>CM023448.1:44244818-47047488 GCA_013339765.2 Haemaphysalis longicornis | reverse complement strand
ATAGGCGAGGGCGTGCTGCCACTTTGCCTCACCGAGCGCCCGGTCGATCAAGCGTTGGAATGTGCTGGGACTCCCGCACAAACCGAAGGGCATGCGTACGAACTCGTACAGCCCCCGATGGCAAGTGAAGGCAGTCTTGCATTCATCGCCGGGACGCATCTCGACCTGAAGGTACCTCTTGCTGGCGTCCAGTATAGAGAAATACTTCGCGCCACCAAGATTTGCGACGATCTCGCCTACGCTCGGGAAGGGGTACGCATCCTTCTTCGTGATCACATTCAGCCGCTGGTAGTCCACGCATAAACGCCAGCTACCGTCTTTCTTTCGAACGAGCACCACTGGGAACCCCCAAGGACTCGTCGAGCAGTGGATAATGCCTGCTTTCAGCCGTTCCTCCAGCGCCTCGTCAGTTGCCTGCCGTTTGGCGGGGCCGACGGGCCGGGGGTTGCATTTCCATGGTTGAGCATCGCCGGTGTCTATGCAGTGCTGCACCAACTTTCTGCAGCCTGCTTGCTCAGTGAATATCTCGCCGAAGTCGCCTAACAACGACAAGACGCGGTCACCCTGCGCCGCTGTCAGCTCGCTAGCGTCTGCTAGGAGCGCGCGCAATTTCTCGTCCCGGCCTCGGGATGGAGAGCGTGGGGCGCGGGAGAAATCAGCCGCGGCAGCAACAACGACCGGGCTCGAAGGTTGTTGCGTGCGCCGGCTACCGGCTGCGCCAGAAACGACTGCTTCTCTCGGCGCTGGGGAGTGGGACGTTTCGGCCACCTGCCAGTTCAGCGGCCTCACTGCTAGCGGCGGCTCGGCGAACGGTTTGAGCGGCGAAAACGGGTTCTCCCGATAGCCTCCGTTGCCGATGTCGACGACAAGCCCAGTCTTGGACATGAAGTCTCTTCCCAAAATGACTGGGAGGGTGAGTCCGGGCAAGAGAACGAAACGCATTCGCCGCACACGCTGGCCCCAGCGCACGACGAGGTGTACGTCACCGCCTGATGTTGCATCACCACATGCCAGCTAAAGCGGCAACTTCCTTGCGCGCAGCCGAATGGCTTTGCGATCGAGATGGGAAACGGCCTCGTCCCCTATTAGTGAAGTGCTTGTCCCGGTGTCTAGCAGTGCCTTAAACTCTCGCCCCGCGACGGCGAGGTCGAGAAAGGGCGCCGGCACATTTGTCGGGACTCCGACTCTGTACGCGGCGGGATCGGTGGCTATGCTTGCCTCTCGGGCGCTTCGATCCGCCGCCGGTGGGCTCACCGACGGCTGAGCCCGTTTCCCTGCTCGACTGCGAAGAATCGCGCAATGTGACCGACCTGGTGACATTTGTAGCAGCGGATGGGGCTCCGTGCTGCGTGACGCGATGGTTGAGGCTGCTCGGGTGCTCCGCGACCGACTAGCTGCATACGGTTCTCCAGGAGCGAGTTGTGAACGGGTGCAGGCAACTGCGGCAGCGCCGCTCCCGTGTAGGGACGCCCGACTGGGCGCGCGTTCGCCGGCCGATCGTCCAACCGGTTTGCTCTGTGCTCTGCGCGCGGGGCTGGCAGGGAATCCGGCCGTATCGCCTCCGTGTAGCGCAACCCATACGAGTAGGGGTCCAGGGCTCTGGCCCCAAGATCGAGCGTATCTCGCTGGCTGGGTATCAACGTAGAGCCGAGCCGGGCTCGGTCCGTCCGCTGCCCGTAACACCACGCCAAGCACGGCTTGGTTCCAGTGTTTCCACCGGAGGCGGCGGTGGACGATACGCGCGTGCAGCCGCGACTGCTGCTTGCACACGGCGAGCTTCGGCCGCCAGCTCGTTGAGGTCCCTACAACTGCAGTTCCTCAAGTACAAGGCAAATGTGGGGTGGCATTGCCTGACGACTCGATCGACCCGCTCCGCGCTCGGGGCATGTGGGTCGGCATACTCGTAAAGCTCTTGCATCGCACGAACGTACTCGACGAGCGATTCATCCGGGGCTTGGATGCGCATTTCCAACTCCCTACGCATCGTTCGAAAGTCGACAGTCGTGCGCGCCGTATGGCCTATCATCCGATACCACCGGGCGGCCTGTTCGACTAGGGCTGCGGGCAGGACTCTGCGCAGCACCGCGCTCTCGCTGATGCCGTTCGCCTGCTCGTAACGGCTCAAAGCCAGCAGGAAAGCGTTGGCGCTCGACTGATCGCCGTAACCGCTGTACGTCGGCACCGGTAGCTGCACCCTGGGCTCGGGTGAGCGCGCTGCCTGCAACGCCTGCTGCATAGCGCTTGCGAGAGAGTTCCCGATGGAAGCTGCGTCTGCAGACATTCCTACGCTTACGGGCGTCTGCGAGCCGACTGGCATGAGAGGGACGCTGTTTGGGGCTTCAGCGTCTGCGTAGGCCCGGCACCTGGAGTATGAACGCGCGGCGTCGCCTGACGAAGAGCCCTCGTGGAATCCGGAGCCTTCCGGGATTCCTGTTGCTGCGCAAGCCGCGGCTGCGGTTGCGTAGGAGCCGTGGAGAAGGGGGACCCGCGTCGCGTCGGCGGCTGCGGAGGACGCTGTTGATGCAGGGCATCGCGGGGGCTCCCGGGCATGACCACAAAGGTCCGCCAACAGCATCAAATCCGCAAACTCATAGTCGTGTGCCATGTTCCTTTCGAGCTAGCGAACCTCGAATTCGACTGAAGACGAGTCCCACGTTGGTGCGCCAAAAATGTGGGGACCAGGGTTCCGGCCGCAAGGCTAGGTCGGCTGAACTCCGCCACCGACCGCCGACCGACGTCGCGGCAGAGAGCAGCAAGGAACACACAAACACAACGAAACGGCCAAACACTCGTTTATTGGCGTGCCACCAATAACTTAGCCGACTCTCACTTGTCCCGACCCAGCCGTCCGGCGAGGATCAGGAGGCAGGCGCAAGGGGGAAGACAAAGGAAGGGGGGAAGAAGCCGGATCTCCGGTACTCACGTCTGTCCTCGTTGCCCGCTGGAAAAACCCCCCCCCCCCCCCAAAAGGGAAAGAAAAGGCCCCTCCCCCTCTTTTTTCCCGCGCTTTTAGTCACCCAATATAAACGAGGGGATATATATATATGAAGCTATTACCCTATCTCGGCGGATGGCGCGGGAACGTGTCACGCGCCAGGACTCTGGCCCACATGGTATATATATATATATATAATATATATATATATATATATATATATATATAATATTTTCCAGCAAGCAGCATTTTTTAAGTGAAGTACATAGGTAGAATACAGGGTATATGTATGCTCGCAAGGAGCCTTGTGAGCACGCGGACACATTATTTCAAAAGTGTTCAAGAAGGAAGTACATTCAAGAAACAAATGGAAAGAAACGTACTGCACGACTGTGTGCGCAGGTAATTCATCTCAATATACAACGCGCGAAAAGCAAAAGCGAGGCACATAGGAAGCGTGTTTCCTTCAGCCACCGCCCACCCACGCACAGCAATATTAAGATGCCCAGTAACCCTTCTTTATTTGTTTACTTTTCCTAATATTGCTGTATCGAAACTGATGAACTTTTGAGTCGCAGAGAAAGTGGTGAAAAAATGCCAGCCGGGTGGGATCCAAACACACGTCCTCCAGAATACTGCTCTGGTGCGGTGACCCCTACGCTACTGGCGGGGCTGTTTCCCCACCACTTTCCCGGGTATTTATTTTAAGGTATTTTTGGTTTCTGCACTGGGCGGTGGTAGCCACCGCCACTCAGACTACTCGGGGTGAAGGGGACCTTCTTTGTTACGACCCGGGCCGTGACTCGAGTGTCTACGACATGTCGAGAGTGGTCGACGAGCGTTGAACCCTCTTAAGCTAACCTTGGCACCAAGACTGCCAGAACGAGGCCCTCGCTAAATATGTAGCGAATCAGAAATTGGAAATGAGGGGTTCGGTGAAATCAGACAGAAAATAAGGGTTGGCAGTCAAGAAAACCTCGGAAAGCAAAGGGTAGGTTGTGGTGGTTCATAGAAAAAGATGAAGAATATTTTGAGTCAGAAGAAAGTGGTGAAAAAATGCCCGCCGGGTGGGATCCCAGCCCACGACCTCCAGAGTACCGGTTTGGTGCGATAACCACTACGCTACCGGCGGGGCTGTTTCGCCGGCACTTTCTCGGGTATTTATGTTAGGGTATTTTTTGTTTCCTGCACTAGGGGGTGGTAACCAGCGCCACTCGGACTACTCGTGGTGAAGGGGCCTTCTCAAGAAAATGTGTTGACCCTTACTGGTGACGGATTTTATGATAACGTTGGCTGCTTAATATACGGCTGCTTCAATTACATATTCTTCTAAGATGTTGGGTTGCTAGTGGGTGCGCCCCGAGGATGTCTGACAAGTTGTAAACAGCCGCTTGTCATTGATATCTTGACAAGCTTGTCATTGATATCAATGACAAGCACCTTGTCATTGATATCTTTAAAAATGGATATGTCTCGAGAGGCCTCCGTTTTGTATATGTTGTGCCTGTGAGGCTGCTTTTTTTGCATTTCATATGTTTAAACGTTCACGATACCATTTGTTTCTTCGTGTATTATGCACGGGAAGTGTCTGCTTTTTACTTGCTTCACACTTTTTTATGCTCCTTCTCAAAAAGAATAAATTGGTATTTTGCTTTCTTTTAAGACAAAACCTTGTTGCTGGTTCATGCCCGGCCGCATCTGCTGTTGCCATGGAAGCTTTCATTTCTTTTTTTCTTCTTTCGGGGATAATTTTTGAAAAGCATAAGGTCACGAAAGTCTGTACGGAAGTTTATAGTGCCATCTCCTTTCCTGTTCCTTCACCCCAACACGCCTTAATACTTGCATAAGAAGGGTCCACTACACCACGCTTTCCACACTTGCATAAGCGTGCGTGTTTCAAGGTTTTACGTTACTTCTATGAACACTGATGCTCCAGTAGAAAAATGAGCAGAACATTTTTTTTATTTCGTGATCCCATCAGTTCCATAATTTCTCCTGGTTCCAGGAGAGGCTTCTACACACAGATATATATAAATAATAAAATAATTTTAATATATATATATATATATATATATATATATATATATATATATATATATATATTAAAAGATAAACTCACAAAGCGCGCAGAAATAGTATAAGTAAAGAGTCGGATACACAGCAAGAACAATAACAAAAAATGTTTACTACGTAGCGGCAACGGGACTTGCCTTCATCAGAGTAAAGTTACATGATTTTGCTGTCAAAATATGTAATGTTTATACATTTTTATATTTTATAATATAATATAAAAAAATGTTTATAAATTTATTAATATGTATATCTTATAATTATATAATATATATTTTTTATTTTATATATATTTATATGTATATCTATAAATATGTATAGATATATACACAAATAAATGCCGGCCGTCTACAACGCCAAAGAAGGCATAGGGGAATGGTTAGACTATTTTTTACCATTAGTGACCTTACTATTATTTTAAACTTACGTCAGAAAGAAACAAAGAAAAACACGCGCCCAAAGGGGAAGAACCCACGCCTTTCGATTGATCTGAAGCCTTAACAATTCAGCTAACTGGGCGACTGTGTTCTCCTTCTCTCTGTGGGGTATTTATATTTACAACTCCAACTGACGCTTGAGGGTGGTCGCCAGCGCCACTCAGACTACACGGGGAGAAGGAAACACTTTTTTCAATCCCCGGGGCTTGACTCGAGCGTCTACAGCCTGTAATAAGCGGGTAACTGGCGCGAAACCTTGTTATGCTACCTTGGCATCAAGGCTGCCAGGACCAAGGCCCTCGCTGAGCTTCCGCAAGATAATATGGTTTAGGAAGGAGGGGCCCGTTAGGAAATACAGAAAGAAATGCCGGCAGTATACAACCCCAAAGAAGGCATAGGGGAATGGTTAGACTATTTTTTACCGTTAGGGACGTTATATTATTACCTTTTATAATTACGTGATAAAGAAAGAAGGAAAAACGCCCCCACAGTAGAGACCGTACCCACGCCTTTCGATTAGATCTGGAATGCCTTACCAATTCGGCTATTTGGGTGACTGTGTTCTGCTTCACATTCTGGGTTTTTTATATTTAATGCAACTATATCTGACGCTTGACTTGAGGGTGGTAGCCAGTGTCACTTGGACTACACCGGGAGAAGGGACCTTCTTTTGAACTCCCCGGGCGTAACTCGAAACCCCACAGCCAGTCAAAAGCGGGTAACCCATTTTCATAAACAACCCACACAAATATTGAATCTCACAGAGCAGACTGAAAAACTAAAAAAAAAATCGCGCACTTACGGAGCTAGCGAGGCGGCGTCCAGTTTCCAGGAGTTCGGCGGGAAAAATGACCTAGTGGGAGGAATGGATAGATGACCACCGACACAGGGGTGGTAAAGCCACCCCCTGGTGGCAGCAATCTGAACTCAATTTTAAAATGCATTCGCCTCGGTGACAGAAAAAAATATATTATTCACTGTACTTATTAAGTACGCTGGTCGGTAATGGGTCAATAGTGTGGCTTCAAGTCCCAAACAAATCCGCTATCTCAATTTCACTTCCTTCTATTTTTCTCTCCTCTCACCAGGGGGACCTACCCTAATAAGGCATGCCAGCCAGACGAGAGATTGCCCTGGCGAAAGCAAGTCTCTTTGCTGAAACGTTGGCAACAATGGTGCTTTTACCTTGTTCAAAGTGTTCCTTTCTTCTATATATATATATATATATATAGTGTGTATGAATATATGTATGTGTGTATGTATATGTACGAATATATATATATACGTATATATAATATTTATTGTGACAATTCCGCAATAGTGGCTGGGGACGATCTCACGGGATGGACATGTGCCGGCTGAGGAAGATGTGGGGCGAGACGAGCTAGGGCAGAACATGGCGGCCTGGGCTGGGCTATGTGTGTGCAGCCGGATCAGCTGAGCAGTGGACCTTGGCGGAGCGGGGCTCCCAGTAAAGGTGTGATCGAGGGCGCTCAGTGTCTTTCTGGGGAACCGCGGCCGGGTGCAAGAACCCGGTACCACATTTGGTGCCCTGAACATGGGGCGGGACGTGGTTCCTGGGAAGGGCATTGTGGTCTTCTTCCTTGTTTTGGTGTTCCACGGTGGGCATTTTGCGGGGCAAATTACGTTGGCGTTTTTGAGTGGCTCTCGGGACTTTTCGGTAGACCTCCTCGTGATTTGAGGTGCCTTTGCAGTGGCTTCTGTTGTTTATAACGATTTTTTATTCCCGTGTTCGCTTCGCGGTGCGCGAGAGCATTTCTTACCAGGGACATGCCTGTCCGTGGTGCATCTACCCGTCGGCGCCCCTTGGTTGCTCCGCGTGAGCCCGCAAGAAATGCGGACGCCACTGGGCTCGTCGGCGTGCTCTGCCCGATCATGGACCTCTGCGAGAACCTCACGAACCTGCTGGCGGGTCTCGGGCCAGAAGGCGGTTGGTCCGAGCATTGGCCATCATTCCAGCGGAGCATTGCGGTGCCACGGTTCACGTGCTACGATGACCGCAAGACCATGGCGGACTTCCTGAGCGATCTCAATGTTTACAAGACGGCGTCGGGTGCTTCCGACGAGTTCGTGTTCCGACGAGTTCCGACGTGCTTCCGACGAGAGGCATCGGCTGGTCGTTGGTGGCACCTCCAGACCCCGTTCGCGTCCTGGGCTAACTTCGAGGCACGCTTCCGCGAGGAGTTCTTGCCTCCCGACTACGACTACCGCATCCGCCCTGAGCTGGAGGCAAGTACGCAGCACCCGCGCGAAGGCTTGCTCGAATATATTCGAGCTATCCAGGAGCTCTTCAAGTGAGCTATCCCGGGAGCGTCTGACGCGGAAATGGTAAAGCACGTCTTGCGGCGTTGCCATCCGCGCTTCCGACCTTTCCTGCACGGTCGTGATTGCTCCAGTTTGGAGGCGATGGCGCGATCAGCTCGAGCAATCGAGGACGCTCTGGTATCAGAGCTGAGTTATGTACCCCCTCTGCCAATAGGGAAGGCACATGAGCCAGCTTGCGCGTGGAGAGACACCTATAAGACTTCGCCACAGCGAAGTCCACAGCCGCGTACGGCAGCGGCGGGCTTGACTTCCCCCCGCGCACGAGGTCCTTCTGCAATTGGCGACAGGCAGTTGGAGCGCGGAAGACAACTAGAGTGGTGCATGCCCACGGTGGGAACTTCTCGGAGCGGTTAGAGCCAGGGTTCCTGCATTGGGAAAAACAGGCCCTCTTTACTGGCAGGCTCACCGCTCCCCGACCCGAGTCTCTCCCTTGGGGGTCGGCAACGAAATCCTCTGAACTCCAGAGGTCGTTCTTGTCCGGTCGCGGGGCTACGTGCCCAACGGAAATCAAGCTGGCGGCTGTTACGATGTGGACAGCCAGGACACGTCCGTCGTGAGTGTCCCCGTGTGATGGCTGTTTGCCGAAATACATATAGCCATCGAGATGAAGGAATGCAGCCCGAGGCAATGACGGTGACTAACCCATCGCTGAGTGGCCCAGAAGTGGCTGGAGGCGAGGACTGGTGCTTTTTACCCACTGCTTGCCGTGTTGAAGCACGCACACAGCCCATAGCACCACAAGTTTCTGTTCACGTTCTTGGAATGGATGTTTCTGCATTGGTTGATACCGGCGGCAGTTTGTCGCTCATTGGTGATACCGTCTTTGAACTTTGCCGAGCACGTGGTGTTAAGTTGCGCAAAGGCAGCACCCTGCTGCAAGTGGCCAATGGTGCTGTGGTTGAAGCGTGTGGGGCTACGCGCTTGCACATTTCTTACTCAAGCAGAAGGCGTCGGCAGCGCTTTACGTACAGCCCTGGCTTGACTGTGTCCATGATTTTGGGGCAGGATTTCATTATTCGCGAGGGCCTACTGCTTGACTTGGCGGGTGGTGGTTAGAGATTGGGCAATGACGCCCAATTGATACCTTTTCTGGCGTCAACGCATATCTGTACCGTGCCTTGGGCAGCCGCAGTCGCATCGAAACCCGTGTTGCCTGAGCGAATCAGGCAAATTGCTTGAGGAGTGTCCTTGCAGTGACTATGAGAGGGAGCAGCTCGCCTATGTGTTGGAGCCGTTTGCTGAAATGTTCATGGAGGCCCCTGGGCGGACAACCGTCCTTCAACATCGCATTGACATAGGAGACGGCCCTCCTTGGAGCTGCAATACACTGCCGCTCAGCATCCAGTAGAAGGCGAAACTGGATGTGGCCCTTGACGAGATGCTGAGCACGGGGGTTGTGCGGCCGTCGCAGAGCGCCCATGCATCTCCAGTCGTGTTGGCGCCGAAAAAAAGACGGCAGTGTGCGTCTCTGCGTGGACTACCGTAGTCTCAACGACGTAACTGTAAGAGACGCATATCCTTTTCCTGCCGTAGAATCCATCATTGCCTCGCTTGGTGGTGCCCGCGGTTTTACCACTCTAGATTGCTCACGCGGCTTTTTGCAAATTGAAATGCACCCTGATGATATTCCTAAAACAGCTTTCACATGCTACAGGGGTCTTTTCGAGTTTGTGCGCATGCGGCTTGTGCTGAAGAACTCCCCGAGCTCGTTTCAAAGATTTATGAACATCGTTCTTGACGATGTACGTTATAAGTACGCAATGGCCTATATGGATGACGTCGTCGTCTTTTCGCGCACCTTTGAGGAGCATCTCGTGCATCTCAGAGACGTGCTCGTCCGCATGACACGCGCCGGCCTCACCATCAATCCCAAAAAGGTTCAACTTGCGTCAAGCAAGGTTGACTTGCTCGGCTTTGTCGTGGACAACGGAGAGCTTCGTCCTAACGATGCCAAATTGAAAGCAATTACAGAGTATCCGTGCCCGCGTGACGTTAAGAGCTTGCAGCGCTTCTTGGGCATGATAGCTTTTTACCGTAGCTTCATCCCTAATTGTGCGGAGCTGTCGCGTCCGCTAAACCAGCTACTACGGAAAGGCGTGAAATGGCAATAGGAGGAGGCTGAACAGCAAGCTTTTGAAGCACTGTCTCGGGCAATCGCGGAAACAGCGAGGTTAAGGCTACCGGACCTTAACATACAATTTGTTTTAAAGACCGATGCTAGCGACTATGGACTGGGCGCAGTGCTGATGCAGGAGTTTGAGGGCGTTCTCCGTCCGGTCGCATTTGCTAGCCATACGCTTACTCCGGCTGAGCGCAATTACACGGTCACAGAATGTGAGTGTCTAGCAATTGTGTTTGCACTAAAGAAATTTGACATGTATCTTGATGGTGCCTCTTTCACCATTCAGACAGACCACATGGCATTAACGTGGCTGCAGCGTTTGCAGAACCCTGCTGCTCGTCTTGCGCGCTGGGTGCTTGCGCTTCAGCGCTACGATTTTACTATCCAGCACAGGAAGGGTTCGGAGAGCAAGTCGCTGACGCGCTATCGCGCGCGCCCCTGCCGCCATCTTCGGACGCGGAAGCGCCGGCGCTGGTGGCTGCAGAAGATGCTGACGCAGATCTTCTCGCGGCGCAACGTGCCGACGGACTCTGCCGTAAGATCATTGAGCACGTCGGGGCACAGGGCGCAGCTCCCGCCAGCAACAGCGGTGAGTTTGATACATATGTGTTGGCGGAAACGGTCTCCTGCTACGTTATATCCCGCAGGACGATGACGAAGCTAATTCCCCATTCCGCGCTGTTGTACCACGTAAGCTTCGGAGGGCTTTCATCCGTTACAATAATGATTCAGGTCTGGCTGGACACAGCTCTGGCAGCAAAACTTATGAGAAGTTATGTCGGACTGTCACGTGGCCGGGTATAAGGCAGGATGTGCTGTGGTACGCCAGGAGCTGTCACGTGTGTCAGACAGCGAAACCCCGAGTCGGTTGCCCGCCCGGATTGATGCAGTCTGTTGAGAGTAAGAGCCCCTGGCAAATCGTTGCTCGCGATATCATGGGCCCTTACCCCCGCAGCCCGCGTGGGAATTGTTATTTGTTTGTGGTGACGGACCATTTCACGAAGAAGGTAGAGCTGTTCCCGCTACGTACCGTCAATACACCGAATGTATGAAGGTGCCTAATGGAAGTGTTTTCGAGCTTTGGGTTCCTCGCACAGCTCATAACGGATAATGCTAGGTATTTTACGAGCAAATTCTTTGAGGACAACTGCCGAGCTGTAGCGTGAAACACAAACGTACGACCACCTATCACCCTCAGGCAAACATAACTGAGCGTATGAATCGCAACCTCAAGGCGATGCTAATTGCTCATACGGAGCAACACAAGGATTTGGATGCTAAGCTGCCTATGATTGCATTTGCCACTCGCCCCACGGTGAATCGTTCAACCGGGTTTACGCCGGCGTATTTCAACTACGGTCGGGAAATTCCATTTCCTCTTGACAGGCCACTTCCAGAAACGGTGGCGGGTTTTGGTCTGTCGCCCCAGGCTGTGGCCGTCCACCAGCGCCTGCGCGACACAATACAGGCCGCCCGGGAGCAGCTTGACGTTGCTAGTCTCCAGCAGGCGCAGCATTACAACCGGGGCCCTCGGGATGTTCAGTTTCCGGTTGGCGACATGGTTCTCCGGCGCACTCATCCACTGAGCGACGCCTCACGCACGTTTGCAGCGTCGCTATCCCTTAAATGGGAGGGCCCTTTTACCGTAAGCGAGAAGCTGTCTTTCATAACGTATCTTTTACGCCACAGGAGTACAGGTGAACATGCAGGCCCGGTTAATATAGCAGACCTTAAACAGTACCACGTGGACTGAACTGCTTTTGGCCGCAACGCCTCTTCTTTCTCAATTGCGTCTGCGCACCCCTCATGCTAACTTTCTATGAGATGTATCTAGAGTATCCTTTTTAAGCATTTTTTTTGTTTGGGATTACCTTTTCTTGGCCCTAAATTGGATAATTGATCAGTCCCACGTGATGCGCTTCTTTATTTTGTTCATTTTTTTCCCCCAGATAGAATTGTGTTCGTTTAAGGGCGTTAATTTTTGCTTCTTTCACGTCCAGAATCCATTTTGGCATTCGCTACGGCTGCGCCCGCATTCACCGCCCAACTGTTTGGAGGAATTCTACCACTGCCGCATCAACATGCGCATTGGCATGCCCGGTGGCATCCTGAGCTCCTGTCTCCGTGACCTTGGGGCCACCTCGGTTCCACTGCACTTGCTCTGGGCCGTTCCTGCTCTCTCCTCTACACTGTGTTGCCTTGGCGTGTGTGCTGTGGGCCTTGAACCGGACTTTTCGATGGTGCTCTCGTTTCCACTCCGGCGCTGCGTAACCTTTGGCCGGGAGGCCCTAACTCCTCCCTCTGGTGCTGTTGAACAGACCGTCATCGGTTGTTGGGATTCCTCTAGTGGCCCCAGCGATCAAGGTGCGCCATGGCTATTCCTAGGCTGATCTGATCCTGTGGCTGCTGTCCCGGAGGATGTACCGAGTTTCAAGCTTGCTGTTGACAGTTGTTTCGTGGACTGTGATATCATCTTGGGGCTCTAATGCCGAGGCCTTCGAATTACTCTTTGCCTATATTTGGTTGGCTCGAGGACTGTGCGTTGTCATTTTCTTCGGAGGCGGGGAGAGTGCGGTAATCCCGCAATAGTGGCGGGGGACAATCTCACGGGATGGACATGTGCCGGCTCAGGAAGATGTGGGGCGAGACGAGCTAGGGCAGGACATGGCGGACTGGGCTGGGCTACGTTTGTGCAGCCGGATCGGCTGAGCAGTGCACCTTGGCGGGCGGAGCGGGACTCCAGTAAAGTGTGATCGAGGGGGCTGAGGGTCTTTCTGGGAACCGCGGCCGGGTGCAAGAACCCCGGTACCACATTATTTATACATGTATCTATATATATATATATATATAAATATATATATACATATATATATAGAGTATATATATATATATATATATATCTATATAGCTATATCGATATATATAGATATATATTAGTCTATATATATATATCTTATATATTACTATTATATACTATATAATAAAAATATATAAATATATATATTTATAGGACAGAAAATAAGGATTGGCAGTCAAGACAGACAGACAAATATTTTTATTTGGATGGCTCGAGGCCGCAGTCTTAAGGGAGGGGGCTAATAATGTCCGGCCATGGCTGCCTCGCAAACGAAGTGCCACAACGCAGCCAACGTAGGTTGGTGTCGATCACGTGGCCTTATCCAGTCCTCATAGGAGAGGACCCAGGCGGGACGATATTTGGCGCGAAGCCGATCGAATGCCCCACAGTCCCAGACGAGATGGCGGATTGTGGGGGTCACTTCTGTGTTGCAGGCAAAGCACCGGACTGGTCTAGGAAACGTTGCAGCGGAACCAATGTTAGAGAGGTTTCCATCGTGGGATGTAGGTTGGGGAGCGTAATTACGCCATCGAGAAACCACGTCATCTGTATATGCGTACCCCGACCGCGCCCGGTTCAGAAACACCTGAGCACCTCGGGGTAGACCAGGGGGTGTGAGGGTCGTCACATGGAGGAATAGTAGTGGCCAATTCCTGCCTCCTTTGATTACGTCGACGGCGGCGCTCCACATCTGGATCAGTAAGCAGCGTGTACGGTCTTACAGGCAGCATGAACTGGGAACGGTGTAAAGAAGCCTCGCTCGCAAGTTCATGAGCCTTCTCGTTTCCTGGGTGCCCTTGATGGCCAGGAATCCAGCGTACCGTTACTAGTACTCCAGAGTCAGCCCAAAGTTCCTCGCATTTCTGCTTGATAGCGTGGGCGGTGCTGTTTTGCCTGGGTGGACCAATGAGGCATTTCAGTGCCTCAGTACAGTCAGTCAAGATTTCCACCCGGTCGTAACGCCGTTCTGGATGATCGGTGACCACCTGGCGTGCAAGGTGAATACCTTCCTCTATGGCAAAAAGCTCAAGTTCCGTTATATCAGGGTCGGCGTCCAGCGAAATTAGTCGAATGCTTTGGAATTCATCGGAGTTGGACACAGCGGCTACTGCCGCCATTCAGGACTCGGCCCGCAAAGACGCGTCCACAGTTATCTCGAGTGTTGAACTGCTCCGAGAAGTAGCACCGGCTACAACCACCGAGGTCCGCTGTGACGTGTGCCTCCGACGCTGAGTTTTAGAGGGTGCAGGTTGTTCCGCTCTAACAAGCGTGTCCTCCCATGGCGGGATATGCTTCTTTATAAGCGGCGTGTCCGCTGGTGCAATATGGCCATCAGCGGTCAGTAATCGGCGCCCTTGCGGTGTGAGCTCATTGCTATCGGATACTCCTCGGGACCGGGAGAGGACCATTTCTTCGAGAGTAGGAAGGCCAGCATAGCGGTACAGCTCAGTGACCTTCGTGTGTCGGGGAAGCCCCGTGATGACACGAAGGGCTGCCCTGTAAAGCTGGAAGTACAGAGCCCCGTAGCAGGCTTTGCTCACCATAATGGCTTGAACTAGTCGGTGGGCGATGTTTTGGGACGCTCCACCGAAGGTATTAGAAATTCTTCGGATTAAGCTTAGTAGAGGAGTCCATTGCACATTCAACTGTCGAAGCCATTCTGAAGCTCCTCCGGACTCGTGGATTGGAATGCCCAGCACCCTGATCCACCGTTCTGGGGCCCGCTGAAGTGTTTGACTGCCCATGGTGAGAGCAACATGGGCTTGCTCTTCTGGTCTACCTCTAATTACAATAAAGTTGCTTTTTGCCAAGGAAACCTCCATTCCTGTAGCGGGGAGGAGACTGGTGAACGTACCAAGAGCTTGTTGCAGACTACGCACAGCGCTTTCTGTCGAGGAATGATCCGCAGCTTCGGTCCATATAGTGACATCATCGGCATATGCCGTGCCGTGGACGCCGGGGATAGCTGCAACCCCTCGCACAAGCTTAGCCATTACCAAATTGAACAGAGTTGGAGATAGGATGGCCCCCTGTGGAACTCCTGAACAGTTGTCAAAGTGTAGAGTGTCGTGGCGTACAGAGCGGATTTCAAAAGTCCGGTTAGCCAAGAAACTCCGAACAAAATTGTTCAGTCTCTTGCCCGGGTAGCGTTCCGCCAGCGCTTCAAGAACAGTTACTTGAGTGACTGTGTCATAAGCTTTGCGGAGATCCAACGCAACCATGACGTGCGTGCGTTTGTGATTTCTTTTCGTAGAAATACGCCGCAGGAGAAACAGGGAATCATGCGTCCCCAGATTATGCCGGAACCCAGTTTGACAGGGGTGGAAGTACTCAGTTTCCTCCTCGAGGTGGTGATTCAGTCTGGTCACTGCCATCCGTTCTATTAGCTTACAGAGGGTAGACGTAAGTGAGATAGGTCGAAGATTGGCCATATCTGACGGGTCTTTCCTGGTTTCGGAATGGGAGCTATTCAGCATGTTTGAGAGATGCCGGAACCTGTCCGCTGATCCAGATTTCGTTATCTTCGCAAGAAGCTCCCCCGTAAAGGCGCGGGAAGGTTTCCGAAGCATTGTCCACGTGACGGCCATCCTTCCCAGGTGCACTACGAACATTGATTTGCTCCAAAGCCGCAGTAAGTTCGGCAATAGTGAACAAAGACTCGACAGGCTGTAATTCGTCCACCTCGAGAGGGGCATATATATCCGGAGGAGGCAGGGTTAGTGGTTGCGGGAAAAAGATAGAAGCCGATTCCCTTTCGAAGTGCTCCTGATCCATCCCGGTGCGGAGCATCACCGCCTGCACCGTTCCTTTGAGCTTACCGCGTCCACAAAGAGACCGGAACGTTGACCAAAGCTTTCCTGCTCCTGTATGGCGTGAAAACGTTTCACAATACTCTTTCCAGCGCTGGCGAGCGAGTAGTTTTGAATGACGGCGAATCTTCGCGGTTTGTTGCCGTATTTTCCCCAAGTCGTGGTACGTGCGGCCACCGGCAATGTACATCTTCTCCAGTTCATCCCTGTGCTTCCAAAGGTTGACCAGGTGACGATCCGGTGGTGGGGAGTCTCCTTCAACCTCTGAAATGGTAGTAGCGGCTTTCGCCGCCCCCAGAATGCGATCTATAATTCTGGGCAAGGATTGTCTGGTCCGTCGTGTTCCGTCGGCTGGATAAGGAGGTCTCTGAAACGCTGCCAGTTCGTGTAGAGCACGTGTTTCCGACACTTCTTGTCTAGACCGGAGAGCTGGATCCAGATGGGGTAATGGTCGCTGCTCCACGGTGTCGGCTAGCAAGACCAGGTGGCCACAGCATTGGCTGTTGCCCATGTCAAGTCTGGAACGGTATCACGCTGTGCAGGGTTCTGTCTTCGTCGAGTTGCCTGACTAAGGTCGTTTACAAGGGGTAGCTCCGCCTCGTCAGCCTCTTCCAGAAGTTGCAATCCTCGACTGCGCGAAATTTGATACCCCCAGGCCTTGTGCTCTGCATTGAAATCTCCAGCGAATACCGCTGCGTTATTGAGGGTAAAACGCGCGAAGGCGCCGCATCCAGAGAAGTTGACCCGGATGGAAGCATGTTGGGCAGTGCGGGGGCGCACGTATGTGGAGGCAACCGTGAAGTTGCGGCGTCCAACACGGAACGGAACAGCCACCACCTCTTGGGTGTCTGTACCAAAAGCGGCAGTTGGTATCTGGCAGTGGGCTACTGTTTTTAACACGTAAATGATTGTTTGGCATTCGACGACAGTTTGTGATGGGTCTGACCGAGATGAACGTGTAATACTGGGTGCCGTGTACGCTCTGTAGCCGTTCAAACTTGGGCCGGTTTCCTGTGTTTCTTGGAGCAAAACCGCCAATGGTTTGGTATCCATGCTTTTGATGCGCTCATTTAGTTCGGGTGCCGCCGCGCGGATTCCACGACAGTTCCATTGCAGTAGCCACAGTTTATCGCTGTTGGACATGGTTGTTCTCCTCACTATGTAATTTCGAGCTTTGCTCTGTTTCAATAGCAGTAACTTCTTTTGCCGTCAGATACGGTATAAGTTCCCGTAATATGGATCTCACCAGCGTGGGAAGGTCAATGCACGGAAATCCCGAGGCTGCGGCACAGTGTGGCGTATGTGTTCGAGAGGGTGAGCATTCCTGTAACGACTGGCTCGTTTGGTCTTCGTTCTCCCATCTTCTCGTCAGGAAGGGCTAGGTCTAGTTGCTTCTGAAGTTGCTTCTGAAGAGATTGTAGATGGCGTCGCTGGGAGGCGATCTCTTGCCGTAGTATGTTGATGCTCTCTGGCATGTCTGGTTGCCTCGACCGGCGTGGTAACCTGTTGGGCCGAGAAACCTGTTTCCTCGAAGCTGTGGTCGACGTAGGTGCTGCCGACTGCTCAGACATTTCAGTAGAAGATTCAATCATTACTTCGGTCTCACAGACGGGTTGTATTCTTCCCTGCACCGGTGCTTTCGGCTTTATTTTGCTCTCTAGCGACGTAAAAGAAATGTTATTAGCAAGGTCGGGTGGTGCCGTATTATTTGTTGCCTTGGAGTGTCTTGCACGCTTACGCACTTTGTGCTCTATGCGCTCCCGCACTTGCTCTAACCTTTTAGCCTTTGTTGGGCATACAGGATCACGTGCTGTGTGCCCTTCGGGATGGCATAAATTGCAATATGGCGTCGCGTTTAAGCAGGCCTCGTTTTTATGACCTCTTCCACAGGTTGCGCAGACAGCCGCATTTGGACAGTGTTTATGGAGGTGCCCATCCTTGTGACATCGGTAACAAACCAACGTTCGGGGCACATATGGTTTCACAGAACATAATTCGAAATAATTTCTCACAATCTTAGGTGGATGGCTGGTGTCAAATGTGACCAAAGCATAGTCGGTCCTACCCAAGCGTTTGATGTGGAGAATGTTTGCGGATTCACAAGTTGTAATAATGCGCAGGTCTTCATCTGTGTCATTCGGGTCCACCCGGATCACTCCGCGCGAGCAGCCGTGTGACGTGAGAAGCTGTGCGTCAAACTCAATTGTGCGGCCATCAATGGTTATCGAAGACATTCCGCACAGGTTTTTCGCATGAGTCTGATTATATAACGTGACTGTCGCGGAGTTGCGTCGAAGGTCAAAGCGAGTCGATGTGAGCACGTTCAATGAAGCATGCGGTGCTACTTTGGCTATGACCGCTGCCAGCCCACGTCGCGAGATAGCGGAGATGCCGGCGTTGTTTTTACGACGAAGCAGCACCACAAATTTCTCTTTTGACATACGAGTGCAAGCTTCTGCTGTATGGCGCGGCGGCTTGCTGCGGCGGTGAACAACAGTCGTCCATGCGCCAGCATCACCGTTGTCCTCCCATGCTATCGACGCTAAATGCGGCGTTTTAGAAGGGCAGTGGGAGCCATCGGAAATCTGAGCACTGAACTTGCGCTTACGCAGTCAAGAAAACCTCGGTAAGCAAAGCGGAGGTTGTGGTGGGTCATAGAAAGAGATGAATAAATATTTGAGTCGAAAAGACTCGCTGAGTTGCTGGCTACCACCCCCTAGTGCAGGAAAGAAAAATACCTTAACATGAACACCCGAGAAAGTGCTGGGAAAACAGCCCCGCCGGTAGCGTAGTGTTTATCGCACCAGACCTGGAGGTCGTGGCTTCGGATCCAACCAAGCGGGCATTTTTTCACCACTTTGTTTCGACTAAAAAAATTCTTAATCTCTTTCTATGACCCACCACAACCTCCGCTCTGCTTTCCGATGGTTTCTTGACTGCCAACTCTTATTTTCTGTGTTATTTCACGGAGCCCCTCATTTCCCATTTTCTGATTCGCTACGTGCTTAGCGAGGGCCTCTGTACTGGCATTCTTGGTGCCAAAGGGAGCTTAAGATGGTTCAACGCAGGTCGACCACTCTCGACATGTCGTAGAAACTCGAATCACGGCACAGGGGTTAAAAAGAAGGTCCCCCATCACCCCGAGTAGTCCGAGTGGCGCTGGCTACCACCCCCAAGTGCAAGAAACCAAAAAACCTTAACATAAATACCCGAGAAAGTGCTCGGGAAACAGCCCCGCCGGTAGCATAGTGGTTATCGCACCAGGCCGGTATTCTGGAGGTCGTGGGTTCGGATGCTGCCCGGCGGGAATTTTTTCACCACTTTCTTTTCGACTAAAAAAATTCTTAATCTCTTTCTATGACCCACCACAACCTCCACTTTGCTTTCCGATGTATTCTTGACTGCCAACCCTTATTTTCTGTCTTATTTCACGGAGCCCGTCATTTTCCTTTTTCTGATTCGCTACATACCTATATATATATATATATATATATATATATTTATATAAATATATATGTAAATATGTATATACTTATATATATATATATATGTAGTAAGGAAATGAGGGGCTCGTTGAGGAAATACAGAAGGATAGGTCGGCAGTCTACAGCGCCAAAGGAGGCATAGGGGTGTGGTAAGGCTGTTTTTTTACTTCGGGTAATGAAGTTAACATTTTTTTTTCAAATATACGAAAGAAAGAAAGAAAAACACGCAACCAAAGTGGGGACCGATCTTACATCTTTCGATTAGATCTCGAATTCCTTACCAATTCGGCTATCTGGGCGACTATGTTCTCCTTCACTTTCTTGACTTTTTATATGTAACTAGAAGTGTATCTGACGCTTGAGGGTGGTAGCCAGCGCCAATCTGACTACACGGGGAGAAGGGGACCCTCCTTTAAACCACCGGGGCCTGAGTCGAACGTCTACAGCCTGCCATCAGAGGGTAACTGGCGGGAAGCCCTCCTATGCTACCTAGGCATCAAGGCTGCCAGAACCGAGATCTTCGCTAGGCTTTCGCGAAATAATATAGTAAGGAAATGAAGGGCTCGTTGAGGAAATACAGAAAGATAGGTCCGCAGTCTACAACGCCAAAAGAGGAATAGGGGTGTGGTTAGGCTCTTTTGTTACTACGGTTAATGAAGTGAACAATTTTTTAATATACGAAATAAAGAAAAAAACACGCCCCCAGAATGCTGAGGGTTAGGTCCCCACTCTGGGTGCATGTTTTTCTTTCTTTCTTTCTTCCGTGTGGTTCGAAATTTTATTCTCTGATTTGAAACATCCACAATGATGTGATGGCTCATTTCGAGATGGGGCACATTTTAATACGAGGTCTCTTCTATTTTCATGCCCTATGTAAAAAAAAATATACACTAAATGTTTCGCAAAACTCACGTCACCTTTTATGTTACATAATTGCCTTTGTTGTGAATGCAAAAACAGTTGCGTGTATGTAGCAAGTAAAGAGTGCAATTCGGTGCTACGCATCTTGTAGGTACAGGTTCTAAATATTCAG
Organism: Haemaphysalis longicornis; assembly: GCA_013339765.2. Lineage (NCBI taxonomy): Eukaryota > Metazoa > Arthropoda > Arachnida > Ixodida > Ixodidae > Haemaphysalis > Haemaphysalis longicornis. The sequence continues at coordinate 47,027,393 of CM023448.1, read as the reverse complement.
TTAGATTGTGATTGCGCCAGTCAGTTGTTTTAACGCGGGAAGAAATATACCGGATCTCAACATGGGTTCAGGTGTAATTGATGGTTCACACGAGTCCCATACATTTTGTAAGCTTCATTCTCCTTACAACTTCTATCAGGGCTGATATAAAGATTTTTGAACGTATATTTCTTCATCAATAATTCAGATTAAAATAAAAAGCTCCCCAAAATATTGTTGGCTTGCTTCTGCCATCCAAGCGTATTTACTTGCAACATTTTTTCTAACGTAATAAGCTGTGCTTTTAAAAAAATATTTACATTCTCGTAAGCTACGCTTCAACAACGTCATGAAAGTAAAACTTTTGGTAGTAGGTATCTTGGTTGGTCATAAATGCAGTAGCTGCATTTTTATCCTAAAGATAGGGGTTTGGAGTGGCCGAAGTTTTTTTCATTATTCAAATAGCAGGTGTTATAGAAAAGTCAGTGAACTGTAAGTGAAAGTTTTAAGGATATTTTTTGTGTTACATCATACAAGAACGGTTTCTTTTTTGCAAGGCAAGATAGGTCAAATAAAGTTACACGTATACATCTTTCTTGAAACGGTAGAACAGGACAAATGAGAGCTGTAACACGACTACCAATAGCACCCCAAAAAACATGTGTGCTACAGTACTTATGTTTGGTTTTAGGTAGGTGAAGAAAACGAAGTGCCAACCTTTATTAAAAGAGCATGAGCCATACTGAACTATATGCAACAGCAGGCCCGCCAATGAGAACAGTGCGACCAGTGGAAATATTTGTTAGTAATTCACAGAAATAAATAATTTTCCAGGACGACTTTTCTCTTCGAATTTTAAAAGGTATTACCCAGTCAAAAAAGCTTCTACGGCAAATATTGTAAGCATCCTGTTCTATGTGTTTAATATTTCAGGGTTATTTTTTTACAGCCACAAGTAAGTGAAATGCATAAGATTGTTCAAATTAACTTCGCAAACATTCCTAGACATCATAGTGCATAAACCGAATGAGCAAAGGTTGATCTTTACGGGTCAGCAACGATGACGACCATAGCCTTTCTAAGAAAACTCTTAGAATGCTTATCTCACATTATGGCCGTAGGTAAACCACCCCTTTTTTTTGTGCTACGCGGTGATCTCAACACACCAGAAAGACGGACTATGCGTAGAATCAAAATAAATACCAATATCCTCATATCTAACTGGGGACGATGTTTCTTGAAATAGTGACGCCCTCACCATAGCGCACATACAAACCAAAACCCATCCGCAATCTTTACAGGTGAAAATCCTACTCTTAGCTAGCAGAATTCTGTGCTGCCTTTCCTTCCCGCGACGCAGATGCACCGTTGTGGTCAGTCCTGCTTGTTTTTGGTTAAAAGTGGTACTGGAAAAGCTGACGAGTTATTGTTTGAAGAAATTTCGTCTGGTCTGGTAAAATATTTTAGGTTCAAAAAACTTGCTATCACTGAACAAATATTTATAAAAACCATAAAGTGGCGTTACGGCCTCCATATAGCAGCCTTGAAAAAGTGTTATACCCAATTAATCGTTGAGGGGAAATGCTTCCTTGTAAACCGAATTATCTGTCCAACCGTGGTCGCAACTAAATTTTTTTTCAAAATATGTAGCATAAATGCATTACTTGTAAGGAAATCAAATACATTCAAAAACATTGTTTACGCATTATTATTACTGTGTTGGGTCGTATATCTGAATACGCCAACATCAGTGTCATTTGAAATATTTTGTTGCAGATTTACCAAGGTAGAGAATATACTTCTATGAGAGCAAAAGTAAGCATGGTGGTAATAATGGCGATGTGCAACTTTCCAGACAACTTAGATGCTCAAGCTTTCATTGTGTAAGACAACGGAGCCTGAAGTAACTACTCCACAAATATTTCTCGTTTTTGTCATGAGTTCTCCTATTTCCCACACATACATTTTTTACTAACTAAAGGAGTCGAAAGAAACCTTAGGTTGGCACAACAAGCCAATAATAACACTCGGGGACAGGAAACGAGCTACCTCAACCAGAAAACAAACTAGAATAGAAGATATAATATTGTAACGCTTCACATACTTGCACATGTACATGGCGGATAAGCAATCCGTGTGCTGGAGGACGAAGGTGAACTTTCCTCCGGTGTGTGCTTTTGGAGCCCCGTTTGTTCCTGTGAAGCTTCTCCGTTCAGTCCAGGAAATGAACCTCCCTTCTACCGTCACTCTTTATGGAAGGATCGGGGTAGCCCCTGCGGACAACGGCGTCACTGGATCTTTGTCTAAGCCGTCAGGTAGCTGGCCTCTCGGCGGTCCGAAATGTCATTCCACGCCTGGCTATAGGCAACTTTTCGGCGACACCGCCCCGCGGCTGGCAGATGCAACGAGAACTGCGGAAGTTCTCGTTGCAGAACTTCCGTAGTTCTTGTTGCCGGTGTCGTTGCAGAACTGTTGGAATGCGGCAGAGAAGCTTGAATACGTCGTATTTTTCTTGTACAGGACCGCCCTCGTGTGGTTTGACAACAATCAATGGAAATGTACGACGTGAGATTGGCTAGCAGAGTTAATGAAGGAAAGCGTCGGTAACGCTCTAGTCAAGAAGAAGCGAGCGGATCAGACTCTTCTGCAGCCAGCGCATGCGCAACACCTTCTGCTGCACTTCGGCAGCGCACTTCTGCAGCGACCGCACAACCTACATTGAAGAAATTATGCAGCTATGTAGCAACCTGAACGCCGAAATGCCTGAAGACGACAACGTGGGACATCTACTGAAGGGTATTGCTGAGGATGTGTGCATATATCTCATTAACAGGGAACATTTGGAGACTATGTAAGATATCACTCGGCATTGCCGCAAGATCGAGGTGCTAAATAAACGATCGTAGAATCCCAAAGTTTGGCCGCTTATCAAACGTAACTACTGTCGCAAGCGTTGAAAGCACGACTCTCGCTGATCTCTTGGCTACCACACGGCAAATATACTGTGAAAAGAAGCGGCTACGTGAAGACGTTCTACGAAAGGCAGGGAATTTCTCTGAAGGCTACTTGACGAAAGAGGCTGCGTGCCGATGTCATTTTGTCCACAGTGAATGCATGAATTCGTCGATCAACGCTACAAGCATTGAGCCCCACCGAGCACAGGGGAATCCTAATGGTCCCTATAACAGCGACGCAGATTTTTGGCGTCCAGGTCGCTTTGCTCATAGTCATTATGCCGACTATTACAAGACGAACTTACAAATGGACCACTCAAACACTGGAAGGTACGATCTCGGACAGCGTGTCTACCAACCGGATATGCGATATGCGTCTTTTGAACAGTCAGATACGGGTCGTCGGCCGCCTGTTTGCTACCTCCAGAGGCCCTGCAGGGACCCTGACATCCTCAGCGTTCTTCTTAAAGGCTTTACTCATCCTGGCATCCGGGGATACTTCCGACTCCACCGGACAAAGTGCGCAGCGAAGTGGTTCTCCTTCCACGGATCGCAGCCTGACACAACCCGCAATGCGCCAGAGGCGGTCGCAATCGCATGCAGCCGCCCGATATCACCACCCCACGGAAACTACTCGGTGCGGCCGATGGTGGTGAGGTCGCTGGACAGTCTATAATCGATATACCTCCGCCTGTTTTTATGAAAAAAAAAAACAAAGTTCAAGTTTGGGTAGATGGTGTTTCAACAATGGCTTTAGTGGACACTTAATCCACCGTTTCTGTAATGAGTTATGCGTTCAGGGAAAGACTTGGCCGTAAAGTAATGTTCTTCTAGAATCAGCCTCTTCGTTCTGGGGAGTTGGTTGCGAATTGCTCCGGCCTACGGGTGTTTGTAGTGTGAATGTCTCTGTGGCCGGGAAAATGTTTACAGTAGAATTCGCGGTGCTTCCCAGTACCAACATTCAAATTTCGTCTTCACCTGCGTGTCACACAATTGAAACTGGCTCGTCACGTCGCATTCAACAAAATCCCTACCGAGTCACCCATTTGAAAGTAAGGTTATAGCTATTCAGTTCACAGAAATAGTGCAAAATGGTGTTATACAAGAGTCATCTACTCCGTGGGCAGCACCAGTCAGTCATGCTTGTCCAGAAAAAAGACGGGTCAATGCGATTTTGCGTGAACTATAGGCGCCCTAATTGTATTACTAATAAAGACGTATACCCGCTTTCACGAATGGACGACGTACTTGACTGTCTGCACTTAGCGTCCTACTTCTCATCCATGGACCTACGATCTGGGTATTGGCAAATCCTGACGGAATCTGCACACAAAGAAAAAACAGCCTTCATTACCCCTGATTGTCGTTTTGAATTCAAAGTTATGCCGTTTGGGTTATGCAGCTCTCCGCCAATATTCAAACAATTCATGGACACGATTATGTGTGATTGAAGTGGGAAATTTGTTTGTGATACCTTGATGATAACGCATTTTCGGGCGAATGTTCGACGAGCACAACTGCCTCGTTGGTAGCGTCCTGAACTGCCTGAAGAGTGCCGCCCTTGTGCTGAATTCGAAGAAGTGCCATTTCGGCGAGCGTGAAACGCTGGTCCTTGGCCGCATGGTTCACAAGGGTAGTGCCCGACCCGATCCCTTTAAGATTGAAGCTGTCTGTACCTCAAACAACCACGATCAGTGCGCGAGCTCCGTAGCTTCCTTAGGTTACGCTCATACTTTCGTCGCTTCGTTCCTTGGTTCGCGGACTTTACATCACCACTTACGCATCTTTTACATGACAAAGGCTCATTTCATTGGACACCAGAATGTGAGGCGTCGTTTTCTGAGGTGAAAGTTTTTCTGACATCAGACCTTATTCTGCGTCCCTTCGACCCTTCCGCGGCCTCTGATATACACGCTGACGTGAGTGGAATCGGTGTTGGCGCGCAGGTTGTTCAAAAACATATTCTTGCTGAGTACGTTGTCGGACATGCCAGCCGATGCCTTTGCAAAGCGGGGCGATTATACACGGTAACAGAACAGGAGTGTTTGGATATTCTCTTTGCTGTCCAGATGTTTTGTTGATACATATACGGACGCCCATTTAGTGTGGTCATTGACCACCGCGCTCTCTTTTGGCTAACTGGGCTTCACGATCCAGTTGGTCGTCTAGCCCGATGGGCCTTGCGTCTAGAACGATATGACTCGGTTGTGCGCTACAAGAGCGCCCGCAAGCACGGGACACCGACTGCTTATCTCGGCTTCCGGCCTGTGAACCCGAAGCAAACGCTGGCAATTTTGGCGATTACCTGTTAGTGGTTAGATCCAACTTTGCTGATGCTGAAACTTTCAGCGTGGAGCAGCAATATGACTCCAGTCTACGACCGCTGTTTGCATCTGCTCATGATTCAAATTCGTCTCGCCGCTCGTTATGCGCGAGCGCCCGCTTTGGAAGGCGAAATACCTGCTAAGGGACGCCCGTTTTTTTTTCTTGTTGTGCGAACACGCTTGTGTTTGAAGGTTCTGCGCACAATACACCACGACGTTACTTCCTGTCATTTGGGAATGGCGCGAACCTTACATCGCACAAAAGAACTCTTCTTTTGGCCGAATATGCATCGCACTGCAGTACAGCTCGTAGTTAGTTTTCAAGAGTGCAAGAAATATAAGCGCCCCACGTACGTTCCATCGTGATTTCTTCATCCAGTTGCACTACCATGTTCTCTGTTTGAACAAGTTGGCATCGACCTACTGTTTCCGTTTCCGCACTCTTCCACTGGTAATCGACTGGTTACCGTTTGCGACGACCACCTTTCGTGACATGCGGAAACCGCGACTTTTCCGACGACCACCTCTACTCATGGGCCTATTCATGCTGCCCTTTCTCATTCTTCAGCACGGTGCTCCACGAGCAATAATCCGTGACCGCGGTGGCCGATGTGAAGAGCTTCTTCGTCTTTCTACTCACCGTGTACGTCACTCAACACAATACCACCCTCAGACAAACGGCATGACCAAACCCACAAACCAAACTCTTACAAACATGCTCGCTATGTACATCAATTCTGACAAAAAGAATTTCGACGTGCTGTTTCCTTTTATCACGTACGCGTACACCAAGGTGACGCATGAAAGCACAGGTTATAGTCCGTCCTTCTTGCTGTACGCTCGTGTTCCTCGTAATACTCTGGACTCCTCTCTACGTTTTCGCTGCATTGAGAGCCCTCGGTTGCGAAAACACTGTGCCTTGCCGAAAATGCTCGCCGCCTTGCAAGACTCCGAACTTGGCATCGCGGACGCCTTCTATAAAGCGTACTGACAGTCGACACCAATTCGTCTCTTATACAAAAAATGACTTGGTCTTGCTATCGACCCCAATACGGAAGGGCGGCCTATGCACAAAGTTTCTCTCACGCTACACAGGCCCATTCGTTATTGTTGGTCGCTTAAGCGACGTCACGTACGTTCTGTCACGGCTCACTACGACTGGACGCCGGAGCAACAACACGCATCTGGCTCACATCACCCGCTTGAAGCAATTAGTTCCACGCTGTGGACAGTGACTCACCCTTTGGGTTTCGTCTGTGATGGGGGAATTGTAACGCTTCATATACTTGGACGTGTACGGGGCGGATAGGAAATCCCTGGGAAGGAGGAGGAAGAGGAACGGTCCTCTAGCGTGTGCTATTGAGCACCGTTCGTTCCTGTGAAGCTTCTCAGTCCTGTCCAGGAAAAAAACACTGTTAGAGTAACAATATTTAAAAAAAAGAATCAAGAAATAACTTATGTTGGCCATGTTTTCAGCAGAACTGAAACCATTGGAAAATTATGGTAACAATTGTATTACAAGTGATGGGCCTAGAAGGGCAAGGCCAATACACCGGTGGGGGGAAATAAATGCGGAACTACTGGGCTAAACTCTGGACTCCAGCAGGGCCACACTGCACCGCTTGCAGGCCAATGGGATGGGCGCTTTTGCTGCCGTAGACATGAGCATGGTGCTGCTGCAGAAGATGATCATGCTATTTTCAATGTTGGGCTAAACGTATCTTGGAAGGTTCTTCGGGGGCTGCTGTTTATTCGATTTATATGGGGAGATATCTATAAGCTCTTAAAATATACCCTGGCTTGCTTCTGTTATCTGGGCGTACTTGCAATATTTTTCAAAAATTCAACGTCGTGTTCTCATTGTCACTTTAATATTCTTTTCTAGGCTGTTGTCCAAGAGCATTACAATGTAAATGCATTAAAATTGTCTACCGTAAGAGAATATAAAGAGAGTATCGGCCTCCTTTCCTTGGGGATACGTCGTATTAGTTTCGGATGGTTTCATCCCGAACACCGGTTTTGAAACAGTGTTTACACATCAATATTATTTACCCTAAATGTATTTGATAATATTCATTATTGATCATATAGAATTGCAAGCTTCATTGCAAAAGGAGATATGTAAAATACCACCTCATGTATGCTACTTTGTTATAACAATCATTTGGAACCCAAAAGTGACTTTATACAACTACTCTTGAACGCGTACATAGATATATTTTCGTGACATAGTCGTTATTCGCTCGTTTTATAGCATCAAAGAAAAAAAGAAAAGCGTAGTGTTTAGACCGGTATTCTGGAGGTCCTGGGTTCGGATCCCACCTGGCGGGCATTTTTTCTCAACTTTCTTTCAAAATTATGTATCTGTTTCAATGACCTACGACATCCTCCCCTTTGCTTTCCGAGATTTTCTAGGCTGCCAACTCTTATTGCTGTCTGATTTTGAACAAGCCCCTCATTTCTTATTGTGAATCGATACTTGCCTAGCGAGGGGCTCTGTTCCGTCAGTCTTGGTTCCACAGGAGGCTTAAGAAGGTTCAACCCTGCTCGACCACTCTTGACATGTCGTAGACACTCGAGTCACGGGTCGGGGGTTAAAAAGAAGGTCCCCTTAACCCCGAGTAGTCCGAGTCGAGCTGGCAACCAACCCAAAGCGCAGGAAACAAAAATACCTTAACATAAATACCCCAGATAGTGGAGGGCAAAATTGCTCCCCCTGTAGCGTAGTGGTTATCACACCAGAACGGTATTCTGGAGGTCGTGTGTTCGGATCCCACCTGGCGGGCATTTGTTCTCCACTTTCTTCATTTCTTTCCAAATTTGTTATCTTTTTCAATGACCTACCACATCCTCCCCTTGGCTTTCCGAGGTTTTCTTCACTGCCAACTCGTATTTCTGTTGTACTTTAACCAGCCCCTCATTTCCCATTCTGGTTCGCTACATGCAAAGCGAGGGCCTCTGTTCTGGCTGTATTGTTGCCATAGGAAGCTTAAGAGGGTTCAACACCGGTCGACCACCCATGACATGTCGTAGTCACTTGATTCAGGGCCTTGTGGTTAAAAAGAAGGTCCCGTTCAACCCTAGTAGTCCGAGTGTAGCTGCCTACCACCCTCAAGATCAGGAAACAAAAATACCTTAACATAAATACACCAGAAAGTGGAGGGGAAAATCGCCCAACAGGTGGCGCAGTTGTTATCGCATCAGACCGATATTCCGGATTTTGTGGCTTTGGATCCCACCTGGCGGGAATTTTTTCTGCATTTTCTTCCTTTCTTTCAACATGATTTATCGGTTTCTATGACCTATCACACCATCCCCTTAGCTTTCCCAGGTTTTCTTCACTTGAAACTCTTATTGCTGTCTGATTTTGAACGAGCCCCTCATTTCCCATTGTGATTCGCTACATGCATAGCAAGGGCCTCTGTTCTGGCAGTCTTGGTGCTACAAGAAGCTTAAGAGTGTTCAACGCCACTCGATCACTCTTGACATGTCGTAAACACTCGAGTCATCGCCCGGGGGTTAAGAAGAAGGTGCCCTTCACCCCAAGTATTCCGAGTGGCGCTGGCTACCAACCCCAAGAACAAGAAGCAAAAATATCTTAACATAAATACCCCAGAAAGTGGAGGAGAAAATCGCCTCGCCAGTGGCGTACTGGTTATCCCACCAGACCAGTATTCTAGAGGTCGTGAGTTCGGAACCCACCTGGCGGGCATTTTTTCGCCACTTTCTTTCTTTCCAAATTCGTTATCTTTTTCAATGACCTACCACATCCTCCCCTTTGCTTTCCGAGGTTTTCTTCACTGCAAACATTTATTTCTGTCTGATTTTCAGCGAGCGCCTCATTTCCCATTGTAATTCGCTCCATGCATAGCAAGGGCCTCTCTTCTGGCAGTCTTGGTGCCACAAGAAGCCTAAGAAGTTCAACGCTGCTCGACAACTCTTGACATGTCGTAGACACTCGAGTCACGGCCCGGGGGTTTAAACGAAGGTCCCCTTCACCCCTAGTAGTCCTAGTGGCACTGGCTACCACCCCAAGCACAGGAAACAAAAATACCTTAACACAGATACCCCAGAAAGTCAAGGGGAAAATCGCCCTGCCGGTATCATAGTGTTTATCGCACGAGAGCGGTATTGTGAAAGTTGGTGGTTCGGATCCCACCTGGCGGGCATTTGTTCTCCACTTTCGTTCTTTCCAAATTTTTATCTGTTTCAATGACCTACCACATCCTCTCCTTTGCTTTCCGAGGTTTTCGTGACTGAAACACTTATTTCTGTTTTATTTTAAACGAGCCCGTCATTTCCCATTCTGATTCGTTACATGCATAGTGAGGTCGTCTGTTCTGACAGTCTTGGTGCCAGAGAAAGCTTAAGATGGTTCAACGCTTGTCGACCACTCTTGACATGGTGTGGACACTCACGTCTATGGCATGTCCCAGGTGTTAGAAAGCCCAGCTCAAGCCCAGAGGTTAGAAAGAAGGTCATGCTAAAGATGGTTTATGAATCAAAACCACAGAAGCAGTCACATAGATTTTTGCGAAATTCAATTCGGCAGCGTCAAAAGTGCAGAAAGCTTTAGCGTTGTGGGACCGACCTAATCTTGATAGCGTCAGAAAGAATGTTTCAGCTCCAAAGGTTAAATAGCCTGTCTACTATTCGGCTAAGACCCACGAGGAAGCCATTCCCTTTAGAGCGATTGTGACTGAAAAAGGGTCGTTGCAAGAAGTCATTTCAAGGTTTTTGCAGAAACAACTCAGGAGTATTAAAGTTTGCGACCCGTAGTGTGTCCGTAACTCGAAAAATATTTTGACATTTTTTCAGGAGGGTGAAGGTGTGTTGAACAACTTGTCTGCTTTTTTCTATGATATAGAGGACCTCTTTTATTTAATTCCTCAAGGGGAACTCCTGGTTGCAGTCAGAGATTCAGTTGAAGAGTCTTGGCCAGTACCCTTCCAGAACCAGGCGGGGATAACTGCAGAGAATTTTTAAATTTTTGTAATTTTATCTTTCTGCCACACTTGCCACTTTAAACAATGAATCTTTTATTCAGAACAAGGCGTCCTTATGCGGATCGTGTACTGCACCAGTTTTAAGTAATTCATTTTTAGCAATGTGCGACAGGAGCGTTGAGACGCATAATGACACAGCTAAGATAGCAAAGATAATAACATATGTGGACGATTACACGATTGTTACTAGGTCGGCGAAGGCAGAAGAAGTAAACCTTTTAGTCGAGACGGTTAAGAAAACATATTTGGAGTGTTCGTATGGCTTAAAACTCACTCATCAACTACCAAGTGAGGGTTCCTTGCAGTTCCTCGATATGTTTTTTTATTTCCGTAGAACACACGTGTGTTGGGCGTATAGGCCGCGGTAAAAAAGGACATTTTGGATTATCGTTCATCGCATTAGAAGGAAGTGAAAAGAGGTATGGGTGTTAGCTGTCTGCGCTGTGTACTCAAGATCTCTTGTGTTCGTCCCTTACGTGCACAATTTCTCCGGCGCCTTAAAAAGGTAGCGTGGAAATGTTGTGCTACCGTTGTGTTCTCCGCCCCAGAAAAACAAGTACACATGTGGTGTGCTGTGAATGGCGAGAAAAGGAGCAACCGTTGTGCTAAGAAGCTTTCCACGACGTTTGTTGGTTGCAATCAAGGTGTTGTATACGAAGTGCCTTTATCTTGTGGAAAGTGCTATGTTGGGCAGACTGGTAGGTGCAATATTCACAGCCTCCGGGAGCAGCATACATCTGTTCAAGCGCTCGCTGCCGGGGGTCATTTACTGCACATTGCCGCCGCTGCCGGTGCGTTCCACATTGTGCTCCACTTTAGAAGAAGATACTAACATTGCGCTGTTTTACGGACAAAGCAAGCTGTGAATTGTTTGAAGCGTGACGCATCATGAAAAGCGGGTAAATGTGGGTAAGCATGGCAACTAATATTTTTTCTAAAAATAAATAGGTTCTCTGGATGCTAATTTGCAACTTGCGTAACAAAATACACTACTTAAGCTGGCCACTTTTCTTTGTGCTTTGACCATGTTCACGCGTCTGCCCTTCCTGTATGACCTTTGATGTGTTGATGTCTAGCGCTAATCCTGTGTGGTGTCTACTTTTGTACCGTCTTTAGAGCGCTACGTAACCAAGTTTCAATATTTCGAAAAAGCCCAAAAGTACGCGTTTTTAACCGTCTTAAGCTACTTGTGGCATCAAGACGGCCTGAAAAGAGACCCTCGCTATGCATTATGCATTTAGCGAATTAATATCGTAAATGAAGGGCTCGTTGAATGAAGATAGAATTAACGGTAGGTAGTCAAGAAAGCCGAGGAAACCGAATTGGAAACTGTCGTGCGTCATAGATTTTTTTAAGAGGAAAGTAGAGAAAAAGTGCTCGCCTTTGGGGATTCGAACCCGCGATAACTAGAATACACATTTGGTGCGATGACCACAACGCTACCGGCGGGGCTACTCTCCCCTCTACTTTCTTGAGTATTCATCTCAAGGTATTTTTTTCCTTTGCTTGGGAGGGGTAGCCAGAACCTTTCCGACTGTTCGTGGCGAAATGGACGTTCTTCAGAACCCTGAGGCCATGACTCTAGTGCCTACAACATGTCGGGGAGGCTGACAAACGTTGAACCGTCCTAAGCAACCTCTGCTCCAAGACTTCCGGAAAAGAGACCCTCGCTATGCTTAGTAGTGCAACTTGCAGCCAACGTTCTTTGTGTATAAGCATGCTAGTTTTCATTTGATACGTGGTGGCCACACAGAAAGAGATGTTAAATTTTTTCTTCATTTCTTTGTATGCCTTCTTTTTTTGGGCCAAGGGTTATGAGAGAGGAGTACTGCAATAAAATGAACGTTCAAGTTTCCCGACCGTTGTACATTCGTTACACACGAAAATTCGTGAACGTGTACTCTAACAGTTGAAAGATTTATATATCAAGAAGCTTATGATGGTGCATATGTTCATAGATTTTTGATGTTGCAAAAACAAATATCGAGGTGCTTAAAAGATGGCTCTCTATTTTGTGAAACATAAACGAGGGAATGAGTTCCCAATTAGATACGTGGCTTAAATGTTGGAAAGAATAAATCCTCCGTTCTTGCAACGACAGAGTAATTGAAAGCAGACACAAAGAAAAAAATGCATACCAGCTGTTCTGTTAGAAGGTTCTTCATATCCTTACGCAAAATGCTTTTTGTGGTTATTAAAACTTCAAATGTGCTGCTCCGCAGACTTAGGTACACGTAGTCATTTTCACTAAGCCTGTAGGCCACTGAATTAACCACACGAGGCAACGTTCCGGGCCTCAGTATGGGCATTGTCATAATTCGAGTTTTTCTGATTACCTGTATAATTTATGTAAGCTGCACTATTTCCTCTGCTTCTTCACACGTAGTGTTGAGGACTCTTCAAAACAATATTCGGTAATTTCTAAAGTTTGACCGGAATGAAATGCTTCCTAAACCATTGTGGGCTTGCATCTCTCTTCCATGCTTAAGGACCTGCAATGATCTTAGAAACGTGTAATGGGGATCGTCAGTGACACTCTGGTATTGTATAAGATACTCTGAAACAAATTTTTCTAGGCAATATTGATTGAATGTAGCCAAATAGCACCCAATGAGAGCATTGTCATCCTAACACGAAGTATTGGCTGCAGCAGATATTATCTCTATCAGCTCTATTTTGATCTCTCTATTATCTCTATTATCTCTATCAGATATATTATCTCTATTTTGACATCCCCGAGGCTACCACCCTAAGCGCAACACATTTTGTGAGCATGAACTTTGCAATAATAAGGTTGAGCTGCGCACAAACTTAAGAAGTAGTAATAACAAGAGGTCGTTTCTGTGCTCTTGAAGACTGCAACAGCAAAACAACGAAATTGTTGTAAACTTTCAAGAGACGTCTTGTTCTTTTAAACGCTATTAGTGGTTTAGGAAGCAGGCACCATTCAAATGTAACATGTCACCGGTCGTGCTTGACACCAGTGATTTTATGCTGGCGCGCGTCGGACCATTACGATAACCCGTTCTGTGGAACGCTGTAAGAAGAAGCGGTTTTCTTTGCACAGGTGGAGATTCAAATAAACATAGATAAAAATGTATCGCGCTCAAACATGTGCACCGAAACACTTATAGTAAAACTTGTATGCAATGATGTGTCTCCTCAAAAGACCGATACAATCGACGAAACCCGGATGGCGAAGAAAAATACTCCTGTATTCATCCATGAACACCTCAATCGCAAAGAGACGAATGCCTGGATATTTAAATTCGGGCCGTTCACTGTGACGTTGTGTCATATTATGATAATCATACCCTGTACCGCGCAAAACCTTTCCCGCTGGGAAGAAAACACACTGGAGACTGAGCAGACGTGCCGACATAATAGTAAAGTCAGCAGACAAGGATTAGCCATAGTGGTTAAGAACTGATCATACTACAGACCCGAAGCCCAAGGGCAATTGTGCCGAACGACCCAACTCCTCACTTTCAAGATAAGATAAAGGAAAATATGCGCTGCCTTTTGAAAGACCAAAAAAACCACTGAAATGATGGTGCGGTCTCCGTTACCAATAACTCCAGTACTTGGGAGGTTTTATACTCGGATTAAAATCCACAAAGAGAACTCTCCAGGACGACGGTCATGTCGGTCATGGGCACAGTATCCGAATTCATATCCAGTTTTGATGACGGTTTGATACTGCACATACTATGCTCTCTCCTCCCGTACATTAGAGACACCACCCATTTTATTCCCAAACAATTAATCTCAGTAGACCTGAAAACAGCCTTCTAGTGACCCTGGATGTTGTCTCACTATACACAAATATCACTCACGAAGATGGCTTAAATGTAGTAATACTTGCTTATGAGAAAATGGAGCAGCTTAACAAATCAATTGATTGCCAGACGCTTGGTGACCTCTTGCAAACATTTTTGAAATAATAACCTTTGAGTTGAATAAAATACATTAAGTGCGAATCAATGGCACCTCTATGTGCTAAAGGATAGAAGACTACACCTTAAAACCGCTTTTCTATATGATAATCAGTGACGATATATTTAGGATCTGGTTTGGTGAAAAGGAAGCTCTTCGAACTTGTATTGAAGCGTTCAACAATGTCCACATAGATATGAGGTATCTCACCTCGTACTTTGCCTCTAGCAAAAAGTTTTTGGAAATTACCCTGCAAATATCTGACTGTGAACTAACAAAATCACTTTTCAGAAAACCCACTGACCAACAATAGTACCTAAACTTTCACACTAGCCATGTCCGCAAGTGCAATACCAGACTTCATTACCGCCAGTCAACTCGATTAAAAAAAATATGTTCCAACAAACAAGATTTTTCTGCCAACTGTCACCAACTACGTAAAGATTTAACCCGCCAACAATATCTCTTGCGTGATAAACAATGCCATAGAAAAATCGAAACCCTGGACGAGACGCGAACTAATAAACAGCAGCAGCAAGGCTCAAACTGATAGAACACGAATCAAACTTGAATCCAACATATTCGGCTTCTGCTCCGAACGTAAGAGAAATCTTCAAAAAACATCACCACATCCCTCTGGAAATTGATCGAATTCGGCGTGTCCTCCCTGAACTGCCCCGCGTTGTACACAGACGAGCAAAAAAAAACCTAAAAGACATCATAACTTCTTCAAAATCTGAAACTTCCCGATTTCTAGCCTCTGGAACATGCAACAAATCTCGCTGCAAGCTTGGGAACTTGATTCCAAAAGCACTGGTTGCTCAAAGAACTCCAACTAGCTTCTCCTATCACACACGCGAAACCTTCCATGGTGACAGTGCTGATGTTGATTACCTTCTTCAGTGCAGTGTACTCAGCGCACATCGCATAACTCAGACGGAAACACCATTGCGAGTATCGTTAAATAACCACAGATCCCACACCAAAACACTTCCTCATCTCCCTGTCTCAAAACGTGTCACCTGTCTGGGTCACTCCTTTCACAAATTCACGGTGACAGTGCAAAATCGAATTTTAGAACGCACCACGAAACAGAAATGTTTGAATCATTCCAAACCAAGAAATAAAACACAATTGCCGGTGAAATCAATAAAAAAGGGCTAGTTTTTGTTTTTGCCCCTGTAATGCACACATCTGCTGACTTTTTACTGATACGTACAACGTAAGAGTCGACAGGACGTGGTTATGTGAAAAACATGCTCATTTCAATATGTAGAGACGTTGTGTTATTTTAGGGGTCGTCTGTGTACACGTGTATATGTATAAACACATATTTGTTTCTATACGTCATTCTTATGACCATTGATAATGTTTTCTCTGGCCCCGTGCATCCGCGCCATCAAAAAACTTTCTTGTGATTTTCTTTAGCTTGTTTTATACGCCACTGGTTTATTTTGTTTGTGTTAATCGGCCGAGTCATTGGTCATTTTACTTTCCCTAGCCACTTTGGCGTTTGTGCATTTTTATTGCACGTATGTGCGATTGCGCGCCTGCTGGCTGTGACCTTCTCCATGTTTCTGTTTGTCTATCTTGTACATGCATTCTTGTTTTTTTCCTCCCTGTTGAGTTACTCTTTTCGCTTCCTCTCCATACAAGGCGATTCGTGGCTTCCTACTCAGACATCATCACTCTAACTTTGACTTTCCCACAGCTTAGCCTTTTTTCGCAGCCGCGACTGTGGCGGGCGGTTTCTTCACAGGTCTGTCGGACAAGTAGACCTATTACGGCTGTGGCGCCGGCGCGAGCTATAGAGGCAAGGTGGATGGGGTAGTGGGGGGGGGGACGCCTTTGAGGATCGACAAAACGCAAGCCCCCTGCACGCCGTCTTCAAACCGCGCGCACGTATAAACGCTGGGGTCTACAACTCGCCACCCCTGTCAAATACGCCATTATGTGCCCCCTTTTTAAAAGTTTAAAAATTTAGTTGTTAGGGGAGGCGCCCTGGCGCTTTCGTTTTGTCGCAGTTTGTTAAGCATGTCATCCCTTTTGAGGTTAGACGCAACGTTGGTACGACTGATCGAGCAAGCTTTTCGGGTGGTTCCTGTTAATAAGGGAGTACTTGAGTTCGTTTAGGTGCTCTACGTATTCACTCTCATCACTGCATACTTTTCCACGCCTGGTGGCTTGTCCTACAAACATCCCTTGTCTCGGGTGATGGCAAACATCCCTTGTCTTAGTTGATGCAGTGTCTCGGGTGATGGCTTTTTTATTTTAGGTACTGCTGCCTGTCTGTTGTTTTTCTATAAAGCGTGGTTTTAAATTTAACGTTGTCTAAAATGACGGTAGTATCTAGGAAGTTCAATTCTTTTTCAGAATACTGCCATGAGAATAAAATAGTTGGATGCGAAGAATTGAGATGAGATATAAACGTTTCCAGAGTCGCGCGACCGTGTTCCCAAATAATGGAGATGTCGTCTATGTAGCGGAGGTAAACCTGAGGTTTATTGGGACAAGAGCTTAATATTGTGGCTTCAAGTTGCGCCATGAAAGTGTTGGCATAGGTCGGCGCGAATGGAGTGCCCATGCTGGTTCCGAAAACTTGCAGAAAGTCAGAAGAGTCAAATTCAAAATAATTGAGAGTGCAACTACTTTTAACAAAGTTATGTTCACTTCTGGCTCATGTTGGTGCGGGTTCTCTGAAAGAGATTTTACTATACCTTCGATTCCTTCGACGAAAGTGGTGTTTGTATACAATGCGCCAACGTGCAGAGTAACAAGGAGGGTTCCACTGAGTAGGCGCCCACCCTCATTTATCGCTTCTATTATGCAGAGGAAGTTGGGGTGTCCTGAACGAATGAAGGAAGAACAGTCGCAACGTCGGGTAGGTAATGATTCAGAAACACGGATATTGCTTCAGTTGGGGTATTGTTATTCGAAACTATGGGTCTGCCAGGAATGTCGGCAGTGAAGAATAATTTTACTTGCGCTTTGTGGACTTTTTAGTGGAGGTAAAACCGTCCTTCATGCTTACTATTCGGTTTTATGAAATTTAAGTCACCGGTCGCAATAATTCTCTAGATCGCAAATCTGTGAGGCTCGGAAGAATTTTTAGGCTGTATTCCTGGCTCCAATCGTTATCTAAGAGGCTTGTAGTGGCAAGGGTTATTGAGCTGCCTATGAGCTTTCTATTTTCCCGTAGGTAAAACAACTACGCTACCACTTTTGTCGGCTGGCTTTATGACTATGTCGGTTCTGGCTGATAGGCTATTCAGGGTAACTTCTTCCGACAGAGTTAGGTTCTTGCGCTTGTTTGATCGCTTAGTTGTTGCCAATATTTCTTTCGATACTGATTTTATTTACAGATTTATTTCTGGAGATTGTTATACACCTGGGGTCAAAGTGCCAGGATGGTTGAGGGTGCATTCGTTAATGTCAGGTTGGTCTTGTTTTTCTGAAAAAAAAAAAAAAACTCGCGTAGTCTCTTTCTCCAAGAATATAAGTGAGATCTTTATGTAAATCATATTCATTCAAACTGTTATTTGTGGGACAGAAAGTTGGACCTCGTTCTTGGAAGCCTTTTCATTGGCCGTAAGTGTTTTGAAATGTCAATGACGTTGCTGGGGCTGGTAGCGAGGGAGCTCGTTTTTTCTACAGGATTATTGGCTTGAGGAGGAAGTTCTACTAAAGCAATCTCTGTATCGAGGGGGAAAATTACATGACCTAATACTCTATAGTCCGGGCTATTGACAGGCTGATTTTCTACAGTGCAAACTGTATTTCGCGAGGGAAGCTGTCACCTTGAAACTAAATCGCTTGCTTATGACTAAGATCGTTTTCCTTACGATTTATAAAAATATCCCGATCTATTTTCTCCTGCTCGGTTAGCGAAGAGCTTCAATCTGCTCATTCAAGAGGCTGAGTTGGCTAGTACAGTGGTCGCTAATAATTCCTAGGAGGGAAAGGGGAGCAATATTGAGAATACCTTGCCACCTGGTAGCTAGTTCAGGAGGGAGCTCTCCAAGGGCACAAATAACTTTTACGCGAAGGCCTGTTGAGATCTTTTTACTTTGGAGATTCGAGGAGTACGCTTTCATATGAAATCTGTAGCTGGTTGGTTTGCCGGCTAGTTTTAGAGCTTTGAGGAAACAGCGGGAAAGACCAAGTTCGTTCGCGGGGTGTCGTGGGAGGTTTTGGTGCCTCTGAGAATGTCTTGAGCGATTCAGGTTTCATGCTCTGTATATAGCGTTGTCAATTATTTCAACGGGGTATTTTTGTTTCAAAAGTGCGCTGCGTAGCTCCTTACAATTATCATTGAAGTCCTCTTCCTTTGAGCAAATTCGACGAAAGCGATGAGCTTGGCTATAGGGAATTTCGGTTTTGCAATGTTTCACGTGACTGCTTTGAAAATGTAGGTACTGTTGCTTGTCGGTCAGTTTTCGGTATAGTTTACCAGACCGCACCAGATCGCACCAGACCAGAATGCACCAGACCGGTTTGACCGGTCTGGTGCGATCTGGTCTGGTCCGACCGGTCTGGTGCGACCGGTCTGGTATTCTGGAGATCGTGGGTTCGGATCCCACCCGGCGGGCATTTTTTCACCACTTTCTTTTCGACTCAAAAAAATTCTTCATCTCTTTCTATGACCCACCACAACCTCCCCTTTGCTTTCCGATGTTTTCTTGGCTGCCAACCCTTATTTTCTGTCTTATTTTCACGGAGCCCCTCATTTCCCAAATTCTAAATCGCTATTATATATATATATATATATATATATCTATATATATATATATATATATATATATATATATATATATATATATATATATGTGGGAGAGCGAAAGAGAGAGTGAGATTGTGCACGTGGGCATGTTAGAACTGTATCTTTCGGGGTATTACCTTTTATGAAACAAATTATATAAATCAATAAAAAACGGTGTTCACATGCGTCACCAGAAAAGCATAAATGAACACAAATAACCCCCCTGTTTACCTTTTAAAGTTGTCCTTTTTTCGTTTTATTCTTTCTCGAAAAAATTGTCCCTTATTTGGGTTCATATAAATAAGCGAGTTCGTCTTTTGATATTTCGGCTACCTATGTAAAAAATGCGCAAATATTTTTGTGTTAAGTATTTTGTAGGTCGTTTGTTCAAGGCATTGGTTCTATCATAATAAAGGCTATGGGTGTGATTCAAAATTTCGTTCTCTGATTTGAAACATCCACAATAATGTGAAGGCTCATTTAAAGATAGCACACATTTCTATATGAGGTCTCTTCTATTTTCACGCCCTATGTAGAAAAAACTAAAAACAAAATGTTTCGCAAAAGTCACGTCACCTTTTATGTACAGATTTGCCTTTGTTGTAAATGCAAAAACAGTTGCGTGTAGCAAGTAAAGAGTGAAATTCCGGGCTACGCAACTTGTAGGTACAGGTTCTGAATATTCAATTAGATTGTGATTGCGCCAGTCAGTTGTTTAATTTTGGGAAGAAATATACCGGATCTCAACATGGGTGCACGTGTAATTGATGTTTCACAAAGTCCGATATATTTTGTAAGCCTAATTCTCCTTAATACTTCTTTCAGGGCTCTTTTGAAGAATTTTGAATGTTCTAATTCTTCATCGATAATTCAGAGTGAAATAAAAATCTCCCCAAAATAATGTTGGCTTGCATCTGTCATCCAAGCGCATTGACTTGCAACGTTTTTTCTAACGTAATACGCTGTGCTTTTAAAAAAAATATATTTACATTCTCGTAAACTACGCTTCAACAACGTCATGAAAGTAAACCTTTTGGCATTAGGTAGCTTGGTGGGTCATAAATGCAGTAGCTGCAGCTTTACCCTAAATATAGGGGTTTGGAGTGGCCGATGTTTTTTTTTTCATTAGTCAAATAGCAGGTGTTATAGAAAAGTCGGTGATCTGTAATTTAAAGTTTTAAGGATATTTTTTGTGTTGCATCATAGAAGAACGACTTGTTTTTTGCAAGGCAACATAGGTCAAATTAAGTTACACGTATACATCGTTCTTGAAAAGGTAGAACAGGAAAAAGGAGAGCTGTAACGCGACGACCAATAGCACCCCAAAAAAACATGTGTGGTACAGTGCGTATTTTTGGTTTTAAGTAGGTGAAGAAAACGAAGTGCCAATCGTTAATAAAAGAGCATGCGCCATACAGAACGATCTGCAACAGCGGGCCCACCAATGAGAACAGTGCAACCAGTGGAATTATTTGTTAGTAATTCACAGAAATAAATAATTTTCCAGGACTTTTCTCTTCGAATTTTAAAAGGCATTACCCAGTCAAAAAAGCTTATACGGTAAATATTGTAAGCATTCTGTGCTTTGTGGATAATATTTCACGGTTATTTTTTACAGGCACAAGTAAATGAAAAGCATAACATCGTTCAAATAAAGTTCGCAAACATTCCTAGACATCGCAGTGCATAAACCAAATAAGCAAAGGCCAATCTTTACGGGTCAGCAACGATGACGACCACACCCTTTCTAAGAAGACTCTCAGAATGCTTTCTCACAATATGGCCGTGGGTAAACCACCCCTTTTTTGTGCTACGCGGTGATCTCAGCACACCAGAAACATGGACTGTGCGTAGAATCAAAATAAATACCAATATCCTCATATCTAACTGGGGACGATGTTTCTTGAAAGAGTGACGCCGTCACCATACCGCACATACAGACGAAATCCCAGCCGCAATCTTTACAGGTGAAAATCTTAATCTTAGCATGCAGAATTGTGTGCTGCCTTTACTTCCCGCGACGCAGGTACACCGTTGCGGTCAGTCTTGCTTGTTTTTTTTTATTAAATCGGATACTGGAAAAGCTTTCAATTTATTGTTTGAAGAAATTTCGTCTGCTCTGGTGAAATATTTTAAATTAAAAAAACTTGCTATCGCGAACAAATGTTTATGAAAATTGTAAAGTGGGGTTATGGCCTCCTTACTGAAGCCTTGAAAAAAGACGTATACCCAAATAATTGTAGAGAGGAAATGCTTCTTTATGTAATCCGAATAATCTTTCCAACTTAGGTTGTAAATAATTTTTTTTTTCAAAATAGGTAACGTTAAAGCATTACTTGTAACAGTATCAAATACATTCAAGAACTTTGTTTAGGCATCAATATAACTTTGTTGTGTCTTATATTTGGATACGCCAACTTAAGTGTAATTTAAAATATTTTGTTGAAGATTTACCAAGGTAGAGAATGTAATTCTATGACAACAAAAGTAAGCCTGGTGGTAATAAAGGCGATATGCAACTTTCCAGACAACTTAGATGCTCAAGCTTTCATTGTGTAAGACAACGGAGCCTTGAAGTAACTACTGCAGCAATATTTCTCGTTTTTGTCATGAGTTGTAATATTTTCCACAATCCCAATTTTTACTAATTAAACCAGTCGAAAGAATCTTTCGTTGGCAGAACAAGCCAATAAAAACACTCAGGGACAAGAAACGAGGTACCTCAACCAGAAAACAAACTAGAATAGAAAATATAATACTGTAACGTTTCACATACTTGCACATATACATGGCAGATGGGCAATCCGTAGGCTGGAGGACGAAGAGGAACGGTCCTCTGGTGTGTGCTTTTGGAGCTCCGTTCGTTCCTGTGAAGCTTCTGTAGCGAAAGAGGACCAGCGTCTCGCTTCCGATACGGTGATGGAGTGTATTACCGAGGCAGTGAGCGCGTCCGATCCTCCTCTCCTTTCCTCCTACTTTCGCCCCCTGTCTGCCTATTTTTATTTCTTAACATACTCTCTCTGCCGCCAAGTTGATTAGGGACTAGCAGGGGTAGCGGCAAATTCCATGTCCCGTGGAGCATTTGGCTGGGCGTTTCGGGGACGTCAATCTCTGTAGAGAGCGTTGTCAATCGAGCGAGGCAGTACATATCCATAGCCAGTGTCATGGGCAACGAGCCATTGCTGGTTTGCTGGGTCAAAGTTACTTAGGGCTGAAAGTGAAGACTGCGAGTGTTCATATGGTCCCCGGGAAGAGAAGCAATGCTCCCGCTATAGGTCATGCAAGATGAGGTCAAAGACATTTTGTCTATCAAGGGCCGTTGCAACCTGGCTTCGCAGCAAGGCGTCGAGGACGGTCATGGTGCCGGAGATGGGTCGCTCGCACGACATCTCGGCGAATACGAAAAGCGTCCATGGTACCAGTCGATGAAGCAAGACGCTGGGATTGCGAATACCAAGGGGACAAGGACGGGCTTGGGCAGGAGCCGAAAGGGGCGGCGGCCGAGTGCAAGTCTTCCAGGGCAAAGCAGTACGAAGGTACCCAAGCCTCGCGTGCCTCAGAGCCACTGCGCCATCGAACGTAGATTGGCTCGTGCGCCGGTTCCTAGGTTTCATGCACCAGAAAATGTGTAGCGAAAGAGGACCAGCGTCTGGCTTCCGATACGGTGATGGAGTCGATTAGCGAGGCAGTGAACTTGTCCGATCCTCCTCTTCCTTTCCTCCTACTGTCGCCCCTTGCCTGCTCATCTTTATTTCTTAACAGCTTCTCCGTTCAGTAAAGGAAATGAACCTCTCTTCTACCGTCACTCTTTGTGGAAGGATCGGGGTAGCCCCAGCGGACAACGGCGTCACTGGATCTTTGTCTAAGCCGTCGCGTAGATGGCCTCTCACCCTTCCGAAATGTTATTACGCCCCTGACTAAAGGCAACTCTTCGGCGACACCGCCCAGCGGCTAGCAGCTACAACGAGAACTGCGGAAGTTCTCGTTGCAGAACTTCCGCGGTTCTTGTCGCCGTACTCGTTGCAGAAGTTCTTGTTGCATAACCGTTGGAATGCGGCAGAGAAGCTTGCAAACGTCGTATTTTTGTTGTACAAAAGCGCCCTAGTGTGGTTTGAAAAAATGAAGTTAAATGTACGACTTGAGATCGGCTAGCAGAGTTAATGAAGGAAAGCTTCGGTAACGCTCTAGTCAAGAAGAAGCGGTCTAATCAAGAAGAAGACTCTTCTGCAGCCAGCGCAAGCGCAACACCTTCTGCTGCACTTCGGCAGCGCACTTCTGCAGCGGGCGCACAACCTACATTGAAGAAATTCTGCTGCTGTGTAGAAACCTGGACGCCGAAATGCCCTAAGACGACAAGGTGGGACATCTACCGGAGGGTATTGCTGAGGATGTGTACACATTCCTCATTAGAAAGGAACATTTGGAGATCGTGTCGGATATAATTCGGCATTGCCGCAAGTTCGAGACGCTAAATAAACGACGTAGAACCCCTAAGTTTGGCCGCTTATCAAACGTAACTTCTGTCGCAAATGTTGACAGCACGACTCCCGCTGATCTCTTGGCTACCACACGGCAAATAGACTGAAGAGTAGCGGCTACATGAAGACGTCCTACACAAGGCAGCGAGTTTCTCTGAAGGCTATTTGACGAAAGAGGCTGCGTGTAGATGCCCTTGTGTCCACAGTGAATGCAAGAATTCGTCGATCAACGCTACAAGCATTGAGCCCCACCGAGCCCCGGGAAATCCTAATTATCCCTATAACAGCGACGCAGATTTTTTGGGGCCAGGTCGCTTTAGCCGTAGTCATTATGCCGCGTACTATGAGCCGAATTTACAAATGGACCACTCAAACTCAGAAAGGTACGAGCTTGGCCAGCGTGCCTACCAAACGGATATGCGATATGCGTTTTTTGAACGGTCAGATACGGGTCATCGGCCGCCTGTTTGCTACCTGCAAGGACCCTGACATCCTCAGCGTTCTTCCTACAAGCTTGACTAATCCTGGCATCCCGGTATACTTCCGACCCAACCAGACATAGTCCGCAGCGAAGTGGTTCTCCTTCCTCGCATCGCAGCCTGACACCACTCGCAATGCGCCACAAGCGGTCGCCATCGCATGCCGCCGCCCGATGACACAACCCCAAGGAAACTAGCCGCTGCGGCCGATGGGGGTGAGGTCGCTGGACATTCTATAATCGATAAACCTCTGCCTGTTTCTATGAAAAATAGAAAGTTCAAGTTTGGGTCGATGGTGTTCAAAAATGGCTTTAGTGGACACTTTATCCAGCGTATCTGTAATAAGTTATTTGTTCAAGGAAAGACTTGGCCGTAAAGTACTGTTCTTCTGGAATCAGCCTCTTTCGGTCTGGGGAGTTGGTGGCGAATGGCTCCCACCTATCGGTGTTTGTAGTGTGAATGTCTCTGTGGCCGGGAAAATGTTTACAGTAAAATTCGCGGTGTTGCCCAGCACCAACATCCAAATTTCGTCTTCACGTGCGCGCCACACAATTGAACCTGGCTCGTCACGTCGCATTCGACAAAAGCCCTACCGAGTCGCCCCATTTGAACGTAAGGTTATAGCTATTCAGGTCAAAGAAATAGTGCAAAATGGTGTTATTCAAGAGTAACCTACTCCGTGGGCAGCCCTAGTCAGTCATCCTTGTCAAGAAAAAAGACGGGTCAATGCGATTTTGCGTTGACTATCGGCGCCCTAATTGCATTACGAAGAAACACGTATACCCGCTTCCGCAAATGGACGACGTACTTGACTGTCTGCACTTAGCGTCCTACTTCTCATCCATAGACCTACAATCCGGGTATTGGCAAATTCTGACGGAACCTGAACACAAAGAAAAAACAGCCTACGTCACCCCTGATGGTCGTTTTGAAATCAAAGTTATGCCGTTTGGGTAATGCAGCGCTCCGGAAATATTTGAAAAGTTCATGGACATGATGATGCGAAGATTGAAGTGGGAAATTTGTTTGTGATACCTTGGTGATATTGTAATTTTCGGGCGAACGTTCGACGAGCACAACTGCCGCATGGATAGCGTCCTGAACTGCCTGAAGAGTGCCGGCCTCGTGCTGACTTCGAAGAAGTGCCGTTTCGGCAAGCTTGAAGCGCTGGTTCTTGGCCACATGGTTGACAAGGGCAGCGCAAGACCCCATCTTCTTAAAATTGAAGGTGTCTGTAACTCAAACAACCACGATCAGTGCACGAGCTCCGCAGCATGCTGGGTCTGTGATCATTCTTTCGTCGCTTCGTTCCTTGGTTCGCGGACTTTACACCACCACTTACGTACCGTTTACATGACAACGGCTGATTCCATTGAACACCAGAATGTGAGGCAGCATTTTGTCAGCTCAAATTTTTTCTGACATCAGAACTTATTCTGCGCCACTTCGACCATTTCGCGGCCTGTGATGTACACGCTGACGCGAGTGGAATCGGTGTTGGCGCGGTGCTTGCTCAAAAACATATTAGGGCTTAGCATGTTGTCTCCCATGCCAGATGATGCCGTTGCAAAGCACAGCGAAATTATACGGTAACAGAGCAAGAGTGTTTTTATAATATCTTTGCTGTCCCGAAGTTTCGCTCATACATATACTGACGCCCATTTAGTGTGGTCACCGACCACCGCGCTTTGTGTTGGCTCACTGGGCTTCGCGATCCAGTTGGTCGTCTAGCCCGATGGGCCTTGCGTCTAGAACGATATGACTTTGTTGTGCGCTACAAGAGCGCCCGCAAGCACCGGACACCGACTGCTTGTCTCGGCTTCCGGCCTGTGAACCCCAAACAAACGCTGACAATTTTGACAATTACCTGGTAGTGGTTAGCTCCAACTTTGCTGATGGTGACACTTTCATCGTGGGGCAGCGAAATGACTGCAGTATACGATCGCAGTTTGCAGCTGCTCAAGATTCAAATTTATATCGCCCCTCGGTATGCGCGAGCGGCTGCTTTGGAAGGCGAACAACCTGCTGTGGGATGCTTGTTTTTTTTTTTTCTTGTTGTGCCAACACGGTTGTGTGTAGAGGTTCTGCGCACAATGCACCACGACGCTACTTCCGGTCATTTGCTCAAAAGAACTCTTCTTTGGCCGAACATGCACCGCACTGTAACACATCACGTATTTAGTTTTCAAGAGTGCCATGAATATAAGCGCCCTACCCATGTTCCATCGTGATTTCTTCATCTAGTTGCACCTCCTAGTTCTCCGTTTGAACAAGTTGGCATCGACCTGCTAAGTCCGTTTCCGCGCCCTTCAGCTGGTAATCGATTGGTCACCGTTTGCGTCGACCATCTTTCACGATATGCGGAAACCGTGACTGTTCCAACCGCCATCTCGACTCACGGCCCTATTTATGCTGCCCTTTCTCACTCTTCGGCACGGTGCTCCTCGGGTGATAATCAGTAACCGCGGTTGCCAATGTGTTGCAGACGTCATTGAAGAGCTTCTCCGTCTTTCAACTTACCGTTTACGTCACTCAACACCGTACCACCCTCAGACAAACGGCGTGGCCAAACTCACAAAGCGAACTCTTAATAACATGCTCGCTATATACGTCGATTCTGACCAAACGAATTTGGACGTGCTGTTGCCTTTTATCACGTACGCGTACACCACAGTGACGCATGAAAGCACAGGTTATAGTCCGTCCTTCTTGCTGTACGCTCGTGTTCTTCGTAATACTCTGGACTCCATCTCACCGTTTTCGCTGCATCGAGAGCCCTCGGTTGCGAAAACGCTGTGCCTTTCCGAAGATGCTCGCCGCCTTGCAAGACTCCGAACTTGGAATCGCAGATGCCTTCTATAAAGCGCAACGACAGTTGACACCAATTCGTCTCTTAGGTAACAAATGACTTGCTCTTGCTATGGACCCCAATACGGCAGTGCGGCCTATGCACTAAGTTTCTCTCACGCTACACGGGCCAATTCATTATTGTTGGTCACCTAAGTGACGTCACGTACGTTCTGTCACGGCTCGCTACGACTGGACGCCGGAGCAACAAGACGCAACTGGCTCACATCACCCGCTTGAAGCCATTAGTTCCACGCTGTGAACAGTGACTCACCCTTTGGGTTTCGTCTTTGATAGGGAAATTGTAACGCTTCACATACTTGAACATGTGCGTGGCGAATGGGAAATCCCTGGGCTAGAGAAGGGAGAGAAGCGGTCCTCTCGAGTGTGCTTTTGAGCACCGTTCGTTCCTGTGAAGCTTTTCAGGAAAAAACCTGTTACCAAAACATTATTTGAAAAAAAGAAACGAAAATGAACTTGGGTTGGCCATGTTTTCAGCAGAACTGAAACCATTGGGCAAATATGGTAACTGCGTGGATTCGAAATGATGAGTCTAGAAGAGGAAGGCCAATACACCGGTGGTTCGAAATAAATGCACAACTACGGGGCTAAACTCTGGACTCCAGCAGGGAAGCACTGGAGCGCTTGCAGGTCAAAGAGATAGGCTCTTTTGCTGCAGTAGACCTGAGTATGGTGCTGCTGCAGAAGATGATCATGCTATTTTCAATGTTGGGCTAAACGTATCTTCGATGGTTCTTTGAGGGCTGCTCTTTAATCGATTTATACGGGGAGATATCTATAAGCTCTTACAATATACCCTGGCTTGCTTCTGTTATCTGGGCGTACTAGCAATATTTTTCAAATATTCCACGTCGTGTTCTCATTGTCACTTTAATATTCTTCTAGGCGGTTGTCCAAGAACATTATCGTTGTAAATGCATTAAAATTGTCTACTTTAAGAGAATATAAATAGAGTAAAGGCCTCCTTTCGTTGGGGATACGTTGTCTTAGTTTCTGATGGTTTCATCCCGAACACTGGTTTTGAAACAGTGTACACATCAACATTATTCACACTAAATGTATTTCATAATATTTAATATTGATCATACTGAAATGCATGCTTCATAGCAAAAGGAGATATGTAAAATATCACGTAATGTATGCTACTTTTTTATAACAATATATTTGGAACCCAGGGGTGACTTTATGGAACTACTGTTGAACGCGTACATAAAAATATTTTCGTAGTATTGTCGTTATGCCCTCATTTTATAGCAGTAACGAAAGGAATTACCATCTTTTTTTCCAAAATTCGCAAATGAGAACGGATTTACACATAGAGGCATTTGTCTTCGTGATATTAAGTTTCTCTCTAATTTTGCATGTACTTTGTGACGAAAGACTGTTGTAGCTCTCGCAGTATTTCGTAACCTACAACATTCCGTACCCGTGTGCAGTGTGACGTAAATCTTTTGTTCCAACACACCATTAAAATAAATGAAGGACAATCGAGGAGGTACAAGCTCCAAACAACGTAGGAAACAATTTCTTTAAAAATGCTAGAAATAATTTTGCAAGTATGCCAACTTTAGGGAGGTATACTGTTGTCATGAGTATAATAAATAGAGCATTGTACTTTCTATTGTGTTTTAGTCGAGTATGTGATTTTCAATCGTAAGTTTAAAAAATTTAGGAATCCTCGAAACGATTATTTGTGTTTTGGGAGTTTGAAGGCTTATACGTTGTCGTATTTATCTCGAAAGCTCATTTTTCATACGGTTTGGCACAACACTTTTCAATTAAAACTTCTTTTCAGTGAGGAATTAGGTAAATTACTCAGCAATATGTGTAAGCAAAAAGATATAAGAATGCAATCAGTTTTCAGAGAAAAGAAATGAACGAATAAAATAAAGCCATTAAGAGGAAGATTGTTCGGATTCTCAACTACTCCATGGATAAGTAGCGCCAAAACAAAAGTACCCAATGAGGATCCAAGATTCTCCCTATCACATCTGTCGTATTGCCGTGGCATCCGCAACCGGCATGCAGGCTTCTGGGTAATTTGAGCCTGTCCACCGTTTCCATACGTTTCGCGGTCAACGTCCTGTTTCGATCTGTC
Organism: Haemaphysalis longicornis; assembly: GCA_013339765.2. Taxonomy (NCBI): domain Eukaryota; kingdom Metazoa; phylum Arthropoda; class Arachnida; order Ixodida; family Ixodidae; genus Haemaphysalis; species Haemaphysalis longicornis. The sequence goes on along the minus strand of CM023448.1, from coordinate 46,998,512 downwards.
CATAAAGATTTCTCAGGTTATCACTTATTCATCGGTTACCCTGAGAGGTTCGGGAGAATGTTGTCACCGACAGTGGTTGACCCTGTAGTTAAACTGTTGTTATCGCCACACTCAGTGGGTACTGCAGCCTCATAGCTTCATTATTCCATGGGCATGCGATCCAATGAAGTACGTCTGCGAATAGGGCCACAGAGTGTCATGCAGAGCTTGGTACTCGCAGGGCGTCCTTTGTTTTGAACATAATTGTACTTGCGTATCACGGACCGGCTAGCGTTTTATAATTATGGCGTGGTCTTTTGTTAAATGAAGCATTGTGCAACTAAAATTTCCCTGAGAAAATGAAATAATGACGACGAGGCTCCTTCGAATATTGAGGTGATTCGATTGCAGTGCTGCTTTCAATTCGTTAGAACAAGTAACGTGCTTTGAGTGTTTTTCATTTGATAGTTCAGCTTCTATTGCTTTGATTGTCTTGTTGTCAGCTGTAAAGCCACACTTACGAAACCAACTAGGCCAGTAACCTAATCTTTAATTATGGACAGGCAAGCTCAGAATAATGGCGAGTCTCTGCCATGGCCAAATTGCCGCACCGAAGACAGACCTCCAAACGCAGGAAAGTTTTCATAATTGCGTGACTCATTCATGGGTAATATTAATCACAAAAAATCTATCGCTAGGCACCGAAGGCCTGCGTTTGCACATTCCATTGTGCAATATTCGGGGGTAATTGAGAGTTCTAAGTTCATAGGCATGGCGAATAACAATAATTTGCCCTCAGTAGTATTTTGTATGCTTTTAAAGTCTTTTTACAACACCAGTACTGCCTGAGATGCAACGACCCACTTAAATAAAAAGAGCAATCGAATATCTGTTACCACTTGGTTACATTGTGGAGAAATATCTGCTAAACGAAGTGGTTGTATTGAAATAGCGGAATGTGACTCAAGCATTACGAAAAGAACACTTTTCGAATATCTGCATACAACCGCTCGTGGTGGTTGCTTTTATGAATTGTATAGGGTAGGGGTTTGGGGCAAATAACATTCGATGTTGATTCGCGGAAGCCTTCCAAGGGTCATGAAGTGGCACCTGCGGTCACTGAAGTTTGGCAGAAATCAAGACCAGTACATGTGTGGTCCCTTGTCATTGCGGCTAATCCGTCGCCACTGCTGCCGTATCATCGAAGCAGGAGGGCCCAGCGACGCTCAACAATAAACTGTTCGCTATATAAAACTGGTATAGTGCTTTGCGACGCTGAATATAGCTCTTCAAAAAGACTGCTTCCTTGATGTTCTAGGTTACTGGTGCAAGCTTTTTCGGCACACATTAAGACTAACACTTACTGATACGCCGTAAATGTTCAGCTAAAAATATTTGCCGCTTAAAGATTTCTTTGGGGAGGTTGTTGTTCTTAAATGCTGTGTGATTACCAATTTTATATATCGCTATTATATGATGTAGGAAGGAGGCCATCTGACATATAGCTAGCCGGGAGTGGCATGTACATTATTATAGGCTTCGGAGATACTGTTGCCTGTGTATCTAATGTGTAGTTCCCTGCTATCAGATCATCACCGAGGGGAAAATCCTTCTGGTAAAGCAGCCTCAAGAACCAAGTCATTGTATTACTACGTGGTTTGCAAAGAACGTGCCAAGATCTCTGAAAATGAAAGTTGGGTAATTAGGTTGCAGACGTGTAGAGGAAGAATTACAAAAGGGCGAAGTCAGAATATGCAAAAGATTATAAATTAGGAATAAACCACCCCTGTGGGTTATCAGGAGTGTCATGAAAGTATTTAAACGCAAACGCGCCTCCCGAGGGCTGACCAACGAGAGACTACACTCCAGACGTATATAAAAGAATAACAGATTGGTAGTTTCAAAACGATACGATGTCGGTATACAAGAAAAAGCCATGCAGAATATTGTTAACAGTGAGGCACAAAGCATTGTTTTTGTTAAATAACGCATCATGTATGCAATCTGTTCGGCGTTTACAATTCCATCAAGATAAGACGACCAAAACACCACACCAATATCAGCGATTTAAAAAGTCTTGGTGAAAAAAAGCCTCACCGTTAAATCTGCTCGCACTTCTGTAAAGTCACACTTTTTTTCTGAAAACGCGGAGTTCAAGAACATTCGAGGATCCTATTGGTCATGATACATTCTCGGCAAGCTTTTTATAAAAGGAAAGTTCTTTACTCCTACAGACGAGATGGCCCGTGGGACAAACTACATAGCACTGAGGGTCCTCCCCATTTGTTAAGAAGGAAGGCCACCATTGTTTGGTGGAATCTAAGGAGTGCCTAAAACACAACACATTTGTTGGTGATTTGGGAATGAGGATGCATCATACACAATTAGTGGAATAAAACTTGTAGCGATAAGAGCTATCGTACGGATGAGAAACAAGGTATTTTAGTTTTTTAAATCCGTGAGACATTTCTCCCGGTTCACGGGATATAACAATACACCATTTAACCACTCAAGACGCGAGCTACGTCCTATTGAGCCGTAAGATGACCACGTTTATATCTGCCACCTGCACAATCGTAATGTTCTGGGAGAGTGCCAGTAGTATAGGAGCGCGTTTTTATCCTACCTGCCTCCAACCACCGTTCGTGCGCCCATAAAAAGGCAGCATGTTATGCGAAAGTAACCAGACACCCTGAATACTCACAAAAATATTGTTCGGCAAGCCTTTGTAAAGATTTGTGGCTTACTTCGGCGTTCCAAGCTTGACACTTGCTTTCACAGGGAATGGATTTGTATCTAATCAGCGATGTAAAACTTAGGTGACGACGGCAATGACAGCACATTCTGTTGCATTGGCTCTTTGTTTTTTACTGTGTTTCAGCATTTCGGGGCCCGCCGACGCGCCCTGACGAAAATTAAAGCCCTAAACTGTTCCTAGAACGAAACGACACACGTCCTTCCTAAAGCCAGTCAAAATTGCACCTAATGGTTATAGCGCCCTTATCGTCTTCCTGCGCAACAGGTGATATCAGCATCAGTGGTATTGAGCGGTATAAAACTATGGTAACGAGGTGGCCGATGCTACAAAGACGAGCATTGATGTGGTGCCACTATAATTAAATTCATTTGAATCCAAATAGGCTTGGTTTATCACACACAGCTTCACTGTAAATAAGACAAAACGGACAGGCAGGATCCTATAGAAACCCAGGGCACTTGTAAAGATGTTAATGAGTCATCTTCGCCGTAGCGTGTACCATAATGAAGGCCTTCAAAGACATACTACAATAAATGGACTGTGTAAACAGTAAAAGTTTAATTTATGGCGCTGTCAAACTACAACTTCCCTCTTCTTCCTCCCAATGAAGGGTGGCTTCCTGTGTTTAAAGAATTCTGCCGTGCGTTGCGGCAGCTCATATTGAGACGTTTTGATTTTGCTGAAATTTTACTCAGTTTTTTTGGGGAGAGGCCACTTCTTTCTTGGTCCGCTGGGTAGCGCACCGTGTCATCTGGCCGTACAACTCCACACTTTCTTGGACCGTCATGCAAGGAATGGGTCCAGTAGGCCCCCTCATTTGTATTTGAATACCCGCAAAAAATAAAGCAATGGCCTGCAGAAGAACGAGCCCTTACAATGGTCGTGTTTTCCATCGGTCACACACATGGCAGCGACGAAGTACTGGTGGATATCAAACGCAACGCGTTGCCTCTAGTGTTTCAGAATAATGTATTCAGGTGTGCGCCAGCAGCTGAGGCGTCCGGAAGGAAGGAACTGGTTCATTACTTCAAAGCACTTCTTGGGGCAGTATGCAGGGATCTTCAGACGGTGATTTTTGTAATGTTTGGGCTCAAAGTTTTTCTTCATAAAGATGGCGTTCTAGGCAGCACGCCAATGTTCCCTCAAAAGATGCATCTTTCGAGTTACTCGATCAAAATCAGCAACACTGGTCTGCTGAACGTCTGGGCGTCAAAACAGCCTCAGGCCGAAGAAAAAGATGCGGCTTCTGCATCCGAGCTATTTCGTTATGTGTACAATCTATCAAAAATCGCTGCAAATTCTTCTGACTCTATCGGTATATGCTTCTCGAAACTACTTGTTAGATTGCGTTCTTCGGATATAATTACCTCGTAACTGTATTTTGGTTTTGAAACCCGAACGTAGGCAGAAATGATGACCCTGTGAATTTCGAGAATCTTATAGTATAAAAGCAAAACGCTGAAATGTGTTCGAAGATTTACCTCAGCTGTCTGTCAACCGGTTGGATATAGCTAAAGTGTCACAGGCATAACCCTCAATCCATATTCACTTTGATCCAAAAGCTGGCGGTCATGACAGATCACTTTTCACATCAGTGAGGGAGAAAGGCCCAACGTGATAGTTTCAGCCGGCCATTCATAACACAATGCGCACGTGACGAAGACCAATTTGCTGCACAACAACCACCAGTGGAGCGATTCTCTAAGAAAACTGCAGAGAACAGCGAAGCTGGTGACGACATGGCGCACCTAAACGATATCCAATTAAACACGTGGTAAATAGGACCAGTGATGTGCTTGGGTGAATTACCAACTTTATTGCTGCATTTTAACCTGTAGAACTAAACCTTGCACGTTTGTCAAGCATCGAGAGGGAGTGCTCTTCAGAGCATTGCAAAAAACCTCAAACAGTCGTCCTTTTCGATCCTGACTGTGTTTCTTAATATGTTTGACGGGCATAACTTTAGTCACAATGTCGACATTTTCCAACAAGCAGGACGCTACTGCGAATAGCACTAAGAGTACAAAATTCTACAGTACCGGTGATTATGAATATTATAGACAAAACGATTAGTAATATAAAAACAATAAATTACTATTCACAATTTTTGAACAATCAAAATTCGTTAACTCCACTGACAAGCCGTTATTTTCCTTGATTATTCCCAAAAGGTAAAGCTCTCAGAACAGCACTTGCGTCTTCTTCCAGATGGAGATATATTAAACTTGTTTGTATAAGGAGCTGTAAGCCCAGAGAAATTGTACCCAGTTCTTGTAAATGCATGAAAATTTCAAGTGTACTCCCTTCGGTTGCAGCGTCTTATTTTGGTTTAAGTTGCCTTTTTTCCCCAATATTTTATGTACTTGTGAACACCCAAGTATGCATTTATTTTATACTTGAAAAATAACCACTAGAATGTTGTTTTCTTTTCATTCATACGGGAGTACCGTATGGGGTTTGGTGTGGCGTTGTTTAGGTTGCCTTGTATGAATGGGAGGTGGGGCTAGTCAAGCTGCTATAGCGCAGCTTTTTTCCCACTTTCCATGCCCCAATTGTTTCTATTTTGTGCAAACCCTGGTATATCGTTGTGGTGAAATAAACTTGAACTTGAACTTAAACTTCAATGATATTTCTCCGTAACGAAGTCCGAAAATCATGGAAAACCAGGTATTTAAATGTATTATCCGAATGTACTGATATATTACTAAACTAGGGACAGCTCGGTTCCCAGTATATAGTTATCAACGCGGTGTACCACAATGATCATAGTTGGGTCAGGTGCCGTTTCTAATTCCAGCATTAATATGAGTACTCAGTAAATACCACAATATTTATGTAGGTACACATAATCAACGTTTTCTTTCTTCGTATGTTATACATGAACATCAAGCAGGGCAATGAAAAGAAAGAAAAGTTGTTTAAATGATCAGTTCAAAGCAAACGGCACTGAATGTATAAAGGCCAGCTACATGACATCGAGGTTATGAAAAAAATATGAAAACAAACTTTTGTTCTTTAGTCTCATATAACAAGAGGAAGAAAGTAAAACAGAATTATGTGTGTGGCGTTTGAGAAAAATGTTTCTTGGGAGTTGAACAAGTAGCACTTCGGCCGTGACCTTATTCGCATTCTTTGGTCATATATATATATATATATATATATATATATATATATATATATATATATATATATATATATATATATATATATATCCGAATTGCTCCTTTCATTCTTCTTTGGTTGAAGTTGCAATTAGATATACACGATTACTTTAAAACTCTTTATGACTGATACGTTTGCGCGCAACGAACCCACAATACAAAAATGAATACTTCGCATATAATGTATTACAGTTCGTGCTATGTACATCTTTGAATGATTTGCATGGTGTGATTACTTTGTTATGGTTTTAGCTGTTGGCATACAATATTTAAAGCTTCTCCGCCTAGTAACAAAAAAGCACAAAATACAATTATCATGTATGGTAAAGAATTTTTTGAGACATACCATGTGGAAGACACCAACAACTAAGAGAAAGTATGAATTATAATGTATTTTTTATTCGGCTGACAACTCTACTCGTTAAAGAAATGGCCGAAGTTCAAATTTTTACACAAGTTTTAAAGCTGTTATATTAATAAAGTCGAATATTACACACTGACAATGCGGGGATTGTCGATCACACTGATATTTTTCAGCGTGTTTTGTTTTGACGATTGAAAAGTATATTCCTGAGTACCACCTTTTGCCACATATTCCTTAGTAATAAAGTACCACGGCTTTCTTGTTAGTGAAAAATGCTATGAAACAAGAAGAAATTAGGACGCTTTGATTCTTTTTTTTTATTTTGTCTGTTTTATTCGCACATACAAAAAGGAGCACATTTTCACTACCCGATTACCTATTTATAGGTCTGTGTAAAATATTAATTTTATATCAACCAGATTTAGAGGAAATCCCCAAGGTGGAGTAAGTTTCTGTAAAGGAAAGTATGCCTTTACGCTTTCGCTGCATACTTTCCTTTAGAGTAATTTTATATATATATTTGCAAGTATTCAATTCATGGTCGATTTTATCAATGTCTCAAGGTTCGCTGTAAACGTTTCTGTATTTATGTTTCCCCATCTCCTTTATTGAATTTCCTTTCTTGTTGGTTTATGTTTACAAATTGCCCATTTTTCATAGCCATTGCCCTAGTTAAATTACGCACGTTGAAAGGTGTTTTGGGATTCGTTCGCCAAAAACACACTGGTCCATGATTCAAGGCTGCTGAACAAATCTGCAGAAGGCTGAGGAACCCTGCCAGGCATTTTGAACTTTTAGCCTTAATGTCACCTTGCTTATACACGATAAGGTGTTTTAACGGAATATAATATTGCTCCAAACTTACTATCTCGTTTGTTCCTTTCTGCAGTTTGTTCCTAGCATCTGACAGCGCGAATTCGCCTTACTCAATTTGCGAGTGAAGAGCTCGATTCAATTTTTCTACGACGTGCAGGCCTTCTATTTAGAGGCAAAGGTGTGTTGCCTGTCTTAAGTAGATGAAATTGCGTGCTAACGACCGCCAATGTTCTATACCTGACTCTTGGGTTGTGTAAAAATTGCCACTGAAGTACAAATATTCACAGGGCAGATATCAAGACATTCGAATCAAGGACACTCTCCTTTTCACGTCAAATGTTTTAGTTCTCCTACGCAGGTTTGGTATGTTTCAAGACCTTCGAGGAGCACAAGCTTGCTCCAAAGTATTGTATTTGGGGAGTATTCGCGTCGTCTCTTGTTAGGTGTCATCTCAAAGGCACTTCATATATAAACCCCAGGCCCCCAGAAAGGCCCCTCGAAGTACGAACGGTGGCATCCGCCAAACAAGAGATCTCCACGAATACGGTTTTCTCCAAGACAGTCACGTGAAAGTGGATACAGCGGCATTCATCAAGCCCTGCAAGCTCATCCCTGTAGTTCTGCAGCTGTCCCAGGGACTACCGCTGTTTTGGGGACGCGTCACAGTCACATGGGTGCTCTAACAGGTGGGCGATGATGATCTCTAACAGGTGGGCGATGATGAAACCATACTAAATGTTCTTTTTTTCATTTTATCTAAGAAATACCACTCAAACTGGTTCGGGAACCGCGAAAGGTCCGTCACCAACAGACCCTATTAGTAGTGTTCAGATCCTTAGCACCAATACTGGGAAATACGCTCGTGCACCGCCATGCTTTTGCCCAGGCTTCTATGTTGCTAAGGCGACACCTTATAGCTTACATCGTGCTCCACGCTATGGGAGTACATGTTCGTGCTGGTGTCTTATTAGGCACTGCACATGACCACAACGAGCGGTTGGATGTTAAAAGGTACCAGAACTGAATGCGAAGTTATACTTCGACGTCAAATACTGTTCAGTGCAGCAATATACCATAAGTTATCGCCAGACATAACTCAAATCGTCACACTACTAGGTAGAGCTGTAAAAACTCTAGAGCGTACGGCATGCGGGAAACTGGCGTAATGGTTGAAGTCGCGTCCGTATGCATGTGTACGCCGATTGAAATTCAAGATACCTCTCCTGTTCAAGAACCACAAAAGAAATGTCTGTGCCTAAAATTTTGCAATGTTGTCAACAAACTTGAGGGATTTCTTCAAAGCTTGCCTGCAAGTAGCCATGCTTTTCCCGGCTGCGTATTCCCAAACCATATCCCGTAGGGGCCCAGGCCGACCACACCTCCTAAACAAGGGCGCAGCCAATATGGTTAAAAATTTGCAATTTTTTAACCTCCTTTGACGCAGCACCATGAGGTCTCTACCTATATGCGCGACTTCATGCGAGGTGGATTTTTTCTTTTTTCCCCATCGCCTCGTTTCGGCTGCTTTGCGGGTGGCCGATGGTTTCGCTCCGCGGGCAACTTGTGTTGTACTATTTATATTTTTATTCCTGCTATTTCTTGTTTATACATTTGTATACTTTTTTGCGTGTGTGTGGATTGTTGAGGCCCGAGCTGTGACACAATGCTGGCTCAATTAAAAGGCCAGACACTACAGAAATATATATATGTGGTAGCTAAAAATGGGTCGCAGGAAACAGACACAAAGTCCTCATCTATACCCATCAGTGGATCTCTAAAAGTGAAAATTTTTTGCCGCTATTTGGACTCCGAGACAACTATCGTAAAAATAGTGCGCCAAGGCGTTAACTTTTCTACTTAGTTTTATCTCTGCTGCGACTACCGTGACTTCAAGCTCCCGGGCAACTACTCATTAGTCCCAGCGAAACGAATATGCGTATCTAAGTGAGTGTAACACTGCATTAAATGAGAGGCCATGTGGCCCTGCGGGAGCAATGATGAGGAGAAAAGGGGAAGGCCACAACTCGCACAATGAACATAGTTGCAGTCTTGGGGTCCCAATCGCAAAATGAACACATTAAAGTCAGTCAGGGGCAGCAAAACGCACAGTTTACACTTAAATGTACAATTCACACTGTGGACATTGCGGTTCACACTGAAAACAGTGCACGCTGCAAACAGTTCACATTGTATACCGAACGGGAAAGTCGGCCAGGATGCTACACAAATTTGTAGAGTCTGCTTTCAAGGGCGTACTCGGTAATTGCTTCTAGTGTGGTGGGATCGTCACGGACGCGACTAACATGTTCCTGTTAAGTCGCAGGGGCGGGACCTAGAGTTAAAAGCTGGTGGCGATGACGGTCGAATAATGGACAGAGCCAAATTAAGTGGTAACGATTTGGTGTGCCTTCCCTATTACAGGGGGGCATCAGCGCCATTCGGATCCTGCTGGAGCTGTCTATTTATAAAAACGTATCTTATGCAGCAAAATCTCTGTGTGCATGAAGCACAAATTGTTAAAAATAACTAATCGACATTGGCAACAGCGTGAGTGGTAGCACGCATGAATACTGATATCAAACTCGGCCTGGTGGCTTCAGTGAAGAGACTGTGGTTAATAGCCCTGTACAGAAGACATATATCAAACTCCTCCAGTACTTCAGTTGCTGTACAATCCAACTATTACTTAGCCCTTGGTTGGTATATATTTTCGATATTGTTTCCTAAATTGTTATGACCAGCAGTGCAAATTATGCAGAATTTATGACCGAGTGTAAAATGTGTTCGTTTGAGCTGGTGTCTTTCTTATCAATGTATCACCCTTGCAAGAACGATTCACACCTTCCATTGCTCTTAACAAAATGTCAATGTTTTCCTTAGTGGCACTGTTCCTGATAAAGAATATTGCAATGAAGTTAATGTTAACGAAATTCAATGTAATAGTGCTTATTAAAGTGCCAAAATGTAGCAGCTCATGCAGCGGTAATATTTCGCAAGAGTAGGACAGTTTGTAAATGTAGTCATGGGTAATTGGCTGCCTTTATGGTAATCCTTACCTGCAGCACCGAATCGTGTTTTGAGCTGTGTATATAGTGAAAGAGCACCCAACTCAATTGTATACCCTTCTGTGTGCTGTAGAATGAGCTTTCAATGAGGGTGTTTGCTTTCCGGACCGTGTATAATTGCCACATGCGCGTGAAAGCGTCCATCCGCGCGCGCGCACTTCGAACACCGAGTCGAGCGCTTATTTAAGAACACGATCGGAGGTCAGCGTCAACTTGCAGGTGCGCAAGAAGAGCGCGGAGAGATCAGGGGCTCAGGTACAAAAGGTTAGCTTCTACCACATGTGCGTCAGCTTCCCCAGCGCCGCAGGCCAGCCCCGCCCACGGAGCGAAACCATCGGCCGCCTGCCAAGCAGTCGAAAAGAGGAGAAGGGGGGAAAAAAGGAATCCACCTCGCATGAAGTCGCGCACATATATGTAGAGACGTCACGGCGCTGCGTCCAAGGAAGTTGAAAAATTGCCATTTTTTTAATCTCTTCGGCTGCGCCCCAGCTTAAGGGGTGTGGTCGGCCTGGGCCCCTACGGGATATGGTTTGGGAATACGCTCGGCTAGGCACTGCGCGCACTGCACTACTGCGGAACCTTCTGACATGCACTAGCGGCCACACTACCATCGCAGCTCAACCGGCGTACGCATGAAACATTCCTTATAAATATTATTTAGTTTTTAAACTCAATTATGTATAAGAGAGCACTTCAGGTGACATCCGTTGTCGCGGGCAACTGCAGTGAAGCAACTGCAGAGATGCGAAGTGCTCGAGGAGTAGCAGTGCTCACCCATAAAATGTTCCTTCATGGAATAATGTATCTGTTGACACCTCTTCCGAGAATCGAGTTGAAATGCGGAAGTGGAGTTACGTTTGCGTTTTCGTTCTGGTTAATTCCAGGCGAAAATCGAATGCGCAGGCACAACATGCTCGGTCATGTCGTTTTTCACTGTTTGTTTGCCATGAAATTACCTGGTACATTTTAGTATCATGTGCAATACAGTTGCGCGTGCACTACAGCTGGTGGTCACTGAGGCCCAAAATTGATTTGTTTAGTCATGGGATGTCGAGGCAAACTACTTCACCATTGCGGCCAACTCAGTCTGGGGGGCGGTAGTTCACCATCGACCTTTCTTGGATTTGCTTGTTACCGACTGTTGGCTGAAAGTCTGCCATCACAATTATGAACGTCGTTGTTGCCTTCTTCATTCCTGATTCCACATCTTTGTAAAAGCTATATACAGCATCCTTGTCATAGCTGGGTGGTGATCCGGAAATCGGCACATTCTTCAACCATTTTGGCTTGTTAAGCATGATGAGTACCGCAGGGATCTCCCACAAATGATGAACAACTTTTACAGGTTTCCTGCTATTTCTCTGTGGAATACAATCTCAACCCGCATTTTTTGCTTCTCCTGAAGTGCACTGTAGCAAGTAATAAGTCCTCTATTTAGATCCGTGAAGCCTTTTTTATCCTTGTAACTTCGCTTAGCCTCATAATATTGCATATAATGTCCAAGAGATGCTCAAGCAGTACAAGTAATCTGCCCTCAGCAGACAAGGTCGGTGCAATAAACGTAGCCAGGGTAACTTTTGAATGTAGCCAGGTCACGTAGCCAGGCTTAACGTCAGGATTACCTGACGTTAAGCCGTAGAAAAGGTAAGCAACTTCTATGCTCCAGTACAGAGCTACGAGACAAGACATTTTGGGTTCTTTCCCCTAAGAGTAAGACGCCCGCCTTGATGTCCCTTTCTTACATGTTTATTCTACCTTACAGTTGTAGAAATTAAATTTTTTCTGGCATTCAGCAAACCCTGTAAAGAAATCTGTCGTAAACGGCACACGAAAGTGCTCTTTTGCCCTTTTGTTTGCACAGGACAAGCTTTACAGGGACCATGAAGACAACGCGCAATTTCGCTTTAGGCAAAATGTTTAGCAGCTAAGACCTGAATCATAGCAGGTAAAATACTGTTCGTCTGGAAACAATGCTTCCGCCACTGAAGTATTTGTGTTTAAATGAGATGGCTTCAAATGAGTGCTTGCTTGGACGACATAGCACGGGCTCCGTGACGTACAGAGGGGAGTACAAAAAAAGGAATAAGTACACACCGACTCGATACCGGCGTGGGGCAAGCGGAACAATAGAATGTCTGAATAAATATATCCTTAGCGCGCGCAGGATCTTTAACTGTGTTATAACCCTATGCAACATGCAGAGATGTTGACGCGGGCTTTTTTTCTTGCTTTTGTGCAATAAAATTGAATCAAAATAAATCTGAGCTCATTCGAACGCTCTGCGCTGACAAAAAAAGCGGCGGCTGCCATTTTCTTGTCATTGTTTTTACATCAACGCTGGCACAAGGTTACGGTTGCCAAGCATGAATAGCGCGTCGTGGGGGCGAATCACTGGCAACTCTCGTTGATTTTCTCACCGTTCTAGCACTGTTCCCGCTACCTTTTTGCCTTATCAGCGCAAAGTGACGTGGCTTATAATTTGAAACACGAACAGCTTGACCTCCGGGCGAATGAAACTATTTCCACTTAAGGTTGATGTTGTCAGCAGCAGCCAGTTACCCATGAAAGGTTGAGCATCGAAATTTGATTGAAAAACAATAGCTGGTAAGATGTCTTACAGCGAATCTGTATACGTTCGGCCTGGCGGTACATTTGCGTACGCGAACAAGAACACCTAAGGGCATGCGAACATAAAACTCCCGAAAAGTGGCCTGTCTAAGAAAAGGGACGAATGGAACTGATTGGGAACGTAATTGACGGATGCTATGTCAAAAGCGATCAGAGAATGAAGCGGTAGCTGTAGCAATTTGATGTGATAGCCGGGGACAGTAATGTTCATTTTTTCAGGCAGGAGAGAAAAAAAAGTGTTCCCACTCCATTCTGGGAGGGGTTGCATAAAGTACAATGGTTCACATCATCTATACACTTCTAATAGGTCTATATAGAAATTGTTCGCAACACATATCTGTGAAGATGCACATTGTTGTCTCCGAACAATACTAGAAGACTTCGTAAAGTGTATGGCTGAAGCATTTCGAGTGGAGTAATATAATATCACTTATCAAACGACCCCTGTACAAAGGTCATGATAGACGTAACTTTCTGAGAAAATGTTACGCACTTTACTCGCAATAGGACAATAACACTGATTGCGAGGAAGTATGTGCCATAAAGGGTTAGCTGCCCTATCATAAGTGCCTGCAAATACTCCTGAATTGGGTGTTGTGGTGCGGACATTATTTATATTGAAAGGCCAATTTGCCTTGCGACAAAAAAAGCAAAGGCCTCGTGAATGATGTAACGATGGTCGTACAAATGAAAAAAACACAAGAAAAAACCTCTACCATTTTCACCTAAAAGAAAGTTGGAAGAAGCCCAAAAGCCGAAAGTGCGTCCAAACTTCGCTAAAAGTGCACCCAGTGGATTATTCAACCTTCGAAAGTCCAAATTGCAAGTGAAGAAGCAACGCGAGGTAATATTTTTCACGCACCAAGAAAATGCATATACAAACGACCTGTATGTGCGCTATGCGTTTTTTATCAGACACATGTATGCTATTGTACTCCTTTTCCAAGGTCGATGCGGGTATTCTTTTATCTAGAATGGTCCTTTTTAGTGATTTCGATGTAACCACTGTGACCATGGAAGCCCATTTTTATGCAAGGGGCGAGTGTCCAGAGATGCTATGAGAGCTTTTTGGTCGACCAAGCAGTGTACAGGGAAATGCCATTATTTTTTGACAGGACGCCGTCGGTCCAACTAAGAAAACTGTCCCCTAAAAAGTGTGCCCGTGCCTCCAATGTTAGGTAACACAACATCTCGGCATGCACAAATCCTTGGCAAAGCTTCTAGTATAGCATTGTGTTGAGCAAAAGAGCTTTGTTCAGCCGTGATTGCTCTCAATTGCACCTAGTATTTTAATGAGTCAATGCTGGATAGGCGGTTGAACGCGTTGACGCACCGCAGCTCTATATGTGTTCTTTTGGTAAAGTGCTTTTCTTAGAAATCAGGAATGCACAAAACACGACTTTCGGAGCCTTGCATTGATTTGTGCTGCCAATTTATTTCGACACACTACTCAAAAATATTTCAACAAAGTAACTACAAGGATTTTGGATTTTATTTGAGAGCAGAGCAAAGCGCCTGCACAGTGTGATGGTTGTGGCCAAACGAGACTAAGGCTACTCAATTTATACCGCTCGGCACCACTCTTTTCACATCACAAGACCGCTTGGGGTCAACAAAGGATATCACCTCCATTTCGCCATTGCTGTCAATGCGAAAGGAGGAGGTAAGAGCTACTGATGTCATATCGCGCCATACCACTTGCATACTTTGCGATGTTGAAACCGAATCTTCCGTGAAGCCACTTTTCTAGTGACAGAGAGTAACACCAATAGAAAATTGGTTATCCTTATGGTCGCTCGTGTCATGTGTTAATGAGAACACATAAACTGATGGTCACTCTAAACATATCGCATGCTTTTACCACTGCCGTCGCAAGTGTGAACCACTATATGAAATGTACAAATTGAACTCTCCAGCAAACCTGAAGAAAAATTAGATACTTTAGTGACGGAGAGAGAGAGAGAGAGCGACAGAGAGAGAGAAATAACACTTTCTGAGATGAATATCCTTTATGGTGCAGTAGCAATGGCCCACACAGCCGCAGGGTTCTGAACATCTAAAGAGATGACTAACACCTTGTCCGAGACACCCCTGACCCACCTTCCCCCTTCATGGTAAACACCTTTGTACATTGCATTATCACCTAGTTGGCAGTCTACTTCCACAAGCGTCATTTTACTGTCATTACACGGAGCAATTATCCAGGTTGACTTCTCGCACACACAAAAAAAGTTTTCATTAATAACTCAATGCATATATAATTGCGATACATAAAAGTGTAGCGAACGGCTTGCCCTTTCAAATGCATTGCAAAATTTGTGAGAGCAATGCAATTTTTTAAAGTTCAGTTGCGAAATAAAGGAAAGAAAACGTACTAAAAATTGTATAAATGTAATATTACCAATCAAGTTAAAAGGCAAATCGTCAGAAGGACGGGTATATATGCTCAAAATAGCGATGATTGTAGAGATATGGCGTATCTATAAATTTCCGGAAAGTGTCGGCATCTTGTGTAATGAATTCTCGAACGTTCAAGTCCTACATGGACAACTTCATAGGTGTGGTTGTGTGCACTTGAATAGATTATATTTTGTAACGTACAAGTGGAAATTCTCAGTTTTCTTCTAGATATTTCAGTAAATCTGCTTCGTTTTTCTGTAGCAGTCCTGTAGTAGTTTTTCTGGAGTTGTTCTGTGGTTTCCATTTAGTGTAGGGTATTAAACTTATTTAAACGTAATACCGCCTGTGTGCCAGTGTTCGCATTTTGCTTCAGGCTAGACTTCTATGCCTACAATTTTTTTATTTGAGTTAACACTAATTTTTTCTAAAAAAAGCGGTGACTCAAAGTACACTGTCATGAAAGTCACCGTGCCGCCTATATAACTTGGTCAGTGTTATGTCATACTGCTGAGGGTGAAGGGGACCTTGTTTTGACTCGAGCGCCTACGACACGCGGGAGCATCCGACCAGCATTCAACCGTCTTAAGGTACCAATGGCACGAAGGCTGCAATAAAAGACCCTGGCTATGCATATAGCGAAATATATTCGGAAATGAGGGGCTCGCAAATGGAAGACCGAAACAAGGGTAAGATGTCAAGAAAGCCAAGAAAACCAAACAAGAAATTGTGGTAGGTGGGATATATTTCATTGAAAGAAAGTAAGGAAGAAGGAAAAGAAGGGGAGACAAAGATGGCCGCCAGATGGGGTCCGTACCCACGAGATCAAGAGTACGCGTCTGGTGCAATAACCACTACGGTGCGGGTGGGGCTATCTTCTCCTGTACTTTCTTGGTTTAGTTTTCTTTCACTTGACTTGAGTGGTTCAGTTTGAAGAGGAAATGAAATGGACTGGGGATAATTTTGAGCCCATCTACAGTCTCACCGGCATACAACCCAGTCCTGGGGGTAGGGAATATAGAAGGGGGTGAATAGGATAGGGTAGAGAAAAGGAGATATGAAAAGATAGAAAACGTTAAGGCGCTATGAAGAAAATAAGCGTTGCCACAGTCACTGGGGGCCACGGAGCACAGAACACATCGCAATCACAGGTCCTGGCGTCATGATTCGTCCGGTAGAAGTTATCAGTTTTCTTATATAATTTTTCCTGTGCTTGTGGGTAGTAGCCAGCGCCTCTCCGACTGCTCAGAGTTAAGTTACCCTTTTTTACCCCCCGGCCGTGACACGCGTGCCTACGAATTGTCGGGAGTGATCGACCAGCGTTCAACCATCTTAAGCTAACTAAGGCACCAAGACTGCCAGAAAAAGAGACCCCGCTATGAATGTAGCCATTTAGAACGGGACATGACGGGCTCGTTGAATAATGACAAAATTTTGGGAAAGCATTCAAGAAAGCAATTGAAACCCAAGCAGAATATATGATATGTCGGATGTGATGTTTTTAAAGAACGAAAACGGAGAGAAAAATGCCCGACGGGTGCGATTCGAACCCACGACATCTAGTATACACGTCCGGCGCGAAGAAAACAAAGCTACGCCGGGGCTACTTTCCCCTCCATTTTCTTGGGTATTTACCTCGGGGTAATTTCTTTCTGTGTTTCGGGGTGGAAGCCAGAACCACTCCGAGTACTCGGAGTGAAGGAGACCCTTTTACCCTGGGGCCGTGACTGGAGTGCCTACGAACCGTTGGAAGTGGTCGACCACTGTTCAACCGTCTTAAGCTATCTATGGAACTAAAACTGCCAGAAAAGAGACCCCTGCTATGTATAAAGCGAATTAAAATGGGAAATGAGGGGCTTGAATAATGAAGAAAGAAGTAAGTGAAGGCCGTCAAGAAGGATAGGAAACCAACACGGAAAATGTGGTAGGTGGGAAATATTTTTTTGACAGAAAGTAGAGGAAATATTTCCGCCGGGTGTGATACGAGCCCACAGCATCTCGAATACGCGTCTGGTGCGATGACCACACCGCTACCAGCGTACCTACTTTCTCTTTACTTTCTTGGGTATTTATCTCAAGATAATTTCTTCGTGTCACTTTGGGGTGGTAGCCAGGGCCACTCTGTCTGCTCAGGGTGAAGGGGACCTTCATTTTAAACCCAGGGCTATGACTCGAGCACCTAAAACTTTTCAAGAGCGCCCGACTAGCGTTCAAACGTCTTAATCTACCTACGACTCCAAGGCCACAGGAAAAAAGTCCCTAGGTATGCATATTAGTGCAACTTCGCCAATGATAATGCCGTTTATCTATGTATGCTAGTTTGCCATTTGATACGTGATGGCCTCTTGGAAACAGATGTTGCAATTTTTTTATTTGTTCTCATGCCTTCTTATGCTAGGCCAAGGTCAATTAGAGCATATAATTGCAGTAAAATGAACGTTCTAGTTGCGTATTCATTGTACTTTCGTTACTAAAGAAACTTTTAAACCGTGTGCTCCAACTTTAGGAACATATATAGGAAGATATATCAAGATATAGGAAGATATTGGAAAATAAATCAAGAAGGTCATGGCAGTGGACTTGTTCAAGGAAGTTTTCTTGAAGAAATAACAGATATAGAAGTGCCTAAAAGGTGGTTCTCTTTTTGTAAAACATAATAGATGGCATGATTGCGCAAGTATAAGCTGCACTAAATTTGCGAAGAAATAAAATCATGTGTTCTTGACCCAGCAGAATAAATGAAAACAGACTCAAAGGGAAAAAACTATACCAGCTGTTCTGTAAAGAACGTTCTTCAGATCCTTGTGCACAAATGCTTATTTGTGGTAATTAAAACTGCAGATGCGTTACTACGCAGACTTTAGTACACGTAGTCATTTTCAGTAAGCGCTTAGGCCACTGGTTTGTCCGACGGACGCAGAGTCCCGGGCCTCAGCATGGTCATTGCAGTATTTCCAATTTTTCTCTTAGGCCCTATAATTTATGTAAGCTCTACTATTTCCTATTACTTCAAACGTAACTTTGAGGACTCAAAAAGGGAATATTAGCTCATTACTAGACTTTGACGGGAATGAAATGCTTCCTAAAGTACTGTCGGCTTGTATGTGTCAACTAGGCTCATTGACTTGGCAAATTTTTTCGAAACGCGCAATACGGCATTTTGGTAGCGTTGTAAGATACTCTGAAACAAAGTTTTATTGGCCATATTGATGGGGTGTAACCAAATAGCACACAATGAGAGTAATGTTGTCCTGGTACAAAGTCTTCGCTGCAGCAGATACCATCTCTAACCAGCTGTAAATAATGTGGTAAACATGGGGATGTTCTGTTACGTAAAAATTTGAATATATTGGTTTTTACTACATGTGCACACATGCGTGAATCATTGCAGTCGAGTTATATAAAACGACGTTTCTTCAGTGTTTATTTCTTTAAAAGTACATTCTTACTGTATTTACAACCACTTTCTACTGTATATAACATAAAATATAGGATTGATTACATATCACTCTGATGTATTAGCTACGCATTTCTTTCTTTAATGTAATATTTCAACACAGTATGTGCTACTGATGAGAATCCAGAGAAGGTAAAATTATTCCTTAAAAAGAGACTCAAGTAAATATTAAATGACGGTATTCTCTATGTGAATCGATTTAAAGCCTTAACTAATCACGCAAAAGATATTCTGCTTCATACATATTAGGCATCCTTTACTTAAAGCATAAGCTTTTATGGTAATTGTCTTAAGGGCAAATGTGGGTGAACATTTGAAAGCCTTTCAACTAAAAGTCACAAACGGGAATTTTCCTGAAATCGTCGTGCATGATACTAAACTCGTCAGAAAAAATGCACGAGCAACCAAATAAGTCGGTCGCTTGCGACAAATTACTTTTTGTCACATTTGCTCTATATTTTAGGGTTGCTATAACACAATAATGTCAAACACCTAACTCAGAATTCAGCATCAATAGAATAGCCAACGAAACATACACCGCTTCCAAATTTGCGAACAGTTATTGGTTCTTAAGCGCTACATTTTTTGGGATGAACATTACACTAATAAGGTAGAGCTGCACAAAATGCTAAGCGGTAGTATTAAGCAGATGCCTTTGCCGTGCTTTAGAAAACTGCAAAAAAAATGCCGCAGAATTTTTGTAAACTTTGAAGAGAGGTATTGTTGTTTTAAACGCTATTAGTAGTTTAAGAAGAAATAACTATTCAAACCTACCATGTCATGCTCGTTTTTGACACCAGTTGGCTTATGAGAACGTTCGGCGGACCATCAAGATAAGTTGTTCTATGGCACGCTTGTAAGAGGAAGCGCTTTGCTTCCTCTTACAATAGCTTACAATAGCTTACAATAGCTCGTCAGGCCCGTCCTCGCGAAAGTTTCGGCGGAATAAGACGCCATCCGGAAGCATAAATGCACGCGTAGAAGGATCGGGCCGGATCGGAGCTAAGGCGTTCAATGATCTTATAAAACGATGGATAACGGCGCTGATGGTGAGCAATGTTGAGCAAGTCCGACAGAGCAAATACGCGGGGCCGTCTTCATTGTCTCGATGGTCAGGGTGACGAGACAGGCAGTCTCCGTCACTGTGCATGCGACCAAACTTCTAGACAGGCGAATGGTCATACTCCTGTAGCCCCAATGCCAAACGATTAAGTCGTCCGGTGGGGTCTTTAAGAGTGGAAAGCCAGCATAACGCATGGTGATCCGTAACTACAGCGAATGTTTTGCCGTACAAGTGCGGAGGGAACTTGCTGACAGCCCGTACAAGTGCGAGGCATTCACGCTCAGTTATAGAATAGTTGCGTTCGGCAGGGCTCAAAAGGCGACTGGCATACGGTATCACTCTGGTGCGACAGGCCTGTTGCTTGACCTATACAGCTCCTATGTCATGCCCACTTGCATCAGTACAAACTTCTGTTGGAACCGTAATATCGAACTTGGCCAAAATCGGACAACGGGTCATACGGTCAACGACAGAGGAAAAAACCATGGCTGGCACAGAGCCCCACATAAACGAGGTATCCGTCTTCAGAAGAAGTTGAGAGGGCGGGCTATGTCAGCGAAGTTCTCGATGAAGTGGGGGAACTAAGAACATATGCCAACAAAGCTGCGAACGTCCTTCGCAGATCGAAAGACAGGAAACTCTTTGACGGCGCGCACCTTGTAAGGGTCGGGCGCACACCACTAGCCTCCACTACATGTCCCAGGATCTTAAGTTGTTGGACGCCCAAATGGCATTTGGACACGTTGAGCTGGAGGCCGGCACGGCGGAATACCGCAGGGATGTCCGAAAGATGTTGAAGGTGCGTCTCGAATGTTGATGCAAACACGATGACGTCACCTAAGTAGCAGATGCACGTTGACCAGTTAAAACCACGCAAAATCGTTCCGATCATTGTTTTGAATGTCCCCGCAGAACATTTCATCTGTGTAGGAGTGGACCTTCTCGGCCCTTTTCCCTTTTATGTTCTGGTTCGTATTATGTTCAGTTCAATTCCAGGTATTCAGTTATGGCCAACCTCTCGCCCAGGAATATGTGCCACTGCCGGGCTGGTACACGGCCTTGATAGATTGAGAGAGAGACTACGACGACGCAGAGATCCTTGCGTACGTGGACGCGGTTCCTTTAACATAGGTCTGCTTTGGAAAGAAAGCAAATAAATAAGAGCAGCAAAGAAAGCAAAAAAGGGGAGAAAAAAACGTTTTTCCTCCATATTTTTTTAGTTTTGTTTCTTTCTTTTCAAAATTTTTAATCTGTTTCAATGACCAACCGCATCGTCCCCTTTGCTTTCCGAGGTTTTCTTGAATGCCAACCCTTATTTCTGTGGTATTTCAACGAGCCCCTCATTTTCTATACTGATTCGCTACATGCATAGCGAGGGCCTCTGTTCTATAAAGTCTGTGGGCCATAAAAAGCTTAAGAGGGTTCAAAGCTGGTCGACCACTCACGACATGTTGTAGACACTCGAGTCACTGTCAGGGGGTAAAAAGATGGTCCTCTTCACACCGTGTAGTCCAACTGGTGCTGGCTACCACCCACAAGCACAGGAAATAAAGCCCTGGGGGTAGCATAGTGGTCATCGCACTAGACCGCTATTCTGGAGTTCGTGGGTTCGGATTCACCGGCGGGCATTTTTTCTCCACTTTATTTCTTTCTCCCTAAAATTCTTTATCTCTTTCAATGAACCACCACATCCTCCCCTTTGTTCACCGAGGTTTTCTTGACTGACATCCCTTGTCTCTCTCTCTCTCTCTCTCTCTCTATGTATATATAATATATATATATATATATATATATATATATATATATATATATATATATATATATTGTAACGAGGGTAATGAACATATGCAATAGACGCAACATGCCATCAAGACATCGGGGTATGTGCCTCACCAGCATAGCACATATAGGATTATGTCCAATCCACACGCGGGGATATGCGCCAAAGAGGTGTCAGGGAAGACGATGAACCACAGGACGTGCATGCGCCAGAAACGAGCTCGTGAACGCAACGCTCAGACCTGCGTGATCCATCGGCTTCGCTCCTGCATTAGGTTCTTTTCTTTTTTACTGTGGTTAATTAAGGAAACATTTTTTTAATATACAGAAGAAAGAAAGAAAGAAAAACACGCGCCCAGAGTGGGGACCGAACCCACAACTTTCGATTACATGTCGAATGCCTTACCAATTCGGCTATCTGGGCGGCTCTGTTCTCCTTCACTTTCTGGGCTATTATATTTACTAGAAGTGTATCTGACACTTGAGGGTGGTAGCCAGCGCCACTCTGACTCCACGGGGAGAAGGGGACCTTCTTTTCAACCCTTCGGGGCGTGACTCCAACGTCTACAGCCTGTCATGAGCAGGTAACTGGCGGGAAGCCCTCTAATGCTACCTAGGCATCAAGGCTGCCAGAACCGAGACCCTCGCTAGGCTTTCGCAGAATAATATAGTAAGGAAATGAGGGGCTCGTTGAGGAAATACAGAAAGATAGGTCAGCAGTCTACAACGCCAAAGGAGGCATAGGGGTGTGGTTAGGCTCTTTTCTTTTTTACTCTGGTTAATGAAGGAAACATTTTTTTAATATACAGAAGAAAGAAAGAAAGAAAAACACGCGCCCAGAGTGGGGACCGAACCCACAACTTTCGATTACATGTCGAATGCCTTACCAATTCGGCTATCTGGGCGGCTGTGTTCTCCTTCGCTTTCTGGGCTATTATATTTACTAGAAGTGTATCTGACACTTGAGGGTGGTAGCCAGCGCCACTCTGACTCCACGGGGAGAAGGGGACCTTCTTTTCAACCCCCGGGGCGTGACTCCAACGTCTACAGCCTGTCATGAGCGGGTAACTGGCGGGAAGCCCTCTTATACTACCTAGGCATCAAGGCTGCCAGAACCGAGACCCTCGCTAGGCTTTCGCAGAATAATATAGTAAGGAAATGAGGGGCTCGTTGAGGAAATACAGAAAGATAGGTCAGCAGTCTACAACGCCAAAGGAGGCATAGGGGTGTGGTTAGGCTCTTTTCTTTTTTACTGTGGTTATTGAAGTTAACATTTTTTAAATATACAGAAGAAAGAAAGAAAGAAAAACACGCGCCCAGAGTGGGGACCGAACCCACAACTTTCGATTACATGTCGAATGCCTT
Organism: Haemaphysalis longicornis; assembly: GCA_013339765.2. Taxonomy (NCBI): domain Eukaryota; kingdom Metazoa; phylum Arthropoda; class Arachnida; order Ixodida; family Ixodidae; genus Haemaphysalis; species Haemaphysalis longicornis. The sequence goes on along the minus strand of CM023448.1, from coordinate 46,975,680 downwards.
ACCAATTCGGCTATCTAGGGCGGCTGTGTTCTCCTTCACTTTCTGGGCTATTATATTTACTAGAAGTGTATCTGACACTTGAGGGTGGTAGCCAGCGCCACTCTGACTCCACGGGGAGAAGGGGACCTTCTTTTCAACCCCCGGGGCGTGACTCCAACGTCTACAGCCTGTCATGAGCGGGTAACTGGCGGGAAGCCCTCTTATGCTACCTAGGCATCAAGGCTGCCAGAACCGAGACCCTCGCTAGGCTTTCGCAGAATAATATAGTAAGGAAATGAGGGGCTCGTTGAGGAAATACAGAAAGATAGGTCAGCAGTCTACAACGGAAAAGGAGGCATAGGGGTGTGGTTAGGCTCTTTTCTTTTTTACTGTGGTTAATGAAGGAAACATTTTTTAATATACAGAAGAAAGAAAGAAAAACACGCGCCCAGAGTGGGGACCGAACCCACAACTTTCGATTACATGTCGAATGCCTTACCAATTCGGCTATCTGGGCGGCTGTGTTCTCCTTCACTTTCTGGGCTATTATATTTACTAGAAGTGTATCTGACACTTGAGGGTGGTAGCCAGCGCCACTCTGACTCCACGGGGAGAAGGGGACCTTCTTTTCATCCCCCGGGGCGTGACTCCAATTTCTACAGCCTGTCATGAGCGGGTAACTGGCGGGAAGCCCTCTTATGCTACCTAGGCATCAAGGCTGCCAGAACCGAGACCCTCGCTAGGCTTTCGCAGAATAATATAGTAAGGAAATGAGGGGCTCGTTGAGGAAATACAGAAAGATAGGTCAGCAGTCTACAACGCCAAAGGAGGCATAGGGGTGTGGTTAGGCTCTTTTCTTTTTTACTGTGGTTAATGAAGGAAACATTTTTTAATATACAGAATAAAGAAAGAAAGAAAAACACGCGCCCAGAGTGGGGACCGAACCCACAACTTTCGATTACATGTCGAATGCCTTACCAATTCGGCTATCTGGGCGGCTGTGTTCTCCTTCACTTTCTGGGCTATTATATTTACTAGAAGTGTATCTGACACTTGAGGGTGGTAGCCAGCGCCACTCTGACTCCACGGGGAGAAGGGGACCTTCTTTTCAACCCCCGGGGCGTGACTCCAACGTCTACAGCCTGTCATGAGCGGGTAACTGGCGGGAAGCCCTCTTATGCTACCTAGGCATCAAGGCTGCCAGAACCGAGACCCTCGCTAGGCTTTCGCAGAATAATATAGTAAGGAAATGAGGGGCTCGTTGAGGAAATACAGAAAGATAGGTCAGCAGTCTACAACGCCAAAGGAGGCATAGGGGTGTGGTTAGGCTCTTTTCTTTTTTACTGTGGTTAATGAAGGAAACATTTTTTTAATATACAGAAGAAAGAAAGAAAGAAAAACACGCGCCCAGAGTGGGGACCGAACCCACAACTTTCGATTACATGTCGAATGCCTTACCAATTCGGCTATCTGGGCGGCTGTGTTCTCCTTCACTTTCTGGGCTATTATATTTACTAGAAGTGTATCTGACACTTCAGGGTGGTAGCCAGCACCACTCTGACTCCACGGGGAGAAGGGGACCTGCTTTTAGATCCCCGGGGCGTGACTCCAACGTCTACAGCCTGTCATGAGCGGGTAACTGGCGGGAAGCCCTCTTATGCTACCTAGGCATCAAGGCTGCCAGAACCGAGACCCTCGCTAGGCTTTCGCAGAATAATATAGTAAGGAAATGAGGGGGTCGTTGAGGAAATACAGAAAGATAGGTCAGCAGTCTACAACGCCAAAGGAGGCATAGGGGTGTGGTTAGGCTCTTTTCTTTTTTACTGTGGTTAAAGAAGGAAACATTTTTTTAACATACAGAAGAAAGAAAGAAAAACACGCGCCCAGAGTGGGGACCGAACCCACAACTTTCGATTACATGTCGAATGCCTTACCAATTCGCCCAGATAGCCGAATTGGTAAGGCATTCGACATGTAATCGAAAGTTGTGGGTTCGGTCCGCACTCTGGGCGCGTGTTTTTCTTTCTTTCTTTCTTCTGTATATTAAAAAAATGTTTCCTTCATTAACCACACTAAAAAGAAAAGAGCCTAACCACACCCCTATGCCTCCTTTGGCGTTGTAGACTGCTGACCTATCTTTCTGTATTTCCTCAACGAGCCCCTCCTTTCCTTACTATATTACTCTGCGAAAGCCTAGCGAGGGTCTCGGTTCTGGCAGCCTTGATGCTTAGGTAGCATAAGAGGGCTTCCCGCCAGAGACCCGCTCATGACAGGCTGTAGACGTTGAAGTCACGCCCCGGGGGTTGAAAAGAAGGTCCCCTTCTCCCCGTGGAGTCAGAGTGGCGCTGGCTACCACCCTCACGTGTCCGATACACTTCTAGTAAATATAATAGCCCAGAAAGTGAAGGAGAACACAGCCGCCCAGATAGCCGAATTGGTAAGGCATTCGACATGTAATCGAAAGTTGTGGGTTCGGTCCCCACTCTGGGCGCGTGTTTTTCTTTCTTTCTTTCTTCTGTATATTAAAAAAATGTTTCCTTCATTACCCAAGTAAAAAAGAAAAGAGCCTAACCACACCCCTATGCCTCCTTTGGCGTTGTAGACTGCTGACCTATCTTTCTGTATTTCCTCACCGAGCCCCTCATTTCCTTACTATATATATATATATATAATATATATATATTACATATATATATATATATATATATATATATATATATATATATCAAGGTTGCAGTCGTGATTGCCAGTGCTATTCGGCTTTTTTTCGAAATATATAATAGGGCCGAATGACGTGTGCTTGTCACGTTTATTTGATTCATTGATAAATAAACGAAAATATAGGTCGAGAAAAAATCCGCCGTTTTCCGGGAGCGGGACTCGAACCCACATCTCCGCATAACCGGTGCGGTGCGTTCGCCATTACGCTATCCCCACAGCGGCTTCTCTCTCGACTTTAAAGCGGGGGTTTATATTTACAAGAGCTCTGAGGCCGGTCAACTAGCGCCGCCCCTCGACTACCGCGGGAGACGTAGACGTAGAACCGAGTCCCTCGTCCGTATCTATATATATTTATATATATATATAGTAACAGACATTTGCTGATTCGTTTCGTTTTTGTTGCCAGCAGTTTCGAAGGTAGAAACTTCGGGCTGTAGTTTATTATCTCAAATTTTACCTTTATATAAAAGTGTATGTGAGGAAGGGGCACTCCCCTCATCCCTCCGGGAGAGGTGGCGAGCGAGAGCGTTTCCAACAGGGTAGACATTGGTAGAAATATTGAAGGTCCGTTTTCCGTTTTGTTTTAAAGACGATAGCCTTTTTTGGGCTACTTAAACCCAGGAAAATATATGTCTCTCTGTATGCCTGTCTGTCTGTCTGTTACTCGAATCAGCCACCCGGCCAAAGAAAAACAAGATCTGCACGATAATCTAATATAGTCACAGCTAATTTTCCCCGCCTAAGTCCGGTGGAATGTTCGTACTTGGCAACATTGTTGAAGAACAAGCAATACGCAAATATACGACAACAAATATTACAGCAGTGATATTTGGAGCGTTAATTTCTAAAAAATCGTACATGTTTAAATTGTGCGAGAATAAATACAGCATCAAACGCGAAAAAAAAGTCACACCGCCGGCACCTGCTGTTGCCCGCGCAACTAAAGCTTCTCGCAGCATTTATAGAAATCAAGTGTCGACAGTTACAAAAGGTTCCACTAGATAGTTTCCACATTCTGCTTGGAACGCACGTGGACTAGGAGAACATGGTACTACAAACATTGAAGTAGGGCGGCTCAATTCATGCGCGTCTGCGCCGTACGGCAGCGCTGGCATCAGCATCGAGGCACCCGTCCTGGCGCAGTTGAATGCAGTAAATATAAATAGGCTTGGGCAAACCTTTACCGTGTTTCCTTTGGGAAGAGCGAGACGCAAGGGTGACAGCATGTGAGGTGAGCGGGAAAGCGAAGGGAGGCATTTACTTGTCAAATTTCGAAAAAGGCTATCGTCTTTTGTAGACATTCGCAACAAAAGGAGCCCACACGCGGCCAATTTTTTTTAGATGCAGAGCATTTCTTAGTCGACCCTCTGGCGTCCAGTGTTCGCACCTCTGCTCGGCGACCCCTTTCCATGGCAGCTGTTATAACGCCACTCTCCTCCTCGCCGCTCGCCTAGTCTCGTGCCAACTGAGGAAGACACCGGCAAAACTGTCGCTCTAGGAGCCCTAAGCAGCTGTGATAAACCCGCTCTCCTCCTCGCCGCTCGGCTCGTCTCGTGCTGGCTCAGGAAGACACTGGTCACAATGTCTCTCCAAGAGCCCTTAAAGGGGAAGCGTGCTCGTCTTGTGCCGGCCCAGGAAGACACCGGTGACACTGTCACTCCAGAAGCCATCTCATAGTCAGTGCTATGTTCCTCCCTTGTTGTTCCGTCCACACCCCCACTGTGCATAGACGTCTCTCCTCTATTCTCCTCTCCTGCAGCTGTATTAAAGCAGGTGCGCGCGCTGCCCTTTTCTCCAAGACACCACCTGCGCCGGTTCTGCTCCGGTGTGGAACCTACTCGGAACCCCCATGCTTTGCATCACCACATAGTTCCCTTTGGGCAGATGGTGTAATTTTTTACTCCAGCTCAAGCGTACAGCTGCTCTCGTCTTGATGTGACATGGACGAAAGCGAGGGGTCTAGCGAAGCTTTGCCGCACGGCCAGCGAGCCCCGGGACAAGGAACACTGGGATTTGCTTATGTGTGTGGCGGCGTTCTTCTGCATTTTTTCTCTCGGTGGTACGGTGGTCGGAAGTTAGACCATTGCGTCGCGGGGCGCTTGGTGCCCTCACAGCTTTTCAACTTCACCGATGAGACGAGTAATGGTTGCAGAACAGGCGGGAGGGTAAATGTATCACGTTTGTTTTGATTGGCTTAGTCTCTAAAACCGGGTTTGTTTTTTCTCTTTCTTCATTTTCAGTTGTATTCACGAGCGCGATTCCGCACTCACCCTCTCTACCACCCACAAGGCCCCAATATTTACGTCTATGGCGCACCTTTTTGCCGCACGAATTAGAGCCGACATGTATCTTCATTGATGCTATGGGTGAATGCATGGAATGTATGAATAACGTAGGACTCCCTCTGCTCGCGTGAAGCCGAACCGCAGGCGAGTATTTCTGATATGCTCAATGGAATCGTCCGGCCGGCGCATGTTTGGAAAATAGAAGCTACAGCTGCGAGCTGACGTTGGATTTGTGGTTGTTGAATCTGAGCTGGAATGCGTCCTTTGTCTGGCCAATATAGTTCTTGCCATATATTTTACAATGCAGTTGGTACACGACGTTACTGGAATCACAGTCGAGGCTTTACTTTCTTTGGAAGGAAAATTTAAAAAAGTTAGATTTTCCCGTGTCGGTTGGGGTGACGAGGGAACAAATTTTGAGCGCGTTTTCCTGCATGGGTAAGAGGTTTATTGTTTTTACGTAACTTCAACTTTATCCCTAACATGGATATCTCTTATGTTCTTGTCTTTATGATACATTACACGAGATGGTTTGGGGAAGATACCGACAGGTGCTCACTCTGTCTGATCACATTGAGATACCTGCTCAGTATGTTGTTTTGTAGTGGGGTTTTCACACCGTATGTTAATACCAGGTTAGTTTGGGATGTTTCGCTTTTTGTGATTTGGCTTTTGGCAATGCCAACGGGCGGTCTGTTTGGCGGGCTTGATTGATTGCGTCCTCAATAAATTTTCCGGATAAATGTGACTCTGAAGGTTGTCCTTTAGAATTTTTGAGCTTCTGTCAAATTCTTAGACAACCGAACACATTCGGTGGTATCTGTATGCCTGCGAGTATGTTATTCACACTTTGCAATGTCGTGGGTGGTGGTTGTCACAATGCAGGCGTTTGCGATCCGTGGGTTTTTGTAGACGGTGGTCGCGAGGGAGTTGCAATGTACCTGAAAGGTTACATCCAAAAAGTTGATAGTATCTTGAAATATGTCGTGGGTGAACTTGATTGATTGTTGGAGGCAGGTAAATTTTGAAATGAAGTCGAGAATGCTCGCTTTGTCATGGTTTCATATCATGAATATTTCATCTATAAAACGCCTGTAAAACAGTGGTTTCTTGTGTTGCTTCTCAATGAAAGGAGTTTCCAATGATGCCATAAAAATATTGGCGAAATTTGGGGCCATCTTGGTTCGCATCGCAGTCCCACTGATCTGAAGAAAGTGATTTTGGTTGAATTCGAAGTGATTATGATTTAGTACAACGGTTAGAAGCGTTTCGAGAGTTTCGCCCCCTATATTTATAAATGGGTTGTTTAATGAAGCAAATGCTGCCATGGTGGCGGCGGTGCCTTCCGAGTAAAGAATATTTCTGTACAATGAGTACAAGTCCAGCGTCACCAGAAAACACCCTGGGGAGATGATGCTACCAGCAATTTCTTCTAGAAAATGGCTGGTATCTATGATGTAGGACGGGAACGTAGGGAGAATGTCTTTATTTATGTTACTAATGAAGCTTGCAATTTTGTCGGTGACGTCCCGTAAATGGATACAATGGGTCAGCCCGGGTGGTGGCTCTCACGTATTTTGGGTCGCAGGTAAAATCGACCAGGGACAGGTTCATACATACATACATACATACATACATTTTATTTCCTCTTCATGACAAACAGATACAAGTGCCAGCCCGCGTAAGCAACCTCTGCTTTTATGCGGGGCAGGGCAGTCGGTTCGAGAAAAAAAAAGATAATAAAGGCACAATACATTCTGCTATCAAATCGAAATAACGTCCAAAACTAGTACTGTTATAATGAACAGTATATATATATATACATACACACATATATATATATCTATATATATACACACATATACATACACATGTATCTACACATACACACATATATATATTCAGAGGGAGACAGGTACCATGCAATAACAACACACGTCTATTGCAAAAACATCAACCGTAGGGTAGAAATCCACATCTCGCACTATATGCGTAGCTGAGCCCACAGAAGCTCAAAGTGATAATAGAGCACATGAAATAGACCTTCTAATATATATATATATATATATATATATACATATATGCATACACACATATACATACATATATATACACACATATATATGCATATACTCATATACATACGCAAATGTACACACACATATACATATATATACGCGCGCACACACAAACACAGATTCAATATTTTCTTCTGCAGTCACGTTTATTTAGGCAATATTCTCGGAAATCCAGGCATGGATTAACGTTCGAGCGTCTTTCATAGAGACTACTTGAGCGTCATTCGGCAATTTATTAAAGTAAAATGGCAAATAAAATGCTCTAGTCCTTTTGCCATAGTTGGTGTACACTTTTGGAATTTTATACAGTTCAGTTTTGCGAAGGTTTCGGATTTTCACATTCTTTATTTTAAAATCATTCGAGAAAAAGTTTTTTGTAAGTGTTACAGACAAAAATAGCTGCTGCACGCTGAAAACTGAGTGTGCTGCCATAAGCTTCGTTGTATCATCCGAGAATTCCCTTGTGCCATATGCTATATTTTTGGTAATCCTGCGGACTATTTTGTTCAATATACTTAGTTTATACGGAGAAGCTAACCCATATATTGAGACACCGTACCGCAATATCGATTCCCCTAATGTTTGTATATAGTTTTACGCAATTTCCCGTCACAAAACCGATCTAATTTTATATATTGATGCACAAACCTGTCTTAGTCGAGTTGCGAGGTGTTCGATATGGCTGGTCCATGAAAACGTTTCATCGAATATTAGGCCCAGGTACTTTACTTTTGTCGAAAAATTCACACTAGCACATTTACAATTTCTACATAGATTATTATGTAAATACAAAGGGACATGGAGTTCAACTTTTCTATGCGGACTGTGAAAACAAATAAGCTGGGTTTTGTCTTTGTTAATTTAGATGTGATTATCTTCAAACCAGGCTATTAGTTTATTAATATCTTCTTGCAACAATGCCACTCCCTCGGATACGTTTTTCCCCGCTAATACAAGGGCTGTATCGTCAGCGTACTGATAGATCTTAGAATGCAGCTTAACGTCTGAGATATCGTTAACGTACACGTTAAAAAGTAATGGTCCCAGAATAGAGCCCTGAGGCATGCCATATCGGAGATGTAAGCGGTTACTATCAGTACTGTTGATTCTAACAAGTTGATAACGGTCTTCAAAGTAATCTTTAAACAAATTTGTATAAATGCCGCGAAATCCGATCAATGATAATTTGTTAATGATAATACTGTGGTCAATGGTATCGAATGCTTTTTTAGGGTCTATAAATATTCCAAGAGCTATATTATTACTATCAATTGCTTCGTTTACACCATCTGCAAAATCCTCTAATAATCTAATGGTACTTCTCCCAGTGCGAAAGCCATGTTGTGCATCCGACAGAAGCTGAAACACCTCGCAAAAAGAGATCATCCGCGTGTAAATGGCTTTCTCCAGAATACAGGCTACGCAGGACAATATAGCAATGGGCCTATAATTTTCGCATTGGTATTTTTTGCCCTGTTTGAAGACAGGTCTAATCAATGAAATTTTCATTCCTCTCGGAATTTTTCCTGTTTCTAGTATTTTTGAAAAAATGTACATAAGCAATGCTTTCAGCTTTCGAAATGCACAACCAGGTCTCTAATTCGGATTCCGTCGTAACCTGGCATTCTGTTAATAGGAAATGTTCTAATTATCTCCCATATTTCTTGCTCGGTTATATCAGGTAGATACGCTGAACGCATGTTACTTTTCGGACTGTATATCTGAGACTGTTTTATGACACTTTGACTTCTTAATTTTCTGGCGGCGTCCGCAAAACAATTGTTGAAGTCATTTGCTAATTCCTCAACTTGTCTTTCAGGGAAGTTGATCGTAATAACCTCGTCTATGCCATCTTTTGGCTTTCTGCCCGTTAACGAGTTTACTAATTGCCATGATTTTCTTATATCCTTCCGGCAGCTATTTAGATTGTTTTTGTAGTAATTGTTCTTGGCCAGCCTTATTTTGGCGGTAAGTTTATTTCTCATTTGCCTCGATTCATGTTTTAAAATTTCATCAGCTGGGTTAGCTTTACTTCTGCGGTACAAACGTTCCTTCAGATAACTTAACTCCATTATTTCTTGAGTTAACCATGGTTTGTCTTTCTTTTTTTGGTTTAAGCGTTACCGTTCTTTGGCTTGGCTTATATATGTGCTGCAATTTTGAAGCGAGTTCATCGTACGCCGTCGTATGGTCTAGACCTATCAAATTGTCCCAGTGCTCCTCAGCTATGAACTTGTCCACCTTTACATTGTCCACAATTGAAACTTGTTTAATTTTCTTTTCGTCAGAATTATCTCCGTAATCCATGCGCACGGTAAGCGTCACAAAGTAATGGTCAGCGACTTTTTGTTTTATAATACTGGCTGATGTCTGCCCATCGTCTATTCGGGTTATAATATGGTCAATGCTTGATCTAGTTAATTTGTCTCCGAGGACCTCTTCTCTAGTTATACCAACTATTTTGTGTTCGAGCCCAAAGCCTGAAATGAGAGTTTGGTATTCAGAGACTCCTATTTTTCCAGGTGTGGATATATCTATAATAAAGTCGCGAACAAAGATAAGATTGTCATGTTTGTTTAGTTGGATTAATAGCTGCTCTAATTCATGCAAAAACATTAACACGTTCTTCCCTGGTGGCCGGTAGACGACTACAATAACGTAGGAAGCCTGCGCTTTCTCGATAGTGAGCAAAGTTACCTCTACCTCACTAAACGAGAGTAGCGTTTGTTGACATAGCCATTCTTTCCTCACGTAAATGGCCAATCCTCCACCTTTTCTTTTTTCCCTACATAAGTGGTACTGAAAAAAATCGTCTAATTGGTATTGCTTTATTGTGCTACTGTCAACATTAACCTCAGTCAATACAATTACGTCAAGGAAGGAGATACATTTAGCGGTGTAAAATCCAAGAAGATCCCAATTCTTATGCGTGCTTCTAATATTTACGTGAAGCAAATCTAATGACTGGTGTTTGTTTTGCTTATTGATGCAGCTTTGCCTTTGTGTAATCCAGTCATCAAGGTGCTGAATTCCTGATCCATGTTTACAGGAGCTTGAGCAGACTTCCTTCATTTACAATTTTCATGACAGCCATTCCTTCCTGTTTCTTCATAAACACTTTACCATTCCATGCGCAGACAAACTTGTACGATTTTTCTTTTCCCACTGCTTTTCGCCATCCAAAGAAGCCTATATGCTGCGTTTTTTTTTCCTTTTTTCATTTCAGATTTTCATTTATGTAAATATCATCTGACTTGAGTGCAAGTCGCTTGCTGAGCCAACTGTCCCGCATTGTCGTAGTTGAAAACCGCACCAGCAAGGGTGGTGTCATGTCAGGTTTGGCTTTAATTCTATGGATGGCTTTCGATCTCCTCTGGGGTAGGCGCTTTCAATCCTAGCTTTACTGCCAAAAGAGGAAACGATGCTCAAGGGGTTCTCGTTCACTGTTTCTTCAATGCCATGAATTTCAATGTTTTTTCCGCCGAGAATATTCCTCAAGGCTGTTTTAAGTTCGACTTAAGCTTATCCATCTCTGACTGCTGCTCTGACAATGCGGCGTCAAACGATGCCGATTTTTTCTTCCAGTTCTTTTAGTTTGGTTTTATTTTCCTGAGTCGTTTTCAAATTTCGTCGTAGTTGTCAGACATATGCTCTAGAGCCTGTTCCATGGCTTCAATACTTTTTTGTTGTTCTGTCAGCTTCAAAAGAGCGTCATCGTGTTTCACATTTGCATTCGCCGCTCCTTTCAAGCTTGTCCAGCCGGTCTAACACTTCGTGTAGCCTAGCCGACAGCGCCGTGATGCTGCTCATGACATCTTTCAGCGAAGGTTCACTCGTCGCACCCTCGTCATCGCTCTTGTCAGATAGGCTATCTCGGTTCGCCTAGACTGGCTATCGCGCTTTTTCCCTCGACGATCGCGACGCGCCGCTTACACACGTGGGACACGTCCAAGAATCCGCGTCACTTTTCGACATATTCTTGAGTGCCGCTTTCGTTAAGCCGGAGCACCTTCCCTTGTGATACATATTTTTGCAAGCAAGACACTTAATGCCTTCTGAAAGAGGCAGAGGCTTTAAGCATGAAAGACATAATGCGTCGGACATCTTAACACAAGGTGCAGTCCAGCGAAGTGCTTGTCAGAAAAAAGGACCACAAAACGGGTCGCTGTGTCTTACCTAGAAGATAAAGCAGAGCTGTAGCGCCTGTCAAGCACTCCGCCGGAACGCAACCCTCCGATTTGCCGCGACGTCTTTTAAGGCCTCGATGCTACTGTTGGCGTTCAGTGATTTGCAGCGCCAGGTGACGTCATCGGGGTAGGGGGAGGGGGGGTCCCACTTGCTGCTCGCCGCAATGTAGCCGCTCCCGCTGCGAAGCCTCCGCTGGTCGTTCGGACGTGGTGGAAGCCTAGAAGATAAAGCAGAGCTGTAGCGCCTGTCAAGCACTCCGCCGGACTGCAACCCTCCGATTTGCCGCGACGTCTTTTAAGGCATCGATGCTACTGTTGGCGTTCAGTGATTTGCAGCGCCAGGTGACGTCATCGGGGTAGGGAGAAGGGGGGTCCCACTTGCTGCTCGCCGCAATGTAGCCGCTCCCGCTGCGAAGCCTCCGCTGGTCGTTCGGACGTGGTGGATGCCTAGAAGATAAAGCAGAGCTGTAGCGCCTGTCAAGCACTCCGCCGGACTGAAACCCTCCGATTTGCCGCGACGTCTTTTAAGGCATCGATGCTACTGTTGGCGTTCAGTGATTTGCAGCGCCAGGTGACGTCATCGGGGTAGGGGGAGGGGGGGTGTCCCACTTGCTGCTCGCCGCAATGTAGCCGCTCCCGCTGCGAAGCCTCCGCTGGTCGTTCGGACGTGGTGGATGCCTAAAAGATAAAGCAGAGCTGTAGCGCCTGTCAAGCACTCCGCCGGACTGCCTGGTGACATAATGTTCTGGTGACGTAATTTTCATCATCGCGGCAGTGATACTACCTTCCATGAAAAGAGATTTGGGGGTGTTGAAAATTTTAGTTTCATAAAATGTTGTAGGGTCATTTGGTAGCTCCTTATAGAATTGTCTGGCGCTTTGTTGTCGGATGCTCTTTTCCAAGTATTCAAACCTGTCTTGTATAATATTGGCTCCACCCTTGTCCAATGGTTTGATAATTATGCTAGTGTCCGCTAGAGGGCAATATAACGGTGCTTGTTCTTCTACTGACAGATTGTCGCGCACGCGTTGGTGTTGTGCCCGGACAACATCCTTCTGTACTGACACTATATACATATCTGAGTGCTAGTGTCGTCAATCTTTTGGTATCCAGGAATTGTGTGATGCACCAGGCAGTCGTGTATTTGTGTTGGGGGGGGTAATAGAAGTATTCCCAGTGACGCAGATTACGTGCGAATATGTCTAGATACTGATAAAGTTGAAACTCTTCGAAATTTCGGGAGGCTGGGTACAATGGTAATCCTTTTTAGAGATGTTATTTCTGGTCCGGGGATAATGTTTTGTTTGAGCGATTTACCACGTTACTTTGTTTTGTGTTCACGGGCAAGATGAGGCATCGGGGTCTGGGGAGACTCTTACGGGATAGATTGGTTGCACCTGGTTGAATAAAAACTGAGGGGGATGTTATCGGGTTGCAATTTCTTGATCTTTTGTGGTGATATTATTTTCCTCTTGGTCGTCTCAAAGTTTTTAAATACATTGCATTCTAACTAGGATAGAATGGAATAAATGCGACCTCCCTAGTCTATCGGCCTATAGAAGATCTGTGGGCCCACTTCGGCTGTACTGTGAAACAATCTCCATGAGCCCTACCGACGCATCCGAAAGCACTTTCTCCCTCTTCAGTTCCTACTGGTTAAGTGTGCACATCGAGGTTGTGCAGGTTAAACGAAGGCCCTTTGGTGCGGTGTTTCGGTTAACGTACGTTTCCAAGTGAGCGGCATGCATGTCAAAGCGGCAAGCATGTCAAAAACGCTTGTCGAATAATTTCTGAAATGACAAAAAAAGAGGGAGACCATGCATGATCAGGGCGAGCTGTACCTGCCTCTACTGCAAGTCAATTCTCAGCCAGCCGGAGTGGTTGCGTGCCGCCTGCGTGGCCAGGTGCGTCATGCAGCGGCGTTCTGAAACGGGCGGGGCTCAGGAAGGCGTCGGACGGGGCGGACGTTATTGACACGGCGGGATGACTGGGCAAAGAGGAAGGGGGACAGAAAGGCTGGGGGAGACGCTTGGCCATTGTTGTCAATTTCAATTTTGAGTCAAGGCGTTGAGGCCAAACGCGGGCGATGACAGCGAAGGCATTTCTTTAGGTGTTGCACAGGACCACCAAACCCTCGAAGCTCGCATGCAGCCTGTCGACAGCGAGGAAGCGCCAAGGAGGAACTGCCCGTAACGCATGACCCTACCTCACAGACATTCTGTATAAAGGTAAAATGTGAACAAATAAAATACAACACTGAGACGGAGTTTCTAACTCCGAAACTGTGTGCAACAAAAAATGGGAGACGCGTCAATCGAATTCTTTCACTTTTTTTTACTGGCTCATCGAACCTTCTTTCTGTTTTTCCAAACTTTTTATTGGTTTCAATAACTACCACACTATCCCGTGTACTTTCCAAGGTTTTTCTGACTGTCAATCATTATTTCTGTCACAGTATATATATATATATATATATATATATATATTTATATAATATATATATTATATATATATATATATATATATATATATATATATATATATATATATAATACCCGAGAAAGTGCTGAGGAAACAGCCCCGCCGGTAGCGTAGTGGTTATCGCAACCAGACCGGTATTCTGGAGGTCGTGGGTTAGGATCCCACCCGGCGGGCATTTTTTCACCACTTTTTTTTCGACTCAAAAATTTTTTTATCTCTTTCTATGACCCACCACAACCTCCCCTTTGCTTTCCGAGGTTTTCTTGACTGCCAACCCTTATTTTCTGTCTGATTTCACGGAGCCCCTCATTTCCCATTTTCTGATTCGCTACACGCTTAGCAAGGGCCTCGGTTCTGGCAGTCTTGGTGCCAAAGGGAGCTTAAAGGGGCACTGACACAAAAATTTTGCATCTTGTTTTTTTTTTGTTGCGATAAGTAGCTAGTGACCTACTTATAACGTGTAGAAACCTCATTTGCTTTAGCGTGCGACGGTTGTTTAATTAGAGGCATTTTCAATGCGGCCAGTCGCAGTTTCGGTTTCAGCGAGTGCCGCGAAACCATGAATTTTGTGGATTTTGTGGGAACAAAGCTGACCACGTGACCTTCGGAGGGATATCACAAGCAGAGCCGCCGTAGCACTGTCGACTCCGCATCGACGGCAGTTTCTGCGAATGCCCCCACGTACTGATCTCGTGAGGCGCTTAATTAAAAAGTGACTGTGGATGTGACGCAGGCGCTGCGAGTGCAAATGCTACCGCGGCTAAAGAACGACGCGCGACGCTCGAGACGGTGGGTGGCAGGACGCGCGCTGGGAGCACCCGGCCGGTCTGCCTACAGGTCCGCCTACAGATGTGTTCGGCTCAGCACTGCGGCGGATATTCGAGTGCCGCTCTCGTAAGCGGTGCAGATGACAATTTTTAATGCAACCCGCCATCGCATCATTAACTCCTTTCTCACGTAAGCCACCATGGTCGGGACTTGGGGACAATTTCGTGCAGCGGTAACAAGCTATCACTCGAGCTACCTGCGCCGGCCTGGGCCACTTCGCGGCCGTGGCCGCCGCCTGCACAGCGACCGTGCGGCTAGCTCAGTGAGCTTTTCGTGCCTCCGGCGCGTTTTCGCATCCAATGGTAATAAACAGTAATAGAAACAGAGTGCCTGGAATCGCTGTACAACTTTGGTCGCGGCCAGCTGCCCGATTAGCTGACGAAATCACGGCGCCTCCGCCGCCAACGATCGGGTCGTTCGTTCTCGAGAGCAGAAGCTCCGCCCTCTGGCCCTCCGATTGGAGCGGCGAGCCGCGCGAGCCGGCGCAAAACGCCGGTAGTGCGGAAGCGGCAAACACAAACTCGTGACGTGTTTGGATGTTGTTTATTTACAATTGCGCGTGGTCCTCCGCTGGCTGCTCGGTTGCGTTTCGCACACTTCAAAACTGATTTTAAATATGTTCTAGGCTGTATTCGCCGCTGATATTTTGCAGATGATGTATGTGTGTTCCCACCAATCTATCTCCGAAGTTATCTCGCCTTCAAAATTTTGTGTCAGTGCCCCTTTAAGAGGGTTCAATGCTGGTCGAACGCTCTCGACATGTCGTAGACACTCGAGTCACTGTCCGGGGATAAAAAGAAGGTCCCCTTCACCACGAATAGTCGGAGTGGCGCTGGCTACTACCCCCAAGTGCAGCAAACAAAAATACTTTAACATAAATACCCGAGAAAGTGCTGGGGAAACAGCCCCGCCGGTAGCGTAGTGGTTATCGCACCAGACCGGTATTCTGGAGGTGGTGGGTTCGGATCCCACCCGGCGGGCATTTTTTCATCACTTTCTTTTCGACTAAAAAATTTCATCATCTCTTTCTATGACCCACCACAACCTCCCCTTTGCTTTCCGAGGTTTTCTTGACTGCCAACCCTTATTTTCTGTCTTATTTCACGGAGCCCCTCATTTCCCATTTTCTGATTCGCTACATGCTTAGCGAGGACCTCTGTTCTGGCAGTCTTGGTTCCAAAGGGAGCTAAAGAGGGTTCATGCTGGTCGACCGCTCTCGACATGTCGTAGTCATTCGAGTCACGGCTCGAGGATAAAAAGAAAGTCACCTTCACCCCGAGTAGTCGGAGTGGCGCTGGCTACCACCCCCAAGTGCAGCAAACAAAAATACCTTAACATAAATACCCGAGAAAGTGCTGGGGAAAAAGCCCCGCCGGTTGCGTAGTGGTTATCGCACGCAGCATGCAGCCAATCAGAATAGGAAATAAGGAGCTTGTTGAAAATAACACGGAAATACTATTTGGCAGTGAAGAAAACCTCGGAAAGTAGAGGGGAGAACGTGGTAGGGGATTGAAACAGATAAAGAATTGGGAAAGAAAGAAAGATAGTGGAGAAAAAAAGCCCACCACGTGGGATCTGAACCGACGACCTCCAGAATACCGGTCTGGTGCGATTACCACTACGCTACCGGCGGGGCGATTTTTTCCTCCACTTTCTGGGGTATTTATGTTTAGGTATTCTTGTTTTCTGTGCTTGGGGGTGGTGGCCAGTTCTACTCGTAATATTCGGGGTGAAGGGGGCCTGCTTTTTAACCCCGCGGGCCGTGACTCTAATGTCTACGACATGGCGAGAATGGTCGACCAGCGTTGAACCCTTTAGGCTTCCTAAGGCACCAAGACTGCCACAACAGACGACCTCGCAATGCATGCAGCGAATCACAGTAGCAAAAGAGGGGCTCGCTGAAAATATCAAAGAAATGATAGTTGGCAGTCAAGAAAACCTAGGAAAGCAAAGGGGAGGTTGTGGTAGCTTATTGAAACAGATGAACAAATTGGAAGGAAAGAAAGAAAGTGGAAAGAAAAATTCCCGCCAGGTGGGATCCGAGCCCACGACCTCCAGAATACTGGTCTGCTGCGACAACCACTACGGTACCGGCGGGGCGATTTTACCCTCCACTTTCTGGGGTATTTAGGTTTAGGTATTTTTGTTTCCTGTGCTTGGAAGTGGTAGCCAGCGCCACTCGGTCTATTCCGGGTAAAGGGGACCTGCTTTTTAACGCCCAGGCCGTTACTCGAGTGTCTACGACATGTGGAGAGTGGTCGACCAGCGTTAAGCCCTCTTCAGTTTCCAATGGCACCGAGACTGCAAGAACAGAGGCCTTCGCTATGGATGTAGCGAATCAGAATAGGAAATGAGGGGCTCATTGAAATTAACACAGAAATATAGTTGCAGTCAAGAAAACCTTGGAAAGCTAAAGGGGGGGAGTGGTAGGGTATTGAAAAATATAAAGAATTTGGAAAGAAAGTGGAGAAAATATGGCCGCCAGGTGGGATCGGAACCCACAACCTCCAGAACACTGGTCTGGTGCGATAACCACTCCGCTACCGTCGGAGAAATTCGCCCCTACACTTCCTGGGGTATTTGTGTTTAGGTATATTTTTTCCGTGCTGGGGGCTGGTAGCCAGCGCCCCTCCTACCACTCGGGCTGAAGGGGACCTGCTTTTTAACCCCCGGCCGTGACTCGAGTGTCTACGACATGTCGAGAGTGGTGGACCTGAGTTGAACCCTCTTAAGCTTCCTTTGGAACCAAGACTGCCAGAACAGAGGCACTCGCTTTGCATATAGCGAAGCAGAATAGGAAATGAGGGGCTCCTTAAAAATAACAGAAAAATAAGTTGGCAGTCAAGAAAACCTCGGAAAGCAAAGGGGAGGATTTTGTAGGGTATTGAAACAGATAAAGAATTTGTAAAGAAGGAAAAAAGTGCAGACAAAATGCCCACCAGGTGGGATCCAGACCCACGACCTCCAGAATACCGGTCTGGTGCGATAACCACTACGCTACCGGCGGGGCGATTTTCCCCTCCACTTTCTGGGGTATTTATATTAAGGTATTTTTGTTTCCTGTGCTTGGGGGTGTTGGCAGCGCTACTCGGACAACTCGGGGTAAGGGGACCTGCTTTTTACCACCCGGTCCGTGACTGGAGTTTCTACGACATGTCGAGAGTGTTCGACCAGCGTTAAACCCTCTTAATCTTCATAAGGCACCAAGACTGCAAGAACAGACGCCCTCGCTATGCGTCTATTGAATCACAATTGGAAATGAAGGACTCGTTGAAAATAACAAAGAAATATTAGTAGACAGTCAAGAAAACCTCGGAAAGCAAAGGGGACGATATTGTACAGCATTGAAACAAATAAAGAATTTGGAAAGAAAGTACAGAAAAAATGCCCGCCTGGTGGGATCCGAACCCGCGAACTCCGGACTACCGGTCTGGTGCGATAACCACTACGCTACCGGCGGGGCGATTTTCCCCTCCACTTTCTGGGGTATTTATGTTTAGGTATTTTAAATGCAGAGCAGCGCCACTTAACTCACGAGTGTCACCCGTCGTCCCTCAGCGTCGTCCGCAGCCAGCCGGCGCGGCGCAGGTCCACACCCCTCCCTCTACCCTAAAAAACATAATATATATCAGCGCCGTGTTTCGATCCCACGACCCTGCAAGCGGAACGCAAGGTACATGGTGCTCTTCCCACTGCGCCACAAAACCGACAAAGAATCAAAGGTTACAAAAGTGGTATATCCTTGACTAATTAAAATACGTTAAGAAGTGAAGAATAAATCCATCACTGGGTTCCAACCCCCAACCACA
This sequence comes from Haemaphysalis longicornis, assembly GCA_013339765.2. Lineage (NCBI taxonomy): Eukaryota > Metazoa > Arthropoda > Arachnida > Ixodida > Ixodidae > Haemaphysalis > Haemaphysalis longicornis. The sequence continues at coordinate 46,957,312 of CM023448.1, read as the reverse complement.
AACAGTAACGCAATACACCCACCCATTATGCGACGCATTTACTCCACTCCTCGCGGGGTATTTGGGCTAGGAATTTTGTTTCCGGTACTTGGAGTGGTAGACAGCGCCACTCGGACTACTCGGGGTCAAGGGGACCTCTTTTTAACCCCAGGCCGTGACTCGAGTGTCAAATAACATGTCGAGAGTGGTCGACCAGCGTTGAACCCTCTTAAGCTTCCTATGGCACCAAAACTGCCAGAACAGAGGCCCTCGCTATGCATGTAGCGAATCAGAATAGGAAATGAGGGGCTCGTTGAAAATACCACAGAGATAATATTGTCAGTCAAGAAACCTTGGAAAGCAAAGGGGAGGAGTGGTAGGGTATTGAAAAGATAAAGAATTTGGAAAGAAGAAAAAAAGTGGAGAAAAAATGCCCGCCAGGTGGGATCCAGAACCCCGACCTCCAGAATACCGGTCTGGTGCGATAACCACTACGCTACGGCGGGCGATTTTCTCCACTCCACTTTCTGGGGATTATTATGTTAGGGTATTTTTGTTTCCCTGTGCTTGGAAGTTGGTAGCCAGCGCCAACTCGGACTACTCCGGTGAAGGGGATCTGCTTAGTAACGCACGTGCCGTTACTCGAGTGTCTACGACATGTCGAGAGTGGTCGACCAGCGTTGAACCCTCTTAAGCTTCCTATGACACCAAGACTCCCAGAACAGACGCCCTCGCTATGCATGCAGTGAATCCGAATAGGAAATGAGGGTCCCGTTGAAAATAACACAGAAATAATAGTTATCGGTCGAGAAAACCTCGGAAAGCAAAGGGGACGATGCGTGTAGTGGTTTGAAACAGAGAAAGAATTCTGGAATACAGAAAGAGAGTGGAGAAAAAATGCCCACCAGGTGGGATCCGAATTGAAGACCTCCAGAATACCGGTCTGGTGCGATAACCACTTTGGTCCCGCGGGGCGATTTTCCCCTCCACTTTCTGGGGTATTTATGTTAGGTATTTTTGTTTCCTGCACTTGGGGGTGATGGCCAGCGCCACTCGGTTTACTCCGGGGTAAGAGAACCAGCTTTTTAACACCCGGGTGGTTACTCGAGTCTCTAGGAAGTGTCGAGAGTGGTCGACCAGCATTGAACCCTCTAAGCTTTCTATGGCACCAAGACTGCCAGAACATACGCCCTCGCTATGCATGCACCGAATCGGAATATGAAAGGTGGGGCTCGTTGAAAATAACACAGAAATATAGTTGCAGTCAAGAAAACCTCGGAAAGCAAAGGGGATGATGTGGTAGGTTATTGAAACAGACAAAGAATTCGGAAAGAAAGAAAGAAAGTGGAGAAAAAATGCCCGCCAGGTGGGATCCGAACCCACGACCTCCAGAATACTGGTCTGCTGTGATACCCACTATGCTCCCGCGGGGCGATTTTCCCCTCTACTGTCTGGGGTATTTATTATAGGTATTTTTGTTTCACTGTGCTTTGGGTTGATGGCCAGCGCCACTTGAACTACTCCGGGGTAAGAAGACCTTGCTTTTTAACACCCGGGTGTTACTGGAGTCTCTGACGACATGATGAGAGTGGTCGACCAGCGTTGAACCCTCTTAAGCTTCTATGGCACCAAGACTGCCAGAACATACGCCCTCGCTATGCATGCACCGAATCAGAATAGGAAATGTGGGGCTCGTTGAACATAACACAGAATTATAGTTGCCAGTCAAGAAAACCTTGAAAGCGAAGGGAGGGAGTGGTAGGGTATTGAAAAAGATAAAGATTTGGAAGGAAAAAAGTGAAGAATAAATGCCCGCCTTGTGGGTTCCGAACCCACGACCTCCAGAATACTGGTCTGGTGCGATAACCACTCCGCTACCGGCGGGAAATTTGCCCCTACAACTTTCTGGGGCATTTAGGTTTAGGTTTTTTCTTTCCTGTGCTGAGGGCTCGTAGCCAGTGCCCCTCGGACCACTCGGGGTGAAGCGGACCTGCTTTTTAACCCCCGGCCGTGACTCGAGTGTCTACGACATGTCGAGAGTGTTCGACCAGCGTTAAACCCCTCTTAATCTTAATATGGGCACCAAGACTACCAGAACAGAGGCCCTCGCTCTGCATGTAGCGAATCAGAATAGGAATTCGGGGCTCATTGAAAATGCCAGAAAAAAAGGTTGGCAGTCAAGAAAACCTCGGGAAAAGCAAAAGGGGAGGATGTTGTAGGTTTTTCAAACCGATAAAGAATTTGTAAGAAGGAGAGAAAGTCGAGAACAAAATGCCCGCCAGGGTGGGGTCCAGACCCACGACCTCTAGAATACCGGTCTGCTGTGATAACCACTACGCTACCGGCGGGGCGATATTCCCCTCCACTTTCTGGGGTATTTATATTAAAGTATTTTTGTTTCCTGTGCTTTGGGGTGGTTGCCAGCGCCACTCGGATTACTGGGGGTGAACGGGACATCCTTTTTAACTCCTGGGTCGTGACTCGAGTGTCTACGACATGTCGAGAGTGGTCGACCAGCGTTAAACCCTCTTAAGCTTTCAATGGCACCAAGACTGCAAGAACAGAGGCCCTCGCTATGCGTGTAGCGAATTAGAATAGGAAATGAGGGGCTTGTTGAAAATAACTACGCTACCTACGGGGCGATTTGCCCCTTCACTTTCAGGGTAATTTATGTTTTCGTATTTTTTTTAGGTGTGCATGGAGGTGGTAGCCAGCGCCACTCGGACTACTCAAAGTCAAGGGCATCTCCTTTTTAACCCACGGCCGTGACTCGAGTGTTACGACATGTCGAGATTGGTCGACCAGCGTTGAACCCTCTTAAGCTTCCTATGGCACCAAGACTGCCAAAACAGAGGCCCTCGCTTTGCATGTAGCGAATCAGAATAGGAAATGAGGGGCTCGTTCAAAATAACACAGAAATAAGAGTTGGCAGTCAAGAAAACCTCGGAAAGCAAAGGGGAGGATGTAATAGGTTATTGAAATATATAAAGAATTTGGAAAGAACAAAAGAAAGTGGAAAATAAATGCCCTCCAGCTGGGATCCAGACCAACGACATCCAGAATACTGGTCTGGTGCGATAACCACAACGCTACGGTGAGGCGATTTTCCCCTCCACTTTCTGGGGTATTTATGTTAAGATATTTTTTTCTCCTGTGCTTGGGAGTGGTAGCCAGCGCTACTCGGACTACTGGGGGTGAAGGGGAGCTTCTTTTTAACCGCCGGGCTGCCACTCGAGTGTCTACATGTCGAGAGTTGTCGACCAGCGTTGAACCCTCTTAAGCTTCCTATGGCACCAGGACTGCGAGAACAGTGGCCCTTGCTATGCATGTGGCGAATCAGAATAGGAAATGAGGGGCTCGTTGAAAATACAGAAATAATAGTAGGCAGTCAGGAAAACCTCGGAAAGCAAAGGGGAGGATGTGGTAGGGTATTGAAACAGATAAAGAATTTAAATAGAAGGAAAGAAAGTGTGGTCAAAATGCCCGCCAGGTGGGATCCAGACCCACGACCTCCAGAATAAAGGTCTGGTGCGCTAAGCAATACTCTAATGGCGGGGCGATTTTCCCCTCCACTTTCTGGGATATTTATGTTAAGATATTTTTGTTTCCTCTGCGGGGCGTGGTAGCCAGCGCCACTCGGACTACTGGGGGTGAAGGGGACCTTCTTTTTAACCACCGGGTCGTGACCCGAGTGTCTACGACATGTCGAGAGTTTTGGACCAGCGTTGAACCCTCTTAGGCTTGCTATGGCATCGAGACTGCGAGAACAGTTGCCCTTGCTATGCATGTGGCGAATCCGAACAGGAAATGAGGGGCTCGTTGAAAATAACACAGAGATATTAGTTGGCAGTCACGAAAACCTCAGAATGCAAACGGGAGTATGTGTTAGGTTATTGGAACCGATAAAGAATTTCGAAATAAATAAAGAAAGTGCACAAAAAATGCCTCCAGCTGGGATAGGACCCACGACCTCCAGAATAACCGTCTGGTGCCATAACCACTACGCTACTGTCGGGCGACGATTTTCCCCTCCACTTTCTGTGGTATTTATGTTAGGGTATTTTTGTTTCCTGTGCTAGGGGGTGATAGCCAGCACCACTCGGACTACTAGGGGTGAAGGGGACTTCTTTTATAACTTCCGGGCTGTGACTCAAGTGTCAAGAACGTGTCGAGAGTGGCCGACCAGCGTTGAACCCTCTTAAGCTTCCTAGGGCACCAAGACTGCCAGAACAGCGGCCCTCGCCATGCATGTAGCGAATCAGAATAGGAAAGAAGGGCTCGTTGAAAATAACAAAGAAATAATTTTGGCAGTCAAGAAAACCTCGGAAAGCAAAGGGGAGGATGTAATAGGTTATTGAAATAGATAAGAATTTGGAAAGAAAGAAAGTGGAGACAAAATGCCCGCAAGGTGGGATCCACACCCACGACCTCCATAATACCGGCCTGGTGTGATAACCAGAAAGTGGAGGGGAAAATCGCCCCACTGGTAGCGTTGTGGTTATCGCACCAGACCGGTATTCTGGAGGTCGCCGGTTCGGATCCCACCTGGCGGGCATTTTTTCTCCACTTTCTTTTTATTTCCAAATTTTTTTATCTCTTTCAATAACCTTACACATCCTCCCAATTGCTTTCCGAGGTTTTCTTGACTCCAACCTATTCTTCTGTTTTTTATATTTATATATATATATATATAAATATATATATATATAAATATATATATATATATACTATATATATATATATATATATAGATATCTATATATATATAGATATTATATAGTATAGGTTATATATATATATAGTCGTGAAGTGGAGTCCTTAGTGCTGCGTGAAGGAATACGCACAAAGTAGTAGAAGTACGCTCTTCGGAGACTTATTTCCAACGTTTCGACCTGAGACAGGTCTTCCTCAGGAATGAAGGTAAAATCGTACGGACTCAGAGTGGGGGCGGCGCCCCGAAACACAAGCCACATGGGAACCAAACACACAAACGACCACACACAGCATACAGTGCTTATTCTGCCAAAGGCAGGCGAAAAAAGAGCCTTCAAAAAAAAAAAAAAAAAGGCGAAATGAAGAGGGAGGAACAAGGTGGCAAGGAGGAGGCAAGAAAGAGGCAAGGAGGAACACACTGCATGAACGCGGGTGGTGGGGATAACAGGAAATGCGACGAGTTCACGGGTGGCGAAAGGCCCAAAAACATCCGGTGTCTCCGAGAGGGAAAAACTACAAAGCACACGCCGCCACGAGCAGTGAGTTTACATGCGCGTCACCGGTAACAAGGATTAACTACTGACCGTCTTCAGCGGCATGGTCAAGAATGCAAGCGGGGCCCATTACTGTATCTGAAGCGCAGGCAGCCTCCACGACTGTGGGGGGTCCCACAAAAGCCAATGGGGAGCCCATTTGAGGCGTCCCCTTCCCCGCCTAAGCCTCCATTTGTACACGGCGTCGCGTCGTGTCGCGGCAGGTCAATGTACGGCCTGTTAACTGTTAGTACTCGGCTGTCGCCGGCACGCGTGGAGCCCTGGGCCCAATTCACGAAAATATGAAGGAGCGCGCGCCATTTAAAAAAAAATGAAAACACGAAGAGAGAGGCGACCGTCGGTATGTGCCGTGCCTCTGGGGCAAACCAAAAAAAAAAAAAGAAGCAAAAAAGATGGGAAACAATGAAAAAGAGAAAACAAAGCAAAACATGAGTGGAAAGACAGGAAGGACGCGTGCACTCCGTAAACACCAGCATTGGGGATCACAATGTGATTACAAAACACCCGAGGCATAAGCCACAACAGGCACCAAAATAAAATTCTTACACGCTCGTTGGAACTAAAAGCTGCAACATTCCGTTTCACATTTCTCAAGGATAAAATGGGTATGACATATGGTGACATAAACAGGCAATGGGTACCATCTGGTTATTAATGAGGCATGTTATGCTTGCTGAGCGTTGAGACAAGGAAATGAGAGAAAAAAATATAAAAATAAAAATAGCGGGGACGGGAAGGGAAGTGTTGGTAGGGGGTCGGGAGCGGACGATATAATTGTAATGACTGCGGAACATAATGGTAGGTTGTTGGTGTTACAATGTACAACCTCACACCTGGAGCAACAGGCTGCCTGTAAACATCAGACCGTGCAATGCCCTGCGCGGGAAGGGCCGATAGCAAGAGGACAACAAAACTACAAGGTCTCGTATGTCCCGGGTCACTATGCTTCAATGGTCATGCAGCGTACGAATTACAGTCATAGTTCCAGGACTCTCATTAAGACCCCCCTTCAGGGTATTAAATTGTAGATTAAGTAAGACTCACATTGTTCTCGCTCCCTACAGCTAAAAAACTGCTCTGTAGAAGCGTGACTTTAATGTCATCGAAAGAGTGATTTTGCATCGCTAGGTGTCTGGACAAGGAAAGTTTTGGGAGTGCCTTGGTGTGATAGCGGTGATTGTTAAACCGCATTCGAAAAGGTCCATCCGTCTGTCCTATGTACTGCATATTACATCCGCCACACTCCAATAGGTAAACCAAATTTGACGAGTCACAATCGAATGACCCACGTATAGAATATCGGAAGTCCGAATGTGTGCTAATTGCCACCCTCGCGGTCTGCACGTGTTTACACACAAACATCTGTTTTTGCCACATGGTCGGCAGCCTGATTGCTGGGCGTCCCTGTCTTTGGCGTGGACAAGATAGTCCCCTATGCTTTTTGCGCGCCTGTATATTACACGCGGAGGATCACTGAAAAATTTGGGAAGTTGTTCGCTCTGCTGAAGAATGTTGAAGTGCTTTTTTAAAATTTTATTCACGTTCGGTGGGCTACTAGTAAAAGTTTAGACCAAATTAGCGCGGGAAATATTCTCATCATTCACGTGCGACCCCTGTAGCAGTGTGTTACGATTTAAACTTGCCGCCCTAGAAATGGCATCGTCAACAAGGGCCGGCGGGTAACGCTGTTTGACGAGGACGCTCCGCATTCGGCTGGCGTTCGAACGAAAGTCTTCATCCCTGGAGCAAATTCTTCTAAATCTATGTGCCTGGGAATAAGGGATAGCCGTTCTGCAATGGCGTGGTGGCAGCTGTTGAAGTGCAGGTACTGTTGGCTGTCTGTAGGTTTCCTGTACACACTCGCCTCCAGTGACCCCGCCCGCACATGAACCTGAACGTCCAAGAAACTAATTTCGGTGCGAGAGTACTCGTATGTGAATGAGATATTAGGATGAACTGTGTTGAATTCTTCTATAAAGGCAATAAGTCGTTGCTCAGTGTCTGTCCAGATCATGAAAATGTCGTCAAGGAATCGCTTGTACAGTGCAGGTGAACTGTCTGAAGTAGAGAGAAATTTGGTTTCAATATTGTGCATGAATATGGTGGCATAATTAGGGGCCATGTTTGTTCCCATCGCAGTACCACTTGTTTGGAGAAAGTATTTGTTTTCAAATTCAAAACTGTTGAGTTCTAATACGAGACGCGTTAATACCTCAACAACCCTCGGGCTGGGAGAAGACTCTCCCAGCCCGAAGGTTGTTGAGGTATATAACGCGTCTCGTATTAGAACTCAACAGTTTTAATTTGAAAACAAATACTTTTTCCAAACAAGTGGTACTGCGATGGGAACAAAAATGGCCCCTAATTATGCCACCATATTCATGCACAATAATGAAACCAAATTTCCCTCTACTTCAGACAGTTCACCTGCACTGTACAAGCGATTCCTTGACGACATTTTCATGATCTGGACAGACACTGAGCAACGACTTATTGCCTTTATAGAAAATTCAACACAGTTCATCCTAATATCTCATCACCTACGAGTACTCTCGCACCGAAATTAGTTTCTTGGACGTTCAGGTCCATGTGCGGGCGGGGTCACTGGAGACGAGTGTGTACAGGAAACCTACAAACCGCCAACAGTACCTGCACTTCAACAGCTGCCAACAACGCCATTGCAGAACGGCTATCCCTTTTCCCAGGCACATAGATTTAGAAGAATTTGCTCCAGGGATGAAGACTTTCGTTCGAACGCCAGCCGAATGCGGGGGCGTCCTCGTCAAACAGCGTTACCCGCCGGCCCTTGTTGACGATGCCATTTCTAGGGCGGCAAGTTTAAATCGTAACACACTGCTACAGGGGTCGCACGTGAATGATGGGAATAATTCCCGCGCTAATTTAGTCTTAACTTTTACTAGTAGCCCACCGAACGTGAATAAAATTTAAAAAAGCACTTCAACATACTTCAGCAGAGCGAACGACTTTCCCAAATTTTCAGTGATCCTCCGCGTGTAATATACAGGCGCGCAAAAAGCATAGGGGACTATCTTGTCCACGCCAAAGACAGGGACGCCCAGCAATTAGGCTGCCGACCATGTGGCAAAAACAGATGTTTGGTGTGTGAACACGTGCAGACCACGAGGGTGGCAATTAGCACACATTCGGACTTCCGATATTCTATACGTGGGTCATTCGATTGTGACTCGTCAAATTTGGTTTACCTATTGGAGTGTGGCGGATGTAATATGCAGTACATAGGACAGACGGATGGACCTTTTCGAATGCGGTTTAACAATCACCGCTATCACACCCAGGCACTCCCAAACCTTCCCTTGTCCAGACACCTAGCGATGCAAAATCACTCTTTCGATGACATTAAAGTCACGCTTCTACAGAGCAGTTTTTCTAGCTGTAGGGAGCGAGAACAATGTGAGTCTTACTTAATCTACAAATTTAATACCCTGAAGGGGGGTCTTAATGAGAGTCCTGGAACTATGACTGTAATTCGTACGCTGCATGACCATTGAAGCATTGTGACCCCGGGACATACGAGACCTTGTAGTTTTGTTGTCCTTTTGCTATCGGCCCTTCCCGCGCAGGGCATTGCACGGTCTGATGTGTTTACAGGCAGCCTGTTGCTCCAGGTGTGAGGTTGTGCATTGTCACACCACCAACCTACCATTATGTTCCGCAGTCATTACAATTATCTCGTCCGCTCCCGACCCCCTACCAACACTTCCCTTCCCGTCCCCGCTATTTTTTATTTTATATTTTTTTCTCTCATTTCCTTGTCTCAACGCTCAGCAAGCATAACATGCCTCATTAATAACCAGATGGTACCCATTGCCTGTTTATGTCACCATATGTCATACCCATTTAATCCTTGAGAAATGTGAAACGGAATGTTGCAGCTTTTAGTTCCAACCGACCGTGTAAGAAGTATTTTATTTTGGTGCCTGTTGTGGCTTATGCCTCGGGTGTTTTGTAATCACATTGTGATCCCCAATGCTGGTGTTCACGGAGTGCACGCGTCCTTCCTGTCTTTCCACTCATGTTTTGCTTTGTTTCTCTTTTTCATTGTTTCCCTCTTTTTGCTTCTTTTTTTTTTGGTTGCCCCAGAGGCACGGCACATACCGACGTCGCCTCTCTCTTCTTGTTTTCATTTTTTTTTAAATTGCCGCGCTCCTTCATATTTTCGTGAATTGGGCCCAGGGCTCCACGCGTGCCGGCGACAGCCGAGTACTAACAGTTAACAGGCCGTACATTGACCTGGCGCGACACGACGCGACGCCGTGTACAAATGGAGGCTTAGGCGGAGAAGGGGACGCCTCAAATGGGCTCCCCCATTGGCTTTTGTGGGACCCCCCAAAGTCGTGGAGGCTGCCTGCGCTTCAGATGCAGTAATTGGCCCCGCTTGCATTCTTGACCATGCCGCTGAAGACGGTCAGTAGTTAATCCTTGTTACCGGTGACGCGCATGTAAACTCACTGCTCGTGGCGGCGCGTGCTTTGTAGTTTTTCCCTCCTGGACACACCGGATGTTTTTGGGCCTTTCGCCACCCGTGAACTCGTCGCATTTTCTGTTATCCCAAACCGCGTTCATGCAGTGTGTTCCTCCTTGCCTCTTTCTTGCTTCCTCCTTGCCACCTTGTTCCTCCCTTTCCTTTCGCCTTTTTTTTTGAAGGCTCTTTTCGCCTGCCTTTGGCAGAATAAGCACTGTATGCTGTGTGTGTTCGTTTGTGTGTTTGGTTCCATGTGGCTTGTGTTTCGGGCGCCCGCCCCACTCTGAGTCCGTACGATTTTACCTTCATTCCTGAGGAAGACCTGTCTCAGGGCGAAACGTTGGAAATAAAGTCTCCGAAGAGCGTACTTCTACTTTGTGCGTATATATATATATATATATATAATATTTATAATAGATATATATAGATATATATGGAGTATATATATGTTTTTTTTTTCACCACTTTCTTTCGACTCAAAAATTTCTTCATCTCTTTCTATGACCCACCACAACCTCCCCTTTGCTTTCCGAGGTTTTCTGACTGCCAACTCTTATTTCTGTCTTATTTCACGGAGCCCTCATTTCCCATTTCTGATTCGCTACATGCTTAGCGAGGGCCCTGTTCTGGCAGTCTTGGTGCCAAAGGGAGCTTAAGAGGGTTCAACGCTGGTCGACCACTCTCGACATGTCGTAGACACTCGAGTCACGGCGCGGGGGGTTAAAAAGAAGGTCCCCTTCACTCCGAGTAGTCCGAGTGGCGCTGGCTACCACCAAGTGCAGGAAAAAAAAATACCTTAACATAACCCGAGAAAGGGCTGGGGAAACAGCCCGCTGGTAGCGTAGTGGTTATCGCACCAGACCGGTATTCTGGAGGTCGTGGGTTCGGATCCCACCCGGCGGGCATTTTTTCACCACTTTCTTTTCGACTAAAAAAATTCTTCATCTCTTTCTATGACCCACCACAACCTCCCCTTTGCTTTCCTAGGTTTTCTTGACTGCCAACCCTTATTTTCTGTGTCTTATTTTCACGGAGCCCCTCATTTCCCAATTTCTGATCGCTACATGCTTAGCGAGGGCCTCTGTTCTGGCAGTCTTGGTGCCAAAGGAGCTTAAGAGGGTTCAATGCTGGTCGACCACTCTCGACATGTCGTAGACACTCGAGTCACGGCCCGGGGGTTAAAAAGAAGGTCCCCTTCACCCCGAGTAGTCCGAGTGGCGCTGGCTACCACCCCCAAGTGCAGGAAAACAAAACCTTAAAATAAATACCCGAGAAAGTGCTGGGGAAACAGCCCCGCTGGTAGCGTAGTGGTTATCGCACCAGACCGGTATTCTGGAGGTCGTCGGTTCGTATCCCACCCGGCGGGAATTTTTTCACCACTCTTTTCGACTCAAAAAATTCTTCATCTCTTTTTATGACCCACCACAACCTCCCCTTTGCTTTCCTAGGTTGTCTTGACCGCCAACCCTTATTTTCTATATATGTATTTATATGTATATACATGTATTATATTTTACTTTTGAAGTAGTACATTTTTCTGTATATATATATATGTTTTTTATATATATATACATATATATATATATATATATATATATATATACAGCATTGAAATTATGGCGAGGTTTATAAGCAAGACAGCCGCAAGGCGTCTAAACGCAGAAAGGCTCAGCGGTGTCCGAAGGGGTTCTGCCGTGTGCGCTGAGCTCTAGTGACAACAGATTGGTCATAATGATCTTGAGTCTTGCCATGATGATGATGCAGGTCGCATGGATTAATACGCTCCACTGGCTGTTCTTCCAACTTCACTGCAGTGTAGCCGCGCTTCTACGTTACGTCCATGGTGGCTAGTCTTCCTCGTTACAATCACCCCCCGCGCCGAAAAGAGCCAACCTAGCGACTTAGTAATACGCCCACCTCCCCTCGCAGGAACCCTGGTTTGATGCGACGCTGAGGGGGTTTCAATCGCAAGCGGAGAGCAACCGTCGACCGACAGGTCACCGGAGACCGGAACACGGTTTATATGCGCAGTGCGCCCGAAGGAGAGGAGACCGCGGAGAGAGAGAGCACTTAACATGCACAGCACCTCAAGCACGCCGCGCACCGGCGGAGTGGGAGCGTGCTTGGCCGCACACCCGCAGATGTTGAGAGAGAGTGTTCGCTCTCACCTGGGCACGTGCCGGCGCCAGTGCGTCTGCCGCGGCTATGACGCAACACAATCCAACACAATCCACTTTCATCGAATTCAATCCAAATCTCATTCAATCCAATCCAAGTCAAGCGAAGCCAAGCCAATCGAATCCAATCCAATGGCCCTCGCGAGATAGTGTTCACTATCGCAGAAGGGAGGCGTTAGTGGAGGAGAGTGCGGACGCCGGCGACGACAGATGCACGCAGGAAGGACAGGGCCGCCGACAAGAGATGCTCTCAGCGTCGCATCTAATAAGAGGATTGTAGTAGGGCTTGAGGCGCTGAACGTAGACAATTTCGCGTCCGCGGCGCGAAGATCCGTCGAAGGCGTGACAGGCTCCACGACATAATTCACGGGAGAGGTAAGCTCCATTACAAGGTATGGGCGGTGGTACTTCAAAATAAGCTTGCTAGATAGGCCGGCAGTAGCAGACGGTATATAGAGCTTGAAAACATAGTCGAGAGAAAGTTCAGCTGTTGCCTTGGAGTCATCACTGCAGTCTTTTTGTTGTGACTGCTCCTTCGTAGTGAATGCGTGCGCAAGCTGTCGGCACTCCTCAGCGTACAAAGTATTTTCAGAATTCAGCACGTATTCTGAGGCGTCTGGTCGATATGAAAGGATGATATCCAGGAGACAAGACGGTTCACGTCTGTAGAGAAAAAAGAATTAGGAAAAGCCGGTAGTGGCCTGCTGAGCGGTGTTGTATGCGTACGTCATAAATGGGAGGACCTGGTCCAAATTCTTGTTGTCCGAAGAGACGTACATGGCTAGCATATCGCCCAGGGTACGGTTAAAACGCTCCGTAAGGCCGTTGGTCGGTGGCTGGTAGGCTGTAGAGGTCCTGTGGATAATGCGGAATGCTTCGAGAAGGTTTTCAATTACGTCGGAGTGGAATACACCACCCCGGTCCCTGAGCAGTTCACGGGGCGACCGTGTCGGAGCACGAAACGATGTAAAAGGAACTTTGCAACGTCGCGCGCCATGCCAGCTGGTAACGCTGCTGTTTCATCGTATCGAATGAAGTGGTCGACGGCTACTATATTCTAGCGGCAGCTTGTAGCCGTTAACGGTAACGGCCCTTACAAATCAAAACCAACACGATCAAAAGGTCGGGCTGGGCATGGCAATGGCTGCAAAGCACCTGCCTGGGGGTCTGGTCGTAACTTTCGTCGCTGGCCGTCGGCACAAGAGCGAATGAACTCCAGACGCCCCACGTCCGAGGGCAGTGAGCGCCCCACCGAAATCGAAACTACGTTACCGAATGTCGAAAGGGGTTTCCGCAGCGACGGCGCGACAACCAATCACCCTCACCGAAGCGACGTCTCTCTTCGAGTCCAAGCCTGTCACAATCTTCGTGGTGCCGTTCTCCGAGCCCTTCCGTCCTGGAAAACTTGAAGCAGCGAAACTCGGGAGGGGAGGCCGCTGACGGTCAAAGCGCTGAAGTACCCCCAATAAAACGGCGACGACGAAACCACGCCGCTGTGATTTGTTCTGGTATACCTGTGCTGGTTGACAACGAGTAAGAAAGAGTGGCATTAGTGGACACTAGAGCAGATTGTTCAGTTTTGAGCAAATCATTGGGTACTATCCCGAAAAAGCTACTAAAGCATTGGCCAGGACCTCCGGTTTGCACCGTTTGTTGCCACTTGATTAATCCATCCGGAAGGTTCACAGCACGCAGTAATATAGGGGCTTCACACACACCGGACATGTTATCGTGCCTCCCATATGGTCAAAGTACTTATTCCTCGGCATGGACTTTCTACAAGAGAATGGCGCTGTGATCGATCTACAGAAATCCAGTGTAAGCTTCTCGACGTAGAGAGCGGTAGCTGATGATATCGATGACCGACGGGACACTGCCTTGCGCATCATCGAAGGCAACATAACGCTACCTCCCCCAACCAGTTTGCTTATTCCTGTTAAGAATGACACTTTTGAGGACTATGAAGGAATTGCGAAAGGAAGCGTAGGTATCTTGCTCTACAGGGGCGTTTGCATTGCATACATCACCTGCCTGTCTACGCCCATTGCAGGGCAAAGGCCTCTCCCATTATTCTCCAATTACCTCGGTCCTGTGCCAACTGTGACCAATTTATCCCCGCAAACTTCTTGATCTCATCTGCCCATCTAACTTTCTGCCGCCCCCTGCAGCGCTTGCCTTCTCTAGGGATCCACTCAGTTACCCTTAATGACCAGCGGTTATCTTGCCTTCGCATTACATGCCCTGCCCAAGTCCATTTCTTCTTCTTAATTTCTACTAATATGTCTTTAACACCAGTTTGCTCCCTGACCCACTCCGCTCTCTTCTTGTCCCTTAATGTTACACCTATCATTTTCCGCTCCATTGCCCGCTGAGTCGTTCTCAATTTAAGTTGAACCCTCTTAGTGAGCCTCCAAGTTTCTGCCCCTTAGGTGAGTACCGGTAAGATGCAGCTGTCATACACTTTCTTCTTCAACGACAATGGTAGGCTGCTATTCATTATCTGATAATGTCTACCATATGCACCCCACCCCATTCTGATCCTTCTAATTATCTCTGCCTTATGGTTGGGATCTGGGGTCACAACTTGGCCTAAGTAGATATATTCGCTTACCACTTCCACTGCCTGCCTCGCATCTATCTCAAACTGCTGTGCTGTCCCGAGGTTATTGATCATTACTTTAGTTTTCTGCATATTAATTTTCAGGCCCAAGGTTCTACTCTGTTCACCCAGTTCGGAAAGCATGCTTTGCAATTCGTCCCCCGAGTTACTTAGCAAGGCAACGTCATCAGCAAATCTGAGGTTACTGAGGTATTCTCCATTAACCCTTACTCCCACCTGTTCCCAATCCAACGTTCCAATACTTCTTGTAAGCATGCTGTGAATAACATTGGAGAGATTGTGTCTCCTTGTCTGACACCCTTCCTAAAGGTATTTTACTGCTCTCCTTATGGAGGATGATGGTAGCTGTAGACCCATTATAGATATCCTCTAGTATTCTTACATAATGCTCATCTACCCCCTGGTTCCGTAATGCCTGAATGACTGCTAGGGTTTCGACCGAGTCAAATGCTTTCTCATAATCTATGAAGGCTATATATAGGGGTTGAGTATACTCAGCGCACTTCTCTATCACTGGATTGATCGTGTGAATATGGTCCATTGTTGAATAACTTTACGGAACCCTGCTTGTTCTTTAGGTTGACTGAAATCTAAGGTTGCAGAGATTCGGTTAGCGATTACCTTGGTAAATACCTTGTAGACGACTGACAGTAAGCTGATCGGCCTGTAGTTTTTCAAGTCCTTCATGTCGCCTTTCTTATGGATTAGAATGATGTTCGCGTTCTTCCAAGATTCCGGTACCATTGCGGTCATGGCTGGGGCTGGTAGCACAGCGCCCCTCCTACACTCGGGGTGAAGGGGACCTGGTTTTAACCCCCGGGCCGTGACTCGAGTGTCTACGACATGTCGAAAGTGGGTCGACCAGCGTTGAACCCTCTTAAGCTTCCTATGGCACCAAGACTGCCAGAACAGAGGGCCTCGCTATGCATATAGTGAATCAGAAATAGGAAATGAGGGGCTCGTTGAAAATAACCGAAAAATAATATTGTCAGTCAAGAAAACCTCGGAAAGCAAAGGGGAGGATTTGGTAGGGTTATTGAAACAGATAAAAAATTGTAAAGAAGGAAAAAAAGTGCAGACAAAATGCCCACAAGGTGGGATCCCAAACCCACGACCTCCAGAATACCGGTCTGGTGCGATAACCACTACGCTACCGCGGGGCGATTTTCCCTCCACTTTCTGGGTATTTATGTTAAGGTATTTTTGTTTCCTGTGCTTGGGGGTGGTTGGCAGCGCCACTCGGACAACTCCGGATGAAGGGGACCTGCTTTTTAAAACCGGCCGTGTGAGTTCTCGAGTGTCTACGACATGTCGAGAGTGTTCGACGAGCGTTAAACCATCTTAATCTTCTATGGAACCAAGAAGCAGAACAGACGCCCTCGCTATGCATGCTATTGAATCACCAATATAAATGAAGGACGTTGAAAAACAACAGAAATATAGTAGACAGTCAAGAAAACCTCGGAAAGCAAAGGGATGGATGTGGTAAGTGGTTTGAAAACAAATAAAGAATTTGGACAGAAAAGTAAGAAAAAAATGCCCGGGTGGGATCCGAACCCGCGAACTCCAGAATACCGGTCTGGTGCGATAACCACTTACCTACCGGCGGGGCGATTTTACCCTCCACTTTCTGGGGTATTTATGTTTAGGTATTTTAAATGCAGAGCAGCGCCACTTAACTCACGAGTGTCACCGGTCGTCCCTCAGCGTTCGTCGCAGCCAGCCGGCGTTGCGCAGGTCCACAACCCCTCCATCTACCCTAAAAAAACAGAATATATATCAGCGCACTGTTTCGATCCCACGACTATGCAAGCGGAACGCAAGGTAAATGGGCTCTTCCCACTGCGCACAAAAACAGACAAAGAATCAAAGGTTACAAAAGTGGTATATCCTTGACTAATTAAAATACGTTAAGAAGTGAAGAATAAATCCATCACTGGGTTCCAACCCCCAACCACAAACAGTAACGCAATACACCCACCCATTATGCGACGCATTTACTCCACTCCTCGCGGGGTATTTGGGCTAGGAATTTTGTTTCCGGTACTTGGAGTGGTAGACAGCGCCACTCGGACTACTCGGGGTCAAGGGGACCTCTTTTTAACCCCAGGCCGTGACTCGAGTGTCAAATAACATGTCGAAAGTGGTCGACCAGCGTTGAACCCCCTTAAGCTTCCTATGGCACCAAAACTGCCACAACTGCGGCCCTCGCTATGCATGTAGCGAATCAGAATAGCAAATGAGAGGCTCGTTGAAAATACCACAGAGATAATATTGTCAGTCAAGAAAACCTTGGAAAGCAAAGGGGAGGAGTGGTAGGGTATTGAAAAGATAAAGAATTTGGAAAGAAGAAAAAAGTGGAGAAAAAATGCCCGCCACGTGGGGATCCAAGACCCACGACCTCCAGAATACCGGTTCTGGTGCGATAAGCACTACTCTATCGGCGGGGTGATTTTCTCCTCCACTTTCTGGGGTATTTGTATTAAGGTATTTTTGTTTCCTGTGCTTGGGGTTCGTAGCCAGCGCCACTCGGACTACTCCGGATGAAGGGGATCTGCTTTTTAACGCACGTGCCGTTACTCGAGTGTCCACGACATGTCGAGAGTGGTCGACCAGCGTTGAACCCTCTTAAGCTTCCTATGACACCAAGACTCCCAGAACAGACGCCCTCGCTATGCATGCAGTGAATCGAATAGGAAATGAGGGGCCCGTCAAAATAACACAGAAATAATAGTTATCGGTCGAGAAAACCTCGGAAAGCAAAGGGGACGATGCGTTAGTGGTTTGAAACAGAGAAAGAATTTGGATATACAGAAAGAGAGTGGAGAAAAAATGCCCACCAGGTGGGATCCGAATTCAAGACCTCCAGAATACCGGTCTGGTGCGATAACCACTTTGCTCCCGCGGGGCGATTTTCCCCTCCACTTTCTGGGGTATTTATGTTAGGTATTTTTGTTTCCTGCACTTGGGGGTGATGGCCAGGGTAAGAGAACCAGCTTTTTAACACCCGGGTGGTTACTCGAGTCTCTAGGAAGTGTCGAGAGTGGTCGACCAGCATTGAACCCTCTAAGCTTTCTACGGCACCAAGACTGCCAGAACATACGCCCTCGCTATGCATGCACCGAATCGGAATATGAAAGGTGGGGCTCGTTGAAAATAACACAGAAATATAGTGGCCAGTCAAGAAAACCTCGGAAAGCAAAGGGGATGATGTGGTAGGTTATTGAAACAGACAAAGAATTCGGAAAGAAAGAAAGAAAGTGGAGAAAAAATGCCCGCCAGGTGGGATCCGAACCCACGACCTCCAGAATACTGGTCTGCTGTGATACCCACTATGCTCCCGCGGGGCGATTTTCCCCTCTACTGTCTGGGGTATTTATTATAGGTATTTTTGTTTCATGTGCTTGGGTTGATGGCCAGCGCCACTTGAACTACTCCGGGGTAAGAAGACCTGCTTTTTAACACCCGGGTTGTTACTGGAGTCTCTACGACATGTTGAGAGTGGTCGACCAGCGTTGAACCCTCTTAAGCTTTCTATGGCACCAAGACTGCCAGAACATACGCCCTCGCTATGCATGCACCGAATCAGAATAGGAAATGTGGGGCTCGTTGAACATAACACAGAATTATAGTTGCAGTCAAGAAAACCTTGGAAAGCTGAAGGGAGGGAGTGGTAGGGTATTGAAAAAGATAAAGAATTTGGAAAGGAAAAAAGTGAAGAATAAATGCCCGCCTTGTGGGTTCCGAACCCACGACCTCCAGAATACTGGTCTGGTGCAATAACCACTCCGCTACCGGCGGGAAAATTTGCCCCTACACTTTCTGGGGCATTTAGGTTTAGGTTTTTTCTTTCCTGTGCTGAGGGCTCGTAGCCAGTGCCCCTCGGACCACTCGGGGTGAAGCGGACCTGCTTTTTAACCCCCGGCCGTGACTCGAGTGTCTACGACATGTCGAGAGTGTTCGACCAGCGTTAAACCCTCTTAATCTTAATATGGCACCAAGACTACCAGAACAGAGGCCCTCGCTCTGCATGTAGCGAATCAGAATAGGAAATTAGGGGCTCATTGAAAATGCCAGAAAAAAAGGTTGGCAGTCAAGAAAACCTCGGAAAGCAAAGGGGAGGATGTTGTAGGTTTTTCAAACCGATAAAGAATTTGTAAAGAGGGAGAGAAAGTCGAGACAAAATGCCCGCCAGGTGGGGTCCAGACCCACGACCTCTAGAATACCGGTCTGCTGTGATAACCACTACGCTACCGGCGGGGCGATATTCCCCTCCACTTTCTGGGGTATTTATATTAAGGTATTTTTGTTTCCTGTGCTTTGGGGTGGTTGCCAGCGCCACTCGCATTACTGGGGGTGAACGGGATATCCTTTTTAACTCCTGGGTCGTGACTCGAGTGTCTACGACATGTCGAGAGTGGTCGACCAGCGTTAAACCCTCTTAAGCTTTCAATGGCACCAAGACTGCAAGAACAGAGGCCCTCGCTATGCGTGTAGCGAATTAGAATAGGAAATGAGGGGCTTGTTGAAAATAACTACGCTACCTACGGGGCGATTTGCCCCTTCACTTTCTGGGTAATTTATGTTTTCGTATTTTTTAGGTTGCATGGAGTGGTGGTGGTACGTAGCCAGCGCCACTCGTACTACTCAAAGTCAAGGGCATTCTCCTTTTTAACCCACGGCCGTGACTCGAGTGTCTACGACATGTCGAGGGTGTCGACCAGCGTTGAACCCTCTTAAGCTTCCTATGGCACCAAGGACTGCCAAAACAGAGGCCCTCGCTTTGCATGTACCGAATCAGAATAGGAAATGAGGGGCTCGTTCAAATAACACAGAAATAAGAGTTGGCAGTCAAGAAAAACTCGGAAAGCAAAGGGAGGAGTGTAATAGGTTATTGAAATATATAAGAATTGGAAAGAACAAAAGAAAGTGGAAAATAAATGCCCTCCAGCTGGGATCCAGACCAACGACAATCCAGAATACTGGTACGTGCTGGTGCGATACCACACAACGCTACGGTGAGGCGATTCTCCCTTTCTGTATTCTGCGGTATTTGTTGGGTATTTGTTTTTTGGTGTCTTGTGGATGGGGGTGGTAGCCAGCGCCACTCGGACTACTGGGGGTGAAGGGGAGCTTCTTTTTAAGCCCGGGCTGCCACTCGAGTGTCTACATGTGGAGAGTTGTCGACCAGCGTTGAACCCTCTTAAGCTTCCTATGGCACCAAGACTGCGAGAACAGTGGCCCTTGCTATGCATGTGGCGAATCAGAATAGGAAATGAGGGGCTCGTTAAAAATACAGAAATAATAGTAGGCAGTCAGGGAAAACCTCGGAAAGCAAAGGGAGGGGGGTAGGATAGGTAGGGTATTGAAACAGATAAAGAATTTAAATAGAAGGAAAGAAAGTGGAGTCAAAATGCCCGCCAGGTGGGATCCAGACCCACGACCTCCAGAATAAAGGTCTGGTGCGCTAAGCAATACTCTAATGGCGGGGCGATTTTCCCCTTCACTTTCTGGGATATTTATGTTAAGATATTTTTGTTTCCTCTGCGGGGCGTGGTAGCCAGCGCCACTCGGACTACTGGGGGTAAAGGGGACCTTCTTTTTAACCACCGGGTCGTGACTCGAGTGTCTACGACATGTCGAGAGTTTTGGACCAGCGTTGAACCCTCTTAGGCTTGCTATGGCATCAAGACTGCGAGAACAGTTGCCCTTGCTATGCATGTGGCGAATCCGAACAGGAAATGAGGGGCTCGTTGAAAATAACACAGAGATATTAGTTGGCAGTCACGAAAACCTCAGAATGCAAACGGGAGTATGTGTTAGGTTATTGGAACAGATAAAGAATTTCGAAATAAATAAAGAAAGTGCACAAAAAATGCCTCCAGCTGGGATCAAGACCCACGACCTCCAGAATAACCGTCTGGTGCCATAACCACTACGCTACTGTCGGGCGATTTTCCCCTCCACTTTCTGTGGTAATTATGTTAGGGTATTTTTGTTTCCTGTGCTAGGGGGGTGATAGCCAGGCCACTCGGACTACTAGGGGTGAAGGGGACTTTTTATAACTTACGGGCTGTGACTCAAGTGTCAAGAAACGTGTCGAGAGTGGCGGACCAGCGTTGAAACCTCTTAAGCTTCCTATGGCACCAAGACTGCCAGAACAGCGGCCCTCGCCATGCATGTAGCGAATCAGAATAGGAAAGAAGGGCTCGTTGAAAATAACAAAGAAATAATTTTGGCAGTCAAGAAAACCTCGGAAAGCAAAGGGGAGGATGTAATAGGTTATTGAAATAGATAAGAATTTGGAAAGAAAGAAATTGGAGACAAAAATGCCCGCAAGGTGGGATCCACACCACGACCTCCATAATACCGGTCTGGTGTGATAACCAGAAAGTGGAGGGAAAATCGCCCCACTGGTAGCGTTGTGGTTATCGCACCAGACCGGTATTCTGGAGGAGGTCGCCGGTTCGGATCCCACCTGGCGGGCACATTTTTTCTCCACTTCTTTTTATTTCCAAATTTTTATCTCTTTCAATAACCTTACACACCCTCCCAATTGCTTTCCGAGGTTTTCTGGACTCCCAACTAAATATTTCTGTTTTATATAGATATATATATAGATATATATATATATAGTCGTGAAGTGGAGTCCTTAGTGCTGCGTGAAGGAATACGCACAAAGTAGTAGAAGTACGCTCTTCGGAGACTTATTTCCAACGTTTCGACCTGAGACAGGTCTTCCTCAGGAATGAAGGTAAAATCGTACGGACTCAGAGTGGGGGCGGCGCCCCGAAACACAAGCCACATGGGAACCAACACACACAAACGACCACACACAGCATACAGTGCTTATTCTGCCAAAGGCAGGCGAAAAAAGAGCCTTCAAAAAAAAAAAAAAAAAGGCGAAATGAAGAGGGAGGAACAAGGTGGCAAGGAGGAGGCAAGAAAGAGGCAAGGAGGAACACACTGCATGAACGCGGGTGGTGGGGATAACAGGAAATGCGACGAGTTCACGGGTGGCGAAAGGCCCAAAAACATCCGGTGTCTCCGAGAGGGAAAAACTACAAAGCACACGCCGCCACGAGCAGTGAGTTTACATGCGCGTCACCGGTAACAAGGATTAACTACTGACCGTCTTCAGCGGCATGGTCAAGAATGCAAGCGGGGCCCATTACTGTATCTGAAGCGCAGGCAGCCTCCACGACTGTGGGGGGTCCCACAAAAGCCAATGGGGAGCCCATTTGAGGCGTCCCCTTCCCCGCCTAAGCCTCCATTTGTACACGGCGTCGCGTCGTGTCGCGGCAGGTCAATGTACGGCCTGTTAACTGTTAGTACTCGGCTGTCGCCGGCACGCGTGGAGCCCTGGGCCCAATTCACGAAAATATGAAGGAGCGCGCGCCATTTAAAAAAAAATGAAAACACGAAGAGAGAGGCGACCGTCGGTATGTGCCGTGCCTCTGGGGCAAACCAAAAAAAAAAAAAGAAGCAAAAAAGATGGGAAACAATGAAAAAGAGAAAACAAAGCAAAACATGAGTGGAAAGACAGGAAGGACGCGTGCACTCCGTAAACACCAGCATTGGGGATCACAATGTGATTACAAAACACCCGAGGCATAAGCCACAACAGGCACCAAAATAAAATTCTTACACGCTCGTTGGAACTAAAAGCTGCAACATTCCGTTTCACATTTCTCAAGGATAAAATGGGTATGACATATGGTGACATAAACAGGCAATGGGTACCATCTGGTTATTAATGAGGCATGTTATGCTTGCTGAGCGTTGAGACAAGGAAATGAGAGAAAAAAATATAAAAATAAAAATAGCGGGGACGGGAAGGGAAGTGTTGGTAGGGGGTCGGGAGCGGACGATATAATTGTAATGACTGCGGAACATAATGGTAGGTTGTTGGTGTTACAATGTACAACCTCACACCTGGAGCAACAGGCTGCCTGTAAACATCAGACCGTGCAATGCCCTGCGCGGGAAGGGCCGATAGCAAGAGGACAACAAAACTACAAGGTCTCGTATGTCCCGGGTCACTATGCTTCAATGGTCATGCAGCGTACGAATTACAGTCATAGTTCCAGGACTCTCATTAAGACCCCCCTTCAGGGTATTAAATTGTAGATTAAGTAAGACTCACATTGTTCTCGCTCCCTACAGCTAAAAAACTGCTCTGTAGAAGCGTGACTTTAATGTCATCGAAAGAGTGATTTTGCATCGCTAGGTGTCTGGACAAGGAAAGTTTTGGGAGTGCCTTGGTGTGATAGCGGTGATTGTTAAACCGCATTCGAAAAGGTCCATCCGTCTGTCCTATGTACTGCATATTACATCCGCCACACTCCAATAGGTAAACCAAATTTGACGAGTCACAATCGAATGACCCACGTATAGAATATCGGAAGTCCGAATGTGTGCTAATTGCCACCCTCGCGGTCTGCACGTGTTTACACACAAACATCTGTTTTTGCCACATGGTCGGCAGCCTGATTGCTGGGCGTCCCTGTCTTTGGCGTGGACAAGATAGTCCCCTATGCTTTTTGCGCGCCTGTATATTACACGCGGAGGATCACTGAAAAATTTGGGAAGTTGTTCGCTCTGCTGAAGAATGTTGAAGTGCTTTTTTAAAATTTTATTCACGTTCGGTGGGCTACTAGTAAAAGTTAAGACCAAATTAGCGCGGGAAATATTCTCATCATTCACGTGCGCCCCTGTAGCAGTGTGTTACGATTTAAACTTGCCGCCCTAGAAATGGCATCGTCAACAAGGGCCGGCGGGTAACGCTGTTTGACGAGGACGCTCCGCATTCGGCTGGCGTTCGAACGAAAGTCTTCATCCCTGGAGCAAATTCTTCTAAATCTATGTGCCTGGGAGTAAGGGATAGCCGTTCTGCAATGGCGTGGTGGCAGCTGTTGAAGTGCAGGTACTGTTGGCTGTCTGTAGGTTTCCTGTACACACTCGCCTCCAGTGACCCCGCCCGCACATGAACCTGAACGTCCAAGAAACTAATTTCGGTGCGAGAGTACTCGTATGTGAATGAGATATTAGGATGAACTGTGTTGAATTCTTCTATAAAGGCAATAAGTCGTTGCTCAGTGTCTGTCCAGATCATGAAAATGTCGTCAAGGAATCGCTTGTACAGTGCAGGTGAACTGTCTGAAGTAGAGAGAAATTTGGTTTCAATATTGTGCATGAATATGGTGGCATAATTAGGGGCCATGTTTGTTCCCATCGCAGTACCACTTGTTTGGAGAAAGTATTTGTTTTCAAATTCAAAACTGTTGAGTTCTAATACGAGACGCGTTAATACCTCAACAACCCTCGGGCTGGGAGAAGACTCTCCCAGCCCGAAGGTTGTTGAGGTATATAACGCGTCTCGTATTAGAACTCAACAGTTTTTAATTTGAAAACAAATACTTTCTCCAAACAAGTGGTACTGCGATGGGAACAAACATGGCCCCTAATTATGCCACCATATTCATGCACAATAATGAAACCAAATTTCCCTCTACTTCAGACAGTTCACCTGCACTGTACAAGCGATTCCTTGACGACATTTTCATGATCTGGACAGACACTGAGCAACGACTTATTGCCTTTATAGAAAATTCAACACAGTTCATCCTAATATCTCATCACCTACGAGTACTCTCGCACCGAAATTAGTTTCTTGGACGTTCAGGTCCATGTGCGGGCGGGGTCACTGGAGACGAGTGTGTACAGGAAACCTACAAACCGCCAACAGTACCTGCACTTCAACAGCTGCCAACAACGCCATTGCAGAACGGCTATCCCTTATTCCCAGGCACATAGATTTAGAAGAATTTGCTCCAGGGATGAAGACTTTCGTTCGAACGCCAGCCGAATGCGGGGGCGTCCTCGTCAAACAGCGTTACCCGCCGGCCCTTGTTGACGATGCCATTTCTAGGGCGGCAAGTTTAAATCGTAACACACTGCTACAGGGGTCGCACGTGAATGATGGGAATAATTCCCGCGCTAATTTAGTCTTAACTTTTACTAGTAGCCCACCGAACGTGAATAAAATTTTAAAAAAGCACTTCAACATACTTCAGCAGAGCGAACGACTTTCCCAAATTTTCAGTGATCCTCCGCGTGTAATATACAGGCGCGCAAAAAGCATAGGGGACTATCTTGTCCACGCCAAAGACAGGGACGCCCAGCAATTAGGCTGCCGACCATGTGGCAAAAACAGATGTTTGGTGTGTGAACACGTGCAGACCACGAGGGTGGCAATTAGCACACATTCGGACTTCCGATATTCTATACGTGGGTCATTCGATTGTGACTCGTCAAATTTGGTTTACCTATTGGAGTGTGGCGGATGTAATATGCAGTACATAGGACAGACGGATGGACCTTTTCGAATGCGGTTTAACAATCACCGCTATCACACCCAGGCACTCCCAAACCTTCCCTTGTCCAGACACCTAGCGATGCAAAATCACTCTTTCGATGACATTAAAGTCACGCTTCTACAGAGCAGTTTTTCTAGCTGTAGGGAGCGAGAACAATGTGAGTCTTACTTAATCTACAAATTTAATACCCTGAAGGGGGGTCTTAATGAGAGTCCTGGAACTATGACTGTAATTCGTACGCTGCATGACCATTGAAGCATTGTGACCCCGGGACATACGAGACCTTGTAGTTTTGTTGTCCTTTTGCTATCGGCCCTTCCCGCGCAGGGCATTGCACGGTCTGATGTGTTTACAGGCAGCCTGTTGCTCCAGGTGTGAGGTTGTGCATTGTCACACCACCAACCTACCATTATGTTCCGCAGTCATTACAATTATCTCGTCCGCTCCCGACCCCCTACCAACACTTCCCTTCCCGTCCCCGCTATTTTTTATTTTATATTTTTTTCTCTCATTTCCTTGTCTCAACGCTCAGCAAGCATAACATGCCTCATTAATAACCAGATGGTACCCATTGCCTGTTTATGTCACCATATGTCATACCCATTTTATCCTTGAGAAATGTGAAACGGAATGTTGCAGCTTTTAGTTCCAACCGACCGTGTAAGAAGTATTTTATTTTGGTGCCTGTTGTGGCTTACGCCTCGGGTGTTTTGTAATCACATTGTGATCCCCAATGCTGGTGTTCACGGAGTGCACGCGTCCTTCCTGTCTTTCCACTCATGTTTTGCTTTGTTTCTCTTTTTCATTGTTTCCCTCTTTTTGCTTCTTTTTTTTTTGGTTGCCCCAGAGGCACGGCACATACCGACGTCGCCTCTCTCTTCTTGTTTTCATTTTTTTTTAAATTGCCGCGCTCCTTCATATTTTCGTGAATTGGGCCCAGGGCTCCACGCGTGCCGGCGACAGCCGAGTACTAACAGTTAACAGGCCGTACATTGACCTGGCGCGACACGACGCGACGCCGTGTACAAATGGAGGCTTAGGCGGAGAAGGGGACGCCTCAAATGGGCTCCCCCATTGGCTTTTGTGGGACCCCCCAAAGTCGTGGAGGCTGCCTGCGCTTCAGATGCAGTAATTGGCCCCGCTTGCATTCTTGACCATGCCGCTGAAGACGGTCAGTAGTTAATCCTTGTTACCGGTGACGCGCATGTAAACTCACTGCTCGTGGCGCGTGCTTTGTAGTTTTTCCCTCCTGGACACACCGGATGTTTTTGGGCCTTTCGCCACCCGTGAACTCGTCGCATTTTCTGTTATCCCAAACCGCGTTCATGCAGTGTGTTCCTCCTTGCCTCTTTCTTGCTTCCTCCTTGCCACCTTGTTCCTCCCTTTCCTTTCGCCTTTTTTTTTGAAGGCTCTTTTCGCCTGCCTTTGGCAGAATAAGCACTGTATGCTGTGTGTGTTCGTTTGTGTGTTTGGTTCCATGTGGCTTGTGTTTCGGGCGCCCGCCCCACTCTGAGTCCGTACGATTTTACCTTCATTCCTGAGGAAGACCTGTCTCAGGGCGAAACGTTGGAAATAAAGTCTCCGAAGAGCGTACTTCTACTTTGTGCGTATATATATATATATATATATAATATTTATAATAGATATATATAGATATATATGGAGTATATATATGTTTTTTTTTTCACCACTTTCTTTCGACTCAAAAATTTCTTCATCTCTTTCTATGACCCACCACAACCTCCCCTTTGCTTTCCGAGGTTTTCTGACTGCCAACTCTTATTTCTGTCTTATTTCACGGAGCCCTCATTTCCCATTTCTGATTCGCTACATGCTTAGCGAGGGCCCTGTTCTGGCAGTCTTGGTGCCAAAGGGAGCTTAAGAGGGTTCAACGCTGGTCGACCACTCTCGACATGTCGTAGACACTCGAGTCACGGCGCGGGGGGTTAAAAAGAAGGTCCCCTTCACTCCGAGTAGTCCGAGTGGCGCTGGCTACCACCAAGTGCAGGAAAAAAAAATACCTTAACATAACCCGAGAAAGGGCTGGGGAAACAGCCCGCTGGTAGCGTAGTGGTTATCGCACCAGACCGGTATTCTGGAGGTCGTGGGTTCGGATCCCACCCGGCGGGCATTTTTTCACCACTTTCTTTTCGACTAAAAAAATTCTTCATCTCTTTCTATGACCCACCACAACCTCCCCTTTGCTTTCCTAGGTTTTCTTGACTGCCAACCCTTATTTTCTGTGTCTTATTTTCACGGAGCCCCTCATTTCCCAATTTCTGATCGCTACATGCTTAGCGAGGGCCTCTGTTCTGGCAGTCTTGGTGCCAAAGGAGCTTAAGAGGGTTCAATGCTGGTCGACCACTCTCGACATGTCGTAGACACTCGAGTCACGGCCCGGGGGTTAAAAAGAAGGTCCCCTTCACCCCGAGTAGTCCGAGTGGCGCTGGCTACCACCCCCAAGTGCAGGAAAACAAAACCTTAAAATAAATACCCGAGAAAGTGCTGGGGAAACAGCCCCGCTGGTAGCGTAGTGGTTATCGCACCAGACCGGTATTCTGGAGGTCGTCGGTTCGTATCCCACCCGGCGGGAATTTTTTCACCACTCTTTTCGACTCAAAAAATTCTTCATCTTTTTATGACCCACCACAACCTCCCCTTTGCTTTCCTAGGTTGTCTTGACCGCCAACCCTTATTTTCTATATATGTATTTATATGTATATACATGTATTATATTTTACTTTTGAAGTAGTACATTTTTCTGTATATATATATATGTTTTTTATATATATATACATATATATATATATATATATATATATATATACAGCATTGAAATTATGGCGAGGTTTATAAGCAAGACAGCCGCAAGGCGTCTAAACGCAGAAAGGCTCAGCGGTGTCCGAAGGGGTTCTGCCGTGTGCGCTGAGCTCTAGTGACAACAGATTGGTCATAATGATCTTGAGTCTTGCCATGATGATGATGCAGGTCGCATGGATTAATACGCTCCACTGGCTGTTCTTCCAACTTCACTGCAGTGTAGCCGCGCTTCTACGTTACGTCCATGGTGGCTAGTCTTCCTCGTTACAATCACCCCCCGCGCCGAAAAGAGCCAACCTAGCGACTTAGTAATACGCCCACCTCCCCTCGCAGGAACCCTGGTTTGATGCGACGCTGAGGGGGTTTCAATCGCAAGCGGAGAGCAACCGTCGACCGACAGGTCACCGGAGACCGGAACACGGTTTATATGCGCAGTGCGCCCGAAGGAGAGGAGACCGCGGAGAGAGAGAGCACTTAACATGCACAGCACCTCAAGCACGCCGCGCACCGGCGGAGTGGGAGCGTGCTTGGCCGCACACCCGCAGATGTTGAGAGAGAGTGTTCGCTCTCACCTGGGCACGTGCCGGCGCCAGTGCGTCTGCCGCGGCTATGACGCAACACAATCCAACGTGCGAGTGCGAGGAAGTGTAAGCGGCGAACACTAGTTGTGAGAGTGAAGTGAGTGCGGATGAGTGCAAGTGGTGAGCGCGAGCGAGTGTCAGTGGTGAGGATGAGTGGTGAGCATGAGCGCGCATGAGTGCGTGTGGTGAGGACGAGTGGCGAGTGTGAGCGGGAGTGAGTGCGCGTAGTGAGTTCCGAGGTGAGAGCGTGAGTGCGAGTCGTGGGGCGGAGGGGTGAGCGTGAGCGCGAGTGCGTGTGAGTGGTGCGGACGAGGGGTTAGCGTGAGCGGGAGTGAGGGCGAGTGGTGATGATGGAAGGGAGAGTGTGAGCACGAGTGAGTGCGAGTTGTGAGAGCGGAGTGGTGAGCGTGAACGTGAGTGCGACTGGTGGGGGCGAGTGGCCAGCATGAGCGCGCGTGAGGGTGAGTAGTAAAGGGGGAGTGGCGAGCGTGAGTGCGAGTGATTGCGCGTGATGAGGACGGAGTGGCGAATGCGAGTGCGAGTGTGTGCATTGGGATAAATATATTTTTAAGTGAGTGTGAGTGAGTGGCATCCAGTTTTTCCGAGCTATGTTTGAGTTTGCTGGGTACCACCGCAGCCCAGCCTAAACCATTCCCCCCGGGTTCCCCCGACCCTCTGGTAGAGTTGTCTCTTTCTCTAATGTGGGGTCCTGTCGCAATACAGCACCTCCGTTGCTCTCTCACTATATCGCTCGTTTCCACCATCCATTGACCCACTATGCTGTCCTCCTTCCGGCGCAGTTCTTAACAACTCCCCCCTCCCTCTACAACTGAATGTGTATCTATAAAACAGTGTGCCAGAGATGAACCCAGATGCCTTGAAACAGACAAGTCCCCTTGTCGAAACGTTGGCGGAAGTCTGAGGCCACCACCTTCTCCAAAGTATTATTTCTCTCTCTCTCTCTCTCTCTCTCTCTCTCTCTCTCTCTCCAATTTATATACATATATATTGCCGTGAACAATGTATGGGTTTGTTTATGTATTGTTTGTTTTTACTGCCAGGCCACGCCCGGCTGTGTTATCTGCGTTCCAAACGAAGCGCGTCTTACATTCTTCACTTTCTTCACTTTCTACATTCTTCGCACTCATGTCACAAGCCCCGAATATTCTTCTGTGATCTACAATGTTCTGGATGTGAATCGACGTTTCCAGAAACACTTGCGCCGAAAGATAAAAGGCTGCAGAGCAGACGCCACGGCATTCATTCGACGACACTCGCCTGTGCTAGTCACTTTGTTGACCGCTGCTTTGCCGCCTCTGTATTGTTTTGAGTTGTTAGGGGAGCACAAGTTCGCTCCAATAAACTTGTTTCTCCTTCAAGACAACTGCGTCGTTCTTGGCTTCGTGGCATCTGGTTGAGGTGCAGGGTACGCACCCTTCATGCCCACTACAACCTCCGGAAGCCGCCAAGCCGGTCCAACAAGAGCCAGCCTCCGCCTGCAACATTCACCACCCGAATTAGGTCTACTACCGGAGAAAGCGAATACAGAAGGCGTCACAACCAGCACCACGGTCAACCAAGCCAATCCTCCCGTCGTTCTGCCACAGCCAAGAGAACCGCCATCATTCCGAGGATCCCCCGCTGAAGACCCAGAAGAAAGGTTTGAGAAACTGGAGCGCGTGCAGAAATTCAACAGGTAAGACGACGCAGAAACGTTCCGGCATGTTTTCTTTTACTTGGAAGATTCCGCTCACACTTGGTTCGAGAAGCACGAGAGCTCCTTGATTAAGTGGGCTCAGTTCAAAGGCAAGTTCGTTCACTAAGACCTTTACTAACGTGGTCAGAAAAGAACGCGCAGCGCTTTTGCTTGAAACTCGAACGCAGCACCCCTACGAAGGAGTCGTTATTTCGTTGAGGAGATGAAGCGACTTTTTCGTCGTGCGGACCGTGAAGTGACCGAGGAAAAGAAGCTCAGGTTTTTAATAAGAAGAGTGAAGCAAGAGCTTTTTGCTTGTCTACTCCGTAACCCTCTGAAGACAGTGGCGGAATTCGCGTCTGAGGCGGCCGCGATGGAGAAGACACTAAAAATTCGAACGAGGCAGTGGGACCGCCCTGTCAACGCGATGTTCCCGGATACCATCAGTGCCAGAAATGGAAGCTCCGAAACATTTCGAGGGACCATCCGAGCAGTGATCAGGGAGGAACTTCGGCAGCTTTTTCCAAAGACGCCGCAACCTCAAGTGGCTTCCCGGACCAACATCATCCGAGAAGTCCAAAACGCATTGGGAACTTGTACGCCGTCGGAAGCACCCCGCGAACCACAAGCCATGACCTACTCTTCGGCTGTTCGTCAGCCCCGCGCTGCTCCAAACCGTCGTCAAGAGGCAGAGCCATACCGCCTTCCAATGCCGCCCGCCCGACACCCTGTAGACGAATACCAGATGCCAAGGAAGAACGACGTGTAGCGAACGCCCGATAATCGCCCGCTGTGCTACCACTGCATTGAAGCCGTCCACATCTACCGCCGCTGACCCTACAAGAGGCTCGGTTTGCGAGGGTTCTCCGTCGACGTCCCACGCCCCTGCTACGGCCAGCACCCTGCTGAGATCGAAGAATACCTCTTCAACACCAACCGAGGACCAGCCCGCTTCAACCGTTCACCGTCGCCTCACCCGTATTAGTCACCGAACCACCAGCACTGCTGACTTCTCACGTGGAAGGTTCCCCAGCCCACGCGGGGGAAACTAAAAGCGGCAACTTCGGGAGGTAAAGTTGTACAACGGCGGAAAAATGAAAACCCTCTAACGACGCAGAGACTTGCTGAATACCTTGATTCAAGACATGCCCCAACCTCATCGACCCAATGTAACCCTGACGTGACCCCCGACCACGACGACAGCAAAACGGCGCGACGTGTACCCGACATGACCAAACCTGTCGATGAGAATACAACGAAGACCATGACGCACGGTGACCGACCGTCAAAACGCAGAAGCCGAGATACGATGCCACAACGCACTCGGAACTCGAAGAAGGCAGCGGCCGACGTTCAGCTGTCCATCGACGGCTTTGAAGTAGTCGCCCTCCTAGACACGGGCGTCGACTACTCGGTCATGAGCGGACCATTTGCGTCTAAGCTGAAGAAAGTTATGACCAGATGGGACGGTCCGCACATTCGCACAGCAGGAGGCCACCTCGTGACACCAAGTGGAACGTGCACATCGCGCGTCACCATAGATGACACAACGTTCCCTGCGACGTTCTTCATTTTGCCTAACTGCTCCCGCGGCGTAATTCTTGCAATGGACTTTTTGACAGCAAAAGGTGCAAGAATTCATCTACAGACCAACTCCATAACTTTTCCCTCCGATCACTCCATGACGCCAGAACCGAACCCCGAACACCGTGATGCTTTAGGATCGCTGATGATCATGTCACAATGCCACCCCGCGCAAGCTTGATGATCACCGTCTACTGTTAAGATGCTGTTCCTGACGTCGATGCTATCGTAGAGAGTGACCAAAGGTTGCTCCTCAACCGCAGTGTCTCCGTTGCAAAAAGCATTGCGCGTTTTACGCAACGCCAATCCTAAGTTTTGGTCACTAATTTCAGCGAGGAATACCAGCATTTAAACAGGGGCGTTGTAATTGCGTTCCTCGAAGAAAGGCAAGAAGCAAGTGACGTGATCGCGGTCGCTGACTTTGAACGCGCCGTCGAAGAGACCTTCAAGCTTCCAAATACCGTCGACGTGAATCCGGCGTTAGCGCAAGAAGAACAGAAGAAGTTATTGGATTTGCTTCATCGCTACAGTGAGTGTTTTTCGTCGAACTCATAACTACGTGTACACCTCTGGCGAAGCACCAAATAATAACCGAATATGGAGCCCGACCTACCCGACAATCACCGTACCGCGTCTCTTCCCACGAGCGGGTAGCTATCCGGACTCATGCCGATGACATGCTCAATCACGACATTACACAACCGTCGAAAAGCCCCTGGGTTGCCCCGGTCTTACTCGTGAAGAAAAACGGCGGCACATTAAGGTTTGATTGACTACCGGCGACTGAACAAAATCACCAAAACGGACGTGTACCCCCTCCCCCGAACCGACGACGCCCTCGACTAACTCTGCCACGCGAAGTACTTCTCATCGATGGATCTGAAGATGGGCTACTGGCAAATTGAAGTGGACGAGAGAGACCGACAGAAGACTGCATTTATACCCCGGACTGCCTACACAAGTTCAAAGGTGATGCCGTTCGGGTTGTGTACTTCGCCAGCAACGTTTCAACGAGTCATGGACACGGTGCTAGCTGGCGTGAAGTGGCACACCTGCCTCGTGTACCTCGACGATGTTGTGGTATTCTCCCGGAGTTTCGACGAACACCTTGCACGGTTGCAGTCTGTACTCGAGGCAATCATTACGTTGGGGTTAACGCTGAAGCCTGAAAAGTGCCACTTCGCGCACGATGATCTGAAGTTTTTGGGCCATGTCGTCAACGCGGTGGGGGTCCTGCCTGATCCGGCGAAAACTTCCGCCATAGCGAACTTCCCAAGACCGAAAGATAAAAAGGGCGTGCGGAGATTTCTTGGATTATGCGCATACAACAGGCACTTCATCGCAAACTTCGCCCGGATTGCAGAACCAGTCACCTGCTCGACGAAAGATAGCACCCCTTTCAGCTGGGAAAATGCCGAAGAAACAGCCTTCTGCGAGCTGCAACAATCCCTGCAAAGCCCGCCTGTGCTCCCACAATTCGACGAAAATGCCGAAACGAAAATGCACACGGACGCCAGTGATATAAGCTTGGGTACCGTTCTCGTACAAAAGCAAAGCGGGTGCGAGAAAGTAATCGCCTATGCCAGCCGTGGTCTATCCAAGGAAGAAAAAAACTACTCAGACTGTGAGAAAGAGTGCCTCGCGATTATATAGGCCATTTCAAAATTTCGCCAATACGTGTATGGAAGACCATTTAAGGTTGTGACAGACCAGCATGTGCTGTGTTGGCTCGCAAATTTGAAGGACCCCTCCGGCCGTCTTTGTAGGTGGTGCTTGCGCCTGCAAGAATTCTACGTTACAGTAGTGTATAAATCTGGGAGGAAACACTCCGACGCCGACTGCCTGTCCGGTGCGCCTGTCGACCCACCACCACAAGACTCGGATGAAGAGAGTCCGTTCTTCGGAGTCATGACTGAGAGCGACCTGGCCGCCCAGCAGCGTGCCGACCCCGATCTACGCGTCATGATCGACTACATAAAAGGATGCAACGCCGCCATGCCCAGGGCCTTCAAACACAACTTACCTGCATTTAGCCTGAAAAACTACTTCCTCGTGAAAAAGAATTTCAGCCCCAGATTGAGAGTAAATTATCTTCTTCTGATCCCGGCAGATCTTGGTGACGAAATTTTTGAAGCGTGCCACAAGGACCCGTCTTCCGGGCATCTCAGCACAGCTCGCAGAGTTGGGAAAATCAAGGCGAAGTACTATTGACCCCGCCTTGCTTCCGACGTCTCCCACTACGTCCGGAGCAGCCGTGACTGCCAGCGGCAAAAAACATCACCGAGGAGACCTGTCGGACTTCTGTAACCGATCGGGGTTCCATCTGGGCTCTTCCAAGAGAGCGAAATGGACCTTCTGGGCCCGTTCGCTACATCCCGATCCGAGAACAAGTGGATTGTTGTAGTGACATACTACATGACGCACTACGCAGAGACCACCGCACTTCCGAGGGGGACTGCACAAGAAGTCGCAAAGTTCTTCATAAGCCAACTTGTGCTGCGATATGGAGCCCTGGAAGTCCTAATAACGGATCGCGGAACGGCCTTTACTGCAGATCTGATGCATGGGATATTACGCTACAGCAACACGGATAACCGAAGAACGACCGCGTAACACCCCCAAACGTACGGACTAACAGAACACCTGAACAAGACAATCGCGGATATGCTGTCAATGTACGTCGACGTTGAACTTAAGAGTTGGGATGAAGTGCTACAATACGTCACCTTTGCGTACAACACGGCTATCCAGGAAACTACGCAGATGACGCCGTTCGAGCTTGTCTACGGAAGACAGGCGACTGCGATGCTCGACGACACGCTTCCGCACGTAGGAGACGACGACATCAACGCGGACGTCCAAGGATACCTTCAGCGTGCGGAGGAGGCCCGCCAGCTGGCTCGAGTTCGTACATCGGACCAGCAGCTGGTGGATACCGGGTGGTACAACGTCCGACGCCGAGACGCCGAGTACCAGCCTGGGGATCCTGTGTGGGTTTGAACTCCCATCCGTCGACGCCGACTAAGCAAGGAGCTTCTGCAATGGTATTTCGGACCGTACCAGATTCTACGACGTGTCGGCAAACTTGCCTACGAGGTGATCCCCGAAGGTGATTCCGGAACATCACGGCGACTTACTCGGCCCGACGTCGTCCACGTAGTTCACTTGAAACATTACTATGCAAGATGACTGCTTTTTTTTTGTTGTTCGTTCGGACTGTGTTTTATCTTAGCATCGGGTCGATGCACTGTTAGAGGGGGGTAATGCCGCGAACCATGTATGGGTTTATGTATTGTTTGTTTTTTACTGCCGGGACAAGTACGGCTATGTTATCTGCATTCCAAACGAAGCGCGTCTTATATTCTTAACTTTTAAGCCACACCGGCTATCACATTTAGATAAGCAGACTGTTTCGCCCTAACGCCACTAGCCCAGAATAATCTTCTGTGATCTATAAAGTTGTGGATGTGAATCGACGTTTCCAGAAACACTTGCGCCGGAAGATAAACGCCTGCAGAGCAGACGCCGTGGCATTCATTCGACGACACACGCCTGTGCAAGTCACTTTGTTGACCGCTGCTTCGCCGAATCTGTATTCTTTTGAATTGTTAGGGGAGCACAAGTTCGCTCCAAACTACTTTTTTCTCCTTCAAGACCACTGCGTCGTCCTTGGCTTCGTGACAATATTTATACAAATATATGTATGTATGTATGTATATGTATGCATACTTTGTGATATGACGTCACAAGCTCTCACCTGCTCTTTACGGGTCGAGAGCAATGGCGCAATGGAGGTGATATCATTTCTTAACACCAATCGCTGTTGTCGCGTTAAAAGAGCGGTGCCGAGCGGAATAAAATGTGTCGCTTCTGTCACGTTTGGCCCCCGCTTTCGCAAGTCGCTACTCTGCTTGCATATAGAAATCCGAAATCCTTGTATTTCCACGGTTGAAATATTTTTGAGTTATGTTTCGGAATAAATTGGCTGCACAAATCTATAAAACGCTGCGAACGTCATGTGCAGTGGCTTCCTGATGTTCTAGGGCGAGCACCTCACACAAAGAACACATTTACTGATGTTGTGCGTCAACCGGTTCCACCTCCAATACAGCATTTACTGGTGAAAACCAATACTCGCTAAGAAGCAAATGGAAAAAAGGTCAGTGGTAAACACCCTCACCGCAGAAGATGTGGCCACACTGGTGTAGTAGTTTGCCGCAACATACCGTGACTAACAGAAGCAACTCTTACGCCTCAGTGCCCTGCAGCTGTATTGCACGTGCAACTGTATTGCTCAAGTTACTGAAAATTGAACAGGTGATTTCGTGGCATAGAAACAATGAAAAAGGTCCATGACCGTGCATGCTGTGCCTGCGGATGCGATCTGCGCCCACGCATTTACCAGAACAAAAACGCGAGCGTAACTCGACTTCCGCATTTCAGTTCGATTCTCTGCAGTGGGGTCAGCAGATACCTTAATACATAAACTAATAATATGTGGTTACGCTACGCTCTACTAGTACTCGAGCACTTTGCCTCCCTGGGAATAATTATGCTTCCGCGAACGAAAGCGATATGGCGCGCAAGAGGCTGATGCTGCAGTTGCCTGTGACCATGGATGTCGCCATGGAGAACTTTAAGGGAACAAATAGCTTTAAGGCGGAGACATTTGGGGATTTTCCTGGTTTGGTGGTAAGATGAATAGGTGTTTAGGTGAAAACTGTAGTGTGTTTTTTTTGCCGGCGAGTTTTCGAACACTAAGTAGAGCACGGGATTTGAGGGGCAAGACGTCCTGTGAGCTAAGTTTGATCATTTTTGTTTGTTCGGAGTGGACCTAGGGGTTGTTCTTTTTCTCGGAGTTTGTTGTTTAGGGGAGCTGTTAGAGGTGATGTCGACGTCGATGTCTGTTTGGGTGCTTGTTTGCGTTTTAGTGCGTGTTAGTGTCTGCGTTAACCTTGAGCCTGCTGTCCTTGGTGGGTAGGGATGTTCTCCTACGTGCTGTTTAGTTGTGTTGTTGCTACATCTACTGTTTGTGGGTTGGCGTCGCATGTGGGGTTCCTGGGGGGACAGGGTGGTTCGCTACAAGTTGGGAATGTCAGGTTCGCTCTGCTGCTCGGTGCTGGCCAGTGACGGCCCTGGGGTGCCGGTAGGGGAGAGCGTCAACACAAAGGACTTGCTCAGCCTGTACTTCAAGTTATCTGCCATTATTCTAACTTCCCGGAAATTATGGTGCAAACAATCTTTGGCCAGATGTCCCTGGGAGTCATGATACATTTGTGTGTGGTAGATGATGTCCACGCTTCTTTGGGGGAGTTCTAGGTCAAAGAGGGCGCCGTTGCGCTAAAGAGTTCGCTCGTAGTCCGCTATGAGCCTCTGTAACTGGGGTGTGAGTGGCTGGTAATTGTTCTCAGTTCTGGGAAGCACTGTTGTCAGGGTTATCTTCACGTTTGGTCGTTTGGTCTGAACATCTCGGACGAGACATTTGATGGCTTCAAAATTGTATTTACCGCAGTTGTATTTTAGGTCGTTAGTTCATAAATGAAGTATGAAGTGTGTGATGTTGCGTGGGGTGGAATCTATGAGCTTCTAATCTCCTGCATTGTGGCGCAGCTTCGGAATCTAATGTACGGTGTATGTTGTTAAGACGGAAGGTGATTTTCAATGTACTCGAAGTGGCTGTCTCGATTTAGAGCTACATGTTCCAGTGGGAGGAGAGGTTGTTTACCCTGTCCCGTCATCTTCGTAGATAAAATCCTGGGAACGAGGGGGCCTTGAAAATGGTCACTAGATAAAAATAATACTTTGGAGGAGGTAGCACCTCAGACCACTGCCAATGTTTCGACAGGGGGACTTGTCTTTTTCGAGGCATCAGGATTCATCTCTGGCACACTGTTTTAAAGATACAGATTGAGTTGGAGAGAGAGGGGGGAGTTTGTTGAGAGCAGGGCCGGAAGGAGGACAGAAGAGTGGGTGAACGGTCGCGTGAAAGGAGCGATATAGTGAGAAGGAAACGGAGGTGTGTTTATTGTGACACGACCTCACATTAAAGAAAGAGGGGTTTGGGGGGAAACAAAAAGGAATGGTTTAAGCTCAGCGGCGGTGGCGCCCGGTGACCTAAAAAGAGGCTTCCAGGAAAATGGGAACTGAGTGGGGCTAAGAAACCTTATGATATTTGCATATACCGGAAAAATAATGGTCTTACAAAAAGTGGGCATCTCCATTCCCAACAACCCTCTCTGCCCATCCAAAAAGCAGTTACTGGAATACACGTTTTCAGCTTTTTTTCTGCTGTCTTGCCCCTGGCCAATTTCGACATACCACGCGCACTCGCCTCCCTTAATCTTCCGTTTTTCTTCTTACTACCTGCGTTACACACAGACGCAAAAATGAAAATAAAAAGCATAAAACCCCAAAGAAATCCATGAATATGCCACGAAGCTCTCTGTGGATTGTACCTGGGCTTAACCCTTCCATTCTTCTGCGAAGACTGGCCTCCCCCTCCGGAAGTCTTCGGACTATACGGCGGGAGCATCCTTTGAGGCCACAGGTCGGCAAACTAATTCATTAGTGCACTCCTACACCCACCACTCATGGTGAGTGAGCTTACCGTCGTTTTGGCCTGGTGAGTGCGAGTGCGAGTGAGTGCGAGCGCCACTCATGGTTAGTCCCGTTCACCACTCGCGAGTGCGAGTTCCACTCGTGGCGAGCCAATCTCAGCACTCGCGAGTGCTAGCGCCACTCGCAGCGAGTGGAACTCGCCACTCGTAAGCGCGAGTTCCCATCGCAGGGAGCCACGCTCAGCCCTCGCGAGTGCGAAAGCCACTCTTGGTGAGCCCTTCTCACCACTCGCGCGTGCGACCTCCACTCGCGGTGAACCCCACCTACCACTCGCGGGTGCGTGTTGCACTAACAGTGAGCCCCACTATCCACTCGCGAGGGAGAGTTCCACTCTCGGCGAGCCCCGCTTATCACTCATGAGTAGCGAGTAAACGCGCGCTTCTTGCGCGATGTGTGGGGCTTACCGGGGTGAGCATCACTCGCTGTTGGCGTTTGTCGCAGGAGCCGCTTGCTGTGGCAATTGCTGCTGGGGATATAGTCTCGTACGCACAGCCACTATTAATAAAATGACGGCGTTTATATGCGGGAATATGTGGCTGCTCCTCTTTATAATAGGGCAGCATTGAACCTAATCTCCAGTGACCTGTTGATTGAGGAATAGCATTGGATGGACGTCTGACGCCTTAATGCGCACATACTCTCACTGCAATGACTTATTGATTGGCTGTTGCGCAAACTCTCTCCCAATGATATGTCTCGCTCGCCATGTTTTGTGTTGGAATCAGTGTCGGTAACGTCGTCGAAATGAAGCAATTGTACTCCCCTACAGCTGAGCGCTGCGATGGAGACATTAGGAAGCAGCGTGGTCTAGTGCCGTAGTAAATTGGGGTATACGATTGGCCGGCTTGCTGCAGCTGTCAAATGGTCGGCTGTTCTGAAGCGCAAATTGTCATTGCCCGTAATCGTTGGAAAAGTTACACGGATTTTTACAGATTAACGTGTCAGTATGGCGAAACGGTTCGGATGGGCGAGGTGCGTGTTGTGGAAGCAGTAGCTCATTTTCGACGCCTTCGCGTATTAAACATATCAGTATTTGTCATTACGTTTTACGGCGGCGTTATGTTATGATCCTAGATTTCATGCGACTTCTTCGTCATCCGCGTGCTGATGGCGTATGGGTACTCTGACCCCTGAGTGGTGTGACGAAGAGTAAGTGTTCTCGGCAGTCCGATAGCGTAATTTGTGATTGGGTGAGTGAGTGAATTGGTGCGTGCGTGCGCGTGTTTACGCGAGTGGGTCTGCATGCGTGTGCGCGTGCGTGCGAGTTCGTATGTGGTTGCGGGCGCGCGCGTGTTCAAGTGCGTTGGTGTGTGCGTGCGTGCATGTGCGTTTCTGTGCGTGTGCTAGTGTATGTGTTCGTGCGTGTTCCCTGCGTGTTCGTGCTTGTGTCCGTCCGTGCGTGTGCATGCGCGCGCGCGTGTGCGTACGTCTGCGTGTGTGTGTTCGATGACTTATTCTCCCCGTTATTTCATAAAAACTTCTTACGTGAAATCGTTTTGGTGCCGGTGCGGGCCCATAACGATATAGTATAAGATCAAGCAGCGGTTTTGCTATGCGGCAGCCTGGCGCCGTTTAGGGAGGGGGACCTAACGAAAGGCGGGCGACAGGCAAGTTGTCTACATGAGGACGCCCGCGCTCAAGTCAGGCGGCGCCGATTTGGTGCGACTACGTGGCGCCGCCTCTCTACATCGCCTTGTCTCTGCCAAGGGCCCAAGGCCAAGCGCTCCAGTAGCCTTCCTTCACCTTGCTTGTCGTTTTCAATCTTTTCGTTGCGGTGTGTGGTAATTACTCGCGCTTTGCGTCCTTTTCACCTGGGATTACTCTTGAAACAAACTGTTCAGGGGGTTGTCCTGAGCAATTTTAGTGGCGCGTATAGCGCACTTCAGAGTTAGGAATATTTGCGCACGCTAGCCAGTATTTTGACAGATGGCAACAGGTTTTCTAAGCTTTCTTCCGTACTGGACAATTTTTGTATGTTTGCCACGGCTGTGAGAATTTTCAGTAAATATTTTCTTTTGTAGAATCTTAGCGAAATAGTATAGAAAATAATAAAAAGTAATGATAAATGGCTTCAGGCAAATCTGCGAGAATTGGTTCATTTCGTAAAATATTCCAGCGACGATTACCGCTTGAAAGTGACATACGAAGACATGTGCTTATAATAACCAAATACATACTTAGGAAACATGGAGAACCCATTCCTGAGAGAAGAACATTTTAGCTCACGTCAGTATTTCAAGCCTGAAATTATGTGTAAGTGCGTATGAGTTGAGGAAGCGAGTGGTGATTGCGAGTGTGAGTGGCCATTGCAAGTGGTGAGTGCGAGTGCGAGGGAGTGTGGGCGGTGAATGCTAGTGGTGAGCGTGCGCGCGGATGAGTGCGAGTGGTGAGCACGAGCGAGTGTGAGTGGTGGGCATGAGTGGTGAGCGTGAGCGTGAGGGCGAGTGGTGAGGCCGAATGGCAAGCGTGAGCGGGAGTGAGTGCGAGTAGTGAGGTCCGAGGGGCGAGCGTGAGTGCGAGTCGTGGGGCGGAGGGGTGAGCGTGAGCGCGGGTGTGTGAGTGCTACGGACGAGGGGTTAGCGTGAGCTGGAGTGAGTGGAAGTGGAGAGGATGGAGTGCTGAGCGGGAGCACGAGTGAGTGCGAGCTGTGAGAGCGGAGTGATGAGCGTGAACGTGTTTGAGTGCGAGTGGTTGACCCGTGTGGCGAGCATGAGCGCGAGCGAGGGTGAGTAGTAAAGGGGGAGTGGCGAACATTAGTGCGAGTGATTGCGCGTGGTGACGTCGGAGTGGCGAGTGCGAGTGCGAGTGTGTGTAGTGGGATAAATATATTCTTAGGCATTAAATTGTTTTTTAACAAATACGTGATTTCAAGAGAAAAGGGTGTTCACACGGGCGGCCAGAAAAGGAATACGGCAAAAAAATAACACCTCGGTTTACCGTTTAATGTTTTTTCGCTTTTTATTCGTTATATTTCCCGTAAAGATTGTCCGGTATCGGGGCTCATATAAAACTGTTAGATGGGGATTTGATATTTAGGCTCCTAGATAAAATAAATGCGGAAATATTTTTGCACTAATAAGTGTATTGTAGTATATTTGTTCAAAGCATAGGTTCTTTGGACTAAAGGTCATAGAAGTGATTTGAAATTCTATTCTCTTATGTGAAACATACACAATAAAATGAATGCTCATTTCAAGATAGGGCGCATTCAATACCAGTTCTCTCCTATGTAATGATCTATAAAAAAAATAAAAACTAAAAGTTTCACGAAACTAATGTCACCTTTTATTTAGCAGCATGGCTTTTTTGCGTATGCAGAAAAAATTGTGTGTAGCAAGTAAAACGGAAACTTCGTGGCTACGCATCTTCTAGGCACGCGCACGTGAACATTCTGAGAGACTGTGATTGTACGGGTCAGTTCTTTACCCAAAGGAAGAAACATACAGGATCTCAAAAGGGGTACTGGGGTAACTCATGTTTTTCGCAGGAGTCCGATAATTGTTGTAGTATTTAATTGTCTTACTACTTGTTTTACGGTTGTCTGGAAATGTTTTGAACGTAGTATTACTTCATCAATAAGTCGGAGTGAAATCAATACCCTCCCAAAGTATTGTTTGCTGGCATCTGTCATAAAACATACTTACTTGCAACGTTTTTCCTAAGGTTATCCGCGGTGTTTTTAAATAAATAACATTCTTGCGTGCTCCACTTCAACAATGTAATTAAAGTAAATATCTCGGCATTAAGTAGTTAGAGAGGTCAAAAATGAAGTAGCGGCCTCTTTACGCTTACGATACGTGTTCTTAGTGGCCGAATTTTGTGTTTATTTGTCGAAAAGCCGGTGGTATAAACAAACAGTCGAGAATGTGCAATCTATATTTTCAAGGATATTTTATGATATATCATACAAGAATGGTTTCTTTTTGCAAGGCAAGAAAGGTAAAATAAAGTAAGAAATATACACCTTTCTTTAAATGTATAACAGTACAAAGGACAGCTGTAACACGACGCCGGTTAGCCGTACAAAAAAATATATGTGAGAAGGTACATATGCTTTGGTTTTAGAAGGCGAAGAAAACCAAGTGTCAACTTTTATTAAAAGAGCATGCGCCATTTTGAACGATATACAACAACAGGCTTGTTAATGAGAACAGTGCCACCGGCGGAATTATTGGTCAAGAATTCACTGAAGTGAATAATTTTCGAGGCGTTTCCCCTTGTATTACTAAAAGGTATTACTCTGTCAAAAAAGCTTCTACGTTAAATGTTGCAAGTGTCCTGTGCATTGTGTACAACATTTCACGTTTAGTTTTTACATGCAGAACTAAAACGCATGAGATCTTTGAAATAAATCGTACAAGTGAAAGTTTACTAGATATTGTCGTGCATAAACCTAATCAGCGAAGACCTAATCAGCGAAGACAAAACTTCACGGGACGCAACAATGACGACCCAACCATTTTGCCAAAATCTTTTAGAACGCTGTGTCACACAACGGCCGTGGGACCACCAGTCCTTTACGTGTCACGTGATGATATCAACACAGCAGAAAGACAGACTATCCATGGAATAAAAAGAAATACTTATATTGCCATATCTAACCGGGGAGGGGGCTTCTTGCAACAGTGACGCCCTCACCGTACCGCACACACTGACCAACACCCCGCTGCAATCTTTACAGGTGAAATTCCTTATCTTAGCAAGCCGAATTGTGGGCTCTCTCTCGTTCATTCCACGAAGGTACACTGTTGCGGTTAATCTAGGTTGTTTCCGGTTAAATTTGCTACTGAGAAAGCAGAAAATATATTGTTTCACAAAATTTGGTTTGCTATTGTGAAAGATTCCTAGTTTAGAAAAACTCGTGATAGCCGAAGAAAAGATTTTATAAAAAATTAAAAATACGCTACGGCCTCCATACGGAATCTTTGAGTTAGGCTTCCATACCAAATAATTGTTCTGGGGAAACTTCTTCTGTATGTAAGACGAATTATCTTTCCAAATTTGGTCGCAGATCAAAAGTATTTTTAAACGATGTAAAGGCAAAAACTATTACCTGTAAATGTATCAGCTACGTAACATTGTCACGTCATATATTTGAATTGGCCAAACATAAGTATCCTTTGAAATATTTCTGGGACAGAAAAATTAGGCATCACGGTTTTATTGGAGATATGCCCCTTTCCAGCTAACTTAGAGGCGTAAGATTTCATTGTGTGAGACAACAAAGCCTTGAAGTATATAATACGGCAATATTTCTCGTTTTTGTCTTGAGTTCTACTAATTGCCCAAGACATACATAGTTTGCTTACTAAACGACTCGAAAGAAAACTTAGGTTGTCACAACAAGATATGGAACAATTAATGTTAGTAATAACACTGAGGTATAGGAAACGAGCTTCCTCGACCAGAAAAGAAACTAGAATACAATACATCATATTAAAAATATAAACGGACATAGGCTGGCCAAGTTTTGAGCAGAACCGAAACCCATCGGACAATTAGTTTAACATCCTGGATACCAAAAGATGGGCCTAGCAGGCGAAGACCAATACAACAGTGAAGGAAAATAAATGCGGAACTTCGGGGCTTAACTGCGGACTCCAGAAGGGCACGACTGCAGCGGTAGGAGGTTAATAGAATAGGCCTTTTGCCTGCAGTGAAAATGAGTATGGTTCTGTTTCCTCTGATAATGCTGATACTATTTTTCACTGCTGGAATAAGCGTATCTTTCAAGGTTCTTTGGGGTACCACTCCTTAATCGATATATTCGCGGAGATATCTAGAACCTTTTAAAATATGTCTTGGCTTGCTTCTCTTATCTACACGTACTTGCAATATTTTCCAAAAAAGTATGCTCTGGTGTAAAGAGAGCATCGGCCTGCTTTCGAGGTGGATACGTTGGCTTAGTTGCTAAGGCTTTCACAGCGAACACCCGTTTAGAAAAAGTTTTTTACACATTCCTATTCCTATTATTCCTATTGAACCTGAAATATATTTTTTAAAATTTATTGAATATACATCATTACGAAATGCGTGATTCAAAGCGAAGGGAGATAAGTAAAATATGACCTCAAGTATATTGCTTTCTTATAACTGGATCCCAGGGGTGGCTTTACGCAACTACTCTTGAACGCGTACATAGACATATTTTCCTAGTATAGTCGATAAGCGTTCGTTTCGTAGCGGTTCAAGAATTAAAGTACCGCCTTCTATTCAAAATATTGCCAATGAGTACAGATTTACACCTACAGGCGTACCAAAAATACCTTTTCATGACCTGACGTTGGTAAGAATATTTGTTAAGAATTTGCCCTAACTGAAACATATTGAAGAGTATTATTTATT
Source organism: Haemaphysalis longicornis (assembly GCA_013339765.2). Classification (NCBI taxonomy): domain Eukaryota; kingdom Metazoa; phylum Arthropoda; class Arachnida; order Ixodida; family Ixodidae; genus Haemaphysalis; species Haemaphysalis longicornis. Next base: position 46,912,742 of record CM023448.1, on the reverse strand, counting down.
CAGCCCGCAGTCGCTTCTAACGTTTTTCAGAAGTATAAAGAAGTAACATAGGTTCATTTTGGTTACAGGCACAAGTAAGTAAACTATTCTGCGGCTAACAAAATCAGAAAATGTCTGCCCAAACCGTGCATATTTAGCATGTGTCTCGGTAATATGACGTTTGTGCTTGAATTGGTATATACTTTGGTACGGAAGACTGTTGAAGCTTTCGCAGTAGTTTCGCAGCTGACGACATTGGGGGCTACCGGTGTTCGGCGTGACCTAAATCTTTCGTACCAACACGTCATTCCAAAATAAATGAAGGACGTTCGAGCAGGTACAAGTACTAAAGAGCGTATCAAAACAATTTGTTTGAAAAACTAGTACCAATATTGCAAGAATGCTAAATTGAGGAAGTTCCACGCAGCTCATGAATATTTTAGACGGACCACGGTACTTTTGATTGTGTTTTTGTCGAGTGCGAGATTTGTGCGTGAAGTTGGTTTGTATGTCAGTACGCCAGCGGGGCCGATCTAAAAAACTGCTTCGCCGGTACTTCGGGCGCCACAAGGTGGGGCGTCGCATTAGTGATGTCAACAATGAAGTCACACCGGATAGTAGGGCGCACTCCTCACGGCCCAAGTCAAATACCGAGGTCGGGCACGTCCTATGAATGAACCAGTATTACGAGAGAGGCTGTACGCGCTCATAGCGCAGCCCCCACCATGCCAAGGCCAGTGTGGAAGCTGACCTCATCGCTGACGACTCTATTTACTTGGACATTAAGCCGCCGGAATGCTTTCATTCGTATCCGAAGCCATCCTCGTCTCGTTGTAAACCATGGCATCGGGACGATTCTCGCAGAAGAGGTGGTAGGGCCACAGTGTCAGTAATTACAGTGCTGAGGCGGTCAATCCTGCTAGCGGTAGCGCGAGAGTAAACTGGACGAAGGGAATGACGAAAGCCTGTTGCTGGAGCTCTTATTCTAGCTGTGTCGCAATTTTGACTATTCGTGTGCTCAGTAATTAAAAGTGCCCCCTTTTTTTAACCATACTCTACAAAAAAAATTTTATATAATTTATTTGCCTGAAATTTAGGGAAGTTGTCGTTAAAAGTGATAGCAAAAACACAAACAAACTGATGTTTAAAAGCAAGTTGGCCACTAATGGTGCATCAAGCATCACGGATACCAGCATACCTCTCTTAGCACAAGTTGTTGCCCAAGTTCGAAAAAGGTGCAAGCTTGAAAACAAGTAGCTAAGCCCCGTTCACGCTCTTTCACTGCGTGTCGTGACGTTGGCAGTAATAAACCGTGAAACACAGCTTGACTAAGCATTTTTCTGTAACCAACCCTGAACCAGCAAGGAGGTGTTCATTACGAGTAAATGTACGCCGAAACATTTGCCTATGGTGTTTTTTAAGGCACAAACCTCAGCAAGAAACCAAAGAGTTTTGTTCCCATAGTTTTATCTCATACGTACAATTCTGTTTGGATATGAACCTTGCCGTTGGACCGCCGGACGTATGCAGGTGAGTGAAAAAGCACCTACATACCACCGGTGCGTAAGGACGCAACCGCAACTGCAAAAATGCGAGGTAACTAGCCCGATTTGCCGCATTGCGTAAATAAAACGGTTGTTAACTAAAATAATGGAAAATTGCACGCGTATTTTCTGCAGATTCTTGCAGCCGCAGTTCTTCGTGATAACGGTTAGCGGTGGACGATACAGATTTACTGGTTTTTATGTCTGCAGCAGTGCCGGGCCAAGTGAGCATAAAAAAGACTCCTCCGGTGGACCTTAAACATGTTTTAGGAAAGTCAAACAAAGCGCCATGCCGACCCAGTGGATAAGGTGTTGTGCTAGTTTTAGGAGTGCGGGTTCAGACATGCCCGTTGTGGCTGTTGTTCAGACAACAAGCGAAATGCCGTGTACACGAAGCGAGATGCAGTGTACGGAGATTTCTGCTTGCTTTAGATCCCAAGATGGTCAAAAGTTATCAGCACCCATCCACTATTTCATTCCTTATAACCCCGTTGTAACTTTTGAGCCATACGACCACAACATTTGAATTTTTTGAAACCGAAAACCACCACTTTCCGGAACATTGTAATGAAGTATTGCTGAGTTAGGAAACAGGCTCACTTCCGGCAAAGAAGTCATAGCTTTAAAATTATATTATTAGTTTCTCTACAAAAAAAGCATCAGCGGTCGTCCTACAAAAGCCAGTAGGGATGCGAATTGCGTAATTTTTAGTTAAAATAAAAAGTTCGTTACCCTTACGAGTTCCTAAAAACCCTTTTCACACTTGCGACGGGAGTTGCAAAACCATGTAAAATTACTAGAGTGACGACCACACCATGTGTTCACATGAGCACGCGACACCAGCGACTACAATGAAGACCAATTTTCTTTTCCTGTTATTCGGGTCACTTGCAACAATGCTTCACTGGAGTTTCGGTTTCAACGTCGCAAAGTATGCAGCGTACTTTTGTAAGGCAAGAAAAGTAAAATAAAGCAAGACATATATACCTTTTTTGAAACGGTATAACAGGACAGAGGATAGCTGTAACACGATGCCGGTTAGCCATACAAATAAGTATATGTACCAAGGTACATATGCTTTGGTTTTAGTAGATGAAGAAAACCAAGTGCCAAATTTTAATAAAAGAGCATGCGCCCTTTTGAACGATATACAACAACATGCCCGCCAATAAGAACAGTGCCAGTGGCGGAAATATTTGTCAACAATTCACTGAAATGAATAATGTTCGAGGAGTTTCTCCCTGTATTTCCAAAAGGTATTACTCAGTCAAAAAAACTTCTACTTTAAATATTGGAAGTGTCCTGTGCATTGTGTACAACATTTCAAGTTTAGTTTTTACATGCACAAGTAAAAGCGCATAAGATCTTTCAAATAAACATCACAAGTGAAACTTTACTAGTCATCGTCGTGCATAAACCTAATCAGCGAAGACAAAACTTCACGGGTTCGCTACGATGACGACCCCACACTTTTGCCAAAAACTCTTAGAGTGCTGTATCACATTACGGTCGTAGGACAACCATTCTATTACGTGTCACGTGATGATATCAACACAGCAGATAGACAGACTATCCATAGAATAAAAGAAACACTTATATTGCCACATCTAACCGGCGACGCTGCTTCTTGCAACAGTGACGCCCTCACCGTACTGCACCCACTGGCGCACACCCCGCCGCAATCTTTCCAGGTGAAATTCCTTATCTTAGCAAGTAGAATTGTGGGCTCTCTCTCCTTCATTCCGCGAAGGTACACCACTGCGGTTAATCTAGCTTGTTTCCGGTTACATTTGTTACTGGGAATGCAGAAAATCTATTGTTTGGCGAAATTTTGTTTGGTATGGTGAAGGATTCCTAGTTTAGAAAAGCTCGTTATAGCCGAAGAAAGAATTTTATAAAAGTAACATAAAGACGTAACGGCCTACAACAAAAGCCGTGAACACGGCTTCCATACCCAATAATTGTTCTGGGAAAAATGCTTCTGTCTGAAAGACGTATTATCTTTCTAAATTTGGTCGCAGATCAAAAGTATTTTTAAACGATGTAGGGCAAAAACCATTACCTGTAAATGTATCAACAAAATAACATTGTCGGGTCATATATTTGAATTGGCGAACATAGGTGTAATTTTAAACATTTTGTTGCAGATTTACCAATGTAGAGAATATAATTCTGGGACAGAAAAATTAGGTCTTGCGGTTGTAAACGAGATTTGTCCCTTTCTAGCTAACTTAGAGGCGTAAGTTTTATTTGTGTAAGACAACAAAGCCTTGAAGTATATAATACGGCAATATTTCTTGTTTTTTTCTTGAGTTCTACTATTTGCCCAAGGCATACATAGTTCGCTTATTGAACGACTCGAAAGAAAATGTAGGTTGTCACAACAAGCCATGGAACAATTTTTGTTAGGAATGACTCTCAGGTGCAGGAAAAGAGCTATTTTGACCAGAGGACAAACTAGAATAAAGACATCATATTAAAAAAAATTAAATGGACATAGGCTGGTCTTGTTTTGAGCAGAACCGAAACCATCGGACAATTAGTGTACCATCCTGGATACCAAAGGATGGGCCTAGAAGGGGAGGGCCAATACAAGAGTGAAGGGAAATAAATGCGGAACATAGGGGGTAAACTGCGGACTCCAGCAGGGCACGACTGCAGCGGTAGGATGTTAATAGAATAGGCTTTTCGCCATTAGTGGAGATGAGTATGGTTCTGCTTCCGCTGATGATGATGATACTATTTTTCACTGTTGGCCTAAACGTATCTTTCAAGATTCTTGGGGGAACAACTACTTAATCGATATAATCGGGGAGATAATAAAACCTCTTAAAGATGTCTTACCTTGCTTCTGTTATCTGACCGTACTTTCAATATTTTTCAAAAAGTATGATCTGGTGTTAAGAGAGTATCGGCCTCCTTTTGAGGTGGTTACGTTGGATTAGTTGCTAATGCTTTCATCGCGAACAGCCGTTTAGAAAAAGAGTTTACACATTAATTATATTGAACCTGTAATATATTTGTAATAATTGAATAAACATCATCACGAAATGCGTGATTCATAGCGAAGGGAGATATGTAAAATAATACCTTATGTATAGTGCTTTCTTATAATCACCACCACCACCAGGGCAAAGGCATCTGCCATTATTCTCCAATTACCTCGGTCCTGTGCAAACTGTGACCAAATTATCCCCGCAAACTTCTTAATCTCATCTGCCCATCTAACTTTCTGCCGCCCTTAGCAACGCTTGAATTCTCTAAGGATCCACTCTGTTACACTTAATGACCAGCGGTTATCTTGCCTTCGCATTACATGCCCTGCCCACGTCCATTTCTTCTTCTTAATTTCTACTAATATGTCTTTAACACTAGTTTGCTCCCTGACCCACTCCGCTCTCTTCTTGTCCCTTTATGTTACACCTATCATTTTCCGCTCCATTGCCCGCTGAGTCGTTCTCAATTTAGGTTGAACGCTCTTAGTGAGCCTCCAAGTGTCTGCCTCGTTGGTGAGTACCAGTAGGATGCAGCTGTCATACACTTTCTTCTTCAGCGACAATGGTGGGCTGATATTCCTTATCTGAGAATGTCTGCCATATGCACCCCACCCATTCTTATCCTTCTAATTATCTCTGACTCATGGTTGGGATCTAGGGTCACAACATGGCCTAAGTAGGTATATTCGCTTACCACTTCCACTGCCTCGCCAACTATCTCAAACTGCTGTGCTGTGCCGAGGTTATTGATCATCACTTTAGTTTTCTGCATATTAATTTTCAGGCCCACGGTTCTACTCTGTTCGCCCAGTGCGGAAAGCATGCTTTGCAATTCGTCCCCCGAGTTACTTAGCGAGGCAATGTCATCAGCAAATCTGAGGCTACTGAGGTATTCTCCAATAACCCTTACTCCCGCCTGTTCCCAATCCAACGTTCTGAATACTTCTTGTAAGCATGCTGTGAATAACATTGGAGAGATTGTGTCACCCTGTCTGGGAACCTTCCTTATAGGTATTTTACTGCTCTCCCTATGGAGGATGATGGTAGCTGTATATTCATTGTAGATATCCTCTAGTATTCTTACATAATGCTCATCTACCCGTGGTTCCGTAATGCCTGAATGACAGCTAAGGTTTCCACCGAGTCAAATGCTTTCTCATATTCTAAGAAGGCTATATATAGGGGTTCAGTATACTCAGCGCACTTCTCTATCACCTGATTGATCGTGTGCATATGGTCCATTGTTGAATAACCTTTAAGAACCCTGCTTGTTCTTTAGGTTGACTGAAATCTAAGGTTACATAAATTCGGTTACTTATAAACTTGGTAAATATCTTGTAGACGACTGACAGTAAGATGATCGGCCTGTAATTTTTCACTTCTTTCATGTCGCCTTTCTTATGGATTAGGATGATGTTCGCGTTCTTCCAAAATTCTGGAACCATTGCGGTCATTAGGCATTGTGTATACCGGTTTGCCAATTTTTCAAGTACAATTTCTCCGCCATCCTTCAAGAGGTCTGCTGTTATCTGATCCTTACCAGGTGCTTTGCCCCCTTTCATTTCATTTAAAGCCTTCCTTACTTCTTCGGTCGTTACTGGTGGGATATCTATCTCCTCTGTACTACTGTCTCGTTCGGCATTATCCTGTATGTCCCGGCTGCTGTACAGATTCCTATAGAACTCCTCGGCCACTGTGACTATTTTTTCCTTATTTGTGATGACATTGCCTTGCTTATCGTTAAGTGCATATATCTGATTTTCCTCCACGACAAGACGTCGTTTGACTTCTTTCAGGCTACCTCCGCTCTTTACAGCGTATTTGATCCTCTCCAAATTTTACTTCCGTATGCCAGCTGTCTTGCGCTTATTGATTAACTTCGAGAGCTCGGCTAGTTCTATTCTGTCAGCTGCGGTACAGATTCTCATAGTTTGCCGTTTCCTGATTATATCTTTCGTCCCCTGTAACGTTTACCATATCCGGTCTAGCCATAGTGCCCCCGACTTCTAATGCACACTCCGTGATAATGCGTGTAAAGTTGTCGCTGGCTTCCTGTGTCGTAAGCTCGACTTCCTCGTTAAGGGCGGAATATCGGTTCTTCAGCGCGATCCAGAATTCTACTTTACGTCTTACTCACAGCTCATTTATCGGCTTCCTTCATACAAGCTAATTGCGGTCCCTCATCAAATCTAGCCTAATTTGAGATACTTGAGATCTTACCATACGGTGATCAATACACCTTACCCTTCCGAGCACTTCCTCATCCTGCACGACGGCAGGGTTATCAGCATATTATCAAGTCTATTTCATTTTTGTGCTCCCCATTCGGGCTCCTCCAGGTCCACTTCCGACTCTCACGTTTACAGAAGAAGGTATTCATTATTCGTAGGTTATTCCGTTCTGCAAGCTCAACTAGTAGGTCCCCCTGCTATTTCTACAGCCCAGACCATAGTTCTCAACTGCCTTGTCTCCCGCCTGATTCTTGCCTACTTTAGCATTGAGGTCCTCCATAACTACGGAAAAATGCGTTTTTACTTTAGCCATTGCCGATTCCACATCTTCATAGAAGCGTTCCACTACTTGGTCATCGTGGCTGGATGTGGGCGCGTAGCCCTGCACCACATTGAGCTTGTACCTCTTATTGAGCCTAATTACAACACCTGCTGCCCTTTGTTAATGCTATACAGTCAAACGCCGCTACAACGAACGCTTCTACTACGAAATGGTCTATACAACGAAGCATGTCATATGGCGTGGCCAGATTCCGGTGTTTCCTATGTATTGTGAACGCCACTACAGCGAATACCACTACAGCGAATTTGCCTGTTTAACGAAGAAAATCATGCGTTCCCAATCGCTGCATTGTTGTTTGATAACGAATACTGTTAACCGCACACGTGGTAACGCGCAGCAGCGAACCGAATCCGAGCAACCGGGCTGCTCGGGGCTGCGTCGCCGCGGCACGCTGCTGCCGCCGATGGCACTCGCTAATGCAAACAGCCAGACGAAGGTCACCCCGGGCTATTTTTTAAAGAACTACAAAAATAAAAAGGGCGATAATGCCGCTGCACTGCTGCTGAGGGATGTAGCCAGCGGGAGGAGGGAGTTTGACCCCCCCTTTCCCCCTCCTTACGAAATATTTTCTAGGCAGCGCGCGTAAGCGAGGGCTAGTGTTTCCTCCCACAAAACTGCTCCCCGGGAAGCCCACATGTTTCCTTTTACGGAGCCAGAAAGGGGACGGTTCGCCTAATTGCGCGTTTGGCCCTCGGGGCGAAGAACACAATAACTGCGGGGGCGCAAACGCCTGCACAGAAGGGCGGCGTGGCCCGACTGCGGTTACTCGCTCTTTTTAAGGCGTTGGCCTGGAGCTGAACCAGCTGTACCTTCGGCCTTTCTTGTGTCGATATACGCCGAATAGACAAAATAGGAGCGCGGAAGACATCGACAAACAATTTCCATGTCGCCTCTTAACTTCCAGGTTGGGTGGCCTTCCTTTTCTTCCGCTCCCTTCACTGTTTTCCTGCAGGCGGAAAAGCAGTCTGGACCGAGTTACGTCGTCGCAGAAGGGCCTACAGTGTAATAAATAAAATGAGAAATTGCACAAAACAGGCACGGTAAGTCGGCGTGGTCCACAGTCCTGACTGGCTGTTCTGCTGTTCCCGGAGCACTTGCATTTTTTTAGCGAGAAGAAAGAAAGAAAAGGGCGATCGGTGTGCAAATTTGGGATGAAACGTGTATTTGAGATATTTTATTTAAAATGACAGGGCGGTTGCGAGAAAGAAGGGAAAAAGGGCAATAACGATTTGGAGGAGAGTTTTCGGCGCTAGTCTTGGGGAGGCGGTAGCGGAAAAAAGGCGTAGAAGTCAGTTTAAGTGTGCGCATGCGCGCACTGCTAACTGCGGAGAGAAGCGAGTCGGTTCCTGATCTGCTCTATAGCGTGGTCGTTCCATTGTGCCGTGTTCGTGATGCAACGTCTTGGAATCGCGATGAGTGGAGGTGAAGGTGCAGGGACTAAACAGCGATGACAATTCAGCCTCGATGAGAAGATGAATATTATCATCAATGCCGTGCAGAGCGGACGGAAAAAAAGGACGTAGCCGAGGAGTACGGTATCAGCGCATCGAAGGACAAAGAAAAGATACCAGAGCAAGTGGCACAACATAAAACGGACCCGTCAAGGAAGAGTGTCCTTTCATCCACATTTCAGGATGTTGATGCCGCCGTCTACATGCGGTTTGCCGATATACGTGCAAGGAAGATTCCTGTCAGCGGGCCGTTGCTCTGTCTGAAGGCCAAACAGTTTGCCTTCGCCCTCGGCGTGGATAAAGCGGACTTCAAAGGGACGAGCGGCTGGCTGAGACGCTTTAAACAACGACATGGCATTGTTTTCAAGATTGTGCCTGGCGAAGAGGCCGACGCACCACACGATCTCGCCGACAATTGGCGGAAGTCTCAACTGCTCTGAGTGCTGCACGAGTACAGGCCGGAAGACTCAATTTATGCCCACGAAACTGCTCTTTTTTATAAGTTGCTACCTCAGAAGAGCCGGTGCGAGAAAACAGATCGCTGCAAAGGGGGAAAAAAGTCCAAGCAACGTCTGACTGTGCTGCTCTGCTGCAATGCAGCAGGGACTGAAAAGCTGAAGCCGCTAGTGAATGGGAGGTCGGCAAAACCACGATGCTTTAAGGGCGTGCGGAGACTTCCAGCAGATTTTGTTGCGAACAAAAAGGCCTGGATGACGGCGGACTTTTTCCAAACGTGGCTTTTGCAACTGGAGAAAACAATGCGCCTTAAGAATCGCAAGATTGCTCTTCTCATCGACAACTGCGCCGCACACAACAACATCCCGGTGCTAAATCACGTGGAAGTGATTTTTCTGCTCCGAATTGCACGTCGGTGCTCCAGCCATTAGACCAAGGGATCACACGGTCCGTTGAAGCCCGCTACCGCACGATGCTGCTGCAGTGAATTCTGCTCAACCTCCAACACAACATTGAAGGGCCAACTAGGATCAACGTCCGCTAGGCCATTGAAATGGTTCGCATGGTGGGAGGTGCCCGCCGACGTTGTGCGCAATTGCTTGCGCAGTGCTGGCTTCACTGAAGCTGACGACACAGCCGATAGATGTGCCCACGATCGTGAGTCACCCATTTCGGCCACGGAGCTGCAGGAGTCCATAAACACGTACAGTGCGTGTTGCGACGCCGCATTGGTTGTGACGGCCGACGAATACGTCTCGGTGGACGACCAGGTCCTAATTTGCTGTGACCTTACAACTGACGACATCGTGGACGTCAGCATAGAGAAAAGGGACGCCACAAATGACCAGGCGATTAGCGATGAAGAGCTTGCAGGGGAGCCAAGCGTTATGACTACCCGCGAAGCGATAGCGGCATTTGACGCGCTATATCTTGTCACTCCCTGACCTCGCGCTGCAGCATGCCGTGAACCTCAATAGCATCAGGTCGGTGGTGGTTGCGCATTCAGTACGTCATACTACTGTGCAGAAGAAAATTGTTGACTTTTTTTCGCCTTTTGGAGTGTAAATGTGATGTAAATAAACATATAGGTTCTCTGCTAATTGTAATTATTTGCTTACTTTATTCCACTAACTACGGTGAAATGCATTCGACATTTTTCAGTTATTGCAAACTACAACAGCCTGCCCGATGAAATTGAAGCTCTATCATCTTTATCATCATTTAAAAGGCTTCTTAAAAAGTTTCTTCTAGAGTGCTGAAATATTTTGTGTATTTTTGGGTATTATTCGTTGCACTTTTGGGTATTGTTTTTTCTCGCTGAATGTATGTTTGTAGTGCTGCACTGGATTTTTAATTATTTATGTTACATTTCACTTAAATTCCTTCTTTTCCTTTTTTCTTCATCGTGGTTTCTCGTACTGAGTGAATGTAATTATGCCTGCTTTTGTTTCTTGTGGCAAAGGGTGTTTAGAAATTTCCCTTGATGCGCGATTTATGTTTTTTATCTCGTGAAAATTCCTTAGTGTTCTTTTGAATATTACTACAGTTTTACATGTATAATATTGTGTTTCCTGTTATTCTATTTGCCCTTTTTTTTCTCCCCCTTCGAGTCCACCCTAAATATACTACTTATTTTGTATTGCTATATTATCAATATTTTTTTATAATTTATATTACTACTCTGCAATGCATATAGCTCTATAATATGCCACTGTGTTTTATTCTTCTATGTAATATTTAACCGAGGGTCCTGGTGCAGTCTCGACTATGGGACCCTCGGCTGTATAATTTTGCTTTGTAACCATCATCTTCTTGTAAGATTGAATAAGCGTCTGCTTCTATATATGCTTATCTGCTTTACAGGGTGTCAATTTAGGGCGCGACGCATATAGCGAAGTGACGTGTATAACGAACAATTTCCATGGTCCCGCACGCTTAATTATACAAGCGTTTGACTGTAGTGCTCATCTATATTGCCAGCTATGCTTTTATTGACAAGAAATCCAACTCCCAGTTCTCTTCTGTCCTCTAGACCTCGGTAACACAGGACGTGTCCATTTTTCAGCACCGTAAAGGCTTCGCCGGCCCTCCTAACCTCGCTAAGCCCTATTACTACCCATTTGATCATCATCATCATCATCATCATCATCACATCATCCTGTATACGCGTACTCCAGGGCATTATTCTACGATTACCTCGGTCTGTGCCAACTGTGACCAATTTATCCGCGCAAATTTCTTAATCTCATCTGCCCATCTAACTTTTCGCCGCTCCCTGCAACGCTTGCCTTCTCTAGGGATCCACTCTGTTACCCTTAATGACCAGCGGTTATCTTGCCTTCGCATTACATGCCCTGCCCACGTCCATTTCTTCTTCTTAATTTCTACTAATATGTCTTTAACACTAGTTTGCTCCCTGACCCACTCCGCTCTCTTCTTGCCCCTTTATGTTACACCTATCATTTTCCGCTCCATTGCCCGCTGAGTCGTTCTCAATTTAGGTTGAACCCTCTTAGTGAGCCTCCAAGTGTCTGTCCCGTAGGTGAGTACCAGTAGGATGCAGCTGTCATACACTTTCTTCTTCAGCGACAATGGTGGGCTGATATTCCTTATCTGAGAATGTCTGCCATATGCACCCCACCCATTCTTATCCTTCTAATTATCTCTGACCCCATGGTTGGGATCTAGGGTCACAACTTGGCCTAAGTAGTTATATTCGCTTACCACTTCCACTGCCTCGCCAACTATCTCAAACTGCTGTGCTGTGCTGAGGTTATTGATCATTACTTTAGTTTTTCTGCATATTAATTTTCAGGCCCACGGTTCTACTCTGTTCGCCAGTGCGGAAAGCATGCTTTCCAATTCGTCCCCGGAGTTACTTAGCGACGCAATGTCATCAGCAAATCTGAGGCTACGAGGTATTCTCCAATAACCCTTACTCCCGCCTGGTTCCCAATCCAACGTTCTGAATACTTCTTGGTAAGCATGCTGTGAATAACACTGGAGAGATTGTGTCACCCTGTCTGGGACCCTTCCTTATAGGTATTTTTACTGCTCTCCCTATGGAGGATGATGGTAGCTGTATATCCATTGTAGATATCCTCTAGTATTCTTACATATAGCTCATCTACCCGTTGGTTCCGTAATGCCTGAATGACAGCCTAAGGTTTCCAACCGAGTCAAAATGCTTTCTCATATTCTATGAAGGCTATATATAGGGGTTCAGTATACTCAGCGCACTTCTCTATCACCTGATTGATCGTGTGCATATGGTCCATTGTTGAATAACCTTTAAGAACCCTGCTTGTTCTTTAGGTTGACTGAAATCTAAGGTTACATAAATTCGGTTACTTATAAACTTGGTAAATATCTTGTAGACGACTGACAGTAAGATGATCGGCCTGTAATTTTTCAATTCTTTCATGTCGCCTTTCTTATGGATTAGGATGATGTTCGCGTTCTTCCAAAATTCTGGAACCATTGCGGTCATTAGGCATTGTGTATACCGGTTTGCCAATTTTTCAAGTACAATTTCTCCGCCATCCTTCAAGAGGTCTGCTGTTATCTGATCCTTCACCAGGTGCTTTGCCCCCTTTCATTTCATTTAAAGCCTTCCTTACTTCTTCGGTCGTTACTGGTGGGATATCTATCTCCTCTGTACTACTGTCTCGTTCGGCATTATCCTGTATGTCCCGGCTGCTGTACAGATTCCTATAGAACTCCTCGGCCACTGTGACTATTTTGTCCTTATTTGTGATGACATTGCCATGCTTATCGTTAAGTGCATATATCTGATTTTCCTCCACGACAAGACGTCGTTTGACTTCTTTCAGGCTACTCCGCTCCTTACAGCGTATTTGATCCATTCCAAATTTACTTTCGTATGCCAGCTGTCTTGCGCTTATTGATTAACTTCGAGAGCTCGGCTAGTTCTATTCTGTCAGCTGCGGTACAGATTCTCATATTTTGCCGTTTCCTGATTATATCTTTCGTCTCTCGTAAACGTTTAGCAGTATCGTGTCTAGCCATAGTGCCCCCGACTTCTACTGCACACTCCGTGATAATGCGTGTAAAGTTGTCGCTGGCTTCCTGTGTCGTAAGCTCGACTTCCTCGTTAAGGGCGGAATATCGGTTCTTCAGCGCGATCCAGAATTCTACTTTACGTCTTACTCACAGCTCATTTATCGGCTTCCTTCATACAAGCTAATTGCGGTCCCTCATCAAATCTAGCCTAATTTGAGATCTTACCATACGGTGATCAATACACCTTACCCTTCCGAGCACTTCCTCATCCTGCACGACGGCAGGGTTATCGCATAATATCAAGTCTATTTCATTTTTGTGCTCCCCATTCGGGCTCCTCCAGGTCCACTTCCGACTCTCACGTTTACAGAAGAAGGTATTCATTATTCGTAGGTTATTCCGTTCTGCAAGCTCAACTAGTAGGTCCCCCTGCTATTTCTACAGCCCAGACCATAGTTCTCAACTGCCTTGTCTCCCGCCTGATTCTTGCCTACTTTAGCATTGAGGTCCTCCATAACTACGGAAAAATGCGTTTTTACTTTAGCCATTGCCGATTCCACATCTTCATAGAAGCGTTCCACTACTTGGTCATCGTGGCTGGATGTGGGCGCGTAGCCCTGCACCACATTGAGCTTGTACCTCTTATTGAGCCTAATTACAACACCTGCTGCCCTTTTGTTAATGCTATACAGTCAAACGCCACTACAACGAACGCTTCTACTACGAAATGGTCTATACAACGAAGCATGCCATATGGCGTGGCCAGATTCCGGTGTTTCCTATGTATTGTGAACGCCACTACAGCGAATACCACTACAGCGAATTTGCCTGTTTAACGAAGAAAATCATGCGTTCCCAATCGCTGCATTGTTGTTTGATAACGAATACGGCTTTAAACCCCACACGTGGTAACGCGCAGCAGCGAACCGAATACGAGCAACCGGGCTGCTCGGGGCTGCGTCGCCGCGGCACGCTGCTGCCGCCGATGGCACTAGCTAATGCAAACAGCCAGACGAAGGTCACCCCGGGCTATTTTTTAAAGAACTACAAAAATAAAAAGGGCGATAATGCCGCTGCAATGCTGCTGAGGGATGTAGCCAGCGGGAGGAGGGAGTTTGACCCCCCCTTTCCCCCTCCTTACGAAATATTTTCTAGGCAGCGCGCGTAAGCGAGGGCTAGTGTTTCCTCCCACAAAACTGCTTCCCCGGGAAGCCCACATGTTTCCTTTTACGGCAGCCAGAGAGGGGACGGTTCGCCTATTGCGCATTGGCCTCGGGGCGAAGAACACAATAACTGCAGGGGGCGCAAACGCCTGCACAGAATGGCAGGCGTGGCCCGACTGCGGTTACTCGCTCTTTTTAAGGCGTTGGCCTGGAGCTGAACCAGCTGTACCTTCGGCCTTTCTTGGGTCGACAGACGCCTGAATAGACAAAATAGGAGCGCGGAAGACATCGACAAACATTTCCATGTCGCCTCTTAACTTCCAGGTTGGGTGGCCTTCCTTTTCTTCCGCTCAGTTCACTGTTTTCCTGCCGGCGGAAAAGCAGTCTGGACCGAGTTCGTCGTCGCAGCAGGGTCTACAGTGTAATAAAATAAAATGAGAAATGGCACAAAACAGGCACGGATAAGTCGGCGTGGTCCACAGTCCTGACTGGCTGTTCTGCTGTTCCGGAGAGCACTTGCACTTTTTAGCGAGAAGAAAGAAAGAAAAGGGCGATCGGTGTGCAAATTTGGGATGAAACGTGTATTTGAGATATTTTATTTAAAATGACAGGGCGGTTGCGGGAAAGAAGGGAAAAAGGGCAATAACGATTTGGAGGAGAGTTTTCGCGCTAGTCTTGGGGAGGCGGTAGCGGAAAAACGGCGTAAGAAGTCAGTTAAGTGTGCGCATGCGCGCACTGCTAACTGCGGAGAGAAGCGAGTCGGTTCCTGATCTGCTCTATAGCGTGGTCGTTCCATTGTGCCGTGTTCGTGATGCAACGTCATGGAATCGCGATGAGTGGAGGTGAAGGTGCAGGGACTAAACAGCGACGACAATTCAGCCTCGATGAGATGGTGAATATTATCATCAATGCCGTGCAGAGCGGACGGAAAAAGGACGTAGCCGAGGAGTACGGTATCAGCGCATCGAAGGACAAAGAAAAGATACCAGAGCAAGTGGCACAACATAAAACGGACCCGTCAAGGAAGAGGGTCTTCAATCCACATTTCAGGATGTTGACGCCGCCGTCTACACGTGGTTTCCGATGTACGTGCAAGGAAGATTCCTGTCATCGGCCGTTGCTCGTGTCAGGAAGGCCAAAGAGTTTTGCCTTCGCCCTCGGCGTGGATAAAGCGGACTTCAAAAGGGACGAGCGGCTGGCTGCGAAGCATTAAACAACGACATGGCATTGTTTTCAAGACTGTGCTGGCGAAGAGGCCGACGAACGCACGATCTCGCTCCGACAATTGGCGTGAGTCTCAACTGCTCTGAGTGCTGCACGAGTACAGGCCGGAAGACTCATTGATGCCCACGAAACTGCTCTTTTTTATAAGTTGCTAACCTCAGAAGACCCCTGTGCCGAGAAAACAGATCGCTGCAAAGGGGGGAAAAAAGTCCAAGCAACGTCTGACTGTGCTGCTCTGCTGCAATGCAGCAGGGACTGAAAAGCTGAAGCCGCTAGTGAATGGGAGGTCGGCAAAAGCCACGATGCTTAAGGGCCGTGCGTAGCCGTCCAGCAGATTTTGGTTGCGAACAAAAAGGCCTAGATGACGGCGGACTTTTTCCAAACCGTGGCTTTTGCAACTGGAGAAAACAATGCGCTTTAAGAATTCGCAAGATTGCTCTTCTCATCGACAACTGCGCCGCACACAACAAGCATCCCGGTGCTAAATCACGTGGAAGTGATTTTAGTCTCCGCGAATTGCACGTCGGTGCTGCCAGCCATTAGACCAAGGGATGCACTACGGTCCGTTGAAGCCCGCTACCGCACGATGCTGCTGCAGTGAATTCTGCTCAACCTCCAACACAACATTGAAGGCCAACTAGGATCAACGTCCGCTAGGCCATTGAAATGGTCACCGGCGCATGGTGGAAGGTGCCCGCCGACGTTGTGCGCAATTGCTGGCGCAGTGCTGGCTTCACTGAAGCTGACGACACAGCCGATAGATGTGCCGACGATCGTGAGTCACCCATTTCGGCCACGGAGCTGCAGGAGTCCATAAACACGTACAGTGCGTGTTGCGACGCCGCATTGGTTGTGACGGCCGACGATTACGTCTCGGTGGACGACCAGGTCCTAATTTGCTCTGACCTTACAACTGACGACATCGTGGAGGCCATCATAGAGAAAAGGGACGCCACAAATGACCAGGCGATGAAGAGCTTGCAGAGGAGCCAAGCGTTATGACTACCCGCGAAGCGATAGCGGCATTTGACGCGCTACAGATATATATCTCGTCACTCCCTGACCTCGCGCCGCAGCATGCCGTGAACCTCGATAGCATCAGGTCGGTGGTGGTTGCGCATTCAGTACGTCATACTACTGTGCAGAAGAAAATTGTTGACTTTTTTTCGCCTATTGAAGTTTAAATCTGATGTAAATAAACATATAGGTTCGCTGCTAATTCTAATTATTTGCTTACTTTATTCCACTAACTACGGTAAAATGCATTCGCATTTTTCAGTTATTGCAAACTACAACAGCCTGCCCGATGAAATTGAAGCTCTATCATCTTTATCATCATTTAAAAGGCTTCTTAAAAAGTTTCTTCTAGAGTGCTGAATGGTACATAACAGTCATAGTGAAATTTTTTGTGTATTTTTTAGTATTATTCGTTGCACTTTTGCGTATTGTTTTTTCTCGCTGAAGGTATGTTTGTAGTGCTGCACTGGGTTTTTATTATTTATGTTACATTTCACTTTAATTCCTTCTTTTCCTTTTTGCTTCATCGTGTTTTCTCATACTGAGTGAATGTAATTATGCCTGCTTTTGTTTCTTGTGGCATAGGGTGTTTAGAAATTTCACCTAGATGCGCGGTTTAGTGTTTTCTATCTCGTGAAAATTCTTAGTGTTCTTTTGAATATTACTATAGTTTTACATGTATAATATTGCGTTTCCTGTTATTCTATTTGTCCTTTTTTTCTCCCCCTTCGAGTCCGCCCTAAATATACTACTTATTTTGTATTGCTATATTGTCAATATTTTTTTATAATTTATATTACTACTCTGCAATGCAATATAGGCTCTATAATATGCCACTGTGTTAATATTATTCTAGATGGTTTTCCACTGTGTTTTATTCGTCTATTGTAATATTTAACGATCGGGTCCTGGTGCCAGTCTCGACTATGGGAACCCTCGGCTGTATAATTTTGGCTTTTTAACCATCTCATCTTCTTGTAAGCTTGAATAACCGTCTGCTTCTATATATGCTTATCTGGCTTTACAGGGGTGTCCAATTTTAGGGCGCGACCGCATTATAGCGAAAGTGACGTTGTATAACGAACAATTTCCACGGTCCCGCACGCTTAATTATTACAAGGCGTTTGACTGTAGTGCTCATCTATATTGCCAGCTATGCTTTTATTGACAAGAAATCCCACTCCCCAGTTCTCTTCTGTCCCTCTAGACCTCGGTAACATAGGTCGTGTCCATTTTTCAGCACCGTAAAGGCTTCGCCGGCCCTCCTAACCTCGCTAACCCCCTATACTACCCATTTCATCATCATCATCATCATCCTGTATACGCGCACTCCAGGGCATTATTCTACGATTACCTCGGTTCTGTGCCAACTGTGACCAATTTTATCCCAAACAAAGGAACAAAGCAGAGGTAACAAAGCAACGCGAGCTTCAATTTTTAGATATCTTGATTAGGTTTCTGCCCACCCACACCTGCTGGATGTACCACCCTAGGTCCACCAAAAGTTTTGAAAAGCTACGAATCGGCCCATTCAAAGCTAGTAAAAATGGCGTCGCCATTTCCTGCATCAGATCTGCGTTAACAAATCCTCCGAACATTGGTGGAACAAAGTGTCGCCGCTCAGGTAGACCGGTTAAGAGCGCCGGGTTTGCAGATGAGTGTGTTCTGTTGGCGTGCGAGAGGAATCGCCGCGAGAGGTTAAAAGGCCAGGGAGCACCGATCAGAGCAGGGCAAAAGAAGCAGATTCCGGCAAAGAGAAGATAGCGGTGATTCCGTACCTTCATGGCACGTCTCATCGCCTAAAGAAGATAGCGTCGAGATTCGGGGTGCGCGTGGTGTTTTCAGCGAAAAACAAACTGGCGAAAATTTTCCCAGCGGTGCAAAGGGTGGCAGAAAAGAAAGCAACAAGGAAGAAGGGATGTGGTAGGAAACACGGCACGAAGTTTTTAGAGTGCAAAAAAGACGTAGTATACAGCATTCCATTAACGTGTGGAAAGAAATACGTAGGACAGACCGGCCGATGCCTGAACGTACGCCTTCGCGAACATCAGAGCTCGTTAAATTTCACATTTGGCCGTTCATTGCAAAGACTGCAAATGCCGCCCAAAACTGCGAGATACGTTAATCGTTGATAAACACAAAAAACGACTAACAAGAGAAATAATAGAAGCTTTCCGTATAAAGAAAGAAGGGAATGAATGTGTCAGCCAACCATCGGTCTTGCTGTCTGACACTGAGTATGCCTTTTTAAATCAGGGTTGATAAATTGTGTGGCGCCTTTCTTGTCAGCACACGTGCGGTGTGAATATGTATAAAATGTTTGGTTGTCGGTGCGCCTTGATATTTTCAGATGGTAGATTGTAAAATTTGAAGTGATGACTGTGGCGTTTATTCCTTGTATATATGTATGTTTTTTTCAGTAATAAAATCTTCAGTTGCAAAGCGCTTTGTCCCGTGTACTCACTTGTCCTTGTTACTGTAGCGCTTTTCCCACCATGAACTTGTACCAACACGCCCAACTCGCAGTTCTTCTGATTATCCCCGCAAATTTCTTAATCTCATCTGCCCATCTAACTTTTCGTCGCCCCCTGCAACGCTTGCCTTCTCTAGGGATCCACTCTGTTACCCTTAATGACCAGCGGTTATCTTGCCTTCGCATTACATGCCCTGCCCAAGTCCATTTCTTCTTCCTAATCTCTACTAATATGTCCTTAACACGTGTTTGTTCCCTTACCCACTCCGCTCTCTTCTTGTCCCATTTTACGCTCCATTGCTCGCTGAGTCGTTCTTATTTTATGTTGAACCCTATTAGTGAGCCTCCAGGTATCTGCCCCCTAGGTGAGTACCGGTAAGATGCAGCTGTCATACACTTTCTTCTTCAGCGACAATGGTAGGCTACTATTCATTATCTGATAATGCGTGCCATGTGAACCCCACCCCATTCTGATCATTCTAATTATCTCTGCCTGATGGTTGGGATCTGGGGTCACAACTTGGCCTAAGTAGATATATTCGTTTACCACTTCCACTGCCTCGCCACCAATCGCAAACCGCTGCGCTGTCCCCAAGTTATTGATCATTACTTTAGTTTTCTGCATATTAATTTTCATGCCTACGGTTCTACTGTTCGTCCAGTGCGGAAAGCATGCTTTGCAATTCGTCCCCCGAGGTACTTAGCAAGGCAATGTCATTAGAAAATCTGAGGTTACTGAGGTATTTTCCATTAACCCTTACTCCCACCTGTTCCCAATTCAACGTTCTGAATACTTCTTGTAAACATGCTGTGAATATCATTGGAGAGATTGTGTCTCCTTGTATTATTTTACGGCTCTCCTTAGGAAGGATGATGGTAGCTGTGGACCCAATGTAGATATCCTCTAGTATTCTTAAATAATGCTCATCTGCACCCTGGTTCCTTAATGCCTGAATGACTGCTGGGGTTTTTACCGAGTCAAATGCTTTCTCATAATCCATGAAGGGTATATATAGGGGTTCAGTATACTCAGCGCACTTCTCTATCACCTGATTGATCGTGTGAATATGGCCTATTGTTGAATAACCTTTACGGAACCCGGCGTGTTCTTTAAGTTGACTGAAATGTAAGGTGCAGAAATTCTGTTAGCGATTACCTTGGTAAGTACCTTGTAATGACTGACAGTAAGCTGATCGGCCTGTAATTTTTCAAGTCCTTCATGTCGCCTTTCTTATGGATTAGGATGAAAATCGCATTCTTTCAAGATTCCGCTACCCTTGCGGTCATTAGGCATTGCGTATACAGGTTTGCCAGTTTTTCAAGTACAATTTCTCCGCCATCTTTCAAGAGGTCTGCTGTTATCTCATCCTCAACAGGTACTTTGCCCACTTTCATTTCTTTCAAAGCCTTCCTTACTTCTTCGGTCATTACTGGTGGGATGACTATCTCCTCTGAGCTACTGTCTCGTTCGGCATTGTCCTGGATGTTTTCGGCTACTGTACAGATCCCTGGAGAACTCCTCGGCCACTGTGACTATTTTTATCCCTATTTGTGATGACATTGCCTTGCTTATCTTTAAGTGCACACATCTGATTTTTCCCCCTGCCAAGACGCCTCTTCACAGCTTTCAGGCTACCTCTGTTCTTTACAGCGTATTCGATCATCTCCATATTATACTTCCCTATGTCAGCTGTCTTACGCTATTGATTACCTTCGAAAGCTCCGCTAGTTCTATTCTGTCAGCTGCGGTAGAGATTGTCATGGTTTGCCGGTTCCTAATTAGCTCTTTCGTCTCCTGTGAAACTTTGCCAGTACATCGCAAACAGTACATCGTAGTACATCGCCAGTACATCGCCAGTACATCGCCGTACATCGCAAATCGCTACGCCATCGCAGCGATCTCGTAGAGGTAGAGCATCCGCCTCGCGTGCAGAAGGACCGTGGTTGGAATCCCGGTGCCGGACAATTCCCACCGGATTAAAAAAAAAATCCGCGTATTGATGGAATTGCACAAAGGGGCTTGGGGTGTGGCCCGACCCCGGCGACCATTGCCGGTAATGCCGGCCCCTCACCAGAGCAGGATTGGCCACCCTGGTGTAGTAACGGCCACAACCTCCCATGAATACGCCAATAAACATCCCATTTAATGCCCTCTAATTCCTCGAACAACACCTCGAGACTTGCTTCCCTAGAAAAGGTTCGCGCGTTAAACATTGCCAGGTTCAGATTCCATTGGCGGCCTGTCCGGATCCAGGGATTATAGCCCCCTCTGCCGCGTCACAGGTCTGACCGCCGCAGTGGTCAGTTGCTTCGCAGCCGCTGGGGACTGAGGGGCGAAGGTTAATATGCGTATTCATGGGAGGTTGTGGCCGTTACTACGCCAGGGTGGCCAATCTTGCTCTGGTGAGGGAGTGCATTGCTGGCAATAGTCGCCGGGGTCAGGCCGCACCCCAAGCCCCTTTGTGCAATTCCATCAATACACGGATTTTTTTTAATCCGGTTGGAATTGTCTGGCACTGGGATTCGAACCACGGTCCTTCTGCACGTGAGGCGGGTGTTCTACCTCTACGCCATCGCTGCACCACCAACCCACCACCTACAAATCTAGCCACCTTTCTAGCCACCACCACTTATAATACTTGGAAACAAATGGTAGCTTTACGCAACTACTCTTGAACACGTACATAGAAATATTTTCGTACTATAGTCGATAAGCGTTCGTTTTATAGCGGTTGAAGAATATAAGTACCATCTTCTACTCAAAATTTTGAAATTTTGAACGAATCTACACCTAGAGGCGTACCAAAAATATCTTTTCACGACCTGACATTGGTAAGAATATTTGTTAAGGATTTGTCCTCACTGAAATGTATTGAAGAATATTTTTTATTCAGCCTGAAGTTGCTTGGAAAGTTTTTCAGAAGAATAAAGAAGTAACAAAGCTTTATTTTTGTTACAGGCACAAGTAAGTACATTATTCTGAGGCTAACAAAATAAAAAAAATGTCTCCCCAAAATGTCCATATTTAGCATGTGTCTCGGTTATATGACGTTTGTGCTTCATTTGTTATACACTTTGGTACGGAAGACTGTTGAAGCTTTCGCAGTAATTTCGTAGCTGACGACATTTGGTGCTACCCGTGTTCGACTGAGTTAAATCTTTCGTACAAACATGGCATTTCTATATAAATGAAGGACGTTCGAGCAGGTACAAGTAGTAAAAAACGTAGCAAAATGATTTGTTTGAAAAACGTTTCCCAATATCGCAAGAATGCAAAATTCAAGAAGTTCTACGCAGCTCATAAATATTGTAGACGGAGAACGGTACTTTGAATTGTGTTTTAGTCGAGTGCGAGATTTGTGTGTGAAGTGGGTTTGTATGCCAGTACGCCAGCGGGCCGATCCAAAAAACTGTTTCGCCGGTAATTCGGGCCCTACAAGGTGGGGCGCCGCATTTGTGATGTCAAGTATGAAGTCACACCGGATAGTAGGGCGCACCCCTCACAACACAAGTCAAATACCGAGGTCGTGCACGTCCTACGAAAGAAGCAGTATTATGACAGAGACTGTTCGCTTTCATAGCGCCACCCCCCACCACGCCAAGGCAAGTGTGGAAGCTGACCTCATCACTGACGACTCTATTTACATGGAGAGTAAGCCGCCGGAACGTCTTTATCCGTATCCGAAACCATCCTCGCTTCGTAATATACCATGGCATCGGGCCGATTCTCGCAGGATAGAGGGTGGTGTAACAGTGTTGGTAATTACAATGGCAACATGGTGTATCCTGCTAGCGGTAGCGCGAAAATGGACTCGATGAAGGGAATGACGAAGGCCGCATGCTACTGCTCTTATTCCAGCTGTGTTGCCATTTTGACTATTCGTGCGCCCATTAACTAAAGTGCCCCCTAGTTTTACCCATACGCTACAATATAATTTTGTATACTATATTTTTCTGAAATTTAGGGAAGTTGTCGTTAAAAGTGATAGCAAAGACACAAACAAACTGATGTATAAAAGCAAGTTGGTCACTAATGGTGTATCAAGCATCACGGATACCAACACACCTCTGTTAGCACAAGTTGTTGCCCAAGTCCGAAAATGGTGCAAGCTTGAAAACAAGTAGCGAAGCCCCGTTCACCCTCTTTCACTGCGTGTCGTGACGTTGGCAGTAATAAACCGTGAAACACAGCTTGCCTAAGCATTTTTCTGTCACAAACCCTGAACTAGCATGGAGGTGTTCATTACGAGTAAATGTACGCCGAAACATTTGCTTATGGTGTTTTTTAAGGCGCAAACCTCAGCAAGAAAGCCAAGAATTTTAGTTCCCATAGTTTTATCGCTCACGTACAATTCTGTTTGGATATGAACCCTGCCGTGCAACCGCCGGACGTATGCAGGTGAGTGAAAAAGTACCTACACACCACCGGTGCGTAAGGACCCAACCGCAACTGCAAAAATGTGAGGTAACTAGCCCGATTTGCCGCATTCCCTGGATAGAACGGTTGTTAACTGAATTATTGGGAAATTGCACGCGTGTTTTCTGCAGATTCTTGCAGCCGCCGTGCTTCGTGGTAACGATTCGCGGTGGACGATGCAGATTTACTGGTTTTTCTGTCAGCAGCAGTGCCGGGCCAAGTGTGCATAATAAAGACCCCTCCGGGGGACCTTAAACTTGTTTTAGGAAAGTCAAACAAAGGCGCCACGCCGACCCACTGGCTAAGGTGTTGTGCTAGGTTTAGCGAATCGGGTTCAGTCGTGCCCGTTGTGGCTGTTTTTGAGACAAGAAGCGAAACGCAGTGTACACGAAACGAGACGCAGTGTACGAAGATTTCTGCTTGCTTTAGATCCCAAGATGGTCAAAAGTTATCAGCAGCCCTCCAATATGCCAGTCCTTAAAACCCCGTTGTATTTTTTGGGCCGTACAGCCACTACAATTGAATTTTTTTCTAAAACAAAAAAAAAACACTTTCAGGAACACTTTAAAGAAGTCTTGTTGAGTTAGGAAACAGGCTCACTTCAGGCAAAGAAGACAAAACTTTCAAAATATAATATTGCTTTCTCTACAAACAAATGTATCAGCGGTCGTCCTACAAAAGCCAGTAGAGATGCGAAATGCCGAATTTTTAGGTTACAATAAAAATTTCGTTACCATTACGGGTTCCTTAAAACCCTTTTCACACTTGCGACGGGAGTGGCAAAAGCATGCAATATTAGTATAGCGACCACCACAACGTGTGTTCACATGAGCACGCGGCACCAGTGAGTACAATGAAGACCAATTTTTTTTCCTGTTATTCCGGTCACTTGCAACAATGCTTCACTGGAGTTTCGGTTTCGACGTCGCAAAGTATGCAGGTGGTATACGCGATATGACGTCACAAGCTCTCACCTGCTTATTTCGGGTCGAGAGCAATGAAGCGACGAAGGTGATATGATTTGTTGGCACCAATCGCTGTTTTCGCGTAAAAAGAGCGGTGCCGAGCGGTATAAAATGTGTCGCTTCTGTCACGTTTGGCCCCTGCTGTCGCAAGTGTACAGGCGCTTAACTCTGCTTGCAAATAGAAATCGGAAATCCTTGTATTTCCACGGTTGAAATATTTTTGAGTAATATTCGGAGTAAACTGTCCTCCACAAATCTCTAAAACGCTGCGAACGTCGTGCCCCGTGCATTGCCGATGTTGTAGTTTAAAGCACCTCACACAAACAACATATTTACTGCTGTCCTGCCTCAACCAGTTCAACCTCCAATACAGCCTTTACTGGTCAAATCAATACTCCGCTAAGAAGCAAATGGAGGAAGGGGCAGTGGTAAACTATCTCACCACAGACGTATGTGGCTACACTGGTGTAGTAGTTTGCCGCAACATACATGACTAACGAAATCAACTCTTAGGCCTCAGTGCCCAGTAGCCGTATTGCATGTGCAACTGTATTGCACATGTTACTGGAAATTTACCAGGTGATTTCGTGGTATAGAAATAATGAAAAAGGTCATCACCGTGCATGGTGTGCCTGCGCATGCGATCTGCGCCCCGGCATTTGCCAGAACCAAAACAGGGGCGTAACTCGACTTCCGTGTTTTAATTCGATTCTCTGCAGTGGCGTCAGCAGATACCTTAATATATAAACTAACATTATGTGGTTACGCTACGCTCTACGAGTCCTCGAGTATTTCGCATCCCTGCTAATAAATATGCTTCCGCAATCGAAAGTGACATGGCGCGCAAGATGCTGATGCTGCAGTAGCCTGTGACCACGGATGTCGCTAGAATGATCCTCTTATACATATTTGAGTTGGAAAACTAAATATTAGGTTTTAAGGAATGTTTCACGCGTACGCCGCTTCAGCTCTGAATGTAGCACGGCAGCTGGTGCAATCGAGCGAGCTGGTTTTCCTGTATGTGCCGTGCGCGCACTGCCTAGCCCCTATAGGCCACGGGTAATAGCAGGGAAGCTTTGAAAAAATCCCTCAAGTTTGGCTGCCAAATTGCAAATTCTTCGGCAACAATATTTCAGTTGTGGTTCTCGAACAGGAGACGGATCTTGGGTGGCAAACGGCGAACGCATGCATATGGACACGATTTGGACCATTACGACGCAGTTTCGCGCATACCGTGTGCTGTGAATTTTTTACAGCTCTACTTAGTCGTGTGATAAAGTGAAACAAATCTGGCGATAGTATATCGTACAGTGTTTAACTGAACAGTATTTTGCGTCTAAGTGTTACTCATTCAGCGGAGATACTTTTTAACATCCAACCGCTCGTTGTGGTCATGTGCCGTGCATAATAGGGTGCCAGAACTTTGAAGTACCCGCATGTCGTGGATCCCGATGCAAGCTATGTGGTGTCGCCTAAGCAACACAGGACGCCTGGGCAAAAGCACGGCGGCGCACGAGCCTATTTGACAGTATTGATGCTTATCCACTAACCACTACCAATACGGTCGGTTGGTGATTGAGCCTTCACGGTTCCCGAAACAATTTGAAGGTGCATTTCTTAAACGAAAAAAAAGCATTCAGTAGGGTTTCATCGTCGTACCATTTGTTACAGACCTGGACTCGCTCTACATGTACCGAGAACCCATGTGACTGTGGGGCATCCTCAAAAGAGCGATACTTCATGGGAGAGATGCACAACTACACGGATGAACTCGCAGGGTTGATGAATGCCGCTGGTTACGATTCCCGGTGACCGACTTCGAGGAAACCATATTTCCAGAAATCTTCCAGTAGGCGGATGCCACTGGCCGTACTTCCGGTGGCCTTTCTGGGGGCTTCGGATTTAAATATGAAATACCTTTGAGATGTCACCTAACAAATAAACAAACAACACACGTATTCTCCCCTCCAAATATTTTGGAGCAAACTTGTGCTCATCGAAATCTTGAAAAATACCGTAGCCGCGTAGGACAACTGTGTGATGAAGTGCCGGTGGACGAGGAAGAAGAGGAGAACGAGCGCACAACCCGTCGTCAAGAAGTCTCGCCGTACCTCTGTCCACTGTCGCCCGCCCGACCACGGCAGCCCACAACCGCCGATAACCGTCCACTCAGCTTCCACTCTGGAGAGGCCGACCACATCTACCGTCGCTGCCCTTTCGAGAGGCTCGGTTTGCGAGGGTTCTCCATCGGTGCACCGCGGCCCGAACCTGCCAGCGCCCTTCTGAAATGGAAGATTATCTTTCCAACACTAAGCTAGGTATAGCGCACATCAACCGTTCTCTGTCACCCTACCGGAGAACGGTTGATGTGCGCTGGACCTAGCTTAGTGTTGGAAAGATAATCTTCCATTTCAGAAGGGCGCTGGCAGGTTCGGGC
This sequence comes from Haemaphysalis longicornis, assembly GCA_013339765.2. Lineage (NCBI taxonomy): Eukaryota > Metazoa > Arthropoda > Arachnida > Ixodida > Ixodidae > Haemaphysalis > Haemaphysalis longicornis. Next base: position 46,886,023 of record CM023448.1, on the reverse strand, counting down.
CGCGGTGCGCCGATGGAGAACCCTCGCAAACCGAGCCTCTCGAAAGGGCAGCGATGGTAGATGTGGTCGGCCTCTCCAGAGTGGAAGCTGAGTGGACGGTTATCGGCGGTTGTAGGGCTGCAGGGGTTGATGTGCGCCCCGCCGGCACTATCATCATCATCATCACCAGCCTATCTACGCCCACGGCAAGGCAAAGGCCGCTCCCAATATTCTCCAATTATCTCGATCCTGTGCCAACTGTGACCAATTTATCACCGCAAACTTCTTGATCTCATCTGCCCATTCAACTTTCTGCCGCCCCCTGCAACGCTTGCCTTCTCTAGGGATCCACTCTGTTACCCTTAATGACCAGCTGTTATCTTGCCTTCGCATTACATACCCTGCCCACTCCCATTTCTTCTTCCTAATTTCTACTAATATGCCTTTAACAGCAGTTTGCTCCCTGACCCACTCCGCTCTCTTCTTGTCCCTTAATGTTATACCTATCATTTTTCGCTCCATCGCCCGCTGAGTCGTTCTCAATTTAAGTTGGACCCTCTTAGTGAGACTCCAAGTTTCTGCCCCGTAGGTGAGTACCGGTAAGATGCAGCTGTCATACACTTTCTTCTTCAGCGACAATGGTAGGCTGCTATTCATTATCTGAGAATGTCTGCCATATGCACCCCACCCCATTCTGACCCTTCTAATTATCTCTGCCTTATAGTTGGGATCTGGGGTCACCACTTAACCTAAGTAGATGTATTCGCTTACCACTTCCACTGCCTTGCCACCTATCTCAAACTGCTGTGCTGTCCCGAGGTTATTGATCAATACTTTAGTTTTCTGCATCTTAATTTTCAGGCCCACGGTTCTACTATGTTCGTTCAAAGCGGAAAGCATGCTTTGCAATTCGTCCCCAGAGTTACTTAGCAAGGCAACGTCATCAGCAAATCTGAGGTTACTGAGGTATTCTCCAATAACCCTTACTCCCGCCTGTTCCCAATCCAACGTTCTGAATACTTCTTGTAAGCATGCTGTGAATAACATTGGAGAGATTGTGTCACCCTTTCTGGGACCCTTCCTTATAGGTATTTTACTGCTCTCCCTATGGAGGATGATGGTAGCTGTATACCCATTGTAGATATCCTCTAGTATTCTTACATAATGCTCATCTACCCGTGGTTCCGTAATGCCTGAATGACAGCTAAGGTTTCCACCGAGTCAAATGCTTTCTCATATTCTATGAAGGCTATATATAGGGGTTCCGTATACTCAGCGCATTTCTCTATCACCTGATTGATCGTGTGCATATGGTCCATTGTTGAATAACCTTTAGGAACCCTGCTTGTTCTTTAGGTTGACTGAAATCTAAGGTTACATAAATTCGGTTACTTATAAACTTGGTAAATATCTTGTAGACGACTGACAGTACGATGATCGGCCTGTAATTTTTCAATTCTTTCATGTCGCCTTTCTTATGGATTAGGATGATTTTCGCGTTCTTCCAAGATTCTGGAACCATTGCGGTCATTAGTCATTGCGTATATAGGTTTGCCAGTTTTTCAAGTACAATTTCGTCGCCATCCTTCAAGAGGTCTGCTGTTATCTGATCCTCACCAGGTGCTTTGCCCCCTTTCACTTCTTTCAAAGCCTTCCTTACTCCTTCGGTCGTTACTGGTGGGATGTGTATCTCCTCTGAACTACTGTCTCGTTCGGCATTATCCTATATGTCCCGGCTGCTGTACAGATTCCTATAGAACTCCTCGGCCACTGTGACTATTTTATCCCTATTTCTGATAACATTGCCTTGCTTATCCTTAAGTGCATACATCTGATTTTTCCCTACGCCAAGACGTCTCTTGACTGCTTTCAGGCTACCTCCGTTTTTTACAGCGTATTCGATCCTCTCCATATTATACATCCGTATGTCAGCTTCTTACGCCTATTGATTAACTTCGAGAGCTTGGCTAGTTCTATTCCTTCAGCTGCGGTAGAGATTCTCATAGTTTGCCGTTTCCTGATTAGATATTTCTTCTCCTGTGAAAGTTTACCAGTATCCAGTCTAGCCATAGTGCCCCCTACTTCTACTGCACACTCCGTGATAATGCGTGTAAGTTTGTCGCTGGCTTCCTGTGTCGTAAGCTCGGCTTCCTTGTTAAGGGCGGAATATCGGTTCTGCAGCGCGATCCTGAATTCTTCTACTTTACGTCTTACTCTTAGCTCATTTATCAGCTTCTTTCGTACTAGCTTGTTGCGGTCCCTCCTCAAATCTAGCCTAATTCGAGATCTTACCAAAAGGTGGTCACTACACCTTACCCTTCCGAGCACTTCCACATCCTGCACGACGCCAGGGTTATCGCATATTACGTAGTCTATTTCATTTTTGTGCTCCCTATTCGGGCTCCTCCAGGTCCACTTCTGACTCTCCCGTTTACAGAAGAAGGTATTCATTATGCGTAGGTTATTCCGTTCTGAAAACTCAACTAGTAGGTCCCCCCTGCTATTTCTACAGGCCAGACCATAGTTCCCAACTGCCTTGTCTCCAGCATGATTCTTGCCTACTTTAGCATTGAAGTCCCCCAAAACTACGGTATACTGTGTTTTTACTTTAGCCATTGCTGATCTCACATCTTCATAGAAGCGTTCCACTACTTCGTCGTCGTGGCTGGATGTGGGCGCGTAGCCCTGCTCCACATTGAGCTTGTACCTCTTATTGAGCCTAATTACAACACCTGCTGCCCTTTTGTTAATGCTATACAGTCAAACGCCGCTACAACGAACGCTTCTACTACGAAATGGTCTATACAACGAAGCATGCCATATGGCGTGGCCAGATTCCGGTGTTTCCTATGTATTGTGAACGCCACTACAGCGAATACCACTACAGCGAATTTGCCTGTTTAACGAAGAAAATCATGCGTTCCCAATCGCTGCATTGTTGTTTGATAACGAATACTGTTAACCGCAAACGTGGTAACGCGCAGCAGCGAACCGTATCCGAGCAACTGGGCTGCTCCGGGCTGTGTCGCCGCGGCACGCTGCTGCCGCCGATGGCACTCGCTAATGCAAACAGCCAGACGAAGGTCACCCCGGGCTATTTTTAAAGAACTACAAAAATAAAAAGGGCGATAATGCCGCTGCACTGCTGCTGAGGGATGTAGCCAGCGGGAGGAGGGAGTTTGACCCCCCCTTTCCCCCTCCTTACGAAATATTTTTTAGGCAGCGCGCGTAAGTGAGGGCTAGTGTTTCCTCCCACAAAACTGCTCCCCGGGAAGCCCACATGTTTCCTTTTACGCAGCCAGAAAGGGGACGGTTCGCCTAATTGCTCGTTTGGCCCTCGGGGCGAAGAACACAATCACTGCGGGGGCGCAAACGCCTGCACAGAATGGCGGCGTGGCCCGACTGCGGTTACTCGCTCTTTTTAAGGCGTTGGCCTGGAGCAGAACCAGCTGTACCTTCGGCCTTTTTTGTGTCGATATACTCCGAATAGACAAAATAGGAGCGCGGAAGACATCGACAAACAATTTCCATGTCGCCTCTTAACTTCCAGGTTGGGTGGCCTTCCTTTTCTTCCGCTCCCTTCACTGTTTTCCTGCAGGCGGAAAAGCAGTCTGGACCGAGTTACGTCATCACAACAGGGGCTACAGTGTAATAAATAAATTGAGAAATTGCACAAAACAGGCACGGTAAGTCGGCGTGGTCCATAGTCCTGACTGGCTGTTCTGCTGTTCCCGGAGCACTTGCATTTTTTTAGTGAGAAGAAAGAAGGAAAAGGGCGATCGGTGTGCAAATTTGGGATGAAACGTGTATTTGAGATATTTTATTTAAAATGACAGGGTGGTTGCGAGAAAGAAGGGAAAATGGCAATAACGATTTGGAGGACAGTTTTCGGGCTAGTCTTGGGGAGGCGGTAGCGGAAAAACGGCGTAAGAAGTCAGTTAAGTGTGCGCATGCGCGCACTGCTAACTGCGGAGAGAAGCGAGTGGGTTCCCGATCTGCTCTATAGCGTGGTCATTCCATTGTGCCGTGTTCGTGATGCAACGTCTTGGAATCGCGATGAGTGGAGGTGAAGGTGCAGGGACTAAACAGCGATGACAATTCAGCCTCGATGAGATGATGAATATTATCATCAATGCCGTGCAGAGCGGACGGAAAAAAAGGACGTAGCCGAGGAGTACGGTATCAGCGCATCGAAGGACAAAGAAAAGATACCAGAGCAAGTGGCACAACATAAAACGGACCCGTCAAGGAAGAGGGTCCTTTCATCCACATTTCAGGATGTTGACGCCGCCGTCTACACGTGGTTTGCCGATGTACGTGCAGGGAAGATTCCTGTCAGTGGGCCGTTGCTCTGTCAGAAGGCCAAACAGTTTGCCTTCGCCCTCGGCGTGGATAAAGCGGACTTCAAACGGACGAGCGGCTGGCTGCGAAGCTTTAAACAACGACATGGCATTGTTTTCAAGATTGTGCCTGGCGAAGAGGCCGACGAACCGCACGATCTCGCCGACAATTGGCGTGAGTCTCAACTGCTCTGAGTGCTGCACGAGTACAGGCCGGAAGACTCACTTAATGCCAACGAAACTGCTCTTTTTTATAAGTTGCTACCTCAGAAGACCCAGTGCGAGAAAACAGATCGCTGCAAAGGGGGAAAAAAGTCCAAGCAACGTCTGACTCTGCTGCTCTGCTGCAATGCAGCAGGGACTGAAAAGCTGAAGCCGCTAGTGAATGGGAGGTCGGCAAAACCACGATGCTTTAAGGGCGTGCGGAGACTTCCAGCAGATTATGTTCCGAACAAAAAGGCCTGGATGACGGCGGACTTTTTCCAAACGTGGCTTTTGCAACTGGAGAAAACAATGCGCCTTAAGAATCGCAAGATTGCTCTTCTCATCGACAACTGCGCCGCACACAACAACTTCCCGGTGCTAAATCACGTGGAAGTGATTTTTCTGCTCCGAATTGCACGTCGGTGCTCCAGCCATTAGACAAAGGGATCACACGGTCCGTTGAAGCCCGCTACCGCACGATGCTGCTGCAGCGAATTCTGCTCAAACTCCAACACAACATTGAAGGGCCAACTAGGATCAACGTCCGCCCAGGCCATTGAAATGGTTCACATGGTGGGAAGGTGCCCGCCGACGTTGTGCGCAATTGCTTGCGCAGTGCTGCCTTCACTGAAGCTGACGACACAGCCGATAGATGTGCCCACGATCGTGAGTCACGCATTTCGGCCACGGAGCTGCAGGAGTCCATAAACACGTACAGTGCGTGTTGCGACGCCTGATTGGTTGTGACGGCCGACGAATACGTCTCGGTGGACGACCAGGTCCTAATTTGCTGTGACCTTACAACTGACGACATCGTGGAGGTCAGCATAGAGAAAAGGGACGCCACAAATGACCAGGCGAGTAGCGATGAAGAGCTTGCCGAGGAGCCAAGCGGTATGACTACCCGCGAAGCGATAGCGGCATTTGACGCGCTATATCTCGTCACTCCCTGACCTCGCGCTGCAGCATGCCGTGAACCTCAATAGCATCAAGTCGGTGGTGGTTGCGGATTCAGTACGTCATACTACTGTGCAGAAGAAAATTGTTGACTTTTTTCGCCTTTTGGAGTGTAAATGTATGTAAATAAACATATAGGTTCTCTGCTAATTGTAATTATTTGCTTACTTTATTCCACTAACTACGGTGAAATACATTCGCATTTTTCAGTTATTGCAAACTACAACAGCCTGCCCGATGAAATTGAAGCTCTATCATCTTTATCTTCATTTAAAAGGCTTCTTAAAAAGTTTCTTCTAGAGTGCTCAAATATTTTGTGTATTTTTGGGTATTATTCGTTGCACTTTTGGGTATTGTTTTTTCTCGCTGAATGTATGTTTGTAGTGCTGCACTGGATTTTTAATTATTTATGTTACATTTCACTTAAATTCCTTCTTTTCCTTTTTTCTTCATCGTGGTTTCTCGTACTGAGTGAATGTAATTATGCCTGCTTTTGTTTCTTGTGGCAAAGGGTGTTTAGAAATTTCCCTTGATGCGCGATTTATGTTTTTTATCTCGTGAAAATTCCTTAGTGTTCTTTTGAATATTACTACAGTTTTACATGTATAATATTGCGTTTCCTGTTATTCTATTTGCCCTTTTTTTCTCCCCCTTCGAGTCCACCCTAAATATACTACTTATTTTGTATTGCTATATTATCAATATTTTTTTATAATTTATATTACTACTCTGCAATGCATATAGCTCTATAATATGCCACTCTGTAATATTATTCTAGTGGTTTTCACTGTGTTTTATTCATCTATGTATTATTTAACCGAGGGTCCTGGTGCAGTCTCGACTATGAGACCCTCGGCTGTATAATTTTGCTTTGTAACCATCATCTTCTTGTAAGATTGAATAAACTTCTGCTTTTATATATGCTTATCTGCTTTACAGGGTGTCAATTTAGGGCGCGACGCATATAGCGAAGTGACGTGTATAATTAACAATTTCCACGGTCCCGCACGCTTAATTATACAAGCGTTTGACTGTAGTGCTCATCTATATTGCCAGCTATGCTTTTATTGACAAGAAATCCCACTCCCAGTTCCCTTCTGTCCTCTAGACCTCGGTAACATAGAACGTGTCCATTTTTCAGCACCGTAAAGGCTTCGCCGGCCCTCCTAACCTCGCTAAGCCCTATTACTACCCATTTCATCATCATCATCATCATCATCATCATCCTGTATACGCGCACTCCAGGGCATTATTCTACGATTACCTCGGTTCTGTGCCAACTGTGACGAATTTATCCCCGCAAAATTCTTAATCTCATCTGCCCATCTAACTTTTCGCCGCCCCCTGCAACGCTTGCCTTCTCTAGGGATTGACTCTGTTACCCTTAATGACCAGCGGTTATCTTGCCTTCGCATTACATGCCTTGCCCAAGTCCATTTCTTCTTCTTAATCTCTACTAATATGTCCTTAACACGTGTTTGTTCCCTCACCCACTCCGCTCTCTTCTTGTCCCATAATGTTACACCTATCATTTTACGCTCCATTGCTCGCTGAGTCGTTCTTATTTTATGTTGAACCCTCTTTAGTGAGCCTCAAGGTTTCTGCCCCCTAGGTGAGTACCGGTAAGATGCAGCTGTCATACACTTTCTTCTTCAGCGACAATGGTAGGCTACTATTCATTATCTGATAATGCCTGCCATGTGCACCCCACCCCATTTTGATCATTCTAATTATCTCTGCCTGATGGTTGGGATCTGGGGTCACAACTTGGCCTAAGTAGATATATTCGCTTACCACTTCCACTGCCTCGCCACCAATCGCAAACCGCTGCGCTGTCCCCAAGTTATTGATCATTACTTTAGTTTTCTGCATATTGAATTTCATGCCAACAGTTCTACTCTCTTCGTCTAGTGCGGAAAGCATGCTTTGCAATTCGTCCCCCGAGGTACTTAGCAAGGCAATGTCATCAGAAAATCTGAGGTTACTGAGGTATTTTCCATTAACCCTTACTCCCACCGGTTCCCAATTCAACGTTCTGAATACTTCTTGTAAACATGCTGTGAATATCATTGGAGAGATTGTGTCTCCTTGTCTTTTTTTAGTGCTCTCCTTAGGAAGGATGATGGTAGCTGTAGACCCATTGTAGATATCCTCTAGTATTCTTAAATAATGCTCATCTGCCCCCTGGTTCCTTAATGCCTGAATGACTGCTGGGGTTTTTACCGAGTCAAATGCTTTCTCATAATCCATGAAGGGTATATATAGGGGTTCAGTATACTCAGCGCACTTCTCTATCACCTGATTGATAGTGTGAATATGGTCTATTGTTGAATAACCTTTACGGAACCCGGCTTGTTCTTTAAGTTGACTGAAATCTAAGATTGCAGAAATTCTGTTAGCGATTACCTTGGTCAGTACCTTGTAATGACTGACAGTAAGCTGATCGGCCGGTAATTTTTCAAGTCCTTCATGTCGCCTTTCTTATGGATTAGGATGAAAATCGCATTCTTCCAAGATTCCGGTACCCTTGCGGTCATTAGGCATTGCGTATACAGGTTTGCCAATTTTTCAAGTACAATTTATCCGCCATCTTTCAAGAGGTCTGCTGTTATCTGATCCTCAACAGGTACTTTGCCCCCTTTCATTTCTTTCAAAGCCTTCCTTACTTCTTCGGTCATTACTGGTGGGATGACTATCTCCTCTGAGCTACTGTCTCGTTCGGCATTGTCCTGGATGTTTCGGCTACTGTACAGATCCCTGGAGAACTCCTCGGCCACTGTGACTATTTTATCCCTATTTGTGATGACATTGCCTTGCTTATCTTTAGGTGCACACATCTGATTTTTCCCCCTGCCAAGACGCCTCTTCACAGCTTTCAGGCTACCTCTGTTCTTTACAGCGTATTCGATCATCTTCATATTATACTTCCGTATGTCAGCTGTCTTACGCTATTGATTAACTTCGAAAGCTCCGCTAGTTCTATTCTGTCAGCTGCGGTAGAGATTGTCATGGTTTGCCGGTTCCTAATTAGCTCTTTCGTCTCCTGTGAAACTTTGCCAGTACATCGCAAACAGTACATCGTAGTACATCGCCAGTACATCGCCAGTACATCGCCGTACATCGCAAATCGCTACGCCATCGCAGCGATCTCGTAGAGGTAGAGCATCCGCCTCGCGTGCAGAAGGACCGTGGTTGGAATCCCGGTGCCGGACAATTCCCACCGGATTAAAAAAAAAATCCGCGTATTTGATGGAATTGCACAAAGGGGCTTGGGGTGCGGCCCGACCCCGGCGACCATTGCCGGTAATGCCGGCCCCTCACCTGAGCAGGATTGGCCACCCTGGTGTAGTAACGGCCACAACCTCCCATGAATACGCCAATAAACATCCCATTTAATGCCCTCTAATTCCTCGAACAACACCTCGAGACTTGCTTCGCTAGATAAGGTTCGCGCGTTAAACTTTGCCAGGTTCAGATTCCATTGGCGGCCTGTCCGGATCCAGGGATTAGAGCACCCTCTGCCGCGTCACAGGTCTGACAACCGCAGGGTCAGTTGCTTCGCAGCCGCTGGGACTGAGGGGCGAAGGTTAATATGCGTATTCATGGGAGGTTGTGGCCGTTACTACGCCAGGGTGGCCAATCTTGCTCTGGTGAGGGAGTGCATTGCTGGCAATAGTCGCCGGGGCCAGGCCGCACCCCAAGCCCCTTTGTGCAATTCCATCAACACACGGATTTTTTTTTAATCCGGTTGGAATTGTCCGGCACTGGGATTCGAACCACGGTCCTTCTGCACGTGAGGCGGGTGTTCTACCTCTACGCCATCGCTGCACCACCAACCCACCCACCTACAAATCTAGCCACCTTTCTAGCCACCACCACTTATAATACCTGGAAACAAATGGTAGCTTTACGCAACTACTCTTGAACACGTACATAGAAATATTTTCGTACTATAGTCGATAAGCGTTCGTTTTATGGCGGTTGAAGAATATAAGTACCATCTTCTACTCAAAATTTTGAAATTTTGAACGAATCTACACCTACAGGCGTAGCAAAAATACCTTTTCACGACCTGACATTGGTAAGAATATTTGTTAAGGATTTGTCCTCACTGAAATGTATTGAAGAATATTTTTTATTCAGCCTGAAGTTGCTTGGAAAGTTTTTCAGAAGAATAAAGAAGTAACAAAGCTTTATTTTTGTTACAGGCACAAGTAAGTACACTATTCTGAGGCTAACAAAATCAAAAAATGTCTCCCCAAAATGTCCATATTTAGCATGTGTCTCGGTTATATGACGTTTGTGCTTCATTTGTTATACACTTTGGTACGGAAGACTGTTGAAGCTTTCGCAGTAATTTCGTAGCTGACGACATTTGGTGCTACCCGTGTTCGGCTGAGTTAAATCTTTCGTACAAACATGGCATTTCTATATAAATGAAGGACGTTCGAGCAGGTACAAGTAGTAAAAAACGTAGCGAAATGATTTGTTTGAAAAACGTTTCTCAATATCGCAAGAATGCAAAATTCAGGAAGTTCTACGCAGCTCATAAATATTGTAGACGGAGAACGGTACTTTGGATTGTGTTTTAGTCGAGTGCGAGATTTGTGTGTGAAGTGGGTTTGTATGCCAGTACGCCAGCGGGCCGATCCAAAAAACTGTTTCGCCGGTACTTCGGGCCCTACAAGGTGGGGCGACGCATTTGTGATGTCAAGTATGAAGTCACACCGGATAGTAGGGCGCACCCCTCACGACACAAGTCAAATACCGAGGTCGTGCACGTCCTACGAAAGAAGCAGTATTATGACAGAGACTGTTCGCTTTCATAGCGCCACCCCCCACCACGCCAAGGCAAGTGTGGAAGCTGACCTCATCGCTGACGACTCTATTTACAAGGACAGTAAGCCGCCGGAACGTCTTTATCCGTATCCGAAACCATCCTCGCTTATAATATACCATGGCATCTGGACGATTCTCGCAGGATAGAGGGTGGTGTAACAGTGTCGGTAATTACAATGGCAACCTGGTGTATCCTGCTAGCTGTAGCGCGAGAATGGACTCGATGAAGGGAATGACGAAGGCCGCATGCTAGTGCTCTTATTCCAGCTGTGTTGCCATTTTGACTATTCGTGTGCCCATTAATTAAAGTGCCCCCTTACGCTACAATATAATTTTGTATACTATATATTCCTGAAATTTAGGGAAGTTGTTGTCGTTAAAAGTGATAGCAAAGACACAAACAAACTGATGTATAAAAGCAAGTTGGCCACTAATGGTGTATCAAGCATCACGGATACCAACACACCTCTCTTAGCACAAGTTGTTGCCCAAGTCCAAAAATGGTGCAAGCTTGAAAACAAGTAGCGAAGCCCCGTTCACCCTCTTTCACTGCGTGTCGTGACGTTGGCAGTAATAAACCGTGAAACACAGCTTGCCAAAGCATTTTTCTGTCACAAACCCTGAACTAGCATGGAGGTGTTCATTACGAGTAAATGTACGCCGAAACATTTGCTTATGGTGTTTTTAAGGCACAAACCTCAGCAAGAAAGCCAAGAATTTTAGTTCCCATAGTTTTATCGCTCACGTACAATTCTGTTTGGATATGAACCTTGCCGTGCAACCGCCGGACGTATGCAGGTGAGTGAAAAAGCACCTACACACCACCGCTGCGTAAGGACGCAACCGCAACTGCAAAAATGTGAGGTAACTAGCCCGATTTGCCGCATTGCCGTGGATAGAACGGTTGTTAACTGAATTATTGGGAAATTGCACGCGTGTTTTCTGCAGATTCTCGCAGCCGCCGTGCTTCGTGGTAACGATTCGCGGTGGACGATGCAGATTTACTGGTTTTTATGCCTGCAGCAGTGCCGGGCCAAGTGTGCATAATAAAGACCCCTCCGGGGGACCTTAAACATGTTTTAGGAAGGTCAAACAAAGGCGCCACGCCGACCCACTGGCTAAGGTGTTGTGCTAGTTTTAGCGAAGCGGGTTCAGTCGTGCCCGTTGTGGCTGTTTTTGAGACAAGAAGCGAAACGCAGTGTACACGAACGAGACGCAGTGTACGAAGATTTCTGCTTGCTTTAGATCCCAAGATGATCAAAAGTTATCAGCAGCCCTCCAATATGCCAGTCCTTAAAACCCCGTTGTATTTTTTGGCCGTACAGCCACTACAATTGAATTTTTTTTCAAAAACCAAAAAAACACTTTCAGGAACACTTTAAAGAAGTCTTGTTGAGTTAGGAAACAGGCTCACTTTAGGCAAAGAAGACAAATCTTTCAAATTATAATATTGCTTTCTCTACAAACAAATGTATCAGCGGTCGTCCTACAAAAGCCAGTAGAGATGCGAAATGCCGAATTTTTAAGTTACAATAAAACTTTCGTTACCATTACGGGTTCCTTAAAACCCTTTTCACACTTGCGACGGGAGTGGCAAAAGCATGCAATATTAGTATAGCGACCACCACAACGTGTGTTCACATGAGCACGCGGAACCAGTGAGTACAATGAAGACCAATTTTTTTTCCTGTTATTCCGGTCACTTGCAACAATGCTTCACTAGAGTTTCGGTTTCGACGTCGCAAAGTATGCAGGTGGTATACGCGATATGACGTCACAAGCTCTCACCTGCTTATTTCGGGTCGAGAGCAATGAAGCGACGGAGGTGACATGATTTGTTGGCACCAATCGCTGTTTTCGCGTAAAAAGAGCGGTGCCGAGCGGTATAAAATGTGTCGCTTCTGTCACGTTTGGCCCCTGCTGTCGCAAGTGTACAGGCGCCTAACTCTGCTTGCAAATAGAAATCGGAAATCCTTGTATTTCCACGGTTGAAATATTTTTGAGTAATATTTCGGAGTAAACTGGCTCCACAAAGCTCTAAAACGCTGCGAACGTCGTGCCCCGTGCATTGCCGATGTTGTAGTTTAAGCACCTCACACAAACAACATATTTACTGCTGTCCTGCCTCAACCAGTTCAACCTCCAATACAGCCTTTACTGGTCAAAATCAATACTCGCTAAGAAGCAAATGGAGGAAAGGGCAGTGGTAAACTATCTCACCACAGACGTATGTGGCTACACTGGTGTAGTAGTTTGCCGCAACATACATGACTAACGAAATCAACTCTTAGGCCTCAGTGCCCAGTAGCCGTATTTCATGTGCAACTGTATTGCACATGTTACTGAAAATTTACCAGGTGATTTCGTGGTATAGAAATAATGAAAAAGGTCATCACCGTGCATGCTGTGCCTGCGCATGCGATCTGCGCCCCGGCATTTACCAGAACCAAAACAGGAGCGTAACTCGACTTCCGTGTTTTAGTTCGATTCTCTGCAGTGGCGTCAGCAGATACCTTAATATATAAACTAACATTATGTGGTTACGTTACGCTCTACGAGTCCTCGAGTATTTCGCATCCCTGCTAATAAATATGCTTCCGCAATCGAAAGTGACATGGCGCGCAAGATGCTGATGCTGCAGTAGCCTGTGACCACGGATGTCGCTAGAATGATCCTCTTATACATAATTGAGTTTGAAAACTAAATATTAGGTTTTAAGGAATGTTTCACGCGTACGCCGCTTCAGCTCTGAATGTAGCATGGCAGCTGGTGCATGCGAGCGAGCTGGTTTTCCTGTATGTGCTGCGCGCGCACTGCCTAGCCCCTATAGGCCAAGGGTAATAGCAGGGAAGCTTTGAAGAAATCCCTCAAGTTTGGCTGCCAAATTGCAAATTCTTCGGCAACAATATTTCAGTTGTGGTTCTCAAACAGGAGACGGATCTTGGGTTTCAAACGGCGAACGCATGCATATGGACGCGACTTGGACCATTACGACGCAGTTTCTCGCATACCGTGTGCTGTGAATTTTTTTACAGCTCTACTTAGTCGTGTGACAAAGTGAAACAAATCTGGCGATAAGTATATCGTACAGTGTTTAACAACAGTATTTTGCGTGTAAGTGTTACTCATTCAGCGGAGATACTTTTTACCATCCAACCGCTCGTTGTGGTCATGTGCCGTGCATAATAGGGTGCCAGAACTTTGAACTACCCGCATGTCGTTGATCCCGATGCAAGCTATGTGGTGTCGCCTAAGCAACACAGACGCCTGGGCAAAAGCACGGCGGCGCACGAGCCTATTTGACAGTATTGATGCTTATCCACTAACCACTACCAATGCGGTCGGTTGGTGATTGAGCCTTCACGGTTCCCGAAACAATTTGAAGGTGCATTTCTTAAACGAAAAAAAAAGCATTCAGTAGGGTTTCATCGTCGTACCATTTGTTACAGACCTGGACTCGCTCTACATGTACCGAGAACCCATGTGACTGTGGGGCATCCTCAAAAGAGCGGTACTTCATGGGACAGCTGCAGAACTACACGGATGAACTCGCAGGGTTGATGAATGCCACTGGTTACGATTCCCGGTGACCGAATTCGAGGAAACCATATTTCCAGACATCTTCCAGTTGGCGGATGCCACTGGCCGGACTTCCGGTGGCCTTTCTGGGGGCTTCGGATTTAAATATGAAACACCTTTGAGATGTCACCTAACAATAAACAAACAACACACGTATTCTCCCCCTCCAAATATTTTGGAGCAAACTTGTGCTCATCGAAAGTCTTGAAAAATACCGTAGCCGCGTAGGAGAACTGTGTGATGAAGTGCCGGTGGACGAGGAAGAAGAGGAGAACGAGCGCACAACCCGTCGTCAAGAAGTCCCGCCGTACCTCTGTCCAGTGTCGCCCGCCCGACCACGGCAGCCAACAACCGCCGATAACCGTCCACTCAGCTACCACTCTGGAGAGGCCGACCACATCTACCGTCGCTGCCCTTTCGAGAGGCTCGGTTTGCGAGGGTTCTCCATCGGTGCACCGCGGCCCGAACCTGCCAGCGCCCTTCTGAAATGGAAGATTATCTTTCCAACACTAAGCTAGGTATAGCGCACATCAACCGTTCTCTGTCACCCTACCGGAGAACGGTTGATGTCCGCTGGACCTAGCTTAGTGTTGGAAAGATAATCTTTCATTTCAGAAGGGCGCTGGCAGGTTCGGGCTGCGGTGCGCCGATGGAGAACCCTCGCAAACCGAGCCTCTCGAAAGGGCAGCGACGGTAGATGTGGTCGGCCTCTCTAGAGTGGTAGCAGAGTGGACGGTTATCGGCGGTTGTGGGCTGCAGGGGTTGATGTGCGCCCCACCGCCACTATCATCATCATCATCACCAGCCTATCTACGCCCACGGCAAGGCAAAGGCCGCTCCCAATATTCGCCAATTATCTCGATCCTGTGCCAACTGTGACCAATTTATCACCGCAAACTTCTTGATCTCATCTGCCCATTCAACTTTCTGCCGCCCCCTGCAACGCTTGCCTTCTCTAGGGATCCACTCTGTTACCCTTAATGACCAGCGGTTATCTTGCCTTTCGCATTACATAGCCTGTTCACGCCCATTTCTTCTTCTTAATTTCTACTAATATGCCTTTAACAGCAGTTTGCTCCCTGACCCACTCCGCTCTCTTATTGTCCCTTAAAGTTATACCTATAATTTTCCGCTCAATTGCCTGCTGAGTCATTCTCAATTTAAGTTGGACCCTCTTAGTGAGCCTCCAAGTTTCTGCCCCATAGGTGAGTACCGGTAAGATGCAGCTGTCATACACTTTCTTCTTCAGCGACAATGGTAGGCTGCTATTCATTATCTGAGAATGTCTGCCATATGCACACCACCCCATTCTGACCCTTCTAATTATCTCTGCCTCATAGTTGGGATCTGGGGTCGCCACTTAGCCTAAGTAGATATATTCGCTTACCACTTCCACTGCCTTGCCACCTATCTCAAACTGCTGTGCTGTCCCGAGGTTATTGATCAATACTTTATTTTCTGCATCTTAATTTTCAGGCCCACGGTTCTACTCTGTTCGTTCAAAGCGGAAAGCATGCTTTGCAATTCGTCCCCAGAGTTACTTAGCAAGGCAACGTCATCAGCAAATCTGAGGTTACTGAGGTATTCTCCATTAACCCTTGCTCCCACCTCATCCCAATCCAACGTTCTGAATACTTCTTGTAAGCATGCTGTGAATAACATTGAAGAGATTGTGTCTCCTTGTCTGACACCCTTCCTTATAGGTATTTTACTTCTCTCCCTATGGAGTTTGATGGTAGCTGTAGACCCATTGTAGATATCCTCTAGTATTCTTACATAACGCTCATCTACCCCCTGTTTCCGTAATGCCTGAATGACTGCTAGGGTTTCGACCCAGTCAAATGCTTTCTCATAATCTATGAGGGCTATATATAGGGTTTCAGTATACTCAGCGCACTTCCCTATTACCTGATTGATCGTGTGAATATGGTTCATTGTTGAATAACCTTTACGGAACCCTGCTTGTTCTTTAGGTTGACGGAAATCTACGGTTGCAGAGATTCGGTTAGCGATTACCTTAGTAAATACCTTGTAGACGACTGACAGTAAGCTGATCGCCCTGTAGTTTTTCAAGTCCATCATGTCGCCTTTCTTAGGGATTAGGATGATGTTCGCGTACCTTTGCGGTCATTAGGCATTGCGTATATAGGTTTGCCAGTTTTTCAAGTACAATTTCTCCGCCATCCTTCAAGAGGTCTGCTGTTATCTGATCCTCACCAGGTGCTTTGCCCCCTTTCATTTCTTTCAAAGCCTTCCTTACTCCTTCGGTCGTTACTGATGGGATGTCTATCTCCTCTGAACTACTGTCTCGTTCGGCATTATCCTGTTTGTCCCGGCTACTGTACAGATCCCCATTGAACTCCTCGGCCACTGTGACTATTTTATCCCTATTTCTGATTACATTGCCTTGCTTATCCTTAAGTGCATACATCTGATTTTTCCCCACGCCAAGACGTCTCTTGACTGCTTTCAGGCTACCTCCGTTTTTTACAGCGTATCCGATCCTCTCCATATTATACATCCGTATGTCAGCTTCTTACGCCTCTTGATTAACTTCGAGAGCTCGGCTAGTTCTATTCCTTCAGCTGCGGTAGAGATTCTCATAGTTTGCCGTTTCCTGATTAGATATTTCTTCCCCTGTAAAAGTTTACCAGTATCCAGTCTAGCCATTGTGCCCCCTACTTCTACTGCACACTCCGTGATAATGCGTGTAAGGTTGTCGCTGGCTTCCTGTGTCGTAAGCTCGGCTTCCTCGTTAAGGGCGGAATATCGGTTCTGCCGCGCGATCCTGAATTCTTCTACTTTACGCCTTACTCTTAGCTCATTTATCAGCTTCCTTCGTACTAGCTTGTTGCGGTCCCTCCTCAAATCTAGCCTAATTCGAGATCTTACCAAAAGGTGGTCACTAAACCTTACCCTTCCGAGCACTTCCACATCCTGCACGACGCCAGGGTTATCGCATAATACGTAGTCTATTTCATTTTTGTGCTCCCCATTCGGGCTCCTCCAGGTCCACTTCTGACTCTTCCGTTTACAGAAGAAGGTATTCATTATGAGTAGGTTATTGCGTTCTGAAAACTCAACTAGTAGGTCCCCCCTGCTATTTCTACAGGCCAGACCATAGTTCCCAACTGCCTTGTCTCCAGCATGATTCTTGCCTACTTTAGCATTGAAGTCCCCCAAAACTACGGTATACTGTGTTTTTTACTTTAGCCATTGCCGATTCCACATCTTCATAGAAACGTTCCACTACTTGGTCGTCGTTGCTGGATGTGGGCGGGTATAGATATACACTATAGATACCGCCACCATACCCACCGCCAAGCCGTAAAAACAAGGCAGCCTTCACGTGTGGGAGTTTTTCAAGCCCATGAAGGGAAACAAAAAGCAGCAACTTCTGGAGGTAAAGTTGCACGACTACGGAAAAATGAAAACCATCCAACGACGCATAGACTCGCTGAAGCCCGTGATTTCCGACCGAATTTACCCTGTCGTAATTCCCGTAAACGACGACAGCCAAACGGTGCCACGCGTTCCCGACAGGACCAAACCTGCTGCTGAGATTACGATGAAGACAACAAAACGTAGTGCCGACCGTCAACATGTACGAGCCGAGACACGACGCCATGTCGCGCACAGAACTCGAGGAAGGCGGCATCCAACGTTCAGCTGTCCATCGACAGCTTTGATGTAGTCTCCCTAAAAGACACGGGACCCGACTACTAAAGTAACGAGCGGGCAATTTGCGTCTAAGCTGAAGAAAGTTAGGACCAGATCGGATGGTTCGCAAAACGCACAGCAGGAGGCCACCTCATGACCCCCCGTGAAACGTTCCCATCGCGCGTCATCATAGACGGTACAACGTACCCGGCAGTGTTCGTCATTTTGCCTAGCTGCTCCCGTGACGTAATTCTTGGAATGGACTTTTTGATAGACAACGGCGAAATATTTGATCTACAGACTAAGTCCATAGCCTTTTCCTCCGATCAGTCTATGACGCCGGAACGGAACCACGAACACCGTGTTGTTTTAAGGAACGCCGATGATCATGTCACACTGCCACCCTGCGCAAGCTGGATGAGCGCCATCTGTTGTGAAGATGCGGTTCCTGACGTCGACCCTGTCTTAGAAGGGTGCTTCTCGGCCGTGGTGTCTCTGTTAAAAGAGACATTGAGCGCTTTAGGCAACGCCAATGTCACGTTTTCTTCACCAAATTTACCGAAAAGTAATAGCATTTAAACAAGCGCGCTGCAATTGCGTTTTTCGAAGAAACGCATGCAAGTGACGTGACTGCGGTGGCCGACATTGAACGGGCACACGAAGATACCTTCAAGGTTAGAAATCACTTCGAAGTGATTTCAGCGCTACCCCAACAAGAACGGAACAAATTAATGGCTTTGCTGCGTCGCTACAGAGAGTGTTTTTCGTCGCACTCAAATCGATGTCAGACACCTCTAGCGAAGCATCGAGTTATAACTGAACATGGAGAGCGACCTAACCGACAGTCACCATACCGCGTCTGTTCACACGAGCGGGAAGATGTCCGTAATCAAGTCGACGACATGCTCAGTGAGAACATTATACAGCCATCGAAAAGCCCCGACGCACCCGGAAATCGAGGAAGGCAGCGTCCAACGTCTAGTGGTCCATCGACGGCTTTGATGTAGTCGCCCTCATCGACACGGGAGCCGACTACTCGGTGATGAGCGGAACATTCGCACCTAAGCTGAAGAAAGTTACGACAAGATGGCACGGTCCGCTCATACGCACAGCAGGAGGCCACCTCTTGACCCCCCGGAGAACGTGGACATCGCGTATCATCATAGACAGCACAACATACTCTGCGGCGAGCGTCATTTTGCCTAACTGCTCCCGTGGCGTAACTCTCGGAATCGACTTTTTTGACAGACAACGGCGCAATAACTGATCTACAAGCCAAATCTCTAACATTTTCCTCCGATGGCTGCATGACGCGAGAACCAAACACCGAACACCCGGCTGCTGTTGCGATTGCCGACGATCATGTTACCCTGCCACCCCGCACAAGCTTGATAATCACCATCTAGTGTGAAGATCAGTTTTTACTGTGAAGATCCGGTTACTAACGTTGACGCTGTCATAGAGAGTTACCATAGGTTGCTTCTAGGCCGCGTTGTCTTTGTTGCAAGAAGAATTGCGCGCTTTAGGCAACGCCAATCCTACGTGTTTGTCACTAATTTTACCGACTAGTACCAGCATCTAAACAAGGCCGCTGAAATACAGTTGCTAGAAGAAATTCAAGAAGCAAGTGACGTGATCGCGGTTGCCGAGTTTGAACGCGTAAACGTAGATACCAACAAGCTGACTTGTCCCTTCGACGTGAATTCGGCGTTACCGCAAGCAGAACGAAACAAATTATTGGCTTTGCGGTGTCGCTACAGGTACTGTTTTTCGTCGAACTCAAAAATCCGTAAGACACCTCACGCGAAGTGCCGACTAATAACCGAAGATGGAGCCCGACCTACCCGGCTGTCACCGTAACGCGTCTCTTCACACCAGCGGGAAGCCATCTGGACTCAATCCGACGATAAGCTCAGCGACGACATTATACAGCCATCGATAACCATATGGACTGCGTCAGTCGTGCTGGCAAAGAAAAAAGACGGCACATTAACATTTTGCGCTGAGTACGGGTGATTGAAAAAAAAAATAACCAAAAAGAATATGTGCCCCTAGCAACGAATCGACGGCGCCCTCGACAACCTCTGCCATGCGAAGTGCTTCTCATTGATGGATCTGAAGACCGGCTACTGGCAAATTCAAGTGGACAAGAGAGACCGACAGAACGCATTTATTCCCCCGAACGGCCTATACCAGTTTACGGTGATCCCATTTGGCAGTGCATGGCGGCAGCAACGTTTCAAAGATTCATTGACACTGTTCTAGCTTGTCTGAAGTGACACACCTGCCTCGTATACATTTACCACGTTGTGGTATTGGGGCCGACTTTCGACAAACACCTTCGAAGGTTGGGGTCTGTGCTCGAGGCCATTCGTGCGATTGGTTTAGGGCTGAAGCCCGAAAAGTGCCCTTTCACGTACACGGAGCTGAAATTTTTGGCCACGTCGTCAGCCCCTCATCACGTCGTCAACGAACCTCACAAGCAATGCAGAACCACTCACACGCCTGACGAAAGATAGCACCCATTTTACTGGTAAAACAAGCAAGAAAAGGCATTCTGTGAGCAACAAAAACGGCTGCAAATTGCGCCCGTGCTCGCTCATTTCGACGAAGGCGCCAAAACAGAACTGCACACAGACGCGAGTGATATAGGCTTGGGTGGCGCCCTCGTTTAAAAACAAAGCGGTTACGAAAAGTAATCGCCTTTGCCAGTCGTGGTCTGTCGGAGGAGAAAAATACCCAGGGAATTAAAAAGAGTCCCCCGCTATTCAAAGGGTGATTTCAAAATTTTCAATCAAGTGTATGGTAGAGCATTCAAGTTTGTGAAAGACCACCTTGCGCTGTATTGGCTAGCTAAATTGAAGGACTCCTCAGGCCTTGTTAGGCGGTGGAGCTTGTGCCTGAGCTGTTCGACGTTACAATCGTGTCTAAATCCGGCAGGAAACAACCCGACAACTGCCAGTACCGCGCTCCTGTCGGCCCCCGCTACCCCACTATGATGAAGACACAGCGTTCTTCGGAGTCATGGCGGAGAGCGACCTAACCGTGCAGCATCGTGCCGACCGCGACGTACGCTTATTATTCGAGTACCTCGAAGGATTATACGTCGCTTTGCCAAGGACCTTCAAACTCAACTTACCAGCATTCAACCTGAAAACCTCCGTTATCGATCAGAAGAGTTTTACTCTGGAACGACAATTAATTATCTTCTCATCATCCCCGTAGACTTTCGTGCAAAATTGTGCAAGTGGGAAACGACAACCCGTCTGCTGGACATCTCGGCACAGCCATTACAATTGGAAAAACCAAGGGGAAGTACAACTGGCCCCGCCTTACATCCGACGTCACCGACTACATCCGGAGCTGCCGTGACCGCAGCGACTGTACACGCCACCGAAGACACCCGCCAGACTTCTGCAGTTGATCACCGTCCCATCAATGCCCTTCCAACAGAATGGAACGGACATTCTGGGCCCGTTCCTTACGTCTTGATCCGAGAACAAGTGGATTGTCGTAGCGACAGACTACATGACTCGCTTGACAGAGAACACCGCTCTTCCGAGGGACACCGCAGAAGAATTTGAAAAGTTATTCATAACGCAAGTTTTGCCGCGACATGGTGCCACAGAAGTCGTAACCACATACCGCGGAACGGCCTTTTCTGCGGAGCTTATGCAAGGAATATTACGCTACATCTACACAGACCACCAAATTACAAGGACATACCACCCCAAACGAACGGACTAACAGAACGGCTGAACAGGATAGTGGCGGATATGCTGTCAACATACGTCGACGTAGAACACAAGACTCTGGACAAAGTGTTCCCGTATGTGACGTTTGAGTACAACACGGCTATCTAGGAAACTACGCAGTTGGCACCGTTCGAGCTTGTCTACGGAAGACTGCCTACTACGATGCTTGAAGCCATGAATCCGCATGTAGAAGATGACGACCTTAACTACGACTTTCAAGGACACCTTCAGCTTGCGGAGGACGCCCGTCAGCTAGCGCGAGTTCGTGCAATGAACCTGGAGCTGGTGGATTCGGTGTGCTACAACCTCCCACACCGAGACGCTGAGTACCACCCAGGTAATCGTGTTTGGGTTTGGACTCCCATGCAATGACTCAGACTCAGTAAGAATATTCAGCGATGATATTTCGGACCCTACCAGATTCTACGACGTGTCGGCCAAGTTACCCACGAAGTGATCGGCGATTGTTATTCCGAAGCATCACGATGACCCACGCGGCCATAAGTCGACCACGTGGTTCGCTTGAAACCTATGCAAGATGACGGACTTTTTTGTTGTTTGGAATGTCTTTTACTTAGGCATCGGGTGTATGCATTCTTAGAGTGGGGTAACGCCACGAACCACGTATGGTTTTTGGTTATTTATGGTTTGTTAATACTTCCATGCCACCCCCAGCTGTGTTAATCGCGTCCCGAGCAAGCACGTCTTCCATACTTTATTTTTATAGCGCGGGGTATGGCGCGGGGTTCAGATAAGTGGACTTTGTCGCCCTAAAGTCACTTGCCCAGACTTTTCTTCTCTAATATACAATGTTCGGTATGTAAATGGATGGTTCCAGAAACCCTGCAGAGAAGACTGCGCCACATTAAACTCGCCAATGCTCGTAGCTCAAGTCACCTTGTTTGTTGCTAATTCTCGTTTTGTGTATTCCTTGAGTAGTTAGGGGAGCACAAGTTCGCTCCAATAAACATATTTCTCATGACAACTGCATCGTCCTTGGCTTCATGACAATATAAAGCACCATTGAGACGTCACCTAACAATAGACGACGCAACAATTCCGCGCCCCCCCCCCAAATAACTTGGAACGAAATTGGGCTCCACAATGGTCTAGGAAAATGCCCAAGCCGCGTAGGAGAAGTCAACAAATTGACGTGCAAGGACGAGTGTCGGCGATTCCAATGCAGGGATGTCTGTTGTGTGAATATATATACTTCTGAGGTGATTCTTAGCGAACCCAAGAGTCAGGTATAGAACATTGGCAGTCGTAGGCGAGTATTTCATTCTACTTAAGACAGGCAATACACTTTTGTTGCCAAATATATTTTTTTGTATCTTTTCCAAAAAAAAAAAAAATAAACGAGATCATTACTTTCAAATTGAGTAAGGCAAATTCCGTTGTCAGATGCTAGGAACAAAACACACAGAGAAACTAACAAGATGGTATAGTTTCCAGGAATAATATATTTTTGTAAAACACCCCGTAACGTAAAATCACCATAAAACTAAGGCTAAGGGTTCGAAAGGCATGGCAGAGTTGATCAGACTTCTGTAGATTTGTTTAGCAGCCTTGGATCGTGAACCTATATGTCCTCGGCGCACGAATCGCGATACACCTGTCAACGGGCGCAATTTATTTAGAGCAATGGCTATCGAAACTCTGCAACGGGTAAACGTATGAAGGAACAAAAACGAAAATCTACTAAACCAGAAAGAAAATCCCAGACACACAGTAGCGTTTACAGTTAACTCTGAGTCATTGATCAAATCGACAATAAATAAATACTTGCATACATTTGCCTAAAATATATTTTACACGTACTTATACGCAGATAATTGAGAAAAAAAATGTGCTGCCATTCTAACTGCGAACAGAACAGAAGAGATGCTAAAAAGTCAAAGGGTTCTAATCCCTTCGTGTTTAATACCATTTTAAAATAACAGAAAGTAGCAGTACTTTTATTATAAAAAATATCCGGTAACAGAGGAAACACAGGAATTTGCTTTTCAATCGTACCCTATTTTGTACAACAAAACTGAAACACGTTAAAAACTTTCAGTGTGACCGATAATCCAAGCATTGTCAGTGTGTTAGATTCTACATTTTTCAGTTTACAGTTTGAAAACATATTAAAAATTGGAACTTCAGCGATATTCCTTAAAGAGTTTTTTTGTCAACCCAAGTAAAATATACTGTATTTCCCACTTTTTTCTCGTTGTTAGTGTCTTTGCGGTTTTATGTGTCAAAGTAGTGATTGTACCTTATTATTATACTTTAAGATTTTTTTATTACTGTGGGGAAGAGCTTTAAATAATGTACGCCAGCTGCTAAAACCCTAACAAAGTTATCACAACATGCAAACCATTCAAAGATATGTTTAGCATGTATTGTAACAACATTATATGCGAAGCATGCATCTTTGCATAGTCTGTCGTGTTGTGCCGGTAATCTATCATCCATAGAGAAATTTAAAGGAATAGTGTATATCTAATTTCAACTTCAACCGAAGAAGTATCAATAGGGCAAATCTATACATATATATATAATTATATATATGTATATATATATAAATATATAGAAACATAGGTGGGCAGTCTACAACGCCAAAGAAGGCGTTGTAGACTCTATTTTTTTCACTATGGTTAATGAAATTAACATTTTTTTAAATATAAGGAAGAAAGAAAGAAAGAAAAACACGCGCCCAAAGTGGGGACCGAACCCAAGCCTTTCGATTAGATGTCGAATGCCTTACCAATTCGGCTATCTGGGCGACTGTGTTCTCCTTCACTTTCTGGGCTATTTATGTTTACTAGAAGTGTATCTGACGCTTGAGGGTGGTTGCCAGCGCCACTCTGACTACACGGGGAGAAGGGGACCTTCTTTTTAACCCCCGGGGCATGACTCGAACGTCTATTGCCTGTCATGAGCGGTTAACTGGCGGGAAGCCCTCTTATGCTACCTAGGCATCAAGGCTGCCAGAACCGAGACCCTCGCTAGGCTTTCGCAGATTAATATAGTAAGTAAATGAGGGGCTCGTTGAGGAAATTCAGAAACATAGGTCGGCAGTCTACAACGCCAAAGGACGCATAGGGGTGTGGTTAGGCTTTTTTTTTTTACTATGGGTAATGAAATTAAGATTTTGTACGTAACGTACAGGATATACGTAACGATCCAAAAAAGATATGAGAAACAGTGAATGTGATAACGGGCCGCAATAAGAGCACGCAGTCGCATGTTGCTCGCTTGAACGGTAGGCGGGTAGAATCAGCCGAAATGGCAATCGCAATAAATAGGCATTTCATCAAAGCAGGGCCTTACATTTCGGAGGTCGATGAAGATAAACGTAGCGCTATACTGGAACAGTCACAACTTCCAAACTCTATCTTTTTAAGTCCGACAAACGCTAGTGAGGTGCAAACATTTATTCTTAAACTTAAAAACAACGTCGCATCTGGCATCGATGGTATTGCTCCACTTCCTGTTAAACACATTGCTTCTGACATTAGTGAAGTTTTAGCTTTTAGTATTAATTTGACATTATCTACTGGGGTTTTTCCTCAAAAATTGAAAGTAGCACAAGTTAGGCCAATTCACAAAGGAGGTGGCGATGACCAGTTGTCCAATTACAGGCCAATATCTGTGTTGACTGTCTTTTCAAAAATATTTGAGGATGTAATACATAATAGACTAACAAACTTTTTCAACACACACAAGGTCATTTCACCGTATCAGTACGGCTTTCAAAAAAACAAGTCAATGCAGGAAGCTCTGCTTAATATTAAGGACAGTATAATAGAAAATATAGAGGGAAAGAAATTTACACTCGGGTTATTCGTGGACCTACAAAAAGCATTTGACTCTTTCAATCATGAAATATTGCTAATAAAACTAAAAAAATAGGAATACGCGGAATAGCGGTTGACCTATTAGGGAGCTATTTAAGTAATAGGAAGCAATTTGTTGAATTTAACGGTATTTCATCGGAGTTACTGGCAATAGAACACGGTGTTCTGCAAGGGTCAAAGCTGGGACCGTTGTTATTCTTAATATATGTGAATGATATTCCAAACATACCTTGTACACCCCAGATAGCCATGTATGCAGATGACACGAACATATTTTTCTCCGGTAGCAGTATAAGAGAACTCCAGTATGAAGCAAATAGATATTTAGAAATGTCGTCAAAGTGGTTACACGAAAATAACTTACAGCTAAACGCATCGAAGACAACCTACATCATTTCTAGACCAATTACCAGGAAGATAGATCAAGGCATTCATATTGAATATAGTGACAATATGATCAACCGAGTCAAAGAACAGAAGTTCTTAGGAGTGTGGTTTCATGAAGAATTATCTTGGCATCCTCATATAGAACACTTAGGCAATTAAATTTCAAAAAATATTGCCGTTCTCTACAGATTGAGAGACTTAATACCGCTTTGGTTGAAAACACAGCTTTATAACACTCTTGTCCATTCTAGGCTTTGCTACGGGATATTAGCGTGGGGAACAACAAACAAAACAAATTTCAAACGGCTGATCGTCTTACAGAAAAGAGTTCTCTGACTATTTGCCAATTTTCACGGGCACTATGCCGACTTGAGAACGGGTCCACTATTTGTTCAGTATTTGGCCCGTCTGCTACTACTGTGGCATCCGAGGGCACATTTCTCGCTTTTGCCGTCGACGACAGCTGGACGAGCGCCGCGGCTACGCCCCATACGAGCGAGATAACCGCTTCAATTACGCCCTTCGGCCAAATTCGGCCGGCAAATTCGGCTACTCGCCTCCTCCCCCTCGCTCTACTCCCCCAATTGATTCCGATGACCGGCCCTGGAGTCCACGTTCTCCCAGACGCCGTTCGCCTTCGCCTTTCCGCCAGTCTTCATCCCCTCTCCGACCCGCATCACAAGTTTTCGACCGACACCCGGAAAACTAAAAGCAGCAGTTTTCTGGGGGGAAATTGCATCACAGGAAAAATCTCAAGGTCCCCTTGAGTCACCATCGAACACATTACCTGTTTTCATTGAAGGCGTTTGGGTTGAAGCTTTAGTAGACACTGGGGCTAGCATTTCGGTCATTCACGCAGATTTGTGCTCTCGGATACGCAAGTTGCCAACGCCATATGATGGTCCTGCTCTACGTGTTGCCAACGGTGGAAGGATTCGACCTATCTGGACTATGCACTGCGCGTGTTTTCGTTGATGGCATTCCTTACCACATACTGTTCGCGGTATTGTCCCCATGTGCACATCAAGTCATCTTGGGTTGGGATTTATCTGTCATCAGCATCGGCAATCATCACCTGTAATCAACCCATCATTCCCATCACTGACCCCTGCCTTGCCAGTTTGTCGGAAAGTGGAACGGACCATCTGGTTGCAACAACTGATTGTGTGCTCTCTCCCGGCGAAGCAACAGTTTTCTCCGTGTCGTCCGACAGAAATCACCGATGGCGACGTCTTGATTGCACCAGCTGGCAATTTCATTCTCAAAGGAGTCGTTATACCTACCTGTCTCGTCCGTTTTTCATGTGGGTCGGCTTTTGTTGCCGCGGTGATTACATCTGCCGAAGCAATTTTAGTGCCGCAAGGTGCCACCATCCCTTCGGTTTTCGGCGATGAAGAAGCCTGTGTTCTTCCGCTGTCAACCATTTCGACAGATGAACACGTTTCCCCGTCGCCCGCTCCAGTTTCGGCTTTTGACACCGCCATAAGTTCCGACCTTCCGCCAGAGGAGAGGCAAGCATTGCTGGCTCTCCTGACCAAACACCAGGGTTCTTTTGACGCGTACTCTTCTGTCCTAGGGAAGACATCTGCCGCGGTACACCGCATCGACACAGATGGATCTTGCTCCGTTCGTCGCCATTCATACCGCGTGTCTATGTCTGAGCGAAACATAATACAGGAGAACGTGGATGACATGCTGAAGAGAAATATTGTTCGCCCTTCATCAAGTCCCTGGTCATCTCCTGTCGTTTTGGTACAGAAAAAGGACGGTTCTGTCCGATTTTGCGTGGACTATAGGGCACTGAACAAAATAACACGCAAGGATGTTTATCCAATGCCTCGCATTGATGATGCTGTAGACACTTTACAAGGTGCCGAGTACTTCTCGAGCCTGGACCTCCGCTCTGGGTACTGGCAGGTTCCCATGCACGAGGCAGACAAAGAAAAAAACAGCTTTAGCCACACCCGATGGTCTTTACTAATTCAACGTGATGCCATTTGGGCTGTGTAATGCTCCAGCCACATTCGAGAGAATGATTGATACAGTTCTTCGTGGCCTTAAATGGAGAACCTGCCTCTGTTATCTCGACGATATCGTCGTTTTTTCCTCGACTTTTGACGACCATCTGAAGCGCTTGCATGAAGTCCTCACTTGTCTTACCAATGCTTTAGTCACCTTGGGTTTGTAGGAATACACAGCTGGTCATTTTCATCATTCCGGGATAAAATTTTGGAGTATTCTTTGGCAGATTGGCATGGTAAACGGGGAGTCCATCAAAAAGAGTATTTAACCAGAAGCAGTTCATGTGTGGTTCATTGAGGGACTACGCCTGCGCTATTCTATAGTCGCAGCCATTTTCAGAAAGACAGAGAAATGGAGCTCCTTTGTAACGTGTACCGGGGAAGACCCGTGATAACACGTATAGATAATATAAACCCCTCCAAGATTTGGTTTTTATTTTTTTTTCTTAGCAGAATACTTCAGGCTCATTTAGGCAGTTCCAGTCGTTTATTATTGGAGGAAAGTTCGAGTATTTGAAAATGTTTGTTCTGGCGAAATACGGTGTTAATCAATGAGTACGCCAATGCTTGGTTTATCTTGTCGTAAGCGGTTTTACATATAATTCACGGTTTAGAGACAGCTCGTTGTTATTAAAAAGAAAAAGAAATTTGAGCCCGTGAATTTTACGACGTTTTTCAAGTATGGGTATACTGTTTTCATTCATAAGGTTCGTGGGGGAATCAGTTCTTTGGTACTTGGAGTAAATAAAACGGACCGCTTTGTGTTGGATTAGTTCAAGAGCCTTCGATATTTCTTATTGTGTATGGGTCCAGACGATTGATGCATATTCCAACGAGGGTCGTATAACAGTCAAGTAAGTTATTTTATTAATAGTAGACGGAGCATGCTTCAGTTTGTGTTTCAAAAAACCAAGTTTTCGGAAAGAGGGCGCGCAAACAATAGAGATGTGCTTCTTCCAGCTGAGGTATTGGTTAGAGTGACACCAAGGTACATATACTCAAAAACCTCAGCTAGTCTCTGAGTACCAGATTGATATTTAAATTGTAAATTAGTTTTTTTGCTGCTTACTCGGATAAATACGGTTTTTTCTGTGTTTAACCTCATCTTCCATTGCTCGCATCATGCAATGATATTATGGAGGTTAGTGTTTAGCAAGTCCTGGTCGCCATGGGAAGTGATTTCCTTAAAGACCACACAATCATCAGCAAACAGTCTGATCTGAACCGGCGCGGAAACAGTATGAACAATGTCATTATATAAATAAAAAAAATAAGGAGTACCAGATAGATATTTAAATGGTAAAATAGTTTTTTGCTGCTTACTCGCATAAATACGGTTTTTTCTCTGTTTAACCTCATCTTTCATTGCTCGCACCACGCAATGATATTATGGAGGTTAGTGTTTAGCAAGTCCTGGTCGCCATGGGAAGTGATTTCCCTTAAGACCACACAATCATCAGCAAACAGTTTGATCTGAACCGGCGCGGAAACAGTATGAACAATGTCATTATATAAATTAAAAATAATAAGGTGCCAAGAACACTCCCATAGGAAACCCCAGCAGTTACAGGCAATGCTTACAAACTGAACGCCGTCAGACAAGTAGGAAGAAATCCAGTAAAATATACATTTAGGAAGGCCAATCGATTATAGTTTTTGAATAAGCTTATCATGCGGGAAAAGATCAAATGCCTTTGTGAATTCCAAAGCGATGACATCAGCGTGACCTGCCTCATCTAAAATTTGAAAACAACTGTGTACAACAGAGATTAATTGCGTTTCTGTGGAATGCCCGTCCCTGAAACCATGCTGAACACCCGAAAGTATGTTATTTTCATTAGGGGTGTCATAATAAATTTAGCTATAATGTGTTCGACCACTTTGCAAGATGAACACGTTATAGAGATTGGACGATAATTTGGCACCAAGCATTTGTCACCCTTTTTGTGCACTGGAGCCATGCGTTCCACTTTCAAAACACGAGGCAAATGGCCAGAACGGAAGGAAGCGCGGAAAATGATTATAGGAAATTTCGATCCCCTTTCTGCATATCGTCGTAAGCAAAGAAATTTTAATTTTTCTCCTTTAACAAAAGCAAGAACACAACACTCGTGGTTACGCTTTTCGACGTTCGCATACTCGGTCGGTCCGTTAAATTTCATGACGACATCTCTCCTTGCTATTAACAAAGCAGATCCGCAATGAGTCAAAAAAAAAAAACACGGCATGAACACGAATGCAAATGACGTACACTTCTTGGTACATAAATTGTGCACTGAGAGGACATCCTGTGTCCTGGGAGGGGGACTACTCCTCCACCCCAAGCACCAGCTCCCTTTACACAAAATGTTTCATTTACTCGGGCTCTTTCTTGCTACATACGCAACTGCGAAACATTCAAATGCCAAAACAAATACAAAAGAAACCGAGAATTGGTTTGTTGACTGTACCACATACACTTATTTGGACCACCTTCCCATTTGGGGCCACAAAACTTATTGAATACTCAGAACATGACCTCTGTTTACAGAATGCAATTGGAACTACCTTTGGCAGTAGCAACACAATCACACGGTTTACATCCGCACGACACGACTTACACCTGTGAAAACGCAAGTACGTGGCTTACATTTGCGAGCCCGCTCACGTTGTAGTAGAGTGAGGCGCCAAGTGCACATGTGCGGGACGAAAGTCTCCCCGCCCAGGCACTTGCGCCTTTGAAAGCCTCCCTTATGTTCCCGTAAACTTGACCCTTACGTTATTGGAGTGCAACTCAAGTGCACTCACTTTTATGAGCCTCCCGTTATATTCCCATGAAATGTAGCCCATGTATTGGAGTGCGGCTCAGGCGCATCCGCTTAATATAAGCCCCCCTTTAGGTTCCCGTAAAGCGTAATCCGTGTATTGGAGTGCAGCTCAGGTGCACTCGTCCGTTTTGTACCTCAATGAAAGGACAAGACCATTTTCTCAAGAATTCTTCTTCCCCTAAGAAGAAGAGCTTTGCCTCCAGGTTTTCGGTTAGTTTTGTGTGCATGTGGATCAGTAAATTCCACTGGCTACGTCAGGGGAGTGATTGCTTGACAGGAGTATACCTGTTTATCCACAGTACATAACGACCAATCGTTATGAAAAGCACAGCTAGAGGGTTTCTTGGGCACCGTCGGCCCTCCAGGGCGTCATGAATGCGGAGTTGTCTATATGCCCTACTCACTATGAATCAAAATGTTTTGGCCACTGTACATTTGATCATTGCGTGTTCATATTTTCTCCCTCTGATGACAGTGCACACACTTATCTGTCGTTGTTGTACCCCATCTCCTTAGGACAGTTCTCGTCTGCAAGACTGACCACCCATACTTCCATGTTATGTCCTGGGCTTCACACGGTACATTTGCATTAATCAGCGTGCCACAGGGAAAGTTCTTTTGTTCCTCTTTTAAGTTTTCAGGACTCGTCTCATCTCATTTCTGAGCCAGTTCTATGTTCCTCATATCTTCTATTTCTCTTTGTGAATTATGTGCGGTTAGTTTGTTATATGCCGCTATTACTTTGGCGTAAAAGGGGGGAGTCTGAGTTGCCTTGGGGTCATTCGGAGTGTGCTGGGGAAATAAACCAGCTTGCGCTCCCAAGACATATACACTGAGCTGCCTTGCTGGTTGCCCCGTCTGCAGGTCAAGGACCCTAAGAACCCTTTTCAAAGCCTAAGTTACGGCATAATTGGTTATGGAGGGCATGTTCCACCCCCCGAATTGTGAGGGCAGGCCTTGTTTCCCGGTTTTGACCAGGGCTGTTTTATCCGACCAGAACAGGCGCAATACTTCAGATGTAAATTTAACCGCTATGTATCGAGGAAGGGCAGCTGTCCCAGCTATATACCATACTTTCCCTGTAAAAACGTTTAGTGTCAGATACCTTCTAACCGTGTATGGAAAGTCGTAAGCTAAGCCTTCCTTTACATCCTCCCTGAGTTGTTTAAGCGTCTGGTGCCATGTCTTAAGTGATACCTTGCTTGACGTGTAAGTAAGCCTAAGGATTTCTACACGTGGGACGATGGGGATGCCATAAATGTGTTGTTTTTCTAATGGAATTAGGCTTAAGACATTACTTTTTGTGCAGTTTAGTCTTGCACCAGCTAACTCGGAATACTCCTCAAAGCAATTAAGTGCATTCACTAAACTATCTTTGTCTCTTAGATACAAAGTAACATCATCGGCATACGCCGTTACTTTAACTGTCTGGCTCCCTGGAAGCTCTAAGCCTAAGATATGGGAGTTATTTTCGACATTTTTTAAGAACGGTTGTATTGCTAAAAGAAAAAGTAATGGGGAAAGTGGGCACCCTTGTCGTACACCTCTTGTTACGCTCAGACAAGTTGCTACCTGTTTGTTTACTACTAGACCACTCTGCATGTTTTCATAAAGGATTGCTAATATATTAATAAATTGTTGTGGATATCCCAAGGCTGGTAAAGTTGCGAAGATGTAGTTGTGTTCTACTCTGTCAAACGCCTGTTCTTGATTTAAAGAAATGAGCCAGCCTCTAGCCTCTCATGTTTTGGTTTACTCTATTATGTCTTTGTTTAACATGTTTAAGGTTTCACAGTTCCTGTCTGTAACTGAGCAGGCTTGCCACGATGTTATCACTTTCGGCAAAAAAAGTTGTAGTCGTCTTGTTAGTACTGATGCAAGTAATTTGTAATCCATTCCCAGTAGCGTAATGGGGCGCCAGCTTTGAGGTTCGTTCCAAGCCCCGGCATTTGTTGGTATTAGGATATTCCTACCTCCTTTAAAACTGCGGGGTGGTGTGTGCGTTGTGAGAACATCATTTAGTACTGCGCGTAAGAAGGGTCCAAGAAGGTCCCAAAATGTGCTGTAAAACTCCACTAGCAATCCACCCACTCCTGGCGCCTTCCCTTTGCGGAGTTGATTCATTGACTCTGTTAATTCTTTTAATGTAATCCGACCGACTAAGTGTACAAAGTCCTCATCTGGTAATTGTGGAAGACTTGCTAAGTAGGGGCTCGATGTAATGCTGCCGATGTCTCTGGTTGTCTCACTAGAGGTCATTTCCTGAAAGTAGGAAATGAACCTGTCGATGTCCCCAGGTGCAAGATTTGCTTGGTTTGATCTCGTTTGCTTCTGCTTGCAGCTGTCTGTTTTCGTTCATACCTCAAGACTTCTGGGTTGGCACTAGGAGATTGTCTGGCTCGATGAACATTGGCAGAGATGGAGTAAAGCCTGCATAATCTGAAGTGTCTCAGTTGTAAATATTTAAGGTAGGTTTGCGTTAGTAGTGTTGCAGGGTGGCCTCGTTTTATTATTCTTATTTGTTTTAAGATGTTTTTTAACTCATGTGACTGTCTTTATCTGAGCTTTTATCCCTCTTCAATGCAGAGGGTTCTTCCATTCCACTTTTAACGAGTCCCAGTCGTTAACTTGCCTTCTTCGATTGACGCTGCTATTCTGTTTCTTAGGCTGGCTTTGCATGCCCTGTCATATAGTATGCGAGTGTCCAGCTGCCAGCCTTGATTATTGCTTGGGTTTCCTTTGCTAGCTTTTTTAAATTCCTATAGGGCTGTGGT
Organism: Haemaphysalis longicornis; assembly: GCA_013339765.2. Classification (NCBI taxonomy): domain Eukaryota; kingdom Metazoa; phylum Arthropoda; class Arachnida; order Ixodida; family Ixodidae; genus Haemaphysalis; species Haemaphysalis longicornis. The sequence goes on along the minus strand of CM023448.1, from coordinate 46,852,876 downwards.
CCCAGATTTGCGGAAGCGATGCTGCAGCTTCCACTATTTCGCACTCTGTGACAGTGTCTGCCTGAACCGAGCTAACGACGATTCTGTCTAGTCAACTTTTTGTCCTTCCTTGATGCCATGTGTACTGCACTGTTGTTCCGTGAAGGAGTACGTGTGCGTCAATTAAATTAAAATGAAGTATTAGCTTGTTTAAATCACGTCCTTGGTATTCTACTCTATGTGAGGGCCCTATCCTGTCATCCTGGTTTAATACACAATTAAAATCTCCACGGCATATGACATGCCGGTTTTCGATAAACACATATTCTATATTTTTGAACAGGTTTTTTCCCAGTGGAAGGGTATGGGGGAGCATAAATATTAATTAGGGGGTATCAGTCACCACTGCAGTTGAAGTCCAAAACTGTTATTCTACCTTCTTTACAAAAAGTGAAGTGGCTCTGTGCCAGCAAGGATGTATTAAGGACTATTATGCCAACTGCGCAAGAGTTCTGCATTGGGAATGAGAAGACGCCCTTAAGCTCATGCTGAGTCTCAAATTTTTGGAAATCCTGAATAGATTTGATATTCGTTTCCTGTATGCACAGTATGTTGCATCTGTTTTGTTTCGCGAGGTCTATTATTTGCTGCTGTTTGGTGGGCGATCTAAAACCCCGAACGTTCAAAGTCCAAATGTTCAACATTTTATAGATGGATTGTTAAGGTTCGCGCATTCATACACTGACGGCGACACCAAGGCATTCGTAAGCAAAAACCAAAAAAGCACCGAAACAGAATAAGAAAAACGCCTCTGATATTGGAATTAAAGGCCAGTTGCACACTTGCACCTGCTGCTATTTTTTGCTGGTACTGAATTGACAAGGACGGTTGTACACTTGCTGTGGCTGCAGTGTCAGAATCACTTTACAGGAGGAGGTGCGGGCGTTGCCCTGACTGCCTTGGCAGGCGCATCGCACACAACACAGGTCCTTTTCCCCGTCATTGAATATTTGCGGGCACGCTTCTCCATCGACACCCTTTCAGGCGCAGCAATTCCCTGGTGTAAGCCCCGTTCGTCGGGCGTGTCCGCTGTTCCAGCAGGCCGCTCAACCGTGCGAGACAAGAAAAGATGCCTGAGAAATGCAGGGTCCCCTACAGGAGCTTTATCTGACTGCGTTGTCTTTAGAGCGGGCCGTGCACCGCACTCAGCCTGTAAGCTCCAGCTCTCTCTAAAACCGTAAACCAAGTGAGAGGAGTACGCTTTCCCTGCCCTGCATTTCGTTACAGCTGTTAGCCACCTGATACTGTGTTTTGGGGGTCGGCGTGCCCGCCGCTTGTCACTCACAACTCCAACTCCTCACCCCGATTGGGGGCACGTCTGTTTGCTCATCAAGGGGTTCACATGATCTGCGGGTGCCAATGAGGCACCGGAACACACGAAAACAATGTTGTCCTTTCCACCGCCCTTGCCTATACGCTCGGGCCCGTGCCTGCGCGATTGCTTATTTTCAATTTCTACCATTTGTACTAGCGACCTCCTCTTCCTCCGTCTGCATAAAAAAACACTATCACCAGGAACGAAGACGCGAGGAAAAACGAACGAAAACACTTGGAGAGAGAAAAAAAAACATGTAAATAACCTTATTACAATATTTTTGACACATGTCATCATCATCGTAATCCTCAAAATTTTTTCTACTCGTCCATTCCTCTGAGTTAAACAGTTGCTCACGCCATTTTTCCATGCTCTTGAGTTTCTTTTTGACCTTGCTGGTCGAAGCGTCGCTGTCGCTTGGCCGGCTTGCTCTTTTTAGCTCGTCGCGTGCTCTATTACACTCACTCACTCTCCTCGTCCCCCTCTGTCCGTCCGTTTCGTCCGTGCTGGTTGCACTGTCGCCACTGTTTGTGGAGGTTGTCGGCTCGTCTATGACGAGCCTGTCGGTCCCGAAGTTCCCGAAGCAACTTCGTCGTCCTGTTCTGCGGTCGGCAGCGCAACGTGCGCCGCGGCCGGCAGCGCAGAGTGCGCCGCCACCTTCCGCACGGCTGTCGGGTCGCTTCCGTCGTCTCCTTGCTGCGCGCCCGGCCCGCCGCGACGGAAGTCGGAGTGCGTGTCTGTCTCGTTTTCTCCATCGTCGCGATGCAAGCTCAGCTTTCCTCGCCCTTTGGGTGCCCGTCTTGCTTCTTTGGCTTTGTTCGATGCTGTCGCCGCATCCGCGGCCGTCTCCGTCCCCATCATGGCGGCCGTCTTCTCCTCCGCCGCCATCATGTCTTCCCTCCTCCCCGGGCCGCTCCCGGCTGCTGTCGTCATGGCGCCCATCTTCTGCGTCGCTATCTTGTCTCCTTTCCGTCCCGAGCACTGCCCGGTTGCTGCTGTCAGGGCAGCCGTCTTCTGCTAAGCCGCCATCTTGTCTATAAATGCTTTGAACGGCTTGGATGAGGACGCAGAGTTGAAAAAACAGCGATCTCTAATTTGTCTTGTAAAACGCACGCAAGTGGTACAAGGATAACGCGAGATCGCTGAGGCTCTTGTGGTATACCTGTAAAAGCCAGAATTCAGGTTAAATGTGTTGTAGAATAAATAAGAGGAAGCACTGGAAGCTGTGAACACGAAAAGTCACGTCTTTCGTGGCTACAACGGTAAGCGGTGCAGGGTGATTGCCTGATATTGTAGAGCAATTAGGTCCGCGCACAGAGAGTTTCGTAGCGTACCAAAAGACGGCAATTAAGAAATCTGACAGCCATGTCATGCACAAGCGAGTAGTAGCGGACCAAACTGTTTTACGCGTTCCGGGTTAGCTTTCCTCGAAAGACTGCAGCAAGAATGTATGCGCTAGAAAACGTGAAAAGGAACGAGTAGAATAGTGCGGGAGGCAAACAAGTAACGAAGCGTAAGTGTGGCATTCTTATGACCCACACGCTGCCGAACGCTGTTAATCTGACAGGCACACTAGTGACCACAATGCAAAATGGCAACAGAAAGCTGAAACACAATACCCAAAATTAGGCGAGCCGGGTTAAGGGAAAGCATTGCGCCACAGGGAGATCCCTTTCTCAGGGGTAGCAGCCGGGTATATACTGTGCTCGTCCAGCGCCATCTACTGCTCCGATTGAAATTGAACTTTTTTTCTGCATTAGAAATATTACAACAGCTTCACCCTTCTGCTTCAACGACCGCGGTATAGAAAACTGTACTCTGGTGGCCAGGGCAGAATGCATTGAAAAAAGTTAAGCATGTGCAAACCCTACCTGGGGTGAAGTACATTTCTGAAAACTTGATTCGGGGGGACCTACTGTGCGAACCTAATTAAAAGTAAAAAGGTTTGTTACAGCGGATGGTAGGAGATGCACTATTGAAAAAAAAAACATAAAATAAATACTACATCCGTATACACTTGAAGGGCGGTTCTCTTTTAGGACGTTATGCACCTAAATTTACACTAAACTTTCCTACTTAACTAACCTGCCATATTGTACCTATTCAAAGATAATTTAAAGGAGTCCCTACGTTTAATTATTCCTTACGGGTGATCACACAATATGGCAGGCAAGCATAGCGTGGCTCCATGGTGACTTGAAAGCCGGACCTACCCGGCAGTTTCTTCGGGAAAGTGTCATTGAGGGGCAGAGATTCCACCAGCAACACCAAGATTGGTTAGATTTTAATCAGCCTTAACTACTTTGAAGTGACGAAAAATTATGATGCCAAGTAGGAGGAACGGGTGGTATGTTTACGTCGGAGTGTGTCGTACCACATTCAGTGTGTAGTTAATTTTAGTTTGTACAAATGGGTTGAAGTGTGGGATTTAGTTTCAAAATAAACCTTGTCTAATATGTGGTCAGAATCGCGGGTTTCTAAAAAGAACTCTCCTGTTTATGCTATTTGTTCACGACCACTAATATTTGTATTCGTATATGTTCGCTTAGCTGAATTCTCCGCACTTTTAAAAGCTAAAAGTGCTTTTGTATCTTTGAAGTTTGTTTAAACGCGGGGTGCACCATATCAGAACGTCTGATTGTTTTTTTTTGCATTTCACCGGGATTTTTAGGCTCGTTCCTGTCTTGAAACGGAATATCGCTTGACCGTAACCCGACGTAACTCCCTGGACTACTCCCACTAATTGTAAGAGTGGCTAATTGGAAGGCGTCGGTACTTCCAAGTATTGTTGAGAGAAATGTCGTGTGCCAGTCGTGCCAATGGTGCAACGATAATAGTTTCGAGTAACAAAATCGACCGTGAACAGAAACAGGTTAAAAGCGCAAGTGTAAAACGGGAAAATGAATTTCAATGCCAAAAATTGTGCTCTGACAACAGGTTGAGAGCTTTGGGCGAACATGTCTATTGTGTATTAATATTAACGCAGGAATTTTTAGTACAGTAAGCTAGACACCCAGTACTGAATGTATAAATTGTTACAATTCCGTACTTTCTCTATATACAGATTAGGGACATCTTGCAAACCGTTACAATATAAATTGGTTAGGTGAATGGCATATATTTAAAGATGCGTCAAGTTGCTTCATCGGTTGGGAGCTGACGATATGAATAATCTGGTGATTGAGATGGTGATGTCTTCGTTCAGCAATGGATCAACATTGTGTAACAAGAATGTGTATGTTTGCGCGCGCATCAGTGAAGTGCACCGTAATAAAAAAACGCTGAGAGACAGTTATGGTGAATAATGAGCGTCTGAGAAGTAAACAGTAGTTGTAGACATTGGTTGAAGCAGTCTTCCTTACAAGGGTTTGTGAGAATTTTGGGGGATAAACCACTGAAGAGACGACAGTTTAATGAGTCGAGGATAATCACCCAGATAACACATAAGAAAACAAAGAGGCTGACGGCGACAAAGATAGAAAAATATGATTATGGAGCCAGAAAGGAGCGCAATCGGGAAAGCCCCAATAAATAATTACGAAATGAAACATTGAAGGAATGTCACAGTATCAGAGAAGAAAGGATATTTTCTTGAAATAGCCTAATAATAGACGACGAAGGGTGGAGATCCATGCTTAACGCCGCGAAGGGACAATGTTCCTTATGTTCTTAAGCAGCCAAGACAGGGATGACACAGCCAAGTCACTGACGGTACTACGCATGCACCATCGGGTGCGGGCCAAGCACACGTTGGTTTCAGTCGCCTGAATGCAACGCCAATCAACGCTGTTGCCGGAGCAGCGAGGGCGGATGAGTATCTTGCGGCGGCAGCAATGAAACATCCTCCTCCGCTATGACGGTTACGCTCCCCAAATTTACCTTCGCTGCCTGTGGTTCCCAGCCACAACTGTAGTAAATGTTCTCCAGCCTCCGAGACGTTAGTGCCCACGTCTTATGAAAGCATCTACTTAATGAATCCTCTCCCTACGAAACTGTTAATTTTTCAGGAGAGAAACGTTACAGCGACCAAGATGAAATAGAGTAGTTGTTGAGCAGTAAGTAGGTTTGGTTTGATTGGTTTAGTTGTACAGTCGTGTGGTTTGCATTCCATAAATAAATTTTGTGAAGCAGAGTCCTTTTTACTGTCACCGTCTTCTATGCCGGTATATGCACTTAACATGCAGAAAATGATGTTGAACAATTTTTGTGGAACAAGCTTTTCCCCAAAAACATGTCACTATGTATTCTTGTCACAATGCCGACCTGCCAGGACTGCAGTGAGAACAAAAACTAATTCTCCAAGAAGTAAAACTGAAGGGGCCTGTACGGAATAACTTTTGTGAACAGTGCTAAGTTTCATATCTCGTCTCAGCTACTTATAGCTTCGTAAAAGTCTCAGATGCACGTCCTTTGATGTAAGGAAAGAGCTCCAGCTGTTTTCGTTCTTGTAGGGTATTTCATGGGTATTTGTATCTTTCTTTTAGTTCAACATATTTGCAAGTTCTTTCCACATTTCATAAAAGTACAGCAATATATCTGTTCTCCCCGGTATGAATACAACTGGTGCCTTCTGCCTACGGTATATGCTGGTTTCACATGCTTTCCTTTTTAGAGCAAGGGAATATATGAGAAAAAGATTTTGGGGAGTTTTTTTATCGTAAATGGTAGTGTTTACACAGTCCCTGTATCATCAGTATAAAACAGAAACTAACCGGAGAACGTGCACATCATCAGAGATAACGTATAGAAAAATTCAAAAAAAAAAATTCTGTACAATTTTTTGTGCTCATTTGTTAGGCATGTTATGAATATCCACGTAGAAGTAGAAAATAAATGTTCTTATTATATTACTGTTTCAACTTTAAGCCCTAACTGGAAAGTAGAGAACAAAACCTGGTAACTGGTCTAAAGACGGAACAAAGTCTTACCCATGCAACACTAATTTATTTTTTTATTTATGTACCTTCAAAGCCCCGAGGCCATTACAAAATGGGATATACAAAAACTGGTTACAACTTTGTCAACTATACATTTGGTAAGGGAACTGTAACAAAGTGGTGAGTCAAAACAGCAAGTAATAAACTTGAAAAGAAGCGAGCGCACATTGTCAACACGCGTAATACACCTTACACGAAAAGAATGGTTACATATGATCACCGGTTTCTAAATAGGGCAATAAAGCAGATTGGAAACACGATGGATCAGTGAGAGAGACTAAGGTGAAGGTAGGGCATTCCATTCGTTTATACACAAAGAAGTTAATACTGGTATTTGTTAGTGCTCGAAAATCTTGGTTCAATCAGATGCGTATGGTCCATTCGAGCAGATATGTAAGGAGCATGGGCGATGAAGCTTCGGGAAAAAGTTGTGTCACTATTATACGAAGAGTGAAAAAAAGAAAAGGCAAGACAACTTTCTGCGCATGGCATGAGAAGGAAGTTCCAAATTATGCTTTAGTAATGAGACGCTTTCATAACTAGTGTAGCAATAACAGATGAACTGGCTGCTTTATTTTGTACTGATTCGAGCATATCAATCAATATTACCGTTTGAGGGTGCAAGATAGTTGACGCATCCTGAAATAAAGGCCTGACCCAAGTTTTATATGCTGTATGTTAGTTTCCGCGTTTGCGCACTTAATACGACGCTTCCGCAGACCGAGTTTTTTATAGGGTTCATTTGTAATGTACTCAAGATGAATGCTCCATGTTAAATCCTACGTTAAAAAAATGCCAAGGTCTTTTATTGATGACCCCGTCTCTACTATGGTGTCATTAGTTGCATATGTGGGAGGAGGGTTGAATGTACCGGGAGAAAATCTGATGTGTTTGGTTTTTTCAATGTTATTTTCCATTTGCCACAATCGGCCCCGCTCCGCGAGTTTCATTAGGTGTGAGTGTAGGGTAAAAACGTCGGTTAGTTCTGGTATTTCCCTATATACGACACAGTCGTCCGCGAATAGACGTATTGAAGAGGCAATGCTAGATCTGATGTCGTTATTGTAAACCAAGAATAATAAAGGGCCAAGCGCAGATCTCTGAGGAACTCCTGATCTGATTAGGCTTTTTCTGGAAATTACATTCTTGAATTTTACTGATTTGTGTCGGTAGCATAGGAATTCCTCAATTCATTTTGTCGTTTTTTTTTGTCAAGTTGAAGGTGACGGACTTTGGCTAATAAACTTTCCTTTGTACGCGATTGAATTCCTTAGAAAGATCTATAAAGATTGCATCTGTAGGAACAGAGTTAGGCATGGATTTATGTAGGTCAGTTAACTGTTCAAATAGTTGGGTATTGCACGAGTGGTTGTTGCGAAAAACATGCGGGTTCTCGATGAGTAAATTGTTTCTGTGTGCATGCGCTATAATGTGCGAGTAAAAAATATGCGGTGGTAGCTTGCAAAAAATACACTTTACACAAGATAGGCCGGTAATTGTTAGGAGCGGACGTTTCGCCAGATTTGAATAGAATTTTAATATGAGCATATTTCCAATCATCTGGTACACAGGCCGTATCAAGCGATTGCTGAAAGATGAGTGTCAATTGGTATGCTGATGTGTGGCAGGGTAATGTGAGAAGTTTGGCGCTAATCCCATCAGGCCATGGGCTTGTTTTGCAAGAAAGACGTCTTATAGCACGCGCAACCCCATTTTGGGTTAGGGTAATTGAAAGAAAAGGGTGGAGAACGATAGCTTGGTCCGGCATTGAAAAATGTAGTGTTTTTTTCGGATCGGATTTAAGAACGATGTGTAGAGTGCAGTTCAAATAATTGTCCTTTGCCTCTTTCACAGAAGTTTCGAATTCCTTTGTTATATTTTTATAACTAAGCCAGTCCACCAGTAAAGTTGTTCGCGTAGCCTTTTAGAATGCACGTTTTTTTCTGTTTAAGCACTTTTTACATCATGTGTGAACCATGCATCATTAGTTTTAGTGCTGATGGTTTATTTCGGGACACAGCATTCTTCTGTTTGTTTCAGAGTGTCACAAAATAGGTGCCTGTTTTTATTTGTTGTGCGATTTCCAAAATCAGGTTTGAATCTGGGTATAAATTCTTCAAACATTCTATTCATCCTCTCGGTGTCAGCGCATGCATAGTTCAACAAGTGTTTGACAATCTTAGCACTGCCCACACGTGGTATGGAAAGGGAACAGTGAACGACCCTGTGATCGCTAATCTTTTCCAGAGCGCGGGTGAGGGGATTCCCAGGAAGGGTAGTGAAAAGCAGGTCCCAAATATTAGCGCCACGGCTGGGTTCTTCGACTAACTGTGTAAAATGGTGAACATGTCCCAAATGAAAAAAAAAAACGCGAGCAATCGTGGCGATTGGAACTGTTACTGGCAACGGATGAGGCCGACCATTCGATGCCGGTATAGCAAAAGTCGCCACCTAAAACCAGTAGAGCATTTCGATAGTATTAAGATATATACTCGAGGGAACTATTCAAGAAGTCTCTAAACTCAGGACCGCTGTGGGGTGCACGATAGCACAACCCAATTAAGAAAGTGATATGAACTGATCGTGCAGTAACCCAAATAATTTTGAGGGGTGTTTCGTAAACGATAGCCGACGGTTAGAATTCTTTTTAACTACTATTATAATTGCTCCGCCTCTAATACTTCTCTGCCCTTGCGAAATACGGCAAACTGTGTCGGAAAGTTCAGTTCACAGTTTGAAATTTCACCGCAGAGCCATGTTTCCGAACCAATAATTGTATCAGCCGAACACGTGTAGATAAGTGCTTTTAGGGTATCGAGCTTGCTGAAGATTCTTCGGAAATTCGCTAACAGCACTGATACATCAGATCTAGCGGTTGATTTTCCATTAAGTGATACCGCTTGTCAATCTGCGGAAGTAGGTTGTAACTTGGGCACGTGTACAATACCGCCTTGTTGGTCAGTTACTTCCGTCGAGAATTCGCGGTTAGTTGTATTTGACAATACTGTCGGTGCCTGAGTCATATGAGAAACATGCGATCCCAAATGTAAAGGTAGTTGAAGCGCAGCTAAAAACGTTAGTTTCCTTTACGGTTTTGTTTAGCAAATTACCTCAATTTTTTACGCGCTATTTGCACTTTAGCCGAGAAACTTTCATCTATCCGAACTTTCGGGTACTAGGGTCGGCAGTTTGGGGGCATTGTGCAAAATGTGAGTTTTGACTTGAAGTTATTAAACTTAACAATATTGGGTCTATCAAAGTTCGCGCGCCGCTTACCTAACCCATCAGCCTGTTCAATATCGCCAGTTTGTACTCTAAGGTATGTAGAAAAGAAGTCTTTCACTACGTTTTCTGATTCCTCATAACCCTTTTTTGATTTCAGGAAGAACTGTGACTATAAGGTTGTGTCTTCTCATTCTGTAATTCATGTCGTCCAATACGTCAGTCATTTCTTCGTTTACCTTGGTTATGCTCGATTTCACTTTACGGACGGAGACACCTACGGCCTCGACCTTAGTCTCAATCTGCGTTATTTTTTGAGGTCACCCTCAATTACAAGAATACGGGAGGTAATACTGAGAATGTCATTTTTTTAATTCTGCCAGGGTAGCCGTTGTTTCACCTGGAAATTCCCTTATTGAAGCTAAAACGTCATTAATCTTAGGACCGGGGTTTGCTTCCACATCGCCTGCGCAAAGGAGCAGTAGCACAAAGCACGTGCATAGAAGCAAGAACGAAGGTCTCAGGCATACAGTGTGAAAAAGGATTGAAGCAGCAGAAAATCGAGCACTAATGGGGCTTGCGGGCCTTCGGCAAGAGACAAATCTATCAATTCGCGCACGGTACGTTGAAAAGTCTACATCCATGACACTTCTTTCGACACAGAAAAGAAAAACGTCTCAAAGTGGGGATCATCGACCAACCAAAGGCTGTTGACCGAGGTCAAGGAATGTGTCAAGCGATATCCCTACCTAGAACATCAAAAAGTCGACTTAGCCATGGTAGCAAACAGCCGCGAATACCAAGGAACAGGTGCTGGGAGTTACTGTTTAAAGTGTGTGGTGGCGCTGATGTCAGTGTGACATCAGCGGTTTAGTAAATAACACCCTTTTTGGACAATGACGGGGACGGATCCAATCTGTGGGGCAAGCGAGCGGCAAGGCTGGAAATAGGCGGCACGAGGCAAGGGTTCCTAGAACATCAAAAAGTGTACTTAGCCATGGCAGCCAACAGCCGCAAATCCGAAGGAACAGTTGCCGTGAGTTTCTTTTTGAAGGGTCTGGTGGCGCTGATGTCGGTATGACGTCAGGTGGTGGTGGTGAATGACGCCCTTTTTGGATGATGATGGGGACGGTGCCAATCTGTGTTGACAGCGGGCGGCAAGGCAGGAAAAAGTGGGCACGAGGCAAGTGTTCCTAAAACAGAAAAATGTGACTTACAATGGCATCTTAGCCATCTGAATAAAAAAAATGGCATACGCAATTTTTGTGCAACAAATGTCGGATGTTTTAGCAGGAAGCACAATTTACCTTATTTATCTTCTTTTGGGTAATGGTCCCATTACCCAAATAATAACTTATACGTCTTCATGATTGTTTATTATAACAAATGATAATAAGGCAGAGGCTCGCCAGTAATTGCGAATTGTCATCCTGGTGCTATTTTGGCATATACCGGGTACGTAGCTAAAATTATAATTTAACAATAACATTACATGACTAAAAGCAGATTTCGTTGGGGAACCGCTAAGTAAACTTTTTTTTTTACAAACTTGGACTACTTTCTTGTATCAATTGAAATATGCTGCCCTGCAACCTAGCATTGTCTTACTACCTCCACAGTTTGGGTCTAAGCGACGCGATCATGAATGAGAAATTGAGGACACAGGCTGCAGTGCTGGTGTTTGCAATGGTTCTTTCTTTCACATAGTGTTTGTGAATGAAATGATCTACCAAGTGGCATTGTTGATATTTCATCAGATCACTGTTCTGCACGTTTTTGTCGCACTTGTAGTATCTATCTTTTCGTTTTTCTGCGACGGTGAGATTGATTGCACATGTGACGCGATATTGTGCTGGCTTGTGTCGTACGCTCACCTTCTTTTTTTCCTTTGTGGGATGAATTATATTCATGTGTTTATGAATTCCCGCCCTGCTGTAGTTTTATAAGGGCGCTGCAGGTAATCTGAATGAAAAATATGAGATTTGGTGTGTTTCTGAGAAAGACTTTATTGTTTACAGAATTCCCATTTCACGAAAATAGGATAAACATATATTTTCTGAGGGTTCATGCTATATTTTGGTAATGTCTTATACCATACAATTACATTTGGATTTTCGCATTTTACTGAACCCTGACTGACACCTAATTTATTTTTTCCATGAACAATATTTTTACCGGTAATAATTTACAAGAATAATTTTTTGAATACAAGTTACATCCACGTTGATCCACACGCAGTCGTTTGTTATTGTGTACAACAGATATTTCCAGTGAACTCGTTCAATGGGAGGTCTTCCGGGCGGAGATGCGTTTTGGAGTGGTCCGGCGTTCTGCTGTGACCGGGATACAAACACCATGATATCATGCTACGTTAACGGTGAACAGCAAGTTATGCATTGCTTTTAACCAAAAAAGTAAGAAGGAATGCCTGTCAGTAATTAGGCTTCATTGTAAAAGGCAAAACCGCTCTACCCCTCAGACACACACTTCCAAACCTGCAGATCCCGGAACTGCGTCGGTGTATATCCGGACCCCACAACTGTTTCTTTCTTCCATTGCTCCAAAAGCACGGAAAATATATATGGTCGCGAACAATGTATGTGTTTGTTTATTTATTATTTGTTTTACTGCCCGGCCATGCCATGTATCCTACGTGTGTCCAGAGCGAAGCGCGTCTTCCATTCTTTATGTTTACGCCGCATGGGCTATCTCATTCAGATAAGCAGACTGTTTCACCCTGACGTCACTAAGCCCAGATTATTCTTCTTTGATGTACAATGTTTTGTATGCAAATCGGCGGTTTCAGAAACACTTGCACCGAATGATAAAAGCCTGCAGAACAGACGGCGTGGCATTTTATTCGACGACACTCGCCTGTGGAAGTCACTTTGTTGAACGCTGCTTCGCCTCCTCTGTATTCTTTTGAGTTGCTAGGGGACAACAAGTTCGCTCTAATAAACTCGTTTTCTTAGAAGACAACTGCGTCGTCTTTGACTTCATGACATCTGGTAGAGGTGCTGGGCACGAACCCTTAATGCTCCCTACAACCTCGGAAAGCCGCCAAGACAGTCCAACAAGAGCCAGCATCCTCCTGGTAGGTTTACCACCAGAGCTCAGCCTACTACCGGAGAAAGCGAAGATGGGACACGTCGCAACAAGCATCATGGTAAAATAAGCCAATCCTCGCGTCGTTCTGCAGCAACCTCTGGAGCTCCGTGCCTTCCGAGGATCCCGTGGTGAAGACACGTAAGAGTGGCTGGAGAAGCTGGAGCGCGTCCAAAGTTTGAAGTGATGGGATGATGAAAACCTCTAAGGCAAGTGTTTTTCTATTTTCTACCTGGTAGACTCGGCTCAAGTCTGGTTTGAAAATCACGAGAGCTCGCTAATATCATAAAGCTTCTTCAAAGCAGAATTTTTGAAAAGATTCACAGCTGCCCTAAGGAAAGAACCAGCTGAGCTGTTCTTGCAGACGCGAATCCAACACCCTAATGAAGATATTGTGGTGTTTGTTGAGGAGGCAAAGATGCTCTTCCGACGAGCTGACCCCGAAATTGCAAAAGAGAAGAATGTGCGCTTTCTGATGCGGTGCGTTAAACAAGAGCTCTTCGCTGATAAAATTTGGAACCCTACCAAAACCGTCGCAGTGTTCTTCACCGAGCCTTCGAGGTTCCAGAGTACCCTGGACATGCGTTCGAGGCAATTCGATCTACCAATGAACGCGGTTTTGGCGAACTCCGTCAATGCCTCTGGATTGGAGGCGGAAAACTTCCGTGAAGCTATCCGCGCAATCGTTTGCGAATGAACTGAGGAGGCTTTTCCCAACTCTGCCGCAACCCCAGATCGCCTCCATGACTGACGTAATCCGAGTCCAACCCCTACGCCGTCGGAAGCAGGCCACGCACCACAAGCCATGGCCTACTCCATGAGTGATCGTGGACCCCGCTACGATCAAAGCCGCCGTCAAGAAGACCCATTTTACTGCCGTCCACTGTCGCCCGCACGACCCCCTGCAGCCCAAAACCAGAACCCGTTGAAGACAGGCGTCCGTCGTACCCCCGATAATCGTCCGCTATGCTACCACTGCGGAGAGGCCGACCATATATATCGTCGCTGCCCCTACAAGAGGCTCGGTTTGCGAGGGTTCTCCGTCGACGCTACCCGCCCCCGACCCGCACAGCGCCCCTCGGATATCGCAGATTGCCTGTCCAACACCAGCCGTGGACCAGCCCGTATTAACCTATCGCTGTCGCTGTCGCCCTACCCATACCAGTCGCCCAACCAGCGCAGCAATGCTGATTTCGCACGTGGAAGGTCTTCCACCTTACGCGGTGGAAACTAAAAGAAGCAACGTCTGGAGGTAAAGTGGCACGACCGCGAAAAAATGAAAACTCTCCAACGACGCCGAGACTCGCGCAAAACGATGATTCGGGACACCCTGCGCTCGACGACACCATCTCACCCAGACCTGACTCCAGAACACGACGACAACCACTCGGCGCGATGCCTACCCGACCTGACCGAACCGGTCGCTGAGAAGACGACGACCGCGACGCACAGTTCCCGGCCATCAACACGCACAAGCCGAGATGCGACGCCATGACGCAACCGGAACTCAAGGAAGGCAGATTCCGAAGTTCAGCTGTCCATCGATGGCTTTCAAGTAGTCGCCCTCATAGACACGGGAGCCGACTACTCAGTAATGAGCGGATAATTCGCGTCTAAGCTGAAGAAAGTTAGGACAAGATGGGACGGCCCACACATACGCACAGCAGGAGGCCACGTAATGAACGTAAGTGGAACGTGCCCATCGCATGTCACCATAGACGGCACGACGTACCCTGTAGCGTTCGTCATTTTGCCTAACTGCTCCCGTGACGTAATTCTTGGAATTTACTTTTTGACAGACAACGGCGAAATATTGGATCTACTGACTACGTGTATAGCCTTTTCCTTCGATCACTCTATGACGCCGGTACAGAACCACGAACACCTTGCTGTTTTAAGGAACGCCGATGATCATTCCACACTGCCAACCCGCGCAAGCTTGATGATCCCCATCTGTTGTGAAGATGCGGTTCCTGACGTCGACGCTGTCGTAGAAGGATGCTTCTCGGCCGCGGTATCTCTTTTAGTAGGCATTGAGCGCTTTAGGCAACGCCAATCTCACGTTTTCTTCACCAAATATACTGACGAGTACCAGCATTTAAACAAGTGCGCTGCAATTGCGTTCCTCGAAGAAACGCATGCAAGTGACTTGACTGCGGCGTCCGACTTTGAACGTGCACACGAAGATACCTTCAAGGTTAATAATCACTTCTAAGTGAATTCGGCGCTACCACAAAGAGAACGGAACAAATTATTATCTTTGCTGCGCCGCTAGAGAGCGTGTTTTTCGTAGAACTCAAAACAATGTCGGACACCTCTAGCGAAGCACCGACTAATAACTGAACATGGAGAGCGACCTACCCCATAGTCACCGTACCGCGTCTGTTCACGCGAGCGGGATGCCATCCGTAATCAACTCGATGACATGCTCAGCGACGACATTATAGAGCCATCGAAAAGCTAGTGGGCTGTGCCAGTCGTACTTGTGAAGAAAAAAGACGGCACTATAAGACTTTGCGTTAACTACCGGCGACGGAACAAAATCACCAAAAAGGACGTGTACCCCCTATCCCGAATCGACGACGCCCTCGACCACCTCTGCCACGCGAAGTACGTCTGATCATTGGATTTGAAGACCGGCTACTGGCAAATTGAAATGGATGAGAGACACCGAGAGAAGAGTGCATTTATAACCCCGGACCGCATATACGAGTTCAAGGTGGTGCCATTTGGGTTGGGCATTGCGCCAGAAACGTTTCAACGAGTCATGGACACGGTGCTAGCTCGCCTGAAGTGGCACGCCCGCCTCGTATACCTCGAATATGTTGTGGTGTTTTTTGAGATTTCGGTAAAATGATCTGTGGTTGTGTGGGGGATTTTTCACACTCCTTGTTTGGGATAGTAGATAATAAAACAAGTATATTAATCCAAGCTCCGCGCCAGTTTTCACCGGCCTGACTTTACCGGCCTGGCCCGGTGAAAATTTCCGCCATAGCGAACTTCCCAGGACCGGAAGATAAGAAGGGCGTGCGGATATTTCTCGGAATATGCGCATACTACACGCGCTTCGTCGCAAACTTCGCCCACTTCGGCCGCATTGCAAAACCACTCACCCGCTTGACGAAAGATAGCACCTCTTTCAGCAGCGAAAATGCCAAAGAAACAGCATTCTGCGAGCTGCATCAATGCCTTCAAAGCCCGCCTGCAAAGCCCGCCTGTGCTTGAACATTTTCACGAAAATGCCGAAACGGAAAATGCACACTGACGCTAGTGATATATGCTTGGGTGCCGTCCTCGTACAAAAGCAAAGCGGGTGCCAGAAAGTAATCGGCTAAGCAAGTCGTGGCCTGTCCAAACAAGATAGAATCTACTCAGCCTCTGAGAAATAGTGCATCGAAATTATATTGACCATTTAAAAATTTCGCCCATACGTGTTTGAATGACCGTTCAAGGTTGTGAAATACCACCATGTGCTGTGTTAGCTCACAAATATGAACACCCCGTCTGGGCGTCTTGGTAGGTGGAGTTTGCAGCTGCAAGTATTCGACGTTACAGTAGTCTATAAACAGGGAAGAAACACTATAACGCCGACTGCCAGTTCGTGCCCCCGTCCACCCCCCACCACAAGATTCCGATGAAGACAACGCGTTTTTAGGAGTCGTGACTGCGAGCGACCTGGCCGCCCAGCAGCGGGCCGACCCCGATCTACGCGTCATGATCGACTACCGCCAAAGATGCAACGACGCCGTCCCCAGTGCCTTCAAACGCAACTGACCTGCATTCAGCCTGAAAAACTCCGGCCTCTTGAAGAAGAATTTCAGCCCCGGAAAGAGAGCGAATTATCTTCTTGTCATCCTCGCAGATCTTTGTGACGAACTTTTGGAAGCTTCGAAGAACGTCTTGCTGGGCTAGTTGGTGTTGGTGAATAGATGCCATGATTTGAAGCGCAACAAAAACACACGGACGAAGAACAGTGTAGACGGGACAGGCGCTAACTTCCAAGCTTGCCACGACGAACCGTCTTCCGGGCATCTCGGCACAGTTCGCACAATTGGGAAAATGATGATGAAGTACTACTGGCCCCGCCTTGCATCCCACGTCACCCACTACGTCCGGAGCTGCCGTGGCAGGCAGCGACAAAAAACACCACGGACGAGACCCACCGGACTTCTGCAGCCGATCGCCGTCCCATCTAGTCCTTTCGAACAGATTTCAATGGACCTTCCAGGCCCGTTTCGTAAATCCCGATCCGAGAACAAGTAGATTTTCGTAGCGACAGACGACAAGACGCGCTACGCAGAGACCGCACCTCTTCCGAGGGGGATTGCACAAGAAGTCGCAAATTTCTTCATAACCAAAGTTGTTTTGCGACATCGAGCCCTAGAAGTTCTCATCACGGACTGCGGAACGGCGTTTACTGCGGAGCTGATGCAAGGAATATTACGCTACAGCAACACGGATCACCGAAGAACGACGGCCTACCACCCCCATACGAACGGACTAACGGAACGCTTGAACGCGACAATCGCGTTAGTAAATTTACGTGTACTTTGGACAGCGCCATTTTAAGCGCTGGCTGGGACCATCTTGGACACTTTACCCTGTTTACTCACTCAACTGCACTATACACTGAGTACATGCGCAATGTCAGCGAAAGCTGAAGTGGCCCGTGAATTCGCTCATGCAACACTTTTGGCACCGCAGGATGTCCCAAAGGCCCGATACGATACCCACTACTGTCTGGCCCACTTCTCTGCGGATTGTCTTGTCTTGAGTAGTACCCTTACGACGTGTTGGCCTCTCTGATAAGCCTCTATCTCGATACGCTGGCCCTTATCGTATCATTGGCCAATTACTGACGTGGCAAACGAAGTTGTTCCTCTTCGGACACCTCCATCACGGGGGCATCAGCCAGCTGACATCACCCATGTTGTGCATCTAAAGCTACACTACTTTCAAGTAACTGTCAGAACCGCTCCTCTTGAACATGGCTGGTACCGAGACGGTGCTTCCACTGCCTGGGGGGGGGGGGGCATTTAACGCATCCTTCTGAAGGACGCATCGCAGCCGACGAGGACAAGAAACCTTAGAGCCAGTAGGATGATCGCTGTTTGCTAGATATGGCCAGCCGTTTGTACGACAGTACCTCTGAACGGTTTGAAAGCTTGTAAATACATCAACGTCGTCACACAACGCGTCGCGTCGCCTGATACCAATATTGTGTACAGAAACTGGAGATGGCGGAATAAGGTCGAAATTGAACGCACGATCCCAAGAATGGCGAGTGCTGAAAAAAATTACACAATTGCTAAATATTTATTTGTTCATTCCAACTTTGTATGTAAGGAATATCGTCCTTTTTCTAGTGTTGTGAAATTTAGTGATACTATGTCATATTAAAACATGTATCAGAGCGGGATCGAGGTTCTGAAATTTTCAGCGATATATTCAAGCTCTGGAAAAGCATTCTCTGTGCAAACAGTCACACATAGTTCTGAATTTGAACCGTTACTGAGGATATCTCGTGTGAAAGTACCTTCCGTTAAATAGCTATTGTTATTACCTCTACACATAATGAAAATATGATTTCGCTAAAGACTACACGACGAATAGAAAGAAGAAGAGACACCACACAGCGCATTAATAAAATTAGATTCTTTCCACACTCATATACTACAATATCATGTAGACGAGCTTTACCCATAAAAGTTTCAATGCCCAACAAAAAGTACAAAAAGCAGAAAAAGGTCATTCAACATGAGATATGCGATTTCGTTTGGAAGGATTTGGAAGTAAGACTAGTTCATACATCCCCCGCGCGAACAATTTCACAGGCCTAATTACCTCCCGCGTGAGCGAGTCACGGCTCCCAGATAGCACGTGAGTCTTCTTAAAAAATAGAAGAAATCAGAATCATGGCAATCGAGGCAACAATACCCTTTGATCGAGTGAATAACGATATTAGTGTGTCTGAAGTCTACCGTTTACACGTCTGCACCTTTGGCCGATGTATACTTTTTTTGCAGGACTATTGAACACTGTAATCGTCTCCCTGCGCGTAATGGTACCACCTTATATATGTGTCTAGTTCGGATTCCCTCTCTTCCTTTCGTGTGCACTTGACATGTCAACAAAGCTTTGTAACCGTGCCGGGTGGAGAAAATGCAAGCTGGTGTATAGAAGGTATCACAGAGAATTCGCTGCTCCTGCTGGCCTCGTCGTGCCTAGGTCGGCCAGCTTAATCACTCAAGCGGCTTTTCCTGTATCATGAAGGTGTTAACAGTGCACAAAGACTACGACACAGAAGGAAAAGAAGACATGACAAGCGCTTATACGAACAGTTGAAAATTTCGTCCACGAGGATGGCCTGGTGGGATAGTTGTTGGGCATCATGAACGTTATAACAGCGCGAAAAGACGACGACTCACAGGAAGAGAAGTTAGGGCAGGCGCTGATGATTTCTCTTCCTGTGTGTCGCCGTCTTTGTGCGCAGTTAGCCCCTTAATGATGCCCCACCAACAGCCCACCAGGCCACCCTCGTGAGCTTCATTTCCACTTCTTTGGGCTCTTTCAACTGTTCGTATTAGCGCTTGTCCTGTATTCTCTTCCATGTGTGTCATCGTCTTTTTGTACAGTTACACGTTCATGACGCCCCCCATAGTAGCGCACGAGACCATCCTCGTTGGAATTTCTTACACTGACGCAAACAGATGACGGGAGTAACCGGACTTGGACATACGCTAAACGTGCTGGGTCATCATCTGCGTGCATGAACTACGCAAGGGGTTCGTGACACACAGAGAAGCGATGGTTCTCTTGATTGTATTCATGTGGGGAGGGTGTGAACACAGAGTGTATTGTTTGCCCTAGGACCCTAAGATGAACATACGAGGTTGCTGGTGAAATGTAGGTACTCTTGTACAAACCAAATCTGCACTTAGTGGATTATGCCACTGGTTATAAGCAAAGGATTCAAGTAGTCTTTAGAAAAACGTGAAACACTCTGCAGGTATTTAGGACGACGGGGCAGACATTATACAATTATATTGTAATCATCGACGTAGCAAAAAACCTTAAATTCTTCGAGTCATCCAGAAATTCGTAAATTTTTATGTCCACGACTCAATACGCACGACTCAATACATTTGCGTTTCACTGACCAAACATCTTCTCGCTTAAAAAACAGATACGTGGATGTAAGGTGCATGAATTGGAGCTTCGAAAACATACCGGCACGCGGGCCTACGTTGTTTATAAAAACCACTTAAGGTTTCTCTTGATATTCTTGTGAAATAAGCCGTTATTATTATTATTAATATTATTATTATTCAAAATACCTTACAGGCATTCAGAAAGAGGGCTTGTGGAGGAAGTCACACAAAAATAACGAAGAAAAGTTATACAATGACTAACCATAACGTATACAGATATCAACAAGTTATCATCATCACCAGCCTATCTACGCCCACTGCCGGGCAAAGGCCTCTCCCATTATTCTCCAATTACCTCGGTCCTGTACCAACTGTGAGCAATTTATCCCCGCAAACTTCTTGATCTCATCTGCCCATCTAACTTTCTGCCGCCCCCTGCAACGCTTGCCTTATAGAAGGCAACAAGTTATGTAAGCAGTCCAAAACGAACTTCGTCACATCATTATCAGAACACCAAGAGAATTATACAAAAAAATAAGAACATCATCAAGTAAAACACAATGCGAAGCAGAAAACACCGATGCGAACGGAATAATTCCTGTTTATCTCAGCAATGGTTCTGTAAGGGATGAAAGAATATTTCCGGGTTAGTGAGCGATGCGATGGTATCAAGAAGATAATTCGCCAAACGGATAGCATGTGTAAGAGCGGATGAAATAAATGCGTTCGTGGTGCCGTACATGCGGCCGAAACTACGTTGGTCAAATATTCTGTGTGATGTGGACACAGGGGTTGTCATGCGCAAAGGGTTTGTGCATGTACTGAGTGAATTCATTTGTGAAAATCGCACAGGAGAGCGATTTGCCGGTGCAGATGCAGTGTTTCTAGTGAAATATCGTGCTTTTTTCGTTATACTGGACCTGAACTTGTTGTCTTGTTTACAAACCGTGCAGCCCGATTCTGCAGTGCTCCGATTTTTTCAAATAAATAATTTTGGTAGGGGGACAAAACGGAAGAAGTGAACTCTAACTGCTGTAATAAATAGGTTTAGAGGCTAGGTGACGAACGTTAGAGGGGTCAGAATGCATATTTCGACGTAAGTATCCCAATGGTCGTGAAACATTAGCGCATATGGTGCGAATATGGGTAAACAATGATAGTTTAGATATAAGGAGTACGCCTAGGTATTTATAACTTAAAGCGTGAGTAATTGAATGGTTGTTTAAGAAGTAAGAGAAATTAGAGTAACCCGTTTTCGACTGAAAGAAGTTTTTTTGGCATTTGGTTAATTTGAGGGACATTTGCCACGTATTGCACCAGTCGCACTTAGCATAAAGGTCTTTTTGAAGCGTTACATGGCCACTAGGGTTATTAATTTTCTGGTAGATTATGCAATCGTGCGGAAAAAGCCGCATGCAAGAGGCTACGGGAGAAGGTAACTCATTATTATATATTTAAAAAATAGGGAGCCGAGAGCCATGCCTAGAGGCACACCGGAGGTGACAGGGGAAAGCGGCTAAGTGGAACCATTAACTATCGTAAAC
This sequence comes from Haemaphysalis longicornis, assembly GCA_013339765.2. NCBI lineage: Eukaryota > Metazoa > Arthropoda > Arachnida > Ixodida > Ixodidae > Haemaphysalis > Haemaphysalis longicornis. The sequence continues at coordinate 46,831,563 of CM023448.1, read as the reverse complement.
TGTTAACGCATGGAAAGGAAGTTACGAAGCCAAATAAGGTTATAGAATGTAATCGGAGGGTGGATAACGTAGGGATTAAACGACAGTGGGCTACACGATCAAATGCTTTTGAAAATTTCAGGAAAAAACAATCAGTTTACGAGTTACGGTTCATGGTATTGTGTAAGTTCGTTGTGAATTCAAAGATATTGTCCGTGGAGAATCTAAAGACGAAGATAGTAGTATCGCATAATAAAATATATCTAGTTCTTGGTTTAATTCATCGTAGTTAGCTCTACTGTAATCGTAAAATTTTTTGACAATAAATCCAATGGATGTTAAGTGTACGTTTAGGTTAACTAGGAGCATGTTATGATCACTGAATCCACTGAAGTTTGATACAGACTGAATGATTTCGGGTTCAGCTATAAATATAAATCCAAAATCTTAGAGCCTCGTGTTGGGTTATAACAACTTGCAACAGATTGAAATTCAGGGTTATGTTTATTAGTTCTTCGGAAGCATGACAAGAAAATGTTATCTGGAAAGTTCAAATCGCAAAGCAGATATATTTTGTCAACAGGGCACAACTGGGTCGCTGTTGTCACACTAGCACGCAGGTCAGTCATAAAGGAATAAGGGGAATCTGCGGGCAGATAACAAACACATAACAAAATTTTTACAGAGCCAGTTAAACAAGCGAGCCATAAAATTTCGACATCACATGTGGCATGTTATCACGCATTACGGAAGAGTTTTTTGATTGCCAGGAGAACGCCAGCAACCCTTATATTCGTCTCGTCTCTCCGATATGTTTCCTACTCATTACTTCCGCGCCAAATTTCGTTGTCCGCTATGTCAGGCTGCAACCCCGTTTCTGTTAAAGCACGAATATAAACACAGCTGTCATTTTAAAAGAACATATTTGCTGCGCTTGTATAGTACACTCTGTATGTTGGTAAAAGCCAGTGATAGTGACAGACCTGTGCGGGTTAAAGTAGAGAGCATAGGAACTTCTACTCGCGCACCGCTATCTGGCTATCTGTCAAGCATCAAGACGGTTTCAGTTGCAGTATCGCAGAAAGTAGGCTTTTTTGTCGATGTGAACCTTGTCGACCGCAAGCTTTAAAGGTTTATTTACCTCCCGGAAAATGCTATCAATTTTTTTCTCGGAAAACAAGTTCAAAACGAGCAGTCTTCTCCGATGAAAAAGTTTGTGCCTTTCCGTTTATGTGCGGAGCCCAAGACATTATCCTTGCCTTTAAACAAAGTAAACTTAGCGATCACTGGACGGGTTTTACCCTCCGTATACTTGCCCCGTCTATGTAAGCATTCTAACTGTCCACTGCTAGTTGGAATTTTTAGTTTTTCGGGGCAGAACCAGATTTTATTGTTCGGATGCCGCCCAATCTTTTTTCATCGTCTTCTATTCCGGAAAAGAGCAAATTTGAACGCCGCATCCTGTTCTCGGCATCGTCACACCTTGTTGTTATTGTCTGAAGCGGGTTCCAATGCTCTGCAATGCAGCACTAGTAGACGTATAACCACGTGTTCCAAGCGCTGCAACGTGCGCTGTAAGAGCTTCAATTTCATTCCTTGTAATTTCCTTGTGTTCTGTTACTGTGTTGATTTTAGCTCGTACTGCCACAAGGCCCGATTTCAGGTTGCGTATCGCTGTTAACGCATAATCAAAGGCGCCGGATTAAGTTTTGCTCACAGGAGCCGAGTTGGATTCCACATCACCCGAAAGCATCAGTAGCGTATATCACAGACCGGATGACACCAATGGCGGTGAGCTAAATACATGCTTTTTCACATCAACCAATTCTCGTTGGTATGGCACCGCTATTAAACAGGGATTGCTGCTCTTTCCAGAAGCAGCACGTTGGAGGAAAGTCACCTGATACAACCGTTTGCGTGAGCATTTCATCGTCGCAGCGGTGCGGTGCCCAAACTGGATTACCGACGATCCTTTCTTCCATTCCGCCGCTCTCATGACGAAAGTGGCAGTGGTTAATCCAGGTTCCCAGACGAAGGCAGCCGTCGCGTCTAACGTTGGTGGGACGAGCTGGTCAATATTTCAGTTCGGAAGTGGATCTTTGGATGCAGTGGGTCCCACTCTAAGTGGCCTGGAAGGAGCATTCCAGAGGAGGAAAGCCTGAAAAAACAGTCTCTGTGAGCATTACATCATCCCAACGGTGCCGTGCCCAAACTGGATGACTGGCGATCATTTCTTATATTCAGCCGCTCTCGTGACAAAAGTGGCAGTGGCGAATCCAGGTTGCCAGTCGTAGGAAGCCGTCACGTCCAACGTTGTTGGCAGGAGCTGGTCAGTATTCCAGTTCGGAAGTGGGTCTTCGAATGCAGTGGGTTCTACTCTAGGCGGCCAGGAAGAAGCATTCCACAGCAGGAAAGCCTGAAACAAGTCTACGTGAGTATTCCATATTCGCAGCGGTGCCATGCTCAAACTGGATGACCAACGATCCAATATTATATTCCTAAGCTTTCGTCACGAAAGGGGCAGTGGCGAATCCAGGTTGCCAGCCGTAGGAAACCATCGCGTTCACCGTTGGCAGGAGGAGATTGTCAGTATTCCAGTTCGGAAGTGGGTCTTTGAATGCAGGGAGTCCCACTCCAAGCGGCCGCAAAGAAGTATTCTACAGCGGGAAAGCCTGAAACAACAGTCTTTGTGAGCATTTCATCGTCGCAGCGGCTCTCGGCCCGAAGGTAGAAAGCTAAACATGGTTTAAATGATCTTTTATTTCAATAGAACAAGCTGCAAAGCTCCGGACCAAATTTTGTTCATGAGTGCCAGCAATGGTATTAGATTTTTAAACCCGACACGGGTAACCTACAGTTAAAAGTGCCAGTTCCCTAAAAGGTATCTGGCAATCGGGTTTGCCTAGTGCAGATTTTTGTTACAATCGCTAGAAATTACTGCTTGAGTTTCTGTGTCTAACAATAAAAAAGTTATGAAGGTTGCGTTTTTTAGCCTTGTCTGACGAATAGACAGGTTTGATAAGTACATTTGCACTGTGTTACGCCCGCGCCACAGATTTGATTTTATGCAAGACAAAACTGTCTCGCCCCTCAAGAACGGAAATCAACGCTACTCCAACTTTGCAGGGTGAGACACTTTTTGGTAAATTAACAAACTCACATTCTTTGTCCTCGGACTACAGACAATAACGATTATCTTTAAGGAAGGCTGTTGCCCTGCACAAGGCGAGGTCATTGGCTGACGGCTTACACCACTTTAACATGTCAACCCCCCTTCCCTGATACCCATATGTCCTTTTTGCAGTCCGTGCTAGCACTCGGAACGCGCCTAACCCAAGAAACTTCTGGGTTGGACTGACGAGGTGCGATGCGAAACAGTCCGAAGCGTAGGACCTTTGTGACTGTCTGGGTAAGTGGACATCGCCTAACTCTTGCACAGAGTCCTTCTCAGGCGAATGTTTCGAGGGCAGTTATGCTTGGTGGTGCAGCAAAAATAGTTGCCATGAGAATTCTCTAGAGAGGTCTGCAATCTTAAAGTGCCAAAATCAGAGGCTCCGGGCATTGTAGGATTCAGTTGCGCAGTGAATCCAAAGGCGGGAGCCGTACCAAAAAAATCGCACTTTATGCTGAAACTGCGCACGAAGAACCTTGCACATACCGAGTCCATGGCGTTCTTATGGTGGATACCACTCAACCACGCCATTATGAGGGGACAAAGTCTTCCCAGCAAGTAGAAGTTACAAAAAGCTAGCATGAAAAGAGGCCACCACAAGGAGGCTGAGGAGCTCGATTAGGTGATGCGTTAACAGATATTTAAAGGTGTTGTGCCACCAAATTTTAAGTCTGTAAAAAGCCTGCTGTAGGCTTCCTCTGCATGCAACGACCCTCAACACGAAGTGCTGGGTACAGCAAGCGCTTAATATATATTTTAATTCGCTTCTAAAAATTACCTAAATGCTCTTCTGGAAATCGGGACCCATCGCTAGCGCCACTAACCATGACGTCAGTGAATTGCCAGCGCAGCAAAGTTTGTGACGTCATACAACGCTAGCTACTCGAGCGACGTGAACGTGAACTCCAGTTACCACAGTTTGTTTGGTCGCTTGGTCGCATCGACACACTATACCGATACGACGGCGACGACGACGCGACGCCGACGAGTCGTTAAAACATCGGCCAACTGCCGAATTGCCAGACCGCGTTGTCACACCACGCCGACGGCGACACAAACACGTCGGCCGATGGAAAGTCGCCGTAGTGTGACTGACTCGCCGACCGAAGACGCCAACAAAACCGGTCGCCTGACTGGTCGCACGACGCGTCGTCAATCGACCGAGAAGCGAAAACTGCGCCCCGACAACATTCGTGCCGCAATGAACGCGGCTCTATTTTGTTAGTTTCTGGAGGATAATAAACTCAGTAAGTTCCATGAAGCCCATACAACTCAACACTAGCGCTAATGCGATCCGTATTTTGGCGTTCGACGCTTCGGCCGTGCTCTTCGGCGACGCCGCTACCCCGGAATGCGTGTGCGATCGGCTCGCCTGTAGAAAATATAAGGTCAGTTTCGTGCAGAAGAACAGTTACGTAGGGTAATTTGGGTAATAAGAGATCAGTATCGGCAAAGGTTTTTAACGCAAAAACGTAAAACCAAAGTACGGCAAGCACTATCTCTTCAGTGCAAAATCGCAGTCGCAGCCGGGCACACTTATTTTTGCGAGCGCTTTCGCAGAAGAGCAAAGTTGATGGCGATAAGCTGTCGCGGGGGCTTCGCGGAACCTTGCTGCGCAAGCGCTATTTAAGAAATGTGAGTTTGCAAGCCAGGAATTCTGTAAACTAGCTAGTAAACACCGACGTACGACTCCAAAGATGGGCCTCCATCTAGTACACCGGCTATATCGCGGGGTGGAATGGTTTGTTCGCTGGCTCAGTGGTCTCGCGCGTTCCGCCCATCCGGTCAACGTTGCCGGTTCGATTCGCAGCGGGGGCAGCTTTTTTTTTTTAGCGTTTTTTAGCATTTTTATGGTTTGCAAATCCATGGTTTTCATTTGTCTGCATCCGAGGATGCAGACAAAGAATCCGCGTCGGAGCTGTCGCGGCTTGACGTGACGAGTCGGCGTGTTTACTTCCGTGGTGAAGCACGTATGTGGGGGAGCAGACGCCGCAGTAAAGTCGCAACGTACCGCAGCGCCGCATGGTAGACACACGTGGCAGAGCGTCCGCGCAACCATAGCCTCCTATATAACCTACTAAAGGAGGCTATGGCGCAACGCTGTGACGTCACTGCTTGAATCGGCGCCCAGAAACCGAAACCGAATCCTGTTCACATGAATCGTGCGATAATAAATTCTTTACTCAGAATATGTGCATGTGAGAGCATGTATCATGCTTTCTAATGAAATATAAAACGTTTGCAACAAAGGATGCACAAGCAACAAATTTGGTGGCACAACACCTTTAAACTACCTGTGCACCAGATATAAAGTTAAATAAACCAATTTTAACCAAAATTGCGGGAAAGTTTTTCTGACATGATGGAAATTAAAATAAAAAAGGCTGGATGAACAGACACAAGACACACAACACAGCGCACTAACGTACTGTGTTTATTTCCACGCTCATATATACTAATTTAATTTTGACACTTGGAAACAATGGCAGAATAAACTATAAAAAATAAAACTACAACAAATAATGAAAAAAGAAACGCATTCGCCATGACACACAACCCCCTAAAAAGATTGGTCCACGTCATGAAATGCAATTCTTGATCAATAATACTTAAGCAAACCCTATTCATAGAGAAACCACACCGACAATTTTGCAGGCATCTATTATGTCCCGCGTGCGGGAGATGCGGCTGCTAGCTAGCACACTGGAGCATCGTGAAAAAGTGATAACGTGATAGGGAGTTTTATTTAATAATGGAAATATACTGGGTTTTATTGGGACACACTTTCGTTCATTTCTGCATATTATGCAGACTTTCTTTCGTTTTAAGAGCCCAGCTGCATGTGGCTGCACCCGTCGAAATGTTGGGGGCGGCCTCCTTTTTGGTCAGCTCAGATGGGGTTTCGGAGGGGTTGAGGTGGGTAACACATAAGGTGGTCATGTCTGCCGAACATACGACAGCACAGCGCGTAGAAAGAATATGCCTTCGCAGGCGAGGTGTCCATTGAAATCACGCGTCTTTTCTTTCTCTGTTTTTTCTTAATTTTTACAATCTGCCGCTACTCTATACTAACATCAGCCCCTGCAATTAGGCCGCCTCAGTTGTTTCCTGATGGTACTGACGAAATGATTCTGAGGACGCTTGACGAGTACCGCTTATAGTTCATGGATGATAGTTCATGGTAAATTATCAAAATGATGATGATGATGTTTGGATGTTTATGGCGCAAGGCCAGCTGGGGCAAAGAGCGCCAAAAAAATAGTGATATATGAGGGGTGAAACCTTAAACCCTACGTAAACTCAGCAAAAACAAAAGTAAAATCACAAAACGACAATGAGCATCACTGGTGTATAGGGCCAGATTTCGTTATTCATGATAGGAAATGAGGTTTATAAAACTTGAACTTCTGACAAAAAACTCGAACACACGTTTTCACGGAAACAATGGCATCATCACCTAGAAAAAAACGACGGATGTAGGGGGAATATGTTGTCTGTAGAGTTTCTCTGAAGTGTTTTGTGTCGTGGTGTGTGAAGTGCCTTGCATGTGATTAGTATGTGCACTACGGAGTAGGACCTTCTCCGCACCTGCCGCACTGGGGTCTAGCAGATCCCGTCAGCAGAGTACGATTGTGCGTTGCAGGGGTGTGCCCTATCCACAGCCTACAACAAGGCGACTTCCGTGTGTCTGTTGTGTGAGTCAGATGTGTACCGTTCCAAGTGTGGCTTTATTACATGTAGTTTGTTGTCTGTCTGTCCGTCCCAGTGTGTTTGCCATGTTCTGCGCAGGTGTTGTCTTATGTGTGGCTTGAGGTCTGTGTAGGGTACCGTTGTAATGTCCACAGTGTTCCTGAGTGCAGCAGCACCGGCCCCTCGTCTGGCCAACTCGTTCCCAGCGATCCCTGCATGTCCTGGGACCCAGCAGAGGACCAGCTCATGCTTCTTTGCATACACAGACTGATAGTGTTAAATACAAGATTAACTATGTGGTTTTTGGCGGGTGTATGCGATGACAGTGCGCGAACGACACTCAAGGAATCTGTGTAGATGATAGACTTTGGAATATGTTTTTCAAGTATGTGTCGTACAATCAGTAAAATTCCATACGCTTCTGCTGAAAAAATTGATGTGTGCACGTTCATGGTTCTGGCTGCATTGAAATTAGGACCATGAGCAGCGCACGACACCATACTGGAGGTTTTAGAAGCGTCACTATAATATTCTGCACATGTGTATTTAAACTGCAAAGCCAGAAAGTGCTGCAGTATTGCAGCTCGTGGTACACGATTTTTGTCAAGTCTCATATTAAAAAGGTCGCACGACACAGGGCGAGCTTGCCAAGGCGGTAAACTGCTTGAAAAGGACGACCTGTACACATCTAAAAACAAAGCACTGAGATCCGAGGCTCGCTCTCTCACTCTAAGTGAAAAGGGCAGAGGAACGGATGGGCGATTTACAAAGAGCAGAGATGTTGATGTATCGTTAAGACAGGATAAAAAGGATGATTATTCAGCGATGAAATCTTAAAAGCATAAAGCAAGTCATGTATGTTCGTTGGTTCTCAAGGCTCCACTTATTACACTCGACATAAAGACTCTCAGCAGGGCTAGTGCGAAAAGCACCCGACGCAAGCCGCAGCCCCAAGTGTAGCACTGGGTCAAGCATTCGCAACGCTGTTTTAGTCGCCGACCCATATACCACACTGCCATAGTCTAAACGAGACCCAACCAACGCAGTATAGAGCCGTAGTAGGAGTTCTTTGTCGGAACCATACGATTGATGGGAGAGAACCTTAAGTATATTCATTGTTTTCAGACATTATGTTTAAGTTTCTTGATGTGTCGAATGAATGTGAGTTGTGGTCAAACACAACACCTAAGAACTTGTGCTCCTTGTTCACAGGAAGCGACACACCATTCAGAGTAATGTCTGGGTCCGGATGGACCCCGCGCTTCCTGAAGAACACAACGCAGGAGCTTTTTGCAGGATTCAATTTAAAACCCACTCTTGTCTGCCCAGCCGCAAGCTTCTTGACACTAAGCTGGACTTGACGTTCGCATATTGACATATTACATGATTTAAAAGATATTTGCACGTCGTCTACATACATAGAATAAGAGATTGTTGGTGGAGGTGCCTTTCCCAGAGAGTTCATCTTTACGATAAAGAGAGTGCACCTCAACACGCCACCTTGCGGCACGCCATTTTCTTGGACAGTGAACCTTGAAAGTGCAACAACCAACTCTTACTCTGAACGCTCTCTCCGACAAATAACTAACAAGGGTGTTCAACATATTACCCGAAAAACACCGAATGACCTGAGGTCACTAAGGATCCCATACCGCCAAGCGGTGTCGTAGGCCTTCTCGAGGTCGAAAAAGACAGTTAAGCAGTACTGCTTATGCACGAAGGCATCCTTGATGTATGAGTCAAGTGCAACCAGTTGATCGTTCGTCGATCGCCCCACCCTAAAGCCTGCCTGGCAGCTCTCGAGAAGACCATTGTACTCGAGGAAGTACACGAGCCTGCGATTGATCATCTTCTCGAAGAGCTTGCACAGGCAGTTCATCAGGGCTATTGGACGGTAACTTGAGGGGGACGACGGGTCCTTTCCCTCCTTCAAGAAAGCCACTACAATGGCCTCCCTCCAAGAGTGTGGAATGTGCCCCGAAAGCCATATTTTATTATATAGATGTAGAAGTGCTTCAAGTGTGTCTGCGTGTAGGTGTTGTATCATTGTGTATGTAATGTTGTCTGGGCCTGGAGCTGAAGGTTTACACGTGCTCAGAGCAGCCCTCAGCTCATGTAGTGAAAACAGGGTGTCGTAAGAAGTCTGTGATTTGTTGTTGTCGTGTAGGGACTTCTTTTCACAAGAGGCTTTATACTTCAAGAAAGTGTTCGTGTAGTGTGCTGAACTGGACACGTGTTGGAAGTGTTGTGCGAGTGTGGTCAAGCCTGGTCTTCCAGTGTGTCCCCTGTTGTAGCTGACCAGGGGCAGGCTGTGTGTATGTTGTCCTTTGAGTTTGCGTATACGTGTCCATACCTTGCGTGTGTCTGTGTACGAGTTTATAGATGTTATGAATGAGCGCCAACTCTCTCGTTTTGCCTCACGGCGCACACGTTTTCCTAACGCCTTGGCCCGTTTGAACAAAATGAGGTTACCCGACGTGGGGTACCGACGAAGGACACCCCACGCCTTGTCTGGGCCTCTCGCGCCCGCCTACAGTCCTCATTCGACCACGGCCTCCGCTGGTTGCGCGGGGCACCAGAGGCGTGGGGAATGGACTTTTCGGCGGCGTCGAGGATGTGCGCTGTGAGGAGTTGTGCGGCTTCATCTACGTGTAGGTGTGGCTATGGATGTTGTGGTGTAGTTTCGATGTCTCTGTAAATGTGTTCCAGTTAGCTCGTGCTTCATTGAACCTATTATGGGAAGATGAACTGCTTGGGCCTTTACCTATATATCTAAGTGAGGTGGGGAAGTGGTCACTACCATAGGGGTCAGTTCCCACACCCCACTCGAGAAGAGGAAAGAGAACTGCGGAGCCAATAGCCAAGTCAAGACATGAGTATGTGTTGTGTCCTATGTTATGATATGTAGGCTGTTTATTGTTGAAAAGGCATGCTCCAGAAGATGTCAGGAATTTCTCTATCAGGCGACCTCGGGCATCCGTTCTGGAAGAGCCCCAAAGAGAGTTGTGAGCATTAAGGTCGCCTGTAAGAATGTACGGTTCGGGCAGCTGGCCAACCAGCGCCTCGAAGTCGGAGCTCGTAAGTGCAACATCAGGAGGAATGTATATGGAGGCATACCGTTATCAACCTATTAATATTATTGAGCGAACGGCTACAGCCTCAAGGGACGGTGTTCAAGGTGACAGGGTGGCATGCTAAGGATTTGCGGGCGATTACGTCAACACTGCCAGAAGAGTGTGTGCAGCCATCCCTGTCTTTCCTGTATACCAGGTAACTATTCAAAAAATTTGTGTGTTTGGAATTCAGATGTGTTTCCTGGACACACATTATACTTGGCTGATTGACATACAGAATCTCATACACGTCGTCAAGATTATTCAGAAGGCCTCTGCAGTTCCATTGAACAATATTTTCTCTTCCCATTATTATGTGTTCAGAGCTACTGGAGTGTGACTATTTATGTAGGGTCTTTCGGGGCTTGCACTCTTGGGAGGGGTTTTCTGGCCTTCTCTACTGACCTGGACGTCGCAGCCCGTTCCTTCCGCTGCGATGAAAGCCGGAAGGGCTCGACGTCCATGTCGTCATTTGAAGGCAAGGGGGTGCCCAGCGGACTGGGCCCCCTTGACGTGGTACCCTTTCGGGCGTTCTTTGCCTGCGCTGCCAGTGCCGAAGGCGTGGGGGGCACGACAGGTGGCACCGACAGTGAGACGGAGGAGGGGGTCGCTGCGACTGCCTCCGTCTCCATCTCGTCCGGGCCCTCGCGTGTGCTTCGGGCCGGTGGAGAGGGGGAAACAGTGGGTGCAGCAGCATCCCCACCGGACGTGGATGCCACCACAGCCGCTGCTGGCTCAGCGAGCGGTGCGGAGGCGGGTTGGACTGCCAGAGGCAACCCTGGGGGGGCGGGACCAAGTCCGACTCGCGGTACTGGGTCCCCGCCGAAACCAGACGCCGATCCGCCCCCCGGCGAGCTGCGTCGGCGTACCTCCCCAGGGGAAAAGAGGCGAACCTCTTTCGCGCCTCGGGGAAGGTGATGTTTTCTGTTACCTTTATGTTAATGATTTTTTTCTCTAGTTGAAACTTTTCACAGGCGCGAGAGTATGCTGCATGTGGACCCTGGCAATTCGGGCAGGTAAGGTTGGTTGCAGTGCAGTTGTCGGATAGATGATCATGCTGGCCACATTTGGCACATGTTGTTCTGCCACGACAGGAATTGGTACCATGCCCGAACTTCTGGCACTTGAAACAGCGCCGCGGGTTCGGGATGTATGGCCGGACAGAACAACGGATGAAACCTGCGTTGATATGCTCGAGCAGTGTGCAGCGGTCAAAAGTCAGGATCAGATGTTTGGTGGCTATTTCTTTGTTCTCTCTCCTGATGACGATGCGCCTTACTGCTGTCACGCCTTGTTCTTTTAGGCCTTCGAGCAGATCAGTCTCTGTCTCGGTTAGGAGATCTTCCTCAGGGATCACACCTTGACAACTGTTGAGGCTGCGGTGGGGTGTGACCCTGATCTCAAGATCTGCCATGCGGGTTTGTTTCAGGAGGATTGTGGATTGCTGCTGAGTTTTAACTTCAACTAGCACTTCAGCAGTTCTGAGCTTTTTGGCGTCATATGTTTTGCCGATTATACCTTCAAGGTATTTAGAAACAAGAAATACAGATTGGGAGGAAACCGGCTTCGATTTGTCCACAGATTCAATGATCAAAAAACGAGGGTAGTTATTTGGCTTTGGGAGTAAGATAGAAGGCAAAGAAGGAAAAGATACTTCGGTGCGGCCCCTTTTCGGGGGCCGATCACGTTTGGGGGGGGGGGGGTTTGATTTATCCATATGGCATAGGAAAAAGCAGGGAGACGGGGGTACTTTCTTCTTTGACCTTACCCTGGTAGCCAAAGAGGTCCCGGAGCTCCCGGCCTGGTGAACAAACAGGGAGCCCATCCACCGGAGCTAGACCTGGGCTCCGACGGCCACCGTTCGTGGTTTCTAACCCTCCACCTATAAACACATCGCCACGGTTGGATCCAGCTTATGTTTGGGGGCTCGGGGTCCGCGGTATCGCCATTACCGTCACCAAGATTACTCAAGGTGCCCCGTGCGGGGAAATTATCAAAATGAGCCCAATACAATCCATCTCCCTTTATTACACAATCCATCTTTCTTCACAATCCATCTTCACAATCCATCTTCCTTTATTATAGTTCTTGGTGAATTTCTCCTCGTCTTGTCGGCGTTGAGGCTAATCCGTGAGTTTTTCTGACGTTAACCATTGCCTCCCCCGTCATCTGTGCATCATTCTTTGCGCAGTCTCCGGCTCTTACTTGCTACTTTTAAAAAAGCTATAGCCCTACACGTGAGCCTGGTCGGGGCTGGCGCGCCGCATTCGCTAGGTGCTTTATGGTACCATCGCGGCCAAAAGACGACTCCCTCACAGGCAGCCGGAAGATTGAAAGCATACAAGACGCTCACAATGTTTACAAATCAATTCGGTATCCCTCTGAATTAATTTTTTTTGCTTTTAGTATTGCTGTCTTGTAGTCGGTAACAATTTATCTAAGCGGGGTAAAATGTTCGGGTTTTCCACTTGATGTGGGTTAGCAAAAAATGCTTTTCTTTTTGTTAGACGTACGTTTAAAAGTGTGGTTATACCACGAAGACCTGTGATTTGTTGGTATGTTTTCACAGGAAAAGTGTAGGTTGCAAAGTTCTTGTATTTAATTCCTGAACATACACCGGTTCGCATCTACAAAACGCAATTCAAAGCCAATCACGAACAAATCATTTTTTGTTTGCTTGGCGACGTCCGTAAATGTGAATTAAACGCGATGCGCAGTACACAGCGATCACTATTGCCTTCCATATAAATAAACGTTGTAACCAGGTCAGGGGCATCTGTTAGTAAAATGTGTAATATACTTGAAGTGGTGCGAGTAAGTCTTCTAGGCTGAGTAACAACCTGTGTCATAAAGATTACACGCAAAGAGAAGGAAACTGGGAGGATTCAGGCAACTTGACATCTGTGCTAATTTTGACATAAGATCGGTCAATGCTAGAGAAGGTAAAATCTCCAAAAAAGGAACGGTGGTGAACTGAGCACGAACAGCATTTAAAGCATGGTGAAAGCCATTGCCAAAATCCGGCTGGCGCAGATGATGAATGATAAAGACACAAAATACAAGCTTTTGGTAGTCAACAGAAGTCCTAATGCTAATAAATTTCAGTGATGTTACGAAATATAATCGAAAGCATTCCAAATTATCAGCCACTGCTATCAAGACGCCCCCACGGCGTCTTCAGGAGCGGTCGCACCAAAATACGAAATACTGTTGTTAAAAAAATAACTCGGGATATCGCACAGACTAGCTCAGCCACATATCGGTCAGCAATGTAATATCGAATGCTGTAGTATCAGCAGCAGAAGAGAAATTGTCCCGGAACCGGGACGGCGGTACAGGTAATAGTGAACAGGATTGATATGTTCCTACAAGGTTGTGGACGAGCAATGCCAATCGTTGGCTATGCTGCAGATGAAGAAGGACCAGTCTTATAACCCCGACGTTAAAAGGAGGCACGTGAATTTGGAAACTCAGAAACAGCTTCTTTGACGGGGCACTACGTATAGCATTTTGTTTATAAAATAAGTGTTGTATTCTTGACTAGACGAAGGCAGTAGTCAACCGGGACGAGCAGACCATGTTTATTGGTCACCAGATGTTAATCCAAGAACCCGGAAGGTTAGGCACGGCTGCTATAAGCGATAGCCGCAGCAGATAACAGGGCAGATAGTGGAACTTCATGAGCGGGAGCATGCGCAAGGACCGCGCTACAAATGACAAAACATCCATTCCCCAACACAAGGTTCATTAATCGGTGCTACGGCTTGTAGCGTTCTGGGGGCTGTCTTTCCGAGTGATGCGTCGGAGCACAGATTGGGAATCCTCGTCCCTCCGTTTCGGACGCTCGAGCTTCGAGATAGGCAAAACCTGGCATGGAAGCCTGATCTCCGGACGTGGGGATACGGGCAGCGAATGGCTTCACCGTAGCCGGCTGTAGGACCACGGTGTCCTCGGTCGAGGGCTGACTCTCACCGGCTGGAACCGGGACTGGCATGAGGTCCCCTGGAGCTTTGGTGCTTGCGCCGTCTGGAGTCCCGAGTGGGATTTGTTGGTGTGTCATGGGATTCCAGCCGTCCGGAAGCTCACATTCCGGGGCCTGATGCTACCTCCTGGACTCCTGGAAGGTACATGGACGTAAGTCATCGGCATGAACATAGCGGTCCTATCTTCCGTAGACACAACGTATGTGCTGATGCTCACACACATGAGCACTATTCCTTTAAGCCATCGGGCGTCACCCGGGCGCAAGCCTTTCACCAATACGCGGAAGCCTTGACTGAATTCTCAGCAGCCTCATCGAGTTTGGTTCGCTGACTCCGTTATTGGTTCAATTTTTCGGTTATTCTTTTCGCCATATCTGGATGCAAAAGGCTCCACCTCCTCTGCGGCTTACACGACAAGAACCGTTGCGCTGGTGTTTCGTCTGTGGTACCGGTCGGGGTGTTGCTGTACATGAACAGGAACTGGTCAATGCGGTGCAGGAGAGCCTTTATTACGTTGGTTCGCTGCTCGACGAGGACATGCTTGAAGAGATCTCTTTTTAGTGTTTGCACACACCGTTCAGCACTGCCGTTTGCTGCCGTTTGCTGCAGCACTGCCGTTTGGGAGGCGACTTCACATGCCGAATGCCATTTCGGGCGAAAAACGTGGCAAACTGAGTTGACATTAACTGCGGGCCAAGGTCCGTAACCACTACTTCCGGCAATCGATAAGCAGCAAACACACTACCCAGTTTTTCCACCGTTTTTTCACTGTTTGTCGATTTCATCACAAACACTTCCACGCACTTTGAATGCGCATCCACCAGCACGAGAAACCACTGTTGCTCCCGATACGCGAAGTCCAAATGCACTCTCTCCAACCTTCGCGTCGGCCAACCCCACGACAACAATGGGACACTGGGTGATGAGTTTTGCGCCAGATGACATGTCACACACTCTTTCGCTGCTCGTTCCATGTCTTGATTTAACCTCGGCCACCACACATCACTTCTAGACAACATTTCCGTGCGCATCATTCTCGGATAGCCCTCATGCAACATTGATAACACATTTTGTGCGAAGCGCCACAGGCACGATCACGCGATTTCACCAGGTTACAGAACCATAGTCAACAAACAGTTCGCCACGCCGTAGCAAAATAAGGGTCTAGTGTATCGTCTGCCACATGCGAAGGCCTGCCGTTTTGAGTATAAAACAAAACGTTTCGATAGGACCTTGTCTCTTTTCGTATCCATTCTAATCTCTTTTAAAGACAGCGGGGTTTCTTCGAGCACAGAAAAAAAAATGTACGTCTTCCGAATGGGGTGCTTTGCTCGACAACTGCAAAGGCAAACGTGACAGTGCGCCAGCATTTGCAATCTCGCTAGCCTTGCGATAAACCCAGCGGTAGTTATAGGCTGCAAGAAGCAATGCCCAACGCTGAACACGCGCTGCGGCCATTGCGGCAACTGGCTCATCATGCGCGAGCAGGCCCAGCAATGGCTGGTGATCAGAGTATATGGTAAAGGATCGACCAAACAAGTATTTTGTGATATCTGCGCAACCCGAACACTACTGCCAGCGCCTTTTTTTATGTGCGGATACGGCTGCTCGGATTTACTGAGAATCGTCGACGCAAAGGCTATCGGGCTTTCCACTGCGCCTTCCTTGTGGAACAGTATAGCTCCCCCTCCGTAGGCTTACGCGTCACAGACAAAGCCAAGATCCGTCGATGGGTCGTAGTGTGCTAATACCGTATACTGCGTAAGCCATCCCTTGCTTGTTTGGAACGTTCGCTCGGCCTCAGCTGTCCATTTCCATTTTGCGCTATCTCTAAGTAGGTCGTAAACTGGTTTTAGTTCTGCTCATAGGTTGGGAACGAAATTTCTATAGAAATTCAACAGCCCCAGATACGCCTTGAGTTCCTGTTTATTTTTCTGGGCTAGCACTTCCTTGATTGCCGTTATTTTTACGTCCGAAGGACTAATTCCATTCCCGTTTAATACATGGCCCAAGTAGGTCAGTGACGTCTCAACAAACTTACATTTTTCTTTTTTTTTCAGTTTAATGCCATGTTCCTTAAACCAAGCCAGCACGCTTTGCACCTTCTGACAGCACTCCTCGAAGCTTTCACCAGCGATTAACATCAATGTAACATGATACTCTATCTAGGGGTTTCAACAGGTCATCCCTTACCGCCTGAAAAATAGACGAGGCACTCGTTATCCCATAGGGTAGCCGCGTATACTGAAACAAGCCAAGATGCGTATTCACGGTGACCAAACCCTGCGTGTCCGGGCAAGTTCTAGTTGCTGGTAGGCCGTGGATAGATCTAGGAATGTGAGGTATTTATACCCATGCAACGTGGCGAAGATATTTTCTAATATTGGCAACGGGTAATGGTTCGTTCAGAGAGACTGGTTCACTCTCATTTTATTATCCCCGCGAATTGTGACCTGCCTGTGGGTTTTCTAAACTACCTGTAGCGGCGTTGCCCATTAGCTAGGTTAAAACCGGAATTAGGACCCCACCTTCTACCAGTGCCTGCAATTCTTTTGACACCGCGTATCGCATCGTGAATGGCACCGTTCGATGCGTTACAGAACATCGGCGTGCTCCCTTCTTTCAAAAGCACTTTTACCGGGGTGCCTTTTATCAACCCAAGTTCGAGCTCGAACACCTCTAGAAATTTTTCTACCAGGTGTTCTACCTTGTCTACGCTGATACCGCAACGCTCAACCAGTCCCGCTTTAGAACCTATAGCCAATCACAACCCATCAGCACCGTCTCACATTTCCGTGGCGTCCGCACGACAACTAGCGCCAGGGTGACTACCTGAACATGTTGTTCCACAGGTACCTTCACCCTCCCCACGGTCTGCAAGAGAACGCCCCCGTACGTTCGTAGCTTCACACGATAATCTTCCAGGGCTAGGTGAGGCAAATGCTTCACAAACACACTTTCAGGTACAATCGAAACAGATGCCCCCTTATCGATTTGCATTCTCACAATTCTACCTGCCACATTAACGTTCATCGTATAGCTAGGATGGCTACCGTCACAGGCAAATATGTTATGCAGCACAAGTTCGTCCTCACCATTCATTGTCTCTAGGTTGTCACGGACATCGTCGTCACTGGCTTACCAAAACATACACCCATTGGTAAACTGGAGCAAGCTGTACCTCTTCCTCCTATTGAAGCCATCATTCAGGAGGCCAAAGCCCAGGCGGACTTCAAAGACCCCTTACACACCGGGGCACGCCTTAGTAGCGTGGGACGCCAGAGACCACCAGTACTTCCGATTACCCAGTCCCCATAGCACCCTGGCAGCGACCAGCAATTGATACTCTACGCATAGCAAACCATAGAGCGTACTAATACTCTATTGCGACAGCGGCGAATCCGACGCCTCCAAAGGGATCGCCTTCAGAACGAACTGGACATTTTCACGGACGCAAGCGTAAACCAGTACGGCGCGGGCCTTGCTTGGACATGCCATGAGGCACCGGTTCTCTCAGGGTACACTACCATACTTGGCAAAGAACTTTCCAGCCTCGATGCGGAGCTGTGCGCTATTAACAACGCAGTGTCAGCTATCGCCTTTGACTGTGACCCACCTCTACCGCCCTCCATACGCATACTCACAGATTCGTACGAGGCCCTCACAGCTTTGCGATCGTATGATTCGACCCACCCTGTCGTCCACGAAATTCTATTTCAAATTCAACTCCTCAAACGGAACAAAACCAACATCCGCGTCGACTGGGTACCTGGCCACGAACCATTTTCTTCAGGCAACCAGGCGGCTCATATGGCCGCTCAGGAGAGTTCCCCCTCTTATCCTCCACTGGTGCCTGGGGTAAGGCCGCGCGGTCCCCCTCTCCCTCCCCAGCGATCCCTATTCACCAGCACAAGAAGGACCGACGCACACGTGTAAAAGGTTTAATTTTCCGGGGCTGGCTACCTCAGCCCCTCCCTTTTCCCCGCTCAGGCGAAATTTTTATTAACAAATATATTGCGAATTCAGCGTAACACCTGAAACGCTTCGCAAGTGGTATACCCCACCTGCCCTCGATGTCCTTACTGCCGTACCACAACACCATCAGACCTCAACACCTGGTTTTTGGTGCCAGCTTTGCCAGACCGTACATTTCAATTTCCAAACCCCATCCCGATCCACAACAAACTGATGCACAACTATTATATGAATACCGGTTTATTCAATCAAAAGCGGTCTGGCACGGTTGTTTGAGCGGGTCCTCCCCAACGAACTGGTGTATGTGCACAAACCCTATTGCGATCACCATGAACTGGCCCATGAATTGCAGGTTCCAAGAACTGGCCCAGTTATTGACTACTGAGAACGACCAGCATTAATTTGTTTATTTTCTCTTACCCTCCCTCCCCATTCCTTTCCCCATCGTGACCAGTGGTCATCCTTTTCTATTAAAGGTTGTCTCTCTCTCTGACATCGTCAACGGCCCCCACTGCTTGCGACGAGCCAGCCTTGCAGACCCTCGACAGATGACCCATCCGCTAGCATAGATAGCACTTGTATTTCCGGAACATGCAGGATCTTCCGTTGCGGGATGATCCGCCGCCGCCAAAACAGTCAAGTGTTTCGGTGGTTTGTTCCGCTCCGTCAGCCGCTGCTGCTGGCGTGGCTGATGCTCTATCTGCGGGCTTGGCCCGGTACGTGTGGCGAACATCGTGCACTTCCCGCGGTTGCCCCGCAGCTCGTTGAAACTTTCTAGTCTCGGCCCGAGCTAGTTCAACACTTTTGGCAATGTGCCACGCTGTGGCAAAGGTCAATGTACTCTTCTTGAGAAGTTCCGCTTGGGTCGGTTAGTCTTTTAACCCGGCCACAAAACGGTCCCGAAACGCTTCTTCCAAAAAGGGCCCAAATTCACCCGACGATGCCAGCCTTTTTAATTCCACGACAAATGCAGCCACACTCTCACCTTCATGCTGGTACCGGCTTTCAAACCGGAACCGTTCCGCAATCACCATCCTGTTTGGGGCGTAATGCTCCTTAAGAACTTTGACGAGCTGACTGTATTCCTTCTCCTCAGGCTTTGCCGGGGCGAAGGTTCTTTAACGTGCGGTAAGTCTTCTTGCCCATGGCGGTCACGAATGTCGGTACTTTCAAATCATCGCTCACCTTCACGGCGCAGACCTAGTGTACAAACCGCTCCACGTATAATTCGAAGTGCTCGTCTTCGTCGAATCGATCGAATTGGCCAAGTGAAGCCATGCCGCTGTACCGTCCCGGTTGACTCCGTTCCCCGCAATCCCATCCTCGTCGCCACTGTTGTATTCTTGACTAGATGAAGGCAGTAGTCAACCGGGACGAGCAGACAATGTTTATTGGTCACCAGATGTTAGTCGAAAAACCCGGAAGGTAAGGCGCGGCTGCTTATAAGTGATAGCCGCTGTAGATAACAGGGCAGATAGTGGAACTCCACGAGCGGGCGCATGCCCAAGGCCCGAGGTACAAATGACACAACAATAAGCTCATTGTAGCAAAGTTTGGACGTTTCTGAGAGCGGTGTCTTAAGCAAATCCTACTATTTTTTTTCTTTCATGTCGAGTTGATGAACAGAACTATTGAGTAACTGTAAAGTCCATTCCATTTACTATTGATTTAGCGCCGAGTTTTTGTTCCTTAGTTTTGTCATTTGTAAATTTACAACAATAGTCTTAACTTTGTCTTTAGCGCTTTCCCCAAATACATGCGCGCGGGTGAGACCAAGCGTGGGGATATTTATTGACATCTTGTGACCAAGTACTTGGAATATTTGTCCTTGTGGTTGTTGCCAAGATTTGTCCAGCGAGTCTAGCATACCGAAAAACACACTGTTTTCGGTATGGGACCTGTCTTCAAGTTTGTGCAACCGGTTTTTATCATTAAATGTTCTTCTACCTTTTGAGTGGCTAGACTAACCATTGGCAATTCCGCACGACATAAATTTACATTGTCAGCTTGCTTTCAAGCACTTCAAACCTTGTGAAAATCGTAGTTACAGTAGCCTTCAACTCTTTTTGGTTTGATGCAATGCTTTTAACAGCATCGACAAGGTGCGCTCACCCTTGTTCTATTTTAGGTGACTTTTTTTTTAATTCATGCGGAAGGGTCAGCATGGCATCCCTGTAAATGGCTATTTGCATCACATTTTGTTCTAGATCTTCACAATCTTATTTTGGGTCAGGGTTTGTCTCTACATTCTCCTACAGCAACAAATTGAGGACACATACACACTGATTTGCATTTTATGAAAGCAGTTGTGAACATGGGAGCCCAATGAGACAACCGTTACTAGAACGTTTTCCAAAACCAAAACTCACTTGGAAAAGGCCAAAGCGAGTAGCGTAAGTTTGCAGTATTGTTCACATGATCCCATACCCACTGAAGTCAGGCGAGCAAGACCAGGCACTTATATCTTCGGTAGGGGAGGCTTTTGATGTTCATGATGTTGCCATGTATTCGAGGTTTCCACAAGGGCTTGCGTCATGGGGACGTCCAACGAAGTAACAGGGCATGCACTGTCCGGTGCCAAATTAGGCAATAGCTAGGTGAAAGCCCGCAGCAGTGTCCGTCACGCACGAAACCTCACAAGTACTAATTGTTCCCGCAAACTGGAAAAGGCGAAACCAGGTAGAGTAGGTTATAGGCATTGTTACGATGCTCCAATGCATACTGAATGCAGCCGAACAACACCAGGCACTTGTATTTTTAGCAAGGGAGGCTGTCGGTGTCGATGATGTTGACAAGTATCCCGACAGTTCCACACGGGCTTGCGTCATGTTTCATCCAACAAATTAACAGGGCTTGCGCGGCGATATAAAATTTCTACATTTTGTTGCTGCTTGGTGCAATTGGGGAGATTGCTCTGGCTTATGTCTACAGTATTAGTAAAGAAATGGAAGAGATATTAGACACAAAACCTGGCTTGTCCTACATGCGATGAGTTGATCGTAATTGGCGTTAGTGACGCGACGATCAATGTGGCCCATGCGATCAAGGATGTGGGAAGCAAATATTTTAATAAGGCAGGGCTTTCCTCCACTGAGCAGCCATAGAGCTCTCATGAGATAAATTGAAACGCACTCTCCCAATTTGTGGATAGGCTGGCTAGTCGTTACGGTAGGATGCAGCTCCGGAATGAGCATTGTGGTGATTGGATTAACTATGGGCGTGTTGTTTATGGGTGTGCATTTGTTTGGTGTTGCCTCAAGCCCTGCTCCGTAAATGTTATGAGTAAGGTGTGTGGAGTTGCTCTCGTTGGCAGTAAAAGCAGTTCTATTTTGTGATATCCCTACAAATAAATATATTCTCTCACCGAAATTTGCCCATGGTCATAGTAGTTGGTCGAAGAGATCGTTTCTTTAACAATAAAGTACCACGCGTCAAAATACCGCTCGCAGCCTTTACGAACAGTACAGAACTGGCCTCAAGCCGGGAAAATCTTCCGTTCATATGAAAGTTTTGGAGACTGGGAAGGTGTGGTTTAATTCACCATGCCCCTCAAATGCCGTCGTCAAGAGCGTATCCAGTGCGGTGGGGTAACAATGTCGCATGGGAAACCTGATTGTGAGGTACAATTAGATGCTTCAGAAAATGTTTGAATCGTGTTTCCGGAAGCTAAGATAATTTAGTGAGGCGGGCAGGCGTGAGTAAATGCAGTGGCTATTGCGGAGTATTCCACAGTTTCAGGTTATCTATTTGGACGTTTATTGCGGGGAATAGTGGGTCCAGTGTCTGTTTCGTTTCAACTGTGGGGAAGTTTGCATTGTGTAGGAATTTGGCTTCATGCTTAAGGGTTTTATTGTCCAGGAGCGTATGCCCTCCTATGTTTTCTGCTGTTAATTTCTTCAGCGTGGATGATGAGCTTTGTGCATTGGCTTCGGAAGAATTTTAGACCTGAAATTGGGTGCTATTGTCATTTAGATTCGGTCCCATTGCATAGTTTTGTCGCTGGTTAATTCTGAGCTTATTAGTACATTTTACCTGTTTGAGTTTTGATCTAATGGAGCGTTTGGTTGGTTAAGTTGGTTGTAATTATGTTTCCTAAACTTGGTTTAATAAGACAAAACTTGGGGTCTTGTGAAAACGAGGGAGAAAAATTATGTAATCTCAACGCTCCATTAAACAGAGGATATTAGAAATAGTGCGCACAGACAGAAGAAGAGCTAGATCAGTATGGCAACAGAGTGTAATGAAGGCATTGTATTCCAAATGAGGAAAAAGAATAACAATGGCCTGGACATGTATGGAGAAAAAACCACATCCTGTTTGCTATAGAAGATAGGGATGGGCATTTCCTCGAAAAGTGAGAGAGAAAAAATCAGATGAGAACAGAGTCGGAAGGGCAAATAATTTACAGAAGACTTCTAACTGCAGGGTACCAAACTTCATGTGACGTTACCAATCAGGGTTTATTTAAAAGGTCAAGTGACAGATGTCCGGGATACGACCGGCTGCCCTGGTTGCAGTAGCCATGTTGACCGCAACAGTTTATGCTTGGTCTTCGAGGACCTACTCCTAGTGAGACAGTACAAGCACGTCAGAGGGTGCAGCCCGTCTTTGTGGTGCTGCTGCTCTTGTTGGCGTTGGTAATCTTGGTTACGAATAGCTTGTCCCTGGCTCGGCACTTTCTCTTTGAGTTTTCCTACTAGTTGGTGAGGAGGAGCGAGGGCTTCTAGATCGGCCAAGGTGGTGCAATGTCTTCGATTTGTGGGTAACCAGAAGTGAAAAAGTAGGGTTTAAATATTTTCAGTGCTCACGAAACTGAGCAATTCTCCCTTTCTTTTCTGATTACCCGGTGGTCTCGGTTGGGCAACGCGCACTTCGCGGACCTGCACTCGTTCCAGGTTCCTTTTTCACGCACTGCCGCTGGGGGTTCGTGATACTTAGCATCGCCAGCATCGCGATCTTTTTTTTTCGGGGTGCCTTCTGAGAATGACCGACGCGGACACAGCAAAGTTCGCCACACGCCAAGACAACCGGTAACGTCACATTATCATACGGAAGCTTTCTCACCTTAAACAATATGCTGAGCTCATGGCCATGTCGTACATTTTCTCTGGATTGCAAGGGTTGAGCTCAACTCTCACTTTCGGATTTTTGATCAGCAAGCCTCTACAACGTATCTAATACGCATAACAAAGCTGGCGAATTGACAGGCTACTGCACATGTGCGTTGGGAACTTGTCATTAGGCCACGTCGGAGCCACAATTTCGCAACAATGTGTGGGAACGTGGCAACGATGTTGTCGTCGTTCAACTCGCCGTGAGTTAATCGCAAAGTCCATGCCGTCACTTCAACAGCCCAACGTCTGTAAGAAGCAATATTCCCGGTCCAGGCTTCTCCCTTCAGCTTCTGTTTCTGCATGGCATATCTGCCTAATCATACTCCCTGCAACACATTTCGTAGTCGTCGTTTGCACACTGTACACTTCAACTTCATCAGTTCGCCTAGAAGCATTCAGGGTCATGCTACCCCACCTTTCTCTCACCCCCGAACCATACCTCTGACATTGTGCATGTGGTGGCTTGGGCTCCAATGACCTCGACTGTACACCAACGTTGGTCATACCGGCCGCGACTGGCTGCGCACATCCTTGAACAATTTAGACATTTTCTTCTATTCTCTAACTTTAACATAGTTACGTATTTCAGGATTTTGTACACTGCGGTGCATTCCCAAATGTCAACGCTCACGGCAACCTGCTCACAGCATTCGCAGCCACACCATGGTCATGTGTGGGGAGGGCATTGCAAAGATATGGAAAGTAAAATGCCTCCACTGTCCAAACGGCAGTACACTGTGTGCGTCTCTTTTCTCCCTAGCACTCGCCCGTCAGCCACATACCCCGTGTATTGAGCAGGCGCGGGCGGCATGCCTTGTAGCGCCTCGACCAGCCCTGTCTGCAGCATTGCAATTAGGGATGAGTCAATTTAATTGTATTTTAATGAACGGTTTTTACTATATCGTGAGTTGTCCTCACTTCAGCATAAATTGCGTTAAGGGGTTTCAGCACTCCACGCAGCCGAGATTTGCGGGACCTAACAACGCCGGTAATAAACATGTTAAAAGAGGATTCGGGGTTGATGAACGAGCGACAGGGCCAAGAGTTTCTTGTTGCCACCTCACATTACCGTATTGTTTGCAATACTGAAAACACTCGTAAGTTCTTCTACCGAAACATTTCACCTTAAAAATTGCAAGGAAGCGTAGTGAGTAACAGACACATATAATGGAGGTTCTTTTCGAGCCTAATGAACCGATGGTTCAATGAGTGTATGATTTTCTCATTAACAGAGCGCAACCAGTTCCCGAGTTAGGGATTCACACTGCTTATAGTGTGATTCGTGGTTCCCGGTCGGTAACGCAGCTCGTGATCCTGGGTGATATTTTGTATGCACAGGAACGGTGGAGAGCTGAAGCTAACGGTAATCCTTTAGGCTATTGTCGGAACGTCGGACCTACATAGGTTTTGCTCCAATGCGCGTTGTCAGACTGTTGTGTGTATTTCTTGTAACAACGCCACTGTTTCTGTGCTGCGCTGGACTTGGCATACCTCATATAGGAATTGTGTGTGAAAAGGAAAACTAAACTGTGTGGTTTAGCAGTATTTCGAGAAGTGCGCCTAAGATACTCAATGAACGCGATATAATGGGTTGTTGAAAATCGCCTCACATAGTGGGTATGACTATGCGAAACACTCCAAAAAATCTCAGTGTTGTTTCGATTGCAGCAAGTATTCTTTTTGCCTTAGAATTGCACAATGTGTCGATATGAACATAAGCCCTTTGCATGTTTAGGCTGTTCTGCTTATTTCGAATCTAATACATCATCATCATCAGCAGCCTACTCAGGATTAGCTCAGCGCGAAGGCCTCTCCAACTGACTGCCAACAACTACTGTCCTACACCGTTCGAGCCAATTGTTGGCCTCCTAATTTCCCCATTTCTGCTCTCCTTCGTGTTATTGTCCTTCCCCTTCTTCAAACCCTATCTCTCGTGAACCTCTGTGTTTCCGTAATTGTCCTGCGGTTGCCGGTTTGTCTGACTACATGGCCAGCCCAACGATTTCTCTTTCTTTACTTTATCTAAGATTTCGTCTACTCTAGATTGTCTTATATTCCAGGAAGGTCATTTCCCGTCCCTAATATTTACTCCTGTCATTATTCGTTCCACGTCCTATAGAGGCGGAACAAGTTTGCCTTTCAGTTGTTCAGTAATGCGGCATGTTTAATCTCCGTATGTCATCAACGTCATTATGCAATGGTTGTAGATTTTTTCTTTGCACGCTAGAGGTAGCGCATTTTTTTATAGTTGTTTGCGCTTGCGGAGGGCTCTCAAGCCCATTCCGATTCAGTGCCGGATATTTCTCTCGTGGAAGGAGGCAGCATTACAATATGTCTGAGATTGTTCTATTCTTGTATTTTTTCCACAGCTTCGTCCCCCAGGCTGAAGAGGGCTCTCAAAGCATGCCCATTCCTGTATTCTTTTCATTTCTTCAAATTTATTTTTAACTCAACGGCGTTGCTTCATTCTTGTTGTGCATCGTGCATTTTTCAGGTGTTCTGTAGTCTCATTCAGCAATATAGTATCGTCTGCAAACCTTAACGGCTAAGTATTCTAAGTTTATCGTATTCATTAACCTGTCTGAATACTCCCTCCAGAGAGGCTCAGAACAGTTTTTAAGAGAATGTGTCTCCTCTCTTTGTTCCTTTCGCATGGTGAATTTCTCGCTTTGCTTGTGAAGTGTAATCCTTCCCATACATCTGTTATAATGGTCTAGTATTCCTAAAAATGCCTTTTTCTATTTTTGGGGTTGTAATCCTATTAGCACAACGACATTTTGTATTGAGGCAAACGTTTTTCACTGTCTATAAATGTCATATAAAAGGGTTTAGCTTATTCTGCGGGTTTTTCTATCAGTTAGTTGACAACATGTATGTGATTCATTGTGGTGTACCCTTTCCTAAACTAATCATGCGGTCTGGGTTTTTGGGAATCCAGGTTGTCTCCGTAGCCTATATATATAACTATTTAAAACCGATTGTAAAGAAGTGACATTAGGCTAGCGGGGCGGTAATTTATTGCCCTTGGTATCTCTGTTCATACAAGCGGAATATTGAAGTTTTCTGGTGCTATGGGTACTTTTACAGTCCCTAAGCATTCCTAATATGTTGGAGAAAGCTTTTTACTTCTATATATTATCCCTTCTTCAAAATATCTACGTTTATGTTATGGTCACCTGTCCTTTTTACACTTTTTATGTCCTGGAGAGCCTTCCGTACTCCCTGTTTAGTAACTACTGGGGAGATCGTAAATTCAACTGGTTCTGTGAGTTATTTTTCCTTATCAAAACTCGCTGGTATACAGTCGGGTCTGGAATCGTTCTTCTACCTTCATTGCCTCGTCTATGTCATGCGTCATGTTGCCTGCTCATCTCTGAGTGCGTATATTTGGTCATTGCCCATCGCGGGCTTCCGCTTAGTTGCTCGCACACTCATTACGTTTGAACATTCTCCCAAGCACTGCCATGTTATATAGACAAAGGTCGTGTGTTTTTCACCTGGTAGTGAATTCGGAAAGCTGCTATTTAATTTGATTTCGCACACTTGACAGCTTCATGTTCTTGCGTTTTGCAAAGAAAACCATCAAATTGCTTAGTTTTTTAGGTTTTTATACATGCTGCTTCTCCAACAGCTTCTGTAGGTAATGTGATTGTCGTGGCTAGGTCGTCGTTAAGCCTTTCTACACCATACTCGTTCTCCTTGCTTAAAAGAAAAAATTGATTTATTCAGCTATTTAAACCCATCCAACCTGGCGCTCACTGACTTAATGCTGGGCGTCTTACATTTCAAAAGTTTCCTTCTCTTGCTTTTGAGATTTATGCTTACTTTGCATCTCACCATCCTATTATTGCTGTTCCGAACATTATTTTGAACCTGTAGATCCTGCGCAATACGTGTGATGTCCCCAAAATAAGTCACGTTGGTTTTTTGTAGTACCATCAGGTCACGTCCCTGTCCATCTTTTATTTATCCGCTTGTATATAAGTGGTTCAATATTCCAAGTTTTTTTGTCTCTTCGCTAATCCCACCAATGAATCTACTCGATTGCTGCCACTCTATTTTTCACAGTTTCGCACTGACCTTTATTCAAGTTTTATTATACGGGCTTTTGTGTCAAAGTCACCTATCATAATCGTCAACTGTGTTCATGTCTATTATATATTTATTTGCATGTTGGACAAAGGGGTCATTTCCCGAAGGTGTTTTCTCTACGCAAATCCAACCTGTGTATCTCCTCGACCACTACGTTTGTCTCTTCTATGGTTTCCCACTGTCCTTTCTCCAAGTTGCTTCTTACGGACTTTCGCTTTGAGGCCACCCATCACCATTCTGAACCAAGTTGTTCCTTTCTTCACTACTGATTCGACGTCCTCAGAAAATTGCTATGACATTATCATCGTAGCTATTGGTTGGCACGTAGGCTTTTACAACGTTTACATGTAACGCTTAGTTATTGTCATCACGACGACTGCGATACGTTTCTTGATTCTGAAGAACTGTTCCATTTTTTTGCTAATATTTATCGATTGAGAATCTCACTTCATGTTCTTTGTTTTGACGGAGTCTTCTGGAGCACAAAATATACCCGCCAGTCTGCTCCAGAAGACACTCTCCTGTTTTATGTTCGCTTAACAACGGTATATAGCACCGACTACCTCAAAGCATTCCTGCGAGCAGAGAAATTCTTGCATCACTAGACAAGGTTCATCCATTCAACGTTGCCAGAGTTATGTTCCAAAGGCGGCCTTTCCGGATGCAGAGATCCTCGGCAGTGTATGGTGTGCCACATGCTTGACCGCTACCGTGGTCGGTTGCTCTACAGCTGTTGGCGACTGAGGGCAGGAATATGCTTTGGCAAGCCTTAGGAAATTTATGAAACTAGTCCTCTGCTGATTGTTTTGCAGTGAAGGAGCTCTTTTTGCACACCAAAAACTGTAGAATATGATGGGTTCTTAGGGGCGATTTACCCAGTACCCAGGTGTATGCAACGGCGCTAGCTCAAGGCGTGTCAACCATGAGGGCTGCCATACCAAGGGCAGCCCAACGAGGTTCACCGATACGAGAACACTGTAGACAGTAGTACCAGAGCACAGCCGTTCAATTCAAAACTCTAAAAGCATACGATCACAAAGCTCGACAGCGTTTAAGAATCCTACAATCCTGATTGTGATCGCGAACGGGAGGCAGGCACTCACTGCGCGTGACAAACAGATCCGAACTGAAATACATGGTGGCCGCCACTGCCGCGCTGTTCCGCCGTTGTCACCCCAACCGGACCTCTGGTCAGACTCTTCTCTCTGTCTTCCGCGCTCCGCCCTTTCGCGCACCCAGCAAGCCTATCCCGCGCACGGAACGATGGGGCCATGTCTCCAGGGGCACCAACTACTCTAGGAGCGCCGGATCGGTTTGAGCGCGTCACGTCTCTCACCGCAGTTGTCGGCTCGAGATCGAGTATCCGCGTTCTCCACGATTCCCACAACAGCGTTCCTAGCATGGTTGGACCTATTTGGTTTAGCTTCTCAGTTATCCGGAATGATGGTTATTTGTGGAGTATGCAGCACTCCATGGCTGCGTTGGTGGGCACAGGGTGGCAGACGAAGGAAACGTTATACCTGAAATAACTTGAATCTCTAGGATTCGGCATAGGTTGCTTGGGAAGACATACGTTACGTTGAGCTTTCTGGCTTTGGAAGCTCTCATTCCACTGTGGGTTCTGGCCGCTGCTTGTGATATTAGGAGCCAACATCAGATCTTTGAAAGGGCAGTTTTGCGTCCGCAACACTGCATGGAATGTGCTGTCGCTAAAGCTCCAAAACTACAATAAATGCAAGAGATCAAATACTTTCAAGCACTTGTTTCTCCAAACTCCCTTAGCGGTTGCTTGGGAAGGAATACGTGGCCCCCGGCTGTCTGCATTTTGAATCATTGATTCTGCTGCCCGTTCTGTCCGCTGCTTGTGATATTACGATGCACGTCTGCTTTTGAAGAGCTAGTGTTAAGTTAAGTGGGAACACATAAAAAAAAGGTGTAGAAAAACTGTACCTGCAATAAGATGAATCCCCATACTGAGGAAGCGATTGCATGGGAACGAATACATAGCGCCGGTCTTTCATCGTTTTGGAAGTGCTCACACTACTGTTTGTTCTACATGTATCATAAAATCTGCTCTAAAGACAAAAAACCGGTTCCATTTCAGCTAAATAATGTTCCATATATTCCATCTACTCTGTCATCTAGTCGTGTTTCTTTTAAAAAAGCATTGCCCAAAATATTTTCTGCATTACTACCAATGACAGCGTGTAATCTTGCAACTAGCTTTGTAACTACTAACATTTCGTGTTTTGGAAATTGATTGGACACATATTTCCGTCTACAGCCTTGTGTCTGGAGCTATTTGAACTGTAAAATTTTTTTACAAACCCACATGGGTTCATACAAATATTGTCACGTTGCCAAGGACGACACCAGTATTCTTAAAGAAACAAACGGTTATTGTAGAAAACTCGTACTCCGCAATAACGTAGATAAAATACACGCGCCATAGAAGGGGCCAACGGAGTGACATCGGCAAACTGGCGTCGGTGAATCGAACGCCGCGGCGCCTGCGAGGCGAGCGTTTATGTTTCGTTGTCATTATATCTTGAAGCATCAAATTACACCAAGAACACTGGAGATCACCGAAGAATATTACAAGGGTAAGGACCAGGCAAACCACTCTCTCTATGAAATTAGATAACCCGTGTCGGCTAAAAAGAATGAAACACGGGCTTTGCTCGGAACACAGACAACAGTGGTGGGAGTCGGTGGGCAGTAGAAGCAAACACGTAAGTAAAAAAATTCGAATGCAAGGTACGCGCGCTAGCGTCAAGAGTACATCAACCCAATCCTAAAATAAAACAATGGTGCAAAGTAAAAAAAAGTGTATAATATTTACTACTACGTCTTTAGGGCAGCTAGTTGGACAACTTCGGTCCGCGCTCGTTGTCGTGATTAGCGGGAATCACTCTTGGGAATTACTCGGCAGGTAATGTAATCAGCATGTAGTAGAATCTGGTAGGGCCTAAAATACCGTCCCAGACGCTTCTCACTGAGCCTGTGTCGTGGAACTGAAGTTTAAACCAACACAACGCAACGTGGGTGGTACTCTGCATCTTGGCGTCGATGTAGTAGCGCGCTGCACACGCCTCCTAGTGATGCGTGGGAACCTGGCGGGCCTCGTCCACATGTCTAAAGCTCATCGCCATCTACATGCTACAGGATACAGTCGAGCATCATTGTCGGCAGCGTTGAGTAGAAGAGTTCAAACGAAATCATTTGCTTAGTTTCCTGGATAGCTGCATACTACACAAACGTGGTGTAAGCCCATCATCCCACGTCTTGTGCTAAACATCAAAAAGCACTGGCAGCATATCCGCGACGATCTTGTTCAGGCGTTTTTTAGGTGGCTAGTTTTGGGTTGGTACGCCGTCGTTCTTGGGCTATCCGAGTTGCTGCAGAGTACGACGTGTTGCATATTTACCGCCGTGCATGCCATTCCGCGGTCCGTGATTAGTAGTTCAGGGGCTCCTTGAATCTGTAAAAGTTTACGGATAAACAACTTTGCCACTTGTGTTTCCTCCCCCGAAGAGCGCCGGTCTCTGCGGAGCGCGTTAGGTTGTCTGTCGCTACGAAATTTCACTTTCTCTCTGATCGTGACGTGGAAATTGGCTAGAAAGGTCCAATGTGTTCTGTTAGAAGGGCGTTCGTCGGACGGCAATCGGCTGCAGAAATTTGGTGGGTGTCATCACGGGTGTTTTTTGTCATTGGCAGTCAAGGAAGCTCCGGATCTAGTGTCAGATAGCGGATGTAAGTGAAGACGAATAGTACCTCACAATTATTTCTCCAATTGTAATTGCTGTGCCGAGATATCTGGAATTCGGGTCGCTGTGGCACGCTTTCAAAATTTCGTCCCAAATGTCTCGGGAATGAGAGAGCGAAAAGGAGAGGGAAAGTGAGAGAGCAAACATTCTTGATGATCCGTATGTGCTGACATCAGCACACTCGCACAGTGTAGTCCATCACTCTTCAGTAATACCCAGGCTGCGATTTGCCGTCCAGGTCTTTGTTACCAAGTCTTCTAGTATGCAAGGTCCAATCGGCGAGACGAGACATGCACTGCTCAAATAAATGGAAGGGGATAGGGGGTGGGTGTGAAAATTTCGGCACTTCCATACCTGCTGGTACAGGGTGCCCGGCATGGCACAGTAATTGAAGAAGGAGGGATACCGAGTGGGGTAACTTAGATGGAAGGAGAGTGATGTGGGGACAGGAATTTGTCTGCAAACGCCAAAGTGTTGTGGCTTGTTGCTTGAGTAGTTGCGAGATGGCAGGAGTTTTCTGGTGCCAAACCTAGAAAGTTCTGGTACTTCTTAATAGCTCAGAAAGGCGTGTGGGCCGGGATGACTGGAAAAGGTGTCGTTATGGGTAACTTACAAAATTTTATCCCGAACGTCTGGGACAATGACAAGACTATAGTTGGTTCTGTTACAAGGCTGATATTCTTCTTTAGGTGGACAGAGTTGTTGAGGCTGAAAGGCCCTGAGAACGCTAGCGTTGTGTCGTTCTCAGTAGTATATTTTGACGCGTAAAGCGGGTTAGGCACGCTGCAGGGTAGCTAGGTCGCTCTCCGTGACGCGTTGGAAAAACACGCCCTCTTCATCGGAGTCTTGTGGTGGTGCGTAGAGGGCGTGAGATAGGCAATCGGCGTCATTGTGTTTGCTGCCGGAGTAAATTATATTGTAACATGACAATTCTTGCAGGCCCAACCTCTCCTTACAATTCTCACATAGGGTTACTTCACACTGGGAGCCCACAAAGCACATTGTGTTTTTTCACAACCTTGTATGGTCTACCATTTCCGTACGGGCGCCATCATAAATGGCCCATGAAATAGACAAGCACTCTTCCTCAGAACTTGAGTAGTCTTTTTCTTGCTTCGTCAGAATACGGATGGCCGTGGCGATACATTTTTCACAAACACTTTGCTTTTGGACAAGGACGGTAACCAAGCCTATATCAGTGGCGTCCATGTAAATTTTAGTTTAGGCATTTTTATCCCAATGAGCGAAAACAGGCGGGCTTTGCTGGCGTTATTGCAGCTCGTAGATTCCTTCCTCTAGAGTGTTTTCCCTGCAGAAAGTGGTGCTTTCTTTGGTCAAAGCAAGCGAGTGGCTCGGAAATGTTGGAGTGGTCTGTGACGACGCGTCGGTAGTACGTGGCCTGTTTGAGAAATCTTTGCACTCCCGCCTCGGCTTTTCTTCTTTGGTTGTTCGCTACGGCCAATCTTTTAGCTCGGTCAGGCCGGACACCGTACGTTGGCGACGTGGCCCGAAAAATTCAGTTCCTCGAACGGAAAGCGGCACTTTTGAGGCTTCAGCCTTAACCCCGACGTATGAAAGGCCTCAAGTACTCATTATACCCTTACGAGGTGTTCGTCAAAAGTCAGGGCGAATACCACAACTTCGGCAAAATATACGTGGCCGGGGTGCCAGTTCAAAGTAAAGAGAACAGCGTTTATGACTCTGGAACGTCGCTAGTGCCGTGAAGGGCACAAACGCCATAACCTAAAACTTTTATAGGCCGTCCGGGGTTATGAAGACAGTATTCTGTATATCTCGTCCACTTCCGTTTGCCAATAGCCAGTCTTCCGATCCAACGATTGTGCCCCGATGGCTCTCCGCTCGTGTGACGATGCACGGTACGGCCACTGTCGAGTAGGTCGGGGTCGATAGTGGTTTAAATTTTTTTGCTTCGGTTGAGGTGGCTGACGAAATTTTTAGTTCGAGGCAAAACATTAGCTGTAGCGATGCAGCATAGCCATTATTTTATGAGTTTTTCTGATGGTAGCACTGTGCTGTGTTCACTTCGAAGGGATGCGTAAGCTTCAAACGTCTTCTGTTGCGCGTTCAAAGTCGGCAACCACGATTACGTCACTTTCTTCACGCATTTCTCAGAGTAAAACAATTGCAGCTCCCGTTTTAATATTTGGTTACTTCTTGGACACCATGGGTTAGAAGCGAATTTCGGAAATCGTCTACATACATCGACGTCAGTGACAGCATCTTCACATTGGGCAGTGATCATCAAGCTTGTGTGGGGCGGTATGCTGGCATTATCATAGGCGATCCTAACAGCATCACGGTGTTGGGATATTTGTTGCGGCTTGGTTTGCAGATATAATATTGCGCCATTGCACGTCAAAATGCTCCTTCCAAGAATTATGTCGCGGGAAGTATTAGGCAAGAGAACTAATAACATGGTACCTGCTGCCGTCTATGGTGACGCGCGATGTGCATTTTCCACTTTGTGTTAACAGGTGGCCTCCGGCTGCCCATATCTTTCTTCTGTCACAAGGGGTCGTACGTTTTTTCAGTTTAGTTGAGAATGATCTGCTCATTACTGAGCAGTCGGCCCACGTGTCAATGAGGGCGACTTCATCAATGGTTTCAATGGACAACTGGACGTCGCACACTGCCTTCCTCGAGTTCTGGGTACGTCGGTCCGTCGTGCCTCGACTTATGCCGGTCGAAGGATGTGCAGAATATGTCGTCGCTATCGCCATCTACTCCACATCCGGCTTGAATATGTCAGGTCCGTCTGCCGACGTGGGGCTGGCGTCGTGCTTGAGAGTCCAGTTTGAGTTAGGTCGGGGGTTCTCGTGTTGGTCGCGTAGTAAACTATAGTATTCATACCTTCGTTTGAGCGTTTTCAATTTTTCACTAAACTTCACCCCCAGGAGCTTCCACTTTCAGATTTATCTTCGTTGGCAGGTGGTCCTCCATGTGCGAGGTTAGGGTTGTGGCGCCAGCTCGATAATAGTTATGGCTAGAGTAGTGTAAATGGTTGAAACGGATGGTGGCAAGGGTGGTTTCAGATAGATTATCATTGATTTCACAAGGTAGTTGGCCGGGAAGAGGCCGCAGCTCGTAGACAAATAAACCTCCCAGGACGAGGTTTAGAGGCAGCGATGGTGTTTTTAGCCCACTCTCAGCCTTGTTTACCCCGTGTATATAAGGTGACGGTGCTCGCGCACTGTGGACAACTAGGTCCCATACTCATGCTGTAACCAACCGTGGTAATGAGTTTTAAGTTCAACGGAGGAAAAAACAAACACTGGCTGTCAGAGCCGAAGTAAAGCTCCGGCGGATGAGCTTCCTGTCTGTTTACAAGAAAGGGATAAGTCAGACCTTTTCAGCTATCAGAATAAATACGTAGAACAAAGTTCTCCCATCCCCTGCATTTAACGAAAGCCGTATTGTATTCTCCAATCCTTCCACATCGAAATGATTGGGCCATCAAACAGGCCCTCTCCGAAGTAACGTTACAACCGCTACGAAATTTTGACCTCTAAAGCAATGACAACATGTCTCGCTTCTTCGTTTTGAAATGTGGGAAAAAAGTACAGCTTCAAAACTTCATTGAAAGGCTGCAGAAAAAAACTGCAATGCAAAAAAAGTTGCGTCCGGAGCAGTGCTCTTTTAAATGAACCACAAAGAGCAGGCAAACAAGCTTTTAATACAAATACACATCCATCGTATAAAAATTACAGTCACACCTAATACTACCCTCCCATCTTCCCAAAGCTTCATCTCTGAACGCTATCTCATCAATAAAACCGAAACCAATATCCTGGAATGACTGCGTGACAAAGGGGTAAGACCAGTCTCACGTATCACAATAAGACTAGATAATAACAAAATCTATACAAAGCACGTAATCCTGACCGTTGAATCCCTGTCACCCGTATTTGCCAAACCTACGCCGCTGCTTCAAATACCAGTGGTATGGGCAAGGTACGATCTCTTGCCGGGGTGGAGTAGCATGTGCGATGTTTGCTCAAACTGAGCATACTACAGACAACTGTGATGCTAATAATTTGAGTGATTGTTATTGTCATACACCCGACTTTTTTATGGTGCGAAGCATTAAATTAGTAAAAACAAATATTCACCCTAAAGGTCAATGAGATCATCAGCTTTCATCAGGGCCAGAAGTGGTTTGCACTCTTCAGCTACGAAAGGTACTCCGATGCTGCTCGCCGGGGGTAGAACGGCACCTGGTTTCGGTGGCAAAGCAATACAGTTCACGTGACTTGCTCCGGTCCCCTACCGCCACTAGGCTGACTGCGGCAGACGCACCCGTCACCTCTCCAATGTCCGTACACGCAGTAGTTGAGGCGGTTATTCACACTATTGGGAGTGAAGTCACTCTTGTTTCTCCCTCACAGGTATACCGCGCACCAGAAAGCTTCGAGGAAATGAAAACAGAGAAAATGGCCCACTCTCATATTCTCGCTCCACCAACCGTCCGGCCTGTGGCTCCCGCGAAGACCAGGGTGGTGGTAGCTGAAAAAAAGAGGGCACGAAAGGAGCTAAATCTAAGTCCAGGAAGCCCACTTTATCGGGAAAACCCCGGTCATCAAAAGATGAGGTGGAAGTCGGCCCGTACCTGTAGCATCACAGTGGAAGGACCGGCGTCAGGCGACAGAGCTAACAGAAAGTCCCAAAATTCCCCTCCCAGGGAACAACCCGAGAGACAACAAACTCACAAACACACACACACACCACCCACTACACACACACACACACTAGTGTATCTTAAATGACTAATATGGAAAGAGATAATATCGTCTGCAAGAACTGCAAAGACCTCCTTAAAAATATTGAGGATGTCAAGGAGTTTTTGCCTGCCAACCAGCCAAGTGTGATGTGTCTCCTACTTATACAGTTACCGTCCAACCACACAAACATCATAAATCGGTACATGGTATTTACGAATGTCAGGGACGCTGGAGCTACATCCTCAGGTGGTGCGTTCATCACAGCTTGAAAATCCGTTGCTTGCCAGACTATCCAGCAAATGACCCTCATTGAAGGTGTTGTAATTGGAATCACAATCTTCAATGGGCTTATAACGCTTTGTACATTCATCCTGACTTCCAGCTCTCATTCTATGATTTCGATGACCTTGGAGATCAGCTTCCTGAACCTTTCATTCTCGTGGACGACCTGAATTCGCATAACACTATTTGGGGCTCCTCCCAGACGAATGCCCGAAGTCGCCTCATTGAATAATTCTAAACGTCCTCGCGGGCATGCCTATTCATAAAGAAACAGCGTATACCATAACATAGGACACAGTACGTACTCAAACGTAAATTTCCCTATTAGTTATGCAGTTCACTTTCCTTGTCTTCAATGGAGCGTCTGCATGAACCTTTATAGTATTGACCACTTCCCCAATTCATTAACAAACAAAAATAGAGGCCCAAAGAGTTTGTCTTCAAATAATAGGTAAAACGAAGTCCCAGCCACCTGGGATACATTTACAGAGGCACCTAAACTACACCACACAACTCATAAAACACCTACACGTGAAAGAATCTACCCAACTACTTACGGGTCAGCTCCTCGAAGGCGGCGGTACGTTCATTCACCAGGGCTCTGCTGCCCCGCGCAACCCAAGTACGTCCTGGTGGTTGGAGGGCTGCGGGATATTCCCTGGTGGATAGAGGACTGCATGGGCTCAAAAGAAAGTGTGGGGTCTTCTTCCCCGTGACCACTCTTTCTATAACCTTGTGCGTTTCAAACAGGCAAAAGCACGTAGAAGGCGTGTCCGCCGTGAGGAGAAAAAGACGAATTACCG
Source organism: Haemaphysalis longicornis (assembly GCA_013339765.2). Lineage (NCBI taxonomy): Eukaryota > Metazoa > Arthropoda > Arachnida > Ixodida > Ixodidae > Haemaphysalis > Haemaphysalis longicornis. The sequence goes on along the minus strand of CM023448.1, from coordinate 46,794,854 downwards.
TACCTTTTGTGACAACCATGAACTCATAAACTGACACATACAAAGCATGGACCCGAATGCGGAACTTCAAAAGAGAACAGACACAGCCTGCCCCTGGTTAGCACAAAAGAAGGCATAATAGAAAACAAGGCTAATAAAGTTGCCCTACACTTCCACAACGTGTCCAGTTCTGCGCACTAAACAAAAATGTTCAAGCAACAAAAACATCTGCCGAAATGTTGTTACAAGACAATATTAAGAAACACATGCTTACAATGGTGAGTTTATACTTCATGAGTTAATGGCTGGCCTGAGCATATTTACGGTTTCAGCTCCGGCTGCAGCCATTACATACACAATGATACAACACCTACATACAGACGCACTTCACACGTTACTCCACGTAAACAATTTATCCCTTTCGGTGTGCCTTCCCAGGTCTTTTAGGGAATTGATAGTAGTAGCCTTTATAAAGAGCGAAATGATCCCAAAGTAACGGCAAGTTGTCTTCCCATCGCGCTATAAAACTGCCTGTCCATGCTTCATAAGATGATTACTGAAGGATTGTGCACTTTTTGGGTTACAACGGGTTTCTCGAAAGGTGGCAGCCAAGCTTGAGGCTGGGGCGATCAAAGAATGACCAACCTGTGGCCTTAGAGCCATATATCAAATCTCATTTTGTTCACACACAATATGCATGACCATATTTTTATGTCAAAAAAGCATAAGACACGGTATGGTGCTACGGACATTCTTATTGAATTAAAAAAAAAGCTCGCTGGGCAGACCAAAACGGGCATAGGCGAATACTCTCAAAAGTGCAACCGTCGTATTTTCGAAGAGGTGCCGGATCAACCCGGATCCTGTGATTAAACTCAACGAAAACGTGAACCCAGTAAAAAGGGCACACACGTTTTTACGTGTAGGGCTTGTGTGAGAAACTCACATTTATCCATCACATCAAACAGCTGAAATATACATGTCTGATAACAGTCATGTGATGTTACCGGAAGGACCTTTTGACCTTAAGGTTGTCGCGAAAGCTTCGAGTGTGATGGACCATAGAAGAAATGCGTTAAACGTTTTATGCCACATAAAGTAAAAGGAAGGTTTTATAAAAACGGCACCCTCACAGTCTCTCGTGGAAGGCCACAGAGCAGGCGGGTAATGGCAGCCGCGACCAAGACCAGGCAGCACAACTGCGGCAGAACAACATTAGCCCGTGACGATGGCGGTGCTGTAGACGAACCTAACCTACGTGCAGACACCGAAGACTACGTCATTGCTCTCCTTTCACGGGCTGGACTTGCTGAATGGCAGTGCGGTTGGCCCTGAACACTCGCAGTCCGGTCGACTGCGGGTGTCCAGCGGGTAGTGGAAATATGACGGCCGCAAGAGCCCTTTCTGATCGAGGCTTCCGACCTTTTATCGTCATCGTGGTCCCATGTTCTGCATTGGCTCTCTTCGTCCTCATGTGCAGCGCTTTCCCATGTGCGGTATAGGTCAGTTTTTCTACTGCACAGCAGTATATGTCTAACCGCCGAGGTTTGTTCCAGTGTCATGGGTTTGCTTGCCGCCACTCTGGGGCTCCCCCTTACCAACGTTTACGCCTTTTTCACAACGATTTGCCCCCTTTCCTCCACCAATGCACTTTTGGCAAGTAGCGCAGTCACCAGTTTACGGCGGCAGTGCGGTTACCAGATGATTGCGAGAAATATGCCGAAGCACGGTTGCGTGTAAAAAATGCACTGACGATTACTAGACTCCCTAATGTGAAAATCGTGCGGATCAAGAGCTGCAGTCTTCTGGGTCACGGTGCATTTTTGCTTCGTCTCCAGAAGCGTTCGCCTGATCAGCGAACGTACGGCGGCGTGCGCTACTCTGCTGCTTACCTCGCAGTGCGCCGCTGCCACCTACGGCCAGCATGATGCAACATATGTTTGAACCTTTCGCGCAAATGTCCCGTGGTTCGGATTTGCCAGCACAAGGCAGCCGCAAGCGTTTTGTTGCATATCGTGCTTGAACCTGCTGTCTGGTGCTTTGGATTAGCGGAGAATAGAACAGCGTCTGGGGAAAGTGTCACATGAAAGATATGTGAGGAAAAGGCGGTAAGAGAAATGACGCCGCTGCCGCAAGTGTTGTACTGCAATTCACACCTAGCTAGACGCTCCTCTCCGTATTGTTTTTTCATCGATGCCACGTTAGTTCAATCCATTACGCGGATATAAACAGACGCCGCTCTCGTGAAGCCATTGAAAAGGCTGGCAAAGGGTTGCCCCCTAAAACAACAGAAACATGCCATCGCCTTTTCTACTCAAATTTACATCGCCATGAAGCTCTGAATCCCTCGGGGTAGAAGATAAACTTCTCCAGTTGAATGCCGGCTTGAGCCCATATTCCCTTTTCAGCTTGGAAGGCCTTCCGAGCAACATTTTCGCTTCTGTATTTCACGCCTAGCTATGCGCCTTGATTGGTTGGAGGTTTATGCGTGCACAGTTCTCAGGTTAGAAAATGGGGTGTGCACGCACAGCTAGGCGTCATGCTGCTACCGATGAAATGTCGCTTGTGCTGGTGGGAGATTTATATGTTGAAATTACATAGCTCATGGTGACTAGTCTGCTGTCCTCCTAGATAGAGTGATTCTGGTGTGGGTTGATGTGCTACAGAAACATCTTACACACACAGTAGGACGCATACGAGCGGAAAAGAAGACGGGCAGCGGCATGTTTGTAGGCGAGAATAGAGCTCACTGGCTTCCAGATTTAAAATCGTTATGGGACAAATCAATGCCATTTGTATGGTGGAAGAACAGCAAGAATTAAAGCTTTGCCCGGATCACAAGCGCGAATGCGTGCAAAAACAATAAAAAGCTGGTGGCACCGCCTTTTCCGGCTGAAGTTAAGCTCGTCGAATAGTGGCGAACTCATCCCGGATGAACAGCAAATTGCCACCTTGGTACGCCGGTCCGAGCTACTATCACTTCTTCAGAGGGCTTTCAGAGGATATTGTCGATGGCGTCCGTAACTTCTCTAAACACGCGCACACGAATGTTTACCTGTATTTGCGTGCGCAGGTTTGTAGTGGAGAATGGTGGTAGGGAGGAGGAGAGGGGTGCACACGCGGCTATAAGTTTCATGGCCGTACTGACGGATGCCATGTCCTGTGTGCTGTGCTAAGTTTAAAAGCGGAGCTTAAACCGCCCAATAAAACCTGTCCTTGGTACTTAGTGATAGAGCGGATGGCGTTTGTGTGTTAGGATGTGTTCAGATTGCCGATGCAAGACCCGTATCGTGATCTATGGACGTAAACGAATGCCATGCCACACAGTTCGGTAGGCTGAGACATTAAATGATGTTATTCTTTAAAGTTATTACTAGTTTGCGGCAACAGTCTCAACCCGGCCTTAGACTTACAGTAAGATCCTTGCGACGCGGAAGGGACACAAGCAGTTCCATGTTGGTCTGAAAGAACAACAATTGGTTCCTTCAGAGGTTCATTCACGTAATTTGCCTGGACATATGCTCCATCGGAAATTTCGATAAACGTGTTTTTTTTATGTGCACTCCGTTGACTGTGTCCAGCTTTGCAGGTCACCCTTCTTCAGGGTATGGAAGGGCAGAGTGGTTTTCTTTTTCTTTCTTTCTCTGTGACAAAACTGTTTTTTTCCATCTGGTCCTCGTGCCATCACCATCGGTTGAACCACACTACCCCCCTACAAGAACGTTTGTATGGGCGGAAGCACGGGCCTTTTAAAAAAATATATACAATTATACACAGGATGGCATAAAACCACACCCATGGTCCCACTAAAACACTAACATTACAAAAAGGATAAAGGCATACGACTCCGTTTATAGAACCGTTTTGCCTTTACAAATTTATTGGATCTGCACATGCTCCCTTCATCAGCCATAACATCGATGCTGACAAAGAAGCTTCAGACATCGAGAAAAAATTCCTTACCCGTCGGTGGTTTTGGTGCCGTGGTTTCTCGAGTACGTTTTGGCCATAACCAAACCTGTGTAGATCAGGACATTTCTTTTATTCCGCGGAAGGTTTCCTTTGGCATGTTAGTGATCGGCTTCCGAATCGTCCGAATAACCTTACAAGGCGTCTTTAGCTCACTTTTTTGTTGAAACCGGTCATTCCTTTACATCGACTGAGCAAGTCGTATGTCACGTCAGTGTGCTAGCTTTTCGCTTGAGTTGCCTCGGCTTCAAGAAGAATGGGAAGCTCAATTTCCCCAAAAGCACGTACTGTATGCATCCCATTTTTTGTGTCCTCCTGCTTTCTGTTCCCATGGTCCAATAAGGATTTTTCTCTTTCTTGGGTTTTTGTTTGCATTTGTACATTTTTGTCACTTCTGAAAAACGTTTGGGTTCACTCTGTGCCCCCTTTGATTCCAGCTCATATCACTTATTTTCTGGTATCCTCAGTCAACCCTGAAAAACATGGTTTCGTTTTGGGTGTTGCCTGCGCCCAGACCTGCAGCTTCTTTCACCATGATATCTGATGGAGTTGAGCCATCATCAAGCACCAATCTGCTTTCAGTAATCCAAGGCTTAACATTTTTAGGCATTCTTTTGTTTACGAACTCTTAACTACGTTTTGCTGTTTCTCAGCAATCTTTATTGGGCAGTATTCTGCTCTCCTAGGAAGTAACTTTGAAAAGCTCTGTGGGATGTGCTCCCGGCGATTTCCAAGACATGCCTTAGCGTCGATAACCAAACGTGCCACATCCTCGCTATTCTTACTCAAGCTCTTCAGACCTGCTTACTACTTGTTCATCTGTGCACGCGTCTTTTCTTTAACTTCCTTTAATGCCTGCATTTGAGCCTCGTGCTGCATTTTCAATTTTTGTCTTCCTGCTTCAAGCTGCGCTTTCAGTCTGGCAAGCTCACTCTCGACCCATAAGCGAAGTTCCGGTTTTTTCAGACCAAATTTATTTCCTTCAGCAATAATTTTTTTTAAATTTCCTAGATCTCTATGACATCGTATCCCACTCGTAGATCTACTCTCCCTGCTCAGGTCCAACTCTTCAAAGTTGTTAACAAAGAATCCTGCCACCCTGTAGCGAATTGCAGTTGTGGTTGTGATGGTATCGCCAGAAGCTTTGGACCTTCTGGGGTGTCGCAATATCTTCTAGTGAGACTGACCACGCTATAAACGCGTAAAAAGTTTATGCTACACCAAACTGAAAAAGGGTAAGAATAAACAAGTCTCACAGTCTCCTGTGGTAGGCCATATAATTGGTCGGTGACGGCAGTGGATACGAAGAGCAGGCAAGGCACCTGCGGCGGAACATCACCAGCCGGTGACAAAAACGGTACTGCTGGTGAACCTGACGTGCAGAGATGCAAGCCTTTGTCGTTGAAACAAAGAAAGCGTTTGAGCTGGTTCGTTCATACTTAAAAAAAAAACACTCCTCAAGATGGGACAAAACGAAGGCGGCTACACTAACCGTGCTAAATCCCAACAATGTGTTTGTTTGCCTCTCAGCAATATTGTCACGAAGCCAAAGACGACGCAGTTGTCTTCAACGAAAAGAAGTTGATTGGAGCGAACTTGTGCTCCCCTAACAACTCGAAAGAATGCAGAGCGGCGAAGCAGCGGTCAACAAATTGACTTGCGCAGATGAGGATCTTCGAAAGGAATGCCACGACGTCTGCTCTGCAGGCTTTTTTATTTCGGCGGAGTGTTTCTGGAACCGTCGATTCACATCCAGAACATTTTAGATTTTAGAAGATTATTTTGGCTAGCGACGTTAAGATAAAACCAAATGCTTATCTGAATAAGATAGCCCTTGCGGCATAAAAAACAAAGAATGAAAGATGCCCTTCGCTTGGGACACAGATAACAGAGCCGGTCATGGCCGGGCAGTAAAAACAAACAAAAAATAAACAATCCCATACATGGTTCGCGGCATTAACACCCCTCCAAAAGTGCATCGACCCGATGCTAAAACAAAAGATAATGCAAACAACAAAGTCTGTAATCTTGCATAGTAAGGTTTCAAGCGAACAATGTGGACGAATTTGGGACGCGTGCGTCGTCGTCTTGTTCTGGAATCCCTCTCGGGGATCACCTCGCAGGTGATTTCACCGACACGTCGTAGAATCAAGTAGGGTCTAAAATACCATCGCAGCAGCTTCTCACCGAGTCCGCACCATCGGATAGTAGTCCAAACCCACACACGATCCCCTGTGTGGTATTCGGCATCTCGGCGTCGGAGGTTGTAGCGCCTGGCATGCACCAGCTGCTGGTTCGTTGTACGAACTCGAGCGAGCTGGCGTGCCTTCTCTGCACGCTAAAGCTATCTTTGGACGTCGGGGTTGAGGTCGGCATCTTCTCCATGCGGAAGCATGGCATCAAGCATCGTAGTAGGCAGCATTGCGTAGGCAAGCTCGAGCGGCGTCAACTGCGTAGTTTTCTGTATAGCCGTGTAGTACGCAAACGTGACATACGGGAGCACTTCGTCCCAAGTCTTATGTTATACATCGACGTACATTGACAGCATATCTGCGATTGTCTTGTTGAGAAGATCTGTTAGTTAGTTTGGGGGTGGTAAGCCGTCGTTCTTCGGTGATCCGTGTTAGTGCAGCGTAATACTGCTGGCATCAGCACCACAGTAAAGGCCGTTATGCGGTCCGTGATTATGACTTCCGGGACTCCATGTCGTAGCACAACTTGACTTATAAAGAAATGTACGACTTCTTGTGCAGTCCCACTCCGAAGAGCGGCGGTCTCTGCGTATCGCGCCATGAAGTTTGTCGCTACAACAATCCACTTGTTCTCGGATCGCGATGTAGAGAACGGACCCAGATGGTCCATTTCAATCTGTTGGAAGGGCTCGATATGACGCCGATAGGCTGCAGAAGTCCGGCTGGTCTCGTCGGTGGCGTTTTTCGTGGCTGGCAGTCACGGTAGCTCCGGACGTAGTGCGTCACGTCGGAGGTAAGGCGGGGCCAATAGCACTTCGCCTTGATATTGTCACGAAGACAAGGACGAAGCAGTTGTCTTGAATGAGAAATACGCTTATTGGAGCGAACTTGTGCTCCCCTAACAACTCAAAAGAATACAGAGGCGGCGAAGCAGCGGTCAACAAAGTGACTTGCACAGGCGAGTGTCGTCGAATCGAATGCGCCGGCGTCCGCACTGCAGGCTTTTTATCTTTCGGCGCGCGTGGTTCTCGAAACGTCGATTCGCATCGAGAACATAGTAGATCCAAGAAGATTATTCTGGGCTGTTCACGTTAGATCGGAATGCTCTCCCTATCACAACAGATAACACGTGCGGCACAGAAAGAAAGAATGGAACACGCGCTTCCCTTCGCGCAGAGATAACGCAGACCGGCGCAGCCGGGCGGTAAAAGCAAAACACAAATAAACAAACCCAATGTATGGTTCGCGGCATTACCCCCCCTCTAAGAGTGCATCGACCCGATGCTAACATAAGCGACAGTCCCAACAAATGAAAATAAAAGTTCGTCATCGTCCGTAGAAAGGTTTTAGGCGAACCACGTGGACGACTTCAGGCCGCCTGCGTTGTCGTGATGTGCCGGAGTCACCATCAGGGATCACTTCGTAGGTAAGTTGGCCAACACGTCGTAGAATCTGGTAGGGTCCGAAATAGCGTCGCAGGAGCTTCTCACTGAGTCCGCGTCGTCGGATGGGAATCCCAACCCACACACGATCCCCTGGTTGGTACTCGGCGTCTCGGCGTCGGAGGTTGTAGCGGCCCGCATCCACCAGCTGCTGGTCCGTTATACGAACTCGAGCGAGCTGGCGGGCCTCCTCCGCACGTTGAAGATATCCGTGGACGTAGGCGTTGAGGTCGTCGTCTTCTACGTGCGGAAGCATGGCGTCGAGCATCGTAGTCGGCCTTCTACCGTAGACAAGCTCGAACGGCGTCAGCTGCGTCGTCTCCTGGATAGTCGTGTTGTACGCAAACGTGACATACGGGAGCACTTCGTCCCAAGTCTTATGTTCAACGTCAACGTACATTGACAGCATATCTGCGATTGTCTTGTTCAGACGTTCTGTTAGTCCGTTCGTTTGGGGGTTGTACGCCGTCGTTCTTCGGTGATCCGTGTTGCTGTAGCGTAATACTCCTTGCATCAGCTCCGCAGTAAATGCCGTTCCGCGGTCTGTGATTAGGACTTCCGGGGCTCCATGTCGCAGCACAACTTGGCTTATAAAAAACTTTGCCACTTCTTGTGCAGTCCCCCTCGGAAGAGCGGCGGTCTCTGCGTAGCGCGTCATGTAGTCTGTCGCTACGACAATCCACTTGTTCTGTGATCGTGACGTAGGGAACGGGCCTAAAAGGTCCATTCCAATCTGTTGAAATGGTCTCGATGGGACGGCGATCGGTTGTAGAAGTCCGGCGGGTCTTGTCGGCGGCGTTTTTCGTCGCTGGAAGTCACGGCAGCTCCGGACGTAGCGGGTGACGTCAGAGGTAAGGCCGGGCCAGTAGTACCTCGCCTTGATTTTTCCAATAGTGCGGGCTGTGCCGAGATGTCCGGAAGACGGGTCGTCGTGGCACGCTTCCAAAATTTCGTCACGAAGGTCCGCGGGGATGACGAGAAGGTAATTCGCTCTTGTTCCGGGGCTGAAATTCTTCTTCACGAGGACGGAGTTTCTCAGGCTGAATGCTGGTAAGCTGCGTTTGAAGGTCCTAGGAACGGCAACGTTGCATCCCTCGAGGTACTCGATTATGACGCGTAAGTCGGGGTCGGCACGCTGCTGGGCGGCTAGGTCGCTCTCCGTCACGATCCCGAAGAACGCGCTGTCTTCATCAGAGTCTTGTGGTGGTGGGTCGACGGGGGCGCGGGACAGGCAGTCGGCGTCGGAGTGTTTCCTGCCGGATTTATAAACGACTGTAACGTCGAACTCCTGCAGGCGCAAGCTCCACCGCCCAAGACGGCCAGAGGGGTCCTTCAAATTGGCGGGCCAACACAGCGCATGGTGGTCTGTTACAACCTTGAATGGCCTTCCATACACGTATGGGCGAAATTTTGAAATCGCCCATATAATAGCCAGGCACTCTTTCTCAGAGGCAGAATAGTTTTTCTCCTCCTTCGACAGACCACGGCTGGCATAGGCGATTACCCTTTCGCAGCCGCTTTGCTTTTGGACAAGGACGGCACCCAAGCCTATATAACTGGCGTCCGTGTGCATTTCCGTTTCGGCATTTTCGTCGAAATGAGCGAGCACGGGCGGGCTTTGCAGGCGTTTTTGCAGCTCGCAGAATGCTTTTTCTTGGTCATTTTCCCAGCTGAAAGGGGTGCTGTCTTTCGTCAAGCGCGTGAGTGGCTCTGCAATGCGTGCGAAGTTTGCGACGAAGCGCCGGTAGTATGCGCACAGCCCGAGAAATCTTCGCACGCCCTTCTTGTCTTTCGGCCTAGGGAAGTTCGCGATAGCTGAAGTTTTTGCCGGGTCAGGTAGGACTCCCGCGGCGTTGACGACGTGGCCCAAGAACTTGAGTTCCTCGTATGCGAACCGCACTTTTCAGGCTTCAGCGTCAACCCCGACGTACGAATGGCCTCGAGTACAGACTCCAACCTTGCAAGGTGTTCGTCGAAAGTCCGGGCGAATACCACTACGTCGTCGAGGTATACGAGGCAGGTGTGCCACTTAAGGCCAGCTAGCACAGTGTCCATGACTCTTTGAAACGTCGCTGGTGCTGTGCACAGCCCAAACGGCATCACCTTGAACTCGTATAGGCCATCTGGGGTTATAAATGCAGTCTTCTCTCGGTCTCTCTCGTCCACTTCAATTTGCCAGTAGCCGGTCTTCAGGTCCATCGATGAGAAGTACTTCGCGTGGCAGAGGTGGTCGAGGGCGTCGTCGATTCGGGGGAGGGGGTACACGTCCTTTTTCGTGATTTTGTTCAGTCGTCGGTAGTCAACACAAAACCTTAATGTGCCGTCTTTTTTCTTTACGAGTACGACGGGCGCAGCCCAGGGGCTTTTCGATGGCTGTATAATGTCGTCGCTGAGCATGTCGTCGACTTGAGTCCGGATGGCTTCCCGTTCGTGTGAAGAGACGCGGTACGGTGACTGTCGGGTAGGTCGGGCTCCATCTTCGGTTATTATTCGGTGCTTCGCTAGAGGGGTCTGACGTAGTTTTGCGCTCGACGAAAAACATTCGCTATAGCGACGCAGCAAAGCCAATAATTTGTTCCGTTGTTCTTGCGGTAGCGCCGGATTCACGTCGAAGGGCTGCGGGAGCTTGAAGGTTTCTACGGGGGTGCGTTCAAAGTCGGCGACCGTGATCACGTCACTTGCTTCTTGCGTTTCTTCGAGGAATGCAATTGTCGCGCCCTTGTTTAAATGCTGGTACTCCTCGGTGAAATTCGTGACCAAAACGTGGGATTTGCGCTGCTTAAACCGCGCGATGCCTCTTGCGACAGACACACCGCGGTCGAGAAGCAACCTTTGGTCACTCTCCACGATAGCGTCAACGTCAGGAGCAGCACCTTCACAGTAGACGGTGATCATCAAACTTGCGCGGGGTGGCAGGGTGACATGATCATCGGCTATCCTTACAGCTGCACGGTGTTCGGGGTTCGGTTCCGGCGTCATGGAGTGATCGGAGGAAAAAGTTATCGACTTGGTCTGCAGATCAATTATTGCGCCGTTGTCCATCAAAAAGTCAATTCCGAGAATTACGTCGCGGGAGCAGTTAGGCAAGATGACGAACGCGGCAGGGTACGTCGTGCCGTCTATGGTGACGCGCGATGTGCACGTTCCACTTGGCGTCACGAGGTGGCCTCCTGCTGTGCGTATATGCGGACCGTCCCATCTGGTCATAACTTTCTTCAGTTTAGACGCAAATGGTCCCCTCATTACCGAATAGTCAGCTCCCGTGTCTACGAGGGCGACTACGTCAAAGCCGTCGATGGACACCTTGACGTCAGATGCAGTCTTCCTCGAGTTCCGGGTTCGTCGGGGCGTCGTATCTCTGCTTGTACGTGTTGACGGTCGGGCACTGTGCATCGTCGTTGTCGTCGTCTTCTCAACGGACGTCTCGGTCAGGTCGGGTACGCGTCGCGCCGTGTAGCTGTCGTCGTGTTCAGGAGTCTCGTCAGGGCTGGGTCGGGTCGTCGGGATGAGGGCATGTCGTGAATCACTGTCTTCGGTGCGTCCTTGCGTCGTTGGAGGGTTTCCAGTATTTCGCCGTAGAGCAACTTCACCTCCAGAAGTTGCTGCTTTTAGTTTCCCCCGCGTGGGCTGGGGGACCTTCCACGCGCGAAATCAGCATTGCTACGGCGATTAAGCGACTGGTATGGGTAGGGCGATGGCGATCGGTGTGAGCGGGCTGGTCCTCAGTTGGTGTTGGACAGGTATTCGTCGATCTCAGTAGGGCGCTGGCCGGGTCGGGGGTGTGGGGCGTCGACGGAGAAACCACGCAGTCCGAGTCTCCTGTACGGGCAGCGACGATAGATGTGATCGGCCTCCCCGCAATGGTAGCACAGCGGACGATGATCGGGCGTTCGCCAAACGTCAGTCTTCCTCGGCGTCTGGGTTTGGGCTGTGTACGGCGGTACGGTCGACGGCGGCGAGAGTGGGGACGGCGGCGAGAGTGGACGGCGGTACGGTGGAGCTTCTTGTAGACGGGTTGAAGCAGGGCGGGGTCGACGAACAGCCGCAGAATAGGTCATCGCCTGTGGCTCGCGGGGTGCCTCGGATGGCATAGAAGTGCCCAAAGCGTGTTGAACCTCTTCGCGGATGACGTCAGTCAGGGAAGCCACTTGAGGTTGCGGCGTCGTCGGAAAAATCTTCCGAAGCTCCTCCCTGACCACTGCTCGGATGGTCTCACGGAGTGTGTTGGAGCTTGTGGCCCTGGCACCGATCGTCTCGGAAACCAGCACGTTGACCGGGCAATCGTACTACCTCGTTCCAACTTCCAGCGTCTTCTCCATCGCGGCCGCCTCAGACGAAAATTCGGCCACCGTCTTGGGAGGATTGCGGACAAGGCAAGCAAAAAGCTCCTGCTTTACCCCTCGCATGAGAAACCTTAGTTTTTTTCTTGTACTCTCAGGATCCGCACGTCTAAACAACCTCTTCATCTCCTCAACAAAGATCACTACCCCTTCGTTGGGGTGCTGCGTTCGAGTTTCGAGTAAAAGCGCTGCGCGTTCTTTTCTGACCACGGTAGTGAAGGTCTTAGTGAACTCGCTTTTGAACTGAGCCCAGTTTGTCAAGGAGCTCTCGTGGTTCTCGAACCAAGTGCGAGCCGAATCTTCCAAGTAAAAGAAAACGTGCCGGAACGTTTCTGCGTCGTCCCACCTGTTGAATTTCCGGACGCGCTCCAGTTTTTCTAACCATTCTTCTGGGTCTTCTGCGGGGGCTCCTCGGAATGATGGCGGTTCCCGTGGCTGCTGCAGAACGACAGGAGGATTGACTTGGTTGAGCATGGCGCTGGTTGCGACGTCTTTCTTCTTCGTCTTCTCCGGTAGTAGACCAAACTCGGGCGGTAAATCTTGCACGCGGAGGCTGGCTCTTGTTGGACTGGCTTGGCGGCTTCCAGAGGTTGTAGCGGGCATGAAGGGTGCGTACCCCGCACCTTCACCAGATGTCACGAAGACAAGGACGAAGCAGTTGTCTTGAATGAGAAATATGTTTATTGGAGCGAACTTGTGCTCCCCTAACAACTCAAAAGAATACAGAGGCGGCGAAGCAGCGGTCAACAAAGTGACTTGCACAGGCGAGTGTCGTCGAATCGAATGCCCCGGCGTCCGCACTGCAGGCTTTTTATCTTTCGGCGTGCGTGGTTCTCGAAACGTCGATTCGCATCGAGAACATAGTAGATCCAAGAAGATTATTCTGGGCTGTTCACGTTAGATCGGAATGCTCTCCCTATCACAACAGATAACACGTGCGGCACAGAAAGAAAGAATGGAACACGCGCTTCCCTTGGCGCAGAGATAACGCAGACCGGCGCAGCCGGGCGGTAAAAGCAAAAACACAAATAAACAAACCCAATGTATGGTTCGCGGCAATATTTCTAATTGTGCGGGCTGTTCCGAGATGTCCGGAAGTCGGGTCGTCGTGTCACGCTTCCAATATTTTGTCGCAAAGGTCGGCTGGGATGACAAAAAGATACTTTGTTTTGGTTCTGGGAAAGAAAATATATTTCACGTGAACGGAGTTTTTCAGGCAGAATGGTGGTTGGTTGCGTTTGAAGGTCCTAAGCACGGTGACGTTGCCTCCTTCGAGGCAGTCGATTATGACGGGTAAGTCGGGGTCGTCACGCTGCTTGGCGGCTAGTTCGCTCTCCGTCACGACTCCGAAGAACGCGCAGTCCTCATCAGTGTCTTCTATTCGTCGGTCGACGGGGGCGCGGGACAGCCAGTCGACGTCAGAGTGTGTCCTGCCAGATTTAGAGACTATTGTCACGACGAAATTTTGCAGGCGCAAGATCTACCTACCAAGACAGCCAGAGGGGTCCTTCAAATTTGCGAGCTAACACGCCGCATGGTGGTGTGTCACAAGCTTGAACGGTCTTTCAAACACGTATGGGCGAAATTTCGAATTGGCTCATATATTCGCGAGGCAGTCTTTCTCAGAGGATGAGTAGTTTCTTCCTTGGACAGACCACGGCTTGCATAGGCGCTTACGTTTGCACACCCGCTTTGCTTTTATACGAGGACGGCATTCAAGCCTATATCACTTGCTTCCATGTGCATTTCCGTTTCGGCGTTTTCGTCTAAATGCGCGTGCACGGGTGGGCTTTGCAGGCATTCTTGCAGCTCGCAGCATACTTTTTCTTTGGCATTTTCTACCTGAAAAGGGTTCAATTGTTTGTCAAGCGAGTGAATGGCTCTGCAAAGCTGGCGAAGCTTGCCACGAAGCGCCGGTAGTACGCGCCCAGTCGCAGAAATCTCGCACGCCCTTCTCATCTTTCGGTCTCGGGAATTTCGCTATGGCTGAAGTTTTTGCAAGGTCAGGCCGGACTCCCGCAGCATGGGCGACATAGTAAAAAAACTTGACTTCTTCATATGCAAAGCGGCACTTTACGGGCTTCAGTGTTAACCCCGACGTACGGATGGCCTCGAGTACAGATTGACACCTTGCAAGGTGTCCGTCGAAAGTCCGGGAGAATACCACAACGTCATAGAAGTATACGAGGCAGGTGTGCCACTTCAGGCAGCTAGCACAGTGTACATGACTCTCTTAAACGTTGGTGGCGCCATGCATAGCCCAAACAGCATCACCTTGAACTCGTATAGGCCGTCCGGGGTTGTGAATGCAGTCGTCTCTCACGTCCACTTCAATTTGCCAGTGGCCTGTCTTCAGATCCATCGAAGAAAAGTACTTCGCCTGGCAGATGTGGTCGAGGGCGTCATCGATTCGTGGCAGTGTGAACATGTCCTTTTTGGTGATCTTGTTAAATCGCTGGTAGTCAACGCAGAACCTTAGTTTGCCGTTTTTTTATTCACGAGTACGAGCAGAGCAGCCCAGGGGCTTTTCGATGGCTGAATATTGTCGCCGCTAATCATGTCTTCGACTTGTGTCCGGATGGCTTCTCGCTCGTGCGAGGACACGTGGTACGGTGATTGTCGGGTTGGTCGGGCTCTATCTTCGGTTATAATTCGGTGCTTGGCTTGGGGTGTCTGACATACTTTTTGAGTTCGACGAGAAACACGCGCCGTAGCCACGCAGCAAAACCAATAATTTGTCCTGATTTTCTTGCGCCAGCGCCAGGCTTATGTCGAAAAGCTGCGGCAGCTTTAAAGCAACTGCGAGTGCGTATTTAAAGTCGGCAACTGCGATCACATCACTTGCATCGTGCGTTTCTTTGAGGAACGCAATTTCAGCGCCCTTGTTTATATGCTGGTATTCCTCGGTGAAATTAGTGATGAAAACTTAGGATTGGCGTTGCTTAAAGCTCGCGATGCCTCTTACGACCGAGACACCTCGGCCGAGAAGCAACCCTTTGTCACTCTCTATAATACCTTCCACGTCCGGAGCAGCCTCTTCACAGTATATGGCAACCATCAAGCTTGCGGGAGGTGGAAGGGTGAAATGATGGTCGGCGATCCTTAAAGCAGCACGGTGCTTGGGGTTCGGCTGCAGCGTCATAGAGTGATCGGAGGAAAAGGCTATAGACTTGGTCTGTATATCAATTATTTCATGCTTGTCTGTCAAAAAGTTCATTAGAAGAATTACCTCATGGGAGCAGTTTGGCAAAATGACGAACACTGCAGGGTACGTTGTGCTGTGTATGATGATGGGCGATGTGCACGTTCCACGGGGGGTCACGAGGTGGCCTCCTACTGTGCGTATGAGTGGACCGTGCCATCTTGTCGTAACGTTTTTCGCCTTAGATGCGAATGATCCGCTCATCACCGAGTAGTCGGCTCCCGTGTCGATGACGGTGACCACACCAAAGCCGTCGATGAACCACTGGACGTCGGACGCTGTCTTCCTCGATTTCTGGGTGCGTCGGGGCGTCGCATCTCGGCTTGTGCGTGTTGATGGTCGGGTACTTTGTGTCGTCGTTGTAGTCGTCTCAGCAGCAGGTTCGGTCATGTGAGGTAGGCGTCGCGCCATGTGGTTGTCGTCATGTTCAGGAGTCACGTCCGTGTTGGATCGGGTCATCAGGCTGAGGGCATGTCGGGAATCACGGTCTTCAGCGAGTTCAGTTTTTCGCCGTCGTGCAACTTTACCTCCAGAAGTTGTTGCTTTTAATTCCCCAAGCCCATTCCATGTGCACCATCAGCATTGCTACGGCGGTTGGGCGACTGGTATGGGTAGGGTGATGGCGATCGGTTGAAAAGGGCTGGTCCACGGCTGGTGTTGGACAGGTATTCTTGTATCTCCGATGGGTGCTGGCCGGGTCAGGGGCTGGGTGCGTCGACGAAGAACCCTCGAAAACCGAGCCTCTTGTAGGGGCAGCGACTGTAGATGTGGTCGGCCTCTGAACAGTGGTAGCACATTGGACGTATATCTGGTGTTCGCCACACGTCGGTCTTCCTAGGGCGGTTGTTTGCACCACAGATGGTAGGGCCGGCGACCGGGGACGACGGTATGGAGTGTCGTGACGATAGGGTACTAGTGGGCGAGGTAGACGGGCAGCAGCCGCTTGGTGCTCGCGGGGTACTTCTGGCGTTGTTGATGTACCCAGGGCATGCTGAACTTCTTCTCTGATGACGTCTGTAGGGGAAGCGACTTGGGGTTGCGGCGGGGGTAGGAGAACTTTTTGCAGCTCCTCCCTCACTACTGCGTGAATGGTTTTGCGTAGGCTCTCAGCCGGAATCCGCATGTTGTCGACGTATTTCGCATTGGCCACTCAACGAAGTTGCCGTCCTACTGCTTAGCACGCATTTCGATAGCCTTCTCTATCGTGCTGGCTTCGGTCACGAATTCGGCGATGGTTTTTGGCGGGTTGCGGACAAGTCCAGCAAACAGTTCCTGCTTCACACCGCGCATCAAGAAGCGTAACTTCTTTGCTTCCGTCATTTCAGGGTCGGCGCGGTGAAATAGTTGCTTCATATTCTCAACGAAGACCGCGACCCCTTAGTTGGGGTGTTGCGTGCGGGTTACCAACAAAAGGGCGGCTCGTTCTTTCCGCCCAACGGTGGCGAATGTTTTGAGGAACTCCCTCTTAGAGAGTGTGCAGTCGGTTAGAGAGCTTGAATGCTTTTCAAACCAAGTTCGGGCCGTATCTTCTAAGTAGAAGACAGGGCGGATAATTTCTTCGTCATCCCGCTGTTGAAGATGCAGACGCGCCACTTTCTCCAACCAGTCCTCGGGGTCTTCTCCGGGGGATCCTCGGAACGATGGTGGTTCCCAGGGGCTGCTGAAGAACGAGGGTAGTGCTGGTCATGGTGCCTGCGTTGATCATGGTGGCGGTCACGACGTCTTTTTTCTTCATTTTATCTGGAAGGAGCCCAAACTGCGGCAGAAGGACTTGCTGTCAGCGGCTGGCACGAGTGGGACTTTCTTGGTGGCTTCACGAGGGCGTAGGGTGCATTACCCTGCACCTTTACAAGATGTTACGAAGCCAAAGACGACGTAGTTGTCTTCAAGGGCTACGGTACTAATTCAGCAGCGTAGACTACGACCAGCTTAGAGAGGCGGCTTCCGCCCCTCTAGCCCAGCGAATCCCCGGTAATGGATCTCGCGCAATCCATGCATAATGGCTTGCAGAATCTCTGGTTTCACTGTTTGTGAATCAAAGGGTGTGAATTCAAGTGACCGTGCAAGGGCAATTGTTGCTGGTGCTCTATACAGCCACCGTTGCATCCTGGCAGTGAGGTGGCTCAAAGGAAGCGTAGAGGAGCGTCGTTAGAAGGGTGAGTTAGGGGAACCTAGCCATACTGATGTGCTGGTTCATGGCTACACTTCCGCCGGACACATGCGCAGACAATGAACAAACTTATGATTCTCGATAATCGTTGTTTATCTTACGCAGACGCTCCATTTGCTTTTTGTTACACCTGTTAAAACACTTCCGAATTGTTATTCAGAGATTTCGAAATCAAAGCACCATTCGAAGCAAGAAGTGCTCAAAACGTACCGTTTTTCTTGTGGCCAGATGAGTCTAGGTGTTCTTTACATTTTCTTTTCCAGCCCTGCAAGCGGTACTACCACTAATTTTGTTGGGTCTGGGTTCCCATGAGGCGCTGTCAAGTAAGTAATTCAAGCGGTACAAGGAAGCGGGCATTGTACGCGAAGCTGCGCCGGCACTGGCCTAAAACACCCGTCGCTAAAGCAAATGATAAAGCCGACGGAATGGGTCCCCAAGGGTGAGCAGTCTCTACGCGCGGGAAACGCTGGGTTACGAGAAATCATTCACCGCACCCTATACACTGTGCTCTGTGAGTGAGGGACAGTAACGGCAAATTGGAGAGAGCAATATCAGCACTCTTTTATCTTGCTCTGTGGTCGCTTCCAAAAAGGGGCCTTTTCTGTATTCATCTGTATCTGCATTCTGTATTCTGTAATTCATCAACTGTAAGTAACGAAACGTATCCGCTACAGCCGCTGTATTTACACAAGAATAACTAAAAAAGCTTTAAGGAGAACAAAGCAGTAACAAAAATTGTACCTGGAAACCACAGATAGCAGTCTCTACAAAACCGCCTGTCACCTCTTCGTATTGATAAGGAATGAAAACTTGGACATACTTTATTTATATAACTCTAAGGGGACCACTCATTAATCTCCTCGAAGTGCCTCAAGAAAACTTCTAAAGCCGCAGTCGTTACGCACGCATCACAAAAAAATGCTTCGATGCCAAACAAGCAGTTAGCAAATAAAGTAACCAAAAACAAAAGTTCCCCACCTATCGAACCGCGCCTGGCCAGTGCCCTTCTATGAGATATGAAATCTGATCCTGGATTTTCTTCAATTCGCATATCCTTGTGGGGACTGTTCATTCATCAACTGAAAGTGCCAAAATTTATACGCCTCGAGCTTCGCAAAACTGCGCCGCCTGCCGCCGCTTCTCCGCGGCGTTGACGGGATTTGTCCTGCGTGGCTGATATGGGCTCTTGCGGTGTTTTTGTTTTGTTTTGCTTCTTTGGGCCTTACCGCGCCCCAAAAAACTTGTTATGCTGACGTCTATAAGCAAAGAGTACGTTTAGTTCACTTAAAAAGCATCTGCGTCTTCGTAGAGTACGCGATCGCCTACAAGAACTCCCCGGTGACGCGGTTGTGCGCACTTCGTAACCCCTCTTCCGGGCGTCGGCAGCGGCAGCAGCATATCACCACTGTCACCTCAAAATACGTGAAGCACAAATGAATTGTACTGACGCCTCGTTTAGACCTGATATTGGTGCAGTGAAAGGTTAACTTCATTTTGCATCGTGGACAACGAATGCGGCTTCGTTTCGAATAAATACGTAGCAGAAAATTATGTTTCGTGGATATTATTACCAAATATCGGACAATAACGTATGCCTTTTAAAAGAATATAGACCATACAAAAATGTTAAATATATTCGAAGGCTGTGCGTTGTTAAATATTTGCCCACACACGCCTTATAGCGAGAACCAAGGAAAGGTAATGAACCACGGAAAATAAATGCTGTGCAAGTGAGGAAGAAACATAATAGCTCTAATGGAAATGAAGAAAAGAAACAGTGCAGCTTCTGACATGCTAAAGACGTACGTCGAAACTTAAGCCAAGTAGGGTTCACCAGACCAACTATACGCGAAATGCACTGCTAATGCGCGAAGCATAGGTGGGAGAGCGGAGGGGGACGCTGTGTACAGATGTGGAGCGGAATCAAGCAATGAACATTTTAGTAATCAAACACACGAATCCCACGTAACTGTCCTTTTGTTTTTCAACTTTAATGAACAGCTAATCGTCGGCGGACGCATTTTTGGAAGTATACAGAGTTGGTCGTTCAACGAGTGATAAAAGGTGTCGTTTGAAGAGTGCGGCATGTGATAAGACCCGCTGATTTCCGTTTCTGCTTTATTTTACAGGCTCCCTGTGCCATATGACGACATTTCAATGAAGCATTTAGTCGCGGACGCGAATATTATTCTGAGCCCGTCTCCGCACTGCTCGCCGAGGATATATGTAGCAGATGAATGTTTGCGGGCGCTCACTTCACGACAAGACAACTCTGTCGTGTGCTGATCCCCAAATATAATTATGCATTGTTCATCGTACTTTTGTTGAATATTCCCGGAATTAACACAGACTGCCTTGTCAAACGTGGTGGTCAATATCAATGGTCTAATATTGGTAAACGTAACTGGCGTGCTGTCAGGTATGAGTGCTCCGCTGAATATGTAAGCGCACAAAACTTCTTTTTATCGTAGTGTATACCTGTAGCATGAACATCTGAGGAACCAGTCATTACGAAGACACTGCTAGTAAATTCGGGGCTGTGTAACTAATCGGCTCCGTCTTACGCCGGTTCCGCGACGCTGGCCTTTGACACACCTGGCGCCTATACAGACCGAATATACTACATTAGGATCGCGTCAGAAACATTTACACTCTCGTAAACACACCCCATTTGTGAACAGAGGAACTGCTCCACACAAACAAGAATTTCAAACGCCCGCAAACGGTAAATCTCCGTGGTAAACCTGCCTCAAAAGCACCGTCGACCGTGTGGAGCGGGACGCGGACTCTCGCAGCTGCTTTCGGAAAGGGCTGCTAGGGGCATTTCAGTGATGCGCCTACAGACCGCGCTCCAGTCGTATACTGAAGAGCCGTCGTCTTCACAATCTGAAGCGCGTGGACACAGGAAGCACCATCAAAAACCTTGAGGGCAACAAAGCGGGTAAACAAATATTACAACCGAATGTGCATGTCGGAACCAAATAATCGCCCCTGTTTGTACCCTCCTTTTTGATGATGAATTTGAACCACGAAATACTGGGATTCGTACATCCCCTGGGCACAGCTCATTCATGTACTCAAAAATCAGAATTAGGCTCTTGAGCCACTGTTTTCAGCAAAAAAAAAACGATTCACTTCAAGCAATGTTCAAATATATAAACCGGAAAAAGGCGATCTCTAGCCCTTGGAGCTCGCCTAGTCAGTACAAGAAGAAGAAGGTATCATTGTTTGGAAATGTAATTATGTACACGTGCGTCGAGCACCATCTGGATTCTTAGCGACAATAACACTTGTGGATCAATACAAAAAACGTTTACAATATTTTCATTCAAATAAAATGTCTGCCAACAAATTTCAGGCAAGCTTGCACTCACTTTCAAGACTTGCAGGACGGAGCAGCTGTAGGTGAGCATTGTTGTACACATAGTGACATTGCAGCCTCCATTATTATTTTCGTACACTCCGCGCTAGTATCCGTCGTCACATACATAATAGAAGTCGTGTTAGATATGTGACGGAAAAAGTGAACGGAGAGAGTGAACGCAATTAATAGAAAGCATTGTGGAATTTCACCACCTCTTTGTCATCAACTCGAGGCAGCGGTGATAGGATCCGCACGTCGTCATGGAGAAAGTTTACGCCCTCCGAGCAATATCTCCAATCATCAAAAATGGCTTTTGAGAACACCGCGGCCGCGTTCAGATATCTTAGGCAGGATGTCTTCTCGCGTTTATTAATTAGACCGAGTGACGTTTAGGGGTGTGGGAGCACTTGACAGCTACACTTCAGTTCATTTTTCGGAAGCCATCACCCGAGCCGTATACTCGGTGGTAAACAAGCTAGTACGAAAGAAGCTGATTAATGCGCTAAACAGTACGGCGCAAAGTGGAACTCAGCCTAGCGATGCAGAACCGATACTCAGCCCTTACCGAGAAAGCCGAGCTTAATAAACAGGAAGCCAGCGACAACCTCACGCGATTTATCACGGAGTGTGCATTAGAAGTCGGGGGCACGATGGATAGACAGGATACTGGTAAACTTCCCAGGAGACGAAAGATCTAATCAGAAACGGCAAACCATGACAATCTCTACTTCAGCTGACACAATAAAACTAGCGGAGCTTTCGAAGTTAATAAGTTTAAGACACCTGACATACGGAAGTATAATATGGAGAGGATCAAATACGCTGTAAAGAAGGGTGGTAGCGTGAAAGCCAGTAAAGAGGCCTTTTGGCGTGGGAAAAAATCAGATGTATGCATCTAAAGATAAGCAAGGGAATGTCGTCACAAATAGGGATAACATAGTAACAGTGGCCGAGGAGTTCTATAGGTATCTGTACCGTAGCCGGGACATCCAGCATAATGCCGAACGAGAAAGTAGTTCAGAGCTGATAGACACCCCACCGGTAACGACCGAAGAAGTAAGGAAGGCTTTGAAAGAAATTAAAGGGGACAAAGCACCTGGTGAGGATCGGATAACAGCAGACCTCTTAAGGATGGTGCAGAAATTGTACTTGAAAAACTGTATACGCAATGCCTGTATACCTGTATACGCAATGCCAAAATACTGCAAGCGTACTGGAATATTTGAAGAACGTGAACATCATCCTAATCTTTAAGGAAGGTGACATGAAGAACCTGAAAAATTACACGCCCATCAGCTTACTGTCAGTCGTCTACAAGGTACTTACCGAGGTTCTCTCTCACAAAATTTCTGCAACCATAAACTGCAGTCAACGTAATGAAACAGCAGGGTTCCGTAAAGATTATTCAACAATGGACCATATCCACACAATCATTCAGGTGATAGATAAGTGCTCTGAGTACTCTGAACCCCTATATAAACCCATCATAGAATATGAGAAAGAATTTGACTCGGGCGAAACACTAGCAAGTTATTCAGGCATTGCGGAACCGAGGGGTAGATGAGCAATATGTAAATACTACAGAATACTTACAATGGGTTCACAGCCCCATCATCCTACATAAGGAGAGCAGTAATATACCTATAACGAAGGGCCCCAGACAAGGACCAACAATCCCTCCATTGTTATTCACAGTATTTTTACAAGAAGTATTCCGAACGTTGGATTTGGAACAGGTGGGAGTAACAGTAATGAAGAATATCTCAGTAACCTCAGATTTGCTGATGACGTTGCTTTGCTACGTAACTCGGGGGACGACTCGCAAAGCAAGCTTTCCGCACTGGACGGACAGAGTAGAACCGTGGGCCTGAAAATTATTATGCAGAAAACCGAAGTAATGATCAATAACCTCCGGACAGCACAGCAGTTTGGAATAGAGGGCGAGGCAGTGGAAATGGTAAGTGAATATGTCTACTTAGGCAAAGTTGTGACCTCGGAACCTGATCTTGAGGCAGAGGTAATTAGAAGGATCAGAATGGGGTGAAGTGCATACGGTAAACATTCTCAGATATTGAATAGCAGACTGCCATTGTCCCTGAAGAAGAACTTCCATGACACCAACGTCTTACGGGTACTAACCTACGGGGCAGAAACTTGAACACTAACTAACAGGGTTCAACTTAAGTTGAGAACGACTCACCGAGCAATGGAGCAGAAAATGATAGGTGTAACATTAAAGGACAAGAAGAGAGGAGAGTGGTTCAGGAAACAAACGCGTGTTAACGACATATTTGTAGAAATTAGGAAGAAATGGACGTGGATAGGGTATGTTATGCGAAAGCAAGATAACCGTTGGTCATTAAGGGTAACAGAGTGGATCCCTAGAGAAGGCAAGAGGTGCATGGGGTGCCAGAAAGTTAGATAGGCAGATAAGAGCAAGAAGTTTTCGGGGATATATTGGTCACAGTTGGCACATGACCGCGGCCATTGAAAAATAATGGGAGAGGCCTGTGCCCTGCAGTGGGCGTAAATAGGCTGGTGGCTATGATGAAGAAGAAAATGATGATGATATGGGACCCAAGCACAGTCTTCGAACCATTAGAAAGGAGATACCGCATTGTGATTATACGCCAACATTCTTTTTTTATTATTGACTGTGAACATCATTTTTTACTAAGCGAATCAATAAGTAGTTCACAGTCATGATATTGGTATGAAACAGCCAGCTTAAAATCATTGTCTAGAAAAACACCACACTATCATCTGCCTATTGGTACACGGGACCAGTGGGACGAAAAGTAGGACGACTGCGAAGATCAGTGGGAGAAACTTTTGACACAAATATAAAAAAATGGGAGCCTAAATGATACCCGGAGGCACACCCGTCGATAAATACTGTGGATGGCTTTTTACTTCATTGATCGCAATGACCACCGGAAAAATATGTAGATAATTCATTTGCAAGTACGAAAATATCCCTAAATAAGTAATAGGTTTTTTATTTCTCAAAAATGTTTTCATGAATAACGTATCTAAACGCTCATGACATATGCAATATTCATAGAAAGGCAAATTTATTGTGACAGATTGTAGAATCGACAATATAAGAGAATCCCTCCAGGATTTTTGCTACCGCGACCAGGTATAAAGTACTAGTGGTCCGAGGAGAACACGCCATAAACGTCACGAAAACTCCGCAGGGCAGTGGAAATATGACTGCCAACATACGAGAAATAAAAAGGAGTTAGAAATACCTTCACAATGTATACACTATTTTATTATTCAATTTTTATAGAGGGGGATAATCGTACCGTGCTTTAAGTCTGCTCGAAATATTTGAGTCTATACTATGTAGATAAATATCGGAAAAAGTATGTGTGCCAGATTTTCGAAATTCCTGTACAGCAAATAAACAGACTTGCTATCGTTTCCTGCGGTTTTTTGTCGTTTAAATAAACAAGAAATACCGCCAATGTCATATATTGTTTACGGTTGTAGAAAGGCCAATTCTAGTACAGAGCAGATGGTATATTGTTTCGCGTAAACGGTTAACTTTGACGGGTCCCCGTAAAAGAAATGAAGCAAATTTTTTAGCAAGGGTAACAGAAACTGCGGCAAAGTTCTGATTTAGATTTGATAAAGCATTTTTACGCCTAGCACTGTCAGAGCGTTATGATGATGGCCCAATTTGTAGCTGGATGTTTTTCTTATGAGCAAAATATACCAAGAAAATATTTGTACTTCTCAAAGCACTAGTGTGAGGCAGCATTATTTCGAGCCCATTTATAGCTGCATAATAAATGGCTGTTTTTAGAAGCACGACTACTGCACGCTCATGCGAACTCGCGTTCAGCGATCGCTGATAAGGCGGCTGCGTTATTCTAGGGCTCCGTTCTAACACGGCTGTCATTATTCTGAATCTCTACTGGATTACTCCAGTTTATTTTCACCCACTCTTGCAAATGCTGAAAAACTCTTACCAAGGACCGTGAGCTGCGTAACTTGCAACATCTTATTGAGACGCGTTACGTTTATAATTTGCAACGGTAGAATCTAAGCGTGTTTGTGAAACATTGCTACAATATTGAATTTTCCAAGATTACGCCGAGCGTCTTGGGGTTTAGGGAAGACAGTGCAGCCGACAAATGAGGGATAATCTCTCTCATAAAGCTGTACGTTAAGCCGTTCGCACAAGAGTGCAATAAACTATTAACAAATTGTTCTACATGAGTGGGAGGAATAATCAGAGCAACAATACTAGTATCAGCCAGTATTTTAAATATTCAACTTCCATTTTCTTCTAACTTTTTAAAAGATATATATTTTCGGCGCCAATTACTCAGGTAGGACCCAGAGGAAAAGAGGCCTCACTGCGCTCCTGGATAAAGAAGTCCTCGTTATGACTACGAGGACCTTACATAACAATCTGTGAAGTCAAAAAGCTCTGACTTAAGAAAAACAACAACATGGTCAGCACTAAATAATGACGTCGGTACGATCGAAGAGGCCGATCCTCTTCTCTAGTTCTTGTTGAAGCAAGTGTAGTTTCTGTGCGTCTCACGTCGCTTTTGAAAGAGCTTCTTTTGCATCACCATCCAGGATACCTTATACTTTGGCGGATATCCTGGCCTCACGCTATCCCGAGTCGCGGTTGAGTACGTCCTGACGTGCGCTCTGCGATATAGCGCGTTTTCACGTCGTTTTTAACGTCATATACGGGAACGTCAGAACGTCTGGCTGTTGCACTGGCCAACCATTCGTTGACAGCTGGTGGAGCTTCATAAAGATCAGCATTCATCCTCATGATGACAATGTCAGAAAATGTCTTGTGGCCGCCAGTTGCCGCCTCGGAAAAGTTTCCAGACTCCTACCAATCACCTCACTCAAGTACTAAATGTTGTCTTGCACTACAAATGTCGAGGTCGCCACACGTGACCAGACGAGATTGTGGTTGTCTTGATGGGTTGCCGGTCGAACGTTGTTCGACACAATGGTAAGTGGTCAAGGGCAATTTGGCCTGCTTGTAGGAACGCGTGGGGTGACTCTCATTCATGACGTCTTGAAGGCGTTCAAGGCACTGTGCAGCTTGCTGAGGGTATGGCATATACCTCCTCGATATGCCAAGCCCTTGACGTCTTAACACTCTACTTCCTCGAGGTCGAAAACATCGCCTAATTTTTATTTATCTATACATTCCCACGTTTTTGCTTTCAAGCAAGTCAATGGTCTGTTCGAAGTCGTTCGGAGGCGGTTATTCCACTTGGAAAACCTTCACTTGGCTTCCTTGAGTAGTCTCGCAATCGCGCCGCGAACGATGCATCGCTGCAAACTAGATACCAGCGTTTGCAAGTAAACAAACACTTCCCACAACTACACAGACTACTTATTCTCATACAGCCAGCGGTTTTCCTGAAAGACAATCCCATGTTTTCTGTCAATTTGTTTTTAAATGTTTACCAGAAACAAAATTTTTAGACTTAATTTCATAGTACGCATACTTCCAAACTGGCCTTCTACCAACTTGTCCTTTAGTCAATTTTGTCCACGTTGAGCGATTTTAGAGTGTCTCGTCATCACCCCTCGTTGGCCTTGCGCCGTTAACATCAAACGATCATTCTCAATGAATACACAATTAGGAAAACAAATATTAAACATCTGAACTAGGCAACCCAACCAACTAGACCGTAACCATAAATTCCCAAACTTCAATCCACAAGCCAACGTACCGCTAACTCACTCGGCCTCTTCTCTAGCAGTGTTAACCATACTACGAAAATATCACAATATGCGTAATAAAAAAGAACGCTTTAAAAGATATTTCCCCAGTCGCCCCGTGATATCGACAACGCATAAAGACTCCACGTGACTTTCTGAATAACTCTCAGATCAACAAACGGCAAGCCACTTGTTACATACAATTTAATAAACCTCGATGTAAAGTTTTTCATGAATGACCTCTATGCAGCATGCCCCCAGCACGGCCTCAGGCTACTACGTAACTTAACGTAAGGGTAACTTTACTGGGACTCCGCCAGTGTCGTATACCTTCTGGAGTACATTATGTTTAGGCAACAATAAATCGGTCAAACTGAAGTGCCCCTTCCTAATTGGTTAAGAAAAGACACAGTGGTGGAAACCGCTCATTTTAATTACGTTCGTCAAGACATATAAAGCGTCCCGGGCATGCATGTGAGCAACTTGAAGTTAGAACTTTGGAATACGCTTTTAAAACCTACGACGACCATGAGATTCGGGAATACATTATCATTTACAAGTTTACGTACGTTTTGCTTGGTATCAATAAAACTTGCAGAAAAATTGCGTGCTTCTGCTTCAATCGAATTTGGCCACTTTTTTACGTTGTTCATTAGGCCATCTGAATTCGCATAAACCTAATTTGACCACCATATGATTTGTGCATTTTATTGTCCAGTAGCCTGAGCAGGCACTGTCACCCGGTACTACGCCTTTATTAGCCTAATCCGCATAGGCAGGGCCATTGCCTTTGGAAAGCAAGTTTTGTTTCCAGTGCTACATTGCAATCTTTAGCCCCTCATGGGTCATTGATTTGAGCGTGTCCTTCTGTGAATTACTTCTGTATAGGGTTTTTTACCTTCACTTTAAAGAAAAAAATGGTTGGTAGGTGTTGTGATGTTTCCTTTTGCGTGTACTGCATTACACGGGCTCGATCAACTAATGTTATCATACACATAATTTCGTCAGTTGCTTTTTTGAGCACGGTGATTATTTTTCGAGAAACGCACACGCGTATTCATATGCGGTTCAAAAAATGCCTGTCACAACAAAAAATGAAATCAAGTAGGTAAAAACAAAAAATGCAATATCCCTTGATTGCATGTATGTACCCCTCCACACATGTCTCCTATTCCGCTAACTAGCTTTTGTTTACCTTTCTCCACATTTTAAACCACATTTATGGAGCTGCACGCACCCTTATGCGGGCCACCACGCACAGTTCACACGTTTTGCTCTCACATCGTGTTCAGCTGCCATCTCATTGTACAATCGGGGCGCCTGCATTTTCAAGCCAACGTTTCATTGTTTCTTTTATCTCCTTTACTCCCTCATTCTCTCTTGTCGCATTGGACATAGCCCAACTCGCCGTTTCAAAAATATCTTTCTCTCCTTGTCATCGTTTTTCGTGATGTGTTTTAAGAAATGTGGTCACAATGGTGCCATTTCTATGGTTTCTCATAGAGGTTTAAACATGTATATAACAATGTGTTAATACATATATATATATATATATATATATATATATATATAAAGAGGGGTTTTGCAACGGGCCAGAAGAAACGGTCAGGTAAAAGGTAAGCACAACTTTGCGGTTAACTTGTTTATTATAAATTAGTCCGACAGTTTCGGGAAGTGGAACTTCCTTCCTCCTCAGGGACAAATCCCACAATGAACACCGAATCCTATGCACAACTGCATGCGAGGGAGAGTCTCTCCTCTCTCCCTCATAGGAGGGGAATACGCCAGAGAACGTAAAAAATCGGGTAACAACAGGGCACTTGCTGAGTGGAGGGGATTTAAATTAAAAAAAAGAAAGAAAAAGAGGAAAGGCGGTGGTTTTAGTGAGAAAACGGCTCTGGTGGGGGAAGGGAGCGGGACCAAAGGTTTCTGTTTGGCCCGCTGCGGCTGGGATGAAAGAGAACTGACAAACAAAATACAGACAACGCATGAGCACAGATGGGAAGAGCGGGGCGGTGGTGTAGTAACTAAGGACGCGGTCTTGGCCCGGCATTTGTTCGTGGGTTCACCTAGAACAGACCGGTTAAACGGAGAATCATTGCTTTTACCAAGAAACCGGTGATAAGTCTACTTTGTTGCCCTTTGAAGGGCCGCGACATGGCGACAGAGAAAGGCACTAGCGGCAGCCAGCGGCGAGCCGCATAGCGGTCGGACCGCGCGGAAGACAGGGATCAAGTTACACAGGGGCGCGGCGAGTTCGGAGAAGGCGACGAGTACCCCGTCCGTCCTTGGCCGCAGCGTAGAGTAATGTAGAGGCACACATACGACGCGACAAGCGTGAAGTTCAATGGAAGGGCCGACACAGAAAACCACTGAATTACGACACCGCTATGTCTCAACAGACACGACAATCTCAAGGTACGGCCAGATTGGCACTGCCGTTCAACGTCACCTCCTCTCTCTTCTTACTCTTCTTAGTTGTCCCAATGTGGACAGCATTTATCGCGCAGCACGTGCAGTGCGGGGCTTAGGCGGCTTTTTTGGGCGGCGCTCCCTCTCGGTATGCGCCCGTTGTCTGCTGAGCTAATGGCGGGTGGTCCTGAATGAATTAAAAAAAATTCAAAAAAAACTTTTATGCTAGGAGAAAGGGGTGGAACAATGTGCATCCACTTCCTGTTGTCAATCAACGTCCGTCGTCCTCCGGAGGCACGACATGCTGCCAGCGCTCTCGTTGATACCATGAGTCAGCGTTTTGAACTTATAAATAAGGTACGATTCCTTCTGTTCGCGCTCCCGTTTAGTGTGAAAACCGGTCTCTAGCAGAGTGACTTTAATTTGGTCGAATGAATGTCCTGGGAGGCTGACATGTCTTGAAATGGGCAAGTTCGGTTGTGTTTTAGCGTGAGAACGGTGGTTGTTAAAGCGTTTACGGAAGGCGGTTTCTGTTTGTCCGATGTACTGCATGCCACAGATGTCACAGTGAAGCATGTAGACGACATTTTGGTCGTCACAGTTTAGATGCGCATTTATTTTGAATACGTAATCTGAAGAGCTGGCTTTAGCAGTAGTGGTGGTAGTCATGTGTGAAGCCGTGGTGGTAGTCATGTGTGACACCAGGTGCAACGCCGGCACAGCGGGAACGTCAGCGGGCTCCCCCTTCTCCGGAGGTCTCTCCCACCACAGCTGTGACCCCGAAGACTTCGCCACGCCGGCCCAACGGGACACGCCAGAACCCCCCTGAGACGACTGACGCGGGGGTTCGCAACGACTGACTCCGCCCAAGTAAAGGTACGGCCCGAACGACACGACCCTGGTCGCGCGCCTTCCTCTCTCTTCGCAAAAGCATAGATAAGCGAGTGCGCTACAACGTGCACAGTGCTACTTTAAAATCATATGCAACAGCACGTAAAATACCTAAAGGACTGCGGCAAAGGCTGACACCGGCAATGACCGATCTTAATGCAGATGAAATGGCGTGGTGGAATAATATTCTTGAGGACGCATCCTTGCAGCTAATGCAGGTAATAATAGGACACGGAGAAAGAAAGACATTAGAATTAGAGAAGTTGGAAACTTCCCTTCGGAGAAGCCCGGAGATATCCGAAATGGAAAGAATGGAACTCAAGAGATACGAATCTCAAAAAGAAGGAGGTGTGATGAACCAAAAATTTAAAAAGATGCGGAGAGACAATATCCCCATTCCAGATCTCTCCTTTAGGGAGCAGGGAGTTGGATGCTCAGGAAGCCAAACCAGAACTGAGAATTCTTCTATTCCGGATAATCCAGCTGCTGTACCCTTGGGTGAGGAGAAAAGCGTATGTCCTGTGAGTCAAACCCCATCTGAAAGTTCGGCGCATCCACGAATCCAACGTTGTCAACCTATCGGACGTACCGCTCATAGAATCTGAACTTAACTGCTATCAAAAGGTCTCACATTCTGTCCCCTCTACGGGTAAATTTAATGAATTTAGCTGTACCAGGACTTAGACAATTTTGCGAGGAACTTACGCCTTCGTGAATACTTCTACGACCGGGAAACGAACCCAGACAAAAAAATTCCGGGAGCATCAGACAAATGTTGGACACCGAGCGATGGTCGGGACAAACATCTCGATATGTACATTTCGGCCGTTCAAAAAGACGTGTTGAATGCAGTAAAGAAAACAAACCCTGTCCGCAACAACCTATCAACTGATGAGCGAAAGGCCCTTTTCTCCCTCCGCCAACGGGATGACATTGTTATAAAGCCGGCGGACAAGGGCGGAGCAATAGTCGTAATAACAAAACCGACTACATTAAAGGACTCCGACAACTGAGTGATGAGAATTTTTATGAGGAACTTCCTGCGGACCCAACACAGCAGTTCGTATCGAAAATCACCCTTGAACTCACAAGGCTTCTTGAAAATGGCGATATAACTAAAGACATGTTTAAAGCAATGACGCCCACCCAATCAGCACCGGGACGCTTTTACCTACTCCCTAAAATTCACAAACTGGCAATCCAGGCCGCCCTATTGTATCTTGCAATGGCACTCCAACAGAATCAATTTCCAGCTTTCTTGATTTTATTTTGAAAAAACGCAGTTCCCAAAATTCCGGCCTATATCAAGGACACAAACCATTTTTTGAGAGAGATGTCTGGACTGGTAATCCCCCCTGGCAGCTTCCTGGTTACAATGGATGTCTCATCGCTTACACCAATATCCCCCATTCAGACGGCATCAGGTATACCGTGGAGGCATGTCGAAAACGCTGATATGGCACTAGAGATTAATGAGCACGCCCTTACTACCCTACTTGACCTGGTGCTTCGTTACAATTATTTCCAATTCGAAAACAAACATTACCTTCAAATTAGCGGCACAGCTATGGGCACAAAAATGGCACCTAATTACGCGAACTTGTTCATGGCGGCACTCGAGGGACCCTTCTTGGAAGCTCAACCCGTTCGCCCGCTTCATATACAAGCGATTCCTGGATGACATCTTTTTTGTCTGGCCGCATGACGAGGCAAGCTTGCATAAGTTCATTTCGGATTTCAACTTGGTCCACCCTTCTATATCTTTACGCATAATATCTCAAGGACATCGGTGAACTTTCTCGACGTCACCATTCAGGTAGAGGGCACGACCACGATCACAGCCCTATATAGAAAACCCACAGATCGCCAGCAGTATCTGCACTTTGAAAGTGACCATCCACGGCATTGCAAGATGAGCATTCCCTATTCCCAGGCCCACAGATACCGCAGAATTTGCTCTGACAACGCCGACTTTGACCACAACTCCCAACAACTAAAAAATGCCCTCATTCGTCAAAAGTACCCAGCAGCAGTGGTCGATGACTCCATCAACAGAGCTCGTAACCTAAACCGCGAGGAAATTCTACATGGAGGGAATCCAGGAATGAAGGAAGCCAGACAAATCTTGTCCTCACCCACTCATCTGCGTTGCCCTAAACTTAATAACATTCTTTCGAGACATTTTACTATACTGCAACAAAGTAGCCGGCTATCTTCAATTTTCCAAAAGCCCCCCCGAGTTGTTTATCGCCGCGGAAAAAACCTGAAAGATATGTTAGTCAGAGCCAAGACGACTGCCATTGAGGGCACTCAACGGGGATGCCAGCCATGCAAGAAAACACGTTGTAAGGTTTGTTCACACATGACTACCACCACTACTTGCTAAAGCCAGCTCCTCAGATTACGTATTCAAAATAAATGCGCATCTAAACTGTGACAGCCAAAATGTCGTCTACATGCTTCACTGTGACATCTGTGGCATGCAGTACATCGGACAAACAGAAACCGCTTCCGTAACGCTTTAACAACCACCGTTTCTCACGCTAAAACACAACCGAACTTGCCCATTTCAAGACATGTCAGCCTCCCAGGACATTCATTCGACCAAATTAAAGTCACTCTGCTAGAGACCGGTTTCACACTAAACGGGAGCGCGAACAGAATGAATCGTACCTTATTTATAAGTTCAAAACGCTGACTCATGGTATCAACGAGAGCGCTGGCAGCATGTCGTGCCTCCGGAGGACCACGGACGTTGATTGACAACAGGAAGTGGATGCACATTGTTTCCACCCCCTTTCTCCTAGCATAAAAGTTTTTTTTTTTTTTAAATTCATTCAGGACCACCCGCCATTAGCTCAGCAGACAACGGGCGCCATACCGAGAGGGAGCGCCGCCAAAAAAGCCGCCTAAGCCCCGCACTGCACGTGCCTGCGCGATAAATGCTGTCCACATTGGTACAACTAAGAAGAGTAAGAAGAGAGAGGGAGGTGACGTTGAACGGCAGTGCCAATCTGGCCGTACCTTGAGATTGTCGTGTTCTGTTGAGACATAGCGGTGTCGTAATTCAGTGGTTTTCTGTGTCGGCCCTCCATTGAACTTCACGCTTGTCGCGTCGTATGTGTGCCTTTACATTACTCTACGCTGCGGCCAAGGACGGACGGGGTACTCGTCGCCTTCTCCGAACTCGCCGCGCCCCTGTGTAACTTGATCCCTGTCTTCCGCTGCGGTCCGACCGCTATGCGGCTCGCCGCTGGCTGCCGCTAGTGCCTTTCTCTGTCGCCATGTCGCGGCCCTTCAAAGGGCAAACAAGTAGACTTATCACCGGTTTCTTGGTAAAAAGCAATGATTCTCCGTTTAACGGTCTGTTCTAGGTGAACCCACGAAACAAATGCCGGGCCAAGACCGCGTCCTTAGTTACTACACCACCGCCCCGCTCTTCCCATCTGTGCTCATGCGTTGTCTGTATTTTGTTTGTCAGTTCTCTTTCATCCCAGCCGCAGCGGGCCGACAGAAACCTTTGGTCCCGCTCCCTTCCCCCACCAGAGCCGTTTTCCTCACTAAAACCACCACCTTTCCTCTTTTTCTTTCTTTTTTTTAATTTAAATCCTCTCCACTCAGCAAGTGCCCTGTTGTTACCCGATTTTTTACGTTCTCTGGCGTATTCCCCTCCTCATGAGGGAGAGGAGGAGAGACTCTCCCTCGCATGCAGTGTGCATAAGGATTCGGTGTTCATTGTGGGATTGTCCCT
This sequence comes from Haemaphysalis longicornis, assembly GCA_013339765.2. Taxonomy (NCBI): domain Eukaryota; kingdom Metazoa; phylum Arthropoda; class Arachnida; order Ixodida; family Ixodidae; genus Haemaphysalis; species Haemaphysalis longicornis. Next base: position 46,761,427 of record CM023448.1, on the reverse strand, counting down.
GAGGAAGGAAGTTCCACTTCCGAAACTGTCGGACTGATTTATAATAAACAAGTTAACCGCAAAGTTGTTCTTACCTTTTACCTGTATATATATATATATATTTATATATATATATATATATATATATATATAAGGTTTGTAGAGACACAGACGCACTAGAGAGACGTGTAGAAAAAACAAAAAATAAAAGTAATTCTACTGACGTTTCAGGAAGAGGACTTCTATTCTTCAGAAAACTAGTACTCATTCTGAAGGAAGTAACACCTTCAATCTGGAGAAAGGAAGTTTCTTCACTCTGAAGAAAGGAAGTTCTCTTCCTCAAACGTCAGTAAACCTAGTTTTATTTTTTTACGTCTTTCTTGTGCGCGTCTGTTTCTACTAATTTTATTTTTGCGCTCTCTGTGTGAGTTTTTATCTTTCCAGACTATATAATTATATATATATAAATGATTGCGAGAAGGGATGTCTTAGGTTGCCGTAACAAAAAGTAAAAAAAAAGGACGGCATCCGACTGAAGCTTCGAACAATAAACAGTTTTGTTATAAGCTATACCCAATTTTTAGTATATGTGTATATATATATATATATATATATATATATATATATATATTTTTATATATATATTATATATATATATATATAATATATATATATTATATATATATATTTTATAGACAGACAGATGGGTCGGCAGTCCATAACGCCAAATGACGCATAGGGGTGTGGTTAGGCTCTTTTTTATACAGTTAATGAAGTTAACATTTTTTTAGCGAAACCAGGCCCTTCTTTGTGCTTTCCGATTGATGTGGCTGCAATCACGCACTATAGCAAAAAACGCGTGTAATCACAAATCACATGAACAAGCGACTCAATAGCGTTATATCCGGTATATCCGTTGACAGTACGCGGGACGTCATAAGCCTCATGGTATATCAGATTACATATTTATGATAATAAGGAACCATTACACACCATCTGTAATCACGTGCACAACAACGAAAAATTGACATCACTTAAGCAGCCATTCAGCAGCATTTTTTCACACCTATGATGTGATTACTGGTGGTATATTAAACCTTACAACTTACATAAATATTTCCTGATCAATAGGTGCGATGCAAGTTTTAAGGTAACGTGTTCACAATAACCGTCTTTTTCCGCACATCACTAAATCAAGCAATTCAACAGCGTTTATTTGACACCCATTTTGGAAGTAGTCGTTATGTATCACACCTCAAAGTCATGTGACTAATTTATGATGCATTGGAGTCATGCGTCGTCATAAATCATGTTAACCATTACAATATTCTTGTAAAATCTGGAATACAAGGAATTAAACAGCGTTTTTCACAACCATGATGATAATACTCATCGTGTAAAAAACCTCATAGATGTCATGTGAACAATTCATGATCCATAGGAGTCACGCGCCATCAAAATGAGACATTTTGACTATGACAAGACGTTTTTGCGCATCACGTAAACAAGCAATTCAACAGTGTTCTTTTTAGAATAGAATAGAATAGAACTTCATTGTCGTTACAGAACTGTACATCCCCAGAATATAGTCAATACAGAAAGGGGTCCCAGAGTAATGAATTGTAGTGGGACCCCTTGTTATTTATAGCATATGCAGAAATAGCTTAATTGCAGCTGCTAGCAGGAATGATACCTAATTTTTATTACCTATCTTATACTAAGAAATAACGAGACTACGCGTAAACAGTGAATTGTTAACATTGCATATTTTAAGGATAAATAACGAACATATTGAACAAATAAAGCAAACAGCATTCAAACAACTAACCCAGGAATAATGAAACAAAATAAAGCATCCTATAAATAATAAAATATTGAGTGCAGTCAATGAATATATACATTCAAAGCGGTTGGATATACGCAATGCTTAGGTGTGTAAAAGATAAAAAAACCATTACACTAAGCGAAATATGAATACGCAGGTCAAACGCCTATGTGATGGTTCGTCAAAAATGATCGGAGGGAACGTTCAAACGTTGACGGACGTACTTGTGTTTTAACCGTATGAGTTAGCTCGTTCCATATTTTGATTGAAGTAAAAGCGAATGTTTGTTTACTGTAGTTCCTGTGTACCTTTGGAAGTAAAAAGTTATTTTGTTTCGCGCCCATACGTGTATGGAAGGCCATTCACGGTTGTAACAGACCACCATGCGCTTTGTTGGCTCGCCAATTCGAAGGACCCAACTGGCCGTCTTGGGCGGTGCAGCTTGCGCCTGAAGGAGTTCGACGTTACAGTCGTTTATAAATCCGGCAGGAAACACTCCGACGCCGACTGCCTGTCCCGCGCCCCCGTCGACAGACCACCACAAGACTCTGATGAAGACGGCGCGTTCTTCGGGATCGTGACGGAGAGCGACCTAGCCGCCCAGCAGCGTGCCGACCCCGACTTACGCGTCATAATCAAGTACCTCGAGGGATGCAACGTTGCCGTTCCTAGGACCTTCAAAAGCAGCTTACCAGCAGTCAGCCTGAGAAACTCCGTCCTTGTGAAGAAGAATTTCAGCCCCGGAACAAGAGCGAATTACCTTCTCGTCATCCCCGCGGACCTTCGTGACGACATTTTGGAAGCATGCCACGACGACCCGTCTTCCGGACATCTGGGCACAGCCCGCACTATTGGAAAAATCAAGACGAGGTACTACTGGCCCAGCCTTACCTCTGACGTCACCCACTACGTCCGGAGCTGCCGCGACTGCCAGCGACGAAAAACGCCGCCGACAAGACCAGCCGGACTTCTGCAACCGATCGCCGTCCCATCGAGACCATTTCAACAGATTGGAATGGACCTTTTATGCCCGTTCCCTACGTCACGATCAGAGAACAAGTGCATCGTCGTAGCGACAGACTACATGACGCGCTACGCAGAGACCGCCGCTCTTCCGAGGGGGACAGCAGAAGAAGTGGCGAAGTTCTTTATAAGCAAAGTTGTGCTGCGACATGGAGCCCGGAAGTCCTAATCACAGACCGCGGAACGGCATTTACTGCGGAGCTGATGGAAGGAGTATTGCGCTAGAGCAACACGGATCACCGAAGAACGACGGCGTACCACCCCCAAACGACAGGACTACCCGAACGTCTGAACAAGACAATCGCAGATATGCTGTCAATGTACGTTGACCTTGAACATAAGACTCGGGCCGAAGTGCTCCCGTATGTCACGTTTGCGTACAACACGGCTATCCAGGAGACGACGCAGCTGACGCCGTTCGAGGTTGTCTACGAAAGAAGGCCGACTACGATGCTCGACGCCATGCTTCCGCAAGTAGAAGACGACGACCTCAACGCCGACGTCCACGGATATTTTCAACGTGCGGAGGAGGCCAGCCAGCTCGCTCGAGTTCGCATAACGGACCAGCAGCTGGTGGATGCGGGCCGCTACAACCTCCGACGCCGAGACGCCGAGTACCAACCAGGGGATCGTGTATGTTTGGACTCCCATCCGACGACGCGGACTCAGTGAGAAGCTCCTGAGACGGTACTTCAGACCCTACTAGATTCTACGACGTGTTGGCCAACTTACCTACGAAGCGATCCCCGATGGTGACTCCGGCACATCACGACCACGAACGCGGCCTGTAGTCGTCCACGTGGTTCGCTTAAAACCTTTCTACGGACGATGACGAACTTTTATTTTAATTTGTTCGGACTGGCGCTTATGTTAGCATCGGGTCGATGCACTCTTAGAGGGGGGGGGGTAATTCCGCGAACCATACATTGGGTTTGTTTATTTGTGTTTTGCTTTTACCGCCCGGCTGCACCGGTCTGTGTTATCTCTGCACCAAGGGAAGCGCGTGTTCCATTCTTTCTTTCTGTGCCGCATGTGTTATCGGTTGTGATAGGGAGAGCATTCCGATCTAACGTGAACAGCCCAGAATAATCTTCTTGGATCTACTATGTTCTCGATGTGAATCGACGTTTCGAGAACCACGCGCGCCGAAAGATAAAAAGCCTGCAGTGCGAACGCTAGGGCATTCGATTCGACGACACTCGCCTCTGCAGGTCACTATGCTGACCGCTGCTTCGCCGCCTTTGTATTCTTTTGAGTTGTTAGGAGAGCACAAGTTCGCTCCAATAAACGTGTTTTTCATTCAAGACAGCTACATCGTCCTTGTCATCGTTATTTGGCAATAAAAGTGATTTTGCAATGAAAAACGAGTTTGGTTAGTGTTTTATAGTTTAGTTCTACCAATAATATACAGAAGGTTGGGTTCATTGAAAAGGCGAAAGGCAGTTGTGGCAACGTTAAGTGCTATGGTGTCCGTAATCAGAAGAAATTTAAGATCAAGAATAAGGGGTGCAATGGGAGCATCAAAACTACTACAGGTGATTATACGCAGTACCCGGTTTTGAATTTGCTGTAATGGTGCTATGTGGGAGTTGTAAGTCAGACCCCATGAACCAATACAATAGTTTATGTGACTGCGGAAAAAAGCATATCGCAACGTGATTAGAATCTGTGTCTCAATGTAATTGCGCACTCTTATTAGTACCCGAACACCATATGCAACTTTCTTTCTGATTAATTTAATGTTTGCATCAAATTTCAGAAAATGGTGAAGTTCAATTCCTAAGAATGTGCATTCATCAGTCGGTATGATGGCATGATTATTGATGTACGCAGGGTTGACATCGTCACGAGGCTTTGTGGGTGTGCGAAAAACCACAAATTTAGTCTTAGATGGACTAATTAACAACTGATTATTGTGACACCAGTAAGAACTGTTGGCGAGCTCATGGTTCAGCTGTGAAAAACACTGGAAAGTTTTTCTTGGGATGTGAAAATGGTGGTGTTGCCGGCGTACAAAATGCAGTCGGTTCCGGATGTCAGACAATTCGGTAGGTCGTTAATATAAATCAGAAATAATAAGGGGCCAAAAATGGATCCTTGGGGCACAACTTTGTTTACACTTTTTGTGTCTGAGAGAACCCCTGATATGTTAACTGTTCGCGTACGATTATGTGAGTAATGGCGGAGAAGCAGTAGTGCGGGACCATTTATACCTAATGATGCCAGTTTTCAAAAAAGTATGTCGTGGTTAATACTTTCAAAGGCCTTAGTAAGGTCAATAAAGGCGGACCCGACATATTTTTCTTTATCTATTTCGGTTTTAAATTTATCTTTTAATGCTGTTAGGGCAAGGTTAGTCGAGAGACCATGGCGGGATCCGAATTGTCTTGGTGTCAGGAGGCAAAATTTCTGGAGGTAGTTCGAAAGCCGCTGTTCGATTAGCTTTTCTACCACTTTGCTTAGGAATGGAAGAATAGAAATTGGTGGTTAATTATAATAATTGCCTTATTTCCTTTCCTAAATACCGGAGTTTTTTTACTTTGCTTTAGTTCGTGAGGAAATGCGGCATTTGTGAACACAAAGTTGACGATGTAAGCAAAAGTATGTAAAATAAAATCGGCAATTCCTTTGACACAAGACGCGTGAATGTTATCGAGGCCTGGACTGGTGATTTTGACATTAGCGATTGTCGTGCGCACTTCACTCGGTGTCGTAGGATCAAGAAAGACTGACTGTAATGCATGATGCAAACTATCGTCGTAACTCGTGGCTGGTGCGCTTGGTGAATAGCTAAAATAAGTGCTAAAAGCATTCGCAATATCTTTGGGCGTTGTAAGTACTTCATCGCCAAGCTGTATTGCGATGGGGGCACTTTTTTCACGGGTGCTGTTAAGGAAATTGTTTATAAATGAAACTGCTTTGAAGCATTAATACCCGTCTCTAGTATCTTGTATTTATAGTATTCCTTTTTGGTTTGTTTCAACAAAGAGTTTAGTTCGTTGCAATACCCACAATGTGAATACTCGTGATGCAATGAAGCCTACTGTGAGTAATGTGACTAAATCATGCCAATGGAATTCATGCGACAATCTATTTGCAAAGACAAATTTTTTTGCACATACCGCAAACAAGCAAATGAATGATGATCATTTGATACCTATGATACTTTTACTCGTAAAAAATAAACGTAATTGTAAGTCACGTGACTGATTAATCATCCATAGGAGTCACGCGACATCATAAGAAATCCAATTAACAATTTTTCAACACATCATCAGCCTCTTTTTCGCATATGTAACTTTCTTGTTTTCATTCGGGCGGGCGATAACAAGGTCTAAGGCATCACTTTGACTTTTACCCAAATGTATGATTCACGAATACATCTCATGCCTATAAACAGGAAGCAATATTCAATTTGTCCCACGTGATTCCCTCGTCGAGACATTTTATTTGATACCTCACAAGCCCTAGCGGCATCACTTTTACCATTACCCAATTTAGACTCACGTAAATATCTCACGACAAAACCAGGAAGCAATTTTTAATTTGTTCTGCGTCTTTCCCCTCATCACGACATTTAATTTGATACCCCACAAGCTCTAGTAGCATCACTTTAACTTTTACCCCAATTTGTGACTCACCTGACCATCTCATGACTATAGGCAGGAAACAATTTATAAATTGTCCCACGTGATTTCCCTCATTGCGACCTTTATATTTATACCTAGAAGGCCGTAGTGGCAACACTTTGACTTTTAACCAAATTTGTGACTCACGTAACCATCTCATGACTATCTCCAGGAAGCAATTTTTAAAATGCCTTACTTGATTCCCCTCATCGAGACATTTAATTTGATACCTCACAAGCCCTAGTGCTCTCACATTGACTTTTAACGTACTCTATGACTCACGTGACTATCTCATGACAACCAGGAAGCAATTTGTATTGGTCCCGCATGATTCCCCTAATCGAGACCTTTATTTTGATACCTCAAAAGCCCTAGTGGAATCATATTGACTTTTACGTAATCTATGACTCACGCCACTATCTCAAGACTATAAGCAAGATGCAATTTTTAATTTGTCCTACGTGACTCGCCTCATCGGGACCTTTATTTTGATAGCTCACAAGCACTAGTGGCATCTCATTGACTTTTAATCTAACACTCATGTGACTATCCGATTAAGATAACTATGAAGCAATTTTAAATGCAGAGCATTTCTTACCCTCGCCTGTTCCTGCGTCGGACGATGTCAACAGTTTTGCGTCCGCAGCAGGTGCGCCTCTCCTTCCCTCCTCTCTCTCAACACCAGCTGGCGCGCGCAGGCGTCGTAGTCAGCCCGTTCGTGATAGCAGCGCGGTGGGGCGTTGAAGGGCGCGCGCTGCTTGCGCATGCGCGCTCTCCCCCCCGTACTGCTCTCCCTCTACTGCGCGCGCTGCAAATATAGCAGCTAGCGGTCGCTCATGTTTCAGTCACTGCGTTGCTCCTTCCTTCCTTGGTTGACGCTCGTGCCCACGTTTACTCGTGTCTGCTACTCCAGCATCACGGAAGAAGCGATGGAAGCAACACTGCCTTCAATCAGTACTGAGGCCCCAATGCTCTGCATTTACTCGTGTTCCCCTCGCAGGAAGGCGCGGGAATTTTTTAAACTGTCCCACGTGACTCCCCTCATCGAGACCTTTATTTTCATACCCCACAAGCTCTGGTGGCCTCCCATTGACTTTTAGTGAAATATATGACTCACGGGACCATCTCATGACTAGTATCAGGAAGCAAATTTTTAATTGTCCCACGCGATTTTCTCTTCGCGACCTTGACTTTGATACCTCGCAAGCCCTAGCGGCGTCAAGTTGACTTTTAACCAAATCTATGACTCACGTGACTATTTCATGACTATAACGAGGAAGCAATTTTTAATTTGTCCAGCGTGACTTTCTCATAGAGACCTTTTATTTGATACCTAACAAGGCCCTAGTGCCATCACTTTGAATTTTAACCCAATCTATGGCTCACGTGACTCTCTCATGACTGCTACCGGGAAGCTGTGTTTTATTCATCCCACGTGATACCACATATCGAGACCTTTCATTTGATACCTCACAAGCCCTTGTGGCATTACTCTGACATTTACTATATCTATGACTCACGGGACTACCTCATGACTATAAGTTGGAAGCAATTTTTTATTTCCCCCACGTGATTCCCCTAATCGAGACCAATAATTTGGTACCTCACAAGCCCTGGTTACATCAATTTGACTTTTAGCCAAATCAATGACGAACAAATAATGAATTAAGTACCTATATTAGGTCAATTATTAGTCCGAACACGTGTTGCACGAACCTATTTTCTGACAAAAAAAATGCGAGTTTCGTATGACTAACACCATTGCGGTAATGAGAGGTTGTCCCTTTAAACAACATGGAAACACCCATTCTCCACACCTACACGCCAGTGCATGTCCTGAGCATTTTTGCCATTTTCTTCGGTGGGTGGAGCTGTTCAACCCCGTCAGCAGCGCCACCTGTCTGTCCACGTTCGGGCCCCTATTGGGTTTCGAGAGTTAGGCATTCTGGTTGTTTCCCCTGAAATTTCGAGTAAGCGAGTAATTTAAAGGCGATAATTCATACCCATGACACCATCCTCGTATTCAGTTTAGTTATTAGGCGAGAGTGCTGGATAGTCACGTGACTTTTATTGCGTAGTTCTTAGGTCGTCTGGTTAAACTGGTCACGTAACCTAATTCATCTAACTTGGATGAAACAACACTGCGCCTGGATTTGTATTGGTTGCCAAATAAATACCAAGCGCTGTCATGTGCTGTGCACTGCGTGGGTCCGGGATTATATTGGCTTAGCGCCTGGATTATATTCACTGGCTCTTGGATTATATTCACTGGCGTTTGGAATATATTGAGGGGAAAATCCTGCAGAAGGTACACGACATTCGGGGAGTCACAGTTAAAGTTACCTTTTATATTTACGTAGTAGTCTGAAGCCGTGCTCGTGGCGCGCTGTGTAGTGGTCATGTGTGGGTTTACTTTACATCGGGGTATATTACAGGGCATGCAGCCAGTAGTTTCCGGTCGGTTGATACGAAAGGTAATAAGAAAGTCGCCTAAATTCTTGTTACGCCGGTAGACAACACATGGTGTTTCGGGGAATATGCTTTTTAAGCGACCACAATGCATTAGGATATTGTGATGTTTTTTTAGTACGGTTGACACTGAGCGGAGGATGAGTGGGTTAAACCCAAGTTAGTTCTCGGGTTACCATTCGGGGCTTTTTTTCTTACAGATTTCGTTACGGTTTAAGTGGTTCGCTCACACAATAGCGTCGTCGATAACTTTTTATGGGTATTTTTTATCCAGGAGGGCGATCTTGAGTTCTCAACATTTTGATTCAAAGTCGGCTTGGTTTCAGCAAATTCTCCTAAATCGGTGGGCTTGGCAGTAAGGTATTGCTGCCTTGAAGTGTCTGACATTGCTACTTCGGAAGTGCAAATGCTGCAGCTTGTCAGTCGGTTTTCTATGCAATTTAGTTTGAAACCGACCTTGGGCGGTAGTAACGATGATGTCCAGAAAGTTTACACTGTGTTTCGAATAGGAAGGAGCAACGGAAATACTAGGATGGACCAGGTTACATGCCTCAATTAAGGGGAGGAGCTCCGCCTCACCTGGTTGCCAGATCATGAATATGCCATCAATATACCTTTTATACTACATTGAATTTCAATTTAGGGTGTCAAGAAAATTTTATTCGAGGTGAACCATACAGATATTGGTATAGTTAGGTCTAAGTCTAGTTCCCCTTGACGTCCCGCTGACTTGCCTGTAACGAATGCCGTCGAGCTCAAAATTGTTAAGTTCAACAATAAGCCTAAGGAAGGTTTGGAGAGCAGAAGAATTGATAGGTTTGTCGCACGATGACTGCTCATACGCAAGGGATACAGCGGCGACGTCATCTTCATGGGGGATGTTAGTATACAGTGACGAAACATCGAGGGTGACTAGAAGGCAGTTATAAAGAATTTCAATTTTTGAGATGTCTGAGAGAAAGTCATTGGTATCCTTAATGAAAAGGGGAAAGCTGCACTTAATGTCGCAAATGAGATTATACACATAACGTGAGAGGGTTTCGGTAACGTTGTAATGCCAGAAACAATGGGGCGCCCTGGGTGGTTCACGTTCTGAATCTTTGGGAGAAGATAGAATTTACAGGATACTAGGCTCAAGGGGATCAGGAGGTGAGCCGAGGTTTCATTTATTGTTTTATTTTTAACAAGCTCAGCAAGTTTATCTTTGACAATTTCCTCATAGTGTTGAGTGGGATAATTGGGTAGTGCTTTATAGAACGTCGATACCAATAGTTGCTTATTGGCCTCGTTAACATAGTCGGTTTTCTTAAGGATTACGATTGCGCCTCTCTTGTCGGCAGGTTTATTAATTATGTCGAGACAGCTGGCAAGTTCCTCCAGTGCTTTCGTTTCGTTGGTAGTCATGTTGTGGCGAGAGAGATTTGTGTTTGGTATGCTTTTCGCACATCGCGTTGGACAGCTTTGATGTACTTGTCGGGACATGTGAACATGTCAAAACATGTACATGTCTTAACCCTGGGCATGCCTTTGAACACATTAGAGCAACGACTTTAGAATCCGCCTTCAAAACGCACCATGACGGCGAGGTTCGGGAATCGTATCTCATTTATAGGTTTGGGACAGCCACACTTGGGAATAATGAAAGTTACGGAAAACTAACGTGTTAATCCCTCGATTAAAATTGGCGGCCTCATAATTTTTGTAACTTTGTTCATTATTCCTACCATTGTTTTTGCCATCAGAATTCGCCCAAACTCTCCAAACCTAGCAGCTTTTTTAGCGTAATGTGGCTCAACAATGCCATTTGTCCTTGGGGTGGACGCCTCGTTCCCACCACCACTTAAGAATTTTCAAACCTTTGTGATCTATTGATGTTTAACCCTTTGTGAGCCTATTTATTTCCTGTTCAGTCGCTAGCTTCTGCGAAATGCTCTTTTGTGCCCCGTATCTATTCTATTCACCAGCGGGGGGCACAACCATCTTCGCTGTCGCCCCAATCAGTCACCCCAGCACCTTAATACCTTACAGTATACTCTTCCCTTTCTTTTGAAACCGCGATTGTCGAGTTTCCCGCATAGTGTTAACTAGCAGCCCACGCCGCATACCTTGCCCTGTCACCGTGCAACATTGAAGGCTGCTTTGTTAACCCGACCCTTTTCTCTTTCACGCTCCCCCCCCCCCCGCCTTTTTTTTGTTGTTGTTGTAACATAGGCGGAGCCCGACTGCATGCATACTCTCCGTTTCCGAAACATCTTCCGCTCCTTCTCACAGTTTTCTGCAAAGCTATATAAGAAGTGTGTTCCAAATGTTTGTGACAGCAAAATCATGTAACTGTACTCTGATGAAGGCAAGTCCTTCTGCCGCCACGTAAGTAAACCTTGTGTGTTATTGTTTTTGCTGTGCATCCGACTCTAATTATGCTATTTCTGCTGACTTTGTGAGTTTTATCTGTCTGTAGATTTATATGTATGTATGTATATATATATATATATGTATATTTAGTTATATAAAATATATATATATATATATATATATATATATTATCTATATATATATATATATATATATATATATATATATATATATAAAACGAACAGTTAGGCTAGTGAAGGTTAAATAGTAAAAAATGGGCGCAATAAAAAACACAAGTTTAAATTCAACAATATTACTTTATATCGACGTTTCGGACAAGCAGCGTCCTTTATCGAGAGTAATATCTTAGAGTGGAAGTGGATTCTATACAGTTCGAGCACTTGAGGTTCCCGGGGTGGTGACTCACGTTTAATATGGAAAGGGAGGACGAAGAGGACAAAGTGCATTGAAACAGGACAGAGAATACCAGCAATGAGAAAGGAAAACTAGAAAAGCCTAAGGGAGAGAGGGGGATGGAAAGGAGCGAATTAAGGGAGAACTGAATTGAGAGGGAAAGGCAGCGGTGAAGACAGGCAAACTAAAAAGTAATAAAAAACCGAGAGGACACCACAGAGAGAAGCTGAGGAGCGATAGGGTACACATAATTGCGTGGTTGACAGGCGTGGTAAGTTGTAAACCCCGCGGTCAGCGCAAGCGAACAACAAGCGAGGTGTCTTATACTTTTGCGCGCTTTAAATACTGCCGTGCGGGTGGCGAGTATTTTTGGTTGCCCTCAAAGGCGTTTCCCCAGTCAACTCGTCCTACCTTTCCTCTTTAGTTCGGGCCGGCCAAAAAGCCGTAATGTGTCTTCGTGTCCGAGAAACGTGCAAAGAAACAGGCCGTCTCCAGTCGCACCGCCAAGAAGAGGGCTAAGCTGTCGGAAACAAAAAGTGAGAGTGACGACGTCTGAGTAGAAACATGAATCGGCTTTTATTCAGAGACAGCGAAAATAGTATGTAAACAGGGTGGGAAAGAGTCGGAATGCCGGTACAACAAATAAATGCGGAAACAGTAAGAGGGCAAAGCCATCAGACGTGCACACGCGTATACAAGAAATAAACACGCGGGAACGCGCAAGTGGCCATGGAAAGAACTAAAATAGCCACTGACTCGGCAGAATAACCCAAACAACAAAATTGTGTCATTAAACCAAAACATATTCCTGACATCTTCCATACTGATCACAACGGAACCGCAATAAAACTGAAGCAGATTGTTCCAAACTACTCAATGAAACATTTCCGTAGGTAAGCACGCGTGAATCTTCAGAACCATTGGCAACCATCACCACTCGTATTGTCTCTTCTATGTCGGAAATAATAATTTCTCATTTTTGAATTTATTCTCTCATTACTAATCTCAAGATTTGTTCTTCAGCAGATAATACTGGCCTAATAAAACAATTATAAAAAAATTGGCACCAAGCATTTTCCCATTACTGCTGGCCCTGTTTTCGCCGTCACTATCGACCGGCGTAATAACCCGAGATTGGAAAGTGCCTAAAGGGATAGCATTCTTTGGGTCAGGTGATCTCTCCTCACCCCATAACAATGGACCGATTTCTTAAACAAGTACAATTTATAAATTGTTCGAGCATTATATACAATCACAAGTCAATAAATACATGGAAGAAAATAACCTCATATTTAAGCATCAGTACGGCTTTCACCGAAACTATTATTGTGACACACAACTCGCAGGCTTTATTATTAACATACTTTCATGTGTAAATGCAGTAGTCGAAGTAGATGCCATCTTCCTAGATTTTTTCAAATCATTTCACCGTGTCCCTCATAGTCGGCACATTCACAATGTACCTAAACTGAACCTTTGCCCTGCGATTGTGTCATGAATAAAAAAAGTTCTTTCTAACAGGATGCAGATTACATTAGTTTACCATCACAACTCATCTCTAGTCCCCGTAACATCTGGCGTACCACAGGCAAGCGTACTTGGGCCTCAACGTTTTCTAATTTTTAATAATGACCTACTATGCAGCGTTAAATCTTATATCAGACAATATGTGAGACGACTGCGTAATATATCCTAATAATCATTCTAATGTGATCATGACATTCTGCAATCCTACCTAAACGCTGCAAACGTTTGGTGGTTGAGTTGTACAAAGCCTCTAAACATTTCTAAAACAAAATTATTGTCCTTTACTAATCACGCACCCCCCATTAACATCTTACATCTTAAACAACAATCGTGTGGAACAGGTTTCTTCGTACAAATATCTTGGCCTTTTTTTGTGCGGAATGGTCTTGTTAACCACATTCTCGCCTCTGCTAACCGTTCTCTTGGCTTTCTAAAAAATAACTTCAAACATGCCGCTGCACACTTTCGCAAATTGGCATACCCAAAACTCATACGCCCTAAAATAGAGTAGGCTTAGCCATATGGGATCCGCATCAAGTATCTCATATTGATGTAAAAGCCCTACAAAACCGTGCTGCAGGCTTCACATATTTGGAATATTCACGTCACACTTGTGTAACAGAATTGAAAAATCATGCAGGGCTTGATGCCTGATGTCATCGTCGTTGTGTATCTCGTTTAACACTATATCACAAACTTTACTATCATGTATCTCTTCATATTTCTTTGATCAGTGAATCTGCAGCCATCTTCCCGTGCCGTGAGCACCCACCCAAAGTCGAACGTATCACGTGTAGTTACTTCGCATTTGCTCAATCTTCATACCTCGAAGCACATCGAATGAAATAATCTACCATCCCACATTGTCATCGCACCAAATATCGGGAAATTTACAGATGCTGTAACCAGAAATATGCAAATATAACACCATTTTACAGCCTCAGTTGTAAATTCGTTTTTGCTTTTCTTTTTCTTTGCTAATCTTTCTTTCCACACGCGAGTAAACGCCCCTGTGAGGACGTACAAATTTTGACATGATGCTTCCAGAACTTCTTTACGTGTGTGTGTCTTCTCTGCCAGCGTTTCCTTTCTGTGTAATGCACTAACATTTATTTTTCCCTTTTTGCTTGTTAGTTTTGTTTTAATTACATTTTCATTTGTTGTTTTGCCATTGCGATAGCAATGTACACCTTATGTAATATTATCCAGCGGTGGCCTTAATGGTTATTTTGAAATAAAGTAAAAATTAAAAACCGAATGACCGCTAACACAAGCAAAATAATAGCGACAAGACAGATTTTTTGCGCGGGTACACGGAGCAGGACAAAATATTATCATTGGTCTAAATAAGAATGACGTTTATAAACAGTTATGTGCTTATACATACACACGTGTACACGAACCAGACCTAAATACCACAATGTGTAATACATAATTACAATAAGCAGATTTTTCACATCACCACACGTACAGACTCTTTGGTTATGTGTACATAGAAAATAGGCAGCAGATGTTTGTGTTAAGGGAACCAAAACAAAAACGCGCCCTTTTGTTAATTTATTCCACACGCAACTTGTGTTGAATATGTAGATTAGAAATTTTTCAAACGTCTCCCTTTCGTGGTGTGTTCTGAACTTCGATTTTCGCACGGTCAAGGTGAATTTGTCAAAAAAGTGTCCGAGGCAGGTGGCGTGTTCTGGGCAAGGAAGATCAGGCAGCGTTTTGGTGTGGGATCTGTGGTTATTAATTTTTTATTTAAAACATACTCCAAGCCCACTGAAGGGCTCAAGCAGGAGGGGTATTACAAGGGAAAAAAACATTTAGGCACAATACACCGTACTCCGCACAATAATTCGTACTCGCAGCGGTATTTCCGTCGGACCTATGTACTGTGCTCTGAATACAGTGCAGTGAACAATGTACACAACAATACCACTGCCACAATCTAAGGTTCCGCGTATTTGAAAGGATAATCAAGTGGCAGTCCTTTGAGCGACGAGCATTTTTGGAATCATAGGGCAAAGCTTACGGCGGGATTTGTTGCATTGTCGAGAGCCTACAAATTAGGAAGTTCCAGTTTTCAAGAAGTTATGGTGTCTTTCATGTTTTTTGCTCGTTTGTATACAACGCGGGGCGGTTCAGGCAGGACACGTCGCATTCGATTACTTAACAGAAGGATGTTGTGATGTTTTCGCGAGATTGTTGTTAAGCTCGGAGCGGTGGCCGATTATGTAAGAATCAAGTTGGTTCGAGGGTTATAACTTTGAACCTTTATGCTGCTGTTTATTTGTTCGCGTCTGACCAGTGATTTTGATTTTTCAATTCCATTGTTTATCACTGGAATAGCATATGGTTAACGGGGTAAATGTTTACGTAGTTGGTCCCAGTTGGCGGCAGTGTTGAGCGTTGGGACATATTCTTTTGAATCGGATGGACTGGCTGTGAGGAATTCCAGTTTTGCAATCGCAAACATGGCTGCTTTCCAGGTTTAGATACTGGTGTTGGTCAGTGGGTTTTCTGAAAAGTGATGTTATGAGTTTACAGCCAGATATTTGCACGGTGACGTCCGAAAAGCTTATGCTACAGGCAGAATACGAGTGAGAGAACGTGATGTCTCTGTGTATATTTTTGAGGACGTACAAATTTTGACATGATGCTTCCAGAACTTCTTTACGTGTGTGTGTCTTCTCTGCAAGCGTTTCCTTTTTGTGTGATGCACTAACATTTACTTTTCCCTTTTTGCTTGTTAGTTTTGTTTTAATTACATTTTCATTTGTCGTTTTGCCATTGCGATAGCAATGTACACCTTATGTAATATTATCCAGCGGTGGCCTTAATGGTTATTTTGAAATAAAGTAAAAATTAAAAACCGAATGACCGCTAACACAAGCAAAATTAATAGCGACAAGACAGATTTTTTGCGCGGGTACACGGAGCAGGACAAAATATTATCATTGGCGGATTTTCTTTTGTTTTCGGAGTATAAGCGTAAGGAGAACTTCCTCTCCGTGAGGCAAGATCAGAAATATCTCGCCAATGAATCTCTTATAGAATAGCGGTTTTAACGGGTAGTAACCTAGGAAGTCGTTTCACAAATTCCCGATAGAGATGATGGCATAACTGGGACGAACCTTTGTGCCAATACAGGTGCCAATTATTTACACATAATTGTTATTGTTGAACTCAAAATTATTGACTTCTAGAATTATTTGCAAGAGTTCTGTAAGCGTCTGATTGTGAATAAACCGCTAAGCGGCTACATTTCCTCATAAGCACCCATTTCTGAGTTTATGCTACCTTCGTGAAGGATGTTTGTGTTTAGCGAGGCTACATCCAGGGTCACTAAACGGCTGATTGCAGGTGTACTGAGGTTAATTATTTATTTGTTCAAGGAAATAGGTGGTGTCTTTAGTGTGGGAGGGGAGAGAGCTTGGTGTGTGCCGTATGAAGCCGTGCACAAAACTGGATATGTATTCGGATAGTGTGCCTATGCCAGACACGATCGGTTGTCTTGCATTGTTTTCTTTGCGAATTTTAGGCAGAGTATAGAACCTCCCACTTAGTGGACTTAGAGGTAAGAGTGACCGCCCCAGCGATTTAGTTATTTTTTTCTTCCACAAGGTGGTCTAGATTATCTTTTGTCTTATTTTTAAAGTGGGGAGGTGGGTTATTCAGAAATAATTAGTAAAAAGATGTGCTATCCTTGGGCTTCGGCTATATAGTGTGATCGGTTCCTAACTACTATCGCTCCTCCCTTGCCTGCTGGCTTTATTATTATGTCGTTACGGAAGCTCAAAGCTTTGGGGCCTTTCTACCCGCGGGAAAAAATTGCGGTAGGGTGTCTGAGTCTTATATGATGACAGAACGCCACAATTACCTGCCCTAATATTGATATTCAGGCATTTGTCTCCTTGCGCGTGGAGGTGATCATTGACGACGGACGAGTGTTTTGCTTCGCCCCCATGTTTCGCGGCTTGTCCAGGATATATTTAGTGAGTCTTAAAGATCTATCAATGTTTTCTACCTATCTGTAGAGCTGAAATGTATGGACGGAGCCTGTATCAGGGCAAAAGTTTAGGCCTTTGGAAACAACTCCATGTTCTTCTGATAGTTCTACATCTGAAAGGTTACCAACAGGGAAGTCACTTTTGTCAAAATTTTGGGGTATGATAGAATGGCCAGCGCACGAAGATGGCTGCTTCTCATCGGCTGTCAGCAGTGGAGTCGGCGCCGTCTCTACGGAGCATTTTACGTTGTGTGCTCTGCTGCTCCCGCTATTGGTTTTGCGTAAAAAGGTCCAAGAGGCGGAGTTGATTTTCTTTTGTTTTCGGAGTAAACTTGTAATTTTCTTGAGCCCATTTTTACTATATTCATATATATATATATATATATATATTATATATATATATATATATATACCCTCTAACCCTAAGCGTCAGATACACTTCTAGTAAATATAAATAGCCAGAAAGTGAAGAGAGAACACAGTCCCAGATAGTGATATTGTAAGGCATTCGACATGTAATCGAAAGGCTAGGTTCTCCCCACTACCTCGCGTGTTTCAGTCATCTCTTCTGTTATTAAAAAAGTTACTCATAACTAGTCGCACAGATACGAATTGGCTAAGCACGACCACTTATTCGACTTGGCGTGTTCGTAACTCGTGGCCGTGTCTTTCCGTTTATATATATAACTTTCTTTATATATTAATAAAATATTAATTATATATATATAATATATATATATAATATATATATATATATATCGATATAGAATATTATATATATTATATATATATATATATATATATATATATATATATATATATATATATATATATACATTACTTTGGAAAAGGTAGGGGCATCACACCTCTGCCAACGTTTCGACAAAAGGACTTGTCTTTTCCAAAGCATCTGGGTTCATCTATGGCACAATGTTTTCTAGATACAAATTGAGTTGGAGAGAGGGCGACGTTTTTTAGAGCGAGGCTGGAAAGATGACAGCAGAGTAGGTCAGCGGTCGGAGTTGATGACAGAGGGGGGAGGTGTTTAGAGCAAGGCTGGATAGAGCAAAGCAGAGTGGGTAAGCGGTCGGAGTTGGAGAAAGAGGGGGGAGTTTGTTTAGAGCGAGGCTGGAAAGAAGAGAGCATGGTGGGTCAGCGGTTCGAGTTGGAGAGAGATGGGGGAGGTTGTTTACAGCGAGGCTGGAAAGAAGAAAGCAGGGAGGGTCAGCGGTTCGGGTTAGAGAGAGAGGGGGGATTTTGTTTAAAACGAGGCTGGAAAGAGGAAAGCAGAGTGGGTCAGTCGTCGGAGTTGGAGAGAGAGGGGGAGATTGTTTAGAGCGAGGCTGGAAAGAGGAAAGCAGAGTGGTCAGCGGTTGGAGTAAGAGAGTGAGAGGGGAGGTTGTTTAGAGCGAGGCTGGAAAGAGGAAAGCAGAGTGCGTCAATGGTAAGTTGAAAGAAGCGAAATAGTGAGAGAGAAATGGAGGTGCGGTTATTGCGACAGCACCCCGCAAATGGGAAAGAGACATGACTATGAGAGCACCGAGAGAAACGGGGAGGGAATGGTTTCACCTGGGCTCAAAGGAAGATTCAGGGAAGTTTGGGGCCAACGTGGGCGTGTTGCGGGTGCGATAGCAAGGTTACTCAACTGCGTGTAAGAGGGAAACCAGTAAACAACAACAGCACAGCATGTATAGTCAGAAAAATTCCGGGTGGGGAGGCTAGTGTTCGTAGAAGATTAGAAGGGGTATCCACAGGTACTCCACCTTGTGGTGGAGTCAAAACCTTCCTGCTTTCTTTTTTTTTCCTTTTTGCGTGTGTATGTAAAGCTGAAAGCAAAATGAAATGCCGAAGGTCGAGGGATGCGAGTGTGTGTGTATGGCAAAATTAGCTAGGAGCAAGACAAAACAAAACAAAAAAAACAAAAAAACACAGGGATTGAATTCAAGTAACAGCTTTGGGAATGGGCAGGGTTGTTGCGAATCGAGATGGCCATGTGTTCTAAGATCATTATTTTTGTGTTTGATTCAGATACCGTAAGGTTTCTAAGCAGCCTTTCAAAGCATTGATTCCAGGCGGCTCAAGGAAATTTAATATATGCATTAACTACGATTCTGTGTATTTCCTGTCCCTTCGGGAATTAAAGTTTGACTGCAGAATATAGCGCTTGAGACCATCGAAATTGTGGTTCGGCTGGTTGAAGTGTTGCGTAACTCTTAGGAGGCCCTGTTCTGAGTGTCGGGCCAATGTCCAGTCAAGCGTAAGTTCATAGGTTGACTTGTTTCTCCAATGCACTGCTTTTAAAAGAATGACCATTCTAGCATATACACAATGTTAGAATAACTGCACGTGAAGCTTTTTTGAATTTTTTTTTAATTGAAAATAAGTTTTATTAAACAAACATGATATGGGTACACAGTATATACAGGAGGAGGTCCTATGGTTATAAAAACCGCAAGCGGGACCTCGCTTGAACTGATCTTGCGAACGTATTGGCTGAAGATGTCTGCAGATGTCTGCGTATGTCTGCAGTACATCTGCAGATGTTTGCAAGTCTTGCATCTACTACGGTAGCAATGGCTGCTAACTGGTTCTTTGGAAGCGCCAATTTGGCATGCACTAAAATGTCTTTTAGGTTCTTATTTCTTCCGTAGGTAACTTTTGGGGTTCCGGGAATGTCTTTTAAGTTAGTAATTGCTGACTAGAAAAGGGTAGTATTGGTGCAGGATGTCGTTTACATTAGGAAGCCCGTTTGAGAATGTGGTTATTAAGGCCGGTGGCCGGGCGCTTTCGTTCCGGCCTTTTTGCTTCAGCACTTCGTCTCTTTCTAGCTTCGATGCTCTTTCGTAAGCCATATCCAGCGAGCTGACCATGTGATTCTTGCCGTGCGTTCTTGCCAGGGTGGAATTTAGTTCATTTGGGTATTTTTATGGTCCGTGTTGTCACTGCATACTCTTCTTAGTCTGGTAGCCTGCCTACAAAGACACCTTCTTTGCAGTGTCGTGGGTGATGACTATCGTAGTCTAGGTGCTGTTGCCTGTACGTTGATTTCCTATAACCATGCTTCTCGGTATACCATTGTCAAGAACAACAGTGGTGTCCCTGAAGTTCACTTGTTTATCAGAGTACTAGCATGGGAACCTAATGTTCGAGTGCGAAGAATTAAAATGCGAAATGAACCGTGTTAGGAGTGTCCGGCATTGCTTCCAAATTATCAACATATCATCTGTGTATCCCTTGGTGTGTTTACCTTGGAATAAGCGCGACGGTACAGAAACAACATGAGGAGTGAGCGGCAAAGCAAGAGGTTGGATTTCCTTGGCAAATTTTTACAAAGACTATCATTTTTTGACGACATTTCCAACAAACGAAGCAGATACGGGGGCAATTTTTTGTTTTGTCTAACTCCTAGCCGATTTCACCATAGATCGCGCACTCGCCTTACTCGACCTTCGATATTTCGTCTTTCTATTAGCTTTACCCACACACGCAAAAGGAAAAAAAGAGAAATAAAAAAAGAAAGAAAACCGAAAATAGGTCCTTGACTCTACTGCAAAGCTACCCGTGGGTCGTACCTTGCGAATACCCTTTCTATTCTTCTACGAAACTGGCCTCCCCAACCGGAATTCCTCGGACTTCAAGGGCTGTTGTTTACGAGTTTTCTCTCTTACACGTAGTTGAGTCATCTTGCAATCGCACCCGCAAGACGCCCCCCTTGGCCCCAATCTTCCCGGAATCCTTTTTTGATGTCGCCCGGCACCACCGCAGCCCAGCGTAATCCATTCCCCCGGTTTCCCCCGGCCATCTTGTAGTCTTGCCTCTTTCTCGCTTGCGGGGTGATGTCGCAATAACCACGCCTTCGTTTCTCTCTCACTATTTCGCTACTTTAAAACGACTGTTGGGCCACTGTGCTTTTCTCTTGCCAGCCTCACTCTAAACAGCCTCCCCCTCTCAGTACAACTCAATTTCTATCTAGAAAACAGTGGGCCAGTGACGAACCCTGACGCCTTGAAAAAGACACGTCTTCTTGTCAAAACGTTGGCACAGGTGTGAGGCCGATATATATATATATATATATATATATATATATATATATATATATAAAAAGAAGGTCCCCTTCTTCCCGTGTAGTCAGTGTGGCGCTGGCTACCACCCTCAAGTGTCAGATACACTTCTAGTAAATATAAATAGCCCAGAAAGTGAAGGAGAACACAGTCGCTAAGATAGCCGAATTGGTAAGGCATTCGAGATCTAATCGAAAGGCGTGGGTTCGGTCCCCACTCTGGGCGCGTGTTTTTCTTTCTTTTTTTCTTCCATATATTTAAAAAAAATCTTAACTTCATTAACCGTAGTAAAAAATAGAGCCTAACCACACCCCTATGCCTCCTTTGGCATTGTAGACTGCCCACCTATGTTTCTTTATTTCCTCAAGGAGCCTTTCATTTTCTTACTATATTATTCTGCGAAAGCCTAGCGAGGGTCTCGGTTATGGCAGCCTTGATGCCTAGGTAGCATAAGATGGCTTCCCGCCAGTTACCCACTCACGACAGGCTGTAGACGTTTGGGTCACGCCCCGGGGGTTGAAAAGAAAGTCTCCTTCTCCCCGTGTAGTCACAGTGGCGCTGGCTACCACCCTCAAGTGTCAGATACACTTCTAGTAAATATAAATAGCCCAGAAAGTGAAGGAGAACACAGTCGCCCACATAGCCGAATTGGTAAGGCATTCGAGATCGAATCGAAAGGCGTGGGTTCGGTCCCCACTCTGGGCGCGTGTTTTTCTTTCTTTCTTTCTTCCTTATATTTAAAAAAAATAAATAAATAAAAAATAACAAAAAATCTTAACTTCATTAACCGTAGTAAAAATAGAGCCTAACCACACCCTATGCCTCCTTTGGCGTTGTAGACTATTTGGGGAGAAAGGCAGCAACAAACACACACACTCGGCTAGGTGAGGTGAAGGTTTGCAAAAAAGAGAGAAAGAGAAGAAGAAAAAAGTAAAATAAAAAAAACACCAAAACAAAAACAAAGCTAAACATGCCGAAAAGAGAGAGGAGTGCACAACTCTTTCAAAACACTGTCCTTCATCGTTCGTCAGCTTGTAGAACGAGTGACAGGTAGCGCCCGCTTCAGAGAGGGCCAACTCTGGTTAAGAAACGAAAGCGCAAAGCAGTAACCGGGACTCTCTCACACCATCACTGGGGGGCACAAAATTCTAATGGTCACTGACATTACGGGAAGAGTTGACAGGAAGCGGTCGCAGCCGCACACATTTCTCAGTGACGCCAACCCTACAAAACAAACAGGAAGGCTCGTTAAGAGTGTAGGTACGATCTCCGCACTGTAGCTCAAAGCATGCACCATTCCGCCTATCCGCAGGACGGGCGAGCGCCATTCATCATTCTTAGCTCTATTCTTCTGCCCTGTCCGGGCAGCCGACAGGGTCGTCCCTGACCATAAACCAGGGAAAAGGAGCTTAACTAATCCTCTACCGGTACATGGGAGTCGCACGGGTTCTTTGTTGGAGTAAACGGCGGCGGGCGCCTCGATGTTGTTTGTGGCATATGCCGCCTGTGCGGAAACCCCAGGAAGGGAATAAATAAAATGAGTATAGCTTGATTACTTGTTTAAACAACACAGAGACTTACCATTTAAATACGGGATTATTCTGCAGCCAGAATATTAACAGCATGTATAAACGACATAATGCCCGGGCTAACATTCTTTCCTGACTTTACGGTATTAAATTTGTAGATAATGTAAGATTCACGTTGTTCGCGTTCTCTTGTAAGGGAAAATACACTCTGTAAAAGTGTGACCCTGATGGAGTCGAACGGGTGGTTTTCAGAGTTAATATGTCGTGATAAGGGTAGATCCGGGAGTGAACGAACATGTGCGCGATGGTTGTTGAAGCGCATGCGGAATGCCGTGTCCGTTTGGCCAATGTATTGGATGCCACAAACACCGCACTCCCGAAGGTACACCACATTAGAAGGGTCGCAGTCGAGTGTCGCGTGAATTAAATACTTGAAATGGGAGTTGGTGCTTTCTGCCAACGTGTTTGTCTACATGTGTTTACATACGCGGCACCGTGCCTTTCCGCATGGTCGACATCCACCCTTGGGTGCCCTCTCAGTTTTGGCGTCTAGAAGGCAATCTTTAATATTTTGGGGCGCCTGTATACGACCCGAGGAGGGGTGGGGAAGATTTTCGAAAGCCGTTCACTCTGTTGTAGCATGTTGAAGTGCTTTTTCAAGATTTTGTTTATGTTTGGAGAATTGCTCCCGAACGTCAAATATAGGTTGCCTTTCCCTTTCTGGTTTAGTTCTTTTTCACGGTGCAGCAACTCTTGCCGATCAAGGTTGACCGCTTTGCAAATAGCGTCGTTGACTATGGGTGGTGGGTATTGTTGCTTCGCGAGTACATTGCGCAAGTTTTCTGTGTTTGCCTCGAAGTCCTCGGTGCGGGAACAAATTCTCCTAAATCGGAGGGCCTGCGAGTATGGTGTTGTGTAGTGTGAATGTGGCCGCTAGGTTTGGCGGCAACAGGAAAGACAGCTACGAACATGTGACGTGTGGCCGCTCTACCTGGCGGCTATGAAGTGTTTTCAAAGTTGTTTTGATACGTATGTGCTCAGTTGGTGTTTGCCGGTCAGGAGTGTGGCCTGGTAAATAAACGTTCGTGTTCCCCAACCCACAATATGTAATACTGGCGACGAAGATTGGATAGGTCGCATGATGTCCAGCTTGGCAACGGAGGAATGGCAGAACCCCGGACAACGGGAGGCCTTCAGCAATGGCTCCATCGAGCAATTCATCTTGTCACAGCCGCACGAGTGGGAAGACTATGCTCAGCGGTTCGAATTCTTCCTCGAGGCGCACGGCATTACGGATGCTGGAAAGAAAACTTCGACGTTTCTCAGCCGTTGCGGGGCAGCGACGTTCCAGTTGGCCCAGGCAGTCGTCGCACCGGACCAGCTGAAAGATACTCCGTTCGAGGACATCATCGCTGCCCTTCGAAATCATCTTTCTCCTCACAGGAGTTGGCGCGGCGATACAAGTTCCATCGCAGAGAGCAAGCAACCGGTGAGTCCGTCGCTGCATACCTCACGGCTATGCGAACGACTGCACAGCACTGCAACTTCGTTGCCCTTGATAAGGCGCTCCGTGACCGTTTCGTTTTTGGCCTGAGGAACGATAAAGCTAAGTGGCGCATTTTGGCGAAAAAAGAAGTGTCGCTCGCCTGCGCCGTCGCGGAAACTACCGCCACTGAGGCCATCGACCGTGAGGCCAGCCAGTGACGACTAAGCGCAACCGCGCCGCGTATCGAGCCAGTGCACCAGGGAACGGTCGGCGACTGTGGAGAGGACCAGGACGGCCCCGAGGAATGTGTTCGTCAGTTACGTGCAGAACCATTCAACGCAGGGACGTAGGACTGGGGGCGGAGCTTGTGCCGGTTGTGGGGGCCCTCACGAGTGCCGGTTGTGTCGTTTCCATGATGCCCAATGCCGAGGTTGCGGAAAAACCGTGCACATAGCCAAGGTCTGCCGGTCTCTAAGGAAGCGTGACCGCCGTGAAAGTTTCGAGACAAATGGCAGAACCTACAACTCGCGGACCACTCCGCGTGCAAACACCTCGTACTGCGACAACCGCACGGAGACCGCCATCCACGATGTGCCGCAGCACGTGACAAAGAGGATTCACGTTGTTGTCGAAATCGAAGTTGTGGAATGCGAGATGAAAGTGGACTCGGGATCCACGTTTTCGCTCATCGCCGAGGCTACGGCCAGGCAAATCTTCCCGAATGGGCGCATCCCGAAGTTGAAGCAACTCGACATCGTTATGAAGGATTATCAGGGAAACTGCATAGCAGTGCAAGGGATGGCCACAGTTGTAGTAAATTTCAGGAGGTTTGCTGGCCCACTGAAACTTGTCATTGTCAAAGGGCAGCGTCAAAGCCTCCTTGGGCTAGACTGGTTTCCAGCATTAGGAATTAAGGTCACAGGGTTGCATCGCATGGACGAGCTGGCCAGGGCATTTGACAAGCTGTTTGAGGAGTCTGCTGTTGTCTATGAAGGGGGCCTGGTGTGCTACAAGGAACCACATGTGAAGTTGGCCTTGAACCCGGAGGTGCTGCCTGTTCGTCTAAAGGCAAGAAGGGTGCCCTTTGCACTGCGCCAAAAAATCGATGCCGAGCTTTGCAAGCTGCTACAGCAGGCTGTTCTGGAGCCAGTGGACTGCGCGGAGTGGAAAACCCCTATTGTCACACCTTTGAAGGGAAATGGAGACATCCGCATCTGTGCAGATTACAAGTGTACCATTAACAAGACCCTTCAGCAGCATGCATACCCTGTGCCGGTGGTCAGCCACGTCTTGGCTTCTCTCTCAGGCGGAACCATTTTTGCAAAGCTCGACTTGGCCCAGGCTTAGCAGCAGCTGCCTGTCACCGATGAGTCAGCAGCAGCACAGACCATCATAACGCAAAGTGGGGTGTTCAGGGTACGCCGATTGCAATTTGGTGTCAGTGTCGCACCTGGTATCTTCCAAAATCTAATAGAAACCCTCCTACGCACAATACCAGGTTTAATTCTATATTTTGATGATGTGCTAATTACAGGGGCGTCAGGACAAGAACTGCTCTCTCGCCTTCGCGAGGTCCTTCGCCGTTTCGAAGATGCTGGGATCAAGGTAAAAAGAGAGAAGTGCCAGCTGGGTGTCGCCCAAGTCGAGTTCTTGGGGTTTCGAATAGACGCCGAGGGCATCCATCCGACACCAGAAAAAACACAGGCCATTCTTGGTGCACCTCGCCCGTCAAACAAGACCGAACTCCAGGCATTCCCGGGACTGGTGAACTTCTTTCATGCGTTCTTGCCACACAAGGCCACTGTTGCAGAACCACTACACCGACTTTTGACTTTTCGACAAGAAGGCAACCTTTGTGTGCGGCAAACACAACAAAGAGCTTTAGAGGGCGTGAAAGAACTCTTCGCATCCAATCAAGTCTTGATGCATTATGATGAGAAGCAACCTCTCATCCTTGCCTGTGATGCGTCCCCATAGGGAATAGGAGCGGTGTTGAGCCACCGATTGCCTGGCGGCCCAGAAGCACCGGTCGCCTTTCATTCAAGGACCCTGTCGAGTGCAGAGCGGAACCATGCACAGATCAATAAGGAGGCACTTGCTGTGGTTGCAGGCGTCAAAAAGTTTCACGACTACCTGTTTGGCCGGCCTTTTCAGATCCAGACGGACCACAAGCCACTGCTCGGGTTGTTCACGACTGACCGCCAGACACCACAGATGCTGTCTCCGCGGATGCTGCGCTGGTCTATCTTCCTGAATGGATACCAACACACTCTACTCCACCGGGCTGGGGGGCACTTGGGCCGTGCAGACGGCCTCAGCAGGTTGTCCTTAGAGCACCAGCACCACGATGACCCCTCTCCCGCAGAAGTCGTCATGCTCCTGGACGGGCTGCCAGAACCACCCCTCCATGCAGCGGACATTGCCACCCACTCTGCCAAAGACCTCACCCTTTCCAGTGTTCTTATCTGGGTCTGGAAGGAGTGGCCAAGGGCCAGCATGGGCCCAGAGTTTTCTGCCTTCACATCAAGGCAGCACGAACTGACTGCCCACAAGGGTTGCCTACTCTGGAGTAACCGTGTGCTGATTCCACAAAAGCCGTGGTTCGGGGTGCTGTAAGCACTGCATTTCGGACACCCTGGTATTGTCCAGATGAAGGCACTAGCACTTAGCTATGTGTGGTGGCCAGGTAGGGATGCTGCCATCGAAAAATGGGTCCGATGCTGCTCCTGCTGTCAGGAGACACAGCCAGAGATGCGTCTAGCACCCGTCCACTCTTGGGAGGTGTCTCGGAACCCACGGTCCCGCCTCCATGTGGATTTCGCCCTTCCCTTTCAACGGCAGACCTTCCTAATTGTCGTGGATTTGTATTCAAAGTGGCTGGAGGTCATCCCAACATCCTCTAAGACATCGCAGACAGTAATCAGTGCCTTACGGAAGCTGATTGCCACGCATGGCCTCCCAGACACCATTGTCTCGGACAACGGAGCTCAGTTTAAGTCCACAGAGTTTAGAGAGTTCCTGGAGAGCAATCTGATCCGCCAGGTAACTTCGGCACCATTCCACCCATCTACGAACGGCCAGGCAGAAAGGACGGTACGCACAACCAAGGAAGCCCTATCTCGCATCATCCAGGGGATCTGGGCACAGCGCCGGGCCGATTTCACACTGCAGCAGCATGTAACCCCACACTCGACTACGGGGCGATCCCCGGCCGAGCTCCTGATGGGCCGCAAGTTGTCAACAATGTTGGACCACCTGCACCATGATGGAGACCCGGAGACGTCCACACGGTTGACAGATTTCCCGTCCGAACCACGCACGTTTACGCCCGAAGACCCTGTCTTCGCACGTAACTATGCTCAGGGGCCTCCGTAGATTCCAGCAGTGATCTCCCGTGCAACCGGACCAATATATTATGAGGTCACGGGCCCTGATGGCAGAGTACTGCGCATGCATGTGGACCAACTCCGTCGCCGGACAGTCATGCCTACCCAAACAGCGGGTGCAGAACTCAAAGGAACGCAGCCTGAAAGATGACCTATGTCAACGTCTACCCCTGAAGGCTCGAGGTCTATCCCTGTGGCCCCTGAAGGCCCGAGTTCTGTCCCTGTGGAGCCAGACGCACCTGAGGAGCAGCCGACCCCTGTGGTTAGCAGCGAGCCCCCACAAGAGGGCGGAACCGTTCCACTGGCTGTCCCAATGGAGGCAAAAAATGAGCCTGTAGTGCCACCACCGTGCCTTCGTCGCTCGCAGCGTGTTCAGGGAACCCCGCTCCATCTAAGAGACTACGTACTGGCCCTGGCTAACTCCTGAGTCCAAACTGGGAAGGTAGGGGTGTTGTGTAGTGTGACTGTGGCCGCTTGGTCTGGCGGCAACAGGAAAGACAGCTACGAACATTTGAAGTGTGGCCGCTCCACCTGGCAGCTATGAAGTGTTTTCAGAGTTGTTTTGATACGTATGTGCTCAGTTGGTGTTTGCCGGTCAGGCTTGTGGCCTGGTAAATAAACGTCGTGTTCCTCAACCCACCATATGTAATATAGGAGATACTCGTTTGGCAGTGGCGCGGATGACATTTGTGGAAGTGCAGATACTGCTTCCTATCGGTAGGTTTTTTGTAGACGGTAGTGATCAGTTCTCCTGCGTCTGTATTTATATGCACGTCAACGAAATTGATTTCAGTGGTTGAATAGGTATAAGTGAATGCGATGCTTGGAAGGGCCTTGTTGAAAAACTCCATGAAGTCGACTAGGTCTTCCTCCGTACCGCTCCAACTAAAGAATACATCGTCCAGAAAGCGTTTATAAAAGAATGGCCTAATTTCACTGGTTGAAAGGAATTTTGTTTCGAGATCGTTCAAGAATATATTAGGGTACTTGGGTGCCATTCGAGTACCCATCCCAGTGCCCTTTATTTGTAGGTAATACTGATTGTGGAATTCAAGGCTATTTATTTCCAGCACTAGCTTGGTCAGAGTTTCAATGACTTGTGGGCTTGGTGACTCATGATCCAGATGTATGCTATATGATTCAACCAGGGCTTCAATCCCATCTCGGTGAGGTATATTTGTTTACAGAGAAGTTACATCTAGGGTTACAAGGAAGGCGCCATCACGGATTTTTATGTTGGCGATTTCCAGTAGGAAGTGGTTAGTATCACGAAGATACGCCGAATGGGTAGCGGATGTTTTCTTAATCAGGGAGTCTATGTAGCTTGATATTGGTTCGGTGAGAGTGCCTCTTCCCGATAATATTGGTCTACCAGGGTTCCCTTTTTATGAACTTTAGGCAGCGTGTAAAACCTTCCTAGCCTTGCGTATGCTGCTGTAAGTGCTTTACAGAGGCGTAGCTTTATTTCCACAATTTTGACAAGAATATTTAGTGTTGTTATTATTTCCTGATGTTCAACAGTTGGATCCGCATCACGTTTTTGGTGGAAAAATTCGTTATTTAACTGACGGTGGCCTTCTTGAATTTAGTCTGGTTTACTAAGTATTACAATAACTTCACCTTTATCGGCCGGTTACCCAGTGTCTTAAGTGCCTCGCGCTCCTTTTTAGAAAGGTTCTGGGCACCTGGTTTGCAAGCGGTATAAGCCCGCAGGACGTCTCTTTGAACGGCCTCAATGTACGAGTCCAAGTGTTTTTCACGCTCTGATTTCGGTGTCCACTGCCGCCCTACATTGACGGAGGTTGGGGCAGTGCGCTCATTGTCTGGCTTATCGAAAAAATATTCTTCTAGGCGTAAATTCCGTGAAAAATTGTCCAGATCTTTCAGCAAGCTAAACTCATTGTATCAGCCGGTGCTTGGGCAAAATATCAGCCCGCGCGAGATTAACGACCGCTCATGAATAGTAAGCTGTACCCCGGAGAGGTTTATTATGTTTTCATATATATTTTTTTGAGTTTTTGACATTTCTTTCGACTTGCAGGGTTGAATTGGGGGTGTAATTTTGGGATTTCCAATGTCCGTGTGGTGCGGAGCTGAATTGATTTGAGAAAACTTGTTTGAGTATGGAACTTTATCACTTGACAATTTTTTTATTTTGGTTCTCATTATTTCATCTGTCTTCTTTCTCTTGAAAAGTTCAAGTTCACTGGCCTCCAGCGCAGAAAGGGCAATATTATTCCTATCATGAAGCTCCTCCGCCCTCAGAGACACCAGTGTATTATCACAATGATCCACTACGATTTTAGTTAGCTGAAGTGATGCGGATTTAAGAGTTTCGTTCCAATTTTGTGTTTTATGTTTGTTAAACGTAATCATCGATGGTGTTAGTGACAGAAGAAGGCCCCGGGGGGCGATCCCAGCCTTTAGATATATTTTGAGTGTACGCACATGTAGGTCATGGCGCACCCCCTTGTCAATTGTTTTCGTTATCTTAAAAAAATTAGGCGTCAGCAGCTGATCACGCTTGTCATCTGAGAGAGAGGAGGTCGGAACATTTGCGCGGCCAGGATGTCAATTCATGCAAATGCGATGTGCAGAGCCAGTGTTTTCGGAGATCGTACCTTTTGACGGCGGTGGTGGCAGGGCTTTTCTCGTTTTCAGGACCGAATTCCAAAATCTCGCAGTCTCTCACGCTCGGCTGGGGGTCAGAAGGTTGTGGGCTCGTTGAAGTCCGTGGGTTGAGTTCTGATTTCCCGGGCTTGGGCTCGATCGTCTGCAGGTTATCCGACGGAGATGCGCTTGTGGCTGAGAGCCCTGGGTCCGCGCCTTGGGGCTGTACAGGTGCGCTGTTTGATCCGGTGATAGGTTTTGATGGTTGCGGTGCTTTACGAGGCTTTTGGGGTTTTTTTATAGCCCCAGAAAGAACGCTGCAAGGTGTTTCGCTGGGTTTCCACGTGGAGTCCGCAGACCCTGCGTCACCTTTCAGGGGGTCACAACTGTACGCGCACTCCCAGCTGTAAGCCTTCGGGGGACATTCGGACGAGCGACCCGGCTGGGCGCCGGTTCTCTACTGCTAGCAGAGGGACTGTTCGAGCTGACCACCGGGGCGAAGGATGGTATCACTGGCTGCAGCTGGCTAGTGGCACTGGGGCATGTGGGGTAGGCCGCATCGTCCATGTGAAGGCTGTTCATGCAGGGGACGTTCGGGCACGTCGGCGGTGGTTGGCTGGTGGCACGGGGGAGATCGTGGTCTCTCTAATCTCCGATTTGGGGTTTCCGGGATTCGCAGCAGCAGGTTGTACAAGTTACAGGAGAATAGTCGCACTCCCGTGAAGTTCGGGTGCAACCCATCTGCCGCCAACACCTTTCGAGTGGAGAAGTGCTGCATAGCGTGATCGAGGTAGAAGGAAATTGATTTCCGTGGTTGAATAGGTATAAGTGAATGCGATGCTTAAAGGGGCCTTGTTGAAACGCTCGATGAAGTCGAATAAGTCTTCCTCCGTACCGGTCCAAATAAGGAATACATCGTCCAGAAAGCGTTTGTAAAAGAATGGCTTAATTTCACGGGTTGATAGGAATTTTGTTTCGAGATCGTTCATGAATATATTAGAGTAGTTGGATGCCATTCGAGTACCCATCGCAGTGCCGTTTATTTGTAGGTAATACTGATTGTGGAATTCACAGCTATTTAATTCAAGCACTAGCTTGGGCAAAGTTTCAATGACTGGTGGGCTTGGCGACTCATAATCCCAATGTATGCTATATGATTCAACTAGGGCTTCAATCCCATCTCGGTGACGTATATTTGTGTACAGAGAAATTACATCTAGAGTTACAAAGACGGTGCCATCAGGGATTTTTACGTTGTCGATTTCCCGTAGGAAGTGGTTATTATAACGAAGATATGCCTAATGGATAGCGGGTATTTTCTTAATCAGGGAGTCTATGTAGCTTGATAACGGTCAAAAATAATTGGTCTAACAGGGTTCCCTTTGTTATGAACTTTAGGCAGCATGTAAAACCTTCCTGGCGTTGCGTGTGCTGCTGTAAGTGATTTAGAGAGGCGTGGCTCTATTTCCCCAATTTTGACAAGAATATTTAGTGTTGTTGTTATTATTTCCTGATGTTCAACAGTTAGATCCGCGTCACGTTTTTGGTAGAAAAATTTGTTATTTAACTGACAGTGGCCTTTTTGAATGTAGTCTGCTTTACTAAGTATAACAATACCTCCACCTTTATCGGCCGGTTTTATGACAATGTCTGTTCGATCACACAGTGTCTTAAGTGCCTCGCGCTTCTCTTTAGAAAGGTTCTGGGCCCCTGGTTTGGGAGCGTTATAAGCCCGCAGGATGTCTCTTTGAACGGCCTCAATATACGAGTCCAAGTGTTTTTCCCGCTCTGATTTCGGTGTTTACTGCCGCCCTACATTGACGGAGGTTGGGGCAATGCGCTCTTTGTCCGGCTGTCGGCTGCCCGAACAGCGCAGAAGAATACAGCTAAGAATGAGGAATGGCGCTCGCCCGTTTTGCCGGTTCCTCTTACTGCTTTGCGCTTTCGTTTGTTAAGCAGAGCGGCGCCCCTCTGATGCGGGCGCTACCTGTCACTCGTTCTACAAGCTGAGGAAGGATGGAGGACAGTGTTTTGAAAGAGTTGTGTACTCCTATCTTTTCTGCATGTTTAGGTATGTTTTTGTTTTGCGTTTTCTTTATTTTGCTCTTTTTTTATTCTTCTTCTCTCCCTTTTATGCAAACCTTCACCTCACCTCGCTGAGTGTGGGTTTTTTTTTGCTGCCTTTCTCCCCAAATACCCCCTCTCTCTTTTGCCCGCGTCGTTGGACGACGAGCTTATGAATACGTGCACAGAAATACGAAATGTTGTCTTGAGAAAGATCGCCATCCGATGGAAACGTCGACCAATAAACAGTTTTGTTAGAAGCTATACCAATTTTTTACTATTTGCTACGCCAACCAAAGACAGCCCTTCTCGCAATCATTTATATATATATATATATCGCACCAGACCGGTATTCTGGAGGTCGTGGGTTCGGATCCCACCTGGCGGGCGTTTTTTCTCAATTTTTTTTTCTTTCCAAAGTTTTATCTGTTTCAATGACCAACCACATCCTCCCTTTTGCTTTCCGAGGTTTTCTTGACTGCCGACCCTTATTCCCTTATTGCTAGATATATATATATATATATATATATATATATTTATATATGTGTGTGTGTGTGTGTGTGTGTGTGTTGTGTGTGTGTATAAAATTGTAATGGCTATAGTCGAAGCTCAGGTACGCGGTCTAAAGGATTTCTTTATGGTTGGTAGGTCTAGCGAGCGTAGATATAAGCATCCAGAGGATATCACGCCCAAAAGAGTATACTGCGGTACATCTTCCGCTGACACCGTCGGGAGGAGCGCATACCCTAATTGATAGATTGCACAACTGTTCCATATGGCTGATGCCTGCACAAGACAGATACCCTGATCGCCTCATGTTTGCAATATTCGTGCCACATTCGTCCCCCGTCGAAAATGAGCCATCCTGCCAACTAGGCTAAGGCGATGCCAGCACTAAAGGGTCAGAAAAAGCTTCAACCATTGCACATGAACTCCGCTACAACGAAGATGCGAGGTTGACGTGGTTGGTTCCTTGAGATAGTTGATCAGCGCCGGGCACTGAATAACTCGGTACGGCTCCATGGGACTTGGGTACGAGCTTCGGACGGGGACTAGGGCTTGCGCAAGCAACCCGCAGTCACACAAGTGAGCCGGGGTCATAAGTCGGCACTTTGTTAGAATCGCCACGACGATGTGTTCCAATCAGTTGATCGGCCTAGGTGAATGAACGGGCGAGCTGACGGAATTCTTTCGCATGGTGGCAAGCTCCTTAACCGGCGTAAATTGCGTGGCGTTGGAATTTAGGGGAAATTAGTCGCGATCATGTAGGGCGGCTGACGTCCGTACGACAAGAAAAATGGCGAGAACCCCGTGGAGGTATGCGTCACCGTATTGTAGGTAAGCATGACAAAGGGCAACACGACCTCCTAGTTAGATTTGCTGGAAGATACGTACATAGACAGCTTGTCAGCAAGGGTACGATTAATGTGTTCCGTGAGACCATTTGTAAGTTTATGGTGTGACGTAATTGTCCGGTGAACAATTAGGCATTCATCGAGTAATGCTTGAATACCGTCGGATTAGAACACCTGTTCTCGGTCACTCGAGATTCTCCAGGATGCCCCATTGCGACGAATAAAATGACGGAAAAGAAGGCAGGTAACCTATCATGCTGTCGCAGCAGGTAGTGCTGAGGTTTCCGCGTACCAGGTCAGGTGTTCCAAAGCGACTTTAATAAATCTGTTTCGGGCAGACGTAATGGGCAGTAGTTCTTACAGGTAGATGCCGGCGCGCTAGAAAGCTTTTGCTGGACAATGTCGAGGCTGCAATAGGCGGGTTAATCTTCTTGGCGTCGATTAGCGGCGTTAAAATTCTGTACACGAGCGGATGTATTTGCGCAGGAAGTCATACAGTGGGGATCAATTTGAAGGTGATTGCTGGGGTGTCAAATTAAGAAGCAGCAGCACGATGTTACGGGTTGTATTAGGTTTGTATCAGGCAAAATATCTGTATCTGTACCTGTATCTTCAAAGTTATAAAAACAGCCGCTTTGTAAGTTAGAAGACCCGCTAATTGATGCTGCCGTGATCACCTTCAAATTATTTCCGACTGCACATGCCACGCCAATGGTATCGTAAGCGATGCCGCACGTACATCTTCAGAAAACCAGCGTGAGCGAAACTGGGATCCGTGTGTAAGAAAGCACATATATCTGCGCGCAGCTGGCGATGAACGGCCAACAACCACTTCCGCCTGTCGGAGAGATAGTTGCGCCGGCAGGGCGACCTTCACGGAGGGATAAGTCTGATACTTCGTGGCGCCGAGCTCGCGATTCTCTCCAAAGTGCCGCACCGGTAGCAGACAATGAGCGAAACATAGAAGTAAGTAATCCATGGATCCAGGGTTTGCGCAACCGCCAAGTTAGTGACGTCAAGATATGACAAAAATGAGTCTGCATCAGTGGTAGCAATGCACGAACGTGACCGTGCAATGGTAGCGCGATAGGGCGTCAGCGTCAGTGTGCTTGCGGCCGGAACGGTAAATGACACACATGTCGTAATATTGCAGGCGAAGGGCCCACCGACTAGGACGACCAGGGGGATCTCTCATGGAAGGCAGCCAACAGAGTGTGGAATCATTTGTGACGACATCAAATGGGTGGCCGTACATGTACGGGCAGAATTTTCAAGAGCCCAAATAGATTGACATAGCTTTTGTAAGCGCGCGGATTGCGTAACCCGCTACGTACTTGTTAAAACCGGACATCCATTGGGCAAGCACGGCGCTGAGACCAACCCCACCAGCATCCGTGTGGATCTGCATTGGCGCAGGCCTGTCGAAATGTCGCAATATAGGTGGGGATGTAAGAAGCCGACGCAGGGTCACCAATGCCTCTTCGCACGGTGGTTACCAAGCAGAGAGGTCCCTGCCACTGCTCAGGAGCTTTGTTAAAGGTGAAAAGATAATAGCGAAGTTGCGAAGAAAGCGCATGAAGTAGGTGCACAAGGCCATAAAGCTTCAAAGTGCCCTCATTGTGGTATTCTTCGGAAACTAAGATACCGCTTGAAGCTTTGTTGCGTCAGGAAGAACCCCGACCTTAGATACGATGTAGTCCACGATGGTGAGCTAGCGTACCGCAGAATTGCACTTTTTATGCTCAGCTGCAGTCCGTGTTGATAGGTAAGGCCAAAACATGCTCCAAAAGACCAAGGTTTTTTTGGAATTCTCGTGAGAAGATGACGACATCATCGAGATAGCGTAGACACGTGTTCTACATGAGTCCTGTAAAATTCTGTCCATCATGCTTTCCAATGTGGCAAGGGCGTTGCAAAGGCCAAACAGCGTAACAATAAATCAATTAAGGCCGTCCGGGGTAAGAAACGCCGTTTTTCACCTTCAGACTCAGCCTTTGGAACTTCTCAGTACCCAAAAATGGAAATCAAGGGATGAGAAAAATCGAGCTCCCGGTAGGCAGTCATGCCGTCATCGATGTGCGTGAGAGGATAGATGTCTTTCCGCAATTATGGACTACAAACGGCGATATTCAACGAAGAATCGGATGGATCCATCGTTCTTACGTACAAGTACCACGGGTGACGCCCGCCGGCTCTTTGAGGTATGAATTACACCGCGCAGCAGCCTGCCAGCCACCTGATCGTCAATATTGCGACGCTCCACCGGACGAACATGATATGGTCGTTGGCGAAGAGGAGCGTGTGAGCACGTGTAAAGCGAGTGTGTGACAACAGGCTTCCGGGCCAGCGATCGTTGAGCGCTTTTTAAAGCACAGTGAAACCGGCCAAGAAGCCTCGTAAGCTGTGCATGCTGGGTCGGGTCTAAATTACT
This sequence comes from Haemaphysalis longicornis, assembly GCA_013339765.2. Classification (NCBI taxonomy): domain Eukaryota; kingdom Metazoa; phylum Arthropoda; class Arachnida; order Ixodida; family Ixodidae; genus Haemaphysalis; species Haemaphysalis longicornis. Next base: position 46,725,281 of record CM023448.1, on the reverse strand, counting down.
GTCAATGGAGTTCCGGAAAACATGGGACGACAATTTCGCTAGGTGGCACGAAGAAATACTAAGTGTGTCGTCCTGAAGGTGGGATAAACAACGTGGTATTTTGTAACGAGACGAGGATCGGGAAGCTCGAAGAAGCCAAGTGTTTTGCCGTGCAGGAGAGGGCATGTTATCGTCGATGAATTGGTGACCCCCATGGCACTTGCACCATTTCCGACAGTTGTAATGGTGGGATGGAGCGACAGGCGACAGCGCGCGACGACGATGGGAAGATTAGCGGCGGTCCTTGGAGGAGCAAGGAAGATTACATGTCGAAGAGGTAAATTGCGGCCTAGATGGGCCTTGGTAAATAGTTTGCGGCACCTACGAAGGAGCAGTAGTGTGACTGGAATACGGAGCTTGTTGGCGGTCTCCAGGAGCGGCAAAAGAGAGCGGCACTAACGCGCGATATTTCCCTTAATTAAGCCGCGAAACAGATTGGTCTGTTCTGCGTATGCCATCAACCAGCAGGTTAAGGGCTGCGCATACTAGAGAGAGTACGTCGTCTGGGCTCAATATTTATAACGGTATGACGGCAGCGTAGCGGGTACCACAGGCTGAGGTGAGATTGCTGGCCAATGTGCAATGTCCGGTGCAACAATGGAGCATTTTATAGAGATTACGTTCTCATGTCTGTGGCATCAGTGACTGGGGCAGCAACCGGCGCAAGATGCCGAAGTGTTTGAAGTGCATCAGCCACCTCCTCCTCTATAACGTGCATGGGCCCTCGCTCCAGAGAAGACGACGGCTCCAGGCAACACAGAAGAAGGGAGACATGGCTGGCAACTTCTTCAGGAATGAAATCCTTTATTCGGCCGAACAGCGCCCGTCGTTTTGCGCATTCGCTGAAAAACTTGTCAGAGGTTCGGCCTGGGTGCAAGCTTGCTGTTTTAGAGTCCACTGCGTTGACAATTTCCCAAAGCTATGGCACAAATTCACGACGTCAGTAATCGTCTGTGGGTCCTTGACCTGAAGCATTTGGAAAGCCTAATCGTCTACCTCCGTATGTATCTGGCTGATCTTGTCGGCTTCCGCCATCGAAGGGTTGACGCGCTTTCACAATCAATCAAGTTTTCAATATAGCTGGTAAACATTTCACCAGCTTTCTGGCCTCGCATACGCAGTCGTTCTGCACGGAGCTTGCGTACAGCAGTGCGGCGGAACGCTACAGCAAAGCGGATTTAGAGGTCAGGTATCCCAATTATGCCCAGTGCATTATTGGCATACTACATCCTGGATAGCTCGTAGAGGTAGAAGCCGACGTTAAACCGTTTCGCTTTGTCTTCCACGTCATTGTGCGTACTCACGCGTTCGTATGATGACTGTTGTGCAAGCCACTGAACCTGCCGGACTCCCGCCGTCGCAACGAGCCAGCGAAGATTGCGGGTGCGCCCTGTGCCACAGAAGGAGACTGACTTGGCCAGTGGGGCTTTGTGGACAGCTTCCGGTTGAGAAGGTCCAGGCGGAATGAAAACCCTTCACCGCCACCACTTGTAATGCAGATAGTCGAGGCTCAAGTGAATGGTCTAGGGCAGGGGCGTAGCCAGGAGTTAGGGGGGGGGGCACACGGGGCCCGTGCCCCCCCTCGAAATGTTTTGTGCCAGACTGGGGTGTGGTTTATGTAGCCTGAAGAACCGCTAGAAGGCGCGGAACCAGCAGTTTTAAGGACGTTCTTCCTTATATAAAGCTGACAATAAGGCCTACGTCAACGTCTGATCCCTGTGTCCTCTCTATATGCTGTACATGTCAATACATACAGCCCGGGTGCATTTCTCGCCGGAATGACCGAGCACCGCCGAGAACCTACCGCGAGGCGATCGAGGCAGTCCCGATGTTCTGCTCGCATTCCTCGACGCGCAGGGAGGGGCCACAGACTCTGAACTCCGAGTCAACCGGTGTCCCCCGGAGGGTGAAACGAGCGTGTTGTGTGTTTTTTCTTGTGCTTGTGTGTGCTCGCTTCTCCTTAACCTTGCAAGCCGGAAACGAGTGTGTTGTGTGTTTGTTATTGTGCTTGTCTGTGCGGGCTTCTTCTTCCCTCTCCGAGCCGAGGACGGCCGGAAAAGGAATTCGGCCCGTTTCTCCCGCCGTCCTTCAAACGCGGCGAGGTGTTGAGTTACGTTTCGCAGAACCGTGCCGCGTCTGGGTCCAGAGACGCCACCACTACCAGTCTGCCGCTGCCAGACATCGAGAAAGCACCACTTTTTTAGGGAGCTAACCAGACGAATGAAACTTTCGTTTTTCAACTTGTAACCTTTTCGTGTTTTTCCTTTATACTTACTTAACGTTTGCATTTTAAGCTTTCCAATGTTAACCCGTCCTCTTTATTGATGAGTAAAGTTAAGCGCAAAAATTTTACAGGGACGAGAAAGGGAACGGCACAGGCGCTTTGTGCCATTCCCTTTCTCGTCCCTGTAAAATTTTTGCGCTTAAGTTTCACTCATTGAAATTGTTCACCAACTAGCTCGTCTCTGCATTTTGCTCTTTATTGATAGCGGACGCGTCGACCCCATCGGGACGTGTGGTGAGGACAAAATAGCCGCTGTATCGCTGGCGGAACAGCACGGCCGGGAAATGGCGGAACAGCAAGAAAACCCTCTATAGACATGCATGTGGTCTGGACTTCAGCGTGTCATTCAGTCAACTATCAATCCTTGATATGTTTATTTTTCTACCAACATCGCATTTCATTGACTGTTGCAGTTTCATAATTTCTGCTGTAAGAAGAATATTGCTCGGCTTATCTTGTGTATCCTACACACGAACAAAACTGTAAAACTCTATTTATTGCAGAGCTTTGTTTTTTTGCACTTGTAATTGTTTTCCTTACTTCCCTCTTGGTTAGAGGCAGCATCCTGTATTTGTTTAAAAGAAATTTTACGGAAGACATGTCTGTTCAATTTACGGGTAGAAGTGCAATGAAATTTAAGTAACCTGCATCAAGCTCAACATTCAACAGCAGTGCAATAAGATGTTCCGCTAAGTGTAAGTTTACTATTAACAAAAACGCGATTACTTAAGGACGAAGACGCACGTTTGCTAGATTCACCGCCATATTATACGAATGTGCCGCACGTACAGTCCAAAACGATTCGAAGGTTATCGTGGGAAAGCTACTCTTTCAAATGAAGCTGAAAGAACACCAGCTTTAGCAAATGTTCCATGCCAGTTTCGTTATCGTCGGCGTCGAGAAAAGGCAACCAAGTCAGCGCTTAATTACAACGAATGTAAAGATTGAAACCCAAAGGGTGGCAAGTCAGTAAATTGCGGCCTAGATGGGCCTTGGTAAATAGTTTGCGGCACCTACGAAGGAGCAGTAGTGTGACTGGAATACGGAGCTTGTTGGCGGTCTCCAGGAGCGGCAAAAGAGAGCGGCACTAACGCGCGATATTTCCCTTAATTAAGCCGCGAAACAGATTGGCCTGTTCTGCGTATGCCATCAACCAGCAGGTTAAGGGCTGCGCATACTAGAGAGAGTACGTCGTCTGGGCTCAATATTTATAAGGGTATGACGGCAGCGTAGCGGGTACCACAGGCTGAGGTGAGATTGCTGGCCAATGTGCAATGTCCGGTGCAACAATGGAGCATTTTATAGAGATTACGTTCTCATGTCTGTGGCATCAGTGACTGGGGCAGCAACCGGCGCAAGATGCCGAAGTGTTTGAAGTGCATCAGCCACCTCTTCCTCTATAACGTGCATGGGCCCTCGCTCCAGAGAAGACGGCTCCAGGCAACACAGAAGAAGGGAGACATGGCTGGCAACTTCTTCAGGAATGAAATCCTTTATTCGGCCGAACAGCGCCCGTCGTTTTGCGCATTCGCTGAAAAACTTGACAGAGGTTCGGCCTGGGTGCAAGCTTGCTGTTTTAGAGTCCACTGCGTTGACAATTTCCCAAAGCTATGGCACAAATTCACGACGTCAGTAATCGTCTGTGGGTCCTTGACCTGAAGCATTTGGAAAGCCTAATCGTCTACCTCCGTATGTATCTGGCTGATCTTGTCGGCTTCCGCCATCGAAGGGTTGACGCACTTTCACAATCAATCAAGTTTTCAATATAGCTGGTAAACATTTCACCAGCTTTCTGGCCTCGCATACGCAGTCGTTCTGCACGGAGCTTGCGTACAGCAGTGCGGCGGAACGCTACAGCAAAGCGGATTTAGAGGTCAGGTATCCCAATTATGCCCAGTGCATTATTGGCATACTACATCCTGGATATCTCGTAGAGGTAGAAGCCGACGTTAAACCGTTTCGCTTTGTCTTCCACGTCATTGTGCGTACTCACGCGTTCGTGTGATGACTGTTGTGCAAGCCACTGAACCTGCCAGACTCCCGCCGTCGCAACGAGCCAGCGAAGATTGCGGGTGCGCCCTGTGCCACAGAAGGAGACTGACTTGGCCAGTGGGGCTTTGTGGACAGCTTCCGGTTGAGAAGGTCCAGGCGGAATGAAAACCCTTCACCGCCACCACTTGTAATGCAGATAGTCGAGGCTCAAGTGAATGGTCTAGGGCAGGGGCGTAGCCAGGAGTTAGGGGGGGGGGGGACACGGGGCCCGTGCCCCCCCCCGAAATGTTTTGTGCCAGACTGGGGTGTGGTTTATGTAGCCTGAAGAACCGCTTTAAGGCGCGGAACCAGCAGTTTTAAGGACGTTCTTCCTATATAAAGCTGACAATAAGGCCTACGTCAACGTCTGATCCCTGTGTCCTCTCTATATGCTGTACATGTCAATACATACAGCCCGGGTGCATTTCTCGCCGGAATGACCGAGCACCGCCGGAACCTACCGCGAGGCGATCGAGGCAGTCCCGATGTTCTGCTCGCATTCCTCGACGCGCAGGGAGGGGCCACAGACTCTGAACTCCGAGTCAACCGGTGTCCCCCGGAGGGTGAAACGAGCGTGTTGTGTTTTTTTCTTGTGCTTGTGTGTGCTCGCTTCTCCTTAACCTTGCAAGCCGGAAACGAGTGTGTTGTGTGTTTGTTATTGTGCTTGTCTGTGCGGGCTTCTTCTTCCCTCTCCGAGCCGAGGACGGCCGGAAAAGGAATTCGGCCCGTTTCTCCCGCCGTCCTTCAAACGCGGCGAGGTGTTGAGTTACGTTTCGCAGAACCGTGCCCCGTCTGGGTCCAGAGACGCCACCACTACCAGTCTGCCGCTGCCAGACATCGAGAAAGCACCACTTTTTTAGGGAGCTAACCAGACGAATGAAACTTTCGTTGTTCAACTTGTAACCTTTTCGTGTTTTTCCTTTATACTTACTTAACGTTTGCATTTTAAGCTTTCCAATGTTAACCCGTCCTCTTTATTGATGAGTAAAGTTAAGCGCAAAAATTTTACAGGGACGAGAAAGGGAACGGCACAGGCGCTTTGTGCCATTCCCTTTCTCGTCCCTGTAAAATTTTTGCGCTTAAGTTTCACTCATTGAAATTGTTCACCAACTAGCTCGTCTCTGCATTTTGCTCTTTATTGATAGCGGACGCGTCGACCCCATCGGGACGTGTGGTGAGGACAAAATAGCCGCTGTATCGCTGGCGGAACAGCACGGCCGGGAAATGGCGGAACAGCAAGAAAACCCTCTATAGACATGCATGTGGTCTGGACTTCAGCGTGTCATTCAGTCAACTATCAATCCTTGATATGTTTATTTTTCTACCAAAATCGCATTTCATTGACTGTTGCAGTTTCATAATTTCTGCTGTAAGAAGAATATTGCTCGGCTTATCTTGTGTATCCTACACACGAACAAAACTGTAAAACTCTATTTATTGCAGAGCTTTGTTTTTTTGCACTTGTAATTGTTTTCCTTACTTCCCTCTTGGTTAGAGGCAGCATCCTGTATTTGTTTAAAAGAAATTTTACGGAAGACATGTCTGTTCAATTTACGGGTAGAAGTGCAATGAAATTTAAGTAACCTGCATCAAGCTCAACATTCAACAGCAGTGCAATAAGATGTTCCGCTAAGTGTAAGTTTACTATTAACAAAACGCGATTACTTAAGGACGAAGACGCACGTTTGCTAGATTCACCGCCATATTATACGAATGTGCCGCACGTACAGTCCAAAACGATTCGAAGGTTATCGTGGGGAAAACTACTCTTTCAAATGAAGCTGAAAGAACACCAGCTTTAGCAAATGTTCCATGCCAGTTTCGTTATCGTCGGCGTCGAGAAAAGGCAACCAAGTCAGGCTTAATTACAACGAATGTAAAGATTGAAACCCAAAGGGTGGCAAGTCAGTCGTGCGGGCCATTCTTGTAGCCTTGAGAGCCAACAAAGGATAAAAGAGTGCGAAATCTTGATTTTCAGTGTTCTGAAACGAAATAGTGGGACGGTTGCACGCCTGCACACTCGGTCCTGGCGCGATGACCTTGAAATCGTGCTCGACTGTACTTCATAGCTTATAAGACAACCTATTATTCCCTTTCATAAAGGAAGATCTAAAGCACACGACACATGATACTAAACACCCAGTGTTGGAATCCACTTCCGCCTCACGAACTTCGCGGACCACGCGCAACTCACGAGCCTATCATGATCACGCCTATCACGATCACCCTGAGAATGCGCGGTGGTGAACGGGGCAAGTAGGCCAGCTCCTGTTTGATTATCTCCCGCCGATCCGGAGCAGATGCCTCGCGTCGTGATTCCAAAAAGCCGACAGGCTTGTGCTCTCCCAGTTCCTCGTGGTTAATAAATCTAATCATAGAGCGAAAGCCCGCTTCATCAATGGCAGCGCGGATGTCCCACTGGGTTGGCAGCACACAGGGACTGCAGGTCGTCGAGGCGCTGACACATCTTACGACCTGGTTAACGCTATTGGGGTTCTGTGCGAGCAGCGCGTTAGATGCGAAGGGAGAAATTCCTTTCAGGACATGGCGCACTCGGCTGTCCTCCGTCATGTCTTTGTTGGCACGGTGGCATAATGCGACAACGTCCTCAATGTAGGATGTGTACGACTCACCAGGTCTTTGTATGGGCTCGTCTAATTTCTTTTTCGCAGGTTCCCTACGCGTACACGACGTGCCGATTACTAGGCGCCTCTCAGAAGTAAATCGCTGCCAGTCAGTGAAGTCGCGCTCGTGGTTGTAGAACCACGCCTTCGCTACTTTTCTGAGGGGGAAAAGGGGGACGTTGCGGAGTTTTAGGGCATTGTCCCACCGATTGAAGGACCTGATTCGGTTGTATTCATCCAAACCAATCCTTTGACGTCATCGCCTGGAAGCTCAGCGAACAAGGGAGGGTCCCGCTCGCGACTGGTTACGAAGCACGGTGGAACGGCAGAACCCGCCACGCTCTCTGGTTCAGCTGTCATCGGCATGGCCTCTTGCACAGCTTCCGGTTGAGAAGGTCCAGGCGGAATGAAAACCCTTCACCGCCACCACTTGTAATGCAGATAGTCGAGGCTCAAGTGAATGGTCTAGGGCAGGGGCGTAGCCAGGAGTTAGGGGGGGGGGCACACGGGGCCCGTGCCCCCCCTCGAAATGTTTTGTGCCAGACTGGGGTGTGGTTTATGTAGCCTGAAGAACCGCTAGAAGGCGCGGAACCAGCAGTTTTAAGGACGTTCTTCCTTATATAAAGCTGACAATAAGGCCTACGTCAACGTCTGATCCCTGTGTCCTCTCTATATGCTGTACATGTCAATACATACAGCCCGGGTGCATTTCTCGCCGGAATGACCGAGCACCGCCGAGAACCTACCGCGAGGCGATCGAGGCAGTCCCGATGTTCTGCTCGCATTCCTCGACGCGCAGGGAGGGGCCACAGACTCTGAACTCCGAGTCAACCGGTGTCCCCCGGAGGGTGAAACGAGCGTGTTGTGTGTTTTTTCTTGTGCTTGTGTGTGCTCGCTTCTCCTTAACCTTGCAAGCCGGAAACGAGTGTGTTGTGTGTTTGTTATTGTGCTTGTCTGTGCGGGCTTCTTCTTCCCTCTCCGAGCCGAGGACGGCCGGAAAAGGAATTCGGCCCGTTTCTCCCGCCGTCCTTCAAACGCGGCGAGGTGTTGAGTTACGTTTCGCAGAACCGTGCCGCGTCTGGGTCCAGAGACGCCACCACTACCAGTCTGCCGCTGCCAGACATCGAGAAAGCACCACTTTTTTAGGGAGCTAACCAGACGAATGAAACTTTCGTTTTTCAACTTGTAACCTTTTCGTGTTTTTCCTTTATACTTACTTAACGTTTGCATTTTAAGCTTTCCAATGTTAACCCGTCCTCTTTATTGATGAGTAAAGTTAAGCGCAAAAATTTTACAGGGACGAGAAAGGGAACGGCACAGGCGCTTTGTGCCATTCCCTTTCTCGTCCCTGTAAAATTTTGCGCTTAAGTTTCACTCATTGAAATTGTTCACCAACTAGCTCGTCTCTGCATTTTGCTCTTTATTGATAGCGGACGCGTCGACCCCATCGGGACGTGTGGTGAGGACAAAATAGCCGCTGTATCGCTGGCGGAACAGCACGGCGGGAAATGGCGGAACAGCAAGAAAACCCTCTATAGACATGCATGTGGTCTGGACTTCAGCGTGTCATTCAGTCAACTATCAATCCTTGATATGTTTATTTTTCTACCAACATCGCATTTCATTGACTGTTGCAGTTTCATAATTTCTGCTGTAAGAAGAATATTGCTCGGCTTATCTTGTGTATCCTACACACGAACAAAACTGTAAAACTCTATTTATTGCAGAGCTTTGTTTTTTTGCACTTGTAATTGTTTTCCTTACTTCCCTCTTGGTTAGAGGCAGCATCCTGTATTTGTTTAAAAGAAATTTTACGGAAGACATGTCTGTTCAATTTACGGGTAGAAGTGCAATGAAATTTAAGTAACCTGCATCAAGCTCAACATTCAACAGCAGTGCAATAAGATGTTCCGCTAAGTGTAAGTTTACTATTAACAAAACGCGATTACTTAAGGACGAAGACGCACGTTTTATAGATTCACCGCCATATTATACGAATGTGCCGCACGTACAGTCCAAAACGATTCGAAGGTTATCGTGGGAAAGCTACTCTTTCAAATGAAGCTGAAAGAACACCAGCTTTAGCAAATGTTCCATGCCAGTTTCGTTATCGTCGGCGTCGAGAAAAGGCAACCAAGTCAGCGCTTAATTACAACGAATGTAAAGATTGAAACCCAAAGGGTGGCAAGTCAGTCGTGCGGGCCATTCTTGTAGCCTTGAGAGCCAACAAAGGATAAAAGAGTGCGAAATCTTGATTTTCAGTGTTCTGAAACGAAATAGTGGGACGGTTGCACGCCTGCACACTCGGTCCTGGCGCGATGACCTTGAAATCGTGCTCGACTGTACTTCATAGCTTATAAGACAACCTATTATTCCCTTTCATAAAGGAAGATCTAAAGCACACGACACATGATACTAAACACCCAGTGTTGGAATCCACTTCCGCCTCACGAACTTCGCGGACCACGCGCAACTCACGAGCCTATCATGATCACGCCTATCACGATCACCCTGAGAATGCGCGGTGGTGAACGGGGCAAGTAGGCCAGCTCCTGTTTGATTATCTCCCGCCGATCCGGAGCAGATGCCTCGCGTCGTGATTCCAAAAAGCCGACAGGCTTGTGCTCTCCCAGTTCCTCGTGGTTAATAAATCTAATCATAGAGCGAAAGCCCGCTTCATCAATGGCAGCGCGGATGTCCCACTGGGTTGGCAGCACACAAAGGGACTGCAGATCGTCGAGGCGCTGACACATCGTTACGACCTGGTTAACGCTATTGGGGTTCTGTGCGAGCAGCGCGTTAGATGCGAAGGGAGAAATTCCTTTCAGGACATGGCGCACTCGGCTGTCCTCCGTCATGTCTTTGTTGGCACGGTGGCATAATGCGACAACGTCCTCAATGTAGGATGTGTACGACTCACCAGGTCTTTGTATGGGCTCGTCTAATTTCTTTTTCGCAGGTTCCCTACGCGTACACGACGTGCCGATTACTAGGCGCCTCTCAGAAGTAAATCGCTGCCAGTCAGTGAAGTCGCGCTCGTGGTTGTAGAACCACGCCTTCGCTAGTTTTCTGAGGGGAAAGGGAGACGTTGCGGAGTTTTAGGGCATTGTCCCACCGATTGAAGGACCTGATTCGGTTGTATTCATCCAGCCAATCTTCGACGTCATCGCCTGGAAGCTCAGCGAACAAGGGAGGGTCCCGCTCGCGACTGGTTACGAAGCACGGTGGAACGGCAGAACCCGCCACGCTCTCTGGTTCAGCTGTCATCGGCATGGCCTCTTGCGGTAGGAGGCGACCTAAACGTAGCTCCAAAGGTAAGTCGGGGGTCGTGGTACGAATGATCAGACCGCTTAACCTCCACCACATGTGAGGCACAGGCCAGGAGTCGTCGGTCATCGGTTTGTTAAACTAATCCTGCAGAGAGTGACAGGCTAGTGAGCTCAGGTCGAGCCCAGAGATTTGAGAACATACCGATGATGTTAGCGTGGACAAGGACGTGCAGGGCGAGCGAGGCTGGTTTCACATAGCTTCTGGCGCATAGCCACTGAGGATAATGACCACATACGTCTGCTAATGTTTGCCTTAGTCATAGCTTACCATATATACACGCACACACATATATATATATATATATTATATATATATATATTATATATATTATATATATAATATATATATATATATATATATAATAATAATATATATCTATATATATATAATATATATATATTATATATATATTATATTTGTAAACACCAGCAGAACCTATAGTCCTGGGACAATCTACTGTGCTGGGACAATCGCCGTGCTCCGATAGGACACCCTATCGTCATCGCTTCATCTTCATCATCTCGGTTTTCTGGCGGGGTCTTGCTGGGTCCTCGGCTCTCGGAATAAACCGGAATAAAAAGAAATATGGTTAATTTCACTATCGGTAAAAAAAAATAGTTCCAACCATTCCCCTATGCCTTCTTGGCGTTGTAGACCCGCCGGCATTCTTTCAGCATTCCTAACGAGCCCCTCATTTCCTAACCATATTATCCTGCGAAGCTAAGCGAGGGCCTCGGTTGTGGCAGCCTTGATGCCAAGGTAGCATAAGAGGGTTTCCCGCCAGTTACCTGCTTATGACAGGGTGTAGACGTTCGTGTCACGCCCCGGGGGTTGAAAAGAAGGTCCCCTTCTCCCCGTGTAGTCTGAGTGGCGCTGGCTACCACCCTCAAGCGTCAGATACAGTTGTAGTAAATATAAATACCCCAGAAAGTGAAGCGGAACCACAGTCGCCCAGATAGCCCGCATTGGTAAGGCATTCGAGATCTAATCGAAAGGCGTGGGTTCGGTCCCCACTCTGGGCGCGTGTTTTCCTTTCTTTCTTTCTTTCTCGCTTCAATTAATTAGAAAAAAAATATGTAATTTCACTAACGGTAAAAAAAAATAGTCCAACCATTCCTCTATGCCTTCTTTGGCGTTTTAGACTGCCCGCATTTCTTTCTGTATTTCCTAACGAGCCCCTCATTTCCTAACCACATATATATATATATATATATATATATATATATATATATATTATTTTAACGGTGCACTCACACGTTGAGGGTTGTACCAGGTGGAAAGAGAGAGTTTATTCTAAAAGGCGAGCTTGTGCCCGACAGCAAGCCAGTCCAAGTAAGCTTCGACTTCTTTCTCGTCTTCTTCCCTTGGCCTCCAGGCGGCTCGAAACCTTCTTCTTCTTCTTTGATGCATTATCAAAATGCCTAACAGGATTCCACTGAGAACGGAATCAACCTTACAGTCGTGGCATTGCCCCCCCCTCCAAGCTGGCATCGACCAGATGCCATTGCGAGTTCACAACACAAAAACAAAGGAGAAGCAGTCAGTGATGTCGGCGGCGTACTAGTCGAGCATGTAGTGCTGCGTTTTTCTTGGGGGTCACACGTGCGGGTGTAGTACTGCTTAATGCGCGCCACATGCACAACTTCCGGGGCAGTTCTTCGGCGGGAAGAACGTGCTGTGGTGCCTTGGGGTAAAACCTCGTAATTAACGTCTGACAGACGGCGAATAACACGATAGGGTCCGAAGTTAATGCGGAGCAGCTTCTCTGAAAGTCCTCGGCGGCGGATCGGTGTCCAGACCCACACGAGGTCACCGGGTCGATACTCGACGTGACCGCGGCCCTTATTGTATCTTTCAGAGTCGACTACTTGTTGCCTTCGAATTCTTACACGTGCGAGCTGGCGTGCTTCTTCGGCCCGTTGCGTAAATGCTTCCACATCCGGGCTGGTTGTGTCGTCATGTGCAACCGGCAACATTGCATCTAGGGTTGTCATCACAGAGCACCCGTAACCAAGTTCAAATGGTGTACTGCGAGTGGTTTCATGTACGGCGGTATTGTAGGCGAATGTGGCATACGGTAGAATTTCGTCCCAGTTCTTGTGCTCCAGATCGAAGTACATGGAGAGCATGTCCGCTAATGTTCTGTTAAGTCGTTCTGTGAGGCCATTGGTTTGGGGGTGGTAGCTGGTGCATTTTCGAGGAGTGATGTGTGTTAACCTTAAGATATTCTGCAGGAAGGTTGCTGTAAAGGCAGTGCCCCTGTCGGTGATAACGATCGTAGGTGCTCCATGGCGCAGAACAATGCCTTCAAGAAAGAATTTCGCGACTTCCGAGGCGGTGCCGTTGGGAAGGGCCTTGGTCTCGGCCTAACGCGTCAGGTAATCAGTAGCAACAATAGTCCACTTGTTCCCCGACGCCGATAACGGGAAAGGCCCACGTAAATCCATCCCAACCTGCCGGAACGGTGCATCGGGAGGATCAAGTGGGTGAAGGATTGCTGCCGGCCTAACGGGAGGTTTCTTCCGGCGCTGGCAATCACGGCAAGTCCTCACATACTGGCGTACCGACCGAAGCAGGTTTCGCCAGTAGTACCTTGCATGGATCCGTGCGAATGTGCGACTAACCCCCAAATGTCCGGCGGAAGGCTCGTCATGGTAGGCTTGCAAAATTTCTCCTCGAAGAGCAGATGGCCCACCCAGAAGAAATTTCTCATTGATGTCGTAGCTTCTTTTGTACAGCACGTTGTCCCGCAGGAGATATGAAGGCAAAGATCGCAGAAATAATCGTGGTACTGCGGTGTTTTCACCACGAAGGTGTTCAATGAGCAGCTTGAGATCCGCGTCCTGCTGCTGGTAATGGGCCATGTCGGCTGCATGGACGACCCCTACGAACGGGAAATCCTCTTCCATTTCATGTGCGTCGGTTGGAATCGGTGCTCGGGACAAACAATCGGCATCCGTATGCTTGTTTCCCGACTTGTATACAACCATCACGTCGTATTCCTGTAGCCGCAAGCTCCATCGAGCGAGTGTACCGGACGGGTCCTTCAGGTTAGCAAGCCAGCACAAGGCATGGTGGTCGCTAACGGCTTTGAAGGGCCTGCCGTAAAGGTACGGTCGGAATTTAGTTATAGCCCATATCACCACCAGGCATTGTTTTTCTGTAGCTGAATAGTTGCTTTCAGCTTTGGATAACGTGCGGCTTGCGTAGGCTATAACCTTCTCTGTACCCTGCTGCCACGGTACCAGGATAGCACCAATTCCAACGTTACTGGCGTCTGTCCGGATTTCCGTGTCGCTAGTCTCGTTGAAGTGCGACAAGACTGGGGTGGTTTGCAGGCGTCTACGGAGTTCATCGAACGCTGCTTGCTGTTGCTCAGTCCAGACAAAGGGTACGTCACTTTTCGTAAGGCGAGTGAGTGGTTCCGCAATCCCAGCGAACCCTTCCACAAAGCGCCTATAATAAGTGCAAAGGCCCAAGAAGCGCCGGACAGCCTTCTTGTCAGTTGGTATAGGGAAGGAGCTCACAGCAGTAGTTTTTTCCGGGTCCGAGTGCACTCCTTGAGCACTCACAACGTGTCCAAGAAATTTTAGCTCCTGGAATCCAAGGTGGCATTTTTCAGGCTTGATAGTTAATTGTGCAGACCGGATCGCTTCCAGAACGCTTTTTAACCGTGTCAAACGTTCTTCAAAGGAGCTAGAAAAAAATACCACGTCGTCTAGGTAAACGAGACATGTTTGCCACTTCAGTCCTGCGAGCTCGGTATCCATCATTCGTTGGAACGTTGCCGGGGCAGACCACAGGCCGAATGGGACGGCTTCAAATTCGTAGAGGCCGTCGGGAGTTACGAAAGCTGTTTTCTCACGGTCTCTCTCATCAACCTCGATCTGCCAATAGCCAGATTTTAGATCTAGGGACGAGAAGAATTTAGCGTCGCGTAAACGGTCCAACGTATCGTCAATTCGCGGAAGTGGGTAAACATCGCGTTTAGTGACACTGTTCAATTTGCGGTAGTCACGCAGAAGCGAAGCGTGTTGTCCTTTTTCCGCACAAGCACTACAGGTGAGGCCCATGCACTCTGAGACGGTTGAATAACATCGTCGTGGAGCATCTCTTCGACCTGGGTCTTGATGGCCTCCCTCTCTTTGGGCGACACCCTGTAGGGCTGCTTGTGCATAGGTCTGACGGTTTCATCGGTGACAATGCGATGCTTCGTGATGGGAGTCTGGCGCACCTTGGAGGATGTGGCGAAGCAGTCGGAGAAGTCCTGTACCAGATGTTCTAAGGCTTCCACTTGAGCTGTCGAAAGGTCTTGGTTAATTTTCACAGGTATGCCCAGGTCAGCTGTGAGTGTACCAATGATGCTGTGTTCGACGCGCCTACGGGCGTGACATCGGCGACTTCCTCGATGAACGCTATAGTGGTACCCTTCGTAAGATCTCGACGCTCATTGGAAAAAATTAGTGACCAGGACTGGCGTGCATCCATTCTTCAGGCTGACGAATCCCCTTGCAACACATATGCCTTTCTCCAGAAGCAAGCGAATGTTGGCTTCAGCGATGCCTTCACAGTTCTCGAATGCGTCGCTTTTAACATTAACAAACAAGCTAGCACGGGCGGGTAGAGTGACATCCTCGTCAACAACGCGTAACGCCCCATCGCGCTTGTCTTCAATGTGGCTCGCTATGGCTCTTTTTGTCGAAAAGGTAATTCTGGAGTTCGGCAGATCAATAACAGCCCCGTTTGTTCGCAGAAAATCCATGCCGAGAAATAAATCTCGCGAGCACTCCGGGAGCACAACGAAGCTGGTGACGTATGTGAAGCCCCGTATTTTTATCCACGCAGTGCACCTACCGACAGGGCTTATTAGGTGGTTCCCAGCTGTACGAACTTGCAGGCCAGTCCAGGGGGTGACCACTTTCGTTAGCGCAGACACCAGAGTTTCGCTTATGACCGAATAGTCCGCACCGGTATTAGCCAAAGCTGTCGTCGCAAGGCCGTCGATATCCACGAGTACATCGCAGGTAATAGGTTTCGGATTACATTTAGG
The DNA here is from genome assembly GCA_013339765.2 of Haemaphysalis longicornis. Classification (NCBI taxonomy): domain Eukaryota; kingdom Metazoa; phylum Arthropoda; class Arachnida; order Ixodida; family Ixodidae; genus Haemaphysalis; species Haemaphysalis longicornis. The sequence goes on along the minus strand of CM023448.1, from coordinate 46,709,923 downwards.
TTTCGGCTGTTCGTCGTCTCGTCGTCGTTCTTGTAATATAGGATCTTGGCGGTCATTGACGTCAGCGGCCTCACCTCCGGAGGTCGCCGGTTTCAGTTTCCCCGGCGCTCAGGGCTTCCGGAAAGTCGGTCGGCCGTACCAGAGGAGAACCGTGGACTAGAGGACCTACGTCGGGCAGGGGACGGCGACCGGGATGGAACGCGTTGTGGCGGAAGCGTGTTCCGGCGTTAGGCAATGTAGTCTGGCGGAAACGTGTTGCGGCGTTCGGCGATGTATTCCGGTGGATATCGAGGACTATCGAGTCGGGGACTTCGCGAGTCCTCGACTCTCTCAATATATATATATATACATATATATATATATATATATATATATATATAATATATATATATATATATATATATATATAATATATATATATATAATATATAGGGGTTTTGGAAAATGTGGGGCTCGTTAGAAAATACAGAAAGAAATGCCAGCAGTCTACGACGCAAAGAAGGCATAGGGGAATGGTTAGACTATTTTTTTACTGTTAGTGACGCTACATTTTTTATTGATTACGTGAGAAAGAAAGAAAGAAAAACACGCGCCCAGAGTGGGGACCGAACCCACGCCTTTCGATTAGATCTCGAATGCCTTAGCAATTCGGCTATCTGGGCGACTGTGTTTCTCCTTCAGTTTCTGGGGTATTTATATTTACTACAACTGTATCTGACGCTTGAGAGTGGTAGCCAGCGCCACTCAGACTACACCGGGTTGACTACACGCCACTCAGACTACACTCAGACTCACTCCCCGGGGGTTGAAATGAAGGTCCCCTTCTCCCCGTGCAGTCTGAGTGGTGCTGGCTACCACCCTCAAGCGTCAGATACAGTTGTAGTAAATATAAATACCCCAGAAAGTGAATGAGAACACAGGCGCCCAGATAGCCGAATTGGTAAGGCATTCGAGATCTAATCGAAAGGCGTGGGTTCGGTGCCCACTCTGGGCGCGTGTTTTAAGTGTGATGCACTTTATAAGCGACCCTGAATCCGCCGTCCGCATTGCTCCTCCTCCCCTCCCCTAGCAACGGCGCGAGGAGCGGAGAGGAGAGTCTGTAGCAACGGCGCAGCGACGTCACACCCCACGTGACCCGCGCGCGCTCCGCCTCCCGCGCCGTGGCTGCGCGCCCCCGCGACGGCTCCCGCACCGCTCCTCGCGCCGTGACGTCACACTCCCACGTTGACCGCTCGCTGGCGCCTTTGCGTCTGCTCCCCCCTCTTCTCGCGCCGTGACGTCACACTGCTCTGCAGCTGGCGCGCCTCTCCACCCCGTTAGGTTTGCACTCACCTCGTCGCGCGCCTCTCCCCTCACACTGACAGCTCCCCCCTCGCCGGTACTGCGCCTCTCAAGGCGATGGCAGAATTACTACGCCGTGTACTCTCGGCGCAAGAAATGCAATTCGCACTTCCTCACGATTCCCTTCGGGGAGGTGGGGGCAATTTTTCTTTCTTCTTTCTTTCTCACGTAATCAACTAAACAATGTAGCGTCACTAACGGTAAAAAAGTAGTCTAACATTCCCCTATGCCTTCTTTGGCGTTGTAGACTGCCGGCATTTCTTATCTGTATTTATATATATATATTATATATATTTATTAATATAATATATAGATGTAAATATATATATAGTTATATATATATATATATATATATATATATATATATATATATATATATATATATATATATATCTATATATAAGCTTAGTAGACACAGAGACAAACGAGAAAGACGTAGAAAATAAAAATAAGTTCACTGACGTTTCAGGGAGAGGACTTCGTTTCTTGTACTCTGAAGAAAGGGAGTCCTCTCCCTGAAACGTCAGTAAACTTATTTTTATTTTCTACGTCTTTCTCGTTTGTCTCTGTGTCTACTAACCTTATTTTTTTCGCGCCCTGTGTGACTTTTTATCTTTTCAGTCTATATATATATATATATATTTGCATATATTGAAGCGTGGTTTATTGGACCACTAACGACCAGTTAGAGCGGCGGTCTTCGTGCTTAGCAAGCTATGTCCGACGCGATACTCGATCGGCCCGTGCACCCAGCGATGCTTCTGCCTCCTCGTCGTCGGGCGTGCACCAAGCCGAATATCCCCAATTGGGAATTGTCCTTGAACGAATGCCTGTGACAATTACATCAATCACGTCCACAATCAACGCTACAATATTCGCCTCCGGTGGAAAAGAAGCCATCCTGGAGACTCAAGGTGATGAGGACACCACTGGATCGTAACACTCTTGCAGCGGGTTGGCGTGAACTATCTTATGCCCACAGTTTCGACGGCCGGGTGCATTCGCAACTGGTTCGATGAGGTAATTCACAGGTGTAGTTTGCTTGACGACTCTGTAGGGTTCATGATATTTTGCAACAAGCTTCGGTGAGAGACCCGGTGTAGGGCATGGGACCCAAAGCCAGACAAGTGAATCAAGCCTATAGGTGGCAGCTGTGGTGGAAGCGTGGAGATTATGCATCTAGGGTTGCTTGTGTTAAGATGTGAGCGAGCGGGCAAGCTGACGGCACTCGTGGGCATGCTTGACTATTTCCGAAATAGGTGCGAACTCGGTTTGCTCTGGGTGATAAGGGAAAAAGCGGTCAAGAGTGCAGTCCGGCTCCCTTCCATACAGCAGGAAAAAAGGTGAGAATCCCGTCGTCGTCTGCGTGGCCGTGTTGTAGGCGTATGTGACAAAGGGAAATATCACGTTTAGGTCAGAATGGTTCGACGCCACGTACATCGAAAGCATATCACTCAAGGTGTGGTTAAATCGTTCTGTGAGACCATTCGTCTGCGGGTGGTGAGACGACGTAGTTCGGTGAACAATTCGACATTCCCGCAGGAGGGCTTAGATGAATTCCGACAGGAAGACGGGGCCTCGGTGACTGAGCAGCTCTCGAGGAGCATCATGGCGAAGCATGAAGCGGCGTAACAGGAAGGATACAACGTCCCGTGCCGTGGCAGTTGCTAAAGCAGTGGTTTCTGCATAGAGCATACGGCGATCCACTGCCACAATGACGCAACTGTTGCCAGCTGCTGTGCACGGTAGGGGCCCGTAAAGGTCTACCCCAATGCAATTTAACGGTCTTTCTGGTCACGGCAATGGCTGCATCCGGGCCGCCGCGGGAGTTGGAGGGCATTTAAGTCGCTGACAGTTGATGCATGACCGGATGTACCTCGGAAAGGATCGGAAAGAAAAAGAGGAATATCTCGCACACTACTCAGGGATCCCTACGGGAAGATGACGACGGTGGTTGAACGCGATGCTATCTCGTGATATATTCTTTGGTTGGTCAATCGTTAGGGGCATACTGCCACAACCATCATAAGCGGTACCTGGGCAGGCATCCGCTGTTAGGGTGTGGTACTTAGGCTTCCCCTACGGGAGGACGACGAAGGTGGTTGACGCGCAGCTATCTCGTGATGGATTCTTTGGTTGGCCAATCCCTAGGGCATCCTGCCACAATCATAATAAGTGGTGCCTGGCCTGGCATTCGGATTTGAGGGGCGGACGGTGGACAACGAAAAGGGAGGGAGGGACGCTGCCAGAGCATGAGATGCTTCGCATCTAAAAATAGAAAGGAAACAGAATTGCGCTAGGTGAAATGTTCACGGGTTGGTTCCCTCCACGAATGAGGCATACACACCCTAGGCTGTGGAAACTACTCCCTGATGCCGGTGCGGGATCTATGAGCCAGTTAGGATAGTGGCTAAGTATAGATATTATTCTGTCTAAATAGGGGTTCCCTGCTCCTACACTGTGCGCGTTTCTGCTCGCTCTGGTTAAAAAAACGTCCCAACGCCGAAGAAAAGATTTTGAACGCGATGGCTTTTGTAAGCTATCCGCTGCTAATGAAATAGAGAAAAAGAGTCAGAAAGCCGCCGTGACCCAAACAAGAGACTCGCAACTCGCGGTTTCTAACTATGGAAAAAAATATACCGAACTGAAATCTTAGGATCGTGGTTTAAGGCTTGAATGTTCAAAGTGGTTGTACCGATAACCGCACAATGTCTAAATCAAATCGTTACACTTTATGATGAGGATGAGGGTTCTTATTGGTTTGAACTTTTTATTCACGTGAAGGCATGTCGTCTTACAAAAAAATGACTAATGTATCTATGTTTTATACTGTTGGTTTAATATTACCGCTGCTTAGGGCAGGCACAAAATGATTATTAGGCCTAAATGTTTAGTTGTGTTACCCGTGCTAACTGTCCTCGGCAATATTGCCCACTCGGCTTTTCGTCCACCAGCATTCTAAACATCTTTTCGTCCCCTCGACAGCCTTTAGGGTAGCTTCCTCCGCGCTACCCTTAAACGCTAGGGCTTCTGGAAGCCAAATATTTATGTCACACAAAAGGAATTTCACACAAAAGTGTGGGCCTCGGCGTAGTATACAGGGTGTTTCCGTACACTCTTTGCTGATTCTGTGGCATAGTGGACTAACGCCTACCGCCACCTTAATCAAAGCCGTGGGTTCAAATCTATGCAGAGTATTGCTTTTTGTTTCGTTCTTTTTACCTTCTAAGTGGCATGGTTTGCGAATCGTATTCCAGAATCTGAAACAAAACTTTTATTGAACAGTGTCACTACCATGTCGAACCTCGTCATAGGCACAATTTCTTCAGTTTTAAAGTCGTGCATTGTATATCTAAAACCGCAATTGTACTTCAGGGGAATAACTGCTAGTCTGTGTTTTTTGCAAAAAAGGTGTTTTTGTATATAGTAAACATAGTTTTATCCCATCTCCTTATACGATACGCAAGGTAGCCTTGGGACATGGCGTTGCGGCTGTCCGCCAAACTCTCCCCATAACGTAAATGTCAGCACTGAGCAGGTAAAAAAGAACGAAAGGCCTCTATAGCAAGAAGAAGGGCTCAAGGCCATACGGAGGAAAAGGTGGGGTGGAATATTTGTTTTGGGCAATATTATGGACAGCCGAGAAAGAGGCAGGGTCGCCCTCCCCGAACTCTTGCGCTACTCTTCCGAGACCACTCGTATATTTGTTACCGTTTACTTGTCTAGTTATTGATAAACACAGGATCGCGTAGGTGTTTCTCGGAAGTAAGAGGGTAGGCTGGGGGAACTTGAATGCAGGACTCCATCAAAGATAGTGCCTCTACCGTACCGTGCAAACCTTCTTCGGCTGTTCTTTACTTTTGTAAAGGTTTACAATCGATATGAACCACAGAATGGAATACTAGAACTGCATGTGTACGCGCTTGCTTGACATCACCGCAACACGACCAAGCTCGACATTGGCGTGAACAAGGGGCCCCTTAAGGAGTTTATTAACCGATGTCGGTTCAGAGTTCTTTACGAGCTCACTCTAGCAAATGTTGAGGGGGTTATTGAGTCATTCCCTCACACATATTAGGCCGCCATATGTACCAAAATATGCAATCGCCGCGAACGCGTAGTGACAGGGTCGTTCTCTTTCCGCGTGATCTTTCGGCGTTGTGTGGAAGCTTGAAGACGCGCCCTATTCCTTCTACCAGTGTTTCCAGCCGTGAACGGAGCGCACGCTCCTTAAGCAAAAAGATAAAAAAAGGCTATCGCCTTTTAAGTTGCCTAAAGAGAACTTCAAAAGTAAGAAACCCCTTACAAGAGCGAAGCTGCGGCGCAAGGTATCGCAGAAGCATACTGCGGCCCCAAACCGGATGTTCTTCCAGACGTCACCAAGATTCCAGAAAACTTGGCCATTCACGCTCGCGTGGAACGAGGATGTGGATGAAACGAGGAAGAATCGCGGAGTGGCGAAAATGCGATATTTTGATTTCAAAATCTCCACCAATACTCATTTCTATAAAAAATTTTGAAGGAGGTAATTACTAGGGAATTGATTTACTTGAAAATGCGTACACCCTGTATTGGCAAAACTCCTTTAGGGCCGGTTACTGTAGATGGTTTTCTTTATACTCCTTCCAAGCTGTTGGGATTTGGCGGCGCCCCTCTGGATGGCAGGAAGGGCGCAAGCTGTAAGTTGAACTCTCCTCAGTCACGCATTGCCAGCTTTTCGGATCACGCCCAGTTCATCGATTGCTCACTAGGGGCTACGGAGGAAGCGTAAGTCTAAGGCCAGGGATGTTTTCATAATGATTCCAGAAAATTGACATATCCTTGTGGAATATGTTTCCTGTCCCTTGTGCTTGCAACTGAAATCTACCAGTCTGTAAAATACGGCTTAACTAAATGGGTTTACCTACGTTCCTGAGAGGTGTAAAAGCGTGGGTATGGCGGGAAAACTTGAAGCATTGTGACAAAAGCTCCGGTTGGCCAAACGCCGACAACGTGTTTCGCAATCGGTAGGCGCTATGCATCGTTGTTGTATCAGCCGTAGTTTCCCAACAGACACATCTTCTCTGCGTTTTCTCATGGCTGCCGCAATGATTGAGAAAAATAATCATAAGGGCGCCCAAGCCAAGCGGCGGGATGTGGTCTGGGTGCTGGGAAGAGTCGCCTGTGTGTTCTTGGGGGCGTGTGTGTGCGTGTGCGTCACTTTACGCGCCGCGCGAGGTTCGACAGAACACCGCGCTACGCTGGCCCTGCTACATTATTTAAACCATGTGATATGCGATCCGTAGACGAATGGCTGATATTTTCTCTTTCGTGTTATCTTGTTTTTGCTGATGGCCAGATTTGCGTTTGACAAGATTCATTGCCCACTCACAGGTTTGCGTAACATTACGGTGACGTTCCCATTGAAGATAGACTGCCATACCTTTACCTCAACCTAAAGAGAAAAGATCATATATGCTTTGGGTGTAGTCCCTGTTCATCCAAGCCGCTGCTAGACCAGAGATCAGCCCACTCCAAGAATATTAGGAACGGCATTTAATGAACACGCTCCATGCACCCTTAAAAGTCATGCGCGCATAAATTGGTGGTAGGTTTTAAGGCCAGGCTAACAGGCTTGAAGAAGCCGGGTATCACAAGTATGCCATTGCGCATACCTGTGAAAGGCTAGTTAAACGTGCGAAGTGAAAACCGGTCCATGAGCAAAAACAATATTAAAGCAGAAATAACCGTCATTCCATACGTGCAACGCTAATCACATTGATTAAAGAATGTAGCAGGAAAATACAGGGTGAACGTCGCGTTCTCACCCGACTCTGGCTTAGCCGTGTTTGCCCTGCCATACAGAGGAAGATTGATTACAAGCAGAGAAAATAAAAAACTTGCTGCAGCATCAACCACGGTAACACGTTTGTGCCATGTCATACAAGTCCAGGGTACCGGTTACACCTTGATTGCGGAAATATGTGTATTGGACAATAAGTTAGGTGGGCCAACACTGGCCTGTGGGAACATTTGGATAATGTAACAAAGGACACCTCTTCCCTCATATCTGCGCACTTCCGAGCATGAGGGTGCAAGGCGTGTTAAGGACCTGCTGAAACGAGAAGTTGTTGAAGGTTTTTATATCAACAAGAGGGGAGGTGAGTGTGTAAGCGAGCCTTCTCTAACGCTGTGCGAGGAAGAAAAAGGTTTTTTTTTTTTTAAATTTCATTTACTTTGTGATCGGTCCGCAGGTTTTTATGCAGTTTTATCCGAGGTTTCTGGTATTGTTTGATTTCAACACCCCAGACTGTACCTGTCGGATAATAAAGTTGTGTTGCTCTCGGATAAAATACCTGCCGCGAGTCCGAGCCAATCTTGTGAATTTCTTCTGTGTTTCTCGTCTTTTATTGTGTGTATAAATTCCATCGAAAAAATTTGGCTTTCCGGAAGAGGATGTGGAAAAGGGTGGAGGACAAATAAAAACGATATTTGGAAAATTGACCCTGGAAATGCACGGTGCGCTTAGTATCTTGTAAAATGTTGCATGGCATTAAAACAAAAATCAACTGAAGTACGACCTGTAACCGTTCCTTATTATAAAATCTAGAATCTGAGTGTTTAGTAACTGGTGAAAGTCAAAGGAGCATCATTACTCGTGAAATACGACTTTTTCGAGGGCCCTTTAGCAAAGCAAAGCTAAGTATGGTCCCCTTACATTTGTTTCAATACTGAAGGTAAAAACATTTTTCTCGCCGACAAATATGTACGGGTCGATGACGATAGCAAACAATGGTGTGAGCAATAACATTATCTGCAATGCGTCTAGTCGAAATGTACCAACAATCACTTGCCCAATGAGAAAGGTTGCTTTGTTCTCATTAAAGGCAGCAGAATTAGCCAATAAATTTCGCGAGATTGACAAAATTCTATTTGCTTACAATCCAAGACTTTTCTCACAGAGAATCTTTCATGGGCCTCACACATCGTGTCTACCTGTGCCAAAGCATCACGTTCACTGGGCTACCTACGCCGCAACATGCGAAATTCTCCTACTAACATTCGAAAACTAGCCTTCCTTACCTTTATTCTGCCAATACTGGAATTCGCCTCAGCAATTTGGTCCCCTCATCAAAACTACTTAATCATAATGGCAGAAAAGATTCAAAATAGAGCTGCCCGCTTCATATCACGTAACTACGACATCAGCTCAAGCATAACACAAATTAAATTAGACCTTCAACTGCCGCCATTAGATAACCGCCGCGATATTGCTCTTCTCTGTCTGTTCCAGAAATATATTACCTCTAACAAACGATCACGGCTTCAGCTTCAAACACCTCACTCCTTTTCGCGCAGATTGTATAATCAGTTCAGCTTCATGCGCATATACGGTACAACTAATGCATCCAATTCATCACCACTGCCTCGGGCCGTTCGTCTTTAGAATGACCTCCCTGATTGCGTAGCCTCCATATCTAATCCCGATACATTTCGCCGTCAGCTCCTCACTCTCTTCACCATGTGACCATGTTCCTGAATTCTGAGTGCATTGCGTATTACGGCGATTTATATTTTCCTTGTCTTTTATTTGTTGAAAATGTATCCCTCTTTCGCCATGTTCAAGTCAGCAAATGGTGTATTTTCAGATTTACCTCACCCTGTACCACGATATGTGTGATTTCGTTTATATTTTTTGCTGTTGCGCACTGACCCTGCCTCTAAACTGTATGTTATCTGTCCTGTACTTTCCCGATTTCCCCCCTTACCCAATGCCCTGTTCTGGGGCCTGTAAGGTTTTTTTTGAATAAAGAAAAAAGAATAAAGTACTTTCAAAGGTTTTTTAAAATATTGTATTTTATGCAACAAATATACGAACCCGAAAAACAGGTTATAGTAGCCATGGGGATAAACCGCCTATGTAGTGATTAGCATATCCTTCCATAAAATGTGATTGACCCTGAGAAGTTTAGTTGGTTGAATTCATATTACTTTTATTTGTATCTCAATATCACAAAGGCTGTCATAGCTACTCAGAGTACTGAAAACGCGAAAGATTTTATTTTTCATGCGAATTTTGAAGCTGACGATAACATCTGTGTTTGTGACGACATCTCTGATCTAAGGCTCGTGGTACATATCGCGATTTTCTGGTTTCTCCAAAAGGAACTTGTGAGTAAAAGCATTTTTACTTCTTTTGCCACTGACGACGAAGCTGGTATAGGTTTACTCGGTTTGCTTCAAACTGGGCGGAAGGTATCAACTTTTTGGAACCCCCTTCAAAGTAAACTTCATCGTGCCCTGCCAAATGTACAAACATTTCAGGAAACGAAACACTGCCAGCACACCTGGCTTACACACGATACAATGAAGCTGCACCTAACACTGTCAAGAGAACCTAAAGTCGCCCGGAAAGGAAACATTTTCAGGTGCCCATGAAGCACGGCTCTGTTTTGTATATTTTGGGGTTTTTGTAGTGCCTGGCCACGCCCTTCTCTATTATCTGCCTTTTAATTGGAGTGCGTGTTATGTTGTGCTTTTATGTGGTGCATGCCATAAAATGTGGTAATGACAGCGTTTCGCCGTATCGTCAGTTGACTAGCCTATTTGCAAGTGTTGTTGATCCAGGTGCAGACCGTGCAGGCGTAAGTACAAACTGTCAAACAGTAACCACCGCGGCTTTCGATTCGCCGACCCAAATCTGTGCACGTAACTTCCTTGACTGGTCAGTCGCTTCTTGTGTATTCTTGTAGGTCTTATCGGGTTCGCTTGGCAGTAAGGTTAGGCAGTTTCCTTCCGGTTCTGGAACATCCCCACAACGCGAAAACATGGCTGTTGAATAAGACTTGTTTATTGAACAAAGCGCCGGGAAAGCAGAGAAAAAGTGAGTTTTTTGGAATGTGATGCACTAATGCTTTCTACTAGTGAGAAAATCAAAATAGGTAACTTTTGTAACCCTACAGGACTGGTTGAATGTTGTGCTCCGTAGATGGCATTGACTATATGAGAGGGAAATCAAGCCGTAGAAAACACCGGGGCGAGGAAAAGGAGAATGAGATGCTTTTGGGTATTCACTACTCGGACAACAGTCCCAGCGATGGTAACTGGGCGGCCGCTTCCAGTTCACCTGATTTTCTAAACTTCAGCGACAATGTCAGTGGTCATGAAGGGCCAAGTGGAGACGCAGAGACATGTCCATATACTGCAATGATAAGATGCAAGGACTTACGTAGCAGGGGCGAAGGCAATCATCTTTGGAAGACATGTGCAACAAAGCAAGCACATAGCAGCTAATGGTTTGTCTGTTGAGCACGAAAGGATATCTTGGAATTTGTTTTGTAGCTTTGCCGGACACGTTTGTCTGTACAACTGTCTTACTCTACTAGAAGCATAACTGCTTTATGATGATCACATAAGTTCGAATAGGTACGGCTTCGTCTAGTTTCTTGTCTTCTCAGCACACTCTGGGACTGCTGCATTGAACGCCAACGTCATTTATTGCGGCCTCAATTTGAATGGCCGCATCAAGCGCCTAATCCCACATTACATGGCAGTCAGCCTTTTAGGGAAGGGAAACATGGTGTCTGTTAAGTTAAAGCCATGTCCTTTGTTTGAAACACCCATTTCGGAAGGAAAAGTGGTACTGGTGATTTATTAACAAAGGTTGCGCGTTGAGTGGGTATGGCGTAATTTTTTCTTGAGCGCCCAAGGGTTACCTTCTTTGAGTGCTTGATATTTCTCAGATGCAGGCGAAGCCACACTTTGAACAAAGAAATCTCGTAATATAAACTTGCGTGGTGTGGCATGCTGCAGTCTCGAACGAAGGAAAAAAGGTCGAATTCGTTCATTCTAAAGTCGCTTGCCGCTCAGTAATGCGAGCGCTCAAAAACGACCGTCGGTTTTTGCTACGAAACTGTTCCCTTCAAGAGGGTGGACCTTGAAGTCGCCTTTTGCTTGTGGTCAGACACAGTAATGCATGATACGTGTGACGAGTTGAGACAAAGGGAACCGCTTATAGCCGTATTTGGTTGCTGATAATGCTTTTTTCGAACGTTAAACCCAGAGAGACAATGTTTTATCGGAAATGTTTAGTATAAATTCATGCAATGAAATCCGAAATTACATCACCGAAACAAAACCTTCAACTGCACCGAACACGCCCAGGCGATATAGAAGATCTACGTTAATGTCGCCATATTAATATATTTGCAAAGAAACGGAACATTGGCGAGTTGGTACGTATTCATGGTGAAATGTAGCAGCGCAATACGCGCCCAGGGACACAGAATAAATTCAACAGATGTTCATGGACCCGCAACTAATATTTCTTTGGAAATAAAAACAAATTTACAGCGCACACGTAAAATTTGGTTTCGTGAAAACAAAATTTGAAACGTATTTTAAAAATGCCCACCTCTCTGATAACCGCTAAAAAAAAAGATAACCGCTAAACCACGACAAGCAAAAGAGCTTTTTGCTTGTAATGCAGCGTGAGACACGACTGGCTTACACATCTGGATCGCCTCTTGTTTTTAAGATAAGGTTCAACAACTTCTAGTGTCAGCTCGTCATTAGGTGTGAAAAAAACGTCGCATTCGTCAAAACACGGCTTGCAGCCACATGCTAGGCAGTGTGTCATAAATGACCTGCCAGGCCCTCAATCTTTATTCCGGTGGCCGAAAGTCATGCCGTAGCCAGCACGTATTGTCATAACCTGTTTGACCACTCGAGCAAGCAATTAGCGCGACAACCATTATAGTTGTTGCAGGGTGACTGGAACGAGCGTGTGCACGTGTGCCGAAGTTGGCGAGTGGAACGGCGTTAGTTCGACAAGCAGCAACAAAAGAAAAACCAAATACACAATGAGGGAATACAGAGACACACCCTCTTCGGGGATGCTTACATCTTAACCCCAGGCAAGAACAACAAAAAACATCGCAAGTGCACAGCTTGCAAGTGGCACATAAAAACTTTAAGAAAAGTCATACAGCTTAACCCTATGCGTGGTAACCGCGAGTTCGATGAAGGAAAGTCCCTGCAACTTCGAGTACGTTGCTCCGGGCAGCCGCTTACGATTTTCGGGGCCCTGGGTGTGGAGTCTGGTCGGCTTGCGACTCGCGACGACAAGGCGAGCTTGATCTCCAAGATGAGGTGCTGACCATTCCGCCGCGGACCTTCCGAAGGATTTGCGATCCAGCCGCGTCAATCCGGAGCAATCGCTTTCTGTTTGCGGAGCCCGGCGTGCGCAGTCCCGTCCGCCTGGTGACCTGTGAGGCGTGGCGCTGGTCGCAAAGGCGCGGGCCTACCGACGGATTTCGTCAAAAGCCGCTTTACCCGCAGACCCTATTCTAGTGTCTTGCACGTTGATAAAACTTCCATCGACTGCCTTGAGCTCCCACTCGCACACCCTTAAACAGACTTTGCCCAATCGCCAGGCACTCCTGCACCTTTGCACCTAAGCAGTCTCAATTATTTCGTTTTTTCCACGGCTCCCGACACAGGCCACACCTAGATTACATAGTTGCTCTCCCGATTGCGACGTCGCCTTCCTGGAATAAGAGAGGCGCCTTAGCTGGACCAGAACTGTTCAAACTGGCGCACTGACCTCGCCTCCGGAAAAAAATTGCCTCCGGAAAAAACCACCGCGACCCCGTCACGTGGCCTCTTTTCAGCAGTGACAAAAATTGAAGAAAGATACGAACACGGTAAAAGGAGCCGGGGTGACCCAGGAGCGAAGGACAACCAAAAATGGCCGCCCGGTCCGAGAAAGCCATCATGTTGGCCGCCCGAACAAAAACAAATGAGGGCCTGGCGTGTCTTTTGTGACACTGTCTCCCCTTTGAAATATTCTACGAGAACATTCTAACCTACACGAGCGACAGGCCACCTTATTTGCAAACCACTCTAAACAAGCAACACACTAAAGAGGTACCAAGAAAAAGAATAAAAAAGTTTGTGACGAGAGTCAGTTTTTCTTTGGTCGACGACCTCCGATGCATCGTTAAAATGTGCACAAACGAACCAGAGCACGAAACCACCAGAGCAATTTCGGTCGGCTGCAATGAGCACATTAACTTGCCACCACCTTCCACACGCAAAAATTCCAGTTTTCCGCACCAGTGGTGTTCACCACTTGAACACTCTAGTTGCGTTCGCGCAAAGACCCTCAAACGTGAAACAACGCTCTCTTCGCAATCGGTAAATACAGAAACCACACGCATCCTGCGCTTCACTTGCACATTTCACTTGCTTAGAAGACACACTTGCGCTCCACTGCTCACGAAAAAAAGGAGGCGCACTACACCTTAACGTTGATCCTCGTACACGCATGCCAAAAAAAAATACACATTCATCCCGTGGAGAACCCTGATGAGGATACGAATCATCGTCGCGGTTCAATGTGGCTCCATTGTGTTGCGGTTATTTTGAGTGATCTGGTTTTTACTAGCGCCAGAGGGAATTCCGCGTCCGGGTACACACCGGTGGCAAAGGCTCGCAAGTACTGTTGTGTTACGGTGGTTCTCGCGGTGGTTCTCGAGGTAGTTCTCGAGTACGTGGTGGTTCTCGAGGCGCCGAAACTTGTCCATCATGTTCTTGTCGAAGTTGTTTCTGTGGTAGAATCGGTAGGCTCCGTCAGCGTTGGTGAGGTAAAGGGTGTTGACATTGGTGCACCGGCTTAGAGCAATGTACACGCCCTCCAATTCGCAGCTGTTGTTGTGTTGTTGTTCCTTAACATTCTTGTCGCATACAGAATCAGGGGTTCGGCCAAACATCAGTCGTTAATTGGAATAAGTTTACTGCCTAGGTGGACGATTCGAGGAAAATTACAAGAATTTGGAAGCTTTTTTCTTTTCGTGTTTGAAGAATAGAGTTTGGAAGTAAGTCAATAATGAAAAATAAATTATTATATAAATAAATAAATAGAGAAGGAGAAGAAGAAGAAGAAGACGAAGAAGAAAAAGAAGAAAAAGGAGGAGGAGAACAACAACAACAACAAGGAGAACAATAGCAACAAAAGTATTCAGAAAAGGGTGCTTTTGGAGGGCTCTGGTGAGGTTCCAGAATAAGATACGAATTAGGTTGTGAATCTTTTGGAATTTTCTACGAAGCGCAGAAGAGCAGAACAAACATCCCGGCGGCCATATCCAGTTTCTGAAGTTCCAATTGATAAAAAATCCGGTACTGATAATGCCAACCCCAGGCGATGAAGCGGCACCTCAAGGAGCTGACGTCTGAGGCTTGAAAATCGTCGACAGGACAAAATGAAACGGACGACAGACTCTTCTTCATTACAGTAAATGCACATGGCAGACTGCGCCAGACGAGACCTGTGGAGGTATATATGCAACTGGGGCACACGACATGGAAGCCTCGTTACGATCACCTCCGCGTCGCGTGAGGGGCAGCAATTTGGTTTCCACGAGAATTTTAGATGAGAAAAATCTCGCAACGACAATAGGATGGATTCGTGCTGCCCTTGCAGCTTCAACAATCTACGGAACCTTGCGACGGCTAATAAAGGCGTTGTCTCAATGATACCGACAACAGGCCCGGAGAGTGCTACTCTCGCCAGAGAATCTGCGGTTTCAATAAAGGTGATTCCCGCATGCCTAGGGACACAAAGAAGGTCAACTTCAGTAATATGAGGTGACAGAAGTGATCGAAGCGTCTGTAGAAGAGGTGAGCCTTTCGGAGAAGAAAGGGCTAAGCCTACGGATAGGTAATCTGTAATTATTAGGGGAGACGATACCGATATGTCAAGCTTTCGTAGTGCCAACACAATCGCCAAAAATTCCGCATAAAATATGGGGGTAAAATTTACCAGACGAACCAAAAAGTACCAATTTAGTGAAGGGGAAACTATAGATATTGTAGATTTTTCATCTCGTTCAGTAGCATCTGTATATATGACATTACCTTGCTGAATTGAGGCCAGATGATCTTATAGGATACCATTGAGCAGTCGGGCAGGTATCATTTTAGCATTTTGTGAAAAGATGTTCCGGGAGTTGACCGTTATCTTGTGACCCCTATCAAGAGATGAAAGTATGTTATTGAGCGCAACCCCTAATGGAGACACCAAGCTTTGTGATATAGTAACTTGCGGCCGAAAGGACCTGGCCCACTGGGCTGCCAGAAACACAGCTGGCTCAGCTACAAAGATAAATTGCGCCCTGGTAACCCCCGCGCCATACGCTCTCAAAATATTTTCCACAGTGAGTGTTCGAAATCGGTGTATCAGAGGGGGAACTCGGGCTTCCAAATAAAGTAACGCATTAGCTGCATTTATAGGTAGCCCTAAACAGCAGCGCAGAGCCTGGCGTTCCAGAAGAACTAGGCGATGGAGCTTATACATAGCAGCACCCGAGAATAGAACACACCCGAACTCTAAAATAGGCCGCACGTACATACGGTATATCATCAAAAGAGTTTCACGGCGCTTTTCCCTCTTTCTATGGGTGAGGCGCGTCTACATGCCAACAGCACGTGCTCCTTTAGTTGCTATACGATCTATATGTGGACTACAGTCAAGCTTTTTCTGCTCCTTCTTCTTCTTCGGCGGTTCCCATACGGGAAGATGACGACGGTGGTTGAACGCGAACCTATCTCGTGATGAATTTTTTGGTTGGCCAATCCCTAGAAGCATCCTGCCACAATCAGGATCATAAGCGCTTCGGACAGGGCTGGTTGAGCTGCAAGGCGCGTGGCCCTTCCCGCCACAGCTTTCCCACGGGAAATTCTACATCCTCGTCTAAAGTTTTCAGTTCGCCTTTCCCGTTCACGTTCAGCTTCGCGTACCTTCGTTGTATCAGTAGCTTCTTGACGTAGTTTGAATGAGTCAAGGATGTAAGGCGCGTTCGTAGCACTTGCTCTTGTCCCGCATTTGTAGCGTAGTGGGAAGACGACCGCGTACTTCCCCTTGCGGCCAGAGAGTCGTTTGATCGAAACCGGGCGCCGCTGTCTATTTTCTAGTATCGCGCAGCTGTGGGTGTAAGGAGGGGAGTTGCAGATGCGCAGTGTGAGTGCGGGCGTTGACGCGGGACATGCTGAGACCATAAGATGCTTTCGCATCTAAAAGATTCCCCCTACATCGAAACTCCATGCCCGCCCATGGGGGCCACACGCAACATCACACTGACAACGAAAGGACTGCAGCATACCCAAACAAGCAAAATGTGTTCCGCAATTCAAACAATCAAGCTTCTTCGCGCAGTGTCTACATGCTCGGTCAGCGAACACTTCTCGGCCAACGGTTCGCGTGACCTGTCCACCGAGGGTGTGCAAAGCGACAATCGCAAAGATGATTCCAGAACCAAACGTGCGACCGTGTGGCCAGCATGACATAGCCACAGGCCCTTATCTCTCTCTCTCTCTCTCTCCCACGGGAGTCTGAACTACACGAGCGCTGGCCTCCATCAAGCTTCCTCAAAACGAGCATCGCTAGCTCACCCGCTTATACCAACTGGAATTATAAATCTTCGGATGCTGGAGTGGAGCTGGGAATCATGAGCACTTCGAAAGAGCTGGGCATCAGACCACTCTCCTCGACGACGTTTTCGACCCTGATGGTCTTCTATTTCGCCCTTTCGCAGGACGTCGACGGCTCCATAATTGCGTGTCAGTCGTATCTCATGATCCTCGGCTCAAACTCGACTTGGCTCCTTGACAGCACCTCACAGACTTGTTTCTCTCGAGCTCCGGCTCGCACTCTATGTGGCTACTTGACTGCGCATCAGTCTTTTCTCTCGAGCTCCGGACCTCTTTTCATGGTTCTTTGACAGTTCCTCAGTCTCCTCTCTCGAGCCCCCGCTAAAACTCGCCTTGCTTGCAATGTCCGCCCCATGTTCCAAACCCATGTCCTTCTTCCGACTCGCATTTCTGCCTCTTCCTTCTCTCTTTGCCTTTGTTTGATCTCTGCGAAAGGTTGCCTCTCCTCCTTTTCGTACTATTCCCCGAAATTGTGCCTTTGAAGCTCGAGCACATCCTGGTCACTTTTGGCGCCTAGGCCATGGTCCTTCCCACACTCCTCTTCTATCCCCAGATCTAGATCCATCATAATTATTTCTATTCGTCGCTAGTCTGTCGCCAATTCTATTTATAATTCTAATCTAAGCACTCGCGTTCACGTGCGATTTCGCTATCCAACCATGCCAGCAAGAGCACTCGGTTCAAATGAAACAATTGGCCCATGGAGAGAAATCTGGCTAACTTGCCTGGGCAATGATAACCATTTTTTGATTTGCTAGTACTGCCACCATCTTCTCCCTTTCTTTTCTCTGCTAAATCTTTGGAGAACGGTTCGCCTGTTCCTCTTCGCATTCTTCAACGAAGCTTTGCCTTTTCTGCAGGAGCACACGGGTGAAATCTTCAAGCTCTAGTCCGAACGCGTTC
Organism: Haemaphysalis longicornis; assembly: GCA_013339765.2. Taxonomy (NCBI): domain Eukaryota; kingdom Metazoa; phylum Arthropoda; class Arachnida; order Ixodida; family Ixodidae; genus Haemaphysalis; species Haemaphysalis longicornis. The sequence goes on along the minus strand of CM023448.1, from coordinate 46,692,211 downwards.
CTCCATTGCTCTTGCATCCAAAAATCTAGATCCCTGCCGGATAACCTCTTTTCGATGGTAGTCTGCCGTCCCTCCTACTCGTTGTCCTCATCACGCCCAGCACGATCACGTGAAATTTCGCCATCCCGCCAAGCCAGAATACACTCTGTTCAAGCCCAACAATGGTACAATGGGCAGCAACCACTGCAAGTTTTCCTGTGCCATGTGGACAAAAGCAAAGCACGGAGTCCGGGTCTACCTCAGCTACGAATGAACCTCTCGGGCCCCAGCTACACCGACACGTGGCCGACCAGTCCTGTCGCAGACGGCAGGTATTGTAACAACACCCTTTGCCGGCTCGCGTAAGAAATGGGGCGCGACAACAGTGATTTGTATTCGCAATGTGGCCGGCCCGTGCGAGCGCGCGTGTGCCGAATGTGCTGCAGCGACAGAGAGCTCACAGGGTGTCACAACTGCGTTTAAACGAAGATTTTTACAGCACGAGCACGGTGAGATTTCATGGGGGCAGACAACCCTTGATAAAAAAGGCAAGAACAAAAAAAAAACATTTAAAATGACATCGGCTAGCGCAAGGCGCTAGCAAAAAAGCGACAAAAAAAGAAAGAAAAAACAAAACACAGTCGGGGAATGTAGAGACACACTCTCTGGAGATGCTTAATTCTCAACCCCAGGCAATCGCAACCGAAAAAAAAAACATCGTAGTACGCATGGTGCATGTGACACATGAAACAACTTAAGAGGAAGCATAGATCTTAAACGAAGGCGTGGCCATGGTTAATCGCTTGTTCAATGACGCAAAGTCACAGGGAAGTCATGTCGGCTTCGCCAGGCAGCCGCTTGCGTTTTTCGGGGTGGCGGGTGCGTAGTGTGGTCGGCCGCCGACGATGAGGCGAGCTCGGTCCCCAAGGCGGCGCATTGATCGTTCCGTCGTGGTCCTACCGACACACTTCCGCTAAGCTGCATCACTGCGGGGCTGTCACAAACACTTATCGGGGCCCGGTGTGCGAAGCTCGGTCATCCTTGTGACCCGCTACGAAGAGCGAACTCGATCCCCTAGACGACGCGCTCCTCGTACCGCCGTGGAGCTATTGACATACTTCCGCTAAAGCGCGTCACCCTTCCACCCTACCAGCGCCTTGCACGTTGATAAGTCCTCAATCGACTGCCCCAAGCTCGCGCTCGCACACCCTCAAATAGACTTCGCGCGAACGCCCGGCTGTCTTGCACCTCTGCCGTCCCATTCTTTTTTTTTTGGGCCCCCGCCGACACACCGCACCTGCGAGTGCGTGGTTGCTCTTCCGATTGTGAGGTTCCATTCAAGAAATCGCGGAGACGTCCGAGCAGGACCATACCGGATCCCCCTGGCGGAATGGCGTAGTCTCCCAAGAAATCGGGACAGCCGCGAGCAAGCCGACTGCCGTGACCGCAGCACGTGACCTCTTTGGAGCACTGACAACAAAAGGCACGAAAAAAAGACGAACCCGGGAAAAGCATACGGGGTTACTCAGGTACCGAAGCGCAAGAAAAATGCCCGCCCGTTCTAAGGAAGCCATCATGTTGGCTGGCTAAATGAAAAACATTCCCGGCCCGGCTGGTCGTTTCGTGGCGCAGTGCAAGATAACATCATCGAAATATTCCCACTGGCGCCTGTTGACACAGGTACCGTATTGCCCAATATACACGTTTCCACAATCGAGGTGCAAACAATACACCACGAACGTACGACAGGGAAAAAGTTGTTATCGTGGTTGATGGTGCGGTCTCCTTTTGCTTTTCTCACCTTGTGTACTATCTTCCTCTGTATGGGCCGGCAAGGACGGCTAAGAATGTGTGGGACTGAGAATGCGACATTTACCACGTATCGACCTGCTAGATTCTTTCATAAGCCTCTCACAGGTTTACCTAACATTACGGTGAGGTTTCCAATGAGCATTGACGACCATACCTCTACCTCAACTTAAAGTTTAAATGTGATCATATATGCTTTGGGTATAGTCTCCGTTCTTCCAAGCTGCTCCTAGACCAGACATCCGCCCTGTCCAAGAATAATTAAAACGGCATAAAATCAACACGCTCCATGCAGCCCTAAACAAGTTGTGTGTGCATGAATTTGGGGTAATTTGGAAGGACAGGCTATTAGGCTTGATGCAGCCGGGTACCACAAGTTTGCCATTGCGCATACCTGCGTAAGGCTAGTTAAACGTGCGAAGTGCAAACCGGACCATGAGCAAAAACATTATAAAAGGAGAAAATAACAGTCATTCTATACTTGCAACGCTAATCACACAAATTAAAGAATGTAGCTGGAAAATAGGGGGTGAATGTTGAATTCTCACCCGACTCAGTCTTAGACGGGTTTGCCCGGCCATCACAAGCACAGAAAATCAAAAAGTTGCTGCAGCATCAACTACGTTAACAAGGTTGTGCCCTGTCATACGAGCCAAGTGTACCGGTTACACCTCGATTGCGGAAATTTGGATAGTGGGCACTCGGTTAGATGGTTCAACACTCTCCGGCAGGAACATTTGGATAATGTAATAAAGGACACCTCTTCCCTCATATCTGCGCACTGCCGAGCATGTGTGTGCAAGCCGTGCTAAGGACCTGCTGAAACGAGAAATTCTTGAAGCTGATCACATCAACAAGAAGGGAGTCGAGTGAATTAGCGAGCCTTCACTGATGGTGTAAGAGGACAAAAAAAGGTTTTTCAGATGTCACCTAACTTTGTGAGTGGTTCTCAGCCCTTTACGCAGTTTTTTCCGGGGTTTCAAATATTGTTTAATTTCACCACACCTTATTGTACCTGTCGGCTAATAAATTGGAGTTTCTTTCGGATAAAAAACTTGTTGCTAGTCAGCGCCAGTCTTGTGAAATTCTTCTGTGTTCCTTGTGGTTAATGGGCTCAAAAATTCCGTCGTAATATTTTTGGCTTTCACTAACAGGATATTGGAAACGATCGAGGATTAATAACAAGCATAATTGCAAAATTGATAAGGGAAATGCAAGGAGTACTTAGAAACTTGTAAAATTTTGCACAGCATAGAGAAACATAATAAATAAAGTACAACCTGTAACAGTTCTTTCATTGTATAAAACTGGAATCTGAGTGTTTAGCAACTGCTGAAAACTAAAAGGAACACATATATCTGTGAAGCGCGACTTTTTCGAGGTCAAATTAGCAAAGTGAATCAAAGTATGGTCTCTTTGCAGTGATTGCAGTCCTGAATGTCGGAAAGAGTTTCTCGCTGACGAATATGTACGGGTCGACTACGATAGCAATAAATGGTTTGAGCAGGAACATTGTCTGCAATGCGTCTGGTCGAAAGGTAACCACAGTGAATCACTCAATTGGAAACCTCCCTTTGTTCCCATTAAAGGCAGCAGAATTTACCAATAAATTTCGGGAGCTTGGAGAAAATTTTATTTGCTTACAATCCAAGTATTTTCAAACATTTTTAAAAGTATTGCCTTTTATGCAACAAAAATACAAACCCAATAAACAGGTCATAATAGCCGTGGGGATAAACCGTCTATGTAGTGATTAGCATATCCTTCGATGAAATTTCATTAACCCTGGAAACTTTAGTTGGTTGGTTGAATTTATATTACCTCAATTTGTAACTCAATATCACAAAGGCGATCGTAGCTACTCTGAATGCTTACAACACGATAAATTTTATGTCTCTTGAAAATTTTGAAGCTGGCGATATCATCAGTGTTTGTGACATCTCTCATATTCTTCTATTACCTATCGCGATTTTCGGTTTTCTCTAAAAGGAAAAAGTGAGTGAAAGCATTTTAACCTCTTCTGCCACTAACGACAAAGCTAACATAGATTTTTTCCATTTGTACTTCGAACTGGGGGATGTATCAACTTTTTTGAACCCCCTTAAAAGTAAACTTCATGGTGTCGTGACAAATTTGTAATGACCTTACAGGAAAAGAAACACTGCCGCCACACCTGGATTACACACGATACAGTTAAGCTGCACCTAACACTGTCAAGAGAACATGGAGCCACCCGGAAAAGAAATATTTTCACATGCCCGTGAAGCACTGCTCAGGCTTGTGTTGCTTTGTGTTTGTAGTAGTGCCTGGTGCCACCCTGCTGTGTTATCTGCATTTTAATTGGAGTGCGTGCTATGTTGTGCTTTTATGTGGCGCAGGCTATTTTATTTGGGAATGATGGCGTTTCGCCATATCACCCGTTGACTAGCGTATTCGCAAGTGTTGTTGATCAAGCTGCAGACCGTGCAGGCGTAAATAAAAACGGCCAAAAAGTAAACACCGCGGCATTCGATTCGCTGAAACAAATCTGTGGACATTACTTCCTTGACTGCTCAGTCGGTCTTCGTGTATTCTTGGAGGTCTTGTTGCGTTTGCTTGGCAGTAATGTTAGGCGGTTCCTTCCGGTTCGGGAACATGACCACAACACGAAAAGATTGCTTCTGAATAGGACTCTTTTATCAAAATGAACGCAGTGAATTTAGAGAAAAATTGACTTTTTGGGATGTCATGCACTAAATGCTAGAAAATAAACGCCCTAGGCTATAGGCAAACATTGTAACACCACAGAACTGGTTGGATATTGCGCTCGGTAGATGGCATTGACTATATCACCGGGAAATCAATCCTTCGGAAACACTGGGGGGACGAAGAGGAGGATGAGGTGCATGCTGCGTATTCAGGCCTCGGACACCACGCTCAGCGACGGTCCTCACACAGGCTTTCTAAATAAACCATCAGCTCAACCCCATACGTCTAAACGTCATCGTAACAGTTTTGGTGAGAGGTGCGGGGTACGACGGCGTGGACAATACAGTCACTGGATTTGCGCCCAACCCGTCGCGTTGCTAGCCCCCGCCCATCTAAGAAGCGATGGCTCCATCTTAAGGCAGTTCCCAGACACCACTTACGGGCAGCTTGAAGCCCCTCGGGAACCTCTGTCATTTTCTGGAAACGTCAGAGAAGACGTGAATGAATGGCTCAGCCAATATGAAAGAGTCAGTAAATATAACCAATAGGACGGTGGCCCTCCACCCGCCAACATCGCATTCTGGTTGAACGAGAAAGCGTTGGCATGGTTCGAAAAATACAAGGCACGGTTCAGCGCATGGGATGGGTTTGTTGAATAAATTCGGAAGGGCGTTGGTGACTGCATTTTGATGAAGACGAGTGGCGAGCCGACGCTTCTTCGGAGAGCGCAAGTGCCCGGGGAAACATGCAGAACTTACAATGAGGAAGTCCTCAATTGTGCCTGATCACTGGCGACAGCATACCACATGACGACAAAGTTCGGCCTGTACTAAATGGGTACGCAGAAGACATATACAATATCCTTATACGATTGTCGATGTAATTCGCCACTGTTCTACTTCTGAAGCTTTGAAGACGGGTCGGATTAGACCAAAGTTTGGTCGACTGGCCAGCGTCCCAAACCGTGGCCAGCATGAACGTCAGCTTGTCGGTGGACTTCTCTGCGACTATCCGACAAATCATTTGCGAGGAGCTCCTTCGGCGTGGAGACGTCACTCGTTGCTCGCGACAGAAGCTGGCGGCGTGATGCGTCACGCAATTTTGGCCCTCCTTCGACACATTTGGCTTCTCGCGGCCGCCAGTCAACGTTTCTGACGTGGACGACTTCCAGCAGGTATACCGTGGCGCCCTACTACCAGCAAGGGGAAGATTTTCTTCGTGATTTACATCGTTTACTGGGCGTCTATTAGTAGGAAGAGCACCATCACCATAGTTTTCCCAGAAGGGAATTTTCGCTTGGACAACAGTATCCTCGTCGGAAACCGCTCACCTGCTTGTGATGTGGAGTTTTCGTATATATTACGCGGTTTGGTCGCTTTCTTCAACAGTTACCGACCGCGAATGCGACGTTCATGGTTCCTCGACCCGGGTACTCGATGGGCTCCACCACTGTCTTCTACGGGAAACAACAAGTCGACCGGTCCACACACGCCCCTTCTGACTCCATCGTATCGGAACCGTTCAATGTCACCCCCGCCGGGAAACTGGCCCGCGCGGCCAATGAAAGGGAGGTCACAGGAGAGCCTTTGCGTAATATATCTCAGCCCGTTTATATGGTCAACATTAAGATTCTTGTTTCAAGTGATGCTGTGTCAGCGATGGCTTTGGTTGGCACTGGGGCAACAATTTCTCTGATGCCTAATGCCTTTAACGACAGCATTGGGAATAAAGTAAAGTGCAGCTGGGATTGCAGTGCCACATTTTGAGGTGTTGGTGGTGAATAATGGTTGCCCATTAGTACTTGTACAGTGTATGGGACTTTAAGGGGCAAATCTTAAGGTAGAATTTGCGGTACTTCAGAGGGCTACACACGAAGGTATTCTCGGCATTGACTTCTTGCAAGAATGTGATGCTGAGTTAGATTGTGCGACTGGCGATCTCCTTGTAAGCATCATTATTTACTGTGCACTTGGCGAAGAATCTTCCCATTCGAGTGAACACGCTTTGGTTGTTTTGTTACCACACTGTTCGATTTACGTACATGGTGGGCGCACTTCGTTATGGGCAGTAAACTGCTTAGCAGACATCGTTTTGCCGCTTGGAATGAAGCTTGCGCTGTTTGAAAGGGGTACCATAGTGTCTCTGGCAGCAGCTAGTGGCGAAACTTGAGATTGCAAGGGTGCCTGCACTGCGCCTGGCGAACACCTTTTTGAGATGAAAAACAAATGTGTTTCTTCTGCGGAGAGGGAGGCGTCAGCCTGTGTCATTACAAGACATACTACAGGGTTTGACTTTCCCACCAAGCCCAGCACGACGACTGAAATAGCTTCTTCTCGCACGCGCCACCGCATAAAGGTTGGAACCGCCCTCCCCCTCCAACAAAAACTGTACCGTTATTCTCCTGGCGTGAGGTATGTAATCGTAGACCAGCTCAACGAGATGCTACAAAAGCGAGTGGTACAGGAATCCCCTAGCGCTTGGGCAGAACCGGTAGACCTGTTGAAGAACGAGTTTTCCTAGATACGCCATGTTTAGTACAGACGCCTAAACGCAATTACAAAAAAGGACGTGTACCCTTTCCCTCGCATAGAAGATGTCATTGCCTGTCTTCACACTGCCTTCTAATTTTTGTCACGAGATGTCTGATCAGACTACCTGCAAATTCTCATGGATACAGCCCACATACAGAAGCGGGAATTTTTGACTCTTGACGGGCAATTTGAGGATAAACGAAATGTTTATTGGCATTTGTAATATCGCAGGTACACTTGAGAGGTTCAAGGACAAACTTTTTCGCGGTTTAAAAGTGGGAGGTATGTTTGCGCTACCTCGACAAAGTAGTAATTTTTAGTCGTCCTAGTGTTAAAATTTTAAACAATGAGGCTTCGGCGGGCTCCGGACATTCATCTTGGGGCGTCCACTCAAATACGATGGTAGTAGACCTGATCCACGAAAGATTGAAGCGGTGAGTCAGTTTGAGCAGTCAAAGTCGGTTGGTGACCTTCGAAGTTTCCCAGGGCTGTGCTCCTAATTTGTTCGGTATAGCCCAACTTTAAAGAGCTCGCTTTTCCTGTGTCTTCCCTGTTACGCAAAAATGCACCGCTCCTCTGGACATCTAAGTGCGAAGAGGTTTTTTTCCTAAATAAAATTTCTGCTGACGTCGGGGCCAAAACATCGGCCATTTCGACCCCACTTCTCCGAGAGAAGTACACACGCACCCAGCCGTACAGGAATCGGAGCAATTCTTGAATAAGAGGCATCACGGCACCGAGAACGTACTTGCATAGGAAAGCCGCACTATCAGCGACTCTGAGAGAAATTTTACAGTAACTGGTAAGAAGGTTTGGCTGTCATCTTTTCTGTGCATGTTTTTCCTTGTGTCTGTGGATGACCGTTTACAATTCTTACGGACCACCACTCCTATGTTCGCCCGTTGGGCTCTGTGATCCATCTGGGCGGCTCGCCCAATGGGCTCGCAGATTCCAAGTATATGATTTCGTTGTTGGCTACACGGGGATTGCTACTTCAGATGGGTGTGAACATTTTGAGGTGAAATAAGCAAAAAAAAAACAAAAAGGGAAGAAGTACGCAGCAGGGAAGAAAATAAGTTCAGTTCGGAACATAGAAAAATTTACAGCACTACGAGAAAAAATCTGAGCATCCCAATCATAAGAACCTCCTTTAACCCGGAGTTGGACAAGAAAGTTGTTAGAGCTTTTACCCCTCCCGTCATTTCAGCTTGATTTAGCCGCGGACCAACAAAGTATGAAGCAGGTAATAGATGTCAACACGTTCGCGCACCGACAGCAGCAAGCCATGCTTGGAAATTTCCACTACCGCAGGTGCTATCGGAGTCATTCTCCGATTTTGCCAACCCACCTACTTCTGAGTGTACGTAGGAGGCATATCACCCCATATTTCCTGAGCTGTTTCATGGGAACCGGGGCTTATTGCCTGGTGTTGAATGCTGCAATGTGTCAAAGCAACCCGCTTTTAAGATGGCGTACAAACAATTTACGGCCACAGTTATATCAATGGGGCACTGAATAACAATTGTTTACTTAACGGTTAATTATTCAGTGCCATGATTTCCGATGGTTGCATCCGATCCACCTTCCTTCACCCAGGCAAATATCTTGGTACCCTACACACCCTAAGGGGATGACCTTGAATTTCAACCCATTCTGTGACTATCCATGACTATATTATGATGATAAGGAGGCTGCATTTCTTTATTTATTCCTCACGATTTCCGTGATCGAGACTCTTAACTTGATACCCAACAAGATTAGTTGCGTCACTTTGAATTTGCGCTCAGCCTGACTCACGACGACTATCTCCTAACTATAACAATAGATACTTTTATATTTGTCCCACGGGATTCCCCTCAACAAGACATTTATTATCAGACTCCACACACCCTATCAGGATCATTTGAAATTTTAATCACATTTGACTAACCCTGACTGTCATGACTGCAAGCAGAAAGCATTATTGATACTTCCCACGTGATTACCCCTATTGAAACCTCCACTTCTATACCACAAATTCTTTAGCCTCCTCACATTGAATTTTAACCCAATCTATGACTATCCCTCATTATCTCATGATTAGAACAATGGAACTTTTTAATGTGGCCCACGAGATTCCCGTCATCAAGATAGCAACTTTGATACCCTACACGCCCGACTGGGGTCACTTCAAATTTAACCCAATATAAGACTCGCCATAACTAGTCTTATGACTATAACCAGGAAGCATTCTTGTCTTTGTCCCACGTGATGCCCTCATCGAGACCATTTTTTATATCCAACACATCCTAGTGGCATCAATTTGAATGTTAACCCTAGCAATGACTAACCATGCCTATCTCATGTTATAGCCACACCGTATATGTCTCATAATTTTCGTCATCACAATCTTCAATTTGATGCCCCGGACGCCTTATTGGCAACATTTCGAATTTAAACCGAATTCGGCACCCAATATTACGATGTCATATTATAATATTCCGCAAGCATTTGTGCCTTTTGTCGACGTTATTCCCAACATCGAGACCTTTATTTCATACGCCACAATCCTTAAAGGTATAAATTTACATTGTAACAAAATCTATGTCTAGACATGACTAGGTCATGGGATTAAAATAACTCATTTGATTCCCCCCATCTAGATCTTAGCATTGGTTCCCCACACGCCCTCACGAAACCACTTTGATATTTAACCCATTCTATAACGTATTATGACTGCCTGAAGATAACACATAGAAAGCATTTTTTACCTCACGTGATTGCGTTAATCGGGACCTTCAACTACATACCTTACGCGCCTTAGGGACATCAGTTTGAATTTTCGCACAATTTATCTCATAATGCGGTCATTATTCTATCTAAACCGGTATCGCCCACTCGATACAGTTTCACACTCATTTCAAGCATCCGAGTGTACAGCAGCCGCTCCCTTCTACCCCCGGCACTCACCTCTTCCTTTTTGACCCTAGAAAGTCAAACCATTAACAGAAGCAGGCGAACAACCACCAAGCAAGCGCTGTCGTGGCCTTTCCTGCCATCCTCTCCCACATTCTTAGAGGATTGATCTAGAGGAAAAGGTGAGATAACCCTTTTCATGACCTCACCTGTCGATTATCATTCACACGCACAGGCAATAAATGACACAACCCCCCACGAGCCCACTCTTTCCCCCGCCGCCACCAACCGATAATGCGCATCGCGAATGCTGCCGTACGTGGCATTCACGATGCGTACGGCAGCGGCATTCGCGATGCACTGCCGTGCTGGTAACCTGGATTGCGAGTCCAAAGAGGCCCAATGTTATCTAACAGCCAACCATAGCTTTGTTTTCTGCCACTCATATGTACTCAAACTCCAAATGGATTCAAAACTTATTCCTACTCAGTACTCAAAATGGAGTCAGTAAAAATCACCTCAAACTCAAAATGTAATAAAACTCAATAAATTCTAAAAACTCAACATATGCTGAGAAGTCAAACTGTAGTCAAACTCTAAATGTACTAAATTTCAAGATACTCCCAACAGAAACTGTAGTCGAGAGAGAGATAGAGAGAAAAATGATTTATTGGGAGAGGCTTGTTACCCTAGTCGTCAGCCAAGAGCCCTTGGGCTCTAGCAGCATATTTGGCCACCTGGACGGCCCAGACTTGATTCGCTGGGTCATGGCTGAGCAACACGGTTTCCACGGTCTCCATTTCTTCGCCGAGTGACTCTGCCCACAGGCGTAGCCGCCTGCAGGCGGGCCTATAGCATATGTGCTAGATCTGCCCTTTCTTTGCATTTGTGGCATTTGTCTGAATATTTCCCTGGGTTGCAGTAGCTATACATAACGGGGTTTGGATAAGAATTGATTTGAAGTAGCCTCTGCACGACGGATTGCCTCTTGTTGAGCCACGGGTTAGCGGAAGAGGGGGGGGGGGCGTTCCAGACAGTAGTGATTTCTTATGTCCCTGTAGGACACGAGCCCATCCCCACCCTACCATCGGAGCAAATGGGCGAATGGGGTGTTAGGGTCGATGTCAGCCCGGTCGGTGAATCCTAAAACAGCATCGTGCGCGCACTCGTTCTCGGCGAGGCCGCTGTGGGCAGGTGCCTATTTGAGCTAGATTTTCCGGTCCGCGGATCGCGAAGGAAGCCATATGAAAGGATTGCAGATGCTTCTGGGGAGATTTGCCCTCTTGAAAATTTATAATGGCAGATTTAAAATCACTCGTGAGGTATTTGATATTTGTGAAGCCGTCATTGCAAGTGCTATGGCTGGCCCCACTTCTGGTTTCTTCGTGCGAAACGAGCCAGACGCAATGAAATTTACCTGCTGATTGACTACCACGAACGCCAAGTCATCGCGGACTTCATAATCGGCCGCGCCTACGTATGCCACGTTCTCAGATTTTGCGTACTACTTGTGGAGGGCTTTGGCCCGCGCGTGTCTTCGCTCAAGATTGTGCACGGGACCCATGTTTTTAGAATGGGTGGTATGGAAATAACTTCTCTTATGGCTGGAGATGGTTGGACCCTGGTTGGGGCTGTACCCGGATAGGTGATGCCAATAGAGTTGAGGATGTGCCGTCCGGCCGGGCTGTATGTTAGTCGTTCTCGTTGCACTCAGCGTTGCGCTTCGATGAGTGCGCTTAGTGTAATGTGTAGACCAAGTGCCTGAAGCGTTCGGTAGATTCGCTAAGCGAAGCGGTATCCCTGTACCTTGCTTGTAAGTTGGCCTGAGACCGTCAATTTTGTGTTCTTCGTCTTTTAAATGTCTAAGAACGGAGTGACATAGGTAATCCTGCTTAGAACAAAAGTTTCAACTAATCTCACTAAATGGAGTTCCCTCATGCTGCGATGGCGTCTGCAATACGCGAGAAGAGTAGGGTGATTGGAAAGACCTTCTTTTTGATAGCGAGGATGGTTTCGGAACTGTGCCGGTTGCCTGTATGCGAAGGCAAAGGTTCGGTATGCTTGTCACTATGGGGATACGTTGGATTCCACCACCAGCGAAAAGATGGACTTCCGGAGGGGTTTAATCTGTGTGGTGCCCACGACTGCTTGGTCGATATAGTAACAGCTCCGATTTTTTGCGGAAAGCAGTTGAGACTGCGAGCGCCGATGTAATCTTCGACTGCTTAGATTGCCTGTAGTGGAATGTCCTAAATGTGGGCTTCACTGACCCCGGGGATCCAGAGCGGAACATCATATTCATAAAGAATATGTCAATGCGGCTGTCAATGCGGTTTAACATTTTGGGCGACGTTGAAGAGAAATCGAGATCGGACCGAGCCCTTAGGCGTCTCCTGTTCCCAAGCATTATCACGTCCGGTTCTATTCCCCTACAGCGAGGGTAGCTCTGCTTTCTCAAAGGAAGTTGCTGATGTTCTCGTTGACTCTTGTCCCGACACCGAGTTTGGTCAGGTTCGTGAGGATCACCGAGTGTTTGACGTTGTCAAAGGCCTTTTTGAGGTCGAGACCCAAAATTGCTCTATACGACAAACCGATTTGTTTCAGTTGCTAAGGAGTCAGCCACATTGCCCGGTACTGTCGCCACCGCAGGACCGCGCCCTTCCGCAACGGCTACGCCAACTACAGTCCTCTACCACCTTTAGGTACTCCAATGAACGGCAAAACTGCTTCTCTACCCGCACTGACTTTAACCCGCCCAACTCTAAAAGTCCGAACACCAGATTGAACCGAAAGCCGTCGCCACAACGCTGTCAGTCCCGATAACCGCAGCCTCGCCGTCCCGCCTTCATGGCTGACTACTCTCGACCCCCTTCAGAAAACTAAGTTATGCAGCTCAAGGAGGTGACGCTGCATCAATGACCCGGACCGTACATCTTCTACTGACTTTGCCGACTATACACAATTTACTTAAAATCCTTGTCGATGGAGTTATAGTGCGAGCTCTTGTTGACACCGGTGCCCACATTTCCTTCATGAGTTCGAGCATTCGCCGCCGTCTCCACAAAGTCCTCACTCCGCCAAATACACGTGTAGTTCGAGTCGCCGACGGCAGCAGGCCTTCGGTCATCGGAATGTGCACACCTTGCATACGAATTGCTGATCAAGAAACAGCCGTACTGTTTAAAATACACCAACACAGTTCCTCATGACCTTATTCTTGGCCTTTATTTTCTCTTGTACCATGCCCCTATCTTCGACTGCTCTACTGGACTCCTCCCCCTCCAATTTCCTCTCCCTCCTCTTTCTGACGCACCCCAGCTGCGCTGTTGCAACACCAACCAGGTTCGTTTGCCCCAAAACGCTGTTAGCTACATCTCCTTATCCTAGTTCTCCCCAGTTGCAAATGACGACTACGTCGTTTCACCTATTCTGGATGTGCTTTTGAAACGCAATCTTACTATGGTGCATACTATACTAACTATTGTTGGCAAAAAGACCTGTCTCCCGTTCCCGAACTTCGGTTCCTTCTGTAAAGTTTTACCGAAAGCAATGGCACTTTTATCCCTGTGCCCTTAGGCAGTACATACCGCCAGTACCCCGTTAGAACCTCTGATGCCGTGGTTGGGTCCCAGCGTGCAGTCATCACTCCCAGCAAATGAGGTCGCAGCGATGATCGCACCCGATATTTCGCAAATAGACGCCGACGCTCTTCGCTATCTGTTGACGTTCTGTGAAGATATCTTTGATTTCGGCACCCGTCCACTGAGTACGCACGCGCGTGACGCACCGCATCATCACTGGGGATGCAGCACCGATGCGAAGACGGCCATAACGCGTATCTCATCCTGAACGCCTCGTGATCCAGCAAGACGTCGAGAAAATGCATCATTGAACCGTCTTCTAGTCCGTGGGCTTCCCCTATCGTTTTAATCAAGAAGAAAGACGGCACGTGGCGTTTTTGTTTTGATTATCGGCCTTTAAAGAAGGTCACGAAAAAAGTTGTCTATCCGCTTCCACACATTGACGACGCTCTCGACTGCCTGCCTGGTGCCAGATACTTTTCGACGATTGACCTCAGATCTGGATACTGGCAGATAGCCGTTGATGAGAAAGACCGAGAAAAGACTGCATTCGTGACCCCTGATGGCCTTTACCATTTTAGGTTTATGTCATTTGGTCTGTGCAGTGCTCCGGCCACATTCGAAATAATCATGGACTCCCTTTCGCGTGGTTTCAAGTGGACCACGTGCTTACGTTATAATGATGACATCATCGTCTTCTCACCTTTATTTGAGATGCACCTGGGGCGCCTGTCAGATATCCTTGAAATATTTCGACGCGCTGGCCTCCAACTAAATTCCAAGAAGTGTCGCTCATGGCCACTGCCAGATAACAATTCTTGGGAAGCTCGTCAACACCTCTGGACTTCAGCCCAACCCCGACAAAGTTCGAGCCGTCACCGTTTTCTCCGTGCCTCGTTCGACTCACGAAGTCCGCAGCTTTACAAGACTTTGCTCCTATTTTCGCCATTTTATATAAAGTTTTGCCTACGTAGCTCGTCCTCTCACAGACCTTTTGAAGAATGGTGCCACTTTTACATGGGGTCCCGACGAATCCCAAGCATTCAGCACCTTACTTTCTCCCCTTACGTCATCGCCAATGGTGGGTCACTTCGACGCTTCCGGTCCTACCGAAGTGCGTACCACCGCAAGCGGCTATGGGATCGGCGCTGTATCGGCGGAATCGCATTCCGAGGAAATCCGCGCCATAGCGTACGCCAGCCGTTTGCTGTCAAAGTCCGAGAGCAATTACTCAATTACAGAGCGCGAGTGCCTTGCTCTTGTCGTGGCCCTCGAAAAATTTGTTCCCTACTTGTACAGCAGATGTTTTAATGTCATCACAGATCACCATGCGCTGTGCTGGCTTACCAACTTAAAATACCCCACTAGACGTTTTGGTCGCTGGACATTATATCTGCGGGAATATACGTTGTCCGTCACGTATAGGTAGAGTCGCTTGCCTAAAGACACTGACAGCTTCGCACGTTTGTCTGTTGACCCCCCTGAGACCACCCTACCTGCTGAAGTCGCTTACGTATTCGCAATATCTCGCTTTCTCCACGTCGGTGATGACAAGCGCCGTGACCCGTCGCTCCGTTTCCTCATTAAACGCCTGACCTCTTCACCACCCTATTCTTGTACGCGCAACTTCACCCTACAAAATTGCGTCTTATAACCCCTATAACTTCCGTTCTGGCGGTCCGGCCCTCCTTCCCGTTATGCCCAGCCACCTGCGTTTGACCGTTCTGTACCAGCTAAACGACGTACCCACCGCAGGCCACCTAGGGATATCCAGAACTTATGATCGAGGGCGGCGTAAGTTCATCTGGCCAGGCCTTTACCCATCTTTACGCCGATACGTTGCCTCGTGCGACAGCTGCCAGCGTAGGAAAACGCCTTCCACACATCCTTCTGGAGAACTTCAACCCATCGACATTCCCCAGCTGTTCAGCCGGGTGGGTCTCGATTTACTTGGTATCTTCCCACGGTCCTCTCCGGGAAACTTGTGGGGCGTTATTGCGACAGATTACACGACGCGGTACTAAATCACGCGGGATTTTACAACAATCTGCGCGACTTACGGCGCTGGCTTTCTTCTTTTCTACGTCCTTCTAAACGACGGCGCTCTCCACCATCTTTTAACTCATCGCGACAAAACTCTCTCCATACATATCGACAACTTCCTCCGCTCTTGCTGGATGAAACACGAGCTTGCCACGCACTATCACCCGGAAACAAATGGCCTAACCGAAAGCTTGAACCGGGCGCTCACCGACATGCTGTCTATGTACGTGTCTTCTGACCACCAAGAATGGGAACTTGCATTACTATTCGTAACTTTCGCGTACAACACCTCCAGCCCAAACCCGTCCGCTTTCTCCCCATTTTATCTATTTTTTGGCTGCAAGCCGGCTTTGCCTTTGGACTCGCTCCTTCCTGCGTGCTCTTCTTAATACGGTCACGGTAGTATCACTCGTGCCCATCACGCTCGTCAACTGGCTCGCGACAACCTTGTTGCTTCGCAAGTCTCACAAAAGACACGGTACGACGAACGTACGGCAAGGTACACTTTACTCCAGGCTCGCTCATCGTGCTCTGCTCCCCCGAACGTCATATTTGCCTGTCCGAAAAATTGCTCCAACCAGATTATGGTTCATACCAAGTTGCGCCGCGTGACAGATGTGTCACACGTCATGGTTTAAAATCCCACCGGGCGGGCATTTTTTCACCACTTTCTTTCTGTCTAAAAAATTCATCATCTGTTTCTATGAGCTTCCGCATTCTCCCCTTTGCTTTCCGAGGTTTCCTTGACTGCCAACCCATATTCCTGTCGTAATTCAAAGAGCCCCTCATTTCCTATTCTGATTGGCTGCATGCATGGCGTAAGCCTCTGGTCTGGCAGTCTTGGTTCCAAAGGTAGCATAAGAGGGTTCAACGCTGGTCGACCACTCTAGACATGTCGTAGACACCCGAGTCTCGGCCCGTGGGTGAAAAAGAAGGTCCCCTTTACCCCGTGTAGTCCGAGTGGCGCTGGATACTACCACCAAGTGCAGGAAACCAAAAATAGCTTAAAAAGTACACATGAAAGTGGTGGGGAAACAGCCCCGCTGGTAGCATAGTTGTCACCTTACCAGACCTGTATTCTGGAGGTCTTTTCGAATACCACCTGAAGGGAATTTGTCCACAACTTTCTTTCTGGCTAAAAAAATTCTTCGTCTGTTTCTATTACCTACCGCATTCCCCTCTTTGCTTTGCGAATTTTTCTTGACTGCCAGCCCTTATTCTGTCTTAATTCACCCAGCCCTCATTTCCCATTTCTGATTCGCTATATGCATGGTGAGGGCCTCTGTTCTGGCAGTCTTCCCGCCAAAGGTAGCTTAATTGGGTTCAACGATTGTCGATCACTCTCCACATGTCGTACACACCCTAATCACGGTGCGGGCATTAAAAAGAAGGTCCCCTTCACCTCGAGTAGTCTTAGTGGCGCTGGCTACCAGCCCAAGTGCAGGAAACCAAAAATACCTAACATAAATATCCATAAAAGGGGAGGGGAAATTGCCCCGCCGGTAGCGTAGTGGTCACGGCACCATACCGATATGGTGGAGGTGGAGGGTTCGGATACCACACGGTGGGCATTTTTTCACGACTTTCTGACTCAAAAAAGTTCATCTGTTTATATTTCCGAACGCATTCCTTCATTTCTTTCCGCGTTTTTCTTGACTGCCAGCCCTTATTCAGTCTTAATTCACTGAGCCCCTCATTCTCCATTTCTCATATGTCTATATATATATATACATGTACGGTCAAAGAAAAGAAGTTTCCAATGGTTTAGAAGAAATATCAAAAAGTAGAGTGCGACGCAAGTGTCAAAAAACAAAAACAAACATGTTTACTAACGTTTCGACTGGTGGTTCAGTCTTCATAGGAGTACGATGAATACGGGACCACCAGTCGAAACGTTAGTAAACATGTTTGTTTTTCTTTTTAAGACTTGCATCGGACTCTACTTTTTAATAAATATATATATATATATATAGATATATATATGTATACAAATAAATATATATATATATATATATATATATATATTATATATATATATATATATTATATAATCTATAAGTGTGTGTGTGTGTGTGTGTGTGTGTGTGTATGTGTCAAGGATATGTCGCCCGCTGATAGAGCAGTGAAGAGAGACCGCTTTTAAATGGCGAACATGCACCCAATCAAAACTAGCCACTGCGATGATAATGATCATGTACAGGCGAAGACAATGGCAGCAGACGTTCCCGCGTTTTTGCAGCTGCCTATATCCATAGGGGCGGTTTCCTGTGCAAGTCGGGTGAACTTCCCAACTGTTGTAGTCGCACACATGGCTCGAGCGCCACACCGGGGAGTCGCTGGTACCGATTTTACCGGTAGGTGCCCGGCGCTACCAAGGCACACAGATGCACCTGGTGCCTTCGACAGCCACGGTAGACGCTCAACTCTCAACCGACTGTGGCTGGACATATCACCCGGAAATGACGCAGCGCGGCATGATGGCCGGGGGCCCCTCACAAAGGTAAAGGTAGCTTTCCAGGCGTGCATTCCTTTTTTGAAGAGTCTGCACTCAACCAGCTACGCCTGTACCAGTTAGAGAATCGGTGGGTGCCCTACGGAAGGCCGATTCCAACCCGGTACCTCCCGCATACAAGGTGAGTGCTATATCTTCGAGACATCGCTGCCGTAAAAAGTTCCTGCCTTTTTGCCAATGCCTCCTTCCATAGGCGCGATTTCTCGTAGCTAGTCGGTAACCTTCTGAAGCGGTGAAGTCCCACAGAAGGGCCGGGCGCCAGGCCGGGGAGTGGCTTGTACCTATTTCACCCGAATGAGCCCTGCGCCAACGAGGCACACGAACGCACATGGTGCCCACCATGGTGTACACAGCCACGGTGGACGCTCAACTCGCAACCGCTTGTGGCCGGATATGCCGCCATGCTCTTTCCTACCGGGGAATGGTGGAACGCAGAATGATTGCCGTCGCCCCAGTTGATGGACAAGGGTCAGGGGCACCTTGCAAGGGTAAAGGCAGGTTTTGAGGCGTGTATTTTTATTTCAAGGGTCCGCAATCGACAAGAGACGCCTGTAACCAATAAAGAAAACGATGGGTGCCGTCGCTACCGCGATTCGAACCCAGTACCTTTAAATACGAGGCGCGAGTTGTACCTCTATGGTGTCGTGGCAATGAAAGTTCCTGCGGTTTTGCGGTTGCCCCTTTCCATAGGGTCGAATTCCCGTGCAAGCCGGTTGAACTTCCCAAACGTCGTTGTCTCACACAAAGGCCGAGAGGCTGGCGGGGGAGTTCCTTGTACCAATTTTACCGGTAGGTGCCCGCAACCACCAAGGCACATGAATGCACATAGTGCATTCCACCGCCGTGGTGGACACTCAACTCGCCACCGCCGGGGTCACGACATGCCGTCAGACTTTTAAGCCCTGGCAATGCCGAAAAGGGGCATGATGGCCGGTGGCCACACCAGATGGACAAAGGTCAGGGGCCCCTCGCAAGGGTAAAGGCACTTATAAAGGCATGCATTTTCCATTCAAGCGCCCCCACACGACCAGGAACGCCAGCACCCTCTGAAAAAAGAGTGGGTGAATGGCGGTACCAGGACTCGAACAAGGATCCTCCCTCATAAGAAGCGAGTGGTGTACCTTTGAGCCATCCCTGCGGTGATAAAAAGCTCCTGTGTTTTGGAGCAGCCCCTTTACGTAGGGGCCATTCCCCGTGCAAGCCGGGTGAAATTCCCAAGAATTTTAGTCCCACACAAAGAGCGAGTAACAGGCCGGACAGTCGCTTGCACCTATTTTACTGGTACGTGTCTGACGCCACCAAGCCACAGGAATGCACATGGTGCCTCCCAAAGCCCCGGTGGACGCTAAACTTGCAACCGCTTGTGGCAGGACATGCCACCAGGCTTTTTTACCACCGGCGATGGAGCGGCGTGGTGGGCGGGGCCCTCCAGATGGACTGCGCTAAGGGGTCATCCAAGGGTGAATGCAGATTTGCAGGCGTGAATTCTCTTTTCCAGTGTCTGTACTCGACCAGGCACACCTTTGCCCAATAAAGAAAGCGGTGGGTGCCCGGCGGAACTAGAATTCAAACCCGTACCTTCCGCATACGGAGCGAGTGCTCAAAAATGCCGCAAGCTTCAGACGTAAAAATGCCATTGTGCGTGGTCCTTCTTTTCCCTCTACACAAGACACAGCATCAGCAGTCATTGATGCATAGCAGGAAAACTTTGAACTTTTGTGCTTCTCCTGCAGAACAGAAAATCCTGCATAATTGCTACCCTTGGTGCACTGTTTTTGTCGAATTGCAGAAAGAACAAGTCATCACAAACAGCCCGGAGCCGCTATGGTGTAGTAAAATCAATGATGAGTGTCTTGTGGATGCGTGAAAATGAGACTGCTAACTGAGAAGCTTCTGCTCTCACTCTCAGAGGCAACGGCGTGGAACTACATGGACGGTTTAAAAAATTACGCCCACCTCCCCTCGCGTGAACCCTGGTGTGATGCGACCCTGAGGGGAGTTCAAGCGCCAGCGAAGAGCAACCGTTTACCGAAAGGCCGCAGGAGAGCGGCACACCTGTTATACGCGCAACGCGCCCAAAGGAGAGGAGACCGCGGAGAGAGAGAGAGAGTACTGCACATGCGCAGCACCGCGCTCAGCGCCGCCCTCTGGCGGAGTGAGAGCGCGCGAGGCGCACACCCGGAGATGTTGAGAGACAGTGTTCGCTCTCACCCGGGCACGTGCCGGCGCCAGTGCGTCTGCCACGGCTATGACGCAACACAATCCAACACAATCCACTTTAATCCAATCCGATCCCAATTCAATTCAATCCAATCGAAGCCAAGCCTAGCCAAGCCAAGCCAAGGAAAGCCAATCGCATACAATCCAATGCCCCTCGCGAGAGCGTGTTCGCTATCCGACAGGAGAGAAGTGAGCGGAGGAGAGTGCAGACGCCGACGACGACGACGGACGCACGCAGGAAGGACGGCGCCGCGAACAAGAGATGCTCTCAGCGTCGCATCTACAAGAGTTGCTCTCACAATTCTCCATGAACGGTTAAATTTAAAGGATGATTTGTCATAGACATGATTTTAGAGGCATACAACACAGTGAGTGGATATCCTCTGGTGATACAGGGACCATTTGTAACACTCTGCATGGAGGCTTTCAACAGTGCTAGTGGGTTATGCGCCACAAGCAAGGAGGAGCCCCAAATGCAGAACCGGGTCCAGGATTTTTAATGCCTTTTTCGCTGCCGACTCAAAATGAATCTACTGTAATGCACGCGAGATCCTACCAACGTAGTATTAAGGCGCAGGAGGACCTGCGTTTCTGAACGGTAGGATTTGTGTGAAACGACCTTAGGAATATTCGCAGTTTTTAAATATTTCGCTTTAGGCATTTTCAGATGTGAGAGAAATGTTAGTTTGTTATTAATTTTGAGGCATAAAAGTTAGTATTGGCATGGTCCAGATGGATCTCTCGCACAGGGGTGCACGCAACGCCAACACGTTTTTCAGGGTAAGTTTAAAACATTTTGTGTAGGCCCAGCCAGCATGTTTGTTCACGCTGAGCTCGACTAGCTATTCAATAATTGACTTATTACATGATTTAAAGGGATGTTAGAACATCATCTACATAATGTAAACAGAAAAAGGTTGGTGGCAATGCCTTACGGAGCGAGCTCATTTTCACTATAAAGAATGCTGCTCAAAACACCGCCTTCAGGCACAACTTTTTCCTGAACATGTACGTTAGAATGTGCACTACTTATTCTTATACGGAACGTTTGTTCAGACATATAGCTTTGTAAGTGTCTTAAGCATGTTGCCTGAAACACCGAATGAATTCTAGTCACTCATCATGCCGTATCCCCAGGCCGTGTAATAGGCATTTGTCATATCAAAGAAGATTGTAAAGCAGAGCTGTTTGTGAATAAAGGCATCTTTTGTGTAGGTCTCCCACGAAAAAAGCTGATCGTTGTGTGGCGGCCCGCCAGAAGGCTGCTTGGCAGCTCTCGAGAAGATTATTGTACTCCAGAAAGTACACGAGCCCCGGGTTAATCATGTTCACGAAAAGCTTGCACAGGCAGCTGGTAAAGGCGAAGGGTCAATAGATAGCAGTAAAAGAAGGGTGCTTCCCCTCTTTCCGGAAAGCTACAAATATAGCTTCTTTCCAAGAGTTTGGAATGTGCCCGAAAGCCATCTTTGGTATGTAGGTGGAGAAGTGTTACAAGAGTTTCTGGCTGTACGCGCTGTTCATTTTATATGTGGTGCTGTCTGGGACTGCAGCTGAGAGTCCGCAAGGGCTCAGAGCGGCTCTCAGCCCATGAAGGGGAAATTCAGAGTTGTAAGAGAAGCAAACTGCAGCAGGATGGAAAGTTGGGCGAGTTGGTGTTGCGACATGGTGACTAAACAGCGCAGAAGACGAAACACGGAGAAGAGCAAAAACAGGACGAGCGCTGTACTATCAACTGGGTTTATTGGAAAAGAAACATATTTATATACAAAGGGTTCCCACAAGTAACAAAGCGCGTGCAACATCCGTTGGTATCACCTCAGACAATCAGAAAAAGAGTGAACAAGGCAGAATCAAAACCTTTATCCTGCAATCAAGAAAGCTACTTCTTTCTCATTGCAAACATACTGAGGGCAACGACCTAATGCAAGCGTCACCGGCGCCAAGTAACTACAAAGAGTGCTCGGTTAAACACAATAATAAGTATGTCACTTGTTGTTTTTGTGTTGTTTACCACATACCGTTATCATGTGGAAGGTGATACGTCGGCCAGACCGGGGGCGTGTATTAATGTACGTTTAGAGAACACTTCAATTCGTTTGAAGGGAACGCCGACGTCCCACATGTCAGAACACTGTCGGTCATGCTCCACGCCTTCCTGCGAAGCCCAGACTGAAAAAACTGTCATTCTTGTTAATCATTCTAATCCAGCGGAAACGTGAAATAATAGAGGCTTTCACACATAAACAAAGCTCGTGACGGCTTGCATTAGTCCGTGCCTCAGTATGTTGTGCAAGAGAAAGAAGTAGCTTTTCTTGATTGCAGATAAAGGTTTTTGATTCTGCTTGTTCACTCTTTTCTGATTGTCTGAGGGGATACCACGGAGTGCACGCGCTTGTTACTTGTGACCCTTGTATATCAATATGGTTCTTTTCCAATAAACCCCCAGTTGATAGTCAGCGCTCGTCCTGTTTGTGCCTTCTCTCCGTGTTTCGTCTTCTGCGCTGTTTAGTCACCATGTTGTAAGAGAAGGTCAACTTGTTATTAAGTAAATACTTCTTTTCGATCGGTTTTTTGTTTTTTATGTAGGTGTTAGTGTCACGCTGAACGGGACGCACATGTTGAAAGTGTTGTACAAGTGTGTTAGCCTAGTCTTACAGTGTGTCTCCTGTTCTACTAGCCACGGGCAGGCTATCTATCTGTTGTACTTTTAGTTTGCGTGTTCCTCTCCAGAATTTGTCAGTGTTGGTATATGAGTTGATGAGTGTTATGAATTAGTGCCAACTCTCCCGTTTTGCACCACGGCACACAGGTATACCGATCGCATTTGCTCTTTTGAGCTATAAAGGATTTCCCGACGTGGGTACGGACTAAGGATACCCCACGCCTTTTACTGCGCCTCTCGCGCCTGAATACAGTCCTCATTACACCATGGCCTCCTCTGGTTACCAGTGGGACAAGGGGCGTGGCGAATACACTTTACGGTGGCGTCGGGTATATGCGCCGTGGGGAGTTGGGTGGCTTCATCTACGTGTAGGTGTGGTCTATATGTGTAGTGATGTTTGGATATTTCTGTCTCTACATTCCAGTTCGCTTTTGCTTCATTGAACCGGTTATTGGAAGATGGACTGATTGGGACTTTATCTATATATGTTAGTGAGGGGGAGTAGTCACTACCATGAGGGCCATGCCCACGCCCAACTCAAGAAAAGGTAACTGAACGGCAGAACGAATTGCAAGTCAAGGTGTGAATACATGCTGTGTCCTAAGTAATGGTGCGCTGGCTGTTTCTGGTTTAAAAGACATACACTCTCCGAGTTTTGAATTTCTCAATGAGGCGACCTTTAAAATCCGTGGTAGGAGAGCCCCAAAGAGAGTTATTTGCATTCAGGTTGCTTATAAGGTTGTAAGGTTCGTGTAGCTGATCTACCAGGCCCTCGAAATCTCAACTCGAGAGCTGGAAGTGAAGAAGGATGTACCGGAAACATCGTGTTATAAGCCTATTAAAAATTTTCATTGGGATGGCAACATCCTCAACGATGGTCTGTAGTTGGAGAGTCTGGCACGCCGAGTATTTTTGGGCAATGTCAGGGACAGCACCTTAGGCTTTACCTTATCACGGCAGTCCTTCCGAAATACCATATATTTGTTTAAAAAATTTGTGTGTTTGGAGTTTATATGCACTTTTTGGAGGCATATCGCACTTGGCTCTTTGGAATGCAATATTTCACAGACAAAATCAATATGTTTAAGGAAGCCTCTGAAGTTGCACTGGACGATGCTTTCTCTTCCCATTATTAAAGTTTAGAGCGCCTGGAATATGTGCCTGTTTTTGTGCCGACTTTCTGGGTTTGAACTGTTGGAAGGGGTTTTTTCACCTTTAGTAGTGACCTGGACGCCACAGCCCGCCTCTTTCGCTGTGATTTTAATTTTAATCGCTGTGGTTAATTTTAAATTTTGCCCCACAGCTTTCAAGCGAACTGCTATTACGTGCAAAGGAATCTTTTAACCTTCGCCTAATTTCAGCCCTATCAAGCGCAACAAGGCACAGCATGGTTGGTGTAGCAACGTGGAAGAGCACAAGTGTTTATTTTCGACCGGGTGACCAGTGAGGTTGTCGGTGAGCCCTTGAACCTCGTAATTGAGGCAATTTAAGACAAAGGTTCTGATTTATTTATTTTTGAGGGTTTGTGTGTGACACGTTCGACATGCTCTAATGCCTACGTCGGAACCGTGGCGCTTGAGAGTGATGCTGTCTGAGGACGTTAACATATCCAAGTGAGGTAGAGCATCTTTGGCATACCAGCACTGGCACAGTTGGGCCCGTGAGTAGGTAGAAACACCTTGGTTTTGGTGCGCATCAAAAACACGTCGGTGATATTGGCCAACTTGGCGTAAAGGTTATTGGAAAGACGTCTGCTATACGGGTAGGGTCTTCAGCGAGCCAAGGAAACCAGGGCTAAGGCTTTGCCATGTGGGTTCACGCTTACGGCTACATCTCGACAAAGTTTATCTTGCCAATGTGGTTTAGAAGTGCTCGGTTGGTCAGATTGTGCTGGGGGCGTGTCAAGAACCACGGGAGAAGTTTGTATTGCCTCCAGGGAAGTGCTTTTGCGCTTTCCGGTTGCCGTTCGCTTGGGAGGCGCGCCAAGGGGTTCAGAGTGCGCGTGTCGTGATGCCTTTCTGAGAGTGGCCCCGTTCTATGTATATAATTTAGGTAGCCATAAGGCTGGGCTTGACGGTTATATTGACTTTCAGCAGGTTAACCTGCCAGTATGTAATAATGCGGAACTTGATTGATTGATTGATTGATTGATTGTAGGGTTTAACGCGCCGACGCGACGGAGGCGATGAGGCGCGCCGTAGTGGAGGGCTCCGGATT
This sequence comes from Haemaphysalis longicornis, assembly GCA_013339765.2. NCBI lineage: Eukaryota > Metazoa > Arthropoda > Arachnida > Ixodida > Ixodidae > Haemaphysalis > Haemaphysalis longicornis. The sequence continues at coordinate 46,667,074 of CM023448.1, read as the reverse complement.
AATTTTGACCACCTGGGGATCTTTATCGTGCGCCGAAATCTCGTACACACAGGCGTTTTTGCTTTCCGCCTTGCGGAACTTGTTTTGTGTGGATGTTACAACAAATGTTTGTATGCATTTGACGGCGAATCATATTTTAGGACTTTCGCTTATACTTACAAGCTGTGGGTGTTCTTAAAGTGTAAAGAAACAGCGAGTTGAGAGATACCGCCTAAAGTCCAAGCAACAGTGGCGGTTGTGTCGTGGATAACGGCATCATTGGAGAAATCAAAATTTATTTTTGGCCTAAATGTTAGTCATTCTGATGACGTCCTGGTCCCATAGTCTTCCTCGATGTCGTTGTCGCATCAGCTCAATATCGGGTCTCTTCCTAAGTCTGATAAATATACGGACGATGACAAGGTCGAAATTGTTGTTTTAGGTGTCTCATTTAGTAATAACTCGTTCACGCTGTTAATATTTGAGGTGTTGGTGGAAACGAAGTTCGATGTGAGCTAGATTGCCGATTTGAGGAAGTGGCACTGCCTGGCCCAGGATATCTATCCTAGCTTCGTGTGGTAGGTGTCTGTTGGTCCACAACAGGTGTATGCTTGATATCAGGAGTTAGGAGAGCTTCCGGTTGTGGAGTGCATCTACAGGCTTTCTATTGGAAATTCGGCCTTCAAAAAAGCCGCGAGCAAACTTGAGAGAGGATTCTTATCTGATCTTCAGTACTTATTGGACGTTAAGTTATGAGGTTTATGGCGGAGCGCCAAGTTGTCCGAAGATGACGGATCGTCATGGTAGGACGGTGGCCGCTACTAATCTAGAGGCCACAAAAGTTGATAGTATCGTTTCCTGAGGTGCGATAATGCGCAAATGTACAATTGTTTCGACCGAAGATATTATTATTTCCTCTTTGTGAAAACCAAAACATATTCCCAATGAATGATTCCTATCAAACACACCGCATTTTTAATCATTTTATTTTTCCAATTGTACACTATTGTCAAAAATATTTATTACGGTGCGCCTGTTAAACACAAGCGTATATTAGGAGATTCAAAAGAATTTTGTATGTTGGTTTGGCATAAAAAAACATTTTTGAAGGAACTGGAAATATTTCGCTTTTCTCTGTGTCCATTTTCTTGTCTTCCCAGTTTCCTAAACTGGTAAGTGTTGTTATGTATATGTTCTATTATTCGCCGCACATCTTGTGTGTTGTAGCACAAACAGGATTGCCTAAACCAAAATTCTAGAAATATTCTCGAAATGATCACGCTTAGGTTAAGTTTCAAGAGGGCCTCATGTGCCTTTTATATCCTTAGGGATGGACTTGATCAGCTATTTTGACAGTCCCACGTGTTATTCAAAGGTTCATGCTTTGTGGCAACACTTGTCATTCAGAAGTTCCTAGTCGGGAAGGGTATTTATTTATGTATGGTTACCAGTGTGATGAAAAACAAAACACACGAAACGCACGTGGGCTTTGACCAGCAAAATCTAATGCGTAAATCAAGCCAAAGCGCTCCAAAAGTAGTTGAAGAGATTGTACCGAATGTCAAAACCATTCCAGGTTGGAGAACGTCTGGAGTCCCACGCTTAGGAGACTCAACCCCTACATAGGCCCAAAACGTTTTACTCTTCGCCTTATTAGCAAGTGAAACGCCCCACTCTTCAACTGCTGTCCGCCGTGCATCAAGTAGAGTTGGTGTCAGTTGTCGCTTCGTCGCGCATACGACTAGAGATGATTTCTTAATTTTTTCCGCATAGCTGTGATTCTAGCCCCTGTGCAATGTAATCATTTAGGATTGAGAAGATACTTGAGAAAGCACGCGATTAGTGCAAGACGCACCTGGATACCAATTGACTAGACCTGAAAAGGAAAGCGGTACATTGAAACACTCGTATTGCGCATGTAAATGCTCATGAAAGCAGTGTCAGAAATTGTAGCGATATTCTCGCACCTGCGTGATCAGAAAATACGACAGGTACCGTCGCTGCTTGTTTGAATGACCTCTGCGTGCTTGAAAGGATAATCTTATTATTATTGTTCAAATATTGACAAGGAAACTACATTATTCAAACGGCTTCGAGGCAAACAAAACAGTAATCAAATGTAGTAAACAGAAACAAATATATCAGTCCCTCTTGCACCGCGTGTCCTGTATCCTCCTATGTTATAAGGATTGGAAACCTGGACAAATTAGAATTTTAGAATACTTGGTGGACCAGTCGTCCATCCACTAAAAGTGTCTAAAATTATCTTCTTGAGCGCCTGTCTTCCCAATCTGTTGCGCGTGGACACTTCAGGCATGAACAAAAATGCTGCGAGGCCAACAAAGCAGAAACAAACATTGTAGCCGAAATCAAAAGATAACAATACCTCGAGCACCGCCTATCCTGTACCCTCCTATGTGATACAGAATGGGAACGTGAAAAATCTGGCATTCATATAAGACTGTGGGGCCCACTCATTCATCTACTATAGGTGTTCAAATTTATGCTTCAGGAGCCCTGTCTTCACCACTCGTAGCATTTCGTTACTACGGACATCACACAAAAGCTTCGAGGCCAACAAAGGTGTAAACCAAATGTAGCTGTAAACGAAATATGCCAACTACGTCAACTCCGGCTGGCTACTGCCCTCCTATAAGATAAGAAAAGGGCACTTGTACATACTGCAATTAATATAATCTTGCTGGGACTTCTAATTCATCTATTGTAAGTAACCACATTATCCGCTGCAGCCGCTGTCTTTACACGGGAATGACTAGGAAAGCTTCGAGGCCAACAAAGCCATAACAAATATTGTGCCAGAAAAAAATCATACAAATCTCTACAACACCACCTCTCAAGTACTTATTATGTGGTAATGAATAAAATCTTGGACGTTTCCTAAACTCCTATGGGGACCACTCATTCATCTAATCTAAATGCTCAAAATTACACACACAACAAAAAAATGCCCCGATGCCAACAAAGCAGTACACAAGTATTTTAACCGGAAAAAAATTATTCGCACCCCTCGAACCCCCCTTCGCCAGTTATCTACTGTGTTATAAGAAATCTGAACATGGACATTCTGCAATTCTGATTTCCCTGAGCGGACTACTCGTTTACCCACAGAAAGTTCCCAAATATATACTGCAGAGCGGCTGTCGTCACCATCTCACATGCTTAGACCCAGTAGGCTTTTTAAAAAAATTGCGGCCAACAAAACGGTAAACAAAAAAATATAGCCGGAAAATGAAGGTCCCAACCATTAAAACCTCACCTGCGCCCTCATATTCTATTAGGAACTGGACCCTCAAATAACTAGAATTGATACATCCTGTGATGATCGCTAATTATTATACCGCAATTCCTATAATCATCTACGTGATCCGCTGTATTCACTAAAACAATTCCAGGCAGAGACAGGATTAAAAAATCTTAACCGAAACCGAAAATGCCTACCGCTTTGACTTCGCCCGGTCACTAAAGAAGAAGGTTTTATTAATTGGAAATTTTTATACGCACAAGTGCTGCGAGTAGCTTCTGGATTCTTAACGATATGGATATTTCTGGATACGTAAAAAAGTTTATATTTTCTGATTGAAATAAAAAATCTGCGAACAGCATTCAGTGAAGCTTGCACTCACGCGCAAGACTTTAATGGCGAAGCAGTTGTAGGGGAGCATTCCCAGGCACAAAGTTGTGTTTCAGTGTCGTTGTTTGGTTTGCTTAGTTGGTAATGTTGGTGGCCCAAAAATGGCGCATACCCTTTTATAGGAATTGGTCAAGAAGAGTTCTGTTTCCATTGTAATCAATCATGCGAGGCAAAATAATAGAGCAGAAGGAAGAATTCGTCTAAGTTCATGAGAGAGAGAAAAAACAAAAAAAAAACAACGGAGAGAAGAGTAGAAAAACTATTTAAAAGTCAGCATGATCGGAATGTCTTGTACACTGCAGACTAGCTGTCTCCAAAATGAAGGAGTGGATGGCGTTCAATACGTCTCTATGGCACTGGCCCAGCCCAGTCTCTCCGAACGAAAAAAGCACCGGTGCAGTCAAAGGCAGTATAAGACATAGCAAAAGAATCTCTAGCTTCCTTCTCCGATTGTTGGAAAATCGGCGTCAAAAAGAAAGAACAGTTTTTCGTATTTAACTTCTTGGCAAAAGCGGCACACGGGGGAGGTTATCAGATTTGCCTTATATAAATACAGATTAAGTGGCGGCACGCCATGGCGAAAAGAATTCGGCGATACTCTAAACAAGCGAGTTTTGTAGAAACTTCTCCTCCAGCGATACCTGAGGTGTTCAAGTTCAGCATAAATGTTCAGACCATAATCGGAGGTATCTTGATTCAAGAGGTATTGGAAATAATGTCCAAACAACACGCAAGAGAACGGGGAAGAACCTCGCCGATCACTAAAGCTTAGTTTAGGTGCTATTATTCTTCGTCTAATGTCTCTAACAGATCGTCTTGTCCTCCATGGCATTGTGGAACTTACCTGGCTGCATTTACCGTACGCCAAACTCTCGTATCACAAACTTGTGTTCCGCTTCTGATGATCTCCTGTATTCTGTGTCAAACGAAAACAAAAAACGTCGTGATATGAGGGGATATAAACATAAACCGTCTAGATGACTCGGTCGCACATGTTAATGAATACACAAATGGCTTTCTTGGCTGTGGATATGAGACACTAATTCACGCACCAACCCGTTCTTCGAGCACCAACTCAGGGACACTCATAGATGATGCGCTTACAAATGCCCTCACCCCACCTGATGCGTTTATTATTCGAGCAAGCATTACTGATCATTATCCACTAGCCCTTCGTTTTCACTGTGCAAAAAACTATTCAGAAGATCAGTCATACAGAACAATATTCAACAAACAGCAATTCCGAGAGGTAATGTCATGCGCCCCCTGGTCCCGAATCTTGTCGTGTCAAGATGCTCAGTCATCGTACAGTGAATTTCCCGCGATAATAAAGAACTGCGTAACGTCGTCTACATCTACAGTAAAGTGTCGTAAAAACTACTGATTCCCTGAGACCACTGGTGAACTCCCGGATTGCTCAAAAGCATGCTTAAAAAAGAAAACATGTAGAAAAAAACTAAGCGGCAACCTTTCAATGCCACGCTTCACAGGCGGTACAAAAAATATTCTGTTACTTTGACGCTATTGCTGAAAACCGCTAAAAAGAATTATTACAAACGACGAATAAGTGACACCGGTAGTAACAGCGGAAAACAGGGGCGTATCATTCACGAATTTCTGAATAGCAATGCTCCTCCGAATGTTATCTCAGAAATACAACACAACGTTCTTTCGCTCAGCACAAACAAAGAAATCGCGAACGCCTTCAGCTCATTTTTTTCGACAACATCAAATGTAACGAATGCACCCTTTACCTCTGCACAACAAAAAGCTTCACAATCATTTTTTCTTTTCCCAGTTTCATCCAATGAAGTTAGTTCTACAATCACTATCCTTAAAACAACCAGTGCCGGCCTTAATAACATTCATGCGCGCTACATCAAGGATACTGTTGATATTATATCTGACACACAAGCTTAGATTGCAAATTTGATTTTTAAAACTTCTGTCTTCCCACAAGAGCTGAAAAGAAGTAGATTAATTCCTGTATTCAAAAAAGAGGGATAAGACTGCCATGAATACCTGCAGATGAATTTAGTAAATTGATTGAAAAGCAAATAGAACAACATCCTTTAAACTACCTTAATAAGTTCGCCTTTCTGGCGACTCGACAGTTTGGTTTCCGGCCCGGTTACTCCACTAATCTTGCTCTAATAGCGCTAACTGATCAGTTTAAGAAGGAAATCGATGAAGGTAAAATAGTCGGATCCGTTTTCATAGATTTTAGAAAGGCATTTGATTCCATAAATCATGACATTCTTTTTCAAGAATTGTCCTGATAAGGTATGATTGGTCCCCATTTAAACCTCATTATGAATTACTTGCTCGATCAAGAAGAAATTATTAACGTATCAGGTGCAATGTCGGATATAAAAATTGTAAATATAGGCGTACCACAAGGGTCTACCCTTGGTCCAATCTTATTCTTAATTTACATTATTGACCTCCCAAACTGCCTAACAACTCCAGCCGACTGCCTACTTTATGCTGACGACACAACCATTTACACCGCCCCCGAAAAATATCCATATCATAACACAGCAGCTAAATAACGACCTTGCAAAACTTAACATGTGGTGCGACAGGAATAATCTGGTAATTATTCCATCTAAAACACAATTCATGTTATTTATTTCCCGTAAGCTCAGGCACGATAATGTGAACATACTCATTAACTCCCACCCCATATTCCCAAGCAATCAATGCTTGTTTCTCGGTGTTCAACTGGACTGCTCCCTTAACTTCACTGCACACATTCAGGATTTAAAAAAGAAGACGACATATGGTAGTAGGGTTTTGCTAAAAGCGCGTCAATATTTTTGCTTATCAACGCTCATTTCCCTGTACTATGCATTTGTTCATAGTCACATCAACTACTTTATCGTATCTTGGGGACTTACTTATCATTCGCACCTCACCCCCCTTCAGCACATTCAAAACAAGCGGTTCGACTGATAACATCCAGCCAGTACAACGCGCATGTGCCCCCACTTTTTCGGAAACTAATCCTTTTTACCGTTGACAAACTCGTTCTGTATAACCTGGGAATATTTGCTTACCGTTTAACCAAAAGTTCGGTATAATTATACATAATCAATAGAAAGCAACTTAACAATCCTAACAACACACGGTAATCACTTCAAAACAACTATCTTCTTACAAGAGTGCGCACAAACTATTGAAAACAAACGGTACAATTCGCTGCTATAAAGAACTGGAACAGCCTCCCTCTTGAACTTAAAGATCTGTCGCCTCTGTCTTCATTCAAACACTCACTCAGGACATTTTTATCCCGGTAAATATTGTGGTCGGTTTTTTACTGTGATTACTTAGAAGATTTAATATTCCGCATATGTTCTTCATGACCAACATTTAAATCTATTGCACTGTATAATTATGTATTCTGTCTTCAAAAATATTTCTGTCACACAAACTTATATTATTTTATTGGCGTTGTTTGTCGTATTTTTCCCATTATCTACTGTACGCGCGACTGCATTTTCTGTACCTTTTTATACAACTTCTCGCGTTTACTAACAACAGGTACCCCTAGAGTGTTTACTTTGGACCTCTTTCTGTATATTGTGTTTTAAGACAGTCACCACGATCTAATAAACCTTGTTTCAATTAAAAATATATATAAATACATACGTGATCCTAATGTTTTTTTCGGCCCCTTGAATGATCTTTTTCAACGCTGATGTAGAAGTCGTCACCACCGCTTCTGTTTCTACTAGTGCATGCGTCATCGTGCCGCTTTCAGCACAACCTTTTGTCATCAAGGTGAAATGCACGATAACAAAACTATACTCCAAACTCGCTAAAAATGTCTACTCCAAGAGTGTTGCACAACCTTTAGTGAAGACGGTGTCGAGCAATTGTTAAGTATTCGGAGCGACCAGTAGTTTGGTGAAAGGATTTCAGCCGACCTCGCAAAGTAGACGTTTTCGTTTCTCGGGTTTTTTTCGGTCATTCCCGATGCTGACGAGCGCAAATGCTACTTTCTGACGAAGCCTCGGTGTGCGCTCGCTGTGATTAGAATGGGTCGTCAAGGGTGCATCAGAATTTTCATCTTCAGGTAGACTAAAGGACCCATTCTCCCCTTTTTGTGCAAGCTGCCGGACTACTACGATCGGAGCTAGCTGGCTTTGAGGAATGTCTTATAAGGGTTCGGCTTTCACGAATTCGGGAAGGAACCTTGTTCTCGAACCCATATTGTGGAGGTACTGCCTTTTCTCTTACATCCTCAACCCCACTCTTCCGGTCGTATGACAGGTTGCAACTGCTAAGTCTTCTTTGACTGCGACAGGAACTATCTCGTGTTTATCACACTTGTCGTTTGTTCTTAAGCTTCAATACACCTGGCCGCAGGATCCCACGCGCACGTCCTTGTATTCAGCCTCAACTTCCGCCTAGTGGAATGTACAACTGAGGGCTTAAAGGACGGGTTGTTTTTTAATAGAAATAATGAATCCAGCACTGCACAAATCGTCTTCGCGGATCTGGTAGGAGCACGAATCGCTGCCGTGCATCTCACGTCGCATTGGACGGAGCTTCTTTTGCACCACCATCCTACATAATTTATACTTCGACGGATGTCTGGTCCCCACGCTATCCTCAGTCACAATTCAGTACATCATGACGTGCGCAAATAGAAATGCCGTGTTTTACCGTATTTTTTGGCTTCATATACAGGAAAGCCAGGGGCTCTGGCTGTACCATTACCAATCATTCGTTGACAGCGGGTGGAACTCGGAAAGGATAGCATTCATCCTCACGCTTACGATGTCAGAAACGTTCTTGTGGCCGCCGGTTGCCGCCTCGAAAGAAATTGCTCCCATACGTCTGGAATCACCTCACTCAACCATTAAATGTTGCATAGTTATGCCATCATACGACGAATAGACGAGAGTGGGGTTACCGGTGGGCTTCTGTTCGCGAGCGGACGAGAGTGGGGTTACCGATGCGTTGCCCGTCGAACGTCGTTTGTCAGTGATCAAAAATTGTCACTGGTGGAGGGCATGTTCGTCTGACCGAAGCGGCGTTGGTGGTGAGTCTCAATACTGCGGCCTTAGGGACTTTAAAAACAGTGTTCAGCCGGCTCAGAAAATGACAAAAAAGGCCTTCAATTATGTACGCTCTACTTCCTCATGGTCGAGAATATCGTGTGTTTTTTGTTTTGTCTCGTACATTCACGTCTATGCTTTCGGACCGGTCAATTGTCTGTTGGATGATGTGCGCGACGGTGATTTGTCTTGCAAAAGCTCATCATCATCATCATCATCACCAGCCTGTCTACGCCCACTGCAGGGCAAAGGCCTCTCCCATTATTCTCCAATTACCTCGGTCCTGTGCCAACTGTGACCAATTTATCCCCGCAAACTTCTTGATCTCATCTGCCCATCTAACTTTCTGCCGCCCCCTGCAGCGCTTGCCTTCTCTAGGGATCCACTCTGTTACCCTTAATGACCAGCGGTTATCTTGCCTTCGCATTACATGCCCTGCCCAAGTCCATTTCTTCTTCTTAAATTCTACTAATATGTCTTTAACACCAGTTTGCTCCCTGACCCACTCCGCTCTCTTCTTGGCCCTTAGAAGAGAGCGGAGTCAGCAAAACTTAGAAGTAAGCAAATGCTCACTTACTTGCAAACAATTCAGCAGTAGCGCACTAACTTTGCGAAGGATGCGCTGCTGCCTGCGTACCTTGTCTGCTGTACACTTACTATCAGTCATTCTTAAACAGTGAGAATACCATGGCGACCTCATGCCGCAGGCTGGGCTCAGCAACAGAAACAGCAGTCAAGATGGGGGCGTTCTACTGACTTGAAGTTGTAGGGGACTTCGGTCGTCTGCTTGTTCACGTGGGGTCATCTCCCCGGTTTTCGGCCCCAAATTGTAGCAAAAGACCCATGCGAGGTAGACTGTGGCCATGGATGCCCCTAACGAGTCCGTAAACAAATTGGCCAGACGAGATGCTAGGGTTGATAAATATGACTGGAGCTTACGCAGTGCGATATTTATTAGAGCTATCAGATGTAGCACGTCAAGTGCCACCCCCTGCAACTTCCTGAAACTTACGGTTACCTTTTACAGTTCCGAGCACTCAAGTTCACCACCTTGCTGCAGCAGTCGAAAACACATGGGCTGCTTGAGGATCATCATAATTGAATTGGCGATGGCTAGATCCTCGGAGAAGACGTTAATGAAGTTTGATTACTACTTGATCACTCAAGGATAAATAGTGCATTCGACCTGTGGGAACAGCAGAGAGAGATAAGATGTAGTACGTGAAGGGATAGCAAGAGCGTTGGTTTAGTACACTAGGGTTTTGGGATGTCGGGTTAGTGAATTTATATGCCCACCAATACGCGTCCCCTCGCTTCTTCTAGAAGTTGGGTGAAAAGCAGTATATGAAAAGCACAAACATTAACATTTACCGTTTCTTCTTGTTTCATGGGTGAAGTTGGCAGTGAGCCTCTATGGTATTTTCCTCAGAAAATTTTGGATACTTTCATTTTCTTAATATACGAATTTTATTGCGGTATCTGTTAGCCTTCCAAGGAAGGCTATGGAAACCACGTTATCAGATACTGTTTTACGAAGACTTTATTGGTCTCTTACTGGAACGGCTTTTCCACTGAGGGTGCTCCCATCATGCGCCACTCAACATTTACGCAAAATCTTACGTGTTTCTCTCCAGATTAAATACTGAGACTTGTTTTTTGTACCTTATGTGTATAAGTATTACATCTATACGTCAATGGTACAATCATGTGCCTGCCAGCAGCTGCATGATGTCCTTTTATTCTTCGCGTTTTTTAGGATATATAGCCCTGTTTTATTTGTATCCACCCTGCATAAGCATTTCTAGTTGTATTCGCATGCCATTTTATATGTAATACTGGGGCCCTTAAGGTGTTAAATTGAGGTGATATGATGAGAATCTGTTACCGCTGCCTGTTTTTTATCAGCCGCATGTCGCGGATGTTTTGCATGTTTTTATGCCGCAATGCTCCCATGACCATTTTATTCAATGCGGATGTTTTGCCTACATGTTTTTCTGTTGCAAATAATAAACGGTGGATTTCTGTTCTTTGTGGGTCGGCGTCACTTCGTCCATTCAGATCTGGCTCGCGAAACCTTCACACTTGAAGGAGGGTCCTTCAGTGACGCCCAAAGTTGATTCTTTTTTTTTTCTTTCCCTTGGTAACGTTCAAGCCTTGATTCCCTCGCGAGCTATATGAGCCCTCAAAAATCCGAAGGTTTTCAGAACGTCATTGCAACTGTCTGTCTTTTTCAGGCCGCTAACGAATTTCATGCGCTATGATCGGAAGACTAGGTGCGTCGAAGGCCATCTGTACCACTAGCATTAGCATCCGAGAACCAGCGTGGAATGTTTAAAAACATCCAGCGCACTCCCAGACTGGAAAACCAGGCTTGCGGGGCCTGGAATGGCCGAAAGCTACTCTACAAATTCTGTCAGTGACTCGCCCTTATCGCTGAAAGGTAACCCTTATTCCCCTTGCGTGCCCCAAATGAAGCATTTCCTTTTTTTGTTACTCGGCATTTTGGAGTGATATACCGGCCTATGTTCGAAGTATTTCGCAGCTACAACTATGCCGGTACGCGAGAAGGCAGTTTCTTCCGTAAGGGTTGCTGAAAAAGAAGTCTTGAAACCTAAAACCGAAAGCGCCTGATCCGCTATCAAACAACACGCAGTCGATTCTCAATCTGATGGCTCAACTGATAGAAGCAAAGACCAAGTTTGAAAAGCAACTGTTGAAACTGGGAGCTAGCAGGCTAAAAGTGAAGCTTTATCGGATAAGCGGGCGTCACAAGGTACATAATGCAGTTGTTGCTGCAGCGTGTCTTTGCAAGTACACTTTGTCGTGCGAACGAACTCGGGTCATAATGAGAAAACAAACAGTGTTTTACTTTATTTACGAATTGTAGGACTGCCAACAAAGTCATGGCATTTTCAGATAGCTTGGTGACAAGCAGGATTTTACCGATTGCTTTGCGGTCGGCTGCCGGTGTTTGGAGACATCAGCAGAAGCCATTTGGGAACATGATAGACTTCAAGGAATGCTTTCAGCTTGAGTGTCTGTCTCCCGGGTATGAGTAAAGGATCAAAGACAAACTTTGTGGACAGACACAGCGAGAGGGTGAAAGCCTCTTCTATGCAGAACCTGTACGAGGGAGCGAAAGCGGCGGCAGCAAAGTTTAGAGTCGTACTTGCGGTCTCATTGGTTCTCCGACTTTGATAACGTCGCCAAGGAGGACCCAGTGATATTAGCTTCGCTGATGGCCACTCAATCCTACCAACCGTCGCCTACTAAAGAGGCCTGCTTGGAGGTTTCTATCGCGTGCATCTTCCAGGCCCCATCCGGAAGAGACCAGCTGAGATGCCACGGGCAGTGAGAAACGCAGCGACCCAGGAAGGCAGTGCTTGTCGTAGGTGCGGGGTCCGACAACCGGCAACTTCGGGGGAATGGCAAGAGGCAAAAAGCGGAGAGCAGCCACGGCGGAAATGGGCGCAGCGCTTGCTCACCCCAGCGGTGCGGCGCCACCGTGGGAGATGGTTGCAGCGGTGGCTCACCCCAAGCGGTGCGGCGCCACCATGAGAGATGGTGGCAGCTCCGACTCAACCGAGATGTGTGACGCCACCCTGGGGGATGGTGATTTCTGCCGCGCTACCTCATCCCAGCAGTGCCGCGCCACTGTGGGAAGCTGTTGCAGCACTGACTCATCCCAGTTGTGCGGAGCCAGCGTTGGAAGCTGTTGCACCGCAGACTCACCCTAGGGGTGCGGCGTTACCATGGGAAGTCATTTTCCATCACAGAGACCCCTCTGCGGTCAGGTGCTACTGAGGGAGAGCAATTTGTGTCGGGGTGACCAGAGGCAAGTAATGCAAGGAGGAGACACATTTCCTAACTATCGCCCCCCAATCCCTAAAACCATCGTCAACGACTCCGTGAGCGAATCACCCCAGGCTCGCCACTCCAAAAGGAGAACAGCAATGGTACAGCAGTCCAAGAACTTGCGCACTGCCAGATCGGTGAGTCCAGAAAACCACTCTATTCCTGTCAAAACGCAGCCAAACAGCGCAAACGATAATGCGCTAGTCTTCTGATCATCTCACCATCCCAGGGACCGATGGTGCTCAAGCTCTCGCCGAAAGCAATGAGAGGCGTTGATAGATATTGCAGCAGTGCACGGGGCCGCTGACGCAGCAATGCATGACCCGTTTCTGCCAAAGCTGCCAAAACCGCCCCAGAAACGATCAGCTAAGACGGCAGAGGCAGAAGCACAACCAACTACCTTGAACTATGCCGCGCCATACATATACGCCGTGGAAGGCCGCGGCAAGGGGCCGAAGTCACAAAAGCGTCCACAAGCATACAACGATCTGCGCACGGTGAGCTGTTGGCCGTGGGCTCTTCGAGAGCATGCGCGAAGCCTAGACAATGCATTGTTCATATCCATAAAGGGAGCCGGCCGAAGGGCCCCGCCCTCCTTGACAATGGCAAAGCCATTTCCGTGTTTGATACCTTGTTGGAAAACGGTTGGAAAGCACCATAATCAAAACAGCTTCATATCAGGTAGTGCCGAAAGCATCAGCAGCGACGCTTACTGTTCTCGTCAATCGCCGCAAACACACGCAGCGTTTCTTGCACATTAGGAGTCCTTAAAGGCGACAAAAATCACAGAATCTAGCACAAACGTTGCACAACCAGAGACACGCGCCACGAGATCCCTGCACCCCTCCTCCAGTTCAACGCAGAAGCGATCAGTACGCCAACGCCTTGAAGAAGCGTCGCGCCCTTTCAAGGGAAGTCAAGGAAGACGACTATTCAAAATTTGTACGAGCCCTTTTTACAGCCCTCAGGTACCACCTTGCTCCCATGACACCAAGCTTCTTCAAAACTATTCTGGCGAGCATGCTGAACCTAGAACGTGTCATTTTAGGGTTTACTGCGAAGCTCCTACCACAGTTTAATGTGCCTTCCGAGCATGATGGCCTTTAATTCAAGATTCTTTCGGGGTGAAGTCCAACGCTGCCAACATGCAAGAGGCCTCAAGCCCCCCTTTTTGGACATTAAACAGTTTGGGTTTATAAACAATTTCCCCATAATTGTCATTTGCGAACCGAATGCAACAGACGCATTCAGGCTCTCTCGATATGAAGCATTAGTGTCACCAGCTAGTGATGCTTCTAGTAAAGTCCTGGTTTTCGTCCGACGGGAACTAACATATGATCTCCATTCTGTGGAACCTCAGAACAGAAACCAATACATTTTCCTCACAGTAAAGAGGAAAAGTGTCTCGTTCACACTAATAGGAGTTTATCTCCTGCAGGATGCTTCGATTCTAACAGATTAGACAAAATCATCAGAGACACCCCTGGTCCTTGTGTCGTTATGGGAGAATTTATTGCCCATCATATGCTCTGAACAACCCACAGAAACGATCCAAGAGGTCAAAAACTGGTTTCACCGGCGTCCCGTCATGAGGTTTGCTGTGTCAACGATGGCAGCCCAACATTTCTTCGCGGTACGACGTATAGTAGCTGTATGGATTTGGCTTTTGTATCGAGAAGTCTTTTTGATAGCATTCAATGGTTCACAGACATGAAAACGCGTGTAAGTGACCACCTTCTAACATACCTGAGGATCGAGGGCTTTGATGAGCTTCTTCCCGGGAAAATAATTCGACGAATGGACTGGAAGAGGTGTAAATCTCGCATGGAAGATCTGTGCTGCGAAGGGCCCTCCTCGACTTTTGAAAGTGCCGTAACGAGCACTGCGCAATATTCCATGCGTTTTTTCCGGGTACATCCCAAGCTTACAAAATTTGACGAAGTGCTAGAACATCTCAGAGCTATTCGTCGTCGTGCAGAACGAAGATGCATGCGCACTAAGACATTTCATGACCTTCTGGAGGCCCGATGTACAAAGAAAATATTCAACTTCGCATCGTACAAGTACAAGCACAGCGCTAGAAATCGTTCTACGAAAAACTTGATCCTCGGAAACCTGTATCTCACATCTGGAATACTGTCAGGGGCCTTCGAACAAGAACACAGCAACGTCGGCCTATCAGTGCTTTGGCGCTTCATCAGAAACGCCCAGAGGTCGACGTAGTGAAGGACGTTTGCTTAAAAATTACCAATGGTGCAGCTTCGACCTGCCAATCGGCATACGCGTCGTCCCCGTATCACGCGACTCCTGCATGGACGTCCCATTTTCAACAGAAGAGCTTGATGCGGCGTTACATCTGCGCCGCAGTAGATCTTCACCAGGACCAGACGTAGTGGCGTAAGCCACCCTGCGTCACCTCGGCCAAAAGCCCGTCACACTCTTTTGTATCAGCTGAACCAGTCATGGCAAGATGGTTTGGTCCCTGAGGATTGGAAGGGTAACCGCCTGCTCCCAGTTCTTAAAGCAGGCAAGTCTGTCCTTGACCCGGCATCATATCGTCCTATAGCCCTTTCAAGCTGCATTAGAAAATGAATGGAAAGGATGGTTTTAGGTCATTTGGATTGGTACCTTGAGAGTTGTAAAATTTACCCCCATGCTATGGCTGAATCCGACGCGGACGTTCATCCATCGACCGCGTAATTGACCTCGTCACCTCGGTACAGCACAACAAATAACTCAAACATTTATCAGCCGCTTTGTTTCTATACATAAAAGGATGGGCGATAGCGTAATACATGACGCCGTTCTTGGCGGCCTACAAGGTGCAGGAGTCGGTGGACGGACATTTAGATGGATCCAAAGCTTTCTATCAGGAAGATATTTTTTCGTTGAGACTTCAGAAGGGCCCAACATCACAGCACTTTGTTTCTCGTGGAGTACCGCAAGGATGTGTGCTTAGCCCTACATTGTTTAACCTCACGTTGATAGGACTTACTACGGCATTACCAACAAACGTCCACCTCTCCATCTATGCTGATGACATCTGCATTTGGGCATCAGGAGTTTCACGCCCTCAGATTCGGGCCCGACTTCAGAAAGCCGCAACACTAACATGTTTGTTCCTGCGTCAAAAAGGCCTGGCAAATATCTCCGGAGAAATGTGCACTGGTTGCTTTCACCTGGCAAAAAAATGTCGCAGTATAAGATTTCTTTAAATGGACAACATATTCCTTACGTCAAAAGCCACCGTTTTCCGGGAGTTATCGTGGACCGGGATCTATCATGAACTTCTCAAGTTTCATACCTGAAAAAAGGCTAACTGCAGTGCTCTAGCTATCTGCAGTCGTCTAGCTATTCAAGTTAATGGCCGGAAAGACGTGGGGTGTCTCCGTCCACTTAATGTTACGCCTATACGATGGCCTGTTTCTCGGTGTTTTGCGTTACAGTCTGCCTCTATTAACCAACACATCTAAAACCAACCTACAGGCAATTCAGGCCACACAGGCCCATGGTCTTCGTACATGTCTCGGTCTCGCGCTTTGCGCCTCAACTGTGGCCACAATTTTCGATGCAAGGCATCGCCCAATCACAACCCACACGACAGTGGTGACACCGAGGGCACACACTAAGCAACTCACCAGGTTGCCCCATCACCACCTTGCCTCCCTGCCTTCAACACGACCGCAGGGATCTTTTTGTAAGGTGGTTGCCGCCTACAGTGGGGGCTTGCCTTCGAGCTATGCACCTCCGTCTCGGCCCTCGTCGCCAATTTGATGCCTCTCAAAGTCACAAGGGCACCTAAACATCACGGGAATAAAAACGACAGTGGACCCTCCACCTAGCGGTCTTCAACAGCTATCACTACTCTTTCTACATGAAGCAAACAGCGACCGGGTCCATGCCTACACGGATGGGTCGGTCACCACATCCAGTTCTGCCAGTGCTCTTATGGATCGCCAGAAAGATGGGTTGTGCTATGCGACTCGACGTCCGATCTTCAGTGCATCGAGTCTGCCCTCCGCCGCGGCCCATACGAACAACTTGTTGCTGAAATCCGGTGCTTATATGGCACATTAGTCAGGCATAGACATGATATTGTTTTCGAATGGCTCCCAAGCCACTGCGGAATTACTGGGGACGAACAGGCGGATAGAGCGGTTCATGGCGGCCACACAAGTGCAAGATTGACCCGCATCCCTCTATCACACAGTGATGCAGCAAGGTCGCTGCGGTCCATTGCCCGGGAAGTCACTCTCGCTAAGTGGCATACACCAGAGTTCTCCAACGCTCGTCTTTACTCGCTCAACCCAGATTTGCAGCGCCACCTACCTAATAACGTGCCACGCTTGGACGTCACCTTACTTTGTCGCCTGGGGCTAGGTGCGGCCTTCACGGGTGCTTCCTTCAGAACCATTGGAAGGGTCAACAGCCCTGCTTATAATGCGTGCCCCACCGACAAGACCATTAAACACATTCTTCTGTGCCATTGTGACCGCTTCATAACGCCGAGGCAACAGCTCTCCATTACACTTCGCCGACTAAACGACCACCCCTTTACAGCGCAGACAATATTGTGGCATAGGCGTTGTCCGTCACAGGCCGAAAAGGCTATAAAAGCCTTGCTGCTCTTTTTTAAGGACACGGGCCTGTCTGAACGATTGTAGGGACATTACTATAGTGCAGTGCCCTTAGTTCGCCATCTTTATCATTGAACCATAATTGTTTTGTGCATTTTCTTGTTGTGTGCGTTGTTAGTACCGCCTTTCTAGTTGCCTGGTCACGCCTTGTGTTTTTCTACTTTTCTTTCTCTCATTTTCTTCTTTAAAATATACTGCTGTACTTTATTTCCCTTTCATTTCCTGTATCCCCTCCACCACGAGGAGGGTAGCCAACCGGACAATATTCTGGTTAACCTCCCTGCCTTTCCTGTACAATTCCGTCCTTCCTGGTTTTTCCTGTCCGGCCATTCTGGGCCTCGAGTTGATGGCCAGGACAGGGCTAGTGCTTGACGTAAAGTGCGGCAACTACCACTATTGCCCTGCAACACAGCCAAACAGCTTTGAAGCAAGACTGTCCCAATAACGGTCACCGTTGCTCACAGCAGAAACCTCTGGTGGGAAGGTTGAAACTGACTGGGAAACAATCATGCATTCGTTCGCAGGACCAGTGGAAGAATATTCGCGGCTGGCAGCTGTACTACACCCTTTGCAGCCCATATTCACGGAGGCTTCTGTGACAGTGGACATTTTCGAACACCACATCGAGACCGGTGGTCCACGTCCACTACGGTTCAACCCAAGGCTCTAAGAGTGTACACAAATAACCACAGCTGCACAGAGCCCTGGAGGAGATGGTAAATACGGAAGCGGTGAGGAAATCAAAGAGCCCTTCCGCATTTCCAATTTTGTTTGCAGATAAGGAAGATGGTAGTCTCCACATGTGCGTAGACTGCAGATGCTTAAACGCGATAACCATCAAAGATTCGTATGCCTTTCCATCCATCGATGCGGTTATGTATCCGCTGGGCTCATCAAATGTTTTAACGACACTGGAATGTAGTACAGGTTTCCTAAGGCCCCTGTAACGGAAGAGGATATCGAGAAAACCGCGTTTACTTGTACCTGAGGGCCGTTTGGATTCGTTAGGCTGCCTTTCGGTTTGTCGAATTCCCCAGCAACTTGCCAGCACGTGATCAACATCGTGCTTGGAGAAGCCATCTTCAACTACGCGATGGCTTATATGGATGATGTGGTTGTATTTTGCAAACCTCACAGGAAACCTTCAACCTTCGCAAGATACAAATGGCTGCCAGCAGGACTGAGCTTCGGGTCTTCGTTGTGGACCAAGGTTCAGTCCGAATAGACGAGCAGAAGCTCATGGCGATCTTCCAGTTTCCGAAATCACAGAACGTCAAAAGTCTCCGGCGCTTTCTTCATTCGGTCGCCTTCTACAGGCAATTTATTCCAAACTGCGCGGACTTGGCATGGCACCTACATCAGCAGCTAAGGAAGGGAGCCAGGTTGTCATGGACGGCTGCAGAGGAGAAGGTGTTTCAGGCCCTACGAACAACGACCACCAACACACCAAAGGCACGGTTACCGTATATCAGCCGCCCTTTGTTTGTTAAAACGATGCAGGTGACTACACCATAGAGGCCGTTTTGCTACAGGACCATTGCGGCTAACTGCACACTTTGGCGTTCACCACCAGCATTCTCTCAGCGGCAGAAAATATTTATTTAGTGACGCTGAAAGTGTGTCTTGCCATAGTGTGCGCCCTCCAAAATTTCTGGATGTACTTGGATGGCGCAGATTTCACGTTACAGACTGACCACTAAGCACTGTCGTGTTTGGCACGACTTCAGAACCCTGCAGGCCACCTCGCGTTCTGTCTCGCGCAAGCCGCAGACGCCCTGTCTCGCGCGCCCCTACCAGCAGCAGCAGCAACCAGAACCACCGGTCATCGTGGTTACAACGCCTGCAGAATCCTGGGGAACCCTGGTAAGTCGCCGCAAGACGCTTCAAACACAGCAAGCCAACGACCAGTACAACCGCACTAGGGAGTTCATTATGGCCCCAGAGAACGACAATACTGCGGCGGCCGAGCACGCGACTACGACTGCTACGTCGAAAGCCAGGACGGCCAGCTACTTCGGTACATTCGAAGCGCAGACACCGGCACTGGTGAGACATCTCTTCCGGGTATTCGTACCAATGCGCCTAAGGGGGTATTTTCTGGAACATTACCACGACACTACCCTTGAAGGTCATAGCGACGAACAGAAAACAAATGGGAAGCTAAGCGCCTTTTTCACAGGGCCTTGCATGGCAAAGGAGATAATGAAACACTCCCAGACAAGCCCAGTTTGCCAGTCTGCAAAACCACCTGGCCTCATGAAGTCAGTCGAGAGCCGCTTCCCTTGGGAAATCGCGGCGTGCGATGTTAAGGGACTGTGCCCATGTACGGTGAAAGGCAATCGCTACCTCCTGGTCATCACAGGTCATTTCTGCATGTGGGTTGAGCTGTATGCGTTATGTAATTTGTATTCAAAGTTGATCTGTGACAAGTTGTTGGTTACTGTCACCCGCTTTGGATTTCCGGAACAACTCATAATGGGCAATGCGACGTACTTCACCAGCAAGAACTTCATGGACACTTGTTTAGTTCAGGGAGTAGTACATAAGAAGACTACTCCGTACAATCCACAAGCAAACATAACGGAACTTGTCAACAGGATCTTAAAGATGAGGTTCGTGGCCATCACTGAACGCCACAAAGGCTGGAATGCCCACCTCTCGGAAATGGCGTTTGCAACTCGGAATACGGTCAATCGCTGCACTGTCTTCACACAAGCAGCCCTGCTGTTTGACTGCGTCCTGTGTTTTCCTATTAAACTCTCCTTCAGAGACCAGGCAGAGGTGCGCACTCGCACTTATGGTTAGTATGCGCAGGATTTTCGCAGCAACCTGAACGAGACACACACGGATGCCAGGCAACACCTGGACGTGGCACGCCTCACCCCTCGAACACCGCCGACGGTACGACAAGGAATGGCGCCAGGTTGAGTTTTCGACGGAGACCTGGCACTGCGCGCACACAGGCGTTCACCGATGCAGCAAAGGAGTTTCCTGCTTCCCTGGCTGATCGAATGTGACGTCCCTTGAAGGTAGTAGAGTGCACATCTCGGTGATTATCGCCTTAGAAACCCGCATGGCGGGCGGGTTACGGTCTCCGTAAGCAGTGACTACCTGAAGCGATATTATAAACGGCTCTATGAAGAGGAAATCCAAGCTTTGTCATGCTCTTCCAGGATACGCTACCCGCACAGCGGTACAGCAAAAGGGCTCGAGCGAGAACACCCCCTCAGCTGATATTCACCTCAAACCGCCTAGAGAACACTTTTTTTAGCAGTAGCTCCGTAGCGCTTCTCGGACAACTGCGGAGTTGTCTGGTCTTGGGGGGGAAGGAGTGTAGAGACGAAGCCCCTACGTGTGCACGCGCCGGGCGATTATGGTGCAGTGAGCGCGCGTCGAATGGCGATGGTGATGTCATGGCGCCACGTGCCCTTGCGTGCGTGGGCGACGACCAATGAGCCGCAACAAACACGTGCAGTGCGCGTAAACCTAGGAACATGTCACAGCCAACACAGTGGCCTAAAAGTGCCCCTCACCAGTGCAGTGGTCGGGAGTTGGAAGACGGGGCCCGGCCACTCCGGATCGTCGGGTTGGTAGCGGGACGACGCTGTGTTCTGTAACCACGAGCCTTGGCCATTCGGGACTTGCAGTGCATCTGGTGAGCGTGGACGGTGTAGCATAGAGGAAGAGACTGGAACGTTTTGGGGGTGTTATGGGACCACCGTCCTATTTTTTGCACACTGGAGGCAGCTAGCTTTCCTAAGTCGCGATGCTCCCATGACTACTTTATTCTAATTCTATGTGGGTGTTTTCCCAATATATCTTTCTGTTGCCCGAAATAAACCGGTGATTTCGGTATGTTGTGGGTCGGCGTGGCTTCATCGGGCGGGGACAGGCTCCCGCACTCTTCACACTGGAAGTAGAGTCCAAGATGTACCTGACATATAAACTTGTTTTAAAAACCTTTGGATGCCAATACAGTATGCATTAGTCAATTTCTGGTAACTTCAATAAGAGTTGTATATGGTACGCTAGAAAATACGCGCATAAATAAAGACATTTAGTAGCATTCAGGCAGCTGTCACCTAACACTTTTCCGGCTATATTGTGTGCAACTAAGTGTCCTGGTTGATGCCGAGGTCGTGCGCCACAAAAGTTCTAAATGCCAAGGACCCCAAATATATCACGCTGGTCCGACGCACTAATCCACGTTAATTGACCGGTTCATTCAGGAAATATAAATTAACCACAAAGCAATCACAGTAATTCACAATGCCTCACCCACGAATTTCACTAATCCACCCCTTTCTACATGCTAATCGGCATGAATTGATTATAATTTATGCGCCCCTTAAATTTTATGATGACCAGATGCAAGATGATATAAAAATACGGATGCATCTACTAAAAAGTGCATATAACAAGGCCCCAAACTTTTTTTAATGCTCATGCTTCCTTTGAGAAGTAAGCAAGGGACGAAATGGCACTGTACAAGAGCAAATGCAATTCACGTAAAGCACTGAGAGTGTCTGGGTCTTGCTGGTTTTTTAAATAACTGCCTTTTCAATGTATAATAATTGAGGCTGCACGTGAAGGCCTTCACAAGTGGAAGGAGATGCATATAGTTAACGATACATTAAAAATTTACACGATTTTAAACGCCGTGCACAAAGAATGCTGACTAATAACCCATGTCGTATCGGAATATACCTTTTAAATTACTTTATTCTAAACGTTAAAAACATGGTGGCTGGGTCACATCGCATTCCTTCAATGCTTTTCTGGTCATAAAACTCTGCCGTAACTGAATTAAGGTGCCGATGCGAGTTATTCGTTACTTCAATTTGGGGAGAGAAAGGGACAGGCACAAGTGGAGGCAGGAGAGCGCCCCTTTCCTGTCACTTTTCAGTCCTCCACTTGTGTCTGGCGCTTAATAGGTTCCGTCATGACACTATTGCAGGGGTTTCCTATGTCGCGGAAGCTTCGCGGGGCGGAGGGTGGAGCACAGTAGGGGACGGACGAAAACTGCGCGTTGCATCAACGAAGCTAGGCTCTCCCATGGAACCCAGAATCACCGTCAGGTTGTTTTCGTAGTTTTAATTAATTAATTTGAATTTATGTTTCGCCTTCGGTCATATTGTGCGGTGACAGAGGGGTGAAGTGCCCTGGACCTACCGCTTACCAGGTTGGTGCTCTGGTTACAGGGGTACAAGCGAAAAGTTAACAGTTGTTTAGAGAGGTGGACAGGTTTCGATTTTCCTTTCGAAGAATCGAAAAACGCTTTAGTTGCGGTTGAGTTTCAACCGGTCAACTGTATAAATTCATCAGACAAAATAAAACAATAATGCCATGTTGAAATTTCAGGCATATGTGTCCAGCATTATCATCACCATTATCAGTTATTCAATGCGCACTGCAGCTCAAAAGACCTCTCCAAAATATCTCCAATTTTCCCGCTGCTATTCTAATCAGACCAATTTATCCCCGAAAATTTTAAATAATATCTGCTCATTTACCTTCTGCCACCCCGTCGCACGTTTTCGTAAACTTGGGATTTTCTATGTTACCCTTTATGAGCAATGGTTTTTCTTGTCTTCGCATTATAAACTGTGCCCACACCCATTTCTTCATAATTGCTTTTACTATGTCCTTAAGACACGTTTGATCCCTGACCCACTCTGCTCTCTCTTGTCTCTTAATGTTACATATATCATCTTCTGTTTCATTGCTCGCTGAGTCGTCCTGAAATAAGCTGAACCCTTTTTAGTGAGCATCCACGTTTCTGCCCCGTAGGTGAGTAATGGTTAGATGCAGCTGTCATACACTTACTTCTTAAGAGAATGTCAGGCTGCCATTCTATATTTGGGAAGGCCTGCCGAATGCACTCCACCGCATCCTTATTCTTTTTATAATTTCGGCCTCATGATTGGGATCAGTTGTCAATACCTGGACTAAGGAGAGATATTCGCTCGCCACTTCCATTGAATCGCTGCCTGTCTCAAACCTCCGTTCTCTCCGTAGGTGGTTGGAGCAGTACTCAAATTTTCTGCATATTAACTTCACTTCCAGGATTCGTCTCTGCTTGTCCACTTGAGTAATCATGCTTTGCAATCTATCCGCAAAGTTACTTAGCAAGTTAACGTCATCACCAAATCTGAGGTTACTGAGGTATTCTCCATTACTCTTACGGACACCTGTTGCAAATCCAGTAAGACGTTTGCTGGGCGAGTTGGTTAATTATACAAAAATAAGATTTAGCGCCACAAAATATACACGGCTGACAAAGACATGTCCTAGGGCCCGTCCAGTGTTTACTACCGTCCGTGTCTTTCGTTGTGCTAAATCTTATTTCTCAATGCGGCGTTCTGAATACCTCTTTTAAACATGCTGTCATTTACACTGGAGAAATTTTCTCTCATTCTCTGACGCGCTTCCCCGTAGGTATTTTACTGTTTTTCTTATGAAGGACGATGGTGGCTGAAGACCCATTGTAGATATCCTTTTGTATTCTTATCTAATGCTCGTCTACCACCTGACTCCGCAGTGCCCGAACGACCTAAATTAAAGCATTCTCATAATATTGGAAGGCTGTATATAGGGCTCCAGCAAACTCCGCAGATTTCTTTATCCCCTTATTTATCGTTTCCATGCGGTTATTGTTGTATACCGTTCACAAAACCCGGATTGTTCATCGGTGTTACTGAAGTCTAAAGAGGCATAGATTCCTTTAGTTATTACCTTGGTAAGTACCTTGTTGGCGACTGGCAGCAGGCTGATTGGCCTATAATTTTTCTAATGCTTTATCTCACCTTTCTTATTGATTAGAAAAATGTTATCGTTTTTCCAAGATTCATGAACACCTGCGATAATTCGGCACTGCGCATACAGCTTTGCCAGTTTTTTTATAACAACATGCCGCCATTCTTAAGTAGGGCTGCTTTTATCTGATCCGCAGCAGGTGCTTTGCCCCCTTTCATTTCTTTCAAAGCCTTTCTTATTTCTTTGGTCGTTACTGCCAGTATGTCCGTTTCCTCTGAACTACTTCTGCGTTCGTTATTATCCTGCATGTTGCGGCTACTGTACAGATGTTTAAAAACTCTGGTAGAACTATTCTCTCCCGATTGGGACCACATTGCCTTTGTGGTCTTTATATTCGAACATCTGAATTTTTCCCATGCCTACAACCTCTTCCCTCCTTTTTTGGCAACCTCCGTTCTTTACAGCATGCTCTATCTTATCCAAGTTACATTTCCGTATGTCAGCTGTCTTAGGCTTATCGATTAACTTCGGGAGCTCCGCTGGTTCTATTCTGTCAGCTGGAGTAGAGGTTGCCATGCCTTGCCCTTTCCTGATTAGATCTTTCCTCTCGTGGGAAAGCTTACGAGTCTCTTCTCTAGAGATCATAGCACCTACTTCTACTGCACACTCCTTGATAATGCGGGCGAAATTGTTTGGCGGCTTCCTGTGTCGTAAACTGTGCTTTCTCTTTTAAAGGTGACAATCGGTCCAGCAGCGAGATCTTATATTGTTCAAATTACCGTCTTATGTTTACCTATTAACCAGCTTATTTTGTACTCACTTTTTACAGACCTCCTAAACCATAGCCTTATTCGGGATCTTAACATAGGGTTGTCACTACACCTCATCCTTTGGGGCCCTTCCACATTCCGCACGACGCGAGCGTTAACGTAAAGTATGAAATCTACTTTGTTTTGAGGGTCCCGATTCGGGCTCCTCCACGTCTACTTCTGCCTCTCCCGTTTGCATCAGGAGGCATCTATGATACGTACATTATTCGTTGTAGAAATTCTACTAATAAGTCCCATCTGTACTTTCTGGAACCCAGACGATAGGTTACTAACTGCCTTGTCTCCATGCTGCTTCTTGCCTACTTTAACATTTAGGCATCTCAGAACTACGGTATACTGTATTTTTGCTTTAGCCATGGCCGATTCCATATCTTCATGGAAGCCTTCAAATAGCTGGACGACTGGACTGGATGTAGGTGCATAGTCCGGTACCACCCCGAATCTTTACCTCATATAGGCCTTGGCTCAACACCGGCTACCCTTTTGTTTTGCGATATTCTTCGTATGTTGCCAGAAATTCTTTTATTGACTAGAATTCC
Organism: Haemaphysalis longicornis; assembly: GCA_013339765.2. Taxonomy (NCBI): domain Eukaryota; kingdom Metazoa; phylum Arthropoda; class Arachnida; order Ixodida; family Ixodidae; genus Haemaphysalis; species Haemaphysalis longicornis. The sequence continues at coordinate 46,641,760 of CM023448.1, read as the reverse complement.
CACTCCCAGTCCTCTATTGTTGATTAGACAGCGGTACAATATCAGGTGGCCTTTTTCCAGTACGCTCAAGGTTTCACCCGTCCCTCTAAACTCGCTAACACCTATTAAATCAAACCTAAAATCTCGAATTCCTCGAAGAACACTTCTACATTTGCCTCACTAAATAAGGTTCTCGTGTTAAACGTTGCCAGGATCAGGTTAAGGGACTCTTAGTCTGGATTCAGGGACTCTTCACACCCTCTGCCATGTCACATCACCGGCGCCGGGGTCAGTTGCTTCGCCGTCACTAGAGACGTAGGGCAGAAGGTTAATTGGCGTATTTATCGGTGGTTGTGTTGATTACAAAATCAGGGGGGCCAATCCTGCGCTCGTAAAGGAGTGCGTTACCGTTAATGGTCACCGGGATGACGCCGCACCCCACGCCTTTCCTGAAATTCGATCAACGCGCCGATGTTTTTAATCATGTGGGAATTGTGCGGCAACAGAGTTTGAACCATGGTCCTTCTGCAAGCGAAGCTGATGTTCTACCAGTACGCAATGGCCACTTCGGAAGATTAAATTCTTGTTCAAAGAACCTGCCTTACGTCAAGGCAGGATAACAATGAAAGTATGTTCAGCGAATAAAGCGATTAAATACTCAAGCTGATAGCGAAAACAGGCAGGAAAATCTCTAATCTGAACACAAATTTACTCTGTTCAAAAACCGCAGAGCAGTGACAAGTATCGTTTCACCCCTAATGAACAAACTCTAGAGTGAGTACACCAGAAGTAATAGGCGCTGCCTAATATCCCAGCTAGGTCTGATGATCCTGATTCTAAAAATAGTGCAAGTACTGAACTAGGTGAAAACCGTTACGGCGGCATCATTGCCATGATGTTTTGCTTCCGTCATCTGAAATGTTTGTGAACAGAACAATGAGTGTATTGTTATTATTTTTAATATTATACTGCAAGAACTACAGGTAAATATTAATTTACAATTTTCATTTTTAATACACAGAACAGATTAATCGATCAATTAACCAAAGAAAACCCGTAAATGTACCGGGAGGAGCTGCAGGAGGAGAGAAATGTTTATTGGCGCGAAACGTTCTATTGTTGGTGGCCTTCCTAGTCCGGATAGCAGCGAGACGTGGCAGCTGCTCTTGCCCGAGACACGAGGTTAACCTGCGTCTCTAGCAGGCAGCTGGTCAGCTCGCACTCACACAGCCCCAGGGCGGGGGAAGGGATGGGATTTGGGTGGTAGGGGCAAGCCCAGACAAAGTGGTATGTGGTGTGTGGGGTTTTACAGGATGCGGCATTCGTAGGGATACATAGTTGGTGATATGTTGTGTATAATTGTTGTCTTGTAGTATGTCTGGGTTTGTAGTCGTCGCCAAAGTCGTGCATCGTAGGTGTTGAGAGACGGGGAGTAGGAGGGTAGACGAGGCGATTTCGACGGAAGTTCTACAACGTGTCTGTGTAACGACTCAGGACGGGGGGGGGGGGATTGAGGAATTTCGGTGGGTTTTCTCTGCCTTCAGGAAAATTCCCGGGTATTTATTTCGAGGGCAGCTACATGTGCCGCCTGATTCCCTGGAAGGTTGGCATGGCCTGGTGTCCACACGACGTAGATGGAGGGCAGCTTGTGTATACGTCGTAGTATGTTGAGTGCTTGAGGGGAGATACATTCTTTTTGATAGTGGCGGCATGCTTCCTGGGAGTCTGTGATGATTACAATGTAATCTGTCGTGGCTGTGGTTGAAGCTAGAGCTATGGCAGTTTCTTCTGCTGTAGTGGAGGTGGTAGTGGATAGCGTGGCGGACGTCAGGAGGGTTTCCTCGGTGTTGAGGGCTACAAGGACGTGATCATGGCGGTTATGATATGCAGCTGCGTCGGTGTACCTGGTGTTGGGGTCCTTCGAATAGCGTCTCTGGAGATAGCGGAATAACGCTGTTTGTCGGCCATTGTTGTAAAAGGGATGCTTATGGCATGGAAAAGGGGCTACTTTAATGTTGGCACGGATGTCAGGAGGGATACGGGTGGGTGCGTCTGCCGGAGTTATAACGTGGCGGCAAATGTCGCGAGAAGGGTGCGGCCTGTAGGTGTTAGAGACAATCGCGTGAGTTGGTTGGCTTGTTGGGCTTCAGGTATTTGTGACAGTGTATTATGCAGGCCCAGTTTAGGAATGTGCTCAGTTGGCGTGAAGGACGGAAGTCCGAGGGTTATTTTATTCGACTTACGCATCAGGGCATCAAGTTTGGAATATTCTTTTTGTTTCAACTGAACATAAGCTGTCCCGTATGCTATGCGGCTTGTCAGCAGTGCTTTGACGATACAGCACGTGCCTTGTTCCTTTAAGCAATAGCGCTGGATGCAGATGCGTCGAATTAAATCAGTCAGTTGTGTAGTCGTTTGGTGTAATTGTGGTAAAAGTGCCGCCCCCGATCCATCTGTGTGAAGGCGGACTCCTAGAATTCGGAGGGTTTGGACTTGTGGTACGGGAGCAGTGGAGATGGTCACGGTTGGGTCCGGCCAGAGTCCTTCAATGCTTTTCTGGTCACGAAACTCCAGCTCCCGTTTCATACAGTGACAAAAGTTGCCGCTAGGTTCGCCGCTGTCAGCGCGGGGGCATTTCATGCACGCGCCACCCGCGCGCAAACATTCTGCCGAAGCTGGTACCCGTTCAAGGACAGTTGTTGATAGCTCATAAAATATTCTGCTATCATTCATATTTAGCTTGATGTACAATGTGGTTGCTGCACTCGCGTGTGAAAAAGTTTTCTTCGCTTACCTTTGCATGATATCAACGCTTTGATGGAGCCAGTCAGTCATGCCACAGCAGTTATGAATGTGCCTGTTGTTGCGACAGTTCTTTCATCTCGTGCAGGACAGCGTAAAATTTTGCTTTGTTTAAGCGAAGGTTATCTCGTTTGTTTTGCGACTCTGGAGAAGCCTCAGATTTAGAAATGCGCAAATATTATACGCGCAGTGAGCACCCGCGGAGACGCTGATCGCGCGAGTTATATGCAATCCGACCGTCTATGCCGCCGGTGTTCGCCGCGGCTGCGGTACCGAAACTAAAGCTCAAGCAGAATCATTGAGTTCATTATAGCGCATAGAATATTCTGCTGTTACTCATATTTACCCTGACGTACAATGTGGCTGCTGCATTCGCGTGTGAAAGTGTTCTTCGCTTACCTTTGCACGATATGAACGCTTTGGTGGAGCCAGTCATGCCGCAGCAGTTTTGAGTTTACGTGTTGTTGCAGCAGTTCTTTCATCTCATGCAAGGCAGCGTAAAATTGTGCTTTTTTTAAGCGAAGGTTATCTAGTTGGGCTTGCGACTCTGGCGAAGCCTCAGATTTAGAAATTCGCAAATATGAAACGTGCAGTGAGCCCCCGCGGCGACGCCGATCGCGCTATGCAAACCGACCGTCAACGCAGCCGATGATCGCCGCGGCTGCGGTACCGAAGCTAAAGCTATAAATTTCGTGTGTTTAGTTTGTTACAGTTGACCTCATTCCTCTGCGCTCATTACATAGAGCTTCAGGAAAGCTTCAAAGTGCGAGCGATGATGCTTTCGTTGGATTAATGGATGCCCATCTGTAGGATTCAAACCAAGTTTAAGTTCGAGTTCGCAGCTACCTTGTGTTCGTTTTCATGGAACTTCAACACGGTAATAAACCTTGCTGTTGGGCTAGTTGGTTCATTCAACAGAGTAACGTTACATAGGCACAGAACGAGGAAAAGTGCGTCTCGCGCAATATTGTGCAGCCACTCAAGGTCATTCGGGAAGCTCCAATTTCCGAATGAGTTGCTTTCCCAGAAATGTCCCAGCCTCCGAGCCAAATCAAACTACCACTACTATTTTGCATGCTTCAGTTTAACAGGGCGTTTTTCTATGATCGACTATACTCGCAAGACATAGCTATGAAGATACTTGACCGGGGATGCTTGACCTACTGAAATGAAGCAGTGTTTCAAAGTCTCTAAAAAAAGCACACCTGTTTATTAGCCTGATGCTGCTGCTCCCCCACTGATTTATTCAGCTGACTACTTCACATTACCCAAAATACACTACATGTTGTCAAGCTAACGAGTCAATGATGCCACGAAGGGAATATTTCAATACATATCATCATGTCCTCAATGATGATGGAGTGTTCCTAAAACAATACGGTTTATAGCAGAAAATATTTTCAGACAATAAGCTATAAAAGTATAAAGAACAGAAAGCGCAGCGATGTCACGTACTCAAGGGCAACTTAAAGTTCCGAAAGGAAGGAGCGAACTTGTGTTCCGCAATAAGCTAGAAAGCATAAGCTTCGAAGAAACAGTCAGCAAAGTGGCTTGCACAGACGAGTGTTAGCGAATTGAATGCCTCAAAGTTTGCTATGGATTCTTTTGTGTGGAAATGATTTTCTTTCGAGAAACATTTGTACAGACCGAGAACATTGCTAATAAGATAGGAAGTCTGGGTTAGTGACGACAAGGTTACATATTTACTGATTAAACAAAACTGCCGAGCGTTGTTACGACAGAAAAGGTAAATTAGCGCTCAGCTCGTAACACAAGATCAGACAGCAGGGTGCATTTATGCAATAGTAACAAAACCAACAAATCCAAGGCACGCATCGCAGCAAATGTTCGCGAACATGGCACTATTGCACAACAAACATAATGTAAACGAAGTAAGAATGCAAAGTATATAAAGGCACTGAAAAACTATGTACATGCAAGGCCGACACATGAAGGTAACAAAACTGCTAAAAAAAATTCCCCGCATTTCCCCGAGGGGAAGAATGTGAAAGTGCGAATGCACGAGTTGAATTTGCGCGGTTCGGTAATGTTCGCGAAAGAGAGATCACACACACACACACAACTACAAAGAAAGCAAGATGCATTTATTCACAGACACCTATTTGTGTTGTCATTGTACTTGATTGCTAGAGCGGATCTCAGCTTTGAAATTTCGTGTCAGTACTCCTTTAAGCGGGTGCATTACCCCTTCTCACGCCCGATTCCTGGCCAATCCCCCACGTGGGTATGTGCCATGTCAGCGGCCAGGCAGCGCGCGCCCATCTCCCCCGTTGCTAAGGAAGACGAGGAGCGCGCGCACCCGCAGCTGTTGCTATGCGGACTACGGCGGCGGACGATTCAGGCTCGCTTAAGAAGTGCATTCGCACTTAAAACCAAGCAATCGTTTGAAGCGAAATACGCCGGCACCGTCGAAGGGGCTGCCGGGCTGCTGGCAGCCCGTCGAAGCGCCTTGGAACGGCGTCCGGCCACAGCTTGGGTTTCTCACGTCGCAAAGAGACGACGTCTCCTATAACCAAAAAAGTGTCGTTCCAAACAACGTCCGCAGTATCAAAATGTTTTTCGCAGACACGGGCATGCTGCGAGTCAAAAGAAAAGCCGCCGGCTTCCTGTCGCGGTATTGCACGTTTCCACTGCTCGCGCTTATCGGCGTCACTTGGCAAGCAAAACAACGAGACCTTTTCGTTCGTACCTCTGTAGCCGGAGCGACATCCCACTACGCAACAAGTCTTGGGCATTTCCGCCCACTGTCTTCGCACAATATCACCAAAGGTGTCACATGAACTGGTAACTTAAAACTCAGAAAACAACGCGCCGATGCTACCGGATTCCGTGGGAGTGCAGCCTCCCCGACGCAGCGCGCAGGTTTCATCTGTCCCGATGATGATGATGATGATTAGTGGCTTTCCCTTTGAATCGGGGCCTCGGTTGTCAGCAACCGACTTGCCTGTTTTATTACGTTTACTTGCCCTACTGCCAGCTAAGCTATAGATTTGCTTCCTCCCTCCCATCTCTCCCTCTTTTCTGTTTTAAACTCATCGCCCCCCCCCTTTTGTCTCCCCTCGCTGTTCTAAATTTTCGTCCGCAAGATTACTCCGCCTGCGTACCCATCCCTTTCCTACTTTTCCTCCTCCACCACTCCAGTCGCCTCTTCGTCACCGCTATGGCCTTGAAGTTGAGGTTCCCCCTCGCCCAAAATCCCAAAGCCTCTGCCAGCGTCATTTCCCCCTCACCCCGCGGTGGCCGTATCTCTGTGCAGCTCCTGACTATATGGTGTATAGTTTCCCGATCACTGCCGCAGCATGCACACGTTTCATCCCTGCTGCCTGTAGCTACCCGTGTATGCGAGGGTTCTCAGGCACCCTGCCCGTGCCTCGAAGACCAACGCACTGCCTCTCGTATTGCCATTGAATCCCTCCTTCTTAATTTCCCGTTTCTCTGCCCTATAAATTTCCAGGGTTTTTTTCGCTTTCCATTCTCTCTGCCCACTTCGTCGTCTCTGCTGCCTTTACCTGCTTTTTAACTGTTGTGTAAACCCCGCTTTCCCCTGCCTACTTTCCGTACTGTTTGTTGAGCTGTCTTGTTCTCCGTCTCCACCGCTTGTCCACGCTAAACAAGTACAGGTACTTAAACACCCTTGCGGCCCATTTTTCGTCCTTCATGTCATGAAGTCCCTCCTCAAACTTCATCTTGCTCTGCGCCTCCCTCGCCTCGAAAGACGACCTGCCCATATCCCCTTGTACCGCTTCATTTGTAGTTTTACTGTGGGCCCCTAGGGCCAATCTGCCTACCGCCCTCTGATTTACTTCCAGGCCCGCTTGGGTCTCTGACTTCATGCACAGAACCGAATTAACGAAAGTTAATCCTGGTACCATGACACCTTTCCAGACTCCCCTTACCATCTCGTATTTGCTGTATCCCCAGAGGGCTCTATTCTTCATTATAGCCGCGTTCCGTCTTCCTTTCGTCTCAAGGTGAGCCTCAAGCGCGTGCGTGTAATCTTCGCTGTTGTTCAGCCATACTCCGAAATATTTATACTCTTTCACCAATGGTATTTCTACTTGCTGCACTGATACTGTTTTGTGCTCCTCGCCGTCATTAAAGACCATGATCCCCGATTTTTCTCTGCTAAAGGATAGCCCTAGGTGCGTCGCTTCTTCACCGCATATATCCATCAAACCCTGCATACTTATCCGGTTGTCCGCCATCAACAATATATCTTCTGCATACATTAGTCCCGGAACCCGTTGTTCCACCACCTGCCCGCTTTTCATGTAGGATAAGTCAAACCCCATCGTGCTGACTTCTAGCTTCCTTTCTAACCCCGTCATGTAGATCATGAACAGCAGCGGAGAGAGAGGACATCCTTGTTTCAAACCCTTGTAGGTGTATACAGGCCTATTGTATTTTACCCCGTCCCACACTATTTGCACTTGGTTCTCCCGGTATAGCTCCCTGAGTAAGCTAATAAATTCTGCCCCAACTCCCTCGTCCTCCAGGATACTCCAAAGCCGCTCCCTGTCTACATTATCATACGCCGCTTTAATGTCCAGAAAGGCTAACCACAAAGGTCGGTTTTGCATCTTCGCCACCTCTATGTATTGTCTTACCACGAATAAGTTGTCGTCTAGTCTTCTGTCCTTTCGAAACCCATTTTGAAGCTCCCCTAATATCCTATTTGCTTCCACCCACTGCTATAGTTGGAACTTCACTGCCTGCATTGCTAACCTGTACAGCACTGACGTGACGGTTACTGGCCTATACGAGCTTGGGCTTGTCCTGACTCCTTTGCCCTTTACACTAAGTTCATCCTGCTCATTTGCCACGCGGCCCGGTATTGCCTTTTCTTCTATCCTTGTTCTGATGGCTTGCAGTTGTTTTCGCTTGCTATTTGGTCCTAACTGGTTAATCAACTCCATCGGTACCCCATCTGTGCCTGCTGCGGTATTCTTGGGGACCTTTTCCTCTCCTATTTTCCATTTCAGCTTGTCCCCATCTATCCCCAGACATTTCGGCCTACCCGCCGCGACATCTCTGTGTCGCTGCGGGGCCTCTTTATCCACATTACCGAACTCCTCCGTGACGATTTTGTGCAGGTGTGCTAATGCTTCCTCTCCCTTGAGCATCTGCCCCTGCTCGTTTTCTATAGTACCGCCTTCTGTGGGACTCGTACGTTTCCCTAATGCCTGCACATGGTTCCAAAACCTTTTCGGCGCGTCTCTACCCCTTCCTCGTATTTGCGCTACCCATCGCTCGCTGTCCCCTTTTATTTTCGCCGGCACTAATGGCTGCACTTCCTGTTTCATTTGCTTATACTGCTCCAATTTTAGGTCCACCTCCTCCTGATGTCTCTGCATCCTTTTGGCCTGCCTGTGCTCTCTAGATGCCTGTTTACGCCTCTCTATCGCCGCCTTTATTTCTTTGTCCCACCAGCTTTTGGGTGTTTTTTTCCTCTCCATAGATTGGCCCCTTCTGCCTTGACTATTTTTTCCTGTATAGTCTTGAGGAGCCTGTCATATTCCCACTCTTCTCTAGGATTTCTTTCTATGTCAGCCTCTATACTTTTAGCTACATCCGCAATATGTTTGGTGTTTAACTTTGTGCGCTGCCCCGGTCGACCCGTTTTTTCGCCCCCCAGTTTCCCAAAACTCAGGTTTATGCGCTTGTTGTCACTGCCCAGACTGTGGCCATGCCATCTATGGTCATGCCATCCAACCATTCATAAAGTCCCTCTGAAATACGGCAGTAGTCAATACTCGACTGTCTCCTACCACACTCCCACGTTATTTGACCCTCGCATTTTTGTTCCCTATTTACTATGATCAGATTCTGGTGCTCACACATATCTAGCATTAGATTTCCGTTGAAGTCGGTGTACCCGTATAGATCTTCAATGTGGGCGTTCATGTCCCGTACCAATAGTACCTCCCCGGAACGTTTCAAATCTTCGATGTCCTTTTTTAGACACGCCACCAGTTTTTCGTTTTGTTCTTTGCTTTGTTCTTTGCCTACCCTCCACTATCCCTTTCATCCACACATGTTCTTTACAGTCTTCTTTCACTCTCTTCCAATTAGTCCCCTGCCGTACCAGCCTACCTACTCCTCCGCCTTTTCTCAAAACAGCCGGCCTGTTACAACCTTTCCATACATACTCTCCGATTATCGGAGGTTCCTCCAAGTCCCGTAGGTGCTTGGAGGAATCTTCCTCTTCTAGCTGCTTAGCAATCTCCATCCACTTCTCTCTTTTCCTGCCACCCTGCGTGTTTATGTACGCAATATTCAGTTTCCCCCCTCTCTTCTTTACACGCCGTCGTCGTCTCTTTCGTTTGCCTGCCCCGATCTGCACCGACCCCGCTATCTCCCTTTGCTCCTTGCATTTGTCTACGTCATCTTCGCAAAGGCCTCTAGGCCCCCTAAAAAAGCCACAGTTCACGCCGCGTGTCGTCTTCCGATGGCTGCTCCCACCTGCCTGTTGAAATGCACGCCGTCACTCTGGAACGCCCTTTTCCGGCCCATCCATCGGACATCCCTGTTGATGTCTACGACAGCGAAGCTCAGCTCCTTGCCCAGCTCCCGTATGTCTCGGTTTACCGCTACAACTTCCCTTTCCACATATACCCCTCTCCCAATTATCTCTGGTACTGTGCTCACGACGACCTGCACATGTGGGCACAGCGCCCGATGTTCCTTCACCCCCTTTTTTAGCTGCTTGCGCACTCCCGCGCCCCTTCGCTGCAGAACGTCATTGGTTCCTCCTGCGATAATCACTAGGTTCTGCCCCAGCATATTTTCCCACTATTTATCCTTTGCCTTTTCTAACACTCCCCTGAACGTCTGCCCAGGGAAAACGCCAACCTGCACTCTCTCGTCCTCTCTCACCCTGCCTCTAATCTCCATTTCTGAGTACCGCATGTTGGAGTCCCCCGCCACGATTACCATGCGCCTTTCTTCGTTTTTCTGCTGCCCCCCTGCGCTGCCACCTGCTCCCGCACCGGCTGAGTCAGCGCCAGTCCGGGATCGTCTTCAGGCGTGGCGTCTTTGTCCTCCTCCATTCCCTTCTCGTGGTCAAGCACTTCCGACCCATCTGCCTCGTGACCTGCATCATCGTTTGTTGGGATGTCACCCATCGTCGCCATTTTGACCTCCATTTGCGCCAACCTCGCTTCGAGTGCCTTCCTCTGCTCTTTTTCATCCTTCAACTCCTCCTGTAGCTCGCCTACCGGAACTCTGAGCTGCTCCTTTTCTTCCTCGAGCCAGTCGAGGCGCGACGCTAGCACACACACTATGCACATGAAGTCCTGCCCTTCCACGTCCTCGACCGACCCGAATCTCATCTCCTCGAGCGGGTATTCGTGCTCGCACCTCGTGCACATCACATCCGGCTTCTTCCTCTGAGGCATGGTACTGCCCGTCCAATGCGTGCCCAACTATGGCTTACTTCACTGCCGCGTTCTCGCGCGCTCCCTTACAATCTAAAAGTAAGCCGCAACGTGCGATTCTTTCCTACAGCACCAATTCTTCTTTCACGAATTACCAACGCTTACAAACCGCCACGTGCAACAACCGCGCGACACCTCTGATTTGGTCAGTTCCGTACGCTAACAACTACCGCCCCTTTCAACTAACCTATATATCTCTCTAAAAGATGGTCACTCTAAAAAAGGAATAACAAATTTGAAACACTTATCCGTTTTCGTCGTCGATGCCTCCGCCGCGCTCTGTACGTCCGCACACCTCGACAGCTCGAACTCGGATGCCACTATGCACTCAGCGCCGCCCCGCGGCAGCTTCGACGACATAGGAAACTGCTCCCATAGTGTTACGGCGGAGTTTCGTGACCAGAAAAGCATGGAACGACTCTGGTCCCGCGCAGGTTTTGGGGGTCGACCGCGTTTTCTAGCCCGGAGTACGAGAAGGGTGGATTTGTTAGGGGCGCAGGTGAGTCCTCATTGCTTCAAGTATTCGAGCGTGTCGTTGATAGCTTGTTGGAGGTTGTCTTGCTGTTGTCTAGAGCAGCCGGTTGTCGTCCACATCGTTAGGTCATCGGCGTACAAGGCAAGGTGCAGGTCCGGAATGTTGTAGAGTTTGCCTGGCAGTTCAAAAAGGGCGATAATAAATAGCAGAGGGGCGATTGAAGATCCTTGTGGTGTTCCTTTTGCGGGAGTGGGAAAAGTGTCAGAATGGATTGTTCCGAGACGTATGGGGGCTGTCCGATTTCTGAGAAAAGCGCGGACATAGTTGCAAATTGCTTGTCCAAAGTTGGTTGCTTGGAGCCCCTGAAAAATGGCTCTATGTGTAACGTTGTCAAAGGCGCCTTGCACATACTAAATGGTATGTATGCAGCTGGGCTTTGTGTTGCTCATATTATCAATTACTTCCTTTTTGTTTTTGGACAAGGACGTCTTGAGTAGATAGGTAGTTGCGGAAACCAAACATTGTGTGGGGACACAGGTCGTTATCTTCCAGATACTCAGTCAGGCGTTAGTGTACCATGTGCTCTAAAAGCTTACCGACGCACTACGTCAACGAAATAGGGCGGAGGTTGACAGGAGTTGTCGGTTTGTGTGGCTTGGGTATTACAGTTATTTCTGAATGCTTCCACTGGAACGAAAGGGTTCCTGCATCCCAGTGCTTGTTGTAGAGTGCGAGGAGAGAAGTGAGGTCCTGATTGACGAGGTTGCGCAGGATCTTGTTTGTAATCTTGTCTTTGCCAGGCGTTGTGTTTCTCTTCAGACAGGCGAGCGCTTGTTCCAGTTCCTGAATTGTGAAGGGGGCATCGAGGTTGGGATTTGGAAGCCCCAGGTATGTGGGAGGTGCAGGGTTAAGATACTGGGAAGATTGACCAAAAATTTTTTTGTGGACTTCCTCTAAGAGCTCTTGCGGTGGATGCTTGTATTTGTGGATAAGCCGTCGGAGTGGCTGCTGCGTAGCTGTTTGGGCGGTTTTGAGCCCATGAGAATGCGAAGTATGTGCCAGGTGCGCTTTATTGTTAGCGTGCGTACTGGTTGGTCACAGAATGTGACCAACCAGACGTGTGAGGGAACGATTATGTTTACGTGTCTTCCATCTGTTGATTAAGCCGCGTCTTGGAGCCCGCAGGTGGTCAACGGATGGGTTTTCCGGTGTAATGGTTATGGTCTTGCTGTGATTTTGTACCAGGGCTACGAGCTCCGTAGTCCATTGGTCTAGATCTGAGTCAGCTGGGGTCAAGGAGGTAGGGTCTTCGCGAAAGGAAGGTCAATTGATGAGTGTTGCTTGTGCAATTTCGCGGCGAAGAGGGAGTTGAGGTAGAGTAATGGCAAGGATGTAGTGGCCACTTCCAAGTGTGCTTGGGAGACGTGCCCATTGTAAGTGTGGTGCTTGTCGCGCGAACGTGATGCCCGGGATGGTGTCTCTTGTGACGCTTGTTCCCTGTCTTGTCGGCATCGCCAAGTCATTCACAGAGTTAAAAGATGATGCTGGGTGGCGTGATGCAGTGCTGTGCCTTTTTGAGAGGCAGGGGGATATCCCCAGGAATGATGCGGGCGTTGAAGTCCCCAAGCAGAATGAGTGGATTGGCGCCGGCGATCTTGATGGATTCACACAGAAGGGGGTCAATTTCATGGAGAGCGTGCTGTGGAGGGCTGTCTACGTTCAATATGAACAGGCTGGGCTGTCCGGGCTTTTGTGGGATAACTTCGACGAATGTATGAGCTATGGGTGATGAGATGTGATGCTGTTGAGCGGCGAGCCTTCGTGCTATCAGAATTGCAGTCCTGTGTGTAAAGTCTTGGGTGTAGGTATCGTATCCTCGTAATTCAGGCTTCGGTGTATCGTTTTCTTGCAAGGCGATAATATCGGGAGGTGACGTGGAGATGTAGTGCCACAGTTGGGCTTTTTTTGCTTTTAAAGGAGCGACAGTTCCACTGGTAGATGAGTGACGGTGGAGCGGTCAACAGTCATCGATGGTACGTGGTCATCGGTCGGTGATGCTTTGTGTTTCTTTGGCTCGGGGGGACATGTCGTGCTGTTTGTTTGCTCAAGGGCGGCTAAGCGACACGTGAGTGCCTCGGTGAGTTGTAGCATCTTGTCGGTGGTAGCTGAGATCATGTTGTGGAGCATCTCGGTGGTGGTCTTAATTTGATGGTCGATTTGGGGGAATATTTTGGTCGTCAGTGTGTTGTTGATGAGACATTCCGCGTGTTCGGCTGTTACAGGGGTCGTAGACGCTGTGGTTGATGCAACGGGTAGTGCAGTGGGGGGAGGCGGGAGAGCTCTGTTGCCTCTCTCAAGGGATTCTGTTCTGGCGAGCATGGTAGCGTTTTGTTCCTTGATTTAGGTAAGAAGCTTTTCAAATGCGGTGGTTGGGAAGGAAGCCTATGTAATGGGGAGGAAGTGGGAGTCGCATGCAGGTGGGTGGGGGGTGTTGGAGTAGTAGGTGCGCTCTGGGCTATTGCCGACCAGCTTACCTGCGATGGGTACTTGAAGCTTGTAGATTGCGAGTCTCGAAGTGGTCGAGTTTGGCTTTTGGGGATCGTTGGTATGAGTCTTTTCGGGCAGTCCTCTCCTACAGTGTCATGAGGAAGCGCGCACAGTTTGCACGTGGGAGTGCCGTGGTGGTCCTGTGGAGGGTCTTTCAGTCCGCACTCGAGGCATTTGGGGTGGTCGGGGTTGGGGCACACGTGCTGGCGATGTCCGCCTTCGCAGCACAAGGGTACACCTGCACAGAGTGTCTGAATTGGCGGCATCGGTAGAGTAGGCTACCAACCTTCACATAAAATGGCACGTGCGGTCCCTGAAAGGTAAGCAGGGCCGACGTGGTACGGCCCATCATGCGCGCATATCGAAAATGAGGCCTGTTAGCGTGCAGTAGTTCTTGCAGTGCTTCGGAGGTTGTTTCCGGGTCAAGTTCATGAATGACCCCTCGGCTCGTGTCCGGTGCTGGCTTCATGTAAGGCGTCGGTTCTTGTTCTATGGTGCCTAGGCGGATGGCTTGAATCGTACTGAGCCTTACTGCGTATTCTGCTTGTGTAGTGCTGGCGATGATAAGATTCTGGGCAGTTTGTACTTGAACGACGACGTGATCATAGAATTCTTGTTAAGGTGTGTCACTGGCTATTGCGATGTCTTCGGCCAGCGCTCTCGGTGACCAGTTGGCTAGGTTGAGGCCTGAGCGTGGGCGGTACACAATTGTATAGTGATCACTTGGTAGACGCGGCGAGGGGTTACGGGGGAGTTCTTTTGTCAACGTAGGGGACTGTTTAGTCGGCGTTTGCAGAGGAGTACTGATGGCTTGCTTTGGCGTCGTCGGCGCAGGGGTATTGGGCGAGATGTGATGATTGTGACCCAGGGATTCTCGGCAGGAATTGTGCGCCCACTTTGGGGGTCGAATTTTATTGTGCTAGTAGTGGTAGTAGGCGTCAGCACGGGCAGTCTGGCTGGCTCACTCGTCGTGGCGGCGGTTCTGCATCTGCTAGGTCTACAAAGTAGGCCTTGCGTCGGCGCGGCTGGGCGAGATCTTTGAAGGCCAGTTTTTTGTTTTTCTCTGGGTGCTAATGGCTTACCTGTGAGTAGGGTGTTGCCGCGTAAGGTTAGGAGCCTTGTGGTTGTACAGGTTTGGCGCTTCTTGTGGTAGATCCGCTGATTTTTGGCCATGAAGCGGGAGCCCAGACGAGGTGCACACGACTGTATTCTAAATGGATCGGGTTAAATTTTTAACTGATGCCAAGCCGTAGTTGTTTTGTTCGCCTTGTGACGCCGATAAGTGCCAGCAATGGAAGCGTGCGATACTGCTACAAGATTGCGTCGGGTTTTTGTTCGACTCACAGCATGTCTGCGTCTGTACATAACGTTTTGACACCACAGCTGTTGCTTGTGTTTTTTGGTAGTATTATGGCGCATTGCTGATTCTACTGTGGTTTGAGGTGAAAGCCAATGGACTACTTCTGTTGTAGGCGACGTCTGGCACTCTTGTTTGATAAGAAAATGTGTAACCTTCTGGTCACTATCTCAGAATTCGTATCTCATTGAGAATGTTCTCAGTCTTTACGGGTCTTTGTGTAAAAAAGCATTCCCACACGAAGAACTGCAGAGCAACCTTTGCGGCATTCAATTAGCCAACGACGGCCTGTGCAAGTAACTTTGCACTTCTTCGAATGTCTCTTCACATTTCGGGTTTTCCAGACGATTCCCGATAACAATGTCGCTCCAATAAAGCCCAAAAACGCGGATTCAAATCACGGCTACAGCGGCCGCCATTTTGATGGAGGCAAAAAGCAAAAACACCCGTGTGTGCGGGATGTGTGCGGGATGTGTGCGGGTGCAAAATAATCTGAAGCCCCCCCCCCCCCTTTTGGGCACCTCATCGCCTGGGTAGAGTCTGCACGTTAAGCGTCACAATAAATCAATCAAACAAACAATCAATCAACTTTGGTCTAAACCACCTTATTGCTTTAGGATTCCTAAACTCTCCTTCACCACATGACATCGCTGCGATGTCTGCTATTATGGCTTTTATAGCTAATTGCTGAAAACAAGTGGTCTCCATTAGCCCGCATTGGATTAGGAATACTTTATTGTCCTTCACTACACTAGGTTAAGAAGAGTAAGCCCTTCGTAGCATTAGAGTCCGCTTAGCTAGACAACAATTGGGGTATTTTGAGCAGTGTTAACAAGTTTACTGAATACGTCGGTGATAAATCAGCAGGATCAGGCGCACCCACGAAGCCAGAAATCTCTTTAAAACATAAATTTGGGGGATACATTGGTCGAAACATATTTTCAACAAACGCAGTGTAAACAATTTTTAGGACGTAGACGCAGTTTAAAATCTTGGCCTTGAAATTCGTCTCAAAAGCGTTCTTTTGAATTTCTGTTTTATCAGAGCTCGGTTGTAGTCGTCTTGTCGACGTTTTGTGACACAAGAAACAGCTCAGATTTTTTTGTCCCCATGATCCGCCGAAAAGGCCTTTTCCGAGACGGAACCGACGGCGCATTCTAGCTCCAGAGGGAATCACTGGCGCCACCTGCAAGCCGTTGGTGAGGGCTTGGTCACCGCTCATGCGGAGGTAGTGTCGTAGCGCAAAGAAAAGGCAGTCCTGTAACGGACCGATCATTTTTTCCGAGTGATTTGCAGGCGGTGCTCCAGAGAATGGTGTGACCAAAAGGCGCCACGCTGGCTTTGACACTTTGATCACGGCGTCTAACATTCGCTTTATTTGTTCAGGTGAGTACGAAACTTATGTGTTGTGTGGGTTTTTCGGGTTTTACATCGGTGCCTAACATTTATACAAGGCTTTTGCACCTAAATGAATAGTACAGTTTTGTTTTTGTTGAGATGCACTGCTATGGGGCATGCCATAACGCAATGCACTATTCAAGAAGCATGTGAACGATAGTTCATGCTTGAATGTATTGCCGCTTTCCCTCCTATACTTTCGGGCGAGTTCTTTATCATGCTGGTATTTACGGTGATAATTTAGTTTTTGCGCGTCAGGTCAGAAATGCAAGCGTCGCTTCGTACACAAAAGAGCGGGATAAGTTTCACCAGTTTCTGTTCCTCGCGGGAAGCAGCATTAGATCTTCTCGTTTCTTGTTGTGTTAAGTGCTTGCTTTGTGGCTTTGGGAAGGTATTTGTGCTAATAATGCTAATCAGTGCGTTTTTCGCGGATGTTCCGGCGCTAGAAGCAGTTTCTTTGTTTTGTGTAAAAGTATCTATGAAGCTTTTTTCTTTCGGCTATTCAATTTGCTGGCTTAGTGAGGCCCACCTTTTAGAAATTGTGTTTGAATGACGTCTTCGGATCGCTCACTGAAAACATTTGGTACTACGTTTAAAGTTTTGCTTCAAACCTGGACGTATGCGCGAGGTTCTTGAGGCTCGTTTACAATATGACGTTTAAGAGTAAGAGTCGCGCCTTAGTAGGAATTTTTAGGTGAAATAGCACCCTTGCTGTCAATGGACCACTTCGGGGCTTGAATAGTCAACTGTCTTGTGAAAAATTTTACGATCATCGTTTCTTCATAAGACCATGTTATAAAAACGCACGGCGTATTTCTAGGTTCATACGCCTGCATAAGCAAGCGATGAACTGTACGTGCATGTTTTATCAGCTGCGACTGATCTGGTTTGCTCGAGCAGTCAAAGCAAGCACTGGGCACTTCATACGCATCGGGGACGTCTCGCTCATGCATGACTCACCAAAGACCAGCAGGAGAGAGCGAGCGGCAGTGCATCATAGAGGTGGCCGCGCCAACCATTGAGGAAGACAAAAGTTTGGCGACGGTGACACTGGAGAAGCGTGAAACTTTCTAGTAAAAAGTAATATCGATGTGTGCATCGAACGTCACCGTGCCGCGGGAAGCAGACGGGTGAAAGCACGCCGGCTCTAACTGAACACACACCAGCATAGTTACGATCTAGGGTTCACTATGGTGGCTTGGGCGAGGGAAACAGCGTGGGGCGGCTTCAACGGACGTAGGGTTCCGAAGGCTGCCGAAATTACTTTATGCCATCTCTTGTCTTTTATCGTCAATGGCGGCAAGCGACTTTCGTGCATCGACGTTTCTGCAGGTGGGGTGGGCGGAACACATTCTGCGGCTGCGCCCTGGCGCCGGGTTGTTGAAAATTCTGAGTTCTTCGGAGTTAGTTGGGCTGTTTTGTATGTTTCTACCTTACTGCGAACAGCAAACTGCTGCGTCGTATTCAACTTCGTTGAGTGCGTTTGCAGAGATCATTGTTCTTTTCTTCTGGTTGCATTACGTTTAGGAAGTGTTTGCAGGTTTGATTTCTTGTGTTGTACGCCAGTGAGCTGATCCTCGTTTTCGTACGTTTGCACTTTTTAAACGAATGTTCCATGAAATCGTGATCGCTATCATGCCAGCGACAGAACAACGTGAGAAATGCTGGAACCTGCTGAAGTATTTTATAGTATTTTTGCACAAGTAATTGTTAATCACAATCATACCAAAAAGTATTCCAGTGTTTTCCATAATGTGTTGCAGTGAAATCAATAAAATCTTTCAAATATTGTGTTTAGAATATTGCAAATCTTGCGTAACATAGGGGTAGTGTGCAGTGAGTTATATTTGGAACGCACTGCCCTTATTCAGTTATTTTATTCGGCAGTGCTGTAGAGCGAGAACAATACACGGGACGATCGTTTCTCAGGCTACCTTTATGAAAGCACTGGAACAGAAAGATATTAGTGCCATCCCAACGACTTTATATAAACCACAGGCGTTTACGAGACGTCGTAAACAGTCATTGTGTACTACACCCAAAAGAATTAACAGATCCTTTTTTTATATTATAAGCTAGATTGTCTCGACGTTTACAAAACTGGTTTTAGATTTTCTAGAAAAGGTATAGCCGTCCTGACACTACAGAGATATGAGACCATCTCGCCAGGGCGGACGTTGTCAGGTAAGTTTGTGGCCATTTTTTTCGTCTCGGGTATACGCAGCTTATGCGTTTTGCAAGCTTTTTTTAAGTGCGACTGCACTTTTTAAGCGACCCTGAATCACGCGTCCACCGCCGTCCGTCCGTCCGCACCACATACCCACTTAGTGCGATTGGCCAAGAAGAGTTCCTATTTCTTTAGCACATACCCACTTAGGGCGATTGGCCAAGAAGAATTCTTTCGCATCACCCGTGCATTCCCACTTCCCCATGCTCCCCTTCGGGGAAATGCGGGTGAGTTTTAAGTGCGACTGCACTTCTTAAGCGACCCTGAATCACGCGTCCACCGCCGTCCGTCCGTCCGCAGCACAGGTGTTATCGCGCGCCTCGTCGCCCCTAGCAACGGCGCGGAGCGGAGGGCAGCGTGTGTACCAACGGCGCAATGACGTAGTACGCCACGTGACGTCGCGCGCTCTCGCCTCCTCTCCCCTTCGCTCGCCTGATGTCGCTCACTCTCGCCTTCTCTCCCCTTCGCTCGCCTTGACGTCGCTCCCACCACCATCAATGGCAGCTACATCGACCTGGCCTTTGCGAGGAACTGTCTAATAGGCGCGGTCTTGCAACAACTCTTGACCGTACATTTCAGTGACCACAAGGCAGTCATAATGACCGTCAACTACAACGACAACACCAAGAAGTGCTGAATAAAGAATACTGTCGTTTCACTTTACTTGCGTCTGTGTGTGATCTCCTCGAACATACACTTTAATTCACCAAGATTTCCAGAGAACGACTAACGGGGTGTGTGAATCCCCACTTGATCACGCGGGGGTGTTAAATGCAACTAACGGGCGAATGCCAACACAGTTCAACATAACTCCCCCTCATATCATCACCCGTGCATTCGCACTTCCTCATGCTCCCCTTCAGGGAAATGCGGGTTTTGTGCTAGCTCGGAATAAAAACGTATTGTTAAGCTTAGATTAGGAAACGTTGATACACGGCTGGGTTTCAGTAGATAAAGTGTCCCCGGTGCAGTTTTTGCAACACTTCCTGCTTGTATAGTGGGTCAAAGGAACCCGCAATGTGTCATATCAAGGGTACAATCTCATAGTTTGTAGTGGGATTTGCCCCAGAGGGTTGGACATCCCTGGTAGCGCAATGCATTTAGAAATTAAAGCTTCCCGAATGATCCTCCACTCGCCACAAAATTTTACGTGAGACGAACGTTTGCTCATGCAGTGCCTATTAACCATTACACTGTTTAAGTTCTATGAAGATTAAGACAAGGTAGGTGTGAACTCGAAGCTAGGCTGGGTCGTAATCATAGAGATGTGCCTGTATTTAGGTGATGAAAACTTTATCACTGGTGCTTTGACATTTTGTAGGAGCTCTATGCAACAAGAGCGCTTACCTCAAAAAACTGTCAACACGGAAAATGTATGTGATTGAATATCAGCCCTTAAAAAACGCGGTGCAAAAAAGAACGAGACGTAGTCAGGACCATTATTTTTGGTACCGCAGCCGCAGTGGCCACCGGAGGCGTAGAAAGTCAGGCTGTAGATAGCTCGCCTGATCGGCGTGACTGCAGGTCTGGCTGCTTGGTTAAATTGGCGTGTTTTTTTTTTTCGTTAGAGGGTTCACCTGGTTCCCAAACCCAAACAAATAACCTTCGCGTGAATAAACAATTATCTTAGACAGCCTTGCATGAGATAAAAACTGCCAAAAGAACATGTGTATTCATGGATGGTACGTGGGCACGCCTGGCTCCATCGATGCGTTGATATCTTGAGAACGAAACCGAAGAAAACTTGTTCACACGCGAATGCATACACCACATTGTATATCAAGTAAATATTAGTGATAGAATATTCTCTGCCTATGCACAGCTGCCTAGAATGGCTGCTTCACGAAATGGCCCCGCGCTCAAAGCAACGAACCCAGCGGCAGCTTTTGTCGCTGTACGAAACTTGGGCCGGAGCTTCGGCACCACAGAAGAATTCAGAAACTCTGGGTGTGTCGAATACAGCCAAACGAAGCCTTCGCACTCTCACTAGTCTGGTGGCGAGAAAATTAACCACTACAACAGAACTACACTTCATGAGACAGACGAACAACCAGGCAGGACGTTTCTAACCTCCTCCCCATATTCCATAAACTCCGCCCAGAAGCATAGTTCTCAGCTGACATGCCAGCAGACCTATAGGGTATAACAACAAGACCCCTTCCGAAGCATTGTCTGTGTTTCTGAATCACCATTTGGCAGACATACCTTCCTCTCTTCCTTCATTTGTTCAGGACACTCCACACTTATTGGAAGCAATAAACAATGGCGGGCAATTCCCCAATGACGCCCTTCTGGTCATGCTTCAACGTCTCTGCCCTCTATACAAACATTTCCATCACCGAAGAAATAGAAGCTACATCGAAGGCTTTAGCAGAAAATTGGCACATGCGTTGGAAGTCTACATAACTTTACCAAAGCTACTTCCAACTCTCAACTATTTCAAATTCAACCCATCTTACTACTTGCAAGGTATTGAAACAGCATGGGCACTTTCTTGCGCTCACCTACGCCAGAATTTGTATGGGACAGCTTGAGGCTTCCTTTTTAAAGTGTTTCCAGCACAATCAAAAGGTTTACCTTCAAGACACAGATGGCATCTTCATAGTTTGAAAAATAGCCGCACAGCCCTAGAAAGATTCCTTTCGCAACCTAATTCTTCTAACCTGACCATTAAATTCTCATGCCAGTCCTCAGACGAGCAAGTGTACCTAATATGCACTACTGTTGTCCGTCCAATAGTGAATGAGAAACCACGCTTACTAGGAAACCAAAAAGCAACTACGTCTTGACTACACTAGCCGTCACCCACGACATTGCAAACACAGTATCTTTGTAGGACACGCTACCAAACTAAGGAGAGTATGTAGTGATAACTCATACTATATAAAACACCCTCATGAATTATTGTTCACCCTGGCAAGGAGAATCCGCGCAGTCAACTATCTGGATATGGCTTACGAAAGAGCATCCAAGCTCGAAAGGGGCGAAGTGTTTAAGAAACAACGTCGAAACGAAAGAGCCCGAGCCCCAGCGTTAGCCAAATTCTGAAACGCGCTCCCCAACATAAACAACATTCTGTGTGAGAACTACCCCTGTTTAGCCAGTAATGACCGACTTAAAAAGACGTTCCTGGAAGCCACAAGTGGTACCAACAAAGGTAATAAAAACCTAAATTGTTTAATGCATTTTAGGTTTAGAAACTGGTCATGATGCATTGCATCCGTCCTAGATGCATGACCTGTAAACATCTGCAGACGGATCGCATTTTCAATAGCATTGCCAGCCAATATGTTCACAATAATAATCCAAGGTTCACTTGCAATTCTTCTGGCATTGTGTATTGGCTATAATGTTCATTCTGTTAAAAACAGTACATTGCAGAAGCGAGTCAACCTATGTACTTGCGGCTGTATTGACATCGGGCCGAGAATCAGAACTGGGCTTCCATAGCCCTCGCGCAACACTCCTACCAGCCGAAACACCATTTCGATGATCTCAAGATCTATATTCTGCGTTCACATTTTAAGTCTGCAAGAGCGAGGAAATACAGAAAATCGTAGTTCATCCTTACATTCATTTGCTTGAGCGGGCTGGAATCAATGCTTCGAATGGCAGCTTAGAAACCTTACGGTATGTCAATCGACCAGAATAATATTGCACTTAAAAAAAGTGAGCATCTCGATTCGCAACACCCCAACCTGCCCATTCCTAAAGCTGTCACTTGAATACAATATCTTTCAGTTTTTTGTTTGCTCCTGTCTTGGACCTAGCCTATTTCGACAAAGCAAACACAAGCGCCTCCTTCGACCTAGGGCATTTTTTACCACCTAGTTTACACATACTCGCAAAGAAAAGGAAAAAATCAAAAAGAGAAACGTTACACCATCTTCCGATAGGGGAACCCTGAGTAGTTTGCGAAGCAGCCATGGGGTCGACTGAATTTCCTATTAGTTTGCAGTTCGTCGTTTTTGTTGATGGTCAGCTGCGCGTGCCTTAATTGCATCAGTAGCTTGATGTAGATAGAAAGAGTGAAGGACATAAGGCGCGTTCTTAACGCATGCTCCCGTCCCGGTTGTAGAGCAGTGGGGAGAGCGCTACGTATCTCCTTTTGCGGCCAGAGGGTCGTGGGATCGAAACCGGGCGCCACCTAACTATTTCTTTTTTTAGTGAACTGCGCTGACGTCAAGCCCAAACGCTGACGAGGCAGAATAGACGCGAATGCGCAGTAGAGGGCAGGCGGCGGGCAATGACAACAACAAGGTAGATCGGGACACAGCCCCGAGAATGAGATGCTTCGAATCTAAACGAGATGTCCCTGAATGTACCGCAAACACCCTGAGCATCGTAGCTCCGCAAACACTTTTTATTCTTCTGCTAACACTGGTCTCCCCACCCGGAATTCTTCGGACTATAGGGGCTGTTGTTTTTTACGTGTTTTCTCTCTTGAAGTTTACTAACCATAAAATTTCATCCGCAAGACGCCCTCCCTGTTTTCTAACTTCGCGGACGCCCTTTTGAGGTCGTCTGGCACCACCGCAGCCAAGCCAAAACCATTCCTTTCTGTTACCGCGGCACTCTCATAGTCTTCCCTTATTCTCGCTTGGGGGGTCCTGTCACAATAACCACACCCCCATTTCTCTCTCAATATTTCGCTCCTTTCAAGCGACTGTTGACCCACTAATGCTTTCCTGCCACCAACCTTGCTCTAAAAAGCATCCTCCCTTCCCTCTCTCCAAATCAGTTTCTAACTAATAAACAGGGTGCCAGGGATGAATGATACCTTCAAAATGGCAAGTCCCCTTGTCGAAATGTTGCTAGATTCTCAGGGCCGCTGCCTTCTCCAAAGGAGTATTCTATGTATGTAGGAAACACAATATAAGCTCGTGGTCATCAACTCGGATGCCGCAAGAAAGATCGCAGCCACCGAATAATGGTCAAGTTCGCTTTTTACAAAACCGAAAAAACACCCATGCAGGTGTGTGAATGATGAAATAAGTAATATCAGTATTAGAGAAGCTTTCCTCCTTAGTTTCAAACTGCCCGGCGTCATATGGTTGCTTTCGGCTACAACAAAACAAAATATTTTCAAAAAAAAATTTCTTAAATTTGTACATAGACTCGGAACGGTAAATTTTATTGGGAATCTCACTCATTCAAAGGAAAATAAAAATCACCGTTCCCAAGAGTAAACTCCAAACGCCAAATTATCACACACAGTCACCAATCCCTGAGAGTAAATAGATACGTCGCTGCCGGCATTCAGCAGCACTATTTTGATACTGACTGAAACCTCGCTTACAAATTAGGTAACATTAAGCTGAAGTGTTCTCGCCTTTCCAAGATTTAAGGTTAACCCGCGCCGACAAATAAACATGGCACGGGGAAGACGTCCTAATCACCGTTACTTAAATATACCTTGTCCTTTGCGAGAAAATGGCAGCACGGTATTAGTGAACGACATTCCCTTGAGTCCAGTCTATTGCGCGGGCGCTTTTTTACAAAGGTATTTACCTATTAGCTAAAATTTTCGAATCGTTGTGCGCAGCACGGTTTGGTTGTCGTCCTTCAATTATACGCTAAATTTTGTAGTAAATCTCCTGTGCTTCTTCTGAAGCACTAATACACGCGGTGTGCTCGATTTAACGTAGCACCATTCATTGTCTTTCAATTGAAATAAACCGTATGACTAGTCCACTGGGGTCATTTACTTTAACGCTCACGCTTTGATTTTTCGTGACTAATTTTTCTAAAATCAATAGGCACACCTTGACACCTTCATCAGCATACCATATAAACACATGAGATCTTATAGACATTTGGTCTGCTCTTTAATACCCAAGATAGTGCCAGAGCCCACGGGTATTGCAGAAAGTTGTGCAAACAACCTAGAAAAATTAGTGGAAAGTCTGTTTGCTTGATCAACTTTAGTGCCTACGCGATATCAGTGACCACAAAGTAATACATGGAGGCTTTTTCTTCTGTCATCGGCGGCGCGACAAACTGGAGAAAAGACTAAATAATGCGATAAAGGTAGTTATGAAGCCATAAACCAGGAGCTAAAACAACTATTCGATATTCATAGGTAACTTCCATTGTATATTCGTGCGCGCCAATTATGGGGTGTTTGAAGAGACAAGGGACGAATGAAATGTCAACTTCTTCCCCAAGACTTTGTTCCGCACCAGAGCACAGGAACCCTGGCTTGCAAAAAAGTTGAAGTAATTAGAAAGAGAAAACTCGGCTTTTCCGCACAGCTAAAGCAAAAGGAACAACTCACGGTTCAAGGAAATGAGAGTGAAAAATTCAAATATTTTATTTCCTCAGAAGTACGAGGAAGCAGGATACGACTAACAGCTACAAAAGAATACGGAAGCCCCTGCGCTCTCTGATAAAGTGCAATAAAAAGCAAAATTTACCGTCTACAATATAATAGTAGACAAATTATAATTCGAGCAACAGTTAGCACCAGACAGTAAAGAACAATTTAAACAATGTAAAATAATGTACACGAAGGTACATAACAGTCAGGTAAAATAAAGGTTAGCTCAAGAATCAGATAGAAGTATTTTTGCGTTTTGAAGATAAACACAATTTTAAACCAGCTCAATAAATGACAAGTCTAAACAACATCCACAGTTCTAGCCATTCAAGCAGAAATTCTGACTTCAGAGGTACTCTTTCACCTGTGCTATCAAGTGGATTCCAGTATTTTCAATCAGTCTGCTCTGTAACTTTCTGTAGTATGTAGGTGTGTTGAAACGTAAGACTTACTTTTAGCAGTTCGTTCGTAATGTGGGTGTATGTGTTTTTTGATATTTGAAGGAGTATATACTGCTAGTTTCTTTACATTTCCATTCAAATTTTTTTTCTGTATATCTTATAATAGCTACATAATATAAATGGGTCATCCCTAAGAATACAGTACTGAAGAGGTAGTGGACCTTTACTCAAACTAGCATTTTGTGAGCAAAGAGTGGAAAATATACGGATAACTCTTTATCTGAGACTATCAGCCATTTGTAATTTGATGTGTTTAGTATTTCCCTCGCTAATATTCTGTAAGCAAGCGTAGATACGATATGAGTGTTACAAAAGATTTTTGTCAGCCAAAGTGGTATTGAACCACTTATACTGTAGAAAACGCCCATATTTTTTTATATTGTTTACCTAAGTGTTTGGTGACGTTGCCAGGACGATTTTTCGTAAAATCATACCCCCCCCTGAAATTACGTTGTTTGATGTGACTTATCAAATTTCACGGTATTGAATAACGCGTGAATTACAACACATCTGAACTCGAATGCAGCACCCTATTTATGACACAAAACACACATTGTGCACAGGGACCTCCCAGGCATGTCAAACCATATTGGCCAGCTTTTGTGCTCGCAGATAACCAATTCGGAAATGCTCTTAACAACGTGCTTTTGTATGTATATTGCAAAGGATTTAGCGTAGTTTTCCTTCCGCCCACTATACCGAAGGAAAAGCTACGGGGGATCCACCGTTTTTTGCCCAGACAGTACTTCATCTTTCATGAAAGATTAGGGTATTCCGATAAAATAGGCCAAAGTGCTTAAATGTATTTCAGTAACAATGCGCCATCCCTGTATTTGATTTATGTAGTCTCCCTCGTCAAAAATGTTTCTAGAGGACTGGAAATCGGGCCAGGTATTTTATTGCTAAAAGGTATTCTAGGGAACAAAGCCTCATTCTTGTATTTCATGCATGTACATTCGCCCTTCTCGAGCATTGTTATGCAGGACTAGAAAATTGCCAGACAGTTCCCATTTACAAATTGACAGTTTATTCATATTTATTTTGAAAGTGTGATCATCAGGTGAAGAAATTACCTACTGCACGACCATTCCATTTCTCTATCAAGCCTCCAGTGAAAAATTGCGCAACATGTCGTCGATTTTAGATTTAAAACTTTTTATTCTCTAACAAGTTGGCCACACCAGCCACCATGGTTTCAAAAGGTACACTTTTGAAAAACAATACAAGCAATCTTTCCTCGCAATTTGCATATCAATTTTGACAAAACCCAGAAACTGACGCAAATATTGTAAATGGGGCAAAAGTATTTGACATATTTTTCTACCAAATACTTCCAAAGGAATCTCACTTCAACTTTGACGCATCTGTACGAAGTCGGTCGAAGCTTTCAGAACAAACCGTTCTTAATTCTTGCGTGTCAATAGCAAATTTTTCTAATGTTCCTTAGGAATTAAACAAATAAAGTCAGCCAGAGCCCAAGTAACATCGTGTTTCGTACACAGCACTCTGGTAATTTCTATCTAGAGTTTTACCATCAGCATATCTACAGAGAAAGAGAGAAAAGAGGTCTTATGACATTCTGTAAAGAACAGGTGCACCGTGTGCCAGAATATGGTGTTCGAGCAAACAATGGCAAGGAACCTGTGGTACCTTGCTGCGTGTCCTGCCAGAGTTGTGACATGAGCTTGTATTCCGGAACGCAGACTGAGCCACGCTGCTTACGGCGCGGTTGATGTTACCCGCGATCAATCTTGGCGTGGCATGTGCGACCAGCTTCGGCGTGACTGACAGGAATGTGTCTGCAGATAGCGGAGGCTTTACAAGCCTCGAATCATCGCGGCACTGCGCAGCTGCGCTTGCATCGACATGGATGACGATGTCGGTGACGTGCCCTCACGTGAAGGACCAAGGCACTATAAAGGTTGGACAAACACCGGGCATCGTCAGTGGGCATGGCAGCAGCGAAAGCGGCAACATGCTGAACAACCCATTTGGCTTCGTGCTCCAGGTTATTATCGGTATTCCAAATGTTACCGGAGTGATGACCGTTTTTTTTTATTCTGCTGCCATGCTCACTATGTGTTAAGTGAACTTTCCGCTGTGTTCTTTGTCTCCCGGATGACTTATTGTCTTGTAGCAACAAAGAGGCTGATCCAGGACTTTCAAAAACAGATAGAGAAATTTTGTTAGAACTGGTACAGGGACAGGGTAAAATGACTGCCACAATTGAAGCCGTACTCACCGCGCAGAATAAACTCGAAGACAAGCTCTCAACCTTTACGAACCGCCGTGATAGATTTGAAAAACAGTTGACTAACCTAAATGCTGTAACTAACCAAGTATAGGCTCTGGAAACCACAGTGTCTAAGTTTGATGAACAGATTTCCGAGCAGATGTATAAAGTTGATGATTTGGCAAATGCGGGACGTCGAAACAACCTAGTCGTTTAAGGTTTAAAGGGACATAACAAAGACACGTACGCGGTACCGGAGGCATTAGTCAAAGACACCATTTTTATGCAATACTTGCTGTAACAGTGAGCGGTATGGAGTGGTGTCACATATTTTGATGAAAAAAGCGCCCATCTCCAAGCGAGGGGGACTCAAGTAAATGCGTCGCATAGGGTGTGGGTGTATTGAGTTAACGTTTAGTGTTTGGGGAGTTGGTGGTAGTGAATGCGTTGTATCAGGAGCTTCTTGACATAGTTTGAATGAGTCAAGGATATAAGGCGCGTTGGTAGCCTTTCATTTTGTGTCGGTTTTGTAGCGCAGTAGAAAGAGCACCATGTACCTCGCGTTCCGCCCACAGGTAGGAAATGGGTTGTATCAGCAGCTTCTTGACGTAATTTGAATGAGTCAAGGATATAAGGCGTGTTCGTAGCCTTCCATTCTGTGTCGGCTTTGTTGCGCAGTGGGTAGAGCACCATGTACCTTGCGTTCCGCCCGCAGGGTCGTGGGATCGAAACCAGGCGCCGGTAAGAATTGTTTTTTTATACAGCGTAGGGGGAGGGGTGCGGACCTGTTGTTGAGAGCGCGGAGGGTAGCGTGATGCGGGAGAGGAGGAGTGGGGGAGAGGGCGCACCTGGAACGGCTGTTGCGGACGCCGAGGCACGCCAACGCCAGGTGACAGCGTGAGTTCAAGAAATGCTCTGCATTTAAATCTTCCCAAAAACCTCGACCCGTTATCCTAAAGTTCGTTGACTACGGTGAAAAAATCGCTGAAATAGAAGGTTCTCACACACTAGAGGACACCAATTTTTCACTCTCTGATTACTTTTCCACGAGAATTTGGGAAATCC
This sequence comes from Haemaphysalis longicornis, assembly GCA_013339765.2. NCBI lineage: Eukaryota > Metazoa > Arthropoda > Arachnida > Ixodida > Ixodidae > Haemaphysalis > Haemaphysalis longicornis. Next base: position 46,613,440 of record CM023448.1, on the reverse strand, counting down.
GCAAACAGTTATGGAGGAGTGCAGCTCCAGAAAAAGAACAAAGGGCTAAGGTCAAATTACGCTTCGAGAAGTTAGCACAGACGGTGTGCTCATTGGTTGGAACGAGGAAAAGGCAACGCGGTTTAGGCGAAATTAGAAAACTGCATGGCAACTTAGCAAAGAAAATCAGTCATAAAAATATTAAACATCAAGTGCAGGAGTGTAATCAATAAAGAGTCTGAACTCGAAGCTATATTCCTATACACGATGCTCACATCGCAGTTCTCACAGGGAGATGGCTACATGAATAAATATATGGCTGCGAATACGCTCCTGCCGGATGTACTGTAATTCGAAAAGACACAGTCAGTAAAGGAGGGGGCATTCTTGATGGCATTCTTTTCAAAATCCATTTGCGTACTATGAGAATGCCTGACTCTTCCAACCTTGACTGCATATTCTGGAAAGCGTACCAAGATAAGGTTTATATGTAATCGCCGTCATGGATAGATCCCCTAACTTGTCTATTCACGTGTTGGAATCGTTAATGGAGTATCTACATTCTACAGTATCTACAGTGGCAAGATTATTCTGGCTGAAGATTTAAACTTGCCGAATATATACTAGCCGATTTTATCGATCAATAAACAGAATGATAACCTTGGGAGGGGGAGGGGTTGAACGCAATGATCACATCGCGTTCACCTTTGACTTTTTGCAAATTTTAACAGACTTCGCTAGAATTAAAAAAAAAATTGAAATCAGTATTCGATTTCTTTCTAGTAATTGAATCCATCAGTGCCAAAAGTTACCGCGAAGTAGTTTCGAAAATTTCAGACAACGCCGTGTTGCTTACCTTACTGATACCTATACAAACAATATTCGTAAAATTTTGTCATTTCCTAAGTTCTCCCTTGCTGATGATGGGCTTTATTTGAACTGCTTTCCTTCCCCTTTGATGAATTCTGCACCATTGGGACTGATTTAAACCGATTATGAATGAATGTATCTAGAGTTTTTTACCCAAGAATACATAAAAATGTAAAGGTTATAACGCATAGATATTGAGGGGGACATTGCAATTAAAACGGCGACTATACCGCTTAAAGAAAAGGTAAAGAAACTACAAAACATTGTTCATAAAGCAAAAAATATTGAATGTTTCTTTACAAAATAAAGACCAAGTAGGTGCTGATAAAAAGCGCTATTACGGTGAAGCATTACCAACCTTTAAAACTGCTTATTCCGATAAATTTTGACATTTATTTCTCAGCGATCGACTGAATGTGATACATTTAAAGTTGCTCGCTGCCATACTTACGATAGTAAACATTGGCCCATTCCTATAACAACTCTTTTAAATCATTGTTCACCCAAGATAATAGTATATCACCTGTTTTTCATACATCCCTACCACCGATGTGTAATGTCATTGTTACTGAAGGTGGTATATTTATTCTTCGCGGAAGGCTTGGTATCAAAAACTCATCAGAGGCTGACCACATTCCAAATGGCTTCTAGAAAAGGTAGGCTGAGTGGGTGTCAAAATATCTTCAGGTTATTTTTTACTAGTCCTTACAACAAGGAGAAATACCAAGACACTGGGGAACCGCTACAGTCAAGCCAGTTCATGAGACCGGAAATAAGAAATTCGTAAAAACAATCGCCCAATTTCGTTAACATGTACCGTAGGAAAGATTCTGAGACATATTATTTACAATCACATCTGGGAATTTCTAGACAGCTATAGCGTTCTAACGCAATGCCAGCACCGGTGTTAGTTTGATGGACTTTTTGAAATCGTTCAAAAAATGTCTAGCACACAAAATAATATTTCAGATAGGTAGAATAATCAATAATACTCAAGTAGGTAACTTGATCTCTGCATATCTAACAAAACGTAAGCAATTTGTTGCATTTTCTGACCGCTGCTCAAATAGACAGCATGTTGACTCTGGCATTCTCCAGGACTCCATGTTACGACCACTCTTTTTTCTCCTCTTTTTAATGATATTGCTCATGGCATCGCGGTTAAAATCACAACTGTACGCTGATGACTGTGTACTTTATAGAGACATATGCTTCCCCCAAACAAACAGGTGTAAATATGCTCTACAAAAGGTGTCCTCTTGGTGTGACGAGTGGCAAATGGGCAATAACTTTGGAAAAACCGTGTTTATGCAAGTCATTATAAAAAAAAATGTGTCTGGAGCCCAACACTATAAGTAGGTTGTGTTATAGATCACAAATGACCTGAATTGGTCTAAACACACTACTTCGGTAACTAACATTGCAATGAGTAAACTATTCTTCCTCAGAAGAGCACTGAAACTTTCAACGCCTCCCATCCGCCTTCTTGCTTGTAAAATAAAAAAGTATATCGTCTTCGGAATATGCTTCCATTATATGGGACCCTTTCACGAAAACGAATAATAACAAGCTAGGGAGAGTTCAAGAAAAGGCCATTCGTTTTATTTATAACAGCTTCGGACGCACTTCAATTACGGAACAATCAAATCGTGCTAATCTACCAACCCTAACAGAAAGAAACCGTTTATCTAGACAAAAATTTATATATCAACTAGTAAAGGGATATTACAAGACAGACATTTCTGAAGTACTTCCATTTTCGTCCAGATATGAAACTCATCAAAAGCAAGAGCGCGCAATTACAGCCTACGCAACCCGTATTGACTGCTTTAAATTACAAATATTTCAGAGAACTATAAACAACTGGAAGAACAAAACCAACAGCGAAGTTTTACAACCATCAAAAACTGTTTTTTTATCACCTCAACACAGTGTTTAAACTAACATGTCAATTAGGCTCTGTAACACCAAAAAAGTTAGAAATTTGTTTATATTTTGAGTTGCTTTGTGGTTATGTTTGTTTCTGTGTGTGTGTGTTTTTCTCACTGTAAAAATTTGTTTGCATATCAGCATTTACGTAAGCCATGTACCCCAATCTGCGAAAATCCGAGGTAGAGATTGCAGTTTGTAACTAAAATAAAATAAATACGTAAATAGTAACGAATGTTTCTTCCCTGTAAAAAGGATAGGCAAAGTAATACCATCAAACAAAAGGAATAGATATCTACGTACATGCTACGAAATTACGCAGCGAAAACACAGGGGAGCTTACACAACAATAAAAACACTCCATGAACGCCAGACCACATAGTCGCTCGTTGCACACAGGATAGATGAACACAAGGATAACTTACAGTCTAAAAATTCTCCTTGGTGGAAGGCAAAGATGATAGAAAAGGAATAAATACAGTTAAAGAAAGCAAAATCTTACTCTAATATCTATGCGCGAACAGCCATAACTGGTTATGCGTGGCTAAAGCTCAGACGAGATAGTATTCTCGCTGGTATTTTAAGGAAATGCTACCTCTACTACGGGCGATAAAGAACCAGTGAAGTAGGCAAAGTCAAACGATGGTTCGACGCAATACTAGCAACTGTAAGGCTAAAATTCGTGTCAAAGAATTCACGCTTATGTGGTTAGAATATTGACGAAACATTAAGCGGGCAGCGAGCGTCGCCGTAGTGATGGGGCATAGTCACCGTTGGGGACGACCTCGTAGATACAATTATTATTGATATAATAGATCTTTATTTGCATCACGTACATAGCGCATACATGACGCAGGAGGCCCGCGGAAAAAGCTGTCATACAGGCAGCTTCACAAGGCCATAGGACCTCGCATTGGCAGTTTAGGCAATGGTCTATTAAATCTTAAAATTCAGCATTATAAGTATAACGTTATAAAACGCTCTCCAATAAAAACTGCACGGACATAAAGCGAGGCAACTCATTCAAATTTACCGCTATGGCATTACAAAATTCCGGAATACAAGCCACATGCGCCGAAACATCATGACAGACATACACATAACATCTTATTAAACAATTCACAACAAATTACGCCGGTAACAAAGCTAGGTGCGCAAATGTTTCTTTCAGAAAAGAACTTTCATTATGACGACAGTCATACAGTTAAACGTTTTGCAGCAAGAGGTGCATAAATATAGTATCAAGATGTTAGGTTTGGTGAGACGGTTTTTCTGTTTTCGTTTTTGAGTGTCCAAACTACTCGCGAAGTTTCCTGAAAGTAATATTTTCTGGTTCGATGTTTCCCTGAAGCAGTGTATTAAGCACTCTTAACAGCCTGCTTTTTAACATTTGTAGTCTGTATGTTGTCCTTCATGTGTCAACTTTCCATCTCTCGAAATGCACACTTTCGAAATGCACACGCACCAGCACACTTCCCGGTACGATAAAGAGAACTACATTCACTGCATGTTATAGTTTTCGTGAAATCAGTGCATTTTTTATCACACACGGTACACGTTTCCGCGGGAGGCATGTCACACCATGCAGCACCAACAGCGAAAGTGAGAGCAGCATAACAATGATATGGTTACTAACCTGCAACACACAGAAGTGCGGCTTTAGAGGGTGAACTTTGCGCCGCTGCCGCTGCCGCTGCTGCCAATGTGGCGGTGGCACTTTTGAAGATAACTCTTATAGCTTGCAGGGGGGACGCAGTGCTGCTGGCGGCATCATGCGGCGAAGATGTATTGAAGATAGGCACTCCGATGATCTTGCTTGTCAGCAAGTTGAAGAAAATGTCCGGCAGAAAACTGTCGAAGACACACGGGTGTGCCTCCGGCAACACACAGAAGTGTAGGCTTTAGAGCATGAACCTTGCACCGCAGCCCCTGCTGCAGATAATTGGGCCAACTCGTTGAATACGGTAAGGTACGAAATATCATCTTCGTAGTTCCTTTCTTATTTGTCGTAAAAGAGTTCGAGTATTAATCCACACAACATTACCTGTGTGGAGATCGGAGGTCCGCATCAGAGGTTGTAGCATGTGGCATCCACGGTCGGCGTGTTTCCGTTGCATGCTTTGTAGCGTGCTGGCGAGCCTCCTCCGCACGTGGGTATCCTTCAACGTCGGCGTTGATGTTGTCACATTCTATGTGTGTAGCATCGCATAATAATCTAATAATACTTAGCCTTTTTTGGCATCACTTAACGCACACTTCTTGCTGGAGGCCCGCCGAAAAGCACGTCATAAAGGCAGCCAGACAAGGCCGCAGGCCCCCTCATTGCCAAGGTCAGGCAGTGCTCATTAAAGTCATGAAATGGAACATAAAACGTATAAACAATATAAAACGCATTCTAATAAAAATTGTGCAGACGCAAGCGAAGCAACTTTTCAAATTTAACGGTGTGTCATTACAAAAAGTGGTAACAGAAGACACATGTGCCAAAACATCATCACACACTTATACATAACCTCATAATAAACAGTTCACAACAAAATTATGCCGGTAACAGAGCTAGGTACAGAATTGTTTTATTAGAATAACGGTTTCTTTCTGACGACTATTATACTGTTAAAAGTTACACAGCCGGAGGTGCATGAATAGTGTTTCAAAAAGATTGGGTTAGGTGAGACTGTTTTTCTGTTTTCTTTTGAGTTGTTAGAGTACTGGTGAAATTTCCTGAAAGTAATCTTTCCAGGTTCTGTGTTTCCCTTAAGCCATGTATTAGACACTCGGAGCAGCCTGTTTTTAACATTTGTAGTCCGCATGTTATCCTATATGTTTTAACTCTCCAACTCTAGTAATACCGCGTGCTATATGAGCTGGACTGTCCTTTTAGGTTCGCTAGCTGGCCCAAACAACAGCTATTGTTTTTGAGGTCTTCTTTATACTGTTTGCATAGGCGGTAATAACAAGTCTTAATAACAGGCAATAAATTATACTTGGTAAATAAAGGTGCAGACGGAACGGACACCGGGGCAGTCGCAAAAACGCGTGAAAACCGTTTTTGGAGAATTCGCACCTTTTGTAGATCTCTCTGTGGGTTTAGGCCAAGATTAAATGGCAATAGGTGAGCCTCCAACACAACAAGGTGTGTATAGTAACACCATTACATTACGTGGCAGAAAACGCGTTTTTGTCATCATTATCATCACCAGCCTATCTACGCCCACTGCAGGGCAAAGGCCTCTCCCATTATTCTCCAATTAGCTGGGTCCTGTGCCAACTGTGACCTATTTATCCCCGCAAACTTCTTGATCTCATCTGCCCATCTAACTTTCTGCCGCCCCCTGCAACGCTTGCCTTCTCTAGGGATCCACTCTGTTACCCTTATTGACCAGCGGTTATCTTTCCTTCGCATTACATGTCCTGCCCACGTCCATTTCTTCTTAATTTCTACTAATATGTCTTTAACACCAGTTTGCTCCCTGACCAACTCCGCTCTCTTCTTGTCCCTTAATGTTACACCTATCATTTTCCGCTCCATTGCCCGCTTAGTCGTTCTCAATTTAAGTTGAACCCTCTTAGTGAGCCTCCAAGTTTCTGCCCTTCGGCGTTTTCGGCGTTTCGGCGTTTTTGTTCGGCGTTTTTGTAAGCGAGCCCGAAAATTTGTGAGTGGCGTTCCCTTAGCCGTTTATATGCTCGTCCCATGATATGGTTTTTGTGAAACATAGCACCAAATATTTTTATACACTGCACTATTTCAACTGGGACTGATTACAGAAAGACACTTTTATTATTGCTGCATTTTATTTAAAGCGTGAAAAAATACTCTCTTGGTTTTCTGTGCTTTTATTTTTAGTAGTTTTTCTTGTGTCCACTTTTCAAGTTTGACTATGGCATCGTTGGTGCGACGAATAACTTGACTAGTTTCATTTGCTGTTAAGCACATCCTGGTATCGTCTGCGTAGATGCCGAATTTTATTTGTGGAGCTATACTAGCAGTATCATTATGTATAAATTTAAAAGAAAAGGCGCTAGAATGCTACACTTCGGTACGCCACAGGAAACTGCTAAGCGGTCAGGGTAGAAGCCCTCTATAGCTACAATTTGTTTCCTTCATTGTAAGTATGATGAATTAAGCCCGGAAAACCTTATTTCTCCATCTTTCTGATAAGGGGGTCATGATAAATAAGGTAAAAGGTTCTTAAAAAATCAACAAATATGCTTAATATGTTATTTACGTTTTCGATGTTGTCTAAACTGTACACTTTCTGCATAAGAAGTTATGACGATGATGATGAAAATGATTGGGTTTTACTGGCGCAAGGACCACTAAGTGCAAAGACCGCTGAGGAAAATTTATTTTAAGAGGAAGAAGTGAAGGTAATTGTAAAACATTTGACTGAAACATACGTGAAATGACCTAAAAAATGTATAGGACTGCTTAAAGGGCCAGGGTGTCAACATGCATGGTAAGTGATGAGGTGTAAAAACTGTACATCGCTAAGAATCTTGAAAGTACTCTTTTGAGTAACGATAGGGTCGTCCCCTAAATGTACGATGGGTGTACTGGAGGGTGTCTGTATATTGGTGGGAACTGTATGTGTCGTGTTTTTCCTAGTTCCTTACAATATATGAGTATGTGGATCATGGCTAAGGTGTCTCCACACCTGCTACTCAAAAGTCTTGGAGATCCAGTAAGCAGGTAGGAGTGTGTTGCATGTGTTTCCCATCCTATTCTAGTCAAGGTGACTTCTGTGTATCTGTGGCGTGTGCCAGTGGTGTATTGTCTGAAGTGCGGCTTTATTATGGGTAACTTGTTTGCCAGTGCACTCCAGTGTGCTTGCCTTTTTTTGCGAATGATGTGAGGCTTCATGTCAGTGTAAGGTAACGTTGTTATGTCTACTTTATTCAAGAATATAGCAGCAGCTGCCACTTGTTCTGGGGATTCATTCCTGGGTATACCACAGTGGCCTGGTACCAAGCAAGGGGCCGTCTTAAATTTGTGAGCATAAAAAGACGCAATTACATTGAAGACAATATTCAGTACGTGGAGTTTGGAGACGTTGGTTACGATAATGCACTCAGAACAATTCTGGATTCTGTATATATAATGAATTTCGGAATTGAACTTCGAAGCATATGAATAAAGATACCAGTACTGTCGTGCCAGTACGCCGTAGTGGTAATGCATACCAGTAGGCAGTAGCAGTACTATTGTACTAGTACCAGTGTGCCGTAAAATACCAGTTCTATTGAATTAGTGTGTTCTATTGATATTAGTCCGAATTCATGCGCACCACATGACACAGTAGTGGCCATGTTGGAGGCATCAGTATAAAATTCACTACACTGGTATTTCTGTTGCAGATAAGAGAAGCGCTGCAGGATTGCACATGTGGGCGCCCGGTTCTTCGCTATATGTTTAAAAGATGTCACGCATGATAGAGGGTGGAGATTCATCGGTGCTATAAAATGTGAAAAAGCAATTTTGATGGTGTGTAAAATGAGACAGGAAGCTCCGACGCTTCCTCGACGACTTTGTAAGAGCATAAAGAAAAGAATGAAGGCTGATTTAGCAGGAGTTCGGTAATGGGTGTATTGTAAAAATCTGACCTAAAAGGGTGGTGAGGCATTGATGAGATGTGAAAAGCGTCAAGCAGGCCTGTGAATGTTCGCTGACGTTGTAGGTTCCATTACACTACACATAAAGGATTTCGAGCGGGCTGGTGCGGAAGGCGCAACATGCCAGCCGGAGCCACAGATGAAGCAATGGGTCTAGATTTTGAGGGTTGTTTTACATTCCGGCCCATAAACAACACTGCCTAAGTCCTATCGGAACCCATTACACAAGTAAAAACATGTAAAAGATGTTTTTCAGCACCATATAAATTGGGTCAGAAAACCATGAGTGTAGTCATAGATTAAGGCATTTACGTTTGAGTTGCTTGATTCCCTCACCGCACTAATATAGTACAGACGTACCCTCACCTGTTTTTCTCTCCCAACTGTCTCGGACACGCTATATCACTCGCTCTACTAATGTCCACTCGAGCCCTTCCCCTCTCTCCCCTCCGCCTCCCTCTAAGCACAGGCTCTCGGGTGCTCGGACCGCGACCACCAAGAACTGGTCCCCGGTTGGGCCCTCGACATCTCGGTGGCCCTCTGGGCCACCGCCAATCCCGCCTTCTAAATCCACAGTTCGAAATAAAGTGGATATTCTCTCTGTCTCTTTCTTTAGGTTGCTTTATGTGGGATGAGTGTGAGCTTTTTGTCAAGGACTACACCTAGGAACTTGTGTTCATTTCTGACTCGCATCGAGACACCATTGAGTTTGATGTCTGGATATGGCCGAATGCAACACCTTCTCGAAAACAATACACAAGTAGACTTTCCTCACTTATCGTGGCAATCTGCCCTAGTAGCTAGCTTGTTAACATTAGCGTTGAATTGGCGCCTACAGATGAACAGCTTCAGAAAATAAAAGGGTAATTGTATTTCGCCTAAATAGATTCAGCAGAACTCGGATGGTTGCAGTGCCTTTTGAATGAGAAGTACATTTAACAATAAACAAAGTGCAACTCTACACTCCTTCTTGAGGCACACCATTTTTATGCACAAGAACCTTAGAAAGTACACTTCGAATTCTTACACGAAAGGTTCTTCCGTGCAAGTAACTGACAATCGTGTTTTTTTTATATTACCCAACATGCTAAATGACTGCAGGTAGCGGAGGATGCTATACCGCTAGGCGCTGTCGTACGCTTTTTGCAGATCAAGGAAAAATGTTATACAACACGGCTTGTGGAGGAACGCACCGTTGACATAGGAATGTAATGCAACAGGTTGATAGTAGGTAGATTGTGCCGCGCTGAAGCTTGCCTGGGAGCTCTCGAGCAGACCTTTGTGCTCAAGAAAAATATCAGTCTCCTGTTCACCATCTTCTCGAAGAGCTAATACATGCAGCTTGTGAGGGCAAAGGGAAGATAACTTGCAGGAACGGAAGGGTCCTTACTCTCCTTCCAAAAGCCAGTTTAGATGGCCCTCTATCTAAGATTCTGGAAGGCGCCTCGTAGGAAATATTTATTTGTACAGGTAAAGCAGTGTTTCAAGTTTGTCTGCGTGTACCTGTTCCATCAGAGTGTATGAAATGTTGTCTCCACCTGAAGGTGAAGGCTTACAAGTACTGAGTGAAATCTCCAGCTCATGAAGCGAAAAGGGGCTATCGTAAGAGGATGTGGACTTATCCCGCATGGACATCTTTTCGCAGTATGTTTTACGTTTCATGAAAGTGGTGGTGGAGTGTGCAAAACTACATTCATGTTGGAAGTGTTTGTGCGACTGTAATCACCTGTCCTCCAGGGCGTTTCCTTATTATACTAACCAGGGGAAGGCCCTGTGTTTCTAGTCATTTGAGTTTTCGTATGTGTGTACAGACTTTGTGACCGTCGGCGTAAGATTTTATGGATGTGAGGAAAGTGCGCCAACTCTTGGTGTTGGCATCACGGTGCACGCGCTTCCCAGGTGATTTTGCCGTTTTAAGGAGGTAAGGTTATTCGATGTATGGTACCGACGAAGCACACCCCACGCTTTTTTGTGGGCCTCCGGGGCTCGCCTGCTATCCTCGTTAAGCAAGGGCCTCCTTGGTTTGCGCGGGGCACCGGAAAACTTGGGAATGCACTTTTCGAAGTGTCCAGAATGTTCACCGCGAGTAGTCCGGCAGCTTCTTCCACGTGTAGGTGTGAAATATATGCGTGATGTAGTTTGGATGTTACTGTAAATGTACGCAGTTTGGTCGAGCTTCATTGAACCATTTATGGGAAGGGGAACTGCTCGGGCCATTACTTATGTTTGTTAATGTGGTTTGGAAGTGGTCAGTACCACATGGGTTAGTGCGAATGTCCCACTCAAGAGATGTACAGAGTGCTGCAAAGCCAACAGGCAAGTTGATGTGGGAGAACGTTTAACTTCCTATATTATGTTATGTGGCCTTTCTTTGTTAAATAGGCATGCTCCTGGCGATGTTAGAAATTTTTAATGAAGCGACCACGGGCATCTTTCCGGAAAGAGCAACAGAATAGAATATGTGCATTGAGGTCGCCTATGAGAAAGAAGGGCTCGGGAAGGTGATCTGGCCCCTGGACTGGCCCCCCTCCGGGGTCCTTCTTTTGACCCGCCACTGCCGAGGGCGTGGGGTGTACATGAGGCGGCAAGGATGGCGCGGTGCCGGTGGGAGCCAAAACAGGGTCCTCGGTGTTCATCCCGTTAGCACCCTCCAACACACTGGTGGACGGGGAGGCAGAGGCAGGAGCGGCACCGGTCTCTACAAAAGCGCTTGCCTTCACGACCACTGCGGCATCAGCAAGTGGTTTTTGGACGGATTGAGCCGCCTGATGCAACGCAGCGGTAAGAGGTCACACGACCAGGTCAGACTCGCTGAAATCAGTCTCTGTAGAAACAAGACGCCATTCCGCCCCTCGCCTAGCTGCGCCGACGTACCTCCCAAGGGCGAAACCGGCGAACCTCTTTCGCGCCTCTGGGAAGGTAAGGTTCTCCGTGCCTTTAAGCTTGATAATCTCGTCCCCGGTACTTCTCCCCGGTTTTAGAGTAAGCCCCGTGAGGTCCTTGGCAGTTGGTGCCGGTGAGGGTTTTTGATGGATACCTGTAAGACAGATGGTCGGGCTGGGCACACATTGTTCACGTAAGTTATCCACAGCAAGGGTTAGTAAAATTCCGAAACATCTGACACCTCAAACTGTGCAGCAAGTCAGTAATGTGTGGCCCTGAATGTATTTTGCGTGGATGAAATCTGGAAGTGTTGACCGGACAAAGCTTAAAATCAAGTTTTTGGTAGGCTTTTTTTTTTGCCTTTTCCGTGTCGTATTGTAATGTGCCTCACTGCTGCCACGCCATTACTTCTCAGTCCCTACAAGAAATCGGTTTCGGCTTCATTGATGAGGTCAGTCTCCGAGATGACGCCCAATGAGCTGGTAAGGCTTCGGTTGGGCGGGATTCAGATGTCAAGATCTGCGATGCATCTCAATCTGAGGAGACTTGTTGCCGGCAGCTGGGTATTGACTCCGGCCAACACAACTCCGGTTCTCTGTTTCTTAGCTTTGTAGGTTCTGTGATTATACCTTCTATGAACTTTTTGACCAATAATAGGGAAAGAGATTCGACAGGCTTTACTTTTTCAACAGATTCAATGAACAGAAAGCGGTGATAGTTGCATGGCTTTGGGAAATAGACCGTTTGTAAGGACGAAAATAATACTTCGGTGCGGCCCCTTTTCAGGAACCGATCACTTTAGGGGGCGGAACGGAGGGGGTTGAAAATGCCGTACATCGCAAAAAATGAAAAACACGGGGGTACTTTTTCCTCAAATCTTACCCTGATAGCTTGAGAGGTCCCGGAGCTCCATTGCTGGCAAAAAGACATTGCACCCATCCGCCGGAGCTTTCCCATGACTCCGACGGCCACATTCCGTGGTTTCTTACCCTCCACCTGTAAACAGATTGCCACAGTGGACTACAGCTTGTTTGTGGCCTCGGGACCTGCGGTGCCACCAATACCATCACCAAGATTATTCAGCGTGCCCCTTGCGGCGTCTGCGTAAGTGGGGATTTAGTGTTAAAGGCACTACGTAAACACACTGGCATTCAGTTATGCTTTATATGCCTTCAAAATTCGAAAAACGGTGAGGAATATTTTTTTTTCAATTGCTTTTGACAACACAGGTAATATTGGAATAGGTCGGCAGTTTCTAATATCGTTATTGGCACCTTTCTTTACATGAGCTTTACACGAGCTACTTTCATTTGGTATAGACATACAGCTTGTTCAAGGCATAAATTGAATACGTAGGTTAAGCAGAGTCTAAGGTAAGAAATAACGTGTTTTATAGGTTTAACTTGCACTTTGGCATTATAGGAAGCCCTGCTATTATTTCCTTTTGGTACCTCTACAACATCAGCTTCGATGACAGAATCGAGAAAAACTCAGCTGTTTTTGTTATAGACATTATGTTGATGATTATTTATTGTCAATTGGTTAGCGGCGTTCTCAGTATTGACACGGCTTACAATGACTTGGAAGTTTAACGCCATGCCCTGGGCAGGCATTAACCACCGCCCTGGTTTCTCCACATACCGAACTGAGAGGATAGCACCTGATAACTTCGGGAGGCGAAGACGAGGACAAAAGGGAGCCGGTAGAGAAGAGAAGGCAGAAGAGCTCAAGACTTCGGCCAATGCTACACGTTCACAGCTCGCTTGTGGGCACCATTTCGCCTGTATAAATGAACAATTCTACATGTAGTTTTTCTTATACCGTTATAATATGGATAATAAAAGCATTGCCTATGCTTTACCTGACAACTTGATGTCATTATTCTCTATTCCATGCACTGGCTCTGCGCTAAAGTTAGAGTTCAACAATAAGTGCAGCTTTCTACAAAAGCAGTCAAACTTTTCGAAGAACAAAATAAATTACTGAAGTACTCTTTCCACTATTTTTAGCTCCTAATATAAGTGATTAAAGAATATTTTGAACCTTTTCGGAACGCTTGAATCTTTGCTCTTGACAAACTTACTCGACATTGTAATTTCATCTCCAATTTTTGATGCCAGGTCGGGGCTTATCCGGGGATTACGAAGTTTTCTGTTTAGTTTTACGTGTAAAAAGCTAATAAATTCTGCAGATATGGGTTTGAGCGCTCCGTAAGCTTCGCAAGGATCCACTTTTTTTAACCGCTGTCCCAAAAAACTAGGACATTTTTTTCTACAAATGAAAGATTTTTCCGTGTAACAAGCCGTAATACCGTTTGGGGTAAACTTTTGTTTTTGTTTACCTTTTTGACACCGCATAGAACAATTGGAAAAAAATCTCTCAACAGATCTATAATCACGCTGCTCTAAGCCTCTCGTGTCATATTTGTAGTAGAGATGTCGATTAGTGCCGGCGTACTTTGTGCCAATGTGGTGGGAAGAATGATGACATTTGAAAGATCATTTGCGGTTAAGAGAAAACATCTAGTTAAACTTTTGATGAATGATTACTTGGCGTGTGTATATGCATGTCTTCACAAAAATGAGATCACAATGAGAGTTGTTTTAGAATGCAAAAACGCTTCTAAATATTCAAAAAACTGTCCCACCTAAACCTCGATAGAAAACATAAAGAATAAGGTTTTGTGGCTTAGCCGACATAAGCTTAAACTCACTGGTTCACATACAAAAATATCCTAGTACCTCCCACGTTAAATATGTTTCACCAGAGGCATACTCCACCACCACGGCAAGTGTCTCAATCGACACAGAATGTCTGGTAGGAACGTAAACGAAAAGCATTGGTTGCATCTGTATTCCGTGATTCAGAGAGCATTATCACGTAAATCAGGTTTAAAAGCTGTTTCATACCGACCGTACGTATAAGTGAAAACATTTTATAGGTTTCCTATATTCTTGTCGAAGGTAATTTTTCGGTTCTGTTTCTTATATTCGCCTACCCATGTCAAAAAAACTTGAAACGGCCACTGCATTCACATCTTCTACTTTCCGCATCAGGATTCTCCCATTATTTTGACACAATAACTTAAAACCATTTTACTTGGCCACGCTTTTCACGTCGAAAAGAACTGCTACATTTCGCTGGGTAAATTGCCCTGCAAGAACACCCTGTCGTTTGCATTGATAAGTTTTGTTCAAATTTGTCACCATTCATAGAACTTTATTTGTTTAGCTTTATTTGACCGACTGTACAATGTGTTTTTTCTGTCGTTGCTGGAAGTCGGTGGATCGCCACAACGTCATCTTGCAATATTTCAGGATGCTGGGATTTTGCGGCTAGCTAGGTCATCTTTTTCAGGTAATTTTGCTTATCTTATTGCTGAAATACGTGAAATTACAGGCTTAGCTTACAGCTTTGATATTCCAAATGGTCAACCCCGGCCGTGAGTCGGGTGACGTCTTATCATTGTTAAATTTTGTGTAGTCTCCTTTTGATATCTGTCATTGTCCTAATATTTTTATCTGTGGGTGCTAGGAGCTGATTATACAGCTCGATCATGAAGTGAACAGAATCTTCTAGTTCTCAACTGTGTCTTTCAGGGGTAGCAAGAGGTCTAGTTTACGATTATTGCTTAAAACCACACATGTATATCTCTTTGCCTTTCATGTTGTGTAACCACCGTTCCCGACGGTGAACGTGGCTTGGAGCGCCGGCCTGCCATGCATCGCCATGCTGGCTTACATACTTCACGCTTTTATTTTATTGTAGTGTTTAACACACCAGCACATGTTCCGGTATAAAAACACGAACTACATCACTGCATGTTGTAAATATCAGAAAATAAGTGCATTTTCTATCACACACGGTACACGTTTCTTCACGAAGCATGTCACACTGTCGCAGCAGCATCAGGGGCAACAACAAAAGTTAAAGCATCACTAAAAAGATATGGTTATTAAGGTAGGTCACATCCTTAGAATAAAAAAATTACAAGTTTAGCCAAAGCGTTACAATAACAATTTTCGTTTGTAGAGCTTATACAGATAGAGACTTTACAATGATAAAATTGCTAGAAATTTTTAACCAAAGTTTATGTAAATCAAAATTCGCGAACTTATGCATGTTGTACGCCCAGTCATTACTAACGAATTGTAGTTGCGATTCAAACAAGACTTCGCAGGAACGTAAGGAAGCTAATAGCTTGCTCATCTAACCTCCACAAATATCACATCTTCAAGCTAAGTGGTGTAATCATAAAAAGACTGAAAAAATTTGATATCCGGCACGTTTGGGTTTCACATAAGAGGCCATAGCATAAAGCATTTTTAAAATTTTTCAGCCATTCTTCTTCATTGAACACCTCAGTTGGTGGCGCGGTCTTGTTTAAATTCCACGAATTTGCGTTGGCGTGCGCTTGTGTCTGGTTGTCTGTGCTTTTCGTATGCTGTTTTAAGCTCGCAGATTTAGTTATACCGTTGCACAGAGACAGTTATTCTACGTTATAGTGTACAGTAAAGTTATCGTACGATGAAGGTGTGCCTGACCCCTGACTGTCACCGTATGATGAAGGCCGCATGGGGTGTTAAATGTAAGATGCAAAATATGCAAAAAAGTGTGTCATAACGTTATGACACGTTAGGACACGTGTGTCATAACGTTATAACACAGGTGGGTCATAACGTTAAATTGCAAGAAACAGAAGTGCGTGCTTTAGAGCATTGAACCTTCCGCCGCTGGTGCTGCTGGCAATGTGGTGGTCGCACTGGAGAGAACGAGTCTTATAACTTGCAGGGAGGACGCGGTGCTCCTGGGAGCTTTATGAGGCAAAGATAAATTGAAGATAGGCATTCAGATGATCTTGCTCGTCAGCAGCTTGAAGAAAAAAACACTTGCAGAAAACTGTCATCGTCACACTAGTAGGCCTTCTGCAACACAAAGAAGTTATGGCTTTATAGCATTGAACTCTGCGATGCTACCACTGCTGTCAATGTAGTATTTAGTATATTCGTCTAGTGTAGTTCAGTATAGTCATCAGCCATCATCCGTACAAAACAAGCTCTAATGGTCTCATCTGCGTTGTTTTCCTTACAGCTGTATAGTAGAAAAACTTGGCATCATGCAGGACATCATGTCACGTCTCATGTTCAACATTGACGTACATGGCCAATATATCTGCGACCGTATTGTACAGCCGTTCTGTTAGAACTTTCCTTTGGTGGTGGAACGCCATGGTCTTATGGACTATGGGGCTGTAATTGATGACACCTTGCATGAGATCTGCTGTTAATGCCGCTTCGCAGTCTCTGATTAGGGTTTGAGGGGCAACATGTCATGCCAAAACTTCTTTGGTGAAGACATTTGCGAATTCTTCAGGACTCTTCCTTAGAGGAGGGCAGTCTACCCGTAGCGAGTCATGTACTCTGTCACTACAACAATCCATTTGTTCCAGTTACATAAATTGCGGAACAACCCAAGAAAGCCACTTTGGTTCTTTCGGAAGGGGCTCCTTGGAACCGTGTCGGTTACCTGCTAAAGTCCAGCGGGTAGCGTCACTGGCGCTTCACGTAACCGGGTGTCGCGGAAACTTGTGACGCTGTGGGTGAAGTCAGAGGTACAAGTGAGAGACTTGTACTTCGCCTTCATCTTTGCGGGCGTGGGTGCCAAGATTTCGGCGATGTGGGGGGGGCGGGCAGCCGGGACGACGGATGGGTACTCTGTTCTCATTGTAAAATAAAAGTTCTTTGCAAGCACAAACTTCTTGCAGCCAAATGGACACAGCAGTTTCGCTGAAACGTCCTTCGCATGATGACGTTGCGTCCTTCGAGGTGGTGGGTCATAACGCGAAACTCGGGTAAGCAGGCTGCTGGTTGGCTATGTCAATTTTCGTCACAATGATAAAAAAACTTTCACCATCTTCCTATGGGGAACCTTGATGACGATCAGAACCATCAAGAGGGTTCTGTGTGGTTTTATTGTGTTTCCGTTATGTTGAGTGCTCTGGTGTTTAGTAGCCCCAGAGGGAATTCCATGTCCGAGTGCACACTGGTGGCAAAGGCACGCAAGTACTGTTGTGCGACGGTGAGTATGCGGTGGTTCTCGAGGTGCCGAAACTCGTTCATCATGTTCTTGTCAATTTTGTTGTGTCCATGGCAGAATCGGTAGTCTCCGTCAGCGTTGGTGAGGTAAAGGTTGTTCACGTTGGTGCCCTGGCTAAGAGCAACGTACACGCCCCCCTCTTCGCAGCTTTGTCTTCTTCTCCTGCATCTTCTACGGCGGTACTCTGCTGGAAGATGACGCCGGTGGTTGAACTCGAAGCTATCTCGTAATGGATTCTTTGGTTGGCCAATCCCTAGGGGTATCCCGTCACAATCATCATCAGAGGCTCTGCGGATGCGCCACGGACAAGTGACAACCCCCCAAGAAAGAAATGCTCCGCATCTAAAACGGTGTCTCTTTTTAGGAGTTCTGTGCTGGCTGTTGATAGGGGCCCGTGATAGTAGATTGCTTGTGAGTATTTCCTGCCAAATTTGTCGACGACTGCGATATCAAATTCCTGCAGACACAGGCTCCATTATCCGAGGCCGCCAGAGGGGTGCCCTATATTCTCCTACCAACCCCACGCGTGGGGCCCGCTAACACTCTGAAGGTTGCTGCAGACTAACGGGCGAATTCTTTAACTAGCCGTTTTTAAGGCAAGACCCTCTTTTTGTGATGCCAAATAGTTTCTTACGTTTTCAGACAAACCATGGCGCTGGAAAAAGCGATAAGGTTTTCGCTGCCGATTCGATTCTAGACGAGTATGGCACCCAAGCCTACATCACTGTCATTTGTGAGCATTGCTGGGTCTCTTTGCCGTCAACATAGGCCAGCGCCGGCGGGCATTGGAGGCGTTGCTGTAGGTCTCAGCAACCATTCCTCTACTGTTCTTCCCAGAAGAACTGAATGCTGTCTTCATTCAGCAGCCAGCGATTTTTCGAACTTCTCTACGGAGCGCCGCCAGTATGCGCAGGCTGCAGGGAACATTTGCACACCTTTCTTGTCCTTCTGACTTGGAAAGTTCACGACAGTTGCAGTTTTTGCTATGTCAGAAAGGACTGCAACATTTTTGACAGTGTAGGCATGAAACAACGGTTCCTCTCTGCAATTAGGCACTTCTAAGACTTCAGCGATGCTCCGAAACCATCTCCAACGTTGCCAGGTGTTCGTCGAAATACCAGGCAAACACAACATCGACAATGTAGACAAGGCCAGTGCGTCATCTGAGGTGAGGTACCAAAGTGTAAAGTACATTTTGGAACACTTTTAGTGGCGTACAAAGTCCAAACGGCCGAACGTTGAACTTGTATACTCCGTCCGACGTTATAAATTCTTTCTATTCATGATTTATTGTTCACTCCGACTTGTGAGTTCCGGTTTTCACGTCATTGTGTCGCTGAGAAAGCGGTTAACCTGCTCTCAGCTACCGTCGCGCTCGTTTGAACAAGCTCGCTATTGCGTCTGAGGATGAAAATTCTGATGATCAGCCCTCCTTCTTTTGAATCTTGACGTCCTTTGCCAGCAAATGATGTACGTGTTTTATTCCACTTACTCGCCCAACTCCTAGGTAAACTTGTCGATGTGCCTCCAGCAGACCCTAACCTCACAACTGTTCTAAACTCCCATCACTTCCATCCCCGTTTTTTATTTCCCAGCTATTTTCTATTCCCATCTATTTGATTCCTCCCCATACGTACCCATCTCTTCCCTGCTTTTCCGGCAGCCACCTGCCATCCCCACTACGGACGTGAAGCTCTGGCTCTCGCCTACCCCAATTCCCAAAGCCTCCATCAACGCCGTTTCCCTCTCGCCCCGTGGACTCGTATCTAGGTGCAGGCCCTGATAATAGGGTATATGGTTTTGTGATCTCTGATTCACCATACAGATATTTCGTACAGCGCACTCGAGATGGCTGTGAATGATTTGGCACGCGGACACGCAGTCAGTGCCTAAAAAAGCAACGCACAGCCAGTTGTGCTGCCATTGAGACCTTTCTTCCTGATGTCTAGCTAGTCTGTCCTAGTGTACTTTATTTTCTATTCTCTGTGCCCAACACCTCGTATCCACTTACTTTACCTGCTTTTTAACTTTTGTGTGTGCCCTACCCTTCCCTACCAACTTTCCGTGGCGCTTGGTCACCTGTGTGGTCCTCCGTCTCCACCATGTGTCAATGCTCCTTATATACAGGTACTTAAACACTCTCGCGGCCTATTGCCTGAAGCGACGACCAGCCCATGCCCTTTTTCAAGGTTTTGTTTGATGTTTTGCTGTCGGTCTCTAGGGCCAGCCTTCATAGCACCTTATGATTTACCTCCACAACCGCTTGGGTCGATGGTTTCATGCACAGAACCAAAATCCCTCAAGTGAAACCTGGTACCACGACCACTATCGTGAGTCTTCTTACCATCTCGTATTTTTGTAGCCCCAGAGTTCTCAAGCGCAACTACAGCCATGTTCTCTCTTCCCTTTGTCTTAACGTCAGCCTCATGCAAATGCTTGTAATCTCCGTCATTTTTATGCCCATATATACAGAGTGAAAGAGGAAGATCCCGCACTATCGGTACCTCTTTTGTATGAAACAAAGTTTAAAAGCAAAGCATTCTACCTCTACCAGCCAACGGGTCTTTCGATGCGAGTGTCCCTATTAACTCCAGACGCGAAAGCGGCGGTGGTTGTGGGCGAGTACAGAGCGGTTTTCACTCAGCGAGAACACTGTAGATGGCGCGATGACAGGGCGCTATTACCCAGTGTTCCCCCGGTGCAATCGACTGCTCGTACGGGCAAGGGAGTTGTAGGGGACGGCTTTGCCGTCTGCGTTAGTGGCGGTTCTTTGTAACCGGCTCTGGAGTGTTTCAGGTGCGTTGCGCGCTTTCTTCGCAAAGGTTTATTAACTTGTTCCACCGCACCTCCTGGGAAACCCGGGCGCAACAAAATGAGTTGCTCGCATGGCAAAGATACGTTAAGGATTGGTTTGGGGGGCGACACACAAAATGTAGCGACCATTTCCACAGATCTGGCAGCAACGGAAACGCTACCTTTTGCGCACTGCTTGCAATGAATGGGTCTCCGTTTTTTATATTGGTGACTACAAATTTTGTTGTGTTTTAACAAGTAATAAAATGCGAATGGAGAAACTTGATTTGATAAATAGCTATTTTATTGGTCCCTCAACTGTCTCGCAATTCTGAAACCTACTAAACTACGTTGTTTATCTCGGTATAAATGAGAATTACTACCTTAAAACGTTGAACTTTTTTCGTGTCCGAGATTGTGTCTTGTAGCAGTGTAGCCACTAGAAGGCACATCTGGATGGCTAGGTTTTGCTGTCGCATCCTGCAAAAGACGCTTCTCTCCGTTTTCGTTCCGCCAGCGAACGCCCGAGCTACAGCGGCGTCGTCTTCCGCAGCTGTAGCCGACGCTCATGCGTTCCCGAGGCCGCTTCCGCGAATTCGAGGTAAAGGCTGGCAGAATGTCTGGTGTCACTCTTGGTAGAGTCGCGTGTGTGAATTCAATAGATGTGGCAGGGTAAAATGTGGAGGGTGTGACTCAAAGCTTTTCTTTCGAACCGCATTCACTGAGTCTATTTGAGGCACTTTTTTTCACTCAATATACCGCCGCATTGCATCAACTACATTCACCGTGTCACGTATCTGTCGCAAATGTTCATAAAATGCTATTGCCCAAAAGTGTATGTTGTAGCATTTCTGGGTAATCGCGTGGCACGTGAACGAGGAGTGCGCAAAATTTTGTTGTGGCACCTAAAAACGTTTGCCAATGTCTCCCGTTCTGCGCCCTCAAGCCCTATTCGAAATGTATGTAAATATATCAATGAAAATTTCTACCTTTACGGCCGAGGCTTTTTGAACTTCTTGTTGTAATGCATATATTACAAACTAAGATACCCTAGTCCGCTAGGCATGCATATTCTCTCATGGTTCGTGCAGGCATCACTTCAAAATTTTTGCGATAACTATGCCACGAACATTACCTTGATAACAAATGTGTATATATCGGCTCAGAAACATTACCTGATCATTGCCCAGCTTCCAGGCCAGACCGGGATGACCTGCGAAAAGGCGGCGGATGAAATAGCCGCTGCTACTACGTTTTTAACGTGTTGGACACAAGAACAATACTCTGCACCGAAGTCGAGCCACCCATCTGATATGTTTTTAAACCATGCAAACTATATTCAATAAATGAGACAACAAAGTACACGTTGTTAATCAAATAAGGTTTGATGCACAACTGACTCAAAGAGCAGACACATGAAAGTTGCCTCAGGGAGTTTGAGAATTGGTCACACCCATTTACAACCCCCCCTCTCTGGATCTGCAAGACGCATATAGATCAAGTACAGACAAGGTGTATCCGCAATGAATATCCTCTTTCAATGCAACGTACTCGGAACAACGCGACATAAACACTTTTCAAAACCAGAACGAAACACCTATCCGGATAAATATACTTTTTCGAACGTTCCAGGTTCCCACTGAACAGGTTTGTACGTACTACAAAGTGTTTAGGTTTTACAGAAGTTCTTTTAGGCACTGTCAAAACCTGGCCCTCCTAAAAAGCCACCGTAAAATTCTTACTTCACTTTACTGCAGCTTCCTTTAACAGTTTTTGAAATTGATAATATTTCTTATTCGGTATTGCGCCAGAAATATTCCATTCTTATTGTAACAAAGGCTGCACGAACGCAGTTTTTCTTATTGTATGCTAGGACACAGTTTTCCCTGAATGCCATGACGTTACTGCGAAAATATTTCAAGCAGTAAGCAGGTTTTTATTTAGATCATAAGGTCGTCAAAATTCTGGGCAGTTCATGCCGTAGAAAAAAGTATAATGTCTGCGGTAGGTACATTTCTTGAGGCATATCTCTCATGCGAATGGGGCAAGACTCCCAGAAAATTAGTCCAAGCGCAGTGCCTGAAAAAATTCCTGTATTTGTCCTCAGGAAAAACATAAAATTGATGGTTATGCACAGCCAAATGTAACTTTTTTAACAGCCCAGCCATCCGTTCCCTGCCTAAAGTAATTATTATAGGTTTCAACGTTAAATTTATGAGGGATTTATCAATGTATTTACAATACGTATATATATATATATATATATATATATATATATATATATATATTATATATATATATATATATATATATATATATATATATATATAATTAATAAATTAAAGAGTCGGATACACAGCAAGAACAATAACAAACAATGTTTACTTACGTAAAATCATGTAACTTTACTCTGATGGAGGCAAGTCCCGTTGCCGCTACGTAAGTAAACATTGTTTGTTATTGTTGTTGCTGCGTATCCGACTGTTTTCTTATACTATTTCTGCGTGCTTTGTGAGTTTATCTTTCTCTAAATATATATATATATATATATATATATATATATATATATATTGAGAGGGCCTGAAGAGACAGGTGCAGGCGGACGTTTATTGGGAAGCGTCGCAACCGCCGCGGACTCGGAACCAGCCTCCGATGACGATGATCTTCGCAAGAGGAGAGTTGGTCGGATGTTGATGAGGATGATTATGGAAGGAAGAAGATGAAGCACAGGATTGTGCCCACAATATACGAGCCGGTAACCATAAATACGACGCGATGCTCAGAACACGCTCACAATATATATATATATATATATATATATATATATATATATATATATATATATATATATATATATATATATATATATATATATATATATACATACATACATACATATATATATAGTTAGGAAATGAGGGGCTCGTTAGGAAATACAGAAAGCAATGCCGGCAGTCTACAACGCCAAAGAAGGCATAGGGGAATGCTTGGAATATTTTTTACCGTTAGTGAAGGTATAGATATATATATTTTTTATATAATTGAAGCGAGAAAGAAATAAATAAAGAAAGAAAAACACGCGCCCAGAGTGGGGACCGAACCCACGCCTTTCGATTAGATCTTGAATGCTTTACCAATTCCTTTCTTTTCTTCTCTTTGTTTTCTTCTCTTTTCTCTCTTTATTTCTCTTCTTTTCTGCCGGCATTTCTTTCTGTATTTCCTAACGAGCCCCTCATTTCCTAACCATATTATTCTGCGAAAGCTTAGCGAGGGCCTCGGTTCTGGCAGCCTTGATGCCAAGGTAGCATAAGAGGGTTTCCCGCCAGTTACCCGCTTATGACAGGCTGTAGACGTTCGCGTCACGCCCCGGTGGTTGAAAAGAAGGTCACCTTCTCCCCGTGTAGTCTGAGTGGCGCTGGCTACTACCCTCAAGCGTCAGATACAGTTGTAGTAAATATAAATACCCCAGAAAGTGAAGCGGAACACAGTCGCCCAGATAGCCGAATTGGTAAGGCATTCGAGATCTAATCGAAAGGCGTGGGTTCGGTCCCCACTCTGGGCGCGTGTTTTCTTTCTTTCTTTCTTTCTTTCTCGCTTCAGTTATATATAAAAAAATATATATATAATTTCACTTACGGTAAAAAATATTCCAACCATTCCCCTATGCCTTCTTTGGCGTTGTAGACTGCCGGCATTTCTTTCTGTATATATATATATATATATATATATATATATATATATATATATATATACATATATATTTATATTTATATTTATATATAGAAAAGAAAAAAGTCCTGCCAGTCAAGAAAACCTCTGAAAGCAAAGGGAGGTGTGGTAGGTAATAAAAACAGATGAAGAATTTTTCGAGTCAGAAAGAAAGTGGTGAAAAAATCCCGGAAGGGTGTTATCCGAACAAAGTCCTCCAGAATACCGGTCTGAAGCGAACACCGCTACGCTACCGGCAGGGCTGTTTCTGGACCAGTTTCTAGGGTATTTATGTGAATGTAATTTTCTGTTTCCTGCACTTGGGGGTGGTTACCAGCACTTAGCAATGTGGTAGCCAGAACCACATGCTTAGCTGCGGCCTCTGTCCTGGCAGTCTTGGGGCCAAAGGTAGCTTAAATGGGTTCAATGCTGGTCGACCACTCTCGACATGTCGTACACACTCGAGACAAGTCGTACCCGGGGGTAAAAAAAGGTCTCCTGCACCCCGTGTAGTTCGAGTGGAGCTGGCTACCACCCCCAAGCACAGGAAACAAAAACACTTGAACATAAATACCTCAGAAAGTGGAGGTTATGGTAGCCCCGCCGGTAGCGTAGTGGTTATCGCACCAGACCGGTATTCTGAAAGTCGTGGGTTCAGATTCCACCTGGCGGGCATTTTCTCTCCACCTTCTTATTTTTCAAATTCTTTATCTTGAGCTACTACATCCTCCCCTTTGCTTTCCGAGGTTTTCTTGACTGCAGATTCTTATTTTTGTGTTATTTTCAACGAGCCCCTCATTTCCTATTCTGATTCGCTACATGCATAGCGAGGGCCTCTGTTCTGGCAGACTTGGTGCCATACGGAGCTTAAGAGTGCTCAACGCTGGTCGACCACTCTCGACATGTCGTACACACTCGAGTCATGGCCCGGGGGTTAAAAAGATGGTCTCCTGCAGCACGAGTAGTCCGGGTGGCGCTGGCTACAGCCCCCAAGTACAGTAAGCAAATAATACCTTAACATAAATACCCCAGAAAGTGTTAGGGAAACAGCCCCGCTGGTAGCGTAGTGGTTATGGCACCAGACCGGTATTCTTGAGGTCATAGGTTCGAATTCCAACTGGCGGACATTTTATCAGCCCTTCCTTTCTGACTCAAAAAATTCTTCATCTGGTTTTATGACTCACCACAACCTCAAGTTTCCCTTCCGAGGTTTTTTTGACTGACAACCCTTATTTGCTGTGTTAATTCACCGAGCCCCTCATTCCCCATTTTCTCCTTCGCTACATACGTAGCGATTGCTCTGTTTTTGCAGTCTGCGTGCAGAGAGTCCAGCTGCACAGAGGAACCTTTTCACACAGACAGCATTGAACGTGCGCACCAGCTTGGCGCATACTCTAAATCTCGACGACGTCCCGTGATTGTTAAATTTATTCAGTGCAAGACAAGAGAAAAAGTTTTTAACTGCGCACTCAACTGAAAGACTAAGAAATAACCATGTCTGAGGACTTTTCGGATGGTACAAGATTGGCCCGTAAAAAACTTATGAAATTCGTTAAATCACAGCCTGCTTCTCCCCCTTTCCAGCTCAAATACAAACAGTTGCATAAGAACAAATAGCGATATGCTTACGACACGCCTGCTGCCACGATCAAAGAAGTCGATGACAAACCTCAATTTTAAATTACTAACAACTCGACACAAGATGCATCTCCAGTATGAAGGCGGCCATCTTCATAGCAAACACCGAAGCGTCGTGGTGCGTGCTCGTCAAACTTATCTGTTCTTTACGCTAACATACGTAGCGTAACAAACAAGCGTATCGCTGTCAATTCGATCAGTGAGACATTAAATTCTGATATCGTAGTTCTAACAGAAACCTGGCTGAACCGTAACATTCTTGATACCGAGATCTTCAATCGACCTGGCAGTTACAGATTATAAGATGTGATCGCTCGCAAAGGCATGGAGGGGGAACACTTATCGCCGTAAAAAGTAAGTGTGTGTCATCACCGATACACATTTACTCGTCTCTCGAAACAAAGTGGGCGCTCAACGAAACTGGCAGCAGAAAAATATTATTTGGTGTATGTCATGGCCCCCTTGTGCCCCCGCTGCGTTTACTGGCGATCTACATGACGTAATTATTACGGCAATCACCCGCTTTCCGTCTTCTCCAGTTTTTCTTCTGGGAGGTTTTGTTTTCCATAGATTCAATGGGCTAGCAATGTAGCCATACCACAATCGTGTCCTTCACAGGCCGAGTACTTCTTTCATATGTGCTCAATATAAAATTTTCTTTAGACATAACATACATTCCTGGCATTAGTAACCATTTTTTCTTGAACTTTACTGTTAGTGCCAATGTTAACCCCCCAAAAATACCACTAAGTTTATTAAGAACTACCACGCAGCTGACTTTGATGCAATTAACGCCAACCTTAGTTCATCTCTTGATATCTTTATCGCTGTCTTTGAAGCACGCTCCGTTCAAGACAACTGGGATATGTTTTAAGGAAAGGTGTTCGAACTAACAAACAAATATATTCCTTCCAAAACATATTTTCAAATCGCAATGACCCCTGGAACAACCGGAATATCAAAAGAAAAGACAACCGAAAAAAAAACATTTTTACGGTTCCGCAAAAAAATCCCCAACCAATGTGCGATGGCTGGCCCATGATGATGCATCTAAGTCATACATTTCTGCTGCTAAGACCTCCAATGTTAACTTCTTACAAAACACGTTGCCCTCGATGTTGTTACAAAACTCTAGAAAGTTTTGGAATGGTATAAATCCTCGTGACAGTAAAGCGATTTCACTAATAGATGGCGACGGCAACACGGTTGCAGACTAGGATTGTCCTACAGTCTTAAATTTAACTTTCACAAACAATTTCTCTCACTCCACTTTTACTGATGCCTATCAACTTCCAGAGATTCCCGTTTACGAATACTCTCCTACTCTGCCCCTCTTGATAGACCCAGCAGGCATTGTGCACATAATTAATTCTTTGAAAATGTATTCTGATGGCATTGACGAAATCAATGTGAAGTTTTTAAAAAGCACAAGCCAGTACTCTTTGATATTCCTTACTAAGCTCTTCCAACAATGCTTATAATCAGGAATATTGCCTTTTGAGAGGAAGATGGGTAAGGTTGTTACAGTCTTTAAATCCGGTAGCATTGTATCACGTAGCAACTATCGCCCGGTATTGCTCACAAGCATCCCCTGAAATTTCCGAACACATCATTTACTCTAACCTTGTCCCATTTCTCTAATTCCATTCTCTCTTTCATCACGCTCAACGTGGATTTCGTAAACACCATTCCTGTGAAACGCTACTCTTATCGTTCTCCCAGAAAATGTATGTTATTCTTGACGCCCGTTCATCCGCAGATTACATATCTTTGGACTTGTCGAAGGCATTTGAAAAGGTATGTCACCGATTACTAATGTTACAGCTCAGTAGCCTAAACGTCGACAGTAGTTTACCTAAATAGATAGAATTTTTGGGTATTAACCGTCACCAATTTGTTTCAGCTAAGAATTCCAACTTTTCCCCTGCAATAGTAACATCTTCAGTCCCGCAGGGTTCAGTTTTAGGCCCGTTAATATTTTATATATATTAACCACCTTCCTAAACGTATCTCATCCCCTATTCATCTGTTTGCTGATGATTGTATTGTATTTCGTGAAATTAAAAATTGCGCCGATGTAACTACCCTGCAGGCAGACCTAGATAATATAGCTGCATGATTTGATAACTGGCGAATGGAACTCCACATTTTTAAATGTAAGGCAATGAGAATAATTTGTAATTCAATGCTAAATCCTATGTACTTTGTTAAAGGGATACCAATAAAACCAGTCGCGTCATATGAATATCTGAGAGTACATATCACTAACAATTTGAAGTGAGAAATGCACATCGATCACATTACTGCTAATGCTAATCGTGGTTTGGGCTTTACAAGAAGTAACTTTTCTCAAGTCCCACATCCATAAAACTTCTTCTGTACAAAACGCTTGTAAGGTCAAAGCTTGAATATGCCGCCTGAACCTGGGATCCTGAACCCGCTTTTTTTTATTCTTAAACAGGAAATTTTTCAAAACAATCCCATCCGTTTCATTTTTTCAAACAATACTAGAGCTTCCAGCATACGTTCTAGGAAATCAACGCTTAATTTAGAAACCTTAGCGCCCCGTAGAAAATTTTCTCGTCTCTGCCTTTTCCACAAAATTGACCATCACCTGCTCTTGAAAACTGAATTCATTCATGCCCGAGTTTACATGTCTAAACGACTTGACCATGCGCACAGAGTTGCTGTCCCCTCGTGTCACTCTCGTTTTTACGCTGCTTCATTTCTTCGTCGGACTTCAACTGACTGGAACCGCCTTCCCGCCACCACCGCTGCAATAAATAACGTTAATAAATTCAGGTCTGCTATGAGCAGTAAAATTGAAACCCCTAGCCTTGTATTAAGTTTTTTTTCTTTGCGAAATGCCCCTGTTGTATTATTTTTTGGATTAGTACTGTGTAACTCCTCTTCGACGTTGAATGTTATTGTTTTTGAGCCCACTTCAAATGTACATGTATTTTTCACTGCTCCATATTTTTATCGTTATTCCTTGTACTTATTACTCCCCTTTAATGCTTCGGCCCTCAGTGTACTTGTAAATAAATAAAAAAATAAAAGGTAGCTTAAAGGGATCCTGCAACACTTGCCATCGACTACTAGTAATGTATTTTGGGATAAAGTTTATTGTCCCAGAAACCTCCTCCCGCAAGAATTATGAAAATCCGTTCACAATTAACGAAACTACGCGCGATGAGAAATCGCGCATACTCGTTCCCTCTCAACTCGACCGCGGACAACGCGACGAAAGCTGCGCGCTCTCTCCCGGAGAGGGGGGCGGCTCGCGGCGTTTTTTTCGGCGGCCTTCGATATATCACATGCCAGGTAGTTTTCTCCTTTTCTCCGCAACGCGGAGGGGCCTTTTTCCGGTCTGGTGCCACAAAAAAGCAGGCATGGGTGCCGCTCGCAAGTGCGCTCTCGGGCTGGTAGGGTGTTTTTGAAGCAATAAACGTTTGTTGTCGAGTGGCCTCGCTGAAAGTGGAATATTCATTTCGTCACTAAAACTCTGCGCTCACTCAAAACACAAAAGAAACGTCAAAACTGTGCCTACAGGTTCAGGCATAGAAGACGTTCACACACAGAGATGACAACGACGGAAATGGAAGAATCTAGCCGCGACGTTGACCAGTGAGAGCCGATCGGGCAGTCATGGCCTGCCTGACATCCCTCAGGTCATGCCAGAGGTTGCATAATGAGGACAACAGAGGAGAGATCGGTTGGTTTTTCTGCGTCTTTCACATCGATTTGCGCGCTCACCGCTTCCCGGGCACGTGTAATATTTGGCTCAGGTATACCTGGCAGTGTAATATAAACGTCGCTCAGGTTTACTTGCACTGCTCAATCAATGTTGCAGGGTCCTTTAAGATAGTTCAATGCGGCTCGACCACTCTCGACGTGTCGTAGGCACTCGACTCACGGCGCCGGGGTAAAAGAAGGTCCCCTTGACTCCGAGTAGTCCGAGTGGCGCTGGCTATCACCCCCAAGAGCAGGAAACAAAAAATACTCAAACATAAATACCCTAGAAAGCGGTGCAGAAACAGCCCCGCCGTTAGCGTAGTGGTTTTCGCATCCGAACCGTATTCTGGAGGTCGTGGGTTCGGATCCCACCTGGCGGGCCTTTTTTCACCCATTTCTTTGTAAGAAAAAATTCATCAGTTTCTATGACCCACCACAACCTCCCCTTAGCTTTCCGAGGTTTTCTTGACTGCCAACCCTCATGTTCTGTCTTTACTGATTCGCTATATATATATATATTACATATATATATATAATATATATATATATATATATGTGTGTATATTTAAAGGTTGCAGTCGTTATTCCCAGTGGAATTCGGTTTGTTCTGAGATATTGAATACTGCAAAATGACGTGTTTGTCATGTTTTTCTTGATATAGTGCTAAATAAGCGAAAATCAAACCCACATCTCCACATAACGCATGCGGTGCAATAAGCATTAGGCTATTACGCGAGTGCTCTTCCCTCGACTTTACCGCTAAGGCTTATAATTACAACTGCTCTGAGGCCCATCAACTAGTACCGCCCCTCGACCCCTGCGGAGACGTAGAGCTGTTTTTTTTTATAGCAGCCGCCACGTAAGACGTGGTCGGAGGTGGGGGTTAGCAAATGGCTTTTCTGGACTGCTAGAGCCAGAGCCCTCGCAATGCATGTATCATAAAAAAAAGATACGCGACGAGGGACTCGGTAAGGACAAATGTCAAGGTTGCAGTCGTCATTGCCACGGCTATCCAGGCAACAACGCAGATGCCACCGTTCGAGCTTGTCTACGGAAGATGGCCGACAACGATGCATGACCCCGCGCCTCCGCACGTAGATGACGAGGACCTCAACGCCGGTGTCCACTGATACTTTCAGTGTGCGGAGGTGGCCCGACAGCGCGCTCGAGTTTGCACAACCGACCATCAGCTGGTGGACGCTAGACGCTACAACCTCCGGCGCCGAGACGCCGAATACTGCCCAAGTGATTGTTGGTGACTTTTGAGTCTCATCTGACGACGCGGACTCAGTGAGAAGCTTCTGCGACGGTATCTAGGACTCTACGGGATTATACAACGTTTTGGCCAACGTACCTACCAGGTTGATTCCGGAACGTCCCGACGACGCATGCGGCCCGAAGCCGTCCAGGTGGTTCTTTTGAAACCTTACTACGGAAGATAACGCACAACGCAAGATAAAGCCCTTGTTCCATACTCTATTTCTATACCACACGTGTTATCTCTTTTGATAGGGAGAGCTCTTCGAACTAACGTCAACACCCTAGAATAATCTTTTGTGGTCTACAGTGTTCTGAATTTACTTCCACGGTTCGAGAAACACTCGCACCCAGGGATAAATGCTTACAGAACAGAAGTCGCGGAATTCGTATCGTCGACGCTCGCATTCGCACGTCACTTTGTTGACGGCTGCTTCGCCACCTGTGCATTCTTTGGTTTGTTAGGGGAGCACACGTTCGCACCAACAAACTTGTTTTCCTTAACGAAATCTGTGTCGTCGTTAGCTTCGCGACAATATATATGTTATAAAAATTGTCAATACATTTTGTTTGAAGAGTCACGTATCCGCCGAATATTTTCATTTTTCAAATAAACTTATCATTAGGATCCGTTCTAGTTTTTGTTTGATTATTATGGTAATATGTTCAAATAAGGGCACACGTGATACCTATAACTTTTTCATTGCAGAATGCAAAAAATATATAAATATATTTCTGGAACTAAGAAAATAATAGAAAACTGCTTATGTGCTTCGTTTTAATATTCTATGTGGTTTTCTCGTATCGCCAGTTTCCAATAATGGTAAGTTTATTCCTGCAATTGTTCCGTCCTGTGGAGCACATTCTGGGTATTACAGAACAAACACAACTGTTCAAATCCGAATGCTTGGAACGTGCTTCAAAATATTTTGCTTTCGTTAGGCCACAATACATGAAGTGCCCTTTTTATGTTTGAATAGACTCCATAGGCTCTATTGAGCGCACCGCCAAATATTTCAAAGATGAGTGCTTTGTTAACACTTATGGTTTAGCGGTGCCACATCGAAAGAGTGCGTATATATCTATGGTCACTAGTGCGATCGAAACAGGGCCCCACAAGTACCCCGGAAATCAAAGTCCTAGGAAGATGGATGTCTAGGATTGTTGGGTTCACAGGATTCAAGCTCCGGCGTTGTAAAACAACACACACAAGGACAAGTAAGGGACCTACGAAGCACTGCTTATGTTTGTTACTTGTCCTTGTGTGCGTCTTTTACTGCGGTATAGGTGGATTTCAAAGTTTGCGACATACGCAATAGCACATCACTACAAAGTGCCCCAAAAGACTGAGCCCACTGTGGGTACTTCTTGTCTTTCCCGAACAAGAATACTTACTGACTTTCGGATATATCTGGGAGAACAGGTCACCAATGTTTCCCTCATACTCAGCATGCCATACTCAGCAACCGCATTCCACCATGCTTCTGGTAATGTAGGCGTCAGCTGCCGCTATGTCGGGAGCGGCATTATAAATTTCTCTTAGTTTGTACCGCAGTCTCGGTGCAAAGTTTTGTGACTTCCTCTTTGTCATTCCTTTAAACCGGCGGCGCTAATAATCATTAGTTCATTACGCTCGCCACGAGCTGTAGCATGCTCATGTGGCTGCGCCAGCTCAGACCCACCTTTTTAAGTTGCCATTAAAGCATCATCGTAACAAGACGTGTCACTCCGCTTTGGGAGTCTCACGCCATAGCTGAAGTGCCGGACTTAGAGGCGTGTTTCCAAACACTTCTCTACATAGAGCACTCACGTGACATAAGTGATTTCACTGCGCGCACTATTCTTTTGAGCGCCTGCTATACAACCAGCCCATCGTTCGGGCTCCGTAACCTTGATGTATATTCATTAGTGCTGGCGCTGACGGCTGGGGTTCCAGCTACCGCAGGTGCATCTCTTATTTTTTTCCTTTATTTATGTGGAAAAAGTATTTTTTTAATTCGAATCTACGAGTTGTTTTTGTTAATATAGCTGATTTAGTATATTTTAGGTGGCTTCATGTCGGGGGGCTGCCAATGACCTCGATGAATTGCCGTTCTCCATCGCTCAAACAGGCATTTACCCTGGGTGCTCTGCGCAGCCGGGCGTTCGAAAAGACACTACTCGGAGGTCCAACACATGGTGCCGAAACGCGGTACTTCTAGTCGATGCGAAGCCCATCGACACACGAAGCCGCGAAAGTCAACGAAAAGATGCGAAGCCTCCGATATTTGCTAGTTCTAAGCCGCACGCAGCAGAATGGAACGACAGTTTCTACGACTCTGTAGCCTACGTGTGAAACTGGGTGGAATTTACCCGAAGTGGAAGACCACAAAAGGAGAATTCGAGAGGTGACGGCAGGCGTGGTTAGTGTACTTCTTGAGCGAATCTGGCGTATTTTATAGCCAGATAAAAAAGTTGGGTAAGGCTATCTTTGATGAGACTCCCTATAACCCAGTGGACTGCAAGACGACAGATGTTGGACAATTCCGCGACAATGTTTGCAGCCCTACCGGGAATCATGGCCTCAAGCTGCAAGAATGCCACCGGTCTTCAATGCCGCCCCCGGCAACCCGTCACCAACCGCGAAATGCAAGCTTCTCCAGCTAGAGCTTCTGAACTTTGATGGGAACCACAGATCGTGAAAGTGATTCTTGACTCAGTTTTCGGCAGCCGTTCATAAGTATTTCGAGCTCATCACGTCTGGCAAGTTCAACTACTTCAGCAGCATCGTGACGGGAGCATCTGCATCAGGCATAGCTGGACTGCACGCTACCGATGGCTGCTACAAGGACACAATCGAGTTCCCGAAACATTATAAAAAATGTTTGACATCCACCTTAACGCATTCAAACGGCTGCGAAAAAAGCTGTACAGCTTTCTCAGAAACTTCGTAGTTGAAGAAAAATTTGTCAAACTCGAAGCGAAGGACGGCTGTTAATCGACTATAATTACAGGTAATCCCCAAGGTGGAGTCAAACATTCCTTTTAAGAAATTTACTCCACCTTTGGTATATTCCATAAATCTGGTCGATTAACACCCATCCTACACTTCGAGTTGTTGAACAATTCGCTCTCACGCTACAAACGACTGGCCTCCTGGTTAGCTGAGTTGGTAGAGCGAGTTCCCGTTAAGCGGTGGTCCGGGGTCAGAATCCTGGACCAGAATTAATTTTTCTTCAACTGTTTCTGTGAAAAAAGTATAGCTTTCCTTTGTAGCCGTTTGGCTGCATTGAAGTGGATGTCAAAAATTCCTTGTAAGAAACTTGCTCCACCTTGGGGATTTCACCTAAATCTCAAAACAGCGCTTTGAAAATGACCGTATCATTGTGCAAGGTCATCTGCGAGGCCTCCTGGACTTGAAGACACTTTCGTCGTCATCGCACGTATGAACACTGCGGTACCTTATTAATCGGGTCTAGGGCCATATCCCAAGCCTTTGGTTGCTTGGCACAAGCTCCACGACCTTCTGCCCGTGCGGCATAAAATCATGCTAGGGGTGCAACCGAGAGATATTGTCCTGCAGTTCCATGACGGGCGCAAGGCATCAGTTCACTACAGATGGTACTTCATCACACGCAAACGGCGACTCATCCGGTCGAATGGCCCCTATCGACAAGGCTCAAGTGCTTTTGTAATTCTTCGACCACCATCTTATGTGTCCAAAGACTGTTGCTGGACGCGTGGAGGAGAATCTTCATCGTTAACCCGTTAAAAAAAGCACGAAAAACAAACACGCATGTGATGTTCCCACGCAAGCTGCAATACAAAGCTCAGTCAGCAGGCCGAAGGAGTACTTGCTTTGCTACTCTGGTGCGCACTGATCAGAAACCTGTGGTGCTGAAGAACTTAGCGTTTCAGATGCACACCATACCAGTACGTCGCTTCCGTTGCCTTAAACAGAACCACTTTGCCAGAGATGGCTGAAATCAGCTAAAATGTGACAGGTACACGAGAAAGCACGCGACATCCGTATGCCTCAGAGACACGATTAAAACCACAAAAAAAACCTGACGTCTGCGCCAGTAGTCCCGGTCGCAAAACAGGCAGCCTCCGTCGTGCTTCTCTAAAGTCTCTAAGCCAGAATAGCAGGCGCGACCACATCAGGGCTCTAGTCCTTTTCCTCGTGGCGAACAAGAAACTTCCGGTCAGTATAGAAGCTCTGGAAGTTGACACAATATGCAGTGAAAATATTCCCATCAAAGGAAGAGAGTTTTACTGGCATTGAGCATTTTGCACCTGGGTACGCAGCCTCCCTCTGTAAAAGGAGTGAAGGACAAACATATTGCTGTCGCTATTAGCTCGGAATATTAGTGGGGGCTGGTAACCGATTCCGTAAATCGTGTGCATCGAACCTGAAAGCCGTCGAGACAAAATTAGGATGGACTGTACAACGGCCATTGCCTGCAGCAGCCGACGTCAATCAGTGTGCCAGTGTTCTTGTGCTGCGATCGTCTGTAAAAGGCGGAGTGGTGTCTAAACTTCTACCTCAATTATGTGACCTCAAAATGAACGGCGTCAAGACACAAGAAAGACGAGTGACGCGTAGTGATTAGGTGCTGCCCAATTGCGAGAAAAACACCACGAAGAAAGACAAGTGGACATCCCCACAAATAGACCATCCACTACCCAACTTACACACGTTAGATATAACTAGAGGCGCTTGGGGCTATTTTAAGTCCTGTTTTTATGACGGCTTTTTGAAAGCACCACTTTAAAGTTCGGCTTCTTTAGAGCACCTTAATACTCGATGTGTACGAATCATCCGCTCTAAGGAGGCGGGAGTAATGTACAAACGATGGAGAACAAGGAAACACAGACAGTCCTTGAAGCTTCATCGAACTTTTCTAAACCCGCCAACAAGGACCCTGTTGCAGTTTCCACCTTAGAACAAGGAAAGACTTTTCCAAAAAAAAGACTTTCTGCTGACTTGCCCGAAACCTAAGAGTGCTGGGACCTTCATTTCGCACGCACTTGTATACCTTAACACACAAGCCGCAGAACCTTCAGCATTTCCTCGAGGAGTGAAAGACAACTGCAAATTCTTGTGAGCGAACGTATATGAAACCAAATGAGTCGAAATGACAAACGCAAAACGAAGTTGGCACAGGCCAGCAGACATAAGAACCCGTAGTCAAGAGTCAAGAGATTTGCGGCCTGCAGACACCGGACAAGAGAACAGGATTTAAAACAACTCCAAGAAGGAAAACCTAAAAAGAGGGCTGGAAAACTCAACATTTAATGAAGATTCCAGACCTGCAAACTAATGTTTCCATTTACAGCGAACTTCGTTTGTCCAGAAATCCTCATCGCTCGGTCTGAATTGCACAAGGTGAGCCGGGATTTGAAAACTCTTGGCGCTATTCTAAGGTGCAACAAGTTTCACGGTATGAACTACGATGGCGGCGAAAGCGCTGCGTGGATGTAAAAGGATCTATGCTCGGAAATTTCACATGTAAACAAAAAAGTAAGATCTGCAGGCTTACAAAAGTACAGTATGCTACTCGAAGAAAGTTAGCTACCTAGACATCTCAGACCTTGATATAGAAAGAAAAGTCGATCGGAGCACGGAACGGAGCCGTCAGGTTCAGCAGTCTACGTTTATCCTGTTGAATACTGTGAAGCACCCCGCACTACTACTCCACCCTTTTAGGCCACTTCACGTTATCTGTCGGCGGTGAAGACTTGTGATTTCTTCTGTGTCATCCATTGTAGCAGAAGACGCTTATTAACAGCATTTATTTATGCTCGTCAGGAGTTGCCGCATGCTCATGTGGCGGCGCCGGCTGCCATAAAGCTTCATCCTATCAAGACGTCTAGCACCGCTTTTTAATAGTTAATAGGAAAGAGCAAACGATGAGCGGAAGAAAAACTTATGCGCAAGTGGTTTTAATCGAAGCAGACAAGTGGAATATCGAAAAACTCTTATTACGTTTATTCAGGATTATGATGACAATGCTCAAAATTTGAGTAAATTTAGGACATCATAGAATTCCAAATTCAAGAGACTGCACAGCTCCTCGTTTGCGCGATCACTGCAATCTGGAAATAATATTCTATTTTTAGTCACATAGCGACAGGCTAACGACATCTCTAAGAAAGCTCATCACCAACTAATTAGAAAATAAATAACGTGAGCATGAACAAAGCCTCAAAACTCATAAAACTCAGAATTTCCAGTACCCCCTCCCATGTATTAGCAATAGGAACCGTTAAAACGGCAATCCATGTGTTCCTGTGGGGACTCCATTTATTTATTAGAAGTATCACAAGTTACCCTATTGAAGCTCTGTCCTAACCACCACCAGCGCTTGGACACAAATGTATGAAGACCCACCCACCTGGTGATCTGTAATGCACAAATGCAACGTACGCGGAGTTCATTCCTGTGTTTGTATATGAGTTGGCCCTGCAACAGAACCAAATTGCGTACTTACAATAGCCGTTAGTATTGACCAATAAAACCGCAGCTGAGTAAAGAGGACATTTTATCCGAAATAACGCAGTGTTAACCGCCAACATAAAACTTTACAAGCAACATTATTCTCATTAAAGAAACACCTACAACCGCGATGATCACAATGACTCTTCTTGAAGTTGCATAGGAGCAAACTTCAAAGAAGAGTACTAGGTTCGCTGCACATGGACACTGATGCAGAAATATCCGATAAATAGATGCAATGAACAATGAAGATAAAAATACTGGTATAAAACCAAACTTTGCTGCAAATTTTTAAGGGCGATTTCAGTTGTTCGAAGAGGCTCGGCTTTATTTTAATGATTTCAAAGCTGTACTAAAACAAAAAGCTAAATAACCACACAACTACCTCTTGTTAACCCAATGAAGGATAGCTTTCTCTATACAACGTTCACAGAATGCTTGAACATAGCAAACTGTTTCTTTGTTCGGGAGACCTTTATCAATTTGTGCAGCTCAGCTTCACTAACACGTGCCAAGGAAGGCACAAAATAGATGGCGAATACGCAACCTCCAGGGCTGCCCAACAAATTTTGCATCTATGGGCAAAATGATCAATAAATAGGCAGAGGATATTTAAAAGTGCACAAAAATTTATCGCAAAAACTTAAATTTTCTCAAGGACATGCAAGCCGTCACCACCGATTTCCTCGTACCTCCAAACTGGGGAAGCAAGAAGATGAGTGAAGCGTTGGATAAAATCAAAATAAAAACCCTTAAAACGTCTCGGGCTAATTTGAAAGCAAGCGCAGGAATACGTGCATACAGAAGAAAAACTAAGTTCGCGGTTGTTTATCAATCAACTTATAAACGTCCTCTTGTCCATGCACATATCCATGTATTGCCGTTCAGAGTGCGCGTGCTGCGTAAATAAAAATCCGTGTCACTAAAAACTTACCCAGCTCAATGCGTCACTGAGTTCAAGGTTGCCATGCTACTTAGTACGCTATTTAAAATGTATTTCAGAAAAACAATAGCAAATCTTTCTCTTTAAAATTGTACTTTCACCGCACAAGCACGGATCTCTAGAATATTTGTCTACAACGTCGGCCTTAGTTTCATTCCTGATGTATTATGAAGCATTGCACGAAAGGGCGTTTTCAAATTTTTCTTAGACGTAAAACAAGAAGCGGAGACGGCCGACAGCAATAATTAATCGGCCTGACTCTTGAGTTCTGCAAAATTTAAGCACAACAGGTGCTAAAAAACTGTACTATAAATCAAGCTTGAAAATATACCCGGCAAGAACAGCGGAAATTATTACTAAGGACTTCACAATACACGTTCAAAATGCTCGAGTAGGCAGGACAGGAGTGATTACAGATGAATAGGAGAGGTTCTTCTATAGTGGACATCCGTAGGGTGCCTAAAATGCGTAGAGAGGACAGTGAATATTGAAATAAATATTGGTTACAAATTGACAAAAGGTTTCCTTTTAACAAACCAACACTAGACACCATTTGATGCAAAAATTATTTTGCATAGGTTTTACAAAAACACGCTATCTTGTACGAGTAGAAACTCGCATACGGCGGTCAACATCTGTCCCATTGAGTCAATGCCTTCGTCTATATTTGGTTCTAGACGAGCGCCTAATTCAACGCGACCTAATGAAAAGTCGTACAAAAATGTTTTTTACCTCTTTTTACCTGCCACTTTTGGCCACAAGTCTGTTTCTTGAAAATTCGATTTATTTATTTTGCAATATTTTTTTTCTCTTACAATTACGGCATATACTGTCACTTCATTAGGTACAAAAACACTTTGCGTTTTCTTTTCAAAGAGCGTAAAAGGTACTTGTCCACTCCCCTGCTCACCGCGTCGAAGCCTTTTTAAGTAACACTGCGTTTACGGTAGTTTTGCTGCGTTCACAGCAGCGCAGCAAATTTGGAAAATTAGCCATTTGCTGTCATCTTTCGCCCATATTAGAGCGTAATATATGTTTATATCAGGGCACCGGTTCGAAGAAGAAGCAAGGCATCTGAATAAGGAATTTTCTTATTTTAACTGACCCACTCACAACACGTCTGTCTTTTTAAAAGCCGGTATTTTTTTCTTTTTGCTAAAATAGGACTAATTTTCTATTGCCAACTGTGACGCCCTTTTGGTGGTCCAGTGTAACCTCAACAAAACCTCAGATTCAGCAGGTAGTATTCTGAATATTTTGG
Source organism: Haemaphysalis longicornis (assembly GCA_013339765.2). Classification (NCBI taxonomy): domain Eukaryota; kingdom Metazoa; phylum Arthropoda; class Arachnida; order Ixodida; family Ixodidae; genus Haemaphysalis; species Haemaphysalis longicornis. Next base: position 46,574,260 of record CM023448.1, on the reverse strand, counting down.
TTACCTTGGCCTTTTGGGTATTGGGTAGCAGTAATTGTTTTAGGAAGTCGCCATATCATAGATATTTTTTTTCTATTACAAGTTTAAATTTGAGCACCTATTTAAATTTGTGCACCTACTACTCAAGCACCTATGACGTACAGCAAGGGAATGCGCGGCCACAAAGGAAAGCCAGACAACCCCTCACCCAAAACACATGGCGAGCAGTAGTTAAGGGACAATCATTCTGTAGCGTAGTGCTAGGACAATCCCAAATCGGGTGCATGTACACGATGTCTGTGTGCGTGCGTCGTGGTAAAGTGTGTCAGCCATAGTTGCTTAAACTCGACATCTGAACGGCCTTGCTGGCGGCATTTATTAGTTAAACGCCACACTTATTAAAGAGGTGCATCGCCACACTATATATCAACATTTCTACACGTGCGCCTACTAGGACGCAACACTGGTGAAAGAGCCGGGTTTTCTAGTGCCTTGATATCTTTCCTGCAGCCCAGAAAGGCCGTGCCTCGTCAACACCCCGGTGCATTGGAGCAGTATACGCCTGCCCCGACTCTCTCCTGAATTAACGGGCCTTGTTTCAAACCTCCCGAACCACCCGGCACCCGAAGCTGCGGTTACGGCCACGTCCCTGATGGGAATTTTCCATCCTCGTAATCCCAATACATTTTAATGGGATGTCTTCGAGCAACTTTAACATTATATTGTGAACAACGAGCACGTTGTGTCATTTAATCAGTGGGACGATGCGATCCCACTGTGGAATATCTGCTTCGCGCGGAAAGACGCGCTGCGAAAACCGCGAGGCCCCATTCACGACCTGAGGGACTACCGTCAGCAGTTGCAGGAAACATTTTCCAGCGCGCATTCTCGTGACAAAGCGCTCCGTTTGACGGATTCTCGTATCCTTCTACACAACGAAGGTATCAACACGTTTTGACGAGGACATGGCACGCCTTCTGAACGACGCTGATCCTGCAGGATTGAAGGGAAAAAATCCCACTACCTCATGCACGGCGTCAAGGAGCAGCTATTTGCCAGCCTTGTCCGCAACCAACCGCTCTCCGTGCAAGAGTATTAAGGAGGCCGCGGCTGTCGAGCGGGCTCTGCAGTAGCGAAACAGCCAGCATTTTCAGATGTCCATCAGAGATCCCGGCAACTCTGTCAGCTTAGCGAGCCACGCCTGCGGTTTCAGAGAATTCATCAAGTCGGTTTTGCAAGAACAGCTAGGCAAACTTGGAGTTGTAACTGCTCAGCCGGTTGCATCTCTGGCCAGGATTGTACGTCAGAAAGTACACCAAGCATTTCCGCCTACTTTTTGTAAACCACCAGCGCAAGAGCTGTCGGCAAGCTACGTACAGCGTTGCATCAGCAGTCCGCAAGTCGGCCGACATTACCACCCCGAGAGCCAATCCCGCTCGTGCAGCTTAACCCTTCGCCGGAACAGGCATTACCACTTACCCCCGTCAGCCAGACGGTATTGTGGCACACAGCTGACCAGTGGCCGCTGTGTTATCGCTGCGACGAACCTGACCACATTTAAAGACGGTGCCTCTACCACGCAATTTGGTTTCGTGGCTTCATGGCTTCTGTCCAGCTGCTCCTGCCTCCTGATTGGCGAGAGCCCTGACGAAATCGCCGACTACCTCGCCGCACGCAGTACGATATCGCCCAATCATTCATGGCGTTCACCTTATTACCCTACCATTCGTCGTCCTGCCACGCACGTCGAGATGGATCAGAAGAGTGGTTTCGCAGCCCACCAAGGGCAAACTAGACCAAGCAAACACCGGAATAAGGTGCTGACAGCAGAAGTGCCGAAGACCAACCACACCCGAAACAATGCTAAGGATTTAGTGATCCCGGCCCGACGGGAAAAAGGCACCGGCAAATTACAGCCGCAGTGTTGACACATAAAGACGACCATACTTAAAGTTGATGAAGTAGTAAGTGTCTAGGTTAACCTTACCATTGTCGGGCATAGTGGGCCGCTTTACTAGAAACGAAGCTGATTCATCCATCTTGAGCCACCAGCGTGCCGACCGCTTGCGGGACGTAATGACTTCAGGGTAAAGGTCAAATTTTGATACACTTGAGGTCACCAATGCAGCGGGCGGCAATGACACAGTCGGGAGTCGCTGAGGAGGTTTTGATTTGTGTTGAGTTTTGTCATTCCACCACAGTGCTGCAAAGATATAATGTTTTGGATGGACGTTCTGCGTGAATATGAGGAAGTTATACCCATCGGGGAGCGTTTGGTTAGCCTGTCGACAAACCTGCCGCCTGAAGAGCTTTCCCGAGCGACGACGAGTGCCTTTAACAATGTGCGGGACGACCTAAGTGGGCATACACCGTCCTGCTCATTTGTCACGATAGCATGTAACGACCCTTGCACAGTCGATGGGGCTGCTGAGTGCATGATGCGCTGCTGGAAGGCCGTGGCTTGGCCTTTGCAAAAGGCGTTGTACACTTATCCTGTGGTCGCTGCAATCATTTGCTAACCACTTTCAGTTATCAGCAATGCACATAGCTAAAGAAAACACCGGGGCATGTTTAAGCTCGCAGAAACCTGTTTTCTGCTACAGACAGGCACTACAACATCGGCGAGGTCTGAACTCACATTACAGGCCTACCCTAACCTGTGATAGGCTTCTGAAAGACTTTTACCTTGGTAGACCCTGGCTAGATGCTAGTAGTTCTGGCAGAACTTCGAAACAAACTTTTGCCTCCTTGCCATGACGACCCAACTGCAGGACACCTCGGTTACATAAGCAATAAGGCTAGGATTCAGCAGGCCAACTAATGGGAGAAAATCTCTGCTACCGTGCGACAATACGCGCGCGGGCCGTGAGTGCCAACGGCGCAAAACACCACAACTTCGACCACCGGGCCCACTGCCGCCTGTACAAAGTCTTAAAAACCTTCTAGAACAAGTGGCTATATACCTTTTGGGGGTATTTTTCAAGCCTTCTACCTGACCCAAATGGATAATAGTCGTCACCGACTATCTCACTCGGTATGCGGATACTAAACCTTTGCAGCGGGGAACGGTGGCTTAGGTTGTACAGTTATTCATCAGCGTACAGTGCTTCGCCACTGTGCTCCCACATTCCTTATTACCGACTGAGGGAAAGCATTTACTGCAGTGGTCGTCCGTGAAGTCATGCGGCACAGCGGCACTTCCCATCCGAAGACGACTGGCTATCCCCCGCAGACTAATTGGTTAACGAAGCGCCTTAACAGAACAATGGTAGATATGCTTAGCATATATACCGACGTGTCAGTGAACACATACGATGCCGTACTAACATACATAACCTTTCGTTAAAATTCGGCCAGGCAAGATCCAACTAGCATGACGCCATTATTTCTGTTTTTGCCGACAACTAACAATATGTTAAATAAATGCTTCCGCACGACTCTCGTTGCCGCAACATGCGACCGAATGAGTTTCCCGAGGACGGCCAAGACGCATGGAAAATAGCGCGCCTGCGAACGACGCTGCAACAGTGGCGTAACACAGACCGCTGCAACTTTCGCCATTGACCCGCACTTTTTAAGACGGGAGTGGGTCTGCGTATACACCCTCTTTCGACCTCGAGGGCTCTCCGAAAAATTCCTCAAGCTCTACGTAGGACCCAACTTCGGACAAAGTTGTCTACAGAAGGTGTCGACACCAACAAGCTGCCATGGTTCATGCACTGCGCATGAAACCATACTTCACGCGTTGATGACGGTGTGACCAATTTGTAAACTTAACCCTCACATTATTTCCTTTCGTTACCCTTGCGGCCATGAAGAAAATGGTCTTCCGGTGGCGAGAACTGTAGCGTTAGTTCCAGAATAATCGCTCTTTGTTCGCATATGCGAGAATTCTGCGCAGGTTTCTTCTGCAAGAGTGCGTCAGCGATATTCGCAAAGACTCGCCGTCCACATGCTCTTTCTGCCTGGCTTTTACTAGTTAAGTGCCACGCCTAATTGATACGTGCACCGCCACCCTGTCTACATGATGATGATGGTTTGATTTTATTTGGTCAAGGCCGACATGGGCTCAAGGCCGACATGGGCAAAGAGCGCCAAACACAAAGTGATTTGATGAGGAGAGAACATGAAATACAATCAGTTAAAAACTATGAGCACGGCTGGTGTAAAGGGCCAGGGTGAAGAAAAAGAGTGGTTAAAAGATAAATAAGGTTGCTGAGGTATAGGACCAGGGGTAAAGCTATGGGTGCTATGAAATGAGTTGTAAAACGTGAACTTCTGATAGGAACCTAAAGGGGCGCTTAACAGACAACATGGCATCATCTCCTAAGAGTATGATGGGTGTGGTGGAAATATCGTGTGTGTAGTTGAGGGAAGTGTTTGCGTCGTGTAGTGTCGAGTGCCTTACATTGTATGAGGACGTGCATCACGGATAGGGCCTCTCCGCACCTGCTGCACAGAGGTATTGGAGATCCAGTGAGGAGGTGCGAGTGTGTTGCATGAGTGTGCCCTATCCGTAATCTAGCCAATGCGACTTCAGTGTATCTATTGCGTGTGTCGGTGGTGTATGGTCCCAAGTGTGGTTTTTTTACGTGTAACTTGTTGTCTGTTTGTTCGTTCCAGTGTGTTTTCGATGTTTTGCGAAGTTGTTGTCTGATATGCGGTTTCACATCGGTGTAGGGTAATGTAGTTATGTTTACTATATTCAGTAAACATAACATAAGCAGCCATTCGATCCGCTGCTTCGTTCCAGGCTATACCACTGTGGCCAGGAACCCAGCAAAGGACTAGTTCAAATTTGTGGACATACACAGACATAATACCCTTGACTATTAGATTTACAAAGTGATTTTTTGAAGACTTTGTTGACGAAAAAGCCCGCACGACACTGAGGGAGTCTGTATATATAATGGATTGTGGGATGTGACTTTGAAGGATATGATTAACGACAAGAAGTACACCATAAGCCTCTGCCGTAAAGATACTGGTATTACTTTTAAGAGTTCTAGTGACATTAAGGCCGGGCCCATGCGCCGCGCAGGACACAGAGGTAGCAGTTTTAGAGGCGTCCGTATAAAATTAAGAAAATTGATACTTCTGCTGCAAATGCAAGAAGTGCTGCAGAATTGCACATGTGGAGCTCGGTTTTTATCTACATGTGTGAAAGATGTGTCGCATAAGACATGGCGGAGATGCCATGGTGCTATAAAATCTGTTTGAGAACTTTGTATGGTGCCTACAAAGGAGACAGAAAGCTCTGACGCTTCCTCTCTAACTCTGTAAGAGAAGGGCGCAGAGAACGATGGTCGGTTTAGGAGTAGTGCAGTCATAGACGTATCATAAAAAGCTGATTTAAAACGATGGTGTGGCATAGGTGAAATTTTCGACCGGGCTAGTCCGGAAAGCGCCACATGCCAGCCGGAGCCCCAGATGAAGCACTGGGTCCAACATTTTGATGGATGTCTTACTTGCTGACCCATAAACAACACTTCCATAGTCTAATCGTGAACCTATCAGGCTAGTCAAAAACACGTAAAAGGAGTTGTTTGTCAGCACCATATGAAGAGTGGAGGGAACCTTGAGTTAATTCATGGCCTTTAAGCATTTATGTTTAAGGTGTTTTATATGTGGAATGAACGAGAGCTTTTCGTCAAGGAGTAAACCTAAGAACTTGTGTTCATTTCTGACTGGAATTGAGACACCATTGAGTTTGATGTCTGGATCCGGCCGAATGCCACGCCTCTTGGAAAAGAGAACACAAGTACACTTCACTGGATTAAATTTAAAACCGTTGCTATCTGCCCAGCCAGCTAGCTTGTTAACACCAAGCTGGACTCGGCGCTCGCAGATAGACAGGTTACAAGACCTAAAGGATAATTGCACGTCGTTTACATAGATTGAGCAGGAAATGGTTCGTGGCAGAGCCTTCCGAAGAGAGTTCATTTTTACAATAAACAAAGTGCAACTCAAACTCCACCTTGCGGAACACCGTTTTCCTGCACATGAACCATAGAGAGTGCAGTTCCAACACGCACGCGAAACGTTCTTTCAGAGAGGTAACTGGCAAGCATGTACCACATGTTACCCGACATACCAAAGGACTTCAAATTCACTGAGGATGCCGTACCGCCAAGCAGTGTCGTACGCCTTTTCAAGATCAAAGAATACTGTCATACAGTACTGCTTATGGATGAAAGCATCTTTAATATATGACTCTAACGCAACGAATTGATCGTTCGTAGATCGCCCCGCCCTAAAGCCCACCTGGCAGCTCTCGAGAAGACCGTTGTATTCTAAGAAGTGCACGAGTCTCCTGTTTACCATCTTCTCGAAGAGCCTACACAGGCAGCTTGTCAGGCAATGGGGCGATAACTGGCGGGAGAGGAAGGGTCCTTCCCTTCCTTTAGGAAAGCCACTACTATGGCCTCCCTCCAAGAGCGTGGGAAGTGCCCCGAAAGAGATGTTTTATTGTAGAGGTGAAGAAGTGTTTCAAGCGTGTCTGCATGTAAGTGTTGTATCATTGTGTATGAAATCCTGTCTGCACCTGGAGCTGAAGGTTTACAAGTACCAAGGGCGACCTTCAGCTCATGAAGTGAAAAGGGGGTGTTATAGGATGAGTTCGACTTATTAGTGTCTCGCAAGGACATCTTTTCACATGATGCTTTGTGTTTAATAAAAGTGTTGGTGTAGTGTGCTGAGCTGGACACGTGTTCGAAGTGTCATGCAAGTGTGTTGGCCTGGTCTTCGAGTGTGTCCCCTGTTTTGCTAACCAGTGGCAGGCTGTGTGTCTGTTGTCCTTTTAGCTTGCGTATTCGTGTCCAGACTTTGTGAGTGTCGGTGTATGAGTTGATGGAAGTGAGGAAGGCACGCCAACTCCCCCTTTTCACCTCACGACGCACACGCTTCCCACGAGCCTTTGCCCATTTAAAGGAAATGAGATTATCTGGCGTGGGGTACCGGCGAAGGACACCCCACGCCTTGTTCTGGGCCTACCGCGCCCGCCTACAGTCCTCGTTCCACCAGGGCCTCCTTGGGGTGCGGGACGCACTGGAGGCCTGGGGCATGGACTTTTCGGTGGCGTCGAGTATGTGTGCAGCGACGAGTTGGGCTGCTTCCTCCACGTGTAGGTGTTCTATGGTTGTGTGGTGTAGTTTAGATGTTTCTGTGAATGTACTCCAGTTTGCTTTTGATTCATTAAAACCTGTTATGGGAAGATGGACTGCTCGGGCATATACCTATATACGTTAATGAAGTGGCGAAATAGTCACTACTATATGGGTCTGTGCCCACACCCCATTCAAGACATGGAAAGAGAACTGCGGAACCAATCGCCAAGTCAAGATGAGAGTATGTATTGTGCACTAAGTTATGTATGTAGGCTGTTTTTTGTTGAAGAGGCATGCTCCGGAGGATGTAATAAACTTCTATATCAGGCCACCTCGGGCATCCGTTCTGGAGGAGCCCCAAAGAGAGTTGTGCGCATTAAGGTCGCCTGTTAGTATGTATGGTTCGGGCAGCTGGTCGACCAGCGCCTCGAAATCAGAGCTCGAAAGTGCATGATCAGGAGGAATATATATTGAGCTTACCGTTATCAACCTATTACATAATATTGTTCGTAATTGCTACAGCCTCAAGGACAGTGTTCAGAGTGACCGGGTGGCAAGCAAAGGATTTCCGGGCAATTAGGGCCACACCGCCAGAAGAGTGTGCGCAGCCATCCCTGTCCTTTCTGAAGACCATGTAACTATTCAAGAAATTTGTCTGCTTGGAATTCAAATGTGTTTCCTGAACACACATTACACTTGGCTGATCAGCATGCAGTATTTCGTATACATCGTCAAGATTTTTAAGAAGGCCTCTAGAGTTCCATTGAATTATGTTTTCTCTTCCCATTATTTAGTGTGAGAGCTACTGGAGTGTGTGTGTTTGTTTATGTGTCGTCTTTTGGGGCTGTGACGCTCGCCTTTTTTGGCTTGTCGGGAGGCTTTGGCGTCGGGACGTATTCCTTCCGCTGCGTTGCACGCAGGAACGGGCCGACATCCATCTCGTCGTCGGGTGTCCGAGGGGTGCCCGACGGACCGGGCCCCCCGGACTCGGCCCCCCCCCCCCTCGGGAGCTCTTCGTTTGAGCCGCCACCGCCGAGGGCGTCCAGAGCGCCACAGGTGGCACGGGCGGTGCGGTGGCGGTGGGAACCGGTGCGGGGCCCGTGGTGTCTATCACCTCGGTACCCCCCAACGCACTGGAGGACGGGGAGGCAGAGGCGGGAGCGGCACCGGTCCTGACGGAAGAGGTTGCCACCACAACCGCTGCTGCCTCAGCAAGCGGCGTGATGGCGAGTTGGGCTGCCAGAGGCAACCCAGGGGGGGGGGGGGCAGGGACTAGGTCAGACTCGCTGAACTGGGTCCCTGTCGAAACGAGACGCCGCTCCACCTCCGGCGAGCTGCGTCGGCGTACCTCCCAAGGGGGAAAGAGGCGAACCTCTTTCGCGCCTCTGGGAAGGTGATGTTCTCAGTTACCTCGATGTTGATTGTCTTTTTTTCGAGTTGGAACCTTTCACACTTGCGGGAGTACGCTGCATGCGGCCCGCCGCAGTTCACACAAGACAGGGTATCGGATGGACAATTGTCGGTTGGATGGTCATGCGCCGCGCATTTCGCACACGTCGTTCGGCCACGGAAAAAGTTTTTACCATGCCCGAACCGGTGGCACTTAAAACAGCGCCGCGGGTTCGGGATGTACGGACGGATGGAGCAACGGATAAAACCTGCATATATGTGTTGTGGAAGAACTGCGCGGTCAAAAGTCAAGATAATGTTCTTAGTGGGAATCTCCTTGTCGTCTCTGCGGATAGTGATGCGTCTCACGGCAGTGACGCCCTGATCCTTCGAGCCGGCAAGTAGATCCGCATCCATTTCGTTCAAGAGATCTGTCTCGATTATCACACCCTGCGAGCTGTTGAGGCTCCGATGGGGTGTGACCCTGATGTCGAGATCAGCCAGTCTAGTCTGAGCTAGAATCTTTGCAGACTGCTGCTTGTCATTTATTTCGATTAGGAGTTCACCAGACCTTTCTTTTTTGCAAGTATACGATTTTTCTATTATCGCTTCAAGATACTTGGCGATCAAGAAGACTGACTGAGATGCAAGAGGGTGGTTGAATTGAGAGACTCCATGACAAGAAATCGAGAGTAATGATCTGGTTCAGGAAATGTTAAAGATGGCAATGGGGGAAACGATACCTCGGTGCGGCCCCTTTTAAGGGGCCCATCACGGTTGGGGGGGGGGTTTAGACAATACTATAAAGCATAGTATAAAAAGCAGGGAGACGGGAGTACTTTCTCCTTTGACCTTACCCTGGTAGTCAAAGAGGTCCCGGAGCTCCCTGCCTGGTAGACAGGCAGGGAGCTCATCGGCCGGAGCTTGTCCAAGGCTCCGACGGCCACCGTTCACGGCTTCTAATCATTCACCTTTCCACTTCTAGCCACGGTAGGTAACAGCTTAAGTATGGGGGGCTCGAGGTACGCGGTGTCGCCACTCACCGTCGCCAAGATTACTCAAGGTGCCCCGTGCGGGGGCCACCCTGTCCACAACTCAACGCTTATACACCTGCTTCTACCAGGACACAACAACATGAAATAAAAAGTGCCATGGCTTCTCGGACAAGAACTCAATCCTGCAACAACACATCAGGCGCGCAACACGCAAACCGAACGTAAATATACTTTCAGAAAGACTCACGCGAATGCTGTACAGAGAACACATCGCACTCAAAGGGAAAAGTGGACCATACATGTTTGCCATAAAAGGCCTCACATTTGTGGACCACTAACTCGTTGGCGTTAAAGTCGAGTCCTCATTCGTCGAACTTATACTGACCAAACACATGAAGCAGAGCATTCTACTTGCGTTAAACTTGAAACCGAGTTGCGTTCGTGAACCTTCTTGCGCTAAACTTGAAACCGAGTTGAAACCGAGTTGCATTTTTCTTGCGCTAAACTTGAAACCGAGTTGCGTTGGTTCGAAAAGTGGTGTTCCGAATGGCAAAAGAACAATTTTGATAAAAAATTAAATGATGCGCTTCACCACAAGGAAAAATGTTGTTTCATTTGTCTATACACTCAATAGCGCGACTGTTAGAACTGTCAATTCGTTTAAATACTTAGAAGTCCATCTCACAGGCAAGCTGTCTTGGAAAGTTCATATAGATTTTATTTTAGGAGACACTTACAATTAACTTGGTTTTATTCGTCGTGGGTTACGTCACGCAAATGAAGATACCAAACTGCTCGCAATTTCCTCCTTTATATTATCAAAACTTGAATATTCTGGAATAATCTGAGAGCACTTATCAATTGTACTTGGCCACAAAAATAAAATCATTATCAAATTACAGCCTACGCTTCATATCAGTACAATAAACGCCCCATTCAAGCATTAACATTGATAAAAAGAAATATTTGTCTTCAATCGCTGTAAACAAGACGCTAAAATTTCAAGGAATAAATTTTTTCATCAGCTCTGCCATCACCCTAACAACTTCACTGCCTCAAGAATAAAACAAGCCCAACAAAGTTCTTGACGTGTAGACCACCATAACAAAGTGCAGTCTGAATTTTCGCGTACTGACCTCCACTGCCTTTTTTCCGTCCTTTAGCAATTACTGAATGAAATGCCCTTCCAGAACGTATTGCCACCATTACTAACCACGAAAAGTTTACTGAGGAAACTGTTAAACTGTTTAGTGTGTGCAATAAAAAAAGCTATTCCCTTTTGTTGCCTAGGTCCTTCTTTTGATCGGGCATAGCACGTGTATTTATATTTGACTTTTGTTATGGTAATGAGAGTTGTAATGCTGCCGCCTTTTTTGTACTTCCGCTTGTTTTTGCCTATGGTTTCACCTGTTTATTTTATTCTTCTGTGTAGGTTTTTATCACTTTGAATGAATGTACTTCCCACTGCTTACAATGCATTCTGCAAATCTGTTGTTCCCTCCTATGTTTTGCCCGCAAGGGCCTTTAGGTTAATAAAAAGGAAAGTAAAAAAATGAAATACCCGTCGTATTTGTGTCCTACGATTCGCCCAAATAGAGCCAGAGTTTTAGGCGCTACTTCAGAGAGCAATAGACCCCACCGGGTGTCCCAGGCTAATCTCGGGGGGGAGGTGCCTTCAACACGGCTGAGGCACCATGAGGTTACAGTTACAGCTCTTCCAATGGTACAAACATAGCATAAGACGCGGAGATACCAGACGTCACCCTCATCAAGGATCCAGCATATCCAATGAGACCGGACAACTTGGACATCGGAGACACGACCCTGTTCTTGACGTTCATAAGAAACGAGCGGACGGTGATCGTCACACGGAACCACATGATGGTCGAACTGGGGAGCGAAAACACGATCTTGTTCCCACAAGATACACGTCCCAACACAAGCCAGAATGCAAGGCATTAAGTGTTCTTCACCTGGAAGGATGGCGATGATTTGGAAAGCAGCGCGCCCGACTACTACACAAAGCAGGTGAAACAAAGACATCAAAGTGGGGGGTCCTCGTGTTGATCAGAACGCAGAAAACTGGACCAGGATGATTAAGACCGACATCGACACCGACAGAATGGACAGCCGCCTAGCGGACCATACGGAGCCAAACAATTCGAATCTATCCAGATGGAAGAAACAGACTCAACCGGCGACTCAGAAAAAATATTGTGGAGCTCAATTGCACCCTTGAAGAGCACTGGGGCAGGCTCAACTGCCAGAATTGCGATGAGCTGTGTAGGCTGCCGAAAGCCAATAGCACAACGAAAGCGCTTGGAGCCTACTATAGTGTCTGCTAAATGAAACACACCAACGTCTCGCTAGAGATACCGCCTCACACGCATGCTATACAGGGAGGTAGGGGAACCCGGCAGGATGCGGTGGTAGCCACCTGTGCGAGCAAAATACCTTCCGCCGGCCTTGCCCGTGTGGTAAGGCACGTATGTGGGCGAGCCAAAGCAAGAATTTGAATTAAACGTAAGCAAGGAAGAGATCAGAACAGCACTGCACGAACTCAACTGCAGGTCAGAACCCGGCACAAATAAGGGTGTCGAACCGCGCCCGGTGGATTCTGGACGATCACTTGATAGAACAAATGAAGGACTACATGATTGCATGCTGGCAACGAGGCAGGTTCCCGCGCCAGTGTAAGACCGCGAAGAGGACTCTAATCCCAAAACCCGACAAACCGACGAGCCTCGAAAGCCTCCACTCCGAATCATTGTCAAGAAAAGTCATGAAGCACGCACTGCTCAACGAATTCCATGTGTACTTGGAGTGGAAAGGGATCACCTGAACTGCAATATATACTTCCTCCAACACTTCGGCACACAGGACATCAGGATTCAATTGAAACATCACGAGCTGGGCACCAAGACCAGGGGCACCAGGGAAATCATCGTACTCGCCGTAGAAAGCGTTTGCGAGAAGATGGCCCACTCGGCTATTTTGCGACAAATTTCGCAACAAATCCTTGAACTATGCCTTTACAACTGCGTGAAAGATTTCCTGGTGGACATACATGCCGTACAAGTGGCGGGGTACCTCCAGCTGGAAGAGAAAGTGATATGCATACCGGGTGCCCATAGTAATCTCGGTAATCTCGCCCAAGGAATAGAAGCGAAGCTGCAAGAAATGGAAGAGTTCTGGCGCACCATACATGCCACGAGATTACTCGGAAATTATGCAGAGGCAGCGATGTAACATCGAGTCGACGGTGCAGTCAGCAATCGAGACAACAGAGGCCCATCAAACAAGGCCTGCATTCCCGGTGTTCGCTCAAGAATTCAGAATTTCTGCTATACCGCCCTCCACAACAGGGCAAACTGAAAGGGCGAAGAAACACTGAGGAAATCACTCACTGCACCAACAAGGGTTGAGTCACCACATTATTCCCCAAAATCGGAGTCCTCGGCATCATAGTCGACGTCAAGGGCCACAGCGCTGGAGCCCTCACCCGACGAGTACGTGCTTCCAACGCAACGAGACACCATAACGATAATCACCAACAGCAGGACCACAATAAAGAATAGAATTTCATGCGACTCATTTACTCTCCACCTGCTGCAGCTGGGCATTCACAACACACAGAAGGAATTCGCGGAGCCACAGCGCACTTCGCAACTGAAGTAATTGCCCGGCAGGAAAGCGGGCCGGCACATCTGGCCCCACACACAGCAGGACCTCAAAGCCAGCGTTCCAGACGAGATCTGGCAGACCCTTGCAGTCGATCCCATTACCCGAAACGTGAAGCCAGAGTACAACCTAAGGAGGAGTTAGCCCCGAGCCAAGGCTCTCCTCATCGCCCATGTCAATGATATGGGTACCCGATTTCTGGACGCCGCCGAGTACGAGAGAGGCTCCGATTTATTGTGACTGCCATTGATTCAGTTGAGGAAACGAAGATATCAGCAATAGTGCCGTGCAAACACACCCAATACAGCCGAGAACATAGCAGTAGCACTCTCTATCATGCACCTGGCGGGCAACAAGGTCAACTGGACTCCAAACAACACATTTCAGACTTCTTTAAAATAGGTACGCCACCACAAACTGCCGGAACCAGAATCACAAAGCCGACTGGACTGGTCCCGCGCACACATGGGAGAAGTCTCTGAGGATCAGTGTAACACAAAGAGACGGAACAGAACAGGGCGAACGGGATAACCAGCCCCGACGGCCACGACCGTCCATGAAGAACCACCAAGGACCAAATGACGAGCTAAAATAGACCAAATAGTCCCTTCATGCAGTATATATAGTAAATGGGACAAGCTGAAACCGCCTGCAGTAAACGCTTTAACAACCACCTTTCTCACGCTCAAACACAACCGAACTTGCCCATTTCAAAACATTTCAGCCTCCCGGGATAATATGTCGCCTCCCAAAAAAGTCACTTTCCTGGACACAGGTTTTCACACAACAGGACCGCGAACAGACAAAATCATACCTTATCATTTCAAACGTTGACTCATGGTATCAATGAGAGCGCTGGCAGCATGTCGTGCCCTCTGAGAACCACGGGCGTTGGTAGACAACAGGTCATGAATGCACATTGTGTCCCTGCTCCCCCATTATACAAGGAATTTTTCCCTTAGGACCACCTAACATTCGGTCGTACAACGGGCGCATACCGAGGGGCGCACCGCCCAAGCCTCGCATTGGATGTTCTGCGCGATAAACGCTGTATTCGTATAGACAGTTCCGCAGAGAGTGGTAGGTTGGAACGGTAGTGCCAGTTTGGCCGTACTTTATAATTGTCGCGTTGTTTTATGACCGAGTGGTGGCCGTAATTCAGCGATTTTTTAGTCACGGCACTCCTTTTGATTTCACGAATGTCATGCCATGTGTGTACCTTTACATTGCTTTACACCGCAGCCAAGGGTGTACGGAGCACCCGACAGCTTCCCCGAACACACCTCGTCCCTTCGAAACTTGATCCCTGAATTTCGCGCGGTCTGATCGCTGTGTGGCTCGCCACTGTATGTTGCGAATGCCCTTCTCTGTCGTCATGTCACTTATGTTCAAAGGGCAAACAAAGTAGAATTATCACCGGTTTCTTAGTAAAAGCAACGCCTCTGCACCTAGTGGTTTGTCCTGGGTTAACCCACGCAGAAAGTGCCGGACCACGGCAGTGTCCTCAGTTACACCACCGCCCCGCTCTTTCAAAATGGGCACATCCACTGTCTGTATTTTGTTTTTCGGTTTTCTTTTAATCATAGCCGCGACAAGCAGATACAAACCTTTGCTCCCGATCCCTTCCCCCACCAATGCCGTTTTCTCATTCCTCTCCACCGCCTTTTCTACTTTTGTCAGTGCGTTTTCTTCGTCTTTTTTTCTTTTCTCAAGTTTTACACTCTTCCTCTATGCGCCAAGCACTGCAACTGCGGTTTTGTTACCGGATTGCTTGCTTTCTCTTCACACATTTCACATATTGCCCTGCCACTATTGACGGTTTTCCCCAGTGGTCAAGGTCTGCGCCGTTGAAATTGACAGAAGCAGGGAAGAAAGAACAAGTAGGGGGCTCTCACAAAGCTACCCTGCATTGGCTCCAAGAAACGTAATTGCCGTCTTAATGCGCACGTCGGACTCGACTCCCTTTCCGCGCTCCGCGGCACGCGCTATCACCAACCGCGCCAGTGCCGCCCCCTCCTACCACCACGAGTGAGGGCACTCATACCACGAGTACGTCCTTTTTAGCTTTGTCACAAAAACGCAGCCGTCCAAACGGCGGCCTACGAACAATGCTCTGTAGAACGTGGTCTTCTCGATCTGCTGCCAGTGGCGCGCCGGCCGCCGATCACCGAGGCCGCTTGTACAATCCTACGCACCGGACTTTCAGGCTTTCTGGCACTTGGCTCGTACTAGAATTGACTTTTCATATAGTAACTTTCCGGGTACATCCATTCATGAAGACAGTAATAAAGAGGATAATAGTTACAGAACGGGCAAGAGTGACTCTCTGAAGTCCACTTTACTTCATGAACAAGTTTTGTGTTTGTCATCATAGAAAAGCAACGTGTTTTGTTTTATTGGGTATTGTAGAAAAAAATAAAATTTAAATTTTAATGTTTTATGGCTATTTTAAAGAACTTTTCCACACGCGCTTTCAAAAAATTTATGGTTATTTGAATAGGTTGTCGCGCGATGGTTTTCCTTGGCTTAGAAAACGATAATTCTGCACAGCTTGAACCCGTTTATTACCCATTTTATTTCATTCCACTTATTAATACTGTTATCCCAGAAGTGGGCTGTTACAGGTTGGAAGTGCAAAAACTTATTTGCGAAAAAAAGTACGTTACGGGGCATAAGGTAATTTCTCGGTATGTTGCGAGCATCAGCTTGGAGTTATACATATCAACTAAAAAGAAAACATAAGCGGTACCATGGGGTCCCATCTTTGCATCATGAAGAAATATTGCTCCAAGAATGATGAGTGCTATGAATGAGCGAAGAGAGGGGAGGGGGTTGAATGGTCAAAGGCAGGCCCCGAAAAAGGTGGGGTCCCCAACCACTGATTGCTTTCTGTAGCCGCCGTTTCTTCTATAGCGAATCGCCCGAAAAAAATACTGTGTGACCAAAACCATTCCTTTGACAGAGCTCGTTATTCGGCCGGCGCTATTGTGCGGTACATCCGAAACCACCTTGGTTCGCTCCTCCAGCACCCAAAATGCCTTCAAATTGTAGAATAACTGGAATAAAAATAACTTTGGGGGGTGGGGGGGGGACTAGTTTACAATAACAGGAGGGTACTGTGGCCACGTTCTACCTTGTATTTGGCGTTTAAAGCAGTGTCTGCAAGAGCAGTTTCGACTGGGAGTACGGGGGCCACATTACCATGAATAGACATATCGTTGAAAAAAAAGAAAACAGCTGGCCTATGCCAGAAAAGACAAAAGGCAGAAGCTTCCAGCTGAAAACACGTGATGTGAAGAGGAGCAAAAATGGGAATAGACATAAAGACTAACCTACCGGCTGTATGGGGAGTAACTTGGCACCTCAATTTTTTGTTTTTAGTTTTATTAGGTAGTCGTTAAGAACAGTAGAACGATGATTGGTAACCCACTAGAAATAAACACCGTTCCGATAAACACCTGGAAGTGCAGAACTGAGAGAAGACTTTTACTGGCTGTCTTTTGGGTTTTTTACTTTGCATTTAGATGGCTGATTAGATTGATTTCGGGGTTTAAGGCGCCGAAAAAAGACCTCTACAATGAAGCGCACCGTAGTTAAGGGCCGCGGAATAATTATGAACAATTGGGAGTCTTTGACATGCGCTGAAATCTCTACACAAGGGTGTTTTCGTTTTTCTCTTCGTATTAAAGTATCCACCGTGGCCTGGATCCACCGTCGCCACAGAACAGCGCAGAGTCACTAGCAGCGTATTAGTCTCTTCGCCACCGCGGCGGGCATGCCTTGGTGTCGCAGAGGCCGATACAAAAGTGTAGTATGAAAAACCAAGATGCATAGCACGGTATTCTAGCCTATACGCTACAATGACGCAGTACGCTTCGGATAAGTTGGGGGACAATTTGGAGACGGAGCTTCGCTATAGAATTCCACTTGTGCAATGAACTAAAAAAAAATATGAAGAAAACCATTGCGCACAACAAAAATATAACGCACGCCAGAAATTAAAAGGCGGCCTGTATAAGTACTACAAGTTTCGGTAAATATTAAAGAGTAGTTGTGGAGACACGTTTTTGAATACTTTAGCATGGAGGAGTCTAAAAAAATGTAATGCGAATTCTCCTAAATGAAGAGGTTGAGAAAAATGGTTTTGATAAAGCAGCTTCGATAAAACGTCCATCGATAAAATGGCTTCGATGAAACGGCGCTCGATAAAACGCTGTTCGGACCCTTTTGAGGGTTATCTTTATCGCCAGCACCAACAAGTCTGTGTGATTTGCTCGCCGGAGCTGATACGTCATTTAGTTCTTTTTTTGTACCAGTTTTCTTTTATGTAACTATCAATTAATCTCTCTCTCTGCGACTGAAAGGAAGCCGGCCAACAGCTGTGATATAGCTCAAGTGATGTCACTCATTAGGCCAAACATTGTACAGACCGCGAAAGACAAATATTTTTATGATGTTCCTGCGTTATCTGATGGGTGTACAGCTGCAGTATTTGACTGGGGTACTTCGTAGCAAACTGTTCTGAGCACTGGTTGCAAGAAATGAATTCTTTTGAACGCCTCTTCTTTAAATCACCTATATTTAAGGGTTTGTGCGCTCAGCCTGTTGCAGTAGTCCGTGCGTTTCACTAACGCCATGTAACCGAAGGTATGCGCCTTTCATTGCTTGTTCGGAGGTTTTAACTTCACATTCATCGTCCCTTCCCATATTGTCGTCTTGTGACTGTAAACAGTGCCCAACTGATGTCAGCTCTTGGGCTCTTGCGTGTCTTTTCTTTCTTCTGTCCATGGGTGTTTGTGCTGGTGTACATATAAGTTTTTTTCGATAATGAGCATGGTCTTTTTGGTTTTATTCTAAATTTCCCTGTTCCTTCTCCTCTGAAGTTCGTTCGAGTACGCATTTATACACATATGTGTCTGGGACATTTCGGGGCGCAAACCTCACGGTGAAGGGCATTGTGTGCTTCGTTGTTCAAAACTGTCACTGTTTACTTTCTCAGATAGTAGGTTGTGGATGCAATTTACTGCAGTGCCTTAACTTTGTATAATATTTCTGCTTTCCGAAAGGAAATATTTTCAATGCGAACACTTGTATGTCTTTGTTTAATACTTTATAGAGCCTAAACGTTTTATGCGCAGCCGACTGGTTGCATTTTGAGCTCTCCTTTTAATTGCATTCTCGGAGCCGGGGAGGGTAGGAGGTTTTTCAAGGTTTTAGGTTTTTTGTAGGTAATGAAAAAGGATTGGTCAGAAAACACTAAAAAACAGTATCTTGTAGTCGTGTTTTGTGAAGCCTCGTGATTTAGTAGCAAAAATCATTTTAGGAGTAGAAAAATGTTTTTTGTAAGAAATATCCGTAAAAAAGAGTTCCTAAGCTGAAGTAGAGAACCATTTCTCAACAAAATAACAATTTCACAAAGGTTCCAGTAAAATGTTTTTTTATAATGCAGGTATTTGTTTGTCTAGGCTTGTTTTCATGTCGTTCGTTTTTCACTGAAGCCGTTAATACGGATTCATTGCGGTGTTTAACGCGCCGACGCAACGCTGGCGATGAGGCGCGGAGTAGCAGAGGCTCTGAATTAATTTTTATCAACAGGGGAATTTGTCGTGCGCCGAAATCTCGTTCACACAGGCGTTTTAAATGCGCATGCATTTCTTAGCCGCGGGTTGTCTTGCGTCGTTGAGCGGCGTGCGCCTAGCAACAGCCGTGGTGCGTGCCTAGCAGCCGGAGCAGGTGCGGAGTAGCGGAAGGAAAGGGGAGAGGAGGAGTGCGCTCGGCGTGTGAGGGCGCTCGCATCGCGGAGCTCGGGCGGAGTAGCGGAGAGTGAGTGGAGAGGAAGAGCGCGCTCGGCGTGTGAGGGCGCTCGAGATCGCGGAACTCGGGGCGGAGAGACAGCTCGCGCGCTGGCTGGCGCGGGTCTCCCTCTCCTCTCCGCGTACCCCTCTCCGCTCGCTGCGCATATAAATGCAGGGAGCGCGCGCCTATCTCCGTGACTGCTTGCCGACTGGCGCCTTGATAGCGATGGAAGTCGGTGAAGTCGAATCCGTCGCGGCAACGATACCGCAAAGAAGAATTCGGTGCACCCAATGCATTCGCATTTCCGCACGATCCCCTTCGGGAAGGCGGAGGATTTTTTTTCATTTTCTTCACCATCGGAAAAGCGTCTGCCGCGGCCGTGAATCAATTCTGCGTCCTCGTCCTCATAAGAACAACGCCTTGGCCACTGAGCCACCATGCCTGGTGTATATAAAGTAAGAAAACAAGGGAAAATTAACGTTTGTTTACGTGACCCTGAATAAATGCACCAGCGAGCGGTAGTAAATGCCTGCCCAGTATCCCTCCGACGTGTTTTAGACCCCACGGCTAAAGTTGTCTGAGCAGGCTACGTAGAAATAAAGGTTTGTATCAAGAATATACCAAGCTACCGCATTTTAAATGTAGCGAGTCGGATAATATCAAGGTACACATGAGTTGTAAAGAGTGTTTGATAAAATGATACGGAATTTAGGCTTTTTGATTGCTATATTTATTGAATTGCTGTTTATACTACCTACCTTTTGTTCTATTGATGATGTCTGCGTTGTGTTTGTGTTCACTTTCACGTGTAGCGTCTTGTTTACGGTGGTGGCTGTGAGGAGCTAACATATGGGCATAAATATACATATATGGCTTCTTGGAAATTTTGCGGCATCGTTTATCACTGTTATGCTCGGGCGTGTGCTTAAAAGTGTAGTTTCTTTTGTATTCCTTTAGCTAATGCGTCATTTAAAACATCGACAGCCTTTGATCTGACGAACGGAAACACCTTGCCCAGTGCACGGCAATACATAACGCGCTAACCCCGCGAGACAGCCACCTACGATTGCTGGCCATCGACAGAGGCAGCGAAAGGTACGAGGGGACCTAAGGGCTTCGGGTGTCGCCCAGCTCCCGTCAAATATGGAGCGTCCTCACTTCCACGAATACGAAAGTCGATGTGGTAGTTAGCACTCCTCTTTAAGGTGGAGGAGTGCTTATGGAGGGGAAGAGAGGAAGCTGAAAGGAACGGGAGAGGTCCGGTCCCCGCATTTGTGGAGGGGGGGGGGCAGGTATTTTGCAGGAGTTTGTAAGGCAACTGCGGCATGTAGTCGGTCAAGCTCAGTCACGTTAACTCGCAAAACCGCGTGAACGCGCAAAGAAAAACCGCCCCACTGTGCCCAGAAGCACGAATGCAGCTAAGGATGGTGCGCGTCCCCGCTGAGCAGCGGCAAGGGTTTTCGGGATGTGAAGCATTAGCACACGCCGAAGGAAGATGGCGAGAGACAGCTGGGCCATCGTTTTGATCTTGGCACAGTTGTACAAGAATAAAAGAGAAAGTAGCGCATAAAAGAGAAAACAGATTTATCCCTTTTCTAATATGTTTTTGAGCCAACATTTTGCGACCCTAATGCAAGATTTGGAGGTCTTGCAGTCACACTCGTGAGAGTTCAAACATGTTTTTCATAATGTTCCTGATCGTGCGTAGTGAGTCGCGGCACCGGCCGTAGCCGATACCGCTGGAGGAGTGGGCAATGCTTTAACGACTTTTTTTATGTTTTTACAAATTTATACCGAAACTTTGATTGACAATGTATGTACATACCTTAAAGGCACACTTCTCATACACATCTGCTAACTTGACCCAATCCAGCTATTTGATTCCCGTTTATAATATTGTTAACGGACAATAACGGAAATAGATAGCGGACTGAGGTTGATGTAAAATAGAAAAAAGTGTCACTGGGCAGTTGTGCCATTCAAAAACAATTAGTTGATCGAAATAGAGAAATTCATTACATAAAATGAAATAGAATCATTCCTGGCGCGTCTGCAAGGCGATTAGACGCTAAGTCTGTCTAGCAATCGTCAGAGCAACCTTAGCAGTGGCGCACGCAGAATTACATTTTGAGCGCGGGGGGATAAGGAATGAGGAGAGGTAGAACAGAAAATCAGAAAAGAAATTGAGGGGAGAAAAAAATGCAGAAATGAACCTGAAGAAGTAGCCCATTTCAAATTAAATCACAATATAACTGGCATGGCTAGATGTGGGTGGCACACTTTTTGTTTTGTTTATCTTTTTTTCTTACCCAGGTACATGGCACGCTCACTGATGGTTTTGGTGGGAGCAGAAGCAGGAGCCCCTAAGATTACGGCCTGGCTAATCAGAAAAAAAAACCCGTAGTAACTGGTTGTTGGCCTGGGATAAGGGCCATTGTCACATGGCGTTTCGGCCTCGTGCGGTTGGTAATATGCCGGTTAATAGTAGCGGAACAATCGCACAAGCTGGCCGCCGGTTCGGCAATTGAGAAAGTCCGTCATTGGGTCGACAAAATAAATAGCCATGCGTTTTTTTTTGTTTCTGTTTTTCTGAAACACGTATTGGCCTCATGGATGTTGATGGGACGGTTAACGACAAAAACTTGGGAAGCAAGGGCAAAGTAGCTCCACAAAAAAAACATCAGGAGTAACAAATGTGCACCCTTAATTGTTGCAGACGCCGTGTGTGTTCTAGAGCCTTACGCCCGGGCGGGAAAGTAGAGTACCGCTGTTTTTAGTGCTAAATTCTGCATGCGCATACACAAACTCCTCCCGATGCAATGCACGTACGTACGCACGACCACAAACATGCGCGCACATAAGGGCTGAGGCACCAAAATTTAAATTGACTCCAAAATTCACATGTGCTTTCTGTATTTTATTACACCAGCTTGCACATTCAACTGATAAACGTTGGGTTAGGTGCATCCGTAAACAATTCAGTTGCCATTTTTCAGAAAACTGCTTGTGCTTATTGGTAAGGCTTTCAGAGCAGTTAACAGATGTGCAGCAATAAAACACACCAGCAGAATACAACAAGATGAATTCTGAGCTTCAATTGTGGATTCTGTATTAATTAAAAAAAATGCTACATGCAGAATAAAAAAAAATGTTCAAGAAAATACACCGTTCGAGAAATTTAATAAGAAATGAATAAGTAAAACATGACCCAGTCCGGAACCATCAGATTTCAATAATTAATGAGAAATTCTTCCCGAGTAGTACAAAAATTATAATATTGGTTGAAAAAATATTTCTAATCCGACGTGAAATGGGTTGACACAGTTCAGAATAATCTTTGAAGCTAACCAATTTTTGATTGAATCTCTGTGTACAGAAACGGTCGTGGACCAAAACATTTGCGTTCCGAAACACTGTTCCACAGAAGAGACTGTACCTGAACGCCCTGTACCTAAACAACTCCTACAAATATACCGTAGATGTAACTTTGTGTGTGTGAAAACATTAATACACGTAAAAAGGCAAATGACTGACTGTTCATATTGTCACGAAGACAAGGACGATGCAGTGGTGTTGAATGAGAAACACGTTTATTGGAGCGAACTTGTGCTCCCCTAACAACTCAAAAGAATACAGAGGCGGCGAAGCAGCGGTCAACAAAGTGACTTGCACAGGCGAGTGTCGTCGAATCGAATGCCCCGGCGTCCGCACTGCAGGCTTTTTATCTTTTGGCGCGCGTGGTTCTCGAAACGTCGATTCGCATCGAGAACATAGTAGATCCAAGAAGATTATTCTGGGCTGTTCACGTTAGATCGGAATGCTCTCCCTATCACAACAGATAACACATGCGGCACAGAAAGAAAGAATGGAACACGCGCTTCCCTTGGCGCAGAGATAACACAGACCGGCGCAGCCGGGCGGTAAAAGCAAAACACAAATAAACAAACCCAATGTATGGTTCGCGGCATTACCCCCCCCCCTCTAAGAGTGCATCGACCCGATGCTAACATAAGCGACAGTCTGAACAAATGAAAATAAAGGTTCGTCATCGTCCGTAGAAAGGTTTTAAGCGAACCACGTGGACGACTTCAGGCCGCGTGCGTCGTCGTGATGTGCCGGAGTCACCATCGGGGATCACTTCGTAGGTAAGTTGGCCAACACGTCGTAGAATCTGGTAGGGTCCGAAATACCTTCGCAGGAGCTTCTCACTGAGTCCGCGTCGTCGGATGGGAGTCCAAACCCACACACGATCCCCTGGTTGGTACTCGGCGTCTCGGCGTCGGAGGTTGTAGCGGCCCGCATCCACCAGCTGCTGGTCCGTTATACGAACTCGAGCGAGCTGGCGGGCCTCCTCCGCACGTTGAAGATATCCGTGGACGTCGGCGTTGAGGTCGTCGTCTTCTACGTGCGGAAGCATGGCGTCGAGCATCGTAGTCGGCCTTCTACCGTAGACAAGCTCGAACGGCGTCAGCTGTGTCGTCTCCTGGATAGCCGTGTTGTACGCAAACGTGACATACGGGAGCACTTCGTCCCAAGTCTTATGTTCAACGTCAACGTACATTGACAGCATATCTGCGATTGTCTTGTTCAGACGTTCTGTTAGTCCGTTCGTTTGGGGGTGGTACGCCGTCGTTCTTCGGTGATCCGTGTTGCTGTAGCGTAATACTCCTTGCATCAGCTCCGCAGTAAATGCCGTTCCGCGGTCTGTGATTAGGACTTCCGGGGCTCCATGTCGCAGCACAACCTGGCTTATAAAGAACTTCGCCACTTCTTGTGCAGTCCCCCTCGGAAGAGCGGCGGTCTCTGCGTAGCGCGTCATGTAGTCTGTCGCTACGACAATCCACTTGTTCTGTGATCGTGACGTAGGGAACGGGCCTAAAAGGTCCATTCCAATCTGTTGAAATGGTCTCGATGGGACGGGCGATCGGTTGCAGAAGTCCGGCGGGTCTTGTCGGCGGCGTTTTTCGTCGCTGGCAGTCACGGCAGCTCCGGACGTAGTGGGTGACGTCAGAGGTAAGGCCGGGCCAGTAGTACCTCGCCTTGATTTTTCCGATAGTGCGGGCTGTGCCCAGATGTCCGGAAGACGGGTCGTCGTGGCACGCTTCCAAAATTTCGTCACGAAGGTCCGCGGGGATGACGAGAAGGTAATTCGCTCTTGTTCCGGGGCTGAAATTCTTCTTCACAAGGACGGAGTTTCTCAGGCTGAATGCTGGTAAACTGCGTTTGAAGGTCCTAGGAACGGCAACGTTGCATCCCTCGAGGTACTCGATTATGACGCGTAAGTCGGGGTCGGCACGCTGCTGGGCGGCTAGGTCGCTCTCCGTCACGATCCCGAAGAACGCGCTGTCTTCATCAGAGTCTTGTGGTGGTGGGTCGACGGGGGCGCGGGACAGGCAGTCGGCGTCGGAGTGTTTCCTGCCGGATTTATAAACGACTGTAACGTCGAACTCCTGCAGGCGCAAGCTCCACCGCCCAAGACGGCCAGAGGGGTCCTTCAAATTGGCGAGCCAACACAGCGCATGGTGGTCTGTTACAACCTTGAATGGCCTTCCATACACGTATGGGCGAAATTTTGAAATCGCCCATATAATAGCCAGGCACTCTTTCTCAGAGGCAGAATAGTTTTTCTCCTCCTTCGACAGACCACGGCTAGCATAGGCGATTACCCTTTCGCAGCCGCTTTGCTTTTGGACAAGGACGGCACCCAAGCCTATATCACTGGCGTCCGTATGCATTTCCGTTTCGGCATTTCCGTCGAAATGAGCGAGCACGGGCGGGCTTTGCAGGCGTTTTTGCAGCTCGCCGAATGCTTTTTTTTTGGTCGTTTTCCCAGCTGAAAGGGGTGCTATCTTTCGTCAAGCGCGTGAGTGGCTCTGCAATGCGTGCGAAGTTTGCGACGAAGCGCCGGTAGTATGCGCACAGCCCGAGAAATCTCCGCACGCCCTTCTTGTCTTTTGGCCTTGGGAAGTTCGCAATGGCTGAAGTTTTTGCCGGGTCAGGTAGGACTCCCGCGGCGTTGACGACGTGGCCCAAGAACTTGAGTTCCCCGTATGCGAAACGGCACTTTTCAGGCTTCAGCGTCAACCCCGACGTACGAATGGCCTCGAGTACAGACTCCAACCTTGCAAGGTGTTCGTCGAAAGTCCGGGCGAATACCACTACGTCGTCGAGGTATACGAGGCAGGTGTGCCACTTAAGGCCAGCTAGCACAGTGTCCATGACTCTTTGAAACGTCGCTGGTGCTGTGCACAGCCCAAACGGCATCACCTTGAACTCGTATAGGCCGTCTGGGGTTATAAATGCAGTCTTCTCTCGGTCTCTCTCGTCCACTTCAATTTGCCAGTAGCCGGTCTTCAGGTCCATCGATGAGAAGTACTTCGCGTGGCAGAGGTGGTCGAGGGCGTCGTCGATTCGGGGGAGGGGGTACACGTCCTTTTTCGTGATTTGTTCAGTCGCCGGTAGTCAACGCAAAACCTTAATGTGCCGTCTTTTTTCTTTACGAGTACGACGGGCGCAGCCCAGGGGCTTTTCGATGGCTGTATAATGTCATCGCTCAGCATGTCGTCGACTTGAGTCCGGATGGCTTCCCGTTCGTGTGAAGAGACGCGGTACGGTGACTGTCGGGTAGGTCGGGCTCCATCTTCGGTTATTATTCGGTGCTTCGCTAGAGGGGTCTGACGTAGTTTTGCGCTCGACGAAAAACATTCGCTATAGCGACGCAGCAAAGCCAATAATTTTTTCCGTTGTTCTTGCGGTAGCGCCGGATTCCACGTCGAATGGCTGCGGGAGCTTGAATGTTTCTACGGGTGTGCGTTCAAAGTCGGCGACTGCGATCACATCACTTGCTTCTTGCGTTTCTTCGAGGAACGCAATTGCAGCTCCCTTGTTTAAATGCTGGTACTCTTCGGTGAAATTAGTGACCAAAACGTGAGATTGGCGTTGCTTAAAGTGCGCAATGCCTCTTGCGACGGAGACACCGCGGTCGAGAAGCAACCTTCGATCACTCTCTACGATAGCGTCGATGTCAGAAGCAGCATCCTCACAGTAGACGGCGATCATCAAGCTTGCGCGGGGTGGCAGGGTGATGTGATCGTCGGCGATCCTGACAGCAGCACGGTGATCGGGGTTCGGCTGCGGCGTCGTGGAGTGATTGGAGGAAAATGTTATCGACTTGGTCTGCAGATCAATTATTGCGCCGTTGTCCGTCAAAAAGTCCATTCCGAGAATCACGTCGCGGGAGCAGTTAGGCAGAACGACGAACGCCGCAGGGTACGTTGTGCCGTCTATGGTGACGCGCGATGTGCACGTTCCACTTGGCGTCACGAGGTGGCCTCCTGCTGTGCGTATGTGCGGACCGTCCCATCTGGTCATAACTTTCTTCAGTTTCGACGCAAATGGTCCGCTCATTACCGAATAGTCAGCTCCCGTGTCTACGAGGGCGACTACGTCAAAGCCGTCGATGGACACCTTGACGTCAGATGCAGTCGTCCTCGAGTTGCGGGTTCGTCGGGGGCGTCGTATCTCTGCTTGTACGTGTTGATGGTCGGGCACTGTGCATCGTCGTTGTCGTCTTCTCAACGGACGTCTTGGTCAGGTCGGGTACGCGTCGCGCCGTGTAGCTGTCGTCGTGTTCAGGAGTCTCGTTAGGGCTAGGTCGGGTCGTCGGGATGAGGGCATGTCGTGAATGATGGTCTTCAGCGACTCGCTGCGTCGTTGGAGGGTTTTCATTTTTCCGCCGTTGTGCAACTTTACCTCCCGAAGTTGCTGCTTTTAGTTTCCCCCGCGTGGGCTGGGGACCTTCCACGTGAGAAGTCAGCAGTGCTGCGGCGGTTTAGGTGACTGAGACGGGTAGGGCGACGGTGAACGGTTGAAGCGGGGCTGGTCCTCGGTTGGTGTTGGAGAGGTATTCTTCGATCTCAGCAGGGCGCTGGCCGTATCGGGGGCGTGGGGCGTCGGACGGAGAACCCTCGCAAACCGAGCCCTCTTGTAGGGACAGCGACGGTAGATGTGGTCGGCCTCTCCGCAGTGGTAGCACAGCGGGGCGATTATCGGGCGTTCGCCACACGTCGGTCTTCCTTGGCGTCTGGTATTGGTCTACAGGGCGTCGGGCGGGCGGCGTTGGACGGCGGTATGGCTCAGCCTCTTGACGACGGGTTGGAGCAGGGCGGGGTTGACGAACAGCCGAGGAGTAGGTCATGGCTTGTGGTTCGCGGGGTGCTTCCGACGGCGTAGAAGTTCCCAGTGCGTTTTGGACTTTTCTCGGATTACGTCGGTCAGGGAGCCACTTGAGGTTGCGGCGTCGTTGGAAAAAGCTTCCGAAGCTCCTCCCTGACCACTGCTCGAATGGTCTCTCGCAATGTATCGGAGCTTCCATTTGCAGCACCGATGGTCTCAGAGAACAGCGCGTTGACAGGGCGGTCGTACTGCCTGGTTCGAATTTCTAGCGTCTTCTCCATCGCGGCCGCCTCAAACGCGAATTCGGCCACTGTCTTCGGAGGGTTACGGACTAGACAAGCAAAAAGCTCTTGCTTCACTCCTCGCATTAGAAACCTGAGCTTCTTTTCCTCGGTCATTTCAGGGTCCGCACGACGAAAAAGTCGCTTCATCTCCTCAACGAAAATCACGACTCCTTCGTTTGGGGTGCTGCGTTTCGAGTTTCAAGCAAAAGCGCAGCTCGCTCTTTTCTCACCACGGTAGTGAAGGTCTTAAGGAACTCCCTCTTGAATTGAGTCCAGTCGGTCAAAAGCTCTCATGGTTCTCGAACCAAGTTCGAGCAGCATCTTCTAAGTAAAGAAGACATGCCGGAACGTTTCTTCATCGTCCCACCTGTTGAAGATGCGGACGCGCTCCAACTTCTCCAACCATTCTTCGGGGTCTTCAGCGGGGCTCCCCGGAACGATGGCGGTTCTCGGGGCTGCTGCAGGATGATTGGCGACGTTGCTTCTTGCACCATGGTGTTGGTTGCAGCGTTCCTTCTCTTGGGGCCCTTCTGGCAGAAGACCGAACTCGGGCGGTAAATCTTGCAGGCGGGGGCTGGCTCTTGTTGGACTGGCTTGGCGGCTTTTCGAGGTTGTAGTGGGCATGAAGGGTGCGTACCCCGCACCTCCACCAGATGTCACGAAGACAAGGACGATGCAGTGGTGTTGAATGAGAAACACGTTTATTGGAGCGAACTTGTGCTCCCCTAACAACTCAAAAGAATACAGAGGCGGCGAAGCAGCAGTCAACAAAGTGACTTGCACAGGCGAGTGTCGTCGAATCGAATGCCCCGGCGTCCGCACTGCAGGCTTTTTATCTTTTGGCGCGCGTGGTTCTCGAAACGTCGATTCGCATCGAGAACATAGTAGATCCAAGAAGATTATTCTGGGCTGTTCACGTTAGATCGGAATGCTCTCCCTATCACAACAGATAACACATGCGGCACAGAAAGAAAGAATGGAACACGCGCTTCCCTTGGCGCAGAGATAACACAGACCGGCGCAGCCGGGCGGTAAAAGCAAAACACAAATAAACAAACCCAATGTATGGTTCGCGGCAATATTCGGCTAATTTACTACGTAAACGTTAGTTGAAATTCAAAGTGTTGTAAATCCCTTACGCTTCTGTTAAGAACAAGTGGCTACTGAACCCGCCTTACTGGGTGGTGTAACGAGGACCAGCAGGCCTTATTCCTAGGCTAATAAGGTTTATCTTCTTTAAAAGATATTGGCGTCATTAGGGTTTCTCAAATTCAGGTTCTGATGATGGGACTCGTGACGGTGGACTTTCGGCTAGCATCAGTTAGTGTTCATTACTGGTTTTAGCCCATATATTATATTATTAGCTTTGCTAGCAAATTATGTGAGAGTGCTGGATACAGACAAACATACTAAGGGAGTGACAGAGCATGTGTTTTCGCGAAAAGTTAAGTGCCCGTGCTTACAACGGAATGCATAGGAATGGAGTGAATGGGTGTTGAGTAGAAAGCAGGAAGCCGTCACTCTTAAAACATGTGTTTCCAGATGTCTTTCATTACGTTGGTGACTTAACCGCCTTAAACATTTACGCGCCTCACATTCTGTGGGCGCAGTCTCTGTTCGCACAGAACGATTACGCGCACAGGCGAGTGTGTGAGAGTGGCCGCTGAGGCGTAAATCAAGGACGGTGACATCACACTAATCGTCAAACGAAAATCGAGCATAACAGCAGATAAGAGAACAAGCCGGTTTTTCTGATTTTCGGGTGCCCTGTGAGCTTTTTAGGGGACGTAACGTTTATCACGTAGGTTATTATAAAAATATAAATTAGAGTTACAATAGTATAATAAGCAATCCCATAATATCTTCTTCGGCGCTACTGGTGACTCAGTTAAGTGTTCCAAATATTATTTACCACAATCCGTATACACAGACCTACAATACTGGTGCTCGGCTTCAGTGTGGTGCTTCGCGAGTGCGTTACAATGTTTGCGACTGTTTCAAAACTAGGTGTTTACATTTTTACAATAAAGAGACAATTTTATTGCAGGTGACTGAAGAAGAAAACACTCATGAAAAACTGGTGAAGTATTGTAAAAGCCCGCTAACGAACTTTTAACTACAAATGCAACACCGTCAAACCAGCTTTGTAAAAGCGAAATTCGGTGTGATGTTCAGAGCGAAAGGAGCCAAGGCTGTACTCCGCCTCCAGCTTAAAGAGCTCGTCGAGGCCAATTTTTTTATGGGGGGGGGTCATCAATCCTCACCCTCCATTTTTACCTTTATAATACTACGAACCACTGCGGAGCGACAAGGGAGCGGTGGGTTCTTCTCTCTCTAGAGTTTCATGCAATACTAACTAGAGTAGAAACTAGCGCTAGTGTCAATGCCAACATAGCAGCGGCGCTTACGCTCTAATGGGAATGATGGGTAGTTTTAGAACCGAATGGCGCAGTACGGAAACGGGCCTCTGGCTGCGCAGATTGTGTTTTTTGACAAAATACACTTAAAACCCAGTTTTTCATTTACAACTTACATGTCGAACAAGAAAGTTAGTGAAGGAAAACTGGTTTTATACAAAATAAAACGGCAAGTTTAAATAAAAACTCCCACCTCCCCATCGCGGGAACCCCTGTGTAGATGCGACGCATAGGCGAAGCAGCGAAGGGACCGCGTTTTATAGCGCGCATAACGTTGAGGGGGCTGCGTAAGCCGGTCCCAGTCGATGACGACGTTGGCGTAATTGAAAAGCGGCGTGGACTAGGTGTTTGAGCCAAGCGTGGATGTTGCTTCGCCGGAGAACGGCACACCGGTTATATGCGCAGAGTACTGAGAGAGAGTACTGCACATGCGCCGGCCCCAGCGCGTCTGCCGCGGCTATGACGCAACGTGCCGCGCCTAAGACGCAACACAATCAAACACAATCCACTTTAATCCAATCCAATCGAAATCCAATTCAATCCAAGCCAAGCCAAGCCAAGTTAAGCCAATTCAATTCAAGCCAATCCAATCGGATTCAATCCAATGCCCCTCGCGAGAGAGTGTTCGCTATCGGAGAGGAGAGGGGGTGAGCGGCGGAGAGCGCAGCTGGCGCGGCGAGGAGAATGGGGAAGGGCGGACAACGCAGGCGACGACGCTGGAGGGACAAGGCGAGTGAATCATATGCTCTGCATCTTAAAAGCACACGTGGAGTCGAGAACGGTTGTAGAGGAGGTTCGCAATTTGCCACCAACTACAGCACGAGGCGGACTTTAAAAACTACTTTTCGAAATTTCGGCGTAGGTGGTTTGTATTAGGGAGAGAAAATTTTTGTGCTTACAAAAAAAGCAGCCGGTTTTATTTGCAGAAGTTATTCTTGCCTGAATTAGTGACATTCATCAAGCTGCGTTCCTATCAGGTGCCGGTACTGCTGTTCTGCGCAGTTAGACCCGGCGTTCGCACGGAAGGTGAGGCTGTTCCAAGCGATTAAAAAAGGACGTTATTTCCCGGCTCAGCCAACCGAAAAGCGTGACATGGCATTTTGTTAGGTCCGTAGATCACGATAGGGATTTCGCTTCGGTAATCTGAACATTGCCTAAAACAAACCCCTATCCGCTCTACCACTAAGGACGCCGGAAAGGTCCCACTGGGCCGTTTAACGTCCTCGTTTAAATCACGTACCAGCACAACAGACATGCCATCCATTAGTACGGGCATGTAGCCTATACCTAAGCCTGCACACCTCCCCTCCTCGTTCACAACTAACCTGCGCCAGCAAAAACCGGCAACAGGTCAAGTGCGCATTCTTACATGTGACCGACGTCATAACGGCGGGTTTGGTTCGTTTTAGGGGGCAGCGCTTTGGCAGTCGTTACCTTGGCTTCAAAGGAGCGGCGTCTGATTATGTCCGCGTAACCGAGTGAGCGATCGCTGCAGCCACTAAAGCAAGAAAACCGAGAGAACCGTCTAGCGAAGGGTGAAGTGAAGTACCACACGTGAGCGCTACAGCACCATCTCTCTCACTGTATTTCCCTCACACATGTTTCAAGCGTGGCCACCATCGAGCACCCTCCCCCTGACACCTTGCCCAGACGCTGTTCCATTCTCCGCTAATCCAAACCACGTAAGGTCCGCGCGGTAATTTCAAACACCACATGCAACAACACGCTCCCTGCTGCCTTGTGCGGGGCTAATCCGAACCACATGGAATTTGCGCGGGAGGTACAAACATGATTTGCCACATGCTGGCCGGCTCCAGCGGCGCACTGCAAGGTAGCAGCAGGGTAGTGCACGCCACCGTACGTTTTCTGACCACGCGAATACTTCAACAGACGCCGCAGAAATGCGCTGCGACCGAAGAGACTGTAGCTCGCGTTGCGCACAAATTTCATGTTAGGGAGTGTAGCAACCGTCAGTGAAATTTTTTTACGATCACCCGTGCTTCAGTTTACTTTTCGCAATCATCTGATAACCGCATACCACCGTTAGCTGCCCATTGCGCAACTTGCCAAAGGGGCATCGGTGGAGGCAAGGAAGAAAATAGTTGTTAAAGATGTGTCAGCGGCGGTGACGAGGAGCCCTGGAGTGGTACCGAGTAAATCGTGATACCGGAAATAAAACTGGGGTTTACACATATACTGCTTTGCAGTAAAAGGCCTTGGGAATTGCCGATTGTGTTAGCAGAAAAGAAAGATGGTTGTTTGATGATGATGAATAAGATGATGATGATGATAGTTGGGTTTTATTGGCGCAAGGCCGACAAATGGGCAAAGAGCGCCAAAGAAGAAGTTACTGAATTGGGATGAGACTGTAAATACTAAAACATGTGACTAAAAGTAAAAGTGATGCAAAACAAAAGACAATGGAGATGGCTGGTGTATAAAGCCAGGATGAATACACGTGATATGACAATAGCTGGCAGAAGGTTAACCTCAGCTAAGAACTTAAAAACACGCTGACTAGAAAACATTGGTTCGTCGGCTAAAAATATGATGGGTGCAAAGGAATGTGTCGTCTGTCTAACTCAGAGAAATGTTTGGGTCGTGTTGTGTCAAGTGCTCTGCATGTGATTAGTATGTGGACTACGGATAGGCCCTTTCCACACCTGCTACACATGGGTCCCGAAGTTCCAGTGAGCAGGTGGGAGTGCATCCCGTGGGTGTGACCTATCCGCAGCCCAGCCAGCGCGACTTCAGTTTATCTGTTGTGTGAGTCAGTTATGTAGCGTCACAGTTGTGGTTGTTTTACGTGTAGTTGGTTGTCTGTTAGTTGACTCTAGTGTAGTTGCCACGTGTTACGAAGCTGTCGTCTAATGTGTGCCTTTAGTTCGGTGTAAGGTACTGTTGAAATGTCAACTGTGGTCATGAGAGCAGCAGCACCAGCCATTTGATCAGCGGTCTCATTGCCAGGAATCCCACAGTGACCTGGTACCCAGCATATGGTTATTTCTAAATCTGAAGCATATGCAGTCATTATAACCTTTAAAAGAACTGATTACATAGTTTTTTGACGACTTTCCTGATGACAATGCCTGCACAACGCTTAGAGAATCTGTGTAGTCGGTGCACTTAGAAATCTTATGTTCGAGGATGTGATTTCAAACGAGTAAAATGCCATACGCTTCTGCGGTGTAAATACTGCTGTGAAAATTTATTGTTTTGATAGCTCTAAAATTTGGTCCGTGCACTGCACGAGAGACAGTAGAAGTAGTTTTGGACGTGTCGCTATAGAATTCTGTGCACCTGTACTTGTCCTGCAGGAACAGCACGTGCTGCAGAATTGCATTCCTGGGTACCCTATTTTTTCTACAAGAGTGAAAGACAGGACGAATGATACAGGACGAAGCTGCCATGGTGCGATGAAATTATGAATGGGTGTCTTGTGCTGTGCGTGTCGGAAAGCGGGACATTGAGTGCAGAAGCATCCTCCCTGACTCTGAGAGAGAATGGTAAGGGAATGAATGGCCTGTTTAAAAAGAGTTGTACATTTTATGTATCTTTCATGATGGGATTAAAAAGAGGTTTGGTCAGAGACACGATCTTGGATGCATACAACCGGTCAACATACTCCCGCTGATGCTCTAGGCACCATTTTTTGCACTCGACATAAAGACTTTCAGAAGGGCTAGTGCGGAATGCGCCGCTTGAGAGGCTAAGGCCAAGATGCAGCACTGGGTCGAGCATTTTCAGTGCTGTTTTTGTAGCCGACCCATACACGACACTGCCGTAGTCGAGCCACCACCCTACCAATGCTGTGTACAGGGGCAGCAGGAGTTGTTTGTCGGCCTCATAAGATTGATGTGAGAGGACCTTAAGAATATTCATTGTTTTTAAGCATTTGCATTTGAGCTGTCTGATATGTGGGATGCATGTAAGTTTATCGTCGAATAAAATACCTAAAAACTTGTGCTCCTTGCTCACAGGAATTGGCACATTCGCAAGAGTGATGTCTGGTCCGGGTGGACGACACGCCTCCTGGAGAACCGAACACAAGAGCTCTTCGCGGGATTAAGATTAGAGCCATTCTTCTCAGCCCAGCCAGCAAGTTTCTTGATGCCGAGCTGGACTTGACGTTCGCAGATGGAGAGGTAACACGATTTAAAGGATATCTGCTCGACATCTATATACATGGAATAAGAGATTGTAGGTGGCAGTGCCTTTCCAAGTGCGTTCATTTTTACTATGAAGAGAGAGCAGCTCAACACTCCACCTTGCGGCACGCCATTTTCATGCACGTGAACATTTGACAGTACACAACCAACTCTGACACGAAAGTTTCTCTCCGACATATAACTACAAAGGATGTTCCACGTGTTGCCCGCCACACCGATTGACTTAAGATCACTGAGGATACCGTACCGCCAAGCGGTCTCATAGGCTTTCTCTATGTCGAAAAACACCGTGAGACAAATATGTTTATGCACAAAGGCATCCTTTATATATGATTCAAGAGCTACGAGTTGATCGTTCGTTGATCGCCCCGCCCTGAAGCCTGCCTTGCAACTCTCGAGAAGACAGTTGTACTCGAGGAAGTACACGAGCCTGCTATTTATCATCTTCTCGAGAAGCTTGCAGAGGCAGCTGGTCAGGGCAATGGGTCAATAGCCAGCAGGAGAGGAAGCGTCCTTCCCTTCTTTCAAGAATGCTACAACTATGGCCTCCCTCCAATGCTTTGAAATGTGAAATGTAAAGGTGAATGTTGAAATGTTGAAATGTAAAGGTGAAGGAGGGTTACAAGAGTGTCTCTGTGTAAGTGCTGTATCATTGTATAGGTAATGTTGTCTGGGCCTGGAGCTGAGGGTTTACACGTGCTTAGAGCAGCCCTAAGCTCATGTAATGAAAAACAGGGAGTTGTATGAAGTCTGTGATTTGTTGTTGTCGCGTAAGGACTTCTTTTCACAACAGGCTTTATGTTTCAGGAAAGTGTTTGTGTTGTATTCAGAGCTTGACACGTGTTGAAAGTGTTGTGCAAGTATGTTAGCCTGATCTTCTAGTGTGTCCCCAGTAGTGCTGACCAAGGGCAGGCTATGTGTATGTTGTCCTTTTAGTTTAGGTATTTGTGTCCTTACCTTGCGTGTGTCTGTGTATGAATTTAGGGATGGTATGAAGGAGCGCCAACTATCCCGTTTTGGCTCACGGCACACGAGCTTTCCCAAGGCCTTTGCTCTTTTAAAAGAAATTAGGTTAGCCGACGTGGGGTACCGGCGAAGGACACCCCACGTGTTGTTCTGGGACACTCGCGCTCTCCTGCAATCCTCGTTTCACCAGGGCCTCCTTGGGTTGCGTGGTGCACCGGAGGCCTGGGGAATGGACTTTGCGGCGGCGCCGAGGATGTGCGCCGTGAGCAGTTGGGTCGCCTCTTCTACGTGTAGGTGTTTTATGAATGTGTAGTGCAGTTTAGATGTTTCTGTGAATGTACTCCAGTTTGCTCTTCCCTCATTCAACCTTTTATGAGAGGGAGAAGTGTTTGTGCCTATGCCTTTGTATGTCAATTTGGTGGGGAAGTGGTCACTACTATATAGGTTTGTGTTCACATGCCACTGAGGAAGTGAGAAAAGAATAACTGTTTTTCCTATGTTATAAAATGTAGCTTGGTTTTTGTTAAAACGGCATGCTCCCGATTATGTTAGAAATTTTTCCATTAGGCTACCTCGGGCATCTGTGCGGGAAGAGCCACAGATTGAATTATGTGCATTGAGGTCGCCTAAGACTAAGTACGGTTCAGTTAGTTGATCTATCAGGGCCTCAAAATTAGTGTTCGATAGTTGGTAATCCGGAGAGGGAGAGCATACCGGAGAGCATACCGGAGAGAGCATACCGGAGAGGGAGAGCATACAGACAGGGAGAGCATACCGTTATTAACCAAGTCATAAATAATTGTTCGAATCGCGACAGCTTCAAGCATGGGGTTTAGTTGAATGGTGTGACAAGCTAAGGATTTTCGGGCTACTGTGGCCACACCACCTGAAGAATAAGTGCAAGTGTGCCTGTCTTTTCGAAAAACCGAGTAGCTATTCAAGAAGTTAGTATGTTTACTATTTAGGTGTGTTTCCTGAAGACACATGAGACTTGGGTTATGTGAATGAAGTATCTCGTACACATCATCTAGATTGTTGATAAGACCTCTACAGTTCCATTGAATGATGTTGTCCGTTCCCATTATTTACATTTAGGAATGACTGGAGTGTGTGTGTTCATGTGTCGTCTTTCGGGGCTGTTACTCTGGGATTGGGCTTTTTCGGGCTGTCTGTATGCACTTAGAAGTCGGTGGCCGCTCCTTGCGCTGCGTTGCAGGCAGGAACGGCCCGACATCCATCTCGTCGTCGGATGTCCGAGAGGTGCCCGACGGACCAGGCCCTCCGTACTTGGCCCTCCCTAGGGAGCCCTTCGTTTGAGCCGCCACCGCTGAGGGCGTCCGGGGCGCCAGAGGTACCACGGGCGGTGCGGGGCCCGTGGTGTGGGGCCCGTGGTGCCGGTGCGGGGCCCGTGGTGTCCATCATCTCGGTACCCTCCAAACCACTGGAGGATGGGGAGACAGAGGCGGGAGCTGCACCGGTCCCGATGGAAGACGTTACCACCACAACCGCTGCGGCCTCACCAAGCGGCATGGTGGCGGGTTGGGCTGCCAGAGGCAACCCAGGGAAGGGGCGCGGGAGGGACCAGGTCAGAGTCGCTGAACTGGGTCTCTGTAGAAACCAGACGCCGCTCCGGCCCCCGGCGTGCTGCGTCGGCGTAGCTCCCCAGAGGGAAAGAGGGGAACCTGTTCCGCGCCTCTTGGAAAGTGATGTTTTCTGTTACCTTGAGATTGATTATTTTCTTTTCTATTTGGAACTTTTCGCCTTTCCTGGAGTAGGCCGCATGTGGGCCCCTGTAGTTTGCACAAGTGAGGATGCCAGAATTACAGTTGTCGGTGGGGTGGTCCTGCGTAGAGCATTTCAGAATCAAAATCAGAATCAGAAAAGGATTTTATTAGGCAGTCGATAAATTACACACTTTTTGTATACAGAAGGAGGTCCCAAAGTCAGGGACTGAAACGGGACCTCCTATAATAGTGAACATAAGATATATTTTTGAAGCAGCAAACAGTAGTAGCGAAAAACAAATAAAATACATCCCAGGCAACACAAGATATTCCACAAGAAAAAAAGCAAGAATTATACAGGAAAAAACAAAGGTAATTCAACATTCCAAATTGTGAGATCGATACACACAACAGAACAGCAAAAAAAAAAAAGAAAAGAAAGAAAGCAAAAATAAATCAGAAAAAAAGCAAGAGTAATTGAACATTCCAATTGTGATTGCGACACAAGTTGAAAAATTGCACAAATGATAGCGCAAAAAGAAATCACATTTATTCGCAGCGATACACAACAACCACCAATGAGGTGATTCATTGGCAGAAGGTTGTTGAAGGGTTGCAATGAAAAAGAGACAGACAGGAAGTAGAAATGTAAAGAACACGAAGAAAAGTAAAAACTATTTCAAATTATGGTGATTGTGGCATGAACGTGAGGAACGTTTCAAGATCTTTTGTGAATTTTCCAATTGACTGGGAAATTTTTATTTCCGGTGGTATGGTGTTCCATAGCTGGATACCGGTGAAAAGAGCTGTTTGTTTGTCGTAGTTGGAATGAACTAGAGGTAAAATTAAATTGTGATTACGTGCAAACCTTGTGAAGTTAGCATTCGGGGATTATGAACACAGGAAGCTGATTGTTGATTTGTTTAAACAATAAGATACCTAGCTTGTATTTGAAACTGTTTTCAATATTTAGAGTGTTCTCAAAAAGGAGTGTTTTGGCGTCACTGCGGTAAGGACTGCGGGTAAGTATTCTAATACATTGGTTTTGCATAGTTTGAAGGGAGGAAAGGTGGGTGCTGTAGGTATTGGCCCAAGATGAAATACAGTAATTAATATGGGGATGAACAAAAGCGTAGTATAACGATAGTAATGTAGGCTGAGAGAATACATCCCAGGCCTTAATCAAAACACGTATGCCGTACGCTATCTTCTTTCTCAAATAACAAACGTGGGAGTGAAATTTCAAGTGACGGTCCAACTGAACACCTAAAAAAACAACCTCTTCTTCTGCTTCAATTGCAAATTGATTCAGAAATACTCGTCGGACATAATCTATTACACGCTGGTGGGAGTGAAAAACAACAAACCGGGTTTTAGTAGGATCAATCTGTAGTTGATTATGAGAGCACCAAGCTGCCAAGCTTTCCAGGTCATTGTTTAGTTTTTCTGTAAGGGATTGTAGGCATTTATCACTGCTAACAATTGTTGTGTCATCTGCATAAAGTAAGCAATCTGAAGTATTAGGACAGTTCGGTAGATCATTTATGTAAATTATGAAAAGAAGAGGGCCGAGAATAGAACCTTGAGGTACGCCTATATTTGTTATTTTGGGTCTAGAGTTTACTCCTGAAACACTAACAACCTGACTTCTGTTGGGTAAGTAATTTTTTATTAATTATAGTGCGGGACCAGTTACTCCTGTTGCTTCAAGCTTCATAAAAAGAATGTGGTGGTTGATAGTGTCGAACGCTTTGGTGAAGTCTACAAATACAGAGCCTGCGTAGTACCCTCCATCAATTGCTTTCTTCAGCTTATCGGTTAGAGATAACAAATCGAGTTCAGTGGAATGTGCCGCGCGAAAACCAAATTGAGAAGGTGTTAGAATGTTAATCTTCTTAATGTAATTCGCGATGCGAATGTCAAGTAATTTTTCAAACACTTTACTAAGAAATGGAAGTATGCATATCGGGCGACAGTTAGATATTATTGCACAGTCCCCTTTTTAAAGACAGGAACGATTTTATCCCTTTTGAGTTCAACAGGAAAGATGCCAGTTTTGAAAGTTAGGTTGATAATGGTTGCTAAAATATCTGAAATAGCGTGCGCAATCATTTTTATGTGGGTGGGGTGAATACCATCGAGACCTGGACTTGTTGTTTTCAGGCTACGGATGGCATCATGGACTTCGTGAGATGTCGCCCGAAATAAAAAGAAAGATTGGGGCCGCGAGTTAGGGATAAATTTCAATCAGCACAGGGCATGTTATCAGTATGAAAAAAATATTTGCTGAAGGCCTCAGCAATTTCTAGTGGGCTGTTATACGTGTCGTTATTATACTGAACAGTAGTTATATCAGAGTGCCTTCCGTTCCTGTTCAAGAAAGAGTTGACTATCTCCCATTTCTTTTTTACATTAGATCCAGCATCTTCAATTTTACATTCATAATACAGCTTTTTTGCATTTTTTAGCCGTATTCTAAGAGCATTACAGAATCTTCTGTATCGGTCTAGTAACTTCAAATTAAAAGGCTTACGTTTTGTTTTTTTATAAAGGTTATCTTTGGCTCTTAGTTCTTTCAATAATTGTTCAGTTATCCAAGGTCTCTGAAGACTGGCGTATATTTTTTGACATTTATGTTTCTGTGTATGGCATTGAATATGAGACAACAAAATACAAGAAAACTCTGAAAATGCAATTTGGGGGATTCTCTAAAGGTATCAAGGAGGGCCAATCAGTGCGCTTTACAGCCTCGATGAATGATTCCCTGTCGAAAACATCTCGGATGAAGGATTTGCTGGTTGGAATTGTGTTTCTCGTGAAGCGTAGAAAAATCGGATAATGATCAGTATGGTCGACATTAAGAACGCCTGCGTCGGGTGCAGGTGACAGATTAGAAAGAGCATGATCAATTAGTGTGCTTACACCACTAATGCAGCGAGTGGGAAGGGATAGTAAACATTCATATCCAAAGCTCTGAAAAGCGCTGGAGTAATTTAAAGAGCTAGGTGAAGAACGATCAAGTAGGTTTATATTGAAATCGCCCATAATCACTACGTTTGTGTCTTCAAGAGATAATGTATGGAAAACTTCATGAAGGGCTTCACAGAAATTAATGACTGACGAGGATGGAGATCGATAAACACACCCAAAGATGAAATTGTTATTGTCAAGGTTGAGAAAATTATGGTTTAGTTGCACCCAGACACTTTCACAGTCCGTTACATTTAACTCAAAGTCATGTCGACGTTTATACTTAGTGGCAGAGTTGTTGTACACGGCTACACCTCCATGATTGCTATGTGCACGATTCGAGTACTCAGATTTGAAAGAAGGGAAACAGAACAGATTTTTGTCGTCGTCGGAGAGCCAGGTTTCGGAGATACTGATAAGAGAAAAAGTTGTTTTGCCGCGGCAAGAGGTTGTACTGTGCCCGAACCGCCGGCACTTGAAGCAGCGGCGCGGGTTCGGAATGTAAGGACGAATGCATCATCGAATGAAGCCTGCGTTGATACGTTCAGGAAGTGAGAAACAGTTAAAGGTCAGGATAATAAGTTTCGTGGGAATTACGTTATCATCCCTGCGCGTCGTGATGCGGCGCACAGCTGTGACGCCCTGATCCTTGAAACGTTCAAGCAAGTTGGCATCTGTTTCCGTAAGAAGATCTGCCTCAGATATCACACCCTGGGAGCTGTTCAGGCTCCGGTGGGGTGTGACCCTGGTGTCCAGATCATGGATGCGGGTTTGTTCAAGAAGAGTGCGGGCTTGTTGTTCGGCATAGAGTTCTACAAGGATTTCTCCCGTCCTAAGCTTTTTAGCTTGATACTTTCAACCTATAGTGCTTTTGCAGGAATTTCTAAACCGGAATACAGACAGGGAAGCGACAGGTCTTGCTGAGTCAGCTGACTCTATCACAAGGAAACAAGCATAGTTTGCCACGGTTGTTGAAAAGACATTTGTTAGAAGGGGTGGGACTGAAACTTCGATGCGGCCTCTTCTCAGGGACCGAGCACGTTTGGGGGGGGGGGGTTCAAAATGCCATATAGCATAGTATAAAAGCAGGGAGACGAGGATACTTTCTTCTTTGACCTTACCCTGGTAGTCAAAAAGGTCTCGGAGCTCCCTGCCTGGCAGACAGGCAGGGAGCCGATCGGCTGGAGCTTGACCAATGCTCCGACGGCCACCGTTTACGGCTTCTACCCTTCACCTTTAAATACCTCGCCACGGTTTGACACGGCTTATGTATGGGAGCTCGGGGTCGCGGTGTCGCGGCTCACCGTCACCATGAATACTCAAGGTGCCCCGTGCGGGGAAGATGGTAGTCTTCGCATGTGCGTAGACTACAGACGCATAAACGCGCTAACCACGAGAGATTCGTATCCCTTTACATTCATCGATGCGGTTACGTATGCTCCAGGCTCAGCAAAGGATTTTACTACATTCGACTGCCGCAGAGGTCTCCTACATATCCCTGTAGCGGAAAAGAATATCAATGGGGATATGCGGCCACGCGCTACAGGAAGCAAACGCTTCCCTGCTCTGTTATACATATCGGCCATCACCACCGCATGCTGCTCGTGCGTCGTCTTGCTCCTGCCTGGGAGGAGATAACGCTTGGGCCATCGTGTCGTCTGTCTGACGTCACGGTCTAATAAGAGGAAGCTGCTGGCGCAGCGCCAGCGCTTAACATAAAAGGACTGCTCGCCGCTCATCCTCCAGAATATGCGGTCACGCGCGAGAGGAATCAAACGCTTTCCTGCTGTGTTATAGATATCGGCCATCAGCACCGCCTGCGGCTCGCACGTCGTCTTGCTCCTGCCTGGGAGGAGATAGCGCATGGGCCATCGTGTCGTCTGTTTGACGTCACGGTCTAAGATGAAGCTGCTGGCGCAGCGCCACCGCTCAACATAAAAGGACTGCTTGCCCCTGACCCTTCGGGATATGCGGCCATGCGCGACAGTAATCAAACGTTTCCCGGTTCTGTTATAGGTATGTATTTTGTTGTAGTTTGCCTCTGTTGTATTTTGCCTCAACCTCCTGTGGTCTCCTGAGTCATGGGGGTTGACTTTGAAGCCTACAGGGTTCCTATCGGAGCCTTCAGAAACTGCTCCTCCTAGCGGCCCTCAGAGGCCCTCCTACTCTGTGCCTTGTGCCCCAAACCCTCTTTTGCACTACCAATCTGTCTAGCGCTGCTTTTGCTCTGTTCTGGAGATATTGACGCCAATACAGGCCCCAAAGTAGATGATGTGTATGCCTTGCTGAAAGAATGCATTAGCCACCAAAAAACCTTTGACGCCACTGCAACTACCTTGAAAGAAATACAACGAGATATTGGTGATATTAGGTCGCGAGTATGCGCAGTTGAAAAAAAATCTTCCTATATTCCTAGAAAAATGCACTGGCATCAAATAAGTCAAAGACACACTTGAGGCCGTTAAAATGACTTTGTCGCGAAATGATGGTGGCCTAGAAGACGTTGTCGATGACCTAAATATTCGTTCAAGAAGAAACAACTTATTAATGAAAGGTTTAGCGGAAGTCGACATAGAGGACTATGAGGCTATCGAGAAATTAGTTAATGATTTCCGTTTTTACACAACTAAAAATAAACTTGCAGCCCGGCCACATTGAACGGAAGCATCGAATCGGGCAACCTCGTCCCGACTTTACGTGCTATTTGATAATAAACTTCTAAATTTCAAGGCTAAGGATTATATTCTTCGAAATGGGCATCAAGTCAAAAACATTGAACCTAAAATCTGGCTCGAGGAAGTCTTCTCGCTTAAAATACTGTTCGCAAAAAAAAATGCTCCATGATTTCGCTAAAGAAAACAAAGAGAAGGATGAGCGCTATAGCATACGGTATAACAAACTGAAGCCTAAAGGAAACATATACTACTATGATGAGGTTTCTGCAAGAGTATTTCAGGCGGACCCAGCGCAAACGTGCAGCACAGATTCACAAACAGTCCGAATCAAGCCTAAAAAACAAAAGTACATAATTTATCCGTTCTTCTCGCTCAGTTCCGTAACAATATAAATAAATTTGACTCGTTGCTTTCCGTAGGTCACGCATGCTCTCCTGATATAATTCTAGGTACTGAAACGTGGCTCCGCGAAGACATACGAAATAGTGAATTATTGCTTCCACATTATTTCACTGTCTTCCGTAAAGATATAACTTGATCTCGTGGTGGTGGCGTGCTCATACCAATAAGAAGCTCTTATAAGCCTTCCCTTGTTGCCATTGATATCCCTCTCGAGCTGCTCTGTGTAAAAACCAAAGTTGAAGGCTGCACGCGTATAATCGGGGTTTGATATGGACCGCCTGACAGCAAAAACAGATTTTGTTTATCACCTGACCCATGTCCTCGAATTACCTTTCAACAAATTTTCTCGGTGTTTTTGTGTGCTTGGTGGTGATTTCAATTACCCCTTCATTACTGGGTCACACCATCACCATCATTATCTGTCAGTCTTGAATCATCCCGCGTCCTTCGTATTTTAAAACTGTTTCACCTAACTCAGTTGGTAATTGCACCTATGGGGGACGAACGCATTCTCGACTTGATTTTTACAAGCAATCCGACAAACGTTGTAGTCCATGTCCTTGATGAAATTAGTGACCACAGACTTATACACTGTTCCCACCCTCTCCCACTTCCTAACAAGGTAAAAAAAGCCTAAACGCATATGTAATTACAAAAAAAGGTGACTGAAAAAATTAACTGTATGCTAACTGAGTTTTCGAGCTCCTTTTCGAGCGAATTCAATAACCATACAACTATTGAAAACTAGATAGTGCTTCGTGACTTCCTTAAGAAAATAGAAAATACGTGTATTCCAGTGATTTACTTCACATCACCAACAAGCGCTCCTTGGTTTACGCAAAAGGGTAAACAGTGCCTAAATAAAAAGAAAAGAACCAACAAAAAGGCTTCGCAAAGCAAGATTGTCAGTACTTGGAACAAGTATAAAGAATTAGATCGGGAGTCGGAAAAAGACAATAAAGAGGCTAAGGAATATTATTTTACCCTAAGCTGCCGAATATGTTAAAATATAATCACCAAAAAGTTTTCGCTCGTAATTAACCCCAAAGATACGCACAGTGTAATAACACTACAGGACGCAAATGGTTGCATTGCACCCACCTCAGAATGCGCACGCGTTTTAAACAAAGTTTTAGTGAATTTTTTACCGACGAACCCCCCTTGACGAGTTCTGTAGTGTCGCTCCTACCACAACAAATTACCCAAGCGTGCCCATCATCGTTACTGAGGCTGGTGTATCCCGTACAATTGCTAGACTTACGCTTCCGTCCAGCCCTGCACCTGACGGCATCAGCTCAAAGCTGCTAAAGTTAACTAGTCACGAATCCTCGTTTTTATTGTGCCTAATTTTTCAACAATCGCTTGATTCTGGGTGCGTCCCTGACAATTGGAAATCTGGTCATGTCAAACCCGTTTATAAATCTGGAGAACCCTCATGTCCAAAAAATTACCGCCTGATTTCCCTCACATCAGTTTGTTGTAAACTCATTTAACACATAATTTACTCCCACATAATGCGACATCTCAACACTAATAAATTGTTATTCGATAATCAGCATGGGTTCAGGTACAAGCGGTCTTACCAAACTCAGTTGTTTGAATTACCCATGAATTTAAACGACTTTTTGCACAAATTGGTTACAGATGCAGTATTTATCTATTTCTTCAAAGCCTTTCACCGCGTTCCCCACAAACGGCTTATACAAAAAATAAATTTCCTAAAGTTAAACGTAAAAAGTACCCACTGGAATAAGGAACTTCTATGTGGTCGCTCTCAAAAAGTATATATACT
This sequence comes from Haemaphysalis longicornis, assembly GCA_013339765.2. NCBI lineage: Eukaryota > Metazoa > Arthropoda > Arachnida > Ixodida > Ixodidae > Haemaphysalis > Haemaphysalis longicornis. Next base: position 46,529,740 of record CM023448.1, on the reverse strand, counting down.
TAATAATCTCTCCAGTTCCTGTTGCGTTAAGTCAGGAGTTCCTCAGGTATCCGTTTTAGGGTCTTTATTATTCTTGATATATATTGGTTTGCGAACCATATAACATCAATACGGCTGTTGACCGATGATTGTATAATTTATAGGCAAATCACTACAGCCGATGACGTAGCTATTTTACAAAGGGATTTAAATACCCTCGCGATATGGTGCCACGTGTGGAAAATAGAAATTAATACAGAAAGAAATAAGGTCATGACATTTTCTTTGAAGCTAAATACTCCACTTCTTCAATACACGTTCTGCATTACAACAATTGAACGAACCTATACTTTGAAGTATCTAGGTGTGATATTTGCTCCTGATTTTTACTTGGCCATGCATATTAGGCACATAACAAACAAGGCACTAAAGAAACTTGGCTTTCTAAAGCGCCATTTATATTGCCGTTCGGTGTTTGTAATGCGCCTGCGACATTCGAAAGGATGATTGACTCGCTGTTGCGTGGTTTCAAATGGTCGACGTGCATCTGCTACCTGGATGACGTCATCGTGTTTGCCCCAACATTCGAGACACACCTTCAACGTCTTTCGGACATCCTTGCGGTCTTCCGCCGAGCCGGCCTCCAGCTCAATGCGTCCAAATGCCGTTTCGGCGGCCAACAACTTAAGATCCTGGGACATGTAGTAGACGCTGATGGTGTGCGACCTGACCCTGACAAGGTGCGCGCCGTCAAAGAGTTTCCTGTCACTCGATCTGCGAAGGACGTTCGCAGCTTTGTTGGCCTATGTTCTTACTTCCGCCGCTTCATCGAGAACTTCGCTGACATAGACCGCCCACTCACGGATCTTCTAAAGACCGATACTTCGTTCTCCTGGGGCTCCGCGCAAGCCACGGCTTTTTCCACTCTCATTGACTGTCTGACCTGTTGTCCGATTTTGGCCCATTTTGATGCTACGGCTCCGACAGAAGTTCCTACTGATGCGAGTGGGCATGGCATAGGAGCTGTATTGGTCCAGTAACAGGCCGGTCGCACCAGAGTGATAGCGTATGCCAGTCGCCTTTTGAGCCCGGCCGAACGCAACTATTCTATCACTGAGCGTGAATGCCTCGCACTTGTATGGGCTGTAAGCAAGTTCCGTCCGTACTTGTACGGTAAATCATTCGCCTTAGTTACGGATCACCATGCGTTATGCTGGCTTTCCACTCTAAAGGACCCCACCGGATTACTTGGTCGTTGGGCATTACGGCTACAGGAATATGACTACTCGGTCGTCTACAAGTCTGGTCGCATGCACAGGGACGCGGACTGCCTGTCTCGTCACCCTGTTGACCCCCCTGACCCTCGAGACAATGACGACGACCCTGGCGTATTCGCTCTGTCGGACTTGATCAACATTGCTGACCATCAGCGCCGTGATCCGACTCTTAGCAAGATCATCGAACGTCTCAGCTCCGAGCCGGCCGACCCTTCTACGCGTGCATTTATGCTTCGTGATGGCGTCTTGTTCCGCCGAAACTTTCACGAGGACGGGCCTGACGAGCTACTTGCTCTGCCTCAGCATCTCCGCTCTGACGTCCTCCGCGAGCTTCACGACGCGCCTACAGCTGGTCACCTTGGCGTGGCTCGGATTTACGACCGCGTGCATCGGCGCTTTTACTGGCCGGGCCTTTACCGGTCCGTGAGGCGATACGTTACGGCTTGTGACCTCTGCCAACGCCGAAAAACGCCTCGTTTGCTTCCAGCGGGCACCCTTCAACCAATCGCTGTCCCCGCAGAACCATTCTTTCGTGTAGGATTGGACCTGCTTGGCCCTTTCCCCTTGTCCCGGTCGGGAAACAAGTGGATTGCTGTCGCCACCGATTATGCAACGCGTTACGCTATCACACGTGCCCTCCCCACCAGCTGTGCCACAGACGTAGCCGACTTCCTCCTGCATGATGTAATCTTGCACCATGGCGCTCCTCGTCAACTGCTTACGGACCGTGGGCGCTACTTCTTGTCTCAAGTTATTGATGACCTCCTTCGTTCCTGCCGTACCAAGCACAACCTTACCACCGCCTATCACCCCCAGACAAACGGACTTACAGAACGCTTCAACAAGACGCTCACGGATATGCTGGCCATGTACGTGTCCGCCGACCACCGTGACTGGGACGTGCCACTACCCTACGTTACTTTTGCTTACAATTCTTCTCGCCTCGACACTGCAGGCTACTCTCCTTTCTTTCTTCTTTGTGGGCGCGACCCTGCCTTGCCATTGGACACCGTATTGCCTAACTCGGGGACGATGAGAAGCGAATATGCACGAGACGCGATAGCGCACGCTGACTTGGCCCGACAGGTTGCCCGCGCCAGGATATCGACAGCACAAGCAGCCCAGAAAGGGCGCTATGACCAGCACCATCGTGATGTGTACTTCGCCCCTGGCATTTTAGTCCTCCTGTGGACCCCATCGCGCCACGTCGGCCTCTCTGAAAAACTGCTCTGTTGTTTCACGGGCCCTTACCACATCCTACATATGGTAACTCCCGTGACCTGCGAAATTGGACCCATCACGCCTTCGTCGTCATCCCATGCAACGTCGCAACTTGTGCACGTCTCCCGTCTGAAGCTGTACCATTCCCGCGATCCAAGCTGCCTCTAACCTTGTTCCGTCTGTTGCACCGGGTCGGTGCTCTCGCCGCAGGGGGTTATGTCACGGGCTCTTGCACATTGGCAATCCAGGTGTTGAGTTATGGCCAACCTCTCCTCCCGGGATAGCGCCACTGCCAAGCTGGTACACAGCCTTGAGAGAGAGACGACGACGACGCTGAGAGTCTTGCGGACGTGCGCTCTGTAGCTGGAACCCTGTTGCCGCTTTAGCTACCAGCTCGTATTTGCCTGTCAACACATTTTATTACAAGCAGTGCCTTCATTGCCACGTCACAATATCTTGCGAAACACGTCACCAGTCTTCGCGCATACATTTCCCTCATCCGTACAACCCTCGACTAAGCTTCTCTTATCTGGAACCCCCACACAGCTATTTTTCCAGCCATATATGTGTCCAATCGCGCTGACCACATTCGTAAAGTCTCGCCCATATTCGCCAGAACCAAGAAATACCAAAATTCCCGTTTGGTGCTATCCGTAAGCTAATGGAACGCGCTACCCCGCGAGATTGGAACGATAAATGACAAATCCTAATTCCGATCTGCCCGGCGTACATTTCTGAATGTGTAAACTTACGACTGATCCTGTTTACCAGTACAGCGTTGATGATCAACTGCATTGTGTACTTCTTGGGTTTGGAATGTACTGCATTTGGAAAATGCGCTGTGTGGTAACTCCCTGTCGTTTCTTCTTCTTTTTTTCTTCTTTTTTTCCAAATGTATCTTTCGCCCAGTTGTGTCTGTTCGTCCAGTGCGGTCGTTTTACATGTATTGAAGTATACCTTGTATAAATAGTATCCCTCCTATGTGATGCCTCTCGGGGCCTTTGGGGGGCTTTGATAAATAAATAAAATCAACATTCACTTGTACTGGAGGGCTGTTTGAATTCGTAAGACTGCCTTTCGGTTTGTCTAATTCCAAGCAACTTTACAGCGCGTGATGGACATCGTGCTGGTGGACGTGAAGTTCAACTACGCCATGCCGTACATGAATGATGTAGTATTTTCAGACAACCTTGAGGACCCGTTGTTCATTTACAGATTGTGTTGAAGCGCATGGAAAACGCAGGCCTCACATTAAAATCCTCACAAGGTACAAATGGCTGCAGTTGGACGGAGCTTGTAGGCTTCGTTGTGGACCAAAGTTCAGCCCTTACAAACGAGGAGAACCTCCAGACGATCTTGCAATTCCCGCAACCAAAGAACGTCAAAGGTCTCCAGCGTTTCCTTGGCACGGTCGGCTTCTACACGCCCTTCATTCCCAACTGTGCAGACTTGGCAAGGCCCATTCATCGGCAGCTAAGAAAGGTGCCAGGGGGTCATGAACGGCTGCAGAGGAACAATCGTTTCAGTCACCATCAACAGGCATCTCCAACACCACAAGCCTGCGATTTCGGAATCTCAACCACCCATTTGTTGTTCAAACCGACGCAAGTGAATACGGCATAGGGGCCGTTTTGCTGCAGAACCATACAAGCGAACTGTACTCTCTGTCGTTCGCCAGCCGCACTCGCTCAGTGGCAGAACAAAATATTCAATGGCGGAGAAAGAGCGTCTTGCCATAGAGTTCGCCCGCAAAAACTTCTACATTTACTTTATAGGCGAGGATTTCACGTTACGGACTGACCACTAAGCACTGTCATGGTTGGCATGAATTCAGAACCCTGCAGGTTCCCTCGCGCGCTGGGCGTTAACATGCAGAAGTATCATTACGAAGTGGACTACAAGAAGGGCACCAGCAATAAAGCCGCGGACGCCCTGTCTCGCGCGCCCCTACAGCCAAACAGCAAACACAGGTCTTCGTATTTACAATGCCTGCAGAAGCCTGGAGAACCCCAATAAATCGCTGAAAGACGCTTGAAGCGCATCAAGCTGACGAGCACTAAAGCGCAATGGGGGTGTCCATTGCGGCCGCAGAGAACGACGATACTGCGGGGGCACGGGCACCTGACTACGACTGCTACGTGAAAAGCCACGACGGCTTGCTAGTTCGGTACATTTCAAGCGCACACACCGAGAGTGTTGAGTATCCCTTTCCGGTATTCGTACCAAAGCGCCTAAGGAGGTCTTTTCTGGAATATTACAACGACACTACCCTTGAAGGTCGTAGTGATGGACCAAAAACGTACAAAAAGTTATGGCGCGTAGTGCCGCGTTGGCCTTGCATGAGAAAGGTGGTAACGAAATACTCGCAGACATGCCCGGTTCGCAAGTCTGTAAAGCCAAAATGAGTTAAACCCCATGGGCTTTTGAAGTCAGTCCAGAGCTGCTTCTCTTGGCAAATCGCGGCGTGCGAGTGATGGGTTCGTACCCAGCATGGGTGAAGCGCAATCGCTACTTCCTGGCCGTCACAGATCATTTCTCCAAGTAAGTCGAGCTGTACGCTATAGGTAAAGTTGACTCAAAGCTGATCTGTGAAAAGTTGTGTGATACTTTCACCTGCTTTGGGTTTCCGGAACAACTCATAGGAACAATGTGACGTTCTCCACCAGCAAGACCTTCGTGGACACTTGTTTTCGTTCTGGGCGTAGTACATAAAAAGACTACTCCGTACCATCCTCAAGAAAACATAACGAAACGTCTGAGTTTGAACTTGAAGATGATGCTGCTGGAATTCACTGAACGCCACTTATAACGGGGTAGCCCGCCTCTCGGAAATGGTCCTTTGCGACTCAGACTACGATCAGTCGCTCAACTGGCTTTACACGAGCAGCCCTGCTATTTGATCACGACCTGTGTTTTTCTAGGGAACACTCATTCAATGACCAAGACGAGGTGCGCCCTCGCACTTATGTTAAGTGTGCGCAGTATCTTCGCAACATCCTTAACGAGACCCTCCAGGAGGCCAGCCAAGAGCAGGATGTGGCACACCTCGAGTACCGACGGCAGTACGACAAAGGACGGCTCCAGGTTGCATTTTCCGTCGGAGACCTGGTACTGCGCCGCACACAACTGCTGAGCGACGCAGCAAAAGCTTTGCTGTTTCCCTGGCTGACCGATGGGAAGGCCCTCATGAGGTAACAAAGCGCACATTTTGGCTTCCATATCACCTACGCAACCTGCTGGGCGTACGGGTTGCGGGTACAGTAGGCACTGATTACCTTAAGAGATCTTATGAACGTCTCTTTGAAGGAAAAATGTGATCTTTTTTTCATATTGCTCCAGTATACGCTACGCACTCAACGGTACAGCAGCAGGGCTCGAGTGAGAAGACCCCCCTAAACCGGCATTCATCTCAAACCCGCGGTAGAACGCTTCATTTGCGGCAGCCCCGCAGCGCTTCTCGGACAGCTCTGGAGTTGTTGGGGCTTGCGGGAGGGGGAGTTTAGAGAAGCAGCCCGTACGTGCGCCCGCGTAGGGTGAATACGGCACAGTGAGCGCGCGTCGTATGCCGATAGTGACATTAGTGCGCCATGCACCCGTTTCTGTGTGTGTGACGAACAATGAGCTATACCAAACACGTGCAGTGCGCGGAAAAACCAGGAACATGTGCGCAACTAACCCAGTGGCTTAAAATCGGCGCTCACAAGAACAGTGGGGAGGAGTTAGACGACGGTGCCCGGCCGCGTCGGATAAGTGGGATGGGAGCGGAAGAGGCCGTGAACTGCAGCCACAACCCTTGGCCTTCAAGAATCTAAGTAGCGCATGTGGTTAGGGATGACAGTACGGCTAAGGACAATCGACTCGGAAACATTTGCGAGTATTGGGGGACCGCCGTATTATTTTTTGCACAGTGGAGACAGTTATCTTTCTTAAGTCGTGATGCTACCATGATGATTCTATTCTATGCGGATGTATTTCCCACATGTCTTTATGTTGCCCGGAATAAACCGGTGATTTCTGTTCCATGTGTGTCATCATCGCTTCGTCGGGTGGGGTGAAGCTCGAGATCCCTTCACACTGGAAAAAGGGTTCTTCAACTTATAGGTAAGATACAGATTGATAATGGGCGAAGGCACGCAATACCGCAAAACCCACACAACATCCGCTAGACCCCACAGAGTAGAATTGCATGCGCTCATGTTTGCAGAGTTCGGCATTATCCGACTACACACAATGTCGGTGTAACATGATGCTCCGTTATTAAGTTTAAGTGGAAACGTGGTGCTGCATACGTGAAGTGTCGCTTTAGACTGTCTGAGCCCAATCCTGGTCGTAATTACATGGCATGCCACAAAGAGCTTTCTCTGGCGTGCTACACTTCAAGCACCTATGTAGAATGGAAGAATTATATTATGGTTCTCGCAAAATACTTCCGACCAACAGGGAGGACGGGTGACCACGTCTTTCTTGGCACACTTGCAGTCCGCGGTGATTACGTTTCTCGCTGAGTACGTAGCAAAGGTCCACTGAAGCAAAACAGGTGACTAAATCAATAAACCCGCCGAGTCCTATCGCACTATTAGCGATTGAGATAGCTTCATTCAGGAGCGACACGAGGTCCATCCGATGAATATTTGCTCCCTGTTCTAAAGACATTGTATTCGGAGGACGAGAATTTTATATGCATATGTTGTTACCCTGCTATCGCTGAAGTGGGCGCGGGGCCTAAAGACTCATCCTGGCACTACCGCTTCGCACCTTGCATTGATGTTTGCTGGCTCAATTACAGTAAACGTTCTTCTCTCAACGCCAGCTTTGTTATACTTCAGTAAGTAAAGTAGTTAGCCGTAAATGTTCAGCGCTCTTTTTAGATAATAACTGTTTATAATTGCTGTTTTCGATGTTGTCGATTGACGATACTGGACACATTGTGCAACCGCAACGACGTAACACAAGGGTGAAAAAACTATGGATGATTGCTGCCGAATGTAGATGTTAGAAAAACATTTGTGGTTGGCCAGGATGGCCACATTGCAGAACAGGCGAAAGAAAGAGCGCTAGGTGGTGTTGCTAGTTGGGGTTGGGGTGAAGCAATGCTTGATGACCTACTTTCCTCCACCTCTGCGAAGGTAGAGCATATATCACGGCCAGCTGGAAGTTTGCACACGCTTCGCTTCATGTCAAGAAATGAATACGGTGCAATGATTTTAACAATGTCCAGCGTATTAGCACCAGACCACCAATTTAGTTTTGAGCTCCTGAATATGTTAGCGTAGTCTATGCATAAAGTAGTGCTTTTTTGAGCAGAATGTAGCAGTTTCATTCACTTTGAGTGAAGCAACTTTGAACAATAGGTAAAAAGAAGGCAGTCGAACGAGAACGCATCGTATCAAAAGTTTACCATCCCTTCTTAGAGAAAACTGACAGAAGCGAGAAACCTAAAAGGGCATCGCATTTTCATTCAAAGTGCTCCCAATAGATCGCCCATCCTTCAAAGACCGAAATTCCAATTTATGACTGAGAACAAGTGGCGATTTTCACACGCAAATAAAGAATCTCAGAATACTCTATAGGTATACCGATATGGTTTTTATGAAATCAAGCGATGCCATTATACACTTTCTTAATAATCAATAGAAACATTTTTTATTGAGGAATCTTTACTTTTTGTTAGTTTTCGGTACCCGATTTGACACAATGAAAGCCCGGTTTTACGCACACGCTTTTTATTTATAGATTTCATCACAGCTTTTCAGTCCAATCAACCGTAGTTAAGAAAATGCATTATTTTTTTTTGACATGCCTACATCCACCCCAATAAGAAAGATTACCAACATTCTATTTCTCTAAATTTAATTGCACGTTGCACGTGTTTAGGCGTCATTATATACCTCGAAACTACCCTCTCTCTCCCGTTTGACAACAAAGTTTTTTTGTAGTTTTACTAAGAAATTTCAAGTTTGATTTGAAGTTTACAACCTTGGAAATGTTTAGTATTGATGGATGACTTCGCGCCTTCCGCCCATATAATACACTACAATGGTGCAGGGATAAACAGGGTTAAAACAACCAACCGTAAGAGTGACAGGATTGATGGCCGATAGTGCACGGATAAAAATACATTTTTCTTCTAAAAGAAGCGCTGTTGTTGCCTGCATGAATAGTACGGTCAAGAAAAGAGTCACGTCCAAATCATGCAGAACTGACGAGAGCTTTCTACGCAGACTTGTAAATGGTCTCCTAATTTCCAAAACAATGTACGGCATCAACATTACATACCTGACAAAGAAAAACTGGCAGAAGCTTGAAATCCTGCATCGTAAAGCACTGCGCGTCATTAGACGATTGCCGAAATTCACAGCCAATGACATTGTGTACGCACTAGCGGAAGCTAATAGACTTGACGACGTAGCCGAAAACAGACGGATTGGACAATTTCAGCGTCTGAAAAGCACCAATGCCGGCAGGAGACCTTCTCATAGCTGGTTTCTAGCTTCCGGCCGACATCCATCCTCAAGAGCTACCGGTTCTGCCATGGGAGGACATTATTGTGAGAATGAACAAGCAACTGCCAAAAATGTCGGTCACGACAACCCAAGACAAACGAAAAGGAAGGTTAAAGATCACCTCCTAAAACTAGCCAGTGGAGACAGCGATACACCAGCAAATCGTACCCTGCAAGTCTACACAGACGCCACAGTTGAACAAGACCGCATGTCACTCTGCTGGTACAGCTTCGAAGACCGAAGCGCAAATGCACACGTGCGGTTTGTCAAACTTTTCAGTAGAGAAGCCGAGCTAATTGTTATCCTGCTTCCATTGACTGAACATGCGGGCAAACATTCAAGCACCCTCGGCCCTCCCGAACGCATACATATTTACACTGACTCAATGGACGCCATTCGAACCCTTGGTTCCCGCAAAACTACTAGCCGAACTGTCCGTAGAATAACAAATTCATTGCTGAATGCCAACAGAGCGGCCTTTACTACCAAATCCGATGGGTCCGTGGACATGAAGGGATTGAAGGCAATGAAGAGGCACACAAAATTGCCCGGGAGCAACTTCGTATTCACCCCGACCAAGACTGTTCAGAACCCGCATATTCAGATGCGGACGCCGACATCGATACAGAGGACGGTGCTGCTTTAATGAAGGCCGAGCGGAAGGCCGTTCTTCGCAACAAAATTCCAGAAGACCCCAACCCGTTGCACCCCGGATACAGCCGATGGGTAACAGTGCGGCTAAGGCGTATCAGAACGGGCACGGCCCTTACGCCTAGTACAGCTCACTATTTCTTTGGGCGTGGAAACCCGTACAGATCTCCGAACTGCCAAAAATGTGGTTCCGGTGCCCTATGCAGTGCGCGACACCTCCAGTGGGAATGTTCAGCATTCAGTGTTCCTAGAGAACGCTGCCTAAAGTTCCGCGGCCCTCTACGACCGGCAGACTACGAACTTTGGGTCCACCCACTTTGAGCCCCACCTCACAGGAAGCACCTGCTGGACACTCTGCTAATTTTCATCAGAGAAGCCGGCATTGAGGACTGCTTCTAGCTGCCTTTCTTTCCATGTTCTCCCCACTCCTTACTTCCCATCCTTTTTGCGACTCTTGACCGAGGCCTCCGGTCATGTCAAGGGGACTTCCTTCCCTCTTTTTTTTAAAATAAACGTGTGTTCTGTCTTTCTCTCTCTCTCTGATAACCATCAAACATTTTCGGAGAGTTTTAGTATTGCGCCCGTGTAGCCCTAGCCCACTGGGAAAGATAGCTCAAGGGGTTTATGAAGAAAAATAACTTATTGGAACAGTGTTTTTTTTTTGACGTTTCTTATCGGTATTTCAAATTAGTTTCGCAAATATTCAGGTATATATTGTGGTACGACCACACACTGTTTGTGAAAGTAACGGATTATATTCAGATGAATTGCAGTTTTTAAAAGCGATCTTTGTTGTTTCGTTTTAAGGAAGAACCGTCGTCTTCAACTTGACCATGGCATTGCAGTCGCAGTGGTTGCACTGACGCAACCAGTGCAACCAGTTGCACTGAAAGGTTGCACTGACAAAAATCTGGGTTCTGCGCGTATTAAATTAACCAAATATTCAAAATGCCAATTAGGTTTTGGGGTTACAATTTGCCGAACGTGTTAATACCCCCCGTTATCCGCTTTATCCGAGTTAGCACTCTAAATCTTTTCCATCGTTGATCCTTCTGTCTTTTTGTGCTTTTGTTCTCGATGGGTATTCAGGCTTTATAGGATCTTCTGTCAAGGTGTAACTTGCCTCTTGAATGTAGTCAGCGCCGATTGGATTTTCTGCTTGGTGGATCTACAGTTTCGGTGGATATTCAGGAGGGTCAATTGGACCTTGTGTCGCAGCAGTTCTTTCGCCTCGCTGATCACATTGAAAATTTGATCTTGCAGCTCGGGGGAACTTCCGACTCTAAGGATCATCAAGCCACAATCAGTGGTATACTATAGAGGGCGTAGAAGTGTTTGTTTACAAGGCATGATAGTTATGTGTTGTAGATGTAGGTAGGTGGAGGAAATGTACTTTACATACAAACGTAACTGTTTGGTAAAATTTGCGTATATAAGAGAACTTCATCCGCCACTGTGGGCGTTTTTTTCTCTGTATGGCTCGTGTCATTTTTTCCGCGAAGTCATGTGCTGTATCATTCTTTATCACTCGAGCTGGGCAGCGGTTCATGCGATCTATATCTGTCGATCTGTAGTGGGCGGAGTAGCATTGCTTGCGCTGCAGCTTGAAACAATGAGGCCTGGAACTGGAGGCGCTGCTTTTGGCAGCCCGCTACTGCAGTTATAACATTGTTTGTTGAAAGCCTTATGTTGGAATTGCGAATGTCACCTGTTCCACTTAAAAAGGCAAAATGGGATTGATGGTGGAAGTTAGAGCTTCTCTTGGAACAGTCCCTCAACATATACAGATGGCGTTACCGAAGCGCACCAGAACAAAAAAAAAACCTGCAATGCTGTACGCTTTTGGGGTGGGGTGAGCATCTTTGACCAGAAAAGACACTGAGCTGTTCTGGGGTGAGAAGAGGGAACCATGGCAACACACCGAACGGTTGAAGACACAAAAGAAATTATTATTTCGGTAAAATAAAAAACGGGTTCGTAGGCCTCCAACATAAGCTCAAATGTGTTCAGTTGTCTCGTCCAGCCTCTCACCTTTGAACTTCTGGATGAAGTGCACTTACCCACGTTGCTGTTTTCTCTTCTTTATTTTTGACAAACTGTATGCCCTTTGGGGTGGGCTCTAGGTTCTTGAAATCCAGGTGACCCCAAGATTCACTCTTGTTGTAGAGCTTGTAAAAGAACCTGGGAAACGAGCGGTAGTCCGTCACAAGTGAAGCTTTTATATTATGAATGAACTTGCTGGCGCCATCTTCACTGAAGAACTAACTGGGCCTGACGTAACCGGCGCGCTGATGGTGTGGTGTCCGCAAATAAGCCATCCTATCATCGCGTGGTGCTGCATCTACCCGAATACTTGCCCGTACATTGAATGATCCATTATTCTTTACAAAAAACTAAACTGTTCTTTTTTACTTTTAAATTGCATGTTCCGTAAAGAACTGCCGCCAATGGTCGGTCTGCGGAGGAGGTTTTGTGCACAGTGCAGCGTAATGACTCTCATTTGTGAACACATCCAAGGATTAGATGCCGACGCGTGAAGATCAAATGGCTACTTGAAGATTTTATGGTTGCTTCGAGGGATGTCTAATATAGTGTGAAAGAAACTGTGTCTTCCATTATACCCAGGAAATATAGGAACTCGTTTTCTTATTATTTATGATATAAACAATGGGATTTACAACGGGATTTTTTTCAGGCCCGACGGGTATGATTTTTAAATTTTGTCAAATTTTTTACACCTCTAAAAAGGGTAATATTTGAATACGTTTCTGTGCGCGCGGCAATAAATATTATACTGGTAGAAAGGAAATATAACTTAAAAATGTTCCAATTTTTAATGATCTTGCTATGGTGGCGGTAACGTCCAACGGATAATCGAAATTTCACCGGAAGTGTACATCTTCGGCACGCCAGACGAGATATCAACGTTAGCAATCCAACACTTATCACAACAACGATACGTTCAGATACAAGCAGTAGTGTTTGTGAGTTGTAGTGTAGCGTTTTTATTTCATATTGTAGGTCTCATATCAAGCCAATTGACAAGAATTTTAAATTTGTCGCTACAGTGTTTGTGGAGATAAGCTATATTTCGTATATAATTGATGAATGTCTACGTTTCTGCAATGCTTTGATATATTTCGAGAGATGATGGCAATCATAAAAATTATCAGAACACCTGCGGTGCAAGATGACTTACATTTTAAATCACTGATCTCACAAACAGCACATAAATGCTACCAGTACATATTTCGCACTTTCTTGCAGTGTACCACGCGAATCATTGCTGTTCCCATTTTTATGCATTTAAAGTGTGTTTGACTTCCACCTTCAATGCACAGCGAAATGCTTTGCTGCCTTTAAAGTCGGGATTACATTCATCTATGTAAATAGGCACAGCATTGCAAGTTGCAAATTTCTTGTATGCAAAAGACAAAAACCTGAAGGCTTTCTAGGGCATATACGGAATTGACAAATGTGTTGGCTGAGACGCCAAAAGCGACACCTCAGGCTCTCCTCTATCGTCCAATCTTTGCATTCTAACTCAGGCGAGTTTATTAGAATTAATTTATAAAAACACAAGAATCGTTGAAATGAGGGAATGCTGGTTTATGATTGTCAAATAAACGAACTTGTAAAGGAACTTGGTGAACAGTAAAAACAAAGATGCCACGAGAGTCACTGTAGGTACAAGATCTTTTTGATGAGAACTCCTCTCATTAAAAGTTTTTTACTAAAAACTACATTGATGCAGACTGTGGGGAACGCGATATTCACGGGCTCACATTATGGCAAGATTTCCATCTCAGCCGGCGTTGCACAGCCCGAATCGTTCGCGTGATCGGACCCATTCTGGCGCGCCGGCGACCCGCGGGTTCGTTGTCACAAAGATGGGGGCATTGACCAATTTCCCCTTTGCCTTACCGGAAAACCCGTTCTAGTTCTCCTTCTGTACTAGCGGCACCAAATGACGAGGTCTGGTAAGACCTAGTCATTTGGTCTTGGTCTTAACCTAACGAGAGTACAGGCACCTGTTTTGGGGCCGTGGTAAAGGGCGGATATTTCGGCGCGCTGGCCACAAATTTGAACGCAACACAAAGGGACGCTTCCTGGTAAGATCGATGACAGCACACGCGCTTGCACCGGCGGCATTCCGCTGCCCCGGTATTCTATCACTCAGTCGACCCATCTCGATATCTAGCGTTGCTTCATGCCTCACTCCCTGTGCTACCGATGTGGCCTACGATTAGTCTGTATGCAGTATATTTGATTTGAACGTTGCAATAAATGATGTCATGGGCGATTTTTTCTTACCACATACTAGCTTTGCATGTCTCCGGAAACAACGAATCCGTCCTTAACCGACGCTTGCAAGACATGTTTTTTCTGAGCAGGAAAATCTGCCGGGTTGAGATTGGTCGTGTTTGAAATGTAGGGCCCCGGAAAACGACAACCACTATTCCTTCTTGCAATTAAAAACCGGAGATCGTGCCGGAACCTTATGTATAGCACACATGACATTCTAGGTCCCGCGGTATTAACCGGCATTTGAATATTTCTGAAGGCCAGCAAGTGTTTTTTCTCTATTTTTCGCTTTTTATACAACCATGCCTCCATCAGCTCCATCCTATTCTTCAAGGCACCCCTCTTGAGAACGGAGACCAGTTCCCAATTCGATATGTCATTGCACTATCTGACTGGCTGCACCAATCTACTGCCTTTGCGATGGTTCAGTTTTATATGGCGTTCACGGACACAGTAAGTACAGCACCACCGCCTCTACACTTTACATTTTTTCACTCTTAGCAAGCGTGAGTGTCGAAGAGTTTTTGCTCGTTTGTTCCGGGCGGGCTCTGCTTTCACGTCGGAAAATCATGCTTCTTAAGTATGACTCGTGGGATTCGTAAGGCTTGCGAAGTGTGAGTAAACTGCTTTTTTTGTACGCTTGTTATAGGTGTGATGAGCTGTCACGTTAAGCGGTCACCATTGCGATCCGGGACTGGCAACTTTCTAACGCTTATTGACGGTGAAAAAAGGATTTGTAACAACCTTATGCGTAGTTCTTCTACTGCGTATAGAAGGATCTCTGAGCATCAGAATTGTATTTTTAAAAAACTAGCGTAAAAAAGGCAGTAGTTGCTGTGCCGTATTTTTTTTTTAAGGCCGGAGCTCACACAAGCCAATAAACACAGCAGAGCAAGCATAATCGTTTTCCAGCTTTCTTGTCAGGTACTTTCTTACGGTTAGATAGGCGTCTGGTATACAGCTGAAGCGTGCCGCACCAGGAAAGTGCAAATCATCCATTTCTACATACCTAATCGATGACACGCTCGGCAGTCACGTATCCACAGGCGTCACGTTGCGATTGCGGCGTTGAATTTTCGTTATACACAGCCCCAAAGTTACTGCTGTTAGCAGAAAAAGGTGGGTTTAAGACTACCTTGGAATTTAGGTTGCGCTAAAGCAAAGCTTTGTCGAACCCAGTGCATAAACGAACTTATATAAGACATTTTGAAAATTGCACCACGTGAATCCCTTACAAGTAGCCGATTATGGGTCTTCGTTCAGTGCCATTATCTATCCGTTTGTAAAAACAATTGAGTGAGAAAGTCGGTCAGCTTAGTTTCCAATGTCAAGATTATGAATCAAAGCTGAGAGACAGCAAAAAAAGACAAAAATGAAACACATTTTAAATACGACTGAAACTCCTTTGATAAAAATAACTTACAAGAATTTTCTCATTGAGAGAAATTCCAGAAAAACAGGAACCATATAAAAATTAGGGTGAACTCTTGATGCCGCTTCAAAGCAGCACGTGATCTTGTATATGAGCCGAACTGAGAAGAACTGTATTTTTATGCACGAATCGCGTCAAGGTTTCTGCTCTTGTGGACTTACGTCTATGTCATTACATATAACTACTGCCCAAACGAATCATAGCAACTGCATGAAAGCAGACGGATCCGTAACGTCATTGATGTAACATACACACAAACCCAGCACCAAGGCACCTTTCAGTTACGTGTCCAGTTGCAACTTCAAAATTCTCAGGGTTCTGCTGCATACCAGCGGCATCACGTGCACGGGTGAATCATTGCGAAGATAAACTTGGCATTAACATTACTTATAGACAGATATGTCGGAACTATCATACAACACGCAAACTTCAGCCGCGATGTGCAGCATAAACGCGGCCCTAAAACGGCGGTGCTATGTAGTGGGCCGGGCTTTTCAATTCCTCGTAATGGTCGCGTCGAGTGTGTGTATTTCTGGTACCCAATATATTTTGTCATTTTGCATGTGGTCTGCGATGGACGGACAGAGCAGGTGGCTCTTGCACCGGTGGTGTTACGCCCCGTCACTCCAGAAGGGGAGCGACGCGATAAAAGAGGGCGGCCATAAAATTTACCGAAAACGTGCAAACTGTGCCACGTGCAAGACGCCAGGACAGGACAGGCGGAAACCAAACCAGAAATGAGAGAAACGACTCACAGTCACGGCAAAGACAAAGTCATTCTTTCCGTCTGCTACGTTTGGCCGGTTGACGGCATAACCCGTATCAAAGAGAAGCTACACGGAGAACTAGGCCTTACAATAACGCAAAATTCTGAGGTGACTGGGAAGATGTACACAATGTGCTAAAACCATCGTTTTTGCGAAGACAGCTCTACAATTTATAATGAGCACATATATTAGGACATAGTTTGCTGACCTGAACAATCCAAGCGACTGTGCTTGACAGCTGACTGCCCACTGTAGCAACGCCGCCCGGCCGGGAAAGTTAAGTTCATAGTACAAGCGTCGTCTCGCCTGAGAAGTCCCTGCTGTCGATATTAGGTGTACTAACACATATCGCGCCGCACTCCACGCGGCCCAGTTGATGCCAAATTACTCATCAGGTTGCTCTTTCTCCCTCACTCTACACCACAACAAAGCCAGCACTCAGCAGAGTACCCGCTTTAATTGCACGCACACATAACACACCAAGGAACTGCTTGCACCGGTGCCCCCAACGGCAATCGGTTTGTTTTCCCGCTTAAACCTCTGAAGCGCGCGCCACATTTCAATGCCTCTGCGTGAAAAAGAAGAGTGAAGCACAGGTCGCAGCAGCATGCAGCAAGATGTGGGAAATATGCATGAGTAGGTAAATGAGGGATGAATGGAGGCGCAATCGGCGACGCGGGGTGTTCCTAAGCGTGAATTTTTCGGCTTACATGCATAGAATTCATAGAATTTTGCATAACGCGCCAAATAAGGAGAATGAGGGCTTTCCACCCGTTTCATGCTTGGATTGAAGAAAACAACGCGCACTTTGAGTCATGTGGTGCCAAAACGAAGTTTACGACGCCAATATGCGTAGTTCTCAGGCAGTATGTGCGAAGAATTTTAGAGTGTTGGCGAAATGTCCCTAGCGCATGACAAGGGTTTACATGGGCCTTGTGGTGGGGTGCTCTGTGTTAGAGAAACCCATCTTTTGCTTCTCCTTCGCAATTTCAACGGAAATGCCTGAAAACTGTCTTAGGGCCGAGAATATTATGCGAAGGCTATGCCTAAGTGGAACCTCTTTCAAGTGGTGCCACAGAGCATGCCAGAAAGGTTCGACTACGTTCTTTTTTCACACATTCTAGCGGGGCTAGGGAGTTCTTGGTGCTCCCAATGTTTGTTGCGGCTTCCGAAACAATGTTTCTCCCGGTGGTAGCAAAACATGGGTTGGAAACCTGGCAGGTACCACGTGTTTCAGAAGGTGGCCGAAGTTCGGCACCAAAGATTTAACGCAGCTTTGTGAAAGCAGTGTGAACGCATATGTTCGCAACGTAGCCTTAGACAGGGTTATATTGCGCATAATCAGAAGGCACTGGGCACTTCTTAGGATTCGATTTCTGCATAAACCAATGGAGCTCTTTATTTGCATATGTTAGTGCAATAACCAGAAACCATATGGTGTTGTCGCAGGGTAGCCACACGCATTTAGGTTTGCTTCGACCACTCTATCAAGGCGGTAAATATTTTTAAATTGAGCTTTAAAATATCCGAAGGGTCCTGAGCGTACCTAAAACTGTTTTCTATGGACAGTCGGACAAGCGCTTTTTTTATAACAGATATTTCAACTTCAAATAGTTACATCTCAAAACTACCGTTAGCCATTCTTTAGAAACATGTTGGCGACAAAACGAGTCGGGTAAAAGTTTAGAATGGCGAATTAGTTTTTTTTTAAGTCTTGTTCCGGCTAAGCAGAATAAAGGAACAATGAAATCTGCGTCATAGGAAATTGTTGTACCTGCGGTACGTCAAGAAATGCCTGCTGTAGCACCTGACCACGTGTGAGTAAATGATATGATGCAGAACAGGCACATGACATAGAAGAGCCGTTGAGGAAACTTTGCCTCGTCAGAGGTGTTGCTTGGAAGGTAAAAATCCCACAAACTGATCAGGTCAAATAATATAGTTTTCCATTTGTCACTCCCTAGAGGGTCATTGTTCACACCTGTGAACAAGATGCCGTCGTTATGATATATGCAGAATACTGGCGCAATAATTTCGAGTTAAATTTAGGCAAGTGTCTAGCTGTGCAGGTAACAATATGTGATGTAATGTTTTGGCGAGTACCTGATTGTTAAATCATTCACTCGAAGAAAAGCCGACAAACCAAATTGATTTAAATTGCTAGAATTCGCGCATAGTTTATACTGATTCCATCAACATGCTGGCAGGCAATATCGTATGGTACAATCGCTGTTCGATTTTTTGACTACATCGAAAAGATGCTTGGTTAGTCTTAAGTGTAATTTTCCCGCTTTTCTGGTCTAAACGCACTTCAGCCAACATAGAAGATATTGTTTATATAGGCAACGTCTCACTTTCTGGTTTGTTCCTAACATTTTATCATGTTTTTGTAGGATTCTCGTGCAGTGATTTGCGCTACTTGTGAAGCACTTCTCCCGAATTCGTCGCAAAATGCTTCACTGAATACTTAACATTGAGTAATGGTGGCACACAAGGCGGCCGTATTCCTTGTGGTGGCGTTAGGTTCTAACAATCATCTGCTATTTTATTTCTGCAACACAATTCCAGGGCGTTCATTAGCGACTTCTCATGGCGCCACGCGCCGAATCTTCTTTCAGTCCCTCTTAATATGAGCATATGGGTGTTTTCAGGGAGAGCACTGGTCACACGACAGGCCTGTTGCTGGCAATTGTGGGGCATGAGCTGTACCGCAGGAATCACCCGGTATGACTGTTTGCTAAAATGGGTGAGGGGAGGAACCGTTCCAGTGACGAACTCAGACAAATGAGCGGAAGGCAATCTTTAGTGTCTGCCTCATTCATAAACCTGCATGCGAGGCATAACCGTGTGTATGGCCTCCATGAACCTCTACATGTCTTTCTTGAGGAGGTCACAGAAACAGTTGAAAAGAGAACAATATTTTTTGTGCGGTAATTTTTCTTCCACACTTGTTTCTACGCTTCGTGCAGCTTTTTGACAGGTTTGTTTATTAGGCGGTAAAAAGTCAACAATATTCCTTGACCACCCATGCTCGTAGCACTTCTCCGAGCTAAGAATGTTAAACGCAGTAGTCAAGCAGGCAATGTAAGTGCGCCGTGCGCAGCATTGCAATATCGAGAGCCTCGATTTCAGACACGTGTTTTTCTCTTTCTAAAGCACTGGAGGACGTTCAGTAGTAGAGTACACCAGTACCAGAAAACGGAATACGAGAACGTACAGATCTTCTTCACATAAATTGGTCATAGAATTCGTCGAGGAATTGAAAAGTTTGATGTTCAAGATAGCAACCCTTTCTCTACAGAAATATCTGACAAGGGTAGCAGACTTATACAGTTCTGGAGAGGCAGAAAGCGGGATATCGTATAACAAAATAAACAGTGGCACCTGAAAAACAGCGACCTCGGTGTGGCTACTACTGAACCAGTGTATGTTAACCAGCACATCTGTCCTGTATTAAAACGTTTGCAATGCGTGTCAATCCAAATAATGCAGGATACTGTACGTGAATCCATGTGCACGTACAATGGCGAAATTCTGGCACAAACCTCAACGCTGAGGCAACCAAGATTGCAAGTGAAGCACTTTTTAAAATATCTTCTAAACAATCTTCTAGCGCGCTACTGCCCGATGGGCATCTCCCGTAAAAAGATAATTTTGCTTCAATTTATCGAACCCAAAATGCACTACAACGGGAGGATGTTGCGAAAAGGAAGAGGATCGATTGCCAACGGGCAGATCATCATCATGAGCGAGTAAAGAAGAGGGGATTAAAGAGGCGTTTTCAGCAGAGCCATGGCGCGGGTCTAGTTCCTCAACAGATGTTGCGGAAAAGGAAGAAGACCCCTTGCCAATGTACAGATCATCATCATTAGATAGTAAAGAGAAGGAGGATAAAAAGAGGTGTTCTCAGCAGAGCCATGGTGCCAGTCATTAGATAGTAAAGAGAAGGGGATTAAAGAGGCGTTTTCAGCAGAGCCATGGCGCGGGTCTACTTCCTCAACATTTTTGGTGCCGAAACCATATGCCAGGCCAATGTTCATTCTAAAAGAACATACTACGAGAGTTTTCCAAATTGATAATCGTTCTGCATCTAAGAAACGGGATTTTATTGCTCCTTTTCTAGAGCAATGTTTATCTTATCTACGTTTACCACATTTATACAGAGATGTGCTACTCTTATAATTGTCCAATGTTCCACCTCGTAGAGATGCACCGACTTCTACTATTCGCCTCGATAAACGAGGGGCTATATTGCGAACTATGTTAAAAAAATAAAAATTACTATCGGTTGTGTGAGTTCGTAAAACAGCGCATGAGTGCAGGTAAGGACGCTGCAAAACAATGCGAAAAGTGTAACTAGAATATGATAACTTAGAAAAAAACGCAGCTCAAAATTTGCATTCTTTTAGAAGGAGTTGGTACAAACCTGCTCTAATATTTTGCAGTTTTTTGTGAAAACGACATTATAATTAAAACAAAAAACTTCGCGCTGTACGCGACTTCAGAAGGACAATTCCAACTGTTGTACAAACATCATTTCTACTCTCAATAGGGTCACTGTGTCAGTCAACATTATTTGGTCTAATCTCTCGATAAGACATGTTTTACCTCCAATTTGAAGATTACCCGATGTCGTCTGGCGTTAGTGCCCCTGTCATATGTTGGTGTGTTATTGGAACCGGTTAGACAAGATCTCAAAATCAGAACTTCTAAGTCGACAGTTTGATCATAATCGCAATTTTCATAGTTTTAAATAATGAGTTAGATTTTCTGACGCGTGTTTATTTCGATAAAAGGGGCGGAAATATGGCGTATGCGGCCTAAATAAACTTATTTGTGCCAATGTAGGCGTTACACTTTTCTTCCATTACCTCGAGCGTTGCAAAGAAGCGGCAAGCTATTGAATACACGTTCGTGCTTACAGTCAGATCAATTAAGAACAGGCTTCATCACTTTGTTCTTCAATCTCGGTCAGGTGAATCCAACTGGTTCGACAAAATTTTTGACAGTATTTAAACACGGCTTTATGCTTTTTGGTTCACAATTTTTAGGTTTCTCATTGCCAGTTCAGATATTTTGCAGAAATGTCTACAGATTTCCAGTACATATGAAAAAACGCGTTTTTTGCAATTCCAGCCAACATATGTACAATTTTTAACTTTATATATTTAGGCAGAGCTTGTGCTTTGTAACAACGCCGAAAATTGGCGCATAATCTTTCTGAATACAAAATGTCAAGTTTGTCTCAGGCCTTCGAATATTGAAAAAAAAAAAAACTCCAAAACGTATTGGGCACCCTGAAAGAGGAGAAGCAATCATTAGGTTGGCTGGTCAACGTCACCTGTGGCAAGTGTAATAATTTTTAAGTGTGGTAGAACAAAAACTTTTTTGTTTCAAAGTTTGCCGCAGCATTTCGCATTCTTCAGCGTGTCTTCTGGCTCGCCATTTAAAAACATGTACGTCATAAATTCTCCCATGTGCATCACGATGCAGAAATGCTTCTTTTGGGAGGCTTTTTCTTGTGGTTCTTGAGAAGAGAACGGTCGTCTTCTTAGCATTGGAGGTGTGTGTAGCACGGCTAAGTCACTCTGACGTCACCGGCCCTCTTGCTAAAATCACGTGACCTGTTACGTCACCCTTCGTTCCTATATCTACTTCGTTGCAACCGCAATAAACGTTGTTCGTCACACGACTGCCGGCCCGCTAACATGGTGGCAGCGGTGCCCAGCCGAAATGACCACGCCGCCAGCCCCCCTGCCGTCAACGATGTTACCGCCACCAAAGCCCCTGGATACATCGGGCAACGCCTGGCATGGATGAAAAACTTGGAAAAGTCAGTTCACGCTATTTTCCACTGCTACCCAGTTGACGAAGCAAGCCGAAGACGTGCAAGCAGCCACGTTGCTAGTGGTTATTGGTGAAGAGGCAAGGAAGGTATACATCACCTTCACGTTTGAGGTAGGAGATGACAAAAATAACATAGACGTCCTAATTGCTAAATTTGAAGAGTTCTACAAGCCGGAAACGAACTTGACATATCATGAATTTCGATTTGGGTCAAGAAACGAAAGGGAAAGCGAACCTTTCAATAAGTGGCTCGCCGAGCTACGCATGTTAGCCAGAAACTGTGAATTTGGGGCTGTGGAAGAGAGGATGCTGCGCAGCCGCATTATTCGGGGAATTCAGGACAAGAACCTGCAGCTGAGAGTGATTGCTGAGAACCCGTCATACCGAAAGACTATCGATATATGCCGCACGCAAGAGCTAGGGAAAGAGCAGTTTCGTGAAATCAGCGAAACCGCTGAGACTGCGCACGGCACGGCAGTTAACGCAGTTGCAAAGAAAGGCGATTCCTGCGGCAGCTGCGGCTATCGCACACACCGCGGCGAAAGGTGCCTCGCCACAGGTAGAACTTGCAATAAATGCGGAGCTTCAACCACTTCGCTCGAGGATGCAAATCGGCTCTGCCTTCACGAAACTTTCCCAGCAAGAAGAAAGAACTACGGCAACTCTGAGCAGACGCCGACGCCACGCCCACGCCGACGCCGGCGCTTTTTTTCTTCAAACGTTAACAGTGAACACGGTCAGCAGCACAGACTACTGGAGCGTGACGGTAAACATTGAAGGACAACCAATGACGTGCAAATTAGACACGGGGGAAAATTGCTCCGTCATTTCAAGGAGGGACGTCGAAAAGCAGCCGTATCTACCAGAGCAGGCTTGCCAGGTTGCGGTAACTGCTTTTTTCGGCCACAAATCAACATCCCAAGAAAAAGTGCGCCTTCGGCTTTCAGCAAATGATAGGGTGGTCCCTGAAACATTTTATATCGTAGACCAAAGTGTACCAGTAACTTTCAGCGGCTCAGCGGCCGAACGCCTTGGATTGATCGTCCGGGTTCAGCACCTCGACATCGATCAACTTTACCCGCCAGCGCAACCTTTTTCAGAGATCTTCACAAGACTGGGAGAGCTGAAGGACTATGAGTATGAAATAAAGCTCAAGCCGGGCGCAGTGGGTGTCGTCATACCGGCCCAAATAGTCCCCGTGGCATTTGAGAACAAGACTACAGATGACCTTCAGCGGATGGAGGATGTAAGAATCATGACAAAGGTAACTGAGCCCACCGAATGGTCCAGTCAGATGGTTACCGTTGTTAAGGGAGACAAAGTTCGAGTCTGCCTCGACTTTAGACGATGTCGCTCCCATGCTTGCCGGGGCAAAATTCTTTTCTACTCTCGATGCAGCTTCGGGGTTTTTGCAAATTCGGCTTCGCAAGTCAAGCTCCAAACTTTGCACAATAAGCACGCCGTATGGTCGGTATCGGTTCATACGAATGCCGTTTGGAATAGCTTCGGCCCCCGAAATTTTTCAGGCAGCAATGCACAGCGTTTTAGGAGGTTTGCCCTGCTTGGCGGTTGTTATGGATGACGTGCTAGTATAGGGAAGAAATAAAGACGAACACGACCATAACTTGCAACTTGTGTTGTCCTGATGTCAAGAGCATAACCTTCGGCTTAACCCCAAGACGTGTACGTTACTGCAGCCGGAGGCTTGGTACCTGGGACATTTCCTCACTACAGAAGGCCTACTCCTGGACCCGGAGAGGGTACAAGACATATTTTCGATGTCTGAACCGAAGAACAAGAAAGAACTGCAAGTATTTCTCGCTACAATGTATTTCGTGCAGCGCTTCATTCCCAATATGTCTGTCGCAACCGCACCTTTACGAACACTGTTGAGTAAAGATATCGCAGGGATTCGGACGGAGGCATAAGAAAAACTTTTTGACGCATTACGCGAATACTTGACTCAAGCACCCGTTTTCGCATTCTTTAACCCTAAGCAGCCTTTCACTCTCTCGGTCGACGCAAGCCAATTAGGAGTAGGTGCAGGTGTAATGCAAGATGGCCGCCCTATCGCTTTTTCGTCCCGGTCGCTCACAGATGCGCAGCAAAGCTATGCGTGAATCGAGAAAGAAATGCTGGCGATAGTGCGTGGTTGCACTAAGTTTCATGACTACGTGTTTGGCCAGCAGAGATGATTTTAGAGACTGACCACAGGCCCTTGGTACCGATACCTAACAAGCCGCTGCATCAGTGCCCCCTCCGCTTGCAGCGAATGAGGCTGACCTTGAAGCGCTACCCGATCAAACGGGTGTACAAGCCAGGCCAAGATCTTTTTCTTGCGGATGCTTTATCGCGTTTTCCGAGCACAGTGAGCATGCGTGAGGAAACGGAGTAGTTTCAAGTCAATGTGCTAGAATTTCTTTCTGCTTGGGAACCCCGTCTAAAAAGCATTCTTGCGAGCCACGAACAACGATCCTGTTCTCGTCAAGCTGCGGGAATATGCGGTGACCACTTGGCCTGACAGCAAGCACGAGGTTCCAGAAGCTATCCGCAAATACTGGTCTTATCACGAGGAGACGGTCTTCTGTTTCGAAGACAAGACGGTCTTCTTTTTCGGAGCA
Organism: Haemaphysalis longicornis; assembly: GCA_013339765.2. NCBI lineage: Eukaryota > Metazoa > Arthropoda > Arachnida > Ixodida > Ixodidae > Haemaphysalis > Haemaphysalis longicornis. The sequence continues at coordinate 46,505,137 of CM023448.1, read as the reverse complement.
ACAAGGTCATCGTACCACGCTCGATGAAAACAGAAATTTTGGCTCTTCTGCATGTCGAACATCCTTGAGCCGAGAAGATGAAGGCGCGGGCGCGAAGCGTCATGTTGTGGCCCTGCATGGCGAGCGACATTGAACAATTGTGCCGAAACTGAGGAATATGCCAAATGCATCAACCACGAAACGCAAAGATGCCGCTTTTGAGCCATGAGGTTTCAACCTTACCCTGGGAGGCTGAAGGAATGGAGCTATTCTTTTACGAGGGCCGACAGCTTGCTAATATAGTTGACTTCTATTCCTTTTTGTTTCGAAATAAAGGAATTTCACCATACCACTGCCAACCTGCCTAAAGGAGCCATGAAGACAAAATACAAGTTGGCTTTATTAGAAAGACTGCTTAGTCCCAATAACAATGGTACCAACATATTCGCAATCTTCGAAAAAATAATGCAGATATTAAGGTAAACGTGTGAAGCAGTCGCGACCCCCTAGCCGATTTCCCGCAACTTTTCTATGACGTTACGGAACCTTGTTTGTGCGATTGACGACCGCCTAACTGACCTGTCGCGACGACACATAACTGGACGTCTGTAATGGGACCTCTAGTTCCGTTTGACCGCATCACTTGAATGCTAACGTGCAGTTAATGCACTAAAAATTATGTTTTATTGTTGGCCCGTATGACGTCATCCTTGCTCATAACACGTCACTGGGGCGCAAAATTTGAAAGTTTCTAAATACTTCTCGCTTTTTTTTGTTAAAAAAACACCTTTTGGGGCTGTAATGGAGCTGAGTGAAATACTGAATCTTAGTTCTTTCAAATTAAACGAAGTTGCATTTTCACTTCATGGCTCCTTTAGGTCGTGGTGCACCGAGATTTTAGCAGTGCATGGATTACCGCTTAAACTGTGTAGCGATAACAGGCCGCCATTCAACAACACCGAATTCAAAGTATTTTTACATGGACTCAGTGTTAGCCACGTAACGTCCAGCCCGTATCATGCACGCTCAAATGGTATAACGGAGAGGGGAGTGCAAGAGGCAAAAAGACTACTAGAGAAGTGTCCCCTTAGAATGCCCGACTTGCACATGGCTCTGCTTGAATGGCGATACTGTTTTAAGGTCCCCAGTGCAGAGACTGATGGGAAGGCAGACGAGGACCCTGCTTCCCGTACACACAAGCCACCTGGTGCCGGAGGTCGTGCCCAGCCGAGCCGTTCACAACCGCCTACACGAGATCCGCCAACGCCAGAGGATCTACTACAACCGCGGCTCCAGGAACCTGCCACCTCTGTCGCCTCGGCAACGCCGGTGACTGCATACGACACCCACGAAAAGACCTGGACACCTGCGGTCTTCCTGCGGCCAGCTGAGACGCCGCGATCGTTGGTGGTGGAAACGGAAGAGGGTCAGGAAGTTCGACGCACTCGCGAGCATCTGCGAGAAGCACCTCCGCCAGTTCGCGAAGAGAGTCCTCCTGATACTCCTGCTGGGTCCGAGCAACAAGACGACGCCCAGCCCGCTCAAGAGTTACGCAGAAGCACAAGGGCCACGCCGGGATCTCTGCCGCTACCCCTAATTGTAATTATTTGCTTCCCTAAGAAAGGAGAGATGTAGCACGGCTTAGTCAATCTGACGTCACCGGCCCATTTCCTAAAAAAACATGACCTGTTACGTCACCCTTCATTCCTTTATCTACTCCGTTGCAACCGCAATAAACGTTGTTCGTCACCCGAATGCCGGCCCGCTTACAGGAAGGTTCACGCTAACCCCTTTGGTTATTAGCGTTTCTGGGGCACGCCTAACGCTGCTCGTGTTTTTACTTTTATACCAAGTTTATTGTTAGGCGCGCTCACGCTAGAAAAAGGTGAGGGTGTTTGCTAGGTCTACAGGACGTCAATACCATGGTCACCCCGGCTTACTAGGGAAGACAACGGGCTGTCACACGATGTCGACGGCGACACGAACACGTCGGCCGATCAAAAGTCATGCCGCTGTGAATGGCTCGCAGACCGAAACCACTGATACCGTTGAGCCGCAAGGCCGACGGGTTGTCGGGAATCTATTGAGAAGCAAAAACAGCTCCGCGACAACATTCTAGCCGCAATGAATGCGGCTTTGTTCTGTTATTCCTAGTGTTTAATAAACATAGTAACATCCATGAATACTATACATCTGAACGCTCGCTCTAAAAAGATGCGAATTTTGCCCCCGATGGCGTTTCGGCCATTCGTTTTGGCGACTTCCTTTCCCGGAGTTGCGAACTCCTTTCGCGTGTGTGAACTAAACTTTTGTAAAAATGTATGCTGAGTTCAGAGAAGAAGTGGAGTTACGGATGTTTTATAAATAATATTGAGTCCAATGGTTTCAAACTTAAAAATGAAACAATGAAATATCAAGCACTATGCCCGCTTTACCGAACTGTAGACGGAGCAGGGAACACATCTGCGTTCGCTTTTCTCACCGAAACAGTGCGCTTGCTGGAGACGAACTTTAGTTTACGCTTCATGGAATTTTAGTACCCAATTTTATTCGTGGCATTATTACCAACCTTACTGGAATTTGTAAAATGAGGTAGGCAGCATTGATGGGACAATCATAATTGTTTTATACTAGAATACAGGTTAAATCCTCAGTATGACCTTGTGTGCCGTGGCACTGCACTATTTTTGTAGGTTTGTTCAAAGATGTCACAGCACAAAAGCGCATCGCAGCACTTTATGAAAATGTCCTCTATCATTTCTAGTATTTTTACAAAAGCGGCAGTTGTGTTTGGTGGCTGCACTTGCACTCTTTACATCTGTAGCAACAATTTTACTGGGAGCGTTCTTTTCTGAAGTTAAAAGTATAAATAATTAATGAATGAACGTACAAGCATTCAGTTAACCTATTTTATAAGATCTTCTTTGGGTCCTACTGCACCATAGTAACAATAAACTGAAAACACCTGGACACACAAAAATCATACCTTTACACCAACGCTTCTGCGGTACACTACTCATATACTCCAAGGAAAACGAAACTTCCAAACTCTAAAAGCATCCACTGCTTTACGCAATAAACCACGCAGTCAAACACAGCGGAATATGGAGGCTGAAGAAATTACTGAAGAAGAACAAGGGAGCCGTAGCGCTCCCGAAACGTCAATTTGTTTTTGACTTGGTCAGTGACCTGTGTTTCTTGTTTTGAAGAAATTACTTTGGAGTAACATTACGATAGCAGACTAGTTCCACAGTCCTAATAAAGCAATGCCTCGGATCTCTCAGAAACAGAAAACTAGGAAGTATTTATTGGTCGGATAAACAAAAGTTACAGTCCTAAACCACCACCTTTCACTAAGCAAAGCAACTTAGTTTGAGTTATGGGCTCCCACCAGGAGCCCCACAAAATACCTAAACACATTTTGCAACTTTTTTATGTTCGGTCTTTGCATTGAAGCCGCATCAAGGGCGTAGCTCACTATGGTAACGGCAAGCAACTTACATACTTATGCACGCGCAAACATTGACAGGTCTTTTCCCCATTTTATTATTTTTTTCTCTTTAACTCTATCAGATTCATCGTCGCAGTGCTCTGTAGCACTCAGATAATTTTTACGTGGGCTGCGAAGATACTTGGCCGGAGTTGTCGTGAATTGCACATACTCGAAAAATCTGGTCTCCTTTGTCGGTAACCTTGCCTGAACTCTAAACACGTGTTCAAGTTTATTGCATGGCCAGTCAACTCGCCAAATTGTTTGGATTAACACAAACTCGCGCTCTTCTTACCCCTGCACAAAACAGCAATGTCGTCGGCTTATATAAAAAAATATTCTCACTATACTGCAAAGAAAATCACTGTACATTTTCATTTTCAAGAATCTTTAAACAAAATGGCTCAACACAAATGGGAACAAGAAGGGGTTAAGAGGCAGCCCTGCTTCAGAGCCGCTATTAAACAAAACTTCCACCACTTTCCTCTTCAAAAAGAACTAGCGCATCTTTACCGCTACAAGGTATTTACAACTTCGAGAATGACGGAACCCACATAGAGATGTTATAACACACACAAGCTGAAAGGCTTTTCGAAAATCAATTTGCATCAGTAAAACCTGGGCGCCTAGAGCGCTGCAACACTCTAATACGATTCTTTCGATATGAATATTTGTAAGAATATCTGCCCTTATTTTACAGACTTGTGAGTTATAACTATTGTTTTAATGACTCCTTGCAACCTTCTACCTAAAATCTTGAAAATAGCTTGTAATCATCATTCTTTAAACTGTACGAAACTGTAGGTTACGACTGTACTGCCAACAGCTTTTTAGGATCGTCATATTTAGGAACTAGCATATTATGGCTTTTCCAGAAAAGAAGAGGCGTTTTTCTTGATTCATACGCTTATAATATTATGTTGTGCAAAACCTCAGCCTTCTTTTTGAAAGAACTTGTAAAAAGTATCCGAATCAATCTTTTTGGCACTTGCGACTTCCCTTTGGTTAGTTTGTCAATGGCTTCAATCACCTCCTCCAAATGATCGGCACCTCCATGTTTGCCATGGCATCACGACTTAATTTCGGTATTACCCATAACAAAATTTCCTCGTAGTTTTACTAACTTGTTTTGCCGTTCGCAGAATTTCCTTGTAATATAAAAAAAACTGACTGTCGTCGACTTCGGAGTCACTGAAATCCGGGTTATTCAATATAATAAGCCATATCTCATTCACTTCCACGTAACCATTTGGTGGGTTAGGAATATTTTGTTAGGCATTCCGGTAAAACATAACCTCTATGCGCATGCGGCTACTATGGCCCCCGTGTGCCTCTTGGCATCAATACCCTTCAACCCATTTTTAACATCTCTTGAATCTTTTGTAAGAGCGCCGTGCTCTTTGGACAAAACGTCGAGCCAGAAGTGCAAACGGCTGTGTAATTGTTTTTACTCTTCGTTTTCATCGTGACATATGGTGTACCGCCCTTTCTGCTGCACATATACCGTAGCTTTCCAGCTACTCAGAGAGAGGGATAACTGACCAGCTTTCTGTTCCGAGAGGCGAATTTATTCTCTCCTCTAAAGCAGCTGTAAATGTTTCATCACTTAGCAATTTCACATTGAATTTCCACGTGGCCAGGTTAAAGCGTGTCTTCATTTGCTTCTGACCGATTGTAAAGGTGCCTACTATGCGTTAGCTGTAGAAAACTTGTTTCGCGTCCTAGGCCTCACGCAGAGCCACCAGTCTCACTGACAGTACACTCTCTCCAAATCTGCGCGGTTTTCTCGCTGAAAATTGTTTTGCTGTGGAATATTCATGTCCCACAGAATACACGCGACATCTTCCAAACTATATGCAAGCAGCACTGGGCCATTTAAAACTGTCGCAATGAAATCACGCGTCGGCAGATTTCTTCCTCTTTTAGCGTTCGGACACATCAGCAAAATCCCCAAGTGGACACAAACAGGGACCGGCGCTGTCATATATTCATGGTGCTTAGTCTGCGTTCGATGTGGGAAACTTCAATTACCGTTTAAAATCTTGATGAGGATGCTCGCACAGCTAGAGATTAATTATTTGAAAGCGCTGTTGCGATACACGGTTTCGAGAGCAGTGGGCTGGGCGCAGCAAACTTCGCAATAAGACATCAGTTGGTATTGGTATTATTTTTGGACACATTTCTCAGCCGTTGCATCCAAGGCTTGGGACCAAGGTGTGGGATAAAGGCCCATCGGTGACCGCCTCCGGGGCTTTATGGGCGAATTCTGCAATTACCTTGTAATGAAGCGGCGAATGAGGACTTATCGCTTGCGTAGATATTGCGTGCCAACCTTCAGGAAATGCTTAGCAGCGATGAATGGCAAAAGACGCTTCTTAAAGAACGGTTCTCATTGGAGCGCCGTGCTTTCACGCGCTTCATATCTGTTTGGCGGCATTTGTGCGTACACCGTAACCATGTATATCAGGTGTGTTGACCAGTGGCGCGTGGGCGGCACGCAGGGAAGCAATATGCCGCCTATGGCAGGGCATCCGAACACCCCTTTCCTTGTATCTTTTTGAGATTTACATGGCAAATATGGCTTAAGTGGGGTTATTTAGGAACCAAGCAAGGCTGTTTCTAGTTAACATTCCTCCGATCATCACTTAGTCACATAACTTCTTCACTTCCTTTCGTAGCATCATTAATGAAAACATTTTTCCGCTTTATACCGGACACCCAGTCCCTTCTTTGCCGTTTGGGCCTTGCATGTCGGCTGCATGCATCAACCTTTCCATAAATGGTTTATCTGGCATTAACAGTTGAATTCCTTTATAAAATATCTAACTTAGTAACGTTATCGTTAAAAACATGTAAAAATCTCTATTCTCTTAAAAACTTACAAACGAAATGTTGGTGTTGGGAACAACCTTACAAAATAAAAACAATAAGCTTGTTTACTTGCAAAAAAGATTTTAAGCTGTTTCGAAAATTTTCAAAGGAAATGTCATGACCAGCCAACTTCACCTTTGTTTTCAAAACAACACTTTGACCTAGTCGGCTGTATTACTTTAGACTTGTCCAGGTAAAACACAAACACAAGTTGTACGTAGATGGCGGTGCAGAAAACCGCCACAACTCTGTGCGGCCACCAATAAGGCATACACCTGAAACTAATATTGATTAAGGCAAAGAATAGGCCACTTATCAAGTACAACATGTGTTCAACTTCCTAGCTGATGATTTACACATTAACACTAGTTAAATCGTTGTTAAGACAGAAACCATGGTGATGTTTAGAGAAAAGAAAGAGATGTGACAATTAACAAGTGTATCAGTGTAAGAAATATAAACAGTTTTGTGTCTAGCTATTTCTTTTCTCTAGGCAGTACGGATAATCGGTATTGAAATGTGTCGTGTCGTAATGTTTCTTATTGTGACATGTATTGCAGAAAAAAGTGTTACGCAAATTGCAGAACCAGTCATTCGAATTTAGGGAAATGTAGATTTTTTGTATTTTTTACTTCTTTTTTATCTGTTTTCCTAACCATTTTTCCTAAGTTCAGGTATTTGATTAGAACGTGTCCTCTGTTTTGAACATCAGAGGGTCAGGAGCCGTGGTTACGCTGTCTGTTTATTTAGCTCCTTCCCCGTCAGCTGGCATTGTAACACCTTCTGCTGAAAAATCAGATGTTGTTGTCCTTCTTGTAATATAAATAAAAAAACTTCGAGTAGCTCGTTGCCTCACTTTTAGGTCATGATAATTAGGAATTCGTTTGCCCGCGCAGTATTAACAGACTTCGAAATGACGGCTGAAAAAGGGACGAGATGCCGAGAACCCTTGTCATGATTCCCTTTATCCTATGAACTTCTGATGATGATGGCCTGGGCGCCAGAGAGGCATAGCTACTTCTTTTACAACATCCTTCCCCCTCGTGACAATGACTGAGCAGAGTCCGCTGCCAAAATTTGTTTCCTCCATGCAGAGTTTCTTTCCAGTCCACGTAAGCCAAAAGAGATCAAAACATTGCACCTCCATCTCCACCGCTGGTACCGATGGCTTGACTTGGTGGACTTACGAACCGAGCGACTATGGCCCCTAGAGGTAGCCTTGTGAGGACACTACTTCAGCTTTTTTTCTCTGTCTTTATTGCACGTATTACTTGCTGTGTTCCCCGTAGTCGTTTTTTTAGTGGCAGCCGGACGCACGTTGAACGTATTGGAAGTACGCCTGTTTTCACAGCACATGATGCGTGTCCTAGGAGCTAATTTGGCTCTGTGCCTTGGCTCACGGCGTCATATACGCCCTTTCTCTGAAAACGGTCGGCGCTCTCGCGTATGTATCCCTTCCGCAACCTTTTGTTTGTGGCTCCAATTTTCTCAGGGTCGGTGTGAATTGCGATTGGAAACAGGTTATAGCTGCTTGATCTTCGTACGTGTTATATAGTCAGTTTTTGCGTTGCCTTGCTTGCACACCTTTTCTTCTGGGGATCACATATAACACTATAGGACAAAGTAGGTCACGTCGAAACAAAGATCTCTTTCCGTACTCAGCTGGAGAAGCTCCCGAAAGCACCTCAAGTTCTCTATTCTTGCTGTAGCCTTTGTTATTCTCTTGACGTGTAATAAGGCTTTGAGTGTTCTTGGGAATTACATGAGCTGTCATGGTTGTGCTTGGTCAAGCCAATGCTTATGTTCGTGTTTGTGCTAGTACAACTATGCTAGGAATCACTGCCCCTTGATCCGATAGTAATTTGAGTGGCAATCTCGTTGTACTCAATCTCTTTGGCATTTGATACCGTATGGCCAGTTTCCAGCAGTATAACATCATTCAAATTTACATTGTGTTCTGTAGTAAGACGGATTTTAACATTCACTGCTGCATTTCGTTCGTTCGCGTAAGAACTATAGGTACACTTACTGTATTCCTTCATGTCATGTCGGTGTGGCTTCAGCTCGGCGGTGATCCGATTTCTGCAAGACGCGATTAGGTTTTCTCGGGCTCTGTGCTCTTGGACCACTTTATTCTGGGTCTTTGCCTTTGCCATACAAACGACTTCTTCGAACCTAAGCCCATCTTCAACCTCGGCCTCTAATTCATCAATGTCCACGGTGTCTTGAACTCCCCGGTTAATCATGTTGAGTACATCACGATTCTCATTCAAATTACAAAATAAGCTTTGCCAGCTCACTTTTTTATGATCTTTATATTGGGAGATGGTGTTCAACATTGCCGAATATGAACGTGATAGATTTTTGGACGATGCGCAGTCTTTCGAGCAGGGCCTATTTCAGTCGAGCGTCGCCTGTCGAGCCCCTGAACCCGGGGCTGGCGACCGGGTTCAGAGGAAGAAGTCGGCGCCGTATTTACGTCAGTATCGCCCCGCATGGCATCACCATGGCTTTCATCGTGCAGAAATCTCCCAAGGGTCTGCTTGTTCTATCTGCGGCTTCATTCTTGCTCCCAAGAAATGAGGGGGCGGCCGAAGAAAAGCAGAAACCGCCGAGCGTGGCTCAACTCTTGAGGCCCTTTGTCCTGGTTTTGAAAACCAAAAAATTGTGACGAAAGGACAAGCCTCCGAGAGCCCTCCCGTTGATTCCTTAATCTATGAACTTGTGGGGATGATTATAAGCTATATTTTATACCTTGATTTTTTGTACGGTAACTTCGATGGAAGAGGGCACGTATTAAGTCTGTGGAATACGTATAAAAACATTACGGCATTATGTCTTTATACATTCGTACCAATGTTTCAGAAAAAGAAACGGTACAACCCCTGGATAACACGCTACCTAATACAATTGAAAAGAACAATAATAAGTAAAACGTAAAGCCACGCGTAAAGATAACCATGCCATAAGTTCCCTGTTAGTAACGCTGAAGCACAATATATGAACCGCTCAAGAATATTTTTTTTTGAGTGACACTTGTTAACTTCATAGAAAACGAGCGCAAAAGTTTTCGGGATACTTGTCAGGAAACAAAAAGTCTGCTGAACAGCTTCATGTTGACGGCTGCGCGGTGGCTGATCCTTACGCAATTTCACAGTGTGTTTAGTCAACCGTGTGTAACCGAAAATACGATAAAACCATCTCCCCTTTCCCAACGTAATGCCGGGTATAGTTTAAAATGTAAATGCTATTCGCCTTCTTCTTCTAAAATTTGATACAAAGAAGTCTTCTGGCCTTGACGGTATCCCCAATGCATTTTTAAAGCGTTATGCGGACATGATTTCGCATTACCCGTATATTTTGTTCAATAAATCTTTGAACGACGGATGCCTAATTCCTGATTGGTTGTGTGGAAAAATTGTCCCAGTACACAATGATGGAAGCTAACTGTTGGACTTCAAACATCAGGCCAATATAATTAATAAGTTGTTAATATTTCCGAAGAACGACGCAAGGCAGACCTGGGCTATGGCTTCCCTTAGCTGGGATGACAACTTTATTCGCACGGGAATTCTACATCATGATGCTGATGATTACTGACCCATAGCCATCAGGAGATTCAACACACTCCCGCGGGCGCAACGTTCACCTCTGCTATGAAGGGTACAAAGAGGGTCCTTTAATGTTCATGCACAAGCGTTGCAGCACAATATGATCCCTTCTTGCGTCCTGTAACACGTTCCTTATTGTATCATGCTTGTGCAAAGAGTCTCCTAGGTCATCTGAGAGCTTGAGTGAAAGCTTCTACTACTTGTTGTGTTAGGACATGATCCGCTCCGTTTGGATAGACGCTTGCCTACGCTAAGTCGCAGTTTCATTTTGAACTCGCGTATCATTTACACGTTGTTATGATGTGAGTCACTTTTCTTGAGCAAATTGCGACGGCGTGCCTTTTCCTTACGAACTGATGCCTCTGCTCAGGTGTCTAGCGAGTAGAGTGCTACGGTGGGAGAAGATAGCTTGTTAGGGTATCATCAGACACGGGCTCTGCAATCGTAGGTTACACTGGTTCAACGACTAACCATATATCTTACTCCCGTTCGCGAGAAAACGGGGGTGTCGACGAACAATATTTCCACAATCCTAAAGGTTGCTTTTCGGTCTAGGTCAATACATGGAAGGCTGTTGGAAAACTCTGTCTCCTCTTCCATGTATTGACCTGGACAGACTCTCCCGATGGGTTTGCGTCAGTAATCATAAACATCATGATGTAGATTTCCCGTGCGAGTAAAGTTGTCATCCTCGCTAAGGGCAGCCATGGCCCAGGGCTGCCTTGCGTCGTTCTTCGGCTATATTTTGGTGCCGTTAAACCAGGTAATGATGACCGCACGCGACGAAAGAGACCACCGACGTCCCAGCTCCAGCTTGAAGTTCCTAGAACCCCACGATTTTGAATGTTTCAGCTCATCAGCCTGCCCTCAGCTGGAGGTTGGCATGGCTGGCTCAGACCGTACAGTGACGACCGACAGTAAGTGTCAAATGGATAAGCTGCGCTAGCAGCAACGCATCTTTCGCGTAGCTACTGCAACACTGATGAAGGCAGCGAATGAGCTTCTGGGAGCCCCATGTCTATCTCCGCGCGACTTGTGTGCGACCGTTTATCTGCTTGAGAGCAAAGATGGCACAAGATACCAGATAGACCAGAAAATATTCGATATTCTTGACCATGAGGCAGTCGAGCGGGAATACTTCCAGGTCTTCTCTACCTAGAAGCTATATACCGCGCCCGTACCCGCTCCGCAATGCCTTGAAGGTCGCAAAGGCATCCCGCATGAGGGGCACCTCCAACGAATCTCCTAGCCGGTCAAATTTCCCTCGACCACTGAACATTGTGACCGACAGGCTACCACTCACATGTCCTCTCATGTACATCTACATTTCATTTGGATCTACCAACGCTGCAGGTTCGCACGGTGGACGGTGAGCAACCTGAATAGAAAAGGCTTGAAAAAAGTTTCCAGGCGACGTCCCGTGACCTCAAGTACTTGTCCGAATTGCACCAGCCAGAGGCGGGGAAACCTAGCGAGAACACATTGTACCGTTTCCCATACAGAGGGACGTCAGAAACCTCTACTTGTAATAACGAAAGGGCAAGAGCTCGTCTGCAGGAGAACTGCTCCAGGACGGCAGTGCAAAAACCGGTTTAGTCCAACGCGACTTGCGACGAGCGGAAGCTCTTTTGCCCCTACAAGAACGGGAGAAAACTATACAGACCAAGACCCTGAGCATTTTGTCCCCTAGCGCCCAGGAAGTGTCGGTCAAGGAACTAGCCATCGTACCTTCGGTTTTCCGAAAAGACGTACATTCGAACGTACGAAGAAACGATAAGCGTGGTGGACATGATAAAGCGTCTGTCACCGTCAAGGAAGGTTCGGTGACAGCAACCCGAAATGACGACCGCAAACGTGAGATCGAGGATGTGAAAGAAAATGTGGAACGGCTACCGTATCAGTTCGAGTACGTTTTTGTTCCCGACTTAATGAAAAATGAATTCTTACCTGACCTTCGTGAAAGCTAGCTAGCTCCGTTCGTAGTAGTCTGGAAATGTGAAACTAAACGCGAATAGAAGTTCGTTTAATTTCGTTAAGATAGAAACTGTGAACCACCCTTGATGACCCTTTCACGTCACAGCGACCAGGCACCAAAACATGACCCGAAAGCAGCCAAACAATATTTTCACTTGAATCCCATCAAGAAAATGCGCTGGCGAGAATAGCGACCTGCTAAAACGCAATCACGAGACACGCACAAGACCAATTTGAATCCACCGACCGACTCGATGCAGGACAGATGCAGGTACAATGAACGGCTGAGACGTGGACGGCACCACCTTGAGCAAAATACCTACTTGACTGAACGAATGTAGATGTCGCGGTATGCTTGGAGCCGAGTTTTGGATGCCGGCTTCTGCACCTTGGCGGCGTTTTGTTGTAGTGAAAGCTGAGAGATGGTGGCTGCACCGATGTAGACAAAAAGGAAAGCGTTTTTGGGCAGCCTCACCAAGATTAACATTATGGACCAGAGAACAAATTGTTAGTATGTTAGATTATTTTTTCGGCATCCGTAAAGCGTATCTACTTGTGGCGAGATACGAATGTTGCGGGTGCATAAGTGTGTTCAATCTCCCCACGGGTATGAACGAGTCATTGCCATTGTCATCATAAAAGCACCCCTGCCAGTGAAGTTATCGGCCTCGATAAGGGCAGGCATAGCCCAGGTCTGCCTTGCGTACTTCTTCCGCTGGGTTGCTGCTAACTACTTGAGCACAACCTCTCGAGCCAGATGCCTTCGTTCTTAGAATAAAAAACATATTAGGAAGCTTCCAGCATATGTTAAGACAGAAGCTATCAACAACGTTTCTGCTCGTACTAGTCATACACGACTTCGGTAATGCTATCAATGACAGAAAAGAACAGACACAATATTTTTGGACCTATCAAAATCCTTTGATAGGTTACACCCTCTACTGATAAGAAAAATGCAGCGTGTAGGAATTGATCCCCGCCTTGTGGACTGGATTTCTGCGTATCTAACAGAACGCAGTTTGTAGAAAGTAGCAGCTGTCAATCACAATGTCTTGATGTATATCAGGAGTGCCCCAAGGGTCCGTCTTAAGACCCCTCTTATTCTTGATCTACGTCAACAATATTTGAGACGATATTGACGCGGAAGTGACTGTGACAATGTTTGCAGATGGCTGTTTTATTTATACAACCTTCAGTAGCCCCTTCTGTAAATCATTGCGTAAAGAAAACTTGTGTAAAATTGCTGAGTGGTGTCAGAGGTGGCAGATGGTTATCAACTACTCAAAAACTTGCCCTATTACAATACCACACAAGAAAACACTTCTTTAATATAAATACCATGTCCGTGACCAATGTATTAAACTTATGAATAGCGTAAAATTTTTGGGATTGACATTTAACACAAAACTTAGCTGGAACGCTCACATCGACGTTTGCGCCAAGACATACTAGAAGCTATCCTTCTTAAAAATGATGTTGGATCATGCGATTAGAAAGTGAAACTTGCAGTATAAAACCCCAGTTCGTCCAGTGCTGGAATACGCATCCCTTGCGTGGGACCCATTCCTAAGGAAAGACATAGATAAAGTGGAAAGGATTCAGCGGCTAAGCGCACGGTTTCTTTTTTCAGATTTTAGGCGCTTCCCCTCTCTATCTGAAATGTTAAATAAATGTGGGCTTGAACCACTCGAATGTAGGCGAAGAATTGCAAGGTTAACCATCTTTTATAAACTATACAACAACGAACCCGTTTTCACTAAAGTACTGTATATTCTGCCACATCCCAAGCGCTCAGCATGGTTTAATCATTCGAAAACTGTGAGACTATATGCCTCTAAAAATAACACGTTCAAGTACACTTTTTTTGTAGGAACCGTTGACCACTGAATTCACTGCCTTCCGACTGCGTGCATGCTCCGACGTCTTCTAGTTTTAACCTCTGTGTTAAGAACCTGATGTAACCAGGTCTTGCTAGGATGGTGAAAAAGCTTCCGCAGTATTGCCTTAACAAATAAATAAAATAAACTGATCGTCGGGGAGCGAGAGAGGTAGAGCTAATTCTTTTATAGCATCCGACGATGTCGCGACTGAAAGACCCTGAGCATTAGACAGAGCGACCCGTGCTTTTTTATTCGACGTGCTCGAACCACTTAACCGAATGATAATTCCCTTCGTGCCCCTGCCCGGTTTCTTTTCTTGTAACTTTTGAACATTTTCCTGCCGGTAGAAGATGGCCTGGTGGCGAGTTATAAAATGCGCAGTTTTTGCGCTGGAAGATTGCACTTGGTACTTATCATGCGGCAGTAACACGTGGCAAAGTCCCCATTGCCTTTGCAGGGCGTTGTCGCCCAGGAGCATGACCGCGAAGTCGTTTATGTCCATCTTCGGTGTTCGATGTATGCCTTCTGTGTGTTGGCGATGGAATGAACAGCGCGAGAACATCCGGTTACACCCCTGCGTATGAGCTTTCTTCCAGCCAAAGGAAGACTTACGTTTTGGACTTGCTGACACAAGTACATGTGCTCGTTCTTGGGTGATTGTGCATTGCCTTAAGAAACCGCTTATCGGCTTTGTGGTCTGTCTTTCATTTCCTTCATTGGTGCTGCCCAAGTTAATCTTCTTGCTGTTATTCATAAGCGTACCCTTGAAATTTGCTGAACACCCTGGGGGCGTGCCTTTATTCTTCATCTCCCCATTGGCTAGGCTCGCAGAGCTAATCGAATTCGACTGCACAGTTGTCGCCGTCTGTTTTGATGATGCGCATTGCGCATTGGTTTGTAGTAAAATCGTTAGGTTCATATTTCCCTGGGCCTTGCTCAAAAGATAGATTTTTCTTGCTTTCTTTCATCGGCTCCTTAGCTTCAGTCCCTAACCAATTCTTCTTGGGTCCTTCATTTCTGCACCAACTGCCAGTCACTGAGGATTGCTTTCTGACATTCACGTGTTGGTTTCAGGGATGTTCTCTTTGCGTTTTTGTATTGAAGATGCAGAATTATAAGTGGACATTTCTGGTCAGGATCTTGCGTCGGCGTCTGCCCGCTAGAACTGTCCGTTGCTTCCGCCCTTTTCTCTATCATTACGTCTTTATCTCGCGGTTGGTGTGGAATTTATTACAAGTTCTCGGTTAGGCATTTGGCGATTGGCGCTCATGCGATGTACTGGAACTGCAGCCCCGCCGCCTCACACCGTAGATGCACCAAATTTCCAATGCCATCATGTGCCACCCGACAGGGCCATTACGGTGGTAAATCAACAAGCTGGAGATCTGAGTGTTCCCTGAATCGGCTAACCTAGAGCTCTTCCTGAAGCAGTGAGATCTGCTTTGATTCGGTCTATTTTGTCAGTGGCCACATTCCAGTAGGCACCCGAACCAAGCAGTATGCCGATTTCATCCTATTTCATGTATTTGGTTAGTAGGCGTTGCCCCTGTCATACCCCTTTTTGCTGAGAATATTGAATGTCGCGCGGTAGAGATGGGGTCTTGTGACCGTGCAAATCTTAAAGACATCCAAAGCTTCCAACGTGATTGGGTATCCGCGAGTTTGTCTGCGAAGCGTCACCTCTACTCGCCGGCAGCGTAATAACTTGTGAGCCTTTGTCCTTCCAAACGTTTGTAACGCTAGCTCTTCTGTGTCAAGAACCGTGCGTTTGAGCGCTTTAGACAGATCCTGACGAATAAACGTCCGCTCGCTAGCGTATTTAGGTATTTAGGCGTACTCGGAGTAAATGTCTCCGAGCACTTTCAGCACATGCAGGGCTTGTCTGCTGTAGTGATGACGTATGTCCGGAGTGCGTTAGCGAAGGCGTCACCACAGTTGGCGGTGCAGCTTCTCCATCTTGTAACTGCGGCGTTGACCTTGGCGTGGTGTGGTCAGCCGGTTGGAGCATGTACCACGGGAGGGCGAGGTGACAGCCGTTGAAGTACTTCAGGTCAGGTTCTGCAACGATCTGCATTGACGAGCAACACGGTTGCGTCTGCAGCATCGAAAGCAGCAGCGAGCATGGCGCAATCAAGTACTCTAATCAGTCGCCGATCGGTTGACCCTACAGTCCACCACCTTATGACCTCGGTTGCAACACAATGGACGCACCAGTGTTGCTGACAACTCGGTCTCTATAGTCAATGCTGACGCTGCTGAAACTGGTGTCTCCAATTATCCTGGGGGGTTCAAGTCGGCGTTCTGGACGAATCTATTAGGTGCGTTGATATCAAGTTCCCCGAGATTCCGGTCCTCCCGAATGTCAATTTGGATCCCCTAGAACTCCAGAAGTTTGTTCCCTTGACAAGCTTGTCCCTAGCTCATCGCGGGTTCTTGCAGGGATCCAGTCTTCAACCCTTGGCCTAATTGTTTAGCCTTCGGCCGGTATATCAAGGTTATGTCATCTGGCACGCATCGCAGGAGCACACGGTTAAGAACCACCATGTACTGCTCTTACGGAAATGCCGTGGTTCCCAAGGGCGGTGAAGCATTTATGTACCTAGTCGTACAACTCGCGTTGCCTCTCGATATCCGTCGAGCTACGTATCGATTTTAACGCCAGCTTGATATATATGCTCGTTACTGATTAACTCTGGACTGCCAAGGCGTTGAACGAGGGCGTTAACCGCAGCGTTGTAGCTTGCTTCGAAGAATCGGATACCCTCGATGGCCTACCTGGCTGCGGATAAAGTACGTCAGCACGTACTTGAATTTCTCGGTTTTTGTCAGCTCGACGTTGTCATGAATGGTCACGCTGTGTTGGTCCCAGAAAGCTTGCCACTCATCCAGAATTCCTGAAAAAGCTGGCATCAAATGTTTAGGAAGGGCCACTGTCCGATGCTGTGACGCAGGCGCGATGCGAGATGACGTACCCGTTGGATATTGGGATGAAGCAGTTGCTCCCTGCTTCAAGTGTTCGGCTGGGCATTTCTCAGAAGAAACCGTGCCCGAGACACGGCGTACCAAACCTTGCGGTTGTACTCTTCCGCTCCCTCGAGCGATTGCTCCAGCGAGTCATCATCGGTTGGCTCGGCGATCTTCCTGTTAAGCGCGTGAGCTCAGCTTGTTGCACCATGCAGTCGACGTAGGAGCTCAGGGTCACCGTGGCGAGAGAGGGCTGCTGCAGCAGGTGATTGAGTAGGTGTAGAGCTCACGTGAAGCCACTCCTGCGCCACGATGAGTCATACCAAGGCTGTCGATCAATGAAGCCATGCGAGTAATGGTCCGAATGGTGTTTTCCGTGTAGACAGGCACCAAAGATGTCGCGGACACCAGCATCTCCAAGCCCCGGATCCCTAGACCCAGCCGCCCGTACTTCATTATTCCGGCCAGTACCGCTGCAATACAGAAAATTTGCTCAGGGAAAAACCAGTGGAAACGCCCGACACACAAGGAGAGGCAAGACAAGGGCAGCCACTGGACTCACAACAAAATTTGATTGTAAGAACTCCAACAATACACCCGCCGCTGTGGCTCAGTGACTAAGGCATTGTGCTGCTGAGCATGAGGTCGCGGGTGTGATTCCCGAACGTGGAGCCCACTTTTATGATAGAGGCAAAAAGCGAAAATGCCAGTGTGTACGAGATTTCGCTCAGGTTAAAGATCCCCAGGGGGTAACAATTATTCCGGAGCCCTCAATTACGGCGCGTCTCATCGCCTGCGTTGCTTCGGCCGGTTAAACCCTAAAATCAATCAATCAAATCCATCAATTATTCGATGTGCTCGAACCTGTTATCCCAATGATGATAATGCGCCGTATGCCCCTGCCTGCTTTTTCCATCTGCGTCATTTTCAACAATGACGTCGAAGCTGCATCAAAGGGTCCAAGGCAACTGTCTTTACGGTTTAGTGGTGGTTGTGCCGGCGAGCATAATACCGGCCTACACTGGGGCGAAACATGTAGAATTCTTACTGTTGAAGAAACGGAAGCGAGGGCCCGCGGGACGTGGGTGATTTTTTAATGGCGTCGTGAACTCTGCAATGATGGTGATGTTAGCAGACAGCTGCCAAAGTACTTCTTCTCTAATAGTTTTAACGTCATCCCGGCCGCGTAATGAATGGAGTTAGATGTTTAACAGAACGCGAAGAGTTCGCTTGTCAGCATTTATCCATGGCCTCTGTCTTTGAAGTAAACAACAGCAAATTATTTTAGTTCAAGGTCATTTGAGTAGTTCATTTTAATCCCAATGAATGTCATGTCCGTTTAAGCCGCATAAGGATATTCTATACTTATGCTTCCAACGATGCTTGGCGCGTCTGTGGAACCTGCGGTTTGATGAGTCCGACCAGTAAAAGTAGCTCGTCTGGGCCGTCTTCCGCCCCGAATAACGACTTCCTGGTGCACGTCCCAACCTCGTGTGACATGAGCGCGGGGTTGCCTGTCTTGTGCTAGAAAAATTTAGGTATCGGCTAGATCTTTTTATGTGTTTATAAACTTTTCTAAGTAGGGCTTTTAATTTCTTTATGAACTTTCGATTCAATCGGCAGGTTGTCATGCATATCGGTGGATGCTTATTTAGTACCCCGCGTACATGCTTGTCATTGGTCCTTCCATTTTCGCTGTTTTCGCAGTCTTCATTTTGGGGTGAAGGATATGGAATCCTCAACTTTTGCCCCGCCGAACAGAATCAATTCAGTACTAGTGCTATTACGAGGTCGACAGAAATATGAAGGCTTGGTGGATGAATCTGTGCCTGCGTGGATATGTCGGCGCTTAAGCGGGGGTTTCTGGTCAACACCTTCTGCTTGCAGGCCTTCTTCAGGTTGTTTGTTGCGCATTGTGCTTCTTTCAGCCTCATGAACACTACGCGAAGCGGACGCCTTTTCAAGTGCACCCCTGTCGTTGCTCCGGTGACAAATTGAAAATAGATTATTGTTGGGTCTGAACCCGTCTGAACCAGAAATGGAAGCGGCTGCGTTGCGAGGTGATGCCTCAATTCCTTGTTCGAATGAAGCACTTGGTTGCGTTAATAGTATCTCCTGATGACCTTTCAAGGGTCACTAAATTACTCTTCCTGTTTAGAAAGTCATTGCTCTGCCCTGCTGAGTCATTGTCGTTCGAGACACATTCCTTTGTTTCCGTTGATATTGTAACAATGTTATTTTCGGAATAGTTTTGCAACTCTGGAAACAATCTGTTAATTACAAACTCGGTTAACAAAATGGAGTCTTCGAATTTATATGCGATTTTATATTCCTCGGGTAAATGACCTAAGTCACAAAGTTCTCAAATAGTGCTGTCAAGATTCTTTAAATATCATGTGTTTCGAGTAGGCTTTTCTTTAAGACAATGAGCTTACAGATTGACAGTGGATCAGCCCTCATCTCAGTTTCGATGTCGTCAATCAGTGTGGTTACCTTCTTTCGCAGAGGCTCCGTCTTTGGCAAAGGGCTTCCAGGTCTTTTCTCGACGTCGTTTATGTCTACGTGATCGTCAGGAAGGATAACGGTCAGTGGAAGGTCGAAGCCTTTGTTGTTTACTTTCACCAGTCGCAGCCATTGTCGTTGATTTCCAGTGTCCGCGAGCCATCCGCCAAGAATCGGTAAAAGTTGTTGAGGGCGTGGTATCCGGTACACGTTTAATGCGTCTCCAATTCCTTAGTGTTTTCTTCGCAGACGCTTGCGGTCAATCGTCACGAGTAGCAGTCCAGTGCCATCGCAGCCGTGTCATTCACGTAATCGTTGATGGCGGTCTGTACACTCCGTTCTTCAACTGTGTAGATCTCATCCTGGTCACGGCACCAAATTTGTTGAAGAATCCGAAGCAAGGGCCCGCGGGACGTGGGTGATTCTGTTTAATTGCCCCTCGAAGTTTACATAGATGGTTATGCTGGCGGACAGCTGCCAAGCTACCTCTTCTTCCTCTAACATGTTAACAATTCCTGAAGCCGGAATTCTCCGCACATCATACACCGGCGCTCCGAGACGCACATCACATCACCCCAGAGAAGATCTTGTCTGTCGTCGCAAGGAGTATATCAAGTACAAAAAATAAAAAAAATATCGTAGTCAATGCCCCGATTGGCCTAAACACACAGACTGGTAGCAGAGAGTGGCGTCCTAGGGACGCCAGCTCACTCTGAGAAAAGCGTTGCGTTGCAAAAGGCCGCACACACAGATTGTGTTTCTTAAGTTGTCATCAAGGAGCATCCATAGCGATTACTCCCTCGCAACGAGGAACGTCCCGTCACAGCTGGTACATGCGGTAACTGGGAAAACACTTCTCGGTGACCTCAACATTTTGCGACTTCAGCCTTCGCTTTGCACCATGGCGGCGTACAAGGACAGCCGAAACGCCCCATTTTAAAGCCATTCGTGTAAAGCGTGGCGCTAATGACGCCAGTTTAATGTGAGCGCAACTTCTAGCGGTAAACAGTCTCCAGGGACCGCACAGCTGGACGGGTGGCACCACCAGTTGGAGTTCCCCTCGTTAGGGGAAATGCTGGAGCATTCGACAACGCAGTCTACTATTCTATTTTTCGTGTTGATTGGGGTGCTTGTATATTCTGGCGGTGTTGTGAGCGAATATGCAGCAGTTGTGTTTACTTTCTAGGATCTGTAATGACTACATAAATTGTCGGACATTTCTATAGTTGGGTACGAGCTCTCTTAATATGCGCGCAGTTTGCCCCGCTGTACGCCTGGCTCCCCTTTATTTAGGTGCGAAAGAATTCGTAGAGTTATAATATTTATACCAGTTTATATTCTTTTCACTGGTTTCAAAGACTAAGCTTTGCAAACAAGCCATAGCGGTAGGATACTTCTATACGTGTGCTGTGAAGAGATAAGCACTTACCTAATACTTCTACTACCGTGTGGCCATAGCAGTTGTGTGGCTGTTTACAATTTCGTTCTGTAACAGTGACCTTGTGTCTTTTGCTTCCATGATAGCAGCATCAGGAACTTGAACCTGAAGCGGAATTCCGGCGTTCGTAACGGTCATTTCATTGAGAACCAAAGTAATTCAACTACCCAAAAGTCGGAGCTACAAACCAGACCCCCTTCCCCACCTCACTTTTACCACCAGTGAGAAATTGAAGCTGCGACAGATATAGGGCTAACGCGTAAAAATTGTTTGGCAGAGTGGAAACGCCAGACTATGTTCTGTAGTGCTTACGCATTCTTTGCGAGTCCCTGAACGCGAATCTTGTAATGCCTTGTCAATGTATTTATCGTTACAGCTGTAAAAGTAAATCTTTTGAAAAAAACGGAAATATACCCATATTCAAAAAAAACGCGCCAATTTTAATAGTTACACCCAATTGTGCCACAAACTGTCATCCTGTTCAAAAAACCGCTCGAAAAAACTATGTTGAAAATGATTACAAATTTCACAATGCGTGATTTTCGTGTGAGTTCATGCATGTGCAAAATCCAAGAACGCAAAACTGGGGACAAAATCACTAAGTGAGCGTGTATTCCAATCCCGCGCTCTCGCGCGTTCAACTGTCGCAATTTTGGCATTGATGTGTCCACAAAAATGCCAGTTAGGTGAAAGAAAAAAAGTCCGTATGACATTTTTTTTTCAGCTTAAAAGCAACTGTTAAAATGTTGGCCATTCTTTTAATCTGAAGCCTTGGGCTTCATATGGCCCTGCAACTTGCGACAGCGGTTTCAGTGCAGCGCAAGAGATGTAGTTTGTTTTTCAAGCCTGTGGTAAAACGGGACCGCAGTTGTATAACTGAGGGCCAATTTATGGCGTACCCAAGCCCTTCCTCCCGCGTAGAACCACCGAATAATTGTTTTTTGAAAAATATTTACCCAAGTATGGGCAGCAGCAAAGTTTTATTGCAGGGAAAAATCAATGCTTTTCCTCGTCAAGCAACAACATCCTGCTTCTATGCGGTTTTTATCCTGGTGTGAGGTTCGGGGACAATAATATTTGAATAAGGAAATTGTAAACTAGACTAGCTGTTCATCATGCTTCAAACCCAAATAATATACACACAGTTGGGTGAAGAACAATAGGGAACTCACAAACAATTGGTACCGGTGACAAAATTTGTATAGGAAGCAGTAAACAGTGAGTTACTTGGAAATTGTCAAAGTCGCAAAATGAAGCAGATATGTTACAGTAAGTGGTGTTTACAGACACAGGTCAGAAGAAGCGGTCACATGTCTAGTTCGAGTGTCGCGGCCGTGATGGTCAAGCACGCTACCAGCTCCCCTTGCCAAGTAGCAAACGCCGCTGTCTTGGGCGTCGCTGTCCACCACTGCACGGCGAGACGAATTCTTCGTGGAGAAGTTCTGGAGGTTGCGCCTGTGAACGACTTCTTTGGGCACGGCACGGGTCTGGTCGCCCGACCGCCGCGCATCGCGGTCTCTATCCACACTTCACAGCCTTTTTTCTCTCCAGGTGTTCCTTTATTTGGGCTTTGATTCTGCCGCCAGCCAGTGTCGCTGGCAGCTTTTCATTGGCCGGCTCGTGAGTGTGGGGTGAACGACCCATATTGACTCTGACGATGATGGTGGCTTTGGGGTGTTTAAAACATATCCCGTAGGTCGCAACTTTGCGTCTTTGTCCTCGTCATTGTCTTCTTTTTTCACTTCATGACAATATCCCCGTCTCAAGCATTTTTCTACGAAAAATTCTCTTCACAACCCTACACCCCTCCAAGCACAGAGTGCTTGATATGAATAGTCACACACTATTTATTCCTCATCACTGTTCTTGAAACCTCCACGCAAAAAACAACTGTACAAAAAACTGATCAAAGTATATCATAAACTGACACACCAACCTAATGTATACTAGATACGCAGGTCCAAGTGGAATAGACAGTCGTTCAAACAGGCAATCAGGCAGATATTTCTTTCCTTTTCTGGCAGTTGCTCCGATGACACTCCCTGCCTCTAACGTATACACGTCGTGCAGCATAGTGATAAGGTCTTCCCAATACATCACAAACGACCCACGCACATGTTAACTCTCTGCCAGGCTGCGAGCCTGGCACATACCGAGCAACCTTTCTTTTAGTGATTTTAGCCCTTGGCAAGCTGCTGGTGGCTTTACATTTAGCCCTTAGTGCGGTCCTATAACTTCTCTTGGATTTCGATTTCCACCTCTTAATCCGACTGGGGTAGCACTTACTTATCTCACGTGGCTGTTGCTTTATTCGGGACACTACGTGGTCTGGTCGGACTAATGTGGGCCTTTGACATTGGTGTCTTTAGTCGGTGTCTTTTTATACTACAAAGCGGTGCTTTGAAGGAGGGATGTCCTGCATCACCGGATTGCCTTCATTATCAAACTTAGGTTCCAGGGGCCTGCAAACAATCAAGTTTTATGTTGCTGCGTGGGTTTCAAAATGTGTTTCGCTGTTGTGGCCTGTTTGAAGAACCATCTGATGTTTTGCTGGTAGATTGGGATTCCACTGTTGTTTGGCGTTTTGTGCTTGTTTAAAAAGTGGCAGAGATTTTCTGTTCTATAGCTTGAGGGTACGACAGATTGGATTTAATCAGTTGCTTCTTCAAGGCTGTCTGATTAAGATGCTGCTTTTAGCGTCGCTTCCAGTTCCGCGAGCTGTAACTTTAGCAGCAAAGATTCTTGTTGAATTTTGTCACGTGCTCGCACGTGCTCATCACGTTCCTTCTGTTTCACGGCAATATCCTTTTTTTATCTCGGCTAGCTCTCTTGCCGCCTCGAGATCTAGAGCTACCTCCTCGCGCCAGAGCTCTTGTTCATCGCGCACCCACTCTTCCAGCTCTTCACATCTGATGCCTAAGCAGTTCCTTTTTTCGAAAGTTGAGCCGTGTCTATGTCGTGTGTCAAGGGCACACACAAGCAAAAAAAAATTTAAATGAGGCTAGCTGTTTATCATGCTTGAAACCCAAACAATATACACACAATAGGGTAAAGAACAATGGTGAACTCACAAACAATGGTTAAGGGTGACAAAATCTGTATAGGAAGCAGTAAAGAGTGAGCTAATTGAAAATAGTCACCATCAGGAAATGAAGCAATATGTCACAGTAAGTGGTGTTTACCGATACAGGCCAGAAGAAGCGTTGACATGTCCCATTGGAGTGTAATGGCCGTGATGGTCAAGCGCGCTCCCAGCTCCCGTTGCCAAGTAGCAAACGCAGCTGTCTTGGGCGTCGCTGTCCTGCACCACTGCACGGCGAGACGACTTCCTCGCGGAGGAGAAGTTCTGGAGGTTGCGCCTGTGAAGGACTTCTTTGTGCACGGCACGGGTCTGGTCGCCCGACCACCGCGCATCCCGGGCTCTCTCCACACATCACTGCCTCTCTTCTCTCTGGGTGTTCCTTTTTTCGGGCTTCCCATCTCCCGCCAGCGGTTGGACGGCTCTTGAGGGGGGGGGGGGGGGGTGAACGACCCTAAAAGAGCCTGATGATGATAGTAACCTCTGGGTGTTTAGAACATACCCCGTAGGTCGCACCTTCGCGTCTTCGTTCTCGTTGTCGTCTTTTTTTCACTTCATGACACCTGGAAACGACTCCGATGGCTGTTGCAAACGTATTTTTGTGAAATTGACCATGTTTCTAGTAGTTGGTGATGAAGTTTCGCAGCGCCGTCTTTCAGCCTTTCTGTTTGAGGTAAATCATATAAGATATGCCCCGCATTTTTGGTTCCGTAGGGCACGATGCCGTTTCTTCAACAAATACCAAAGGCCAGCACCGCCTTATACTAAATTTGCTACATGCACAAACTTTGCACGAGCATTTAGCTTCAATGTGTTCATTCATGCCAGGAAGGCATCAATGCTGTATGTAATATTTGAAGGACGGAATGAACTTACACATCCAGCTTGTCTTCCAGCTTTGCGCATTGAGTGTTATCTGCGATTTGCAAATACTGAGTATGGATGTAAATCACACATATGACATGACTCGCAAAGGTCGCCTCCAGTTTCAAAACTCACTGTTCTGAATAAAATTACGCCATCTCCACGAAGTGAATGATTATGAGAGGGGCGAAGCTAAAATGCTTATCGGTAAAACCGTGAAACATTCACCCGCACATCATATAGAGACTCGACACGTAAGCTTACCAGCGCTCCATTGACAAGCCCGTTCATGACGTCGATGTTTGTGGTGATTATGTAGGGCTTGTTTAGGACGATGAGAATCTCCATTGGTACGATGGCAAATTCGGTGTGTGACATTTTAGCCACCCTGGTCCGTCGCCTTCTACGGTTCGTCTTGTGTCGCGTACATCACGGTACGTGTCTTGAGCTCGCAGGCGACGAACGACCACCTCTCCTTCTTCTTCCTCTCCTTCTTTTTGGGTAGCAACGAACGCGTTGAACGTTTTCACCCCTTCGGTCGATCTTTGGTTGGCAAATCCCTAGGGCGATCTGGCCACAATCATCGTTAATATACCGGATACAGCAGCAACGAGGGACGGGACAGGGCCCGAGCAAAAGGAGCTTCGCCCTAAAACAGTTCTTGTGGTTAGATACAATTTGCAAGCAGCAGTTCGGCAGGATGACAGAAAGCAAAGTACAAGTACGCTGCGCTGAACGCCATTGTTATTCCAATGACGACCGGTTCGCCACGGTCAGCGCCCTTCGCTGGGGTGACAGTGGTGTCATTCAATGGTCGCCCGGTCCCTTTAGGAGACGTGTAGAAAGTTATGCTTCAAGAGCTTGGTTGGGTACATAGATGTACTAGCAGTTGTTTAAAATGTTTTAGGCAATCCACTTCAGCCGACTGGAGGCTGAAACTTTAAATTTGTGTGCTGTAAAATACGTTTACTACTTTCCTCAAGCAGAGGGAAGAGAGAAAAGGTTGCAAATTACATCTACGTTAAGGTAGAAAGATGTACAACGCGATAGAGTTACTTCGACTGTAAGGCAGCGTATTTGAAAAGGAATTACTGCACCTTCGATATCAGCTCTATGATCAGTGAAGGCAGGGCAGGGTGAAAGACTAGCGACAAGGGTGTTTATCGCCCTCGCCAAGGATAGACTCAGGTTTCCTGTGCTTCTGTGGTCCAAGATGTGAACTTGAGATGTTGCGCCTGCAACGCATTGGTTAGTTTGAACGAGAAAGTGACAGTGGAAGTGTTTCAAAGTGTTTAATCTGTAATGTCTCTACCAGACTGAAGGTTTTTGCTTTTTTGTGGAGAGACTGTGAAAGAGAGATGGAAGATTCTTGTTGCGAAGGAAATACTGGTGGTGTTGGGAAAGGGTAAAACAGATGTTAAATAGCTGATAGGTGGAACGTCTCTAGGGCAATGGATGCAGCAGCTCGTTCCCTTGCCCACCCAATCAGCTGGTGCTGATCTTGGAGTAACAGTCAGACCTAAGCTGCGTACAATGTTTCCATGGAGTTACAATGAGTAAAGTTTAGGTTTTTCACCTCTGAGTGTACCCTTTATATGCGTAGGTTGGGTAGGAGGGGTAGATGGTTCCGGAATTTAGAAGAATTTTGAGTTATGTATGGTGCTCCCAGCGAGCATCCTCGCACACTATAATTTCGAGAAACTTCTATTGGTTTATCTTCCACAGACTTTGCAATTCTTCGGCATTCAGTGTTTCTTCTAGCATGAGGGAAGATCGTGTTCCTCGGTGTACGCCTACGAGACGTTTTTAGCATATATCGAGGAGGAAATTGCGGTAGTAATTAGCGCTATGAGCACAACGTGTAGGGTCGCGTGTATCTTGTTTGGTGACTCAATCTCATCAAATCATTTTTCCAGCTGCCCTATTGATATGCACTCTCTTCGCGATAGCTGGTAGTATCTTACCGAAGTGTTTAGGTATACTACCCGCAGCCAGCAGTTTAAAGCCCTTCGAGAGCCTGTAATGATGTTACACTTTTGTTTGATACTTCAACCAAGTAACGGCCAAGATAGAGGCTCCAACGTGCGTTTTTTGTTCCTGTGCGTAGGATGGCTATACGCTAACGAAGATTTCTAGAGTTTTAACTACGACAATTAGGACCTCCTCTATTCTTACATTCCGGATTCGGTGTACACTTTGCTATCGCCACATTTGAACTTCCTTCAAATAACTGGATACTATCGTATCA
Source organism: Haemaphysalis longicornis (assembly GCA_013339765.2). Lineage (NCBI taxonomy): Eukaryota > Metazoa > Arthropoda > Arachnida > Ixodida > Ixodidae > Haemaphysalis > Haemaphysalis longicornis. The sequence goes on along the minus strand of CM023448.1, from coordinate 46,478,237 downwards.
TCTTTCAATGTGTGGGTTTGGATCTATTTGTTTGGTTGAGTTTTTATGTGGGGTCGGTTGATCAGTAACTTGAGCGTAGTCGATAATTTTTCTGTGGGGGAGGGGGTACCATCTTTCTTGGATGGCTGACCCAGTTAGTTTTTCCGAGGCCACTACATTAGGGCACGAGATGTATTTCTCTGAAAGACACAATTAGAGCACCGAGTCGTAAACATAATCAACCGCTAGCTCACATGCACGGCCGGACGAAGGCCTCTTCCGCTGACTTTTAACCGCCCTCATGATGCGCGGCCCGATTAGTTAATACTTTGCCTCCAAATTTTGTTCCTCGCATGACTTGAAAACGATGCTGACTTCATAGCTTGGGTTATGAAGGTTGATGCCTCCAAAGATGTATTTCTTGAGGTTTGTAACGTACGCCCCCTAGCTGCTGCTTAAGTCCAACAATGCAGGCTTGCACAGCTCGCCATGTCAAATAGCTTTTAGGATCGCTTTGAGAAAAAACACCGCAACGTTTACCCTCACAGGATGTCGGGCTGTTGGCGTCTCCAGTCGGCGTCGTTATAGAAATATTATGTAGTCAAATCCCTAAAATACATGGACACGCGTATTCCAACGGGTCGCGCAAGAACGTAACACATACTAAAGGAACACATCAGAACCACCATTTTCGAAGCCCTCGCGCTAGAATGCTTCATGCTTCAATTACACGAGACTTTCAGCAAAGCAGTACACCTCTATCCCCCAACAGTTCCAGGTCCATGTGCGAAAATTCCAAGGCACTAAAAATAACCTTGTACACTTTATGCTTCGCTCCTCCTCAGGTATGACATTAGTCAAGAAGGTGCAAGACTTTTTTCATTTCACTTCGCCCATGATCATCAATTTGGGTAGAGAAAATTGGCTTTCAGGCAGTGCCTTTTCGAACCGGCATAAACCATCAGTCAGATATAGAAATCTTTGTTATATTATGTCTCCCTAACTTCTAATAGGCAATAGGCGGAACAAGTGAGCCCTTTTGTGGTGTGCATTGCTAGACAGGAAGGTGATTACGACTCCGAAAATGCGCCCGCTACCGGTGGCAAACACCAGCATAAATGCCAAAGGACAATTTGGAGGGCATTCTCGAAAGTTAGGAGATTTTGGAAAACTAGGTGGTAATAGTGATCAATAATGAAAACATTCCTGTGCACTTGTTTTGATACTGCGACTAGGTGGGAACAATGGCGGTAGTTTTTGTCAACATGGGGGCTGTCGTGGGCACCAATGGCGGCTTTTCTGACAATGTGAATACAAGAATCATGCTTGGTTTATTGTGTACACGTAAACTTTGCGTGGGGAAGCATTTGTTTTGAGCTTGGCAATGCCGACCGACTATTGTTATAAATCCGTCCAAAAAGAGCGGTTTAGACTTTGAAAGCCTCATGATCGTATTCGCACGGTAAGTCTCCTGAAGATTAGGCAGAATTACACATCCTTATCAAGAAACGAAGCGTAACAAACTTGAGTTGGCCGGCTTGTGAGCACACAGGCGTGTATAACGAGAATTTATAAGATATATTGTTACGAGAAGACGATAAAGAGGGCAACGCACCGTAGCTCAGAAATCCCTGGCTCCCACGATGAAGATGCGCAATGGGTGCGCGTAGCCTGCGGGGGCATTGTCATACCTAGGTAACAAATACGCAGTAAAGTTATAGTAGCGAAACTGGGCCCACATGCGTGATGGCGTCAGTGCCAGACGTAGCAGCGACGAAACGTGGAACCTTTTTCACTGCTTCACACTTTTTACCCGAAGTAGAACTTAAACTTGCAAGACAATCCAACGATAATGCATCAATTTTAAAGAAGCGATCTGTCACTCATCCCTCGTCATCAAGAAAGATACCCATATGAATTACAACGGGATCAGCTCCCTGATTATACAGGAGCCACGAACCGGAAACTAGACATGCCCATCATCCAGGCAGAGGTACGTGCAGCACTTCTCAAACCAAGCCGAAACACTACTTTTAGCAAAGACAAAATTACCAACAAAACACTGATCAAAATCTACGACACTTCTATAGAGCTCCTAACTATATGAACGAGTGTTGGGCAGACAATCACAATCCCGAAAAATGAAAAATGGCAGAAGTGAGGCTCCGGTCGAAACCAGGGACAACACCATGTAGGAAGAACCTACGCCCAACTTGTTTTAACACCTTGCTTCAGGAATCTCGCGGAGCACGTCTTTCTACAGATAATTTTAAACTACTTCGAGAACACCGATAGCATACCACACACAATGTTTGAATTCCGGCCTGTGCTATGGCCGCCGGACATAATACTCTAATTAAAAATGAAAGTGTTGAAAACACGAGCAAGAATACACCCAAGACGATGCTGAAGGGGGAATTTTATTATGTAGCCCACATGGCCGTACTGAGAAATCTCGCTTCCTTAGACAGCGGAGAAAGTGCCAACGGTCACGTTAGAGGTTTTGTAACACCCATAGAGGTTATCTTCAAAATAGGCGAGCTGCATTCCGACCTTCACAACTATGGAGGCAGATGCATGCCGCAAGTCCCTGTATTACCTCTTATACTCTTCAACATAGCAACAATAAACCCGTCCCAAAAACGTAGAAGCATTCGAGACATAAAACATGGTGTTTATGCAGATGACATCACACTATGGATAGCCATAGGGTCGGCTGGGGAAATGCAGGAAAACTGCAACACACATCAGATACAGTACACAAGTACGCGAAAGATTGAGGACTCGTCTGTGCTCCCCAAAATCAGAACCCCCGTTGGAAAAACGCCGTCATGACCCAGCCACCCTGTGCAACATCATGATTGCTGGTATCCGCATAGAACCCACAGATCACATTAAAATTCTGGGCATGACGTATCAAGAAGTCTGCAAGAACCCCCTCCTAATAAAAAACTTGACTCATTAGCTACTCAGAAAAAGCGAATGCACAACAGAGTATGGTCTCAAAAGTTTGGCATAAAGGAATCCCCCAATATAAAGCTCATTCACACAATTATTATTTCACGCCCCACCAACGCCGTACACGATTTTTCATGCATCAGACAAGGAAACCGTCAACACTCTTATATTAGGTAAGCTGAAAAACAAGCTTGGGCCCGGCCACCAAACAAATTTACCAGATCTCTTCCAGCACTATGCATAGGAGAAAGCACCACCCAAAGGAGAAAGCGTCAAAGCCGATCTTACAGCAGAGCAACTGCGGCTCGGAATCACCAGCACCGGTTGGTCAGTTCTGGCTTTTTTGAAGCTAAATACTCACACGGAAGCGAAAGACGCGGCCACTGTCCGTTTGGAATTAAGGACAACACTAATCCTTCATGTCTTCCCGAGGAGCATGCACACGGATTAACATCAAGCACGAAGAGCGGCTAGGGCAGAAGCTCTTCAACATCAATTAGGAAAAATCCGAGGAAGTGATATACACTCATGCCGCGGACTATGACTGGTATAAAGTAAAATCTTGGGTAACAGCCACATCCCACTCCCTAATCACTAGCTTAACAACACGTCAAGGAACGACGCTACAAGCAGAGGAGGCGGCAATCGCCCTCGTGGTCGCCCAACTCGAGCGTACGCAATTATGACAGACTTCCCAGCGGCATACAGAAAAAAGGTGACGGATAAATTGCCACCATTGCTCTCGGCATCGTCCATCAACGCCCACCTCTGAGAAACAAGAATATTGTTGACCTGAGCCCACTCTTTTTTCTGCGGAAACCTGGCGGCGCACACCTCCGCTCGAAATTTGGTCCGCCGAGTACCGTTGAAAAAGAGGAAAGGATAGCATACCCCCTTTTTAGGTACAAGGACATCACATGTAACTCCCGGATTGGGGAATGCGATGCCCACCACTTTCTGAGCAACTAACCAGGCACCAGGAGACTGCTCTTTGCAGCTTCAGGCGAACACCTTTCAACACCCTACGATGCTCCTGGCTTTACACCCCACCCTCTACGATCCCCTGTGCAGACACGGCGTCGTCCATGCCACGCTTTGTTGAGTGGTATGATAATCCAAAAATAACCCTCCCATCAACCCCATCCCAAACCCCTCCAAGAGCAGTGGAAGAGGTAACTTGCTAGCTGTTGCTCCAGCAGAGGGGTTACTTGCTCCAATGGCGCCTGGGACGGACCGGTCACCAACAAGACTTTTAGTATCACAGAAAGAGTTGTACTTCTCCTGGTACTCCTTCTCAAGGTGAAAGAAGGTGCGGACGTGTACACAACGGGCACAGCGAGAAGGAACAGTGCCTTCGCGATGATACGGGCTGCACGTGCTCACATTCTTCCCGCCTGAAAGCAGGCACCACGAATAGATGTTTCTCGTGCAGTCCGGAGAACCCAGTCGGAGCGTCATACAAAAGTGTTTTACCTACTCTAAGTGTTTTTTGGTTACAAAACAGGCCCTCGACGTCTACTGGATGTAAGAGGCCCCTGACCTTGCCGTGCACGGAAAATTAGGCCATCCGTGAATAAGCAAAACTTTATTTTTTATTCCGATTTGAACAGTGTGCGTGAGTAGACTCAGTTCGCTGCCAGTAGGGGGGTGATATGCTCTTCACGACCAACAGTATGAAGGCAACCAGAGGCTATGCTACACTTGGCAAGCACTCTGGTGCCATAGAACTTCTGGTTGCCGGACTACTGTGTATTTATATTACGGGACGAAGAAATGCGGCTGAGAATTTGAGGTAAGTGAACGTTGGTTTACTGGTCCGTGTATTTACCTCAGCACTATTGTCTTATCAGCTAAGCCGAAACCGGCCCTTACAACTGACCTTCTGTGTGTGCAACTTCGCCCGGGTTGATGGGTGATATCTTGCATGTTAGCGGGGCCTAGAATTGGAAAGCGACCTTTCTATATTGCCTCCTGTGTATGGAGCACATATTAGTGCCGCTATTCTAAGCCACACGTCGCGCACAGTGAAATCATCTTATTTTTTTAGACAACAGACCCCGGCTAAAACGACGCCCCTTGTTCGTCAATGTGAGAAACCCAAAGATACTACTTCCCTCCACGTTATAAAAATATTACATGGATCTATTGCAGGTTGAGAATTTCTCGAAGGCAATGCTACAGTAAAACATGAAGGCGAGGATGCACCCTGAAATATCTAGAGGAGGCTTTAAGTATAATGTTTACTGCCCCGCTTCCACGCTCCACAGTGTGAATGTTTCAACGTTTCTAAACCAATTACGAGCGCGAATGGGGTTGTGCGTGTGTCAGCCGCATCAGGGATGTGCATGGAGCCCTCCGTTTTATGTGACCATGTTGAAAGAATGCGTGTATTGTGCTCTTGTAGGCGTTGGCAAACAAATGACGGATCAACAGCGCTGTAAACCGATGGCCTGTCCTTTGTGCGTGCATTTTTTTAGCCCCAAACTATTTCATATACTGTATGTTGAATTGCAGTACTGATTTTTGTCGTTGGCCTTTTGCTTTTCACTTGTAGTTCCTAATACTTTGTGTCCTTGCGATTATGTATCCCCAAACCGTGTAAAGGATTCTGCTGTGTCACACAGCATTCGAGTTTATTTGCATGCCTGTTGTTCGCTTGCATTTGTAATGATGTTTGCCACTGCGATTATATCCCCTCAAACAGTGTAATGAATTCTGCCTGTGTTACGAAAAGTATTCACACATTTTTGTGTCTTCGTTTACACAGACGTTTGTTTGCTGTTTTCACTGTTTTTTGCACGTCTCGTTTTGTAATACTCAAACATTTGTATCCCCACCCCTCATGTAATGTCCCGTCCAGGTACCCTTGAGAAAATAAATAAATAAATAAATAAAGAAATTAAACCCCCAACCTATTGAAAATAGGCCAGAAAATGTGCGTTTGGAAATTGATTGTTGAAGGGTGTGCGTCTTGTGAACCTTATTAGAAGTATCGCATGCTCTGTGAGTCAAACCTTTCATTTCAATCCTAATTGTGAAAAGAGACCTTGCACAAGCAGAAGCATAATCAAAGAGCATGCATGTGTTAGTACGCTGGATTTTACAGTAATAATCTACAGCCCCCGGATATTGTGCTTTCATAGTTGTTGATTATGCTTTGATTAAAGTATAAAACAACAGAAATATATCTAGATTTCAGGGCGTTTTACAGAACCCGAGATAGACTAAATTAGTGTGATGTCTAAACATTGGCGAATCCCGTTGTCCAGGGACACACTCGGTGCGCGAAGCTGCTAAAACAAAATCAAACATTGTTAGATTTTTTTGTTGTGAATATTATAGCATATGAGGAATATTGTGTTCTTTGCTATATATCATCTGGGAAGGCTTCAGCGTTTTATAAAAACATTCATTCCAAGTGCTTGTCTTATAAAATGTAGAGCCAAAGTATTGCACCTCTGTTTACATCACTTGTGATAACATACCTAAAGCACGCACCCCCAACATGTCTTTCCAGTGGATTATCTTCTTAATGCAGATATCGTGTATATTTTAGAATGAATTTCTTGGTCATTTATCTCAATGGGGATACCGTGGATATTTCAGTGTAAATTTTCCCTTGCCAATATATTTGTTGTGCTAGCGAGGGTAACGAGGCGGCACATGCCGTTGCCCGCGTTCGTACACATCGGGGCGTTTCTCAAGAAGGCGAAGCCAAGCAGCCGCTTCGCTCTCCCAAGCATGCTACTCTTAATTCATACGGGGACATACTCGCATTACAGCCACAAACCACGAAGCTTCCCGACACCACATCCCTATTTATCCCGAGTGACTGCCATTTGCCGACTTCAGACAAATTCTGATTCTCACCTCACTATCCTCGAGGTTATGTGCCCACCCCCTTTTACTGTACGTGTAATTTCTGTCCCCAACCAGGCACCCTGTACCACATGGTATGGGAGTGTCAGAAAAGCCCATCCCTTACCCCAAATCCTCACCCAACGTACGAATAGTGGGCGGGCCCGCTCGCCAGCTCCGACCTCTCAGTCCACAGTAGCCTGGTAGAAATGGCTAGGGCAGCCAGTGTGGACCAGGGCTTCCCAGACTAAAAGCGGCCCCACCTGGCGGGCGCACACCCATCAGCGTCTGACGCTTATCCAAATAAAGTTTATCCAGTCCAGTTGACTAGCATTACTAGAAATGTTACCGTTCTTATCGCTGATTTCTCAACTGTTGTCATCGCCCAATACCTAATCCAGATTTCAAGGAAAGATGTAGCACGGAGCAAAAAAGAGGAGGGTCATTTAAAATCTTCATTGCTGATATACGTGCCAGGTGTTGTAATCAGTTACGGCATGTTTATGATCACGAACGTTGTAATAGAATGACTTTGATATTCTAACCTGAACTTGAAGGCAGCCTAGTAATCCCTGTGATACTGAATTTCGGATGCACCAAATTTGAGGAATACCCGCCGCGGTGGCTTAATACCTAACGCGTTGTGCTGCTGAGCGCGAGGTCACGGTTTTGATTCCCGGCCGCGGACTACTGTTTTTCCCTACAAACCTGCGCACGCAAAACCCGGCAACTGTTCCAATGCGCGCTTAGAAGTGACAGTTGCAGTCGAATATATCTCCTAAAAGTTCTCTGAAGAATTGATAGTGGCTCACGCTGCCGTTGCAAGCCCCCAAGTTACTGTTCATCAGGAAGGTATTGGCCGCTACTAGACGAGCTGAACTTATAGCGGTAACGGAACCACCAGCAGCTTTCCTTTGTTTTTGCCCCTAAACGCGCTTGTGTTTGGGCAACGCTTCTATTCGGGCTCTTCTTTCTTCATACAAGCGGCATGCATTCGTGCCATATTATTTCTAAGCCTGAAAGTCCTTGAGCTTGATTCTGGGATAGAAACTTCTGACGACCCTGTTCTCTTCCCCCTCGTATGCACATTACTGCCTTTATAAGATGTCGGTGTAACACATCTACCCACATCCGAACAACTTGATTAAGGCAGACAGCCGACTAAACGCACCAGAGCCATGTTTCCCTTCAAAAGAAGGGATTTGCAGCTCCGGGTAGAAGTGTAATTTCAGCGGAAACGGCGACGGTGGGTTTCGGTGGTTGATGGGGCAACCCTTTCGCAGCTGTTACGTGAGCTTCGCGGGAGCAGTGTCTATGTACGCTTAACCGAGTGAGCGAAACCGCCTGGGTGGATTAGTGGCTAAGGTGTTGGGCTGCCGAACACGAGGTCGTGGGTTCGATTCCCGACTGTGGTGGCGGCTTTTCTGATGGAGGCGAAAAGCTTAAACGCCCATGTGTACGAGATTTCGGCGCAAGTTAAAGATCTCCTCGGGGTCAAAATTTAGCCGGAGCCCTCCACTACGGTGCGTGTTATCGCCTGCGCTGTGTCGGCGCGTTAATCCCTAGAATCAATCAATCAACCGACTGAGCGAGCGCAGAAGCAATGAGAAAAGGAAGAAATCGGAGAGGGGCGTCCACCGAACGGTGTGGTGGTGTACGACACTTGCTGCCACAGCGTCATCGCTCTCACTGCCTTTCTATGACACATGTCTCATGCGGCACCACCAAGGAGCGCCCGCACACTGACACTTTCGGTGGACGCTGTTTCGTTCTCCGCTAAACAAAACCACCTGAAATTTCGGCCGGGTGTACAAACACGATTTGCAACATAATGACCGCTGCTCCATTGTGCGGGGCTAATCCTAGCCACGTCAGGTGTGCACGGAAGGTTCAAACTTGCTTTGCAACATGTTGGAAGGCTGCGGCCGTGCGCTCCGGGGTAGGAGCAGAGCATCGCACGGCGCCGTGCTTTCGCTGGTCATTGTTTATTGTTTATTGGGTGGTGCCCACTAACAGCACTAGGCCTTCTTGGGTGGTGCACACAAAATGGATAGGGCGACACACAGATAAACAAACGGTAAAACATGGAGACTGGTTATGAAGTGCAGGGGTCACAAAGTACATAGTACCACCGCACACGCGCGTGCTCGCAGGCACGCACACGCACTCACACACACGTAAGCACGCACGCATGCGCGCACGCACGCACACACACACACACACACACACTCAATTTATGCATTTAAGGAATTAGATTACAGTCAGTTACATTAGCACGCGCTGAGACAGGGCTTGCGACAAGGTATACTGCAAAGTACATTGGCACACACGCAAGTTCAGTACAATCCACCGTCGTAACTTAATGGGGAACATGGATACTGGAAATAAGTACATTTAAAGCAAAATTTATATGTATGCACGGCACATACGCTCGTGAGTGCGAACAAAACATACATACACGCATGCCCACACGGGTGCATGTGAAGGTGCAGGCAAATGCGCACGTGCATGCATGCACACACACGTGCAGACAAGTGCAGCAAATGCGCACGTGCATGCATGCACACACACGTGCGGACACACATACATAGGTACACGGGAGTATGTGTACGGCAAACGGTGCAAGTGTAGAAAATGGGAATGGAACGAAAAACACGAACACGAGATAACTTCTATACCATACTGAAAGGGCAACAGCGGCTTCAAATGCATGCATTTTTCAGGGCGCGTTTAAAAGAGTTAACATTGCCGTAAAAGACGTCCAAAGATGCACGAAAGTCATCATTATACACACGTTGCACACGGCACACTGGAGACAGCATCTCTGAGGTGATCACATCAAAGCAAAGGTGGGGGCGGAGAGCTCGAATTGGTGCCCTTAGCCGAACAGAGCTCACTAATTTCGGGCTGTCGAATCTGGAGTGGATACACTTGAACAAAAACACTAAATCGCGGTTTGTGCGTCTAGATTGCAGTTCTTCGAGCTTCAGCCGCTTGATGACATCCTTGTAAGCGTATTTCTCATGTAGGGTGTAGCGGCGAGAGAAGATGCGCGTGAACCTTTTCTGACCCCTTTCCAAGCGCAAAGACGACGACGCACTCATGCAGTTCCAGACTGCCGATGCAAACTCTAGCTTTGGGAGTACAATGGCTTTGTACAGAGCAAGGAAAAACGAACCTCCTGAGAAGTCCCTTGTTGCACGAGAGATAGCGCCCAAAGTCCGAAGAGATGAGCGTGCGAGGTAGTTAACATGCGGTGTGAATCGTAGTTTTGAATCCATCAGAACGCCCAAATCACGTGTTTCGCTTACTCTTCTTATCGTCAGAGAGTCGAGGTGGTATGGGAAGGTTAAAGGAGAGGTTTTTCGAGTGTATGTAATTGTAACAGTCTTCAATGGATTCAAATCCAAGTAGTTAGTTCTGCACCAGAGGGAGATTGCTGGTACGTCGCGTTGAAGCTGTGCGCACTCGGCCTGTGATCCCACTGCGCGATAGAGTTTCATGTCGTCTGCAAACTGCAATAGAGATGAATGCTTTATAATTAACTGCAGATCATTCAAAAATAAGTTAAACAATAAAGGACCGAGAATAGAGCCCTGGGGAACCCGGGACGGTACAGTGAAGCTGCGAGACTTAGCACCAGCGTACTGAACAAAGTTTGTTCTCTGTTTGAGGTAGGTTGCAAACCACTCGCAGAACGCAGGAGCCAAGCTATAAGCAGACAGTTTTCGAAGGAGCAAATCATGGTTTACGCGGTCTGAAGGCCTTGCTGCAGTCGAAGTAGATGGCATCTATTTGTTGGCGTGAAAGTATGTACTTGCTGGCGTCACTTAGGAAGCAGGCAAGGTTTGATTCGACGGACCAGGCAGGTATAAAACCGTGCTGATTACTATGAATGAGGGGCCGGACTTGGGACAAGAGATAACGGTGTATTACTTTTTTGAAAACGTTTGAGAAAGAACAAAGGAGAGATATTGGTCGATAGTTCTCAGGCACCGAGGCATTTCCGGACTTATGGAGAGGAAAAACAACGCCGGGTTTCCAATTTGTCGGAAAGTGCCACTCTTCAAGCGAGAGACAAAAAATGTGGCAGAGCAACGGCGCGAAAATGGCAGAGCAGCCTTTTACAATGAAGCATGGGATGTTATCATGGCCTGAGGATTTTTTCGAAGGTAAGCTGCGGATAGCAGCCGTGATATCCTCAGCGGTTATGTTGGGCGTGTGTATGAAATCACCTATCTGCGCGAGCCGAAGCAGGAAGCCGCTGTCGCGTGACGAGGAGTACGCGGACAAGAAGTGCTTTGTGAATATTTCAACAATGCTGGCTGGGTCGGAAACGATGGTGTCGCCATCCTGCAGAGTAATGCGTTAAGGGGCCTTTCTTGTGCGCGTGCTAAAGATCCGCCAGAAGTCGCTCGGGGATCGGGTAAGCGAAGATTCCGTGAAGTCCGAAAAATGTTTTTTGTAGCGAGCGAGCAGTACTTTCACAAGTGAGCGCTGTTCTTTGAAGTTAGTGTCGGCGGACGTGTCGTTTTTAGCTTTCCTTATTTCGTGGAATCGACGCTTACTGCGCAGCGCGCTGCGGAGTTCTTTGCTGAACCAGAAAGGGTATTGATGAGGGCGCTTAGACTTTTTTAGAAAAGCTCGTCCATTGCTTTTTGGACAATTTTTGTGAGCAGCTGCACCGCTGCGTCTGCATTATGCGATGTGTACACTGGCTCCCAATTCGTCTCCTGGAGCGTTATGTAGAGGGCAATATATTTGCCACGGGGAAAATCAAAGAATCAGGTCTCATTCTTTCATTTTCCATCTATGGGAACACTTCATGAGGCGCACCAGAAATGCAGCTCGATCGGGAACACTGCAGCTCGCATTTTATATTAGGGAGTTTAGTAATTGTTGGGACTTCATCGCTGCTTGCAGACGACACTGATCATCATCATTCATGCTGCTTTTCACGAGCTGCTGCATGGTCGCGTGGCGGCGCTGGCTCGCGCCCTTCTTCTTCAAGATTCCATTAAAGCCTTATCGTATCACGACGTGTCGCTAACCTTCCTGAGCATCGCGCCGCAGTTGGAGGACCCAGAGGTACAACAGTAATCGTCGGGACATTTTGGATGCCCTTCCCTTCTTCTGTTTATTTTTCTCAGTCTTTTGTTAACTGCACTGTCTCCGTTAGCTGCCGAATGCGCAACTTGCCTAAGGGGTATCGGTAGATGCTAGGGGGAAAATAGTTGGGAAAGACGTGTCAGCGGCAGTTAGGAGGAGCCCCGGAGCGGCGCCGCGTAAATCGATCACATCGGAACGAAACCTAAGGAGGTTAGATATATACTGCTTTGCAGGAAAACTCAAACAATACACTGGCGACGAAGCAGCAGTCAACCACGCGACGTACACAGACGAGTGTCGGTAATCGAATACCGCGGCGTCTGCCCAGGGCGTATTGATCTATCAACTCTGTTGTTTCTCGAAACGTCAGATTACAACAACAAGAGCTGAGATGACAGAAGAATAACCTAGACTAGTGAGGTCAGGGCCAAACCCGGTCGATATCAAAATATTTACCCCGTGAGCCATAAAAATAAAGAAAAAGATATATACTTTTTTATTAAAACGCTGACAACAAGGCCGGGCGATGCCGGGTGGTAAAATCAAAACAAAATTATTCCAGAAAATTCATGGTGCACGGTATTACACTACTTTAAGAACGCGTCGTCCGGATGCGAAAATAAAAAAAACACTTGAAACACACACAAAAACTAAGAATCTTGCATAGTAACACATAAGGCGGACGACGTAGACCGCTTGAGACCGTGTGCATCGTCATGATGTGCCCGACTCACTGTCGGGGACAACATCGCAGAAGGTTGGCCAACGTGTAGTAGGATTCTGTAGGGACCATAGTACGTCTCCGTAGCTTCTCACTTAGTCCGCGTCGTCGAATGGGAGTTCGAGTTCACACACAATCATATGAGTGATAATAGGCGAGCCCACGTCAGTGGTTCTAGCGTCCGGCATATGCCAGCTGCGGGTCCTGAGTACGTACGCGGCTGGACTGTCGGGCTTCCTTCGCACGCTGCAGGTATCATCGGACGTTCGCGATAGGGTCGTCGTAGTCTACGTGTGGCAGCACGTTGTCGAGCATCTACGTTGGCTGTCAACCGCAGACAAAATAAAATTGAGTCAACCACCTAGATTCCTGTAAAGTCGCATAGTTTTGCAAAGGAAACATAATGGAGTGTTTCGCCGCATGTTTTATGCTCAATGTTAACATTCATAGACATCCTATAGGCCATTTTCTTGTTTACACATTCGGTAAGTCCTTTGTCTGAAGGTTATATGCCGCGGACTCCACGCCGGCACAGGATTGTTTGGCCTAACTCAAGGTGTGTACCTTGACCGGTGATTTGCGCTCCAGCCTTTTTCCGGCAGCCGCGTTCGGCCTGTGTCCAAATGTTGGCCTTTTGGCCGTATACAGCTGTACCCCCATGGCGGTCCAACGGCCAGTGTGCGTCCGCCAGTCGACTGGCTTACGTTTGCATGGCCCATTCATTCATTTTATAGCTCACAATGTACTAACAAGAAGGTGATAAGGAACACCGTCAAATGCTTTTTCCAGTAGAAGGAAATACAGTCCAAAAACTTTAGGCTTATCTATTGCTATAGCCAAACCGAGCGTGAACTCAACAAGCTGCGTTGAGCACGAAAACCTGAGAAAGTTTGTGTTTGCAAGAATGCTGGCTATTAGGTTTAACCACATGAGACATATTCCAAGTGTACCTAAGCTCACCTTCAAACACCTAAACTAAAACCAATCGAGCTTTGTCATTGGCAAAGCTCTGTTGTTATCGCAAATTTAAAATAACACTTTTTCTAAATAGGCAGTCATAAAGTTCTATGAAGTAGCATAGTGCAGAGCACAAAGTTGATCCTACCATTGCACGAGCTTAGCCTCTTCTACGTCATAGTCTTACAGAGACCAGTCTTCTTTCTACCTATATTGCCTGGACTCCGGACTCATATTGCCTGGACCCAGACTCATGCCATTATTCAGCTGTACTCCGGTTACTGAAAGAATGACGTACAACCTGAGACCATACGTAGGCTGGACTCCTGATGAACACCGGTTGCCAAATATTCTGCGGCCGCTCGCTTGCCGTTTTAACCCGAGGATCGCTAAAACAAAAAACCTGATTCTGAGCCCGTACGTCGGGCAATCTCCTTTATAACGGTTGCTTGAAGAAAACGAATATTCTACCGCAAGACGCGTGGTTCATCGTTGAAAGAGCGAATGCACAGCAGCCGCGCTCCGGCTGGTCTCCTTTTGAATGCCCACTGCCGCGAGAATCCGGATATTCTTTGGCCGGTCGCTTGCCGTGTTTCGGCTGAACACCGCCTCCCGCAGAAAAAATGGACGCTCTGAGGCCGTGCTTCGGCAGTTCCCTTTCTCAACAACGCTGCGAAAGTGAAATAAATATCGGTCAGCTGGGTACCATTCATCATGCGTCTGCACAAGGGCGGCCGCAGAAATACGGAAGCGCTGGTGGCCGAATGTTGGGCGTTCAACGTATCATCAGTGCCTGCCAGAACGTGGATGCTGGATGGCCCAGGCAGCACAAAACCATTCGGCCCAACTCAAGCCGATGTACTTTGGCCAGTGATTATCCATCCCGCCTTTTTCCGGCAGACGTGCACTGCCCGTGTGCAAATTTGGGACTTTCGGCCGTAGAGTATAGTACTCCCATGGCTATCCAACGGCCAGTCTGCGTCGGCCGGTCGGCCGGCTTACGATCGTACAGCCGGATTCCACCCATGCCCTTCCGGCCATTCGAGAGCAACCCCGTGTGCGGGCCGAAGTACGGCTGAAGTACGGCCACCGGAGGTCAGGCGAGATGCGGTTGTAGAACTCCAGCCGGTATAGAGCTGCCGGAAGTGCGGCCATGCTACGGGCATTGGTGTTCACTCACAGTACCATAACTGTACTCAGGCCGGTGGACGACCACTGAATGCAGCGCAAGCTGATGACTCAGTCGCTCTGAGCAACGGCACAAACCCCCAAATTTGGAAGAACTTATAGTTGTGCGAGTAAATCATGTTGGTAAATAAAGAGGGACTTAGCGAGAAAACAACACATGCAGAAAGGATGCCACAAGCGGAAGCTCTCAACTAACTTTTATTAGACAGAGCACTCACAGACAAGTACACTTGTCTTCTGGTCACTAATTCACACTTTCGAACGTTCTCCAACTATATCATCAATCAAAGAGAAGTTTATTTTTCGCTATATATACAACGAAAAAAGGTGGTCCGAGAAAAAAGCCGCACTTTGGCAGCTTGACGAAGCTCCATCCACCCGTACACAGCAGTGGTAGGTGCGAGAAAAAAAGCAGAAAAGAAAAGAAGGGAAAAAAAGAGGAAAACGGAAATAAAGAAGAAGGTACACGAAAATACGGATTGTAAAATTTGTTTAAAATTTCTATAAAAGACTCGCCTAAAAATTTCACCCTGGGTACAACACAATAAAACCGCGATGATGCACGTAAATGTACATTTCACACGTCCAAATTATAAGTAACTCACTCGTGAAGCGAAGCATTCTCTTCACCGCGGGAGTAAAGAGGTATATATAAACATTATATATCCACATGCACACATATACATACACACATGCGCATACCCACACAGACATAGCAGACACACATATATATGTATACATATACTGCAGATGCCGCAACTCACACGCCATACAAAGAAGCAATATTGGAGAATGACACAGGGCGCAAAACTCACAGCACAGCAATAAACAAGCAATAACCAACCAGACAACAAATGAAACAAGGGCAGTAAGTGAGTATCGTAACAAGGTCATGCTGCTTGCGGTACAGCAAAGTATATTGAGGCATTATACATTCTTAGAAACATGCGATGGAAGCATTACTTGGTAAAAATAAAATATGACATATTGTGCTGACAAATGCCCTCACAAGAACAATGCAAAAATACCTTTACGAGGCATGTTTAGGATGTCTATTCGTTTTACATCCAGGTAGTTTAGTGTAGCGGGTAATGCGTGTCGAATTCGTTCCGTCCCGTACGTAGTACGAGAAAATGGTATCTTCCATGGTGGTCTGTAGCGTAGAGGATATATATTATTCTGTATATTGAGGTGAGCATGGTCTGGAAACATGTACAGCCTTCCCTGGACGGCGCTTTCATTTTGCGCTTTCATTATCGCATGTTTTTCAAAAAGTGGCGCTGTGGGCTGTAGGTATGAAACATTTTCTATAATACAAATAGCTTTTTTCTGGAGTAAATAAATTCTGTGTAGGTTAGATGAAGTAGTTTTAGCCCATACTTGTGCGCAGTAATAGAGTCGTGAATAAAAAAGCGTGTTGTAGAGGAGCTTTTTAATCCTACATGGTAGCAATTGCCTCTTTCGGTTTAACATCCCGATTATTTTGCTGAGCCTGACGACAAATTTCTAACGTGGTCATTCCACGACATGTGCTGGGTAAAAGTACCGCGGCGCGTTTTTATAGATTTTTCTACCGTAATACTGAAGGGACCTGGAGTAATTGTGTCTAGATAGGATACATCGGTATTTTGGCATCGTATACCAAGTGTAGCTGCACTCAGCATCGCACACAACCACTAATTTAAAATCCACGCTTCGTCGTTGACTAGGCTCTGTTTTATGGTGAATATAAGATAACACTTGCTTTTAAATAGGTGGTTATAAAATCAGACCCAAAAACAGGGCACGAAGTCAAGCCTACAAGAGCACCAGCTTAGACTCTGATATATTTAGTACAAAGAACGTAATGCAACATCGTTTTTTGCCGCATTATTACCAGAAGAATTGCCGGAAACTTGCGCTTTTACTCGCCCTTGCCTTTTTTTGGTGAAGATTCGTTGACATGGCGCTGATTCAGCTCCTGCGGGGTGACCGCTTTCTCGACGTCCTTGTAGGCTAGTTATTTTCGGGGAACCAATCCATTCTCGAGTTGGACATTTCTTCCTTGGCGATGGCTGCAATGCTCTTAATTTCTCGAGGGGGCGAATAGCCCCGAGCTGATGTATCGATGAGCCAGGCGGGCGATGCGGGGTAGCTCTTACTGGCGAGGCTTAGCTGAAACATCGGTGTGGCACAATTTTCTTGTGGCAATAAATGGCATTCCGATGGCCTAAAAGGTTAACTGGTAATGTCCAGTGGGTCTTTGAACCTTCTCAGTTCACCTAGTGCCACTCATTACTACTTGCAAAACGAAGTTTGTTGGTTTAAAGCGTATAAACACCGAGCGGATAAAACACGCGTCTCCCTCGATCGGCGTCTAACGGCTTTTTCCTCGCCGAAGAAAAAACCCGACGTGAGGCGGCTGGTTTGCTTCTAAACAGCATTTGTGCATGGGTTGTCGGCTCCCAGAGGCCTGCCTTTCTTCGGTTGTAGACCGCTTACTGAAACAAAAGAACTGATAACATGAGACCTTACTTCGGCTGGTCTCCTTCAGAACACTGGTTGCCAAATATTGTGCGGCCGTTCGCTTGCCGTAATTCGACGGATGACTGCTAAACGAAAAAAACATGCACATTCTGGGGCCGTACGTCAACCGGTGTCTTTTATAAAACCGGTTGTCCGAATAAAACGAATATTCTGCTGCCAGATCGACGCGCGGGTTAAAATAGAAAGAGCGAAGTCACGGCAGACGCACACCCGCCAGTCTTCTTTCGAACACCAACTGCCACAATATACTGTGGTCGGTAGCTTGCCGTGCAGCGGCTGAACACTGCTTCCCCCAAAAAAAACCGGATGCCCTAAAGCCGTACCTCGGCCATTCTTGTTCTTAACATCGCCTGCCGAAAGTAAACTATATGTCTGGCAGCCGGGCACCTGCCGTTGTTTGTTGGAACACGGGCGACCGGAGAAATTCCGATGGACTGGAGGACGTACACTGGCTGTTCAACGTATGATCAGTGGCGTGCAGAACATTGGCGCTGGCCGGACATGCCAAAAAACGGCCGTAGACTCAGCGGTCTTAGCAGACACTTTCTTCACTACCTGGGGAACATGCCAGTAGGCGGCCATAAACGGGCCTGTCGTGGGACACAGTTGTCGTAGAGCCGACGAAGCTTCCGCTGATTCGTGTTGCTGTAATGCAGGGTGCGTTGCATGAGCTTTGCAGTGGATATCCCTCCGAAGTCCGTGATTGGTACTTCAAAGGTGCCATGTCAGAGCTCAACTTCATAAATAAACAAACCTCGCCAATTCTGAGCAGTCCCCTTTTGAAGAGCCTCGGCATCTGCATTGCCCGTCCCGTAGTCGGTTACTGCGACAATCCAGTTGTTCTCAGATTGTGACGTAGGTAACGGGGCTAGAAGGTCCATTCCCTCTGTTTTAAGGGCCTCGATTGGATGGCGATCGGTTGGAAAAGTCCGGCACATCTTTTCAGCGCCGTTTTCGGTCTCTGGCAGGCGTGACACAGCCCTATGCAGTGGGATATATTCGATATAAGAGGGCTTATGGAACTTCGCCTTGACTTTGGTAATGGTGCATGCTGTGTCTAGATGTCATGAATACAGGTAGTCGTTACACGCTGCCAAAAGTTTGCTGTGAAGTTCTGCGCGAATGATAACGAGATCATTTTTTCTCATTCCTGGGTTGAATGTTTCTTTCAAGGCTGGATGCAGGTGAGCTGCGTTTGAAGGCAGTTGGCACGTTGTCGTTGCATCGTTCAATGTTGTAGAGCATGATACGGAACTCAAGGTCGGCACGCTGCGGCGCGGCTAGGTGGCTAGCTATCACAACTCTGAAAAATGCGCTGTCTTCTACAGACACTTTTGGTGGAGAGTCGATGGGTGTGCTAGCCACCCTCGGCCTCGGAGGGTTTTTAGCATGAAATGAACCCTATTGCAACATCGAATTCTTGCAGAAGGTAAGCTCCACATAGCGAGGCGGGCATAGGGGTTTTAAAGTTTCTCGCCTGCATAGCAAATGGTGCTTCGGCATTACCTTGAACGGCCCCCCGCACCCATAAGGGAGAAATTTTGAAATGTCCCATATATTAGCGAGGCTCTCTTTCACCGGGGCTTTGCAGTTTTTCTTTCTTCGACAAATCATGCCTGGCATAGGCGATTACTTTTTGGAAACCGCTTTGCCTTCGTGCGGGGACGGCACAGAAGCCTATGTAACTGGCGACCATGTGATTTCTGTTTCGGCGTATTCGTTGAATTGAGCGAGCACATGTGGGCTGTACAAGCGTTGTTCCAGCTAACAGAATGCTTTTTTGCGCGTTTCCCCAGCTAAAACCACTGCTAAGTTTTGTTAAGCTCGTATGTGGAGCTGCATGCAGTGCGTGTGGAGGTTGCGACGAAGCACCGGTAGGGTGGGGAAATTCCGAGCAATCATCGCACGCCCTCCTTATTTTTCGGTCTTGTGAACGTGGAAATAGCTGAAGTTCTGGCCCCGTAGGGAAGGAATCCCGTGATGGGGACAACGTGGCCCAAAATAGCGAAGTGGTCCTTTTCTGCCTGCAGTATTAACCAAGACATACGAATGGGCTCGAGTACAGACTCCAACTTTGCAAAATGTTCGTAGAAAATCGGAGCGAATAATACAACGTCGTTCATTTATTGAGGTCATGTACCACAGCGTGCATGACTCTTTCAAACGTTGATAGTGCTGTGCACAGCCAAAACACCATCACCTTTAGTTCGCAAAGCTGTGGTTATGAATGCAGCCTTCCGTCGGTCTTTTTCGTCCATCTCAATTTGCGGTACCCGTCGTCAAATCTATCTAAGAGAAGCACTTAGCGTTGTTTAGGTGGTCAATGGTATCAACTCTTCTCTTCTTGGCAGTGGGTACACATTCGTTTCGGTGAATTTGTTTTGTCACCGGTAGTAAACGGAGAGCCTAATGTGCCATATTTTTCTTATCGGCTACAACCTGCACAGCCTAGGGGTTTTCCTTGGCTGTATAATGTAGTCGCTGAGCATGTCTTCAACTTGTGTTGAAAACAGTTATTGTAGCGACGCAGCAAAGCCCATATATTCTTCGGTTTTCCTTGTTGCAGCACCGGGTTCACGTCGAAGGAATGAGGAAGCTTGAAGGCATCTTCAAGGCATCTTCCCCTGTTCAAATTCGGGGATTGCGATCACGTGACTGGCTCCCTCTCTTTCTTCGTGGAACACAACTGCACCACCGTTGCTGAGATGCTGGTACTGCTCTTTGAAATCATGGACCGCAACGTGGGATTGGCGTTGCCTAAAGAGCACATATGGCAGACACTCTCAGATAATGAATAGCAGCCTACCATTGTCACCGAAGAAGAAAGTGTACGACCGCTGCATCTTACCAGTACTCACCTACGGCGCAGAAACCTGGAGGCTCACTAAGAGGATTCAACTTAAATTGAGAACGTCTCAGCGTGCAATGGAGCGAAAAATGATAGGTGTAACATTAAGGGACAAGAAGAGAGCGGAGTGGGTCAGGGAACAAACACGTGTTAAGGACATATTAGTAGAGATTAGGAAAAAGAAATGGACGTGGGCAGGGCATGTAATGCGAAGGCAAGATACCCGCTGGTCATTAGGGGTTTGACCGGATAAATTGATCACAGTTGCCACAGGACCGTGGTATTTGGAGAATAATGAGAGAGGCCTTTGCCCTGCAGTGGGTGTAGATAGGCTGATGACGATGATGATAATGAAAGTGCACATTGCCTTTTACTACGGAGACACCGCGGTCGACGAGCAAAGTTTGGCCACCCCATACGATAGCGTCGACATCAGGGACAATATCATCAAACAAAGGCGATCATAAAGCTTGCGCAGGTTGTCAACGGGACGAGATCATCAAGTATCCCTATAGCAGCACGGTTTTCGGGGCTACATTCCGGTGTCATAAACTAATCGCAGGAAAAATGATCGACGCAGTCTGGAGATCAAGTATTGCAGTACTGTTCACCCAAAAGTATATTCGGAGAATAACGTCGCGGGAGCATTTAGGTAGAATGACTACCGCAGCTTCTGTCTGCGGTGACGTGCTATGTGTACCTTGGCCTTGGCGTTATGGAATGACCTCCTACTGGGCGTATGTGTGCACCGTCTCATCTGGCCGTAAGCTTCTTCATCTTAGACGCGAATAATGGGTTCATTAGTGTATAGTCGGCCTCGTATTTTTACGCTGGACTGCATCAAAGCCGTCGATGAACAACTAGCCATTGGACGCCGCCGCCGTCGCATTCCGGAGGTGTCGGGGAGTCCTATCTCTCGGCGTGGGCGTGTGTAGTCCGATACTATGCCCTGTCGTTGTCGTTGGCTTCTCAGCGGCAGGCTCTGTCACTGCGGATCGAGTGCTCTTCTCGATGTGTCGCTATCATCCTGTTCCGGAGTAACGTCAGTGTTAGATCTTGTGTTTCGGCTGAGGGTGTGTCGTGAATCACGCTATTCAATGTGTCCTTGCGGCGCATGAGGGTTTCGGGTTTTTTCTGTTGAGAAGCTTCACCTCTAGTTGCTGCCGCTTTTAGAGTCCCCTAAATAGGCTTGGGGATCTCCCGTGCGTTAAGACTGTGTTGCTTCGACGGCGTGGTGGTCAGTATGAGGAGGGTGAGGGCAAACGGCTGAACTGGCTGGCATACGTCTGTCTCAGACAAGTACTTCTCGACCTCACTTGGTCGTTGCCCGTTTAGAGGGCGCGGTGCATCGATGGATGCCGAGTTGTTTGTACTGGTAGGAGCGATAAATTTGACATTCTTTCTTGCAGTGGTAGCACAGTGGACGATGGTAGGGCGTTTGCCATACGTCGGTCTTCTTTGCTGCCGTGATTAGCACCACAGGGCAGCCTGGTAGAGGGAACGGTTGTATGGCGGCGCCTCCTAAATACAATTTAATTGTCGCCGGGGTCGACGCAAAGCGGCAGAGTACCTCATATCTTCTGCCTTGCTAGGTGCTTCCGACGTAGTAGAAGTCCTCAAAGGGTGTCAAATTCATTCCCGGACTGTTTCGCTCAGGGAGGCAACTTGGGGTTGCGGCGTAGTTGTTAAAAGTTCCCACAGCTCCTTCCTGACTACTGCGCGGGCTGTTTAACGTGGTGTATCTGTGGTAATACCGTAGCACCTATCGTCTCTGAAACCAGTGCATTGATTGTACGGTAGTACTTTTTCGTACGGTTTTGCAGCGTCTTCTCCATCGCTGCAGCCTCCCACATGAATTGGGGCGCTGTCTTTGGTGGTTACGAACGATAAAAGCGAATAGATTTAGCTTGACCACTCACATCAGAAACCTGAGCTCTTTTGCTCCATCATTTCTGAGTCCGCACGTCAAAAACATCGCATCATTTTTGGACGACTATATTCACTTCTTCTTTTGTTTGTGGCGTTTGAGTTTCAAGCAAAAGCGCAGCACGTTCTCCTCTTAACACGATAGTATACTCCCTAAAGACTCGCTCTCGAATTGAGTTCAGGTGGTTAAAGAGCTCCCATGGTTCCCGAACAAAGTTCATACTGCAGTTCTTCGTTGTCCCGCCTGTTGAAGATACAGTCGCGCTCTAACTTCTCCAACCATTCTTTGAGTCTACAGCGGGGCCTCCCCAGAATGATGGATGTTCCCGGGGCTGCTGCTGGGCGATTGGTGAAGTTGCTTCTTGCCCCATGGTGGCGGTTGCAGCGACAGTTCTCTTGGCTCGTTTTGGCAGGACACAAACCTCGCGCGGTAAAACTTGCAGTCCGCGACTGGCTCTAGTTAGACTGGCTTTGCGGCTCCCAAAGGATTTTGAAATCATCAAGGCGCGTGTTCCATAGCTCCACAAGATTTGACATAGACAAAGATGACGCAGCGGTATTAAAAAAAAAACAAGTGTATTGGACCGAGCTTGTACTTTCCTAACAATTCAAAAATACGCAGTCGGCAAAGGATCAATCAACAAAGTGACGTGCGCAGGCGAGTTTTGGTTAATCGTATACTGCGGCGACTGTACCGGGAGTATTTATCTTTCACCGCGTTTTTCTTGCGAACGCCGAATCGCAGCGAAAACACTGGAGATCAAATAAGGTTATTTCAGGCTAGTGACGTCAGGGTCAATCACCCTCGCTATCATATTACACAGTCAGGGCGGCATTCGAAAGAAAGGGAAATATATATGCTGTTTGCTCGAAACACTGATACCGCAGACGATCGCCGCCAGGTGGTTTAAACAAGATAGAAGTGTGCGAACAGAATGCATTTTTCGTGGTATTATGAACTGCGACCTGCATATGGAGTGACGATTTTAGTACCTTTCTGAAACTGCACTAGGACTGTTCCGAGAACACCGTTATTCTTAAATGTGTGCATTCCAGTTTAGGGGTCTGTGTTGAAGTGTCCTAGCATCGGGGACTTTGTGAGCCCGGCTCTACCTGATCAACTACGCTTCAGTGCTGCAGACGCCGAAAAAGGCTTGTCATCCTGCGTTAGAGAAGCAGTGGTTGAACTACACTTTAGACATTTTGAACGAGAGGCATTCACCAGGTATTAAGCCACACGACTCGGTGTACAGACGGTTTTCAACGGCCAAGTCATTGACACGGCGTCCCGCAGCCGCCGTGTCAATGACTTGGCGACATTATCGGATCGACTCACTAGTCTAAGACAGTCATCTGCTCAAATGCAGTGTGATATTCTTTTTATTTCAGAAAAATGTTCAGCAAAATGAGCTAAGTTAAATGCTTGTAGATTCCGAAGCCGTTCGCCAAAAGGTTACGACATGCTAAGTTTATACACGTAGACAAGGCTTTATTGGCATTTCGTGTCACAAAAAATGCCCACCATCCTTTATAGCATCACAGAAGCATTGGGGACCACCTGTAATTGATACTGTATGTCTCAAATAATAAGGACGGTATTCTTCCTATACCCCTTCTCGGCCTAAGTAAGCCACATCCTTACTACGTATGTAAATGAAGGAGCATATCCTTGCTTCAGGCAAACGATCGAAGGGTGAGTTGCAATACGAGGCAGGGGCAAAGCGTCTTTCTTAATGTTTTTGTAATTTACCAGTCATCGATACAAAAATTGAGAAACGGGCGGTACACGTTTTTTTCCACTTCTAATATTCAAGACGCCCACGGACTAGTTGATGATTACATATAGTTATTTTGCAGAAATTCTCTACCATGGCGACGAATTGTATTCCACTGTTTTAATGAGACTAGGTAAGGGTGCTGAAGAAAACGTCTCTCACCTTCCTGAAACTCCCTGCAGTAATTAGTGACTGCCACCAGCCTCACGTTCAAAAAGAGACCAAAAAATACTCCATAAGAGCAGTTCATGGCCCGGATGCCTAGAATTTTCGGTTTGGTTGTTTTCCGTTACTGTCAGCATTACCTGCTGGATGGAAAACATCAAACACGTTTTAGGAACTGAGGTTTGCTGCTTACCATCCATGTGCAACTCAAGCCAAGCACATTTTCCAGCATAGTTGTGTACTTTGTCAAGGTGCGCTACGGTAGTTCTTTAGGTGACGCGTTGTGGCACGTTCATGCAGTTCGTGATGAAAAAGTTTAGTCCTGTCTGAGGAGAATCGAACACGCCGCCAAATACGCAAACGTTTCGCTTAAGCAAGAGGAAAACTTTGCCTTCGTGGATCCCGCAGATAGCAGTGGCTTGCCACTCTAATGCCACAAACACGGGGGCCTGGGGTGCAGTATTTGGGCTCGCAGCCAATGCGTAACGCCGGTCGACGTTTTTTCTGTTCATTGTTAACCTCTACCTGGATAGCAAACCTGACACATAACTCTGGAGTCTAAATAATGGCGCCGAATCCGTGTATTGGTTCTTACCCTACTAAAAGCTGTTTTGAACACTATTAGAGGCATAGTCAGCTCTAAAAACAATATGCACCCCGCATCTTCATTTTAGCGGTGCATAAGCTAACCTTTTTTACCAAGACAAGCAGCCATACGAATCTGTGTACCGTGTCATCGCTTGGTAACTTTCTCATGACAACTGGCTAGCTGGCTACTGATCACAGAAAACTAGGCCCCGTATGCACCAGGAGCCATAAAAGGGTCGATATAAACAGTAAACGAATTTTCGGTCCCAACCATGTCACTGTTATAATGATATGTGGAGGCGTTACATGGGTCGAGTCTTCTGTGGTGCTGGTACCATAATCGGGTGTGTGTTGTGGTTGTGGGTTTGTTTGCAGAAATAATGGGGAGGTAATACATAGCTGAGCAGCGGAGGGTGCGTAGCAATCTGGGAGGGACAAGAGAAGACCGTAAACAGATAGGCCAAAATGGTTCCTTTTCTAAGCGGTAAATTAACCTGGCGTGGCCAGCACCCGCTGACCTATTACGGTGGCAATATGCCGTAGTTAAAGAATACCTGAGTAAACCACTTATAAAAGCCGGAACAAGAGTAATATTTATAACCTTTTACGCTTGTAATATTTTGTTACAAGTGACTAGTAAACATGTTTTGTGTAAGTTATTCCCTAGCGGCATATATGTGTCTCATATTTGTGGTAGATGCACGCTTTCTGCTGTAAGCAAGTATGTTAAGGTGTGGGTGAACTAGCAAATCCCTCACATGTAACTTGTAACACTGCGCAGTTGTGAATCTGCGCAAGAGGTTATATTTTCAGAATGGTTTCGTTTAAGCTCAAAAATACTTCTATAACATGACCTATTTTATGGCGTAGAACAATAGTTTTCGGCTCCGCTTTCTATCAGAGGATGTATTGCTGTTGAAGGGGAGGGTGATTTTAATTTCGGAAATGGAGCTCTATCCAAGCTTATCAAGAATTTGTTTTGTTTTCAAATATTCTCCTCTTTTTACAGCCGCGAATAGAGGTAAGTCTTCTCTTTATATTTCCCTGTTATGGAAGTTTTGTATTATGTGTTGGTGCTTTTATGCCTGTAATGGCGAGTTACTCTTGTTACTGGCAGAAAGCTCGGTAATTTTGTTATTTCAACCTGATGAGTAATTTTAATTGTACAATTCGTTCCGGTTTCAGCTTATTAGAAGTCATTGTGCAAATAACTACGTAACAGAGATGCGGGAATACCTTATTCTGAATATTTTAGAAAAAGCCACAATTTCGAACTTCCACTCAGAAGAGAGTAGCGGGCGGAACAAACTTGTTACCTACACACAAAGCTGTGTCGGTTTCAAAACGTCAATGAGAACGGAGGGAGAAGCCAAATTTGAGTAAGATGAAAGTGAAACCTCATTTGACACTTCCAAAAGCCGTAATTCTTACTGACTCTGTCGATGGAAATGCGAATACAGTGGCGTGCGCGGTATAGGTGATTTACTAGATGTGAAGCGCGGGTCTGTCTCTGCGACTAACGATGCCACTGACGATGACGACGAGTATAAGGATGCCGATTTCCGAGGAAGTGCAGGTCTGCACCGTAAGCAGGAGTTGACAACGGCGTTCGCGCCATAGCCGCCCAATCACCGCTAAAAAATGGGGGCCTTGAACTCAGCCTTCTAAGTGGTGTCACGTTGCCTTATAATGGACCAATTTTTCTTTAACCAAGGTTTTGCTCTTTGCACTGTGAAGATGTGAAACTTTTATAAACGCTGGAGGTCTTTCCAGCATGTGATTATCAGGCGAAAATACGGTAGGAAAATGCATTTGAAAAGAGAGGTGTTAGGAACTTGTTTGGGTCGGGTAAAAGATTCAGAGGTGAATAAATAGGTGTTCCCCAACAATAGGTTTATTTCAAAAGGTAAAAAACACGTTTTGGCTCTCATACGGAAGTGGAAGGGACTTAAAAGCTGAACTGAATGAAAGACTAAAATGTTTTTGGCTATAAAAGTATTTACAGTGTTGGCCTATAAAAAAAAAGACAAACACGTACGGTCTCAAAGCGACATGGCTCGTGAAGTATACGTGTTAAAATACATGCCATCGATACGTTTACATAGTGTCCACGGTGCTACGCTTCATAGAATAAAGAAGAGGGGAATGTGGTCAATTAACATTGTACCCTTGTTTGAAACAGCTCGACTGGCCGCCATCTGCGTTGCCTTTTTTGCATGTAGTTCTGTACTAATGTAATTGATTGACAAGCAGTCGTGAGGTTTTTAAGGAGGCACTGGATAAAACTGTATAAAGTCGGGTGCTTTCGGGTCACCCCGTGAGACACCATGCATTCTACACCAGTTCCCCACTCCAACCTCCACATGTATATCTTCTTGTTCAAATTAACACTTCGTGCTACTTCAAAATGTGCAATTTGGAACATTATGGAGAGGCGAAATCACTGATCTGGAGGGCATCGCCATTCTTGGAATCTAACTAGAGCGCACGCCACGCAAATTTTCTAGTAACGCCCCACACGCAGCTAATATGTGGTTAACCGGAAGCTCCGCCTTTTAATTAATGTAAAGCTTTGTGCGCCTGACTTGTCCCTAGGTAGTTCAGTCACAACATTTTGCAAGACAGGCCATTTGCACGGTGGATTTCCACCAAAGCATATCAAGTCAAAGATGGTGTTCCGAAAACCAGCGGCTTAAGAAAAGAAGGCATCCCAAGGTCGTGAGCGAACAAGTGTTACGTTATGAAGTCGACACCTGTGCTATTGCGCTATTCATACGCGGTATTAAGACGAAGATTTTTTATCCCTCACTCATGGCGATGTAGTTAGGACAAAATTCGCTGCAGCGAACTCTCCCTTACCGAAAGAGATTTTTCGGGGGCATTTCAGGCACACCATAAAAAGACAATGAAAGGTGTTCTTGGCAAAAAAACGCTATACAGTATAGCACTTAAGCACACATTTGAATTTGTTCTAAATAGCTGCAGATAATGAACGTTCCAACCTCGCATTGACGTCTCGTAGCATTACTTTGGTTTTTTTGCGCGGGCATTGCCTTTAGCCTTTGAGTACGATTGGCTTAGCCTTCAGCCGTTTCCATTTTACAGCTTGTGAGCTATTTATGCAATCGAAGCTATATAGCTTGGCCGTGAAAACGCACCTCACATTTACTCCCACTTCGCAACTCTACGCTAGACCAATATATCATTCATCATAATGGGATGCCCGGGTACCCTGAGAGGTGAAGCTTCTGCAAGGGGAACAGACAACCAGTGGAAGTAGAGATGCTTTTCAAGGGTTAAGGCTACGACAAGAGCCTTTGCTGGATGAATAGAGGTTTATTTTTTTATCTTTCTGGGACTTTTTAGATACTTTTAGACACCTATTATTTATCTTTCTTGGAAAATGTGTGCCGACATAGTTTTTGTTTAGGCAATGGCGCTCCTAAAAAACAGGATTTTATTTTCCTGCTTGAGTATTTAGTCGAACGGGGGTTAGAGATCTGTGCACCTCACGGACGGGCAGGAAAAGGTTCAAGGTCTGTTCTTTCGAGGAAGTTGCTAACAGGAAAAAAACAGCCGGAAATTCATCCTCGCAGTGGCGTAGACTTCTTATTTTTTCGGGGGGAGAGGGGGGGGGGGAGACCTGGAGTGCACCTCGAAGCGGCGAAGGGTGGGGGGATGAAGCGGTGGGGGGGTCCCTATGAGGTGACACGTCATCTACACACTACAAAGACGCTACCACTAATCATCATCATCATCATAACGGGCACCTGCAGCAGTGAGGGCCTTTTACATTGTGTCGGCTAACTACGAGGTGTCCCCAAATAAGACGTCCCGCAAATCTATGAACCGTGATTTTCAGCGGTTTGACGCATCCAGTAAAAAATTTTTTGAATACGTTATTTACTGCTCACATTTATTTAAAAATATTGCATGACTGAACCATCAGCACAAAAAAAACGAGTCGATTTGGTTTTTCTTTGAATGGGCAGTTCGGGGGTAAAAAGAAAGGGACACGAGAAAGGGACACGAAAGGGGCGCTACGCGCTGCTATGTTCATTTCCCTTAAGAGCCCCCGAAACGGGTCTGACTTTGACCACTCATTTTTGTATCCGTGTGTGTGTTGTGCCAGAGCCCCCGAGACAAATTCGCTGCACCTGCCGACGTTCCAATGGCGGGGTTGATTCGCGCCTAGGCCAAACCGCCCGCGTCAGACGTGCCGCGACTTTGCGGGAAAGGCGCCGCCGAGTCTGCTCTCCCTTTCCCTTCGCGACGGCTGGACCAAATCATGCCTGGGACGAACTAATCCCCGCGGACGCGCAGCAAGTACCGCCTAGAGACGCCGCCGCAGAGTCGCCTTCTCTTTCCCGGTAGTGGCGGCTCGGCTGACGCAATCGCTTTGCCTCCATTCGCCAGATTCATAATGCGGTCAGTGATAGCTCCGACTGGAGGCATTGGAACTGCACGCTGCTGCAACGGAACCCTGGGGGTATAAAACCAGCCCGGAAGCAGCGGTGGTGCGGCGGCATCTCATCGAAGGCCCTGAGTTGATAAGTGCCATCGCGCTTGTCTTAGTCATGTAACGCTCTTGCTACCTTTGTATATATTGTATATAAATGCCGCTTCAAATAACCGTCAGCTCGGCTATTTCGTCGCTATGGTCTGCGCCGCATTGATAGCAGACACGGCAGGTCAACGTCGCCACCTGAGCTAGGATGGCCCAGTCCCAGCAGTGCATGTGTATGTGTTTTGGAGGCTTGGAGCGGGTATCGCTCGCAGCCGACGGCCGCAGTGAACCCAGTTGCTGCCGGGACTTGGCAGCCGTTACAGCACTGTCCAACTGCTCTGGCGTGCTTTGTTACTTCGAAAACAAAGTTTGAAGACAGGCTTTTCGGAGGCGTGATAGCCTGCACTGACGTCACTGTATTCCCGTGTTGGTGCGTTGGTTGCACAGTAGAAATCTGCAGCTCTTGGTTCGAGAAGCACTGATGAAGCTGAGAACTATCCATAAAAAAGTGCGGTGGCGTTGTTATGCGAAAGCAACATGTTTTACGAGATGTTCCATGACGCGAGCTAAAGGTAAAAACCCAACGTCTGGCGTTGCCGTGAATCATATAAAACGGCCCTTTCACGAGGACTTCCACAGTGCGAGGTTAAACTCGGCACAAGTTGCTAGCGAGGAGTGGTCGCCCCGCCAGTAAACAGCAGATGAAGGTAGGGGAAGAACAACCACCGAAATTCACCGTCGTCGTCAGCTTCATCATTATACGGTGCATAAAGGAGAAGCAGCGCATCGGGTTGCCATTCTAAAGCAAATGCACCAAGCAAGCAGCTCCTCCAGCAGCAAGGTGCCAGCGCTATTCGACAAAATATGCGATGCGAAATAAGGTGTCACACGCGTTCGATTGGGCATTATGATGTCCGATTAACAACCCACAACCTGCACGGTGGGGCTATTAGCTCACTTGTAAAGGACATCACGAGGACATAGACCTACCAAACTTGAGCAAAAAGTTTCAAAACGGGAGCCTAATAAAACCATGTGGTTGACACAAACCATGCAGTGAATTTGACGCGAATCACGTAAACTAACTGCGACTGTTTAAACGAGCGGTTACGCTCACGAAACGACTCTAGAGCATGACATGCATCTATGGAAACTGCTTAGACCGGAAAAGAGCGACTTCGGTGCGCGTAGTGCATGCATTCTGAGCAGCCCCCACCGCGTCCCCTAAAACAATTTGGATGAAGCAATCGGAAGGAAGCAGCTACGCGTTCCCAGGCCGCTCATTTGTAAACAAAAATAACTGCTCCATCAACAGGTGCCGTAAATCCGCACACTGAGCACATCTAATTTACCGTCAAGAAAAGCGACACGGCCCTGCGTTTCCCCCTGCCCATCGGGAGGGCGGAACTGTCTTTCACGATCCCAACCCCTAATGTAAACAATACTTGACAGACAGGACGGCCAACAGTCCGATGTCGACGGGCGCAGAGCCGAGCCAAGCTCTTTAAAAAATTCTCAGCCGGGGCCGGATGGGGCTCTGCCTCCCCGTAAAGCCGTCCGGGGGGGCAGGAGCACCACCGCCCCCCCCCCCCCGTAGTTGGCGCTTCTGGGGATGAGAAGCCAAAAATGGAAAAGATAACAACGGCCAAAAAAACACGAGGACGAAACCAATATTCACCACTAACGATGAAATTAAAAAGGTACACACTTTGATTAGATTTACGCAACAAGAAGTATTCACTGATGCATAACTGCGTGACAATGAAAATGCTTGTAGTATTTCTTTCACAGATCGACTTTGATGTATAAGTTTTTACCTTGACGAGCGTGACAAGGTATGAGTCTGGTGAGAGATGCGAAGTTTAACCAGAAATGATATATCAATGCAGAAGACGCCTGCAATCGAAATCACCAATAATTTGTTAGGAGCAAGAACATTGCTTTCGTGCTGGCTCACTGCAACCAACCACTCCCAAATCCGGCTTCTTTGTCTTGGAACTGACGGACGGGTTTTTTGTGGTGTTGTATAAACCCACGTGCCCCACACAGCCGAAACGCACCAGCACCAGTAAATCAGCGGAGTGAATGCCGCGGAAAACCAGCAGAAGTGCAACACCAAGCTTCGCTTTTAAGCCACCCCCGAATGGCCTTCGTATGGGATGCCACTTTTGTTTTGCTGAACAGAAATTGTGAATGGCTTTGCAACAAAGAAGTGCTATTCCTAGTGGGGCGTCCAAACACAGCTTTTGATTGTAACTTTAAAAAACAATAAAGGCGAGCACAATAAGCATTAAAACACAAAACAACAGCCGCCGCCCATAGGCAAGCCTTCGTGAATAGAGTTTGACCGGAGAACACCAGGTAATAATGCTAGCGGATAATATTCTAATCGTTCAAATACTATAGAGGTAACTGTACCAAAAGTTGAGCACTAGAGACTTCAACACTAATTTTATACATACAAAAGAAGATTTTATAGCGACAAATCATCCCGGAAATTTATGCATATCCTGCAGCACGGTGTACTTGAATGCCTGCATGAAGGTAACCTTCCTCTAACTGCCAATACAATTGCTGATGTTTTCTAGAATAGTATTTGCCCGCTACCGCAGCCTACTACAGCATCGGAATCCGACTGCTGCAGTTGAACCTACGCTTAAAAGAGGCGAACGGCTACCTCAAGGCAGAGTCGTTTTACATTGTGGGCGCCGATGTAGCCGTGCGGCTCACCCTACATTTATTTACTGAGGAGGATTCGGTGGCAGAAGCAACCCCGCGAGTCGGCGAGCGCCCGTGGAACGCGGCCGAGCAGCGCAGTAGCCTTGGTGTTCTCTAGCGCGTGGCTCGTCGTGCCTGTCGAGGCCACGCGCTGGTGACGCTGGCACAGTGGTCCATGGTGATGATAGTGCGCGGCTGCTGTCGATTACGAAGTGCCGCTACAGGGCTTCCGCCCTAGCGCGGAGCGTGACAAAGAAAATAAGAACATGAGCAGCTAACTAGCAAAGAAAGTTATCTACAGGGTGTGTCCGCGGTCAGAGTTCCTTAATAAGAAGTCCAAGCGAAAAGGGATCTAAGATGATAGAGTCATTCTGGTCAGTCCCGAAATAGCATCCGCTGACAGTCCAAGTGGTCGCCATGAGGGCTTCCTGTGCACATTATAACCTCCGGTGGCCTGGGCTGGGTAGGGCGTACCGGACGAGCTTGAGCATGAATCGGCTGGACCGACCTAAAGCTGTCGCGGGTGTCCACATTAATGTAGTTGATGGGATGGGTCTGGAAAAGCGGGAGTAGTAAGTGTAGCGTTCCACGACGGGAGTGGGCCCGTCTATTAGCAGCACGCGTGAGCTGTCCAAGTGGAAGTTCAGGGGATGGAGCTGGGAGCAGGATGTATGAGTGCATGTCGAGGCCACTGCGCTGGTGACGCGGGCACAGTGGTTTATGGCGAAGATAGTGGGCGCCTGCTGTCGATTACGAAGTGCCGCTACAACATCATCAACTGAAGTGCTGTATTTTCGTTGTCTGGTGGTTCTAATGAGTTTGTCTGCCACCGCAAAACCATATCTGTGGCTCCTACCCCTAAAAAAAGTTTAATAATTGTAAACGAAACAGCAATGAGCTCTGTGGTATACGTTTGACAATTGGTACGTTTTCCAGAAGTCAGACGAAGTGATGTGGCCAAGAAGGTTTTAACGAAATTATTCGCTATCCACTGAGGCCAACGGCCACAAAAATAGAGTATAAAACGTCCATACAAAAGCTTCTTTTTAGTCCCCCGGTTAACATCCGCTGAGATTTGTATTGCGCTGACGGTACACATTAAACAGACATCTTCTTTCTCTTGGCCAAAACGGACAACACGCACCCAGGGCGATGACCGGTCAAACGGAATCCAGTGACCAACGTGGTTAATGTCACGCCGTATTGATGGCAACATGATCATTCTCATCACAACGTTGCCAATCACAACCGGTCCACATAATACAAACCGAAGCCAGGGGAAAGCGTTTCCTACCCGCCGCGGTGGCTCAGTGGCTAAGGCGTTGCGCTGTTGAGCACGAGGTCGCGGGTTCGTTTCCTGGCCACGGCGGCCGCTTTTCTGATGGAGGCGAAAAGCAAAAACGCCCGTGTGTTCGAGATTTCGGCGCACGTTAAAGATCCCCAGGTGGTCAAAATTTATCCGGAGCCCTCCACAACGGCGCGCCTCATCGCCTGCGTTGCGTTGGCGCGTTAAACCCTACAATCAATCAATCAAAACGTTTCCCCGCTGTTTCCATACTGCTTTTTCCCGCTGTTTCCATTATGCTTCTTTTGGACACTGGAGCAATATTTGGTATAAATGGCTTACTTATTAAAGGGACACCTTACAATGGTTACAACCGTATGTCACTAGCGTATTTTTCAGCGGGCAGTCTCACCATGGGATCGATGGTTCTGCGTACCTTGAATACTGAAATTCCTTGAGGTATTTCTCTTTATTTGTTGCGCTCCTGTAGGCTATTGAGTATCTCATATCTCACAAGGAGTTCCGTTATAGTAAAAAGTGGTAAAATGCCTAAATATAGAGTAGAAATACAGGGCACTCGCACTGCTCCGACTGTGGGAATTAAATGTAGCACCCTGAGCAACTAGACAAAGAACTGCTAACTATCTGTTGTAGTTTGGTTGTGCCTATTTGAGCTTGTATTTGAAAAGCCTGGAATATGTTGGAAGCGGTAACGGGCACCAGAAGGGTATGCTAAGAATTCGATACATTTAAGCTTGAAGACTCAAATCCTTCGTCTCGAGTAAAAAGGTAGAGAGTAAACATTTGGAGCGTTTAATTGCGACTAGGGCTATGAAATTTGATTGTCTTGTGCGCTCAATATCTTTTCAAGCCACAGAAAAGAGAAACCCCATAAAATTGAAAATGTTTATTAACCCTATTTATTGAAAAAAATTTCAATGTTTCGTCAACTTTTGAATTACGAGCACATTCTTCAACAGTGAATAATGCCGCACAGAAAGAAAACAATGCAGAGCAGACAGGAGAGAAGCAGGTGGCCAAGAATGAAAATAACATGCACAAAGCAAAGATACCGCAACTACACAAACGGTTTATCCTCTATGGTAATCGCAAATGTAGAGAAAAGGAAATATTTAGGAATCCGTAGTTACATTCATTTATACCGCATCCTAATGATGTATATGTAGTTGGAATTATAGAGATATGAACGATTATCTGAGAGTAGCCGCAGCGCTGATCGCTATTGCTTATTACCAGAATTCTGCCACAAGAAACGTTTCACTGTGGCTTTTATTCTATCGCAATTTGACCGAAGGGAAAACTTTCACCCTGTTCCACAGAATAGTTTGATTGGTTTGCCTTATTGAATAACTGCAATAAGGTATACTGTCTCTGGACAACTGCTATTATTTAGTGGTAAATGTGTTAACAGAAATTACAATTTTACCGACATGCAAAACCAAAAACACCTAGATAAAAGTTTTCTGTTGCCGCTCCAAAGGCGGAATTTCCTAGAATGCCGTTAAACTTTACCAAGTGTTACCTCCCCAGTAAAGGTCAAAAGCCAGGCAGGCAGATCTTCCGCTATTTAATGAACTGAAAGGTTCAAGGCACAAAGAAGGTCCTACATATTGAATTCTCCCAAAGAAATTGAAAATACTTCATTATCTCTTAAAACACAGGCATACTATTTATGCATTTGTGTACGAGACAATGGGGAACCCAAAACACAGTCCCTCAAGGTAACACAACATTGAGAGCCCCTTGCCACATTTTTTTCAAATTCTATAACGCATTCAGGCACAACTCCGACATTGCAGCGCAGAGCATCATAGTTTAACTGAACATTTCTGTGGTTGCATGCAGAAGTTTTAGAAGCAGGAAGCAAGAAATCACGAATGCGACTAGAGTACACTTTGCTTTAGGCATGTTTCACTACTCAACCTTTCCCAGGACAGAGGATTGAATGTTTATGCTCGTGGTTTGCACCGCATCTGTGCATACAGCATGGGATAATAGTTTTTGTCTGCCTTATTACCGCAATAAAGACTATGCAGATATGTTTGGCAAAGGCACAACGTAAGCACACATCGTGTACTTGCGAGCTGCGCTTCACATGAAATCAAAGAGCGCAGTAAAAGTGATCCGCACACCACAGTCGCCGTAAACTGCATTTGCAAGAGGCAGTCTATTTAAAACAGACAAAAAAAAATCGGCCACACCAAAATTTTTATTTGTGAAGGACTACACTAGCACCTCTGGGCTGCTAAGGCACAGCAAGAGAGTTATCTCGGCCGGGGAGTACTGCCTGCCGCCTGAAAAACCCTAGGTAAACCCAGATATTAGCGCTACAGAAATGGTATCCGAACAATACCCTGTAAGAATCAGCGCAATATAAATCTGCGACAAGAGCCGAAGGATTGCCCCCAACAATAAATGGTGTATCGGCCTTGCCGAACAAGACCGCGAAGCTGGGTACTAGTGGTGTCCAAGGTTCAAAGAATGACGCAATTACCCACCTCATTAGAATTATTCAGGAAATTCGTATCAGCTACAACACGGAGGCTATGTAATCTGTACAAAAAAGAGGTGTAAAAAGAGAAAGCTTGTATTGACACAGCCCCCGCACGGGGCACCTTGAGCAATCTTGGTAACGGTACTGGCGATACCGCGGACCCCGAGCCCCCAAATATACGCTGGATCCAACCGTGGCAATGTGTTTATAGGTGGAGGGTTAGAAACCATGAACGGTGGCCGTCGGAGCCTTGGTCAAGCTCCGGCCGATGGGCTCCCGGCCTGTCTACCAGGCAGGGAGCTCCGGGACCTCTTTGACTACCAGGATAAGGATAAAGGAGAAAGTACCCCGGTCTCCCTGCTTTCCAATGTATCATATGAAATTTTCAACCCCCCCCCAGACGTGATCGGCCCCCGAAAAGGGGCCGCACCGAAGTTTCCTTTCCACTCCTACCAACTATCAACGTTCCGAAACATGACAACTATCCCCGTTTTTTGGTCCTTGAATCAATAGACAAATCCAAACCCGTCTCCTCCCAATCTGTATTCCTCGTCTCCAAGTTCCTTGAAGGAATCATTGGCAAATCTTTCGAGGCAGAAAAATTACGAACAGGCGAAGTGTTGGTTGAAGTCAAGACGCAGCAGCAAGCGACAAATCTCCTGACCCAAACCCGCATGGCAGATCCGGACATCACTGTCACACCCCACCGCAGCCTCAACAGCTCGCAGGGGGTGATATCTCAACCAGATCTTCTAAATGAAACAGAGACGGACCTTCTAGAAGGCCTGAAGGATCAGGGCGTAACAGCTGTCAGGAGAATCACCATCCGTCGCGACAATGTAGAAATACCCACAAAGCACATTATCTTAACATTCAGCAGTTCAAAACTTCCTGATCACATCAATGCTGGTTTCATTAGGTGTGGTGTACGTCCGTACATACCTAACCCGCGCCGCTGCTACAAGTGCCAGCGGTTCGGGCACGCTACCACTTCTTGCCGCGGCAAACAGACCTGCGCAAAATGCGCCGCACACGACCACCCCAGTGAAAAGTGTGATTCCACCACCTTCACCTGCGCAAACTGTCAGGAGCCGCACGCGGCATACTCCCGTAGCTGTGAGAAGTTTCACCAGGAAAAAAAGATCATCCACGTGAAAGTAACTGAGAACATCTCCTTCCCCGAGGCGCGAAAGAGGTTCGCCTCTTTCCCCTTGGGGAGGTACGCCGACGCAGCTCGCCGGGGGGCGGAGCGGCGTCTGGTTTCGGCGGGGACCCAGTACCGCGAGTCGGACTTGGTCCCGCGCCCGCCCCTTCCCCCTGGGTTGCCTCTGGCGGTCCAACCCGCCACCGCACCACCTGCTAAGTCAGCAGCGGCTGTGGTGGCATCCACGTCCGTTGGGGATGCTGCTGCACCCTCTGTTTCCTCCTCTCCACCGGCCTGAAGCGCATGCGAGGGCCCGGAGGAGATGGAGCTGGAGGAAACCGCAGCCGTTCCCACCTCCGCCGCAGCACCTGTGCAACCCGGGGCGCTCCTGACGCCCTCGGCGGTCGCGGCCAAAACGAAGGGCACCGCAAAGGGTGCCAGATGCGGGGGGTCCGGTACGCCGGGTACCCCTTCCAAATCAGATGATGACTTGGATGTGGGACCCTTCCTGTCTGCTTTGCAGCGGAAGGAACGGGTCCCTCCATCTAAACCTCCAGAGTAGGTAAAGAAACCCCGTCCAAGAGTCCAAGCCCCGAAAGACCCTACATAAATAGTCACACTTCAGTAGCTCTAATACCTAGTAATGGGAAGAGAAATATCGTTCAATGGAACTGCAGAGGCCTTCTAAATAATCTTGACGACGTCTATGAGATTCTGCATGCTAATCAGCCAAGTGTAATGTGTGTTCAGGAAACACACCTGAATTCCAAGAACACAAATTTCTTGAATAGTTACATGGTCTTCAGAAAGGACAGGGATGGCTGCACACACTCTTCTGGCGGTGTGGCCATAATTGCCCGGAAATCCTTAGCCTGCCACCCTGTCACTCTGAACACTGTCCTTGAGGCTGTGGCAATACGCACGATAATTTTTAATAGGTTGATAACGGTATGCTCCATATGTATTCCTCCTGATCTTGCACTTTCGAGCTCTGACTTCGAGGCGCTGGTTGACCAGCTGCCCGAACCATACATTCTAACAGGCGACCTTAATGCTCACAATTCTCTTTGGGGCTCTTCTCGTACGGATGCCCGGGGTCGCCTGATAGAAAGGTTTCTTACATCCTCTGGAGCATGCCTTTTCAACAGTAAACAGCCTACATATCACAACATAGGACACAACACATACTCATGTCTTGACTTCGCTATTTGCTCCGCAGTTCTCTTTCCTCTTGTTGAGTAGGCTGCGGGAACTGACCCATATGGCAGTGATCACTTCCCCACCTCACTTACATATATAGGTAAAGGCCCAAGCGGTTCATCTTCCCATAATAGATTCAATGAAGCTCGAGCTAACTGGAACACATTTACAGAGACATCGAAACTACACCACACATCCAAAGGACACCTGTACGTTGAAGAAGCTACCCAACTCCTCACGGCGCACATCCTCGACGCTGCCGAAAAGTCCATTCCCCACGCCTCTGGTGCCCCGCGCAACCAGCGGAGGCCGTGGTGGAATGAGGACTGTAGGCGGGCGCGAGAGGCCCAGAACAAGGCTTGGGGTGTCCTTCGTCGCTACCCCACGTCGGGAAACCTCCTTTTGTTCAAACAGGCCAAGGCGTTAGGAAAACGTGTGCGTCGTGAAGCAAAACGAGAGAGTTGGCGCACATTCATAACATCAATAAACTCCTACACAGACACACGGAAAGTATGGACAAGAATACGCAAACTCAAGGGACAACAAACACACAGCCTCCCTCTGGTCAGCACAACAGGGGACACACTTGAAGACCAGGCTGACACCCTCGCACAACACTTCCAACACGTGTCCAGTTCAGCACACTACACAAACATTTTCATGAAACACAAACAAACGGCCGAAAAGAAGCCTATACTAGATAACAATAGGTCAACATCTTCTTATAACTCAGAGTTTTCACTGCATCATCTGAGGGCTGCTTTGAGCACGTGTAAATCCTCAGCTCCAGGCCCAGACAACATCACATACACAATGATACAACACCTGCACGCAGACACTCTTCTAAAACTCTTACACCTATATAACAAGATATGGCTTTCGGGGCACATTCCAAACTCTTGAAAGGAGGCTATAGTTGTAGCTTTCCTGAAGGAGGGAAAGGACCCGCCGTCCCCCTCAAGTTACCGTCCTATTGCCCTGACGAGCTGCAAGTCCAAGCTCTTCGAGAAGATGGTAAATCGCAGGCTCGTGTACTTCCTTGAGTACAACGGTCTTCTCGAGAGCAGCCAGGCAGGCTTCAGGGTGGGGCGATCGACGAACGATCAACTGGTAGCTCTTGACTCGTACATCAAGGATGCCTTCGTGCATAAACAGTATTGCGTAACTGTGTTTTTCGACCTCGAGAAGGCCTACGACACCGCTTGGCGCTACGGGATCCTCAGTGACCTGAAGTCATTCGGTGTCTCGGGTAACATGTTAAACACTCTTGTCAGTTACCTGTCAGACAGAACGTTTCGAGTAAGAGTCGGTGTTGCACTCTCAAAGGTTCGCGTCCAAGAAAATGGCGTGCCGCAAGGTGGCGTGTTGAGTTGCACTCTCTTTATCGTAAAGATGAACTCTCTTGGAAAGGCACTGCCACCAACAATCTCTTATTCTATGTATGTAGACGACGTGCAAATATCTTTTAAATCATGCAATATGTCAATATGCGAACGTCAAGTCCAGCTTGGTGTCAAGAAGCTTGCCGGCTGGGCAGACATGAATGGGTTTAAATTGAATCCTGCAAAAAGCTCCTGCGTTGTGTTCTCCAGGAAGCGCGGGGTCCATCCGGACCCAGACATTACTCTGAATGGAGTGTCGCTTCCTGTGAACAAGGAGCACAAGTTCTTAGGTGTTGTGTTTGACCACAAACTCACATTCATTCCCCACATCAAGGAACTTAAAGATAAATGTCTCAAAACAATGAATATACTTAAGGTTGTCTCCCACCAATCGTATGGTTCCGACAAAGAACTCCTACTACGGCTCTATACTGCTTTGGTTGGGTCTCATTTAGACTATGGCAGTGTGGTATATGGGTCGGCGACTAAAACAGCGTTGCGAATGCTTGACCCAGAGCTACACTTGGGGCTACGGCTTGCGTCGGGTGCTTTTCGCACTACCCCTGTCGAGAGTCTGTATGTCGAATGTAGTAAGTGGAGCCTTGAGAACCAACGGACGTACATGGACTTACTTTATGCTTTTAAAATTTCATCGCTGAATAACCATCCTTTTTATCCTGTCTTTAACGACCCATC
This sequence comes from Haemaphysalis longicornis, assembly GCA_013339765.2. Lineage (NCBI taxonomy): Eukaryota > Metazoa > Arthropoda > Arachnida > Ixodida > Ixodidae > Haemaphysalis > Haemaphysalis longicornis. The sequence goes on along the minus strand of CM023448.1, from coordinate 46,438,192 downwards.
CACATCTGTGCTCTTTGTAAATCGCGCATCCATTCCTCTGCCCTTTTCACTTAGAGTGAAAGAGCGAGCCTCGGATCTCAGTGCTTCGTTTTTAGACGTGTACAGGTCATCCTTTTCTAACAGTTTACCCCCTTGGCAAGTTCGCCCTGTGTCGTGCGACTTTTCTTTTATGAGACTTGACAAAAATCGTAAGGTATGTTTTAAATATGTGGTTATTTGACTGTCGGTTTGTAAGTGCACGCGGTGGCTATAATATATTGGTGTTTCTGGAGGCTTATCATCTTTGTCAAAAATAAGGTCGGCCTGCGCCCAGCTAGCTAATTTCATCTCGCATGATTGCAGAGAGTAGAATACCAGAATGAGAGAAGTAGCATAGCAGAATTGTTGTGCCTCATTCTTTTCATTTTGCTGTGCAAACCAACAAAAGTAAATTTATTGGAAATGATTTATAAGCAGCCTTGAGAATTACTGATGCACTCGAGTTGTAGAGGGGGTGCAATTTTTCGTTCAAATCTTAGGTAGAATGGTTCAGAATTTAGTTAGGAGGTTCGATGGTGAACTTTTATTCATAAAATTGGGAAAATAATAAAATACCATCCAAGTGTAATTTTTGCTTTTGCACAACCAAAGAATGGGGTTATTTTCCTATTGTTTTGCTGTCATAGCTTTTTTTACTTAGAAGGGTTGTGGATTTCAACGATGTGTTGTCCGCACCATTCAGGACAATAAACAGCTGTCTGCTACAAACAGAAAGCTGAGTGATAGCCGCAGTTTAGTGATACGAGCTGAATTTCCTGTTTTACGGCGCCAAACGTCTGTTGTAAGACAATCAGTTGCACATTGTAGCTTCCGCAGTGAAAAGGCTAGTTTTCAAATCAGTGCTGAGGTTGTCTTTCTCAGTTCTTCAAACAATGCCGCACAATACCCCAGCGTGCTACCGGCATTACGCGATTGTCATTAACATGATGTCAAATGACTTGCGGGTGTGTGCCTCTCTTAAGGTTAGATACTTTGCTTTGACTCATTCTTTTCATGGTCCTGTAACCTACTAAAATGTGTTCACCTGCCATCCGGTTGGAGCTTCTACTCTTCATAGGTTGTTTAGATGAGTTTGGGGCTATCATTCCACCTGCCCAAACTTAATTGGAACTGCTTGTATATGAAGAGTTTCGGCTTTCTCACAAATATTATGTAGGCACCCGCCCAAGTCACACCTCGATTTCAGCGTAGCTGGGAAAATGTAACCACATGCACCGATCGTGACGAGCGACGCAAAAAACATAACTCAGTGGGTACAGAAAACAAATACTGAGGGGGCACCGATGAGCAGAAATATTTTACGCAATCCACTGTTGAGAAGCAACAGCAAAGTCGCCATCACTTGATTTTTCTCTTGCTAGAAGTAGCCCACAAAGAAAATGAGTGCCGGCGAGTATTTTGAGAAGTGTATTACCTTTTTTGGCTTTGAAATGTAGTGCAAAATGCTCACGGCTATGTAGCTGTTGGTACTATAATGGTAAAAAAACCTTGAATGACAACCAGGAGTAAAGCAGCTGACGGTAGCCCGTAGAAAATTTCAAGAAGGCGCCATAGTTGCCCAAGTAACCTCAGGTATACATTCGCAGCTAATGTGGAAGCGTGTGTAGTTGGAGAAGCATGATAGAATAAAAAAAAGTCAAAGATGAGGATGAGAGCAGCAGACACAGCAGCGCTGTAAAGTCTCCTCCCTCTCTCGTCCCTGCCTTTTGCGCTGTTTCCAGTCCTTCTCATTCACAACGTAATCACCTAATTTTACAAAACGTTGCAAACTAATTTGTTTATTTTTTTGGAGGTGGAACTGAAGTCAAAATGAATGCGCGCTTTTTGGAAAGCCTTGTCCAGCAGATGACCAACAGTAGTAGCTCCGCAATTCTTTAATGTAGGTGGGTTTCTTAAAAAATGTCTACATCTGGCCAGCAGCTCATGTTGGCCATGGAAGAACGGAGAAATGGCCATACTATTGCAGTATTGTGGGAATTCTTGTTTAACTCTTTGGTGTGCAAGCAGTGCCCAGTTTTAAAAATCTCCTCTTTGCGAGAAAAACACAATGGTTATATAATTAGGTGTCGGAGAGAAAGGAAAGTTTCGGGTAGTTTTTTACTGTCAGTAGGAAAAGAAAACGGCAAATTCAGAAAACAAACGACGAGTACAGGCAAAGGTGGCTCTGCTGCCAGTAGTTTTACAAGCTCTGTAAGTCAGCCTAGTTGAATTTTATTCAACATAAATTTTTGGGCTAGACTAAAAAGGACTAGGCACAAACAAGAGATAACGCGCATCCTTGTGAAGGTTTTCCTAGTCTATGTTCATTTAAAGGGGCTATAATAAAGGTTGTGAAGGCAATAGGGCCTGTAGTTTTTGCTCTTTCGTCGCTCCTCAAAGTGCTGTGGATTCTACGAACTAGTACGCTCCGAGCAACGCAACCTAGAGACTTTTCACGGCCCATCGGCTCCAAAATGTGCGTAGCCAGTGGTTCCGCTCAGCGGTACGGTAGGTTTTTTAGCTGCCAACGCGTAATATTTGCCTACTATTGGCTGAGCGGCACAGCTTTTCGGGTGAGCCAGGCTATTATTCGAACGTCAGTTCTAGAATAGGGAAAGAAGCCTTTGCAGGCCAGTTAGGTGCCCTGAAACACAACACGCTCACCTATGACCATAACTGACAGTTTCCAGTGATGGCTAGCTGCTCACTTGCATTTGTTGCATGCAGCGCTGTCACAACGGGTCCTCCTGTGGTGGGGTCCCACCGTAAAAGCATAAAAGAGCCACAGTTGTTCTGTCAAAGCTCTATGCAGCCGCGCAGCCACCGATTCGCAGCGCAATTTTTCAGCGCATGATCACCCCGTTTTATGAATTTACAAGCTTGTTTTCAGCAATAGCCTTGCTTTGGTGGGCACCAACAGGTTCTAGCTGCTGTGGTGGGTGCCAATTTGTGCGGGCTTCATGCTCACCGTGAAGGGAGAATACTGTGGTCTGGCGCATAGGGCTTCGGCCAGCAAAAGACACTCCGTAATTTTAAGCATATATTCTGATCTCATGAATTATATGGTATGTCAACAAACTCAGCTAAGCTCATCCAAACGGTGATCGACATTTTTTCCTGCAAAGATATACTGTGCAGGAGTTACGTTCGCATAGAAGCCGCCCAAACTGCTGAAACTCCTGGCAGCTTCGCACACAATCAGAAAGGCTGATTGGCTGCAGAACTTGATTGAACCTGCATAGTGGCGCCACAGCCTTCGCGCCAGCTGCGTCATAAAGGCTACATAACACGCGGAAAGCAAATTACTGCTCCCTACAGTGGCGATGAGAATTCAGATGCAGTCAAAGAAAGAGCACATTATATAGCAAGGGCGCGCTAAAAATGTTGAAGTATTTAGGGCCCCTCTAATGTAGAAATTTGTTGTAAAGCTGTCTGTTCTTTAGTGTACTTCCTATCTTCTTTGTTCGTCCTGACATTAACAACCATATCCAGTCTTGTTAACAGTGCTTCTATGCAATTACCCTTTCTTAAGAAATGTTACCTCCTATTCGGTTTTTTCTGGTGATTTGCTTACTCTTTAATGAACTGAAGGCGTGAAAGGGGTACACAGTACCCTTACAAGTACTGCAATTACTCCAAAGGTGACGCTCCATGTATGTGCAAAAGGGGCTTACGTTTTTAAGGCTGTAATTTTTTTTTACAAGGGATAACTGACGTGCTATGGAGAAGACATGCCATTAAGGCTTCACTTCCTTAAATGTTTCTCTTTTTAAATTTTATTTTCAAGCAGTTTGTACTAACTAGCTGATCACTGCATAAAGTGCAAGTGCAGGCAGGGTTAATACAGCGACAGTGTTCGTGAAAAAAAGCGAAAAACCTGGTGCTAGAAACAGTGAAACTTTTTGGGGGGCATCCAGGTTCATCGCAGTGGTGTCAGCTCTGCCTCAAGTTAGATGGTAATGTAGAAAATATTTTTGTTTAAGCAGAGCTTAAGTTTTAAAGGCAAGCCAGATGGTATAAGTGCATGTCAAACTTTGATTACATTTATGTTGAGTCAGTTATGGAGAAAGTAAGCATGACCTGTATATGTTTTGTGTTTCATTATTTATTGAATGAATTAGCCAAACAGTTTTTGTAGTCACCGAATAGGAGGCCCTGAGTTTAAAGTAGTACTTGGTTGCGCGTGCAACACAGTTAAGCGACTTAATCGACACGTCAAGGCTGGTTGCGCCAGCAGTGCAAGTCTTCAATGCTTCGTGTAGTATGGTCAAAGCTATTTTCGTGCAAAGGCAGCATCGAAGTGTGTGCCTAGCCTTGGGTTGTATAAACTGGCCACTTGACCACAGAGCGGTTCCAACTGTTTGTTGGCACCCACTATATCAACGTACATAACGTGGTTTGCTTTGTGCTAGCTAGGTTGTGGTTGCCTACAGCATACCTTGCCTGCGGTCAACAGTATATTGTGGTTTTGTCGTCCTTCTAAAAAAGGACATACTTTATGAATTTATTATGGGATCAAGATTGGTTTACCATTTCCATGCAAGATTCGATATTAGAATTTTAAGGCAAAGTTACAAAAAGGGACAACACTTCAAAAAAAGGGAGTGCATGGGGGGTGAGAAACCAAATGAGTTTTTTCATGCGCACACCAGAGCTCAAGCAAAAGCAACCGTATCGCTGAGAAAAGAAGATCTCTCACAGACCCACCCAGGAGCTCGTGTTGATGGATCAGAAAACACTCTTTTTTATACACAGGACGGTACTGCTACTAGTACTATACACCTGATCGCTAAAATGTAACAAAGTATGCTCCCCCCAAACAAAAATTTCTCCAATCAAAAGTTTGTAAGTACTGTGTCTCGCTGGCTAACCTGCATGAGATCAAATGCTTTAAACTATATAGGAGCCTGATTGACACGCGCACTCGTTTCTCTTATCGCCTTCGCCACATGCCGAGCACGCACGTTGTGGTGCTGTGCACGTGTGAATCAGGCTGCCCCTGAAATCCTCTGGTTTTACGAGTGCGTGTCCCTGTGCCCCCTAATCGTCCCTCGTTTACGTTTGGTGCTTTGAACGGTCTTGCTATGGAATACCAACTAGCCCAGAAATCCGCCTTAATGTGTTACATTTCTAGTACAACGGGCCCTTTTCCGTGTCTAACTTTATCTCCTTCAGTTCTTGTTTCTCTAATCGCCTTCGCCACATGCCGAGCACGCACGTACGCGTACTGTGCGCGTGTAAATCAGGCTCCCCCTGAACTGCTCTGGTTGTTCGAGCACGTGTCCCTGTGCCCTCTCGTCGTCCCTCGTTTACGTTTTGCGCTTGGAACGGTCTTGCGAGGGAAGAAGTTTCTCATACTGCGTTTTTGTATATCATGCTGCATCGCATGTTATTTGGTGGTCATGGCTTGAAATACATTTCGCAGCATTTCAAAATTCGCCTGCAAATGTTTTTTATCAGTGAAATGAGATGGGCAAGTGTTTTAATGGTGAAGCTAAGGGCAATCGAAAATGTCCCCATCATACCTAATCAAAAAACTTTGAAAGGATAGCAGAGTTCCTACAAATGTGTCCAGCAATTCAAGTCAACGCAGCGGCTGACACGTGACTTCACCGATCTCATGCGGGTACTTGCCCTCTTCTGGGTGTCAGTGCATTGCTGCTGGATTACGCCGACACTCACGTGAGGCGTGATTTTGCATATATGTGGCTTCGCCTTAACACTCAGCTTTTGCCTTTAATTTCAAGCATCATCGTGGTGTGGTCAGGCATTTTGCAGTGACACTGAATGAAAACGAATCAAAAAGCAGTTGGAACGCCATGATTCATAGTGTGTCCACACCATTCTATTTTTTTAAATATTTCAATCTATTCCCTGTTTAAAAACTCTCTTTCTCTTTGTGTATTTTAAAACCATGTTTTGTCCTGTCTTGTTTTCATACGTCTTCCCTTCCCCCTACCGCGAATGAAAGTGTGCTTACAACACTGGTTGCAACTGCTTTAATCACAGGAGTAGTATCTTAAGGGAAGTGGTCAATTATAGCAAAACATAGGCAAAGGGAGACGAAGGATACACAGGGTAGAAAGGACACTGTGCTACTAAGTCTCTGTTCTCACTGAGAGTTGGTCGATTCAATACAGGTGCGAACACAGCAAATGAAAGTAAAAGCACAAACAGTAACATCTATAATTTGAGGGCATAAGTGGGTGACATAAAATGCGACAGTAAAAATGGGCCGTGCTTGGTGAAATGAAGTGACTGTATAACAATTGCCATTATTATGTACGAATGAATGGAAGGCCTGCTAATGCATTAGTCATTTAGAGAAACTATTCAATGGGCCTTGATAATTTCACTTGTCGACTGATCTCCGCTTCAAGCTACTTTGGGTGGGTGTCTTATTGAAGGGTGGCTTACACGCACACTCCCTTGTCAGGTTAAGGGACAATAATAATTACACAGAGAAATTGTAAACGAGACTAGATGTTTATCATGCTGGAAACCCAAACAATGGGTAATGGCGACAAAACTATGCGAAACCGTGAAGAGTCCGACCTACCGCAAAGCAGTCTAGGTCGGGAATTGAAAGAAGGTCACAATACTTGTTCGCTGCTGGAACAGGCTTCTCCCGCACTTCGGAGAAGCAGCGCCGTGGTGTTGTGGTATTGCGAGGTCCTGGCGACGTGCCGTGGCCGCAGTGGTAGAACGCGCTCCGAGCTCCCGTCAAGTTATATCCGACACAGCTCTCTTGGGGGGTCATGGTCCTCTACCGATGTCCGGCGAGACGACTTCCTCACACAAGGGAGAGATACTGGAGTTTATGCCTGTAGAGGACCTCTTTGGGCACGGGACGGGTCCGGTCGCCTCACCGCCGCGCATTCCGGTCACCCTCCACACGTCTGAGACTGTCTTGTCTATCCGCGATTCTTCTTCGGCCGTTTCTGCCGCCAGCTGCTGTCCCTGGCAGCTTTTGATTGGCCGGCTCCTGAGTGAGGGGTGAACAACCCCGAAAGACGCGGATGATGGTGACCTCGGGGTGTTTAAAACATACCCTGTAGATCGCACCTTCGCGTCTTCGTCGTCGTCATTGTCTTTGTTTTCACTGATGACAATATCCCTCCACTTAAGCATTTTTCTCTGAAACATGATCACACCCCACGCACAGTGCAATACCACTTCACAAATTGTTATGCTGTCCACCGGTAGCAAAGCACACTATGAAATCATGAATCTAAGAGTCACGGAAATACACTTCAAGAACAGCATGAAGCACGTGGTACATCAAGACCGGACACAACTCATTTCCTATATTTACAAGGGCATGCCCTAGGAGGAAAATCAAGGACAGGTAGCAAACAAATAGTCAGGCTGGCGCAGTTTGTCCCGTTTCCTTTCATACACGCTACTGGCACGGTTATGATTGGGTTCCTTCTCGCTCTTACCAGCTGACAACTTATGTATGCATTCAAGGTAAGTGTGTAAATGCGGTGCACACTACCTTTTGTTCCCACTTGCCGATTCTTCGCATGAACAACTTTGTTTTACCTTAGTTCTTTTTCCTGCCCGTCCGGTTTTTCTCTTGGCTCTATTGTTCTGCAACTTACTCCGGCCGAAGCATCTCCTTCGGTACTTATGCGGCCCATGTTTTCTATTCAAACCATGGACGCTCTGGATTAAAATATAGGGCGGTGGAAAGTCCCTGTCTGTGATAAGGACTTCTTTTGGAACAGAGCTCCACTTTGGAAACGGGTTCTCCTGCAAACACGGTTTGTGGTCAACATTAACATCACCAAACCACAAAAGAGTCAATGGCGATGCCACCACTTCCAGACTAAGCGAAAGTGAAGTTTCTCTATCAGATAATGAAAGGGCCGATTGATGTTCCACACTTACAGCTAGTACCCTGTGTTCATTGGCATCTCGTCCCACGTCAAGAGGGGGCGACAGTTCATCTGCACTAGAGCACGGTGGTGAGAAAGCCTGTACGTTATCAAAGCTTTTTCTGCAATCCTAGATTTATGGGGCTCTCTTAGTGTAGCCTCAAGCTCCGCGAGTCGTCGCCGCAGCTGCCACGCTCATTTTTCAATTTCCTTGCGCGCTCGCACGTGCTCACCAACCTCCTTTTCTATCTCAGCTAGCTCTTTGGCCGCCTAGAGATCGAAAGCAATTTCCTCAAGCCAGAGCCTTTGCTCCTTGAGTGTTCACTCTGTCAGCTCATCGCCGCTTAATCCAAATCGCTTATACAATTCAATTAGCTCTGCAAGTTTTATGTCGGGTGTATAGGAGTATACACAAACGAACCTGCCTCGTCTTGTGGCGGACGCGATTATTGTCAGTTTCGGAGGCAATATTCATTACAAAAAGAAATTGTAAACGAGACTAGATGTTTATCATGCTGGAAACGGAAACAACACCCCCAATAAGGTAAAGAACATTGGGAAACTCAAAAACAATGGGTAACGGTGGCAAAACAATACAAAACGGTAAAGCTTACGAGCTACCGCGAAACAGGCGAGGTTTGCGTGGAAGAATTCTAGGTCCGCTATTATTCAATCTGTATGTAAATGACATATTATGTATTAGCGACAAACCAAATTACATTTTATATGCGGATAACACAAGTCTCCTAGTCAAAGGCACAAGTATACCAATTTTAATTTCAAATATAAATGGCGGTTTAGAAAACTTGAATTCGTGGAGCACAGCAAATTTCTAATATGTAAACAATAAAAAAACGAAAGCCCTGTAATTTCATTCAAGACAGTGTGTTGTTTCATTCGACCTCCGCATTATAATGAATAAGACTATCAGAGAGGTCGTAGACACGTTAAAACACTGGGAGTTTTTTCCACAAGAACATTAGCCGAGACCATCTCATATACTCAGTCCTCAGCAGTTTAGTAAAATCTGTGAGAATAGTCGGCAAAGTTTCTAAAACTATTTCTAAAACTATTACTGTACAAGGCGTTGTTCGTATCCGATGTGAAATATTGTTTCCTTGGCCGGCGAAATACAAGTATACCTGCCATACACAAGATGTACAGGCTCCAAAAGAAACCAGTGCGCCATACAGCTGATGTTGACTTTCTTGCGCACACTAGGAATTTGTTCATGCGTTCTAAAATTTTACATGTTTATATTTTATATGAATTCTCCCTGGCGACCCGTTACAAAACATGTTTAGTAAAAGTGAAGAAAGTTTTTACAAGTGTCATTCTTTTAACTAAGCGCCATGAATTACACCTTAAGAAATCAACAATTTTGGTATCTTCTGTTTTACCGTACTGAGCATGAACGGCAGATGATTAGGTATGCCTTACCGAGACTGCTAAATAAATTTATTTCAGATGGTTTCTCTCTTAAAGGAGCTAATGTTCTCGCTGTACGAGAGTACAGCGAGAACATTTATTTTACTGTTTTCAGACTGCCAGTTGTTATGCCTATTATGTGTACATAGATATTGTGGTTGTGCACGGCTCTATAAAATGTTATATTATGTTCAATTCTTGGTTGACTCATAAGTATAAGGATCTAAGTAGTTCGTAATAAATGTATAGGCGTTTTTTTATAAAGGCAGTGTTTTTAATCAATGTATTTTACCAAATTATTGCATGAATCGCATATCACATGAAGCGCCAGTGTATTGAAGGGTGCGAGATGGGCCCTTGATATATGCCTTGTTCCCAAGTGGAAGGGAGCGTGGCTCTGGTTCCTCAAGTGCAAGCTGTCGACTTTTTGCACAACCCTTCCCGCGTCACTTTGATGAAAATAAACTAAATTCATTAAAAACAGAAAAAATGAGAGATACTACTCTTTCCGAGGGAAAAGGTGTAACGCTAAAAATTGACACATTTCATCGGGTAGGTCTCTACAAGTTACCAGATACAAACTATCGCGTAGGGGTACTGGTAAAACTGACCTATCGAAGAGCTTTGCTGATACCTATTACACGATTGGGAGAAGTATTGCTGTTTTGAAAATGACAGATATTTACCGTAATATTAAAATCTCCGTGTGCAGTTTTCTTAAATTGCAGATGTCAAATAAATCTAGCAAAATAAGTCAGTTCTAATGTTCGAACAAAAAATAAATACAAAAAAATTCGAACAAGTGGAAAAGTCCTTCAAGTGGCCTGAAGGAGGCCAGTAAACGGCAAAGATTTCGATATATTCGCAGTGTACTCCCAACATTTTTGTTTAAGCAGGGACCTGACAAAATCGTGATGCAAAATAGTTTTTTATTGGTTAATTTTTAAAGGAAAACGCACCAGCTGATTCATTTTGCCTATTAGAAACAAATTTGTGTAATTTTCGATACTGGAATACTTCATATTCTTTAAAAAGCCACGCTTCAGTGACGATAACTGGGTTACACTGAAAACTATGGTAACCAAGAAGTGCTGAGACTTCATCGCTCTCGTTGTGGAGGATTTCAAGAATTAGGACAGAGCACCAGAATTAAGCGCGCTTAATCCTGTGAGGAAAAATTTCCCGCAGTAAAGAAACCACTAGTAAAATAAAATATAATTCGGCATATTTTATACTTCGGATACCGTTAGAGAAATATAAATAAAAACGTTTCATGGCTAGGAGTGTAACGACAAAAAAAGGCTTCCAAGTAATGACACACACAGAGTAAAATTCTTAAGATAGCTGCACCCATTAGTGAAGAAGATGATATGGGGTGGATTTCACGGATAGTTATTTCTGGCCTCCACAAAAAGTACTATATTTGAACAAATATATACGGAAATGTTTCTAACGCGCACACATTATACAGGCCTTGTCACAGTACAGTAGAATTGCAAGAGATTAGTATTTTCAGGCAAATCTGCGAAAAAGCACGTGGTGGCTGAGATACTAAGCGGTAAAATATAATTGTGTAAAATACAAACACTAAGAGTTCGAGGACAGTTGCCTAGGAATCGCCAGACATTTAGGATAATCAACAAGGGAGGGTGAATTTACACCAAAAAGGTGCTTGGATTGGACACGAAATTGCCTTTTTAAATAACACATCAGGATGCAGGTTTACACGTGAAAGCTTTAGTAAAACCCTGGTGTAAGGTACTTCAAAAATATTTTTGAGGTACAAGAATGGAGGCAAGAGGATCGCTTCACACTAGAAACACATGAAAATGTGGAGAAAAAGGGCAAGCTTGGTGAAAGAATAGAATTTTCACGAAAACTTTCCCCATTTGTATGAGAGAAGTACACAAGGATTTAAAGGGAAGGTGTAGTTGGAAAACATATATGATGCACGATTTGAAAATATGCACTTGTGATAAAAGCGTTGCTGGTTATAGGGCAAGAACCTGTCCCTTGACTAATAACAGGAGCGATGTACCAGATACGCAAGTTTTCTAGAACACAGACTGTATCAAGAAAGCCATAGGAAAAAAAAACGAAACTTGGGCAGCAACGAAGAGGCAGTGCATCGGTGATTTAAAAGAAAGTAAGTCTCATTTTTGCACCATGGCTCGGGCTGATGAGCCGCCGTAGAAGCGCTAGTTGTATGAGCGATCGCGGGCTTGCTGAGGCAGTGTCGGCCTCTCTTGCGTTGAACCGGTTTTAAGTAATAAAAGAAAGACAGACCGGCCGTGAGGTGTCTTCGTGTCACACGCTGAACCATGCTATTAACTTAGTTTTGCATGAGAAAATCTGGCTTTTGAAACAAATTTCAAGACGAAATTCAAAAAGAGATTTTGAGAAGGAGGTTCGAAAATTTTAAGGCCTACGCCCCTTACGGGCTCCAGCTGTCGGCGTCTCCTCTCCTCGTCGAAGTTCCCCGTTGCCGGGCCACGGCACTAAAACACCGAAACACTCGTTTCCCAACGCCTCGCGCTCAACGTAACGTGTACTAAAATAACACACTGAGACACTTGTTTTCCCACGCCTCCCGCTAGACCGCTTGGTGCTTGACGCAAACCTGTATATATCTATCCCCTATCTGTTCTATCTCTGTTGGCAGAAACAAAAAGCCAAGGCACGGAGGACACCAGTTTGACAGGCAATGCATCGCTCCTCCCCATGTTGCAGGTCAGTAGATATGGTCCAGGATTTTTTTCTCGCCGCCAAGGCGGCTTGGAAGTTTGCTTTTCGCTAGTGTCACGAGACCCTTCCTAACGGTCAAACTAACCCACAAACATAGTCTCTACCACGAACACATAGGGGGGGGGGGGTGGCCCAATATTCACCGGCGACTTATGGTTCAAAAACCAGTTTTGTTGCTGTGTGCTCGGCGTCTCGGACCTCGGAGCATTGGCGTTTTTGTCAACGGAGGTGTAACCACTGTGCGGTGGAGGTATCCAGCTTCGCTGTAAAATTCTCGTGTCTCTGAAGCATAAAGCCTTATAGCGGGAGGCATTGGAAAACGAGTGTCCCGTTTGTTCTGTTTGTAGGGGTTTTTCCCATGGCAATGAAACGCCGTAGTGCAAGGCGTTGAAAAACGAGCGTCCTGTTGTTTTGCTATTGTGACTACACGAAACGACCACGGCAGATGCCGACTGCTCAAGAGACTCAACTGCTTCGCCCTTAAAAGCGTTCTGGCCAGCTTCTTGTTACAGTGGACTGCCTGTATGTTGCAGCTGCAAGCTATAGGGTGCCGTAATGGGTTTTTTATGACAAATGCCAAAAGCGGCCATGACGTGGAAATGCTGAATAGCGCAGACAATGCTAAACCTGGTGCAGGGCTTCATGTGAATGGGATATTGTTTATAGGGTCTGCTTTGGAAAATGTACTAGTGATATCCGAGAAACTGTGGATGAAGCATTTAAAATGGGTGGATGAATTTATGCATGTCTGAACACGTCGAAAAAGTGTGTTTCTTGAAATTATGAAAGGAATAAAGTTCTCTGGGTCCGTATGAATACCCCCAGCGCCATGAGGACGTCCAAAGAGATATATTTTGCAGCTACAGAAGAGATATTTCCGGCACTTTAGCTGAATGCCTGTACCTCAGTACACTGCCAGATTTATCGATAACATTTTGAGCGGGGATATTTGCTGTTCTGTCCTGCCTAACTGTTAAGCACTCAAGAATTACGGCGAATTGTGGTCCTAATTGGTGTGAGACACTGAAAGGAGGTCTCTGTGCTGTTCTTGTCAGCATCTTCGGGGTTACTATCTGGTGTCTTGATAAGCTGGTAAAGTATGACTGGTACTTCATCAGCATGACTACCTTCAAAGGATTCCGGGCTTTTATCATTATATAAAGAATAAGCCCTTATTGAAGTACTAGAGGCAATGCTCTTTTGCCATTGGGCAATAAAGTAATTAAATAACCATAGCGTATCTAATGATTTACGCACAAACATCAATAAAGCAGTAGGCAAACAATGTCATAAACGGGGTTAATGTACAGTTTTTTATTCATAAAAACAGTGCTTCATATGGCTCTCCTTTCCAAATGGGTTCGAAGAACATAATTTTGGAAGTAAGCGCGTGAAGGTTTTCGACCTGACTGTTTCTGAAGGTTCATGTGAGGGAAAATGACGTCAGTGTAACAAACGTTTTTACTATTTCAGATGTGGCCGGCGGTAAGGGTAGCTTTTTATTGTAAATAGACTACAAGTTTTGAAATATTCTTATCTTTATTTGAAGCAACTCCACCTCTGTTTCATAAATGAAACTACTGTTGGTAATTTTGCTAGCGGTAGTACCCAGTGATGACGACATGGTTCACTATACTAAAGCACAAATGGATATAACACTTGTTCTATAAATCATGATTTGTCGTAATCAATAGTTCTCCGTGAATGTCTACACAATAAGGAACGAACGTACTCACCAGTCACTGTTTTATGTTAAACTAGCGGGTTACTACCCCGCGTTGCACAAGTGGGCCACTATATAAGGACACCATTGGGTATAGCACTTGTTTACTCATTTCTTACTTGTCATAATTAGGTAGTTCACCACAAAACTACACTCGTAGGAAGTCCTGCCGGCAATCAGAACATAGGGTCTGTGGCAATCGCACACCAAAGAAAGAAGGTAACTCACCAGTAACGTAACAAGGGTGGCTACGCGAAGGCGGGGATTGGAGAAAGTAACAAGAGATGGCGAGAGCTATGCCAACGCGGGAAAATCGAACTCAGTTCGACGTTGAAAGGTGTGTATGCAAAAAAACCCCTCCACCCCTGCGTGCGGCGTTAACACAAAGGCCTGTTATTGGTTTCTGGACAACTTTGGGCAACATTTGCTGTCCTAAACGAAATGAATACATTAACGAGTGGTATAGGTATTGATATATGCGGGAAAACACACGGTTTCCCCGAAATACGTATTGTCTTCATCACTTGGGCATCATCTAAACATCGTACAGGGTAGTGTTTAGGTACCTGCACAGGTTTCCTGCAACAATGAAATGTAGTTCAATGTCATACCTGGCAAACGCTAAAGAGCTAAATATCTGTAAAATTGCTTCAGCGCTTTTCACTCTCTGCCTGGCGTTATTGTGAAATATTTAGCAAATGTTGAGTATTTAGATTGCTCAATACATCTGAAGACGTTTGATCCAGCAGTATGCGTAAGCGTTAACATTACTTGTCAGGGCTTTTCGGGTGGAAAGGCGTGTTAGTAAAAATGTTGCTTCTTTACAAATGTCCAAGAGCGAAATCCCTAAACTTGGTACCCTAAAGTTGTATCAGGAACATTTCTCATAAAACACCAATTTGAAGAATCAATCAGTGAAACATATATAGGAGAATCTTTAGGACCGATATTTTGTTCCAATATGCGGAATTGAGCCATTTGTGCTTGTTATGGTGAACGTTTAAAGTTGATTTTTAGATATTTTTAAGTTCTACACATATCAGCAAAAAGCACTTCCAAATGTGAAAGGGTAGAAGACTATCAACGAATGTAAAAAACTCATTTGGAAACTTTTCCTGGCTAGGTTTCATATCTCTAACAATGACGCCTTATTTTTGTTTTTACACTTGTTTTTAAGCTCCTCTCACTGCCCCAACCTTTTTCTTTTACAGCCAGAACAGAGGTCTCTCACTTGGGAATATTTTTCACGGACACTCAAAAAACTGCTTTTACGGATTTTTTTGCACCTTGGAAACCTCTACCCGTGTCATGCGACTTGTCATTTGTTAAAATTGATTAGAACCAAGCACCTCAGGTCCTCATACAACAGCACTTCCTAAGTCTGCCACACAAATATCAATGCACAAAATTCTTCACTGATGCATCCCAAACACGCTGTGGAGTAGCGTGTGCAACACTTGGGCCAAACTTCTCCTGCTCAAAGACAATGAACCTAAACGCAAGCAGATTCACTGCAGAAGCATACTTTATTACTATGACGGTTGAACACATAGTACAAAGCATAATACCTATGTCAGTCATTAGCACAGACTCACTAAATTTTTTAACGGCTTTATCCTCTGGCGAAAGCAACAAAAATACATATGTCAACCATCTTCTACAGACTATTATGTGTGAATATTCCGTGGTGCTCCAAATTATATATCTTGGGAATCGGCCATTGCGGAATAGTTGGCAATGAGTCTGCTGACAGGAAAGCAGTTGCCGCCACCCACCATGATGACATTCACCTGACAATATTACCTTACACTGATCTAAATCCTCTCATCCCACGCAAACTCCGCAAGCAATTGCAAGAAAAATGGGACACAGAGACAGAGATCAAACTTCATGTAAATAAGCCAAAAATTGGCAAATACATAACAGACAAATTGGACATAATCAATGAAGTTGCACTTTGCAGATTATGTGTAGGAAACACGCATGCCACGCATTCTAACCATTTAAATGGCTCACAAAGACCACAAAGTTCAGGATGCGGACAATCACTTGCCGTTATTCACACCCTTGTTGAATGCAAAGAACACGACGCTGGCAGACGCAAACACTTTTCAGAACTACAAGCACCACATCCCGATTCACCCAGCACACTTCCTTGCAGTCAATCCCATGTTTGCATGCAGTTGTGTCCTATAGTAATATATGCAGAGCATTTCTTTAACTCACAATGTCAGCCGGCGTTGTCGGCGTGCCTCGGCGTCCGCAACAGCCGTACCAGGTGCGCCCTCTCCCCAACTCCTCCTCTACCGCATCACGCTACCCTCCTCGCTCTCAACAACAGGTCCGAACCCCTCCCCCTACACTATATAAAAAATATTACTTTCCGGCGCCTGGTTTTGATCCCACGACCCTGCCGGCGGAACGCAAGGTACATGGTGCTCTACCGACTGCGCCGCAAAGCCGACACAGAGTGGAAGGCTACGAACGCGCCTTATATCATTCAATCATTCAAACTACGTCAAGAAGCTGCTGATACAACGCATTCAATACCGGTGGTCGGAACGCGAGGTACATGGTGCTCTTCCCACTGCGCCACAAAAACCGACACAGAATGAAAGCCTACGAACGCGCCTTCTATCCCAGACTCATTAAAACTACGTCAAGAAGCTGCTGGTACAACGCATTCACTACCACCAACTCCCCAAACACTAAACGTTAACGCAATACACCCACCCCCAATGCGACGCATTTACTCGTGTCCCCCTCGCATGGAGATAGGCCCTTTTTTATTTACCGTCAGATTTTTACAAACAATTTCTTATCCACCATGATTCTTTCACCGATCTCCCTCTGATGAGGACTGCATAATCACTGAAAGCTGAACTGCATTTTCATTCACCCCTTATAGTTCTTACCAGTATGGCACTTTGCACCAATAGGTGTCTTTTTATGAAATGGCCCCATACCCAATTTTTAACCCTATTACTTAAAAAAGTATACCGGCAAAGAAATATACAACACCCTAGTATTTGGCCTCAGTGGCCAAGCTGCCCAGGCGCCAATGAACCACACATATATACATAAACACAAGTCAGCAGGACAACAGTTTCGGCGGGTGGACATTGACGAATCAGTACAATTGTTATCATGTCATCATGTCAATCAGTGAATCAGGTGCTGCATATATTATATATATATATATATATAATATATATATATATATATATATATATATATACAAGGTCTTTACCAAGGTAATCGCCAACCGAATCTCTGCAACCTTAGATTTCAGTCAACATAAAGAACAAGCAGGGTTCCGTAAAGGTTATTCAACAATGGACCATATTCACACGATCAATCAGGTGATAGAGAAGTGCGCTGAGTATACTGAACCCCTATATATAGCCTACATAGATTATGAGAAAGCATTTGACTCGGTCGAAACCCTAGCAGTCATTCAGGCATTACGGAACCAGGGGGTAGATGAGCATTGCGTAAGAATACTAGAGGATATCTATAATGGGTCTACAGCTACCATCATCCTCCATAGGGAGAGCAGTAAAATACCTATAAGGAAGGGTATCAGACAAGGAGACACAATCTCTCCAATGTTATTCACAGCATGCTTGCAAGAAGTATTCAGAACGTTGGATTGGGAACAGGTGGGAGTAAGGGTTAATGGAGAATACATCAGTAACATCAGATTTGCTGATGATGTTGCCTTGCTAAGTAACTCGGGGGACGAATTGCAAAGCATGCTTTCCGCGCTGGGCGAACAGAGTAGAAATGTGGGCCTGAAAATTAATATGCAGAAAACTAAAGTAATGATCAATAACCTCGGGACAGCGCAGCAGTTTCAGATAGATGACGAGGCAGTGGAAGTGGTAAGCGAATATATATACTTAGGCCAAGTTGTGACCCCAGATCCCAACCATGAGGCAGAGATAATTAGAAGGATCAGAATGGGGTGGGGTGCATATGGCAGACTTTCTCAGATAATGAATAGCAGCCTACCATTGCCGCTGAAGAAGAAAGTGTATGACAGCTGCATCTTACCGGTACTTACCTATGGGGCAGAAACTTGGAGGCTCACTAAGAGTGTTCAACTTAAATTGAGAACGACTCAGCGGGCAATGGAGCGGAAATTGAGTGGTGTAACATTAAGGGACAAGAAGAGAGCGGAGTGGGTTAGGGAGCAAACTGGTGTTAAAGACATATTAGTAGAAATTAAGAAGAAGAAATGGACGTGGGCAGGGCATGTAATGCGAAGGCAAAATTAACCGCTGGTCATTAAGGGTAACAGAGTGGATCCCTCGAGAAGGCAAGCGTTGCAGGGGGCGGCAGAAAGTTAGATGGGCAGATGAGATCAAGAAGTTTGCGGGGATAAATTCGTCACAGTTGGCCCATGACCGAGGTAATTGGAGAATAATCGGAGAGGCCTTTGCCCTGCAGTGGGCGTAGATAGGCTGGTGATGATATATATATATATATATATATATATATATATATATATATATATATATATATATATATATATATATATATATTTATATAATATATATATATATTTATGGGACAGGGGAACTCAGTGAATTAGGACAGAATAAGGTTTGGTAGTCAAGAAAACGTCAGAAAGCAAAGGGGAGGTTTTGGAGGGTCTTAAAAGCAGATTAAGAATTTTTTGAGTCAAAAAGAAAGTGGTGAAAAAATTTCCTCCGGGTGGGAGCCGAACCCACGACCTCCAGAATACAGGTCTGATGCTTTAACCACTACGCTACCGGCGGTACTGTTTCCATTACAATTTCTCTGGTATTTTTGTTAAAGTATTTTTTTTTTGTTTCATACACTTGGGGTGGTAGCCAGCGCCACTCGGACTACTCAGGGTGCAGGGTGCCGTCTTTTACCTCCCGGGCCATGACTCGAGTGTCTATGACTTGTCGAGAGTGGAAGACAAGCGTTAAACACTCTTGAGCTACCTTTCACACCAAGACTGCCAGAACAGAGGCTCTCGTTATGCATGTAGCGAATCAGAAGTGGGAAAAGAGGGCCTCTATGAATTAGGACATAAAAAAGGTTGGCAGTCATAAATACCACGGAAAGCAAAGGGGGTTTGGATGGGTCATAGAAGCAGATGAAGAATTTCTTGATGAAAAAACGCCCGACGGGTGGGATCTGAACCCACGACATCCAGCATACCGGTCTGGTGCGATAACCACTACGCTACCGGCAGGGCTGTTTCCCCACCACTTTAACGGCTATATATGTTAAGGTATTTTTTTTGTTTCCGGCACTTGGGTTGGTAACCAGAGACAATCGAACTACTCGGCGTGAAGAGGACCTTCTTTTTAACCACCGGGCCATGACTTGAGTGTGTAGGACATGTCGAGAGTGGTCGACCTGCATTGAACCCCCTTAAGCTACCTTTGGCCCTAAGACTCCCACAACAGAGGCCCTCGCTATGCATGTAGCGAACCAGAAATGGGAAAGGAGGGGCTCAGAGAATTAAGACAGAATTAGTGTTGGCAGTCAAGAAAACCTCGGTAAGCAAAGGGGAGGTTGTGGTGGGCCATAGAAGCCGATAAAGAATTTTTTTAGTCATACAGAAAGTGGTTAAAAATGCCTGCCTGGAGGATCCCAACCCACGACCTCCAAAATACCGGTGTGATATGATAACCACTACGCTACCGGCGGGGCTGTTTCCCCACAACTTTCTCCCGTATATTTGTTAAGGAATTTTTTGTTTCCTGAAATGGAGTGGTAGCCGGAACCACTAGGATTACTAGGGGTTAAGGGGACATCCTTTTTAACCCCCGAGCCGTGACTCGAGTGTATACGACATGTCCAGAGTGGTCGACCACTCTCTTACCACATGCTGGTCGACCACTCTGGACATGTCGTAGGCACTCGTGTCGCGGCCCGGAGGTTAAAAAGGAGGTCCCTTTCACCCGGAGTAGTCCGAGTGGCGCAGGCTACCACCCCAAGTGCAGGAAACAAAAAAAATCCTTAACATAAATACTCGACTAAGACGTAAGGAAACAGCCCCGCAGGTAGCGTAGGGTTCTTCGCACCAGACCGGTATTCTGGAGGTCGTGGGTAGGAATCCCAGCTGGCGAGAATTTTTTCGCCACTTTCTTTTTTACTGAAAACATTCTTCATCTGCTTCTAAGAATCATCACATCCTTACCTCCTTTTCCAAGGTCTTCTTGACTGCTAACCATTATTCAGTCTCAATTCACTGCTCCCCTCCTTTCCCATTTCTGATTCGCTACATGCATAGCGAGTGCCTCTGTTCTGGCCGTCTTGGTTCCAAAGGTAGATTAAGGGGGTTCAACGCTGATCGACCACTCTAAACAAGCCGTAGACACTCGAGTCATGGCCCGGGGTTTCAAAAAAATGTCCAATTCACTCCGAGTAGTCCGAGTGGCGCTGAATGGCCGATGGCGCTGAAGTGCAGAAATAAAAAATACCTTAACATCTAAACCCGAGAAAGTGGTGGGGAAACAGCCCCGCTGGTAGCGTAGTGTATATCGCACTAGACCGGTATTCTGGAGGTCATAGGTTCGGTTTCCATCCGGCAGGCATTTTGTCACCAATTACTGTCTGACTCAAAAAATTCTTTATCTGCTTCTATGACCAACCACAACCTCCCATTTGCTTTCCGAGAAATTCTTGACTGCCAACCACTATTCTGTCTTAATTCACTGAGCCGCTGCTTCCCCATTTCTTATTCGCCACGTGCATAGCGAGGGCCTCTATTTTGGCAGTCTTGGTGCAAAGGTAGCTTAAGATGGTTCAACGCTGGTCGACCACTCTCGACGTGTCGGAGGCACTTGAGTCCCGGCCAGGTGGTTAAAAAGTAGGTCCCCTACACCCCGAGTAGTCCGAGCGGCGCTGCCTACCACCCCAAGTGCAGGAAACTAAACAAAAACCTTAACATATGTACCCGAGAAAGTGGTGGGGAAGCAGCCCCGCCGTTAGCGTAGTGGTTATAGCACCAGGCCGATATTCTGGAGGTTGTCGGTTCGCATCCCACCTGGCAGGCATTTTTAGATGCGACTGCGTCTCATTCACTCCCCTTGTTCCTCCATACGGCTTTGTCCATCCACACCCCTCCCCTACACTGTAAAAAAAACTAATAGTTAGCGGCGCCCAGTTTTGATCCCACGACCCTGTGGGCGGAACTCGAGGTACATGGTGCTCTTCCCACTGCGCCACAAAACCAAGACAGAATCAAATGCTACGAATGCGCCTTATATCCTTCACTCATTCAAACTACGTCAAGATGCAACTGTTACGACGCATGATGGGGCGATGATGCCACGAAAGCACTAACATCTCTGCGACGTCCCAAAAAGATCCGAATGTGTATGTCCCAGCAGTATCTCTATTAGACATTCGTACAAGGTGCCATATTTTAATAAAAATTTTGGATGTGAAGATAACTTTGCTGGTACTTTAATGTAGGACGTTCTTTCAACTTTGCTAAAGACGTACTCTTGATGTTGCTGCTGCTTCATTTGGGGACGGCATGTAGACATATTTTGCTGACGTTGTTCAGATGTTGCTGGTATGTGCGTTTTTTACTTCAAACATGTTTATCGCAGTTACATTTATTTTAGCCATATCTGCTATACTTTATTTTCAAACTCTCCGCAGGCGTACTGTAATAAAGTTACCCGAGGGGTTTTATGTGTTTTGTAAGGGTTTTGTACCGAGGGGTTTTGTGCAAGTATTGTAACCCACCACTATTGCTTTGAACCTTTGACATTCAAATCAGTAGCCCAATACCGAACCGCACAGAGAGAGGCGATGACTTACTGCAGAATTCGTTTACAAGCAACGTAGCCACCGAACCTAGTAAGGTTTTTTTTTTTTTTGGTTGAGGGGGGGGGGGGTCATTGCTGTCGAATCTGAACAAAAAAAAACTTTACTTGCCACTTGATTTAAGCTTGATGTTACATACCGACTGCAGCTTCATGACTTCAAATTGCGAGCAAAGCAAATTTCGCGGCTGTGTTGATACTGAGGTTACCATGAAACATAACTTGTAGGTTAAACGGCAAGGTACCCTGCCTTTTTTTGCCATAAAAAAAATTTCGATGACACCCTAATTGCGAAAAAAACCTAAAAAATTTGTGACGTTTTGCCAAGATTCTAACCATAGAATTTCAAAACACGACAGCGTCACCTAAGCTCCAATCCACTCGACCACGCCGGAAAACAAAGCGTTGACCCACGAATTTGGTACCCTAACAGAGGCTGCCAGCGAATATTGTTGGGCGATTCGTTTTGGTCGTATTTGACAAATTTCGGCAGTGCTAACGCTTGTTTCTTCTGCACCGATCTTGGAGGCGAGGTCAATTATGCTAATACTGCAAGCGATGTAACCAAAGCTTCCTTATTTAAGCCAAGAAAAGCTATCGCGCTTCATCTTTCCCCCTATGCAAGCTACGGTAGCCGCGAATGAAATTGAATGCACCGCTAGATTTTTGGCGTTAATAAACTTTGTTCGTTACGGACCGATCTTGCAGACAAGCCAACACTACAAGCGATGTAGCCAGAGCTCCCATATTTACTTGCAAAAAGCTCTCCCAACCCCCCGACCTTCCCGATAAAAGCCAAGCTAGCCACTGAGGAATGAGCACTTTCGAACAGATATGGCTTGTAACTTGCCTCAAGGCACCAAATTACCACACGTAAAAAAATGATTGTTTTCTGCGAACGTAATGACCCCAAACCAGGACATGGAAATGAAATCCGGACGATGTCGCCTGCTTTCGGATGCTTTCTGGCGCTGCGTCGGCGCTGATATCTGGCGAACAGCATAGACATTGGCGTAGCTACTTAGGAGCAGTGGGAGAGTGAACTTGCCAGCTCGGACCTAAGTAAGCAACTTTGGCTCGCTGAAAGGGCAAAGACGGCCCACCGCACCAACGCAGTCCTGGACTGAGGACCGCGCCCACTTGGAAGCTCGATCTACCTAATCAATAACGTTTTCTACGCCGGCTAATCCTCCTGCGTCAGCTTACGTCGCCGTGCATTCTGCCGACGCCGTCAGCGCGGGGCGATGTCGACGAGCGAAAGTGCGGAAAATACGCTGCAAGTGGTTGCGGCCTCAGAAGAAAACCGTAAAATTTCGGCGTCCACAACCCCACGGCAGCTGTATTTCCACCGCAAACCAAGATATTGCGTTAAATGCCGTAATCTGGATTGTCGGTACAAATACTGTTTGCTTAAAAAATACCCAGACTCAAGCTCTTCTTGTATATAATTGGCAACTAATATCTGTATGTACCAATAACTTGGGCATCTATATCGCAACGCGTTTTATCAAGTTGGGTGTCTTTCAGGAACTAGCTTTTCCCTCGCACGAACACGAGACAGGAAGTCGCTGCGAAGCGAGTTCGATCGTCCGACAGTTGTATTAACTGCACTCCGGATAACATACCTACCAGACAAAGAAATAACTGCAAAGTAGTGGAGGAAAGTGAGTACGAGTGAACATTGTTTTTTGTCATATGTATTTAACGTAGTAGAGTTGCTCTCGAACTTCGGTACGCGTAATCGATTAGCCCTAACAAATTGAGGGACTCGTTTTGTGCGTTACCAAGATTTGTCATTAAACCTTTTTACCTAGCTGCTGGGTTTGTAAACAGAATCAATTCTCGAGCAATGTCTAGCCCTTTGTTTGGTGAAGTGTTTGTTTTCTGTCCTGTTTTGCCAGGCGAATGTTTTGATATGAAATAAAATAAGGGAAGCTGAAAAGTGCGAATATAAGTGCGTGTGCGAATATAAGCGCGAGTGCGAATGTAAGCATGTATAGGTTACACGCACATTGTGTACTTTTACGTGAGATTGATTTCTGTTTCGTTTCTTCAGATTCCGTTTTTTTCGTCATAACTGTTTTCGGTTACAAAACCTGCACAATAAATTGAATGATTGCCGTGTATGTAGCATTAAAATAAAGTAATAAATCGAGTGAATTCCGAGAGTACAGCATTTGTATAAAATGCCATCTGGATGCTTTTTTCGCGTTTCGATTGAGTGTTCAATCATTTCGAATGCTCACATGATAGTGAAATGTTGAAATCAACAACGTGTATGCAACCGGAATTTATTTGCAACGTCAGATCTACACGCATGTCGTGACTGGTACAGTAGTATGAGCAGCGCCGATTGTTC
The DNA here is from genome assembly GCA_013339765.2 of Haemaphysalis longicornis. Taxonomy (NCBI): domain Eukaryota; kingdom Metazoa; phylum Arthropoda; class Arachnida; order Ixodida; family Ixodidae; genus Haemaphysalis; species Haemaphysalis longicornis. The sequence continues at coordinate 46,414,216 of CM023448.1, read as the reverse complement.
TCCGTACTCTTACTGCAGCATCGCAAACGTAAATTAACCTTTCAGAACCTAGTAAAAATATTCAAAAATGGCTGTTAAATTTCTGTCACTTATAGAATTTTCAGACTAATGAAGTTATTGTGTAACACACCTTGGTGATCAGAGTAACACAGCATTTGGGATTTCACAGGTTTAAGGCAGAGTATGATTCTGGTGTCTGGCTTGTCGTTTGCTAATAACTTAGATGTTGCAGGCTTCTGACTGGTGCGACTCACACTATGTGTAAATGTGATTCTGCTGTAGAAATTTATTGCAGTACTTTGATGCTTCTGCTGCACAACGTATACATCAACTAAAAATGTAGGCCTACCAGGACAAGCGAACAGGACAACATGACGAGATTTTCAGTGATGTGCTTTTTGAAGGTTTAGATTGTCACTTCAATCCACCAAGCGGTTATGATAGACACAGAAAAATATTTTGAAAGTTCAGATGGGACCTGTAGCTGGGCTCAAATGTCCTCCGAGTCCCCATTCAGGAAATATAGTTCTTATATATGGTGGTACCCCACATTAGCTGTCATAGTTAGTGTTAAAGTTGCCTTAGTTGTGCCAGTGTTGACATTAAATTATATACACTCCACTCTCTTCCTGTCCTTTAATGTTACACCAATCTTCGAGCGTTCAATTGCTTCTAGGTCATCCTTAATTTATGTTAGACCCTTTTAGTTACCCTGGAAGTTTCTGCCCCGTAGGCGAGTACTGGTAGGATGCAGCTGTCATACACTGTATTTTTCAGGGACAATGGTAGGCGGTCATTCTGTACTACACCACTCTTTAAAAGCTGTATTAACAACACAGATTTTCCCGTACCCATGGCTAGATTGATGAACTGGCTTGCAAGGCAGGTGCTACTGCAGCAGTCAGCACAAGGCTGCTGCTCAAGCTACTGTTGACGGTCAACTTATCGCAGGACTTTACCTTGTTTGGGAAACAGGAAACACGCTTTTTTCCACCTGCGAGTGGCATCCTCCATTGTGTTCAACTATATATCCTCTTGTAGTTACGGACATAAAATTCTTTCACCAGACAATGTATAGGGCCTAGATTTTTATTGTCAGTCACACCCTGCGCAAATATCAGCTTTGTCGACAACTTGCGGCTTCTCAGTTTTTATTGCTATGAGCGGTGTTAAATTTCTTTCAGCCTTTGGGCCATGACATGTTTACTCTCTTTCCAACCAATCCGGTCTGCAACTATTTAGCAGTTTCTTGAGCCACAACCAAGAACGCAAACTGTTCAAGAGTCCCCACCATAACTGATGATGGAGGCATGCACCAATAAACCACCATTGAATCATTTCCGTGCTTCCATGCGTCTTTATTTTGTGTTATTGTTCTTTGGGCGTATCACTTTGTGTGAATCACGTAGTCATGTAAATCTGTCTTGTAACTAATGTTCAATCATTTTCTTGTGGCCCGGTTTTTCGTTTGTTCCCAAATCATATCGTTTTTTTTCTGAAATATTGAAATAGTGTAATTTTTATTTTTCTAACCAGAATTCAATCAGTTGTTTCCAAACTTTCTTGTTGTTTTATTTTTGTCCTACCATTCATTCATTCATTTCATTCATTTTTATTTCTTCAAACATGGGTTTACAGATGACTGAAGAGATCATTTGGGCCCTTAGCACTAATGCTAGTGCCGGGCCCATGCAGTTGATACATTTATAACATTTCAAGCACTTAGTTACATTACATGTAAAAACGAATGAATACAAAAAATGCAGTATATAGCATATGCAAAATATACGGTTTATAGCATGACACAAAGAAATTGTCTCGTAAACAAAATGAAACAATACTCCGGTACCGAGTTCATCCGATATTAAACACAGGAATTATACCAGAAATCATATTATTGAAAACACGTTACGAAAAATAAATGATTTCTTGCGTACACAGCTGATTATAAAGTAAAGTTTCGGTGAATAAATAAGCGATGTAAGCTCCTTACATTGCACGTACTTTTTGAGTGTACTGAAAAAATTCTGACTTTCTTTGACATGAACTGGTATGGTATTCGATATTTTAGTTCCGACATATTGCAGTGTACGTTTCCCATAACAGTTATGCACCGGGAAATGTTGAAATTGTGATCCGATTAAGTTCTAGTATTTCTGACTGGTGTTAAAAATATTGATGATTGTAGAGGGTTATTGTTTGATATGATGTTCTGGGTAACACAAGTTATTTTGAAATCTCGTGCAAGTAAAAAAGGCATTATTTCAAGCTGTTTGAGAGTGGTGCCGAATGAGCCGTGCATGTGGAAAACGTCATAATTCGTAGCGCGCCTTTTTGCAATGTGACAACCGGTTCAAGATACGAGCGACAAGTATTGCCCCATGTTTCCAAGCAGTAGGTCAAGTGGCAGTGAAAAGTACCGAAATAATTGGCTTTTAACGTGGATTGAGGAAAATGATAGCGTGCCTGATAGAGGGTGAAGCAAGCACGGCTCAATTCCCTGCAAACTATTTTTATGTGTTCCTTAAAATGCAAAGACGGATCTAGGGTGACGCCAAGATAGTTACAAGTTTGTACTTTCGTAATTTCTTCTCCGCTTATCTTAAGTGTCATGATTTTATTGATTCGTTTAGCTGAGGACGAAAACACGACGTAGTTTTGTTTACATTAAGCCCTAATCGGTTGTTGGAAAACCACTGTTCAATGTTTACAAGTTGTCTATTGGCGGTTTGTTCTAATTTGGGAATATCCGACCCAGGTAGTAGGACCGCAGTGTCGTCAGCGTAAATTATGGTTTGCCCTTCATCTATGGAGTTAGGTAGATAGTTGACGTATAATGCGAATACAATTGGCCCCAAAACGAATCCTTGCGGTATTCCGTGCGTAACCGGTAGAAATTCGCCTATTCTATTTTCTATATGCACTCGCTCCGAACGCTCGTGCAGATAGCTTTGGAAAAAGGCAATTGACGGACCTCGAAAACCATAACAATGTAGCTTTCGAAGAAATATACTGTAGTCAACCGTATACAAGGCTTTCTTTACGTCCAGAAATAACCCGATGACATGGTTGCCGTTATTCAAAGAGGTGTTTAATATATTTGTAACCGTTGCTACAGGCGTGGTAGTGGATTTACTGGGACGGAAGGCATGGCAGTGAGGCGCTATGATGTCGTATTTTATTAGGAATGCTAAGACTCGTTTAGCTATAAGTTATTCGTACGACGTGTTAAGAACACTGAGTACGGAAAAAGGCCCATAGTTTTCTAAAACGTTGTAGTCGCCACTATTATGAACAGGGGTCACTTTAGCTTTTTTTAACAGGTGAGGGTATACCCCAACATAAAAGGCTGCGGTAAATATTTTTTATAGGTATGTACTAATCACCTCTGCATTTGATTTTACCATTTTCATGGTTACCTTATCATATCCCGCTGCTTTGCCCGTACAAAATGAATAAATTGTTGAGCTTATCTCGGCCGCAGTGATGTCAATGAAAGCAAACGAATTAGCAGTTGGAGCTGGCAGTCCAAGATTGGTTAGAGGAGGTAGTCGCAATGCCAGATTGCGGCCAATGTTCCTAAAATATTCGTTGAAGCAGTTGGCAAGGTTTATCGGGGATGAACCGTAAAGAGCAAAATCAGGAAGGTTACGCGCGTTTGATTTTTTTGGATGACCGAGGTAATTACCTCCCAAAGCTTTCTTGGATTTTTTTTATTGCATAAAATCATACGGGTATAATACTGGTTTTTATAGCGGCGTAAGGCAGCTACTACTTTGTGTCTTAGGATTTTATACTGATTTCGGTAATAGATTTTGCCTTTATTGTCTTTATGTTTTCGATACCAGTAGTATTTTGTGCGTAAAAGTGCGAGTGCACTGGCAGATACCCAAGGATGCATCGGTTGTTCATGGTATTTTTTTGGCAGAAATGTGTTGTTTTTATGGATTTGGTTACTGCATTTAAGAGGCATTCATACATATGGTTAACGTGAGTTCCATTTATAATATCTCTGCTTGTTGCGCACAAGCTATAGCGCCGCCACTGATCATCGACTCCAGTCATCGGCAGATAAGGTGACTTTGCCCGCTCGTGGTCCGAACGGGCAAATATGGAGATGGGGTAATGGTCGGTTATATCGGTCTCGATAACGCCTGGAAAACTACTTGATGTGTCCAAGTTGCACAAAATGTGTTCTATAAGCGTGCTAGATGTGTCACTGACACGAGTTGCAATTTTAATGGGGTTAGTAAAACCGTAGGATTCGAACAATGTTTCATACGCTATGCTACATTTTCCAAATAGGTCGATGTTCATGTCCCCACACAGCACTGCCTTTCTTTTGCTCGTTAATATATAATGCAGAACGTTCTCGACTTTTTCAACAAATAAATTGATTTTAGAGCTTGGTGAACGGTAGACAACACCCACATTAGTTCCATTACTAAGTTCAACAAAAAGCATGTCATGTTCTGATGGAAGCAAGCTATTTAAGGACGCACATAATTTGAAATTGCCATTATCCCTTATGAATAGCAGCAGCCCTCCTCCTGCAGTTTTCGTCGGACGACTGCGACAAACGACTTTATATCCAGGCATGTTGACAGATTCACCAGGGTTGAGCCATGTTTCTGTTAAAGCTATGACATCGTATTTGAAAATTAGAGCGCCTTGCTTTACCTGAAGGCTGTTTATGTTGTTATTAATACTGCGTATGTTGCAATGTAATGACGGAAATTGTAGCTCGAATCGTAACAACTGTTCAGACGGCTGACTGACAGCATGTTGGGTAGTATGAGCGGTGCTTCCGACTTAAACTATTTTTGCGAGATCGGTTTCTCGGGCGATGTGAATTAATGGGGAATTCTCAGTCTTGCGCACAATTATTTTTCCGTTTTTGAGCAAAGAAAAGTTTCACCCGCGTTCTTTGCGCAAGTGTATCGCTTTCCCGAGCAGGACTTTTTTTTCCTCACAGAGATGTTCGTTAACGTAAATGGGTGTGTCTTCGGTGAAACCAAAGTTGATCGCTGTGAGTCTTTTCGTCCTGGCAGCCACTAGCACCTTGCTGCGCGAAGATCGGGAGACAAACCGAACAATATTGTTCGGCTTCTCTTTGTCTTTCGATGGCACCCTATGAACGACGTCAATCTCTGAACTGTGGAGCTCAATGTTCAGTTTGGTGCCAAGCATCTGAACTGTGTCCTCCAGCCTCTCTTTAGGATCAATTGGCATCCCTTTTTTTTCGACATTTTTTTGTCTACTGTACTGCTTGAGCTCAATGATGTCTCCTTTCGCAGCCGCCAGCTCTTTCTTGAGTTCGTTATATTCCGTTTTGAGGGATTCATGATCCTTACGGAGACTTTAAACATCAGTGCAGACGCTCTCCAAAGTTGTCTTGAATGCGTCAAAGCTGTCACTAACAAACGGGATCGACTTCTTCACCTCCTCCACATTCGTGTCAAGTTTTCCAAATTTAGTAGTCAGATCTTGGAGCATTTTTGCAAGTTCTTTAACTGTAGAGGGTGCTTTATCGGTCATGGCGGCACCTTATAGCAGCGAGTGACTCAGAAATATGAGAATGAATGGATTATAGCCGTACCTGGAAAATTCACATGGAATGCTCAGTTTCGGGCTGTGCCTGAGTGTGCCTGATTTGCTCGCTGCTATCACGAGCGATCCCCGAGGCCGGTCCTTTAATATCCGCTGTGGTATACTGCGCTGCCTGCAGGCCTCCACTCCACGCAGGCGCAGAGGTAGCCGGGCAGAATCCAGTGATAGCAGGGCTTCTTTTCGGTGCAGCGACTGTTCCGGGGATCGTCTTCCTGGAAAATTAACATGGAATGCTCAGTGGCGGGTTGTGCCTGCGTGTGCCTGAGTCGCTCGCTGCTATGACGAGCGATCCCCGATGCCGGTCCTTTTATATCCGCGGTGGTAGACGGCGCTGCCGGCAGGCCTCCACTCCACGCAGGCGTAGAGGTAGCCACGCAGAATCAAGCGATAGCAGGGCTTCTTTTCGGTGCACCGACTGTTCCGGGGATCGTCTTCCAGGGAAATTTACATGGAATGCTCAGTGGCGGGTTGTGCCTGAGCGTGCCTGAGTCGCTCGCTGCCATTTCAATAGGTGTGAGTCATTTCATCACGTAAATTTCTACTGCTCTTGTAACCGCCGTACAGCCGTTTCTTTACACACAACTTTTCTATAGATCATAGCCATTTCTCTAGATTTTGGCTAGTTTAGAGCACCTTAAATTTGTATGGCACTCACAACCACCACTCAACGCCACTTTTGTGTTTCCTAGGTGCTTTTGTTTTATTGTTCCACAGACTTCTCACTACATGTTAACAATTTAGTTTCCTGAATTTTCTGTGTTTTTATAACCACCATTCAATCATTTCTTTGTTTTCACACTTTTCTTGCGTTGTTTTTAAGCCAATTATACAATGTGCGATTTTTCAAGTTGGATAACTATCTTGTGCTTGTACCCTGGGATTACATGTTTGCTTTTCTTGCTATTTTTTTTTCAGCCTTTCTGCTGCGTGTGATCTAGTTATAGTCATGAATATTTGTACTATTCTTGTAATTGTACAATGTCTACCCTGTGGGCCAGGGCAGATGGGAATAGAAATTAAAGTGGTTGCGTTGCCAAAGCATATTACATAATTTGGAAGTGAATATAAACTCTTTTACCTGAACTCTTTGATGTTTTATGTGTATTTTGAAAGCGTTCTGACTACCCAGCTGCAGGTACTTACAGATAGAATGGGATACTGTCATTTTAATTAGTTTAATTTTTAATTGTTTCTATGATAGTTTATTTGCAAAAGGCCTGTACAGCCGTTCTGTATGGTACAATTCGATGACGCTACTGTGGTTGCCTTAGTGTCCAGGGCGCTTGTGCTTATCAGGACTGGTTTGCTGTTACTTACTGCCTCTTGATTTCGATGCGACAGTTCTTGTTTAGAGCTGTGCTTGCTGTACTTCTGCGAGAGTGTGCGGTCAGCTGGCACTTCACATATGACATTTCACGCAGTATGCAGCACTTCAAAAGTGGAAACACGTTAATCTAGAAACCACGTGACAAGTAACAGCAAACAGTGCTGAATGGCTAGTAAGACTAGTTTTTGATGTATAAATGCCCACAACACGTGAAGAACCTCGGAAAGGCGGCTGGCCAAACTTCCAAATAATGTATAAAGAATGTAAATTTGAGGCATACAGGTTCATCTCAACAATATCATACTAACGTACACAGGTCACGAATATAACAAACTAATGATTGTGCCAAAGACAGAAAACCAATGCAGAACAGACATCTATATACGTCTTGCATGCGTACAGTTACAATATCCATAAGAGGTACCACTAAGGTAACGTCTCGTAAACAGCATATAAAAGTACCATGAGACGTCTATTGTATCCTATCCTTTGTGTGATTTGCATAACTTTTTTGCAGTTGTAGCAACGTTGAATATACGTAACTCCCACCCCAATGGTACGTCTCGTGGACATCGGTAATGTCAATTGCTGACGTCTATAGGATATCTGCACGACGTAACGCGGTGGGCTGGGATTAACACTTGCAATAAAAGAAAACAAGCTCCCACTTACAGCCAAAATGATGGAGTAAAGGTCGTTGCGACAGTGAAGCCCCAAGCATACCACTTTCAGAGATCGACCAAGATTGGCCCATAAAACAATAATAATTATAAAAAATAATATTCATACGTGTTGCCGACACGTTTCACGCGATTTCAGAATCAATCCAACGGAAACACCAAGTGAACCCCACGATGCGTCGCATCTACACAGGCTTCCCCTCGCGGGGAGGTGGGCGCAACTTTTCACCACTTTCTGTCTGACTCAAGAAATTCTTCATCTGATTCTATGGCCCACCACAATCTCCCCTTTGCTTTCCGAGGTTTCACTGCCAACCCTCAGTGTGTCTTAATTAATTGAGGCCCTCCTTTCCCAATTCGGATTTGCTACATGCATAGCGAGAGCTTCTGTTCTGGCAGTTTTGGTATGAAAAATAGCTCAAGAGTGTTTAATGCTGGTCTACCACTGTCGACAAGCCGTAGACACTCGAGTCAAGGCCCGGGGGTTAAAAAGAAGGTCCCCTTCACCCCGAGTAGTCCGAGTGGCACTGGCTACCACCCCCAAGAGCAGGAAACAAAAATACCTTAACATAAATACCGGAGAAAGTGGAGGGAAAATCGCCCCGCCAGTAGCGTAGTGGTTACCACACCAGACGGGTATTCTGGAGGTCGTGAGATCGGATCCCACCCGGCGGGCATTTTTTCACCACTTTCTTTTCGACTCAAAAAATTCTTCATCTCTTTCTATGACCCGCCACAACCTCCCCTTTGCTTTCCGATGTTTTCTGTACTACCAACCCTTATTTTCTGTCTTATTTCACGGAGCCCCTCATTTCCCATTTTCTGATTCGCTAAATGTTTAGCGAGGGCCTCTGCTCTGGCAGTCTTGGTGCCAAAGGGAGCTTAAGAGGGTTCAACGCTGGTCGACCACTCTCGACATGTCGTAGACACTCGAGTCACGGCCCGGGTGTTAAAAAGAAGGTCCTCTTCACCCCAAGAAGTCCGAGTGGCGCTGGCTACCACCCCCAAGTGCAGGAAACAAATATATCCTAAAATGAATACCCGAGAAAGTGCTGGAGAAACAGCCCCGGCGGTAGCGTAGTCGTTATCGCACCAGACCGGTATTCTGTAGGTCGTGGGCTCGGATCCCACCCGGCGGGCATTTTCTCTACCTACCCCTTTCTTTTCGACTGAAAAAATTCTTCATCTCCTTCTATGACGCAACACAACCTCCCCTTTGCTTTCCGAGGTTTTCTGGACCGCCAACCCTTATTTTCTGTCTTATTTCACGGAGCCCCTGTTTTTCCATTTTCTGATTCGCTATATATATATATATATATATATATAGTAAGAGAAAAGGTTCCTGGCTATAAGGTTAGCTGTACGATAGAGAAGTCAAACTGAAAAACATAACAACATTTATTCTAACGTTTCGACCGGGGGCCGGTCATTTTCAAAGATACAGATAGTGCAGATCAGTTGGGTTTTAATACATTTCAGTTGTTGGCGGGGCAAGATGTATCAAGCAAAAAAAGTAGGCTCTACGCGACACAAAAAAGCATACGAAGCCGCAGAACGCAAAAGGTGGAAAAAAAAGGGGGGGGGAGGGGATAGGGGCTGCTGGAGTGCTGCCGGGAAACAGAGGGGAAAGGGGGCTAATGAAGGCAGGCGAAGCTATGGGATAAGAGGAAAGCATTGCAAGGTACTGAAGTCACGACGGGAAAGTAAGAAGGTGAGAACTAAGGAGGGGCTCGTTTTAGCTCGTTTGTTGACTTGTTTCTGGCGGCAGGTGCTTGGTAGGGCAACCTGCAGGGTGTGAGAGTTTCAAAAATACAGAAAATATGCAAAGAACCAGAGGAAATTGACTGGTGAGGAGAAAAGGGTGGGAGAGCCCAGAGGTAATTACGGATGCCTAGTGCAAGCGTTAACACACATAAACAAAGGGAAAAAAGAAAAAAGAAAACGAGGGAAGGAAGAGGGGGATTGGGATTAGCGGGAGGGGTGCGGAAACCGCAGAGGGGGGGGGGGGTGTGCGGGGATGAAAGAGGTTCGAAGAAAAGACCAAGCGACCATGCCGGGATGAAAGAGGTTCGAAGAAAAGACCAAGCGACACGTGGTTTCACATGGCGTGTAATCGCGGAAATGTTTTCTTGGGAAAAACGTGGCAGCCGGCCACGAGGCGTCCACGAGGAGTCCACGAAGTCATGCAATGCAAGGACAATACAATGCAAAGTAACGTTAATTTAAGCTTGGTCACATAAATACCGAAAATAAATGGACATAAGGGTAAAAACATATAGATGAAAGGAGATATACAGTGCCACATGAAGTTTTTGAAGAGCATTCACGCAAGATCATATTTCTTTACATACCCGCATACAGACGCACAGAAAAAACTATAAACAGAATATCACCACAGAAAGGAGAAGCGGTTTTATCTACCCGATAGCAATTGTTCAGTGCAAAAGGACACAAAATAATAATCATACAAATAAAGAAAAAATATAAAGCAAGGGGTACTATGGTGAAATCTATGTACATGTGGTATGGCAACTACACACAAGCATTACACTGACACAGTACAAAGTACAATATGTACACAAATTAAAAAAAGAAAAAAAATAAGAACGTTTCTCATTCTGAACAAAGTTTCTCAGTTGCTCGCTGCATCGGAAAAAATAAGAACGTTTCTCATTCTGAACAAAGTTTCTCAGTTGCTCGCTGCATCGGCCTTCTCCGGTGCCTGATTGGGCAGGCAAGACAATCGGCCTGTGTGTTCATTTATGTCGCTCAAGACAGTGTTTTACAAGTTTAACACTGTCTTGAGCGGCATAAATGAAAACACAGGCCCATTGTCTTGCCTGCCCAATTATGCACCGGAGAAGGCCGGTGCAGCGAGCAACTGAGAAACTTTTTTCGGAATAAGAAACGTTCTTATTTTTTTTTCTTTTTTAAATTTTTGTACATATTGTACTTTGTGCTGTGTCAGTGTATTGCTTGTGTGTAGTTGCCATACCACATGTACATAGATTTCACCATAGTACCCTTGCTTTAGATTTTTTTCTTTATTTGTATGATTATTATTTTGTGTCCTTTTGCACTGAACAATTGCTATCGGGTAGATAAAACCGCTTGTCCTTTCTGTGGTGATATTCTGTTTATAGTTTTTTCTTTGTGTCTGTATGCGGGTATGTAAAGAAATATGATCTTGCGTGAATGCTCTTCAAAAACTTCACGTGGCACTGTATATCTCCTTTTTTCTATGTGTTTTTAGCCTTATGTCCATTTATTTTCGGTATTGATGTGATCAAGCTTAAATTAACGTTACTTTGCATTGTATTGTCCTTGCATTGCATGATCTCGTGGACGCCTCGTGGACGCCTCGTGGCCGGCTGCCACGTTTTTCGCAAGAAAACGTTTCCGCGATTTCACGCCATGTGAAACCACGTGTCGCTTGGTCTTTTCTTCAAACCTCTTTCATCCCGGCATGGTCGCTTGGTCTTTTCTTCGAACCTCTTTCATCCCCGCACCCCCCCCCCTCTGCGGTTTCCGCGCCCCTCCCGCTAATCGCAATCCCCCTCTTCCTTCCCTCGTTTTCTTTTTTTTTTTTTCCCTTTGTTTATGTGTGTTACCGCTTGCACTAGGCATCCGTAATTACCTCTGGGCTCCCCCACCCTTTTCTCCTCACCAGTCAATTTCCTCTGGTTCTTTGCATACTTTCTGTATTTTTGAAACTCTCACACCCTGCAGGTTGCCCTAACAAGCACCTGCCGCCAGAAACAAATCAACAAACGAGCTAAAACGAGCCCCTCCTTAGTTCTCACCTTCTTGCTTTCCCGTCGTGACTTCAGTACCTTGCAATGCTTTCCTCTTATCCTATAGCTTCGCCTGCCTTCATTAGCCCCCCTTCCCCTCTGTTCCCCGGCAGCACTCCAACAGCCCCTATCCCCCCGCCCCCCCCTTTTTTTTTTGTTTTCCACCTTTGCGTTCTGCGGCTTCGTATTCGTATGCTTTTTTGTGTCGCGTAGAGCCTACGTTTTTTTGCTTGATACATCTTGCCCTGCCCACAACTGCTATGTATTTAAACCCAACTGATCTGCACTATCTGTATCTTTGAAAAAGACCAGCCCCCGGTCGAAACGTTAGAATAAATGTTGTTTGTTTTCAGTTTGACTTCTCTCTATATATCTTTCATATATATATATATAGTATCTATATATATATATATATATATATATAAGGTTAGTAGAGACAAACAAAAAAGACGTGGAAAATAGAAAAAAAGTTTATTCACGTTTCAGAGAGAGGACTCCCTCTGTTCAGAGTACCAGAGTCCTCTCACTGAAACGTGAGTAAACGTTTTTCTATTTTCTTCGTCGTTCTCGTTTGTCTCTGTCTCTACTAACCTTATTTTTTTGCGCCCTGTGCGACTTTTTATTTTTTCAGACTATATATGTATATATATATATATAGATGTGTGTGTGTGTGGAGCGGAGCAATGAGGCTTCGACGATGGTAGGGAACCCAATAAAGAAAAGTAGGAACAAGGCACCGACGACGACGATTGTTGCAAACATGTCAGCCAAGGGGCTTGCCTTCGTAAGGGTTGCGGCAAATCCTTGAGAAGGACCGTATTTTTATACAATAGAAGAGTTTTAATAAAAACAACATTGGAAACTGGCGCTCGTGTCAACGCTAGCTCTAAGGCTGCGCTTACTCTTCAATTGGAAAGATTGGTGGTTCTGGAAACGGAGTGCGCAGTATCAAAACGGGCCTAATGTTATGCGAATTGTGCTAAAAAAAAACAGCGTGCTTCAATAGAAAGCAAACGCGGAGGCTAGGCGGTTTGCGGAGTGCGTTTTACATTTGCCGCTAACTACAACGGGTCGCGGACTTCTCCAAAAACTGTTCGTAATGTTTCGATCCTTCGACATTTGATATCAAGGGAAGTTTTCTGCTGCCTAAAAAGAAACTGATTACTTGTTGGGGAAGTTGTTCTAGCCTGTATTGGTGACATACATCAAACAGCGTTCGTATAAGCCGCCGATAGTTCTTGTCTACGTTGTAGGAGCCGGCGTTGACACGATAGGTGTGGCTGTTCCAAGCAATTCGCAACCGCCACATTCTTACAAAACAGATTGTTCTGAAGAATGAGCAGCGCGGCAACTTTTTATTCCCAGACATTTTCACCGTACACCTCGCCGTAGTTTGGGTTTTCATGCTTGCTGTGGTGGCAATGGGTTGATAACCCACCCAACCTGCAACTGTGGTTATAAAGCATTCCACTCAAAAACAAAAACAAAGTGAGTCTTATTTACATCGCCCAGGAAAACGGTGCGTGCATGCTCGGGCAAAAAGTGAAAAGAAATCAATCGAGCGACGCCCGAGACCCACTTTACAAGGGGTATAGCGAAAACGTACAGAGCGTACATGACAATATTATCCAGAATATTACAAGAACAACACAATCTCAGAAGAATTTACCAAGAAGGCAGAAACAGCATAAAAAATAGCAACCACACACCATAAAACTAACACAGAAAAGGTTGAATGCAGTAATGCTTAGCGTTAAAGAAGCAACGAAAATGTGTTAACATAACATTTCAAATGGAAAGATCAGATAGATAATGCACTTCCTAGGTCAACTAGTGAACATACTTCGGCAGTTTTACCCTTCGACAACAGTTTATTCAAAAGAGAGTGGCGGGTGTTTCGGGGCATTTGTTGTCCGCATGTTGTACAAGAAAAATCAATGTTTCAAATGTCTCTTTGGGGATTAAAATATTCAGAGAGATTTTGTCTGAGACAGGGTATTTCAAAAAAACTAAGTTGCTTGTGTCAGATACATGGCTTATACATGATTGACAATCCAGCGCGCGAAAACACGGAACAAAAAAGAACAAAGAGTTACACAGGACCTCTCGTTCTTTTTTGTGCCGTGTTTTCGCGCGCTGGATTGTCAATCATGAACATTCACCAACTCGCCCAAATCACAGTCCTTTTGAACATGGCTTATACTTTACGGCTAAATATTATTCGTACAGGGTATTAATCGTTGGTATTAGGAGATGAGTAAACAGTTCCTCTGTGCAAGCAAGATTGTGTACGTTTGCAATATAGTGTACGGGTAAGCCTGTATACTTAATTATTAATTTTGTTGTGGAGGCACCACAAACCAAGAAAAAGTAATTTATGCGCTATACAAAAAGAGCGTTTTAAATGAATAATTTATAGGGTCTGGGAGAAAATACCTGAATTTCGTGAGAATTCCGGAGCACGTAACCAAATTCCATCGGATGAACTGAATCTCAGTGTAGAACTCATGGTGTAATTAAAAATACTCCTAAGATCTTGACAGTATCTACAAACAGTAAATGTGAATTATCAATGTTTATATACATATCGGGTGTGTGGGAAATTGTCTTGCACTAAAAATGATAGCTTCGGTCTTTTTGCTGCTTCCAAGTAATACGTTTGCTTTATTCCTAACCTTTACTTCATCGAGAACTTTGTTTATAAGAGGAAGCAAGGAATAAGTGGAGGCACTTGCGAAAACAAAAACTCGCATCGTTTGCATTATTACAAACGTCAGCCTTTCTATCAGTCAAAACAAGGTCACTTATACATGCAATAAAAAGTGGCGCCGACATGCTTCCCTGTGGTGCACCAGCACTGATAGTTTGAAATGAGGATGTCTGTTGCTTTACTTTAACGCATTGTAGATGATGACGTAGGTAAGATTTAAAGAGTTCGAGTGGAGTGCCTCGTATGCCATAGAGTTCTATTTTTTAAAGTGTTATATTTAAGGTAATCAAAAGCCTTCGAAAAATCTATCAAGATGCCCACACTTAATTATATGTTTTAAAAAGGGCTAAGAATAATTTCTTTCTGAGACAATAGACCTGATTCACAAGATTTACCTAGCAGAAAGCCATGTTGGGATGTGGGTAACAATTTAAACCTGTTGCAAAATATAAATAGAATTTTTTCAAAAATTTTCTCTAGGAGTAATGAAAAAAACGTTAATAAAAAAAATCGGTCTATAACTAGACAAGCTACTTTTATTTCCGCCTTTATAAAATAGAATTACTTAAGAATTCTGCAAATGCCTTAGAAAAGTTCAAGTTGATAAGGCAAGGCTATAAATATGCGTTATTGCAGGAGGTATTAGAGTTACGAAAAACTTTCTTGTGCGATTTGAATTCCATCTACAGCGCAAGACCTTCTGTTCTTAAAGCTAGAAAGAGTGTTGATACGTCCACGTCATCATTGGGTTCCAAGAATAGGTTATTGTTGTTTCGTCATATAGTGTTGATAGCAATATCAGAAATCAAACCGGTATTTATAGTATCTTGGAAGGACGTAATACATTTCTCTGCAAATTGCACACCCTAAATACCTAAACTCTCAAAAACAAGATCGGTGACCACCGATATAGATGGGGCCGGGTTTAATAATTCATGAACTTTTTTCCGAACTTGTGCACTACTTTTGGAGACTTCCTTCCCAAACTCATTTTATAAAAAGTTTCTTTTTTCGGTTTCGAGAAAATACGTTAACCTGTTGCGGTATTTTGAAAGCTTGCTAGATCAGTCAGGGACTTTGTACCGAAAATGTGTTTACAACGGGTTTTTTTTCCTATGAGTTCAAGGATTTTTGATTTATCCATAACTTACGACTTTTTGTGGACTTTAACACAGTTTTCTCTGGAAAGTGGGCGCGGTACATGCGTTGAAAGCAGATAATATATGCCTCATACGCCTAGTCATTATTTTTAGAGCAAAGGACAACATCCCATTGTTGATTTCTAAAAGCAAAGAAAACAGACGGCAGAGTGCCAGGCGTTACCTTTTGGGCTTTATTCTGTGGTGGCAAGTCACGTTGTTTACCAATGGCACATTTCGCAAGCATGTAAATGGAAAGTTATTGCTGATTGCACTGTGCAGTACACCTCAAGATAAGTTACAGATATTTATGTTAGAGATAAATCCATCAATAAGTGTGGCTCTCTGTATTGTAACGCTTGTAGCCGTCTGTGTCAAAATAGAATTTCCATTCGATTCTACCGTAATAAAAAAGGCTTCCTGAGCAGGAGATCATTTCAGGAGGTCGAGGTTTAAGTCACCGCCAAGAAATAAATTGAATTTGTTGTTGTTCATATAGGTGATGAGTTGGTCCAGAAATTCAATAAATATATTTAGAGCAGCTCTAGGGGGTAGGTACGCTAGGAAATAAAAAGAAATATTTTATATAACGGTTAAGCATTCAACTGCGGTAGATATGAAAGAAAGAACTGGCGCTGCGCAACTGAGAACGAGGACGTGGGTTCGGTAACCGGCCGCGCCGGCCGCTTTTCTGATGGAGGCGAAAAGCAAAAATCCCCGTCTGTACGAGATATCAGCGCACGATAAATAGCCCCAGGTGTTCAAAATTATTCCAGAGCCCTACGGCATGACCTTTTGAAGTCTTTCCACTGGTTCCTGACCTTCTCCGACCATTGCATCGGGATCATGAACATCTGGAGACAAGAGGGTGAGTGCTTGCTACTGATATTGGAGACCTGTTAGGTTTGCAAGGGCTGTGTGGCCCGATTAGGTTTAACAGCCGATGGTCGCCGAATGAGTATTGATCCGCCCCCTCTTTTAGAGTTCACCCTTCATGGAGTATTTGAATCGGACGATGCAATCTCTGCGACAGAGGACAGTTCGATCTGTGCCATATCGAAGTTCTGTCAATTCCCAAGAGAGTAGTGAAACGGCAGCTGCAATCGCTGACCGTAGCTCCAACCACTCTCTTTTAACTGTGAGCAATCCCAGCCATGATCCACACCAAAATGCTGTGGACAATCCCCCCGCCTGTTGACATCGAGTAAGCATGTTCTCGTATTTCCTGCAATCAACTGCTGAGGAGATTGGTCACCGATGGTGCCCAATCACCGATGGTGCCCAATTTTCCAGTGAACACATGAACAATATCACCGAAGTGGGGAAAATTCTAATGAACATTTTTTCTGACACTCGGGATAAGATCAACGTCACGGTACGAAAAAAAGTGATGGAAATGTTTTTGGTATGCAGAGCTTGGTCATCGCTCTTTCTACACAGCTCTCTCGTGCCGAGGGTGAAATTGAAGAACTACGTAATCAGGTGGCAGACGCTAAACAAGGTGGGACCCATGATTCACACTTGCCAACACCACCGCACATTTCATATATCGATGTTCTCAGAAATGATCAAACGGCTGGGAGCAGTGCGTCTGTTGGCCCCAACTTTCCAGAGGCAAATAGCACTCGTCAGTCCAGCAACATTCAGGAGACCGCCGAATTCATGAACGACCCTAGTAATGTTCTTTTTCTTTCTCCGGTTCGGCCGCCTGGTCATCCCAAGCCTGATACCATATCACTCCTGAAGTCTATGTTTGGTAATGACCCTTCTGGAAATGGAGTAAAACAGGTTAAATTATTCCCTACAAAATCTCGGCTCACCGTCGTGTCTGCCGATCGCACCTCCATAGATAACTTCGGAGAGGCATTTGAGAACAACTTGCAGTAAAAAACAGCGCTCAAAATTTCTCGCCTGCCCCGCCGTATGCCTCAGTTCAAAATATCTGGAGTGGATCCGAGTATAATTCCTGGAATTCTGAGAGTGAACAATATCGCTCGAAATTGTCTGGACATACCTGAAGAAGGCTTTAGACATCGCATCTAGTTCAAAGATCGTCCTGAAAATATTGTACATATTATCGAGGTTTCCCCTACTGTGTACAAACTACTGAAAGACCGAGACCGCCTCCTTATTGGGTGGACATCCTACTCTATAAAAGAAAAATTCTTTGTGGCTGTTTGCAACCGGTGCTGTTCGTATGGTCATGTACTTCGTTGTACAGCGGATTATGTCTGTTGCCCTTACTGCGTTGAAAACCACTCTACAGCAGAATGCATGATCACAGATAAAAATAAGGTGGTATGCCATGAGTGGCGCGCAGCGGGTAGACGCCATGATCACACGTTCAACGCGCCGCGCTGTTCTACTATTGCCTCGCGCATTACAAGACTTCGTGAAAAAAACAATTTATGAGAACGGCACGCCCGCTCACTCTCCTACCACAACTTCGCAAAGATCACAATGGCAGTATATTACTCATTTAACTGCACTCACCTACAAACGAAAACGCTCTGTATTGTTATTTTTCGCCTACTAAGCACTGTGAATATGCTATAGCTAGTTTAGTTTTCAATTTAATTATCTCCTGTTTTAACGCCCGTACCTTCAAAATTGTGAAATGGCTTCATTGATATTCCTTCAAGCGAACCTTGACCACACCCGTGCTGCCACCGGTCACCTGGTAGATTTTATAAAATGAAATGACGTTGACGTCACAGTGATGTGTGATACATATGATCATGGCTCTAAGATACGAGGAATACCAAAAAGCTGGCATATGCTTTGTCACCCACACACACCCCGTAGTGTGTTGGTTAGTCCACGGCCCAGGTTCGACGTGTTCCCTATTTCTATCCCACCATACATTGTGGCTCTGCAGCTGCAAACTGACAAGCTGTCATTGCTATTGATAGGAGTTTACGCAGCACCATCAGTACCCCTTTCTTATATAATAATATCAATAGAATGAATTTTAGGCAGTCATCCTATGGTAAACGTTGCAATCGCCAGATACTTTAACTAAAGAATTCCACTATGGGGTGGCACCGTTTTAAACAGCAGTGGAGATGAGCTAGCGAAATTAATTCACGCTCGGCATTTACTGCTTTTGAACGACTGCAACTCCATACCGACATACCCAACGCCATATGCTGATACCTGGATTAACATCACTTTAGTTGCTGGACCTATCTGGACAACGGAAACTTTCTGGAAGGTTCGAGACACCCCTACACTTTGGGAACACAGATATATCGAGTTTGGCGTTCGATCGTCTTCTCTTTCCCGACAGAAATAGCTGACCAAGACTGGAGCAAGACGACTGCTAGAAGAGCTCGTTGAACACCCTTGGCGCAAAGAATTGAACACGCAGAACGTGGCGTCACCGCACTTACTCGACAATACCTTAGACTGTTTCTATAAACAAATTCTTAGCTTAAAACAAAAACATGAACGTGCACATACAAAATGTAACCGCGATATTTGGTGGACTGATGAACTAGCCAAAGATAGATCTACTGTTCGCACAGTACGCCGAAGACATCACAGATGCCCCGATCCGCTATTAAGGAATGATCTCTGTTTTATCTATTATAGGTCTCTGGCCAGATATAGATGCAGGATAGAGCAAGCTAAAGAAATTGCCATTCTGAGAAATTGCACAACGGTGCCAAGGAAATATATCTTCGGCCTCCTTTTCATCAGTGCGTTTCAAAAAAGCTCCTCCCGATCGGCACTTCGGGCCCTCTTGACTTCCAATGACGACCTAACTACCAACACATTGGAGTCCGCAGGTCTTCTTCTGGAGCAGCTCCTGCCAACTGACGTAACTCAAAATGACACGTCAACGTTCCTTAAGAATATTCGTTACTAGAAACACGTATGCAACGCCGACCCACGATGATTATTTGACCATTACGGAACTTCAAAAGGCAATCACAGATTTGAACCCTAACGCTGCTGCAGGACTTCATTGTATCACGACCTAAATGATGCAACTGTTATTTCTTTTTGCATCTCCGCTTTTTCTTTTCGATATTTAATGCTGCTTTACACCTCGGCCACTTCCCACCGCACTGGAAGAAAGCCAGGGTTACCTTTCTTTCGAAGGCTGGTCGTCCTCCGCAAGAACCAAAATCATATAGGACAATCTGCATCACCTACATGTTTGGAAAATTCTGGGAACGGATGCTGAATGCACGTCTTTATTTTTTCATGCACAGGGCACAACTCCTCCACCCCAATCAATCGGATTTACTCAAGAACAAAGCTCCACTTCTGCTTTATATTCTCTTCGATTAAAGCTGCAGCAGTGTAGAGAGGAAAGAAGTCTTGCGTTAATCCTCTCTCTCGACATTGTAGGGGCTTTTGATTCCATCTGGCATCCTGCTCTGCTTTATTTCTTGCAAACTCATAACTGCCCTTCCAACATTTACCATCTTCTGTCGTCGTTTTTGAAGTGCCGTAGAGTTCATTACAAGACGTTTTCGGTAGTGATACAGGCAACGACAACAAAAGGCAGCCCTCAAGAATCTCCAGTGAGTCCTTTTCTGTGGAATGCCTGTCTGTATGATTTACTCCAATTGGGAATTCCAGAAGATGCGTACGTAGAGGCATACGCTGATGACACCATAATTCTAATAAAGGGTCGTACGAGACGACAATTAGAAGGCATTGGGGAGGAGTCGCTGAAGAGAGTACATCGATGGTGTCAAGGTGTCAAGTTGGTTCTGATTCCCGCAAAATGTGCCCGTCTCCTTGTATCTCGTGGCGAGCCAGGAGCTATACGTAAGCCTACCGTGAGACTGGGCGGGGTGAGTATCATGCACGCCACCGAAATAAAAATATTAGGTGTGATGTTTGATCGTCATTTATATTTATGGCTCATACAAATTATTTGAAAAAACGTATGGAAAAATGACGGCGGCCTTAACGAAATCTGCCCGAATGCATACTCACGTGAACAGAGATCACTTGCGAGAACTTTATCTACAAGTTGTACTGCCTGTGGCAACATGTGGCGCGCCTTGGTGGTGGTACACACTCCAACACGACAGCTTAAAGGCTCGTGTGCATTCTCTAATGAGATCTCCTTTATTTGCCGTTACAGGATCATACACCACCACTCGCACTGCTGCCCTCAAAGTGATTCCAAATGTTCTGCCGCTGAGCATTCATCTGGATATTCAAACTCGATTATTCCTTCCGTTTCACCGACAGCAAACCATTACGTTTCACAAACTTACAGTTAACCCGTCTGAAATTGGCTTTCCCATTGACTTATCTTCAATTCATCTGGCACGATAAACTAGCATTCCCTTCCAGCGCTTGAGCGTCTAACAGGTACCTCTCATCATGCCACAACCGGGACTGCTTGCGTATACAGATGGCTCCTGCACTTCTACGTCTGCTGGTGCTGCATTCATCGTTTTTCCGGACCTTGAAACCATACAAGCCGTCCAAAGATTCCGCTTGGTTTCCCCCACTAGTTCTTTCCATGCTGAAACAATGCTCTCCACCAACAAATCTAGTATTTATTCTGTAACACACCCACTTCCCCGTTGCACATATATAGCGACTGCCTCTCCCTACTCATCGCCCTGAACAACCCTTTCACCATTTCAAGCAGCATCCAAATCATCAAGGACAACATCAGCTCTCTTGCATCCATCGTACCAGTACATATATACCAAGTCCCCAGTCACTCTGGATAGCAACTCACGCCTCAACGCGAGGTGTAGACGTGCACAGAAAAATCACTGTGCATATGGTGCGTTCTGCTTTACTAAAAGCTGGTCGCTTAGTGTGAATGAATTCCTGGTCGACCAATAACTGCAGTACAGAACTGTATCGGTTGATCCCGAGTGTTTTGGATATACCGAGGTGCTTCCCGCCCCCAGGAAACTGACCACATTGTTAACAGGCCACGGGCGTTTCCCGCACTACTTTTACCGCCTGCAATTACAGAACAATTCCCATTGTTTTGTGAACACAGTGCCTCATCTGTGGCTCATTACTAACTGGGCGGCGTTAAAAGAAGACCCTAAATCCATAAATTGCAGGGGCTCACAAGGCACCCCCTTGAACCACCACACCTGAGATCTCTAATTATGGACAACGCTGCAATTAAAATCCTTACAGACCTTGTAGACTACGTGGGTAGGGGTGACCTTAAGTTTGACTGCCTCGTCTGTCTTTCTGGAAGCCAACTTCAACAAGAGACGAAGTCATAGGCGGTCACGTGACTTGTGTGGTGATGTGTTACGCAGTGTATTACAGCAGTGCGGTGATCTATGGAGACTTTTCCATCGGCCTAATACGCATTAGTAGTAGCTCATACGTCTTCTAAGTGCGGTTTGGTGAATGATGAACTCTAGTTTCGGGCCACAGTGATGCAGACACGGCAGCGCAGTGAAGTGTATTGAAAGTGTATGACTGTACATTGTGAAAAGCGGTGCAAACTTTAGTGCACGATAGTCTTTACTTTACCGCCGAGTACTGTTAATCTTAACCGTGTGGTTTTGTGTCACATCTAGCCGGTTTATTTCTGGTTGTTCTGTTTTAGAGGGATCGTTGTATCCATGGGTCTGCAAGTGGTGAGAAAAGCGTCAAATAATGCACCAAGTAATTTTGCCTAGTTCTGGAACTCACTGTAATGACATTGTTATAGTGGACTGTTTTGCACGTATTTTTTGTG
This sequence comes from Haemaphysalis longicornis, assembly GCA_013339765.2. Taxonomy (NCBI): domain Eukaryota; kingdom Metazoa; phylum Arthropoda; class Arachnida; order Ixodida; family Ixodidae; genus Haemaphysalis; species Haemaphysalis longicornis. The sequence continues at coordinate 46,392,262 of CM023448.1, read as the reverse complement.
TGTTTTCGTTTGATAATGCTTTTCAACTTTTTTCGCATCTTCAGTGTCATAGTGTTAGATTGAAAAAAATTAGCTCTGATGTATAGAAATATTTTAGTTTGGATGTAGACAGTAGCGCCTTGGGATGTGGCGTGTGATTTTGTTGTTCTTTTTTTGTCTTTTTATCCACATCGAATCGGCTTTTTTCTAAAAGTATTTTTGGCCTACTGCCTATTTTATTTATCTTGAATCGGTTTGAACCTGCGATAGCTTTGTTGGTGCGGGTTTTGTCCTCAATTTTTTTTTGTTTTTTTTATGTACATTAGAGGACAGGAAATAAATGGGATAAACGGTCCAAAATTATCCGCAGCCCTACGCTTCGGTGCGCCTCATCGCCTTGATTGCGTCGGCGCATTAAACCCTGAAATCCATCAAATATAGAAAATACTGACAGAATATCACAATAAAAACTTATTTTTAAGCAGGATAGCCGGCCCAACTTCATTTCTACTAGATCGATTCAGAAAAAGCTTTGATATCCGTCACGCTACTAAATTTCATCCTTTCAAACGACTGCAAATTTCAAACGACTGCAACCTTGATGTGTATCTTTACCGAGTCCCTTGTCCCGTATCTTTCTTTTCTGCTACATGCATTACGAGGCACTGGCTCCAGCAGTTCGGATATTCCAATTGTTACCCCGACCTCCGACCACGGTCAACGTGGCGGCCGCTGGGAACGAAGACGTTCTGCGTCTCCCGCGGTAGTCGAGGTGCGGCGCTAGTTGACCGGCCTCAGAGCTCTTGTAAATATAAACCCCCGCTTTAAAATCGAGAGAGAAGTAGCAGCGGGATAGCGTAATGGCGAACGCACCACACCGGTTATGCAGAGATGTGGGTTCAAGTCCCACACCCGGAAAAACGGCGGATTTTTTCTCGCCTTACATTTTCGGTTATATATCAATGTATTAAAGAAACGTGACAAGCACACGTCATTCGGCCCTGTTAAATATTTCGAAAAAAGCTGAATAGCACTGGCAATGACGACTGCAACCTTGATATGTATCTTTACCGAACCCTCGTCCCGTATCTTCCTATTCTGCGACATGCATTACGAGGCAATGGCTCCAGCAGTTCGGATATGCCAATTGCTAACCCCGACCTCCGACCACGGTCTACCTGGCGGCCGCTGGAATAGAAGACGTTCTAAGTATCCCGCGGTACTCGAGGGGCGGCGCTAGTTGACCGGTCTCAGAGGTCTTGTAAATATAAACCCCCGCTTTAAAATCGAGAGAGAAGCCGCTGCGGGATAGCGTAATGGCGAACGCACCACACCGGTTATGCAGAGATGTGGGTTCAAGTTCGACGCCGGAAAAACGGCGGAATTTTTCTCGCATTATATTTTCGGTTATTTATCAATGTATTAAAGAAGCGTGACAAGAACACGTCATTCGGCCCTGTTAAATATTTCGAAAAAAGCCGAATAGCACTGGCAATGACGACTGCAACCTTGATATGTATTTTTACCGAGTCCTTCGTCCCGTATATATCTGTTCTGCTACATGCATTACGAGGCACTGGCTCCAGCAGTTCGGATATTCCAATTGCTTACCCCGACCTTCGACCATGGTCTACGTGGCGGCCGCTTGGAAAGAAGACGTTCTACGTCTTCCGAAATGTCGAGGGGCGGCGCTAGTTGACCGGACTCAGAGCTCTTGTAAATATAAAATCCCAGTTTAAAGTCGAGAGAGAAGCCGCTGCGGGAAAGTGTAATGGCGAACGCACCACACTGGTTATGCAGAGATGTGGGTTCAAGTCCCACTCCTGGAAAAACGGCGGATTTTTTCTGGACCTATATTTTCGCCTATTTATCAATGTATCAAAGAAACGTGACAAGCACACGTCATTCGCCCCTATTAAATATTTCGAAAAAAGCCGAATAGAACTGGCAATGACGACTGCAACCTTGATATGTATCTTTACCGAGTCCCTCGTCCCGTATCTTCCTATTCTAAGACATGCATTACGAGGCACAGGCTCCAGGAGTTCGGATATGCCAATTGCTAACCCCGACCTCCGACCACGGTCTACCTGGCGGCCGCTGGAAAAGAAGACGTTCTATGTATCCCGCGGTAGTCGAGGGGCGGCGCTAGTTGACCGGTCTCAGAGCTCTTGTAAATATAAAGCCCGCTTTAAAATCGAGAGAGAAGCCGCTGCGGGATAGCGTAATGGCGAACGCACCGCAACCGGTTATGCGGAGATGTGAGGCTTCGAGGTCCCGCTCCCGGAAAAAACGGCGGATTTTTTCTCGACTTATATTTTCGCTTATTTATCAATGTAATCAAAGAAACGTGACAAGCACACGTCATTCGGCCTATTAAATATTTCGAAAAAGCCGAATAGCACTGGCAATGACGACTGCAACCTTGATATGTATCTTTACCGAGTCCCTCGTCCCGTATCTTTCTGTTCTGCTACATGCATTACGAGGCACTGGCTCCAGCAGTTCGGATATGCCAATTGCTAACCCCGACCTCCGACCACGGTCTACGTGGCGGCCGCTGGGAAAGAAGACGTTCTACGTCTCCCGCGGTATTCGAGGGGCGGCGCTAGTTGACCGGCCTCAGAGCTCTTGTAAATATAAACCCCCGGTTTAAAGTCGAAGAGAAGCCGCTGCGTTATAGCGTAATGGCGAACGCACCACACTGGTTATGCAGAGATATGGGTTCGAGTCCCACTGCCGGAAAAAACGGCGGATTTTATCTCGCCTATATTTTCGGCTTATTTATCAATGTATCAAAGAAACGTGACAACACACGTAATTCGGCAGTGTTAAATATTTCGTAAAAAGCTGAATACCACTGGCAATGACGACTGCAACCTTGATATGTATCTTACCGAGTCCCTTGTCCCGTATCTTTCTGTTCTGCTACATGCATTACGAGGCACTGGCTCCAGCAGTTCGGATATTCCAATTGCTTACCCCGATCTTCGACCGCGGTCAACGTGGCGGCCGCTGGGAAAGAAGACCTTCTACGTCTCCCGCGATAGTCGAGGTGCGGCGCTAGTTGACCGGCCTCAGAGCTCTTGTAAATATAAACCCCCACTTTAAAATCGAGAGAGAAGCCACTGCGGGATAGCGTAATGGCTGAACGCACCCACCGGTTATGCAGAGATGTGGGTTCGAAGTCCCACTACCCGGAAAAACGGCGGATTTTTTCTCGACTTACTATTTTCGGCTTATTATATCAATGTATCAAAGAAACGTGACAAGCACACGTCATTCGGCCCTGTTAAATATTTCGAAAAAAGCTGAATAGCACTGGCAATGACGACTGCAACCTTGATATGTATCTTTACCGAACCCTCGTCCCGTATCTTCCTATTCTGCGACATGCATTACGAGGCACTGGCTCCAGCAGTTCGGATATGCCAATTGCTAACCCCGACCTCCGACCACGGTCTACCTGGCGGCCGCTGGAAAAGAAGACGTTCTAAGTATCCCGCGGTACTCGAGGGGCGGCGCTAGTTGACCGGTCTCAGAGCTCTTGTAAATATAAACCCCCGATTTAAAATCGAGAGAGAAGCCGCAGCGGGATAGCGTAATGGCGAACGCACCACACCGGTTATGCAGAGATGTGGGTTTAAGTCCCACAACTGGAAAAACGGCGGATTTTTTCTCGCCTTACATTTTCGGTTATTTATCAATGTATTAAAGAAACGTGACAAGCACACGTCATTCGGCCCTGTTAAATATTTCGAAAAAAGCTGAATAGCACTGGCAATGACGACTGCAACCTTGATATGTATCTTTACCGAGTCCCTCGTCCTGTATCTTCCTATTCTGCGACATGCATTACGAGGCACTGGCTCCAGCAGTTCGGATATGCCAATTGCTAACCCCGACCTCCGACCACGGTCTACCTGGCGGCCGCTGGAAAAGAAGACGTTCTAAGTATCCCGCGGTAGTCGAGGGGCGGCGCTAGTTGACCGGTCTCAGAGTTCTTGTAAATATAAACCCCCGCTTTAAAATCGAGAGAGAAGCCGCTGCGGGATAGCGTAATGGCGAACGCACCACACCGGTTATGCAGAGATGTGGGTTGAAGTCCCACACCGGAAAAACGGCGGAATTTTTCTCGCCCTATATTTTCGGTTATTTATCATTGTATTAAAGAAACGTGACAAGCACACGTCATTCGGGCCTGTTAAATATTTCGAAAAAAGCCGAATAGCACTGGCAATGACGACTGCAACCTTGATATGTATTTTTACCGAGTCCCTCGTCCCGTATATTTCTGTTCTGCTACATGCATTACGAGGCACTGGCTCCAGCAGTTCGGATATGCCAATTGCTAACCCCGACCTCCGACCACGGTCTACGTGGCGGGCCGCTGGGAAAGAAGACGTTCTACGTCTCCCGCGGTAGTCGAGGGGCGGCGCTAGTTGACCGGCCTCAGAGCTCTTGTAAATATAAACCCCCGCTTTAAAGTCGAGAGAGAAGCCGCTGCGGGATAGCGTAATGGCGAACGCACCGCACCGGTTATGCGGAGATGTGGGCTCGAGTCCCGCTCCCGGAAAAACGGCGGATTTTTTCTCGACTTATATTTTCGCTTATTTATCAATGTTTCAAAGAAACGTGACAAGCACACGTCATTCGGCCCTAATAAATATTTCGAAAAAAGCCGAATAGCACTGGCAATGACGACTGCAACCTTGATATGTATCTTTACCGAGTCCCTCGTCCCGTATCTTTCTGTTCTGCTACATGCATTACGAGGCACTGGCTCCAGCAGTTCGGATATGCCAATTGCTAACCCCGACCTCCGACCACGGTCTACGTGGCGGCCGCTGGGAAAGAAGACGTTCTACGTCTCCCGCGGTAGTCGAGGGGCGGCGCTAGTTGACCGGCCTCAGAGCTCTTGTAAATATAAACCCCCGCTTTAAAGTCGAGAGAGAAGCCGCTGCGGGATAGCGTAATGGCGAACGCACCGCACCGGTTATGCGGTGGTGTGGGCTCGAGTCCCACTGCCGGAAAAACGGCGGAATTTTTCTCGACCTTATATTTTCGGCTTATTTATCAATGTATTAAAGAAAACGTGACAAGCACACGTCATTCGGCCCTATTAAATATTTCGAAAAAAGCCGAATAGCACTGGCAATGACGACTGCAACCTTGATATGTATCTTTACCGAGTCCCTCGTCCCGTATCTTTCTGTTCTGCTACATGCATTACGAGGCACTGGCTCCAGCAGTTCGGATATTCCAATTGCTAACCCGACCTCCGACCACGGTCTACGTGGCGGCCGCTGGGAAAGAAGACGTTCTACGTCTCCCGCGGTAGTCGAGGGGCGGCGCTAGTTGACCGGCCTCAGAGCTCTTGTAAATATAAACCCCCGCTTTAAAGTCGAGAGAGAAGCCGCTGCGGGATAGCGTAATGTCGAACGCACCGCACCGGTTATGCGGAGATGTGAGCTCGAGTCCCACTCTCGGAAAAACGGCGAATTTTTTTTCTCGACCTATATTTTCGCTTATTTATCAATGTATCAAAGAAACGTGACAACCACACGTCATTCGGCGCTATTAAATATTTCGAAAAAAGCCGAATAGCACTGGCAATGACGACTGCAACCTTGATATGTATCTTTACCGAGTCCCTCGTCCCGTATCTTTCTGTTCTGCTACATGCATTACGAGGCACTGGCTCCAGCAGTTCGGATATGCCAATTGCTAACCCCGACCTCCGACCACGGTCTACGTGGCGGCCGCTGGGAAAGAAGACGTTCTACGTCTCCCGCGGTAGTCGAGGGGCGGCGCTAGTTGACCGGCCTCAGAGCTCTTGTAAATATAAACCCCCGCTTTAAAGTCGAGAGAGAAGCCGCTGCGGGATAGCGTAATGGCGAACGCACCGCACCGGTTATGCGGAGATGTGGGCTCGAGTCCCGCTCCCGGAAAAACGGCGGATTTTTTCTCGACCTATATTTTCGCTTATTTATCAATGTATTAAAAGAAACGTGACAAGCACACGTCATTCGGCCCTATTAAATATTTCGAAAAAAGCCGAATAGCACTGGCAATGACGACTGCAACCTTGATATGTATCTTTACCGAGTCCCTCGTCCCGTATCTTTCTGTTCTGCTACATGCATTACGAGGCACTGGCTCCAGCAGTTCGGATATGCCAATTGCTAACCCCGACCTCCGACCACGGTCTACGTGGCGGCCGCTGGGAAAGAAGACGTTCTACGTCTCCCGCGGTAGTCGAGGGGCGGCGCTAGTTGACCGGCCTCAGAGCTCTTGTAAATATAAACCCCCGCTTTAAAGTCGAGAGAGAAGCCGCTGCGGGATAGCGTAATGGCGAACGCACCGCACCGGTTATGCAGAGATGTGGGTTCTAGTCCCACTCCCTGGAAAAAACGGCGGATTTTTTCTCGACCTTATATTTTCGCTTATTTATCAATGTATCAAAGAAACGTGACAAGCACACGTCATTCGGCGCCTATAAATATTTCGAAAAAAGCCGAATAGCACTGGCAATGACGACTGCAACCTTGATATGTATCTTTACCGAGTCCCTCGTCCCGTATCTTTCTGTTCTGCTACATGCATTACGAGGCACTGGCTCCAGCAGTTCGGATATTCCAATTGCTAACCCCGACCTCCGACCACGGTCTACGTGGCGGCCGCTGGGAAAGAAGACGTTCTACGTCTCCCGCGGTAGTCGAGGGGCGGCGCTAGTTGACCGGCCTCAGAGCTCTTGTAAATATAAACCCCCGCTTTAAAAGTCGAGAGAGAAGCCGCTGCGGGATAGCGTAATGGCGAACGCACCACACCGGTTATGCGGAGATGTGGGCTCGAGTCCCGCTCCGGAAAAACGGCGGATTTTTTCTCGACTTATATTTTCGCTTATTTATCAATGTATCAAAGAAACGTGACAAGCACACGTCATTCGGCCCTATTAAATATTTCGAAAAAAGCCGAATAGCACTGGCAATGACGACTGCAACCTTGATATGTATCTTTACCGAGTCCCTCGTCCCGTATCTTTCTGTTCTGCTACATGCATTACGAGGCACTGGCTCCAGCAGTTCGGATATGCCAATTGCTAACCCCGACCTCCGACCACGGTCTTCGTGGCGGCCGCTGGGAAAGAAGCCGTTCTACGTCTTCCGCGGTAGTCGAGGGGCGGGCGCTAGTTGACCGGACTCAGAGCTCTTGTAAATATAAACCCCCACTTTAAAATCGAGAGAGAAGCCGCTTCGGGATAGCGTAATGGCGAACGCACCACACCGGTTATGCAAAGATGTGGGTTCGAGTCCCACTCCCGGAAAAAAGGCGGATTTCATCTCGCCTTATATTTTCGGTTATTTATCAATGTATCAAAGAAACGTGACAAGCACACGTCATTCGCCCTATTAATATTTCGAAAAAAAGCTGAATACCACTGGCAATGAAGACTGCAACCTTGATATGTATCTTTACCGAGTCCCTCGTCCCGTATCTTTCTGTTCGGCTACATGCATTACGAGGCACAGGCTCCAGCCGTTCGGATATGCCAATTGCCAGACCCCGACATCCGACCATGGTCTACGTGGCGGCCGCTGGGAAAGAAGACGTTCTACGTCTTCCGAAATGTCGAGGGGCGGCGCTAGTTGACCGGACTCAGAGCTCTTGTAAATATAAATCCCCGCTTTAAAGTCGAGAGAGAAGCCGCTGCGGGATAGCGTAATGGCGAACGCACCGCACCGGTTATGCAGGAGATGTGGGTTCGAGTCCCGCTCCCGGAAAAACGGCGGATTTTTTCTCGACCTATATTTTCGCTTATTTATCAATGTATCAAAGAAACGTGACAAGCACACGTCATTCGGCCCTATTAAATATTTCGAAAAAAGCCGAATAGCACTGGCAATGACGACTGCAACCTTGATATGTATCTTTACCGAGTCCCTCGTCCCGTATCTTTCTGTTCTGCTACATGCATTACGAGGCACTGGCTCCAGCAGTTCGGATATGCCAATTGCTAACCCCGACCTCCGACCACGGTCTACGTGGCGGCCGCTGGGAAAGAAGACGTTCTACGTCTCCCGCGGTAGTCGAGGGGCGGCGCTAGTTGACCGGCCTCAGAGCTCTTGTAAATATAAAACCCCGCTTTAAAGTCGAGAGAGAAGCCGCTGCGGGATAGCGTAATGGCGAACGCACCGCACCGGTTACGCAGAGATGTAGGTTTGAGTCCCACTCCCGGAAAAACGGCGGAATTTTTCTCGCCCTATATTTTCGGTTATTTATCAATGTATTAAAGAAGCGTGACAAGCACACGTCATTCGGGCCTGTTTAATATTTCGAAAAAAGCCGAATAGCACTGGCAATGACGACTGCAACCTTGATATGTATTTTTACCGAGTCCCTCGTCCCGTATATGTCTGTTCTGCTGCATGCATTACGAGGCACTGGTTCCAGCAGTTCGGATATTCCAATTGCTTACCCCGACCTCCGACCACGGTCTACGTGGCGGCCGCTGGGAAAGAAGACGTTCTACGTCTCCCGCGGTAGTCGAAGTGCGGCGCTAGTTGACCGGCCTCAGAGCTCTTGTAAATATAAACCCCCGCTTTAAAGTCAAGAGAGAAGCCGCAGCGGGATAGCGTAATGGCGAACGCACCGCACCGGTTATGCGGAGATGTGGGTTCGAGTCCCGCTCCCGGAAAAACGGCGGATTTTTTCTCGACCTATATTTTCGCTTATTTATCAATGTATCAAAGAAACGTGACAAGCACACGTCATTCGGCCCTATTAAATATTTCGAAAAAAGCCGAATAGCACTGGCAATGACGACTGCAACCTTGATATGTATCTTTACCGAGTCCCTCGTCCCGTATCTTTCTGTTCTGCTACATGCATTACGAGGCACTGGCTCCAGCAGTTCGGATATGCCAATTGCTAACCCCGACCTCCGACCATGGTCTACGTGGCGGCCGCTGGGAAAGAAGACGTTCTACGTCTCCCGGAATGTCGAGGGGCGGCGCTAGTTGACCGGCCTCAGAGCTCTTGTAAATATAAACCCCCGCTTTAAAGTCGAGAGAGAAGCCGCTGCGGGATAGCGTAATGGCGAACGCACCGCACCGGTTATGCGGAAATGTGGGTTCGAGTCCCGCTCCCGGAAAAAACGGCGGATTTTTCTCGACCTATATTTTCGCTTATTTATCAATGTATCAAAGAAACGTGAAAACACACGTCATTCGGCCTAGTTAATATTTCGAAAAAAGCTGAATAGCACTGGCAATGACGACTGCAACCTTGATATGTATCTTTACCGAGTCCCTTGTCCCGTATCTTTCTGTTCTGCTACATGCATTACAAGGCACTGGCTCCAGCAGTTCGGATATTCCAATTGCTAACCCCGATCTTCCGACCACGGTCTACGTGGCGGCCGCTGGGAAAGAAGACGTTCTACGTCTCCCGTGGTAGTCGAGGGGCGGCGCTAGTTGACCAGCCTCAGAGCTCTTGTAAATATAAACCCCTGCTTTAAAGTCGAGAGAGAAGCCGCTGCGGGATAGCGTAATGGCGAACGCACCGCACCGGTTATGCAGAGATGTGGGTTCGAGTCCCACTACCGGAAAAACGGCGGATTTTTTCTCGCCTTATATTTTCGGTTATTTATCAATGTATCAAAGAAACGTGACAAGCACACGTCATTCGGCCTATTAAATATTTCGAAAAAAGCCGAATAGCACTGGCAATGACGACTGCAACCTTGATATGTATCTTTACCGAGTCCCTCGTCCCGTATCTTTCTGTTCTGCTACATGCATTACGAGGCACTGGCTCCAGCAGTTCGGATATGCCAATTGCTAACCCCGACCTCCGACCACGGTCTACGTGGCGGCCGCTGGGAAAGAAGACGTTCTACGTCTCCCGCGGTAGTCGAGGGGCGGCGCTAGTTGACCGGCCTCAGAGCTCTTGTAAATATAAACCCCGCTTTAAAGTCGAGAGAAGCCGCTGCGGGATAGCGTAATGGCGAACGCACCGCACCGGTTATGCGGAGATGTGGGTTCGAGTCCCGCTCTCCGGAAAAACGGCGGATTTTTTCTCGACCTATATTTTCGCTTATTTATCAATTTATCAAAGAAACGTGACAAGCACACGTCATTCGGCCCTAATAAATATTTCGAAAAAAGCCGAATAGCACTGGCAATGACGACTGCAACCTTGATATGTATCTTTACCGAGTCCCTCGTCCCGTATCTTTCTGTTCTGCTACATGCATTACGAGGCACTGGCTCCAGCAGTTCGGATATTCCAATTGCTAACCCCGACCTCCGACCACGGTCTACGTGGCGGCCGCTGGGAAAGAAGACGTTCTACGTCTCCCGCGGTAGTCGAGGGGCGGCGCTAGTTGACCGGCCTCAGAGCTCTTGTAAATATAAACCCCGCTTTAAAGTCGAGAGAGAAGCGCTGCGGGATAGCGTAATGGCGAACGCACCGCACCGGTTATGCGGAGATTTGGGTTCGAGTCCCGCTCCCGGAAAAACGGCGGATTTTTTTCTCGACCTATATTTTCGCTATTTATCAATGTATCAAAGAAACGTGACAAGCACACGTCATTCGGCCCTATTAAATATTTCGAAAAAAGCCGAATAGCACTGGCAATGACGACTGCAACCTTGATATGTATCTTTACCGAGTCCCTCGTCCGTATCTTTCTGTTCTGCTACATGCATTACGAGGCACTGGCTCCAGCAGTTCGGATATGCCAATTGCTAACCCCGATCTCCGACCACGGTCTACCTGGCGGCCGCTGGAATAGAAGACGTTCTAAGTATCCCGCGATACTCGAGGGGCGGCGCTAGTTGACCGGTCTCAGAGCTCTTGTAAATATAAACCCCCGCTTTAAAACCGAGAGAGAAGCCGCTGCGGGATAGCGTAATGGCGAACGCACCACACCGGTTATGCAGAGATGTGGGTTCAAGTTCCGACGCCGGAAAAACGGCGGAATTTTTCTCGCCTTATATTTTCGGTTATTTATCAATGTATTAAAGAAGCGTGACAAGCACACGTCATTCGGCCCTGTTAAATATTTCGAAAAAAGCCGAATAGCACTGGCAATGACGACTGCAACCTTGATATGTATTTTTACCGAGTCCTTCGTCCCGTATATATCTGTTCTGCTACATGCATTACGAGGCACTGGCTCCAGCAGTTCGGATATTCCAATTGCTTACCCCGACCTTCGACCATGGTCTACGTGGCGGCCGCTGGGAAAGAAGACGTTCTACGTCTTCCGAAATGTCGAGGGGCGGCGCTAGTTGACCGGACTCAGAGCTCTTGTAAATATAAAATTTTGGTTTAAAGTCGAGAGAGAAGCCGCTGCGGGAAAGTGTAATGGCGAACGCACCACACTGGTTATGCAGAGATGTGGGTTCAAGTCCCACTCCTGGAAAAACGGCGGATTTTTTCTGGACCTATATTTTCGCCTATTTATCAATGTATCAAAGAAACGTGACAAGCACACGTCATTCGCCCCTATTAAATATTTCGAAAAAAGCCGAATAGAACTGGCAATGACGACTGCAACCTTGATATGTATCTTTACCGAGTCCCTCGTCCCGTATCTTCCTATTCTAAGACATGCATTACGAGGCACAGGCTCCAGGAGTTCGGATATGCCAATTGCTAACCCCGACCTCCGACCACGGTCTACCTGGCGGCCGCTGGGAAAGAAGACGTTCTATGTCTCCCGCGGTATTCGAGGGGCGGCGCTAGTTGACCGGCCTCAGAGCTCTTGTAAATATAAACCCCCGGTTTAAAGTCGAAAGAGAAGCCGCTGCGTTATAGCGTAATGGCGAACGCACCACACTGGTTATGCAGAGATATGGGTTCGAGTCCCACTCCCGGAAAAACGGCGGATTTTATCTCGCCTTATATTTTCGGTTATTTATCAATGTATCAAAGAAACGTGACAAACACACGTAATTCGGCAGTGTTAAATATTTCGAAAAAAGCTGAATACCACTGGCAATGACGACTGCAACCTTGATATGTATCTTTACCGAGTCCCTTGTCCCGTATCTTTCTGTTCTGCTACATGCATTACGAGGCACTGGCTCCAGCAGTTCGGATATTCCAATTGCTTACCCCGATCTTCGACCGCGGTCAACGTGGCGGCCGCTGGGAAAGAAGACGTTCTACGTCTCCCGCGGTAGTCGAGGTGCGGCGCTAGTTGACCGGCCTCAGAGCTCTTGTAAATATAAACACCCGCTTTAAAGTCGAGAGAGAAGCCGCAGCGGGATAGCGTAATGGCGAACGCACAGCACCGGTTATGCGGAGATGTGGGTTCGAGTCCCGCTCACGGAAAAACGGCGGATTTTTTCTCGCCTTATATTTTCGGTTATTTATCAATGTATTAAAGAAACGTGACAAGAACACGTCATTCGGCCCTGTTAAATATTTCGAAAAAAACCGAATAGCACTGGCAATGACGACTGCAACCTTGAAATGTATTTTTACCGAGTCATTCGTCCCGTATATATCTGTTCTGCTACATGCATTACGAGGCACTGGCTCCAGCAGTTCGGATATTCCAATTGCTTACCCCGACCTCCGACCCCGGTCTACGTGGTGGCCGCTGGGAAAGAAGACGTTCTAAGTATCCCGCGGTAGGCGAGGGGCGGCGCTAGCTGACCGGTCTCAAAGCTCTTGTAAATATAAACCCCCGCTTTAAAATCGAGAGAGAAGCCGCTGCGGGATAACGTAATGGCGAACGCACCACACCGGTTATGCAGAGATGTGGGTTCGAGTCGCACTCCCGGAAAACGGCGGATTTTTTCTCGCCCTATATTTTCGGTTATTTATCAATGTATCAAAGAAACGTGACAAACACACGTAATTCGGCCCTGTTAAATATTTCAAAAAAAACCTGAATAGCACTGGCAATGACGACTGCAACCTTGATATGTATCTTTACCGAGTCCCTTGTCCCGTATCTTTCTTTTATGCTACATGCATTACGAGGCACTGGCTCCAGCAGTTCGGATATTCCAATTGCTTACCCCGACCTCCGACCATGGTCTACGTGGCGGCCGCTGGGAAAGAAGACGTTCTACGTCTCCTGCGGTAGTCGAGGTGCGGCGCTAGTTGACCGGCCTCAGAGCTCTTGTAAATATAAACCCCCTCTTTAAATTCGAGAGAGAAGCCGCAGCGGGATAGCGTAATGGCGAACGCACAGCACCGGTTATGAGGAGATGTGGGTTCGTGTCCCGCTCACGGAAAAACGGCAGATTTTTTCTCGACCTATATTTTCGCTTATTTATCAATGTATCAAAGAAACGTGACAAGCACACGTCATTCGCCCCTAATAAATACTTCGAAAAGCCGAATAGAACTGGCAATGGCGACTGAAACCTTGATATGTATCTTTACCGAGTCCCTCGTCCCGTATCTTCCAATTCTGCGACATGCATTACGAGGCACTGGCTCCAGCAGTTCGGATATGCCAATTGCCAACCCCGACCTTTGAACACGGTCTACCTGGCGGCCGCTGGGAAAGAAGACGTTCTACGTCTTCCGAAATGTCGAGGGGCGGCGCTAGTTGACCGGACTCAGAGCTCTTGTCAATATAAAATCCCGGTTTAAAGTCGAGAGAGAAGCCACTGCGGGAAAGTGTAATGGCGAACGCACCACACTGGTTATGCAGAGATGTGGGTTTGAGTCCCACTCCCAGAAAAACGGCGGATTTTTTCTTGCCTTATATTTTCGGTTATTTATCAATGTATCAAAGAAACGTGACAAACACATGTAATTCGGCCCTGTTAAAATTTCGAAAAAAGCTGAATAGCACTGGCAATGAAGACTGCAACCTTGATATGTATCTTTACCAAGTCCCTTGTCCCGTATCTTTTTTTTTTGCGAGAGTTTGCCTTACGGCATAACAGTCATATATACAACATTACATTGGTTTCACGCAGAAACGTCAACAGAGACCGGTACTGAAGCCCCCATATCCACCGCTGTAGATCAGGGGGTCTCCCAGGATGGAGCCCTGTGCCCCAGAGGTGTTGCAGGCGAGAGGTTTGAAGGGCAGGGCAGGTCCATAGAAGGTGGCTCGTGTCGGCATCAGACGCAGGGACCGTACAAAAGGGACAGGTGTCTGCAAACGGTGCGTGATAGCGGGCAGGCCAAGCGTGGGTCACTGATGGGGATAATGCCACCCCAACTCGAAGCCTCCGCAGCAGGACCTACTCCCAGCGAACGAGCCCACTGGGGAGGTCGGTTCCACGCGGTGGAAGTAAAGCACGCGTGGCGCGGCGCAGGTTCTCCTTTTCCACCAGCAGTTCTTCTCGGGTGGACACCGGAAGAAGTGGCAGCGGCCTTTGTAGGTCTATACGGCGACAGGCGCGATCCGCCGCTATGTGGGCAGGAAGCATGTCCCGGCGAACCCACAATACACGCACAGGGCATGGGTATGTGTCCAGCATCGCGTGAATACGTGCCGACATGCTGGTGCTACGCGCAACGCGACGTAGATGACGTATCGCCGTCGTTGAGTCCGTGTAAATTTCCAGTTTCACACCGGTAGTTACAGTCGATGAGAGCGCTTGAAGACCATCCCGAATTGCAGTAAGTTCTGCCAACAGGCTTGGGAGAGGTCGGAGGGGTCACGTAGGCGCAGCACTGGTTTAAGGTTGGGTGAGAGGGACAAGCCAAGGCTGTGGTTACGAGGGCAGTCATGTGCCCCGGCGTCACGAAAGCTTGTATGAACTCGTGTCCGCGTCGCAGGCGCCCAGTGACGGACATGAAGGAGGGCTGCATCCGGAGGTTGATGAAGGCCAGAGGTTCGGACATGTAGCCTTGCCAGAGGCTTGTTGTCCGTCACCTGATGGTAGAGCCAGGGCGGTCTAGCCGCAGAAAAGGCTGGCATCGTATCAGGAACGTGGCCCATATACGCAGCGAGAGCCGCTGCCTCCGGTACATATCCACGCTTAGCAGGCGAGCGGAACGACGCTGATGGATGATCTCATCTAGGGTGTTTAGCTGGGCTTCGGATTGTAGCGGCGGGATTGGTGTTATGCGAGGGAGGCCAGTAATGGTGCGCATGGCGGCCCTGTTGATGGCCTCAAGCCGAGCCCAGTCCGCTTGCGTCATGTGCTGGAACTGGCCTGATACACAAGCCGTGGCTGTAGTACGGCGCGCACTTGGAGACGGGCAACAGTCCAGCAGGCCCCGCCAGACTTCTGAGCGATGCGGCGAACGAGGTGGAGCATCTGTCCGGCTTTCTGCCGAGCAGATCGGAGCCACTGAGCTGCTGACCCTGATGCCGATATTTCTAGTCCTAGGACCCGAAGACGGTCAACCACGGGTATGTCGTTCCCATTCAGTTGCAGTGAAACGGGAGACACTGCAAGGAGGCGGCGGCCCCAAGCGTTGGCCACGGGAAGTAAAGCAGTTTTCTCTTGCGAGAGAGAGAGGCCCGCATACTCGCACCATCTCTGGCAGTCTGTTAGTCCTTGCTGGAGACACTCAGCTTGTCGTGACTGGTCTGGATGCACTGACCACACCGTATTGTCATCCGCGTACATGAGGAAATATAGATCTCGGATTGAAGCAAAGTGCCAAGCTAGCGGCAACATGACGATGTTGAAATGAAGCGGAGACAAAACAGACCCTTGTGGTATGCCTCGGACTGGTGTAAAGGGACCGAAACTTGCTCCGTTGATGCGGATGGAAAAAGAACGGTGTTGAAGGAAGTATCGGACGAAATCGCAGACTTTGTCTGGAAGGTGGAGGCCATGTAGAACTTCTAGGATGGCAGCGTGACTAACATTGTCATACGCCTTGGATATGTCCATGGCGAGCACAGATCTCACACGGCGAGATCGGCCTCCAACTAAAACCATAGATGAGAGGTATTCCAACCCATCCTCAGTACCGAGATAGGGCCTGAATCCAATTTGCGCCGGGTGATACCATTGAAAGGTATCAAGCCACCACTGAAGCCGTGTTACAAGCATTCGCTCTAAAAACTTGCACAGCGTCGATGTCAGGGCGATGGGGCGCAAGTTCCGAAGTACATGTGGTGGTTTCCCGGGCTTTGGAATGGGAACAATATCCGCCCGAAGCCAAGAGTCAGGTAGTTGACCGGAGAGCCACACCTGATTAACCGAGTCCAAAAGCGGCACGAGGGCTGGGTCGTCGATGTTCTTGTACACCTCGTAAGTTATGCTGTCGGGACCCGGAGCAGTCCGCTGTTTAGCGTGATCGATCGCTGCCAGGAAGTCAGCAACTGTGAACGGTGCCTGGATTCCCAAAACGGCTTCATGAGTAGGCCGTAATCCAACACCGTTAGGCAGGGGCAACGGAGACGGCACGGCAACTGTTCTGCTACATGCATTACGAGGCACTGGCTCCAGCAGTTCGGATATGCCAATTGCTAACCCCTACCTCCGACCACGGTCTACCTGGCGGCCGCTGGAAAAGAAGATGTTCTAAGTTTCCCGCGGTAGTCGAGGGGCGGCGCTAGTTGACCGGTCTCAGAGCTCTTGTAAATATAAACCCCCGCTTTAAAATCGAGAGAGAAGCCGCTGCGGGATAGCGTAATGGCGAACGCACCACACCGGTTATCCAGAGATGTGGGTTCGAGTCGCACTCCCGGAAAAACGGCGGATTTTTTCTCGCCCTATATTTTCGGTTATTTATCAATGTATCAAAGAAACGTGACACACACGTAATTCGGCCCTGTTAAATATTTCGAAAAAAGCTGAATAGCACTGGCAATGACTACTGCAACCTTGATATGTATCTTTACCGAGTCCCTTGTCCCGTATCTTTCTTTTCTTCTACATGCATTACGAGGCACTGGCTCCAGCAGTTCGGATATTCCAATTGCTTACCCCGACCTCCGACCACGGTCTACGTGGCGGCCGCTGGGAAAGAAGACGTTCTACGTCTCCCGCGGTAGTCGAGGTGCGGCGCTAGTTGACCGGCCTCAGAGCTCTTGTAAATATAAACCCCCGCTTTAAAGTCGAGAGAGAAGCCGCTGCGGGATAGCGTAATGGCGAACGCACCACACCGGTTATTCAGAGATGTGGGTTCAAGTCCCACTCCCGGAAAAACGGCGGATTTTTTCTCGCCTTACATTTTCGCTTATTTATTAATGTATCAAAGAAACGTGACAAGCACACGTCATTTGGCCCTATAAAATATTTCGAAAAAAGCCGAATAGCACTAGCAATGAAGACTACAACCATGATAAGTATCTTTACCGAGTCCCTCGTCCCGTATCTTTCTGTTCGGCTACATGCATTATGAGGCACTGGCTCCAGCAGTTCGGATATGCAATTGCTAACCCCAACCTCCGACCACGGTCTACGTGGCGGCCGCTGGGAAAGAAGACGTTCTACGTCTCCCGTGGTAGTCGAAGGGCGGCGCTAGTTGACCGGCCTCAGAGCTCTTGTAAATATAAACCCCTGGTTTAAAGTCGAGAGAGGAGCCGCTGCGGGTTAGCGTAATGGGGAACGCACCACACCGGTTATGCAGAGATGTGGGTTCGAGTCCCACTACCGGAAAAACGGCGGATTTTTTCTCGAGCTATATTTTCGGTTATTTATCAATGTATCAAAGAAATGTGACAAGCACACGTCGTTCGGCCCTGTTAAATATTTCGAAAAAAGCCGAATAGCACTTGCAATGACGGCTGCAACATTGATATGTATCTTTACCGAGTCCCTCGTCCCGTACCTTTCCTTTCTGCTACAGGCATTACGAGGCACTGGCTCCAGCAGTTCGGATATGCCAATTGCTAACTCCGACCTCCGACCACGGTCTACCTGGCGGCCGCTGGGAAAGAAGACGTTCTACGTCTCCCGCGGTAGTCGAGGGGCGGCGCTAGTTGACCGGCCTCAGAGCTCTTGTAAATATAAACCCCCGATTTAATGTCGAGAGAGAAGCCGCTGCGGGGTAGCGTAATGGCGAACGCACCGCACAGGTCATGCGGAGATGTGGGCTTCGAAGTCCGCTCAAGGAAAAACGGCGGATTTTTCTCGACCTATATTTTCGCTTATTTATCAATGTATTATAGAAACGTGACAAGCACACGTCATTCGCCCCTATAAAATTTTTCGAAAAATGCCGAATAGCACTGGCAATGATGACTGCAACCTTGATATGTATCTTTACCGAATCCGTCGTCCCGTATCTTTCTATTCTGCTACAAGCATTACGAGGCACTGGCTCCAGAAGTTCGGATATGCCAATTGCTAACCCCGACCTCTGACCACGGTCTACGTGGAGGCCGCTGGGAGAGAAGACGTTCTACATCTCCCGTGGTATTCGAGGGGCGGCGCTTGTTGACCGGCCTCAGAGCTCTTGTAAATATAAACCCCCAGCTTTAAGTCGAGAGAGAAGCCGCTGCGGGATAGCGTAGTGGCGAACGCACCACACAGGTTATGCAGAGATGTGGGTTCGAGTCCCGCTCGCCGAAAAAACGGCGGATTTTTTTTCGCCTCCTATTTTCACTTATTTATCAATGTATCAAAGAAATGTGACAAGCACACGTCATTCGGCCCTGTTAAATATTTCGAAAAAAGCCGAATAGCACTTGCAATGACGACTGCAACATTGATATTTATCTTTACCGAGTCCCTCGTCCCGTACCTTTCTTTTTCTGCTACAGGCATTACGAGGCACTGGCTCCAGCAGTTCGGATATGCCAATTGCTAACCCCGACCTCCGACCACGGTCTACCTGGCGGCCGCTGGAATAGAAGACGTTCTAAGTATCCCGCGGTACTCGAGGGGCGGCGCTAGTTGACCGGTCTCAGAGCTCTTGTAAATATTAACCCCCGCTTTAAAATCGAGAGAGAAGCCGCTGCGGGATAGCGTAATGGCGAACGCACCACACCGGTTATCCAGAGATGTGGGTTCGAGTCGCACTCCCGGAAAAACGGCGGATTTTTTCTCGCCCTATATTTTCGGTTATTTATCAATGTATCAAAGAAACGTGACACACACGTAATTCGGCCCTGTTAAATATTTCGAAAAAAGCTGAATAGCAGTGGCAATGACTACTGCAACCTTGATATGTATCTTTACCGAGTCCCTTGTCCCGTATCTTTCTTTTCTGCTACATGCATTACGAGGCACTGGCTCCAGCAGTTCGGATATTCCAATTGCTTACCCCGACCTCCGACCACGGTCTACGTGGCGGCCGCTGGGAAAGAAGACGTTCTACGTCTCCCGCGGTAGTCGAGGTGCGGCGCTAGTTGACCGGCCTCAGAGCTCTTGTAAATATAAACCCCTCGCTTTAAAGGCGAAGAGAGAAGCCGCTGCGGGATAGCGTATGGCGAACGCACCAGCACCGGTTAGTCGAGATGTGGGTTCGAGTCCACGCTCCCGAAAAACTGCGGATTTTTTTCTCGCCTACATTTTCGCTTATTTATTAATGTATCAAAGAAACGTGACAAGCACACGTCAGTTGGCCCTATAAAATATTTCGAAAAAAAGCCGAATAGCCTAGCAATGAAGACTACAACCATGATAAGTATCTTTACCGAGTCCCTCGTCCCGTATCTTTCTGTTCGGCTACATGCATTATGAGGCACTGGCTCCAGCAGTTCGGATATGCGAATTGCTAACCCCAACCTCCGACCACGGTCTACGTGGCGGCCGCTGGGAAAGAAGACGTTCTACGTCTCCCGTGGTAGTCGAAGGGCGGCGCTAGTTGACCGGCCTCAGAGCTCTTGTAAATATAAACCCCTGGTTTAAAGTCGAGAGAGGAGCCGCTGGCGGGTTAGCGTAATGGGGAACGCACCACACCGGTTATGCAGAGATGTGGGTTCGAGTCCCACTACCGGAAAAACGGCGGATTTTTTCTCGAGCTATATTTTCGGTTATTTATCAATGTATCAAAGAAACGTGACAAACACACTTAATTCGGCCCTGTTAAATATTTCGAAAAAAGCTGAATAGCACTGGCAACGACGACTGCAACCTTGATATGTATCTTTAGCGAGTCCCTCGTCCCGTATCTTCCTATTCTGCGACATGCATTACGAGGCACTGGCTCCAGCAGTTCGGATATGCCAATTGCTAACCCCGACCTCCGACCACGGTCTACCTGGCGGCCGCTGGAAAAGAAGACGTTCTTTGTCTCCCGTGGTATTCGAGGGGCGGTGCTTGTTGACCGGCCTCAGAGATCTTTTAAATATAAACCCCTGCTTTAAAGTCGAGAGAGAAGCTGCTGCGAGATAGCGTAATCGCGAACGCACCGCACCGGTTATGCGGAGATGTGGGTTCGAGTCCCGCTCGCCGAAAAACGGTGGATTTTTTCTCGCCCTATATTTTCACTTATTTATCAATGTATCAAAGAAATGTGACAAGCACACGTCATTCGGCCCTGTTAAATATTTCGAAAAAAGCCGAATAGCACTTGCAATGACGACTGCAACATTGATATTTATCTTTACCGAGTCCCTCGTCCCGTACCTTTCTTTTCTGCTACAGGCATTACGAGGCACTGGCTCCAGCAGTTCGGATATGCCAATTGCTAACCCCGACCTCCGACCACGGTCTACCTGGCGGCCGCTGGGAGAGAAGACGTTCTACATCTCCCGTGGTATTCGAGGGGCGGCGCTTGTTGACCGGCCTCAGAGCTCTTGTAAATATAAACCCCAGCTTTAAAGTCGAGAGAGAAGCCGCTGCGGGATAGCGTACTGGCGAACGCACCGCACCGGTTATGCAGAGATGTGGGTTCGAGTCCCGCTCGCCGAAAAAACGGCGGATTTTTTTTCGCCTCCTATTTTCACTTATTTATCAATGTATCAAAGAAATGTGACAAGCACACGTCATTCGGCCCTGTTAAATATTTCGAAAAAAGCTGAATAGCACTGGCAACCCGCCTCCGCACCGCTCGCTGAGCCAGCAGCGGTCGTGGTGGCAACCTCTTCCGTCGGGACCGGTGCCGCTCCCGTCCCTGCCTCTTCATCCTCCAGTGCGTTGGAGGGTGCCATGGACACCACGAGCCCCGCACCGGCTACCACCGCCACCGCACCGCCCGTGCCACTTCTGGTGCCTCCGACACCTGCGGCGGTGGCGGGTCAAACGAAGGGCCCCCGAAGGGGGCCAAGTCCGGAGGCCCGGTTCGACGGGCACACCCAGGACATCAGACGACGAGATGGACGTCGTGCCGTTCTTGCCTGCGGTGCACCGCAAGGAACGCGTCCCAACGCCAAAGCCTCCGGACAAGCCAAAAAATGCGAGAGTCACAGCATTGAAAGACGACACATAAACACACACACTCCAGTAGCTCTCACACTAAATAATGGGAAGAGAAAACCTAATTCAATGGAACTGTAGAGGCCTTCTTAAAACTCTTGACGATGTTTACGAAATACTGCATGCTAATCAGCCAAGTGTAATGTGTGTTCAGGAAACACATTTGAATACCAAGCCACACATTTCTTGAATAGTTACATGATCTTCAGAAAGGACAGGGATGGCTGCACACACTCTTCTGGCGGTGTGGCATTAATTACCCGGAAATCCTTAGCCTGCCACCCTGTCACTCTGAACATTGTCCTTGAGGCTGTAGCAATTCGAACAATAATATTTAATAGGTTGATAACGGTATGCTCCATATATATTCCTCCTCATCTTGCACTTTTGAGCTCTGACTTTGAGGCGTAGGTTGACCAGCTGCCCGAACCATACATCCTAACAGGCGACCTTAATGCTCATAATTCTCTATGGGGCTCTTCTCGTACGGATGCTCGGATCGCCTGATAGAGAGGTTTCTTACATCCTTTGCAGCTAGCCTTTTCAACAATAAACAGCCTACATACCATAACATAGGACACAACACATACTCATATCTTGACTTGGCTATTGGCTCTGCAGTTCTCTTTCCACTTCTCGAGTGGGGTGTGGGCACTGACCCATATGGTAGTGACCACTTCCCCACCACACTAACATACATAGGTAAAGGCCCATGCAGTCCATCTTTCCATAATAGGTTCAATGAAACACGAGCTAACTGGAATACATTTACAGAGGCATCCAAACTACACCACACATCCATAGGACACCTACACGTTGAAGAATCTACCCAACTCCTCACGGCGCACATCCTCGACGCCGCCGGAAAGTCCATTCCCCACGCATCTGGTGCCCCGCGCAACCAGTGGAGGCCGTAGTGGAATGAGGACTGTAGGCGGGCGCGAGAGGCCCAGAACAAGCCATGGGGTATCCTTCGTCGGTACCCCACGTCAAAAAACCTCCTCTTGTTCAAACGGGCGAAGGCGTTAGGAAAACGTGTGCGCCGTGAGGCAAAACGAGAGAGTTGGCGTACATTCATAACATCAATAAACTCCTACACCGACACACGGAAAGTATGGACGAGAATACGCAAACTCATGGGACAACAAACACACAGCCTGCCTCTGGTCAGCACTACAAGGGACACACTCGAAGACCAGGCTGACACACTCGCACAACACTTCCAACACGTTTCTAGTTAAGCACACTACACAAACACTTTCATGAAACACAAACAAATGGCCGAAAAGAAGCCTATAGTAGATAACAACAGGTCAACATCTTCTTATAACTCAGAGGTTTCACTGTATGAGCTGAGGTCTGCTTTGAGCACGTGTAAACCCTCAGCTCCAGGCCCAGACAACATCACATACACTATGATACAACCCCTGCACGAAGACACTCTTCTAACACTCTTACACCTATATACCAAGATTTTGCTTTCGGGGCACATTCCAAACTCTTGGAAGGAGGCTTTAGTTGTAGCTTTCCTGAAGGAGGGAAAGCACCCGTCGTCCCCCTCAAGTTACCGCCGTATTATCCTGACGAGCTGCCTGTGCAAGCTCTTCGAGAAGATGATAAATCGCCGGCTCGTGTACTCCCTTGAGTACAACGGTCTTCTCGAGGGCTGCCAGGCAGGCTTCAGGGCAGGGCGATCCACGAATGATCAACTCGTAGCTCTTGAATCGTATATTAAGGATGCCTTCGTACATAAACAGTTTTGCGTAACTGTTTTTCGACCTCTAGAAGGCCTACGGCACCGCTTGGCTCTACGAGATCCTCAGTGACCTCAAATCTTTCGGTGTTTCGGGCCGTATGCTCAGCGCACTGGCTAGTTATGTGTCCCAAAGAACGTTTCGCGTGAGAGTTGGTAACGCACTGTCAAGGATTCATGTGCAAAAAAACGGCGTGCCGCAAGGTGGAGTTATTAGCTGTACTCTTTTTATTATTAAAATGAACTCTTTTGGGAAGGCATTGCCTCCTACCATTTCTTACTCTATGTATGCAGACGACGTACAGATGTCTTTTAAATCTTGTAATATGCCAATCTGTGAACGTCAGATCCAGCTTGGTGTTAAAGAACTTGCCAGCTGGGCAGACAAGAATGGTTTTAAACTCAATCCAGGAAAAAGTTCATGTGTTGTGTTATCCAAAAAGCGCGGGATCCATCTGGACCCAGATATTACTCTGAATGGCGTTTCAATTCCTGTTAAAAAGGAGCACAAGTTTTTAGGCATATTATTCGATAACAAGCTAACATTTGTTCCACAATTGAAACATCTTAAGAAAAAATGCCTAAAAACAATAAATATTCTCAAAGTTCTCTCCCACCAGTCATATGGTGCAGACAGGCAACTCCTTCTGCGGGTTTATAGCGCCCTAGTGGGATCCCGCTTGGACTACGGCAGTGTTGTATATGGGTGCGCAACAAAAACGGCACTAAAATGGTGGACCCGGTGCTTCATTTAGGGCTACGCCTCGCATGCGGTTCTTTTCGCACTAGCCCTGTCCAAAGTCTCTATGTAAAATGCAATAAATGTTCCCTCGATCACCAGAGGGTGTACATGGACGTTTTATATGCCTCAAAATTCATGTCTACGACTAATCATCCTTTTACTCCGACCATTAATGATGCATCCTCAAAGCAACTCTTTTTAAATCGTCCATCAATCTCCTTGCGGTTTCCTCTAAGAGTGCGAGAAGAAGCCTCTGAGCTAGAAGTCTCGTTTTCAGGCATTCACAAGACGCCCATCATTGATTCAATTCCACCATGGAATCTCCGCCCTGTGTCATGTGGCCCGTCTTTTATGCAGTTTAGCAAAAACAGGTCACCAAGGATTGCGATTCCGCAGCATTTCTTGTTTGTGCAGCATAGGTATCCCTGTCAAGAGTTTTACAGTGATGCGTCGAAGACTGCAACTGCTGAAGCTTGTGCTGCGCATGGGCCGAACTTTAACGTCAGTAAAACAATGAACCTTTGTAGCAGCATATTCACAGCGGAAGCATACGGTATTTTAATGGTAATAAATCACATAGTCCAACATCAAATCCTAAAATCCATCCTCTACAAGGACTCTCTAAGCGTTGTACAAGCACTTGCATCAGGAAAGCACTCTAAAAACTTTGTCATCAATCATGTTTTAAGGGTATCATGTCTGCATATGCATCAAACCTTCAAATAACTTTCTGTTGGGTTCCAGGCACTCTGGAATTGCCGGGAACAAAACAGCAGATCGAATGGCCACTGCAGCTACACTCTTGAATACAATGGACATAGCAACAGTGCCATACACAGACGTGAAGCCACACATCAGACACCAACTTCGCAACAGATGGCAAACACACTGGAGTGAACAAACGATAACAAGTTACAGGTTATAAATCCACGCCTGGGACCATACACAACTGACACACGCAACAGATACAGAGTAGTTGCCCTTGCTAGGCTACGGATGGGGCACGCACATGTCACACACTCGTATCTCCTCACGGGATCTTCAAGACCCCAGTGTGGCAGGTGGGGAGAGGCCCTATCCGTAGTTCACATACTCATTCAATGCAAAACACTTCACACAACACGACGCAAACACTTCCCACAGCTATACAGACTACACGTCCCACTACACCCAGCGTTTTTCCTCTCTGACAATACCATGTTTTCTATCAAGTGCATTTTTAAACATTTAAAAGAAGTTCAATTTTTAGACCTCATTTCATACCACGCGTGATCACTCCCTGCCCTATACACTAGCCATGCTCATTGTCGTTTTGTGATTTTACTTTTGTTTTTGCGGACTTTTCGTAGTATTTAAGGTTTCACCCCTCATATATGACTATTGTTTTGGCGCTCTTTGCCCCAGTTGGCCTTGCGCCATAAACATCCAACCATCATCATCATGTATCTTTACCGAGTCCCTCGTCCCGTATCTTTTTTGTTCTGCTACATGCATTACGAGGCACTGGCTAAAGCAGTTCCGATATGCCAATTGCTAACCGTGACCTTCGACCACGGTCTACGTGGCGGCCGCTGGGAAAGAAGACGTTCCACGTCTCCCGCGGTAGTCGAGGGGCGGCGCTAGTTGACCGGCCTCAGAGCTCTTGTAAATATAAACCCCCACTTTAAAGTCGACATAGAAGCCGCTGTGGGATAACGTAATGGCGAACGCACCGCCCCGGTTATGCGGAGTTGTGGGCTCGAGTCCCGTTCCCGGAAAAACGCCGGATTGTTTCTCGACTTATATTTTCACTTATTTATCAATGTAATAAAGAAACGTGACAAGCACACGTCATTCGGCCCTATTGAATATTTCTAAAAAGCCGAATAAAACTGGCAATGACGACTGCAACCTTGATATGTATCTTTACCGAGTCCCTCGTCTCGTATCTTTCTGTTCTGCTACATGCATTACGAGGCACTGGCTCCAGCAGTTCGGATATGCCAATTGCTAACCCCGACCTCCGACCACGGTCTACGTGGCGCCCGCTGGGAAAGAAGAAGTTCTACGTCTCCCGCGGTATTCGAGGGGCGGCGCT
Source organism: Haemaphysalis longicornis (assembly GCA_013339765.2). NCBI lineage: Eukaryota > Metazoa > Arthropoda > Arachnida > Ixodida > Ixodidae > Haemaphysalis > Haemaphysalis longicornis. The sequence goes on along the minus strand of CM023448.1, from coordinate 46,366,454 downwards.
TGTTGACCGGCCTCAGAGCTCTTGTAAATATACACCCCCAGTTTAAAGTCGAGAGAGAAGCCGCAGCGGGATAGCGTAATGGCGAACGCACCGCACCGGGTATGCGGAGATGTGGGCTCGAGTCCCGCTCCCGGAAAAACGGCGGATTTTTTCCCGACTTAAATTTTCGCTTGTTTATCAATGTATCAAAGAAACGTGACAAGCACACGTCATTTGGCCCTAATAAATATTTCGAAAAAAGCCGAATAGCCCTGGCAATGACGACTGCAACCTTGATATGTATCTTCACCGAGTCCCTCATCCCGTATCTTTCTGTTCTCCTATATATACTATATATTATATATATATAATATATATATATATATATATATATATATATAATATATATATATATATATATTATAATATATATATATATTATATATATATATATATATTATATATATATATATCATATATATATATACATATCATCATCACCAGCCTATCTACACCCACTGCAGGGCAAAGGCCTCTCCCATTATTCTCCAAGTGACTCGGTCCTGTGCCAACTGTGACCAATTTATTCCCGCCAACTTCATCTCATCTGCCCATCTAACTTTCTGACGCCCCCTGCAACGCTTGCCTTCTCAAGGGATCCACTCTGTTACCCTGAATGACGAGCGTTTATCTTGCCTTCGCATTACATGCCATGCCCACGTCATTTCTTCTTCTTGATTTCTTCTAATATGTCTTTAACACCCGTTTGCTCCCTCACCCACTCCGCTCTCTTCTTGTCTCTTAATGTTACACCTATCATTTTCCGCTCCATTGCCCGCTGAGTAGATCTCAATTTAAGTTGAACACTCTTAGAGCCTCCAAGTTTCAGCCCCGTAGGTGAGTACCGGTAAGATGCAGCTGTCATACACTTTCTTCTTCAGCGACAATGGTAGGCTGCTATTTATTATCCCAGAATGTCTTCCATATGCACCCCACCCCATTCTGTTCCTTCTAATTATCCTGGCCTCATGGTTGGGATCTGGTGTCACAACTTGGCTTAAGTAGATATATTCGCTTACTACTTCCACTACATCGCCACCTATCTCAAACCGCTGTGCTGTCCCGAGGTTATTGATCATATTGATCATTACTTTAGTTTTCTGCGTATTATTTTCACTCCCACGGTTCTACTCTGTTCGCCCAGTGGGGAAAGCATGCTTTGCAATTCGTCCCCCGGGTTACTTAGCAAGGCAACGTCATCAGCAAATCTGCCGTTACTGAGGTGTTCTCCATTAACCATTACTCCCACCTGTTCCCAATCCAACATTCTGAATACTTCTTGTAAACATGCTGTGAATAGCATTGGAGAGATTGTGCCTCCATGTCTGACAACCTTCCTTGTAGGAATTTTACTGCTCTCCCTATGGAGGATGATGGTAGCTGTAGACCAATTGTATATATCCTCTAGTATTCTTACATAATGCTCATCTACACCTGGTTCCGTAATGCCTGAATGACTGCTAGGGTTTCGACCGAGTCAAATGCTTTCTCATAATCTATGAAGGGTATATGTAGGGGTTCAGTATACTCAGCGCCCATTCTCTTTCACCTAATTGATCATGTGAATATGGTCCATTGTTGAATAACCTTTCCGGAACCCTACTTGTTCTTTAGATTGACTGAAATCTAGGTTGCAGAAATTTGTTTAGCGATTACCTTGGTAAATACCCTGTAGACCACTGACGGTAAGCTGATCGGCCTGTAATTTTTCAAATTTTTCATGTCGCCTTTCTTATGGATTAGGATAATGTTCGCGGTCTTCCAAGATTCCGGTACCATTGCGGTCATTAGGCTTTGCGTATACAGGTTTGCCAGTTTTTCAAGGACAATTTCTCTGCCATCCTTCAAGACGTCTGCTGTTATCTGATCCTCACCAGGTGCCATCCCCCTTTCATTTCTTTCAAAGCCTTCCTAACTTCTTCGGTCGTTACTGGTGGGACGTCTATCTCCTGTGAACTACTGTATCGTTCGGCATTATCCTGTATGTCTTGGCTGCTCTACAGATCCCTATAGAACTCCTCGGCTACTGTGACTATTTTATCCCAATTTGTGATGACATTGCCTTGCTTATCCTTAAGTGCATACATCTTATTTTTGCCCCCGCCAAGACGTCTCTTCATTGCTTTCAGGCTACCTCCGTTCTTCACAGCGTATTCGATCCTCTCAATATTATACTTCTGTATGTCAGCTGTCTTACGCTTATTGATTAACTTCGAGAGCTCCGCTTGTTCTATTCTGTCAGCTGCGGTGGAGATTCTCATGGTTTGCCGTTTTCTGATTAGATTTTTCGTCTCCTGTGAAAGTTTTCCAGTATCCTGTCTAGCCATAGTGCTCCCGACTTCTACTGCACACTCTGTGATAATTCGTGTAAGGTTGTCGCTGGCTTCCTGTTTCGTAAAGTCGGCTTCCTCGTTAAGAGCGGAATATCGGTTCTGCAGCGCGATCCTGAATTCTTCTACTTTACGTCTTACTGTTAGCTCATTTATCGGCTTTTTTCGTACTAGCTTGTTGCGGTCCCTCCCCAAATGTAGCCTAATTCGAGATCTTACCATACCGTGGTCACTACACCTTACCCTACCGAGCACTTCCACATCCTGCACGGCGCCAGGGTTTATCGCATAATAAGAAGTCTATTTCATTTTTGTGCTCCCCATTTGTGCTCTTCCAGGTCCACTTCCGACTCTCCCGTTTACAGTAGAAGGTATTCATTATGCGTAGGTTATTCCGTTCGGCAAACTCAACTAGTAGGTCCCCCCTGCAATTTCTACAGCCCAGACCATAGTTCCCAACTGCCTTGTCTCCCGCCTGAGTCTTGCCTACTTTAGCATTGAAGTCCCCCATAGCTACGGTATACTGTGTTTTTACTTTAGCCATTGCCGATTCCACATCTTCATAGAAGCGTTCCACTGCTTGCTCGTCGTGGCTGGATGTAGGTGCGTAGCCCTGCACCACATTCAGCTTGTACCTCTTATTTAGCCTAACTACAAGACCTGCTGCCGTTTCATTAATGCTATAGTAGTCGTCTTTGTTGGCAGGTATGCTTTTATTGATATATATATATATATATATATATATATATATATATATATATTTATCATTAGATGAGGTTTGCGACGGGCCAGAAGAAACCTTCTGGTAAGAGATATGAACACCTTGGCGGTGAACTTGTTTATTATAAATTAGCCCAACAATTTCGGAAGATGAAATTCCTTCTTCAGGAACAATCTTAGAATGCATTCCAATATTGTCCCGAAGAAAGAAGTTCAACTTCCGAAACTGTTTGACTGATTTATAATAAACAAGTTAACTGCAAAGTTGTTGACATCTTTTTTCTATATATATATATATATTGCCGCGAACCATACATTGGGTTTGTTTATTTGTGTTTTGCTTTTACCGCCCGGCTGCGCGGGTCTATTATCTCTGCGCCAAGGGAAGCGCGTGTTTCATTCTTTCTTTCTGTGCCGCATCCGTTATCTGTTGTGATAGGGAGAGCCTTCCGATCTAACGTGAACAGCCCAGAATATTCTTCTTGGATCTACTATGTCCTCGATGCGAATCGCCGTTGCGAGAACCACGCGCGCCAAAAAATAAAAAGCCTGCAGTGCGGACGCCGGGGCATTCGATTCGACGACACTCGCCTGTGCAAGTCACTTTGTTGACCGCTGCTTGGCCGCCTCTGTATTCGTTTGAGTTGTTAGGGGAGCAAAAGTTCTCTCCAATAAACGTGTTTCTCATTCAAGACAACTGCATCGTCCTTGTCTTCGTGACAATATATATATATATATATATATATATATTACGTACATACATACATACATACAAGAATGCGCCAGACATACTAAAAGAAAAGAATGGAACAAATTGTACAAGTGATGTTATCTTATAATGGTTCTAAACCTTGCCGCAAAACGATAACTGTGACCCATCAAAAACATAAAAGTCAAGAAAATAAAAATTATAAAGACTTTGTATCCTGTTGAGGGTTGAGGGCTGAGAGATGCGGGCAGTTACAACAATCGGCCTGGTCTCTCTTGTTAGCTTCGGGGAATCTCAAAATGAATACAATTGAGCAGTATAGGACAGGGTACAGTACTATGGCAGAGCTTGAAAAGAAAGAAGAGATCAACGCGATTTCGCCAGCAGCAAAGTGAAGGGAGTGACAATGTTCAACGATCTTAGCACATGAGCCAGAGTTATTTTTAGCGAAGCGATGGTTGTAAATGCTTAGAATTTTTTTCTCGACACGGTGAATGACGTTACTTATGGAATTAGAGATGCCATTCCAAAACACTGATTTATAATGAAGTTTAGGAAGACATATTGCGGGTACAATTGGCGGAGGGGCATAAAAAAATTGAATTCACTCGATATTCTACAAACAAAGCCGAGATAACGAATACCCCGCATAGCAACGCGCTTAGTATCAGCTCAAAAATGGAAGCTGCTATCAAAGAGAACGCCGAAGTCATTCATCTCACAGACACTACATAAAGCAGAGAGTTGACAGAGTATAAAAAAGACACGCCACATGATTTGCGAGTGAAACTCGCGACATTGGTCCCTGAAATATTGAGAGAAAGGTTAGTGTTTTTGCACTGTTCTAAAAAAGGACACTAATCAGACTGATTCAATCGACAGGGGTTAAATCAATAAATTTCCTAAATATCTTTATATCACCCGTATACAAAAAGAAAGAAGAACTGCGAGTGGCAGAAGAAACGTTATTAACATACATTAAAAAGAGGAGTTGGCCGTTGTACCGAACACTGAGGTACACCACTGGTCGCTTTGTAAAAGGAGGCGCTTTGCCACGGACGGCACCATAACATGATCTGTCACGAAGATAGCTATGCAAAAGATTCAAAACAGTGGTGTCAACATCAAAGTTAGCAAGATTAACCATAAGCATTGAGTGACCGACTACATCAAACGCTTTGGTCAGGTTACAGGAAATGGTGTCATCCGGTCCTCCGTGTAATGCAGGTGTAGATATTTGCGTCATGAAACGGGCAAGATTAGTGACGGTTGAGCTGTGAGGTACAAACACATGTTGAATATTAATCATTGAATATTTCCATTAGGATACAGTCTGTGGTGAGGGCCAGCTCAAAATTCTTTGACTTGGCATAGAAAAGAGAAATCGGTCGATAATTCGAGATGTCAGTTTTAGACCCTGACTTCAATACTGAAAAAAAAACGACCAATTTTACACATGCTAGGAATTGTGGAAGTAATCATACAGTTAATAAATATGCTAGACAGTGCTGGGACCAATATACTGCGATAAGCTTTTAGTGTGGCTTAGCGGATACCATCTAGACCACATGATAAGGATTGTTTCAAGCTCCTAATGCTTTCGCTGGTGAGATGTTTGTCTATCGACAGAGCATTGGGTGTGTTGATTTTCAAATGTTCTTCGATAGTAGTGCTATAGAGTCAGAGGCTTTATAAACGGAAGAGAACTGCGTGGCAAAACAGCCAGCGACGGCTTGTAGTTCTGTTACATTGGAGTCCAATGGTATAAAGAGCCTCCACGTTTGTTAGACCGTTTGCTTACATACTTTCAGAACTCAGCCGGCCCGTCAGAGGCACTTTTTTTAAGTGTGCAATATGTGAACACTGGCACGTTTATATAGGACTTTAAAGAGAGTTTTGAAGCATCGGAAATCTTCCTTGGGCTCAATAAATGGGGTGTTTAAGCTTTCTGTGAGCGCGATCTTTATGCTTTAGAGCACGTATGAGTTTAGACGAGAACAAGGGGGTATATTTAGGGAGTTGGGAGTATATTGTGGAATATATTAGCGCATACTGCTTAAGATAAGTTCAGTAAGCTGATCCACCTGGTCATCAATATTGGTTTTTTCAGTTACGTGTGACCAGTCAATGGAGGATAAGTCTACGGTGTGCGCCAACGTTGCCGCCTGTTTTGAAAGCAAATCGGGGTGATTTGTTGATGTTATTTGGAAAGCTCTGGTTTTCCGCCAACAGAGAGTGTTACGTTAAGTAATGGGTGAAGTTTATCTGGACGAAAATGAGCGACGTCAGAGAGTGACTCCTAAATAGGCTGATTGTTCGAAAGACACAGATCTATAATTTTACCGCAAGGATTGGTCATAGCAATATGTTGTTGAAGGGAAATAAAAGCAAAAATTATACTAGCAGACCACACTTATTCTTTATATATTGATGGGTATGCGAATATTTAAGGGTGGTCCAGTCGATCCCAGGGCTATTAAAATCACCAATAACAACAATCGTGTGTTTTATTTGAGAAACTATGACATTTCCAATAAAAAAGATGATGTCGTTTAAATGGATTGGGGTGATCCTAGGTGCCACATAGAAGCACCCAATAAACAATTTCTTGCAGCGATCGGAAATCCACAAGAAAGGAAGCCTAGTGTTAGAAGTTATGACACCCGGCCAGCAAAACTTTGAAGGCACGTGAAAAATTGAAAATACTCAATGGAAAATACTCAAGGAAATACTGAATGAACATTACGGAGTTAGATTATCCACGTAAAACGAAGGGTATGTAAAAAAATGTTAGGAAGTTTCAAACAGTAATAGTAAGAATAATATTGATTATAATATATTAAAAAATAATAACAATCTTTTATTCACCGAAGAAAAGCTACAGCGAAATGGTTACAGGAGGAGGATGAACATTTTTATTGAGGTAAAAGGTTGCGTGGACTCTTCAGGAGGTGAAGACCTCAGTCGAGGACCCCATATGCCTTGCCAGCCGCTACAGCCCGCTCCACCAGCCGAAGTTGGTCGGACAGGCATGGGCTGGACAGGGCGCGCCTGCAGGCCTCGGAAGAGTTGTAAGGATTCGGCTTGGGGAGAGGGTGGAAGGGGCACGCACCAACCACGTGGAAAAGAGTACAGTCTGCTCCACAGAAGGGGAGCTAGGGGACGTAATTTCTTCGGAGTAGTTGCAAACTCTTTTTGGGTGGAGAAAGGTGTTTGTTTGCAAGGCACGGTAGTGGTGTGCAAATGGGCACATGTAAACCAACAGCGGCTTGTGTGATTTGGCCCTTTTTTTAAGGAAGACATGCGATTTCTTTGTACGTGTATAAATATTCAACATTGAAACAGAAAAGTAATCAGCAAAAGTGAATATATCTACAGGGAATCGGAGTAAAGTAGCAGCACACTCCATACGGAGTAGTAAAACGTCAGAATACAAAAAATACGAGAACTTAGTTAAATATGACTTTGAAGTAGAAATATTAAACACTTCAACCTTGCAAAGAGAAAAATGATGAGAAGAGAACTTATTTTCGCACTGAATCAAAACGGAGCAATCGTATACTCTAAACTGTAGTGAATGTACACCACAGTGCCATAAAACGAGACTATATACGTACATTTTACTCTTGGGACAGAACAAACAAGAATTTGAATTCAGATTGCGATTTCACAGAAAATTTTTATAGGGCGAGCTGTTAAAAATGTTTGGCATGTACACGCATCTAGTTGAAAAGCACAGAACAACAAAGCGTGTTTCTTCTGTAGCTGATGCGGGGCGATATGGGGGAGCCAAAATTTATTCGTCCAGTAATGGCGGAGTATTACAGTATAAGCAAATAGGGATTTAAATGAATGAAAATCAAGTTCGAGAAATGATGTCTTTGCTCAAAGATGCGGTTCGGTTGTGAGCCACACACTTTAATATATTTTTCTGACAAGTTATCAATTCGGTCTTGCCAACCTCCAGAGTAGAAACCGAAAACCGTTATTCCACATATTAAAACACTCTATACAAGCAAATAGGCTATCATCTTTCTAATTAGGAATGGCACCAAGCTTCTTACATTAAAGAGTAAACACGCCATAGATCAGTTTTCAGCAGACGTAAGCACTTTGGTTTTGCCAGGAGAAATCAATGTCAAAATGAATTTTCGAGATACCTAATCGTGTTTGTGTATTCCGTGGAGAGCATTGACAGGATGTGCAGTCATGGTTATGCTGAAACACTGGCAAGTCCATCTCACAAAGTTTAAGGGGATTTTAAACTTTATGGCTTTAGTCTTGCCGTGATTGGCGGTGACGTTGTTATCTGTGAACCAAGATATAAGTTTGTATATGAATTGCTGCAGTTGCTGAACTGCCAATTAATATTAAACATGCATTGTTAGGGCAAAGTCATTCGCGCACTGAAACACTTTCCCGTTTGGGATTACTGATAAAAATCATTTCCAAACATATTGAAGAGGACAGGAGATAAATTGATCATTGTTGGACAACGCATCAAGCGGTAGTTTGGTGCTGGAGTATGTGTTACCTATACCAACCATTTGTTATAAGTAATAAATAATATTAAATAAATAAAGGTAATAAATAATCAATGAATCAATCAATTTATTTTCAGTGCCCAGGAACGACGGTGATGTTTTTTGCTGGTACACTAACAAACCTTAAAACAAACAAAATGACAAGATACATACAACATGTATCACTGAAAGTATGCTACACTAATAGAAGCACAAAGGACAGTGATAACAATGATATCACACTATAGGGACCAAACAGTTAGCCACAAATAAATTACTAGTTAAGTGAACATACAGCCAATGAGAAGATAGTGAAGTAAGGATGAAATCTATACAAAAGAGAAGTTGAATGAAATGCAGTAACGAGCAAAAAAGGGAGGTGGCATAGCAAGATATGTGAACGGAGTAAGACATCTACTATTGCCTGCAAACATCACCACTCAGTCCTGCATGAAACTGGGCCAGGGAGCCTTTAAAAATATTCAATTTGTCCCCACGAAAGCTCCACAGGCGTTGCAGTCGGTGGATAGGCGTGTGACGAGTATTGGTTACCCCAGTAAGGAATGTATAGCACGATCGTGTGCAATTCAGCAGAGCTAGGACCATAAGCTGGGACAGAAGTTCTTGGCAGGAAATGACTACATGTAGTAGCTTGTAGAGAAAAAGATCAGCTCAATCACGCCTACAACTGAAGGGAATAACTTAAGGCAGCTGATGTTGACTGTAGGACGAAACAGAACTGCATCCTAGCCAGTGTTTGTATATTGACAGAATTTTTTCTGCACTCGTTCAAGATACTGGTGGTTGGACTGGCAGGTTCCATTTCAAATGACAGATGAGTATTTTAATTAGGAGAGACAAACTGATCAGTAAAGCTTTAAAAATGAACAGGAGAATTGAAATCTCTTGTAAACGGGCACACCGCACGCAGAGAACGGAGGCCCCCCCCACCCCGACCATCTGTCGTACATGGGGAGTGAAACTGGGGGAACTGTCGAACAGCACTCCAAGGTCTCTAACCCTGGAAACTTTTGACAGACGAGCATTATTAGGCGCGTAAGAGAATTCGAAGGGATGTGTTTTCCGGCTGTAGGTTATTTTTGGTTTTATTAGAGTTAAGAATAAATGCCTGCTCAGCACACCAGCGCGCGAAAGATGAGATGTCGTTTTGAAGGGCGAGGCAGTCCTCGAGGCAATTATTTTGTAAACCTTTATATCGTCAGCATACAAAAGGAAAAACAAGCACTTAATAAAGGTACATACGTCAATAATGAAAAGAGAATACCGAAGCGCGCCAAGCACGGACCTTTCAGGTACGCCGCTGTTAGGAATGTAGGCGACAGTCCATTGGCCGTTTACACTGACATAACAGCTTATAATAGCAAGATAGCTGCCCAGTAAGGCAACTAGTGGAGCATTAAGGTACAGAGCAACACCCTATTTAGCACAGGTAATGAATAACAAGATCAAAAGCCTTACTTAGATCACAGTAGACAGCGTTAATGTGGCCTTGGTCTGTGACTATTTTGGATGCATGCGTCATAAAGAAGGTAGGGTGAGTTAATACTAATATTACTAATATTAATTCATAATAATAAAACATTATAATTAATCAATCAATCAATCAATCAATCAATCAAACTTTATTATAGTGCCCAGGAACAGCCGAAGCCTTGGTGCTGGCGCACTGAGAAAAAAAAGAAAAAATGCCGCATTGAAATACATCAGCGGCTGCCACATGTAAAACCAGGGAAAAATGTGGGTGAATGAAAAGCAATAAACTGGAATACGACAGAGAACAAAATTAAAATTGGTATCCAAACTACATTATACGAAGTTATGGTACATTGCAAAAACACAGCGTACAATGACCATAGCAATCGGCTGAAGCATCAATTACACAAAAACGTATGAAACAAAGTACAGGAAATGTTTGTAACTATTCACATAAACTGATAAGTTATAGAAACATTTGTTTCTATAACATTTGGTTCGCCCGGGCCACTTAAACATATGTATGAAGAGTTGACTACACAAGTGTAGCATAGTACATACAACGATTACGCCCGCAGCACTAACAACATATATGAACAAATGAGAACAGACTCTGTGGAAACAATATACACAAGCGGAAAATAACTGAGGAACACGAGAACTGTCGAAATGAAGTTAGTGCGCCACGGCTAACAGCCCGGACAAAAACCCCCCAAGGGGACGGCAAAAAATATCAAGTTCCCCTGAGTGAAGGTTATATAGGCGTTGCAGTCTATCAAGAGGAGAACATCTGCTAAGTTGAGCAGCTGTGTGGAAAGGGTGGTTAAGCCTTGTTGCTTTTTTCGGAACACGAAACCCGATTGCTGCAAGCAGTTCCGGGCATGAAATTGTACCATGAAGCAGTTTATATAAGAAAACAAGATCTGAACGGGTGCGCCGGTAACTTATAGAGACAGTTATCGGGAGAGGCTCAGAGGGAAAACGATGCATAAATATGGATAAAAATTTCGTCCGTACACACTCTACCACGTTGACAATTAGATGTGCAGGTTCCATTCCAAATGACAGAGGCATATTCAAGTTGAGGAATACAAAGTGCCATAAAAAGTTTTAGGAACGAATGAGGAGACTGGAAGTCTCTTGAAAACCTACATACAGCGCCAAGCGAGCGGAGCGCCCGCCGAGTCAGTTGAGTGACATGAGGCGAGAAAGTTAAGGCGCTGTCGAAGAGCAGTCCGAGGTCTTTGATCTCGTCGACTCTAGATAGAAAACCGTCATCAATACTGTAGCGAAAGAAAATGGGGTTCGTTTTTCGGGTATAAGACATGACCTTTGTTTTCGTCGGGTTAAGATTTAGTCTGTTATCTGAGCACCAGTTAGCAAAGGAGAATATATCTTGCTGCAGGGCATCACAGTCTTCGATGGACTTTATACGTCTGAAAATTTTGATGTCGTCAGCATAGAGAAGAAAAGAAGACTTTCTAATTGCGACTGACACATCATTCACAAAAATTGAGAACAAGAGAGGGCCCAAAACGGAGCCTTGGGGCACACCGCTTGTTAATCTATACATAGAGGACGTCTGCCCATTAACACTAACGAAACTGAACCGATTGCTTAGATAGCTACCCAGCAAAGCCACGAGTGGTGTATCAATGCCTGAGAGCAAAAGCTTATCAAGTAAAAACGCGTGGCAGACAACATGAAATGCTTTGCTCAGGTCACAGTAGACGACGTCCAACTGGCCTCGCTCAGAAAGTGCAGCGGAGGCCTGCTCCATGAAGCAGGCGAGATTAGTCGTTGTCGACCTTCCTGACATAAAACCATGCTGTTTACTTGTGAGAAACTGCTATATTGTGAGAAACTGCTAATAATAATAATAGCTATAATAATAATAATAATCAGTTAATCAATCCATCAATCAATCTCTTTATTATAGTGCCCAGGTACAGCCATAGCCTTTGTTCTGGCGCACTTAAGAAAAAGACAGACGACGACACAAATACATCCACTCGTGAGAAGAACAACAAAATACAAGCGAAGAAAAAACTAGAATGAAGAATAAAGGCCATTTAACAAAATCAATGATTTCGGCACACTAAATTTCGAACAATCACAAAACGCTAAAACACAGTGTCATAAAAATTTGACAATACAAACGGGCATATATAGATAGATATGAGTAGGAACAGTAACAAAGGCGAGCAACATAAACGGAAATGGGGCAATGAAAATAGAATTAAAACTGGTCCGAACCACGTCAGGGAGAGACATAAGTCAGAAGTTAGCACATGTAAGACCGAAGGGTTGTATGAAACAGGTCAATATTATGGGAGTAGAGATTGTATGTTTCTTGAAGGCGGTACAATGTGCAGTGTCTATTGCATGTGTTACGGGTACGAAGTATAGGAGACTTACGGGTAAGTTTCGACTACGGGTAAGGTTTACATTTGCAAGCAACTCCGAACAAGAAATATTCCCGTGTACAAGTTTAAATAAAAAAATTAGGTCAGCATTGGTTCGTCTTGTCTTCAAACTTTGGAGAGGATTAGAAGTAAAGTCTGAACCATTGCCACTGTGGCGCGAGAAACGATGTTTGTGGATAGATATGAACTTATATTGCACTTTGTCAAGTATATTACTGTTGGACTGGCACGTGCCGTTCCAAACAACATAGGCATGTTCCTAAAAAGGCGGGCAACAGACAACTAAAGCTTTAGTAGTGAGACAGGGTTGCTGAATTCTCTTGATATTTGACAGACAAACCCCAAGCGGCGAAGGCCGCGCTTAGAAATAGAATCCACATGAGCAGAAAAGTTTAGCGCACTGTCAAATACCACTCCAAGGTCAGATATTTTCCACACACGTGGTAGTGGCACACTTTTCACAACGTACGGATAAAGTGTGGGGTTGGTTTTACGAGTGAAGGACATAACCTTCGTTTTAGTGCCACTAAGAGCAAGTTTGTTCCTGGAGCACCAGTTGCTAAAAGCATCCACATCAGATTGAAGAGCTATACAATCTTCAGCGCTAGTAACTACTTTACTATTTTGATGTCATTAGCATATAACAGAAAACAAGAGTGATTTATAGAGGCTGAGACGTCATTACAAACAAACAAAACAAAAGGGGCCCCAGAACAGATCCCTGAGGCACACCACTGGAAGCATAGTAGGCAGCAGATTCTTTATCGTTAACAGAGACAAAACATGACCTATTATAAGATAGCTGCTGAGTAACTCCACGAAGCAAACGGGAATGTTATAAGTAGACATTTTATGCAGAAGCAAGGAATGGTCAACTACGTCAAACGCTTTGCTGAGGTCACAGTACACGGTATCGAGCAGGCCCCGTCCATGCACAGCTTCCGAGGCAAAGGACATAAAAGACACAAGGTTTGTAGTAGTTGAATGGCCAGATAAAAAACCGTGTTGTCCTCGAAGAAGGATGTTTTTGACACTACTCGATAAAATTACGTGCAAAATTGATTCAAACAGTTTGCTTGCCGAGCAGAGGATAGAAATTTGCCTGTAGTTTTCTACCTTTGTTTTCACACCAGACTTAAACACAGGAGCAATACGCGCGACTTTCCAAAGGCGCGGAAAGGTAGATGATTTTATGTAGTTGTAAATATAGATGCGAGAATCGGAGCAAGTATGACCCCGTAAGCTTTTAGTAGTGCGGAGGGAATTCCATCCAGACCAGAGGAAAGAGATGGCTTTAGCTATTTGAGTGCCTTGAAAACGTCTACTTCGCATATAAGGGTGATACAGAAATTCGAAGACAGTTCGCCATAGGTCCTCGAAAAAACGCCATAGGTCCTCTACTGAGCACATGCCCATCTCAGAAAGAAAAATAAATTCAGAAAACGACTCGTAAAGAACACCGAGTATGTCAACGTCGCTAGTTTGTGTGAACACGGGAACCAGACACGATTTTTTGTAGATTTCGATCTCTGATCTAGTGGTATGGCCAAAGATATCATATTATGGTCAGATATGCCGTCAAGAACGTGCACCTCAGGATCCCGAATACGAATGCCATTGCTCACGAGGAACAAATCTAAAACTGACTTAGTATCACCATGGACGCGCGTAGGTTCCTTGACCAGTTGAGTAAAGTCGTGAAAAGAAGCACGTCAACAAAACGGTCGGCATCTGTAGTAAGTGGTTCAGGAAAATCGGTGCACCAGTTAATGGAGGGGATATTGAAATCACCAGTAAGTATCAAGTTCCTAGAATTGGCTTTGCATGCACAAAAGGATTCATTGAGTTTATCGCTAAAATCAGGTTTCCAACTAGGTGGGCTGTAAAAACCACCTATAAGTAAACTTAGCTCGTCTAGCTGTAATTTTATAATGACGCATTCTATTCCCGGAATATCTGCCAACCTGGTTACATGGAAATATTCGCGGTATAATAATCGCAACACCGCCACCCCGCGAGTCCCTGTCCTTGCGATAGATTCCATAACCTCTAGGTGTCACTTCTTTATCGTTAACGTCGGACTGTAGCCAGGTTTCTGTTAATACGAGTACATCGGGTTTGTAAGTACTATGATACTTTCTAAGTCCGATGATTTATTTAGAATGCTGCCTGCATTCAAGTGTATGCATTGCAGGGATTTTGCTTTCCTGATTTCCGGTCATTTGGTTGGGGTTTGCTTCCTACCCCTACTACTGATAGGAACCAGCTTACTCGAACAGTCATCCCATTGAAAAAGCTCGTCGTCAATTTTGGCCTTGTCGTGAACCAGTTTCACCTTGCGGTCAGACTTTCTAAGCTCAGATGTGCTGTCCCAAAGCTTCTTTCGTTTGATCCGCGTGGTCAAGGAAAAGTCACCCGAGATGGATATGTCGCTACCCTTAAGCTTGGAACAGTTAACGAGTATATTAATCTTTTCACGATGATCGGTGAGCTTTAAAATGACGGGCCAAGGCCGGTCACTGCTGGGCTGCTTCCGTCCAATCCTAAGCAGTCGCTCAACGGAGGATATATGTACACCCAGTATTTTTGTAAACACGTCCTGAATTATACTTTCCCTAAGATCATCAACCATTTGTTTGTCTTTTTCAGGAATACCAAACACTAGAAGATTATTCCTTCTACTCCGATCCTCTAGGTCAACTACACTATCCCTCAAACTTTGCACAGTTTTTTCAAGATCAGACACCTTTTTACTGACATCTTTCAAAGCCTGTGTTGATGCTTCAATATTCTTGATCTGTAATTCATTATCATTCAGCCTTTGCTGGATTGTTTTGGCCTTCCAGCAACTTCGCTAGCAATTGCTCGGTGGTGGGCCCTGGATTGGACTCAATGTCACCACAAAGCATCAGCAAAGACAACAGGCAATTTCGCACTGTCATGAATGCTGTACAAAGACGCTGTGGGCACGGCCGCTGGATGAAACAATGATCGCTTGTTCTCACAGTAGAAACATTAAAACTAACCTGCACGAAAAAGACCAGGGGATTGACATGGTGCTGACACGAGGCCAGCCGGCGCGCCCACTCAAGATGCTGGAGGGTGGCTGGGGCTTTATACGCTGTAACGTTGACGTCATCGAAGCCGGTCGCGCTGACACCCAGCGGTCGTCGTAGAGCATGGACCCATGTGCGCAGTCTCCGAGGATAATTGGCCCAGGGGTGACGAAGCGTGCTGTGTCGAGTCTTGCCATATCTTGTAAGAAGCTTGCACTTGTGATGGCGCAGAAAAGAATCTGCACGAAAAAGACCAGGGGATTTGACATTGTGCTGACACGAGGCCAGCCGGCGCGCCACTGAAGATGCTGGAGGGTGGCTGGGGCTTTATACGCTGTACCGTTGAAGTCATCGAAGCCGGTCGCGCTGATACCCACCGGTCGTCGTAGAGCATGGACCCATGTGCGCATTCCCCGAAGAAAATTGGCCCATGGGTGACGATGCTTGCTGTGTCGAGTCTTGCCGTATCTTGTAAGAAGCTGGCACACGTCGTGGCGCAGAAAAGAATCTGCACGAAAAAGACCAGGGGATTTGACATGGTGCTGACACGAGGCCAGCCGGCGCGCCCACTGAAGCTGCTTGAGGGTGGCTGGGGCTTTATACACTGTACCATTGACGTCTTCGAAGCCGGTCGCGCTGACACCCAGCGGTCGTCGTAGAGCATGGACCCATGTGCGCAGTCTCCAAAGAAAATTGGCCCAGGGGTGACGAAGCTTGCTGTGTCGAGTCTTGCCGTATCTTGTAAGAAGCTGGCATCGTCGTGGCGCAGAAAAGAATCTGCGCGAAAAAGACCAGGGGATTTGACATGGTGCTGACACGAGGCCAGCCGGCGCGCCCACTGAAGATGCTGGAGGGTGGCTGGGGCTTGACCTGCCTCGAAAGGCCGGGGCGAGCTCTGGGCTTCCTGTCGTGACTGGCGCTGCGCGAACGGCGCGTGAAGGCTTGCGCTAAAAGCTGCCCGCGTCACGAACTGGTGCGGGTTTCGAGACTGCCAGAGCCGGCGGCCAGGTCGAGAGCGGCAGCGTTCGAGAAAGGCGGGCAGCGCGGACGACTGGGTGCGAGTGCACGTGTAGGCGACGTTTCGCAGACCGATGCGGTTGCAGTGCACGCCGAGAGCGGTCTGGGCTCGAGAAACTTGGCCCGGCAAGCAGGCGTGCAGCGCGCTTAAGCTGGACCGTCGCGCGAAAAAATGGCGGGTAGACAGTTTGCGGCGAGGCACCGGGCAGGTGGGAGGCTGGGCTACCGGATGCAGCGTCGCGCGACCCGCTGAAAGTGGAGCGCTGGGCTTAGAACGGGCCGAAGCTGGTGGGCTGCGCTAGAGCGGACGCTGGCGCAGCTGAAAAATGGCAGGGGGATGACTGGTCTGCCGAGCCCGGGACAGTGCTGGGGTGGGGCTTCAGGACTTGAGTACAGGGTGACGCACCCGGGCGCAGAATGGACCCGTGCCAGCTAGAAATTGCCCTGGGTGACGAAGCGCTGGGGCTGCGTCTGAAGACTGGCCGCGTGCCAAGAACTGGCGAAAGCCGGGCTTATGTGTCCGCGAAGCCCCGAGTGTGGAGGGGCTGGCTAAGACCTGAGTAATGACCGGCCGGCACCGCGGTCAGGCTGAGAGCTGGGGTTAGAAAAGGCCCGGTACGAAGCCGTGGCGATCCGGTCTGAGAAGTGGCCGTGGCGCAAAGAATGGCAAGCGGGTAAGTGCGCAGAGCCAGCGTCCCGAATCGGGCGCGGAGCCCAAAACGGGTGTTGGGCTTAAGCGGTCGCGCGCCCCAGCGGTGGCTGGACCCGGGCTAAGAATTGGCCCAGGGGGCAGCGGCAGCGGGTGTGAAGAGCTGGCCGTCGTGCGCAGAAAAATGGCAAGCCAGGGGATTGAATGTGGACAGCCCCGGGCCGAACTGGCGGGCGGTCCTGAATCGGGTTTGAAGCGTCGCTGACACCGCGGGCGTAGAGCATGGACCCATGCGGCTCGAAGAATTGGCCCAGGTACGATTGCGCAGCTGCGATGTAGAGTGGCCCGTCTGCGCGAAAGAATCTGGAAAAGCCGGGGATGACAGTCTGCCGAGGCCAGCGGCTGCCCCTGAAGAGTGGGGTGGCGGCAATCGCTACGTGACGTATGAGCCGGTGCCGACCCCAGCGGTCGCGAACTGGACCCAGGCGCGCTGGAAATTGGCCCAGGGGGCGAGCTGGTGCAGCTGCGTTGAAGAAGCTGGACTGTCGTGGTGCGAAAGAAGAAAAAGCCAGGGGTGAATGTCTGACAAGGCCAGCGGCCATGAAGATGCTGGGGCGCTGGGGCTATAAGATTGAGGACGGTTCGCGTGCACCACGCGCGAGAGCGGCCCTCGCAGTCTCGAAGAAAATTGGCCCAGGGGTGACGAAGCTGCGGTGGTCTGCCGTACTGAAGACTGGCAGTCGTGGCGAAAAGAATGCAAAGACAGGGGATGACAGTGCTGACACGCCAGCGGGCCCCTGAAGATGCGGGCGCGGGCTTATAGTGACCGTGCGCATCGAGCCGGTGGCTGACCACGGTGCGTGACATGGACCAGGCGCGCCCGAAAAAATGGCCCAGGGGTGCGAAGCTTCTGTGTCGAGTCTGCCGACTGAAGAGCTGCACGTTGGCGAGAACTGCAATGCGGTCCAAGGAACTGGCGACCGATGCGGGACGGGCGACGCCGAGGAGGGCGAAAAGGTCTGGAGAGCGCGCGCCGGATGGAGGGTGGATGCTGGGCGAAACTCCGGGGCGACGCGGGCCGTTGAACGCCAGTTGAGAGAGCCGGCACAGCCGGGTGAGTGCTGCTTCGGAGCCGGGGGAAGGCGGAACGCGGTTAGCTGACCGGCGCGACCACGCAGGGTGACTGGTGGTTCGTGCCTGGCACGAACGGCGGGGCCAGTTCGAAAGACCTGTCGAGCGGGGCCACGCAGCTCTGGGCTGCGTCGAGAAGCGCCGGGAAGAGCTGGTAACGGTTCTGGTGACGGCGCCGGCCAAAAGGCCAGGGGACAGTGCGCGAGTGCCGGCGGCTGCGGGGCGTTAAGCCAGTGACGAGAACGGGCCACAGCCGCGTGAGTGCTGCGAGCAGGGACGCTGGGGAAAGCTGCGGAACGCGGTTAGGTGACCGGCGCGCCCCATGCAGGGGGAGGTGCTGGCACGCGACTTGAGCAGCGGCTGCGGCGACTGAAAATGCCGCTGAAAATGGCCGGGCAAGCCGGTGACTGGTCTGAGAGCTGGACTCGGGAAGAAGTGCGACAGGTCTGCTGAACGGCCCGCCCCACTGAAGGGGGTGCTGGCTAATGCCGCGCCGAAGGTGGCGGGTGCGGAGACTGTCGCCGAAGAATTGCGGACGAGCCGCGTGCAGCTGCATGGAGCGGGATCGGGCGAAGTCTGGCAAAGCGGCTTGAGGTGACCGGGCACGCCCGAGAAGGCGGGGTTGAGTTCGGACGCCACGTGAGATGCCGGGGTGCGTAGGCATAGACATGGATCGGCACCAGGAGCGTGAATAGGGTGCCGACTGTGGCGGGCGCGGGACTGGCGGACGAAAGCAGGGCTTCGAGCGCGCTGAGAGTGGTGCGTATCTGCGAGCATGGCGACGGCGCTGAATGTGGTCGGAAATGCCGTGAGAAGCTCGTAACGGCGCAGCGCGGCACCGAAGCGGGGTGGCCTGCCTGAGAGCTGGTGGCAGAGAATGCGGCGCGTGTCGAGCTGCCGATCTGAAGAAGCTGGCGTGGGCGCAAAGATCTGGCGAAAGCGGGATTGCGGCGCAGGCAGCGGCCGCACGAAGACTGGGGGCGGGGTTTAAGTGTCTGACGCAGCCGGCGCTGAACAGGGTGCGGGCACCTGTCGAGTCTGAGAATGGCCCGGGTCGAAGCTGCGTCGGCTGCCGTCGAGACTGGCTGTGGGCGAAGTCTGCGAAAAGACCGGGATTGACAGGTGCTGCACGGCAGCGCCGCCAAAGAGCGGAGTGCGGGCTTAAGTACCGTGCGCAGCCGGGGCTGACCCAGGTCGCGTAGAGCTGGACCCAGTGAGTCTCGAAGAAATGGCCAGGGGTGCGAGGCTGGCGAGTTGCCGATCTGAAGAAGCTGGCCGTGGGCGAAGATCGGCGAAAAGATTTGCAGGGCTGACAGGCGGGCGCGCATGAAGATGCTGGAGGGGCGGGGCTTTAAGCTGACCGTAGCCAGCCGGTCGCGCTGACACAGGGTCGCGGGCGACCCATGTCGAGTCTCGAAGAATTGGCCCAGGTGCGAAGTTGCGGTGCTGCCGTCTTGAAGAAGCTGGCGTGTGGCGCGAAGTCTCCGAAAAAGCCGGATTTGACGGGCTGCAGGGCCAGCCGGCGCGATGAAGTGCTGGAGGGGCGGGGCTTTAAGTGACCTGGCTAAGCCGGTCGCGCTGACACCCAGCGGTCGCGGCATGACCCATGGGTCTCGAAGAATGGCCCAGGGGTGCGAAGCTCGGTCGAGCTGCCGTGAGAAGCTGGCCGTGTGCGCGAAGTCTGCCGAAAAGCCGGGATTTGACAGGTGCGAACGAGCCGGGCGATGAATGCTGGAGGGGCGGGGCTTTAAGTGACCTGAGCAGAGCCGGTCGCGCTGACACCCAGCGGCTCGTAGCTGGACCCTGCGCGTCTCGAAGATGGCCCAGGGGTGAGAAGCTTGGCATTGCCGTTCTGAAGAAGCTGGCGTGTGGCGCAAAGATCTGCGAAAAAGCCGGGGATTTGACGGCTGCAGGGCCAGCGGCGCGCATGAAAGCTGAGGGTGGCTGGGGCTAAGGACCGTGCGCATAAGCCGGTCGGCTGACACCCAGCGGCGCGTGACTGACAGCGGTCTCGAGAAATGGCCCAGGTGACGAATTGCGGCGGTTGCCGATCTTGTAAGAGCTGGCTCGTGGCGCAAAGTCTGCCGAAAAAGCCGGGGATTTGACGGCTGACAGGGCCAGCGGCGGCTGAAGAGCTGGGGTGGCTGGGGCTAAGCTGACCGTGCGCAGAAGCCGGTCGCTGACCCCAGCGGTCGCGTAAGCATGGAAGTGGCGTCCCAAGTTGGCCCAGGGTGCGAAGCTCGGCGAGCTGCCATGTAAGAAGCTGGCGTGTGCGAAGATCTGCGAAGCCGGGGATTTAAGGTGCTGCCGAGCCGGGGGCCACTGAAGGCTGGAGGGTGGCTGGGGCTAAGCTGACCGTGCGCAGAAGCCGGTGCGCTGAACCCGCGGTCGCGTGAGCATGGCCCAGTGCGCGTCTCGAGAAATGGCCCAGGGGTGACGAAGTTCGGTCGAGCTTGCCGTTGTAGAGCTGGCATGTGGCAAGTCTGCGCGAAAAAGCCGGGGATTGACATGGGTGACAGAGGCCAGCCGGGGCACGAAGTGCTGGGGGGGCTGGGCTTATAGCTGTACCGTTGGCATGAAGCGGTCGCGTGACACCCAGCGGCGCGTAGGCTGGACCCAGTGCGCGTCTCCGAAGAAATTGGCCCAGGGGTGACGAAGCTTGCGGTCGAGCTGCCGATCTTGTAAGAGCTGGCACGTCGGGCCAAAAAGAATCTGCGCAAAAGACCAGGGATTTGACAGGTGCTGACCGAGGCCAGCCGGGCGCCCACTGAAGTGCGGAGGGTGGCTGGGGCTTATAGCTGACCTTGACGTCTGAACCGGTCGCGCTGCACCAGCGGTGTCGTGAGCTGGACCCATGGGCGTTCCGAAGAAAATTGGCCCAGGGGTCGAAGCTTGCGGTCGAGCTTGCCGTTCTTGTAGAGCTGGCACGTGTGGCGCAAAGAATCTGCGAAAAAGCCAGGGATTTGACATGGTGCTGCACGAGGCAGCCGGCGCGCATGAAGATGCTGGAGGGGGCGGGGCTTTATAGCTGACCGTGACTATCGAAGCCGGTCGCGCTGCACCCAGCGGTCGCGTGAGCGGCTGGGCTTCCGAAGAATTGGCCCAGGGGTACGAAGCTTGCGGTCGAGCTTGCGTTCTTGAGAGCTGGCCGTGTGCAGAAAAGAATCTGCCGAAAAAGACCAGGGGATTTGACATGGTGTGAACAGGCCAGCCGGCCGCCACGAAGATCTGGAGGGTGGCTGGGGTTTTGCTGTCCTTGATCACGAAGCCGGCGGCTGACACCCAGCGGTCGCGAGGCTGGACCCATGGCGCGTCTCCGAAGAATTGGCCCAGGGTCGAAGCTTGCGGTCGAGCTTGCCGTTCTTGTAGAGCTGGCCTGTGGCGCAGAAAAAATCTGCCGAAAAAGACCGGGGATTTGACGGTCTGACAGAGGCCACCGGCGCCCCACAATGGGAGGGGGCGGGGTTTACGTGCTGATCCGAAGCCGGCGCACCCCGCGTGTGAGCTGGCCTGGCCGTCCGAAGAATTGCCCGGGGACGAACTCTGTCGGTCCTTTGTAAGAAGCTGGCACGTCGGCCAAAAAAATCTGCGCGAAAAAGAGGGGTTTGCAGTGCTGAAGAGGCAGCCGGGCGCCCCTGAAGTGCGGAGGGTGGCTGGTTACTGTCTACAAGCCGTCGGCGCACCCACGGTGCTAGAGCATGGCCTGTGGCTCTAAGTTGGCCCGGGGTGACGAAGCTTGCGTGTCATCTTGCCGTCTTGTAGAGCTGGACGTGTGGCGCAGAAAAAATTGCGGAAAAAGCAGGGGATTTGACATGGTGTAAGAGGCCACCGGGCGCCAGAAGATCTGAGGGTGGTGGGGCTTTATACGCTGCTGACACGAAGCCGGTCGGCGCACCCACGGTGCGTGACCCGGGTCTCGAGTGCCGGGTACGAAGCCGGTCGAGCTTGCTTTGAGAGCTGACTGTGGCGCAAAATTGCGCGAAAAGCAGGATTTGACAGGTGTAAGGGCAGCCGGGCGCCCGAAGACGAGGTGCTGGGGTTTCCTGTCCTGACGACCGTCGGCACCCACCGTGACACCAGCGGCTCAAGTGGCCCGGTGACGAAGCTTGCGTGCACTTGCCGTCGAGGCTGGCGTGTGGCGCAATTGCCGAAAGCGGGATTTGACAGGTGTAAGGGCACCGCGCCAGAAGTGGAGGTGCTGGGGTTTCCTGTCCTGACGACCGTCGGCACCCACGGTGCTGACCGGGTCTCGAAGTGCCGGGGGACGAAGCTTGCGTGCACTTGCCGTCGAGGCTGGCGCCGAAAAAATTGCCGAAAAACCGGATTTGACATGTGTAAGGGCACCGGCCAGAAGCGGGGCTGGGGATGCTGAGCCAGCCGGCGCGCTGAACAGCGGGTGTGGCATACCCTGTCCGTTGAAGAAATTGGCCGGGGTGACAAGCGTGTGTGAGCTTGGACTTGTGCGCAGTGCGAAATGCGAAAAGGGATTTGCGTCGAGAGCCGCGGGCGCACGAGCGAGGGGTGGGTTCGGCCGTGCCGGCGGTGGCTGACCCGCGGTCCGAGAATGGCCCGTCGGCTGACCGTCGAAGTGCTGGCAGTCTCCGGAAAATGCACGGCCGAAGAATTGCGAAGAAGGATGAGGCGAGGGCAGCCGGGATAAGCTGAGGGGCGCACCCTGAAGGGGTGGCTGACCCGCGGTCCGAGAATGGCCCGTCGGCTGACCGTCGAAGTGCTGGCAGTCTCCGAGAATGGCAGCGGGAGTCTGCCGAGAAGGGGTGCTGGGCGAGGCGCGCGCCCGAGTGAGGGTCGGGCACCGCCGTCTGAGGTGGACCGCGGTCCGAGAATGGCCCGTCGGCTGACCGGTGGAAGCTGCTGTGCGAGCCGATGAAAAGCGGCTTATCGAAAACGGATGAGCAGGGCAGCGGATGAAGTCTGAGGCGGCGCGCACGGTCGGTAACCGCGGTCTCGAGAATGGCCCAGCGGTCTCGAGATGCCGCGAAGTCTCAGTTGCCCTGAGAACTGCCGAGTTGCCGAAAGCGGTGCTGGGCGAGGCCGGGGATAAGTGTAGGGGCGGCTTAAGCGCTGCAGCGGTCCGTGACCCCACGGCGAGTGGCCCAGGCGAAGTGCCGGTCGAGTCTCGAGTTGCCGCGGGCGCAGTCTGCGCGAAAAGACGGGAAAACGGGACGGCGCAGACGGTGGGCTGAGCGGGGCTTTAGCTGACTGCGCAAGCGGTCCTGACCCCAGCGGTCCGGAACCCAGGGTGAGAAATGCCGGTGCGAGTCTCGTGCCGACGGGCGCAGTCTGCGAAAAAGACCGGAAAGATGCGGCACGCCGGGATGAAGTGCTGGGGGGGGCTTAAGCTGACTGCGCTAACCGGTCCGTGACACCCAGCGGTCCGGAACCCAGGGTTCGAAGATGCCGGTCGAGTTGCGGTCGAGCTTGCCGTCGAGCGTCTGGAAAAAACGCGAAAGATCGGCACAGCCAGGGCAGTGCTGGGGTGCGGGCTTTAGCTGACTGCGCAAGCGGTCCGTGACACCCAGCGGTCCGGAACCCAGGGTGAGAATGCCGGGTCGAGTTGCGGTCGAGCTGCTTGTGGCGCGTCTGGAAAAGATCGCACAAAGCTTTAGCTGACTGCGCTAACCGGTCCTGACACCCAGCGGTCCGGAACCCAGGGTGAGAATGCCGGGGTGCGAATTGGGTGACTTGCGTCGAGGCTCAAAACGGAAGCGGGAAGTGCCAGCAGCCGGGATGAAGTGCTGGGGTGGCGGGGCTTTAGCTGACGTGCGCTAACCGGTCCGTGACACCCAGCGGTCCGGAACCCAGGGTGAGAATGCCGGTCGAGTCTCGAGTTGCCCGTGGCGGCTTGCGCGAAAGACGGAAAGCGGGGGAAGGCCCGGCGCGGATGGGTGGGGGCGGGGCTACCGACTTGGCCGGCGCCGACCCCAGCGTCGGGAACCCGCGTCGAAAAAATGGCCCAGGGTGAGAATTGCGGTCGAGCTTGCCGTTCGAGGCTGGCGTCGGGAGAAAAGAATCTGCGAAAAGACCGGATTGACAGGTTAGGGCCCGGCCCGCGGGGGTGCGGGGTTGCTGCCTTACGTACGTGCGCTGAACCGCGGGTGACACCCAGGGCTCGAAAATGGCCAGGTGAGAATTGCGGTCGAGCTTGCCGTTCGAGGCTGGCGTTGAGAAAAAATCTGCGGAAAGACCAGGGATTGACAGGGTGACAGGGCCACCGGCCGCCCCGAGCTGAGGGTGCTGGGGTTGCTGCCTTACGCTGAACCGTGCGTCACCCAGCGGTCGCGTGACACCCAGCGGTCTCGAAGAATGGCCCAGGGGTGAGAATTGCGGTCGAGCTTGCCGTTCGAGGCTGGCACTGTGGCGCAAGGCGAAAAAGACCGGATTGAGGAGAGCCGCCGGCGCCCGAACTGGGGCTGGGTTGGCCTTACGCTGAACCGTGCGACACCGGCGCGCGACCCAGCGTCCGAAAATGGCCCAGGGGTGAATGGTGGTGCGTATCTTGTAGAAGGGCACGTCGTGGCGCAAAACTGCCAAAAAGACCAGGGGATTTGACATGGTGCTGACACGAGGCCAGCGGCGCGCCCACTGAAGATGCTGGAGGGTGGCTGGGGCTTTATACGCTGTACCTTGACGTCTGAAGCCGGTCGCGCTGACACCCAGCGGTCGTCGTAGAGCATGGACCCATGTGCGCAGTCTCCGAAGAAAATTGGCCCAGGGGTGACGAAGCTTGCTGTGTCGAGTCTTGCCGTATCTTGTAAGAAGCTGGCACGTCGTGGCGCAGAAAAGAATCTGCGCGAAAAAGACCAGGGGATTTGACATGGTGCTGACACGAGGCCAGCCGGCGCGCCCACTGAAGATGCTGGAGGGTGGCTGGGGCTTTATACGCTGTACCGTTGACGTCATCGAAGCCGGTCGCGCTGACACCCAGCGGTCGTCGTAGAGCATGGACCCATGTGCGCAGTCTCCGAAGAAAATTGGCCCAGGGGTGACGAAGCTTGCTGTGTCGAGTCTTGCCGTATCTTGTAAGAAGCTGGCATCGTCGTGGCGCAGAAAAGAATCTGCGCGAAAAAGACCAGGGGATTTGACATGGTGCTGACACGAGGCCAGCCGGCGCGCCCACTGAAGATGCTGGAGGGTGGCTGGGGCTTTATACGCTGTACCGTTGACGTCATCGAAGCCGGTCGCGCTGACACCCAGCGGTCGTCGTAGAGCATGGACCCATGTGCGCAGTCTCCGAAGAAAATTGGCCCAGGGGTGACGAAGCTTGCTGTGTCGAGTCTTGCCGTATCTTGTAAGAAGCTGGCACCGTCGTGGCGCAGAAAAGAATCTGCGCGAAAAAGACCAGGGGATTTGACATGGTGCTGACACGAGGCCAGCCGGCGCGCCCACTGAAGATGCTGGAGGGTGGCTGGGGCTTTATACGCTGTACCGTTGACGTCATGAAGCCGGTCGCGCTGACACCCAGCGGTCGTCGTAGAGCATGGACCCATGTGCGCAGTCTCCGAAGAAAATTGGCCCAGGGGTGACGAAGCTTGCTGTGTCGAGTCTTGCCGTATCTTGTAAGAAGCTGGCATCGTCGTGGCGCAGAAACGAATCTGCGCGAAAAAGACCAGGGATTTGACATGGTGCTGACACGAGGCCAGCCGGCGCGCCCACTGAAGATGCTGGAGGGTGGCTGGGGCTTTATACGCTGTACCGTTGACGTCATCGAAGCCGGTCGCGCTGACACCCAGCGGTCGTCGTAGAGCATGGACCCATGTGCGCAGTCTCCGAAGAAAATTGGCCCAGGGGTGACGAAGCTTGCTGTGTCGAGTCTTGCCGTATCTTGTAAGAAGCTGGCATCGTTGTGGCGCAGAAAAGAATCTGCGCGAAAAAGACCAGGGGATTTGACATGGTGCTGACACGAGGCCAGCCGGCGCGCCCACTGAAGATGCTGGAGGGTGGCTGGGGCTTTATACGCTGTACCTTGACGTCTCGAAGCCGGTCGCGCTGACACCCAGCGGTCGTCGTAGAGCATGGACCCATGTGCGCAGTCTCCGAAGAAAATTGGCCCAGGGGTGACGAAGCTTGCTGTGTCGAGTCTTGCCGTATCTTGTAAGAAGCTGGCACGTCGTGGCGCAGAAAAGAATCTGCGCGAAAAAGACCAGGGGATTTGACATGGCGCTGACACGAGGCCAGCCAGGGCGCCCACTGAAGATGCTGGAGGGTGGCTGGGGCTTTATACGCTGTACCCTTGACGTCATCGAAGCCGGTCGCGCTGACACCCAGCGGTCGTCGTAGAGCATGGACCCATGTGCGCAGTCTCCGAAGAAAATTGGCCCAGGGGTGACGAAGCTTGCTGTGTCGAGTCTTGCCGTATCTTGTAAGAAGCTGGCACGTCGTGGCGCAGAAAAGAATCTGCGCGAAAAAGACCAGGGATTTGACATGGTGCTGACACGAGGCCAGCCGGCGCGCCCACTGAAGATGCTGGAGGGTGGCTGGGGCTTTATACGCTGTACCTTGACGTCTGAAGCCGGTCGCGCTGACACCAGCGGTCGTCGTAGAGCATGGACCCATGTGCGCAGTCTCCGAAGAAAATTGGCCCAGGGGTGACGAAGCTTGCTGTGTCGAGTCTTGCCGTATCTTGTAAGAAGCTGGCACGTCTGGGAGAAAAGAATCTGGCGAAAAAGACCAGGATTGCGGGCGAAAGGCCAGGGGGCCCATGAGTGCTGGAGGGGGCGGGGCTTTATACGCTGACGTTGGCTAAGCCGGTCCGTGACACCCAGCGGTCGTCGTGAGCTGACCCAGGGCGTTCGAAGAAAATTGGCCCAGGGGTCGAAGTTTGGCGAGTTGCCGACTTGTAGAAGCTGGCCGTCTGGGAAAAAGAATCTGCGCGAAAAGACCAGGATTTGACTGGCGAAAGGCCAGCCGGGGCCACTGAGTGCTGGAGGGGGCGGGGCTTATACGCTGACGTTGCGCTAAGCCGTCCGTGACCCCAGCGGTCGCGTGACACCCAGCGCGTCTCGAAGAAATGGCCCAGGTGCGAAGTTCGTGATTGCCATGTAAGAAGCTGGCTCGTCTGGCGAGAAAAGAATCTGCGCGAAAAAGACCGGGGATTGACATGGTGCTGACAGAGGCAGCCGGGCGCCCACTGAAGTGCTGGAGGTGGCTGGGGCTATAGCTGTCCTTGAGTACGAGCCGGTGCGCTGAACCCACGGTCTCGAAGCTGGACCCAGCGGTCTCGAAGAATGGCCCAGGGGTGAGAATTGCGGTCGAGCTTGCGTTCGAGCTGGCCTTCTGGGAGAAGAATCTGCGCGAAAAGACGGATTTCTGTGCGAAGACCAGGGGGCCATGAAGTGCTGGAGGGTGGCTGGGGCTTTAACGCACCGTTGACGTCATGAAGCGGTGGCTGAACCCAGCGGTGTCGTAGAGCATGGACCCAGTGCGCGTCTCGAAGAAAATTGGCCCAGGGGTGCGAAGTGTGGACTTGCGATCTTGAAGAATGGCCCGGGGAGAAGATCTGGCGACCAGGGGTTTGAATGGGCGACCGGGCGCGGCCCACGAAAGGAGGGTGGCTGGGGTTTAACGGACCTGCGCCGAAGGTGCGGACCGGGTTGAGAGGACCATTGGAGCTCCGAGAAACCCAGGGTGCGAAGCTTGCTGTGCGAGTCTCCGATGAAAATGGCCCGTGGGCGCGAAAGATCTGCGCGAAAAAGCGGGGACGGTCGGGCCAGCGGCGCCCGAAGACGGGTGGCTGGGCTTAACGCGCTGAGCTGGGTGGCTACACGGTCCGACACCGTGCGTCGAAGCCAGGCGAGCTGGGCAGTCTGCGAAGAATGCGGCAGTTGTGGCGATTGTCTGAAAACGGATCGTGGCGAGAAAGACGCCAAAAACAGGGGATTTGCTGGGCTAACGCGCCTAGCTGGGCGGACGGTCGTGGCTGGCTGTCGCGTCCAGATGCGGTGACAGTGGCAGCTCCGTGCGGGGAGCTGTGGCGATTGCGTTGAAAGGGCAGTGGGCGAAAGAACGCCAAAAAGCGGGGAGGGTAGCGCGCCCTAAGAGCGGGGGTGGCGGGGTTTCGTCGTTGAGCAAGCCGGTCGGCGCCCCAAGTGCGGAGGACCCTGTGGCAGTTCCAAAAATTGCCAGGGGGCAACTTGTGGGCTACGATCTTTAAGACGGATTGTGGGGAACAAAGCCGCGAGAGTGCTGAGGGGCGGTAACGGCGCGTTGAGCTAGGGCGGGCACCCGCGGTCGCGTGAGCAGCCGTGCGCAGAATGGCCCAGGGGTGAGAAGGCTCTGTGCGAGTTCGCGTATCTTGTAAGGGACGTGTGGCGAAAAAATCCGAAAAAGAAGGGGAGGCTGACACGAGGCACGCGCGCCCAGAAGGCTGGAGGGTGCTGGGGCTATCGCTGTACCTGACGTCATCGAAGCCGGTCGCGCTGAACCAGCGGTCGTCTAGAGCAGGCCCATGTGCGCAGTCTCGAAGAAATTGGCCCAGGGGTCGAAGCTGCTGTGTCGAGTCTTGCCGTATCTTGTAAGAGGCATCGCTGGCGAGAAAGAATGGCAAAAGAAGGTTGACATGGTGCTGACGAGGCCAGCCGGCGCGCCCACTGAAGATGCTGGAGGGGCGGGGCTTAACGCTGACGTTGAGTCTGAAGCCGGTGCGCTGAACCCAGGTCTCGTAGAGCATGGACCCTGTCGCGTCTCGAAGAAAATGGCCCAGGGTGCGAAGCTTGCTGTGCGAGTCTTGCCGATGTAAGAAGCTGGCCGTCGTGGCGCGAAAGAATCGCGAAAACCGGGGATTTGAAGGTGCTGACCGAGGCAGCCGGGCCCACGAAGATGCTGGAGGGTGGCTGGGGCTTTATACGCTGCCGTTGCGCATGAAGCCGGTCGCGCTGACCCCAGCGGCGTGTAGGCTGGACCATTGCGTCTCGAAGAAATTGGCCCAGGGTGCGAAGTGCTGGACTTGCCGTTCTGTAAGAAGCTGGCAGTCGTGGCGAGAAGATGCGCGAACCAGGGGATGACAGGGCTGCACGAGAGCCGGCCACTGAAGATGCGAGGGTGCTGGGGCTTAACGTGCCTGCGTCGGGCGGGCCTGAACGCGGCGTGAGGCTGACCGTGCGCATCCCGAGAAAATGGCCCAGGGGTCGAAGTGCTTGCAGTCACGAAGAGCGGCACGTCTGGCGCGAGATCTGGCAAAAAGACCGGGAGAAGGTGCACACGAGGCCAGGGGGATGAAGTGCTGAGGGTGGCGGGCCTGACTTGCGTCTCGAAGCGGTCGCGTGACACCAGCGCGTCGAGCTGACCGGGCAGTCGAAGAAGGCCCAGGGACGAAGTGCTGGGAGTCTTGCCATTTGAGAAGCTGACGCGTGGCGCAGATGGAAAAGACAGATGCTGGGGACCGAGGCAGCCGGGCCATGAAGAGCTGAGGGGGCGGGGCTCGCTGCCTTGAGATGAACCGGTGCGCGACCAGCGGTCGTCGAGGCTGGACCCAGGCCAGCTCCGAAGAATGGCCCAGGGGTGCGAAGCTTGCGGCGAGTCTTGCCATGTAAGAAGCTGGCTGTCGGGCGCGAAATCTGGAAAAAGCGGGGATGCTGGGCGAAGAGGCAGCCGGCGGATGAAGGCTGGGGTGGCTGGGGCTAACGTGACGTGCGCTGAACCGGTCGCGTGACACCCAGCGGTCCGTAGACATGGCCCAGGCGGTCTCGAAGAATGCCCAGGTGCGAGCTTGCGTTCGAGTTGCCATGTAGAAGCTGGCTGTGGCGCGAATCTGAAAAACGGGATTGCGGGCGAAGAGCCGCCGGGCCAGAGATGCTGGGGTGCGGGGCTTACGCGACCTTGAGTCTCGAAGCGGTGGCTAACCGGCGTCGTAGAGCATGGACCCTGGCGCAGTCTCCGAAGAATGGCCCAGGTGCGAAGTCTGGATTGCCATGTAGAAGCTGGCAGTGTGGCGAAGAATCTGGAAAGAAGGGGATTGCTGGGCGAACGGGCAGCCGGGGATGAAGTGCTGGAGGGTGGCGGGGCTTTAAGCTGACGTTGCGCTAACCGGTCCGTGACCCCAGCGGTCGTCGAGGATGACCCAGCGGTCTCGAGAAATGGCCCAGGTGCGAAGCTTCTGGATTGCCATGTAAGAAGCTGGCCGTCTGGCGCAAAAAGAACTGGAAAAGCGGGGATTGAATGTGCGCAAGCCAGGGGATGAAGTGCTGGAGGGGGCGGGGCTATAGTGCTGAGTCGAGCGTCGCTGACCGGGTCTCGAGCATGGACCCAGCGGTCTCGAAGAAATGGCCCAGGTGCGAGCTCGTGATTGCCGTCGAAGAGCTGCTGCGTGCGAAGAACTGGAAAAGCGGGGATTGAATGGCGACCCAGCATGGTGCTGAGGGGGCGGGGCTTTATAGCTGACTGGCTCAACCGGTCGCGCTGACACCCAGCGGTCGTCGTAGAGCGGACCCATGCGCAGTCTCCGAAGAAAATGGCCCAGGGGTGAGAATTGCGGTCGAGCTTGCCGTTCTTGTAAGAGCTGGCTCGTCTGGCAAAAGAATCTGGCGAAAAAGACCGGGGATTGACATGGGTGACACGAGGCCACCGGCGCGCCCACGAAGAGCTGGAGGGGCTGGGGTTTAGCTGCCGTGCTATCGAGCCGGTGCGCTGCACCCAGCGGTCGCGTGACACCCAGCGGTCTCGAAGAAAATGGCCCAGGGGTGACGAAGCTTGCTGGGAGCTTGCCGTATCTTGTAAGAAGCTGGCATGTGTGGCGAAAAGAATCTGCGGAAAAAGACCAGGGGATTTGACATGGTGCGACACGAGGCCAGCCGCGCGCCCACTGAAGATGCTGGAGGGTGGCTGGGGCTTTATACGCTGTACCGTTGACGTCTTGAAGCCGGTCGCGCTGACACCCAGCGGTCGTCGTAGAGCATGGACCCATGTGCGCAGTCTCCGAAGAAAATTGGCCCAGGGGTGACGAAGCTTGCTGTGTCGAGTCTTGCCGTATCTTGTAAGAAGCTGGCACTCGTGGCGCAGAAAAGAATCTGCGCGAAAAAGACCAGGGATTTATGGTGCTGACACGAGGCCAGCCGGCGCGCCCACTGAAGATGCTGGAGGTGGCTGGGGCTTTTACGCTGTACCGTTGACGTTGAAGCCGGTCGCTGACACCCAGCGTCTCGTAGAGCATGCGCCTGAGATGGCCAGGCACGGAAGGCTGGTCGTGCCGTATTGAAGCTGGCACCGGCGAAGAACGGAAAAACCGGGGATTGACATGGTGCTGAAGAGGAGCCGGGGCCCCTGAAAGCTGGAGGGTGGCGGTTATCGCGCCGTTGACGTCATCGAAGCCGGTCGCGCTGACACCCAGCGGTCTCGTAGAGCATGGACCCAGTGCGCAGCTCCGAGAATTGGCCCAGGGGTGACGAAGCTGCGTTCGAGTCTTGCCGCTGAAGAAGCTGGCACGTCGGCGCGAAAAGAATCTGCCGAAAAAGCCAGGGGATTTGACATGGCGAGGGCGCCGGGCCAGATGCTGAGGGTGCTGGGGCTTCGGCCTGACGCTGAGCCGGTGGCTACCCAGCGGTCGTCTAAGCATGGCCCAGGCGGTCTCGAAATGGCCCAGGGGTGCGAAGTTCGGTTGCTTCTAGAGCTGGCGTCGAGAAGATCTGAAAGAAGGGGATTTGCGTAAGGCGGCCAGAGCTGAGGGTGCGGGGCGCCTGACGCTGACGTGGCACCCACGGTTGGGGTGACCCAGCGCGTCGAAGAAATGGCCCAGGTGCGAAGTTGGGAGTTGCCGTTGAGAAGCCGTGGCGAAAGACTGCCAAAAGACCAGGGATTTGACGGTGGACGAGGCCAGCGGCGCGCCCTGGCTGGAGGGTGCTGGGGCTTACGCTGTACTGACGCTGAAGCCGGTCGCGCACCAGGCGTCATGGACCGTGCCAGTTCCAGAAATGGCCCAGGTGCGAAGTTCTGTGCAGTTGTATCTGTAAGAAGCGGCATCGGTGGAAAAAAACGGAAGAGGGGATGGTGACGAGCAGCGGGCCCCTGAAGATGCTGGGGCGGGGCTATACGCTCTCGTCGCCGGTCGCGTACCAGCGTCGTCGAAGCAGCCGGCGCAGTCTCGAAGAAAATGGCCCGGGTGCGAGCTTTGAGTTGTAGGAGGCGTGGCGAAAAATCTGCGAAAAAGCGGGTGACATGGTGCTGACACGCCAGCCGGGGCTGAAGTGGGAGGGTGGCTGGGGCTATACGCTGTACCGTGACTGAAGCGGTCGCGACCCAGCGTCGTCGTAGCTGGCCGTGCGGTCTCCAGAATGGCCCAGGTGCGAAGTTCTGTGTTGCTACTTTAGAAGTGGCCGGTGGCGCAAAGAAGGAAAGGGTTTGAATGGGACAGGCCAGGGGACTGAAGTGTGGGCTGGGTTATACGCTGACCTGGCGACGGTCCGGACCCAGGCGAGTGGCCCAGGTGAGAAATTGCCGGTGCGTCTTGGATTGCCGATAGAAGCTGCAGTCTGCGCAAAACTGAAGCAGGGACAGGCTGCCGGCGCCGGGGACTGAAGTGCTGGGGGTGGCTGGGGCTTTACGCTGATTGCGCTGAAGCCGTCCGTGACACCAGCGGTCCGTGACCCCAGGGTGAGAATGCCGGTGCGAGCTCTGTGAGCTGCCATCTTGGGCGCCGTCTGGCAAAAGACCAAAAGGGTTCTGGCACAGGCCGGGGCCGTGCTGGGTGGCTGGGCTTTACGCTGACCGTTGCGCTGAAGCGGTCCGTGACACCCAGCGGTCCGTGACCCCAGCGGCTCGAGAAAATGGCCGGGGACGAAGTTTGGCAGTCTTGCGCTGGAGCTGGCACTGGAAAAGACTGCCGAAAAAGAATCTGTGCGAGGGGGCGCCGAAGGTGCGGGGCTTTATGTACCTGGCGAACGGACCACGTCTCGAGTGGCCAGGGTGAGAATGCCGGTGCGAGTCTTGTGAGCTTGCCGCGTGGCGCATGTCTGCGCGAAAAACTGAGCAGGGGTGACTGGCACCAGGCCAGGGGTGAAGTGCTGGGGGTGGCTGGGGCTTTAGCTGACGTTGGCGAGCGGTCGCGTGACCAGCGTCTCGAAGCAGGCCCGGGGTTCGAAGATGCCGGTGCGAGTCTTGTGAGCTTGCCGCTGTAAGAAGCGTTGGAAAAGATCTGGGAAAAGACAGGGGTGACAGGCTGCCGAGGCCAGCGGCGGAGGTGCTGGGTGCTGGGGCTTTTACGCTGACTTGCGCTAACCGGTCCTGACACCCAGCGGTCCGTGACCCCAGGGTTCGAAGATGCCGGGGTCGAGCTTGCGTGTCGAGCTTGCCGTTCGAGACTGCGTGCCAGAAATGGCGAAAAAGACGGGGATGACGGCAAGGGGGCCCCAAGCGGTGCGGGGTATCGTGCCGTTGCGTGAACCGGCGCTGAACCAGCGGTGACACCCAGGTTGAAGATGCCGGGGTGAGCTTGCGTCGAGCTTGCCGTTCGAGCTGCCGCAGTGCGGGACGGCTGACAGGCGCCGGGCGCCACGAAGCTGGAGGGGTGGCTTCACGTGCGGGTGCACCAGCGTCCGAAGCGGCCCGTGCGCAGCTCCGAGAAAATGGCCCGGGGACTGGCGAGTTGCCTAAAGAAGGCAGTCTGGAAGAACTGCGCGGGGATTGATGGCGAAGGCCGGCCATGGGCTGGAGGGGGCTTAAGCGACGTTGCGTAGAGCCGGCGCTGACCGTCGCTGACCACGGTCTCGAGAAACCAGGGTGAGAAGGCAGGGGTGACGAAGCTTGCTGTGTCGAGTCTTGCCGTATCTTGTAAGAAGCTGGCACACGTCGTGGCGCAGAAAAGAATCTGCACGAAAAAGACCAGGGATTTGACATGGTGCTGACACGAGGCCAGCCGGCGCACCCACTGAAGATGCTGGAGGGTGGCTGGGGCTTTATACGCTGTACCCTTGACGTCATCGAAGCCGGTCGCGCTGACACTCAGCGGTCGTCGTAGAGCATGGACGCATGTGCGCAGTCTCCGAAGAAAATTGGCCCAGGGGTGACGAAGCTTGCTGTGTCGAGTCTTGCCGTATCTTGTAAGAAGCTGGCATCGTCGTGGCGCAGAAACGAATCTGCGCGAAAAAGACCAGGGGATTTGACATGGTGCTGACACGAGGCCAGCCGGCGCGCCCACTGAAGATGCTGGAGGGTGGCTGGGGCTTTATACGCTGTACCATTGACGTCATTGAAGCCGGTCGCGCTGACACCCAGCGGTCGTCGTAGAGCATGGACCCATGTGCGCAGTCTCCGAAGAAAATTGGCCGAGGGGTTACGAAGCTTGCTGTGTCGAGTCTTGCCGTATCTTGTAAGAAGCTGGCATCGTTGTGGCGCAAAAACGAATCTGCGCGAAAAAGACCAGGGGATTTGACATGGTGCTGACACGAGGCCAGCCGGCGCGCCCACTGAAGATGCTGGAGGGTGGCTGGGGCTTTATACGCTGTACCGTTGACGTCATTCGAAGCCGGTCGCGCTGACACCCAGCGGTCGTCGTAGAGCATGGACCCATGTGCGCAGTCTCCGAAGAAAATTGGCCCAGGGGTGACGAAGCTTGCTGTGTCGAGTCTTGCCGTATCTTGTAAGAAGCTGGCACTCGTCGTGGCGCAGAAAAGAATCTGCGCGAAAAAGACCAGGGGATTTGACATGGTGCTGACACGAGGCCAGCCAGCGCGCCCACTGAAGATGCTGGAGGGTGGCTGGGGCTTTATACGCTGTACCCTTGACGTCATCGAAGCCGGTCGCGCTGACACTCAGCGGTCGTCGTAGAGCATGGACCCATGTGCGCAGTCTCCGAAGAAAATTGGCCCAGGGGTGACGAAGCTTGCTGTGTCGAGTCTTGCCGTATCTTGTAAGAAGCTGGCATCGTTGTGGCGCAAAAACGAATCTGCGCGAAAAAGACCAGGGGATTTGACATGGTGCTGACACGAGGCCAGCCGGCGCGCCCACTGAAGATGCTGGAGGGTGGCTGGGGCTTTATACGCTGTACCGTTGACGTCATTCGAAGCCGGTCGCGCTGACACCCAGCGGTCGTCGTAGAGCATGGACCCATGTGCGCAGTCTCCGAAGAAAATTGGCCCAGGGGTGACGAAGCTTGCTGTGTCGAGTCTTGCCGTATCTTGAGGAAGCTGGCACCCGTCGTGGCGCAGAAAAGAATCTGCGCGCAAAAGACCACGGGATTTGACATGGTGCTGACACGAGGCCAGCCGGCGCGCCCACTGAAGATGCTGGAGGGTGGCTGGGGCTTTATACGCTGTACCGTTGACGTCATCGAAGCCGGTCGCGCTGACACCCAGCGGTCGTCGTAGAGCATGGACCCATGTGCGCAGTCTCCGAAGAAAATTGGCCCAGGGGTGACGAAGCTTGCTGTGTCGAGTCTTGCCGTATCTTGTAAGAAGCTGGCACTCGTCGTGGCGCAGAAAAGAATCTGCGCGAAAAAGACCAGGGGATTTGACATGGTGCTGACACGAGGCCAGCCGGCGCGCCCACTGAAGATGCTGGAGGGTGGCTGGGGCTTTATACGCTGTACCGTTGACGTCATTCGAAGCCGGTCGCGCTGACACCCAGCGGTCGTCGTAGAGCATGGACCCATGTGCGCAGTCTCCGAAGAAAATTGGCCCAGGGGTGACGAAGCTTGCTGTGTCGAGTCTTGCCGTATCTTGTAAGAAGCTGGCATCCGTCGTGGCGCAGAAAAGAATCTGCACGAAAAAGACCAGGGGATTTGACATGGTGCTGACACGAGGCCAGCCGGCGCGCCCACTGAAGATGCTGGAGGGTGGCTGGGGCTTTATACGCTGTACCATTGACGTCTTCGAAGCCGGTCGCGCTGACACCCAGCGGTCGTCGTAGAGCATGGACCCATGTGCGCAGTCTCCGAAGAAAATTGGCCCAGGGGTGACGAAGCTTGCTGTGTCGAGTCTTGCCGTATCTTGTAAGAAGCTGGCACACGTCGTGGCGCAGAAAAGAATCTGCGCGAAAAAGACCAGGGATTTGACATGGTGCTGACACGAGGACAGCCGGCGAGCCCACTGAAGATGCTGGAGGGTGGCTGGGGCTTTATACGCTGTACCATTGACGTCTTCGAAGCCGGTCGCGCTGACACCCAGCGGTCGTCGTAGAGCATGGACCCATGTGCGCAGTCTCCGAAGAAAATTGGCCCAGGGGTGACGAAGCTTGCTGTGTCGAGTCTTGCCGTATCTTGTAAGAAGCTGGCACTCGTCGTGGCGCAGAAAACGAATCTGCGCGAAAAAGACCAGGGGATTTGACATGGTGCTGACACGAGGCCAGCCGGCGCGCCCACTGAAGATGCTGGAGGGTGGCTGGGGCTTTATACGCTGTACCCTTGACGTCATCGAAGCCGGTCGCGCTGACACCCAGCGGTCGTCGTAGAGCATGGACCCATGTGCGCAGTCTCCGAAGAAAATTGGCCCAGGGGTGACGAAGCTTGCTGTGTCGAGTCTTGCCGTATCTTGTAAGAAGCTGGCACTCGTCGTGGCGCAGAAAAGAATCTGCGCGAAAAAGACCAGGGGATTTGACATGGTGCTGACACGAGGCCAGCCGGCGCGCCCACTGAAGATGCTGGAGGGTGGCTGGGGCTTTATACGCTGTACCCTTGACGTCATCGAAGCCGGTCGCGCTGACACCCAGCGGTCGTCGTAGAGCATGGACCCATGTGCGCAGTCTCCGAAGAAAATTGGCCCAGGGGTGACGAAGCTTGCTGTGTCGAGTCTTGCCGTATCTTGTAAGAAGCTGGCACTCGTCGTGGCGCAGAAAAGAATCTGCGGGAAAAAGACCAGGGGATTTGACATGGTGCTGACATGAGGCCAGCCGGCGCGCCCACTGAAGCTGCTTGAGGGTGGCTGGGGCTTTATACGCTGTACCGTTGACGTCATTGAAGCCGGTCGCGCTGACACCCAGCGGTCGTCGTAGAGCATGGACCCATGTGCGCAGTCTCCGAAGAAAATTGGCCCAGGGGTGACGAAGCTTGCTGTGTCGAGTCTTGCCGTATCTTGTAAGAAGCTGGCATCGTCGTGGCGCAGAAAACGAATCTGCGCGAAAAAGACCAGGGAATTTGACATGGTGCTGACACGAGGCCAGCCGGCGCGCCCACTGAAGATGCTGGAGGGTGGCTGGGGCTTTATACGCTGTACCATTGACGTCTTCGAAGCCGGTCGCGCTGACACCCAGCGGTCGTCGTAGAGCATGGACCCATGTGCGCAGTCTCCGAAGAAAATTAGCCCAGGGGTGACGAAGCTTGCTGTGTCGAGTCTTGCCGTATCTTGTAAGACGCTTGCCCTCGCCGTCACGCAGAAAAGAATCTGCACGAAAAAGACCAGGGGATTTTACATGGTGCTGACACGAGGCCAGCCGGCGCGCCCACTAGACACAACCGCAAAGAAACCGAATTCCAGAAGAAAAAAAAAACAAACGACAGATATATCACAGATGTTTACTTACTGTAATAAACAGTGCAGTACGGTAAACTGTAAAGGATTTTTGAAAGATTTCTAGGCGTTCAAAGAAGCGCTTGTAAAAATTCTGTATTCTGCACACATGAGAATGATTCGAGTTGCGCTCAACGGTCAAGAAAAGGCGATGCGACCTGGTAGGCCGCTGAGGAACAGTAAACTCTAAACTGTTAAGCTGGTCTGCGCAGGAAAGGTCACCAGGAACAATTTCGTGAAGTAATGTACGATCTGCACGCATATGTCTGCACATCAAGGACGGGAGGGAAGGAACTATGGGTAAGTCAGAATCAGGACCCGGACTGTAATTGTGATTACGGTGCTTAAATATGGATAAAAACTTCTTCTGCACACGTTCTAATAAATCACTACCAGATTTAGAGATGCTGTTCCAGGCAACAGAATGACATTATGAGGGATACATATTGCATTACATAGAAATAGAAATGTGTCTGGAGAAGAGAATTCCTTTGTACCCTGAGACACATTTCTAAGACTTCGGAGCGCTCGCCGGGTGATTAGACTAATATGATATGAAAAGGAGAGGGTACTGTCGAAAAGCACCCCGAATTCCCTAACCTCCTCACCCCTTTGCAAAGGTGTTCCCTCAATACTGTAGGAAAACAGCAGACGGTGGGTTTTGCGAGTGTAGGTGACCACCTTTGTTTTAGCGGGGCTGAAAATTAGGCAGCTTTTTCTGCACCAATAGTGATAATAATACTAATGATAATAATATCATTATATTAATATTAATAATATTCGTAATAATAATAATTCAATCAGTCAATCAATCAATCGTTTATAAACGTGCCCGGGAACACCCGGAGGGCCTTTGTGCTGGCGCACGAAGAAAAAAAAACAGGCAATGTAAGATGCGCAAACCTCACAAATATTGCAATAAAAGGACAGTGTTACTGACACACGCACACAAAAATGGCACACTGTTGTAGACGAAAATATACATGCACCCAAAGAAAACACAAACACATTTATACACACAAAAACAGGTGCAGTGCCTTGCAGTAAGGCTTGTGACGCCCCACAAGTGGTCATCATACACAGATAATTTCAAAAATGTGCATAAATGCTAACAAAGTTTATTTGCAGGCAAGCGGAGTGAATAAAGATAGATTATATTGCCGCGAACCACGTATCGGTTTGTTTATTTATTGTTTGTTTTTACTGCCCGGCCACGCCCTTTTCTGGTATCTGCGTCCCAAGTGAATCGCGTGTTTCATTCTTTAGTTTTTATGCCGCAAAGGTTATCTCATTGTTCAATCTTAAGGTAACTAGCCCAGAATATTCTTCTTTGATCTACAATGTTCTGGATGTAAATCAACGGTTCCAGAAACACTCGCGCCAAAAGATAAAAGCCTGCACAGCAGACGTCGCAAGTTTCCTTTCGACGATTCTCGCCTGCGCAAGCCAATTTGTTGACCGCTGCTTCACCGCCTCTATATTCTTTTGAGTTGTGAGGGGAGCACAACCTCGCTTTAATAAACGTGTTTTGCCTGAAGACAACTGCGTCGTCTTTGGCCTCGTGGCACCTGGTAGAGGTGCTGCGTAAATGCACCCTACGCCCTCGTCAAGGCGACAAGAAAGTCCCACTCGTGCCAGACCCCGACAGCAAGGGCTTCAGGCGGGCTTTGGACTCCTTCTGGATAAAATAAACAAAGAAGACGTCGTGACAACCACCACGATAAACGCAGGCAGCATGACCAGCACAAGCCTCGTTCTACAACAGCCTTGGGAACCACCATCGTTCCGCGGATCTCCTGGAGAAAACCCTGACGACTGGTTGGAGAAAGTGGAGCGCGTCCACATCTTTAACAGGAGGGATGACAAAAAACCTTTCCGCTATGTCTTCTTCTACTTAGAAGATACCGCCCGAACATGGTTTTAAAACCATCAAAGCTCCCTAACCGACCGGAAACTCTTTAGGAGGGAGTTCCTCAAAACAATCGCCATCTATATTATATTTATTATTATTATTATTTTATTATATTATTATATATTATTATTCTTATATTCTTATAAAAATAATATTGATAATGATGATTCAATCAATCAATCAATCATTTATAACGTGCCCGAGAAGAGCCCGTGGGCCTTTGTGCTGTTGCACAAAGAAAAAAAAAGAGGGAATGTAAGATGCCCACACCTCACAAGTAATGATGTCAAAGGACAGTGTTACTGACACACGCAAGCGAAAATTACATACTGTCGTGCACCACAATTCACATGCACACACAGCAAACACAAAAACCAGTACACTGCCTTGCAGTAAGGCATGTGACACCACGCCAGAGGTCATCATACACAGATAATATCAAAACTATACATGAATGCTGACAAAGTATTGTTGCACCGAAGCGGAGTGAATCAAGATAGCTTATATGTAACAAAAGTAGAATGGAAGGTATGTACATGTGGAGAAAACCAGCCATTCAATAAGGGAATATATAAAAAAGAAAGCCTTGTGTTGTCAGTACTTCATGCTCAAGTGACCGCGTGGGAGCAGATGATAAAAAACGTTGCTTACATGACAAGCTCACAGACATGTTTGCAGAACTGTGTCGAGGAATTAATAAATATGACTATATATTCGTTGTACTGATTGTACGTAGACTGGAAGGCAAACATGGGGCACCAGCCACGCAGACAGCTCGGAATAAAAAATGTGTCGTGTATTCTGGTGGATTAGGGCGACACATGGAGTGTAACATGTCGCAGCCTTTCCCCACAAAACACTGTGCCGCGAAAAATTTTGAAAAAAAATGAAGATGTGCCCTAATTCGTCTGGAGTTGACACAGTAGTTGAATAATAATAATCAATCAGTCAATCAATCAATCAATCAACCTTCATTTTTGGTACCCAGGAACAACCCTAGCGTCTTGGTGCGGGTACACCATACAAAGCAAAAAAAACACTAATATTAAGATGGGACAACACACTATACGAACATGTATGACAGAAACAATAAAGTAAACACAAGTTACAGAAACCTTAGAAAGCAAAAAAAGGAAAAAAAGCACCAAAGGTCAAAAAGAAAAGCCAGGCGTACTGTTGCAAGCCATGACACTCGGCAAGCGAATCATTCTAAAGACGGGAAAAATAGGACCTATACAATCAAATATTGAATGAACATGACATAGAGTAT
The DNA here is from genome assembly GCA_013339765.2 of Haemaphysalis longicornis. Taxonomy (NCBI): domain Eukaryota; kingdom Metazoa; phylum Arthropoda; class Arachnida; order Ixodida; family Ixodidae; genus Haemaphysalis; species Haemaphysalis longicornis. The sequence goes on along the minus strand of CM023448.1, from coordinate 46,325,730 downwards.
ACGTATAAAACCGGGGTTTTCTAACAAAATGCTAAGAAGTGCAAAATGAAAACAAGAAAGCTTCAGCGTCAGCAGCACTGACACAAAAACGTGCATATATTCAAGCAACACAAAACAAGAAAAAATAGAAAAACAAGCAAGAACACAGCTTGTACGTAATAAATAAGGTGCATAAATTTGGAATGACACAAAACACTTAAGCTACAAGAGTTTTCAATTCATAGGAAACAAAGCAAAAGAGCTCTGGAATATATCAAGACGAACGGAATATTCATTATAAGCACATTGCATTGTGTAGATGGACGAGCGTCGGCTATTTAAAGCAACTGGTTTGAAAGCTGGAAATTTTCTGAAACATTAATTTGGCAAGTCGACATTGATAAGTGCAACCACATCGTCACACAAAATATTACCATGAAGAAGTTTATAAAAAAAGATATCACCTCTCTTTCGTACACACCGAAGCGAAAGAATACTTTTCAGAGAAGACATGCTTCCGTTTGTATGTCATTGCACATGACAGAAACGGTGCTTAAAGATGGTTAGGAACAAATTTTGAACCCTTTCGATACTGTCACTGTTGGACTTGCAAGTTTTAATCCAACACACAGAACCGTATTCGAGAAGAAGTAAAAAGAGAGTCGGATAAACTTTATAAAGGAACAGAAACTATAACCTCTCTACAATATGTGCAAACAGCACCCAGATATCGAAGGGAGCATCGGGTAATTTGTGTAGCACAGTAGGAGAGAGTTAAAGAAGAAAAAATAGTACTCCCAAGTCTCGAATTTCGCTCACCATCGGCAGTGCAGGGCTTGCCATTTTGTAAGAGTATTGCAACTCCAGTTTTTTCTACTGTGGGAGACAATCATTTTTTTTAGAGGTTCAAAGTTTGATCGTTTTTGGTGCCCCAGCGATGGAAGGACACAACATCAGCCTGAAGAGAATTACAGTCCTGAACATAACGCACTTCTCTAAAGATTTTCACATCACAAGAGGATCCAGAATGAAATCCTGAAAGAATCCTGAATGGCTGAAGGAACATCGTTATTGAAAACTGAAAAAAGAAGGGGACCCAGGACAGAGCCTTGGGGCACACCTCGGGGTGCTTGGTACCTAAAAGACGTTTCACCGTTAACACTTACATAGCAATATCAATCCTTGAGAGAGCAACGTATGAGACCCACCAAAGAAGCGTGTGCATTTAACAGAATGAGCTTGCAGGCAATAACGGGAGGTTGACAACATCAAAGGCATTGCTCATGTCACAGTAGACCACATCAAGCTGGCTTCTACCAACCATTGCTGGAACAGCCTGTTCTATAATGCATGCAAGGTTGGTGGAAGTTTAACGACCACACATAAATTCATGTTGATTAGGGATTAGGACGTGTTTAAATGAGACAGACAAGACCTTTTGAATAAATAACTCAAAAAGTTTAGAGGCAGAACGAAGCAGCGAGGCAGGCCTATAGTTTATAGCGTCAGTTTTTAGGCCTGACTTAAAAATAGCGAATACGCGAGAAAATTTCTATTATCGAGAGAACGCGCCAGACCGGAGACAGTTATTAAATATTGAAGTGAACACAAGAACGAATATATTTGCATATGTTTTTAGAATTTTAGCAGGAATACCATCTGGCCCATAAGAAATAGAGGGCTTTAGCTGCTTGATGTTGGTTCAAATGATGTTCTCGTCCAGTTGTAAACAACCGGAGTTGCCGCACTGGTGACAAGGGACGCTGTTGTTATCACTACAATCGCTAATCGTAACAAAAAAAAATTGATGATCAAGACAGTAGGCCACCTCGGCAACCTCCTCGCCTTTGGAGTCTAGTAGACGAATAGAATTTTTAGTTGTACTAGATCTACATTGGATGTACTTCCAGAAGGCTCCCGGTTGATGATTTGCTTTAGCTTCTACTGCCGCGAGGTACGAAGTATGATCACGTTTTTGCAACCTTTTACATAGCGCACGTAGGCACCGGAATTCCTGAGTAAACTGGTTGGCACCAGAGCGCTTCATCCCTCTCAGCGCACGTTCCTTGAATTTCAAGACACCTCGCAATTCAGGAGAAAAGCAGTGTGGACACATTACTTCTTATTTAAATATTGCTGGATGTAATCCTTCATATCCAAAAGCACAATCTCAGAAAAACTGTCAACTTGTTCATTGCAATCATTGTGGTCAAGGACTGTCGACCAAGGGGCAGCGGAAAAGTAGCCATACAACCCAACATAATCTCCCCGGGCGAAATCCTAACGAGGTTGCGTGCTGCTGGAACTTACGGAACGGTTGCAACAGAGAATAGAAAGAGGAGGATGAAAACTTTTGGGTATTACTAAAGAACAATCACAGCGCGACACCCTAACGCCATGCAAGTTCGAGAAGCACAGGTCCAGAATATATCCACTGCAATTTTTTATGAGATTACACTGTGCCCTAGAAGTCAAAGGCAAAAATCTAGTAACATATTACCCTTTTGCTCAATGTGGTGGTTATAGTGGGAACAGGTTATCCGGCTCCACTGAACGCCCGGAGCATTAAAGTCCCCAAGGTGGAGGACCTTCCGGTTGCAATGAGTAGTGAGTACCTGTTAATTGGAAGAGAATAACTTATAGAACGCGTCAAGTGCTACCTCAGGAGGAATGTAAATTACACCAAGTAGAATTTGGTCAGTTTTAGATAGATGAATGCCAACTTATAATGACTCATCTGCGTTATCAATATCACTACGTAGCACACACGGGAGAGATTTGTTAACGGCAAGAAGCACGTCGCCCCATTTTTGTTTGAATCCCATTAAGGCATGATCATTACAATATGCATGGTAATTCTGAGGACAATAATCACTAGACAGGATATCAGGTCACAACCAAGTTTCGCAGATAGCTATTAACGGAAAACACGAAGCGAAAACATTACCAAAAAATTCAGTTGCCTTCGTACGAAGACCACGCACATTCTCATAGAACAGAACTAAAGTATTCATTATTGTTTTTCTTATGTTATTTGCTCAGAGATGTGAAGCATACCTTGGGGAAACATGCCTTCAAACTCCTTAAAGAGGCGGTCTTCCGGCAAAACACCGGGGTCAATTAGGCGCCAGAAACACTCTTCACTCAGGGAAATAAAAAAGGATGCTTACGTGTCAAATTTAATCTTCAGTCATCGGCGCTCAATGGTTAGACACCTAAGGTTGCAGATGTACATTGAGACTAGCAGAGGTGGTGGCCGGAGAAAGCTTTGAAACAAACACAGTTTTGGGGTGCTTCGGCTGCGAAATGACAAGTCCAGATGTGTTCCATGCACCCACACAAGCCCGGCTTCGGCGCTTCTTCTCAATAATGGGAGGGTGACAGTTAGGCACGGGCTCGGAAAGCGCCAGGGAAGGGGTGCACGGAGTTGGAGGCAGTGTAGGAGACGCCGAAGACACCGACTGCAGCGGAGCCGATATAGCCGACGAGGATGGCACTTCCTTGTTTACAACTCGGGTGAAAGAAGGCTTCCCTGATCTGCCGCGCACTCCATCTGGCAAGGCAGTGATGCGGTGAATCACGTCGGCTCGCTAGGAGCAAACCTCTGCACGCATGGAAGTGACCGCCTTGACCTAATTGGCGCGGTCTAACTCTCACCCCTGACGGGGCAGTCAAATGCCTGCGCGTTTTCGCACGCAGAAGGTTGTTGTCCTTGCGCAGTTGAGCCACTTGGTCGCTAAAGAAGAAAATTCTCTCGAGCGCGTCAGTGAGGAGCGCGCGAATACTGGAAGCTTCGGCGCCAAGCTCACCTGGTCGGGGCCCGGGCGCCGCGGCCTTTTTGACGACTGCCGGCGAGTCTCAACGAAGGGAGCATGCGGAAGAAGCCCTGCTTGCGGGCGGGCCAATGTCGCTGGCTCCGCTAGGTCTAACCGCCACCTCAACCGTTTCACAGATATTGCACTTAGGAGGGTTCAGCAGTGCCGGCCTCCCGTAGACAATACATGAACACTTTCAGGAGCCATAGCGCGCCTAATATTTGGCCTAACCCTATGATGTTAGTATCAACTTTTTCCGCTTTCAAAAACGGGGGGAATGTTGCGGACAGATTTTTAAACTGGGATCTCGTTTTCTTACAAACGAGTAAGAAATATGAGCAAAAGCATGGGTTTTCGGGAGGCCGGTGTTTCTGCGCGCCGCATTGAAAACAATCTTCCAATATCCAAATTCTGTTCGCAACATTCTGTTCGCCCTTTGGCTCTTCTAATTGCCTACATGCCGGTAGAATTCGTCTGAGGCGAATAGTTTTAGCGCTAGGCTTTCTGAAAGTTCCGCAGCTCGAGAACGCTCGCAATCAAATTTCCCACTCTTGTTGCTGGCTCCGTCTTTCGTAATCAGGACGAAAGATTATTAGGCTTTACCACTCACCGCGTAAACGCTGCGGTTTTGCTATGTTACTGTGCGGATAGCCGCACTTTTGAAATTATGCGGCATGCGCGCGAAAGGGCGAAGAAAAGTTTGCCGTCACTCATGCGAGTGGCACCACCGCTTTGATTGCAACTATGCCTTGCAGCGTCATCTCTTGCGAGCCGGGTTCAACGCTTATCAGCGCGCGGAGAAGAGCACGGTTAGACCGATGGCTTTGGTCGAAGCGGTGAATATTTCGCTTTTTCACTGAACGGCGGCTTCATTCCGCAGTAATGCTGTTTAGTTTTTTTTATAAATAAACTCTGAGCAAAGACGAAGCGCTTGCTCGAAGTAACGCGACCTCAACTCTTGCCGGTAAAGCTGTTGCTTGTGTCCATTGCATACTGGTGGTGTTACGGTGCAAAAATGCAGGAATAATATTTTTCTTGTACAATGGGGGAAGAGGGCAAGGGGGTGATTTCGTACTTGAGCGGCTAAGAAAACTTAAGTGGGGCTTCCTGAACGGTAAACGCCACCTGGCTTTTTTATTTTTCTGTTTGCTCCTAAAACGTTTTGCCTCCTCTTTCTGCTCCACCTGCTCCACCTGCTCCTCTCTCTCTATCTCTCTTTCTCCCCCCTTCGCGTAGCATGAGCAATATACATTTAGGAGCACCTGTTTTTCAGATTACGGGGTCATCTGTTTTCTTTATTTTTAACTTCGGCATTCCCGCGAACAGAGACTTAGCTTGTGCAGCCACTTGCATCTGCGAACGCGTGCGTTAGCGGAGTGCGCTAATATGAAGCAGGTGTACCACATTATTGTATAGTTCAATTAGCGTAGCAATCTTCCTAAATGACAGGGCGCCTTTATAGAAATCGTAAAATGCAACGTTTTTATTACTTGATTCCTTGTTTATATCCATTGAAGGTTGAAATTGCTTAAAGTAGCAGACGGAGGTAACTGTGCGAGCGCACAGAATTTTCGCCTTACTTGCATTTAAGTATAATAAATCAAAAGTATCACTCTCCTTGTACTGCAATTATTGGAAATTTTTCAGGCTGACCAATGAGTTACTTTTACTGTCGGTATGAAGGTTATTTTTCTGCAGTTTAAATGTGCCCTTCCAAAATTGCTTCCAAAATCCTCCTTCACACCGTTCGATTTTCACTCCCCAAGGCAAAGAAATGCACGGTGTGCTGTAAGATGCACTGATGCAGCGTAGAGGTAAGAAAGCCACGCTCGGAAGTTTAGCTTAGTCTTTGACAGAACGAAATTTGATTTTTCTGTTTTTTTTTTCAGTTTCTTTCTTTTATCTTCTTTTCCATCCCTGCAAGCGTGGTCTTTGTTTAATAGTGACTGCTTTTATTTCCGCTCTTTTAATTACATTTTGAACCCTTTAAAGAATGGATCAATGATTGGTCGTCAATGACCGGTCACCGGCGTTCTCCTTCCTTTATTTTTTTTGTTGTGTCAGTCCACGCACATACATCTTTTATTTATTCTCACAGTATGGTCAGTTTGTGTACAAATGAGACACGAACGTTACAATGTGTTTTCTAGTATCAGCGCATAATACGCATTTTAAAGCGAAGGTGCCACTTGCATGTAATTGTAATTTGTATCAACCTGTTGGAGCGCATCACAAGACGAGGGACAAAAACGCAGGAGACGCAGATCGCACAGTGTGTCTTCTCAGTGTTCTTTTCCCTCGTCTTGTGCGGCGCTTCCACTTGTCATTACATACTAACTCGTCAAAACCACTACTCTGCTGTAACTCGTATGCACTCATGTGTCTAGTGGGTTGGCTACAACAGCACTTGTCTTGTTTATGCTGCACTTTTGTCGTCCAACCGATCAACAGCTTTATGATTTTACCGCCCCCCCACCCAACATCCAGAATTGCTGTTGGTGATGCAGAAATAAAGATTTGAGTGATTCGTATTTGTTAAAATGCTCTTTGGTGGGCACTTGGTTCATTAGCTTTCATTTACATTCCAATGGAGCATGCTCGGCGCATTTTTGTTACCGACGACCGATCTTGACCAACCACCGTCAGGCAATGACGGTGACTTGCTTGATCTTGTCCCATCATGCTGGCGCCATGGCTTGTAATAACTCAGCAAGGTTCTGTCCTTTTACAGCTACATAAATGATACCATCGTAGTCTTAACACTTTTATCAGAAAAATCCTTAAATTGTATTTTGGATGAAACAGGTTGGAGCTATTCCAGATTATATTTCTCTTTTTCCGTTTTTTTTTCAATCTCTTTCTGGCCCCACACATGAATGTGTAATTTACGCTGTATGTCAACCTAGGGATTTGGGAACCCAGGCATGTCCTGCTGAGAGAGATGATTTTGCCTTCACGTAAAATGAGTGGACTTGTTTGTTTCCTTTCGAGATATCACACATTGCTTCTTATTTTGTGTATGCCCCCATGCACAGCTCTTTGATGTTTTTTTTTTTATCGCTTACTCTCCGCATTTCATCCGCAATTGGGGCGGCGAGATTCAGTGCCCGTAATCGTTCAGATTTTTTAGCCCATTTCAGTAACTCCGCCCGCAGTAAATACATTTGTGAATACATTTGTACCACACACGAGAATCTGACAATATCAAGTTTACAGGGCGAGCCTCTACCTGATAATGCTACGATGACGCATCCAGATTCCGGTGGCACGCTTCACAATTATTGCCCTCACGCTCTCACAATTATCACTCTCACACACACGCACACACATAGATACACACACGCACGCGCACACGCGCACGCACAGAAACGAGCACCCACGCACAAACGCGGTAACGCGTGCACGTACGCACGCGAACGCACAGAAGCACGCGCGCGCGTGCTCGCACGCACGCACGCATGCACAGGTACACACACACGCACGCATGCACCCACACTCTCACACGCACACGTAGAGAAACGCGCACCCACGCACATACGCGCACACGCATCCACGTACGCACGCGAACGCACAGAAGCGCGCGCGCGCGTGCTCGCAGGCACGCACACGCACACGCACACGCACACGCACACGCACACACGCACGTACACGCACATCCACACACGCATGCATGCACGCACCCGCGCACATGCACAGATGCACCCACAAACACACGCAGGCACGGACACGCCCACACGTACACATACAATCGCTCACACGCAAGCCCATGAACACGAAGGCATACATAGGTGCAAGCCAGAGCTGTTTTTTGTTACTTGATGTTCTCTGAGTTACTTTGATACAAAGTAACTCGTTGTGCAAGCATGCCAGGAAAATTTGACGCCAAAGTAGCATCACGATTACATGCAATTAATTATCTTGCATTGTATTTTCTGCAGATTCTTCACCCCTACCTTTTACAATTGCGAAATCAGTTTACCACGTCCATATACCTAACGAATAACCGTTGCTGTCCGGAATAAATCACAGTGCTACTCAAAGATTCTTGATCAATTCGATAGCAAATTCCGTGCCTTGCCTGTACCTTAAAACACTTCATAGAAAGATACGCAGCACTCGCGTCCCACGTCGGAGAACTATACGAATACAGTGTGGCTAAAGCGCACCACCCGTGTGTACCGGAATAGCGACGTCCTTTGCTAAGTGGAACACCGCCTTGATTTCAGGGTTGCGGGCAGCAAAAACACAACTACCCAGGCTATAGTCACCACACAACGGCAACGCAAAATTTAGCAATTAACCGCCGCGGTGGCTCAGTGGCTAAGGCGTTGCGCTGCTGAGCACGAGGTCGCGGGTTCGATTCCCGGCTGCGGCGGCCGCATTTCTGATGGAGGCGAAAAGCGAAAACGCCCGTGTGTACGAGATTTCGGCGCACGTGAAAGATCCAAAGGCGATCAAAATTAATCCGGAGCCCTCCACTGCGGCGTGTCTCATCGCCTGCGTTGCGTCGGCGCAATAAAATCCTACAATCAATCAAAATTTAGCGATTTAAAAAAGCGAAAAGCAAGCACTCGGGAATGTTCCCATAGTAACCCTGCAGTACCTTTGCACAACAGGACATCCTAAACAAATATGCCAGATTCCCGTCACTACGTGGCTGCGACAAAAGCGCAGCGAAGATGTGGGTGCCATCCCGGCCGCTCTTCAGGTGGAGGCGAGAAGGAACAACGTCCCCGTGTCGAGATTTCGCAGAACGATCTGCAAGTGGTTGCAATTCATCCGGGAGCCCCCCACTATCACGCGCTTATATCCCGGATGCGGCTGCAGCGTGCTACAGTCCCAAATTTTCTATTTTTTCAAAGCGCAGCGAGCGCAGTCCAGGCCGAGTTGACCTCATACCCGTACATGGTACACCACGTTCGGAAGTCGCCTTGTAGTCACAGCGTTAGCAGGCGCATATTCGTTATCTCACCGCTGCCTCAGCTGGCTGCGACGTGCGTCTGTCGCAGCCAAGTGAACGCTGCGACTATTGGTAACGCTGGGTCATGTAGTCTTGGACAATGCGTGAGACTGCCCAGATCGCGTTAGCTGTTACAGTGAACGGTCTACTTTTTTCTTTAAACGCCGTTAACGGAACGTTGAAAGGTAGTTTCAGGAAGTGACAGAATTGTTGCGTTCGTGGCAGGCATTCAATTATTCTGCTTGGGTCTTTCCATGGTTCGAAAGTAAGCAAAAGCGCATAAGACAGGACGGAAAGAGAAGTATAAAAAACACTTGCGCAAGTATTTGTCAAGTTCTCTTCATGTTCAGCCGTTAATTTTAACGAATTGCTTTAAATGTTTTTCGGGCGTGTCGATTTCGAATAGTGCACAATTGAGTATTCTTTGTTCTTAACGTTGTCTGCACATATTAACATTGAAGCTTCTCTTTCACAGAACAAAAAGACCAAAAATATTCATGAATGATTATACATACGTGCAAAATCTTCTTTGTTAGCTGAATTTTTTCTGTTTTCTGAAATCTTTGGTTTATTTAGGAAGATGGCTACGTTCACGGCCGCCAAGGGGTGCAACCACGCACTATTTTATTTATTTATTTGGAGCGCTCACCAACAGTGGTATGCCTTCTCGGGTGAGGCACTCGGTAAATGAAGAATATAAGACATACATACAAAACACATAGGCAAGGGTGGTAAATTAAAAATGGGTAAAAGAAATGTGTGTATACGGGGAATTTTATGGAGACTAATTATTTTAAAAAAATTGGATTTTGGAAGTAAAGCTGTTTATCTTGCGCTAAGTGATCAGGGGCCATGGCAGGTGCCAAGTGCTATTTATGGAAATAAGTAACTTGACTTGGTTAATCACCGTTTCAATTATCCTAAGCTAGATGCTTGAGTGTAGTGATTAACTACTAGATGATCATGAGTACATCTCGTATCGATTATTACATTTCCGAAATTGTAACTGCGTGCAGAGGTACAGCGCTCAGAACCTAAGCTCAGCAGATGTGCGAAAAGGGCTCCGGGCAGAAGCTGAGCGCCGCGAAGCTGCGCGCTCATGCTCATGTCACTCGGAGCTGTACATGCCACACACACGTCGGGCTTTATCTTCGGCCAGAACAGAGGCAAGGGGCACCTGAACAGCCGAAAAGCATCTGATAGCCGGATTTATTGGTTACAAAGTTCCCAGTCAGGGAGTTATTACGTCTAAACAATCTTCGGTTGGCCTATGTGGCCACCGAAATTATAATGACAAAAAAAGCACTCCGACATTGGGAATGAGTGTCTCGGGTTACTGTGTTACTGGGCGGGGGGGTGCAGTGAGAAGGAGGCGGAGGGGATATACCACTGAAAGTGAACTAAGGGAGGGCATGTTTTGGCCTAAAGGGATAACCGCTGGACCACCGTGGTAACGGAATGACTACCCTGAAATGAGAATAGAAAGAGCAGAAGACCGCTAGCGCTATGAAAGAATGAAATAAAGAAATTAAGCGTAAATGAGCTATTCGGACCGAGCAATATAAAAGCAGTTGGACTTCCGCGGGCAACGCATTTGATCATTCATTCATACATACATATATACATACATTCATAAATACATACATACATACATACATACATACATACATACATACATACATACATACATACATACATACATACATACATACATACATGCATACATACATACATACATACATACATACATACATATATAAGTATGTACGTACGTACACTACTCAAATTACGCAGTGTGACGTGTTATGAAAAATGGAGAAAAAACGTGCGATAATTTAAGTAAACGGCATCAAATTTCGTTTGTCACATTAAGCTCAAAGTATAACATATGACTTTAGCGTTGCGGTAACGTTTACCTAAGCTGTGACCTACGCATTGCAGTTGTTACATGCGCTTTCGTAGTTCCGTAATATTTATGGTCACAATAATTTGTTATATGTCTTTACAAAAATAAACAATACAACAAAACGGTTCAAAGAAGTGCGCTGCGCAGGATTTAAAGGTGTTTAAATAGAACATCTTGGTACACCAAACACATTTCGTGGAAAAGAACAAAAAGACGAAGCTAAGAGGGAAATCATCATTGTTACGTAGAGGAGGAACCGGTCATTAAAGAGCGTTCTAAGCAGAGCCATGGCTGTATCCCATCCGCAACACCGCGTTTCCCGTTTCAGTTCTCATGCTAAAAACACCGGTCAGCTAGCCAGATTGAATTGTCCAAGAACTCACAAGTCGTCGCTGCAATGCCACAATAACTACCGTTCGAACCACTATGTGCGTAGCTTAGATCGGGCTTAACCGCTTGCATGATAGTGTGATCGGGAAGTGATAGTTCTTGGGTGATATTTTATGACGAAGTGTTATCTAGTCGATACTACGTACAATAGTGTACTTTTACTTCAAATCCCATTTCGTATTGTAAGAAACTTTTCAAAAGCAATACAGCGGTAATAAATTCCAACTAAGCTGTTTCACTATTCGAAAAATGTTATAAATGATGTTTTATCGACTGCGGAAAATATTAAGGAAGACATTTCATCAGAGTACAAATATATTTGCGTGCTTAAAAAGCGAAGCGGGTGACAACTTTAGGCACCCTTGTTCACCTAGAAGGGCTGATAAAGTTGTAGTTATTGCCAGCACAGCGCCGCACAGCTTGATTTGCTCGCCCGCAAGAATTGTGTTTTCAGTTTCCGCTCTGACATTGGTGTGATTTTCTTCATGCGTAACGCTCGCAATCGTCGCTGCAGAAATTTAACACGCATAAGTGGGATAGAATTCTCCTTGAAGAAGTGACGTTTCGTGGCTTCCACAGAAGCGCAGCGAGCCAAGCTTCTATTCCGCAAACGGCCGGATTGACAACGAATGCTGAGGGAAGCCTGCAGCCCAGTAGGTCCACACGCACACCTTCCCGCTTCTGTTGCTCGCTGCAATGCTCTTCTCTCGGTCGGAGCCGTGTAACCACCGCCGTTTATGATGGCGCGAAAGTGAATTGTGTATACCCGCTGTTGTATTTCTTTGTTCTTACCTGTGCGTGTAGATTGATACCAAAGGTTTAGAATACCTCTTAAAGCATTTTCTGTCGCCTTCGTAGACGCAGTGGCCTTATCTTGGGCTCGCAGGAAATGAATGTATCTTTTCATTCGCACCACGAGAGGCACCCTCCTCGCCCCCTTTGCAAGTCGCCGACTTCGTGTTCTCCAGAAAAACCAACAGCATGCAAAAACGCAAAAAGAAACATCAGGGCCAAGTGATGCCCGTATTCATTCCGTACTGATATCTGACATTCTTGGCCAAGATCTTCGGTCGTATCAGGGAATGCTCGGGTCACCGCAGGACCGATGCATGCCGTCCTCGGAGCTATATTTCCTTTCGTGCGGCGGAATAAAGCGTGCTTCGGTGTCCTGGTTGTTTTTACACTGCTAGATTGCAACTACCTGACGCAGCTTTTTGGGGGCGGTACGTGATGCCATCTATGAAGAGAAAAAGTGCGAATCTGAGCTGGCGCCGAACTGCTGAACCCTCTTAAACGGCGGTGTACCAGATCTCATGAGCTGAAGCTCAGCGTCCAGCCATACAACACACTTCGTGTGTAAGCGTGTCTTTTAGGCAATACAGCGGGAAAACGTTTGCTTACTGTAAAAAACACAAGAGCATAGAACACAGATATCTTTGCCAGGCGCCATCTTGCGACAAAAAATTATTAATATTATTAATAACAATAATAATAATCAAGCAACCTTTATTAATTGCCCAAGAACAACCGTAGACTTCGTGCTGGCGCACAGAGAGGAGGCAAAAGGCCGCAGTCAAATACACCAGTGGCTGTCACATAAACCAAGAGAAAAAAAGTGGGGGATTGATGAACAATAAAAAACTCTAAATACTAAACACAAAAAAATAAAAGTGGCATTCCACCTACATTGCATGACTAACAGAGACAGTAAATTTTGGCGCATTGCAAAATCACCTCGTACAACAACCTTAGCAATAATATGAAACATCAATTACACAAAAATGTATCAAACAAATCAAATGAAATATTTATAGCTATTCTCACAAAAAGACAATTAGGTTTGGTCTGTGCACGCTCTACACGTTGACAATTAGATACGCAGGTTCTATTCCAAATGACCGAGGCATATTCAAGTTGAGGAATACAAAGCGCCATAAGAAGTTTTAAGAACGATGATGATGATAATGGTTGGTGTTTATTGGCGCAAGGCCGACGAGGGCAAAGAGCGCCAGAGAAGTTATTTAACGAAAAGAAGTGATTCCCACAAAAGGTAGGTATAAGACGTGTAAACTGGACATAGTAAGATCAATAAAGATAATGGTGATGGCTGGTGTATAGGACCAGATTTGATTATGCATGATAGGAGAATACGTCTAAAAACTTCACTTCTGACAAATACTTAAACACGCGGTTCACAGCAACCAGGGAGTCGTCACCCAGAAACAACGATGGGTGTAGGGGAATGTGTTGTATGTAGAGTTCTCTGAAGTGTTTGTGTCGTGTTGTGCCAAGTGCCTTGCGTTGTATGAGTATGTGGACTACGGATAGGCCCTCCCCACACCTGCTACACAGGGGTCTTGGAGATCCCGTGAGCAGGTGCGAGTGCCTTACACGCGTATGGCCTATCCGTAACCTACCTAAGGCAACTTCAATGTGCCTGTTGTGGGAGTCAGTAGTGTATTGTCCCAAGTGTGGTTTTATTACGTGTAGTTTGTTGTCTGTCTGTTCTCTCCAGTCTGCTTGCCAAGTTTTATGGAGTTGTCTAATGTGTGGCTTGAGGTCTGTGTAAGGTAGTGTTGCCATGTCTACTGTGTTTCGGCGTGCAGCATTGGCGGCCATTTCATCTGCCAATTCATTACCGCCAATGCCAGAGTGGCCTGGCACACAACACACAGTCACCCCAAGGTTGGAGGAATAAGCTACCATAATTGTTTTGAAGACAAGATAATTTACATGGTTGTTTGATGACTTTCGGGATGATAATGCACGGACGACGCTCAGCGAATCTGTATAAATTACGGATGTAGGAATATGATGTTCAACTATGTTACTTACAACCATAAATATGCCATATGCTTCTGCCGTAAAATACTTGTATTAACATTCATTGTTCTACATGCTTCGAAATTGGGACCATGCGCAGCACAAGACACTGCAGTGAACGTTTTAGATGCATCACTGAAGAACTCTGCAGCCCTGTATTTATTCTGCAGATGCATAAAATGCTGCAAAATCCCACTTCTTGGTGTCCTGTTCTTATTGTATTGTACGAAAGACAAGTCACATGCTACAGGACGAAGATGCCATGGTGCTACAAGATCAGTGTGAGGAGATTTGAATGCGTCTAAGAAGGAGACTTCATGAATAGTCGCCTCATCCCTCACTCTCTGCGAGAAGGGAACGGAAATTGATGGGCGGTTTAAAAAGAGTTTAGTTGTGGATGTATCATTAAAAACCGGTTTAAAGGGATGGTTATTCATTGATGAGATTTTGGAGGCATATAGGAGGTCAACATACGTCCGCTGGTACGCTAAGCACCATTGTCGTACTCTGCATAAAAACTGTGGACAGGGAATGGTACAGAATGCCCCCACAAGACAGGCGAAGCCCCAAGTGAAGCACTGGGTCGAGCATTTTAAGTGCTGTTTTTGTGGCTGACCCATACACAACGCTTCCGTAGTCAAACAGTGACCCCACCAACGCGGCATAAAGTCGAGGCAGGAGTGTTTTGTCTGCACCGTACGATAGATGAGACAGGACTTTTAGAATATTCATTGTTTTTAGGCATTTTTGTTTGAGTCGTTTTATGTGGGGTATGAATGTGAGTTTCTCGTCAAACACCACAACCAAAAACTTGTGTTCTCTTTTTACTGGAATCGAGTCACCAAAGACTTTTACGTCGGGATGGGCAGGATGCCCCGCCTTTTTGAGAATACAACGCAGGTACTTTTAGAAAAATTAAGTTTAAATCCAGTTTCATCTGCCCAGCGAGAAAGTTTATTTACCCCAAGCTGGACCTGACGTTTACAAATGGATATGTTACATGATTTCAGAGGTATTTGAAAGTCATCTACATACATCAACAAGGATATGGTTGGCGGCAGTGCCTTTCGGAGAGAGTTCATCTTAACTATAAACAAGGTGCAGCTCAATACGCCACCTTGAGGCACGCCATTCTCATGCACGTGAACGTTTGAAAGTGCCGAACCGACCCTGACACGAAATGTTCGTTCAGACAGGTAACTTGAAAGAGTATTCAGCATGTTACCTGTGGCACCATAGGATTTTAGGTGTTCAAGAATGCCATAACGCCATGCCGTATCATAAGCTTTCTCGATATAAAAATTACGGTCATGCAGTACTGTCTGTGTATAAAGGCATCCTTAATGTAAGATCCCAGTACAAACTAATTGATCGTTGTGGATCGCCCTGCGCGGAAGCCTGCCTGCAGCTCTCGAGAAGACCATTGTACTCAAAAAGTACACGAGCCTATGGTTTATCATCTTCTCGAGAGCTTGCACAGGCAGCTTGTCAAGCAATGGGCCGGTAACTGAAGGAGAGGAAGAATCCTTCCCTCTTTTAGGAAAGCCACTACTGTGGCCCCCCTCCAAGAGCGAGGAATTTGCCCGAAAGCCAAATCTAGTATATAGGTGGAGGAGTGTTAGAAGCGTGTCTGAGTGAGGTGCTGTATGATTGTATATGTGATGTTGTCTGGCCTGGAGCTGAGGGTTGTACAATTGCTCAGAGCGGTCCTCAGCTCATGAAGTGAAAACTCCGCGTTATAAGAGGAGGTTGACTTATCATTATCACGTCAAGACTTCTTTTCAGCCACTTGTTTGTGTTTCATGAAAGTGGTAGTGTAGTGTGCTGAACTGGACACGTGTTGGAAGTGTTGTGCGAGTGTGTCAGCCTGGTCTTCCAGAGTGTCCCCTGCTGTACTGACCAGGGCCAGGCTGTGTGTCTGTTGTCCTTTGAGTTTGCGTATACGTGTCTATACTTTCCGTGTGTCTGGGTGGGAGTTTATTGATGTTATAATTGTACGCCAACTCTCTCGTTTAGCCTCACGGCGCACGCGTTTTCCTAATGCCTTGGCCCGTTTGAACAAGAGAAGGTTTCCCGACGTGGGGTACTGACGAAGGATACCCCACGCCTTGTTCTGGGCCTCTCGCGCCCGCCTACAGTCCTCATTCCACCACGGCCTCCGCTGGTTGCGCGGGGCACCAGAGGCGTGGGGAATGGACTGTCGGCGGCGTCGAGGATGTGCGCCGTGAGGAGTTGGGTGGCTTCTTCAACGTGTAGGTGTCCTATGGATGTGTGGTGTAGTTTGGATGTCTCTGTAAATGTATTCCACTTAGTTCGTGCTTCATTGAAGCTATTATGAGAAGATGGACTGCATGGGCCTTTACCTATGTATGTGAGTGAGGCGGGGAAGTGGTCACTACCGTATGGGTCGGTGCCCACACCCCACTCGAGGAGAGGAAAGAGAACTGCGGAGCCAATCGCCAAGTCAAGACATGAGTATGTGTTGTGTCCTATGTTATGGTATGTAGGCTGTTTATTGTTGAAAAGGCTGCTCCTGAAGATGTAATAATTTCTCTATAAGGCGACCTCGAGCATGCGTGCGAGAAGAGCCCCAAAGAGTGTTGTGAGCATTAAGGTCGCCTGTCAGGATGTATGGTTCGGGAACCTGGTCAACCAGCGCCTCGAAGTCAGAGCTTAAAAGTGAAACATCAGGAGGAATGTATATGGAGCATACCGTTATCAATCTATTAAAAGTTATTGTTCGAATTGCCACAGCCTCAACGACAGTGTTCAGAGTGACAGGGTGGCATGCTAAAGATTTCCGAGCAATTATGGCCACACCCCCAGAAGAGTGCGTGCAGCCATCCCTGTCCTTTCTGTATATCAAGTAACTGTTCAAGAAATTTGTGTTCTTGGAATTCAAGTGTGTTTCCTGAACACACATTACACTTGGCTGATTGGCTTGCAGAATCTCATACACGTCGTCAAGATTATTCAGAAGGCCTCTGCAGTTCCATTGAACAATATTTTCTCTTCCCATTATGATGTGTTCGGAGCTACTGGAGTGTGACTATTTATGTAGGGTCTTTCGGGGCTTGGACTCTTGGAAGGGGTTTTCTGGCCTTCTCTACTGACCTGGACGTCGCAGCCCGTTCCTTCCGCTGGGATGAAAGCCGGAAGGGCTCGACGCCCATGTCGTCATCTGAAGACAAGGGGGTGCCCAGCAGACTGGGCACCCTTGACTTGGTATCCTTTGGGGTGTTCTTTGCCTGCGCTACGGGCGGGGCAGGCAGTGGAGCTAGGATGGGCGCTGCTGTGGGCCCTCCCGTCTCCATCTCCCTGCCCTCAGGTGTCCCTAGGGCAGGTGAAGAGGAAACAGTGAGAGCGGCAGAGCTCCCAGCGGCGATCCCAATCGCCACATTTGCTGGAGTCGCCACACTGGGCGAGTCCTGACACCGCTTGACTACCGAAGACAGTCCGGCAAGAGACGGGGCCCCCGCAGCCGCTACAGGAGTTGTAGAGGCAGCAGGTGGCTGCTCAGCTGAGGGCTGGGACAGCAACACATCAGCAGCAAGGCTGCACTGTGTCGCTGTGATGACCAAACGCCGCCCCAGCCCCCCGCGGGCAGCGTCTGCATAAGATGTGGCCGAAAGCAGCTTGTGCTTTTGGCGTGCCTCAGCAAAGGTGATGTTTTCTGTTACTTTAATTTGTAGAATTTGTTTTTATGCTTTGAACTTTGGGCAGATTCGCGAATAAGCAGCGTTTGGGCCACTGCAATTCGGGCACTTCACTGTGCTGTTTCGACAGTCATCCGACGAATGGTCAGACTCTGAACATTTAGGACAAGTCAGCTTTCCTCGACATGATAGAGTTCCGTGGCCGTAGCGTTGGCATTTAAAGCATCGCCTGGTATTAGGGACATATGGTCGTACATCGCAGCTTAGGAAGCCCACTTTGACCTTTTCGGGTGGGGTTGTGAAATCAAATGTTAGGACAAGATGCTTTGTTGGGATTTCTTCATTTGCTCTACGGATTACAATTCGGTTGACAGAGGTCACTCCTTGAGGTTGAAGCGCCTGAAGAAGTTCCACCTCTGTCTCAGACTGTAATTCCTTTTCTGAGATTACACCTTGAGAGGAGTTGAGAGTTCTATGTGGAATCACAGTAACAGCCACGTCAGCCAACGTGGTCTGTTTCAGGAGGTTTTCGTTTTGATTTTTTCGTTTTACTTGAACAAGTAGGTCACCGGATGAAAGCTTCTTAGCATCATAGTCTGAGCCGACAACAGACTCAATGCATTTGGCCAAAAGAATGACTGACTTCTTGCCAACTGGGGTGTCCCCTGTGGAATGAACTACAAGATGCTTATAGAAATATTCTGTCTTCTCTTTAGCAAGTACTTCAGTGCGGCCCCTTTTGGGAGGCCGATCATTGGAGGGGGGGGGGTGAGAAAATATCGTACAGTATGTATAAAAGCAGAGAGACGGGGGTACTTTCTCCATTGACGTTACCCTGGTAGTCACAGAGGTCCCGGAGCTCCCTGCCTGGTAGACAGGCAGGGAACCCATCGGCCGAAGCTTGACCAAGGCTACGATGGCCACCGTTAGAGATTTCTACCCTTCACCTTAAAAACACATCACCACGGTAGGTCACAGCTTATGTTGGGGGGCTCGGGGTCCGCGGTATCGCCAGTACCGTCAACATGAATACTCAAGGTGCCCCGTGCGGGGAAGTTTTAAGAACAAACGACGAGACTGGAAGTCTCGTGAAAACCTGCATACAGCACCAAGTGAGCGTAGCACCAGCCGAGTGAGTTGAGTCACAGGAGGCGAGAAAATTAGGGCACTGTCCAAGGATAGCCCGAGGTGTTTGATCTGGTCGACTCTAGAAAGTAATTCGTCTTCAATACGGTAGCAAAAAAAGGGGGTTAGTTTTTCGAGTATAAAACATGACCTTTGTTTCTGCAGGATTGAGATTTATTCTATTATCTAAGCAGCATTTAGCAACTGAGAATATATCTTGCTGCAGGGCAACACAGTCATTGATTAACTATGATATTTTGATGTCGCCAGCGTAGGGAAGAAAATACTTTTTGATTGTGGCTGACACATTGTTTTCAAAAATGGAGAACAAGACAGGGCCCAACACAAAAACTTGGGGCACACCGCTTGTTGATGTATACATAGACGACGTCTGCACATTACCACTAAAGAAACTGACCCAATTGCCTAGAAAGCTACCCAGTAAAGCCACAGATGGTGTATCGATTCGCGAGTACAAACGCGTATCAAGTAACAACGCGTGGCATATTAGATCAAATGCTCTCGTGACATCACTTTTGACAACGTCCAATAGGCTTCACAAAGAAAAGTCCAGCGGAGGCCTGCTCCAGGAAGCAGCTGAGATTAGTTGTTTTTGACCTTCGTCACGTAAACCATGCTCTTTACTATTAAGAAACTGCTGTACAGAACTTGAGAATACCTTGTGCAGTGCTCCTTCAAAAAGCTTGGAAGCGGCACAAAAAAGAGAAACTGCTCTATAGTTTTTGCATCAGAATGGGTACCTGACTTGAAAATGGAGCGCACTCATAAAATTTTCCACTTACTAGGAATCATGTTTGTTTGTAGACAGTGATTGAATATCGCCGTTAAAACAGAAACGGATTTGTACTGACTGTTTTTTAAAGAGCAGGAAGTATTCCTTGAGGGTCACACGACCGCGATGATTTCATACGCCTTATACTCTGAAGCCCCAATTTCTGGGCCATTCGTACTAAGCTAAAACCTTGTACATTATGTAACATTACGTTTATTTCACTGTAATCGCGCTGGCCCAATGTAGAAATAAATTGCTGCGCAAAATGGTTGGTGACATTACAACTCTCTTGCCAAGAGGAGTCAACAAGAAGGATTTGCTCTGGTGTGTTATTGTTAGAGAATCTAGTAATAATAATAATAATAATAATAATATTCAATCAATCAATCAAGCATTCTTGTATAATTATTGTGCCCAGGAACGGCCGCAAGGCCTTGGTGCTGGCAAACAGATGGATACAAGTGAAAAAATGGGAAACAGGTAAAAGGAAAGAACACTTTGACAACGTATACGATAAAAGAGAAAAATAACGTTTACAATGTATATTACAAAGTATATCACACAAACTACTACAAAACGTAGTTAGCGTATACATTACTGTGATGAGATGGAGCGCAGCGGGGGTATGCACATCGAAGGTGGCTTTGACAATGATGACTTTAACGGCCTAACTTAGACAATTGCCCTCTGTGGGTATGCGGCAGAAGATGAGGAAGCGGAGATCGTGGCTAGAAGAAAATAGCTTCCAAAATTTTCTAACTTTTCCTCGAATCATCCACCTAAGCAGTTATCTCATCCGAATTAGCGACTGATGTTTGGCCGATCCCCTGATTGGGTATGCGCCATTATAGTGAAGGAACAACCACAACAACAACAACAAGGCTGGTGACGATACAGGGTTATTCGTAGCAGCAATAATTGCTAGGGCTACCCGGAAGGTGCGGTAGCTGTCGTGTAACGAGGCTGTCGTTAATGACGCCCGTAGACCGAGCCGGGCTGGAGTGCCAGCCATTCGTCGACCGCGCATTAAATTACCGGCTTCGACTGGGCAGCCTTGGCGTCGTCGACCGTGCATTATATAGCCGGCTTCGACTGTGTGACGTCATGTTCCCTCTGTGCCGATCTACCGACGCCGCGGAGTACCGAAACTAACTGGCCAACGCCTCAGCCGTGAGTGTGCCCTACGAAGTGCGACGCTTAATCTGTAACGGCCAAGTTTCTAGACTGTGAACTGTTAATCTTTTGTCGCCGTCGCCCTAACTTAGTGCCTTTAGGAGAGAGTTTTAACCCGTTCTGCTCGTCCCTGCATTGTCGTACTTCTTAATTCGTCCGGATAAATGTTCGTGCCCGTCATCATAAAAATCTCAAGCCCCTGTCTCATTTGTGCGACGCGAATCCCGAGGTCTTAGCCACCAATACCATCACAACTACATGCAATGAACACAAACAAAACTTACAAATACAACATAATTCCTAATTACATGGTACAGATAAAACACAACATCTGCACACTACAGATAATCATGTAACATTATAACAGCAATCCATAAAGTGGAAAACAACAAAAAAGTCATAAAAAACCATACCATACTTATAGTAACGCAAGGAGGTAAAAAGAAGTTACTATAACCAGAACAAGATCCATTCAGTATGAGGGAGCAAATAACTATTCTATATATATCCAAGTAAGAGAATAGGAGGGAGCATATTAGCGAATAAAAATTCTGCAAGTGTCTGAACTGAACTGATTGAGGGAGCTGTTAAAAATATCTACGGCTGCAAAGTAGAAGTTACACGTGCCCTCGAGCCTGAACAGCGGGCAATGTCGGTTACACGAGCTGAGAGTACGAAAAGGATGGCATTTTCTTTTGGTTTTAAAAGCCACTGTTAACTGGAGCTCAGAAAGAAGTTCCGCACTGCTAATTTCTTCATGGATGAGCTTAAAAAGAGATAAGAGGTCAGCTGTAATGCGCCTAGACTTTAGACCATGCAGCAGTTGCAAGTATCGTGGTCCGTAGTCAACGCGGTTATACTCGCGAGGGAAGCGATGTTTAAGTATGGACAGCAGCTTATGCTGCACTTTATCAATTGCCCCGCTTTTAGATTTGCATGTGCAATTCAGACAACATAGGCCTATTCCAGCACGGGACGGCAGACAGTTGAGTAGAGTTTCAGAAAGGACTTTGCACTATGGAATTGTCTAGACATCTGGCAGATTATGCCCAAGCGGTGGAGATCTCGCTGTTTGATGGATCTAACGTGCGGTGTAAAGGTCAGCTGGTTTTCAAAGAGCACGCCAAGATCAGTTGTCGTCGATATTCGAGGCAAAGTAACATGATGAACTGAGTAGTGATAAAACAGGCAGTCTCTTTTACGCGTTTACGAGAAAACTTTGGTTTTCGCTGCGCTCACTTTCAGTTCGACCTCTTTACGTCTGAATGTAAATGCATCCACGTCTCTTTGCAAATTCCGGCAGTCTCTATGACACAAAACTTCCATAAAATCTTTTTGTCATAAGCACAAAGTAAAAAAGAAGAATGCTCTATAGCAGCGGAAGCATCATTGACAAAGAAAGGAAACAAAAGAGGGCCTAGAACAGAACCATGTGGCACGCCACTTGAAACGCAGTAACGATAGGATTGCTGGACGTTAACATTTATGTAGCAGCTCCACCCACGCAAGTAACTAATTAGGAGGTCAAGAATCGATGTATATAGGTAGAGGAGTGACAGTTTTTAAATTTAAAAATGGGTCACTGACCACATCAAAAGGGTTGCTCAGATCAAAGTAAACAGTATCGAGCTGCCACCAATGATGAACCGTTTCGGATGCTCGTTGCGTGAAAGAAACGAGGATTGTGGTTGAGGACCATCCGAACATAAACCTGTGCTTTGCGGTAATTAATATGACCTTAACACTGGAAGTTAAAACATCGTGCAACACAGTCTCAAAAAGCTTAGACGCCGCAGACAGAAGTGAAATAGACCGATAATGTCTACCACTATCTTTGGCACCAGTTGTTAAGACAGGGACCAAGCGTGCTAACTTCCAGGCTGCTGGAAAAGTATCAGATTGAATTGAAATAATAAATATAGCGGTTAGTATAGGAATCAGAAGCTCCCCACAGGTTTTTAATATTTTGGGAGCAATGCCGTCACGGCCTAAGAAAAATGAGAGTTTGAGGTGCTTCAGGGCTTTTTGAACTTCGTCTTCACTGATTCTGGGAACGCAGAATTTAAACGACGCAGAGGAAGAGTTGGACAAAATCTTAACTTCATCCTTTGGAAATACAGAGCTGAAATTATCCGCAAAGGCATTAGCAACATCTTCAATCGGGTTTCCATTGTCGTCTAGGATGTTAACTATTTCGGCAACCTTGCCAGCAGATCGAGAGTGAACATACTGCCAGAAAGGTTTCTGGTTGCGCGTAGCGCTGATTTCTACCTTGGCTATGTACTCTGACCGATCGCGATCATAACGCTCTTTACACAGGGCTCTGAAATACTTAAGCTCCTTTTTGCAAGCTTCAGATTGTGTCCCGCGAATTTTCTTGTGAGCAGGGGCTTTACATTTTAAAGCCTTTCTCAGTTCCGCAGAAAACCAGTTCGGTAATTTATATTTCTTTTGTGACAATCTTGGTATAAACATGTGCATTCCTTGCTGAATAATTGTAGAAATTTTCTCGACTTGGTCATCAACAGAAAGAAGTTTGACGAGGAGAGACCAGTCAGTGTAACACAAGTAGTTGTAAAAAGCAACGTAATCTCCAGCAGCATAATTGTACATCGGATGTGCAGAATGGCTGGAGCATCTCGATTGCCCCGACACATTGGGCAGTGACATATCAATTACAGGATGGAGTTTGTCGGGACGGACCAACGAGGTATCCAAACAAGAAATGGTAAGGCCCGCCTGGTTGGAAAAGCAAACGTCTCTAACATTACCACAAAAGTTTTTACTCCTATTGCTTTCTTCCAAACCACTGAAAGAAATAAAGTTTAATAGACAGTAGCCCTTCTGGGAAATCTAATGATGATCGTGTCTGACAGTGCGATTATCCCAGTCTATGCCAGGCTAAGCTGCTTTAATGATGGGACACTGCGCTAAAATTCCGCGTATTTAACGAATGGACGTATATAAAAGGTGGAAATTAGGATACTATTTTTTTTACCTCCGAGAACATCCACTGACACTGATTCTGCAGCAGTTTCAAGGTGTGAGCGATGACGGAAGTTCAACGACTTGTCCACTGCAATGAGCACTCCACCACCGCAATTATAAAAAGTGGGGCCGGTACGGTCACTTCAAAAAAGAACATATTTATAGGTAAACTTTTCGCTAGACAGAATTTCTCAGGATAGCCAAGTTTTGGTAAGGACGAATACATTATATGGGGATGAAGCTATCGAGAAAAACTCAGCAGATTTGCTCCTCGGACCACAGACGTAATAATAATATCAATAACAAATATATTATTATTATAATATTATAAATCAATCAATCAACCTTTATTTTTGGTGCCCAAGAACAACCCTAAGGTCTTGGTGCTGGCACACAATATACAACACATTATTAAAAGAAACGTAAGAAAGCACGGCACAACAAACAAAATCTCCGATATGACAGAAAAGCAAAAAAACAGCGTTGCAAGCTAAGGCAGTCGGCCAGCGAAACTTTCAAGGCACTTCAAAAAAGGAAATATACAATGAACTTTACAGTGCACATAATGGAGACAGAGTGTAAATATAAAACGATTTTCGTTTCTTAAAAGTTACACTGCAATAAAGTATTACCCTAAAACGAGCAATGCCTTTGCGATGTCCCATCTTGTCGAGACACACAGAAAACGGAGCAACAAGTTTGACAGAACAATAGCGAAAGCAACAATGGCAGAAGTATTGACAAACAAATCGCAGAGATAGTAAAAATGATGAATGAAACAACCAAATAATTGTTTATTATTGTGTCAAGGAACGATATGCTGGTGTGGAAAGAAAAGTGCATACATCACAAAAATATAGACAATAGCATGGTATAGTCTCAATGAGAATGAGACACTTTCAGATACACACACGCCGACACACACACATGACCCGAGCACATATGCAAACAAGGTATTGCAGTCACTGCACAGCAATAAGACACTGCTGACTGCTATGGAGACTACAAGTGTAATACAACAAGGCATGATTAAAACTCTGTACACTGAAACATGTAAACTGGAAAAAGATATTAGCTAAAGATCACGCCACAATGAAGGCATAAAACTTCTTTACACAATGGAATGTCGAAACAATTAGCATACATACATAGTTAACCAACCCCAGCAGCATAAAGTGTGTGAATAGACGTTACATACTAGGGCAAGCACACTACTACTGGTTTCTCAAGCGACGCAGTTTCTTACGAAAAGCTAGAAAGGGACGATGGAATACATCGAAACTTTCATGGTGGATATTGTATAGGTGCTGAATGCGTCCAATGGGACTCTTGACACGGGCAGAGATATGAAATGATCTAGGTGCCCTGGTGTTGCCTGTCGGGGTTCTCAAATGTATGGCGCCCAAAACTCTGTACCATCAATGAGGCTGTGGACCAGTTTCTACAAGAATAAAAGGTCAGCCTTGGCCCTCCGACTGTGTAATGGGTTCATTACAAGCAAGCTGGCGTCATCGACACCAGGATCATCTTTAGCCTTCGCAGAAACGTACCTATGCATTAGTATTGAGAGAAATTTATTTTGCACTCTCTCAATGGCCGCCGCGCTGGACCGACATGTTGCATTCCAGACCACAGATGCGTATTCCAGTAGAGGGCTACACATTGAGGTATAGAGCTGAAGAAATGAGTCTGGACCGTCGAATTCAACGGAAACACGACATGTTGCACGTAGTGTTCGCAAAGCACGACGGGTAATCTCATTTGAATGGGCTGTAAATGTGAGCTTAGAGTCAAACAAAACTCCGAAGTCTCTGATTTGGCATACCCGATTCAGATCTTCTTCACTTATGCGATAGGTTATATTTATATTATCTGTTTTACGGGTAAACGACACCACTTTTGTTTTTGCGCTGTTGAGTATCAACTTATTTCTATTGCACCAGTCCGACAACGCGGCGATATCACATTGCAGTTGTGCATAGTCTGAGATGTTGGCAATCACTTCGAATAATTTTATATCGTCTGCGTATAACAAGAACGATGAATACTGAATCGCTGTCAAAACCTCGCTGACAAACACTAAAAACAAATGAGGACCAAGGACAGACCCCTGAGGCACCCCGCTGGTGGCTGAGTACGTTCCGGAGTGTTGCCCGTTACAGTGAACGTAGGAGTGACGACTGGTAAGACAGTCACGAAGCAGATCCAGCAACAGATCAGGAATGTCAAGGAGGAAGAGTTTGCTACACAACAATTAATTGGATACCACATCAAACGCCTTGCTAAGGTCACAGTATACCACGTCAAGTTGGTCTCGGGCTTCCACTGCCTTTGACGCATGTTCAATAAAAGAAACTAAGTTTGTAGTGGTCGAGCGGCTACGTATAAAACCATGTTTATTTCGACTAATTTCCTATCTTACTCTGGATGTACTGAGGGAATGAATTATAGATTCAAATATTTTAAAAGCACGGCACAGGAAAGAAAACGGTTTATAATATTTTGCATCTGTTTTTTCCCTAATTTGTGTGCAGGTACAACTTTATAAATTTTCCAGCTGTTCCAGTACTAATACAGTTGTTAAACACGCATACAAGCATTGGAGCAAGTACAGGACTGAAAGCCTTGAGTAGAGCCATGGGAATGCCATCTGGGCCACACGTTACGAGGGCTTCGCGTCCCGTAGGCTTTTCATCACGCTTTCCTCGCCTACAAATGCCGTGCTTGGTGCCATACCACAACAATTGGAGATGGGAACGTCGCAGGTATTCCTATACACCGTTTTAAACGGCTGAGCGAACGCGGCAGGGACGTCATCGATGATTACTCCATCGGAGTAAAGAAGAATAATGCATTCAACGTTATGCTGGGGTGATCTACTGGGGACATATTTGCCTAAATCTTTGGGGTTCCTTTTAAGATTGCTTTCTATGGACGTAATGTATGCAGCCCGATCACGATCATACAGTTTTTCGCAAAGTGACCGGTATTCTTTAAACTCTAACTTCAATTTTGTCTCACCACAATTTTGAGCTTTCCTGTGGGCATGCTCTTTGCCTTTTAGTGCCGACCGGAGTTCACTCGAGAACCAGAAAGAATACTTTGAAGATTTAGATTTCTTTATTTGTATATATCTGCGCATACCTTCTTGAAGTACTTTGGTTATTTCGCTGGCCTGAAAATTTGGGTCATTTGACGGGAGGATTGCCGACCAATCAAAATTCGACAAGTACTGGTAAAAACTAATGTAGTTACCTGCAGCAAACTTATAGCGGGGGAGTTCGGAAACACGCGGCTTGACCTTTTCCACATCACTATGAATTGGTAGTTCTTTAGATAAGGGTGGATGGTAATTGTCCGGTGTAACCAAACCAGTAGGGCATTGTTGGCACTGATGTTTTCGATGTTTGAAAAACAAAGGTTAAGTAAGCTCCCGGCAGAGTTCAGAACGTGGTTGTACTGTTCAAGACCAGTAAATGAAATAAAGTCCAGTAAGGCTAAGGCCTTTTGAAGAACGTAGGTATTGTAATGAGAAATACTGATGTCACCCCATTCTATTCCCGGCGAGTTAAAGTCACCGAGAATCATGATACGGTGTCTAGGATGAGAGGAAATTACATTTTCAATCGATGTCAAACAATTTTGAAAAGAAACCGAGGTATGTTAGGAGCTAAGTAAAATGCACCAAGCAGGACGCGTTCCCCAACTATGCAACACAATTGAACCCAGACAGACTTATCCTCTGTCTCCAGGTCTAAGCGCTTCACGCATCTGAATGAGCTATTGACAGCTATCAAAGCTCCCCCTCCCGTGCGTTTGGCACGGTGACTGCGGAACACGTTGTAATAAGGCGGAAAATAATCTTTAGACGAGATACTTGGTAAGAGCCAGGTCTCCGTAAGAAACACTACAGAAAAAATTGAGGAAGATGCATTACAAAAAAACTCGTTAGCTTTATTCCTTTGACCACGGACATTTTGATACAAAACGTAAGGT
This sequence comes from Haemaphysalis longicornis, assembly GCA_013339765.2. Taxonomy (NCBI): domain Eukaryota; kingdom Metazoa; phylum Arthropoda; class Arachnida; order Ixodida; family Ixodidae; genus Haemaphysalis; species Haemaphysalis longicornis. The sequence goes on along the minus strand of CM023448.1, from coordinate 46,298,126 downwards.
ACCTATTCATGACTGACCTGTTCATTTTCTAACTCAGATGCGTGCACGTGACGATCATGAAGAAGTCCCTGGAAAGGTTTAAAGAGGCAGTTTGTTGGCCATAGGCCCGGGTCCTGCAGCTTCCGAAAGGTTTCGTCGTCTACTGCAACAGAAAACCATGCATGGCATTCGTACTTGGTTTTCAGTCGTTTGCACGCTAACTGTGCGATGGCCACGATGGAAACATATGCCGACTCCTGGGCAGACGATGTTTCAGGAGCCAGCTTTGTCACGAACAGCGCCTTCGATCGCCGATGTTGACTGGCGAAAGACAACGTTGTAGTTGTTGCCAGTCCAAAGCACGCAGGTGATCGTTCCTTCGTTGGACGGCGAGTGCCTGTTGCCTGTAGACGTGGTGGGCTCTCATCAGTGGTGGACGATTATGAAGGCGTGTTCGAGGCAGCAGTTCCGGGCGCTTTCGGCTGCACTGGCCCCTTGGGCCGGCATACAGACGGCGAGAGCACCGGAAGCGGCGACGATTTGTTGCCGGGCGGGGAAGCACAGACGGATGACTTCATCGACGCCACCGCACCTCCAGATCCCGGCTGCGCAGACCACACAGGCCTACTAATAGTGGCCGCCTGAGTAGGAAACGACATCGATTCAAGCGTTGACGCGTCAGCTCGTTGCGAAGCGTATGTACTTCCAGCCGCAGCGATTTAACAGCAGCTGCGTGTGCATCTGCGTTCGCCGCCGCCTCCCTGCGCATTCGTTCATTCTACTCCTTCCGTTATGAAACCTGATTTGTCAGACAGGACATTCCCTCGAGTGCGCGAACAAGCAGGCTGCGTAGGGGAACCTGCTCAAGGTGGGCCGGTTCCTTAGGAGGGGCGGCCGCTGCCGTCATCACCACCGGCGGGGTACGGGAATGCACCTATGCTGCTTCGGCTCTGTCGGTCAAGCCCAAGTCCCGGGTAAGCCTCGACGAAGCGGCCGCACACTCCCACTTATTGCTGGTAAACTGCCGCTCTCCACACTTCAGCATGTTGAGCTCATCGTCCGGCCAGGTGACACACTTCACATGAACACGTTTCCGACAGTCAGCACAGCGAAGAAACTTTTGTTTGCCGTAGAAATACTACGAGCAAAGGGAACATGCATCCGTACTCGTCGCCATCTTGAAAATATTAATATTAATTGTAATATTTTAAAAATATTCAAACAATCAATCAATCAATCAATCAATAGTTTATTAACGGGCCCAGGAACAGCCGGAGGGCCTTTCTGCTGGCGCACAAACAAAAAAAAGAAAAAAAACAGGCAACGTAAGATGCCCACACCTCACAAGTAATGCAATTAAAACACATCGATACTGACATACACACACGCATACAAAAATTACACACTTCCGTACACCAGAATATACATGCAGCCACAGAAAACACAAACCCACATATAGACACAAAAACAAGTACAGTGCCGTGCAGTAAGGCAATTGACATCACGCCGCTGGTCATCATACACAAATAATTTCAAAAAACTACATAAATGATAACAAAGTTCAGTTGCACGGAAAAGGAGTGAATCAAGATAGCTTACATGTAAGAAAAAGAGCACGGAAGGAATGTACATGTAGAGAAAACCAGACATGAAATAAGGGGAGTATACAAAAAAGAAAATCTTGTGTTGTCATCACTTCATTCTCAAGTGACCGCGTGTGGTCAAGGGACAAAAAAGGTATTTTACATGACAAGCTCACAGATATGTTTGCGGAACTGTGCCGACGAATTACTAAATATATCTAAATATTTGTTGTACTGATTGTACAGCCGGTAAAACGCTTGTCTATAACAGCTATTTCAACTTCGACCAGCTACATCCGAAAACTGCCGAAACATACTCGTTCCAAACATGTCGGAGGCAAAAGCGAAGGGCTAAGACTTCAGAATTCCGCAGTAGTTTTATTCAAATCCCGCTTCGGCGTGGCAGGATAGGGCTGAGAGTACGAACGCTGTGTTATAGACAAGCCTTTTACCGGCTTACATATACTGGAGGCAAAAAATGGTGCACAAGCCACGCAGACAGCTCGAATTAATAAATGTGTCGTGTTTTCTAGGGGATTTTTGTGGCACATGGTGTGTAACATAATGCAGCATTTCACCACAAGACACCGTGCCATGAATGATTTTGAACAGGAAAAAAAGATGAGCCTGAATACATCTGGAGTTAAGCACTCTAGCATAGTTACAGAGAATGACCCAAAGTGTTAGGACTAGCAAAGGGATGATTGAAGATAGAGATAAACTTTTCTGTACTCTTCAATATGCATACATTGTGTTTTGCATGCGCTATTCTATACCGCAGACGAATACTCAAGCTGCGGACAGCAAATATTCGTGTACAGCTTGAGCAAACAGCCCGGCTCCTTAACTTCTTTCATAGGCGACATATAACACCAAGAAATGGGAGGGCCCGCCGAGTGACCTCCCGGATGTGTGTGGAGAAGCTCTTTTTACTGTCGGAATTAACACCAATATCCTTAACCTCCCCAACATGTGGTAGTGCTTCACCGGTTATGTTATAGGAGAACAATATGTTGTCAGATTTTCTAGTGTAGGTCATTACCTTTTTTTGTGATGCATTGATGAGTTTGTTGCGTAAGCACCAATCTGAAAAAGGACTGATCACTCGCTGTAGAGCGGAACAGCTTGTGGTGTTTAAAATAGCCTTAAATATTTTGAAATCATCAGCCTATAGGAGAAAGTGACAATCATGAATTACTGAGGAAACATTTAAAAAACATGAAAAAAGAATTGGCCCCAGAGCAGATCCCTGAGGCACTCCACTTGTGGCCTTGTAGGAGAGGGAAGACGGCCCGTTCGCATGCACGAAGCGTGGCCTATCCGATAAATATTTATATAAAAGGGATATGAGAGATGGTTGTAAATAGAGTTGACACAGCTTTCTAAAAAATACATTATGGCAGGCAACATCAAAAGCCTTGCTCAAATCGAAGTAGACGAAATGGAGTTGTCCTCTTCCCTGCACAGCTTCTGAAACACGCAACATAATATTTACATATTATATACAACATCAATAATCAATCTATATACAATAATATATACAATAACAATATTAATAATAATATAATAATCAATCAGTCAATCAATCAACCTTTATGTTCGGTGCCCAGGAACAACCCTAAGGTCTTGGTGCTGGCACACCATATACAAAACACTAATAAAATAAACATAGAACAGCACGGCACAACACACAAAATCCTCAATATGACAGAAAAAATAAAGTGAAAATACTTGCAGAAATTGAGATAAAAAGCAAAAAAAAAACAGTGTTGCAAGCTATGGCCTTCGGCCAGCGAAACATTCAAGGAACTTGAGAAAAAACTATATACAACAAAATGCACAGTGCACATGATAGAGACAGAGTGTACATATAAAACGAGAGTTTATATTTTTGAAAAGTCACACTGAAATAAAGTATTATCGTAAAAATAGCGATGCCTTTGCGATGTCCCATCTTGCCGAGACACACAGCAAACAGAGCAACACGTTTTACAGAAAAATAGCGAAAAAACAATGGCAGGAGTTCAGACATAAATGATCAGACTAACAAATCGCAGATATAATAAAAATGACTAATGAATGAACCAATTTATTGTAATTAGTGTGTCCAGAAACGATGTGCTCCTGCTGAAAGAAAAGTGCATATCTCAGAAAAATATACAACATAGCATCGTTTAGTCTGAACGAGAATGAGACACTTTGAGATGCAGACACGCCAACACACGCAGATGATTCGCGCACATATGCAAGCAAGGCAAGTGTAAGACAACAAGACATGATTATAACTCTGTAGACTGAAACTTGTAAACATGAAAAAGATATTAGCTAAAAATCACGCCACAATGAAGGCATAAAACTTACATACACAAGTGAATCATCGAAACAATTAGCTTACATACATAGATAAACCTAACCCCAGCAGCATAAAGTGTGCAAGTTGAAGTTAGATACTAGCGCAAGCAAACAACTCCTGGTTTCTCAAGATACGTAGTTTCTTACGAAAAGCTTGAAAGAAATAATGGAATACGTCCAAACGTTCTGCGTGCATATTGTATAGGTGCTGAATGCGTCCCACGGGACTGTTGACACGGGCGGGGACATGAAACAGTCTAGGTGCCCTGGTGTTGCCTGACGGGTTTCTCAAATGTATTGCACCCAACCACTCTGTACAATCAATGAGGCTGTGGACCAGTTTGTAACAGAATAAAAAGGATAGCCTTGGCCCTCCGGCTGTGTTGTGGGTCCATTACAAGCAAGCTGCGGCATCAACACCAGGATAATCTTTAGCCTTCGCAGTAGCGTACCTATGTTTTAGAATTGAGAGAAATTTAGTTTGCACTCTCTCAGTGACCGCCGCGTTGGACTGACACGTTGCATTCCAGACCACGGAAGCGTACTCCAATACAGGGTGACACATTGAGGTATAGAGCTGTAGAAATGTGTCTGGATAGTTGTATTCTCTGAAGACACGACATATTGCACCTAGTGTTCGCAAAGCACGATGGGTAATCTCATTAGAATGGGCTGTAAATGTGAGCTTAGAGTCAAACAAAGCTCCGAAGTCTCTCATTTGGCATGCCCGATTCAGATCTTCTTCACTTATACGATAGGTGAAATTGATATCATCTGTTTTATGGGTATACGACACCACTTTGGTTTTTGCACTGTTAAGTATCAACTTACTTCGGTTGCACCAGTCCGAAAAAGCGGCGATATCACATTGCAGTTGTGCACAGTCTGAGACGTTCCCAATCACTTTGAAAATTAATATCGTCTGCGTATAGCAAGAACGATCAGTATTGAATGGCTGTCGAAACATCGTTGACAAGGATTGAAAACAAAAGAGCTCCATGGACAGAGCCTTGAGGCACCGTGCTGGTGGCTGAGTGCGTTCCGTAGTGTAGTCCATTACAGTGAACGTAGCAGTGACGACAGGTAAGGCAGTCATGCAGCAGATCTACTAACGGATCAGGAATGTCATAGTGGGAAAGTTTTTTACACAACAATGAATGGGAAACCACATCGAACGCCTTGCTAAGGTCACAGTATACCACGTCAAGTTGGCGTCGGTCTTCCTCCGACTTAGAGCGGCCACGTATTAAAGCATGTTCATTTGGAATGATTTCATATCTTACTCTGGATGTAATGAGGGAATGAATCAGAGATTCAAAAATTTCAGAAGCACGGCACAGGAGGGAAATCGCTCTATAGTTTTTTTGCATTTGTTTTTGACCCGGATTTGTGTACAGGTACAACTTTAGCAATTTTCCAACAATTAGTAAACGTGCCAGTACTAATACAGTGGTTCAACAAACGTACAAGCACTGGGAAAGCCATGGGAATGCCATCTGGGCCACAGGCTAGCGAGGTCTTCGCGTAGCGTAGGCTTTTCATCATGATTTCCTCCCCTACAAATGCTGTGCACGGTGCCGTACCGCGTCAATTGGACATCGGAGCTGACGGAACGTCGCAGGTATCTCTATACAACGTTTTAAACTGCTGACTGAACGCAGCAGGGACGTCATCAATGATTACTGAATTGGAGTTGAGAAGATTAATGCATTCAGTGTTATGCTGGGGTGACCTACTGCTCATAAATTTTCATAAATCTTTGAGGCTCCTTTTAAGATTGCTTTCTTTGGACGTAATCTATGCAGCCCGATCACGATCATACAGGTTTTAACTGGGTGACCGGTATTCTTTAAACTCTAACTTCCATTTTGTCTGACCACAATTTTGAGCTTTCCTGTGGGCACGCTATTTGCCTTTTAGTGCGTACCGGAGTTCACTCGAGAACCAGAAAGGATACTTCGAAGATTTAGATTTCTTTAGTGGTATATATCTGCGCATACCTTTTTGAAGTACTTTGGTTAATTCGCTGGCCTGAAAATTTTGGTCATTTCATGGGAGGATTGCTGACCAATCAAAGTTCGACAAGTACTGGTAAAAACTGATGTAGTCACCTTCAGCAAAATTATAGCGGAGGAATACATAAAACACGTGTGTTGTCCTTTTGCACATCACTTTGAATAGGTAGTACTATGGATGAGGGTGGATGGTAATTGTCAGGGGTAACTAAAATAGTAGGGTTTATGCTGACACTGAAGTTTTCGATGTTTAAAAAACGAAGGTCAAGTAAGCTCCCAGCAAAGTTCTCAACGTGGTTGCACTGTTCAAGACCAGTAAATGAAATGTAGTCTAGTAAGGCTGAGGCCTTTTGAAGAACGTAGTTATTGTAATGAGATATACTAACGTCACCCAATTCTATTCCCGGCGAGTTAAAGTCAACGAGAATCACGATACGTAGTCTAGGATGAGAGGAAATTACACTTTCAATCGATGCTATACAAGTTTGAAAAGAAACCGGAGCTATGTTAGGAGCTAAGTAAAATGCATCACACAGTACGCGTTCGTCACCGATGCTACACAAGTGAACCCAGAGAGACTCATTCTCTGTCTGCAGGTCTGCGCGCCTCACGCATCAGAATGAGGTATTGACGGCTATGAAAGCTCCCCCTCCCGTGCGTTTCAGGCCAGATGTGGCATGGTCATTGCGGAAAACACTGTAATAAGGCGGAAAATATTCTTTTGACGAGATACTGGGTTTGATCCAGGTATCCGTAAGAACAATCATAGAAAAAATTGACGAAAATACATTACATGAAAACTCGTTTGTTTTGGTCCTTAAACCACGAACATTTTGATACAAAACGTTAAGTGACGTATTCATGAGTGACCTGTTCATTTTCTAACTCAGATGTGTGCAGATGGCGATCATGAAGAATTCCTTGGAAAGGTTTAAAACGGCAGTTTTTCGGCCATAGGCACGGGAGCTGCCGCTTCTGAAAAGCTTCGTCGTCAACTGCAACGTAAAATTAGGCATAGGATTCATACTTCGTTTTCAGCCGTTTGCACAAAAACGTGCGATCGCGAAGGTAGAAACGTATGCCGATACCTGCGAAGACGATGTTTCAGGAGCTAGCTTTGTCACGAACAGCGCCTTTGATCGCCGATGTTGACTGGCAACCGACAACGTTGTACATGTTGCCAGTCCAAAGCACGCTGGTGATCGTTCCTTGGTTCGACGACGAGAGCCTGTTGCATGTAAAAGTGTTGGGCTCTCACCAGTGGTGGACGATTGCGAAGGCTTGTCCGAGGCTGCAGTTCCAGACGCTCTCGGCTGCAATGGCCCCATGGGCCCGCATACAGACGACGAGAGCGCCGAAAGCGGCGACGGTTTGTTGCCGGGCGGGAGAGCGCAGGCGGACGTCTTCGGCGCCTCTACCGCACCAGCAGAACCCCGCTGCGTAGGCCACACAGGCCTACTGGTAGTGGCCGCCAGAGTAGGAATTGTCGTCAATTCACGGCGTTGACGCGTCAGTTCGTTGCGAAGCGCATGCACTTCCTGCCGCTGCGATTTAACAGCAGCTACGTGTGTATCAGCCTTCCCTGCCGCCTCCCTGCGCATCCCTATATTCTCCTCCTTCAGTTGGAACCCTAATTTGTCAGAAAGGAGATTTTCTGGAGTGCACGAACGAGAAGGCTGCACAGGGAAAAGTCAAGCACCTGGAACACACCCCGCTGTATCGCGCCATCATCGTTCGGGTCGATTGGAGTCGGCTCGATCACTTCGATGACGGCGGCGAACGAGAGGAACCGCAGGAAGACGACGTCGATGATTCTGACGGTGAGTTCGAAACGATTCCCGACTACTTTGACGTGAACGATCCTCTGCAGTTGGCGGTTGCGCTCATCGCGGTCTAGAAGACGCATCTCTATAACGAAGTGGAAATGACGGGTGTGGGAAAAGAAAAAAAAATGATTACGCTCACACTCTCCCCTCTCTCTTCGCCATTAATCGCATAACACTCATCGGTGCACCCAATGCATTTCTGCATCCTCACAATCCCCCTCGGGGAGGTGGGGGGGATTTTTTTTTCTTCACTTCACGCACTATTATCATCATCGCCAGTGAAAGTTCGCTTCCCTGCAGTGCTTTTGTGTTTACGCCAGTAAATTTTCCGAACAACGAGAGGTATGCAGCTTCGCTGTAAAACTCACTTTTTAGAAGGCTAAATATGGTGGAATAAGAGCACTCCAAATGGCCAAACGCAGTCTTTCACTGAATTTACGTTTATTTTGCATGCTCGTTCACAGGAAGTGCTCGAAGAGATCACCTTGCTGTCGCTGCCTTGAGCACCACCGGTGAAATGCTGCGGCAGACTTCGGCTATCTTCTCTTGTAAGGCTTCTGGAGTCGTCGTTTCCGTCGTGTACACGCCATCCTTAATGTATCCCCACAAGAAAAAGTCAAGAGGGCTGAGGTCGGGTCATCTTGCCGGCCACAGAACAGGCCCGTTTCTCCCTATCCAGTGCCCTGGGAAAGCCACATCAAGCCATGCTCGCGCTTGACTGCTGCTGTGGGGTGGGGCCCCATCGTGCTGATACCACGTTGCGTCTAGCAGGGCTAGTGACATGTTGCAACAGAGTTCTTCAACCGGCTCTTTTGGGATTTCACTTACATACCTCTTGCCGGTCAGAGTGTTGTTAAAAAACACTGGGCCAATGATGGTGGTGCCGTATATCCTGCACCAAACGTTAAATGACCACTGATATTGGTGGCGGGATCTTCCTAGCCATTGGGGATTTTGTTCACTAAAATAGTGAGCGTTGCGAATATTCACTTGGCAATTTCGAGAAAAGTTCACCTCGTCAGACCAGGGTACTTTGGTGAGAAAGTCAGCATCATGTTCCTCCTGAATCAAAATCCAGTTCGCAAAGTCGAGTCTATTTTTGAGGTCCTTTGGCTCAAAGCATTGGTGCAACTGCACATGATAGGGGTGCAGTCTAGCTGTTTTCAAAATCCTCCAGGCAGTTCAGCTGCACTCAGCCAGCTCTGTGCTCACGCTACGCGTGCTAGCGTGTAGATTCGCCGCCATAAAAGACAAAACATTGGAGCGAACATCATCATTTATGACTAAAGCTCTCTGACTCTTTCTTGGAAGCTGCCGGTTTGCTTCAGCGTCTCGCAGGTGTTGACTATTGTCATCGGGCTCGGTCGCTTACCCGGGTGCCAGCGTCGAAATATTCTTGCAGCCTGCCGTCTCTGTCCGCCTGCAGCTCCTAGGGCCAGGATCATGTCTGCTTTTTCTTCATTGAGAAAAGGCATGACGAAAGTGCTCGCGCTCTCACAGCCGATGCACGATAGTCTGTTTATCGCTGTCTTGAACTGCCACCACCACCGTCCGTCCGTCACTTTACGCAGCGCAAGCGATAATGGTTGCTAGCTTAAATCGAACACCCATAGCTTGCGTCGCCGCCCCGTCGCAATTTAAGCGGCTGCGCACCTATGATCGTTTGTACGCGAAACGCTTGGGAGCACTACGATCCTGACCAGCAAGCGGGCATGTCACGTGGTTTTTTTTTGGTATTTCGCGGGCATAACCAGTAAGCTGACAAACACTAATACTTAATAGATAGAAATAAGGGAACTGCCTATTCGGACGTTTTGCAAACCAATCTGCAACTTTTTAATTTGATTTTTGTTCCTAGCTTTGTTGGTTAAGAAGTTAGCTAATTATTCTTGACTAATTATCTAATTAAGCAAAATGCAAAAAATTGCGTCACATACTACATACAAAAGTGAGAAACAGGCATTTGGTCGCGCCGTCTTAGAGTGCCTAGGCATAATTTAAACTCTGGCTAAAATTAGGTGAAACACCCTGTATATTTTACTGGAGATTGTTGTCCCCGATACGACGACATACCTTGCGCTTACTGTGGGCCAATCTCCACTGTGCAACCGACAGGGTCTGTGGCGGAGGAAGGACTGTCATGTGCCGCATGATGATGGCAGGCGCAAGGCGCTGGGCGAGAGAAGAAGAGGAACGGTCAGCATCGCGAGTGGCTCCCTCTAAGAGAACGCACCGAGACATCGGTCTGCGCGGCCTTGCCCGTCTCTGGTCTCTGCCTCTTTCCAAGCGTCTTGCTGGTCCCCAGCTATAATCCACCTTAGAATATAGATATAATAATATCTATATAGATATATATATATATCATATATTATATATATATCATATATATATCTATATAATATATAGCGAATAAGAAAATGGGAAACGAGGGCTCCGTGAATAAGACAGAAAATAAACGGTTGGCAGTCAGAAACCTCGGAAGCAAAGGGGAGGTTGTGGTGGGTCATAGAAAGAGATGAAGAATTTTTTGAGTCGTTCTGGCAGTCTTGGTGCCAAAGGGAGCTTAAGAGGGCTCAACGCTGGTCGACCACTCTCGACATGTCGTAGACACTCGAGTCACGGCCCGGGGGTTAAAAGAAGGTCCCCTTCACCCCGAGTAGTCCGAGTGGCGCTGGCTTACCACCCCCAAAGTGCAGGAAACACAAATATATCTTAACTTAAATACCCTAGAAAGTGCTGGGGAAACAGCCCCGCCGGTAGCGTAGTGGTTATCGCACCAGACCGGTATTCTGGAGGTCGTGGGTTCGGATCGCACCCGGCGGGCATTTTCTCACCACTTTCTTTTCGACTCAAAAAATTCTTCATCTCTTTCTATGACCCACCACAACCTCCCCTTTGCTTTCCGAGGTTTTCTTGACTGCCAACCCTTATTTTCTGTCTTATTTCACGGAGCCCCTCATTTCCCATTTTCTTATTCGCTACATGCTTAGCGAGGGCCTCTGTTCTGGCAGTCTTGGTGCCAAAGGGAGCTTAAGAGGGCTCAACGCTGGTCGACCACTCTCGACATGTCGTAGACTCTCGAGTCAAGGCCCGGAGGTTAAAAAGAAGGTCCCCTTCACCCCGAGTAGTCCGAGTGGCGCTGGCTACCACCCCCAAGTGCAGGAAAACAAATATATCTTAACTTAAATACCCAAGAAAGTGCTGGGGAAACAGCCCCGCCGATAGCGTAGTGGTTATCGCACCAGACCGGTATTCTGGAGGTCGTGGGTTCGGATCCCACCCGGCGGGCATTTTCTCACCACTTTCTTTTCGGACTCAAAAAAATTCTTCATCTCTTTCTATGACCCACCACAACCTCCCCTTTGCTTTCCGAGGTTTTCTTGACTGCCAACCCTTATTTTCTGTCTTACTTTCACGGAGCCCCTCATTTCCCATTTTCTTATTCGCTACATGCTTAGCGAGGGCCTCTGTTCTGGCAGTCTTGGTGCCAAAGGGAGCTTAAGAGTGCTCAACGCTGGTCGACCACTCTCGACATGTCGTAGACACTCGATTCATGGCCCGGGGGTTAAAAAGAAGGTCCCCTTCACCCCGAGTAGTCCGAGTGGCGCTGGCTACCACCCCCAAGTGCAGGAAAACAAATATATCTTAACCTAAATACCCAAGAAAGTGCTGGGGAAACAGCCCCGCCGGTAGCGTAGTGGTTATCGCACCAGACCGGTATTCTGGAGGTCGTGGGTTCGGATCCCACCCGGCGGGCATTTTTTCACCACTTTCTTTTCGAATCAAAAATTCTTTATCTCTTTCTATGACCCACCACAACCTCCCCTTTGCTTTCCGAGGTTTTCTTTACTGCCAACCCTTATTTTCTGTCTTATTTCACGGAGCCCCTCATTTCCCATTTTCTTATTCGCTACAAGCTTAGCGAGGGCCTCTGTTCTGGCAGTCGTGGTGCCAAAGGGAGCTTAAGAGGTCTCAACGCTGGTCGACCACTTTCGACATGTCGTAGACACTCGAGTCACGGCCCGGGGGTTAAAAAGAAGGTCCCCTTCACCCCGAGTAGTCCGAGTGGCGCTGGCTACCACCCCCAAGTGCAGGAAAACAAATATATCTTAACTTAAATACCCAAGAAAGTGCTGGGAAAACAGCCCCGGCGGTAGCGTAGTGGTTATCGCACCAGACCGGTATTCTGGAGGTCGTGGGTTCGAATCCCACCCGGCGGGCATTTTTTCACCACTTTCTTTTCGACTCAAAAAATTTTTCATCTCTTTCTATGACCCACCACAACCTCCCCTTTGGTTTCCGAGGTTTTCTTGACTGCCAACCCTTATTTTCTATATATATATATATATATATATATATATATATATATATATATATATATACATATATATATATGACACTGTCTTGATGAATGAAATGGGTTTATTTAGAGTCATGTGGTCCGGGAAAAGCCATGCGAACACATCGGGAACTGGACGGCACAGTCACCACCTAACCGCCTCTTCTACCAAACCACAGTGGGCTTGGTAAATTCCTTTCTATTAGAAACTCCGGAGACAATATCCATTCGTAGAAACTGCTCTGTAACACTTCCCCGGGGCGAGACGAAGCTCACCGGGTGAGTTGAAGTTGTCGGGGATGGCAAGGCTGCAGGCGGGCGACGTGAACAACTTGAGTCTTGCGGGATCGTTGATCTTGCGACATCACTTTAGCGATTTTAAAATTTAGGTCGCTTAATTTTCGCACAACTACAACGGGGCCGGTATAGGTTGACAAAAACTTCTGGCACAAACCACGTTTGCGTAGCTGCGTCCAGAGCAAGACAAGGTCACCGGTAAAGTACGAGGCTGGTGCATGTCGTCGGTCATATCGCGCCTTAGTATTCGCCTGGGACGTCAAAGTCTGTAGTCGGGCAAGGCGGCGCGCCTCTTCAGCACAACAGAGAGTCTGCGCTATAGCAACCTCTTCATGGTGAGAAAAGGGCAGGATAATATCGAGGAAGCTACTTGGCAGTCGCATGTATAAAAGCGAAATCGAACTCCTGAAGCCGTAAAGACCAGCGAGCGAGTCGACCAGAGGGGTCGCCTAGTCCGACAAGCCAGCACAGGGAGTGATGATCTGTTACAATGGTAAAATGACGTCCATAAGTGTAGGGTCTGAACTTTTCAGTGGCGAAAATCATCGCAAGGCTTTCTAGTTCTGTCACAGTGTAGTTACGCTCTGCTTTTGAGAGGGTACGACTTGCGTAGGTGACAGCGCTATGCGCACCTCCATGCGGCTGGACCAGCACAGCTCCAACACCGATGGCCCTGGTGTCTGAGTCGATCTCAATTGGAGCCGAGGGGTCGAAGTGGCGCAACACAGGACGTCATGTCAACAAATGCCTCAACTCCGTGAATAACGAGTCACATTCGGGAGTCCACACAAATGGCGTATCTTTACGAAGAAGAGCTGTGAGAGGAGAGGGAATCTTGGCGAAGTATTTGATAAACCGACGAAACTAGGAGCACTGTCCAAGGAAGCTCAGCAGGTCCTTAAGTGATCGGGGTTTTTGAATATCACGAACCGCAGCAATCTTTTGGGGGTCGCGCCTGATTCCATCGTGGTCAACAAGGAAGCCAAGCACAAGTACCTGGCGCTCGCCAAAATAGCACTTCTTCGAGTTCAGGACCAGGCCAGCCTGTGCGATGTGCTGGAGAACAACATTAAGCCGCTGGTTATGCCCGTCGAACGACCTGCCGAAAGTTATGACGTCATCTAGATAACACGTGCAGGCTTCCCACTTCAGGCCTCGCAGTACAGAGTCCATGAATCTTTCGAATGTTGCAGGCGCGTTGCACAGGTTGAGTGGCATAACAATAAATTCGAACAAGCTATCTGGTGTGACGAATGCTGTCTTCTCCTTGTCGTCCGGGTGCATAGGAATCTGCCCGTAGCCCGATCGAAGATCACCCGATGAAAAGTAGGAGGCAGAAGTGGGTCGAGGTCCTTCTACGTCTTATTATTGAATCTACGGCAGTCAAAGCAAAATCGCTACGTGTTGTCCTTCATTCTGACCAGTGCTACAGAGGTGGCTAATGGGCTGGTAGACTCCTGAATCACACCGTTCCGGAGAATTTCCTCAGTCTGTTCATTTATAGCGCTGCGCTCAGAAGGAGACACGCGGTAAGGTTTCGGCCGGATGGGGTTGTGCATCACCGGTGTAAATTCGATGTTGCGTCCGAGACTCTGGCGGCGCAGGAGGGTATTTAGCCTTCGCAAAATCGAACACCGAAGCGTGCTTAGCCAGCAATTGTTGCAATGCATGTCGTTGCTCGGACGGCAATGACTTGTTAACCATTTTGATGAAATTGGCTGAATAGTCCGGCTCCACTTTAGTCGCAGGGCCAGCCATAGAAATAGCGTCCAGAGAAGTATCTAAATTATCGGCATAAGTGGCGAGCGTGAGGCCCTGAGGTAGAAGTACGGATTCTGAGCTTGCGTTCACTGTCCATACGTGAGTAAAGCCACCCTCCTGATGAACCAAAGCCCGAAGTACGAACACATTTTTCTTCATCGCTGTGCCTTGTTCGGGCACATGTAAAGCCACACAGGAGCTACCCGTGCTCATATAGCTGCACTTCACGGGAACGAACATGGCTGACATAGGAGGCAATAGCGTATCATCGGCAACAGCGAACACTCCTCGGCCGGTTTCGGTGGCTTGCTCGATACATACAGGCAATACACTTCGCACTGAAATCTCTCGAGCACCGCAATCTAACTTTGCCCCACTTTCTTTCAAAAATGAATACCCAGAGTGGCATCATGCGTTGCGTACTCTAATACGGTAAACTTCGTTCGGAAGTTTACCGTATTAGAGCACAACGTCTGCCGACATAATTCCAACTACCCGCAGAGGCTCACCACGAACCCCATGGAAATAGTTAGTTTCATCCCACTCAAACATAACTTTATGTCCAAGGCGATCTTTAAATGACAAGCTCATCACTGACACACTAGCACAAGTATCCACCAAAGCATTTGCGTTCACAACGTCGACACAAATACACACCTTGTTCTCTACCATCAATATTGACAGGGGATTTGGTAAAACTGACCATTCCGCGACCTCATCCCTGCCGGCCGAACCAGCTAGTTTCCCAGCGGCGGGGGCCCGGACCGGCGGCGAGGCGACGGCGACCGGCCCTGGCGAAGTGGTGGCGTGATGCCAGTCTTGGGCAGTAACTAGTTACTTGTAACGCGTTACCGGTAACCAGTTCCTTTTTACGGTAACTTGTAACTGTAACTAGTTACTTTTAAGTTGGAGGAACTTGTAACTGTAACGCTGTTACTTTTTTGTGGTGTAGCTGTAACGAGAAATACCGTTACAGTTACTTTATTTCTATAAAAAAATTTTCCGACAGCAACACTTATTAACGGCCGATGTACGTCAAACCCGTTTATAGCAAATTGCAATATCCACCGCGATTACTTCGATATATCCAATAGTTCGATATAGCCGAACCAGCCTCTAACGAACTTATTGTTACAAGTTCGCAATCAGCGGGAGCCCCCCCCCCCTCCCTCTCGCCCCTTCCCCAACTCCATCATCCCCGAATGCAGAAACGAACACAGTAAAGTAGCCATTACCATAACAAAAATAATCCATTTATTGCAAGTAATAAAGCTACTTTCCGTCTGAACTGCCTACTTTGCAAAGAAAAAAGCGGTGATTTTTGTTTTCACTTTTGTTCTGGCGGCTTCAACTAGAATAGAATTCTCTACACGAAACATTATTTGCACTAGTTCGAGTCCGCGTCCTCCAAAATCGAAGAAGCGTTGGCGGAGCACATGGACTGCCGAATGCGCTTCATTATAAGCGTCGGACGGCTTTCATTCGCGACGTCATCGGGAACATTGGTGAGCTTTTGCCAAAGTTCTGCTGTCTTCGTCCGGACTCGTTGACTGGGCGGGTTGCGTCATGAGTCCCGCGCGTCGGAAACAGTTACGGAAAGTGTCACGCATCACGTCGCTCCGTGCGAGGCGCAATGTTTCAGCCGCACCTCTTCCTCCGTGGTCGCGGCCAATCCACATCTCAATCGCCGCTCCGAGACAATGCATTTCGGCGGCCATTTAGGGCGCGCAGAGTTCGATATATCGGGCGTGAAATTTGTTAAAAGGAATATGTTTTCCGTGTATTTTCGTAACTGAAATATTTTTGTTCGATATATAGCATAATTCGCTCTAGCCGGGTTCGTTCTAGCCGGGTTTGACTACAGTTTGCGCGTTTTACTTTTCGGCCTTCCTGCCGCAGAACCTTCGTCTAATTCATCTATGCCAGCTCACTCCCTTCGCATGGGTGAAAAACATCTGGACTAGAAATGTTTAGCCGTGGACATGTGCGTGGTGCCTCACGCGGTCTACTAAGGGCTCGAAGTTTCTAAGTCTAAGCTGTAGTATTTTCCTCAGCAGCGCCACATCGCTCTCACCCAGTCGATAGATAACGCTGCGACACGAGTCTAAGCGCACGTGGATGCATGTTGACGCGCCAGAGCCTATAGGCCGACGCGCGGCTGCACCATTTTCGCCCCATCTGAGGAAAGTAAAAGTGTTTGACACAAAGGAGAGCAGGAAAACAAACACCAATCAACGCCGCACAACGGACTGAAACCTTTGCACTTTCGCGGAAGCCTGGAAAACTCCAGTCAGGACGTCGCCTTCTCATTAGCGACGTGCAGCCCCGTTTATGGGGTCATTACACGCCGCGGGGAGTCTCTCGGCGGCCTCGTGCTCGTCCAGCTCTGTGCGCACTGTAGAGTGTTCGATTCACAAGTCGCCATTGCTTGCGACCATTGTGCTCTTTAGAGACGCCTGACCGTATTTGGGGCCCCGCGTTTGGGACGCCCTGGTCTAGAGGATTCGTCGAGCTGTCAACAGTACTCGAACGAGGTCTAGGAAGCAATAAATTTCACGCCCCTCCACACATACGACAACCCCAACGATGGTGGCCCCCGAGTGCCCTCACACCAGCCAGCATCTTGGCCGGCAGACGTCTGAACACAATGCCACTACACGAAGAAATGTTCTTGGAAAGCCTTGCGACTTCGTTTCGAGGGCTGTGGCCGAAACGTAAACAGTAGCTACATCTGTTTCTGAATGTTGGGTGCAAGGAATACTTGGGCGAGCTTCGTTCGGCCTACGCCGCAAAGCAAACGAAGGGAGGGGTGCCTGGGATCAGCGAAGTGATTGTGTGGAAGGCTGGGATTGTGAGAGCAGTGTTTCCCGGTCGAGACGGCGAAACCCGTCTTTGTAAGGACAGGGGGAAGGAGTAAGAGGGGCGAAACAGGGGCGTTCATTTCAGTTTCTATTCCCTTTCGAAATATCTGGTCTCATTCCGGGGATGGAGGTGGCGGGGGGTTGGGACGGGAGAACAACTCCGAGGGCCCACAGACAAACGTCGCTTCGGCAATGGCTAAAATTGGTCTCCGTCTCCGACCACAAGCAAGAAAAAAAAAGTTAACGAAGCGTATTTTTTGAGTATTTTTCAAAAACACCTCGGCAAGCGATGTATTCCCACGTCCGTTTTCCCATTTCCCCAAGGGCCTTCCGTCGATCCGCCACCTTCGCCCCCTTTTCCCATACTCTCTCAATGCGCGGGGTGGACACGCGACGGCATTGTAGGCGAAAAAAAACATTAAGTTGACATTGAAAGATTGTTTTAGCTGTGTTGTCATCCAGCTCGGTGTAGTTAAGTTCCGCCTCTCTGATTCCAATTTTGAAAAACAACTAATTCTGTGCTACAATGATGTTTGCAAATACATTTCTTACAGCGAGAGTGCAGCAACAAAAAAAAACAATATTCCTTGTGATGGATAGCAACACTTCCATAATAAAAAAACAAGGCGTACGCAACGATTGTTGGTTTGGGCATGAGAGTGCATCATTTTAAGTTCCCCTCATGCAGGCTTTACTACGTGCAATTTTTACTACCTGCATGCCTTCGTACGTTTCTAATAAATAAGCCGAATCTTTTCAGTAATGGAAAAGTAACGACGTTACTTTTTTGCAGTAACTGTAACTGTAACTAGTTACTTTAAAAAAATTCGTAACTCTAACTGTAACAGAGTTACTTTTTTGGGTTAGGTAACTGTAACTGTAACACTGTTACTTTTTTTCGATAACGTGCCAGAGACGGTGGGAGACGAATTTCGTTTAGTGAGCGGAGCCGGGTGGTGGAGAAGGGGATCCTGGTGGATTGGGCCATCGCGTCGGCTGGGCGACAGAAGCGAGCGATGTGCCCACTGATGCCACAGAAATAGCAAACAGGCGGTTCCCGATAGCGGTATTGGTCGCATTGTTGCCGGTAGCGGGCTGGTTCGATTTGTTCGCGTGGGTAGTCAGCGACAACTCTACGGGATTCACTCTCGTAGCCGAGTCGCCGGGATGGCGCTCAGAAGCTCTGAACATTGACGCCATCTTGCGAAAACGTACCGTAGGGATGTGTGTAGCGGAGTTGTGGTCTGGATGCTGGAACTTGAAAACAAGGCTCATGAACGGCGGCGCACTGGTGGTACACGCAATTTTCAGGAGGCCCCGCATAGGCAGGCGGATTGGCGGTGTACGCTTGAACTTGATACCCTAGTTCGTCTCGTATAATACGGCGAACAAGGATGCGATATCTTCAGATGGACCAGCGTCCACGCTAGCGACAGTGGGAACGTTTGGAAGACAGCGAAATTTGGGGCAAATCCGTCGAAGCCTGAGCGCCTCAAATGTGCGGCAGTAGATGGCCACGTCTGCTGCAGAGAATAGGTTTCCCTGTGCAATCAAGAAGTTCTATACGTCTTCCGCTATACCTTTTAGCAAATGGCCCACCTTGTCTTCCTCAGTCATGGTTGGGTTTACAAGAGAGCAGAGCTTAAGGACCTCTTGTATGTACACCGTACTAGTCTCGCCCGGTACCTGTGCTCGCTGTGAGAGCATCTGCTCGTCCTTTTTGCGGGAGGAATTGGGGTCGCCAAAAGATTTCGTCAGCTCCTCTACGAAGATAGCCCAGGTCGTGAGCTTTGCTTCATTGTTTTGACCCTGGTCAAAGCTGTTCCGAAGAGATACACCACTACATAAGATAGTTGCGCTGCTGTGTCCCAGCGATTGTATTTGCTGTCCCTTTCGAAGTGTTTGAGCCATTCCTCGACATCTTCTTCATTGTCCCCAGAGAACGAGCGTGGTTCCTTGTGGGGCCAACCGTTGACCACCACTGGGGTAGAGTTTTCACCATTCCAGGGCGGAGCCATGTCAGCTGGATCCAAGCCGGTGATTCGCCTACTCCAACGAAGAACGCAGTATTTCGCTGCATCCACAGGGTCCAGGACGTTGTTACCCAGCACCTTCACCACGTGACACAGTCTTGATGGATGAAATGGGTTTATTTACAGTGATGTGGTCCGGGAAGAGCCAAGCGAACAGATCGGGAACCGCCCGGCACAGTCACCACCTACACCTCCTCTTCTACCAAACCACAGTGGTCTTTTATATCCCTTTCCATTAGAAACCCGGGAGACAATATCTTTTCGTAGAAACTGCGCTGTAACAATATATATATATATATATATATATATATATCTATATATATAGTAAGGAAATGAGGGGCTCGTTGAGAAATACAGAAAGATAGCTCGGCAGTCGACAACGCCAAAGGAGGCATAGGGGTGTGGTTAAGCTCTTTTTTGTACTACGGTTAATGAACCTAACATTTTTTTAAATATACGGAAGAAAGAAAGGCCGAAAAACACGCGCCCAGAGTGGGGACCAAACCCACACCTTTCGATTTAGACCTCGAATGCCTTACCAATTCGGCTATCTGTGCGACTGTGTTCTCCTTCACTTTCTGGGCTATTTATATTTACTAGAAGTGTATCTGACGCTTGAGGGTGGTAGCCAGCGCCACTCTGACTACACGGGCAGAAGGTGACCTTCTTTTCAATCCCCGCGGTGTGACTGGAACGTCTACAGCCTGTCATAGGCGGGTAACTGGCGGGAAGCCCTTTTATGCTACCTAGACATCAAGGCTGCCATAACCGAGACCCTCGCTAGGCTTTTCACGGAATAATATAGTAAGGAAATGAGGGGCTTCATCTGGAAATACAGAAAGATAGATCGTCCGTCTACAATGCCAAAGGAGGCATAGGGGTTTGGTTAAACTCTTTTTTTACTACGTTTATTGAAGTTTACTTTTTCTTTAAATATACGGAAGAAAAAAAGACAAACGTGCGCCCTGAGTGGGGGCCGAACCCACTCCTTTCGATTTAGATCTCGAATGCCTTACCAACTCGGCTATCTGAGCGACTGTGTTCTCCTTAACTTTCTGGACTACTTATATTTACTACAAGTGTATCTGACGCTTGAGGGTGGTAGCCAGTGCCACGCTGACTACACGGGAAGAGGGGGACCTTCTTTTGAACTCCCGTTGCGTGACTCGAACGTCTACAGCCTGTCATGAGCGGGTAACTTGCGGAAAGCCCTCTTATGCTTCCTAGGCATCAACACTGCCACAACCCAGACCCTCGCTAGGCTTTTCGCAGAATAATATAGTAAGAAAATGCGGGGCTCGTTGTGGAAATACAGAAAGATAGGTTAGCAGTCTACAACTCCAAAGAGACTTGCTTTCGTCAGGGAGACGAAAGCAAGTCTCTTTGCTGGAACGTTGGCAACAATCACGCTTTTACCTTGTTCGAAGTTTTTCTTTTCTTGTATAGGCAAATACACACACACACACACACACACACACACACACACACACACACACACACATATATATATATATATATATATATATATATATATATATATATATATATATATATATATATATATATATATATATATATAATTATATATATATATATATATATATATATATATAGCGAATAAGAAATGGGAAATGAGGGGCTCAATGAATTAACACCGAATAACGGTTGGTAGTCAAGAAAACCTTGGAAAGCAAGGGAGGGACTGGGTTAGGTTCCAGAAAGATGAATAATTTTTTTGAGTAAGAAAAAAGGTGGTGAAGAAATGCCCGACGTGTGGGATCCAAACCTATGAACGATCCGAACCAACAATATCGCGCCAGACTGGTATTCTGGAGGTCGTGGGATCGGATCTCACCCTGCGGAAATTTTTTCACCACTTTCTTTTTTACTCCAAAAATTTTTATCCCTTTCATAGGCCTAACGCATTCCCCCCTTTGCTTTCTTGGGTTTTCTTGACTTCCAACCCTTATTCTATCTATCTATCTATCTATCTATCGATCTATCTATCTATCTATCTATCTATCTATCTATCTATCTATCTATCTATCTATCTATCTATCTATCTATCTATCTATCTATCTATCTATCTATCTATCTATCTATCTATCTATCTATCTATATGTATATATATATAAGGTTAGTAGAGACAGAGACACACGAGAATGACATTGAAAATAAAAGTTTACTGACGTTTCAGGGAGAGGACTCCCTTTCTTCAGAGTACAAAATAAGTTCGTTACAGAGCTATATATATACAGAAAATGTAGCAAGGGCGAGGGCAAGGTGAGAGGAGGGAGAGTTTGTACAAATGGATCATGGTTGGTGGGTAGCAAAAGAATGAAGAGAGAGCGGGAAAATAAATTATAAAAATGATAATAAGAACACACAGTCACGCGGTACGAACATGGGAAAAAAGAGAGAGAGAGAACAACCTAACACAGAGAAAAAAAATATATAATAAAAAAAATAATAAATAACAAGGTAATTTTCCTCCCCCGTGGCAACGGGGGTGAAAGAGGGGTCAAAACAAGATATGCCCATGCACGTGTTGGACATGGGCAAAAAGATTTGTCACGCGGAACAGAGACGTTCCAAAGAAGATATACACCCGTTCTAGGAATCCGGGTAAAGCCATTGAAACAAGAAACACGTGGCATCTGTTGGTGGGAGGCAAGGGTCGCGCCCAAGTAGGGCAGGCAGTTTCGACAGGAATGAGTGTACTTTGGTATACAAAGAACGGGGGAAATAACAAGGTAATTATCGCTCCCTCGTGGCAACGGGGGTGAAAGAGGGGTCAAAATAAGATATGCCAATGCACGTGTTTGACATGGGCAATAAAATTAGTCAGGCGGAACAAGGAAAAGAAGATATGCAAATGCACACAAAGGATCAAGATCTGCTCCTACACACCCGTTTAAAGAATCCGGGTAAGGTCATTGAAACATGAGACACGTGGCTTCTGTTGGGGGGAGGCAGGGGTCACGCAAAAAGCAGTAGAACAGGTAGTTTCGACTTGAAATGAGTGTAAATTTGTAAGGAAAAACAAGGACAAGGTCAAAGGAGTCATGAAAAGAAAGAAAACAGGCAGGTGCTAGCGTATGACGCGGCAACAGGTGGTATTCATCTGGCCGGCGCATGGTGCCAGTTCAGGGAATGCCGAGGCGGTCAGCAACGAATATTAGAAAACAACAATACAAAAAAAGAAAGAGGACACGAAAACAATCACACACGCTCGCGTTCACAAATTAATTACAAGGTGAGAATAACAAAGCTAAAAGTGGTACTGCAGCCTTCTACCCAGAACACAATGTCCAGACTTGTTCATCAAACTAGGTTCAATGAAGCCATTGTGCTAAAAAACGTCGTGCTAGCACGAAACTATACCCAACTACGGGAGCTCGCCAACTAATGGGAGAATAATATTGAGGGAAAGAAATAAACAGGCATACCTCTAGCCAGAGAAATGCAGCCGAAATTTTAATCGGAGGAAAGACACGTTAATTTCCCATAACTTTCATTTATGCCAAACGACGCTGATTTAAACTTATAGATAAGGTAGGACTCACGAACCTCGCGATCGTGATGCGTTTTAAAACTAGATTCAAGAATTGTGGCCTTCAGTTGTTCAAAAGAATGACCAGGAGTGTTAACATGCTTTGATAGAGGCAAAGAAGGGCAGGTTTTTGCATGAGAGCGGTGATTGTTAGACCTCAAAACGAAAGGGTGTTTTAGTTTGGCCGATCTATTGTTTGCCGCCGAGGGTGCATTCGAGCAGGTATACGACGTAGGCGGAATCACAGTTAAAGTTCCCTTTTACATTAACATAATAGTTGGAAGCTGTGCTGGCGGCGCGCTGTGTGGTGGTCATTTGTGGGCATACCTTACACCGTGGTTTGTTACAGGGCATTCAACCAGTAGTCTGTGGTCGGCTGATGCTGGATTTAGTGAGAACGTCGACCAAATTTTTGCTGCGTCTATAAACAACACGTGGCGGCTCGGGGAATATTCTCTTTAGGCGTTCACTATGAGCAAGGATATTGTGATGTTTCCTTAGTATATATGCAACTTTCGGAGAAGAGGCCGAATGGGTCAACACGAGGTTTGTTTGTTGATTGGGTGTTGGAGCTTTTTTTCGAAGAATGTCGGTGCGGTTCAACTGGTTAGCTCGTGTAATCGCGTCATCGATCACCTGCTCTGGGTATTTTTGATTCATGAGCGCGGTTTTAAGTTCTCTGCAGTTAGAATCGAAATCCGCCCTGGTTTGTGGCAGATTCGCCCTAAACGGTGAGATTGGCTATAAGGTATTGCAGTCTTGCAGTGCCTGACATGGCTGCTGTGGAAGTGTAAATACTGGCGCGTGTCCGTAGGTTTCCTGTAGAGATTAGTCTGAAGTCTGCCCTGAGAAACTGTAACAGTAACATCCAGGAAATTTATGCTGTGCGCAGGAGTAGGAATGAGAGAGGGAGATGGTTAGGATGCGCAAGGTTAAAAGCCTCAATAAACGCAAGTAGTTCTGTTTCACCGTGCTGCCAAATCATGAATATATCATCTATATTCCTTTTGTAGTACAATGGCTTCAAATTTTGGGTTTCGAGGAAGTTTGACTCTAGACATCCCATAAAGATGTTCACGTAGTTGGGCCCGCTTTTGGTTCCCATTGACGTTCCGCTGACTTGCACGTATATGACACCATCAAATTCAAAATTGTTAAGTTTAAGTATAAGGTGAAGGAAGTTCAAGGGTGAGAGAATCGATAGTTTTGTCACCCGCCGACCCCTCATACGCACATGATACAGCGGTGATCCCATCGGCATGCGGAATGTTAGTGTATAGCGACACGACATCTAGGGTAACAAGTAAACAGTTGTTAGGAATTTCCATCTTCATGATAGGGAGTCCTCTCCCTAAAACGTCAGTAAAATTTTATTTTCAATGTCATTCTCGTGGGTCTCTGTCTCTACTAACCTTATTTTTTTGCGCTGTGTGTGAGTTTCTGATTCCAGAATATATATATAAATATATATATAAAATATATATATATATATATATATATATATATATATATATATATATATATATATAGATATTTTATAATATATATATATATATAGATATATATATATATATATATATATATATATATATACATATAAATATATATATATGTATATATATTGTTACAAGACGACGACGAGGATGAGGACAAAGAAGAAGTAGGGCAGGCGCGCGGCCAGCGCCGGTTCGGTGTCATGGCCGACATCTTGTAAATAGTGAGAATACATTGTTCGCCCATCTCATGGTTCACGTCATTTGTCCTGCCACCACGTAACGAGCGTGCGGGTTCGTCATCCCCATCCTGGTCCCAGCATCGCATCGCATCGGTATGGACGTTGCCGCCAGGGATATCGAAGCCGCGCCGGGCAGCCCCAGCCCAGCAGAGACCACCACACAACGATGTCCCCCGCCTCGTGCCCCCAGCCCGAAAGACCCAAGTGACAACAAGCCGAGATGAGCCGTGCCCATACAAGCCGAAGATGGATTCCCCCGCCCTTCCGTCCGACGTGGCCTTAGGACCTTTGGCGCTTCGTCACGGCTGGAGCCATTGCTGTTGCTGGGCCAGGCATCAATCAACACCATCATCGTCATTCGTGGCGGCAAGCGATTCGTCTGCTTTTCTCTTCGCACACTCATCCGCATTCATTCGCCAACGGGCGTCGGCGTCGACCGGGACGGTCGTCTTCGACCGGCGGGGTGATGTCACGGGACGTGGCGGACAATCCCCGTGGCACCATGGCCCACCACCAAGGATGGTGACGACGAAGAAGAGCTGTGTGCGCCGCGCTGCTAGGCCGGGCTCCGTTTTGGCATTATGTAAATAGTTCTCTAACCATTATGTAAATACATCGCTTCATCGCTACATGGTCCGTGTCATCTGCCGCCATGTAACAATTATATATATATATATATATATATATATATATATATAGCACAGAAATAAGGGTTGGCAGTCGAGAAAACCTCGGAAAGCAAAGGGGAGGATGTGGTAGATCATTGAAACAGATTAAGAATTTGGAAAGAAAGAAAGAAAGTGAAGAAAAAATGCCCGCCAGGTGGGATCCGAACCACGACCTCCAGAATACCGGTCTGGTGCGATAACCACTGGTTATCGCACCAGACCGGTATTCTGGAGGTCGTGGCTCCATATACGTGAGACAGGCTGTTGATTCAAGCCGCTTTCATGCAGGATGATCCCGGAAACAAATACGGCAGCGGGACCCCGTGAAACTTCACCCATGTGGGGCGCAAGTAGTTGCCGCAACCGGAAACCCCGCGGTGCTCGCCCGGAGGCGCTCGCTCATTGCTGACGCGCGATTCCGCATTCCGGACCTTGTTTCCATCGAGCAGCCATGACTTTATGAACTTGGTTTTGAACGTTATTTCTATTGGGAAGAAATCGTTTCGTTTGATTAGTAAACTTTGGGCAATGATTTATCTGAAAAAAAATTACACCAACTTCCCACATGGGAACCCTGAGGGGATGCAAAGCCGTAGAGTAGAAGCTTGTTAATTTGTTGTTAGAGTAAAGACACATGTAGTACCGTAATAAATGTCTTCTTTATTTATCGAGTAGTAGGGAACGTTTTGCGGCTTCTCGTTCTCGGATCGAGGAACCCGCTGTTCGACGCTGTTTACGTTCGGCGTCGGGAGCTCTCCTCTGTGCAGCCTTGTCTTCGGAGGCACGAGACGAGCCGAGTGGTGAGGAGGAGCGGCGAGGAGGAGAGCGGCGTTATCACAGCTGGGTAGGGCTCCTGGAGTGACAGTGGTGCCGGTGCCTTCCTGATCGGGTAGGAGACGAGCCGAGCGGCGAGAAGGAGAGCGGCGTTATCACAGCTGGCGTGGAGACGGGTCGAAGAAGAGAGTTGCGGACGCCAGACAACAGAGGGTTGGCTAAGAGATGCTTTGCTTTCAAAAACTATTAGTTTTGAAAACCTCTATAATTTACCACACGAAGAAGGCGCTATTGTTTTTGGGAATATTTTCCTTCGTCCTCGAGTACATAAGTATCAAAAAATGTCTATAAATTTCTCATTCTATCGCAGTAATATTGATGTGAAATTTTGCACTGAGTAGCGAAACGAACAGAGTTGTAATATAGTCCACCAAACATACTTTTTCTTGTTTAACAGGTGATGAATCACGTGAGTGTAACTTCATTTGGTTGTGCAAAAGCGGCTACCTTGCGCATCTTTGTATGGCAGCCACGTAGGTGTTCCAATAAAAATAGGTTACAGAGTCTTCAAGAGAAAGTGAGGGAAGGCAAAGTTATATTCATTTTTGAACCCCTGAGAGCCATTGGGTATAAATTTATTCAGCTAATTTTTGGTGGAAACGTATGAATAGATGGGGCTCCTATAAAAACGTATTTTGCACTGTAAGTAAAGTTCGTTTTTATGAATATATCCCTCATCAAGAATTGTGCTGGGCAAAACCTAACACAGAACGAATAGCGTTGCGTTTCTAAGTTAAGCACTGAGGAGACTATTTGTGGTAACGGTCTATCTTCACTTTCCTCTGTCAAGTGTAAAGGTTTTGGGCATGATATTACAGTCGTACCCCTCCAACGCCCTTCTTGTAAACAAGCTTAAGACCACAACAGACCAGGTAACTGATATGAAACGACGAGTCATGATCAAAACCTTGCTTATGGGGAAAGGGGACACGCTTCGCCTTGTTCATGCCTTCGTCGTGTCTAGGATTACGTACGCTATATCTTACGTCATGCTTAAAGCCACAGAGCTCGAGAAAATACACATCCTGATCAGGAAGGCGTTCAAACACGCATTAGGTCTCCCGGCAATCACCTCAGCTTAACGACTGCTCCGGCTTGGTATCCACAACTCGGCCGAGGAGTTAATAGAGTTGCACCTGTCTGGCCAAAGATTAAGGTTATAAACAACCGAAACGGGAAAGTTCATCCTCTCACGCCTGGCGCTCTTGGCCCCACTCATCCACCCACTTCTCCTTATTGGAAACGTACCCCACTCTAATAAAAAAAAACATTTCAAAGTGCGCGTCTTACCACGCTATATGCACCTTGTGCATCACGATGATCGTAGAGAAGCCCTAACCCGGACAATATTTAGGTTGTACAAAAATGCACCATCTACCGCCTACAGAGACGAATCGTGTTGCCCCGGAAGAGCAGCCATAGCAGCCACCATCGTTTTATATAAGCAGCAGAGGGGCAACATCAGAATCCCCGTACACAACCCTCTCCAAGGCGAGGAAGCGGCGATAGCATTTGTCTTAGCCAAAGCGACGCCAAAGTTATATTATCAGACTTCCAGCAGGCATGCCGCAACTTTGCCAGCGGTCGCTTGCACGTCACAACACTTCGACTAATCAGTCAGACACCACCAAAGAGACCAGTCAAGATAGTACGCGCACAAGCTCACAGCATATTCCCCGGCAACCTGATCGGCAACCTCGTGGCTCGAGATTTGACTCGTTGAGCCAGCGCTGGTGGAGCCGAAGCCGAGCCCGAGAGCATGCAACCTCGTGACAGCTACCAGGAAATCACGTAGCACTATAGGCTGTCCCGTAAAGCCTACTCTTCACCCCACAAATTGATACCGAGAGATCTGGAAAGATTATTCTGTGCCCTGCAGGCCAACACCTTCCCACATCTCACCAGACTTCACCTCTTTAACTTAACACACTTCTCTTCACTTTGCCGCTTCTGTGAATAGGCTGAGACTCACAGACACGTAGTGGGAGGCTGCGATACATCTACCGTAGACCCCCCTAACATCCCCCTTTTTACGGAGATTTGGGAGAGAGCCTTGGCCAGGTAATAATAACAGTAATAATAAATCAATAAACCAATCAATCATGTTTTTTCGGTGGCCAGGAACAGCTAAAGGCATGAGTTCCACCGCACATTTATTTACTTGAAAGCAAAATACAATTAACATATTGCAAAAACAAACAAGCGACGAGACACACACAAATTGCAGTAGTAAAAATAAGATAAATAAATCACAGGCGGAGCCTGCGTACAGTTAAAAAAGGAAAAAAGGTGCCTTTGTGGCTCTGTTTGATGTAAAGACCGCACGGTAAGGAGAGCAACAAAGTTTGACAGTAAAAAAAACAATGACAAATGTATAGAAACAAATGATAAGACAAACAAATCACCGTAAACAGATTCAAAAATAGGGAACTATTATTTAGGGAAACAGAACAACGGAGAAACCAAATTCGAGCAACGGAGAAATAAAATGAAGGAGGAGACATCATACATGTTAACCATACTGTTATTAACAGCGCAGTACGGGTAAATTTAAAAGAACTTTGAAAAATGTCAAGGCGTTGAAAAAAGCGGTTTTGAACATTCGATATTCTGCGCCAAGACAATCATTAGAGTTGAGCGCAGCAGGCAAGAGCGGGCGATGCGACCTGGTGGGTTAGTGAAAAACTAAACTCTAAACAGTTAAGCAGGTCTGGCAAGAGAGGTCATTATGAATAATTTTGTAAAGAAATGTAACATCTGCCCGCATACGTCTGCAGTTCAAGGGAGGGATTGAAGGAACCGCGGGTAAGTCAGAATAAAGACGTTGACTGTGAATCTGATGGCGGTGCTTAAATACGAATAAAAACTTCTTCCACACACGTTTTATTAATTGACTACTAGATTTGGAGACGTGCTTCCAGGCAACAGAAGCATATTTAACCTGAGGAATATATATTCTATTCTATAGCATTAAAAATAGATCGGGAGAAGAGAATTCCATTGAAAATCGACGCACCATTTCAAGACTGCTTAGCGCACGCCGGGTGATTCGCCTAATATGAGATGAAAAAGAAAGGGTACTGTGGAAACGCACACCGAGGTTCCTCATCTCCTTAACCCTTTGCAGAGGAGCTCCCTCAATAAGGCAGGACAACAGTACACTATGAGTTTTTCGGCTGTACGTGATATCTTTTGTTTGAGCAGGGTTCAAAATCAGACAGTTTTTGCTACACCAGACCGATAATTCCGACACATCACTTTGCAGGGCACGGCAGCACTGAACAACCTTATGGGCCTAAACAATTCGACATCATCAGCATAGAGATGAAATGAATAAATTGTTAACACTAGGGGCATTTTTCTACCTGAACTGGTGCAGATTAGTGCAGTGTCGTGCAGAACAGTCCAGAGTGCTACTAAGGATATCAATTAGTAAAAAAATGAACATATGCCGCACTGCTTGCAAAAGTGCAGCCAGTTCCGGTAAAAAAAATGCCTCTACTGTTGACACATCGTTGAGAACGATAGAAAAAACCTTGGGCCCTGCACGGACACTTCCAATTCATCATTTGGTACAGCGTAAACATGAGACTTTTTGATGTTTCAATTTACGTAAAATGGATATAGTTGGACGTCAAGGATATAGTTGGACAACAAGGCAACAAGGGCTGCGTCTACACCAGACGAAGTGAGCTTGGTAATTAAACGTTGATGGTTAACCACATGAACGTATTACTGATGTCAAAATAAATAACTTCCAACTGGCCGTTTTCGCAAACTGCAGCCGAAGCCTGTGTCATCAAGATTGCAAGATTTGTTACCGTCGATCGACCCGAGGAAAAACAGTGCTAATTAGGTATCAGAATGTTCTTGACGCATGCCTCAAGAACTTTGTGCACCGCTGACTCAAAGAGTTTTGAGGAAACACAAAGCAGTGAATTGGGGCGATAGTTAGTAAGGGCTGACTTATTACTAGACCTAAATATTGGAAAAATTCGAGCGATCTTCCATCCACGAGAAAATTTGCCGCAAAGTAAACAGTTTTTATAAATGGAAGGTAAAAACAGCCACCAAAATGTTGATGTAAGCCTTCATAAGGGCTGCCGGAATTCAATTTGCACCACAGGAAAATGATGGTGTCTTCCGTTTATGGCTATCATTGACATGTGTTTCGTCGAACGTGGGTGTATTAAAATTAAACATTCTATTGAATGATGGGCTTTCGTCGTTCGCATCAGGCAGTTGAAAGACAGAGTAAAAGTACTCAGCAAAGCTGGTGGCAACATCCTAAACGTGTTCACCATTGGAATTAGGCAGCTAATGTGTTCTTTAGATGCCTTAGAACGGAAGCGTACATACGTCCTGAAGGCAGCAGGTTTCTGAGACGCAGCAGCATCTAAGTACTCTATATAGAGCGGTTGGTCATGGGGGAAGAGGCTTTTACAAAGTGAGCGATACCGACTAAGCTCAGCCTTTCACTTGTCAAGCCCAGAAATATTTGCCTTTTTGCGGTTGCTGTCCTTAAGTTTAACGGGAACTTTGAATTTTTTTAGAGAACCAGTGGGGAAATTTGGAATGAACAGGCTGATGAAGAGTGATGTACTTTTCCATGCCACCCCTGTCATTTATGGTAAAACTTCGAACCTGTTCATTAACATCACTGACGTCAAAACACTTGACAATTGAGCGTATGAATAAAAGTGATACAGCCTAGTATATCCTCTACATTTCAATGCATGTAGAGGGAGTTCACGGTCGTCAACACCGCCATCGCGAAGCTGGGCAGCGACCGAGACAGAGACAATAATACGGGGGTGAAACTTGTCGAGGTGTACAAGAGAAATATCAGAGGAATACACTTGCGTGTTTTTTTAAGTTTGAGAAGCCCACATCTAGAGCATTACCGCAAGAGTTTTCTATGCGGACAAACTGCTGCATTTGGGTGAACGTTTGAAAATCTATTATCATGCTGCATTTCTTCGCTGCATAATGGTTTTTCTGCTCAAAGGAAAGACTTTTCCAGCGAATACCTAGGGTGTCAAAGTCACCAAAAATATTGAGCGTGTGGTTGGAGTGTGCATTTGAGACATTTTTTAAAGATGTGAGTGTTAGAATAAATTCAGAAGGTAATACATCCGGCGATATATAGAATGCACCAATTAGTAGCTTCTCGCCCTCGTGAGGCCTACCTGAAGCCAGACGGATTCGTCTTGGGTCTCGAGGTCAGAACGCCGAATGCACTGCACTGAGGGATTAACGGCAATGATAACCCCGCCACCTTTTTGTTAAGGTCCAGTTATTTTATGTCACCTTTAAATATTTGATAGTTAGAAGGGAAATTGTCGGAAGACAACATATCATCGGCAGTCAGGTTTGACTAGTTAAAATAGCAGAAAATTTACAGCATACAATAGTTCTAATAAATTCAGAGGAGTTAGTTCATATACCTCGAGTGTTTTGATAGTAGATGTCGAGACTATCACACTTACTGATCATTTTCATTATTTTTTTTCATAAGAAACTTTATTCCATAAAACACGAAGTATGTACAAAAAACTGTTTGGACCGATAGCTGCAAAGGCTAGTCGCCGGTCCAATATAAAATTACAATCAATTCCCAAGCAATTCACAAACACTTAAGCTGCACAGCGTGGAGGGCTCAAGAAAAATTGAGATTTACACAAGGTTACATGTCATACAACACACATTTTACGCATTCACGGATAGACACAACAATGTCGAACAGAGAAATATTGACACTAAAAAGATGATTCAAATAGCAAGAGTTTCGGATAAAATTTCAGTAAACTTGTAATGGTGTTTAGTGGTCATTTTAAAATTCCTCACTGTTTTCACCTCTATCGGAAGGTCGTTCCATATTTTGACTCCACTGAACTCAATCAGGCGTTCACCATATACATTGTTACATTTCGGAAGGTTAAAATTGAAATTGGAGGCTTTCCTTGTACTACGAGAGGGTAAGGTGAAAAGGCTTAACGGAAAGGGAGAATTGGTGTTTATTATATTCTTGATTACTAGCGAGATTTTGTAATTGCGCAAGGACCAAGTCGTAACAGCTGTGCTGCATATCAGGGCGGAACTTGCACGGCTTGAAGAGGCAGCCTTTTGGCCTCATATACGGGGCGCCCAGATGCCTGAAACACTCCTCGTTAAGAGTTACGGAAAAAGAAGAATAGCAGTCGTACTTGGTCCTAAGGCGTTTGCACGACAATGGCGTAACCTGCACAGTTGACAAGTGGGCCAAACGTTCAGCAGATGTGGTGTTAGCAGAAATATGGCATTGGAGCTCGGTGGTCGGCGTACCACAAAACACTGAGAAGCTTCCGACGCACCCACACGGGGAGGGCTCCTTTTTGTCTGCAAGTTCGTCGGCGGGCCATTAAAGGTCAGCTGAACTCAAAATTTCTACCCCGCGAAATCACTATTCCTGCATAGTATGACCAAAAAGACCGCGATGTACGACGTATGACGCCTAAAATATGCATAAGTATGCCGCCAGCGACCCGCAAAAATCGACGATTTTGAAAACGAAACTGGGCAAAATGCGGCCATTACAGGCGGATCGAAGTGACGTATCAGCCGTCGGCGCGCGCGGCCAGACGGGCTGGCCCGACGGCGAGAGCGGCCAGATAGGCTGGCCCGACGGCGCGAGCTTTGCGGACGGGCCGACGCGGCCGGCTCGGTCAGCCAGGAGGAGAGTGTGAGCGATTGCTTGCGGGGCTCTGGGAGGCGCGCGGAAAAGCGAGTGCTTGTCCCGCAAGCACGATAATATTCGTGCGCTCCGACAGCAGCACACCGCATAGGCATGATGTCGCGACGACACTCGAAAACGACAGAACCGTACGGTTAGCGAAGCCTCTTCAGAGCCAGGAAAGCCAGGCGTACGGGCACGAAATACGAGTTTCCCTGATTCTACCGCTTCGAGGCAGGCCGATCGGCCTGGATGGCTGGCATGTAACTTGCGCTAAATGGCTGTTTGCATGACAAGCCGGCAGGTGCTTTGACGTCTGCAAGGGCGTTATTTTGAGTGCCTGAAACTTAATACCCACGCATTGCACAGAGCTATCAGTCGCGTCGCAGGAGTTTTCATGTTGCCTATTACACATATCGAAGTCGTTCAGCCAGGGTGAAATTCGAGTGCACTTGGGCTTTCAACGCAGTGTCAGACCTTGGAGGAGGGGCAGAGGGTAGACCGAAGGAAAAACCAAAGTGCTCGAGGCCGTAGCAGGTTGACTGCTGGGTCTTTCAGCGAACGCCGAAGCGGTGGTAGAGGACAGGAAGGGGGCGCCTTCACCAGCTACACGGGGGCGGCTGTGGCAAACGACTACCTCGTAGGGATGCCAGACTGCGGTGATGTCTCTGGCAGCATGAAAGGATTAGCAGGCTTCCGGGAAGCAGGCGGGGAAGGCGTGGACGCGCGAGCTCCCGTCGCCGGCAGTGAACAACCTCACGCATAGAAGCGACGCTTCAAGCTTGCTGGGCAAGCCCAGCCACATTGTCTTGTCGCAGAAGCCGGTTCTCCTCACGCTGCTCGGTGACTCCATCGCCGATAAAGGAAGAGCTGGCGCAGGCTTCACAGAGGAGATTGTTCACGGCAGCGACCTCTGCGCATAGTTCTGCAGAAGGGGCGAGAGAGAGAGAGACAACCACTTTATTTTACAACTGGGATTTAGGGGGGAGGGATGGCCGAAGCCCATACAGCTTCGGCGACGGCAAGGGCCTGTGCGGTTACAGTTTCCCGATTCGCCAGGTCCGAGCTCCCCAAGGCCTGTTCCCAGTGTTGGGGCGTGGGGTAGGAGGGAAAGGGGTCGTGTGGACACTCACACAAAGAATGAAAGTGGGTATCACGTTGGTGGCAATGAGGGCAGTGTGCTGTTTGAAACTAGTGTGGGTGCGTGTGGTGAGCGTGGTTCTGTGGGGGAAGCAGTGAGTTGGTAGGATGCGCCACATGCTGGCGGCAGCGTGCTTTAATGACGGGTGAGGTGGGGGATAGTGCCTGCGAAGTTGTCGGTAGTGCTGGGCGACTTCTCGATATGTTAGAAGTGCATACCGAGAAGCTGTCGGGACACCATTGTTAGGCGGAAAAGAGAGGCCTGCTCGGGTAGTAAATGCTCGAGCTTGATGGTGGGTCGCCTCATTACCGCCTATTCCAGTGTAAGCCGGGGTCCACAGCAGCGACACGGGTTGGGTGGGTGGCTTCTTCCGCAAGATTTGCAGTGTTACTTTAGATATGGATCTTTGGCAAAGTTGCGAAGTGCTTGTTGGGAATCCGCGAGAATTTTCATGGGGGTGCGGGTTTGTGTGAAGGCGAGGGCCACTCCCGATTCCTCTGCTGTCACCGGGGAGTTAGTGAAAACGGTTGTGCGAGTGGTTGGTGCATCTGTGAGTGAGGTAAGCACTACTGCAGTGAAGGGTTCCTTGGAGTGATACTGTACTGCGTCCACGTACAGCGTATCGTGTGCTCCGAGGGTGGGTAGTGGGTGCTGTAGTGTCTTGCTCTAGCTTGTCGTCTGGCCGAATGGAAGGTTGTGTGCATGTTTTGAGGAATTGGCCTGATCGTGATAAGTTGACGTAGGTTGTTTGGGATGACCTGAGGTGGGTCGAGGGGTACTGGTGGGTTGAGGTTAATCCGCTGAAGGATCCTTCGTCCCAGGATGGTTTCAGACATTCTGTATATTTGAGCTGTTCTGCGGGCCTCCATAAGTTCTTCAATGGTGTTATGGACACCCAGGGTGAGTCGTCGGGCGGTCTGGGTGTGGGGGGGGCAGTAGCAGCGCGGCTCTGTAGGCTTTACAAAGTATTGCCTCCAAGTCGTTTTTGTTGGCTTTCGGTAGATTCGCGTATGATAGATGGCAGCAGAAACGGCTAATTATGAAGCTTTGCACAAGTCTGAGGCGTTCCATTTCGGATATTCCATGGTGTCTGTTTTTTAGTAGTTTTATGAGTCCGATGGTCTGTAGAGTGTGAATTCGAAGGTCGCATTGTCTGAGGGTTGTGCTCCTATTTGCTTGAATTGTAAGGCCTAGGATGCATCGTGTTGTCCCCGCCGCTTCCAACTACGACGTCCCCATCAACCACCCATCGTCGCCCCAGTCTCCAAGGCTGAGCACCAACCCCAAGCAAGAGAAAACTCCACATAGAAGCATGGCCCCAACCGTGAAGAGTTGACGTACAGAGATGCCCTTCAACATTCACCCAGGCGATCATCTCAAGGCAGAAAAACGCAGGTGAGCCCGTAAGGCCTTTCCAAACACTTACTCAACTCGCCTCTGACAACACAACCCCAAACAAGAAAACCCAACGCACACCAACACTTATCAAAGAAATACAGGCCCTACGAGCTGAAATTCTAAAGCGGCGGCCAGAAAACGCCCAGCTCAAAGAACAGAAAGTCTTACTGAGACAACAACAGCTTCACTCATTCTCTGAAGAAGAGACATGCAACGAACAATCATCTCACGAACCCTCCCAAGCAAAATCCCCACCACTCAAACGAAGGGCAACGGTAGAGAGCGCTAACTCTGCAGTGTCAATAAATATTGCTCAAGAACTGTGAACACAGCGACAAGAATATCTACAACTTCACGACTCAGTCAAAGCAGCACAAGTCGCCATGCAGGAATCTGTAACGGCTCTACACAATGAACTACTTACATGCATGAAAGAACTTCTACCACAGCAACGACCCATCTGCCAGTACACCCCTACCAATCAAAATGGAAGCAGATGCCGACCCATAAAACACACACTGCCTGGCAATGCAATTGTACAGGCTATCGCGCCAAACGCACCGCGCTCCAAACGCACGTGCCAATCATTCAAACCCCCCCACGGTGATAGCACTGCAAGAAAGAGGTACTATTGTGAAACTAGCAGGATATCAGACCTTTCAAACGCCGAATACCCCCAAAGAGCAACATTCGTACAACGCAATTTAGGCGCAGAACACCGGGTCTTTTCAAATATTAATATTCTACATAACTTCGTCACACTATATCCTCTTCAACCCGACCACACCAAATTACACGTGTTCTCTCTATACAGCTCCCCAAAAAACACCCCACACAATTTCAAACACGTTCTCATGGAAGCACAACGAGAAGCAGGCAGTCAACCCCTCCTGGTCATGGGAGATTTCAATGCCCCCCACGTAGCATGGGGCTACACACGAACAACAAAAAAATGCCGGCTCCTCTGGCAAAGAATACAAGAACTACAGCTTTCTCTACACAACGAATCGGACATACCCACGCGCATAGGCAATAGTGCACAAAGGGAAACAGCACCTGATCTCGTATTTTCCCATTTCGTACATGGCATAACCTGGACACCCACACTAAACACACTTGGTAGTGACCCTTGCATTCTTGAAACAACCTTCGCGTACAAATCTGCCTTAATAAAAAAACCGGAACAAAAACACATCACTAATTGGGATGGTTTCTGAATCTCGACCCTAAACGTTTCACCGCCATCCAACCAAACGGACGAAGAGCTAGAACGGTGGCTCAACTAAATAATTCAGGCAAAGGAAGAGAACGAAGAACTTGTTGATCCCGAACTACCAGTTCCCTACGCCGATTCACGCATACAGTATTTCTGGGAGGCGTACTGCAGCATAGAACACCGGTGGAGAACCGGAAAACACAGAAAGGCGCTCAAAAAACACCTTGCCAAATTACACAGGGAGATAATAAAACATGCCACGCAACTAAACGAAGCGAAAGTCAGAGAAGTATTAAATAGTACTCCCAAGTCTCGAATTTCAGTCACCCTCGGCAATGCAGTGCTTGCAATTTTATAAGAGTATTGCAGCTGTTGAGTTTTTCTACTATAAGAGACAACTTTCGTTTTTGAGGGGTTCAAAATTAGGTCGTTTTTGGTGCACCAACGATGGAATGACGCAATATCAGCCTGAAGATAATTACAGTCATGAATATTGCGCACTTCTCTAAATATTTTTATATCATCAGCATACAACAAAAAAGAAGAATTTTCAATTACAGAAGCAACATCGTTAATGAAAATGGAGAAAAGAAGGGACCCAGAACAGATCCCTTGGGTACACCACTGGTTGCTTTGTACCTAAATAAAGTTTGACCGTTAACACTTACATAGCAATATCGCAATAATCAATCAATCAATCATTCAATCAATCATTTATTTGCGTGCCCAGGAACAGCCGGGGTCGGCCTTTGTGCTGGCGCACGGAAACAGAAACACACGAAACATAATGTACACATCTTTCAAAAACAAAATAAAATACAAAATACAAAAAAACGAAAGGATAGCTTATGTTGAAGTTACGGAATGAAAGTCATTTAAGTGCATGAACTCAAGGATAAAAGACAAATGCAGAATAAGAAAAGTTGGCAGTTACGCCAGTACAAACTCACAGACATGTTTGCGAAACAGAGTAGGGCAATCATTAAATATATCAAGGTAATCCGAGTACCGATTGTACGTGCATTGCAGTCGGCACACAATCAATCAATCAATCAATCAATCAATCAATCAATCAACCTTTATTTTTGGTGCCCTGGAACAACCCTAGGGTCTTGGTACTGGTACACCATATACAAGCATTCATAAAAACAAACTAAAATCAAGACAACACAACACAGAAAACCATACATATGAAAGAAACAATAAAGTAAAAATAGTTACAGAGATCCCAGAAAGCAAAACAGCAAAAAAAAGGAAGCCTAGTGTTAGAAGCCATGACACCCGGCCAGCAAAACGTTGAGGGCACGTGAAAAATTGAAAATACAAAAGCAAATACTCAATGAGCATGAAGGAGATAGATTATACACATAAAACAAAGGTTTTGTAACAAGATCTTAGGAAGTTACAAAACGGAAAAATGAAGTTCAGCGTTACAAGCACTGACACTTAAACCGACAGAAATCCAAGCAACACAAAATCAGGAAAAGTGAAAAACAAACAAGCAAGATGATGATTTGCATAGAATAATTATGGAACAGAAATACGGCACATAAATGACATAATGGCACTTAAGCTACAACAGTTTTCAATTCATTAGAGAACAAAGACAAAGAGCTCTGGAATATATCAAGACGATCGGAATATTCATTATATGCACATTGTATTCTGCAGATGCACGAGCGTCGTCTACATAAAGCATCTGTTCTGAACGATCGAAATCTTCGGAAAAGTTTGTTCGGCAAGTTGACATTGATAAGTGCAACCAAGTCATCACACAAAATATCACCATGAAGAAGTATATAAAGAAAGATAATATCAGCTCTCATTCGTCGACACCAAAGGGAAGGAATACTTTTGAGACAAGACATGCTGCCGTTTGCGTCTTCTTGCACATGACGGAAACGGTGCCTAAAGATAGAAAGGAACTTATTTTGAACCCTTTCGACGCGGTCACTATTGGACTTGCAAGTTTCATTCCAAACAACAGTACCGTATTCGAGAAGAGGTAAGCAGAGAGCTGAATACAACTTTAAGAAAGGAAGAGGACTTTTAAACTCTCTCGAATACCTGCAAACAGCACCCAGACATCGAAGAGAGCGTCCGGTAATTTGTGTAACGTGGGAAGAGAAAGTCAGAGAAGAATCAAATAGTACTCCCAAGTCCCGAATTTCGGTCACCCTCGGCAGTGCAGTGCTTGCTATTTTATAGGAGTATTGCAGCTGTTGAGTTTTCCTACTATAGGAAACAACTTTAGTTTTTGAGGGGTTCAAAATTAAGTCATTTTTGGTGCACCAACGATGGAATGACACGATATCAGCCTGAAGAGAATTGCAGTCCTGAACATTACGCACTTCTGTGAAGATTTTCATATCATCAGCATACAACAAAAAAGATGAATTTTGAATGGCAGAAGCAACAATGTTAATGAAAATGGGAAAAAGAAGGGGGCCCAGAACGGAGCCCTGGGGTACATCACTTGTTGCTTTGTATCTAAATGATGTTTGACCGTTAACACTTACAAAGCAATATCGCTCCTGGAGATAGCAACGTATAAGACCCACTAAAGAAGCGTGAACATCTAACAGAATGAGCTTGGCAAGCAATAACGAGTGGTTGACTACATCAAAGGCCTTGCTCTTGTCACAGTAGACCGCATCAAGCTGGCTTCTACCAACGACTGCTGAGAGAGCCTGCTCCATGAAGCATGCGAGGTTTGTGGAAGTTGAGCGACCACGCATGAAGCCATGTTGATTAGGAATGAGGACGTGTTTAAGTGAGAAAGACAAGATCGTATGAAGAGATAACTCGAATATTTTATAGGCAGAACAAAGGAGCGACACTGGCCTATAGTTCATGGGGTAAGGTTTTGGGCCTGACTTGAAAACAGGGAATACACGAGAAATTTTCCATGAGCGAGGGTAC
Source organism: Haemaphysalis longicornis (assembly GCA_013339765.2). Lineage (NCBI taxonomy): Eukaryota > Metazoa > Arthropoda > Arachnida > Ixodida > Ixodidae > Haemaphysalis > Haemaphysalis longicornis. Next base: position 46,258,901 of record CM023448.1, on the reverse strand, counting down.
GGGGCCAGACCGGAGACAGTTATTAAATATTGAGGTGAACACAGGAACGAATATATTTGCATACGTTTTTAGAATTGCAGCAGGAATACCATCTGGCCAGAAGACAACGAGGGCTTAAGCCGCTTGATGCTGGTCGCACGATGTTCTCAATCAAATTAGAAAACAAGCGGAGTTACCGGCCTGGTGACAAGAGACGCTGCCGTCATCAGTACCACCGCTAAGCCCAAAAAAAGAAGAAAACTGACGAGCAAAGCAGTCGGCCGCATCTGCAACCTCAACGCCATTGGAACCCAGAAGACGAATAGATTCTTTTGTTGTACTAGATCTAGAATGAATGTATTTCCAGAAGGCACCCGGCTGATGAGTTGCTTTAGCTTCAACTTACGCCAGGTACAAGTCATGATCACGCTTGTGCAATATTTTGCATAGGGCACGTAGGCGCCGGAACTCCTGAGCAAAGTGATTCGCACCAGAGCGCTTCATCTTTCTGTGCGCACGTTCTTTGAGTTTCAGGGCATCCCGCAATTCAGAAGAAAACCAGTTAATAATAATATTATTAATTTAAAATAATATTAATAATACAAATAATATTAATAATAATACTAATAATAATAATAATAATAATAATAATAATAATAATAACGTTTATTGCACATAAAGAATACAGGTACACGAGACGGGAAGGTCAAAGCCTTAGATGGCTTGGGGGAGTTGGCCCGGCGAAGTCGGCGGGCAGATGTGCAATATCACAGAAAGTATCACCATTATGTCAACAGAAAATGTTACGTCAATGTTAACACAAAATAAATGACGAAGGTCAAACAAGATAGGAAAGTTAACATCAACGAGAAATGACCAAAAAAGCAACAATGAATTAACGCCAATACAATTGCACTTCAACGTTGTGTACATGATTATGAATACTTATAATACACCCTAGTGAAAAAAAGAATCATGTCATAGTAAAGAACCAAGGTTTATGAATGCCTGTTTTGATGTTGCCGAAAAAGCTTCATCCGGGAAAATATTGAAGATACGTGGGATATAAACTCAGCGCCTGGCTTCCCCACACCTTGATGACGAGCGCGGTATGACAAAGCGAGTAGTGCTACGTAAGCTACGGGAGGTTGTGTGACGAATTTTAAAATTGTTATCATCAAAATTCCGCATGACCACAGTCTGCAGAAAGAGAGTCCTAAAGCAGGGAGGACCAAGGTCAGTGAAATTATTATCGGTAGTAGGAAAGGGGGCATTATATGCGACATTTTTCAATATGTTTCTTAACAAAGAATCAACCCGGCTTTGCCATCTGGCAGAACAGAACGAAAAGATCGTAATCCCGTATCAAAGAATGCTGTACACCAGAGCATGCGCAATAGGCTTTTTTATGTGAAATGGAACGATTGATCTTATATAAAAAAACAACCACGATGCGCTTCTGAGCTTATCGCACACGTGCGATAGCTGGCTGTGCCAAGACATATCACTGTCAAAGAAGACCCCTAAGTATTTGACAGAGTTAACATACGTAACTGGAACACACCGACACGGAAAGCAGTTGGGAATGTGTAGAAAAACCGGCGCCTCAATTGCTGTTAGTTTTAATGGGGATCTGAAGCAAACGAGTTTTTTTTTTACCGGGTTAACCTCCAAACAGTTATCGGTGTACCATATCATTGTTTTGTGTATGTTATCCTGTAGAGCGGTAATGGCCTTATTGTAGGATATATGCTTTGACAGCAGAACAGTGTCGTCGGCGTATTGAAATAATAGGCCCTTGGAAATTATTTGAGGTAAATCATTAACAAACAAACTAAATAACAGGGGAGATAATATAGAGCCCTGAGGAACTCCCGCCTCGGTGGAAGTTTACTGCTCGCAGTCGTCATCCCATCCAAGGGTCCGTTTTACGATGTCAAGGACATCGTAAAACGGACCCCTGAAAGCAATGTAATATAGTTTTTCCAATAAAATACGGTGATGAACTGTTTCAAAGGCCTTAGAAATATCTAAAAATAAAGCAACACTAAACATATTTTGATCGAAAGCCGCACAAAGTTCGTCAGAGAATTCTTCCAGCAGAGCTACAGTACCACAACCTGGGACAAACCCGAATTGACGGGTTGACAAAATAGAAAATGTTTCTACAAAGGACGACATCACTCTCAGAAGAAACTTTTCAATAATGTGAGATATTATAGGCAAAATCGAAATGGGTCGATAGTTTTTGATATCATCTTTCTGTCCTCCTTTAAATAACGGTTTAACTACGGCAGTTTTAAGCTCAACCGGAAAACGCGCAGAGTCCAGGAAACCATTTTCAAGGAAGATGAGAACATCGGACAATGCCTCGAAGTTTCTTTGGGGCAAATTTGCTGACAGGCCTTCAATACCAGGAGGTTTGTTTCACTTGAAGCTGAAAATTATTTCAGAGAGTTCTTGTTTTGTAATTCTAGGTAAAAAGGCGGACACCAAGTTGGATTCTTTCAACGTGCATTGGTGGGTCTTACGCGAGGAGGCGTTCTCCGAGGCAAGGGCATAAAATCGATTGAACCGGTTAGCAACTTCGATGGGACACCCAGGAAAGAAAGAAAGTGGAGAGGAGTTTGCGGGGTTTTTGCCACAAGTATGATTTATCAGTTTCCATGTTCCTCCAGCACTCTTTGAAGACTGACGAAATTTTTCGGAAAAGAACTGGCGCTTCGTGAATCTTATCAGAGCGACCACCCTATTTCTTGCGACTTTGTAGTCCAGACGCAAGTTCTTAGGTTTTGGTGCATGTTTGCACCGTCTCCATAGCAAATCTCTGTACGAAAAGGCACGCATAACATCCGCGGTCAGCCAATTAAATTCCCTTCTGCGTTTTTTTATTACGGTACGTTTAGAACTGTCCTCAAACTTTTTTATTTGGTCGCAGAGTAGAGTGTAGACTTGTTCCGGTGAATTAGACCCTGTTATCGCTGACCAGTCAAAGCTGTTAATTAGCCATCTAAAACTTTATTGTCCGCAATTGTAATATAAACTACATTATTTGGAGTGGCGCTTCGTGAAGCAGGTGACAAAGGAAAAACAATTAGATACGCAGCTTCTATTGCAAATGACAGGGGCATATTTAGGTTGATGGATAATAATAATAATCAATCAATCAATCAACCTTTATTTTCGGTGTCCAGGAACAACCCTAGGGTCTTGGTACTGGTACACCATATACAAATCGTACATAAAAACAAACTAAAATCAAGACAACACAACACACACAACTGTATGCATGAAAGAACAATAAAGTAAAGATAGTTACAGTAATCTCAGAAAGCAAAACCAGCAAAAAAAAACAGAAAAGAAAAGAAAAGAAACAGGAGACCTAGCGTGCAAGCCATGACAACTCGGACAGCGAAAGTGTTCAATGCACGTGAAAAACAGGAAATACTCACTGAACATGACAGCGATAAGTTATACGCATAACACGAAAGGTTTTATAACAAAATGTTCGGAAGTTTCAATACTTTGAAAGAAGTTCAGCATTACAAGCACTGGCACTCAAACCTACAGAAATTCAAGCAACGCAAAAACCAGGAATGTGAAAACAAACAAACAAGAACATGATTTGGCCCTAAAATAAATACAGCACATAAATTTGCAATGACTAAAGGCACTTAAGCTACAACATTTTCAAGTCGTTTGAGAACAAAGAAAAAGAGCTCTGAAATATATCAAGACGATCAGAATATTCATTATATGCACATTGTATTCTGCAGATGGTACGAGCGTCTTACTACTTAAAAGCATCTGTTCTAAAGTTTCGAAATGTTCGGAAAAGTTTGTTCGGGCAAGTTGACATTGATAAGTGTAACCAAGTCGTCACACAAAATATCCCATGAAGAAGTTTATAAAAGAAAGATAATATCAGCTCGCGTTCGTCGACCACCGAAGGGAAGGAAGACTTTCAGAAAAGGCACACTGCCGTTAGCGTCTTCTAGCACATGACGGAAGCGGTGCTTAAAGATAAAGAGGAACTTATTTTGAACTCTTTTCGATACGGTCACTATTGGACTTGCAAGTTCCATTCCAAACAACAAGAGGCCGTATTCGAGAAGAGGTAGGCAGAGAGCCGACAATACAAACTTTAAAAAAGGAAGAGGACCTTTAAACTCTCTAGAATACCTGCAAACAGCACCCAGACATCGAAGAGAGCGAACGGGTAATTTGTGTAACGTGGGAAGAGAAAGTCCAGAGAAGAATCAAATAGTAACTCCCAAGTCTCGAATTTCAGTCACCCTCGGCAATGCAGTGCATTGCCAATTTTATAAGAGTATTGCAGCTGTTGAGTTTTTCTACTATAGGAGACAACTTTCGTTTTTGAGGGCTTCAAAATTAGGTCGTTTTGGTGGCACCAACGATGGAATGACGCAATATCAGCCTGAAGATAATTACAGTCATGAATATTGCGCACTTCTCTAAAGATTTCATATCAGTCAGCATACAACAAAAAAGAAGAATTTTGAATTACAGAAGCAACATCGTTAATGAAAATGGAGAAAAAGAAGGGGACCCAGAACAGATCCCTGGGGTACAACACCACTTGTTGCTTTGTACCTAAATGAAGTTTGACCGTTAACACTTACAGAGCAATATCGCTGCTGGAGATAGCAACGTAATAAGACCGCACCAAAGAAGCGTGGACATCTAACAGAATTGAGCTTGGCAAGCAATAACGAGTGGTTGACTAACATCAAAGGCCTTGCTCATGTCACAGTAGACCACATCAAGCCTGGCTTCTACCAACGATTGCTGGGACAGGCCTGCTCCATGAAGCACGCGAGGTTTTGTGGAAGTTGAAACGACCAACGCTAAGCCATGTTGATTAGGAATGAGGACGTTTTAAGTGAGAAAGACACACCATATGAAGAAGATAACTCGAATAGTTTAGAGGCAGAACAAAGGAGCGAGACTGGCCTATAGTTTATGGCGTCATTTTTTGGGCCTGACTTGAATACAGGGAATACGCGAGAGATTTTCCATGAGCGAGGGAACGTGCCAGAACCGAGACAGTTATTAAACATTGAAGTGAACACTGGAACGAATATGTTTTGCAATACGTTTTTAGAATGGCGCCCAGGAATACCATCTGGTCCACAGAAAGCGAGGGCTTTAGCCGCTTGATACTGGTCCCGCACGATGTTCTCATCCAGGTTTGGAAACACCACGAGTTACCGCCCTGGTGCAAAGGGGCGACTACTGTTATCACTGCCACCCGCTATATTCCAAAAAAGAAGAAAACTGACGAGCAAAAGCAGTTCGGGCCACCTCCGCAACCATCATTGCGTTGGGAGTCTAGTAAACGAATAGATTCTTTAGTTTTACTAGATCTTGAATAGAATGTACTTCCAGAAGGCTTCCGGTGATGGGCTGCTTTAGCTTCTACTGATGCCAGGGTACGAAGCATGATCACGCCTTGTGCAATATTTGCATAAGGCACGTAGGCGCCGAAACTCCTGAGTGAACTGGTTCGCACCAGAGCGCTCATCTTTCTATGCGCACGTTCTTTGAGTTTTAAGGGCATCCCGCATTCAGAAGAAAACCAGTGTGGGAATTTGAACTTCTTTGGTAAAATATTGCGGGATGTATTTCTTCATACCCAAAAGTACAATCTCAGTAAAACGGTCAACTTGTCATTGACATCAGGTCGGCAATGACTGTCGACCAAGGGACAGCAGAAAAGTAATCATACAGCCCAACGTAATCTCCCCGGGCGAAAGCGTAGCGAGGTTGCGTGTTGCAGGAACTTACGGAATGGTGGAGCATTGTGGGAAGGGAACAAGAAATAGAAAGAGGAGGATGAAATCTGTCAGGACTAACTAAAGGACATCAGAGCGTGACACACTAACAATCATCAAAATTCGAAAAAACACAGGTCCAAAATGGTTTCCACTGCAGTTTTCTATGTGATTATGCTGTGCCATGGAAGTGAAAGACGAAAAAATCTAGTAATCTATTACCCTTCTGTTCAATGTGGTGGTTATGGTGGGGAACAGGATAGATGGCTCCACTGAACGCCAGGAGCGTTAAAGTCTCCAAGAAGGAGGACCTTGCGGTTGCATTGAGTAATCAGCTCCTGTTCAATGGAGGAAACTAACTTGATTGAATGCGTCAGGAGCTACATCAGGGGGAATTGTTAAAAAACCCAACAAGAAGTTTTTCAGTTTTAGAGATAAGAATTTCAACCCATACAGACTCATCTGCATTCCTGAATATCACTACAAAGCACACTCGGGAGAGATTTGTCGACGGCAAGAAGGACCCCACCCCCCTTTTTGTTTGCTTCCCGTCAAGGCACGATCACTACGATATACATGGTAATTTTGAGGGAAATAATCACTGGACAGAAATATCAGGGCACAACCAAGTTTCAGAGATAGCTATTAACGGAAAACACGAAGCCAGAACTTTACCAAGAAGGTCAGTTGCCTTGGTACGAAAGAACCGCGCACATTCTGATAAAACACATCCAAAGTACTAGTCATCATTGCGTTTCTTATGTGATGCGCTCAGAGCTGTGAAGCATGCCTTCGCGAAACATGCCTCGAAACTCCTTAAAGAGGCAGTCTTTCGGCCAAACAGCGGGGTCATTCAGCGCTCGAAAAACTCTTCACTGACGGATATATAAAAGGATGCGTACGTGTCAAACTTCGTCTTCAGTCGTCGCAGCTCAAGGACGAGACACCTAAGGTTGACAGATGGGCATTAAGGCTAGCAGAGGTGGTGGATGGGGAAAGCTTTGAGACGAACATAGCTTTGGGGCGCTTCGGCTGCGGAACGACTACGAGTCCACATGTGTCCGATGCACCTACACATGCACTGGCTTAGGCGCTTCTTTCATCAAATAGTAGGAAGGGTTAAACGATTAAGCACAGACACAGAAGTGCAGCGGGTGAAAGTGGGGACGGAGTTGGGAGGGACAGGGTCGGAAAGCCGAAGACACCGAACTGCAGGCGGAGCCGACGTAGTCCGACGAGCGACACTTCTTTGGGTAGCAACTGGCGTGAAAGAAGGCTTTGTCCGAGCTGGCGACGTACATATCATCCTGCAAGGCAGGGGGGCGACGAAAAAAGCAATTACGTCACGTCAAGGAGGCCACAACTCCGCACGCAGGGAACTAACCACTTTCGGCATAATGGGCGCAATAATCTAATAATAAAATAATAATAAATAATACGAAATAATAATATAAGCAATCAATTAATCAAATCAAATCAATCAATCATGTTTATTTACGTGCCCAGGAACAGCCAGAAGGCCTGAGTGCCTGGCGCACGGGTAGTTACATGAAAACAAATACAAGAAAACATTTAGCAAGAACAACAAGCGACAAGACACACACAAATTGAAGTAGTGAAAATGACAGAAATAAAGTCACAGGCGGAGCCTGGGTACAGGTAAAAAAAATAAAAAAAGAAGATGCCTATGTTGCTCTGCCCGTCGTAAAGGCCACACGACAGGCAGAGCAACAAAGTTTGACAGTAATACAACAAAAACAACGGCAAGAGTGTAGAGACAAATGAAAAAACGAACAAATGACAGTAAACAGTTTCAAAAATAGGCAAGCTATCAGTTGGATAGACACAAACCGCAGAGAAATCAAATGCAGAAAAAAAAGAACGACAGACATATCATAGGTGTTTAACATACTGTATTCAACAGCGTTGTACGGTAAACTGTAAAGGATTTCTGAAAGATGTCAAGGCGTTCAAAGAAGCGGTTAGTAACAATTCTGTATTCTGCGCACAGGAGAATGATTGGAGTTGCGCGCAGCGGTCAAGAACGGGCGATGCGACCTGGTGGGCCTTTGTGGTACACTAAACTCTAAACAGTTAAGCAGGTCTGCGCAAGAAAGGTCACCATGAACAATTTTGTGAAGAAATGTAAGGTCTGCACGCATACGTCTGCAGTTCAAGGAAGGGATGGAAGGGACTATGGATAAGTCTGAATCAGGATGAAAACTGTGATTGTGATGACGGTGCTTAAATATGGATAAAAACTTCTTCTGCACACGTTCTATTAATTCACTACTAGATTTGGAGATGCCGTTCCAGGCAACAGAAGCATATTCTAACTGTGGTATACATAGTGCATTGTATAGCATTAGAAATGGATCTGGAGAAGAGAATTCCTTTGTAATCCGACACACATTTCCAAGGCTTCGGAGTGCTCGCCGGGTGATGAGCCTAATATGAGGAGAAAAAGAGAGGGTACTGTCGAAAAGCACCCCAAGGTCCCTAATCTCCTCAACCCTTTGCAGAGGAGCTCCCTCAATACTGTAGGAAAACACCAGATGGTGGGTTTTCCGGCTGTAGGTGAGAACCTTTGTTTTAGTGGGGGTTTAAAATTAGGCAGTTTTTCCTGCACCAGACCGATAATTCCGACACATCCCTCTGCAAAGGCACAGCAGTCCTGAACACCGCTAATGTGCCTAAATAGTTTGACATCATCAGCATAGAGAAGAAAAGAAGAGTTTGTTAACACTGTTGAAACATCATTGATAAAGACAGAAAACAATATTGGACCCAGCACGGAACCCTGGGGTACACCACTCGTTGCAGGGTAAACACTAGACTTTTTGTAGTTAACATCTACATAAAAGGCCCGGTCAAGGAGATAGTTGGACAACAAGGCAACCAAGGCCTTGCGTCTACACCGGACTTAGCAAGCTTGTTAATTAATAACGATGGTTCACCACATCAAACGCCTTACTGAGGTCAAAATAAATAACGTCCAACTGGCCGTTTTCACAAACTGCAAGCCGAAGCCTGTGTCATAAAGCTTGCAAGATTTGTGACCGTCGATCGACCCGAGAAAAAGCCGTGCTGATTTGGTAGCACAACGTTCTTGACGCAGGCAGCAAGAACTTTGTGCAGAGCTGACTCAAAGAGTTTGAGGCGACACAAGGAGTGAGATCGGGCGATAGTTAGAAACGGCTGACGTATCAAGCCAGACTTAAATATGGAAAAAATTCGAGTCTATCTTCCATGCACGAGGAAATTTACCTAAAAGTAAGCAGTTATTATAATGGAAGTTAGACGGCACAAAAATGTTCCCGTAAGCCTTCATGAGGGGCTGCTGGAATTCCATCTGCACCACAGGAAAATGACTGGTTTCATCCGTTGAAGGCTATATTGACAATTTTTTCATCGAACCGAAGTGTGTTAAAAATTAGAGTTATTAACGATAGGCGTTCGTCGTTGCATCTGGCAGTTGAAAGACAGAATGAAAGTACTGAGGCAAAACTGGTGGCAACATCCTCAACCTCTTCACCATCGGAATTAAGCAGGCTAACTGTTCTTTAGATGCCTTAGAACGGCCGCGTACATACCTCCAGAATTACACCGTTTCTGAGACCGCAGCAGCCTCTAACGATTCCTATATAGAGCTGGTGGTCACGCCGGTAGAGGATTTTACAAAGTGAGGCGATACCGACTAAACTCCGCTTTCCACTTGTCAAGCCCAGAAACGCTTGGCCTTTTGTGGGCGCTATCCTTAAAGTTTAAGCGGACTTCGAAGTTCTTTAGAAAACCAGTAGGGGAAATTTGGAAGGAACAGGCTTATAACAAGGGATATACTTTTCCATGCCACTTCTGACTATTTCGGTAAAACGTCGAACCTGTTCGTCAACATCATTGACATCCAAAAACACTAGACCATTCAGCAGATGAATAAAAGTGATACAGCCCAGCATAATCTCCACGCTTGAAAGCATATCGCGGGACTGAACAATTCTCAACACCGCCAGAGCGATGCTGGGTCGCGACCGAGACAGACACAATAAGAGGGGGGTGAAACTTGTCGGGGTGCACAAGGGATATTTCGGAGGCACACACTTGTACGTTTTTAAGTTTGAGAAGCACACATCTAGAACATTACCACAAGAGTTTTCTATGCGGCAAAACTGCTGCATGGAGGTGAACGACTGAAAATCTAATAGCATACTGCATTTCTGCGCTGCATAATGGTTTTTGTGCTCAAAGGAAAGACTGTTCCAGCGAATACCTGGGGTGTTGAAGTCTCCAAGTATGATGAGCTTATGGTTGGAGTGTGCATTTGAGACATTTTCTATGGATGTGAGTGTTCGATTAAATTCAGAAGGTAATACATTAGGGGATATATAGAATGCACCGATGAGTAGCTTCTCGCCCTTCGTGAGGCCTACCTCAAGCCAGACTGATTCGTCTAGGGTCTCGAGGTCAGCACGCCGCATGCACTGCACTGAATGATCAACGGCAACGAGAACCCCGCCACCTTTTTGTTTAGGTCCAGTTAATTTTCTGTCGCTTCTAAAGATTTGATAGTTAGAAGGGAAATAGTCGGAAGACGAGATATCATCGGAAAGCCAGGTTTCAGTAATGACAACAGCAGAAAATTTAGAACATACAATATTTCTAATAAATTCAGAGGACTTAGTTCGTAGACCTCGAGTGTTTTGATAGTATATGTCGAAACTCTCGTACTTACTGATCATTTTCAGTTATTTCAGAGCTGTGCAGCATACCAGGGTGGACCTTGCCTTGAAACGGCTTGAAAAGGCAGCCTTTTGGCCACATAGACGGGTCGCTCAGGCGCCTAAAACACTCCTCGTTAACAGTTACGCAAAAAGAAGAATAGGAGTCGTACTTAGTCCTAAGGCGTTTGCACGACAATGGCGTAACTTGCACAGTTGACAAGTGGGCCAACAGTTGAGCAGATGTGGTGTTAGCCGACAGTTTTGAAACAAAGATGGCCCTGGAGCTGGGTGGTCGGTGTACCACAACCAACTGAAATAATAATAATAATAATAATAATAATAATATAAAAACAATAATATTTTAATCATTCTTTATTAAGTGCCCAGTAACAGACGATGCCTTCGTGGTGGCGCACTGAGAGGGGAAAAAAAGACCGCATTGAAAAACATCAGCGGCGGACACATAAAAAGCAGTAAAAAATGTGGGTGAGTGAAGAACAATAAAAAACAAAAAAATACTACAGAGAATAAAAGTAAAAGTGGTATCCAAACTACATTAGAGGACTAAGAGACTGTAAATTATGGTACATTAAAAACACATCGTACAATGACAATAGCAGTAGGATGAAGCATCAATGACACAAAAATGTATGAAACAATGTTCAGGAAAGATTTGTAACTATTTCAAGAAAGTAATAATTTATATAAACATTTGTAACTATGGCCTGACGGATCCACATAAAGATATTGTCACGAAGCCAAGGACGACGCAGTTGTTTTGGAAAAGAAACAAGTTTATTGGAGTGAACTTGTGCTCCCCTAACAACTCAAAAGAATACAGAGGCGGCGAAGTAGCGGTCAACAAGGTGACGTGCGTCGGCGAGCGTCGCAGATTCGAATACCCCGGTGTCTGCTCTACAGGCTTTTGATCTTTCCGCGCGCGTTGTTCCCGAACCGTCGATTCGAATCAAGAACATTGTAGATCCAAGAAAATTATTCCGGGCTGTTTAAGTTAGATCGGAATGCTCTCCCTATAAGAAGGGATAACACATGCGGCCCAGAAAGAAAGAATGGAACACGCGCTTCCCTTGGCACAGAGATAAAACAGACCGGCGCAGCCGGACGGGAAAAGCAAAACACAAATAAACAAACACAATGCTTGGTTCGCGGCATTACCCCCCCTCTAACAGTGCACCAACCCGATGCTAACATAAGCGACAGACCGAAAAGAAAGTTTGTCATCGCCCGTAGAAAGGTTTTAAGCGAGCCACGTGGACGACTTCAGGCCGCGTACGTCGTCGGGATGTACCGGAGTCACCATGGGGGGTCACTTCATGGGTAAGTTCGCCAACAGGTCGTAGAATCTCGTACGAGAGGTACGGGGATCGTTACCACGAACCTCACCAGATGTCACGTAGGCAAGCACGACGCAGTTGTTTAAGAAATGAAACAAGTTTATTGGAGCGAACTTATGCTCCTCTAACAACTCAAAAGAATACAGAGGTGGCGAAGCAGCGGTCAACAAGGTGACGTGCGTCGGCGAGCGTCGCAGAATCGAATACCCCGGTGTCCCCTCTGCAGGCTTTTTATCTTTCGGCGCGCGTGATTCTTGAACCATCGATTCGCATCGAGAACATTGTAGCTCCAAGAAGATTATTCCGGGCTATTCACATTAGATCGGAATGCTCTCCCTATCAGAACAGATACCACATGCGGCACAGAAAGAAAGAATGGAACACGCGCTTCCCTTGGCACAGAGATAACAGAGAACGGCGCAGCCGGGCGGTAAAACCAAAACACAAATAAACAAACCCATAGCTTGGTTCGCGGCAATATGTATGAAGATTTGGCTAAAGAAGTTTGTCATAGTACGCACAACAATTACGCTCGCAGCCTCAATATCGTACACAAACAAATGAGAAAAAACTCTGCGAAAACAACGCTCACACCAAGAAAATAATTGAAGAACACGAGTACTGTCGAAATTAAGTTAGCACGCCATTGCTAACAGCCCGGCCAGAAACCCCCGAAGGGGACAACGAAAAACGGGAAGTTCCCCGGAGTGAAGGTTATAATGACGTTGCCGTCAATCAAGAGGAGAACATCTGCTAAGTTCTGCAGCTGTGTGGAAAAGGTAGTTCAGCCTTGTTGCTGTTTCAACAACACGAAAACCGATTTCTGCAACCAGTTCCTGTCATGAAATTGTACCATGAAGCAGCTTGTATACGAAAGCGACTGAGGGGGATCGCCGGTAACTTAGAGACAGTTATCGGGAGAGGCTCCGAGGGAAAACGATGCATAAATATTGATAAAAAGTTTGTCTGTACACGCTCTACACGTTGACAATTAGATATGCAGCTTCCATTGCAAATGACAGAGGCATATTTAGGTTGATGAATACGAACTGCAATAAGAATATTTACGAACGAATGACCAGACTGGAAGTCTCGTGAAAACCTGCATACAGCACCAAGGGAGCGGTGCACCCGCCAAACCAGTTGAGTGACATGAGGCGAGAAAGTTAGGGCGCCGTCGAACAGTAGTCCGAGGTCTTTGATTTCGTAGACTCTAGACAGAAAACCGTCGTCAATACTGCAGCGAAAGAAACGGTTTTTTTAGGGTATAAGATATGACCTTTGTTTTGGCAGGATTAAATTTTATTCTGTTATCTGAGCACCAGTCAGCAAAGAAGAATACATCTTTCTGCAGGGCATCACATTTGTTGATGGATTTATACGTCTGAATATTTTGATGTAAGTGTGAAGAAGGTAAGAAAACTTTTTAATTGCGACTGAGACAGCATTTACGAAAATGGCGAACAAGAGAAGGGCAAACATGAAGCCTTGGGGCACACCACTTGTTGATCTATACATAGAGGACGTCTGCCCATTAACGCTAAGCAAACTGAACCGATGGCATAGATAGCTTATTAATGAACCTAGTAATGCCATGAGTGGCATATCAATGCCGGAATGCAAAGCCTTATCAAGTAACAACGTGTGGCAGACAACATCAAATGCTTTGGTCAGTTCACAGTCGACAACGTCCAACTGGCGTCGCTCGGAAAGTGCAGTGGATGTCTGCTCCATCAAGCAGGCGAGGTTCTTTCTTGTCGACCTTCCTGACATAAAACCATTGGGCTTGCTCGATTATCAGTCCCGGATCGTCCGCGCACTGCCCGGGACGCAATCCGTCACTCAATTTTCCCACGTATTCCTACGGGACTTCCGGTCCGAAGGCAGTCCTCGGACTGCCGCGGACCTTCCAGGACTGGTAAATCGAGGAGGCCCATTCTGTTTACGTCTAAGAAACAGCTGTTCATATTTTCACAATACCTTGTGCAACGCTGCTTCAAAACGTTTGGTGGCAGCGCAAAAGAGAGAAAGTGCTCTATAGTTTTTGCATCAGATTTGGTGACTGACTTGAAAATGGGGCGCACTCGAGAAAGTTTCCGCTTACGAGGAAATATTTTTGTTTTTGGACAGTAATTGAATATCGCAGCTAAAACAGCAACAAAATGTTGCTGAGTATTTTAAAAATGAAGGGAGGTTCTCCGTCAGAGCCACACGACAGCGATGGTTTTATGCACCTCCGATTCTGAAGCACAAACTGCTCGGCCATGTCGAGAATGCTAGAACCCTGTAAGTTATTAAACATTACTTTTATTTCACAGTCATCGCGCTGGCCATGTGTAGTACTAAATCGCGGCGTAACATGGTTGTGAACATCAGGAACTTCTTCCCCAGGGGAACCAACATTACATGTTCGCTCATGTGAGTTATTGTTACGGGATCGAATACATCTCCAGAATGGTGTAGGCTGGGAATTAACGCTGCTTTCCACAGAATCGAGATAAGAGCTCTTGTTTCTCATAAATACTTTTACACGTTTTACAGTAACAGCAGAAGTCCTCTTTCCATTCATCAATACCGTTTTTCCTATATTTTCTATGGCAGCGGTATTTTAACTTAAGGGTGGTACGAAGTTCATTAGAGAAACAAAAGGTTTTTTTTTAGAGGCACGGTTTGCCCTTGTGTATTAACTTATTCATACCGCTTTCGAATATTTCATTGAACCGCTCGACCTGGGCATCGCAATGAAGGAGTTCTTGAATTTCTAACCAATCGAACGAAGAAAAAAGAGTTATACAAGCTAATGTAATCACCACGGGCGTAGCAGTAGGAAAGGAAATCTTTATTCTTCAGTGTAGAACTGCAACGCTCAATTGAGACGGGAGCACTAACTATAAAAAGAGGCTGAAGCCTGTCCGGTTTGACAAAAGAGGTGCCAGACAACGTACTTACACGTGTTAATGTCTGAAAGTCAGAGATCTATATTATTTTCCGAGCTGTTGTTGATATTCTTAGGTTACACCATGAATGTGCAGTATACGTAGTCTAAAATCAAGCTGGATATCTGCTGCACGTAAAAAGTGTAGTGTTGATGGGCAAGATGTTCCTAATTGTACACCCAGTGTATTGAAATCGCCCAGAATGACGAGCTGGTGATTCGGGTGTGATCAGCTAACTTCTTCTACAGATGTAAGGAGCTTTTAAAACCACGATACAGGAACATCAGGCGGAATGTATAACGCCCCTAGTAAAAGCTTCTCACCGCCAGTCAAACAAACGTCCAGCCAGACAGTCTCGTTGTCGCCATCAAATTCATGCCGCCGCTCAAGTTGATGACACCGATTGAAAAGCGCTATCGACCGCATATAACACCCCCTCCCGTTTGTTTCGCCTTAGAGGAGTGCCTCTCTTAGGCAAGTTTTTGGTAGCTTGGTATTTTTCGAAAATATTCTTAAGAGCTAATGCCACAAGAAAGCGAAGTTTAAAAAATCAAAAATACTCGGAACATTTTAAGAAATAACATTTGAAAAAAAGTCCGTCGATTTGGTGCGAAGGGCACGCACATTTTATAATAGATGTCCACCCTTTCGTATATTTTAGTCATTTTGAACATCCGTGGACATAAAATGTCGGCACGTAGCTTGCAATGGAAGGTTTTCTTAAGACCCCTCTTGGGCCAGAAGATAGAATCACCCAAGCACTCAAAAGAGACTTCGTGAACAGTCACACAGAAAGAGGAGTATGAGGTATACTGAGTTTTCAGCCGCTGGCAAGCCAGAGGTACATCGTGCACTGTCGACAAGTGCTCCTTCAGTTGCGCTGAGGTGGTGCTAGGTGACAGTTTGGACGCAAAGATATGCCTAGGACGTTTTGAACACTGGACCACAGAGATGCGACACGAATCAGTCATCGCAACGTTCCTCGGCGGACGCTGCAGTTGGCGCAGAGGTTGTCGGGGCCGGGGTGAGCTGCTCCGGCGTTAAATAGGAAGGTGTTCCGCCTGATTTCCCCACAACAGCGGTGAACTATGAATGGAGCTCACGCCGCGGCGTAGGTGTCGGCGGCGCCCCATAGAGGTCATGTGTCGGAGAGGAGGCAGGCCGTTCGGGATTTGAGGTAGCGCACGAGAACACAAAAAACAAAAGGAAACAGGCGACGCAATATGTGCCCATCTCACACACAAAGAAAATAGTATTTCTTACGCTTAACAAAAATTGCACGCTTTGACAAACACACAGATACTTCTGTATTCAAATTGCAGTGCTTAGAGCTATAGGCAAAGAATGCGATTGGTTGTTCCGCATGAAAACCTACTGGCAGGAGAAATATGCAGGTGGAATACGGTAAGCCGAATAAAAATCGAGGGATCTTAGATGGCTTCCACTCCAGATACACAGCCTAAAATGAATGTCTACATTGAAAGATAATATAAAACTAAAAACCAAAAGAGAAAAGTTAAAAGGTTTTTCTGGCTAGCGATTCACGCCGAAATGGTAGCATGACCGTCAGTCGTACATGATGAGGACTACAATGAAAAAGCTCAAAGTTAGGGCATGACAAGCTCACGGACATGCTTGCGAAAGAGGGTCGTGGAAATATTATATATATAAAAGAATTCAGAGTTCCGGCTGTACAAGCACTGCATTCGAAACAGAGGGGCACAAGCACCGTAGGCAGTTCATATTACGAAAACCATCGTGTTTCCTGTTCAATTTCTGCGGCACTTGCAATGGAACATGTTGTAGCAAGACTACACAAGACACTGAGGAGTGAATAAATTTCAATAGGTAAAGGAGATCCGCCTCCTTTCTAATGGAGGTTAATCGTGGGAGCTTCAATGCAGACGATAATCCAGAGTCATTATTACCGGAAAAGCGATGGGTAAATATAGATATAAACTTATTTTGGAGCCGGTTAATCGGCATACAGTTTGTTTTCCACGTGCTGTTCCAAACAAAACAAGCATACTCATGCTGCGGGGCGACAAATAGCAGTGTAGAGCTTGAGAAGAAAATTCGAATCTTTGAACTTTTTTCATATCCGTCACACAACACCAAGGGATTTAAAAGCCCTATGAGTAACGAACCGGATATGCGACGAGCTGCTCAGTTTGCTTTCAGCATCGACACCGAGGTCGTTAACGTCTGCCACACGAGGTATTACTTCCCCATTATGTCATAGGGGAACGAGACTTTGTAAGTTTCCTTGTGTATATCATTACCTTAGTTTTAGATGTATTGATAAGAGGTTTGTTGCAATCGAACCAATGCGGAAATGACGAAATTGTTTTCTTGAGAGCAGAACAGCTAGAGTGTTCGAAATGAGTTTAAATATTTTAGCGTCGTCCGCAAATAAGAGAAAATTGCAATCCTTAAACACCGGCGAATTATCATTTATAAAGATTGAAAATACAAGTGGCCCCAGTACAGAGCCCTGAAGGACACCATTGGTGGACTCGCAGCAAAGCGAGGACTGCCCGTTTACACTCACAAAACATGGCCTTTCACATAAATATTTGCATAAGAAGTAGGTGAGATATGGGTGTATTTTAAGATGAGGCTGTTTGATAAAAAACAATTGGTTACCAACGGCATCAAAGGCTCTACTTAAATCAATGTAAACGACATCAAGTTCGCCTCTCCACTTCACAGCTGCCGAGTCGTGCAGCAAAACATTTACATAACTGGATAAGGTCCATCGCGCATTTTAAAAGCCATGTTGCTCAGGTATCAATATATGTTGTATACTGAACGTAATAGCATATACACTGCGCTTTCAAATAGCTTAGAAGCACCGCATAGAATAGAGATTGACCGGTAGTTCATGGGGTCAATTTTTGACGTGGACTTTACAAATGGAACATCTCGCCTAGTCTTCAAACGAGAGAGAAAGCGGCCAGTTCTGAGGGAGTTTTGAGATAAACACGTCAATACAGGTATAACAAGATCATCAAAAGCCTTATTTCTGTCTGGGGAATGGTGTCGGGCCGCACAAAAGTAACGCCATGATTTGCTTCAGAGCTTTCGAGACAACATTTTCTGAGATTGCCATTTCTCAGCATTTAAAGAGTTCACGAAAATCCGCAGGGTGAGCAACTACACTTTCCTTGCCATATGAGGAAGGGAATCGTTCCGCAAAAGCATTATTAACTTTAGATGGGCCCTTATAATTGAGGAGGTTAATATTTGCTGAAGGATGTTAGATGGTTTTGAACAGACGTGGCCCCCTAAAGCCTTAGCGTTCCGTATTGCATCTGCTTCAACTGGGGAAATGTAATTGGACATCTCACGTTTATTCAGATATTTACAGTGAGACCGTAGTTGACGAAACGCACAATTCCACTTTTCCTGCCCCGTATTCTTAGCCTCGCTGTGAGCTCTATCTTACCTTCCAAGGGCATTTTTTAATTCAGGCGAAAGCGAAGATGCAACATTGTCTTTCTTTTCTGTTACTTTAGGCACAAGTCTGCTAAATGCGCCGCGTAAAACGTCAGTGAAAAAATCAGCCGGCTCGTCAGCGGCATTCAGGGTGTCTACTGGCGACCCCTCAGTGTCACTGAGAAAATCCAGCGAACCAATCTAGTCCACACTAGCGAATTTGTACCCCTGTTGAGTGGTGTTCGAACAGGTGAACTGTTGCAAAGAGAGATACGTTACACACAGTATTGACTGGAGGAGGATGAATTTTATCAAGCTTTACCAGTTCAGTAGGTTTGTGTGAAGCATCAGTGGCTTCTATGTTAGTCAGACACGTCTATTCCTTTCCAACATGAATAGTCGAACGAAGTTACGCTGCTTTAATGAGCTAAATGGAACATTATTGAGTATGGTGTCACATTTCTGAAGTATGAAACCTTACGACTGGTTAATCATATGAGTGTCCTGTTACACGCTGGAGACGTTGAAATCCACAGTCATCAGAAATTTGTGGAGTAATGTAATACGTTTTGATATTTTAATAGAATTTACGATATGTATATAGTTAGACAGATGAATCTGGGGTGATATGTAATACGTACATAGCAAGAGGTGTTCGCCCAGAGAACATAGTACCTCTTACTAAATTGTCTCAGCATATTCTTCAAAGTCGATGCGGCGCTCACACCTAATCCAATCGTGAAGGGCAATGAGCCCACCACCACCCTTTTGTTTTCCGTGCGAACGATCACGATCATGAAGAAAAATTTGAGAATTTGGAAAGAACAGGGAAGACCAACTAATTTCTCAGCACAGGCAATATTCTGTCATTTTTTCTACCATACGTCATTACCTAAGTTTTTGCTTTATTTAAGAAAGGTTTGGAGCTTTAGCACGAATTCAAAAACAAACGGCATCGCTTGCGTGAGGGCGTAAAATCTAGTAGTGTTTGAAACAGGCTTTAATAATTTGACATTGTCAGCTAATAAGAGAAAGTGACAATCATAAATTACTGGGGAAACATGACTCATAAAAATGAAAAAAAAAGGAATTGGCCCCAGAACACAGCCCTTAGGGACATCAGATGTGGCCTTGTAGGAAAGTAAATAGTTCCTGTTTACATGCACGAATCATGATCTACCCGATAAAAAGTTACAGAAATGAGATGTGAAGAATGGTTGTAAATCAGTTGACACAGCATTTAAAATATTATATCATGGCAGACGACATAAGCAGCATTGGTCTAATCGAAGTAAACGACATCTTGTCGTCCTCTTCCCTGAATAGCCTCCGAAGCACGCAGCATACCATTTACAAGAATGGTGGTTGCAATCTTCCATCGGGAAAGTCGTGCTGCTGAGGTAATGATAGAGTTTTTACACTGAAAGAGAGTAGCATGTGTAGTACGGTGTCGAATAGTTTTGAAGCAGCGCAGAAAATATACAACGGGTGGCAGTTTGTTGAATTGAATTCTAAGCCTGACAAATCTTGAAACAACCCGCTATGTCTTCCAACGAGTGGGGAACTTGCTGGCATTGAGAGAAATATGAAATACACGCGTCAAGTCCCGAACAAGGAGATTCCAAAACACATCAGTACTGTAGAAGAAATTCCGTCAGGGCCTGAAGAACACGACGGCTTTACTCGATTCAGAGCTTTTGAAACACACCTTTCCAAAAGAAACCTTTCGGAGCCTTTATATTACCCCGGAAACATTGAGGGGGGTTGGCGGCACGTCTCGTGCCATGTACTGGACGCCATAGTTCCTCACTGTATTAATCCAGTATGCAGTGAGCTTTCAAGAAGGCACTTGGTTGCAAACCAAGCCGTGTGTTATATTTAGTTTTCTTTTTAGATGCGGAGCATCTTTTGCTCGGGGGTATGTCCCACAGCGTCGGCGTCCGCACTCACACTACGCATGTGCAACTCTTCTCCTTCCCACTCTCCAACAGCTGCGCGGTACTATCTCCACTTCTCTCCTACCTCCTGCTTGTGCTTCTCCTGCGTTCTCGCTCCTGCTCTCGCGGCGCATTCGCTACTATCCTCCTCTTGCCTCCTCTCCTCAAAATCTGGATATAAAGCGAGTAGAGCGCTGCGCGCGCTCAGTGCAGCGCTTACTTCGGTTGACTCCGTTGATGCTTCCGATGGATTATAATGGAAGCAACAGTCCCGTCAGTGAGTGGGCTGACGCAAGCACGCGTCAGCATCAGCCCAAACACTAATGGCAACGTAAGGTCCACTCAAGATAAAGCTGCGAAGCGAAGGGCATGAGACGCTGAACGCAAACGATTGAAGCGACCAGCGGACCCTGAACTTCGTCAGCGCTAAGCCGCTTCGAAGCGTCAACATCGAGCAGCGGATCATGAGCTTCGACAACGTCAAGCAGCGTCGATTCGAAAACGTCGAGCGGCAGTACCGGAACTTCGATAACGTGAAGTGAAACCGAAACGTACGAAGCGAGCGGTGGCACCAAACCTTGGAGAACAGGAGCAGGTTCCGTTGCGTTTTGTCGAGTTAGTAGTTCGGTTTGGTGAAAATGTAGGGGAAACCCGCAGTGCTCCACATCCTACTCAGGGTTCCCCTGGGCAAGATGGTGTAATTTTTTTAGCAAGTGTATTTCCGCGCCCAGCTTCTTTATGTAAGCTCGAACTAAGCCAACAAAGCAATCTTATTCAATAGAAGCAGTGTACCAATCTTTTGTCCCATTAACCGAATCTATTATTTCAATGCATTGTTTCATGGCACTGAAAATCGCCGTTGTATTACCGCTGCTTAGCAAGATATATTTCAATAGTTCTCCAAGCATTAGGGGGAAAAATAAATTATCGCAAGGGAAGCACTGCTGTTCTTTCGCCGCTTCTGTTTGGCGTAGTTCTTAGTCGAGCCTAAGTTCGCTCCAATAAAGTGTTTTTCTTCGAAAAGCCTGCGTTGTCTTTGAGCACGCGGCGTCTGGTGCGGGGGCCGGGTGCATGCACCCTAAACGCACTTGAGTCAGCCAACCGAGCCCAACTTGGTTGATTGATTGATATTGATATTGACATATTGATTGATATTTGTTTTTTATTTTCTCCGCTCGCGGCTTATGAATGATTTGCATCATGCAGTTACAGATCTTGGTTACACTAAGCATTGTACCTGTTTTACTGACTTGTTAATTAGGTTCATGTTTTTCCTGGTGTCTATCTTTATCTTGGCATCAACTAACAACGGCCAATGAACCAACATCTTGTGGCATATTTGTACTGTAGAAAATTGTCTAATAATTGAGAAAATCATTGCAATAAACTGAACTTGTGTCGGCCGTAGACTGCAAGACACATTGGTGCATTGATATATAGAAACTTTATTATTCTCGCTATGGCAGGGGCAAATCAGGCGTCTTGTTTCAGGCAGCCGCGGAGAGCTCGGGTGATGTGGGCCGCCCATCTCAAGGGTCTTCTCCTACCAAAATTTCAATTTCTCGTGGATAAAGTAAAGAAAGACGTTGTGACTGATGCTAACTAAAACAACCACGTTGACCAACGTTTCCAGTACTTCTGCAGTCCTGCCGCAACCTTAGCAGCCACCATGACTTCATGCATCAAGTACAGATATTCCTCAGAAATGGCTGGAACACCAGAAGCGAATGCGGTTATTTAATCGATGTGACGACAAAGAAATACTGAAGCAAGTGGTAGTCTATTATGATGTTTTTGCTGTATTTATTTCGAGGTGCACGAGCGCACCTTCACGGCCTCGAAACTATTCACACCTCAGTGTTTGAAAATGTTCACGACTCTAATAGGCCTGCATTTGACCGAGCGGGTGCTGCAAACACTTAGTGAAGGTCCAACTGAGCGGGTGTTCAGTTCGTAAGTGAAGGGGCTATTTTGGAGTGCAGGTCCGAAAATAGCAGAAGAAAGAAAACTAGGGTTTATAATGTCAGGTGTCTACAAAAAACTATTTGCTTGACTTACCCGTAACAAAACAAAAAAGGGTGGCCCGATTCGCATCTGAGGCGGCATCGAAGGAAATACCACGTGAAATTCGAGCGACGCAGTTAAACCGCCCATTGAATAGGCTGTTTTCAGAAATGGTCATTGTGGGGCTCTTGCCTCAACAACACTTCGGGTGACCATCCGGGCAATGGTCGGAAAGGAGCTTCGAAATATTTTTCAAGCCACGCCGAAAACGCAACTCTCATTCCTGCCGAAGTGATCCAAGCAGGAGTTTATCTTGCACAGGGGACTTGTTAGCCATTGGGAGCACCCCGTCAGCCGCTTACTAAGCCCGCCCAGCTCCATCTAGTCGTAAGTAACCCCTGCCGTACCTTCGCCCACTATACGCAGGCCAGCCTACCGCGTTCTGAAACCCGATGCCGAGAAAGAATGACGTATTCCGAACCTCCAACTGTCGTCCACTATGCTAGTGTTGTGGAAACCCAGACACACTTACATTCTCTGCCCCGACAAACCTATCGGGCTCCGAGGTTTGGCAATCGGCCCACCGTGTCTTCCGCCAAGGGTAAAGACCAAGTGAAACTGACGAGTGTCAACAGTAGACCATTCGGCGCCCAGCTCATTTCAACAGTTCGCCATCGCTATTCATTCGTATAGGCGAGCCTCCACAGCAATGCTGACCTCACACATAAACTTTACCCCAAAAACGAAGGAGAAACAAAAATCAGCAGCATGTGAAGGTGAGGTTGCCTTACGGCGAAAAAAAAACAAAAACCATCAAACCACGCATTGACGAACTTTAAACCCGATTTTACGACATCCAAACTGCTCGATGACAGCCACGCGGGTCGACGAAGACCCGACATAGCCTACCCAGTGAGTACAAACTCAGTGACAACGACGATGTGTAGCAACCGATCGCAAACACCCACAAGCCGAGATACGACGCCTGGGCGTTCGCGAATCTCCAAGACGAAAACGTCTAACATGCGGATATCCATCGACGGCTTGGTTGGGATCATTCTGATAGCAACAGGAGCCGACTGGGCAGTGATGAGGGGATCACTCGCAACAAAGCTCAAGCAAGTTCGAATTAGCTGGGATAGTCCCCATATCTCCAGAGCAGAAAGTCATCTCATCGTGCCGAATAGAACATGTACTTTGTGCATCACCATAAATGGTACCGCGTACCCCGCTGCTTTCGACATGGTCTCTATTTGATTGAGGGGCGCGATTCTCGTAATATAGTTTTTGACTGAAAAAAGTGCGATTAGTAACCTGCACACGAAGTTCATAAGTTTCTCTTTTGTTCATGGCATGATGCGTAAGGCCGACCTAGAACAACGTGGTGCAGTACAGATCACAGCCGAACACGTTCCGATTGCATCCCGCGCTCGCCTGATAATCTCCGTCTACTGCCCAGACAGTGCTCCTCACATAGACGCAATTCTAAAATGCGACCTAATTTTGCACTTGTACCAAAGAAAATTTAATATTCGAAACACCAATTTCATCTTTAACTAAAACATTTAACAAGGGCACTGCGACGGAGTTGGCTCAAGAAATGTACAAAGTAAGCAACGTCATGGGTGTATGGTAGTTTAGACATCAGTCCCAAGGCGCCTCCGACCCCCCGTTTTCTTCACCGTGAATCAGGCGCTACCGCAACAAAAACGGGAAAAGTTAGAAATTTGGTGGCAGTGCCACCCCGACTGTTTTATGTCGACCTTCAAGCTAGGACAGACGGCCTGGCGACGCAGTCAGGTTTTACCGAAGATGCATGTCGGCCTACGCGACAGTCACCGTCCTCAAATTTATGATAATTGCGCGAATCTTTCTGCACACAAGGGGAAGACATTCTCGAAGGCTACATGGAAGAATCCTTGAACATCCCCAGTCCCGCATATGTTGTCCCTTTGAAGAGAAGAGATGCAAATCAAAGGTCCCGCTTTATGACGGGCGAATAAACACAAGCATGAGAAAACACCTATACTTCCTCCCACAGCTTTCACTACCTTTGCGACGCGAAGTACTGCTTTTTTACCGACGAGAAAATGCGCTATTGGCAAATCGAAGTGATTAAAAGGGACCACAAGAACAGAGTGTTCAGAACACTGAATGGATTGCACACGATTTAAATGACGTCGTATGTGTTGGGCATGGCACCGAAACGAAATGAATGCTGTATTTGCTGGCCACAAACGGCACACCTGCCTAGTATGACTCGACATTGTCCTATTCACCCGGATCATCGACGAGAACCCGGAAAGATTAGAGTTGGTAGTTGAAGCAATCAGAACTTGAGTATAAAAACCGAAACCTGAAAACCCGCATTCCGTACCAGGAACTGAATTTGGGGGCACGTTCTGAACGCCGATGGAATCTCGCCTGACTGAGCTTAAACATTTCCCATCGCAATTTTTTTAAGGGCGGAGGACAAGAAAAGCTTTGGCACGTTCCTCACACTCTACGCATACACTCGGTGCTTTGTCGAAGAAATCGCAAACAACGCCGAACATTACACGCGTCTGAATATTGACAGTATTGAGTTCTGTAGGTAGGAAAACTATTGAATTTGATTGTAGCCAAACAAGTCTGACCATAAAATATCTGAATGCAACGAGGTATTCAACATTTACTGTTGTAACTGTGAAGACCGGGTTTTTTTTTCAGATTGTATGATCTCGGTAGATAGTCTCTGTGTGAGGCTGCATAAAAAAAGTTTGATACCGTATTTATTTGCAGCAAACATCCTCGTAACTATTACCAAATGAACCGTGAAGAACTCCCAAATTATTTATTACGTGGCAAACATCATACGTACATTGTTTTTTTAGTACAGAAATATTTTCCGGGAATGAATTGGTCTATTCGCGGCCCAGTAGCTTGTGATTCATCACGTGAGACAATAGCGTTTGTAAAATTGTGTAGATATTTCAAAATTACCACGCTCAGAACCAATTAAACTCAAAGCGCAAATACACTGGACGTTTGAACCACTACTCCCTTTCCATCCGAGGAAGATGCTTTTGTTTTGAAAATTAGTGACCGTCTCCCCATTGAATTTATGCTTTAAGGTAATTTATCGGCCCAGTGGCAAAACAGAACCTTCTTCGAGATAATAGAAAGGAAAACCTAATTGCCAACCATAAACTAAGAAGTTAGAATTTTATTGATGAATACATTCATAAATTTGACGAGTGCTCCGGTGAATAAAATTTCTATCTTTTAAGGAATAAAGCAAAGCACTAATAAAAATGTATCCGACTACGCACCCTATTAGGTAAGCACCATTAACAATGTTTTAACGTTTCATTAAAACGCATGCTGAACATGGAGAAAACATTCAAAGCGAAGCTTTCTTGCTTTACCAGCCAAGGATCCTGTTGTGACCATTGGCGTCAACTGAATACTCACGCGAACCAAAAAAATTAGCAGTGGCTTAGCTCTGCTATGCCAGGATATACGTAGCGTGAGCTGAGGTTGATCTTGTTATTGTTATCTTTCCTAGTTTTCTAGTATTAGCTTGATTATACTGGTTACTGCTGCTACAATGACACACACACGGTATACGCAACAGGTGACACATTTATATTTATCAAACGGCTCCGGCGAAGCGTCAGCAATTGCCCCAGAGCGAAGCTGGTTCTACAGGCGCTCGCCGGTCTTGCTGTGACGCACAAGCCACCGGTTCACCACGCGGCCACCCTTGGCATAATCATCAAATGCACCCGGCCGCCACGTGCGACACGGCGGTCGCCGAAGAGAGACGCCGGGCCCGTGCGGTGTGTGAGTGACGCCGGGCAGAGAGCAATGTTTTGTGCGCCGTGTGACGTCACAGCTCCGCATGATTGTGGAGCATGGCTCTCCAGCAGCTACGCGTAAGTGCTAATTCTCGGCCAGTGTGGCTCACGCTAAATAAAAAACCTACTGGCAGCTCGAGTAATCCAACCTGGAATGAGTAGAGAAACAGAGGGAGAGACTGTTGTCTTACTTATGAAGCTACCAGCGCCCTCGGAAACGAGGAGACCGATGGTGTACTCAGAGCACAACTCCGGGTTTACCCCTTGCGTTGTTGCTGAATGCCACGTGAAACCGGGACGTGACCTCTCGCGCCGCCGCTTGCTCTGCCTATGGCACGTGTGGGGGCTATATACGGGGTTTGCGCATGCCGTACGTGTCAGAAAAATTAATGGAAGCCCAAACCTACGCATGGCGTTTTACTGCTCCCCCGTCTCTGCCGCTGATTTCTTCACCTCCGAGGGGTGTGTCTTAGATGAATTGAAATTGTGCACCACGAGCTCTTTTTTTTATAAGAACGAGTTTCCACTCAAGTGCTTTACCAATACATCTCAACCAACCACCATTCATTGATCATTCAATAATTTAACCCTAGCAAAGGACCTCTGTTTTAGGTGATAAAGTGTGTGGTTAAGCACATTTACTTATGTCTGGGTTCTCTCTTTGTTAATCACGCGTGTGAATTCAAGGAACGCCGCATGGGCAATTGTTGTGGCTGTCTTTTGCATCTTTGCTTTCCAACCACCTTCAGAGGGAGGATTGTCCCGCATTCTTTTTCGTAAAGAGAAATGTACCAATGCGTTATTACAGCCGGGCTACTGGTGCACAGGGAGCATTTTATAGCTAGCGTTTCATCATAGTCATCCCATGCATAATGCCAAAGAATTAGAAAGTTTGGATTTTGATCAACACCTGAAGACGTGTATCTGTATAATTACCTAACGATGAAGGTGGTGCCTAGGCGGTTTTAGAGTGATGTGAAGTAGTTATTCAGGTGTTTTCAAAATCATTATAAGGTTAACTTGTGCTGGCCTCAATACGTTTGATGCCTCACAAATTCCACCCAAACAGTCGATGCAAATTGGTTGGGTCCATACGACGCCTATCATTTTTTGTTGTAGGTTCTCTAGATTGGGAGTAATAGAAAGAATTCAAATTTGGAAAAGAACACCGGAATCTGTTTGTTTACTATTCTAACTAAACTGTGTTATCTGTCCATTGAAAGTGCTTGTATTCTTAGCAATCCAAAGGTGGCAAAGGTGACACCAGAAGATACGTCAGGTCACCGCTTAATAATCACCCTTTAACAATAGGCCAATATCACCCACTGTAAAGGTAAGAAAATAAATATTCACCGCCTGACAACGGGAGTGTATTATAACAAGCATGTCCGATCAAATTTTGAAACAATTTGTTTTAGGTAGTTACTTTTCTTGAGGCCAATTCGTTTTTTTCCTCATCTTAGCGTAGTGTCCACTTGTCTTATGTCTGTGAAACGCCACTCATTTCTTTTCCGCATGACCGTTTTGTCACAAAAAGTAGAACAGTAACCGAAAAACATTTACTTCTTAAAATTTAGCAAGATGAACCTGCAAGATCAGCCCCTTACATCAACCACTGATAAAAATTTATTTAAGAAATAACCCAAATCGTTGCAGCTTGCGAGTTCATCATGTACCTTTCCCCGGCTAAAGCGCTATGTCTCGGAGGTGTAAAATATGGGAGTTGCTTTTCCTCACTCTGATAAATGACTAGCGCAGTGTTGTAAACTCATGCATGAACATGTTTGTCCTAGAATCTACATTATAGCTCTGGAACTAAAGTGCTTCACACTGACCCGGGCAGTATTTCCGCTTGGTATAATCATGGCACAAGCGCCGAAATACTTGAGAAAGCGACGTAAGGAGACTTTCACGTAATCAATACTGTACGAATTCCGACTTGGAGTGCGCAGTGCTGACTCTTCCAGTGCTATTCCCTCCCGTTTTCAATGCTATATAACGTTGTAGTGTATACATATCAGGGATTGCACATTCCCGCTATTCCTTCTTGGGAGAAGCCCACCTTGAACATATCAAGCAAAGCCAGTCGCATGCCTTGCCATTGAAGAAAAACTTTTATATGACAGATTCATCGTTGAAACTTTGCCTTGAAATGCCCTTTTGCGCTAAAGCTTGCGTACTCCTCCCCGCTATAGGATCCCAGAAGTCCTCGCCTTCAAGCACCACAGAATCAGCTCAGTATTTCAGCGGACGCTTGCTACCGTCAGGATATTTTTTTGCTGATAGCCTATATTCCATGAATCTTCCTGTAAGCTTGCCTCTTTCGTTGTGTACGGAAGTGCATGGCCGCAGTTTTTTACCAAAATGTATCATCACAACACCAATCTTCGATACACTTGTCCTATCTGTCTTTTTTTGTAATGACGTACAAAACCTGGAATGCCCTGGCTGACTAAATTAGAATTTGGGCAGGTAGAGTTGCTTTTTTTTTAAGAACAACTGTTAGATTTTCTACCAACCCTATTGATTGCAAAATTTTACATTGTACCTTTTCGTAATACTTTGGTGTGTTTTAGTACCCTTTCTTTTATTTTATATGTATTTTATTCAACGTATAGTCTCATTGCTCATGTATTAATAAATGTTCGGGTATAAATCAATGAACAATAAACCATTCTCTTCTGTAACGCCCTACCCACCCTGAAAGGCACAAACCTCATCGTAGACGATGACATCAATGCCAACGCTGGATACCCATAATGGGCGGAAAAGGCCCACCGGCTTGCTCTCATAGGCACTACGCGATTAAGTTGGCTGGCTTGTTATTGTTTGTACAGACGCTTCATTTCAGTATCCCTCCGATTCCCTCTAAAGGGTTGATAATGGGGCGAGCCAAGCCTTTTGTTATGTTGACTTTTGCCGTTTTTAGAATGTGTGGTCGCGCCCAGCGGTCGTACATACGTTAGAAGGGGAGCCCACATTTCGATCAGTTTCTTTTGTGCAGAGTATCATTTTTGATCTCAACAGTTCATCACTGTCGTCACTGGAGTAAAATTTTTCTCTCTGATCACGTCTGATTCACATCTCATTCGATTTTTATGGGAGCATTCACACTGAAAGATAAATTTTGGGAAGGCCTGTAACACAGCATTTTATCTGCCTACAATCGTTCGTGTACGTTAAACTGTTGACTGCGCTGTCTCCGCGTGTTTTTTTAATTATTAGTTGTGTTCATGTTCTCCTAAATAAACATTTCTAATTTGAAGAAGCTGCATGATCGTTGAGGCCGATACAATATTACGACCAGCTTAAGGACTCCTATACAAACTTGCTGCTACGTACGCACTTACCCACGTCACCGATTACCAAGAGGTACCAAAAACAGAATAGTGGTATTTCGTGTGCAGGAAGAAGTGAATGCGATACTGCAATCTCTAAAACCGTATTGTGAAAGTGGGATGACGGCCGTGAATTCTCGCAAGTTTCGGAAGAGAAGGAGCTCAAGAAAAATGCCTAATATATTCGGCAATGAGCCTTCCTCACATCACACGAGGCGTCTGTAGCAATGCATCCATAGTTTCCATACGGTTCAAGACATGGCCATGGGTTTTTCGGAACAAGTTAGGCACACGCAAAAGCATGCCGTGCATAAATTACATCGGCTAACGCTATGCTGCCGACGCAATCCCGGCGGCTTTATCCAAGCCCGAGTCTGTAATTACAGAGTTCGTAAGAGACAATATGTTTCACAGTTTTCCTCTCTGAACTAAAACAGCCTAATACGTCGTTATTCACGAGTATGCCTACTTACAGGCCATAAAATTCACAATTCATTCAAACTGCCGATGATACACTCTAGAAAATTCCAGTTGTTACCCCTCATTGAAGTCATTGTACTGTAATTGATGACGCCCGTGTTGTAATATGGAGTTTTGTTTGGTGACTCTTTGCTCCTTATACACAGGGTGGATACTGCTCTATCATTGCTGGAGCGCACAACTAGTGAACAAGCAAATTCCTCAAAAAAAGTCTCAGCCGCTAGCAGGAATATTAGTTCAATTGGTAGGCTTGAGATTATAATTGATGTGATAAGGGTATAAATGGTAACAGTGGTTGGAATTGGGTGCAGTCGAGATTAGAAGTAAAAGGTAGGTTTTGTTTGTTTCCATTTTTTGCAGGTTGTAAAATTATAAATACCTGCAAAAGAAATAAAACATAAAAATAGGAAAAGGAATAAATACTACAAAAATAACAAATGAAAATCGATAAAAAGTACAAAAAAATTTAATATTAAAAAATAAATAAATACATAATAAATAAAAAGCATGAAATCAGCCAGTAAATAAAAAGTAACTGAACCGGCTTGTGCAAAACCGGGATAGGCAATACCAGATGTTAGATCCGCGATAAATATCATACAATATACCGGAATGTTTGTTACCACGATCTCATCATCGCTGTGTAGTGTACTCTTAGTAATTATCTAGTGCCCTCTTGTTTTGGCTCAGCAGCTTCTAGCTAAATCCAAATTTTCCTGCACATACCTAAGCATTTTGAGTAGCTTTTTTTAGCGATAAACTTGGCTCACGGACTCATAGAAGGTTAGGAGGTCGTTACTTATCAGTTCCTGCATACAGTGTTTCGACTAGCAGGTTGTCGCCATCAGGAATCTTAAGGCCAATATCTCGAGTGGAATTTTAACGAATCGGTGAAACGTCGTATAAACGATACATTCATGCGTTTATAAGCACAAATGATTACGGGTACGTTTCCTGCATCTTTGCAAAACTATTCTGTATAACGGAAAGTTTATTCTGCATAGTGATTTGTTCAAACCGGTGGTAGCTTTGTGCTACATTCTTAAGGTATATTGTTTTCAAGATGGGAATTTAAGCTGGCAAAACTTTTGAAAACCGGCTGCGTATGCATCCTGGTCAAAAGATTCTTCCCCTGTGAAAACAAACGGTCACTACAATACACATTTCAAAAGAAATACTGTTTTTTTGCAAATTTCGCAAACAGTAAAATAAGAACCTATCCAAATTTAACATAATTTTACGACTGATGCTTGCATAAAACGTTTAGCTGCCGGGAGATATCGCAAGAGTTAAACCTTTGTTAGCACGTGAAACAATTTAAGTTTAAATATCAATTCACTTCCAAGCGCATAGCA
This sequence comes from Haemaphysalis longicornis, assembly GCA_013339765.2. Taxonomy (NCBI): domain Eukaryota; kingdom Metazoa; phylum Arthropoda; class Arachnida; order Ixodida; family Ixodidae; genus Haemaphysalis; species Haemaphysalis longicornis. Next base: position 46,227,727 of record CM023448.1, on the reverse strand, counting down.
TCGAATTTAGGTGAACTGAAAAAAATGGTCATTTATATTACTGCAATTTTTACCATATCCACTATTATGTATATAGATTTCACTCGCACTGTACCACTCAATCTGGTTTTTCAGTGTATGCTTCCTTTCTCAGTATGCTTGATGTCATGTACTCTTTCAATTTTCCCATGTATGTGTTGTTAAGACGATGTGTCGAAGCACCTTTTGCTTTATAATACTCACCATGCTGCCATTTATCAGTCGGAAGCACCATATCTAGGAATGCCTTCCTTCATATACGTACGCTCCACGCGTTATCTAGCAGTACTTGCTACAATATCTGAAAAACATTACAATCATTGCATTACCATGAGGCCCTGCATAATTTACATATGCATCTCTTATGGCCTATTTTCTGAGTTGGCAGAACACGTGCTCAGAACGCGGGCTCGGAACCCGCGTATTTTATTTTAGCAATATTGGAAGAATTCAGAACCCAACTATATCATCAGAGGAGACGGATAATCCTTCTAACGGTCATGCAGTAGATATATTACACGAAGAGTATTGGCATTTCTGAAAACCTTATTCAGACTTTGCTGTTGCGCCCTCATTCATATAACTAAGTTTCTCCCTTTAGCTAAATGCAGAAACGTTTGATCGAGTTTGGTTGTACAACTCTTGATGTTAGGCTTATATTGGGCACAATGGTTTCATTACATTTTTTAAGGGCACCTGAGAAACTTCAGGAGCCATTCCTCCGACAGGAGTTAAGGGGATAAAACGCGACTAAACTGTTTGCCTCTCTCCAGAAAAAAATACGGGCAGATGGTTTATATTGTGTAAAACGGTTCTCATTGGCTAATGTGGAAGGAAATTTAAAATCGCTCGCTAACGTTTTAATGCCATCTCATCACTCCCTCACAATCTTGATTTCACAAGAAAGGTAGATGTAAAAAAGCGCATTTATTATTCTACTGACAACGAGTAACCGCTAAATCGTGCAAAATCGTGCAATCGTAACCGCTAAATCGTGCAAAGCTGCCTTTGCACACTTTATTGTTACAGGAATTGTTATTACGTAGCTGAAATTTACAATATTTCCGCCCAAACGATCGTGTTTACAACTTATTCATGTTTTATGCTCCTGACGGTGTTCCTTTCGTGTGTAGAGAATACGTTTTCATAACGAAAACGTTAAAGAGTGAAATATTATTTGATGATGATTGACTTTTATGGTGCAAGGCCGACTAAGGGCAAGCAGTGCAAAGAATTACGTCATGAAATTGATATGAGGGAAAACCCTGAGTCAGTGCCGTAAAGTTATAAATCAAATGAAATAAATGACAATGAAGACGGCTGGTGTATTTGTCAGGTCATCACTATGCATGGTAACAAATAAGGTGTAAAATTTTGACGTCGTTGACAAATTTAAAGATGTGCTTGTTACACATCATGCTACTTCCCCTGAGAAGTAGAACAGGTGAAGATGAATTTGATGTCAGTATTGTTGTGTCCAAGTGTTCATGTCGTCTTGTGTTGAGCGCCTTACTTCGTATTAGTATGTGAATAACAGATAACGTTTTCCGCACCGCCTGGACAGGGGACTTGGAGATCCAGTAAGTCGGGGCGAGTGTGTTGCATGTGTATGTACTATCTGCAAACTGCATAAAGCAATCTCAGTGAATTAGTTGCGTAAGTAAATCGTGTGTCTGTCAAGGCGTATTTCTATTACGTGTACTTGCTTATCAGTCCCTTCACTCCACTCTGCTCGACATTTGTTACACTGGTGTGTCTGACAGTTAGGTTCAGGTCAGTGTGCAGTATTGTTTTTATGTCTACTGTGTCCTTAACTGCAACAGTTGCAGCCCTCTCATAAGCAACTTTATTACCAGTGATCCCAGCATGGCCTGCCACACAGGGCAAAATAAGATCCTTTTTTCGGGCGTATTTAGACATAAATGTGTTATGAAGATACAAGAACAGTGTTTTTTGCATGCCTTTTGATATAAATACACACACCATAACGTAAAAGAACCTGTTTTTACGCTGGACTTCAAAATTTTCTTTTGAAGATTGTGCTCTGCATTGAGTAATCAGCCATATGCTTCCTCTAAGTAAATTGTGGTGTTTATGGTCACGGTTCTCCACGCATCCCAGCTTTGCCCATGACCATCACAAGGCACCAAGGCGGAATGTTTTGTGGGTCACTGCAAAACTAATATACTTTATATTATTCAAGCCAGTAAAGGAAAGGCTTCACAATCCCAGTTCTTCATACCTTGGTTTTACACATTTTAACTGAAGAAATTACAAGATAACTAATAAATTCGCCCGCGTGTCGTGATGTGTCGTCTTCATCATCATCATCATCAGTGCACTTAGGTTCACTGTAGGACGAAGGCCTCCTATTGACCTCCGCCATTCCGTTACGGCGCTTCTCAAATAACTCCCGAAGCTTCCTCTCTTGGTCGAAGTTAGAATGGCTGAGAAATAGATGAGGAACTTACAAAGCGTATGTGGATGAATCGATAAAGGGAGGATTCAAGAGATTGTTCTTCAGCGGTGGACTTTTAAAAGCAGAATTCAAATTCATGTGCGACCGTTGATTTACGCACCACTTATTACAATGAACATGCAGGCTTCGGAGCGGGCTAGCGTGGAAAGTGCCGGAAGAAAAGCGAAGCATCTAGTGCATCAGGGGGTTAAGCATTATCAGTGGCGTCTTTGTCGACTACCATACACGACACTGAGGTAGTCCACCCTGACACAAGTAAACGTCCCCGCACGGGGCACCTTGAGCAATCTTGGTGACGGTACGGCCGATACCGCGGACCCCGAGCCCCCAAACATACGCTGGATCCAACCGTGGCAATGTGTTTATAGGTGAAGGGTTAGAAGCCGCGAACGGTGGCCATCGGAGCCTTGGTCGAGCTCCGGCCGATGGGCTCCCTGCCTATCTATCAGGCAGGGAGCTCCGGGACCTCTTTGACTACCAGGGTAAGGTCAAAGAAGAAAGTACCCCCGTCTCCCTGCTTTTCAATGTGTCATATGGCATTTTCTAAAGCCCCCCCCCCGGACGTGATCGGCCCCCGAAAAGGGGCCGCACCGAAGTTTCATTCCCACCTCTGTCAACAACTGTCCTTTCAACAAACATAAATAACTATTCTCGTTTCCTTGTGATCGAGTCAGCTGACCCAACGAGACCCGTCGCTTCACTGTCGGCATTCCTTGTCTCGAAATTTCTGCAAAGCACATTAGGTGAAAGGTATGAAGCCAAAAAGCTCAGGACAGGAGAAATCCTTGTCGAACTCAACAATGAAAAACAATCCCGCACACTTCTTGGCGAAACCGCATCCATGATCTGGACATCAAGATCACGCCCCACCGGAGCCTGAACAGCTCCCAGGGTGTGATTTCAGAGTCGGATCTCCTTACAGAAACAGATTCCGACCTTCTTGAAGGGTTTAAGGACCAGGGCGTCACAGCTGTGCGCCGCATCACGGTGCGCAGGGACGATAAGATAATCCCACCAAACACATTATCCTGACCTTCGACCGTTCGACACTTCCGCAATATATAAATGCAGGCTACATCCGATGCTCTATTCGCCCGTACATACCGAACCCGCGCCGCTGCTTCAACTGCCAGCGGTTCGGGCACAGTACAACCTCTTGCCGCGGCAAAACAGCCTGTGCGAAATGTGCAGCGCAGGACCACCCCACTGACAATTGCAATTCTGACAACCTCACATGTGCAAACTGCAGGGGCCCTCATGGGGCCTACTTCAGGAAGTTTGAGAAATTCCAAGTCTAAAAGAAAACAATCCATCTAAAAGTGACAGAAAACATCACCTTCCCCGAGGCGCGAAAGAGGTTCGCCTCTTTTCCACTGGGGAGGTACGCCGACGCAGCTCGCCGGGGGGCGGAGCGGCGTCTGGTTTCGGCGGGGACCCAGTACCGCGAGTCGGATTTGGTCCCTCCCCCACCCCCCCCCCTGGGTTGCCTCTGGCAGCCTAGCCCGCCTCCGCACCGCTCGCTGAGCCAGCAGCGGTTGTGGTGGCAACCTCTTCCGTCAGGTCCGGTGCCGCTCCCGTTCCTGCCCCCCCATCGTCCAGTGCGTTGGAGGATGCCACGGACACCACGGACCCCGGACCGGCTCCCACCGGCACCGCACCGCCCGTGCCACTTCTGGTTCCCCGACACCAGCGGTGGTGGCGGGTTAAACCAAGGGAACCCGAAGGGGGGCCAAGTCCGGGGGGCCCGGTACCGCGGGCACACCCAGGACATCGGACGAAGAGATGGACGTCGTGCCGTTCTTGCCTGCAACGCAGCGCAAGGAGCGGCCTCCGTCGTCCAAGCCTACAGATAGGCCGCCCAAAAACCCAATCCAAGAGTCACAGCCCCGAAAGACGACACATAAACATACACACTCCAGTAGCTCTCACACTAAATAATGGGAAGAGAAAATATTGTTCAATGGAACTGCAGAGGCCTTATGAATAATCTTGAGGACGTGTATGAGATTCTGCATACCAATCAGCCAAGTGTAATGTGTGTTCAGGAAACACATTAGAATTCTAAACACGCAAATTTCTTGAATAGTTACCTGGTATACAGGAAAGACCGGGATGGCTGCACACACTCTTCTGGCAGTGTGGCCATAATCCTCCGGAAATCCTTAGCATGCCACCCTGTCACTTTAAATACTATCCTTGAGGCTGTAGCAATACGCTTAATAATATGTAATAGGTTGATAACGGTATGCTCCATATACATTCCTCCTGATGTTACCACTTTGAGCTTTGACTGCGAGGCGCTGGTTGACCAGCTGCCCGAACCATACATCCTTACAGGCGACCTTAATGCTCACAACTCTCTTTGGGGCTCTTCCAGAACGGATGCCCGAGGTCGCCTGATATAAAAATTTCTTACATCTTCTGGAGCATGCCTTTTCAACAATAAACAGCCTACATACCACAACATAGGTCACAACACATACTCATGTCTTGACTTGGCTATTGGCTCCGCAGTTCTCTTTCCTCTTGTCGAGTAGGGAGTGGGAACTGGCCCATATGGCCGTGACCACTTCCCCACCTCACTCACATACATAGGTAAAGGCCCAAGCAGTCCATCTTCCCATAATAGGTTCAATGAAGCACGAGCTAACTGGAATACATTTACAGAAACATCCAAACTACACCACACATCCATAGGACACCTACACGTGGAAGAAGCTACCCAACTTCTCACGGCGCACATCCTCGACGCCGCCGAAAAGTCCATTCCCCACGCCTCCGGAGCCCCGCGCAACCAGCAGAGGCCGTGGTGGAATGAAGACTGCAGGCGGGCGCGAAAGGCCCAGAACAAGGCGTGGGGTATTTTTCGTCGGTACCCCACGTCGGGCAACCTTTTATTGTTCAAAAGGGCCAAGACGATGGGTAAACGTGTGCGGCGTGAGGCAAAACGAGAGAGTTGGCGCTCATTCGTAACATCCATAAACTCTTACACTGACTCCCGCAAAGTCTGGACACGAATACGCAAACTAAAAGGACAACAGACACACAGCCTGCCCCTGGTTAGTACAACAGGGGACAAACTGGAAGACCAGGCTAACACACTCGCATAACACTTCCAACATGTGTCCAGTTCAGCACACTACACTAGCACTTTCATTAAACACAAACAATTGTCCGAAAAGAAGTCTTTACTTGATAATGATAAGGCAACCTCCTCTTATAACTCGGAGTTTTCACTTCATGAGCTGACGACCGCTTTGAGCATTTGTAAACCCTCAGCTCCAGCCCCAGACAACATCACATATACAATGATACAGCACTTACACTCAGACACTCTTCTAACACTCCTCCACCTACGTAACAAGATTTGGCTTTCGGGGCACATTCCTCGCTCTTGGAGGGAGGCCATAGTAGTGGCTTTCCTAAAAGAAGGGAAGGACTCTTCCTCTCCTTGTAGTTACCGGCCAATTGCTTTGACAAGCTGTCGGTGCAAGCTCCTCGAGAAGATGATAAACCGTAAGCTCGTGTATTTCCTTGAGTACAACGGTCTTCTCGAGAGCTGCGAGGCAGGCTTCCGGGCAGGGCGATCCACAAATGATCAATTAGTTGCACTGGAATCTTACATTAAGGATGCCTTTATACACAGGCAGTACTCCATGACCGTATTTCTTGATATCGAGAAAGCTTATAATACGGCATGGCGTTATGGCATTCTTGCAGACCTAAAATCCTATGGTGTAATAGGTAACATGCTTAATACTCTTTCAAGTTACCTGTCTGAACGAAAATTTCGTGTCAGGGTCGGTTCGGCACTTTCAAATGTTCACGTGCAGGAGAATGGCGTGCCTTAAGGTGGCGTATAGAGCTGCACCTTGTTTATAGTTAAGATGAACTCTCTCCGAAAGGCACTGACGCCAATCATATCCTGCTTGATGTATGTAGACGACGTTCAAATATCTTTCAAATCATGTAACATATCCATTTGTGAACGTCAGGTCCAGCTTGGGGTAAATAAACTTTCTCGCTGGGCAGATGAAAATGGATTTAAACTTAATCCTTCTAAGAGTACCTGTGTTGTATTCTCAAAAAGACGGGGCATCCTGCCCGATCCCGACGTAAAACTCTTTGGTGACTCGATTCCAGCAAAAAGAGAACACAAGTTTTTGGGTGTGGTGTTTGACGAGAAACTCTCATTCAAACCCCACATAAAACGACTTAAACAAAAATGCCTAAATACAATGAATATTCTAAAAGTCTTGTCTCACCAATCGTACAGTGCAGACAAACAACTCCTGCTTCGACTTTATGCCACGTTGGTAGGGTCACGGTTGGACTACGGAAGCATTGTGTATGGGTTAGCACCAAAAACAGCACTTAAAATGCTCGACCCAGTGCTTCACTTAGGGCTTCGCCTGTCTTGTGGGGCGTTCCGTACCAGTCTTGTCCACGGTCTTTATGCAGAGTGCGACAAATGGTGCTTAGCGTACCAGCGAACTTATGTTGACCTCCTATATGCCTCCAAAATCTCATCAATGAATAACCATCCCTTTAAACCGGTTTTCAATGATACGTCCACAACTAAACTCTTTTTAAACCGCCCACCCATTGCTGTTCCTTTCTCGCAGAGAGTGAGGGACGAGGTGACTATTCATGACGTCTCCCTCTTAGACACATTCAAATCATCTCACACTGATCTTGTAGCACCATGGCATCTTCGTCCTGTGGCATGTGACTTGTCTTTCGTACACTACAATAAGAACAGGACACCAAGAAGTGGAATTTTGCAGCATTTCATGCATCTGCAGAATAAATACAGGGCTGCAGAGTTTTTCAGGGATGCATCTAAAACGTCCACTGCGGTGTCTTGTGCTGCACATGGGCCCAAGTTTGAAGCATGTAGAACAATGAATGTTAATACAAGTATTTTTACGGCAGAGGCATATGGCATATTTCTAGTTGTAAGTCACATAGTTGAACATCATACTTCTACATCCGTCATTTATACAGATTCGTTGAGCGTCGTCCGTGCATTATCATCCGGAAAGTCATCAAAAAATCATGTCATTAATCTTGCCTTCAAAACGATTATGGTAGCTTATTCTTCAAACCTTGGGGTGACTGTGTGTTGTGTGCCTGGCCACTCTGGCATTGGCGGTAATGAAGTGGCAGATGAAATGGCCGCCAATGCTGCACTCCGAAACACAGTCGACATGGCAACACTACCTTACACAGACCTCAAGCCACACATTAGACAACAACTCCGTAAAACTTGGCAAGCAGACCGGAGCGAACAGACAGACAACAAACTACATGTAAATAAACCACACCTGGGACAATACACTACTGACTCACACAACAGGCACATTGAAGTTACCTTAGCTAGGTTACGGATAGGCCATACGCATGTAACGCACTCGCACCTGCTCACGGGATCTCCAAGACCCCTGTGTAGCAGGTGTGGGGAGGGCCTATCCGTAGTCCACATACTCATACAATGCAAGGCACTTAACACAACACGACACAAACACTTCAGAGAACTCTACAGACAACATACTCCCCTACACCCATCTCTGTTTCTAGGTGACGATGCCATGGTTTCTGTGAAACGCGTTTTTAAATATTTGTGAGATGTTAAGTTTTTAAACCTCATTTCCTATCACGCATAATCAAACCTGGCCCTATACACCAGCCATCACCATTACCTTTATTGATCTTACTATGTATAGTTTACACGTTTTATACCTACCTTTAGTGGTAATCACTTCTTTTCATTAAATGACCTCTCTGGCGCTCTTTGCCCTCGTCGGCCTTGCGCCATTAAACACTAACCATCATCATTATCACAAGTAAAAGTGGTATATAGACGAAGCAGGAGTTCTTTGTCGGCACTATACCATTAGTGTGCGAGAACCTCAAGGATATTCATTGTTTTCAGATATTTGTACCTAAGTTGCGTAGTATGAGACCGGAATGTCAGTTTGTCGACAACCACAACACCTAAAACCGTGTGTGGCCTGTTTACAAGAGTCAACACTCCATTAGGAGTAATGTCTGCGTCCGCATGGACCCCAGGCTACCTCGAGAACACTACGCAAGACCGTTTTCCAGTACTTAAATAAAACCATTATTGTCTGCCTAGCCAGCAAGTTGTTTGATCCCAAGCTGGACTTCGCATTCACAGATTGACATAATACTTGGCATCAAATATTTGTACGTCGTCTACTTACACGCTATAAGAAATGGTAGGCGTGCAAGGCAGCTGATACTGGTTATAAACAATGGTCAGCATACACTCCGTCTTGTGAAGTACCGTCTTCTTGTACATGTACCTTTGGAGAACAATGCCAACCCGCTACGGAAGGTTCTGCTGGATATATAATTACAAAAGATGTTGATCATGTTGCTAAAACAACGAACGACTTCAGGTTGCTGAGGATCCATTAACGGCGAGTGGTGTCATAATCCCTCTGAATTCTGGCCCTCGTCCTGAATTTCGTTCCAGTGATCCTGCTCCAACTTTCTTTGGCAGCCGTACGATGGGGTTGAGTTTGATCAGGAACCTTCCTTTGCATTTCAAAGTTCGGGTTTGGGCTAGTTGGTAGCGGTAATTTATGGCTTCATGTAGCGCAAAAAATGACAGAGGACATAAGGAGACGGCGGCTCAAGCGCTTAGTTACCACTGCGTTTGTTGACAAAATCCGTAAATTAAAACACTGGGGCCGGATTATCATAACGAAAAAAATGTAGGAAGAAGCGACCCAAAGCATGGCATATTAAAAATTGCACGCTAAGTTATTCTCACAACGCTGTGACGTCGACAGAGGCAGGACGAGCAACTGACTAAGGTGGCACGCAACCGCCACCCTTACCGGGCAAGGCCATGGATGGTGCGGACACGCAACGTTCCCAAGGCGTGCTATTGCGGCCGCCTCGAATATTTTGCTTGTCTTCTGGTTGGTGTGACGAGCGATGACGGCACAACTGCCGCAGATGGGCGTACAACCACAATCCCGGCTATAATTGCCCAAGCGGTCCTTGCCGACCTTGTGAACACAGCACCAGAACTCCGAATCATAAAGGGGTCATCCACTGTGAGAAGCTTTAGCTTCTCTAGCAGAAATGATGCCACAGTTTTCTACCAAGTTCCCCGCTCTGATATTACTACGCGGAGGGGTCAAGCGACCTTCTGCACGTTGGCCCAAAAAAAAGTACATTTCAAGAGGGCAACCCAAGCTTGTTTCCACATTTTTAGCAAAAGCATTTAGGTTCAATTTTGTTCATAGCTTTTTGGCTCTCGATTTACCTTTTTGAGTGCTTTGTCTGTGCGGAATTGACAAGTTGAACTTACCGCCTCATAGCCTTTGCATAAAAAACATCGCCCGTAACGCCAACCAGGCAATGAAAATAACCGCGGCGGCCGAAATACAACCCCTAGGGGAACGTTCCGTGTCCACACCATCAGTGGCCTTGTCCGTGGCCTTGATAAGGATATTGGCTTAAAAAATGGGGGGTTAGGTCTACTTTTCTCAATGCCTCGTCCTGCCTTCTGATGACGTCACAGCGTTGTGCAAATAATTTAGTGTGCAAATTCCATCATTCGTTGCTTTTGTTCTGTTCTTTTCTGTTTTGTTTCTTTATGATAATGGCAAGCCCGGTTGTTTTATCCATGCATTTTTTCAATAAACTCAGTAGGAATTTAGCGCTTGTGCCTGTCGCCTCTCCTAAACCTCTGTCGTTTTAGGGGGCTACACGAAGTTATAGACTTCCTTTGCAGAAACTTTCTCCACTTGGGGAATTCCCCTAAATCAGTTCTATTAACCCTTGTTCATCACTTCGACTTGATGAGCATCTGGCGCTCGCGTTACAAACGACTAGCCTCCTGGTTAGCTCAGTTGGTAGAGCAACTGTTCCGGTTAAGCCGTGGTCGTGGGTTCAAATCCTGGACCAGGACAAGTTTTTCTTCAACTGCGAAATTTCTGGAAACGCTGTATTCATTTCCCTTGTAGCTGTACGGCCGCATGAAGGTGGATATCAAACTTTCTTTGCAGAAGCGTAGGGTGCCATCAGAGAGTGAGCCCAGGAACGAAGTTCTTTGCAGCAATCTTGCCACCCGTAGACTGGCCGAACAATTTCCTGAGCTCATCTTTGAACACTTTTCAGCCTCTGATGGCCTCCTCATCTGGCTTGCATCAAAAATATGTGGAATCTTTTAAGTAGTACATAACATTTGCTAGCAGGATTGTCTGGTCCCTCCAGTTGTGAAGAGAAATGTGTTCATATTTGTTCAGCCAGACGTCATCGTCAATATTATCGGTGCGGCAGAACATACCGGGTGACAAAGCTTGGAGATAATGATGGGAGGACCAGCCTTTGCCGGGGATGTCTGAGAGACTTGATGCGTTAGTCACACATATGTACCCACTATGAAGTTGCGTAACGGTTAGTACAGGTTGGCACCCTAACTGGACGCTTGCGTTCAAGCAGAGACGATGCAGTTCTGGGGCCAGAATTGGAAGGAGCCCGCACACTCCACCGAAGATGTTACGAGGATGAAGGAGGGAACACAATGCAATCCGGAGCGACGAATCGAAGCAGGAGAGCTGAATATCTGGATGAATGCGAAGGGCGCATAACGCTAATAACCGAATAAATATTGTTCTAATTGATACAGCCTCAAGATAAGTGGTTTTTACCATATTTTGGCATGCCAAGGAGACTCCTACGACAATCGCCATTCCACCAGAAGATTGTGCGTAGGCATCCCTGCAGGTTCCACACACCGTATACCTGTTGAGAAAGTTTGTCTTTGTACTAATAGGGTGAGCTTGTTGCAAACACAGGATACATGGCTGATAAGAGGTCAGTTCTTGTACACATCAAGGATATTTTGTGGACGCATCAGAACTTCCATAGCACGATCTTTTCTCTTCTCGTTGTTCAGGTTTGAATTAATTAGAATGTGTGTACTTTTACGTATCTTATTTCGGGGTTTGAACTGCTGGAGGCGGTTTTTCCAGATCTCTTAACCTAAACGTCACACCTTATGCCATGCCTTGTCCTTTCCCGGCCATTCCGGTAGAAACGGCTAAGCGTTGATGTCGTCGGATGTACTGCAGGTGTCTAGCGGACCGGATATCCTGCTTTTTTTCTGCTTTTCGGGTGTTGATTGCCGGCGATGCCAGTGCCCAGGGCGAGGGTGCGCCAAAGGTGGCACAGGCAGTGCGGCGGGTGTGGGAGTGCCTGCGGGTCCCTCCACGTCTATCCTCTCAGTGAATTCAGGTGTATTGGGAGGCAGGGAGCACAAACAAAAGGAGCTGTTGTGTCGGTGCTTCTTCTCTCCGTAACCACTACCGGCAAGGCAGTAACCACCGATGGCATGCCGGCGCCCACCGCTGGCTGCCTACGAAAACCCATGGGGGCTAGTTCTGAACCAGATCAGCCTCTCTTACCGGGGTCGCCGGCGAAACCGGACGCCGTTTTGCCCTTTGGCGAGCTAAGTCGGTGTACTTCTCAAGATGGAAAGTTGTGCACCAGTTTCTCGCCTCCAGTAAGGAGATGTTCTTGCTGATTTTCAAGTTTATTATCTGCTTTTCTGTTTGGAAAATTTAACACTTGCGGTAGTGCCCTGAATGACCTCTACGAGAATTCCACAGATGAAGTGTTGCGCCTGGAAAAAACCTGTGACTGGAGTTAGTGTCATGCCCACAGCATTAGTGCATCTTGCATCTTACATCTTTTGTACATCTTGCATCTTACATCTTAAACAACAGTCATGTGGAATAGGTTTCTTCCTATATATACCTCGGCGTTCACTTAACCAGTAACCTGAGGTGGAATAATATATTTAACAATTATCTCGCTTCTGAAAACCATTCTGTTGGTTGTGTCAAACACAACCTGAAACATACTTTTACACACTTACACAAACTGGTATAAAAACTCAAATACGTCCTAAAATAGACTACGCTTCAGCCATATTGGATCCTCATCAAGCATTCCTAAGAACGTATTTGCAAGCCCTGCAAAACTATGCTGCGCGTTTTATTTATTTGGATTCTTCACGTCACAACAGTGCAACAGCAGTAAAAAATCGCGCCGAGCTTCAAACCTTACCCCATCGTCGTTGTGTATCTCGTTTACACTATTCCACAACCTTGACTAGCATTCATCTCTTCATAATGAGTTCCTGTGTGAACCTTCAGCCATCATCCCGTGCCGGAATAATCTACACAAAGTCAATATTCTCATCTGCCTTTCACTCGCATTTGCTCAATCATTCATACCTCGAACAGCAATAGAATAGAATAATCTGCCAACGCACCTTGCCATCGAAACAAATCTCTCGAAATTTACAGATGCTCTAAACAGAAACATGGATACCCAACGCCATTTGCTGCCCAATTTGTACTTTTGGTTTCCTTTTTATTGCTTATGTTTCTTTCCGCAGGCTAGCAAACATGCGTGAGACGTTGTATCAATTTTAATATGGTGTTATCAGAACAACTACATTTTGTCTTCTCTTCGAGTGTTCCTTTTGTTACAGGATACGCAGTCATTTTTTTAACATTTTTTATTGTTTTGTTTTTATGATAATTTCTTGGGTCATTTTACCATTGTGATATTATGTACCCGCTATGTAATATGCTCCGCCCGAAGGCCTTCAGGGTTCTTTTGAAAATAATAAAGTTGAAACACTGTAGAGGGTTCTGAATGAACGGCCGTACTGAGCAATGAATAAAGCCTGCTCTATGCATTCCGGAAGGCAAGAATGGTAAGCTTCAAAATTATGGGCTTTGTTCTGATTTCCTTGTTATCTTCCTGCATGGTGGTACGCCTCACTGCCGTCACACCCATGGTGTAGGATACACTTTTAGGTAGAGACACGGCCACCCAAAAATATCTGGTACCGAGGGAGTGGCGGCCGGGCGCCGCACGGAGACCTTTGATTGAAAGGACATATGGTGGGAGAACTCCCAACTAATCCTCCTTATGTTCTAGGCTTGAAGTGGCTTCACCAACGGCTGTCTGAGGCAAGGTAGTTCGGTGGAACCACAGGCAAGCGTGTAAAACAGGGTTGTCTGTGTGAGCTCACACAGCGCTATCTTATCGCGAAATGTATTGCAATACTTAAAACAGGTGTTAAGCGTTTGGGAGTCCTACATTCATTTAGACACTGCATGCAGCCCATCCGAACATTGGACACCGTCATTGACTATGACAAGATTGATTCGCCTCAGCTGCTTCGTGCGTGAACTTACCACAGGTGTGCAACGTTATCCACGATGAACGAACATCAGTGTTTTTGCCGCTAGTCACAATTCATTTCCGAAACTTAGAACTCTGCTTGTATGTCGGTGCATTTTTCCGTCAGCGGACGCCTTCCTCTTGCCGCTGCTTTTACTCAGTAGTTGGGGAGCCTTAGCCAACCGTAAAATACATGACACTGTATCATTTGCGAGCACGCACCTCCTCGACATTCAGTAGTACTTCCCCTCCAAGCTCCGAAAAGTACCCTTTCCCGCAACGTGGCTCTCAGAAATCTGCTGACTGCAAGTAGCCTACTTTTCTGCTGGGGATGGGTGCGGAACATGTTTTTATACTTTTAGGATCATGGGGAACATTGAATAATGTCACGTTTTCTTGCAGGCTACTGAAGTACGGACTCAAAGGCATCTGCAGCCCAATTTTTTGTGCAGAAGCATAAAATTTACTTGTGTGAAAGCTTTTTGGGCACCACACCGGATATTCTATTCGGTTTAGTGTTCCCTACCTTCTTTTGAATGTTACCAACTCAAAACAAATTCTTAGATCACGGTGAATCATTACTGCAAACGCAAAGGTTTTCGCATGGCTATCTTCAAATTATCGTGCGCACCACTGGCCGGCGGATCTGGCAGGGCTGCAGCGAGCAGACATCGACCAGACGGTCGATTATGGAAGCTGCCGAGAAGGCCCGAAAAGAGCCGAAATGATTCGAACACCTCCAAGTGGCCGGCATTTGGCCAGCTTCTTTTCTCTGCCGCAAGATGGCGCTGAAGTCCACGGTCTGAGAGGAATCAATTTGGCGACTTTATTAAAACAACGAGTACACGTTTGTTCTGCAACCTGTGCTACACCTAATGGCATATCTTACACCACAGTGATGCTCTGACCTGTAAGGCATCCGGCTAAATGTTAAAATGAAGTTCTTTTCCATGATTTTCTTGTTATCTCGCAGCATGGTAATGTGCTCCACGGCCGTCATATCTTCATCTTTCACGCATTCTAGTAGATTTGCTTCTTGTCTCATTTATGAAATCTGACTGAGAAAGCACACCCTGACATGCACACCCTGACATCATTTGATAGGGCTACGGAGGGGTGTGATTATGATGTCCGCATGTACCATGCAGGTCTGAGGCTTGTCGCTTGTGGCTTTTGGGTATGTGTTAATACCAAGGAGGCATTTGCTAGGTCTAAGTTTCATAGCGTTGAATGACATCAAGAAGTTGCATTCAAGGAACAATACGATGAGAAAGACTGACTGGGGAGCAAAACGTCTTGGATTGTCAACACATTCAATATTCAATCAGCGGAGATTATTTTTCGACTTCGTTAAAGGAACGGTAGGAAGGGGGAACAATGTTCCTTTAGTGCTTCCTCTTTCCAGGGGCCGATCATTTTTCAGGTTTTACGATTTACCATATAATGTGTAATAAAAGAAGATAACGGCGGTTCCTTCTTCTCTGGAGTTACCCTTGATGGCCAAATAGTTTCCGGAGCTCCATGCCTCGTACACAGACAAGGGAACTATAGCCGAAGCTTGACCAAGGCTCCCGCTGCGATTATTAGTGGTTTCTTACCCTTTCCCCATTAACACCTTGCTGCGGTTGATAACTGCCTATGTTTGTGGCATCAGCGTCGCTTTGTCGCTTGTATGGCCATCGTTATTACACAAGACGCCGAGGGCGGGGGGCATCCTGTTTATTATAGGTAGAAGGTGAACTCTCGTTGGGCAGAAATGATTTACTATATACATATTACATCCCCCAAAAAACCCTTCCTTTCTTTACAGCATGTCGTTGAAGTAAGTCGACAATTTTTTCTGTACAAGCATATCAATAATGTCGGAACGGCTCAGTTTAATAATACAATAGGGCCTCAAGCAAAACGTAAGCTTAACATCAGGAAGCAGATATGGCATTGGAGTAATATATATTTATGGTAATTAATAGGTGTTAATTACTTAAAATAAAAAAGGTATATTGTATATTGGTCGTTATCGCCTTTATGTTACGCAGTTACTTTTTCCATGCGACGAAAGGTGGCGCATAGAAGAAGTCAGTGCACTGCACGCTCCTAGATATCTCGCCGAAAGCACCAGAAAATTTCCAAGCTGATGGTAACGATTCCAGTGACGCCTAAGCACTGAAGGCATCAGGTGAGGGCCGTTACACCTCCTGCTTTCACTGTTTAAGACATATATCACACTTCGTGTATGCGTGCCCCACCGACGGCTGAAGCTGTGAGGCAACCAAGATGGCTGGCAGAGTAAACTCCGTCGCCGGTTCGCAGCTGGTCAGAGGCAAGCAGCAATTCTTTCGTTGTACTTCATGTGGCAAATGCGTGCAAATAAAGTGTATTGCCAGGTCCGACCAACACCTACAACATCTTCGCGCTGGGGAACCTTCTTTCCGCTACAGCGTTTGTTGCGAAAGGCTTTTTAGGTGGTTCTGCTTGTATCAGTGAGGATGATGATGGTGATAGTTGTGGTGGTGAGAAGGAGGATACAAGTGTTTATTCATCAATATGTGTGATACCCAAAATATACAGCTAGAAAAAATCCGTCAGCTATATTTTTTCTACAACATTAGGGGTCATGTTATTGGGTTGTCAATTCAAAAGTTGAGGAATTGGGGATCATTATATCTGGACACCTTGTCTGGATCCGCCAATGAGCGACACTACCAGCCAAGCCCGACGAGAACCCCTCAGTGACGGCGATTGCACAGTCTCACCTAGCCGGTCCTCGGCCCCCAAGGCATTTCTCGCCACTGTGTCGACCTGGTGACCACCTGGTAGAATGAATGATTTTCTTGTCAACACAGCGGAATGCATTTATTTACTAACTAACGAGCTAGCTACGAGAGGAGAAGTCGCGTTTTAAAGAGACTAGAGATACACCCGTAATTGCACCCCTTTAAAGCCAGAAGCGCGCTTTGTGGTATCAGCAACGAGAGCGCGGGGCACCTTGAAAACTCTGTGGAGTACGTGTTAAACCATCTGAACAATGAACAATAAACGAGGAACTTTATTGACATCATTTACATACTACACAATGCCGGAGGCCGGCAGAAAAAGCATGTGTCAAGGACAGCTTGACGGAGCTGCGGGACCCCATTTTGCAACTAGTGTACAACAGTGTTCTACAGATCATAAAAATAATAAAAAATGAAAATACTAAGCTGCGTAGAAACACGACATCTCTTGCGCCAATAAAAGAATGAAAAAATACATACAACAACAACAACAACAATAAAAACAAGGGGAAGAAAAAGAAAAAAAAGAAAAAAATTATGTACGGAACAGATAAATCACCCAATGCAGGAGAAGAAAAATGTGAGACCACTACAAATAGCCATGCCCTGTGTACAGGCTGTACACCAAAGAACATTTACACCAACGGATGCACTAAATAGCTTAATACATATAGATTACCTTCATAATACGTGAATACAAAATTGCTGTACTCTGTTTTTAAACTATACATATATAATTACACAAATCATTCAATACACGAATGAAAGGAAATATGAGGTGGTTACAAATCGCAATGGCTTGCGTACACCGACATAATATTTATAGCAGACACTCATAGGAATGCGCGATTTAATATAATGTGTCAATATAATTATTTCCAAGAAAGGTACGTATTGCTTTCCAGCTGAAAGATAAGCTCGTTTAAAGCTTTTAGTAGCCTCGGAGCTTGTTTCCTAACATATGTTGCCCATATGTAGTTCTACAAGTTTTGCTATTTCAAATTTAGCAGTGTCGCGTTTATAAGGCTTCGAGTTTCTTTTAAGGTTTGCAGGTTCAGCGGAAAATACATGTTTCCCCTTTATTTCTTGTTTGTCGTCTTTCGGTAATCTTATGTTGTACATCTTTTATTACATTGTACTTATTATATCGTAACAACGGGAAGGTGTGATAATGTGAAGGCACGTCCTCTAAACCATGTAAAAACCTTTTATGTCGACAATACATTTTTGTATGTTTTCTTTACTATTGGATGTCCAAACTAGATGGAAATTGTTTATTCTTGAAGAAAATGAAGAGTTGTAAATTAATATTATTATTTGTGTAGGAAGGATCAGGCGATTCCGCTAAATTTGCCACACAATTTGATATACCATACTTGATATTGCCGCGAACCATACATTGGGTTTGTTTGTGTTTTGCTTTTACCGCCCGGCTGCGCCGGTCTGTGTTATCTCGGCGCCAAGGGAAGCGCGTGTTCCATTTTTCCTTCTGTGCCGCATGTGTTATCTGTTGTGATAGGGAGAGCATTCCGATCTAACGTGAACAGCCCAGAATAATCTTCTTGGATCTACTATGTTCTCGATGTGAATCGACGTTTCGAGAACCACGCGCTCCGAAAGATAAAAAGCCTGCAGTGCGGGCGCCGGAGCATTCGATTCTGCGACGCTCGCCTGCGCAAGTCACTCTGTTGGCCGGTGCTTCGCGGCCTCTGTATTCTTTTCAGTTGTTAGCGGAGCACAAGCTCGCTCCAATAAACTTGTTTCTCCTTCAAGACAACTGCATCCTCCATGACTTCGTGACAATATTGTGTCGATTTGCTCGTTCCAAAAAGGTTTTCCTGGAAGACCACTCCTTGTGTTTTAATGTTGGGTACAATATCACTCGGTTCGAATTCAGCAGTATTTGTTGCGATATCATAACTTTAAATTTTTACGTCTGAATATTTTTAAAATTACTTTGTATTTTTACTTTTGAATATTTTTAGATAAGATTGGCGTGCTCGTGAGCAGATTCAAATTGGTTAGAGTAATAGTCGCACCTCGTTTTTTTGAGTCCTTGTCGAGGCAGTTACGATTTTTTTGAAATCTCAAAATAAGTCTGGTTCTTTGCTTTTAATGAATCGCCTGTAGGCCTTGTTTTTTTTCGTTTATTCGTTTCACCAGCTCGAGGATAACCTATGCTCTCTGTATGTTTTACGTGTTTTATTGTGCACATAAGGAAAGCAAGACTCATAGGTTGAGCTGAAAGTGGCGAGAAATTTTCGTGAGAACTGTCTGCGTCAATAAAAGACAACAAATCATGTCAATCCACTAACTCTATTCTTTTCGGAAACGTGAACAAGACATGTTTCAATATGCACTTCTTGTATTGGCTGCCGTATCTTCTGCACGTTTTGTTTACAGCAAATGAATATCGGCAAGTGATCGCTGAGGTCACACGTCAATAGACCGTTTTAGATCTTATAGATGTCGAAATTGGTAAAAGCACATCAACAAAGGATGATGACTCAGCAGTCTCTCTTGTGGATATATCTATTACGTTTATGAGACCGTAAACCTTCAACAGAACATTCAGCTTGCATGCCATGGCATCAATTTTGAGTGAATCTATAATTAGGTCACCACCACAGATAAAAGAGAGGCGATTTCGAGCAGAAAATTGAAAACATTCTTCTAGGTTATCTAGAAAATGTGACACCGTGCCACTTGGAGGAGTGTAGCAGACTGTTATAACAGTGATTTCTACTTTTGATGCCATTAATACACAATCGTTTGTACTTGCAGAGAGCTATTGTAGTAGTTCGCAAATATTTTTTTTACTAAAATGCATATGCCACCACCTCGGCTTTTGGAACGGTTTAGGTAGAAAAGACACGATGAAATGTGGACAACAGTAGTCTCATCTCAGGACCAGGTTTCGGTTAGCAGTATTGCATCGATGGATTGCGTGATTTGTTCAAGATGTAACGACAGATGTGAATATTTATTTTCTACTGATCGTATGTTCAAGTGCAAATATTTGAATGATTTTATGAATTCCTTTCCTATGTGTTTTTGAAAGGCACATAGTTAAACATATGACTCAGTATTTTTACGGTTCATGGTGATGGCATAGTTTTTGCAGCGTTTACCTTGGTGTATTTGGGTCGCTTAAGCATGTGACAACCACCGGCTTGTCCTTATCTTCTTTACGGACATAAACTCGCCCGTTGCTCTGCCATGCTTGCTTCAAGTCTGCATCATTTGCCAAGCTTTTTGCTTCTTGAGGAAGAGCACAAATTTGTTAAGTCAGGTTCTCGAGCATGTACTCTTGATCATCACGGCCGCAAAGTTTATTCCTGTTTTTTTCCAGCACTTGTCCCTTTCTGCCTGCCTTGCAAAACAGCATATTATGACCGGTATATTTTCTTTCTTGGATGGAAGACAATTAACCGGTATCACGGCATCGTAAGGAAGGTGCGGAAACGCAACGTCAGGCGCCAGCGCATTCGCTTTGTTCAGTAAGTCTTTGTTTTTTGTAGGCATGATGCCATGGAATCCTAGATTGAGACGCCGGCTTCTCCATTCCAGATTGGTGATTTCCGCTTCCATTTCATTGACATTACTGTTCTGGGTCTAAAGCTTTCTTGAACGGCGTATGAGTTCTTCGATATGATGCTCATTCTGCTCTACCTGGCGTATTAAGTCATCATACTGCTCGCTCCAGAACTGCAATGAATCCTCAATACCTTCCACGACATCTCTCTGAGGCAGACGTTGGTCAAGTTTGTCGTTACTCGTAACTAACAGAAGTCGTACATCTTGTGTTTCAAATTGTTCGTTTGGTTTCTTAACTGGGTCGGGTAGTTTTTTTCTCCAGCAAGTGGGACACCACCAAGCTATCCGGTATGCCTCTCCCTTGGTTTTTGATTGCTTTTTCTGATACTCCCGAATATACTCCCTTATTGTATTTACAAGAACAGTCACTGCACTGAATTGTAGACTTAGGAGCGGACTAGCGCTTGTGGCATGTGGTGCATTACCCATCAGATGACATATTAACATGTTGCAACAGCAGAGGCAGCGGAAGCCTCAACAGTAACGGAGAAACATTTGCTCAGAAACAAAACTAACCTGTGAAAAACACCAAAAACGAGCGTGAGTCCGTGCAGGTTGGGTGCTGCGGGTGCTGCGAAAATGCGAGGGGCCGCTCCGGTTGGGACCACTTATCAGCTTGATCGGCGACAGTAGCACCTATCAGCTGACAGTGGCCGTGGTGCGGTCGTGGAACCTCGTCCGGGAACAAAATACCCGGTCGAGTGGCCAGACATGCTCTGTGGAAATCTAGGCCGTTAACCAAATTCAGGGCAGTCTCTGGGTTATCTGTGCAAACCCCAGAAGACGAGCGCGAGTCCGTGCACGACGGGTGCTGCCGCTGCTGCAAACCGAGCTGCCACAACGCAAGCAAAGACTAATCGACCACCGACAGTCCTGCTCATCGGCGTGCTCGGAAGGCGCAACCCCGTTGTCCCCGCCACACCACGGGAGCTTGAACGAAAGTGAACCCCTCCAATCCCTCCCAACGCTTTCGTGTGGCGGGCGAAAACAGGTAGCTACACACCATTGCCGCCAGCTACTAAGATAGCTCGGTTTGGAACCCGCCTGCACACACATGCCTTAGTTTCTACCGCGCCGAAACTCGTCACGGCTTTTTGCAACTTTGAAAATGTTGTTTACATGCTGTTAAACATTGAGCACCAGTTCTACACGTCATTTTACATTGGTGTCAGCGATGCGCGCTTCGGCCTTCTGAGGAACTGATCAGTCTTGAGAACGGGTGCTTATTTTGGAAAATTGTGGAATTCTGAGAGAAATGTGAACGCTGAAGCCTACCGGCATGAATATTTTATGAGGTTTCTTTTTACTATAAGAACACATGAGGCCTACGTACCCCATTGCAACAGTTATTCGAGTCTTCCATAATGTCCTTTTCGAGAGAGACGTTCAGTGCATCGCATAAAACGTGTTATGAGATCCAATTTCTTCCAGAAACTACTTTCTCGATGTGTACCCTGTCTTCGTCCACGACAACGATTACAAACATAACCACGGAACATACACTGGTGGAGTTTTATTTGCATTGCGGAAGTGCATGACTGCGTTTTGCCACAATGACGTAGAATATTATACTGAATGCGGTTGGGTTGAAGCAAGTGTTAAACGCCCCAAAACGTTTCTGATTCGATTCTGTGACCTCCATCCAGCTCTAGACATCTCTGCACTTGTGTTCATCATGGAGCGCCTCTTAGAAATGTTGGATCCAGGAATTTGCGTCATTACGGAGGTCCCCGAATCAGTGCTTTCCCCCCATCGCCACCGCACGTCCCCCTTGTCTCGTCCCAGCTGCTGCATTCCTGCTTTTTGACCTGAATGGTCTGTATCTCGCTTTTTGTGATTGGTTCTCTATCGACCTCCAAAAGAACTTACCCTGTTCACTATGCCAGCGCCCAATCACGTAGCGTCACTGTACCGTCCGGGGTTTTCCATGGCTCCATTCTCTACCTAGAATTGTAACTTATTTGCAGAATGATATGCAGGTAGTTTTAAAACACTCGTCTCTCTTGAAGTTTAAAAAAGACAATAAACATTATCATGCAGTGGCATAACGGGAACATTACACCTAACTTCAAAGCGACGTACACGGTATTTATTATTTTTTATTTTTTTATTTTTCTATATATTTCGTTATTTATTTATTTATTTATTTAAACATACTGCAGCCCCAATTTGGGGCTATGGCAGGAGTGATCATTCACGGAACAAAAAAATAGCAATTAAACAGATCAACATAGCAATAAAACAAAATAATAGTAACGAAAATCAGCAAGGGCAAGAAAAAAATTTTGCAGCGGAAGGGAGCGAGTATCACCGACAATCCATTCCAGAGTTCGGCCGTGAAAGTAAAAAACTGAATCTGAATGCGTTGATTCGACAGCGGTAAGGCTTGATATTAAGGTGATCATTACTTGAAGTTATGAACGGCGAGGCAGATTTGATGTAGGTATTGTGAGACACGCGATATACTGAGTTATAGGACAGTAATGCAATTTCATAGAATCCTTTACTCGGCGCATGCGTAGTGTAGTGAGTTCATGAGAAGACAGGGCAAGGGAAGCTGAAAAGCAGCGATCATAGCGATTACCGATAAATCTGATAGCTTTTTTAATGGCGTCAATTCTATCGATTTCATCCTGCTTGTGTGAGTTCCATACGAGGCAAGCGTATTCAAGTACAAGACGAATCACTGTTTTATACATTAGTAATTTAGGGCTTCTTGGGGATTCGGACAGTGCTTGTAATAAATAACCTATATTTTTAAGATTTCTTGCAGGTAAAGTTAATATGCTGAGAGCAAGACAGATTGCTAGGAAGAACAACACCAAGCTATTTGTATTCTGCTACTTTTTTAAGGTGGATCCGTTATACGAGTACGTGAAGCAGGAAGGGACTTATTATTCGTGAAAGACATAAGCACGAATTTATTAAAATTTATACTCATTTGTCAGGTTGTACACCTTTCACAAAATTTAATAAATGAGTCAACTAGACGACAATGAGCTTCAGGAGAGTCAATGGGTTCTTACAAAACACAATCATCCGTGGACAGACGAATTTCAAAGGTGACGTTGTTAGGCAAATCGTTTATGTACAGTAGAAACATTAGCGGGCCAAGTACAGAACCTTGTGGAACGTCTGAACTAACACTAACAATTTCGGAGTCAGTTTAGTTATAACAAAGGTATTGCAAGCGCTCAGAAAGAATATTAGAAATCAAAGTAACTAGTTGCGGTTGTTTATTATGGTGTTTAGTTAAATAGTAATTTAGAGTGAAGTGCAGTGTCGAAAGCTTTAAAAAAGTTCATGAATAGTGCATCAACCTGATAACCAATGTCCATGTTACTAGTAATGTCGTGCACGAATTTGGTTAACTGCGTAAGAGTGGTATACCTTCATCTGAATCCATGTTGGAAGGTAGACCACAGATTGTTAATTCCAGAAATGCAATAAATATGTTTGTATATAATATGGTTTATTAGCTGCAGGAATGAGGGGTAAGAGAGATGGGCCTGTTTTGCTGCAAACTTGCTTGTCACCACAATTATGTTAAGGTACTATATCGCCGTTTTTCCAAGATCTGGAAACGGTACCTGATATTAAGGATGTATTGAATATTATTGTAACGTATTGAGAGGTCCAAAGATTGTAGCGAGCGAGAAACATGTTAGGGATAACGTCGGGTCCATTACATTTTTTAGTGTCCAAATTAGGTGGGTCATTCCATGCCAAATGTCCCAGCCGTAAAATCGACGATCAAGTATTTGCTCAGTAAAAATTGCGGGTCATCCTCGCATGGCCCACAATGCTCCCTGAAAATCTTTTTGTCCAAAAAAATTTTGCTCTTTTTCTGGCCGCCCTTTTACCTCCAGGGTTCAGAGCAAACTTACATCTGTGAAAAAAGTCATGAAAAAGTAACTCCTCTTACAATAGCCACCATTTTTTGCGAGCCTCATGTTGACGCCCTGGGCTGGTGTATGCGGCATTTTTAAAGTGTTTTTCCTTTTTTTGCTGTGATCACTCCATTCAGAAAATAGACGATGTCGAGCATTTTCAAACTTTTTTAGCCACTACGGGCACATTATCTCAGCGAACGAAGCATTTCTACCTGTATCTCAGCATTGTGGAGAATCTGTAAAAACTATATTTACACTGAAAAAACGTGAAATGTGCGAGTAAACGTTTGTGAAACTTGGAAAAAATTCCTTTCTGACCCATATTCACCTTAAAATTGCGCATTGTTGTGCTCGTAGTAAAAAGATCAAATACAAGCCATTCACTCGTACAAATGATCGGAGTATATTTCAGAAAGTTTATTAAGAACAGTGTTTGTTTTAGCAGAGAGAAAAAAAATTTTCAATTTGTACAGTGACACTATTTCACCCCGTTGCTCCACAGAGCATCTGCTCTGCAAGGCACGCACCTGCCTGCATAAAAGAGGCGCGAGCCAATGGGTTCGCGCTACAAGAATACTTTTCGCCGCAATGGTATTTGTAGCGTCAGTACAGGAAAGAGGAATAATTCGCGTGTTAGTCGGAAAAGTACATCGTGGAGATAGCGGCGTTGCGCCCATTCCTTGAGTACGGGTAACTCAGCGGCAGGCTGAAGATGGAGGTGCATTTAAAGCACCAGGTTATGCAATTCCCGCTAACGCATACAAATATATCCGTTTAACACGATGACTCCGCCGCTGTTTATTTCGTAATTTTCGGCATGCTTAAAAGATACCACTTATAACATACCCTGCTTCTTTAAATGCACGTTCATGTCTAGCCTGCCGCTGAGTTACCCGTACTCAAGGAATGGGCGCAACGCCGCTATCTCCACGATGTACTTTTCCCACTAACACGCGAATTATTCCTCTTTCCTGTACTGACGCTACAAATACCATTGCGGCGAAAAGCATTCTTGTAGCGCGAACCCATTGGCTCGCGCCTCTTTCATGCAGGCAGGTGCGTGCCTTGCAGAGCAGACGCTCTGTGGAGCAACGGAGTGAAGTAGTGTCACTGTACAAATTGAACTTTTTTTTTCTCTGCTAAAACAAACACTGTTCTTATTAATCTTTCTGAAATAAACTCCGATCATTTGTACTAGTGAATGGCTTGTATTTGATCTTTTTACTACGAGCACAACAATGCGCAATTTTAAGGTTAATAAGGGTCAGAAAGGAGTTTTTTCCAAGTTTCACAAACGTTTTCTCGAACATTTCACGTTTTTTCAGTGTAAATATAGTTTTTACAGATTCTCGACAATGCTGAGATACAGGTACAAATGCTTCGTTGGCTGAGAGAATGTGCCCGTATTTGCTAAAAATGTTTTAAAATGCTCGACATCGTCTATATTCTGAATGGCGTAATCACAGCAAAAAAAGAAAAAAATTCTTTAAAAATGCCGCATACAGCCGCCCAGGGCATCAACATGAGGTTCGCAAAAAATGGTGGCTATTGTAAGAGAAGTTACTTTTTCATGAATTTTTTCACAGATGTAAGTTTGCTTTAGACCCTGGAGGTAAAAGGTCGGCTAGAAGAAGAGCAAATATTTTTTTGGACAAAAACACTTTCAGGGACCATTGTGGGCCATGCGAGGATGACCCACAATTTTTACTGAGCAAATCCGTGACAGTCAATTTTACGGCTGGAACATTTGGCATGGAATGACTCAGGTATAAGATTTAACTCGCCCTTTTCAGTGATCACTACATCGCTCATTGGAGACGTTTGATTCGAGGTGGAAAAAGAAGGAACAACAAGATTGTCGACTGTAAAGACCAACTGAAAGAACGAGTTAAAGTGTTCGAAATTTCCGCCGGATCATCAATGATCTGTCGGTTATTTTGAAAGAAATGCAGGGAGCATCACGGCGCAGGACCGAGCTCCGGAACTTGCGGGGATTGTCGGATAGTAAACTTTGAAGTTGAACACGAAAGAAGGGATCCGGTTTACAGCCCCTGCGTATCAGGAAAAATTCAGGAAATCGCGGGCGGAGGAAGGGTGAAAGAGGAAAACAGCTTGCAGTGAGACTCACCGGTTATTTTGACCATTGGTTAGAGATGGCGATAATTCAGAAAACGTTCGAGGCTCTCCGTGACCATATCATCGGGAAACAATTCATCCGCTGCAGTTATCCTAAACTTGTGATTTTCTTGAATGAACGCGAGTGCAAAACGCTGAGTGACCGAGCCGATGCGACGGATTGTTTCCTCGAAGCGCAAAACTTGTCGAACCTCGGGAAGGTCGCCGATGACGCCCGGGATGCAACTAAAGTCGCGGCACACGCCCAAACGAAAGCGTCACCGAAATGCTTTCGGTGCGACCGCCCAGGGAACCGTGCACGAGACTGCCGTAACTCCATAAGAGAACCAGCAAGTCGCGCTATGCGTGTTCTTCACGGGCATAAAGCTGAGCACTACGGGCATGGGTTGAGTGGAACAGAGCAGGTTGCTGCTTGTGCCCTCCCTGAGCCCCGGGAAGCTCAACTGCAGTGCATCAAGCTCGATGACAAGCACGATGAGAATGCTTGTACCAAGTATTCAGGTGGCATCATAAAAGAACATTCTTGCCTAGCGAAAGGGATGCCAGTGGTAGAAGAGAGATTATTCGGACAGCCTGTCACCGTTTTGCGGGATACGGGTAGTAATACCGTTCTTGTCGGACGTGACTTCGTCTCAGAAACCCAGTTAACGGGAAAAACTACCCGGTTAATGCTCTTGGACGGGACAGTCAAGAAGCTCACGGAGGCCCGCATATACGTCCAGACACCTTACTTTGTAGGCGAGCTTACCGCCGCTTGCCTGGACAAGCTAATCTATGATGTCGTGATCGGGAATATTTCAGGTTTGAGGGAATCTCACATGCCAGATCCCGACTGGCCACTCAAAGGGAAACATAGCCCACGTGTGGCACTGGCCGCAATAGCCACTCAGCTGCCCACCGATCGGTTGGCTTCGGCTGTTGCAAATACAGAGAAGGGAAAGGTTACGCCTCTAACTGTGCCTTTATTCAGGTGCGCCGACATCCCAAGAGAAGAGCTGGCCGAAGAACAACGACGAGACCCGACCCTCCGATGTTGCTTCCGGAAGTTGGGGAAGACGTTTTCATTGGCAAAAGGACAGAGGTGCTGGTTTCTTCAATCCAACCACGTTTTATGCCGCCAATACCAGCTTGCCTCCGGCAGAGAATTTGAAGAAGTCGTCGTTCCAAAGAGACAGCGCGAACTAATCCTTCGAGTAGCCCATGAGAGCACCTTGCCGGGGCTCCAAGGTGTCCGAAGGACGACCGACCGCGTTATGCAACAGTATTTGTGGCCAGACATGCGTCGAGACGTAGGACACTTTGTCAGAACGTGCGGAACCTGTCCGCATAACGTACGCAGAAGAAATACGGTACCTCCGGCACTAGCAGGAGACATGCCAACTTGCTGTACCCAAGGCGTAGACGTTCCAGACCTAGAAACTTTCAAGAGCAAAACGTCTTCCCGCATGTCCAACGATACATTTACCAAGTCGACGATCCGACGGCTAGACTGTGAAACCGCGTACAACAACGTATTCACTCAGTCGCCGCCGTTTAATCTCACCCGAATCATCGTTAACAAGTCCGAAAGTCGCCCACCTAATACGTCCAGCCATTACAAGAACACCAAGGTCGGGCAGCCAAAGAATCCTTCCGATACGACTAAGAAACGACTACGAGGCCGCAAAGACCATTTCGCAAACTTGGTAAAGAAGCGCCTGACGGCTACGCCAGAATCTTAGGATCTAAGAGTTCAGCCACTGACGGACTGGTCTTCTTAAAGCCGGTCACTACCGGACTTGCGATGCAGGGGCTGCCAACATAGATAGGGTTAATCCTCGCCTGCCACCCGTCGTTTGTATATAGAGTGTTCTTAGATTGGTTTTTGACGTCACTTTGTTTCTTTAATCAGTTTGTATTTTTCTTCTGTAACTTCGGGCGTGGCGCGTTTTAAGTGTTTTATTGTTACTGATCGTGCTGCCGTGAACAGTGGACTCTATCGCGCTTCCCCGGAACTTCTCCGCACCTCTAAATGACTGTTCTTTTGATAGCATAGTTGTTGCTTCCCAACAACTTTCTTAAACCCGGGATCATTGTGATGAAGTGCCCGTGAAGGAGAAAGAAGAGGGCCGAGGAGCGCACGGAGCGTGCAGAAGAATCGAATCGGCAAGGGTTCAGCGGACGCTTTTGACGCGCTGGGTGAGTGAGCGCGGCCCTGTGGTCGCTTGGGGCTAGAATCCCGGGTCTCAACCGCTGCTGTCGCCGAAGAGACGTCGGCCGCTGGGCCGGTTACCGAAGTCTATCTGCTGGCCCGTGCCTGGAGCTGGTGACGCGCTGGGCCAGAGAGCGCGGTTCAGGGAAACACCGGCTCACAACCGCCGCTGGGCCATCGAGCCGTCAACCAAAGTGCATGGTCCTTGACGTCCGGCCTCTGTCCTGTGTCCGGACCCGACTTGCGGAAGACTCCGCATCGAGACCGCCCCGCCGTGGTACCTCAGCCGATCCCACACGCTTCGTGAGGAGACCTCGTGGGACTGCTTTGCCTACCGAACTATATAGGACGTTTCCTCTCTTGCTCTCTTTAGTGAACAGTGTTTGCTAGCCTGTTACCGCATTTAACCCTCTTTCCTGTAGTCTCGTTTCCGCTCTGTGTTTCCGCAACTTTCTCTTAACTTCTGCTCTCACCTTCCATGCATAAAGCTATCCCTCCTGGCGCACGTATTAGTTACCGACTCGTGACTTTCTAGCTGGTCCTAGGCCCATTCATGACAACGTCGCATTCTTTGTCGAGTACCCCCCGATCGTGTAACAGCCTGCATTTACACAAAAATCTCGATATCACGGAAGTTCAACCAGTAATCATTATAAAAGCGTAAACGTAGTTAACGCTAAATGTAAAAAAACTAAAACATATTAGTACGAAAAATATCGAAAATTTCGAACCGTGTAACACAGGAGTCAGGGTAGTCTAAGATCGGGTTAAAATTCAGATGATGTGGGGCCAAAAAATGTGGGGTATTAAATTGAGGGTCGAGGATGGCAATCACGTGGGACAAACAAAAAGTGCCTCGTTGTATGCTGAGTCACTTGTATTAGTTTTTATTAGCATTTGCGGGGTGAAATGAGACCTCGCAGCTCGGAAAAGCACCAAACTACCGTTCTAAGCAAATACCGCCACCGTACCCAGCTGTTAACCTCAAGCACGCATGCATGTGCGTGTTCTTGTGCGATAGCAAGTGCGTGTGTGTGTGAGTGTGTGTGTGTATGTGTGCGTGTGTTGTATCAGTCATCTGTTCTGTCATTGTGTTTCACATGTAGTCGTTGCAGAACGGCAGAGCCCGAGTTAATTATTTTCCTTTACATTGTTATCATGTGCTAGTTTTTATATATTGCGCAGATTTATTATTGTAAAAAAATTAGTTCGAGCGCACACACAAAGTGCGTTTGATTATTTTTCGAACAGTTTTCCTTCTGTCGCAATGTCTGCTTATGTCTTGGTGCCTCTGTTGCCTCTCTATCTCCTACACTCTAGCAAGGAGGTACTGTCTCCTGTATTTGGCCAATTCTGGATTCGAGTGCACGTTGGTACACGGTGGGAAGGAAATTACGGCCACGAAACGCGGCCGCCAGACTTATTCATAAACAAATGGGAAATTCGCCTTTCTGATAAGCTCTGATGCCACCTGTTACCTGTGGTTGTCCACAGTTTACACGACACCTTAGGTGTCGAAGGATTTGCGTGTTTGCTGGGACACGGGGAAAAGGAGGAAGTAAAGTTTGAATGGCAGTTATTAGCAGAGAGTTTTTGAGTCTGGTGATTTAGGTTCGAGAGCTTTGCATGGCTTTTGTTTTTACCCCATGCCATCCTTCCTCGATGATTCACCAATTAGACGCCAAAATTTTTAATACAGGGTTTTTTTACTAATAGGAAGAAATGGACATCTCTGGACAAATCTTCGCATGTATATAGCACAGCTGCCTTACGGGTTGGCAAGGAATTTTGGTTAAACCCGCCACAGCACTTAAAGAAAAATACTTAAAGAAAAAAACCAGAAAACATTTTTATATTTGTGCTACGTGATCCCCCTCGACGAGTCCTTTAATTTGATACCCCACACACCCTAGCAGGATCAAATTAAATTCATACAAGTCAAACTAACTATGACTCTCATGACAGTAACCAGAACGCATTATTAAAATGTCCGACGTGATTCCCCTAACTGAAACCTTCAATTTGACAATCCGCATGCTTTAGCGGCCTCACCTTGTATTTCCCCCAATCTATAACTCATAATGACTCTCTCATGATTGGAACCACGAAGCCTTTTTATTTGTAACACGGGATGCCCCTCTTCAAGATCGTAATTTTGATACCCTACACGCCCTAGCGGGGTCACTTCGAATTTTAACCCAATATAAGACTCGTCATGACTATCTCATGGTCATAAACAGGAAGCACTTTTGTATGTTTCCTACTTGATTCCGCTCATGAAGACCAATAATTTGATACCCATCACATCCTAGAGGAATCAATTTGAATGTTAAACCAATCAATGACTAACCATGACGATCTCATGATATAGCCATACCGCGATTTTCTCCCACGTGATTTCCCTCATTGTAACATGTATATTTGTAAATAAGTTATTTTTATGCCAACGGGCATTCCATCGCAAAAATATTCCTTGCATTTCCCCGAGGAGAAGAATGTGAAAGTGCGAATGCACGAGTTGAATTGGCGCGGTTCGGTAATGTTCGCGAAAGAGAGATCACACACACACACACAACTACAAAGAAAAAAATATGCATTTATTCACAGACGACTCTTTGTGTTGTCGTTGTACTTGATTGCTAGAGCGGATCTCAGCTTTGAAATTTCGTGTCAATATTCCTTTAAGCGGGTGCATTAGCCCTTCTCACGCCCGATTCCTGGCCAATCCCCCACGTGGGTATGTGCCATGTCAGCGGCCAGGCAGCGCGCGGCCATCGCCCCCGTTGCTAGGGTAGACGAGGAGCGCGCGCACCCGCCGCTGTTGCTATACGGACTACGGCGGCGGACGATTCAGGCTCGCTTAAGAAGTGCATTCGCACCTAAAAAATTTGATGCCCCCCCCCCCCCACTCAGAGGCGTCATTGTGAATGTTAACCGAATTTACGACCCACCTTGACTATGTGATGATAAAAATCAGGAAGCACGGGATTACCCTCATCAAGACCTTTAATTTGATACGCCACACGCCCTAGTGTCATGAACTTGAATTTTAACTGAATATTTAACTAACCATGACTACGTTATGATATAACCATAAGACAATTTTGTTCCGAATGATTCCCCGCATCGAGACCTTGAATTTGATCCCCCACATGCCCTCACAGCGTCATTTTGAATTTTAAACCAATCTATGACTCATTATGACTGCCTAGTGACTACAATCAGGAAGCATTTTTTTATTTACCCGGCGTGATTCCATTACTCGGGATATTTTATTTGATACTTTACACACCTTAGCGCCATCAGTTTGACTTTTCACCCAATCTAATACGGTCATTATTCTGTCTAAATGGGTGTTGCCCAGTAAATTCAAGTAATTCATTTGAAACAGAAAAAGGGACAGCCCCCGCCCCCTTTTCCTCCCGATTCTCACCTCTTTCTTTGTGACCCCTAGTACATCAAGCCGTCAACAGTAGCAGGCGAACAACCAGCAAGCAAGCGCCCCCGTGTGCTTCCACACCACCCTTCCCACACTCTTAGTGGATCCATAAGGAGGAAAAATTAAGACAACACTTTTTTATGACCTCACCGGTCAATTATCACTCACGCGCCCAGCCGCGAAAACTTGGTATAAAGCAAGTGCTTAGGGTCATGGACATTCAATGAGAAAATAAAAATAATCAGACACCCCCTCCCTCCCAACCGATCTTGCGAATCGCGAATGGTGCCGTACTCGCAGGTAACCGGAATTCCAAGCCCACAGCGATGCATGAAACTTAACAGCCAACCATAGCTGACTGCTGGGCTAGTCATATGTACTCAAACTCAAAATTAACTCAAAACTCATATGTACTACGAACAGAAAATGTACTCAAAACTCAATATGAACTCAATCTCAAAATGTACTCAAACTCAAAATGTACAAAAAACTCAAAATGGACTCAGAACTCAAAACGGACTCAAACTCAAAATATACTGACAACTCAAAATAGACTCAAAATCCAAATTTAATCAGATCTCAAAATGGACTCAAACTAAACATGTACTCAGAACTCAAAATGGGCTCAAACTTAAACTGACTCAAACTCAAAATATACTCAAAATTCACTAGGTCTCAGCCGTACTCAAACTCAATTGGACTCAAACTCAGTCAGGCTCACTCGGCTCAAACTCAAACTCACCATGCCACACTAGCCTCGCGCTCACTCAAACTCACTCGTGAGTTTGAGTCCAAATGAGTCTGAGTGAGTGGACTCATGAGTGATTTCGCCGACCTCTGGTGTTACTACGCGGGGAGTAGACCTTCTTTTCACTCAAGGGGCTTGGTGACGCGAACGTCTACAGCCTGCCGTGAGCAGGTAACTGGCGGGAAAACGCCTTATGCTACCTTGGTATCAAGGCTGCCAGATATGAGACCCTCGCTAGGCTTTCACAGGATAATAGAGTTAGAGAAAAGAGGGGCTCGCTGTGGAAATACAGAAAGATAGATCGGCAGTCTACAATGCCAAAGGAGGTATAGGGGTGTTGTTAGGCTCTTTTGTAGTACGGTTATTCATGTTAGAAATATTTAAGATACACAAGAAAAAACAGAAAGATAGAAAGAAAAACACGCGCCAAAACGGGGACCGAACACACGATTTATATTGTATCTCAAATTTTTAACTGATTCGGCTATCTGAGTGACCTTGTTCTCCTTTACTTTATCTGGTATTTATATTTACTAGAACAGTATCTGACGCTTGAGGGCGGTAGACAGTGCCAGTCTGACTACGCGGAGAGAAGGAGACCTTCTTTTCACCCCCAGAGCATGGTGACGCGAACGTCTACAACCTGTCATGATCAGGTAACTGGCGGGAAGCCCTCTCGTGCTACCTTGGCAACACGGCTGCCAGATCCGAGACCCTCGCTAGGCTTTCCAGGATATTATAGTTTGGAAATAAGCGGCTCGTTCAGGAAATACAGAAAGATAGGTTTGTAGTTTACAACGCCTAAGGAGGCATAGGGTGGTTGTTTGGCTCATTTGTTACTCGGTCTAGTGATGCTAAAAGTTTTATACACACAAAAGAAAGGAAGAAATAAAGAAAGAAAGAAAGAAAGAAAGAAAGAAAGAAAGAAAGAAAGAAAGAAAGAAAGAAGAAAAGAAAGAAAGAAAGAAATAAAGAAAAAAAGGCGTTCAGAGTGGGGACCGAACACACGCCTTTCGATTGGATCTCGTATGTCTTACCAATTCGGCTATCTGGGCTACTGTATTCTCCTTCACTTTCTCAGGTATTTCTATTCACTAGAACTGTACCTGTTGCTTGAGGGTGGTAGCCAGTGCCACTCTGATTACGCGAGAAGAAGGGGACCTTCTTTTTAGCGAGGGGCGTGAAGCGAACGTCTACCACCTGTCATGAGCAGGTAACTGGCGGGAAGCCCTCTTACGCTACCTTGGTATTAAGGCCGTCAGATCCGAGACCCTGTCTAGCCTTTCGCCGCCTAATATAGTTAGGAAATGGGGGGCTTGTTGAGGAAATAGGGAAAGATAGGGCGGTATTCTACAATGCGAAAGGAGGCATAGAGCAGTTGTTAGAATCTTTTATTACTACGGTTAGTGGTTTTGACATTTTTAAATACACAAAAAAGGAAAAAAAAGAAAGAAGAAGAAAGAAAGAAAGAAAGAAAGAAAGAAAGAAAGAAAGAAAGAAAGAAAGAAAGAAAGAAAGAAAGAAAGAAAGAAAGAAAGAAAGAAAGTCGATCAGAGTGGGGACCGAACCCACGCCTTTTGATTGAATCTCGTATGTCTTACCAATACGGCTATCTGGGCGACTGGGTTCTCCTTTACTTTCTCAGGTATTTATATTTATTAGAACTGTATCTGATGCTTGATGGTGGTAGCAAGTGCCAGTCTGACTACGCGGGGACAAGGAGACCTTCTTTTCACCCACGGGGCGTGGTGACGCGAACGTCTGCAGCCTGGCATGAGCAGGTAACTGGCGGGAAAATGTCTTATGCCACCTTGGTATCAAGGCCGCCAGATACCAGACCCTCGGTAGGCTTTCGAAGAATAATATAGTTAGGAATTGGTGGGATCATTGAGGATATACAGAAAGGTAGATCGGCAGTCTACAACGCCAAAGGAGGCATAGGGGTGTTGTTAGGCTCTTTTCTACTGGGGTTATTTATGTTAGAAAATTTTAATATACATAGGGAAGAAAGAGAGAAAGAAGGAAAGACAGAAAGAAAGAAAAAAAGAAAGAAAGAAAAGAAGAAAGGGTGAAAGAAAGAAAGACAAACACGCGCCCACAGTGGGGACCGAACCCACGACTCTTCGTTTGATCTCCAATTTTTTACCAATTCGGCTATCTGGGTGTTTTTTTATTGCCAGGCTTGCACTTTACAGCTTAATACATGCAGGGTTCAACACATGAATTACACCAAACTGGGAAAAAAACGCCACCAACGCGACCAGGGCTGGTGTTGTCACTTTAAAAGGGTTTTAACGCGGCCAGTGGCTCAAACCTTGAAAGCCATTCTGGCACGCATTCAAGCAATTTCTGTTCTTCTATATACAATGAAATATATTCACCGAAGTACGCGCGCGATGACATAGTGTCTACATCGCTGTAGACTTAAGTCGAGCGTTCTCGCCAAATACTCTGAAGGCCCAACAACAATATCGTGTCCAATGGTATACCATCATCGTCATCCACTGCCAGGTAGCGAATTATGTGTGGGCTCATGGGGAGCTCTTTGCGCATAGTCCTCTGAAGAACTTCCCAGAAGAAGACACCTTCCCAACAGAATAAGAAAAGATGATCTACTGTTTCGGGCGTTTTACACAGTGTACAGTACGTACCCCACGAAAGAAACTAGCCCCTTTCTGCAATCCATGTCTTGGTGGTTAATGTGTTGGTGTGAGGTTTAAAAAAGAAAGACTTCGCCCCTGATGGTACAACATTTTCTTCACACGTTTAACAACTTTTGCCCAGGTCCTCCAACGTATAAGGCTCGGTACATAGGAAGAGGGAGGATAAGGCTACATACATCATTATACAATTTCATCTGTGTAACAATACTCAAATACTTATTTGCAAAACGCACGCTCAGACACCTCACCTCGTCCACTACTTCCTTTTAATGGCCGTGGAGACCACCACTCATGCGGCCGCTCGTCAAAACAAAATTGAGCAAATCTCGTCCGAGTCGAAACTGACAGACAGTCCTCAAGAAAGGATCGCATACATTGCGATAAATATAAACCTGCTAACAGGCTGTCACACGAACAAGTGGGTCAGCCCTAGCCCACCCTCCTAAACTCGCCTGAAGAGATTTGTTTGGCCACTTCTCTCCCAACTTCAGGCCCAAACAAATACCGCGAACACGTTGTGAAGTTTCTGCACATTCACTCGCGAACAATGTAGAACTTGCATCACGTACCACAATTTGCTGTCAAGAAAAAGGTTGCATGTGTTTGCCCTTCCGAACATCGATAAACCAAAGCCCCTGCAATTGTCAGCCTTCTCACGCAGCTCTTGAGCTTGCGCTCGCCAACATGGCTCACTGTCTCTATAATACTCCAATGGAGCACCCCAGTATTTGACGGGATGAGTAACCCAATTGATGTAGGCGAATCTGTGGGGTTGTTTGCCTTTCCCCGTGCCAGAACCCTACACAGTTTACCCAGTTCACTAGGCTTCCTGTGACAACGCCAAACCGTTTTACGATTTCGACTACGTGAACGACACTTTCCTTGTGACAAAACACCACGACACCGTCCGCATGGGCGAGAAGTTTCACTTCACGCGTATTTAAACGGAAACATCGAATCTGATCGTTATTTATAACAGTTAAACACATCATTTCAATGTAAATGCAAAAAAGCAGTGGGCTCAGTGGGCACCCCTAGCGTACCAAACGTTGCACGTTAATGGGCGCTCCCAGTGACTTGTTTTTAATTAACCGAGTCGTACACTTGTGGTTCGCCAGGGTCACTCCGTCTCTAATGATGGCTCCCTCTTTGATATAGTCCAAAAAAAAAAGAAAATATCCTGTGAGACGCAATGAAATGCCTTTTGAAGGTCTATTTGAAGAATTTGGACGACATCTTTAGTGGCGTCAACACTCAAGTACACACCTCGCGGTGTGTATGTTTGTTGTGATTGTGCGTCCTGTGATGCCGCACGTCTGGTGCGGTCCAAAAAGGTTGTGATAACTGTTAGCAGCCTTTGCCCAAGCACCCTCATAAAAAACTTGTAGTCTACGTTAGTCAACAATATTAGTCGGTATGAAGTGACAGACCTTATTTTTCGGTTTCCTCTGTTTATGGTATCAAAACTGTGTGTGAAGAGGCATACGACGGTGGAAGGGTTTTCATTCGGAATGCCTCAATAAGCATTGCCGTTAAAATCCGTGAAACCTAAGTTTTGAAATGCTTATAGAAGGCCTCGCTTAGCCTATCTGGGCCGGGCGACTTTCCAGGGTTTAAATTATCTACAGCTGCCTCCGCTTCTTAAACAGATATGGGTTGTTCCACACTGTCTTTTGTTTCGTCCTCGAGGATAGGCATGCAGCTAAGATACTCCCTTCGAAAGGTTTCTAGATTACAAGGCCGATACGCGAATAACTGTTGGTAATTTAAAAAAAAACTTGTGAATGTCCTGTTGTTGGCTCGACGTGCGTCCTTCCCCTACAATTTTATCGGTCGTGTTTTGTCACAAACGTGCTTTTTCAATTCCAAGCGCCCGTTTGGTGGGCGTTTCCCCCATCGCTAATCGCTCAGCTTTCGCAAAAACGAGCGCTCAGCGATAGCGTTCCTCGTCCATTAACCAAAGTTGATGTTTCAGTTTGCGTATGTCATCTTTGAACACACCTGGTGTTTTCCCTTCCTCTAAAGTAATCTTTGTAGTGTGTGCCGTAGCATCCCTTCTTTCATTTTTTGCTCGTATCTTATGCAGCTAGATGTTTCGATGGCTTTAATTGTTTCTTTGAATAATTCCCATTGTTCTCCGATTTTATTCTCCTCATTTTTAATTTCTTCAATTTTTCCTTAACTGGGTCGGTGAACATTTTATCTTTTAAATGTTTAGCGTTTAATTTCCATAGTTCCAACGAAAAGGCCGTTTTTTGTTTTCTGAGCCCAACGGGACATTTAACAAGGCAGTGATCTGAAAACGACACTGGATGTACTCCATATGATTACCATTTGGGGAATAACTGAAACATAAAATATGTCAATCCGCGCGTGACTGGTTCCCTGAAAGTGGGTGAAGGACACGTCTCGACCACTCTCAAGGCATTTTGCCACATCTACCAGCCCAAACTTGTCGATGAGGTAGCCCAGCAAGTCCGTACTTGCGTCCTTGTAAGGAGTACTGCTTGTCTTGTCTTGCGGGGATAACACGCAGTTGAAATCTGCCATCATTATAATTTGCCTCTCGTCAATGAGGTATTGACGTAGAGTGCGAAAGAAGTTCCGTCCATCCTCTCGCACGTTTGGAGCATACAAACATATCACACGCCATTCGACGTTATTGAACGCGAAATCACACACAACGAAATGACCGAAAACACACGATCGCACAATTTCAACCTCCAGGCCTGAATGCTTTTTCAGAAAAAGCACACGGCCTGCAGAGTTTCTTACAGTATGGCTTACACACGCAAAGTATCTAGCCGTCAAGCGCTGCACCATGCTTCCAGTCTCAATCTCCCATTCAACATTCGTCTCCTGAAATTCATGACTTTGCTTCTTTTTGGCAGAAAGGCCTTCTTTTTTGCAAAGGTCAACTGAGCTTCAGTAGGCATTCAAACAAAGACGACGGGTGAATGCCGGGAGCATGTTGCTTACCGTTCTCGTCACGCCGTCGCTAGGTGTGCCCGTCCGCTGTCGGGCCTCCCAGAGGCTGTAATTGTC
Source organism: Haemaphysalis longicornis (assembly GCA_013339765.2). Classification (NCBI taxonomy): domain Eukaryota; kingdom Metazoa; phylum Arthropoda; class Arachnida; order Ixodida; family Ixodidae; genus Haemaphysalis; species Haemaphysalis longicornis. The sequence continues at coordinate 46,189,500 of CM023448.1, read as the reverse complement.
CCGGCGTTGTATTGGGAGGTTTGTGGTCGCCCTTAACTTTTGGCCGTAGTCGCAAAGACGACCGCCGCGCGACTGCCGCCTTTGCGGCCGCTCTCCGGTGCCACCTTCATCCACCCCCTTCTTGTAGCCGGCCTCGTCGTGGGACCGCTTGGCGGTTGCGTTGACGTTGCTAGCAGGAGAGGCGACGTTCGATTCTATCTCGTATGGCTAAGTCGCATCCGGTGTGACTTCCACAGAGGGGGCGTCAACACCACCTTCCACTGTTGGACAGGCAAATGTGGAAATGGCTCTGTCGGTTGCCGGCCCTTGGCTGGGTCCTTGGGACCATCGCCGCTGGGTCCACCTGGAGCAGCCGACGCCTCCACCGTCGAATCCTCCCCCACACCTTTCGCTGCTTCTTAAGCTTCTGCTGTGTCCATCAGCAGCTCGGACGAATCTTTTTCTCCGTGGACCCGGTCACATTCGCGTACGTCTTAATGCATTGCTCGTCTCGGCGTCCGAACCGCCGACATCGGGAGCAGCGCGGCACCTGGCAGTCCCTGCCTACGTGGCCGGCGGTGTGGCAGCGCAGGCACTGCATGGGATGACCGGAGGCCACAACGATTGTTAGTTCACCTGCGACACGAATTTGGTGGGTCAAGTCGTCAACCTTCAGTCCGGCCTTCAGCTTGAGGAGCATGGTGGGGGTGGTGGAAGCCTTGTCGTGCACACCGTGTACGCGCCAGCGTTCCCGGGTAACTTCGTTGACTTTGCCATATGCCGCTAACGCCGACCAAATGTATCCCTCCGCAACACCGTACAACAGCCAGTAAAGTTTCAATTTAACCTCTTGGTCCTGCAGGTTGATGACCAGGCAGCGCCACCACTTCACTTGCAGTTCGCCGGTCGCAAGCATCTTTTTCGTCACTTCGGGGCTGTTAAACGTCACCATCCAGATGTGGTTTATCTGATATGTTCCCAAGGCAACTACCTCGGAAAGCATACCAGACTTGGCCAGAGTGTCCCTGAAATCTACTCAAAAATGTCGAGCGCGCACGTCACAGTGAAGAAAAACTCGGTTTCAAACGATACGCCCGGAAGGCAGAGATGACAAAATAACCTGATACTCTTCGTTATAATTCGCATGTATCCTGTTTCCGCGGCTAGGCTGCGCCGCAATTGCCGCCCCTTAGCAGCACATGACCCTACGTCCTGTCTCTACGGTGATCGGAAGTAGAATGTCGGCTAAATGGGTGGCTTTGTTCTCTTTCACTTTCTCTAGAACTGCATCTGATTATTTACTAGACCCGCATCTGACGCTTAAAGTTGGTAGACAGTGCCAGTCTGACTACACGAGGTGAAGGAGACCTTTTAAATGCAGAGCATTTCTTAGCCTCGCCTCTTCCTGCTTCGGACGGCGTCCACAGCTCCGCGTCCGCAGCAGGTGCGCCTCTCCTCCTTCCCTCCTCTCTCTCAACAGCAGCTGGCGCGCGCATGCGTCGTAGTCACCCCGTTCGCTCCGTCGCGGTCTCGGCGTAACAGGTGCGTGATAGCAGCGCGGTGGGGCGCGGAAATGCGCGCGCTGCTTGCGCATGCGCGCTCTCCCCGCCGTACTGCTCTCCCTCTACTGCGCGCGCTGCAAATATAACGCGGCTAGCGGTCGCTCGTGCTTCAGTCACTGCGTTGCTCCTTCCTTCTTTGGTTGACGCTCGCTCCCACGTTTACTCGTGTCTGCTACACCAGCATCGCGGAAGAAGCGATGGAAGCAACACTGCCTTCAACCAGTACTGAGGCCCCAATGGTCTGCATTTACTCGTGTTCCCCTCGCGGGAAGGCGCGGGAATTTTTACCCCAGGGGCGTGTTGACGCGAACGTCTACCGCCTGCCACGAGCAGGTAACTGGCAGGAAGTCCTCTCATGCTACCTTGGCATCAAGGCTGCCAGATACGAGACCCTCGCTGTGGTTTCGCCGGATAATATAGTTTGGAAATGAGGGGCTCGTTGAGGAAATACAGAAAGATAGGTCGGTAGTCTACAACGCCAAAGGAGGCATAGGGGTGTTGTTAGGATGTTTCAATACTACGGTTAGTGGTGTTCACATTTTAAATACCCAATAGAAAGAATGAAAGTAATCAAGAAAAAAAGAACAAAGGAAAGAAGAAAAGAAAGCAAAAATAATGAAAGAAAAAAGAAAGGAAGAATGGATGAATGAAAAAAAGAAAGAAAGAAGGAAAGAAAGAAAGAAGAACACGCACCCAGAGCGGGGACTGAACTCACGCCTTTTGATTTGATCTCCAATGCCTTACCGATTCGGCTATGTGGGCTTTTTTTTTATAGCAGGTTTCAGACATAAACTAGAAACAGCGGTACATATAATAAAATCCCTGACTTCACTTAAGCAAGCGTTAGATGACTAAAAACGGGGATAGCAAATACCTTTTAAAATTCATGCAACCATTGAAGAGTACATTGTTTACTCTTCCACATTTCTGCAATTGGTTGGGCGCTCTCACAGAAATACTGCCTTGCTGGCCTTCCGTCTACGTCACAATGCCGAAACGCCATTCGAGACCTCCATATTCAATGGAGGACCAGCAACATCACAAGGTCATAAGGCACTTCTTTATCGTTGTGCACCGCTAAAAACCGAATGCCGTAAGGGCTCATCGGAAACTCATTTTTCAATGATCGCTGAAGAACATACCACAAAAACACCCCATCCCAACAATGCAAAAAAACATGTTCCACCGTCTCGGGCTTTTTACACAAAGAACAGTCTACACACCATTGCACAAACGGACCCTTTTCTAACGTCCATGTTTGAACTGGTAACACTCAACAGTGCAGTTTAAAGAAAAATGTTTTAACACCCGGGGGAATGGCCATAGCTTTTACATGTTTCAAAACGTTCTGCCCGGAGCCCACCGGAAACCTGGATCGGTGTAAAGGAACCGCAAAACCGATTTCAGCAAGTTCTTTATACAACTTTTTCTAGACACGTCAAATTGGTACTCCATAGAGAACCGTGCACGAAGAAATTGTGTCGCTTGCACAACTTCCTTTAAATACACCTGTATTCCTCCGCTGTAGCTTTGACATGATGTAATAATGAATTCGGGCAGTAGTCTACCTAACCTGACTTGAATGAAAGTGCGCAGGAAGGGGTCCTTTACCTCACGCAAGAAATAAAAACGGTTCACCTCTTGTCTTAAAAATAAATACAAGAGCGATAAACCCCCTTCGCGTATTCATCGAAAAAGAATCGTTCTACTTGTCCTTTCCCAGGACGAGCCCTAAACAAAAACAGCACGAAATCGGTGCATCCGCTGAACATTGGCGCGAGAACGGTGGATCACTTGCAAAACGTGCCAAAGTTACGCAAACAAAACCATATTGCACACTGTTGCGCGCGCAAACATCGACAGCGCCGCCCCTTCCCTTCCCACGTTTAAGCTCTATCAGGCAGCGACGTCGCCTGGCTTCGCCAGTACGGGCGGGTCGCTATCTCGGAAGTTTTCCACTGAAACGCCTAAGTATTTGGCTGGCGTAACCTGCCAGTTCATACCTTCAAACACACTAGCGGTTGCGTCTCAGTTGCCATGCCAAGAACCCAAGCACTTGCTCCAATTTACAGAGCTCCGATTATACTCGCAGAATATTTTAAGGAACGCAACTGCAACACTGATGCTTTTTCTGTCACGACAAAATAAAGCAATGTGATCCGCGTGTGCCAATACACGTACCTCACATGCTTGCAACCAGAAACCATGTATAATATTGATGCTTAAAATGCTACCACAAAACGTGTAGCAAAACGCCGGGTATCCTTGCCGGACTGAACGCGTTACATATATTTATCGGCTCACTGACGGATTTATTACCAGCCTTGTTAACAATCTTTATACGCCAGTGTTACGCCCTCCATTATTACTTTCCCGAAGTTTACTTTTTCCAAAAAAGTATAGAGTAGCTCATGCGATACCTTATCAAAGCCTTTTTCAGGTCTATTTGTGGCATAGTTACAACGTCATTCATGCCAACACAACACTCGAGAATGCCCCATGCTATGTGTATCATACTTGTGATAGACCTACCCTTTATACCACATGTTTGGTGTTCAACCACTATGTTAGTTATCACACCCTGTTCGCTTTGGTAAAGCTTTCATTAAAATTTTATAATCAACGTTCGTTAAAGGTATTGACTATAAACAGTAACTTTTCTGAGCTCTTCACTTACGTCTGTTTTCGGTATGAGGACAGTGTGGGATTGTGAGAACTAGGGCGGCAGTCTTTCCTGCGTGTGGGCTTCTTTTTACAGGCTACACAACACTGGACTTAAGCCATTGCGTTAGGCTTTGTAGAATGCCGTGCACAACCCGTCCGGGCCTGGAGGCTTTCCCGGACTTAGTTCATCAAACCCCGTCTTAACCTCCTCCACTCTAAAGTTTCTTTTGTCTCATCGTCTATCGCCGACAAGAATCTTAAAAAGGTGTCCTTAAACCGTTCCAAGTTCACAGGTTGGTAGGAAAACAAACCATCATAAAACTCACAAAAAGCTTTGCCAATTGCTTCTTGTTCGCCGAGAACCTGCCCTTAGTACTCTATTTCCGCAATGAGGGAGTTGCGGGTAGCATATCGCTCCTCGGAGATAAATGCTCTCTTTGTGGGGGCTTCCCCTAACATGAACTTATCCGCACGGGCTCGGACTATCGCGCCATGATACCTTTTTTTTCTATAACCTCTATCTGATGTTTCAAAATTTTAATGTCGTCCTTGAACATTCCAGGTGCCTTGCACTCTAGTGCAGAAAGCGCCTCCAGGTTCCCTCTAAGCACGGCTTCCTTTTTTCATTATTCGTGCTTTACAGCGGTCGACCTTTCTAATGCTGCCATGTTTATTTCCGCTTTGAAGTTCTCCCACTCAGAGGCCCAGTCACTTGTGTGCTGTTGAAGGTTCGTAATCTTTTTTTAACTTCTTTTAAGAATTCTTCATCCTTCAACAACAAGCTATTCATTTTCCTTAAGTCCCAGTTGAAGTTCTTATCTTTGCTCTTGCCAATCGAGAACGACACTAGGCAATGGTCGCTGAACGACACGCGTGTAAAATATCTGCAGAGCACTCCGGCACACGTACTAACGAAACATAAGCTCGGTCTAATCTTGCGTGGCTCGTTCCTTCAAAGTGGGTGAACTGGATATGCGTCTTCCATTCAAACGCATCCCCTACATTTTCCAAACCATACTCTGCCGTAACATCATTCAATGAAATCGTGCTTCCGTCGCAATAAGGAGTGCCACTTTATTTATCGAGAGCCGACCACACACAATTAAAATATCCCAATAACACAAGAGTCCATTCTATGTCAAGCCACACCCGCCACTCTATGAGAACACTTTTCTTTCATTTGCGTGCCTTTCGATTTCATCTAGAATGCCTTACCGATTCGACTATGTGGGCTTTTTTTCTTTATTGCCGGTTTCAGACATAATCCCAAAACATCGGTACAAATAATAAAATCCCTGACTTCACTTGAGCCAGCGTTACATGGCTAAAAACGGGGCATAGACAATACCTTTTCAAATTCGTGCAACCATTCAGGAGAACATTGTTTACTCTTCCACATTTCTGCAATACGTCGGTTGTCCTCACTGAAATACTGCCTTGCTGGCCTTCCGTCTACGTCACAGTGCCGAAACGCCATTCGAGACCTACATATTCAATGGAGGACCAGCACCTTCACAAGGTCATAAGGCACTCTATTATCGTTGTGCAACACTAAAAACCGAATAACTTAAGTGCTCAACGGAAACTCCTTTTTCAATGTTCGCTGAAGAACGTACCACAAATACAACTCTCCCAACAAAGCAAAAAAAAAACATGTTCCACCGTCTCGGGATTTTTACTCAAAGAAAAGTCCACACACGATGGCACAAACAGAGCCTTTTCTAACATTCATGTTTTAACTGGTAACACTCCACAGTGCAGCTTAAAGAAAAATGTTTTAACACGCGGGGGAATGGCCATAGCTTTTACACGTTTCAAAACGTCCTGCCCCAGGCCAACGGGAAACAATGATCGGTATAAAGGAACCGGAAAACAGATTTCAGCAAGGTCTTTGTACAACTTTTCCTTCGACACGGCACTCAAGTACTCCTTAGAGAACCGTACACAAAGAAAGTGTGCGCTTCAACAGCTTCTTTTAAATACCCGTGTACTCCTCCATTGTAGCTTTGACCTGACGTAACCATAAATTGGTGCAATAGTCTGCCTAACCTAACTTGAATAACAGTGCGCAGGTAGGGGTTCTTTACGTTGCGCAAAAAAAACGATCCACAACCTGTCGCAAAAAAAGATACTAGAGCGATAAACCACCTTCGCGTACTCTTTGGAAAAGATTCGTTCTACTCGTCCTTTCCCTAGACGAGTCCCAAACAAAAACCCCACAAACGCGATGCAGCCGCTGAACATTAGCGCGAGAACAGTGGATTACTTGCAAAATGTACCAAAGTTTCGCAAACAAAAATAAGTTGCACACCTTTGCGCGCGAAATATCGACAGCGCACGCTGCTTCCCTTCCCGTTTTTTCGCTTTATCACGCATCGCAGTCGTCTTGCTTCGACAGTATGGCTTGCTATCTTTGTAGTTTTCAAGTGGCACGCCTAAGTATTTGACCGGCACAACCGGCTAGTTCATACATTCAAAGACACTAGTGGTTACGTCCCAATTGCCGTGCCAGCATCCCAAGCCCTTGCTCCAATTTACAGAGCTTCCAGTATACTCACAAAATGTTTTAAGCAACGCAACTGCATTGCTAATGCTTTTTATGTCACGACAAAATAAACGATATCGTCCGCGTTTGCCAATACCCGTACCTCGCATGCCTGCAACTTGAAACCATGAATACTATTGCTGTTTATTAGGCTAGCACAAAACGACTCGATGCACGAACAAAAGAGCAAAGGGGACAGCGAGCATCCTTGTCATACTGTATGCGTGACATTTATTTGACGCCTCACTGGCTTATTTATTACCAGCCTCGTTGAACACTCCTTATACGCAATTCTCACGCCCTCCCTTATTACTTTTCCTAGGTTTACTTTTTCCAAAATAGTATAGAGTAGCTCATCAGAGACCTTATCAAAGGTCTTCTCAAGGTCTATTTTAGCATAGCTACAGCCTCATTCATGCCCTCACAACACTCGAGAATGTTCCGTGCTATGTGTATAATACTAGTTATATACCTTCATTTTACTGCACATGTTTGGTGGTCGCATACTATGTCTATTATCCCACTCTGTTCTCCTTGCTAAGACTTCCATTATACGTTATAATCTACATTCGTTAAAGATATCGGCCTATACGCAGTAACCTTTCTGAGCTCTACTTTTGCATCTGTTTTGGGTATGAGGACAGTGTGCGATTGTGAGAACGATTGCGGAAGTCTTTCTAGTGTGTAGGCATCTGTGTACAATTCACATAACACTGGACTTTGGTCATTGCGGAAAGCTTTGTAGAGCGCCTTGCACAGCCGTCATGGCCTGGAGACTTTCGTGGACTTAATTTGTCGATGGCCTTCCTAACCTCTTCCAGTGTAATTTCTACTTCTAAATTATAGTTGACCTCTTCATCTATCGTCGAGGAGAACTTTAAAAATCTTCCTTAAACCGTTCTACGTTTACAGGGTTTCACGAAGACAAACCGTGATGAAACTAACAAAAAGCATTGCTAATTGCTTGTTGTTCATAAAGAACCTGCCCTTTATACTCTGTTTCCGCAATAGAGTTGCGGGTAGCGTATCTCTTTTCAGAGCTAAGTGCTCTCTTTGTAGGGTCTTCGCCTAACATGAACTTTTCGCACGGGCTCGCACTATCGCGCCATGATATGTTTCTTGTTCTATAGCATCTATCTGATGTTTCAAAGTTTTAATGTCGTACTTGAACAGTCCAGTTTGCTTCTACTCTAGTGCAGAAAGCGTCTCAAGGTTTGCTCTAAGCAGGACTTCCTTTTTTCTTTTCCCATAATTTAAGGCAGTTGACCTTTCAAGTGCTGACATCTTTATTCTCCTTTGAAGTTCTCCCACATAGAGCCACAGTCGCATGTATCCTGTTCAAGGTTTCTAATCTTTTTCGTCACTTCTTTTGCAAATTCTTCGTCCTTCAACAAAACGGTGTTCATTTACCATAAGTCCCAGTTGAACGACTTTTTATCTTCGCGTTTTCTAATCAAGAATGACACTAGGCGATGGTCGCTGAACGAAACGGGTGTAACACTATACTCCAAGCACCCCGGCAGAAGTTCTAACAAAATATATGCTTGGTCTACTCTTGCGTGGCTCGTGCCTTGAAAGTGGCTGAATTGGACCTGCGTCTTCCAGTCGAACGCATCCCCCACATCTTCCAAACCAAAATCCGCCGCTATACCATTCAATACCGTCCTGCTTCTGTCGCGATAAGGAATACAAGTAGATTTATCGCGAGCCGAGCACACAAAATAAAATCTCCCATTAACACGAGAACTCGTTCTGTGTCAAGCCACACCCGTAAATCTTACAAAAACTCTGTTCTTTCATCGGATTTTTTGTCGGCGCGTACACACAAACAATTCGCCATTCTTTTGAGGCTTAATTAAATCGCAAATAATAAAGCGCCTAGATAAACTGGACGTCAAGTTTTGAACTACTGCGCCGCTGCTTCGACGTATTAAAATGATACAACCACCCGATAAACCGACAGCAAGGCTGACACAGACTTCATAAATTGGACTGAACACTGCCACCATCCTTTCCGTGCTCTGCTCGGTCTCTACGTTCGTCTCCTGGAAGGCTACGACGTCTAACTCCCTTTCGCTGATGAGTCTGTACAATTGACTCTGACGTTTCCGCTCAGAAAGACCGTGTACATTAATGGTGGCACAACGCAAATGATGAGGTGAACACGGCATGAATGGAAGATGGAGGCAATTCGCACACTAATACACGCGCGTTAGACTAACACTGGCCCTGCCCGCTTTTCTACCCCTCAAAAAAGGAAAAAGTGTTGTCCGTGCCGTAAGGCTCATTCGAAGACCTCACCCCAAAAAACAGCAAACACTTCGCATACGAAGGCTTCCCCGCCGCATGTCCTCTGTAATAAGGCGAAATTTTGGGCTTTGGCTTGAAGCTTGGACGCCTCACCGTAACCCCTCCCACACTTGCCATGACGTTGCCGGAGTAGCCAGAGTTCTCACGCTTGTCGTCCTCCTTACACGGCCGCTTGACGATTGCTTCCGGGTCGTCTCCGTCGCCGTCTCCGTCACTTCACGAGTTACAGCGGTGTTCGTCGAACCCGCCCCAATACACCCCTCACTTTTCGCGGCCAGCACAGGTGCCACCAGCGCTGGGTCGTTCTGGAAGGTCCATTGCTGCTTCTGGGAAGCAGCATTTACGTCCTCCACGCCTGGTTCCGCCAAAGGGTCCCCAGGTGTGGACGCACCACCTCTACCGGCCTCCTCATCCTGCTAATCCTCCTACTCGTCCATACGGTTTTGGGCCGCGTCCGCGTCTCGGACAGGTCCGGCTACATGTGCATACGTCCGCACGCACGGTATCGCTTTGTGAGCGAAGCGGCGGCAGACAGTGCAGCTTGGCACCTTGCAGTCGCGCCTCATGTGCCCCGTCCCCGAGCAGCGGAGGCACTGCCGGGCCCTGCCTGGCACGACCACGAGCGCCTGGCCGCCCCCAACACGGAGCTCGTTCGGCAGGTCGTCGATCCTCACGCCGGCGTTGAGCCTGAGGGTCACCGACTGCGTCGCCGAATCTTTTTCATTCATGTCTTCGACACGCCACCTCTCGCGCGCGATGTCTACGACACGCCCGTAGTGAAGCAGCGCCGCTCGCAGTTTGTCGTCCGGCACGTTGTAGAGAATCCAGTGCAATTTCATCCGCACATTCTGGTTCGCAGGATCGATAACGAGGCACCGGCGTTCCTTCACCTTCGCGTCGGTGGCCGCGAGCATGCACTTTACGCCGCCTTCGTCCCTGAATGTAGGGCCCATATGTGGTTCTTTTGATACGCCCCCAAGGCAAGCACCTCGGGGAGCAGTTCCAAACGTGCCAAAGTGTTCCTGAAATATTCGACGCGATAAGGCCCCGCACGAACGTCCGAGATGAAAAAAAAATGGTGTTTAAAAGACACCGACCTGTTGGCAGCACTGGCAAACTCACGGCGTCATCTTCCGATTCCTGCCCAAAAAACCTGTTGCCGTGGCCAGACATGGCCGCATTCACCGCTCCTGAGGAGCCAAGCATCCTGCGTCCACACACTAGCTCGGCCGGAAGCAGAAACGCCTCGGCTATGTGGGCGACTGCGTTCTCCTTCACTTTCTCTTGCATTTATATTTAGTAGGACTGTATCTGACGCTTCAGGCTGGTAGACACCGCCACTCTGACTACGCGAAGAGAAGAAGACCTTCTTTCCCCTTACCCCCCCCCCCCAGGCGCGTAACGCGCACGACTACCGCCTCCCCTGAGCAGGTAACTGGCGGGAAGCCCTCTTATGATACCATGGTATCAACGCCGCCTGATCCGACATCCTCGCTAGGATTTCGCAGGATAATATAGTTCGAAAATGAGGGACTCGTTGAGGAAATACAGAAAGATAGATCGGCAGTCTACAACGCCAAAGGAGGCATAGGGGTGCTGTTTGGCTCTTTTCAAATACGGTTAGTGATGTTAACTTTTCGACATATATATCAGAAAAAAATAAAGACGCAAAGAAAGAAAGAAACAAACAAACCAAGAAAGGCAGGAAGAAAGAAACAACGAAAGAAAATGAAAAGGAAAGAAAGGAAGAAAAACACGCACCCTGAGTGGGGACCGAACCCACGCCTTTTGACTTGATCTCGAATTTCTTACCAATTCAGCTATCTGGGTGACTGTGTTCTCCTTCACTTTCCCTGGTATTTATATTCACTAGAACTGTATCTGATGCTTCAGGGTGGTAGCCAGCGCCACTGTGACTACGCGAGGAGGAGAGGACCTTCTTTTCACTCACCGGGATGTGAAATGATCATTCATTGCCTTTCATTTATTTGATATTTATTATTATGTGTAGATACTGCGATCTCGTAACGAGATCTTAGCAGTGTGGGTTACATGAGCTTGTAACTGGCGCTGAGCCCTCTCATCCTATGTTGCCATCAAGGCTGCCAAATTCGAGACCCTCGCTATGCTTTCGCAGAATAATATAGTTAGGAAATGAGGGGCTTTTTGAGGAAATACAGAGATAGGTCGGCCTTCTGCAACACCAAAGGTAGGCATAGGTAATTTGTTAGGCTCTTTTGGTGCTCTGGTTAGTGATTTTAACATTTTTTATACACATAAGAGAGCCAGAAAGAAAGAAAGAAGAAAGAAAGAAAGAAAGAAAGATAAACACGGGCCCAGAGTAGGGACCGAACACACGCCTTTCCATATAATCTCGAATGCCTTACCAATTCGACAATAGGGGCTACTGTGTTCTCCTACACTTTCTCGGGTATTTATTTTTACTGGAGCTGTATCTAACGCTTGAGGGTGGGAGCCCGCGCCACTCTGACTACGTGGGGAGAAGCGGACCGTCTTTTCACTCCCCGGGCCGTGACGCGAACGTCTACCGCCTGTCATGAGCAGTTAACTGGCGGGAAGCCCACTTATGCTACCTTGATATCAAGGCTGCTAGATCTGAGACCTTCGCTAGGTTTTCGCAGGATAATAGAGCTAGAAAATTAGGGGCTTGTTGAGAAAATACAGAAAGATAGGACGGCAGTCTACAACGCCAAAGGAGGCATTGGGGTGTTGTTAGGCTCTTTCGTTGCTACAGTTAGTGCTGTTAACCTTTGTAAATGTATATAAGAAAGACAGAAAAACAAAGAAAGAAAGTGAGAAACAAAAACACGCGCCCAGAGTGGGGACCGAGCATACGACTTTCGATTTGATCTCGAAGGCCTTACCAATTCGACAATCGGGGCTACTGTGTTCTCCTTCACTTTATCGGGTATTTATAATTACTATAACTGTATCTGACGCTTGAGCGTGGTTGCCAGCGCCACGCTGACTACGCGGGAAGAAGGGTACCTTCATTTCATCCCAAAGAGCGTGACGCGAATTCGTACAGCCTGTCGTGAGCAGGTAACTGTCGGGAAGCCCTGTTATGCTACCACACCATCAAGGCTGCCAGATCCGAGACTCTAGCTAATCTTTCGCAGGATAATATTGTTAGGAAATGAGGGGCTCGTAGAGAAAATTCAGAAAGATAGATCGGCAGTCTACAACGCCAAAGGAGGCTTAGGAGTGTTCTGAGGCTCTGTTGCTGCTACGGTAGGGATGTTAACATTTATAAATACACGTAATAGAGAAATAATGAAATAAAAAACACGCGCCTATAGTGGGGACCGAGCAGACGCCTTTTCATTTGATCTCGAATGCCTTACTAATATGACATTTGTGGCTTCTGTGTTATTCTTCACTTTCTCTTGTATTTATATTTACTAGAACTGTATCTCCCGCTTGAGGGTGGTAGCCAGCGCCACTATGACTAAGCGGGGGAGGAGACCTTTTTTTTCATCCCCCGGGGCATGACGCTAACCTGTACAGCCTGTCACGAGCATGCAACTGGCGGAAAGCCCTCTTATGCTACCTTGACATCAAGGCAGCCAGATCCGAGACCCTCGCTAGCCTTTCGCACGATGATATAGTTAGTAAGTTAGCAGCTCATTGAGGAAATACAGAAAGAAAGGTCGGCAGTGTACAACCCCAAGGAGGCATAGTGGTGTTGTTAGTCTCTTTCGTTACTACAATTTGTGATGTTAACATTTTTAAATAAACATAAGAAAGAAAGAAAGGAAGAAAGGAAGAACGAAGGAAAGGAAGAAAGAAAGAAAGAGAAACACGGGCACAGAGTAGGGACCGAACGGCCGCCTTTCGATTTGATCTCGAATGCCTTACCAATTTGAAAATCGGGGCTAGTCTGTTCTTCTTCACTTTATGGGGTATTTATACTTACTATAACTGTATCTGCCGTTTGAGAGTGGTAGCCAGCGCCATTCTGACTACGTGGGGAGAAGGTGAACTTCTTTTCACCCCCCAGGGTGTTGTGACGCGAACGTCTACAGCCTGTCATGAGCAGGTAACTGGCGGTAAGCTCTCTAATGCAACCTTGGAATCAAGGCAGCTCGATTGGAGACCCTCACTAGGCTTTTGCAGGGTAATATATTTAGGAAATGAGGGGCTCGTTGAGGAAATACAGAAAAATAGGTCGGCTGCACACAACACTAAACGAGGCAAAGGTTGCTGTTAGGTTGTTTTGTTACTACGGTTATTGATGTTAACATTTTTAAATACACATAAGACTGGAAGAAAGAAATAAAAACATGCACCCTGAGTGGGGACCGAGCCCACGCCTTTCGATTTGATCTCAAATGCATTACCAATTCTACAATCTGGGCTACTGTGTTCTCCTTCACTTTCTCTGGTATTGGTATTTACTTGAACGGGTTCCGACACTTGAGCGTCGTAGCCAGCGCCTCTCTGACTACGAGGTGAGAATCGGACCTTCTTTTCACTCCCGGGGCGTGGTGGCGCGAAGGTCTACAGCCTGTCATGAACAGGTAACTGGCTGAAAGCCTTATAACAAAGGAATTTTTATTTTTCTCTTGTAACAAAAGGAAGTACAAAACACTCGTGGTTACGCTTTTCCACGTTTACATACTCGGTCCGTCCGTTACATTGCAGGACGACATCTCTCCTTGCTATTAACAAAGCAGATACGAAATGAGTGAAAAACTAACATTGCATGAACACAAATGCAAATGACGTACACTTCTTGGTACATAAATTGTGCATTGAGAGGACAGCCTGTGTCCTGGGAGGGGGGGAACTACTCCCCCACCCCAAGCACCAGCTCCCTTTACACAAGACGTTTCATTTACTCGGGTCTTCCTTCCTACATACGCAACTTCAAAACATTCAAATGCAAAAACAAATACAAAAGAAACCGACCATTGGTTTGTTGACTATACCGCATACACTTATTTGGCCCACCTTCCCATTTGGGGCCACAAAAACGTATTGGATACTCTGAACATGACCTCTGTTTACATAATGCAGTTGGAACTGCCTTTGGCAGTAGCAAGACAATCACGCAGTTTACATCCGCACCACATGGCCTACACCTGTAAAAACGCAAGTAAGCGGCTTACATTTGCAAGCCCGCTCACTTTGTAGTAGAGTGAGGCGCCAAGTGCACAGGTGCGGGAGGAGAGTCTCCCCCGCCCGAGGCGCTTGTGCCTTTTAAAAGCCTCCCCTTATGTTCCCGTAAACTTGACCCGTACGTTATTGGGGTGCAACTCAAGTGCACTCACCTTTATGATCCTCCCGTTATTTCCCTGGAATGTAGCCCATGTATTGGAGTGCGGCTCAGGCACACCCGCTTTTATAAGCCTCCTTTTATGTTCCCGTGAAGCGTAACCCGTGTATTGGAGTGCAGCTCAAGTGCTCTCGCCCGTTTTGAACCTCAATGAAAGGACAAGACCATTTTCTCAAGAATTCTTCTTCCCCTAAGAAGAAGAGCTCTGCTTCCAGGTTTTCGGTTAGTTTTGTGTGCATGTGGGTCAGTAAGTTCCACTGGTTACGTCGGGGACGTGATTGCTTGACAGCAGTATACCTGTTTATCCACAGTACATAAAGACCAATCGTTATGATAAGCGCAGCTAGAGGGTTTCTTGGGCACCGTCTGCCCTCAGGAAGTCCCGAATGCGGAGTTGTCTATATGCCCTACTCACTATGAGCCAAAATGTTTTGGCGACTGTACATTGGACCATTGCGTGTTCATTTGTCTCCCTCTGATTACAGTGCACACACTTGTACCCCATGTACACACTTGTACCACACTGTTGTACCCCATCTCCTTAAGACCGTTCTCGTCTGCAAGACTGACCACCCATACTTCCATGTTACGTCTTGGGCTTCACCCGGTACATTTGCATTGATCAGAGTGTGCCAAGGAAAGTTCGTTTGTTTATCTTCTAGGTTTTCAGGACTCGTCTCATCTAATTTCTGAGCCAGTTCTATGTTCCTCATATCTTCTACTTCTCTTTGTGAGTTATGTGTGGTTAGTTTCTTATATGCTGCTATTACTTTGGCGTAAAAGGAGGGTGGCTGAGTTGCCTTGGGCCCATCCGGAGTATGCTGGGGAAATAACATACCTTGCGCTCACAAGAAGTATACACAGAGCTGCCTTGCTGGATGCCCCGTCTGCAGATTAGGGAGCCTAAGAATACTTTTCAAAGCATAGGTCAGGGCATAATTGGTTACGGAGGGGAAGTTCCACCCCCCGAATTGTCTTGGCATGCCCCAGTTTCCCGGTTTTGACCAGGGCTGTTTTATCCGACCAGAACAGGCGCAATACTTCAGATGTAATTTTAACCGCTATGTATCGAGGAAGGGCGGCTGTCCCGGCTATATACCATACTTTCCCTGTAAAAACATTTAATGCCAGATACCGTCTAACCGTGTATGGAAAGTCGTAAGCTAAGGCTTCGTTTACATCCTCCCTGAGTTGTTTAAGTGTCTGGTGCCATGTCTTAAGTGATACCCCACTTGACGTGTAAGTAACTCCGAGGATTTCTACATGTGTGACTACTGGGATGCCATATATGTGTTGTTTTTCTAATGGACTTAGGCTTAAGGCTTTACTTTTTGTGCAATTTGGTCTTGCACCAGCTAACTCGGAATACTCCTCAAAACAATTAGGTGCATGCACTAGACTATCTTCGTCCCTTAGATACAAAGTAACATCAAAGTAACATCAAAGTAACAGAAGCTGAAAGCCTAGGATATGCGAGTTATTTTCAACATTTTTTAAGAACGGTTCTATTGCTAGAACAAAAGTAATGGGGAAAGTGGGCACCCTTGTCGTACCCCTCTTGTTACGCTCAGACTAGTTGCTACCTGCTTGTTTGCTACTAGATCACTCTGCATGTTTTCATAAAGGATTACTAATATATTGATAAACTGTTGTTGATATCCGTAGGCTGTTAAAGTGGCGAAGATGTAGTTGTGTTCTACTCTGTCAAACGCCTGTGCTTGATCTAAAGAGATGAGCCAGCCTCTAGCCTACTTGTTTTGGTGAACTCTATTATGTCTCTGTTTAACATGTTTAAGGTTTGACAGTTCCTGTCTGTAACTGAGCAGGCTTGCCACGATGTTATCACTTCCGGCAAAGTAAGTTGTAGACGTCTTGTTAGCACTGATGCGAGTAATTTGTAATCCGTCCCCAGTAACGTGATGGGGCGCCAGCTTGTAGGTTCGTTCCCAGACCCGGCATTTTTTGGTATTAGGATAATCCTACCTCGTTTAAAAATGCGGGGTACTGTGTGCGTTGTGAGAACGTCATTTAGTACTGCACATAGGAAGGGTCCAAGAAGGTCCCAAAATGTGCTGTAAAACTCCACTGGCAATCCATCCACTCCTGGCGCCTTGCCTTTGTGGAGTTGCTTCATTGACTCTGTTAATTCTTTTAATGTAATCGGAGCGACTAAGCGTACAAAGTCCTCATCTGGTAATTTTGGAAGACGTGCTAAGTAGGGGCTAGAAGTAATGCTACCGATGTCTCTGGTTGTCTCACTAGAGGTCATTTCCTGAAAGTAGGAAATGAAACATGTCGATGTCCCCTGGTGTGAGATTTGCTTTGTTTGGAACCTGTTTGCTTCTGCTTTCAGCTGCCTGTTTTCGTTCGTACCTCAAGACTTCAGGGTTGGCACTGGGAGATTGTCTGGCTCTATGAACATTGGCAGTGGTGGAGTAGAGCCTGCTTAATCTGGAGTGTCTCAGTTTTAAATCTTTAAGGTAGGTTCGCATTACCAGTGTTGCAGGGTGGCCTCGTTCTATTATTCTTATTCGTTTTAAGATATTTTGTTAACTCATCTGACTGCCTGTGTCTGAGCTTTTCCTCCCTCGTCAATGCAGAGGGTCTTCCATTCCACTTTTAAAACGAGTCCCAGTCGTTAACTTGCCTCCTTTCGATTGACGCTGCTATTCTGTTTCTTAGGCTGGCTTTGCATGTCCTGTCATGTAGTATGCGACTGTCCAGCTGCCAGGCTTGATTATTGCTTGGGTTTCCTTTGCTAGCTATTTTAATTCCCACAGGGCTGTGGTCCGAGATTTGCGGAAGGGATGCTGCAGCTTCAACTATTTCGCACTCTGTGACAATGTCTGCCAGAACCGAGCTAACGTAGACTCTGTCTAGTCTACTTTTCGTCCTTCCTTGTTGCCATGTGTACTGCACCGTTGTTCCGTGAAGGAGTACGTGTGCGTCAAATAAATTAAAATGAAGTATTCACTTGTTTAAATCCCGTCCTTGGTAATCTACTCTATGTGAGGGCCCTATTCTGTCATCATGGTTTAATACATAATTAAAATCTCCAAGGCATATGACATGCCGGTTTTCTAGAAACAGATATTCTATATTTCTCAAAAGTTTTTTCCCAGTGGAAGGGTATGGGGGAGCATAAATATTTATTAGGCGGTATCGGTCACCAGTCCAGTTGAAGTCCAAAACTGTTATTCTACCTTCTCTATCAAAGGTGAAGTGGCTATGTGCCAGCAAGGATGTATTAAGGACTATTATGCCAACTCCACAAGAGTTCTGCATTGGGAAAGAAAAGATGCCCTTAAGGCCATGCTGAGTCTCAAATTTTTGAACATCCTGAATAGATTTCATATTTGATTCCTGTATGCACAGTCTGTCAAATCTGTTTTGTTTTGCGAGGTCTATTATTTGCTGCTGTTTGGAGGGCGATCTAAAACCCCGAACGTTCAAAGTCCAAATGTTCAACATTTTATAGATGGGTTGTCAAGGTTCGCGCATTCACACACCGACGGCGAAACCAAGGCAATCGTAAAAAAAAAACAACCAACAACAACACTTTTGACCTTGGATTAAAAGGCCAGTTACACACTTGCACCTGCTGCTATTTTTTGCTAGTACTGAATTGACAAGAACGGTTGTACACTTGCTGTGGCTGCAGTGTCGGAACCACTTTACAGGAGGAGGTGGGGGCATTGCCCTGACTACCTTGGCAGGCGCATCGCACACAACACAGGACCTTTTTCCCGTCATTGAATTTTTGCGGGCACGCTTCTCCATCGACACCCTTTCAGGCGCAACAATTCTCTGGGTAAGTCCCCTTCGTCGGGCGGGTCCGCTGTTCCAGCAGGACGCTCAACCCTGCGAGACAAGAAAAGATGCCTGAGAAATGCAGGGTCCCCTACGGGTGCTTTGTCTTACTGCGTTGTCTTTAGGGCGGGCCGTGCACCGCACTCAGCCTGCAAGCTCCAGCTCTCTCTAAAACCGTAAACCATGTGAAAGGAGTACGCTTTCCCTGCCCTGCATTTCTTTACAGCTGTTAGCCACCTGATACTGTGTTTTTGGGGTCGGCGTGCCCGCCGCTTGTCACTCACAACTCCCAGTCGTGGCCCCGATTGGGGGCACGTCTGTTTGCTCATCAAGGGGTTCACATGATCTGTGGGTGCCAATGGGGCACCGGAACACACGAAAACAATGTTGTCTTTTCCACCGCCCTTGCCTATACGCTCGGGCCCGTGCCTGCGCGATTGCTTATTTTCTATTTTTCCCATTTTACTAGTGACATACTATAATATGGGGGCGCACACCCCCTCTCCCTCCGGCCGCATAAAAAAACACCATGAACGAAGACGCGAGGAAAAACGAACGAAAACACTTGGAAAAACAAAAGAAAAAAGAACATTTAAAGAACCTTATTACAATGTTTTAGAAACACATGTCATCATTTTCATAATCCTCAAAATTTTCGCTACTCGTCCATTCCTCTGAGTTAAACAGTTGCTCACCCTGTTTTTCCGTGCTCTTCAGCTTCTTTTTCACCTTGCTTGTCGAAGCGTCGCTGTCGGTTTGTCAGCTTGCTCTTTTTAGCTCGTCACGTGCTTTATTACACTCACTCACTCCACCCCCCCCCCCCCTGTCCGTCCGTTTCGTCCGTGCTGGTTGCACTGTCACAACTGTTTGTGGAGGTTATCCGCTCGTCTATGACGAGCCTGTCGTCGTCGGTTGAAGTTCCCGAAGCAGCCCCGTCGTCCTGTGCTGCGGTCTGCAGCGCAACGTGCGCCGCGGCCTGCAGCGTGGCGTGCGCCCCCACCTTCCGCACGGCCGTCGGGTCGCTTCCGTCGTCTCCTTTCTGCGCGCCCGGCCCGCCGGGATGGAGGTCGGAGTGGGTGTCTGTCTCGTTTTCTCCAACGTCGCAATGCAAGCTCAGCTTTCCTCGCCGTTTGGGTGCCCGTCTGCTCCGTTGGCTTTGTTCGATGCTGTCGCCGCCTCCGCGGCCGTCTCCGTCGTCATCATGGCGGCCGTCTTCTCCTCCGGCGCCATCATGTCTTCCCTCCTCCCCGGCCGCGCCCGGCTGCTGTCGTCATGGCGGCCATCTTCTCCGTTGCCATCTTGCCTCCTTTCCGCCCCGAGCACTGCCCGGTTGCTGCTGTCATGGCGGCCGTCTTGTCCTCTGCCGCCATCTTGCCCCCTCCCGCTCCGGCTGGCGCCTCGCTACCGTCTTCGCTTCCTGCTCCCTTTGCTTCCACCGTTACGACCATTTGATGTTGCTTCTCCTCCTCGTTGCTGTCACTGTGAGCTACCTGTTTATTTTGACACTGCGTGTTTTCGCTCCTGGTGTCGTCGGTGGTTTCAGGGGTTGCTTCGTCCTCGTGCACCTCCATCGCCTGACTTCGCTCCTGGTCGCCATTCTTTCGCCGCTCCTGCAGCGGGGGAAAAGCCGCCGAAAATCCTCCGGCCGTCACCATCGAGTACGACTTGCGCGCAGTCCAGTCGGCCGTAGCGTGCGTCCCGCCGCACCGCGAACAACCTCGCACACAACCTTGCGTCGCGTGCCCGAACACTACACACCTGTCACACCGGGGGGTGGCACACTGGGCCTTGAAGTGCCCTTCCAGACCGCACCGCCGGCACACTTTCCGCACCCCTCGATAGTCAAAAGTGGCCCTTTGGCCGCTGACTCTCAAGAAGTTCGGCAATGGGTTGTCCATGCGCAATTCCATCTTCACGTACCGCAACCCCGTGCTTAGGTGCGGCTTGTCACGAAAGCAGTTAGAATCAATGTTCACGACTTTACCGTAAGGTTCCAAAGCTTTCGCCAGTTCGGCGTCCGTAACAAAGGAGGGCAAAAAAAAAGACGGCGATGCTAACATATCGTTTGTTCGCTGGCACGAGGGTGACTAGGTTGCTTCCAATGCGTAGAAAGTTTGCGTCCAAAAGTTTCCTTACCGCTGCCTGGGTGTTGACTGCGATTTGAAAATCCAATCCGCCCATGTGCTGCACGCTGTACAGGTCGGACGTTGGGACAATGGCCTCCGCCGCATCGATAATGGCGTCAACCGCCGTGCCCGAAGGCACCCTGACATTGAAGTAGTTGTGGCGTGACGGCGGCATCCGGCCTGAAAGATGAGCAGCTCAGTGACGAGGGGCAACACGGCCCCCTCGCGCGGACGACGAAAACGCTTCTCCCCCTGCCAGATTGGAGATACTGGCTAGGCTGTCGTAGGATGATAATGTTAGGAAATGAGGGGTCGTTGAGGAAATATTGAGAGGCAAGTAGGCAGTCTACAAAGCCAAAGAAGGCATAGGGGTTTTGTTAGGCTTTTTTGTTAGTATGGTTAGTGATGCTAAAATATTTAAATACACAAAAGAACGAAAAAACGAAAGTAAGAAAGAAAGATAGATAAAAAGAAATAAAAAAAAGAAAAACACGCGCCCACAGTGCGGACCGACCCCGCGCCTTTCGATTTGATCTTGATTGCTTTAGGAATTCGGCTATCGGGGCAACTGTGTTCTGCTTCACTTTCTCGCGTATTTATATGTACTAGAACTGTATGTGGCACTTGAGGGACGTAAGCAGCGCCACTGTGACTACGCAGGGAGTAGGGGACCTTCATTTCAGTCCCCGGAGAGTGACGCGAAAGTCTACAGACTGTCATGAGAAGGCAACTCACGGGATGCCCTCTTATGCTTCCTTGGTATCAAGGCTGCCAGATCCGAGACCCTCGCTAGGCTTTCGAAGGATAATATAGGTAGGAAATGAGGGGCTCGTTGAGGAAATATAGAAAGATAGGTAGGCAGTATACAACGCCAAAGGAGTCATACGGGTGTTTTTAGGCTCATTCGTTAGTATGGTTAGTGATGTTAACATTTTTAAATATACATAAGAAAGAATGAAAAAAAGGAAAGAAATGAAGGAAGAAAGAAAAACACGCACCCAGTGTGTGGTCCGATCTCACGCCTGTAGATTTATTGTCCAATTTATTACCAATTCGCCTATGTGGTTGACTGTGCTCTCCTTCATTTTCTGTGGCATGTATAATTTACTAGAACTGTATCTGACGCTTGAGGGTGGTAGCCAGGGCCAGTCTTACTACGCGCGGCGAAGCGGACCTTTTTTTCACTCCCAGGCCGTGGTGACGCGAACGTCTACAGCCTGTCATGAGCAGGTAACTGGTGGTAAGCTCTCTTATGCAACCTTGGCATCAAGGCAGCTCGATTGGAGACCCTCGCTAGGCTTTCGCAGGTTCATATATTTAAGAAATGAGGCTCTCGTTGAGGAAATACAGAAAGGTAGGTCGGCAGTACACAACACCAAACGAGGCATAATGTGTTGTCAGGTTCTTTTGTTACTACGGTTATTGATGCTAAAATTTTTAAACACACAAAAAAAAGAAAGGAAGAAAGGAATAAAGAAAGCAAGAGACAAAGAAAGAAAGAAAGAAAGAAAGAAAGAAAGAAAGAAAGAAAGAAAGAAAGACAGGAAAACACGCACCCAGTATGGTGGCCGAACACACGCCTTTAGATTCGATTTCGAATTTCTTACTAATTCGGCTATGTGGGTGACTGCGTTCTCATCCACTTTCTCGGGTATTTATATTTACTATAACTGTATCTTGCGCTTGAGGGTGGTAGCCAGCACAACTCTGACTACGCGGGAAAAGTGGACCTTCCTTTCACCACCCGGGGCGAGACGCGAATGTCTACCGCCTGTCATGAGCAGGCAACTGGCGGGAAGCTCTCTTATGCTACTTTGGTACCAAGGCTGCCAAATCCGAAACCCTCGCTAGGCTTTCGCCCGATATTATAGTTAGGAAATGAGGGGCTCGTTGAGAAAATACAGAAAGATAGGTCGGAAGTCTACAACGCCACAGGGGGCCTAGAAATGTTGTTAGGCTGTTTTGTTACTACTGTTAGTGATGTTAACATTTTAAATACACATAAGACATAAAGAAAAAAAAATACGCCCAGTGAGGGGACCAAGCCCACACCTTTCAATTTGATCTCGAATGTCTTACCAATTCTCCAATCGTGGCTACTGTGTTCTCCTTCATTTTCTCGGGTATTTATATTTACTAGAATGGTTTCTGACACCTGAGCGTGGTAGCCAGCGCCTCTCTGACTACGCGGTGAGAAGCGGACCTTCTTTTCACTCTCGGGGCATGGTGACGCGAAGGTCTACTGCCTGTCATGAACAGATAACTGGCGGAAAGCTCTATAGTGCTAACTTTGCATAAAGGTGGCCCGTTTGGAGACCCTAGCTAGGCTTTCGTAGGATAATTAGTTAGGAAATGAGGGTCTTGTTGAAGAAATATATAGAGATAGGTCGGCAGTCTACAATGCGAAAGGAGGCATAGCGGTTTTGTAAGGCTTTTTTTGTTAGTATGGTTAGTGATGCTAAAAATTTTTATTACACAAAAGAACAAAAGCAGGAAAGAAAGAAAGAAGGTTAGAAAGAAGGAAAGACCGAAAAACACGCGCCCAGAGTGTGCACCAAGCCCGCGCCTTTCGATTTGATCTCGAATGCATTAAGAATTCGGCTATGGGGGCGACTGTGTTCTGCTTCACTTTCTCGCGTATTTAAATTTACTAGAACTGTATCAGCCGCTTTAGGGTGGTAGCCAGCGCCACTCTGACTACGTGGGAAAAGTAGACCTTTCGTTCACCCCCGGGGCGTGACGCGAACGTCTACCGCCTGTCATGAGCAGGCAACTGGCGGGAAGCCCTCTTATGCTACCTTGTTATCAAGGCTGCCAGATCCGAGACCCTCGCTAGGCTTTCGGAGGATAATATAGCTAGGAAATGAGAGCTCGTTGAGGAAATACAGAAAGGTAGGTCGGAAGTGTACAACGCCAAAGTAGGTATAGGGGTGTTATTAGGCTCCTCTCTTCTTTCGGTAGTATGGCTCGTGATGTTAACATTTTTAAATATACATAAGAAAGAAAGAAAAAAAAGAAGGAAAGAAAGAAAGAAAGAAAGAAAGAAAGAAAGAAAAGAAAGAAAGAAAGAAAGAAAGAAAGAAGAGAAAGAAAGAAAGAAAGAAAGAAAGAAAGAAAGAAAGAAAAACACGCACCCAGTGTGGGGTCCGAACCCACGCCTGTATACTTAATGTCGAATTTATTACAAATTCGGCTATCTGGGTGACTGTGTTCTTCTTTACCTTCCCTAGTATTTATGTTTACTAGAACTGTATCTGCTGCTGGAGGGTGGTAGTCAGCGCAATTCTGACTTAGTGGGGAGAAGATGACCTTCTTTCCCGCCAGCCCCCCGGGCGTGGTGACGCGAACGTCTACAGCCTGTCATGAGCTGGTAACTGGCGTTAAGCTCTCTTATGCAACATTGGCATCAAGGCAGCTCGATTGGAGACCCTCGCTATGCTTTCGCAGGATAATATAAATAGGAAATGAGCGGCTCGTTGAGGAAGTACAGAATGATAGGTCGGCAGTGTACAATGCCAAAGAGGCATAGGGTTGTGGTTATGCTCTTTCCTTACTATGGTTAGTGATGTTAACAATTTTAAATATACATGAGAAAGAAAGAAAGAAAGAAAAAGAAAGGAAGAAAGAAAGAAAGAAAGAAAAACATGCACCCAGTGTGGGAACCGAAACCACGCCTTTAGACTTAAATTCAAATTTCTTACTAATTCGGCTGTCTGGGTTACTGTGTTCTCCTTTACTTTCCCTCGTATTTATATTTATTAGAACTGTATATGATTCTTGAGGGAGGGAGACAGTGCAACTCTCTACGCAGGGAGAAGGAGACCTTCTTTTCACCGCCCAGGGCGTGGTGACGCGAACGTCTACAGGCTGTCATGAACAGCTAATTGGCGAAAAGCCGTCTCATGCTACCTTGTCATCAAGGCTGCCAGATTGGAGACCCTAGCTAGGCTTTCGAAGTGTAATATAGTTCAGAAATGAGGGGCCCGTAAGAAGTTCAGAAAGATAGTTCGGCAGCCTACAAAGACAAAGTATGCTTAGGAGTGTTCCTAGGCTCTTCTGTTACTATGGTAGTGATGTTATGTTTTTAATTACACATAAAAAAGAAAGAAGGAAAGAAAAACATGCACCTAGAGTGGGGACCGAGCCCATGCCTTTCCAATTATATCGAATGCCTTACCAATTCGACAATCGGGGCTACTCTGTTCTCCTCAACATTCTCGTGTATTTATGTTTCCTAGAACTGTATCTGACAGTTGCCTCACCAATTCGGCTATCTCGTCAACTCTGTTCTCCTTTACTTTCCCTGGTATTTGTATCTATTAGAACTGTATATGATTCTTGAGGGTGGGAGCCTGTGCCACTATGACTACGCGGGGAGAAGGAGACCTTCCTTTCATCGGCCAGGGTCTGGTGAATTGAACGTCTATAGGCTGTCATGAACAGGTAACTGGCGGGAAGACCCCGTATGCTACCTTGGCATCAACGCTGCCATATTAGAGACCTTCGCTAAGCTTTCGCACGATAATATAGTGAGGAAATGAGGGGCTCGTTGAAGAAATACAGAAAGATAGTTCGGCAGTGTACACTGTCAAAGGAGGTACAGGAGTGTTGCTAGGCGCTTTTGTTACAATGGTTAGTGGTGTTAACATTTTTAAATACACAAAAGAAAGACAAAAATAAACAAATGAATAAAGGAAGAAGGAAGAAAAAGAAATGAATAAAGGGATAAAGAAAGAAATAAAGAAAGAAGGAAGGAAAGAAAAAAAATAAAGAAAGAAAGAAAGAAGAAAGGAAAGACGGAAAGAAAAACGCGCCCTGACTGCGAACCGAGCACACGCCTTTCGATTTTATCTCGAATTGCTTACGAATTTGGCTATCGGGGCTTTTTTGTTGATTACCTTTTTCACAGACATAATACAACTCACGGATCAATTAAAAACCGCCTGCCAAACTTTGGCTGAGGGAAGGACTTATACTAAACATCCAAAGTACACAGCCCTTCCAAAACAGGAAGCCATTCAAGTTCGGGGTCCTGTAACTTGTACACTTAATACAACAGCCTGACATTTTGAGCAAAATTCTTGCCCACAGTGAGCGCAGTCGGGTCGGCACGTTGCACACGCATTCCTGACCTCCAAATGGCATGTAATCCTAGCGCCATGATCAAATCATACGGGACTTCATCTTCGCGCTCTACCGGAAGGAACCAAATGCCATACGCTGAAATGGGCAAGTCTTTCTTTAACGTTCTCTGTAAGACGTCCCCAAATAATACGGCGTCCCAGCACTCTGCGAAAACATGTTCCACTGTTTCGGCTTTCGCACGCAGCGTACACATGTTAGACCAACCAATAAACAGCACCTCTCCTCCATCCATGTTTTTAACTGGGAGCTTACCTGTATGCAACCTGAAAAATAAAGTTTTGACGGATACTGGGACTCCAATTTTTTTCACACCGTATAGCTCATCTTGCCAGGAGCATAACTTAACATTTCACGATAACGTGGTACGGGGAGCAGCATCTCCCTTAAATTATTTGTAAGAGTTTTTCTCTAAACTGTGGCTAAATATTCTACTGAAGATCACACAGTAAGAAAACGAAAGGACTCAACCACGTCCTTCATATAGCCTTTAACTTCACCACATCTATCACTTAAAGAAGAAACAATATACATAGGGAAGGCATTTACTTTGTAATCTCTATGATAGTGCGAAGAAATGGAGCACGTGTATCACGCAGGAACATAAACCAGTTTACAAGCTGGTAAACAAATACATAACAAAGGCCAACAGCCCCCTGGCTTACTCGGCGAAAAAGGTTACTGCGACTGGAACACTTCCACACCGATGACCAGATAAAGACGACGAATACTCTGTGCATTCGCTGCACGAGGACTCGTGAACAATAAAGCACCTGCAGCACAAAACAAAGCTTCGCCAAAAGAAACAGGTTGCATACCATGGCTCCAGCGAAAACAGACAATGCGCGACCGCCACACATCGTTGTTTATTTGCGCATCTTCGCCGTCTCGGATTCCCAGTACTCGTCGCTATCCTGATAGCGATCCAGCGGAACTCCGAGATAACGAGCTGGTGTACGCAACCAAGACACGTTTTCAAATACAGATGGTGTTGACCCCTAACTCCTCGTGAAAAAAACCGGCACACTTGGCCCAATTAGCACCGCTGTTAGTAAAACTACAAAACTCCTTTGTTATAGTAAAGGCTGCGCTTACACTCTCCCCGTCTTCACAAAAAACGGCCACATCATCGGCGTATGTTAGTAACTTCACTTCGCTTGTGTGTAAATGAAATCCACGTACTCAACTCTCATATTTATTCCTAAACGAAAAGGTCCAAATAAATTGCAAACAGAAGAGGAGATGCTGGACATCATTGTCGCACAGAAGACAGTACAGCAATACTTCCCGTGACATTCTTTTTGATTATCACTTGTGTGCAGCAGTGAGTAAGCCATACGCACTCCCTGTATGATCACATCACCAACGTTTATATGCTCCAAAATACAAAATGAATCTCATGGCAAACTCGGTCGAACGCTTTCTCGAAATCAATATGAAGCATAGAGACCTATTTAAAAACATAGCACAACACTCCACCACACTGCGCGCAACATGAACATTTGTTACTATACTCCTCCCATTTATACCACAGGTCTGATGCGGTCCTACTCCACTTGTGTTAACACTCTGCAATCGTGGCGCTAAGATCTTCATAAGAATTTTATGATCTACTTGGGCCAATGTAATCCGCCGGTACCCGAAATCAACTGAAGTTTAACACGGTCTTCTGATTTGGGTACGAGGACGGTGTGTGTTCGACCAAACGACGGCGGAAATGCGCCTATGCGGACTCCTATGCCTCGCAAAAGATCATAAATAAAAACGAAGTTACTATGTCTGAGAACCTTTTATAAAAATCCACCCCAAGCCCGTCAGGTCCCGGCGCCTTCCGTACTTTTAACTCTGATATTGCCCTATGAATTTCCCCAAGAGATATCGGTCGTTCTAACTCCTGCCCAACTCACCTCCAAATCATGGCATGGCTGGAAGAAAGTCTCACTTGAACTCCTCAGTTTTTGGAACAGTGGGGCTAAACAGATCTGTGTGATGTTCTTGAAACACACGTTTTATGTTCTCTTTGTCACTGCTAAGCGCGCCTCACCAATTAGTCATCGATACCATTCCCACTCGCGTACCGTGCTTCGTCTTTTAGCGCTCGCTTTGTTTGCGCTTCGCCGGCCAGAAAACACTTCGGCCCCCGCCCTCACGGTCGCTCCCCGATATCTTTCTTCATCGATGGCTTCCAGCCTATTTTAAGTAGTTCTAATATCTTCTTTGGAAGCGCAAGGCATTTCGCTTTCGTGTATTAACACATGTTGCAGATAATTTCTGAGTTGGTGTTCCACTTCCCTTTCTTGCCGTTTTAGCACTGTCCTCCTCTCCATTGCTATCATTTTGCATTCCTGTTTGAGTACCTCCCACTTTTCCCGCCAGCTGCTGATTTCATGGTTTGCTTGTTCTGCGGCAATTTTCTGGTCTTTGTCCGTGAATAGGGTGTCTTGCAACAATGTTAAATTAAATTTCCAAAGTTCCCAGCAGAAGTTCTAACAATCCTCCCTTCTTTCCTCCAACAAAAATGAAACCAGGCAGTGGTCACTAAAAAAGACACCATCGACCACGTAGTTCTTGCACGCTGCCGTGAGCTCGAAAGATACGTATGCACGATCGAGCCGCGCATAGCTCGTGCCCTAAAAGTGCGTCAATTTTATAGCACTTCTCTTAACCGGACAGTGTACTACATGGGCTAGTTCGCAGTCTTCAAGAACTGCTGTCTTGACCCTTGCACTCCGATCAATTTGTTCGCGGTGACACATTCCTGTCTCTTCGTTCACACACACAATTGAAGTGAGCTAACAAAATTACTCTTTCTTGCTTCTTAAAATAATCAGACAACCCTTCAAAAAAACCGTAACATTTGGTGCATTGATACTGCACAAAAATCTACTCCACTGTAGTTGAAATCACACAACCCAAGCCTACCAGTTTCGCTCGAAATAACTGATCGTACACCAATACCAACTGAATTTCTAACCAAAATACAACACCCCCAGACGTTCCCACCGAGTGACTCACGCAAACGCTCTAACGCTCACTAAAGGGCATAATTATGCTCTCGGTGCTGCCTTCGCTTTCAATTTTTTTCCTTGAAAGGCCATTATATCAATTTATTTGTCGTCCATAATCCTTCGCAGCTGCTATTGCTTGTGCCTAGCCCCAAGCCCTCTTACGTTTAACGTAGAAATACGAAGCGGCCTATTTAACGTAGCCATTACATAGAATTAAAGCACACCAAGAGCAAAAAACAAAGACCAGCTCAACGAACCCTAGGCTCCAGTGTAGCGACGGCGGATATCCCATGTGTGTTGCCGTCTTGCCCGTAGTAGCTGCTCAACACTCCCCCGAGACAGCTGTTCGTTGCGCTGCACTGCCCTGAGAGCATCACTGGGCATTATTCACATTGCAGGGACGCAAAAGCGGCTTAACGTTAACTATCCGTTGGCTTCCTGGGCCGCTCCGCGTTGATGTTCGGTTTCACTTTCACCGACGCCCATCGAGCATGCGTGGGAGTCTTCGCCGGCGGGTCTTCACCGCTCGGCTGGGCGGTGCTGGCCTGTTTTCCCTCGCACGCTTTGCAGAACCAGAAAGGACTCCTGCAATCGCTACTTCATCTTCTTCCTGGCTTTTCTCTCTCTCCGACGCCAAGAGTTGTGCTTCGGCCAAGCCCGAACTGTCAGTGGGGATTTGGTTGCCCTGAACATCCGGTGATTAGGTGGGGTTTCTACTTCGGTGGGTGGTTCGCCACTCGGTGCCACGGCAGCTACACGTTCAGGGGGTGTTGCCTCCTTCACAGCATCCTCGTCCTCGTCCTTGCCCTTTAAAGCGTTCTCCATGTCTTCGGCGTCCATCACGTACTCGGAGTTGTGGTCGTCGTCCCCTGGTCCGTCAACGTTCGCGTAAGTGCGGACGCACTCACTCTCGCTGTGGCCCAAGCGGCGGCAACGCCCGCACCGTGGAACGCCGCACTCCCGCCGAATGTGGCCACACCGGTGGCATCGCAAACAAAGCGCTACCCGTCCGGGCACCACGACAAGGGCCTGCTCACTGGCGATGCGTAGCTGATGCTGGATGTCGTCTACGGTGACGCCTCACTTCAGTCGTAAGGTGTCCAGGCTTGTCATCGAGAGCTGCGAAATGCATCCCGGCACACACCAGCGGTCACGGGTCACTTCGGTGACCTTGCCGTAAAGCGACAGGGCGCCTCGCATTTCGTCGTCTGGGACGTTGTGAAGCACCCAGTGCAGCTCTGTGCGTACGTCCTGGCTCCGCGGATCGATGATAAGGCACCTCCGCCCCTTCACTTGAAGTTCGAAGGTGGCAAGCAGCTTCGCAGCTGCATCGCCGTCCTTGAACGTCACGGGCCACAGGTGGTTCACCGCATTTTGTTCAACGCCACAACCTCGGGCAGCAAATTCAGACGCACGAGCCGGTAGAGGAAATCTTCCACCTTGTATGGCCTGGCTTTCACGTCCGCGTGCAGAAAAATTGTTTTCAGAACAGATGGACGGATGGCAAATGGCGCAGAAGAACTTGATATACCTGCTTTGCAGAGTTATCAAAAACAGAAGCTTATTAGAGTTTGGGTTTGGCTAGTTGGTAGTGGTAATGCATGACTTCGTGTAGCGCCAAAAAAACGACAAGGACAAAGGGGGTGACAGGTACAAGCGCTAACTTCGAGCTGAGTTTATTGAAAAAATTTGAGAATTTAAAAAACACCTATCAACAGAAACAAAGATAGGAAAGAACAGAAAAAACAAAAAAAACAGGTCATGACCAAGTTGCGCACAAATATAATTCGCACAAACACTGTGACATCGAGAAAAAAGGCAGCACGAGGCATTAACTAAGGTGGCACCCCCCCCCCCTTCTTTCAGACAGCCAATCTCCTTATCGGATAAGGCCACGAATGGCGCGGACACGCGACGATCACCCAGGCCTGCTATTTCGGCAGCCTCGATTATTTCGCTGGTCTTTCGGTTGGCGTGACGAGCGATGACGGCACAACTGTCGAAGAAAGGCGTACAACCGCAATCGTGGCAATGAATGCCCAAGTGGCCCTTGATAAGCTTATTAACATTGTGGTCATGCTCACGCAGTCGGTCGTTCAGGCACCGACCTGTTTGACCGACATATGGCGTACACAACGTTTCTCATGCATAGCTTTTTATGGTTCTTGCCACACATTGGCTTCCGTGGAGCTGCGCGCCATTTATGCGGCAAAGGCTTAACAATTTCCTTGGGCGGAAAACACAACATTTACCTCGGCCTTCGCACCAATCTTCTTCAGCCTATGTGACAGGTCGTGGAAGTAGGGAATCACAGCGAGCCGTTTCTTGAAAAGGCTATCAGCGCCGTTACGCGCCTCACGCTGTGGCTCTCGACCGGCGTGCTTGATAGTCCTGGGTAAGGCCACAGCGAGAGAGGTGACACGCTGTGGCGGAAACCCAGCCTGTTGAAGGCGCTGCACCTGTTGCAAGAAGCTTTCGTGGATCATGTGGAGACAAGACCTTTGAAGCGCTTTACTCAAACACAGCTTAGCCCCTCCCCGTTTCACCAAGCGAGAATGCCCCGACCAACAGGGTAGCAATGGCATACTGGCGCGTGGCTGGTAGCTCCAATACACATGCTCACTCGTGAAAACGAGCTTCAAGTCTAAAAACCGCAACATGCTACCTTCAGGGAGTTCGTGTGTCAGCTCAAAGGAATTAAGGCACCTCTTGAAAGTCGTCAGCACGTCGGTAACAAGGAAGAGAAACCTTGTTTTGTCACACTTGATAAACACAATGAAATCATCTACGTAGCGAAAGGTTGTAAGAACATGTTCTTGGTTCAGCAGTTCAGACAAGCATCGATCATATTGGGCCTGTAACAAGTCACTGAGTATAGGTGCGATGCAGGATTTTATACAAACACCGCGCTTTTGAATGCACGTGCCGTCCTCCCATACTGCGTAGGTTGACTGAAGGTACGTGGCCAACAGCTCCAGAAAACCCGCTACACTGATACCCGCAGTGTTCTGGAAGGCTACCGCACCAAACCTGTCGATTCCGGCCTCGACGCACTCAAGTAATTCACGGTGAGGCAGTTGGTATTATAAATTCTTTATGTCATTAGAGAAAGCATTTAGCACAAGAGGGGGGCACTGCTTCAGGAAGAAAATCACATCAGCAGAACTACGAACCATAAAGGCGTCATCAACTTCCAGAAGTTTAGCCTCTCTAGCAGAAATGTCACCACCGTTTTCTGCCAGGTTCCCCGCCCCGAAATTATTACGCGTAAGGGACGAGCAACCTTATGCGTCTTGGCTGAAAAAAACATTTTAAGAGCGCAGCCCGAGCTTTTCTCTGCTTTCTTAGCCAAAGCATCCAGGTTCAGTTTTGCGCATAGCTTCTTGGCTCTCGCCTTTACCTTGTCAAGGGCTATGTCTGTACGGAGGTCAAAAGTTGAACTGAGCGCCTCACTAGCTTTTGCATAAAAAACCACGTTAGGCAGGACCATAAATCTCCTTCCTTATCAGCTGGCAGAATGCGCAAGTCGTTTTCTTTGATAAAGGACTCAACGCGCCGCAAAGGTAGACCCCTTTTAGGGGGCCTACTACGCAACAATACATCCATGCCAGAAGAAACACAGTGATCGTGCTCACTTACAGGGCCTAAAGCTGACACAGCTCTAACCATAGTCAATAGATCGGAGCTGCCATTTTGTGCTCAACCGCGAACTTAGCCCTTAGGCCCAGAGTCTGTTTCACATACCCGGAGAGGGAAACACCGTCGACGGTGTGGACGTTGTTGCCAGAGCCCGGTCGCCGCACAGAAAAGGAAGACCGGAGCTGAGACAGCACAGGGATCCAGAGGGCCTCCACGGTGTCTTTTATAGGGACAGATAATTCCCGCCACTTCTTCTTTCTCATCCAGTCGTGCCGAACCTCGTTCAGGACTTGAGAATGCAAGGAATTCTTGTACATGCGTGCTTGTCGTTGCCATTCAGACCTCGGTATTTTGCAGAGCCTCGTACCGTAGCTCCTGGAAGGGAACGCTCCTCCACACAGCAGCCGTACCTCCAGAGGAAATTAAGAGTTGCGGATGCTGAAGGAAAACATCCGGGCGCGACACACAGCGAGTGCGATTAGTGCGATGAGAGGGGTAGAAGGTAGGTTAACGCAAAGAAAAGGGCCCAGATTGAAATTTGGGGCCTTTGAAATTGAGTAATGTGCAGCAAAGGCCTTGTCCCCGCAAGATCCAAGAAAGCTGCTTGCAGCAGGTGCAGCACCTTCAACAGGCTGGGTTCCTGCCACAGCTTTTATCCTCTCTCACTGAGGCCTTGCTCAGGACTACCAAGCACGCCGATCGAGATGCACAGCTTGAGGCACGGAAGGGCGCTGATAGCCCTGTCAAGAAACCGCTCGCTGTGATTCCCTACTTTTACGACCTGTCACATTGGCTGAAAAAGATTGGTGCAAAGGCGGTAATAAATTTTGTTGATTTCGCCCCAAGGAAATTGTTAAGCCTTTGCCACATAAATGACGGCGCAGCTCCCCGGCAGCCAATTGTGACAAGAACCACAAAAAGCCGTTCGCTCCATGTATGAGAAACGTTGTGTACGCCATTACCCTGAAGTGCAGTAAAGTATATGTCGGCCAAACAGGTCAGTCGGCCGAACGACCGACTGCGTGAGTGTGACTACAATGTTAATAAGGTTGTAAAGGGTCAATTGGGCATTCATTGCCGCGATTGTGGTTGTCCGCCTTTCTTCGCGAGTGGTGCCGTCATCGCTCGTCACGCCAACCAAAATACAAGAGAAATATTTGAGGCTGCCGAAATAGCACGCCTGGTGGATCGTTGCGTGTCCGCGCCATCCGTGGCCTTATCCGGTAAGGAGATTGGCTATCTGAGGAGGTGGGTGGGTGCCACCTTATTTAATGCCTCGTGCTGCCTTTTTTGTCGACGTCACAGTATTTGTGCGAAATATATTTGCGTGCAAATTTTGTCATGACCTGTTGTTTTCTGTTTTTTCAGTTCTATCCTGTCTTTGTTTCTTTTGATGAGTATATTTTTTAAATTCACGAACTTTTTCAATAAACTCCGTTTGAAGTTAGCGCTTGTACCCGTGGCCCCCTTTGCCCTTGTCGTTTTGTTGGCGCTACACGAAGTCATGAAAAAAACTGAAGACCTGGTACCACGGGCCGATGGGCCCGCCAAAGTCGCCCCTTGATCGGATCTCGCCATCCTGCGTCCGCACTGCGCCTCGGCAGGAAGCAGAGTCTAGCTATGGGGGCGACTGTGTTCTCTTTCACATTCTCGGGTATTTAAATTGACTAGAACTGTATCTGACGCTTGGTGGTGGTAGCCAGCGCCACTCTGACTATGCGGGGAAAAGCGAACCTTCTTTTCACCTCCAGTGGCATGACGCGAACGTCTACCGCCTGTCACGAGCAGGTAACTGGGCGGAGCCCTCTTATGCTACCTTGGTATCAAGGCTGCCAGATCCGAGACCCTCGCTAGGCTTTCGCAGGATAATATAGTTAGCAAATGAGGGGCTCGTTACGAAATTCCGAAAGATAGGTTGGTAGTCTACAGTGCCAAAGCAGGCATAGGGGTTTCGTTAGGCTTTTTTGTTACTGGGATTAGTGATGCTAACATTTTTAAGTAAACATTAGAAAGACAGAACGAAAGAAAGAGAAAAAAGAAAGAAGGAACGAAGAAAGAAGAAAGAAAGAAAGAAAGAAAGAAAGAAAGAAAGAAGAAAGAAAGAAAGAAAGAAAGAGAGAGAGAAAGAGAAACACGGACCTAGAGTAGGGATCGAACACACGCCTTTCGATTCGATCTCGAATGCTATACGAATTCCGCTACCTTTCTTTATTACCTTTTTTGCACACAATACACGTAATGAATAGATTAAAAACCGTCGGCCGAACTTAAACCTAAAATAACCATCAAACCTAAAGCTAAAACAAACCTAAAATACACATTAAACGTACACAGTTCTTCTAGTACAGGTATTCATCCCACATCGGGCGTCTGTCACGTGCATTTCATAGAGCAAACTAACATTCTGTGCAAATTATTTGCTCACAGTGAGGGCCTGCGGGTCATCGTGTCGCACCACCATTATCAACCTCCAAACGGCAGGCAATCCCAGAGCAATGATGAGGTCATACGGTACACTGTTGTCACTTGGTACGCATAGAAATTGCATGCCTTGGGGTGAAACGGGCAGGTCTATCTTTAAGGTCCTTTGCAACACATCCCAGAAAAATATGGCGTCCCAGCACTCCGCGAAAACGTGCTCAAAAGTCTCTGGTTTGTTGCCCAAAATGCATGTTGTAGGACCAGCTAAAAACAAGCCCTTTTTCTGTATCCACGTCTTAACGGGAAGTATACCAGTGTGTAGTTTAAAGAAAAAGATTTTCACGGATGCTGAGACGGCCATCTTTTTAACATGAGATAACACGTCCTGGCCAGGAACCGATTCATATAGCGATCGGTAAGCTGGCACAGGTAACAACACAACCTTTAGGTCTTTATTCGGTGTCTTTCTTGACACAGCTGATAAGTACTCCTGTGAAAACCGTACTGCTAGAAACGTGGAAGAGTCTACAACCTCTTTCATAAAGCCATTAGGGCTGCTGCAGGTTTCGTCTGCGGACGAGACAATATATATTGGCAACGCTTTTGACAGCACGCTTTGTAAAAATGTTCGCAGAAAAGGGTCATTCGTATCCCGTAAGAACAAAAACTGATTAACAACCTGGCGACCGTAAACGTGACACAACCCAACCCCGCCAACCTTAACACGCCGGAAAAGATTGGTTCTGCTTGAACGTTCCGAAACTGAAGACCAAATGAACACGGCGAACACACGGTGTATTTTCTGAACTTGATCTCTCGAACAATGAATGACTTGCATCATGTACCACAGCTTCGCTAACCGAAAAAGATGGCAAACTGTGGCACGTGCGAAAACAAAATCGACCTCCCCAATTGGTTGTCTTTTCGCGCAGCTTCACCGTTTTGGATTCACAGCTATCGCGGCTATCCTGATAGCTGTCCAGGGGAACTCCGAGATAACGCATTCGTGTGCGCGAACATGCCACATTTTACAAAAATCGCGCCAATCCACCCCGTGAATGTGGTTAGAAAGCAAAGCTGTAAACAGCACCCATAACGATTACCAATGCGACGTCACTTAAATTCACTCACAACGCTCTACAAGTAGCAAAACCATAGAGAAGTGAAATGCACTTAACCACACCATTTATTACTTCAAAGAGATATTCTTGTTAAGGTTAAATCATATTCTTGTTAAGGAACTACTCCACTGTGCTCATTCTTTTTCTTTTTACCGATGTGATCGAACAGCCCGCCAAGGGGGGGGGGGGCGTATTGCTGGCTGTATCGAAAACCATACAATCACAGTGTGTTCACGTTCCGTCAGATCTGGAGATAGTTTGGGCTATTATCCAACTCTCCCATAGGAAAGTTGTTGTCGGTGTATGCTATCGTCCTCCTGCATCATCCGCGTCCTTTATTAACGAACTACATGAAGCTATTAACTTTGTTAAGACTCGCCATGCGTCGATTCATTTGCTTCTAATAGGTGACTTTAACATTCCAAACATTACGTGGGCAACTGAACCACCTACCATCAGCCCCTTTTCCACATTCGCAAATGATTTCTTAAATCTGTGCTCTATTTTTTCCTTGTCGCAATTAGTAAAGTAACCTACCAGAACAACGGCGTCGGTAGCTAACACACTAGATCTTGTGCTTACGTCCCACTCCGACTTTGTTTCGAACATTACTCATCTGCCAGGATTAAGCGATCATTCTCTGCTATCGTTCAACATCAATGCATCCTGTCCCAAGCATGTAAAAACGGTTAAAACAATTCATGACTATGGTAAAGCCGATTTTAGCTCCATTAATAATGAACTCCGCACATTTCTTGATAGTTTCCTCTCCACTTTTGATAGTCGTAGTGTTCAAACTAACTGGGACGTTTTTGTAGATAAGGTTAAACAACTAACAAATAAATACATTCCTGTTCGCACTATCACATCCGGCCGCAATGCACCATGGTTCAACATACAGATTAAGCGCCTCTTAAACAAAAAGCGTCGTATTTATAGGGCCGCGAAAAAATCCTCTAGCATCGCTCGATGGGGCGATTACAAAAAAGCGTCGCACGAGTGCATCACCGCCATAAAAAATGCGAAATATTGCTATCTTAACACCACGCTACCAACAATGTTGTTAACTGATCCTAAGAAATTTTGGCGCATTATTAACCCCAAAGATAGCGATACGATAACCTTGACTGACAGTACTGGAAACACCATTCCCCCTCATCTGTGCGCTGAAGCCCTAAATGATGCCTTTCCAGAAATTTTTCTGTAACGACAGATGTTCCTGTTCCGACTTGCCCCCCATTCTAACTACCCTCCCATGTTTTCCTATTACTATTGACTACGTTGGTGTAGAAAGTATAATCAAGTCTTTAAGCCTTCCTCGTCTCCTGGGTGTGATACGATTAGTCCGAAATTTTTAAAAACACAAGCTCTTATTGTTCAATCATACTAACAAAGATATTCGAACAATCGCTTCATGAAGGCTGTCTCTCCATTGACTTTAAGATTGGAAAGATAACTGCACTGTTTAAAACGGGGTAACAACATTCACCATCTAACTACCTGCCCATCTCGCTAACCAGCATACCCTGTAAAATATTAGAACCACATAATATATTCCAACCTGGCAGGTTTTCTCGAATCCTAAACTCGTTTTTTTTCTAGAGTGCCAAAAGGTTTTAGGAAAAATTATTCATGCGAAACTCAGCTTGCATCTTTCACCCATGGAATACACACCATTTTGATCGTTCATTTATCGCTGATTGCATTTTTTTAGACTTTTCGAAAGCGTTTGATAAAGTATGTCACAAGTTGTTACTTCACAAACTACAAAAATCTTAATCTTGATCGCAAACTTTATTTTGGCTTGAAATGTTTTCTTTTTAACCGCTCTCAGTTTGTTTTAGCTAATGATAAAGTCTCACCCGGAACGAACGTTTTTCTGGAGTCCCTCAAGGATCTGTCCTGGCTCCCCTGCTATTTCTTATTTACATTAACGACTTACCTTTATCTGTTACATCTCACATTCACTTGTTTGCCGATGATTGCGTCCTCTTTCGTGAAATATCTAATGACAATGACCTATTAGCCCTTCAATCCGATCTTAACGCTATTTCAGTGTGGTGCAAAACATGGGTAATGGAACTTACAACTACAAATGCAAGTTTCTTCGCGTATCTAGAACTAACCATTTATTGCCCACTTACTATCTGAGCGATGCTCCTTTGGAATCTGTAAGCACTTACAAATATCTCGGAATACATATTACTAACGACCTCACTTGGTCCTTGCATACAGCGTACGTAATTAATAACGCTAATCGCATGCTCGGCTACGTTCGTCGACATTTCTCACAGGCTCCCTCAACACTAAAACTGACTCTTTACAAAACGCTTATACGTTCCAAACTGGAATATGCTGCATCAGTTTGGGATCCTAACCTAGAAAATCTAACACACTCACTTGAAATGGTCCAAAATAACTCTGTTCGTTTTATACTTTCTAACTACAACCGGACTGCTAGTATAAGCACTATGAAATCCAGCCTCAGGTTACCTTCTTTATCATCTCGTAGAAAAATCCTTCGCTTTGTCTTTTTCATAAGCTTTTTCATCACAGCCATCTACGCGACGAACTCATTCTGCCTCCTCGGTACATTTCAGCTCGCATAAATCATGTCCATAAAGTCGGCTTGCCGTCCTGCAGAACTAACTCCTTTTTCCAGTCATTCATACCGCGTACATCACAAGAATGGAACCACCTACCCGCACTGACGGCAACAATGTCTGGCCACCAACTTTTTAAAACTTCTTTAGCTAACATTGTATAATCGGAAGCATTGAAGTACATTGTATTTTCCTGGTTTTGTTCTGTTAATTGTTTTTTTTTGCTTTGTTTTATATTATGTTTTTAACTTTTGTAATCCACTCCCCTCTCTAATGCCTCTGGCCCTGAGGGTACCTAAATAAATAAATAAATAAATGCATGAAGCATGGACGGCGTTTGGTCGAGTTGTATTGGTGTAGTACAAGAGTGCAAACTTTTTTTATATCATTAAAGTAAGCTCCAACCCGGTGTTACACGATCTGTCTTCTCCGTCTCGGCCCGCGGACAGAGGCGACGAGTTTGCGGCAGCAAAAGGAGGAGGAGGAAGAAATGCTTCTGTTCAGATTTCTGAACGGCCAAGACTTCAGCCCTGGGAATGATTCCTTCTTCTGTGGGGCCCGTATGCAGTCCGCGCGGCCTGTGTTCTGTCCACCCGCTGAAGCTGGGTAGGTAGAGAGGGCCTGAACAGCAGCATCTCCCAATGCTCTTGTTGGGTAGTTGACGGAAAGAGAGTAGGGTGCTCAAGGGGTAAGGTCGCACACCCCGATTATGGGGCGGAGTGTTCCTACTTCTGAGCAAAATTTACATTCAGCGTCGTAGCGATTCAGATACATTAAGTTAAGACGCGTAGGCTGTGGGAAGGAGCCCGGATTGTATGAGCCCTAGGGTAGTTTGTTGTTCTCTGCACAAGTCAGGGTAAGACGAAGGTATGGTCTGTTTCAGAAGGCGATAATGCTGGGTTACCACCGTGAACGCGACAAGCGGGTGACTGTCCTCGTTCAGCTCCATAGCACGTGAGGTAAAAGCGCAGGCTTGTTGGTTGGGCGTATTTGTTGCCCTCCATTGAAGCGCGAGGGGGTGTCCAGATGAGCCAAATGGAACCGTTTTAGGAGTGGTTTTTCAGCACGCGCAGTGCAGGTCAGGACACTCAACCCTACTGGTAATTCCATTAGGCTTGCTGGGAATCGATGACTACCCTCCGAACCCCTGGTTAAGCAAGAGCCAAGGTGATGGCTACCTCTTCTGCTGCCGCCATTTCTTGGGTCCTAAGCCAGGTACACACAATGAGGTTGGTTCTGGAGGTAGCCGTGATGATGGCGTATTGCTCCCCTCGATGTTTGGAGGCATCTGTGTAGATAACTGCATGATCCCCACCGAGGGTTGTGTTTAGCGCTTGAGCCCGTGCTTTTTGGGTGACCCTCGTTATGTGAGGGGTTCATATTTCTAAGCAAAAGGAAGCATATTTAGTTTTAGTCGCCAGGAGTCCGGGAGTATGTCAAGCAGAGTGACATCCTGGGCTGCCCAGCCAATCTGGTGAAGCATGCGGTTACCCATCGCAGTTCTGAGTCGGACATACTGGTTACAAAGATGGCCTTCTATGAGCTCTCGCACCATGTTGGGAAGCCCCGTGCCAAGCACCCTCTCTGTGGACGCACTCATGAGAAGACCAATGGCCTGCTCGACGGCCTTTCTAATCATTATATAAAGCATATCTATGTCTTCCTCGTCGAGAAGAAGACAGGGGGTTGACGTAAGTAACTTTCCAGAGGAGAAAGGCTACAATTAATCGAAATGTACAGGATTCCTTTAGACCTCGCTTCTTGGTGGCAAC
The DNA here is from genome assembly GCA_013339765.2 of Haemaphysalis longicornis. NCBI lineage: Eukaryota > Metazoa > Arthropoda > Arachnida > Ixodida > Ixodidae > Haemaphysalis > Haemaphysalis longicornis. The sequence continues at coordinate 46,149,499 of CM023448.1, read as the reverse complement.
TCGCCTGATCATGTGTATGATTTGATTAACGCTGTTTTTGAGGCGCTGCAAGGGGACGCCAGTCTTGGTGTTAGCCTCGAGATGTAGGCCCAGGATCTTGATGCTGGGGCTTGGAGTGATAGCCTGGCCATCAAGGAGTATTTGAATGTATTCCTTGGTTTGGCGTGAGGGCGGACGACAAAGAGCTGTGATTGTTTACGTGAAAACTGGAGGCCACAGGCTTTAGCACATTGGCGTACTAGAAGTGAGATGCCATGCATTGGTGTGAGCTTCCTTTAATTTTTGTAACTCTTTGCACATGAGGAAGGTGCGCACAGGGCCTCTAGACGGGCGTGAGTGGTCGCGTGACGCTTTCACGTGGCATTCAGCGAGAACGCAGGGGGCAAACCCGTAGATGTGCTTTGTGAGTACACCATGTGTCTTCCCAGTTTTCGCGTAGGCTCGTGGCTAAATCGGTAAGGCAACGGGCTCTCGCTTTGTTAGTTTATTAGCTCCGGGCTCGATTCCCGGCGGTGCTAGTAAATTCTTTTATTTGTTCGCTGGGGTTTTCTGGTGACACCAACGGTCGCGAAAGAACCCTTGGGAGGTAGAGGTAAAAAGCTTTGCTTTAAAACTGATGGTGCTGCCGCCCACTCCCTATGAACAAAACCCGCGCAACTTCGCCCAGTCGACAGACCTCTTTGTAAAGCGACAAAAGTTTTTTGTTATTATATTGCTTTGCTGATGCTCCCCATATCTTCACAAAATACAGCCACGTCATCCGCATATGTTAGGAGACTCACCTCACTCGAGTGCAGCCGGAACCCGGGCAAACCAACATCATTGAATATGCTCGAACAAAAAGGTAAAAAAAAAGCAAAACAACATGAGAGAGGCAGGGCAACCGTGTCTCAAGGAAGGTATAACTGGAATACTTTTGGAGACATGCTTGTTTACAATCAATTTTGTTATCCATTCAAAATACGCCATACGTACACTTTCCTTCACAACTTCACCGACATTAACATAGTCCAGAATGCAGAACAAGATTTCGGTACACACTTTATCAAGGCCCTTCTCATAATCAATCTGTATCCTTGCTACTCTTATACAGAATACATCACAACACTGTAAATAACTGCATACGACATGGACATTGTTTACTATGCTTCTACCTCCTATGGTGCATATACTATTCCCTGTAATCTATTCGCTATAATCTTCATCAGTACTTTATAGTCTGTATTGGCTAAGGTGATTGTCCTGTAGCCAGTTACAGATTGAAGTTTTGCCCTGTCGTCTGACTTTGGGATTAAGATTGTGCGCGTCCGCGAAAAAGAAAGCGGCAGAACGGCCGCTTTAAACGCTTCACGTAACACCCTATACAGAAATGGTGCTAGGATGTTTGAAATCATACTGTAAAAAACGGCACCCAAGCAGTCCGGGCAAGGAGACTTGCCTCCCTTTATATTGCCTATGGCTCTCTATATTTCGGCTACCGTTATGGGTTCTTGTAATATATTTTAACATCGTCCTCCAGACGTGGCATGAAGCGAAGGAATTCGCGCTTGAAGTCTTCGATGTTAGGAACGGCAGGACTGAAGAGTGTGGTGTAATGTTGTACAAAAACATCTTCTATGACCCTTTTACCTCAGGTAGGCTCTCACCCTACGAGTATTTTAAAAATTGTGTTGGCTTTAGCATAACATGCCTCATCACTTATTGCTCGTTTTGTAGGGGCTAGGCTTCCGCTGGATAATATAGTTAGGAAATGAGGGGCTCGTTGAAAAAATACAGAAAGTGAGGTCGGCATTCTACAACGCCAAAGGAGCCATAGGGTTGTGGTTAGGCTATTTTATTACGACGGTTAGTGATGTTAACATTTTTAAATACACTAAAGAAAGAAAGAAAGAAAAACATGCGCACATACTGGGGTCTGAACCCGCGCCTTTCGATTTAATCTCGAAGGCCTTACCAATTTGACTATCTGGGTGGCTGGGTTCTCCTTCACTTTCCCTGATATTTATATTCACTAGAACTGTATCTGCCGCTTGAGCGTGGTAGCTAGCGCCACTCTGACTACGCGGGGAGAAGGAGACCTTTTTTAACCCCCGGGGCGTGACGCGAACGTCTACAGCCTGTCATCGGCAGGTAACTGGCGGGAAACCCTCCTATGCTACTTTGGCATCAAGGCAGCCAGATCCGCGACCCTCTCTAGCCTTTCGCAAGATAACATAGTTAGGAAATGAGGGTTTCGTTGAGGAAATACAGAAAGATACGTCAGCAGCGTACCACGCAAAAGCAGGCATAGAAGTGTTGTTGGGCTCTTTTGTTACTACGGTTAGTGATGTTGACATATTTAAATACACATAGGAAAGAAAGAAAGAAAGAAAGAAAGAAAGAAAGAAAGAAAGAAAGAAAGAAAGAAAGAAAGAAAGAAAGAAAGAAAGAAGGAAAGGAAGAAAGCAAGAAGAAAAGAGCGACACGAAGAAAAACACGCGCCCAGAGTCGGGACCGAACCCACGCCTTTCGATTGGCTCAAGAATGCCTTACCATTTCGGCTATCTGGGCGACTATGTTCTCCTACACTTTCTCAGGTATTTATATTGTGAGCATCAGGGATGTGCCTTGAGACTGTTCCCCGTGAACCTGGCATCATCATCGTCCATTCTGGTCACCAAGGGGTATGCTCCTCAATCACTCACAGCTAGCCGCCCATCGTGATTATCATCTGCGGATAATCATCTTCATCGTGGGTTCGGCCTCCTCGGAACGGTCGGAGTCAGCAGCTAAAAAACGCTGCTTAGAAGAACAACCCGTCTCTCTCAATATTTACTAAAGCTGTATCTGACGCTTGAGGGTGGTCGCCAGCGCCGCTCTGACTACACGGGGAGAAGCGGACCTTCTTTTCACCCCCTGGGGCCAGCTGTCGCGATTGTCTACATCCTGTCATAAGCAGGTAACTCGCGCAAAGCCCTCTCATGCTTATTTGGCGTCAAGACTGCCAGATTGGGGACCCTCGCTAGGCATTCGCAGGATAACATAGTTAAGAAACGATGGGCTCGTTGAGGAAATATTGAAAGACAGGTCGGCAGTTTAAAACGCCAAAGGAGGCATAAGGGTGTTCTTAGGCTATTTTGTAACATTTAAATAAACATAACAAAGAAAGAAAGAAAGAAAGAAAGAAAGAAAGAAAGAAAGAAAGAAAGAAAGAAAGAAAGAAAGAAAGAAAGAAAGAAAGAAAGAAAAAAAGAATGAAGAAAAAGAAAACCCGGGCCCAGATTAGGGTCGAATACAGGCCTCTCGATTTGATTGCGAATGCCTTACTCGGCTATCTGGGCGAACCTGTTCTTCTTCTCTTTCTCTGGTATTTATATTTATTAAAACTATATCTGCTGCTTGAGGGTGGTAGACAGCGCCACTCTCACACCGTGAGGAGAAGGAGATCTCTTCACACCCCATGGCACGCTGACGCGAACGCCTACAGCCTGTCATGAGCAGGTAACTGGCGGGAAGCCCTTTCATGCAACCTTGGCATCAAGGCAGCCCGCTCGAGACCCTTTCGTAGGATAATGTAGTTAGGAATTAAGGGGCTCGTTAAGAAAATGCAGAAAGATAGGTGGGCAATTTAAAACGTCAAAGGAGGCATAGGTGTGTTGTTAGGCTCTTTTTTGTTACTACTGTTAGTGATGTTAACATTGTTAAGTATACATAAGAAAGAAAAAACACACTCGCCCCGAGCGGGGACCGAGCCCACGCCTTTCGATTTGATCTCGAATGTCTCACCAATTTGGGTATCTGGGCGATAGTGTTCTCGGTCTCTTTCTCTGGCATTTATATTTATTAGAACTGTATCTGGCGCTTGAGGATGGTAGCCAGCGGCACTCTGACTACGCTGGGAGAAAGAGGCCTTCTTTTCGACCCCCAGGGCGTGGTGACGGAACGTACACAGCCTTTCATGAGCATACAACTATCCTGAAGCCCACGTATGCTAAATTGGAATAAAGGCTGCCAGAACCGAGAACCTAGCTAGGCTTTCGCCGGATAATATAGTTAGGAAATGAGGGGTTAGTAGGAAATACAGAAAGATAGGTCGGCATTTTACAACGCAAAAGCAGGCATTGGGGTTTTGTTAGTCTCTTTGGTACTAGAGTTAGTGATAACATTTTTAAATAAACATTAGAAAGAGAATAAGTAAAAAACGCGCCCAAAGTGAGGGCCGAACCCACGAATTTCGATTTGATATCGAATGCCTTTTGAAATCGGCTATCTAGGCGACTGTTTCTGCTTCACTTTCTCTGGCATTTATATTCACAAAACTGTATCTGGCACTTGAGGGCGTTAGGCATCGCCACTGTGGCTACGCGGGGAGTACAGGGACCTTCATTTCTATTTATGGTGGTCAGCGCGGACGAAAACAATACACAGAGAAGAAAATAGACGACACAGGCTCTGTCTAGCCAGTTTCTAGACAGGGCCTGTGAAGTCTATTCTTTTCTCTGTGTATTGTTTTCGTTCGCGCTGACCACCATGAATGCGATCCAATTCGCCCAATTTGCTACCTTGTTACCTTCATTTCGATCCCCCGGGTCGTGACGCGAACGTCTACAGCCTGTCATGAGCAGGCAACTGCAGGGAAGTCCTGCTAAGCTACCTTGGCATCAAGGCTGCAGATCCGAGATCCTCGTTAGGCTTCCGCAGGAAAATATAGTGAGGAAATGCGGGGCTCGTTGAACAAATACAGAGAGATAGGTGGGCAGACTACAACACAAAAGGAGGCATAGGGTGTGGTTAGTTTCTTTTGTTACTACGATTAGTGATGTTGTGGATATTTTTAAATACACATAAGAAATGAAGAAGAAAAAAACTCGTGCCCATGGTGGCGACCATACCCACGGCTTTCAAGTTGATCTCGAAGGCCTGACCAATTCGGCCATCTGCGTGACTTTGTTCGCCTTCACTTTTTCTGGTATGTATATTTACTAGAACTGTATATTACGCTTGAGGGTGGTAGAGCACCACTGTGACTACCCGAGAAGAAGAGAACCTTCTTTTCCCCGCACGGGGCATGACACGAACGTCTACAGCCTGTGATGAGCAGGTAAGTGGCGGGAAGCCCTTTTATCCTACATTGTTATTAAGGCTGCCAGATCCCAGACCCTCGCTAGGGTTTCAAAGGATTAAATAGTTACGAACTCAGGGGCTCCTTGTGGAAATACAGAAAGATTGGTCGGCCCTCTACAACGCCAGAGGAGGCATAGAGTCTTGTTAGTGCCTTTGTTACTACGGTTAGTGATGATGTGGACATTTGTAAATACACATAAGAAAGAAATTACGGCAGAAAAACACGAGCCCTGAGTGGGGGCTGAAACCACGCCTTTCGATTTGATCTTGAATGGGTAAGGAATTCGGCTATCTATGCGACTGTTTTCTCATTGACTTTCAATGGTATTAATACTTACTACAACTGAATCTGGCACTTGAGGGTGGAAGCCAGTGCCACTGACTACTCGGGGTTTTAGGGAACCTTCATTTCATCCCCCGGGTTGTGGCGCGAACGTCTACACGCTGTCATAAGCAGGTAACTGCCGGGAGGCCCTCTTATGCAAACTTGGCATCAAGTCTCCCAGATCCGATACCCTCGCTAGGCTTTCGCAGGATAACATAACAACAAAATGGGCGGCTCGTTTATGAAATACAGAAAAATAGGTCGGCATTCTACAACGCCAAAGGAGGCTTAGGATTGTTGTTAGGCTCTTTTTTTTACGGGTATTGATGTTAACATTTTTAAATACACATAAGAAAGACAAACACGCACCCAGAGTGGGGACCGAACCCAAGCCTTTCTCTTTGATCTCCAATGCCCTACCAATTCCGCTATCTGCGCGTCTGTGTTCTCCTTAAAATTCTATGGTATTTACATTTACTGGAGCTGTGTCTGACGCTTGAGGGTGGTAGCCAGTACCACTCTAACTATGCGGGGAGAAGGGGACCTTCATGTCACCCACCGGGTCGTGACGTGAACCTGTACACATTGTAATAAGCAGGTAACTGGCGTGAAGCCCTCTTAGGCTACGTTGGCATCAAGGCTGTCAGATCCGATACCCTCGCTAGGCTTTCAAAGGATAAAATAGTAACTCCGGGGCTCGTTGAGGAAGTACAGAAAGATAGGACGGCAGTCTACAACGCCAAGGAGGCATAGCGTGTTGTTAGTCTCTTTTGTTACTACGATTAGTGATGTTGTTGATATATTTAAATACACATAAGAAAGAAATGAAGAAAGAAAAACACGCGCCAAAAATTGGCACCAAACCCACGCCTTTCGATTTGATCTCGAAGACCTTACCAAATCGGCCATCTGGGTGACTTTGTTCTCCTTCAACCTTCTCTGGTATTTATATATCCTCAAACTGTATCTGACGTTTGAGGGTGGTAGAGCGCCACTGTGACTATTTGGGGAGAAGGGGACCTTTTTTTCCCCGCACGGGGCATGACGCGAACGTCTACAGCCTGTCATGAGTAGGTAAGAGGCGGGAAGGCCTCTTATGCTACCTTCTTATCAAGGCTGCTAGATCCGAGACCATCGCTAGGTTTTTGCAGGATAGAATAGTTTGGAAATGAGGGGCTAGTTGATAAAACCGAGAAAGATAGGTCAGCAGTTTAAAACGCCAAAGGAGTCATAGGGGGTGTTGTTTAGCTCTTATGTTACAACGGTTGGTTATGTCACCTTTAAAAGCAAAGCTTTTTACCTCTACCTCCCAAGGGTTCTTTAGCGACCGTTGGTGTCACCAGAAAACTCCAGCGAACAAATAAAAGAATTTTCTGGCACCGCCGGGAATCGAACCTGGAACTAAAAGACGAACAAAGCGAGAGCTCGTTGTCTTACCGATTTAGCTACGAGCCCACGCGAAAACTGGGAAGACAGGTGGTGTACTCACCAAGCACATCTACGGGTTTGCCCCCTGCGTTCTCGCTGAATGCCACGTGAAAGCGTCACGCGACCACTCACGCCCGTCTAGCGGCCCTGTGCGCACCTTCCTTATGTGCTAAGAGTTACAAAAATTAAAGGAAGCTCACACCAATGCATGGCATCTCACTTCTAGTACGCCAATGTGCTAAAGCCTGGGGCCTTCATTGTTCCCGTAAACAATCACAGCTCCTCGTCGTCCGCCCACACGCCAAACCAAGGAATGCATTCAAATACTCCTTGATGGCAAGGCCATCACTCCAAGCCCCAGCATCAAGATCCTGGGATTACATCTCGAGGATAACACCAACAGTGACGTCTCCTTGCGGCGCCTCGAAAACAGCGTTAATCAAATCATACACATGATCAGGCGAGTTGCCACCAAGAAGCGAGGTCTAAAGGAATCCGGTACCTTTCGATTAATTGTAGCTTTTGTTCTCTCGAAAGTTACTTACGTCAACCCCCTGTCTTCTTCTCGACGAGGAAGACATAGATATGCTTTATGTAATGATTAGAAAGGCGGTCGAGCAGGCCATTGGTCTTCTCATTAGTGCGTCCACACAGAGGGTGCTTGGCACGGGGCTTCCCAACACAGTGCGACAGCTCATAGAAGGCCATATTTGAAACCAGAATGTCCCACTCAGACCTGCAATGGGTAACCGCATGCTTGGCCAGATTGGCTGGGCAGCCCAGAATGTCACTCTGCTTGGCATACTCGCAGACTCCTGGCGACCAAAATAAAGATGCTCCCTTTGCTTAGAAATATGTACCCCTCACATGACGAGGGTCAGCCATAAAGCACTGGCTCAAGCACTAAACACCACCCTCGGTGGGGATCATGCAGTTATCTACATAGATGCCTCCAAACATCGAAGGAAGAAATACGCCATCATCACGCCTACCTCCAGAACCAACCTCATTGCGTGTACCTCGCTTAGGACCCAAGAAATGACGGCAGCAGAAGAGGTAGCCATCACCTTGGCTCTCGCTTAACCAGGCGTTCGGAGGGTAGTCAACGATTCCCAGCAAGCCTACTGGAATTACCAGTAGGGTTGGGTGTCCTGACCTGCACTGCGCGTGCTAAAAAACCACTCCTGAAACGGTTCCATTTGGCTCATCTGGACACCCCCTTACGCTTCAATGGACGGCAACAAATACGCCCACCCAACAAGCCTGCGCTTTTACCTCCCGTGCTATGGAGCAGCACGAGGACAGTCACCCACTTGTCAGGTTCAGGGAGATAACCCAGCATTATAGGGACCGGAACCTGAAGTTTGCCGCGCCACACTAGCGCCATTTTTCCCGTAGTGGCGGAAAACGGAAGTTATGGACTAAAAAAAAAAAAACGTGCCGCAGATGTGAGCGCGATGCCCACAGCTGCTGCAGGTTATTTTTTTTTTTAAGCGTGAGCGCTTTTTTTGCTTTCCGCGAGTGTTTCCCGAGGCAGTAGGGCTCGAACGTTAATTACCTCATTTAGACTAATTAGTTAATTATTGATTAGTCCGATTGGGTTAAAAGTCAAAGTGATGTCAATAGGGGTTGTGAGGTATCAAATTAAAGGTCTCGATTAGTGGAATCACGTGGTAATAGTCATGAGGTAATCACGTGAGTCATACATTGGGTTAAAAGTAAAAGTGATGCGACTAGGGCTTGTGAGGTATCAAATTAAAGGTCTCGATTAGGGGAATCACGAGGGAGAAATTAAAAACAGCTTACTGGTTATGGTCACGAGATATTCACGTGAGTCACGAATTGGGTTAAAAGTCAAAGTGGTGCCACTAGGGCGTGTGGGGTATCAAATTAAAGGTCTCGATGAGGGGAATCATGGGGGACAAATTACAAATTGCGTCCTGGTCATAGTCATGAGACAGTCATGTGAGTCATGGATTGGGTTAAAAGTCCAAGTGGTGCCACTAGGGCTTGTGAGGTATCAAATTAAAGGTCTCGATGAGTGGAATCGCGTGGGACAAGTTAAAAATTGCTTCCTGGTCATAGTCATGAGACAGTCATGTGAGTCCTGGATTGGGTTAAAAGTCAATGTGAGGCCACTAGGGCTTGTGAGGTATCATAATAAAGGTCTCGATGAGGGAAATTGCGCGGGACAAATTAAAAATTGCTTCCAGGTCATAGTCATGAGACAGTCATGTCAGTCATGGATTGGGTTAAAAGTTAAAGTGGTGCCACTAGGACTTGTGAGGTACCAAATTAAAGGCCTTAATGAGTGGAATCGCGTGGGACAAGTTAAAAATTGCTTCCTGGTCATAGTCATGAGATAGTCATGTGAGTCATACATTGGGTTAAAAGTCAAAGTGGGGCCACTAGGGCTTGTGAGGTATCAAATTAAAGGTCTTGCTTAGTAGAATAATGGGAGACAAGTTAAAAATTGCTTCCTTGTCATAGTCATGAGACAGTCATGTGAGTCATGGATTGGGTTAAAAGTCAAAGTGATGCCACCAGGGCTTGTGCGGTATCAAATTAAAGGCCTCGATTAGGGGAATCGCGTTGGACAAGTAAAAAATTGCTTCCGGGGTCATAGTCATGAGACAGTCACGTGAGTCACGGATTGGGTTAAAAGTCAAAGTGGTGCAACTAGGGCTTGTGAGGTATTAAATTAAAGGTCTCGATGAGTGGAATCGCATGGGACAAATTAAAAATTGCTTCCTGGTTATAGTCATGAGACAGTCATGTGAGTAACGGATTAGGTTAAAAGTCAGTGTGAGGCCACTAGGGCTTGTGAGGTATCAGAATAAAGGTCTCGATGAGGGGAATCCCGCGGGACAAATTAAAAATTGCTTCCTGGTCATAGTCATGAGACAGTCATGTGAGTCATGGATTAGGTTAAAAGTCACAGTGAGGCCACTAGGGCTTGTGAGGTATCAAATTAAAGGTCTTAATGAGTGGAATCGCGTGGGACAAGTTAAAAATTGCTTCCTGGTCATAGCCATGAGATAGTCATGTGAGTCATACATTGGGTTAAAAGTCAAAGTGGTGCTACTATTGCTTGTGAGGTATCAAATTAAAGGTCTCGAGAGTAGAATAATGGGGGACAAGTTAAAAATTGCTTCCTTGTCATAGTCATGAGACAGTCATGTGAGTCATGGATTGGGTTAAAAGTCAAAGTGATGCCACCAGGGCTTGTGAGGTATCAAATTAAAGGTCTCGATGAGTGGAATCGCATGGGACAAGTTAAAAATTGCTTCCTGGTTATAGTCATGAGACAGTCATGTGAGTCATGGATTAGGTTAAAAGTCAATATGAGGCCAATAGGGCTTGTGAGGTATCAAATTAAAGGTCTCGATCACAGGAATTGCGTGGGTCAAGTTAAAAATTGCTTCCTAGTCATAGTCATGAGACAGTCATGTGAGTCATGCATTAGGGTAAATGTCAAAGTGATGCCACCATGGCTTGTGAGGTATCAAATTAAAGGCCTCGATTAGGGGAATCACGTGGGAGAAATTAAAAATTGCTTTCTTGTTATATTCATGAGATAGTCACGTGAGTCGCAAATTGGGTAAAAGTCAAAGTGGTGCTACTAGGGCTCGTGAGGTATCAAAATAAAGGTCTCGATAAGGGGAATCATGGACAAATTAGAAATTGCATCCTGGTTATAGTCACGAGCTAGTCACGTGAGCTATAGATTGGGTAAAAGGGAAAGTGGTGGCACTAGGGTTTCTGAGGAATCAAATTAAATGTATGGATTAGGAGAATTACGTGGGACAAATTAAATATTGCTTCCTGCTTATATTCATGGGATAGTGACGTGAGTCATAGATTGGGGTAAAAGTCAGTGATGCCCCAAAGCTTGTTATCGCCCTCTCGAATGTAAAAAGCAAGTTGCACATTCGAGATGGGGGCTGATGGGGTGTTGAAAAGTGTGCTAGGAATGTGTGTTCGTGCTGGTAGTGAAAGCGACAATAGCATATCTGCACAAGATCCCGGCATCCCAAAGTCCAAAGTCGGCCATGAGTCGTTCGGGGAAAATTCGTTTTTTAAGCTCGCCGCGAGCAGACTTGTTCAGGTTGTGCTTCCTTCAAGCTCCCCTATTCTAAGGGAAGGTTTTGTGCGTCTTCAATATTACTGGGGACTTTCTGACCCGTTTCAGAATGAGAACAGAATGAGCTCTGCATGCTGAGTGGTCGACGCAGCTCCGGTGCTTCCGAATAGGACGTTATCTACCGGGGCCCGATCGCGAAAGGAAGCCACATCTCTTACCGCACATTGGGCAGGGGTCGTTTGCTTTCGCGAAAAAAAAAGGCTGTTTGGTTGTATTTTCACACGCAATAAACACCTTTTCCTGATTTAGCGTCAAGAAAAACTATAAAGGAATGCTACCAAACAAATGTTTTGAAAAGCTCTCAGCAGCCCTTTAAAAGCATGTCGAGCTTGTAATATGTTTGGAATCGTGTTTTTTCTATTTCCGATATTTTTCTAAAAAAACATGGAAAGAAAATGTTTTTTCACGCCCTTCAATATTTAATGGAAATTACAACTCTACTGAGGTTGCATCTCCTTGCAATTCGAAATGAAGCTTTTGTCTTATATATAAAAAATAAATATATTCATTTGTTTTGTTTGTTTATTGCTACTTTGTTACTTGTGCCTGATATGCCATGTGAAGCAACGTATGTAGCACCAACACAATAATGTACCAGGATGGTAAACATATCTATGGTGCTTTACGTTTTTATGGTAGGAAACAAATATACACATGACGAACCAGCGCGCTTCGGAAGCCTTTTACATCCCCTGGCAGTCTTACAGCAGTAACTGAAAATAGCACCCGCTGCAGTGGCTCAGTTATGCTGCTGAGCCCAAGGACGCGGGTTTGATCCCGTTCGCGATCTCTGCTTTTCTTATGGAGGAGAAAAAAAGGCGATCGTATGTCGAGATTTCGTCGCGCGTTAAAGGTGCGCAGGTGCTCAAAAGTAATCCAGAGCCCTCGTGGCCCAGGTGCACAGCCGCGGCACGTAAACTCTCATAACTTGAATTTAAAAAGGCCCTATATCTCCGTCCTTTGCTGCAAATGCCATCGAAAGACAGTAGTCGTCGGCCATCCGAGCCTGTAAAACCCCCTTGTGTCCCCCCACCCTGGTCTCTTCCGCTCCCCTCCACCACTATAGATGCAGTCGAAGTTTGCTCAATTTGATCCGACTCTCCTGCGTTCGCTGCATCTGTTCAGAGCTCTTTTTTCTATGGCTCTTTGGCGCGAATTAACAGCCCCCCAAAAAAGCAACACACAGCGCCTTAAGAAAGCAAGCAGTGCTTGCTCCAAAGTAGTGGATAGGGAGCGTCGTGCTGCTAGGGGGAAAAGAAACTCGAGCCACCGTCGGGAAAAGAGTTGTCAATCATGAAGCTGAGGAATTTGAAAGGCCGGTGAAATAAAAATATAACATTTTCCAGCAGTCCCATGACGGCACCTGATTGCAGCGCCAGACTTTCCTGTAGTGAAATTTGTTATAAACGACTTCATGCTCTAGAGAGTATGTTGCAAGCCACCGACAGAACGAGTAACGTTAGTCACGGGATGCACCGTCCAGAATGACTGTCCCCAAGAATACTCGTGGCGACGTCACCCACTTCTTAGGGAATGCGCGGCGCAACAGCGCCATGATGCGCCCTGCAAGACGTTTCGAAGGGTTACTCTTTTAACGTGACAGCACTATACTGTCTTTTCTGCTCCTTAAAAGTGTAATGAATAAATCGACATGCATGCATTCCAATATACAGATACCTGTTTGTGTCGTCTCGGTACAACTATTCCCAACTATCTAAACACTGGCACCACGATTTGTAAACTATTCCACCATAAAAATAAGGAAAGTTTAGGAGAGGCTGTGACCACCTCTTTCGTGCAACCGGTAACGCCATCTTAGGAGTGTTCACTTGTTCTTGTATTTTGAGCCCATTCTCCCTTTGGTTCTCCTTAAGTCGCTTCTCGCTTCGTCTTCTCCAACTGTGCCTCTGAACGTGTGGAAGCATTTTTGTAGCTTCGGCAGCAACGAAAATTGATCACTTGGATTGTTTCAGCTTGTCCCGCAAAACGACATATTGCCGCACTAGCGACGCCGCAGCTGCGAATTCGTTTGTCAATTCGCACCATATAGAGCGAGCGGGCTTATGGCACCCTACTTGCATTTACGCTTAGGGCAATACATCCATTTTTGCCACAAGTGTGGTTCCAGAACATGAATACTCATCCGCCCACTTTCATTCCAATACCGTATCAATTCGAGGCGCAGACAAAGAAGTGGCTATGATTATCATTGTAACGATCGTCCTTCTGCAGCTCCGCTAGACATCTTGTACCTCATCACATAGCTTAGCTTTGAGGCTCACTTCATTCGACTGTTACAGTATATATGCCCAAATCCGAGTGACGGTTTTTGCAGTGGCTCAGAAAAATCAGCCCGCATTTAGAAAGATCCCCGCACAAATATTTTCCAGGGTGGGCTGACAGCAACACATGTGAAGTTCCCACTGCGTTCCCTCCTCACCCTTGTGTTACTTCACCATCGCGGCCCGCTTGGGCCGACTACATTATGCCACCGGCAGCGCGGACGGTGTGCAAGCCGTGTATTGGCACGGAGTGTTCTGCGAAGGCCGCATTACCTTGGTTACACAAGTGGCTGCCATAGAAATGCTGCACCTTATCAATATTATTTTATTTTATGAGCAATAATATGGATTACGATCGAAACTGTGTAGCATATGTTATACAACTCCCAGACGGCAGATCAAATTATCTTTCGAGCGAATGACATTTTGCTTTATGTCAATGTTTCAGCACTACACAACAACACCGAAGGACGTTTGAGATGAATGATATTTAGCGGCGAACCGTGGTTCGGGAGCTCATTCAGCGGCGAATAGAGTGGCCTTGACAGCAGTGCCGCATCAACAGTGAAGAAAGTTCACTAATACACCAAAAAATACGGTTTCTAAAAAGTGTCAGCAAACATATTTCCCCTTCATATAAGTGTTTAAAATAAAGAAAGGCAAACAAGTACTATGTAAACATAAAATCACGCCCACAATGTGTGCTGTACCCTAATACGGATTCTTCGCGGACTTGTGTCGGCTTGTAATATCACCTGATGTCACCTAAACTGGTGATGTTTCTAACTTTATTTAAAGATATTCCTTCGTTATCTTTTCAAAAAATAGATTGTATGAAAACATTCTAGATGGACACCATTCATTTGATCTCCCCCAAGCCCCAGTAGCGTCACACTCACGTTTAACCTAACCAATGACTCATGTGACTATCTCATGAGTATAACTAGGAAGCAATTTTTGATTTGTCACATGTGATTCCCCTCATAGAGACCTTTAATTTGATACCTCACAACCCCTACTGGCACCACTTTGACTTTTAAACCAATTTGTGACTCACGTTACCATCTCATGACTATAACCAGTAAGCGACTTTTAATTTGTCCATGATTCCCCTCATCGAGGCCTTTATTTTGATACCTCACGAGCCCTAGTGGAACCACTTTGACTTTTACCCAATTTGTGACTCACGTGACTATCTCATGACTATAAAAGAAAGCAATTTTTAATTTGTCCCACGTGATCCCCTCATCGAGACCTTAATTTGATACCTCACAAGCCTAGTGGCACCACTTTCACTTTTATCTCAATCTATGACACATGACTGTCTCAGACTATGATCAGGAAGCAATTTTTAACTTGTCCCATGTGATTCCACTCATTAAGGCCTTTAATTTGATACCTCACAAGCCCTAGTGACCGCACATTGCCTTTTAACCTAATCCATGACTCACATGACTGTCTCATGACTATGACCAGGAAGCAAATTTTACTTTGTGCCCCACGATTCCACTCATCGAGACCTTTAATTTGATACCTCACAAGCCCTAGTGGCACCATTTTGACTTTTAACCCAATCTATGACTCACATGACTGTCTCATGACTATGACCAGGAAGCAATTTTTAACTTGTCCCACGTGATTCCACTCATTAAGACCTTCAATTTGATACCTCACATGCCCTAATAAAATCAATATGACTTTACCCAGTCAATGATCACTAATTAATTAATTAACCTAAATTTTACGTAATTGAAATGAACGCGCGTCGCCCGGACCTAGTTTCTGGCAAAAAATGTGCGTGTCACGTGACCAACATCATCACGGTAACGAGCGGTTGCACTTTTAAACTGCACGTAAACACGCGTGCTCCACATTCACACGCAAGGAAATACCCAGTTCAGTTTTGCGATTTTCTTCCGCTGGTGGCGCTGTTGAACGGCGCCAGCAGCGCCACCTGTCCCACGTTCGGGCCCCTATCGCCTTTCGAGGCAGACCGTACCTTCGCCTTACCCTGACCTTTCAAGAGAACAAAAAACTACTCTACGGCTTATACAATCCGGGCTCCTTCCCACAGCCTACGCGCTTCCCTTATTGTTTACGAATCGCTACGACGCTGAATGTAAATTTTGCTCAGAAGTAGGAACACTCCGCCCCGTAATCGGGGTGTGTGACTTTACCCCTGGGCACCCTCCTCTCTTTCTGTCAACTACCCAGCAAGAGCATTGGGAGATGCTGCTGTCCAGGCCCTCTCTACCTACCCAGCTTCAGTGGGTGGACAGAACACAGGCCGCGCGGACGTACATATGGGCCCCACAGAAGAAGGAATCACTCCTCAGGGCTGCAGTCTGGGCCGTTCAGAAATCTGAACCGAAGCATTTATTCCTCCTCCTGCTTCTCTGCCGCAAACTCGTCGCCTCTGTCCACGGGGCAGAGACGGAGAAGACAGATACTGTAACACCTGGTTAGAGCTTACCTTAATTTTATAAAAAAAGTTTCCACTCTTGTGCTACACCAATACAACTCGACCAAACACCGTCCATGCTTCATGCATTGATTTACCCTTTACAAGAATATCTCCTTGAAGTAATAAATGGTGTGGTTAAGTGCATTTCACTTCTCTATGGTTTTGCTACTTGTAGAGCGTTGTGAGTGAATTTAAGTGACGTCGCATGGGTAATCGTTATGGGTGCTGTTTACAGCTTTGCTTTCTAACCACATTCTCGGGGTGGATTGGCGCGATTTTTTTAAAATAAACATCAGAAAGCAGCCAAGGAAGAAAGAAAGAAGGAAAGAAGGAAAGAAAGGAATAAAGAAAACAGAGAAAGAAAGAAAAACACGCTCCGATTGTGGGGACGAACCCACGCCTTTCGATCTGATCCCGAATGCCAGCACCACTGTGACTATGCAAGGAGAAGGGGGCCTTCTTTTCTCCACCCCCAAACCCCCGCAGCATGACGCGAACCTCTACAGGCTGTCATGAGCAGGTAACTGGCCTGAAGCCCTCTGAGGCTACCTTCTTATCAAGGCCGCCAGATTCTAGACCCTCGTTAGGCTTTCGTAGGATAGAATATTTAGGAAATGAGGGGCTTGTTGAGAAAATACAGAAAGATAGGTCGGCAGTTTAAAACGCCAAAGAAGGCATATGGGTGTTTTTTGGCTCCTATGTGACTGCTGTTAGTGATGTTAACAATTTTAAATAAACATAAGATAATAAAAAGAAAGAAAGACGCGATCAGAGTGAGGGCCGAGCCCACGGCTTTCGATTTCATCTCGAATGCTTTACGAATTCGGCAATCTGAGCGACCGTTTTCTCCTTCACTTTCTCTGGTTTTTATATATATTAGAACTTTATCTGGCATTTGAGGGAGGTAGGCAGCGCCACTGTGACCACGCCGGGAGTAGGAGACCTGGATTTCCCCCCGGGCCGTGACGAGAAAGTCTACAGCCTGTCTTGAGCAGGTAACTTGAGGGAAGTCCTCTTAAGCTACCTTAGCATCAAGGCTGCCAGATCCGAGATCCTCCCTAGGCTTCCACGGGATAATATAGTTGGGAAATGAAGGGATCATTGAGTAAATACAGCAAGATAGGTCGGCAGTCTTCAACGCCATAGGAGGCATAGGGTGTTGTTAGTACCTTTTGTTACTACGGTTATTTATGTTAACGTTTTTAAATACACATAAGAAAGAAATACAAACACGAGCCCAGAGTAGGGAACGAACCCAAGCCTTTCTATTTGATCTTCAATGCCTTACCAAATTGGCTATCTGGGCAACTATGTTCTTTTTAACTTGATCTGGTATTTATAATTTCTAGAACTGTGTCTGACTCTTGAGTGGGGTAGCTAGTGCCACTGTGACTATGCGGCGAGAAGGGGACCTTCATTTCACCCCCCCGGGCCGTGAAGCTAACCTCTACAGGCTCAAATGAGCAGGTAACTTAGGAGAAGCCCTCTTAAGCTACCTTGGTATTAAGAATGCCAGATCCGATACCCTCGCTAGGCCTACAAAGAATAATATATTTAGGAATTCAGGGGCTCGTTGAGGAAATACAGAAAGATAGGTCGGCCATCTACACTGCCAGAGGAGGCATAGGGGTGTTGTTAGGCTGTTATGTGACTACGATTGGTGATGTTAACCTTTTCAAATAAACATAGGAAAGAAATAAGAAAAGAAAGAAAGAAAGAAAGAAGGAAAGAAAGAGAAAAAAACACGCGCCAAGATTGGCGACCGAACCCAAGCCTTTCGGTTTGATCTCGAATGCCTTACAAATTCGGCTATCTATGCGACTGTTTTCTTCTTCACTTTCTCTCCTATTTACATTTACTAGAACTGTATCTGACGCTTGCTGCTGGTAGCTTGTGCCTCTCTGACTAAGCGGGGAGAAGGGGACCTTGATTTTAACCCCCCCCCCCTCGGGGCAGGACGCAAACCTCTACAGGCTGTCATGAGGAGGCATCTGGCGGGAAGCCCTCTTATGCTACCTTCTTATCGAAGCTGCAAGATGCAAGACCCTCGCTATGCTTTCGCCTGATAATATAGTTAGGAAATAAGGGGCTTGTTGAGAACATACAGAAAGATAGGTCGGCAGTTTAAAACGTCAAGGTAGGAATTGGGGTGTTTGGCCTTATCCTATTACGGTTAGTGATGTTAGCGTTTTTAAAGAAATGTAAGAAAGGACAAAAGAAAAAAGAAAAAAAAACACGCGCCCACATTGACGACCGAAGCCACTCCTTTCGATTTGATCTCGAATGCCTTACCAATTCGGCTATCTAGGCGACTGTTTTCACCAACACTTTCTATGGTATTGATACTTAGTAGAACTTTATCTGGCCCGTAGGGTTGTAGCAAGCGCCACTCTGACTACGCATGGAAAAGGGGACCTTCATTTCACCACCCCCCACCCCGTCATGACGCGAACGTCTACAGGCTGTCATGAGTATGTTACTGGCGGAACGTCCTCTCATGTTACCTGCTTATAAAGGCTGCGAGATCCTAGACCCTCGCTAGACTTTGGAGGATAGAATAGTTAGGCAATGAGGGGCTCGTTGAGAAAATACAGAAAAATAGGTCGGCAGTTTAAAACGCGAAAGCAGGCATAGGGGTGTTGTTTGGCTCCTACGTGGCAGTGGTTAGTAATGTTAACATTTATAAAGAAACATAAGATAAAAGAAAAAACGAAAAACACGCACCAGAGTGACGGCCGAACCCACGCCTTTCGATTTGATCTCGACTGCCTTACGAATTCGGCAATCTAGGCGACTGTTTTCTCCTTCACTTTCACTGGTTTTTCTATATAGTAGAACTGTATGTGGCACTTGAGGGACGTAGGCAGCGCCACTGTGACTACGCCGGGAGTAGGGGACCTTCATTTCAGCCCCCGGGGAGTGACGCGGAAGTCTACAGACTGTCATGAGCAGGTAACTTGAGGATAGTCCTCTTAAGCTACCTTAGCATCAAGGCTGCTAGATCCGAGATCCTCGCTAGGCTTCCACGGGATAATATAGTTAGGAAATAAAGGGCTCGTTGAGTAAATACAAAAAGACAGGTCGGCAGTCTAAAACGCCAAAGGAAGCATAGGGTGTTGTTAGTCTCTTTTGTGCTACGGTTGTTGATCTTAACATTTTTTTAAAAACACATAAGAAAGAAAGACAAACACGCGCCCAAAGTGGGGACCAAACCCTACCAATTCTCTTTCATCTTGATTGCCTTACCAATTCGGCTATCTGGGCGACTGTGTTCTCCTTCACTTTCTCTGGTATTTACATCTACTAGAACTTTGTCTGACGCTAGAGGGTAGTAGCCAGTGCCACTCTGACTATGCGGGCATAAGGAAACTTTCATTTCACGCCCCGGGGCGTGACGCGAACCTCTACAGGCTGTAATGAGCAGGTAACTGGCGGGAAGCCCTCTTATGCTACCTTGGCATTGAGGCTGCCAGATACGATACCGTCGCTAGGCTTTCAAAGAATAATATATTTAGGAACTCACGGGCTCGTTGAGGAAATACAGAAAGATAGGTCTGCCGTCTACAAAGCCAGAGGAGGCATAAGGGTGTTGCTAGGCTCTTATGTTACTACGGTTGGTGATGTTACTGTTTTAAAATTAACATTAGCGAGTGGGCATGGAAGTGGCGCTGCGCATGCAATAGCTAACGCTCTGTTGCTGCAATTTGTTCAGGTTGCTGCTGTGCTCTGCTTCTACCAACATCACGGCGCGGAACCTTGCTGTCCCATGCCTTTACCGAAGGATTCACTTCGGCCTCGGATGCGCTCCCCCTACGAAGATTGCAGCGATAGCGTTGGACTCTTTTTCAACTGGCGCGAAGTCACATCCCCGGCAGCATCACGAGCCGTGCCGAATATAAGAAGCATCAATGACCGGCGCTACTTTATGGGCATGGAAGCGGCGCTGCGCATCAAATTGCTAACGCTGCGTTCCTGCAATTTGTTCAGGTTCCTGCTGAGCTCTGCATCTACCAACATCACGGCGCGGAACCATGCTGTCCCGTGCCTTTACCAAAGGATTCACTTCTACCTCGGATGCGCTCCCCCTACGAAGATTGCAGCGATACCGTTGGACTCTGTTTCAACTGGCGCACAGTCACATCGCCGGCAGCATCACGAGCCGTGCCGAATATAATAAGCATCGACGACCGGCGCTACTTCAGTGGGCTTGGAAGCGGCGCTGCGCATCCAATGGCTAACGCTCCGTTCCTGCAATTCGTTCAAGTGTGTAATAGTTACTCGCTGTACGCTAGGCGTACAAGTAACCGCAACTTATTGCTGCTTCCATGCCCACACGTTTTTTGCAACTGGTTGACGATTGCATTGATGTTCTTGGCATGTTGGTTTTGTGTTGCGGGGATGTGGAGCCTAACCTAGGCCCTCTTAAGAAGTTTAAAGAACGCACTGAGGAAACCGTTGAAGCACCCTCTAAAGAACACACTATCCCTCTCGGCATTGATTCTGAATGGCAAAAGGAAATGTTGGAGCATTTACGCGATTTGAAACACTAGTTAGGCGTTCTTACTGGTGGGCAAGCTGACTTGCTGAAAGCCGTAAACGAAGTCAGAGCTGCCCAAGAGTCTGTGGAATCAAAACTGGTAGCAATCACTAAAGGACTTACCGCACTTGAGGCGAGACAACGGAATCTATTGGCAGCCTTGAACATGCTTTACAAGCCACGCGACAATAGATCAGTGGCATTACTAATGCTAATAAAACGCTGCGGGCACGTCTGGACGACATGGAAGATAGGAGTCGCCGTAATAATCTGGTATGTCATGGCTTAACAGATAGCAATCAAAAATGGAACGAGACAGAAGCCAAAGTTATTGCTGCTGTTGCGCAGTACATTGATCCTAGCTTCACAACCGATGAAATTGAGGGCGCTCATCGCTTCTCAGGTACTTATCAGGGGGTAGTTGTAGACCTGTAATCGCTCAGTTTAGAAGCTTTACGATTAAACAATCTATACTGGTGCAACGCGAGAAACTAAAAGGCACTGGCATCTCACTCGCTGAAAATTTTTGCTTAGCGACAAGACACGCTTGGAAAATTTAAATGAATTCGCGAAGTTCCTCCCGCACTACCCCGCTTTCAAACTACGATATGATAAGCTGCACGTGAATAACGCTACTTACATTTACGATACCCTATCTGACGAAGTGCAGCAGATTGCAGGTAGCAGTCCTTCTCGACAAAGTGGTTTATTGAACAACCGAAATACCAGTACTTCCGATGTCCAAACCTCCACCTGACGTGCAGGCGCAAATGAGCTGGCATTGCCTGAAAACACCCATCTACCTAACAAATAACAATTAGCGAAATGATGTGGTCAACATAAAACTTCCAATTACCTTCCAGTGATTTTTTGTAATGTAAGAAGCGTCATCAATAAACGGGATAAGCTGAATGCCCAAATATCCTCTAGTGATGCTGATTGAATTATACTAACCGAGACATGGGTTGACGCAAAGATAAGAAATGCACAAATTTTTCAAGTGGATAAACGGATAAACGATATATTATTTACCGCTGCGACCGAGATGGCCGGCATGGAGATGGAACCTTGATAGCAGTATCGCAAAATATTCCTTCTTTTCCCATACCCCTTGTTACCGATCTCGAGATTGTCTGCGTATGCACCACGTTCGGCAATACAAGAATAGTTGTGAAAGCCTGCTATAGACCCCTCTCCACTCCCTATACTTTCGTGGAGGAATTGCACGACGTACTAAATGCTATCGTTTGCCGATACCCTTCGTTACCAATAATTTTGCTAGGAGATTTGAACGTTTCGAACATTTACTGGTCTAATTCTTTTCCTACCCTTAAACCATTTTCTTCCCAATCTCAGAGTTTCTTAGACCTCTGTGCCTTCTTTAAGTTTACTCAACTTGTTAAAGAGCCGACTAGACTTAGTGGCAATACCGAAAACACTCTTGATTTATTCCTGTCAACTCACCCTGACTTTGTATCGAGCAGTAGTTATCCTCCAAGTATTAGTGATCACTCAGTATTGCATTTCAATCTTCAATTGTCCTTGAAACGTCTGAAACAAAAGCTTAAACTTAGTCGTGAATATAGTAAGGCTGACTTCGACGTCATTAATCTGAATCTCGGCTTCTATCTGGACACTTATCTGGAACGGTTTGATGACCGTAGCGTGCAAGATAACAGGAACCCATTCCTTGAAAAAATAACCGAGCTTACCAATGCGCACGTTCCCCTGAGGTGTATTCGCTCTGATGGAAGATCCCCATGGTACAATAGGACACTTACTCGTTTGTTAAGCAAAAAGAAGCGGCTATTCCGCAAAGTGAAATTTTACAACACTAGTGATCGCTGGGCGTCATATTTTTTTGCTCAGACAGAATACACTAGCTCAGTACAACATGGCAAACGGCACCTCCTGAATAACACGTTTCCAGATGTTCTTCGTGCGAACCCGAAAAAGTTTTGGAGCATTGTTAATACTAA
This sequence comes from Haemaphysalis longicornis, assembly GCA_013339765.2. Classification (NCBI taxonomy): domain Eukaryota; kingdom Metazoa; phylum Arthropoda; class Arachnida; order Ixodida; family Ixodidae; genus Haemaphysalis; species Haemaphysalis longicornis. The sequence continues at coordinate 46,127,237 of CM023448.1, read as the reverse complement.
AGAGAACCATGATATTGTACCTTTCGATGATACAGGCGAGCCTGTACCTCCCGCGAAGTTTGTGTCCGTGTTAAACAACGTTTCCGTTCATAATTTTTGTTCAGCCGTTCTAAGCTCTATACCAGATCTTGTTCGCAGTAGCTTTTGTGCCATGTCTCCTGTTGTGTTTGAGTCTGTTGGAATTGTAAAAATGATTGATTCATTGAAATTGACATCTTTATGCGGAATAGATTGCATACAATCAAAGTTTCTGAAGCAAACTAAATATACTCATCCATTTTTCTTGCAAAGATTTTCAAGCAGTCCCTAAACAGCGGAATTTTACCACGAGACTGGAAGATTGGCAAGGTCGTCCCGCTGCATAAATCAGGAAAAGACATTCATCTCTAAACTACGGGCCAATTTCATTGACAAGCATTTCTGCAAAATTATTGAGCACGTCCTGTATTCGCAGATTTGTAATTTTCTTGAGTTTAATTGTTTTTTTCAAATCCGCACAACATAGATTTAGGTATTCATTCTCATGCGAAACACCGTTACTTCACTTTACTCACTCGCTCTATAGCTATCTTGATATCAATTCCTTGTTTGACTGTATTTTGCTGGATTTTGCCAAGGCCTTTCATCAGGTGAACCACGTTTTACTAACGACTAAACTTGCCGCCCTCAACCTCGATCCCCAGTTACTGCTATGGTTAGAGCATTTTTTTAACAACCGTTTTCAATAAGTCACGCTTAATGGTTTCGACTACCAACTTAATGAGGTAACATCTGGTGTGCCTCAAGGTTCAGTTCTAGGTCCCTTACTCTTTTTAATATATATTAATGATTTATCTAACCATGTGTCTTCTTCAGTGCATCTATACGCAGACGATTACGTCATTTATCGTCAAATCAGGAGTGACGACGAACATCGCGAACTGCAACCTGACTGGAACGAAATTGTGACATGGTGCGAAACATTGAAAATGGTGCTTAACCCCCTAAAATGCAAGGTTATGCGTATTTTTCGGCCTGACGTATGTTCACCTGATTACATAATAACTGATGTGCCACTAGAAAACCTGTCGTCCTATCGTTATCACGGTGTCACCATATCATCAGACCTAACCTGGAAATTGCACATTGACTCCATCACATCAAACGCTAATCGCATGCTGGGCTATTTACGAAGAAATTTCAGCCAAGTTCCTGTATCACTGAAGTTATTACTTTACCGAACTTTATTACGCTCGAAACTAGAATATGCAGCATCTATTTGGGATCCAGCCAAGCTAACTTAATTCAGTCTCTAGAGCTAGTGCAAAACAACGCAGTGCGTTTTATATTGTCGAACTATCAACGAGCAGCCAGTGTTACATCAATGAAGTCCAGTTTATCTTTGCCTATCCTGACCCAGCGCACAAGATATTTTCGTCTTTGCCTGTTCCAGAAAGTATACAATCATAACTTGCTGCGCAGCTTGCTTATACAGCCACCATTCTATCGTTCGTCCCGTATTGATCACATGCATAAAGTTGGAATCACTCATTGTCAAACCAAAACATTTTTTCACTCATTCCTACCATCAACATCAAATGATTGGAACCGCCTTCCTGCTGATCTAGCATTCATAACAGATCACACACTTTGTCGACGCTCGTTATATGCGTATTTGGTCCCAGATGACCATTCATAATTTGTTTCTTATAGTTTTGGCGCACTGTTGCCCTTGTATCTGCATTTATTTTTTATTTTGTATGCTTTGTTCAGCATATACCACTCGGTGTCAATGCTTGTGTCTGTGACATGCAACATTGCCACCTTCCGTTCCTATTTTCTTTTTCTTCCTTTGCGATGTGCATATATTTTACTGTATGCCTTTTTTATTGTGAATATATTTGATTCTACTAATTGTTCTTGATTATGGTATTGATGTGGTGACCACGTATAGTTAGCCAATTTAAGATATTTTGTGTAATTGGCCGCATCTGTCTTTTGTTGTGTGTGTGTACTCTTTAAACCACTCCTCTCTACAATGCTTCGGCGATTGAGAGTAAGTGAAATAAATAAATAAACAAATAAATAACAAAGAAAGAAATATAGAAAGAAAGAAAGAAAGAAAGAAAGAAAGAGAGAAGGAAAGAAAGAAACAAAAAAACACGCGCCCAGATTGGCGACCGAACCCACGCTTTCCATATGATCTCGAATGCCTTACAAATTCGGCTATCTAGGCCACTGCTTCCTTCTTCACTTTCTCTGGTATGTACATATACTAGAACTGTATCTGATGCTTGCGGGTGGTGGCCAGCGCCTCTCTGAGTATGCCGGGAGTAGGGGCCCTTCTTTTTACCCCCTAGGGGCATGACGCGAACCTCTACAGGCTGTCATGAGCAGGTAACTGGTGGGAAGCCCTCTTATGCGGCATTGGTATTAAGACTGCCCGATATGATACCCTCGCTAGGCTTTTAAAGAATTATATATTTAGGAACTCAGGGGCTCGTTGAGGAAATACAGAAAGATAGGTCGGCTGTCTACAATGCCAGAGGAGGCATAGGGGTGTTGTTTGATTCTTATGTTACTACGGTTGGTGATATTAACGTTTTTATATAAACATAGGAAAGAAATAAGAAAAAAAAGAAAGAAAGAAAGGAAAAAGAAAGAAAGAAGGAAAGAAAGAAGGAAAGAAAGAAAAAAATTCCCTGCATTTCCCCGAGGGGAAGAATGTGAAAGTGCGAATGTACGAGTTGAATTTGCGCGGTTCGGTAATGTTCGCGAAAGAGAGATCACACAAACACACAAAACTACAAAGAAAGAAAGATGCATTTATTCACAGACACCTGTGTTTGTCGTTGTACTTGATTGCTAGAGCGGATCTCAGCTTTGAAATTTCGTGTCAGTACTCCTTTAAGCGGGTGCATTAGCCCTTCTCACGCCCGATTCCTGGCCAATCTCCCACGTGGGTATGTGCCATGTCAGCGGCTAGGCAGCGCGCGCCCATCTCCCCCCGTTGCTAAGGAAGACGAGGAGCGCGCGCACCCGCAGCTGTTGCGATGCGGACTATGGCGGCGGACGATTCAGGCTCGCTTAAGAAGTGCATTCGCACTTAAAAAACACGCGCCCAGATTGGCGACCGAACCCACGCCTTTCGATTTGATCTCGAATGCCTTAAGAATTCGGCTATCTAGGCAACTGTTTTCTTCTTCACTTTCTCTGGTATTTACATTTAGTAGAACTGTATCTGACGCTTGCGGGTGGTGGCCAGTGCCTCTCTGACTATGCGGGGAGAAGGGGACCTTCATTTCCCCCCCTCGGGGAATGACGCGAAACTCAACAGGCTGTCATGAGCAGGTAACCGATGGGAAGCCCTCCTATGCTAGCTTGGCATTAAGGATTCCATGTTCGATACCCTCGCTAGGCTTTCAATTGATAATATAGTTACGAACTCAGGGGCTTCTTGAGGAAATACAGAAAGATAGCTCGGCCCTCTACAACGTCAGGGGAGGCATAGGGGTGTAGTTTGTCTAATATATTACTACGGTTAGTGATGTTAACATTTTCAAAAAAAGGTAAGAAAGAAAGAAAGAAAGAAAGAACGAATGAAAGAAAGAAGGAAAGAAAGAAAGAAATAGAGAAACAAAAAAAAACACCCGCCCAGATTGGTGACCAAGCCCACTCCTTTCGTCCTTTCGATTTGATCTCGAATGCCTTACCAATTCGGCTATCTAGTCGACTGTTTTCTCAATCAGTTTCTCTGGTATTGATACTTACTAGAACTGTATCTGACACTTGAGGGTGGTAGCCTGCGCCACTGTGACTACGCGGGGAGTTGGGAACCATCTTTTCACCTCCCGGCGCGTGACGCGAACGCCTATAGCCTGTCATGAGCAGGTAACTGCAGGGAAGTCCTCTAAAGCTACCTTGGGATCAAGGCTGCCAGACCCAAGATCCTCGCCAGGTTTCCGCAGGATAATATAGTTAGGAACTGAGGGGCTCGTTGAAGAAATAGAGAAAGATAGGTCGGCACTTTACAACGCCAAAGGAGGCATAGGGTGTTGTTAGTCTCTTTTGTTACTACAATTAGTGATGTTGATATTTTTATATATACATAAGATAGAAATAAAGAAAAAAACACGCATCCATAGTGGAGACCAAACCCACGCCTTTCGATTTGATCTCGAAGGCCTTACCAAATCGGCCATCTGGGTGACTTTGTTCTCTTTCACTTTCTCTTATATTTATATATACTACAACTGTATCTGACGCTTGAGGAAGGTAGAGCGCCACTGTGACTTGCCGGGAAGAAGGGGACCTTCTTTTCCCCGCAAGGGGCATGACGCGAACGTCTACAGCCTGTCATGAGCAGGTAAGTGGCGGAAAGCCCTCTTATGCTACCTTCTTATCAAGGCTGCCAGATCCCAGACCCTCGCTAGGCTTTCGCCGGACAATATAGTTACGAAATGAGGGGCTCGTTCAGAAAAAACAGAAAGATACGTCGGCAGTTTAAAACGCCAAAGGAGGCATTGGGATTTTGTTTGGCTGTTAAGTTACTACGGTTATTGATGGTAGCATTTTTAAATAAGCGTAAGAAAGAAAGGAAGAAAGAAAGAAAGAAAGAAAAAGAAAAAAACACGCTCCCAGATTTGCGACCGAACCCACTGCTTTCGATTTGATCTCGAATGCCTTACCAATTCGGCTATCTAGGCAGCTGTTTTCTCCATCACTTTCTCTGGTATTGATACTTAGTAGAATTGTATCTCGGCACTTGATGGTGGTAGCCAGCGCCACTGTGAATAAGCAGGGAGAAGGGGACCTTCTTTTCACCGCCTTCTCCCCCCCCCGCGGCATGGGGCGAACCTCTACAGCCTGTCATGAGAACTGGCGTGAAGCCCTCTCAGGCTACCTTCATATCATGGCCAACAGATTCTAGACCCTGGCTAGGCTTTCGCAGGATAGAATAGTTAGGAAATCAGGGGCTCGTTGAGAAACTACAGATAGATAGGTCAGCAATTCAAAATGCCAAAGGAGGCATAGAGGTGTTGTTTGGCTCCTATATGACTGCTGTTTGTGATGTTAACAATTTTAAATAAACATAAGATAATAAAAAGAAAAGTAGACGTGATCAGAGTGAGGGCCGAGCTCACGCCTTTCGATTTCATCTCGAATGCTTTACGAATTTGGTTATCTGGCCGTCTGTTTTCTCCTTCTTTTTCTCTGGTATATAGATATAGTAGAACTGTATCTGGTTCTTGAGGGAGGTAGGCGGCGCCACTGTGACTACGCCGGGAGTAGGGGACCTTGATTTCACCCCCCTGGGCGTGACGCGAAAGTCTACAGCCTATCTTGAGCAGGTAACTTGATGGAAGTCCTCTTAAGCTACCTTACCATCAGGGCTGCCAGATCCGAGATCCTCGCTAGGCTTCTGCGGGATAATATAGCTAGGAAATGAAGGGCTCGTTGAGTAAATACAGCAAGATAGGTCGGCAGTCTACAATGCCAAAGGAGGCATACGGTGTTGTTAGTCTCTCTTGTTACTACGGTTAGTGAAGTTGTTGATGTTTTTAAATTCACATAAGAAAGACAAACACGAGCCCAGAGTGGGGACCGAACCCAAGTATTTCTATTTGATCTTCAATGCCTTATCAATTCGGCTATCTGGGCGACTGTGTTCTCCTCAACTTTCTTTGGTATTTACATTTACTAGAACTGTGGCTGATTCTTGAGGGTGGTAGCCAGTGCCACTATGACTATGCGAGGAGAAGGGGACCTTCATTTGAATCCCCGGGGCGTGACGCGAATGTCCACAGGCTGAAATGAGCAGGTAACTGATGGGAAGCCCTCTTATGCTGCCTTGGTATTAAGACTGCCAGATCTGATACCCTCACTAGGCTTTTAAAGAATTATATATTTAGGAACTCAGGGGCTCGTTGAGGAAATACAGAAAGATAGGTCGGCTGTCTACAATGCTAGAGGAGGCATAGGGGTGTTGTTAAGTTCCTATGTTACTATGGTTGGTGATGTTAACGTTTTTAAATAAACATAGGAAAGAAAGAAGGAAAGAAAGAACGAAAGATAGAAAGAAAGGAAGAAAGAAAGAAAGAAAAAAAGAAAGAAAGGAAGGAAGAAAGAAAGAAAGAGAGAAAGAAGGAATTAAAGAAAGAAAAACACGTGCCCAGATTGACGACCGAACCCACGCCTTTCGATTTGACCTCGAATGCCCTCCAAATTTGGCGACCTAGGCAACTGTTTTATTGTCCACTTTCTCTGGTATTTATATTGACCAGAACTGTATCTAACGCTTGCGGGTGGTGGCCAGTGCCTCTCTAAATATGCTGGGAGAAGGGGACCTTCATTCCCCCCCTCCCCGGGGAATGACGCGAAACTCTACAGGCTGTCGTGAGCAGGTACCTGGTGGGAAGCCCTCTTATGCTACCTTGGCATTAAGAATGCCAGGTCCGATACCCTCGCTAGGCATTCAAATGATAATATAGTTACGAACTCAGGGGCTCCTTGAGGAAATAAAGAAAGATAGGTCGGCCCTCCACAACGCCAGGGTTGGCTATTATGTTACTACGGTTAGTGATGTTAACGTTTTCAAATAAACATAGGAAAGAAAGAAAGAAAGAAAGGAAGAAAGCGAGAAACAAAAAAAATACCCGCCCAGATTGGTGGCCAAACCCACTCCTTTCGTCCTTTCATCGATTTGATCTCGAAAGCCTTACCAATTCGGCTATCTAGACGACTGTTTTCTCAATCACTTTCTCTGGCATTGATACTCACTAGAACTGCATCTGGCACTTGAGGGTGGTAGCCAGCGCCACTGTGACATCGTGGGGAGTAGGAGACCATCTTTCCCTCCCGCCGCGGCCTGACGCGAACGTCTACACCCTGTCATGATCAGGTAACTGCAGTGAAGTCCTCTTAAGCTACCTTGGCATCAAGGCTGCTCGATCCGAGATCCTTCTAGGCTTCCGCTGGATAATATAGTTAGGAAATGAGGGGCTCGTTGAAGAAATATAGAAAGAGAGGTCGGCAGTCTACAATGCCAAAGGTGGCATAGGGTGTTGTTAGTCTCTTTTGTTAGTACGATTAGTGATGTTGTTGATATTTTTAAATACACAAAAGAAAGAAATAGAGAAAGAAAAACAGGCACCCAGAGTGGGGACCAAACCCACCCCAGGCAGCACAGGACTGCTCGGCCTTACTCAAGCCGGTGTACTTTGGCCGGTGATTTTCTGACCGGCCTTTCTTCGGCAACCATGTTCGGCCGTGTCCAAATGTGGGCCTCTTGGCCGTATACGGCCGTACTCCCATCACTGTCCAACGGCCAGTGTCCGTCGGCCAGTCGACCGGCTTACGTTCATTGGCCAGATTCCAGCCGTAGGGATCCGGCCATCCCAACGCTACCCATGTGCGGCTGAAGTACGGCCACCGGAGCACAGCCGAGTTGCGGTCGTCGGACTCCAGCCGGACTAAAGCTGCCGGAAATTTGGCCGTACTACGGGCATTGTAGTTCAGCCACAGTACGTTAACCGTACTCAGGCCGGTGGACGACCACTGCATGCAGCGCCAGCAGATGACTCAATCGCGTTGTCCTGCAGCACAAACCCACCATTTTGGGTCAACTGCACCCACTTCAAAGTCAGCCCGCGCGCAACCCCCAGCCGTCCAGCCTTCAGCGCAGCCTGGCTTAATTATCAGCGTCAGTTTAAACCAAAATTAATTTATTCAACAGTGCTCACAAATGGTCGTTCCTTTATTGCTTTGCCTCTTTTACTGTCGAAGACGGCAAATATTCATTTCTTTGCAGAGCTGGAATAGATGTATTGTCCAGGTCCTGATATCTTCTTTGGGGCGGCTTACCTGTAATAAACAAGGAAGGATGGGAGGGGGCAAGAGGGGGGCGGAAGGCGCATACTTTAGTGGGTTGAATTTTACAAAGATGAAAGTGCCGCTTTCAGGCAGTTTCTTTTAAGACAACACTTTTATGCTCTGACAAAATCAACTATTTTAACAACAGCTGCTTGACCAGTTTTTTTGTATATAAAACCGGTGCGAATGCCTTTACGAAGCGGTTCGGTACTCCATAAAACACTCAGCAGCATTCAATATAAGTTACTTCACACAAAAAGTATGTCCAGTATTTGCTCATTTTTTTTTTCAACGAAATTTTCTACTCGATCAACTTTTCTGATTATCTTTCACAGGGCTGATCCTAGAAGAGATCAAAAAAGTACTTTCAGTTTCAATATATTTTTATGTTATTTTCATGAGTTACGTGCACACTCCTTAATAGTCCAAAAGAACTTAATTTTCCTCTAAAGTCGTACTACGTTAAGAAAATTCTAGACGTGTTGCGAATGACGCCCTTCTTCAGATGGCTGCAGTTGTATTCCTCTGTGTTCACGCAAGAAAAGACGTAAGACAAGAGTTTCATATGTTCTTTCAAACAAATAACTTAGCAATTGTAGTATTCATACAGGAAACCTTGCATACTGCAATGAATAAAGCAATAAATATTTCATTGGTCAAGTTTGAATGCGTAGGGTTCTGAACCCGTCGGAGGCGAGCTTGCTGTTCCGCAAGTTTATTTATTTATTTATTTATTTATCTATTTATTTATTTTTTATTAATTTATTTGTATATTTATTTATTATTTTTTTTATTTATTTATTTATTTATTTGTATATTTATTTATGTATTTATTTATTTATTTATTTATTTATGATACCTGCTTGCCCTTGCATGCATTACAGCAGGGAGATACATAACACTAAGCATCAAATATGAGACCAAATAACAAAATAATTCTACAAAGCGCGATGAAAATTGTCATTATAAACTGGATAAAATCATACGTGGAAGATAATTACACTACCATCTTGATCTAAAATAAAATGAATCGCGCAAGGCGTCACCTTAAAGAGAAGTGAATAATTTGCTTCAAGCTAGCGATCCCACTTTAGGATATGTAGAATGGCGCTTGGATATACTTCTCCCCTTCTAGTCCAGTTTTCGAATGATAGATATTACGAAAAAATTTCAACCTCAGGTTTCGTCTATGGTCTTTCCCGTCTTGCCATTTAAGTTTACTTTTACTTTCCCTCCTCCTAAGTTGACAGTGCCAATACCTAATATGAATCGCACTGCCCTATTCTGTATGTTTTCGAGCGTATCAACCAGCTCTTTTCTGTAGGGATCCCAGAAAACACATGCGTACTCCTACATTGAGTGCACACAGGGTGTCAGAACGAAATGTTTTTCGTTCCGTTTTTTTTTCGTTCCCCAGAAAAAAGTTCCGTTCCGTTTCTCTTTCGGAACGAAAATAAAAAAAAACGTTCCGTAACGATTCGTAAGGTATTTTTTTATAAAATAAACAGTAATAGAATACTTATTAAAATTTATATAATAATAATTGATAAATTAATTCATTAGGAACGTCATAATTGGGTGTTTACGTCCCAAAACTACCATATGATTAAGAGGGACTCTGCAAGAAACAAAAGAAAAGTAACAAGAAAAACTTAGTAATTATTTTTCCTCCTATTTGAATCCCGCCTTATCTTTAAGGAAGTGAGCACGATTTCAGAAGCAGCAGATCATCGAGTGTACTCTCCGACAAAACAAACTTCAGTGCAGAAAATTCCCTCTCCCCACTGACTTGTGTGGCTGGCACACCAAGGGCCACTTGTGCTAAAATGTATAGCTCCGGTTGCCGCTCTTTGCGCTCTTCCCAAAATTTCAACATATTTGTGCTTCTTGGAAGGCACGACTCTTTGTCCAGCATTTCTAGCAAAAGTACCATGTCCGATAATCCTTGCTTACTTGTCAAACGCGATTCAGTTCCAGCCTCAGCTTCCTTCGTTTTCAGAAACGCTTCGAGGGCGTCCTCCGGTTCTTCAGGAGTGGGCGCAGCGGTGCTCTCTGAAATGCAGCTGCTACATTGCTTCTGCTGAAGGCCTGTGAAGGCTGTGATTCGCTTCCAGGCTTTGCACAGATGCCTCCTCGCTTGCCATTTTTGATCAGGTGTCAGCAGAAGGCGATAGCGGTGGTCGATGTACAATCCAGCACAAAAGATATTCGTACTGCGGAGATTTTGTTCTCGTTTCTTCATGGACTGAACCAGGGCCTGTGCCAGTGGCGACGGTATCGCTGATGTCTTCATCGAACACGTCAGCCAAGCACCATAGAAATCTCCGATTGTCAGTTGTTCTGTCTGAAGCACCTTCGTGGCTTCTTGTGCTGGCTGAAGGGATTGGATAAGCCCTTCTACTTTTGCCCACATGCTGTCAGTCACACTTGTGGTCTGTTCGCGTGAAAAGAAGTCTTTAGCGAAGCCCTTCAGTTCAACGAACCTGGTCAACATATTCAATGTCGACATCCAGCGTGTTGGGCAATCAATAAGGTTAGGGCACTTCAGCTTGACTTGATCAACACTAACTAAATGGTGCCAAAAATGGCAAATGCAAATAAACGTAGAACAAACTAAACACGTCCGATTTTCTTCCGTAACTAGATCAGATAGTTATATTTATCTAATAAATGACTCCGAAATTCAGACGGTTTCATCCTTTAAATACCTGGGCGTAACATTGACCTCCGACTTAAACTGGGGTCCCCACATAGAAACAATCACTTCGAAGGCGTTTAAAAAGCTTGGATTGCTTAAACGACGCCTTCATATGGCTAATTCTGACACGAAGCTTCAGGCGTATATTACTCTGATTCGCCCTTCTCTCGAATACGCGCCAATAATATGGCATACTCACCAAATTGGACTTAATAACACAATTGAATCAGTGCAAAACAAAGCCGCTCGATTTATTATGTCTTCATACTCGCGATACCAAAGCGTTTCTGCCTTGAAAGAGCAACTACATCTTCCCCCTCTCACCCTGCGCAGGCAATTTTCAAGGCTATCTTTTTCCATGCACTGTACCGTAACCCATCAGCCTTCGCTCGCAAATTTATCTTTTCAGCACTATATACTTCGGCACGCGTAGATCATGCTTACAAATTTAATCCCATTTTTGCCTGCACAAAAAAATATCAGAATTCTTCTCTTGTATTGGCCATAAACGAATGGAATTCTTTACTTGCAAACCTAGCCACACGAACAGACGCTTCTTCTTTTCAAACAACACTTCTCTCCTTTTTAACGACTGAAAGCAATATCTAACTTTAATTTCATTGTGTCTGTTATGTTGTAAACATGTTGGTTCTTCCCTGTACGACATTATATCGCTTGTTATTGTTTGTTTCATAGTTTTGTTTAGCGTTGTACTGTGCGATTTCGGAGTGCAATTCTTGTATTACTGTTTTTCTTGCTGTTCTGTTCACACGATGTTATTTTTATATAATTGTATAATTAGTGTGTTATACCTCAATCCCCCCCTATGTAATGCCCGCCCGGGCCCTTAGGGTACTTAAATAAAAAAATAACAATAACAGGCGTCCTTAGCCCTAGCTTTATCAAGCCCATTGCACTTTGTACGCGCAGTTTCTTCACATGTGCGCGACACTGTGCAACGAGGGTGTTTGAACCGGAGTCCTTAAGAGCATCGCTGACTGCCAGTTGCCGCCTGTGCGCAGCACATCTGACGCCTAACTTAAAGTCGGCTCCATCAAGACCAAGGCACTCGGCGTCTTCTGAATCGTCCAGCAGAAAGCCGCAATATCCAATTTCAGGGTAGCCGCTATCGTCATCCTCGTCTGAACTGGAAGCGTCGGGTTCATCGTCTGTTTCTGAGAAGGCGAGCAGCCTTTAGCAAGTTTGCACCGTTGTCAGTTGTGACACTGTACACCTGGGTGACACTGTGGTCGTAGCGAGACAGAGTGTTTTTCACCTGTGATGTCAAATGCTCTGCAGTGTGCCTATCGTAAAGATCCTTCATGGCCAGAGGTTGAAGAATTAGTTTTCCATTTTCGGCATACTGTGCGTTGCTGCCAAGCAGAATCCTGTCAAGTCGCGACGCGCTGTCGATTTTTAAAGAAAACATCCGATTTTTCAGTGACTGCGAAATTTCTTCTCGCTTGCTTATTGCTTCTTCCTGGACACTGTCCTTTACAGTCTCTGCTGTGGTGGCTCGCTTAGCATTGAGCGCTTTTAGGACCGGATCGATTATTTTCCGAAAGCCTGAGTCATCAATAAGCCAAAATGGCCGACCAATTCTCGTGACTAGTTCAACGCAGCTATTCATTATGATGTCCTCTGTTATTTCAAGCGAAACACACTTCGGTGAAATGGGTTTAAAAATGTTCTGTATATCCACTTGCCTGTGCTTTGCCGCAGGAGAGCCTTCCGCCTCGTCCGACGCAACACGCTTTGTAGAGTGGGCTTTGTCGGCCTGAATGTTTTCGTACACTTCCTTGTGGTGTCACTGCAAATGACGCTCGAGGTTCCCACCATGGTCGCCCGACACAACGTGCTGGCAGTCCTCAATCTGGCATGTCGATGTCTTTGAGACGCTGTCATACTTGAAATACCGTCGAGCACGATTTGTTCTGTCGCGTCCCATCTGAACTAGCTGCAAACGTTGGTACGAGGCACTTGGGAGGTGGCCGAACATCAGCAATGTTCGCTTGGAGTCAGTCGTAAAAACGTAGTGGACGCGCACTTCACGGCTCGCTGAAGGTGCCTTTCTCACGCTTGCTCGAGCGGTTCGCATTACCTGACCCGCCGGATGTATGACGCGTGAGATATCGTGTTCCACGCCTGCGCCGCCGCGCCATCGGGGACCGGAGGGGGTTCACGATTTCTCTTCGCTTAATAAAGGGACTTGAGTTCCAGCAACCTATCTTTGTGTACGCTTTTATCGTCGCTCGTCAGCCGACGAGACAGTAACAACGTCGGTAACGAAACACACTGCAGGAACGGCACGCCTCCTCTTTGCATGTTCCACCCAACAGGAAAAACGAAATAAAAAAAGGCAGGCAGTAGTGATCAATGGAAAAAAAAGTAGTTTGCCTGCTAGTCTATGGTCGAAGCTATCTGGTGGAAAATAAACTTGCTCGCGCATGCGCAGTAACTATTTTGCAAGCTGTCAATGGTGCAGACACCAATCCACCGCACTGTTGACAAGGCAAATGATACTGCCGGAATTCAACATGATGGTGCTAGCGACGCGATGTGGACGTACAAAGGGCGACAACGTTGCCTTGACAGTGCATTTCTTGGGACCGTGCAGACATTTCCAATTAAAACCATTAAAAATATGTACGTTTCACTCGGGAACGAAATAATATATAACGTTTCGGTTACGTTTTCGTTCCGGTCAAAAATATCGTTTTTTTCGTTTTTCGTTTTCGTTCCGTTCCGACACACTGAGCGCACATGAGTGAAATACGGTTGTTCTTTTAAGTTAGGTGGAGGTTCGCTGAAATTTTATCTCGGAAAGCCGAAAACACGTGCAGCCGTAACTTCTTGTTGTGAACGTGCCTATTTCTCTAAGAACTCGTTAAATAAACTCCTCGTTATTTATATTCCCCGGCCGTTCTTAATGCAGTGTAATTTACTGTATACGCATTCAATTAGAATGAAGGTTTTCTTGTAAAGTTGTCGTTACACATTTTTTAAGATTCAACTACTTTTCTGAATCAGCACACGAGGATGTTATTAATTTGAATCATGCTGCAAGTATTTTGAATCACGTTCATTCGCTATAGTCCTGTAAATTACACAGTTATTCGCGAACATTTTAAATGCATAGCATTTTAGTAACTCACAATGTCACGCGGCGTTGGCGTGCCTTATTGTAGTCCGCATGGGCGTCTTGTCGTAGTCCGCATGCGCGCCTTGTCGTAGTCCGCAGCCAGGAAGAAATAAAATAACAGTTTCCGGCGCCCAGTTTCGAACCCATGACGCCGCGGGCGGAACGCAAGGTGCCCGGCGCCCTACCGACCGAGCCACGAAACCGCCATACATTTCGACGCACCGAACGCGCCTTATATCCTTCACTTATTTCTCGTTTGTTTCGAAAGCGCCACAAGTTGTCCCGCGCCTCCAAAAGATGGCGACACGGGTCCCGCAATCAAGAGATACGACTTGCCGGCGCACCCCCTCGGAAATGCTGTGCATTTGATCGTGCCCCTCGCGAGGGGGATGTCTTTTTCTCTCTCTCTCTCACCCCGACAACAATAGTGCCGTCATGAATGCGGCTCTGTTCTGTTAGTTCCTAGAGTGTGGTAAACATGGTAAGGCCCACGAAGTTCGTGCAGCTCAACACATGTGATCCGTATTTAACAAAGATTTGAGGCCACACAAACAAAAGAGGGCCCGCAACACAGCCTTGGGGAATTCCTGAGGTCGCGGGAACATATCCGGATGAACAACCATTGAGAGCGACCGGCTGCTGTCTTAGAGTGATATACTCGGCTATCCATGCAATAACCTATTCATTCAGTTTATTGCCCGCAATGAACTAACAAGAAGGTGATATGAAACACCGTCAAATGCGTTTTTGCCGCACAAGAAAAAAGTAAGCTACTTTAAGCTTATCTATTGCTAGAGCCAAATTGTGTGTTAACTCAACAAGCTGCGTTGAGCAAGAAAAACCCGACGAAATCCGTGTTTGCTAGGATGCTGGCGATTATGTTTAACCGAATGAGTGATATCCCAAGTGTAGCTAATTTTCAATTTCAAACACCGCAACTAAAGTAACATCCAGGCTCAGTCATTCACAAGTTTCTGTTGTTATGGCAAATTCAAAATAACAATTTTTTTTAAATAGGCAGTCATAAAAAACCCATGAAGTAACATAGTGCAGGGCACGAAGTTGAGCCTACCAATGCACGAGCTTAGCCTCTTCTACGTTTATCACAAACAATATAGTGCGGATTGTTTTTCGCAGTATTATTGTGAGAAGAATAGCCGGAAACTCTGCGTGCCCTTTTGCGTGCCCTTGCCTTTCTTTGGTTGGGAGTCCTTGACATGGCGCCGGTTGAGCTCCTGCGTGGTGGCCACTTGCTCGACACCCTTTAAGGCCACTTATTTTGGTGAACCACCGCCATCTCGGGTCGCACATCACTGCGGGGTCGATATCTCCAATGGTCTCCATTTCTTGAGGGGGCGAAGAGCCGCGAGCTGATGCCTCGACGAAGCCGACGGGCGAGGCGTTGTAGCGGCTATGACTGGCGAGGCTTAGCTCACCCGTCGGTGTGGCACAGTCTTCTTGTGGCAATAAATGGCATTTTGATGGCCTAAACGTTTCCCTGGTAATGTCCAGTGAGGCCTTGCAACTTGCCCGTTCACCTAGACCACTCAATACTGTTTGACAAACGTAGTTCGTTCATTTAAAATGTAGAAACACCGAGCGGACGAAAAACGTGTCTGCGCCATTCGACTTCCTAATGGCTCTTTCTTCACCCAGGGAAAAACCGGTCCTACATCGGCGGGTCTTCTTGCAAGCACGTGTATGCATGAATTCTCGGCGCCCAGACGCGCGCCGTTGTACGCATAATGATGTATAACCTGACACCTTACGAAGGCCGGTCTCCTCGTGAACACCGGTTGCCGAAAATTCTTCGGCCGTTCGCTTGCCGTAATTCGGCCGAGGACGCTAACCAAATGAAAAACGTACATTCTGAGGCCGTAAGTCGGCCGGTCTCCTTTATAACACCGGCTTCCCGAAGAAAACGAATATTCTGCCGCCGGACGCGCGGTTCACCGTTGAAAGAGCGGATGCGCGGCAGCCGCGCTACGGCCGGTCTCCTTTCGAACACCAACTGCCACAAGAATACGGATATCCTGTGGCCGGTCGCTTGCCGTGCTTCGGCTGAACACCGCTTCCCGAAGGAAAAACGGATGCCCTAAAGCCGTACTCCGGCCGATTTCTTTCTCAACATCGGCAGCCGAAAGGCAACTGAATATCTGGCAGCCGGGCAGCTGCCGTTGTGCGTCTGAACATGGGCGACCGGAGAAATACCGAAGAGCTGGTTGCCGAATGTTGGCTGCTCGTCGCATGATCAGCGGCTGCCAGAACCTGGATGCTGGCCGGACATGCCAGAAAGCGGCCATAGACGGGCCCTTCTTCGGACACACTTTCTGTGCTGCCTGGGACACCTTTCGATTTGATCTCGAAGGCTCAACAATTTGGCCATCTGGGTGACATTGATCTCCTTCACTTTCTCTGGTATTTATATTTACTAGAACTGTATCGGACGGTTGAGGGTGGTACAGGGCCACTGTGACTACCCGGAGAGGTTTGGTCCTTCTTTTCCCCGCACGGGGCATGACGCGAATGTCTACAGCCTGTCATGATCAGGTAAGTGGTGGAAGCCCTCTAATACTACCTTCTTATCAAGGCTGCCAGACCCTCGCTAGGCTTACGCAGGATGGAATGGTTAGGCAATGATGGGCTCGTTGAGAAATGAGAAAACAGAGAAAGATAGGTCGGCAGTTTAAAACTCCAAAGGAGGCATAGGGGGTCTGGTTACGCTCTTATGTTACTACAGTTGTTGATGTTACCTTTTTAAATAAACATAAGAAAGCAATGAAGGAAGGAAGGAAGAAAGAAGGAAAGAAGGAAAGAAAGAAAAAAAAGGAAGAAAGAAAGAAAGAAAAACACGCGCCCAGTGTGGGGCCGAACCCACGCCTTTCGATTTTCATCCCGAATACCTTACAAATTAGGCTATCTACGCCACTGTTTTCTCCTTCACTTTCTCTGGTATTTTTTTTAACTACAACTGTATCTGACGCTTGAGGGCGGTGGCTAGCGCCTCCCTGACTATGCGGGGAGAAGGGGACCATCATTTCACACCCCGGGGCATTACGCAAACATCTGCAGGCTGTCATGAGGTTGTAACTGGCGGAAAGTCCACTTATGCTACCTTTTTATCAAAGCTGCCAGATCCGAGACCCTCGCAATGCTTTCGCTGGATGATATAGTTAGGAAATGAGGGGCTCTTGAGAAAATACAGAAAGATAGGTCGGCAGTTTAAAACGCCAAAGTAGGCATTGGGGTGTTGTTTGGCTCTTATGTCACTACGGTTAGTGATGTTAACGTTTTTAAATAAATGTAAGAAAGAAAGAAAGAACAAAGCAAAAAACACGCGCCAGTATGGCGACAGAACCCAATCCTTTCGATTGGATCTCGAATGCCTCACCAATTCGGCTATCTAGGCGACTGTTTTCACCAACACTTTCGCTGGTATTGATAATCACTAGAACTTTATCTGGCACGTAGGGTTGTAGCCAGCGCCACTGTGACTACGCAGGGACAAGGGGTCCTTCATTTCACACCCCCCCCCCACCCCTGCATGAGGCGAACCTCTACAGGCTGTCATGAGCATGTAACTGGCAGGAACCCCTCTCATGCTAGCTTATATTAACGGCCGCCAGATCCTAGACCCTCGCTAGACTTTTGCAGGATAGAATAGTTAGAAAATGAGGGGCTCGTTGAGAAAATACAGAAAGATAGTTCGGCAGTTTAAAACACCAAAGGAGGCATACGGGTGTTGTTTGGCCCCTACGTTACTGCGGTTAGTGATGTTAACCTTTTTAAATAAACATAAGATAAAAGAAAAAAAAACACGGCCAGAGTGACGGCCGAACCCACGCCTTTCTATTTGATCTCGAATGCCTTACGAATTTGGCAATCTAGGGGACTGTTTTCTCCTTCAATTTCTCTTATTTTTATATATAGTATAACTGTATGTGGCACTTGAGCGAGGTAGGCAGTGCCACTGTGACTATGCCGGGATTTGGGGACCTTCATTTCACCCCCGGGGGCGTGACTCGAAAGTTCAGCCTTTCGTGAGCAGGTACTTGTGGGAAGTCCGCTTAAGCTACCTTACCATCAAGGCTGCCAGATCCGATACCCTCGCTAGGTGTTCGCAGGATAGCATAATAGGAAAATGAACGGCTCGTTTAGAAAATACAGAAAAGTAGGTCGGCATTCTACAACGCCAAACGAGGCATAGGAAAGTTGTTAGGCTCTTTTGTTACTACAAGCATCAATGTTAACATTGATTTTAAATACACTTAAGAAAGAAAGGCAAAGAGGCGCCTAGAGTGGGGACCGAACCCAAGCCTTTCTTTTTGATCTCCAATGCCTTACCATCTCGGCTATCTGGGCGACTGTGTTCTCCTTCACTTTCTCTGGTATTTACGTTTACTAGAACTGTGTCTGACGCGTGAGGGTGGTAGCCATTGCCACTCTGACTATGCGGGCAGAAGCAAACCTTCATTCCATCCCCCGGGTCGTCACGAGAAACTCTACAGGCTGTAATGAGCAGGTAACACTTGGGAAGCCCTCATACGCTAAATTGGAATCAACGCTGCCAGATCTGATACCCTCGCTAGGATTTCAAAGAAGAAAATAGTCAGGGATTCAGGGGCTCGTTCAGGAAATACAGAGATAGGTCGGCCCTCTACAACGCCAGATGAGGCATAGGGGTGTTGTTAGGCTCTTATGTTACTACGGTTAGTGATGTCAACATTTTTAAAAACACATAAGAAAGAAAAAAAAGAAATAAAGAAAAAAGAAAGAAAGAAAGATAAAACACGCGCACGGATTTGCGACCGAACCCACGCCTTTCGATTTGATCTCGAATGCCTGGCCGATTTGGCTATTTGGGCGACTGTTTTCTCCTTCACTTTCTCTGGTATTTTTTTTACTACAACTGTATCTGACGCTTGAGGGCGGTGGCTAGCGCCTCCCTGACTATGCGGGGAGAAGGGGACCATCATTTCACACCCCGGGGCATTACGCAAACCTCTGCAGGCTGTCATGAGGTTGTAACTGGCGGAAAGTCCACTTATGCTACCTTCTTATCAAAGCTGCCAGATCCGAGACGCTCGCTATGCTTTCGCTGGATAATATAGTTAGGAAATGAGGGGCTCTTGAGAAAATACAGAAAGATAGGTCGGCAGTTTAAAACGCCAAAGTAGGCATTGGGGTGTTGTTTGGCTCTTATGTCACTACGGTTAGAGATGGTAACGTTTTAAATAAATGTAAGGAAGAAAGAAAGAACAAAGCAAAAAACACGCGCCAGTATGGCGACAGAACCCAATCCTTTCGATTGGATCTCGAATGCCTTACCAATTCGGCTATCTAGGCGACTGTTTTCACCAACACTTTCGCTGGTATTGATAATCACTAGAACTTTATCTGGCACGTAGGGTTGTAGCCAGCGCCACTGTGACTACGCAGGGAGAAGGGGTCCTTCATTTCACGCCCCCCCCCCCCACCGCCGCATGAGGCGAACCTCTACAGGCTGTCATAAGCATGTAACTGGCAGGAACCCCTCTCATGCTAGCTTATATTAACGGCCGCCAGATCCAAGACCCTCGCTAGACTTTTGCAGGATAGAATAGTTAGAAAATGAGGGGCTCGTTTAGAAAATACAGAAAGATAGTTCGGCAGTTTAAAACACCAAAGGAGGCATACGGGTGTTGTTTGGCCCCTACGTTACTGCGGTTAGTGATGTTAACCTTTTTAAAGAAACATAAGATAAAAGAAAAAAAAACACGGCCAGAGTGACGGCCGAACCCACGCCTTTCTATTTGATCTCGAATGCCTTACGAATTTGGCAATCTAGGGGACTGTTTTCTCCTTCAATTTCTCTGGTTTTTATATACAGTATAACTGTATGTGGCACTTGAGGGAGGTAGGCAGTGCCACTGTGACTATGCCGGGATTTGGGGACCTTCATTTCACCCCCAGGGGCGTGACTCGAAAGTTCAGCCTTTCGTGAGCAGGTACTTGTGGGAAGTCCGCTTAAGCTACCTTACCATCAAGGCTGCCAGATCCGATACCCTCGCTAGGTGTTCGCAGGATAGCATAATAGGAAAATGAGCGGCTCGTTTAGAAAATACAGAAAAGTAGGTCGGCATTCTACAACGCCAAACGAGGCATAGGAAAGTTGTTAGGCTCTTTTGTTACTACAGGCATCGATGTTAACATTGATTTTAAATACACTTAAGAAAGAAAGGCAAAGAGGCGCCTATAGTGGGGACCGAACCCAAGCCTTTCTTTTTGATCTGCAATGCCTTACCATCTCGGCTATCTGGGCGACTGTGTTCTCCTTCACTTTCTCTGGTATTTACGTTTACTAGAACTGTGTCTGACGCGTGAGGGTGGTAGCCATTGCCACTCTGACTATGCGGGCAGAAGCAAACCTTCATTCCATCCCCCGGGTCGTCACGAGAAACTCTACAGGCTGTAATGAGCAGGTAACACTTGGGAAGCCCTCATACGCTAAATTGGAATCAACGCTGCCAGATCTGATACCCTCGCTAGGATTTCAAAGAATAAAATAGTTAGGGATTCAGGGGCTCGTTCAGGAAATACAGAGATAGGTCGGCCCTCTACAACGCCAGATAAGGCATAGGGGTGTTGTTAGGCTCTTATGTTACTACGGTTAGTGATGTCAACATTTTTAAAAACACATAAGAAAGAAAAAAAAGAAATAAAGAAAAAAAGAAAGAAAGAAAGATAAAACACGCGCCCGGATTGGCGACCGAACCCACGCCTTTCGATTTGATCTCGAATGCCTGGCCGATTTGGCTATTTGGGCGACTGTTTTTTGCTTCACTTTCTTTGGTATTTGTATTTCCTAGAAGTGTATCTGATGTTTGAGGGTGGTAGCCAGCGCCGCTGTGACTACGAGGGGAGAAGGGGACCTTCTTTTCCCCGCATGGGGCACGACGCGAACGTCTACAGCCTGTCATGAGCAGATAAGTGGCGGAAGGCCTAGTATGCTACCTTGGCATCAAGTCTGGCAGATCCGAGACCGTCGCTAGGCTATCGCCCAAATTTATAGTTAGGAAATGAGCGGCTCGTTCAGAAAAAATAGAAATATAGGTCGGCAGTTTAAAACGCCAAAAAAGGCATAGGGGTGTTGTTAGGCTCTTATGTTACTGCGGTTAGTGATGTTAATATTTATAAATAATCATAAGAAAGAAAGAACCAAAGAAAGAAAAACACGCGAGCAGAGTGGGGGCTGAACCCAGGCCTTTCGGTTTCATCTCGAATGCCTTACCAATTCGGCTATCAAGGTGACTGTGTTCTTCACTTTCTGTGGTGTTTATATTTACTAGAACTGTGTCTAACGGTTAAGGCTGGTAGCCAGGGCCACTCTGACTATGCGGGGAAAGGGGGACCTTCATTTCACCGCCCGGGGCTTACGGCCTGCCATGAACCGGTAACTGGAGGGAATCCGTCTTAAGCTACCTTTGCATCAAGGCGCCCCGAACCCAGACCCTCCCTAGGCTTTCGCAGGATAATATAGTTAGGAAATGATGGGCTCACTAGGAAACACAAAAAGATACGTCGGCTGTCCACAATGCCAAAGAAAGCATAGGGGTGTTGTTAGCCTCTTTTGTTACTACGATTAGTGAGGTTGTTGACCTTTTTAGTACTCATAAAAAAGAAAGAAAAAAAAACAAGCGGCCGGAGTCGGGAATAAACCCACGCCTTTCAATTTGATCTTGAATGCCTTACCCATTCGGCTATCTCTGGTATATATATATACTAGAACTGTATCTGACGCTTGAGGGTACTAGTAAGCGCCACTGTGACTACGCGGGGAGAAGGGGACCTCTTTTCCCCGCCCAGAGCATGACGCAAACGTCTACAGCCTGTCATGAACAGGTATCTGGCGGAAGCCCTCTTATGCTACCTTGGCATCAATGCTGGCAGATCGAAAACCCTCGCCAGGATTTCGCCGGATACTATAATTAGGAAATAATGGGCTCGTTGAGGAAATACAGAAGGATAGGTCGGCTGTAAATAACGCCAAAGGAGGCATATGGGGTGTTGTTAGGCTCTTTTGTTACTACGGTTAGTCATGTTAAAATATTTAAATACACATAAGACAGAAAGAAAAAAGAAAGAAAGAAAGAAAGAAAGAACGAATGAAAAAACAAAGGAAAGAACGAAAGAAAGAAAGAAAAATAGAAAGGAAGAAAGAAGAAGACAAGAAAAAAAACAAACAAAAACGCGCCCAGAGTGTGGACCAAAGCCATGAATTTCCATTGGATCTCAAATTTCTTACCAATTCGGCTATGTGGCCAGCTGTGTTCTCCTTCAATTTCTCTAGAATTTATAATTACTGGAACTATATCGGAGGCTTGAGGGCGTTAGCCAACTCCACTCTGATTACGCGCGGAGAAGGAGACCTTCTTTTCACCCCCGAGGGCGTGGTGATACGAACATCTACTGGATGTCATGAACAGGTAACTGTCGGGAAGCCCTCTTATGTTACCTTGGCATCAAGGCTTCCAAATCCGAGACCCTTGCCAGGCTTTGGAAGGATAATATAGTTGGGACTCAGGGGCTCATTGAGGAAATACAGAAAGATAGGTCTGCAGTCCACAACGCCAAAGGAGGCTAGAGGTGTTGTTTGGCTCTTTTGTACCTATGGTTAGTAATGCTAAAATTTTTAAATACGCAAAAAAAACAAAGAAAAAAAAGAAAGGAAGGAAGCAAGGAAGAAAGAAAGAAAGAAACAAAAAAAGAAAGAAAGAAAGAAAGAAAGAAAGGAAGAAAGAAACACATCTTCCCGCGATGGAACCCTGGTGTGATGCGACGCACCGAGGGTTCAATTGGTGTTTCACTGAAGGGACCGTCGCTTCCACCACGTCTTCATCGGAAGAATCAAGTCAAGCACGCAGTCGTCATGCAGAGTGACGCGAAGTCGAACGAGAGCGAGCGGTGACTGTACCGCCGCAGCGTGCTACCCGCTTTATATTCACAGCGCCTGAAGGAGAGGAGCAGCGGAGGAGAGTTACGCATGCGCTCACTTGCGTGACGGGATAAGAGCGAAGCGAACGAAGCGCTCGCACGCAGCTGCTGTTTATGATAATATGAGGGAGTGAGAGTGTTGCGCACAGCTGTCGGAGGGAAGAGCGGAGGAGAGTCGCGCATGTGCAGCTGGCGTGGGGACGCCGCCGATGCAGACGCAGGACCGACATGCCTCAGAGAAAGAAATGCGTCGCATCTAAAAAGAAAGAAAGAAAGAAAGAAAGAAAGAAAGAAAGAAAGAAAGAAAGAAAGAAAGAAAGAAATACAGGTGCCCTGAGTGCGGACTGAACCTACGCTTTCCGATTTGATCTCCAATGGCTCACCAAATCGGCTATCTGGGGAACTCTGTTCTCCGTCACTTTCTCTGGTATTTATATTTATTATAACTGCGTCTGATGCTTGAGTGTGGTAGCGGGCGCGAATCTTACTATGCGGGGAGAAGAAGACCTTTTTTCACCCCCCAAGGTATGGTGACGCGAACGTCTACGGGCTGTCATGAACACGTAACTCGCGAGGAGCCCTCTTATGCTACCTTGGCATCAAGGCTGCCAGATTGGACACCCTCGCTAGGCTTTCTTGAGCAGGTAACTGGAGGGATGCCTTCTTATGCTACCTTGGCATCAATGCTGCCAGATCCGAGACCCTCGCTAGGCTTTCAAAGTATAATATAGTAAGGAAATGTGGGGCTCGTTGTGAAAATATAAAAAGATAGGTCGGCAGTCTACAACGCCAAAGAAGGCATATGGGTTTTGTTAGGCTCTTTTTTCACAATAGTTAGTGATGTTACCATTTTTAAATATACAAGAGAAAGAAAGAAAAAAAGAAAGAAAGAAAGAAAGAAAGAAAGAAAGAAAGAAAGAAAGAAAGAAAGAAAGAAAGAAAGAAAGAAGGAAAGAAAGAAAGAAAGAAAGAAAGGAAAACACGCTCACAGAGCGGGGACCAAACCCCCGCCTTTAGATTTGATGTCGAATTTCTTACCAATTCGGCGATCTGGGTGACTGTGTTCCCTTTCACTTTCTCTGGTATTTAAATTTACTAGAATTGTATCTTCTACTTCAGGGTGGTAGCCAGCGCCGCTCTGACTTCTCGAGAAGGTGACCTTCTATTCACACCCCAGGGCGTGGTGATGCGAACTTCTACAGCCTGTCATGAGCAGGTAACTCGCGGGAAGCCCGCTTCTGCTACCTTGGTATCACGGCTGCCAGATTCGAGACCCTCGCTAGGCTTTCGCAGGATAATATAGTTAGGAAATTGTGGGCTGGTTGAGGAAATATAGAACGTTAGGCCGGTAGTCGAAAACGCCAAAGGAGGCATAGTGGTTGTTGTTAGGCTCTTATGTTAGTAGGGTTTGTGAGGTTAACTTTTTTAATACACCTAAGAAAAAGAAAGAAAGAAACAAAGAAAGAAAGTAAGTAAGAAAGAAAGAAAGAAAAAAAAAACACGCACCAAGAGTGGCTACCGAACCCACGCCTTTCGATTTGATCTCAAATACCTTACCGATCTCTATGGTAAGGTATGAGAATCTACCATGAGAATCTCTACCGCAGCTGACAGAATAGAACTAGCCGTGATCTCGAAGTTAATCAATAAGGCAAGACAGCTGACATACGGAAGTATAATATGGAGACGATCGAATACGCTGTAAAGAACGGAGGTAGCCTCAAAGCAGTGAAGAGACGTCTTGGCGTAAGGAAAAATCAGATGTATGCACTTAAGGATAAGCAAGGCAATGTCATCACAAAAAGGGATAAAATATTCACATTGGCCGAGGAGTTCTATAGGGATCTGTACAGTAGCCAGGACATACAGGATAATGCCGAACGAGACAGTAGCTCAGAGGAGATGGACATCCCACCAGTAATGACCGAAGAACTAAGGAAGGCTTTTAAAGAAACGAAAGGGGGCAAAGCACCTGGTGAGGATCAGATAACAGCAGACCTGTTGAAGGATGGCGGAGAAATTCTACTTGAAAAACTGGCAAACCTGTATACGCAATGCCTAATGAACGCAATGGTACCAGAATATTGGAAGAACGCGAACATCATCCTAATCCATAAGAAAGGGGACATGAAGGACTGTAAAAATTACAGGCCGGTCAGCTTACTGTCAGTCGTCTACAAGGTATTTACCAAGGTAATCGCTAACCGAATCTCTGCAACCATTTCAGTCAATCTAAAGAACAAGCAGGGTTCCGTAAAGGTTATTCAACAATGGACCATATTCACACGATCAATCAGGTGATAGAAAAGTGCGCTAAGTATACTGAACCCCTATATGTAGCCTTCATAGATTATGAGAAAGCACTTGACGCGGTCGAAACCCTAGCGGTCCTTCAGGCATTACGGAACCAGGGGGTAGATGAGAATTATGTAAGAATACTAGAGGATATCTAAAATGGGTCTACAGCTACCCTCATCCTCTATAGGAAGAGCAGTAAATAGCTATAAGGAAGGGTGTCAGACAAGGCGACACAATCTCTCCAATGTTATTCTTAGCATCCTTACAAGAAGTATTCAGAACGTTGGATTGGGAACAGGTGGGAGTAAGGGTTAATAGAGAATACCTCAGTAACCTTAGATTTGCTGATGACGTTGCCTTGCTAAGTAACTCGGGGGACGAATTGCAAAGCATGCTTTCCGCACTGGGCGAACAAAGTAGAACCATGGGCCTGAAAATATTATGCAGAAACCTAAAGTAATGATCAAAAACCTCGGGACAGCACAGCAGTTTGAAATAGGTGGCGAGGCAGTGGAAGTGGTAAACGAATATATCTACTTAGGCCAACTTGTGACCCCAGATCCCAACCATGAGGCAGAGATAATTAGAAGGATCAGAATGGGGTGGGCTGCATATGGCAGACATTCTCAGATAATGAATAGCAGCCTACCATTGTCGCTGAAGAAGAAAGTGTATGACAGCTGCATCTTACCGGTACTCACCTACGAGGCAGAAACTTGGAGGCTCACTAAGAAGGTTCAACTTAAATTGAGAACGACTCAGCGGGCAATGGAGCGGAAAATGATAGGTGTAACCTTAAGGGACAAGAGAGCGGGGTGGGTCAGGGAGCAAACTGGTGTTGAAGACATATTAGTAGAAATTAGGAAGAAGAAATGGACGTGGGCAGGGCATGTAATGCGAAGGCAAGATAACCGTTGGTCATTAAGGGTAACAGAGTGGATCCCTAGAGAATTCAAGCGCTGCCGGGGGCGGCAGAAAGTTAGATGGGCCGATGAGATAAAGAAGTTTGCGGGGATAAATTGGCCACAGGTGGCCCAGGACGGAGGTAATTGGTGAATAATGGGAGAGGCCTTTGCCCTGTAGTGGGCGTAGACAGGCTAGTGATGATGATGATGACCTTACCAATTCGGCTACCTGGGCTACTGTATTTTCTTTCACTTTCTCTGCTGATTATATTGTCACGGGATTGGTAAGCACCGTTGAAAGGAATTTGGACACCGAGGGATTGGCCCCACCACGGACAGCTGCTGTGGTAGACGGTTGACCGACGAGGAGGAAGAGGACAAAAAATCTGGCTCACTGGCTGCACCCTCTTGAGACTGTATGCTGCTGGGTTCCCCACTGTGTGGCATATTATTTACCCATGCATTATACACTTTTCCTCCTAACATCTTTTGGTGGAGGAGCCAGGTAACGTTCCATCTACAGGGATCTCCGAAGCAGGCGAAGCATCGGCTCAACCATTATGACTGGCAACAGTTCGGGTACCGGGGGGCACCACCGCAGCCCCGTTCGTAGTCATGGTGCAGCCCCGCGAGGCTGGAAAATTCTCCGGTACTGATCGCACCGATGTTGAAGACTGGATCAAACTTGTCGAACGAGTAAGTACCCTGAACCGCTGGGACCCAACTATAATGCTCGCAAATGTTCCTTTTCATACTGAAGGCAGCATCACTCACATGGTATAAAACGAACGAAGCAGACCTTTCTAGTTGGGATGCCGTAAATGCAGGGCATTGTGAGGTATTTGGAAAGAAAGAGTGCCGCCTGCTTGCTGCTAAAAAAGAACTCGCGACTCGCGCTCAGACGTCGACCGAGCCGTACGTGGCATACATACAGGATGTTCTGTCCCTGTGCCAGCGCGCAGACGACCGAATGAATGAAGAAGGAAAATTCGACGCGTATTGAAAGGATCGCTGATGATGCATTCAATCTGCTGGTTTGCAAGGAGTGCAACACGGTCAAATCTATAATCAAGGAATGCCGCCCCTTTGAAGGAGCCGAAAGCCGTCGTATCACAACCCAGTTCGCACGGCTTCCCAATACCACGGCTACTTCAACCTGGCGAAGCAGCATGTTTCCTTCGCCTCCATGGTGTATCCCCATTATTCATGGTGTATCCCCATTATTGTTGTTCCGTTGTTGCATCGCTTTGTTCGTGTTTTCTTGTCTTGTGAGTGCGGACACTCACAATTAAATGTACTGGAAAAGAATGTAACGATGCAAGCGCCATCTCTGCCTTGAAAGAAGAAATGTAAGAAGGCAGGCGCCATCTGCAGTGTAAAACGGAAAGTGTATAATAAACCAGTGTCGCGTTGTCCCGACGGGGGGTGCTAGGGCAGGCTCCGCGTTTCCGGGAAGTTCGGGGTCTCCCTTGTTAGAAAGGGTATAAAAGGAGAGGAAAAAGCGCAGCGGGGGACGGCACTCGGGAACGGTCAAGCGCTGTGTTGCACTCCGACCTCGCTTGTCCCCCGCCGATGCGTCAACGTATGTGGCAGCTCCACAGCCCTCGTTCACGCAAAGGCCTCGCGGGGCGGTTAGTCGCGTCCAGAGCCAACTTAGACGTTTGAGGCGGCTTTGCTGCCCTCGCCTGTCCTACCCCCCTGTCGGACTTCAGCATCCTGTGGAACCAACAAATGTCGTCACCTCCTTGAGCAATGCTATCCCGGGTGCCCCGTTAAAACGCACGCGCGATGCATTATAAGCGACGCCTTGCTTCCACTGGGGCAGATGATGCAGAATAAAGCAAAGACTCGTTCACGATTTTTTTTTTCTTTTTCTTCCTTTTCTTTCCCTTTATTTCATTCTGGCAAAGAGAAAAAAGTTGTTGAGGGCGCTACTTACGATGCCAGGTGGGAAGTGCCGTCACGTGGTATTTTTCATATTTCGCGGGGTTTCTTTATCAGTCAGAATAAATGGGTACCAATTAGTTTGTCACTGAAAATACCGCAGTTAGATTCCTGTCGTTCGTACCCACGAGTGCCTCAATGACACCTTTATGATTAGGACAGTATTGTCGAGTTAGATAATTATTTAAAATTATATATCTAAATCTGATTAACGAACAAAATTACTGCCCACTAGTACACTGCACTAGAAACATTAGGCACTAGCTTTTCTTCGAGTAAGGCAATTGCTCTTTGTTTAAATCTTGGTGCATGATAGCTGGGACACCCTGTATACAGGATGTTCTGTCCCTGTGCCAGCGCGCAGCCACCGAATGAATGAAGAAGGAAAGTTCGACGCGTATTGAAAGGATCGCTGATGATGCAATCAATCTGCTGGTTTGCAAGGAGTGCAACACGGTCAACTCTAAATTCAAGGAATGCCGCCGCTTTGAACAAGCCAAAATCCGCCGTAGCACGACCCAGTTCGCACGGCTTCCCACTACCACGGCTACTTCAACCTGCGAAGCAGAATTTTTCCATCGCCTCCACTGCCGGTCACGTGCAGCATGGATACTGGGCCTTTTGAAAATGTGGTGACCAGGATTGTACTTCACGAACTTGAAGCCATGGCTCCAGTGACCGTAACACCACGCATGACGGAGAGCAACATTCCAGCCATTTCCCTCATTCAAGCGTTTGTTCGGGTGGAATTTGGAAACATGGGCATCCATGCAGTCTGTTCGGTGAGCCACCAGCCTCTGCGACAAGCATATCCCCGAGCCGTTTTCCGCAGCGACTATGTTTCTTTCCGGTATCGGAATCCAGCTGAGTGGAGAACACCAGACGACCGGCCCATTTATTCAACTGCAGGCATGCGGGACATGTTGCTCGCTACTGTCAGCGCCGCTGGTTCCAGTTTTCTTGTTATAATTTTTCCCCCGACCGTTTCGACGGTACGCCCCGCCGCTTTATATCTGGAAACCAACAGCAACCAGTATGAGTCCGCCCCCATTCGACGTCCCGATTGGCGCGCTCGCCCTCACTGAACCGACGTCGGTCTCGCTTGCCGCAGTCTCGGAGATCATCACCTCTGACCACCTAAAACCGCTACTCGCCGGAAAACTAATGAATGCAGCTCCCGGAGGTAAAGCTGCATTCTCGACTTGGCCCACAAATTCTCTTCTGATCCTACCACAGACAATTTACTAGAAATTGAAGTTGACGGCATTCCTGTTCATGCACTCATAGACACTAGGCGACAATATCGGTGATAAGCCGAAATCTTCGCTCTCGCCTTCATAAGGTCCTGCCGCCTGCGCTATGTCATGTCCGACTAGCTGATGGTGGAACCCCCATAATAGCTGGAATGTGTACTGCTCGTGTTGCGATTGCTGGCCGTACTGTACCTGTTTTGTTCGCCGTATTAAAAAACTGCTCACATCACGTGATCATGGGTCGTGATTTCTTAGGCGACCATTCAGCGCTCATAAACTGTGCCACAGGATTTGGATCATTCCATGCCAACGTCCCAGCCGTAAAATCGACCATCTCTAATTTGCTCAGTAAGAATTGTGGGCCATCCTCGCATGGCCAACAATGCTCCCTGAAAGTTGAAAGTTTCTTTGTTCTAAAAAATTTTGTTCTGTTTCTAGCGGCCCTTTTATCTCCAGGGCTTCGAGCAAACTTACGTCTGTGAAACAATTCATGAAAAAGTAAATTTTCTTACAATGGCCACCATTTTTTGTGAACATCATGTCGAGGCCCTGGGCTCCTGTATGCCGAATGTTTAAAATATTTTTCCTTTTCTTTGCTGTGATTACACTATTAAAAATACACGATGTCGAGCATTTTCAAAATTTTTTAGCAAACCCAAGCACACTCTGTCAAGCAACGAAGCATGTGAACCCGTATCTCAGCATTGTGGAAAATTGATAAAAACTGTATCTACACTGAAAAAAGAATAAATGGGCGAGAAAACGTTTGTCAAAATTAGAAAAATCTCCTTTATGGCCCATATTCACCTTAAAATTGCGCATTGTTGTGCTCGTAGTAAAAATATCAAATGCGAGCCATTCACTTGTACAAATGATGGCAGTTTATTTCAAAATTTAATCAGAACGGTTTTTGTTTTAGCAGAGAAAAAAATTTTCAATTTTTGCAGCGACAATCCCTCACCCCGTTGTGCCGCAGAGCGTCTTCTCTGCACGGCATGCACCTTCCTGCATAAAAGAGCCGCGAGCCAGCGGGTTTGCGCTACCAGAATACCTTTCACCCCAATGGCAGTTCATAGTGTCAGTACAGAAAAAAGGAATAATTCGCGTGTTAGTGGGAAAAGTACAACATGGAGCTAGCGGTGGTACGCCCATTCCATGAACGCAATTACTTCATCACTGAGAGAAAATACCTTGCTCTAGTTTGGGCCATGGCAAAGTTTCGTGCCTTCTTGTATGGCCGCAACTTCTGTGTAAAAACTGACCACCACACTCTGTGCTGGTTGTCTTCACTCAAAGACCCTCGCTCAAAGCCTGGGTCTGTGGGCTTTGCGCCTGCAGTTCTATTCTGTCATATTCATGTCTGGCATCATGCATCAGGATCTGACTGCTTATCGCGGTGCCCACTAGATCCACCTTACCCAGCTCCTGCTGCTGCACCCGCCATAATGTCTCTTTCGACCCTCGCCAACATCGGCGACGAACAACGATGCGATCCTCATCTGCGCTCAATTTTCGAGAGCCTTATTGCTACACCTTCGATGCCTTCAGTTCGCATGTTCGAACTGAAAGATTGATTCTGTATCGTAAGAACATTCGTCCTGACGGCCGTTAATTATTACTTGCCATTCCTGAGCACCTTCGTCTGGACGTTCTCCAACAGCTTCCTGACCTTCCAACTGCTGGTCACCTCGGTGTTTTCCGCAGCTACGATCGCAATAGACGCCGCTTCTTCTGCCCCCTGCCTTAACCGATCTGTCCGACAGTATGTGCGCTCCTGTGGCCTCTGCCGACGCCGGAAAACTCCCAATGCGCCTCCAGCTGGGCTTCTTCAACCATTGGACATATCAAGCGAACCATTCTTCCGCGTTGGGTTAGACTCGTTCGGTCCATTTTCCGAGTCCACACCCAGCAATAAATGGATAGACGTCGCCACCGGCTATGCCACGCTTTATGCAATAACACAGGCCCTTCCTGCGAGCTGTGCTACTGACGTTGCCGATTTTCTGTTTCGTGATATTATCCTTATTCAGGGGCACATCGACAGCTCCTTACAGATCGTGGCCGCTCCTTTTTATCGCAAGTTATTGCCGACCTCCTTCGCTTCTGTTCCACAAATCACAAGATCACCACTGCCTAGCATCCTCAAACTAATAGCCTGGACTAAAGACTTAACTGAACAATTACCGACATGCTGCCCATGTACGTCTCCGCAGACCACCACGACTGGGAAGTGGTTTGCCCTACATTACGTTTGCTTACAATTCGGCGTGTCCCGACACTGCTGGCTACTCCCCCTTCTATCGGCACTTCGGCCGCGAACCAGCATTGCCACTGGACACAGCCTTGTCGTCTACTGTGCACACGTTCGACTATGCCCGCACCACCATAGCTCACGCTCATCACGCGCGCCAATTTGCTCGTATCCGCCTCTGCTCATCTTAACAGCCCCAGAAGACACATTATGACAGCCGGCACCAAGATTGCCACTTTGCACCGGGGTCACTAGTACTTCTCTGGTCGCCCTCACGGCGTGTGGGACTTTGTTAAAAGCTTTTGTCCCGGTATTGTGGGCATTATTGTATACTCCGTGAAGTTACCCCCGTAACATACGAAATCGCCCCACTTAAACCTGACACGTCGCGCGACATCCTAACAGACGTCGTGCATGCCTCCCGTCTCAAGCCCTATCGCCAAACTTCTGCAACAGGCTCATGAGCACCGAGAGGGTGCTTCTACCGGTTGGGGGGTTATGTCACGGGACGGTGTGCACCGTTGAAAAGAATATGGACAGTGAGGGATTGTCCCCAGCCAGGAAAGCTGGTGTGCGGGATGGTTGACCGACGAGGAGGAAGAGAACGAAACATCTCGCTCTCTGACTGCACGCACTTGAGAGTGTGTGCTGCTGTGTTCCCCACTATGTGGCATTTTCAGTTACCCCTCCAATATATACCATCTTCCCCGTAACAACACTTACTAGAACTGTATCTGACGCTTGAGGGTGGTAGCCATCGCCACAATGACTAAGCGGGGAGAAGAGACCTTCAATTCACCCCCGGGCCGTGACGCGAACGTCTACAGCCTGTCATGAGCACGTAACTTTCGGGAAGCCCTCTTATGCTACCTTGGCCTCAAGGCTGCCAGATCCGAGACCCTCGCTAGGAGTTCGCAGGATAATATAGTTGGGAAATGAGGGGCTCGTTGAGAAAATACAGAAATATAGGTCGGCAGTCTACAGCGCGAAATAAGACATAGGGGTGTTGTTAGACTTCTTATTGCTATGATTATTAATGTTGACATTTTTAAATACACCTTAGAAAGAAAGAAAAACACCCGCCCAGAGTGGAGACCAAAACCACGAATTTCGATTTGATCTTGAATGTCTTACCGATTCGGCTATCTGGGCGACTGTGTTCCCCTTTACTTTATCGGCTATTTATATTTACTAGAACTGCATCAGAGCGTTGCTGGTGGTAGCCTGCGCCACTTTAACTGCGCGAGAAGAAGCGGACCTTCTTTTCACCTCCCCGGGCGAGACGCGAACATCTACAGCCTCTCATGAGCAGGTAACGAGCGGTAGGCCCTCTTATGCTACCTCGGCGTCCAGGCGGCTAGATCCGAGAACCTCGCTCTGCCTTCGCAGAATAATAGAGTTTGAAAATGAGGGGCTCGTTGAGGAAATATAGACAGATAGGTTGGTAGTCTACAACAACAAAGGAGGCATAGGGGTGTTGTTAGTCTTTTTTGTTACTACGGTTAGTAATGTTAACATATTTTAAATACACACAAGAAAGGAAGAAAAACACGCACCAGAGTGGGGACCGAACCCATGCTTTTGTATTTCATATCGAATGCCTCACCAATTCAGTTATTGGAGCGTGTCTGTTCTCCTTCCCATTCTCTGTTAATTTTATTCACTAGAACTGTATGACGCTTTAGGGTGGTAGCCAGCACCACTCTAACTATGCGGGGAGAAGGGGGCCATCATTTCACCTCCCGGGGCGTTACGTGAACATCTACAGCCCGTCATGAGCAGGTAACTGGCAAGAAGCACTCTTATGCTGCCTTGGCATCAAGGCTGCTACATCCGAGATCCTCGGTAGGCTTTCGCAAGATAATATTGTCTGGAAATGGGGGCTCGTTGAGGAAATACAGAAAGATAGGTCGGGAGTCTTCAAGGCCAAAGAAGGTATCGGGATGTTGCTAGGCTCTTTTGTTACAACGGTTACTGATGTTAACACATTTGAAGAAACACAAGAATGAAAGAATGATAAACGCGCCCAGAGTTGGGCCCGAACCCATGGCCTTCAATTTCATCTCGAATGCCTTACCAGACATACTGTTTGCGCAGCCAATATAGCAATGCTGACATAATGCGCGGAGGGTACCCAAGCCCTTTAGGGGATACTAATACCTGCACCTTATGGAAAGCAGCTGTCTCACCACGAACTTCAGTAAACCTCTAAAAACACAATCAAACCCCCAAGAAACGGACACTTGACGCCCCTGCTGCTCCTGACATCACGCCAATACCCCGACGTGATTTCCAAAAACGACAAATAATAGACTACAAAACATATTTTATGTTGGAGAGCATAGCACGACGAGCCCTCCGACGGGTTCCAACGGCGAAAGATCGCCAAGCAGCCGTGATAGAAAGTGCCGATACATTCGAGTTCATGAACGGTCCGATATGGATGTGCTTTTAGAGGCAGTACCCGACTAATCAGTAACGGCAAGATAGTGTCTAGCATAACTTGTGCGTGTAGTTGGCGCGGCTCACACAAACGCGAAGCAGGCAGCAATCTCCAAAGGGGGAGTGGAGCGGTTATATCAAGTGTTCCCAACAACAGTAGCACGTACACTGCTGTCTTCGTATACTCCCGCCTTCTTACTAAGAGATATTTTTTGCGAACGGTGATGACTACGTCACTCCGTCCTCTAGTACAAGCGTGACGATCCCTATTCAAGAAAAGACAGTCCAGATATGAGATCATGAAATATTGGACTGAAGCAAGATTATAAAATAATCTAATTTAGGCTGTTACTTGTGCAAGGATTTGCCACGTGAATTAATAAACATGTATTCTTTAAGAGTAACCATGCGGCCGGTCATTTAAAGCCACTCGTAACAAAGATTACAGAGGGGAAAAAAGAAGCTGCAACCAAATCTTGATTAAAATCTTCGCTGACTAGTCAATATTTCCGTTAGCGGAGGGCAGCGGGTTTGATTACACAGCTTCTCCTAAAAGCCGTGTACAAATAGTGAAAACCAGTTTTCCAAACAGTAAATTTGCTTCATGAAAAATGAAGAAGAACAATGCGATGATCAAGAAATACGTAGTGGAATACATTTACCAGAACGGAAACAGTAAGGCATAGGCAGGTATGTTATTTCCAATAAAAAAGCGAATAGTGAAAATCATAAAAGCGTGCTATTCCCCACCAAATAGAATGGAGAAGGATGGATGGATGGAAAGGACTTCATTGAGTAAATACTGCCGTAAGTAAAGCCCGGTTGACGGGCCGACCTCAACATGGCAGTGGCACTTCGCATCGGCTCCGTCGATCATGTAAATTGTGCCGTTAAATCCGTGTTTCTGGCTAATGTGAGTTCATGAGCCATCTCAGTTCGGCGAGCTGAACACGTTCATACCAAAGTTTGGTGAGTGGACCCCCTCTTTCGCCAATTTACGGACACTGCAAGTTCGCACAACGTGCATCACCCGCTAAGCCTAACAAGGCTTACCTCCGGTACGGACCGGCCAGCCCCACCGCCGCCGACGCCCGAAGCATCGCGCCCGACGAACCACCTGCGGCCGCCGCCGTCGACATGGACACGACGCCATCCTCCGATGCGGCCCCCATATTGGGCACGCAAGGAGGGAGAACATCGATCACCGTGCACGGCACCGAAGAAGAAATAAAACAAGACAACAACAACACAACCGACCCGGCAGGCTGGCTCCACGTCAGACGCAGCCGCGACCGCCGAACGCGCACCACCGAGGAAGACACTAGGCCTAACCGAACGGACTCAACAGCCACCGGAGACACCGTCGCCAACTCCCTAACCAGAGCACAATTTGTTAAGAAGATAAACGCTACAATGGAGAAGGCAGCCCGCATGCCCAGAGTCATATATAGGGAAGAAGCCAAAGTGATCGTCAGACCACGTGGTGGACTGGCAGTTGATAGCGTTAAGACTACCACGCTCATGCGAGCCATCTCGAACGCCGCAGGCATCGACCCCCAAATAGCAGCGGAAGATACGCTATACCCCAACACAGCACAGAATATTGTCGTAATAAGCACTCCCGATATCGAAAGAGCCAGGAAATACGCCCGTATACGATGCATTGTCGTCGACACCAAAGCGTACGAGGTATTTGCGTACGGATCCCTTCCGGACTACATGGTCAAAGGTGTAATACACAACATATCACAAGACGATACACAGGAAGACATCCTAAAGCATCTCAGCAACTCCTACAACACCACCTTTAGAGCAGCCCGCCTTATAGGGTCATCAGAAGCGGTGGTCATAGCTTTCGAAGCAGACAGAATACCGGCACACGTCAAGTACGCCGGCGTAATGCTCAAATGCACGGCATACAGACAACACAGGGAGGTATGCAAGACCTGCGGCCAAATAGGACACAGGAGGGACGTCTGCCCCAGCCCGTAGGTCAACACGGTTTTGCGTGTGGGCTGCGAAACCCAGACCCAGAACATGGCAGCAGCGGTAAGCCAAGCTGCAAGGTTTGCAACCGCGACCACCCCACCGGCGATCCGCGATGCAAGAACCACTTCAAAACATCATACCAGGCAAGGAGACGAATATGGGAAGCAAGGAAGCCAGCTGAGACTACCACATCTGCAACTAAAGTCAGACTCTCACGCAAGGACGAATTCCCGAAACTCGAGGGAGCAGCTAAGCCACATTGCTCGCCGTCAGCAAGGGGCGCAAATCGCCAAAGATCAAATAGTGCAGGACGGAGAGCTTTGAAAAGCCAGACTCAGATCGCAACACCATGGGCCGAAGTTGCGGCCGCCGCAACCGCCAACGCAGGAAATGCAGCAGAGCAAACGAAACACATGCAGCGACAGCGATCAGTCAGTCGCAAACGTGACGATAGAGACGACAGGATTGCCATGCTCGAGAGAATGGTAAAGACTCAAAACGAAACCATCGCAATGCTTACCAAACAAATAGAAGCACTCACACTCAGAGAAGCAAGCAAAACAACAACCCCACCTCAACCAGAAGGCAACCACGACACACACAACATGACCGCAGAAAGGATGGAGGAGGAAGCGGAAAACACTACAGCGCGACAAACACAACAACAGGCAGACGAAGAGAAAGCTGACGAAGAGGCTAATGAGAGGACTGAATCTCCCAGACATAGACCACAGGCAGAAAAGTAACACACGACCACAATGGGAAGAATTTTAAAGAAGACCACCAAGACCACTGAACACAGCAGACCAATGAAAGGCCTAGAAGGATATCTAATCAAGCGTCAAGAGGAGTTCGAAACGAGAATTGGAATACGCATGGACAGCCTAGAAGCGCGCATGGACGCCCACATGAAAGGAGTGGAGCAAGCCCTGCTCGAAGTACAAAGAATGCTCAGCTTACTGAGCAAACAACCTGCCGGCACATTCGAACAACCGACACAGCAGCACGGGTAAAGAAGCACATGGCAGCATCAAATTATGGCACTGGAATGCGAATGGCCTACAGTGCCGGAAAGCAGCCCTGCAACAAGACATTCAAAGTCTTGATTCCCCTCCGGATATCGTGATGGTGCAGGAAACGCACAGTGAACGATCACCAACTATCCCTGGTTATCGAACACGGGCTACCCCCCCCCCCCCAACCGCGCGCACTGGCTCAGAGGTACGGCGCAAGGGGTATGCACCTTCATCCGCAAGATAATCATACACATACCTCGCGACGACCTCCTGCGAAGGGACATGGCCCTCGAACTGTGCGCGACCGAGGTGGTCGTCGGAAAGAAGAGAAAGGAAACCCTATATGTCATCAATACCTACAGCAACCCGAAGCACAGAAGCCAACGCTTCGGAACGTTATTTCAGAGAACACTTAGGAAAGTCGCCGGCGCACGCACCATCATCGCGGGCGATTTCAGTGCACATCACAGGGTAATCGGTTACAACAACACCACAGCAAAGGGCACGAACCTGTTAGAAGAAGCAGCCACAGCACAATTCGAACTTCTCACCGATCCCACACAGCCCTCGCGCATCGGTACATCCGTCGCACGTGACTCTAATCCAGACCTCGCCTTCGCCTACCTACCCGGCGGCAGAACTGCCAAGTGGAAGAACACCGGGGTGAGTCTGGGCAGCGTTCATTTCATTATTAAGGTGGAGATCCCAGTGCGGGCCACGAAAACCTCCGTCATGAACGGAAAGAGTCACAAAGTTACAGACTGGGACATCTTCCGACAACAAGCAACCGCATCCACTGTAGGTGACATTGATCAGTGGAACAGTGACCTACTTAAAGCTGCCGATAAAGCCACCACGACAGTGGTCACCGACAATACCATCCGAAGCGTCGATGCAAAGCTCGCCCATATGATCGAAGCCTGCCAATCCCTCCAGCTAAGATTGAGGAAACGCCGGCACCTCCGCTCCTTGCGGAAAAGGATTGCTCAGCTCGGTAAAGCAATTGAGTTGCACAGTCGACAACTCAGCGCACAACAATGGCATGCGCTATGTAACGAAATGGATGGACAATTACACACCAGTAAAGCCTGGAGGTGGCTTAGGCATTTATTTATTAATTTATTGATAATACCCTCAGGGTACATTGAAGTACATTGCAGAGGGGAGGGGCAAGGATACAATAAATATACACAAAAAGTATACAAGGAAGCAGATGCAACATTTAAAAATATCGACAGCAAGAGAGATAATAAATAAGAAATATAGAAGAGCATGATACATGAAACAACTAAACCAGGTTTGACAATGCATTTTTGAATAATATGGCGGCGGCTATGCTTGTTAGGGCGGCTGGTAGACAATTCCACTCATTGCTGGTTCTGGGAAAGAAGGACTGTTGGTATGCTGACGTGTTACAGCGAGTCACGTTGACCTTTTGTAAATGCTCGCGTCGAGATGATATGAATCGTGCAGGTTCAATTCAAAGGGAACGCAAAGAAGGATTTTGATAGAATATTTTGTGGAAGAGGAGAATTCGAGACGACTTCTGGCGGGTAGCAAGCAATGGGAGATGTAAAGTAGCCTTCATGACAGTTACGCTACGTGTACGATGATAGTTAGCCAAGATGAAACGAGCTGAATGGTTTTGTATGGCTTCGACTGCGTGTGTTAGTGTAGCATGGCCTGGATCCCTTATTGAAGATGCATACTCTAACTGTCGATGAACGTACGTGGTGAACAGCAGTAATTTTAATGATAACGGAGCTAAGTAAAAATTTCTTTTGAGGTATCCTAAAGTGCGATTAGCCTTGGCCGTTATGTATTCTACATGTGGTTTTCATGAAAGGGTGTTAGTAGTAATGTGGACGCCCAGGTAACGGTAAGAATTGACTGATTCTAGGCAATTGTTGTTGAGGTAATACCTTGCGCACTCCAAGGTAGTACGGGAGTCACGCATGGATTTACACTTGTTAGTATTGAGTCCATTTTCCATACGCGACACCACTGGGAAATGTTGTTGAGGTCTGCTTGGATGGATAAGGTGTCGGTATCATTTGAAACTTTACGGTAGATCACGCAGTCGTCAGCAAAGAGGCATATTTGAGAGGATATGTTGTGAGGCAGGTCATTAACGTAAATTAAAAGCAATAACGGACCCAAGACAGACCCTTGGGGAACGCCAGAATCAACTGGAATTAGAGGTGGGTCAATGTCATTTGCCGTAACGAATTGGACGCGTGATGTGAGAAAGTGGCGTACCCAATTAAGGAGTGTGGGGTGAATATTTAGCGCGCTCATTTTGTACAGGAGGAGTGAGTGGTTAACTTTATCGAAAGCCTTGGCAAAATAGAGAAATATACAATCAACCGAACAACCCGAGTCGAGGCAAACATGTAAGTCATTAGTACGTTTTAGGAGCTGTGTCTCACAGGAGAAACCTTTTCGGAATCCGTGCTGATTTAAAGAAAAGAAACAATTTTCTTCCAGAAGTTTTACCAGATGTGAAAAAATGACGTTTTCCATTATTTTTCTTGGAGCAGAGGTTAAAGTTATCGGTCTGTAATTGGATGGGTTATTAGCATCACCGGATTCATAAAGAGGTACTATTTTTCCAGTTTTCCAGTTTTTGGGCAGAGTACCAGAATTATAGGATTGAGAAAATAAGCGTTGTAAAATTATGGAACATTTGGACTCGTATTTTTCAAAAAAATGTTGTTAATTCCGTCAATTTCGCAAGACGTAGTTAGCTTTAAATTATCAATAATTGCTTTAAGGCCAGCATCGGAAAAAACTATTGGATCCATTTGAAAATGATTTCTAGGCTCCAGCTCGCGACGAATGTCGGTGTTTTTGGGCGACGAGAATGAATGGGCAAACGTGATATTGAGCACTTCAGAACATAAGCTGCTTGGAATAAATTCACCTGAAGGTGTAGCCAAAGAAATTCTGTTAGTCTCTTCGCCTTTAACAATTGTCCAAAAACGCTTAGGGTTTGTTTTAAGAATATTCGGTAGTGTGGGTTTATAAAAGGTCGATTTAGCTACTTTTAAGGCAAGTGAATAGGCTGCCCCAGCTGCCTTGTAAGCTAAGCGGTGTGCGGCATTGCATGAATGCTTTGTCTTCCGGAAAAGCCGTTCCTTTTTGTTAGAGAGACGTAACAAATTTCGGTTGAACCAGGGTGCCTTTTTATCAATAAATACGCGTCTGGGAGGAACGTGCCGATTAATTAGCTCGTTTACTTTGTTTTTAAACATGTTCCAGTTAACTTCAATTGAACGTTCGAGGTGATCAGGCAAAAATATGT
The DNA here is from genome assembly GCA_013339765.2 of Haemaphysalis longicornis. Classification (NCBI taxonomy): domain Eukaryota; kingdom Metazoa; phylum Arthropoda; class Arachnida; order Ixodida; family Ixodidae; genus Haemaphysalis; species Haemaphysalis longicornis. The sequence continues at coordinate 46,087,171 of CM023448.1, read as the reverse complement.
TAAGAAAACCGGCCAGTTCACTGTTTATCGCTGAATGGTTAGCTTTGCTATAATCTCTAATCTTTTTGAAACCTTTTTGTGATACCGAACGGGGGGAAATAAGCGAAAATGGCAGTACATCATGGTCACTTAAACCAGGCAAGTGCGTTATGGTTGAAACGATATCAGGTGATGACGTAAGTATTAGGTCTAGAAGGGGTGACGAATTCTGTGTGACACGTGTAGGGTTGATAACAAGCAGCGACAAGCCGAAGTCCGAACAAACAGTGATGAAATTGCTAGCCTCGGAAGAAAAAGGATCAGAAAACGGACATGATGCGGATCATACAATGTTAGCAAAGTTAGTCACCCATCAAAATAATTCCTATTCCGGCGTATCGAACCGTGATAGCGTTTATTAAGTCGTGCAACGCATCATTAAATGATGAATCAGTTGAGGGTGAGCGATAAATAACACTTATAATCATTTTCTTAAAATGCACTTTCACACAGCACCACATTGCTTCGAGTTCAGAAGAGATGGGAATACGGAAACATTCATAACATTCTTTAACAGCTAGCAACACACCACCACCAGTTCTATCACATCGATCACTGCGATAAATCAAATACATATCCTTACAGCTAAATAACTCTGTATTAGATATTTTACTAGTCAACCAAGTCTCCGTTAAAGCAATTATATCGGCGCTACAGTAATCAATTATTGCACTTAGATCGTCTATTTTGCGGAATAAACTGCGAATGTTAGTGTAAAGGATTGAAAGATACTGTGGTTTAAAAACACAAGCACCACCCCTCTCGTTTCCCTAGTCATTTGCCTCGAGTACGCGGCCAGAGCGAAGGGTTGGACCAGCAGGGCCTATTTCATAAACAGACGCATTATCTGGACTGTACCCGTATCGTTTGCCGTTCATGACAAGTTTGTTATGCCGAAGTTTAAAAGAAACATTTTGCTCTTTGCCATATTCAGTCAATTTTTTCCTCGCATTTCGGGTTGCCAAGCAAAAATCTTCGTTCATGGCAACGTCACTATCCTTATGAAGTGCACGTTTAGACAGAACAAGTTCCTTCGTCTTTGAAGTGGAAAAGTTGACAATGATTGGTCGACATTTTTCCGATGTGGATTGACCGATTCTGTGGGCGCGTGATATTCTGTCTTCTGGTATGTTTAGTTTTAGGGTGTTTTTAAACAGTGATAAGATTTTTTTTTCTGATTCTTGGGCGGATTCCTTGGCAACACTCTGTAGGCCATGAAAAATGAGGTTGTCGCGGCGAGAGCTGTCTTCTCTATCATCAAGCCGTGTCCGGAGGCTGTGCGTGTCTTTTTAAATACGGCTGACAATTTCGCGAACTTCACTAAGATCGGATTGCCACTTTTCTAGCATAGCTGTCTGAGCTTCCAAGTTCTCTAGTCTTTATTTTCATGTCGGATATCGCCTCGAAAACCGTACTTTGTTGTTCTTTTAATTGTGCAATAAAATCCGCCATTGTGCTTCGGACACTTTCTATTCTGATAGAACGCTGATTCATAACTTGAACGGTTTTTAGGACCTCGTGAAGTACATCATCGGTACCGGGGTTGCTCTCAACATCCCCACACAAAAGCAAGAGCAGAGAACAAAACGGTTTTAACAAGGCTTCGGGGCATGGAAGCACGACTACAAAGACATCATCAGACTTAAAACAAATGCATTTCAGTTGGTAATGGCCACTAACCTGGATTACGAAGAAGAATGCGTGTAAGCGTCTCATCGTGGCCGCGCTTCCATGCCCACTGATCAGGCTGTGCGCCGTACCAAGCTTTAAAGAACTCGCTGCAGGCATCAGCGATAAAGTTTCGGCTGCGCACTGATGATCGGACGCCATGCAGTCGAAAACATGGGCAAGGTGCGCACTGCTGTTGTTGAAAACTTGCTCCACGGGAACGCTGAATGTTGTCCTTTGGGCTTGAAGTGAAGTCGAAACCTTGGCTGTGGACCCGTTGGGGATGACCGCAGGAACAGCAAGACCACCCCAAGATCCGCCCAAGGCGCCGAAAATCTGGATTACGAAGAAGAATGCGTGTAAGCGTCTCATCGTGGTCGCGCTTCCATGCCCACTCCAGCACTTTAAAGGATGAAGCGCAAAGCAAAGGCTACCAGCAGCACAGGCTCAAGCAAATTATACACACAGCCACCAAAACGCTCGGCGATCAAAAGCTACGAAGACGACTAAATAATCAATACCTGCCAGTCACCCCGATCGTCACCCACCCTGACTACCAAGGTCCGCGGAATCCTGAATTGGATGCAGAGATCCAAGAATGGGAAGTTCGCAATGCGGCACGAACTCTAAACTGCCAGTCAGCAGCAGGACCGGATCGAATACATAACAAGATGTTACGAAACCTCAACGACACGTCCATAACGGCCCTAACGGCATACTACAATAAGTGCTTGCGTACCGGGGTACTACCCAAGCAATGGAAAACCGCCAAGACAGTCCTAATACCGAACCCAAACAAGCCTCCAAGCATCGACAACCTCAGACCTATGTCCCTTACATCCTGCATCGGCAAAGTCCTGGAGCATATCCTTAACAGCAGGTGGCAACGCTACCTAGAGGACCATGACATGTACCCGACGACCATGCTGGGCTTTAGAGCCAAACTCAGTATGCAGGACGCATTACTACAACTATGGCATGACGTCATCGAGACGCCAAGCAAGGTGGACTGCAGGGCCATCCTGGGCCTCGACCTTAAAAGCGCCTACGATAATGTCCAACACTCCGCCATCCTCAAGCAAGTTAGCAAGCTTGGACTGGGTGAGAGAACATACAATTATACCCGGGCCTTTCTCACGGATAGAACCGCAAATATACAAATTGGCAATACACAACTAGAGGAGCGCAAGAGCGGGAGCACTGGCACACCACAGGGATCTGTCATCTCCACGTTCCTCTTCAATCTAGTCCTCATCCCAGTGGTAGAACGCCTAATCCAAATCCCAGCAGTCAAATATACGCGGACGATATCACCGTATGGATGACCGGAGGTACCAATGGACACATCGAAGAATCGCTACAACGAGCGATAAATGAGGTGGAGGCCGGACTGGCAGACACTAGACTCAAGTGCTCACCGCAAAAGTCCGAGCTCCTAATACTAACACCACTGGGCTCGCGTAGAAGAGAAGCCGCTGAGAGCGCCTCTTGCATCGCCCTCCACGCGCAGGACGGAACACAAATCCCACACGTCAAAAGTATAAGAGTGCTCGGATACCACATCGATGAGGGCCGGAATACCAACCGCATGGCCCTAAACAAGCTACTGACGAGCATCCACACCACCACCCGGTTGATAAGGAGAATATCCACACGCAACGAAGGCATGCGCGAAGCCAACCTCCTTCGCTTGCTACAGTCCTTTGTAGTCAGCCAGATCTCCTATACCGGCTCCTACCACGCATGTCTGGCACAGGAACGCGACAAGATAAACGCCGCAATCCGGAAAGCATACAAGGTCGCCCTTCGACTGCTACAATGCACCAGCAACAAAGCGCTTGACACTCTGGGAGTTCATACCACCCCGGACGAAATATGTGAAGCTCAGAGATCTGCCCAAATCGCACGACTCCAAGCAACACCGACTGGAACAGAAATACTACGCAGGATTGAACACCGCACCCCGAACCACACTAGAATGCATGGGAACCAAAGTACGGAACACGGGAACGAAGCCAAGCTATGCGAACGTCTGCCTAGATCAATGTGTGAACAACTAATCATCACTACCCTGCCTAGAAACATGCACCCGGAGAGGGACAAAGAAAGAAGAAAGGCGAGAGCCAGGACGCTGGCCGAAACCTACAACACTGACAACACTGCCGTGTACGTCGACGTTTCACGCTACCCGCACAGGACCCAAACTTACGTGGCGGTGGTAATTCGAGCTAGGGACGGTGCCACCCTTAATGCCGCAAGCCTCATGGCCCGGGACGCCACACAGGCGGAGGAGGCAGCGATCGCGCTAGCACTGAAGAGCGATCCGAAAATCACCACTATAATAAGTGACTCAAAATCAGCTATCATCAACTTCAGCGAGGGCGTCAAAGGGCCGCCAGCCCACCACATCCTGCCAAGTAAGAAAACGAATACTACCTACCTCAGATGGTTCCCGGCCCACGTCGGCCCCATACCCGGCGGAACGGCCAACTAAAACGAGAGGGCGGACGCCGTCGCGCGCGAGCTTCCACACCGCGTGGCGCCCCCCCGCCCCTCGAACTTTCAGGCCGCAAGGGACGACCAGGAAGCGCAAGGAAAAGAAGACGAACACGAGCCTCTCCTAGTGTATGGAGACATACTCAGACACTATAGAGAACAGCGAAAGACACAGCCCCCGCCACATCCTGGACTCAACAGACAAAAACTGGTACTGCTCCGACAGCTACAGACCAGATCGGTGATCACACCCGCGCTGGCTCGTTATGTGTGCCCAGGACGCTTTAAAGACTTCATGGGCAGTGTGTGTGCGCGAGCACCCGCCACCCTCTCCCACATCTTGTGGGAACACGGGAAATCAGGTGGCGGGCAGGTGAACAGTGGTGCAGTGCGCGTGTTCAAGTGCAGTGACACCTTGAGTGACAATGTTACGCCGTGTGGGAACGCTACCCCGTCCGATCTACCGCCGGACATAGTGACAATGACTACAGCGTCGGACTGTAAATCCCAGAGACAAGCCATCCAGCGGCTTGAGGAAGCCCTCGCCTGGCAAGAGCGACCGGAGAACTCCGCTGCCGTCGCGCCTTCCCCCCCCCCCACTTCGAGGGTGCCGGGGAGGGCGGCGCGGGTGGAGGAAGCTTAGTACCTTGAGCTGGGCCACTGGCCAAACACCCCTCGAAGCCTAGACTAGGCAGGAGGGGGGAGAATGCCCCGACGAGGGTTTTCCTCTCATCCCTCTCCACGCAGGATCACGTAAAAAAATCTTTCTCTCTCCCTCAACGTGGCCGTGCGTTAGCGGTGCTGGTATTTTATTGTTATGTCATTTATTTCACTGATTTAACCTGAATGACAGATGAACTCTTGCGAACCGTTATTGGTTTTTTGTCCCTAGCCATCGTCCTTTAAAAAGATGAGGCAGTCTGTTACCGCCGAGGTTGTAGGCTCCATGGGCCGCTATTATGTGAGAAAATGCATACAGCCCGCTGAGTGGGTAAATCGGATGCCAAAGTAGTATGTGAAATTCAAACATTCAAGCTTGCTTAGAACGTTGTATTGAAAACAAAGTCAATGAGCATCGTAGAAGTGTCGCATTTTTTGCTGATGAAGTGCATTTGGCGTTGAACCATATTTCCAGCAAAAAAAGAGACTAAACAATACCTTCATTTCAACTGAAAAAAATACTTGGGACACCTAATATATAGTGCATCATCTGAAGTTCGTATAAAGAGCGAAGGTTCTATTATTCTGGTAAATCCTGCCAAAGAGCAAAACCGTGTTTGTCGGTAGGCTGGAACTGAGAAGAAGACGAGACTCGTTCGTGCTCGGTTTGTAGGCTGCGTCCGCATTTATGTAGTTGAGTTCAATCGTTTTTTTCAATAAAATGTCTACCCATCAGTAGCAGCTATCGCCTTCATGCTACATTTCTGTGAGATGAGTTGGGCACGTGTGGTCTTGTGGTAATTTCAGTATGCATCGCTTTGGCGGACCTGCGGAAGAACAAGTTCAAGAGAGTTAGCTGATGGCTGTCCACTAACGAATCACTTTGCGACTTCAGGGCACCTATCCCGAGTTCCGACTGCTTCTCTTGCCAACCAGGGTAGAGGTAACACTTTTTCAGAGCACCCCAGCGGAGGCAAACGACCTCTTTCCAGGTTAGGTCGTGTTTCATCAGCAGTGTGCGCAACCAACTTTTCATTGCGGGATCTTTCAAGAGGCAGAGGACTTGCTCTACCGATATGAGCAAGTTTCTAAATTCTACAAATGGCCCCAGGTCAAAAAGCTGCACAATGTATATTTCACCATAGATGAGTGTGCAAAGACCTGGTTCAAAACTACGGACTCATGTTCGAAAACGGAGATGAATTTCGGCGACAGTTTCTTGACACCTGCGCGTGCAATGACCGGATAGAAGAGGCCGTGGCCTCAGTGGATTCCTCAGTAGAACGTCCCAATTAGATAATGGCCATGTATTATGGGACCTCTACCGTCTCTTCAGACAGGCGCACCCGAGCATGACCGAGTAGTAAGAGCTGCGTCGCCTCATGCGTGGAGTTATGCAGGAATTTTTTGGCGGGGTCATGCAGAACCCACCGCGTACAGTTACCGAGTACATCACACAAGGTTCGACCAAACGCTTGAGCAGCGCACAAAGCAGTACAACCACAATCTTAAGTGCGCGACGGTAAACATGCTCTCTGCTGATTTGGGTACCTACCTTGGTTCTTTACGTGGGGTCATGAGCAGAGTAATTCTTCAAGACATTTCGCTAACGCAACTGGCTCAGAGTTCTCTAACAATTGGCTCTCGAGCACCATTTCCTAAAGAGAAAGTACTGCAAGTGCTTGAAGAACGGGGGAGCGTGACCTGCAGCCGCCTTCAAACCACACGAAGACATACGCTGCAGCATTGCAACACCTCTTCGTGCGATCCCCCAGCGTTGCGAATATCCCATCTGTATGTTTCTTCAATTGTCGCAGTTACCACACCTACCGTGTATGTTGCGCTCAGTAACGGCGTTATTACTTATAAACAGCTTGTTAACTGGCCCTCACCGCCTGCTGGACAGATTATCACCTGCAAGAAGGATGTGTGGCGCAAACTATAGCACCAGCCACTGTGTTGTCACCGTGCTGGGGATGGTCATATAGTTTGCATTTGAGTCCTCTGTGTTCTCTTGTGGTATGGAAAAAGCAAGGGCTTCATCAATTTATCAAAAAAATCGTCGGAATGTGCCCTCTAAGAATAAGGACATATCCATCCTTCCTATTTTGTTGATGGACATGAAGATAGTAATTTCGGAAACAATAACACAGAATAAAAAAACCTTATACTATCTAGGCATACCTTCTGGTTTCTGCAACATGTTTGATTGCCTCGAATATGCTATTCAGAATTTCTAGGTAGAGATATATGATATTCGGGAGAAGCCACCTAATTTTCTCATATGTTATTCAGATGGGCTAGAGAGCTCTGTTTATATTGATCTAAGATTCACCGGACTTCCAAGCACCTGTGATGTAACTGAACGTTTGGTTCTCGGCACTCTTTTACTTAATAAATACATTAACAGCAATGTACACGTTTTCCTCCTCATTTACTTTTGTAATATATTGGCCCGAATGATGCATTGAATTTGTTTTTTATGGCTTGTTTTCACTGCCCGGCTGTGTTTTATGTGTCCCAATTGAACCGCATGTTCCATTTAATATTTTTATGCCGAACGGGTTATCTCACTCGGAAAGCGTTTCGCCTTAACATCCCTGGCATGGAATAAAAATAGATCTAACATGTTCTGGAAGTGACACGCTCGCGCCGAAAGATAAAAGCAGGCAGAGCAGACGCCGTGGTATTCCAATCACCGACGCTCGCTAACGCACGTCCCCTTGTTGACTGCTGCTTTACCGCCTGTGTACTTTTTGAGTTGTTCGGGGAGCACATGTTCACTTTAATAAACTTTTTTTCCTTGAATACGACTGTGTCATTTTTGACTTCGTGACATCTGGTAGAGGTGTAGGGTACGCACGCATTATGTCCCAGCAACCTCTGGAAGCCGCCTAGCCACCACAACCAGTGTCAGCCATCGACAACTAGGTCTTAAGCCAGAGTTTAGACTGCTTCCGGATAGAGTGAATAAAAGGAAGTGAAAACCACGATGATCAGCGCAGGCACCATGACCAGCACTACCAATCCTGCCCTCGTCCTTCAGCAACCCAGGGAGCCCCCATAATTCCATATGTCACCTTCTGATGATCCAGAAGACTGGTTGGATCAAGTCGAACGGGTCAGGCCAGTGCCACTCTGACTACCCGGGGAGAAGCGGACCTTCTTTTCACTACCGGGGCGTTGTGACGCGAACGTGTACAGCTTGTCATGAACACGTAACTGGCGGGAAGCCATCTTATGCTACTTGGCATCAAGGCTGCCAGATCCGAGATCCCCCGCTAGGCTTTCCAAGGATAATATAGTTAGGAACTCAGGGGTTCGTTGAGAAAATACAGAAAGATAGGTCGGCAGTCTACAACGCCAAAGGAGGCATAGGGGTGTTCTTAGGCTCTTTTGTTGCTATCGTTAGTGATGTTACCATTTCTAAATATACACAAGAAAGAAAGAAAAGAAAGAAAGCAAGAAAGAGAGAAAGAAAAAAAGCACCCCCCAAGAGTTGCGACCCAACACACGCCTTTAGATTTTAACTAGAATTTCTTACCAATTCAGCTCTCTGGTTGACTGTGTTCTCCTTCACTTTCTCTGGTATTTACGGTAACTAAAACTGAATCTGCCACTTCAGGGTGGTAGCCAGCGCCACTCTGACTACGCGGGAAGAAGGAGACATTCCTTTCACCCCACATGGCGTGGTGTCGCGAACATCTTCAGACTGTCATGAACAGGTACTGGTGGGAATCCCTCTTATGCTACCTTGGAACTAATCTGCCAAATTCGAGACCCTCACTAGGCTTTCGCAGAATAATATACTACAAAAATGAGCGGGTCGTTTAGAAAATACGGACAGATAGGTCGCCATTGTGCAACGCCCAAGGAGGCATAGGGGTGTTTTTAAGATCGTTTGTTACTACTGTTCGTGATGTTAATATTCTTAAATACACTCAAGAAAAAAAACACGCGGCCAGAGTTGCGACCAAACCCACATCTTTCGATTTGATCCAGAATGCTTTACCGATTCGGCTACCTGGGCGACTGTGTTATCCTTCATTTTCTCTGGTATTTATATTTACTAGAACTGAATCTGCCACTTAAGGGTCGTAGCCAGCGCCACTCGGACGACGCGGGCAAAAGGACACATTTTTTTCACCCCACAGGGCATGGTGACGCGAACGTCGACAGGCTGTCATGATCAGGTAACTGTCGGGAAGCCCTCTTATGCTATCTTGGCCTCAAGGCAGCTAGATTCGAGACCCTCGCAAGGCTTTACCAGGATAATATACTAAATAAGCGGCTCGTTTAGAAAATACGGAAAGATCGGCATTCTACCACGCAAAAGAGGCATAGGGGAGTTGTTAGTCTCATTTGTTAGTACGCTTAGTGATGTTAACATTTTTTAAGTACATATAACAAAGAAAGAAAAACACGCGTCCAGAGTGGGGGCCGAACCCACGCCTTTCAACTTGATCCAGGATGCCTTACCGATTTGGCTATCTTGGCACCTGTGTTCTCCTTCATTTTTTCTGGTATTTATATTTACTAGAACTGTGTCTGACTCTTGAGGGTGGTAGCCCACGCCACTCTGACTATGCGGGAAGAAGGGAACCTTCTTTTCAGCCCTCGGGGCGTGGTGACGCTAACGTCTACAGCCTGTCATGGGCAGGTAACTGGCAGGAAGCCCTCTTACGCTACCTGGGAATGAATCCTGCAAGATCCGAGACCCTTGCTAGGCTTTCGCGGGATAATATAGTTTGTAAATAAGGGGCTCGTTGAGGAAATACAGAAAGATAGGCTTGCAGCCTACAAGGCCAAATAAATCATAATAGTTTTGTGAGTCTCTTTAGTTATTAGGGTAAGTGATGTTAACACTTAACCTACACACATGAAAAAAATAAATAAAGAAAAACATGCGCCTACAGTGGGGACCAAACCCATGTGTTTTGATTTGATCTCGAATGGCTTACCAATTGGGCTATCTTTTTTTATTATAACTTTTTCAAACGAAATCCAGAAACACAGGTACATATGATAAAATCGCTTACTTCACTCAAGCCAACGCTTCATAACTAAAAACGGGGCATAGAAAATACCTTTTCCAATTCATGCAACCATTCAGGAATACATTTCTGACTCTTCCACATTTCTACAATACGTTGGGCACTCTCACAGAAATACTGCCTTGCTGGCCTTCCGTGTACGTCACAGTGCCGGGCCGCCATTCGTGACCTCCATATTCCATGGAGGACGGGCAACATCATTAGGTCATAAGGCACTCCACTATCGTTTTCCACCGCTAAAAATCGGATGCCATATGGGCTCTATGGCAACTCCTTTTTTTAAGGTTCGCTGAAGAACGTCCCACAAAAACACTCCATCCCAACACTCCAAAAAGACATGTTCCACCGTCTCAGGCTTTTTCCACACAGAACCGTCCACACGCCAATGCACAAACAGCCCTTCTCCGACATCCATGTTTTAACTGGTAACACTCCAGCATGCAGTGTAAAGAAAAAAGTTTTTACACCCGCGGGAATGGCCATAGCTTTTACCCGTTTCAAAACGTTCTGCCCGGGGCCCACCGGAAACACGGATCGGTATAAAGGAACCGGAAAACAGATATCAGCAAGGTCTTTATACAACTTTTTATTCGAAACGGCACTCAAGTACTCCATCGAGAACCGTACGCAAAGAAATTGTGTCGCTTGTACAACTTCTTTTAAATACCCGTGAACTCCTCCGTTGTAGCTTTGACATGACGTAACAATGAATTGGGGCAATATTCGGCCTAACCTGACTTGAAGAACAGTGCGCAGGAAGGGGTCCTTTACCTCGCGCAAGAAATAAAAACGATTCACAAATTGTTTAAAAAAAAAGATGCGAGAGCGATAACCCGCCTTCGCGTACTCTTCGGACAAGGTTCGTTCTACTCGTCCTTTCCCAGGACGAGCCCCAAACGAAAATCGCACAAACGCGATGCAGCCGCTGAACATTGGCGCGAGAACAGTGGATCACTTGCAAAACGTACCAAAGTTTCGCGAACAAAAACATTTTGCACACCGTTGCGCGCGCAAACACAGACAGCGCACGTCCCTTCCCTTCCCACTTTTCCGCTTTATCACGCATCGTAGTCTTCTGGCTTCGCAAGTACGGGTCGCTATCTCTGTAGTTTTCAAGTGGAACGCCTAAGTATTTAACCGGCACAGCCTGCCAGTTCATACCTTCAAAGACACTAGCGGTTACGTCCCAATTGCCGTGCCAGAATCCTAACCACTTGCTCCAATTTACCGAGCTCCCAGTATACGCCTCGAGATTCACGATCGCTGCGCCGCCTGCCGCCGCTTCTCCGCGGCGTTCGCGGGATTAGCGCTGCGTTGCTGATAGGTGGTCATGCAGTGTTTTGGTTCTCTTTCGCTTCTCTTTGCTTTTCCGCGCACTAAACAACTTGTTATGGTGACGTCTGTAAGCTAACTGCACGTTTAGGGCACTTAAAAAAAACAGCTGCGTCTTGGTAGAGCGCTCTAACGCCAACAATAGCTGCCCGGAGAGGCGGTTCTGCGCGCTTCTTGGCCGCTCTTGCGGGCGTCGGCGACGGCAGCAGCATATCACCGCTGTCACCTTCGAATACGTCAGAACAAGTGAATTCTATTTATTGTCGCCTCATTTAGACCTGATACTGGCACTGTAAGAGGTTGGTTCGTTTTGCAGCGCAAACAAAAAACGCGGTTTTGCTTTGAATATGTACGTCGTAGAATATGTTTCGGGGATGTGATAACCCAATAGCTGACAAAAACTTGTGCCTTTTATGGGAGTATAAGCCAAGCGAAAATGTTAAGTACATTCAAAGGCTGTGCATTGTCAGATATATGCCCACTCATGCCTTATAGTAAGAAACAAGGTATATGTTAATGAAACCACGGGAAAATGAATGGTCTGCAAGTCAGGAATAAATAGAATAGTCGTACGGGAAGGAAAAAAAAAACAATGGCAGCCTCTGAAATGCTAAAGACGTTTGTTTGAGCAAGGTAGTATTCACCAGACCAACTAGATTCGAAATGCACTATTTCGCTAGACATGGGGAAGAGGGGGGGGGGTGAGAGGACGGTCAACTATCGTTGTTTACAAATGCGGAGCGAAATCAACGAATGAACGTTTTAGTAATCACACACACAAGCTGCGTGTTCACTTTTCGTTTGTTTTTCGCCTTCAACGAACGGCTGATCACTCGGCGGATGCATTTTTTGATGAATACAGGGTATGCAGTTCACAAGCGATACGAGGTGTAGTTGGAAAAGTTGATTGATTGATTGCAGGGTTTAACGCGCCGACGAAACGTAGACGATGAGGCACGCCGTAGTGGAGGGCTCCGGATTAATTTTGACCACCTGCAGATCCTTAACGTGCGCCGAACTCTCGTACACACGGGCTCATTGGAAGAGTGTCGTATCTGATAAGAGTCTCTGATTTCGGTTTATGCTAGATTCGGCAGTCTCCCTGCGTCATACGACGATGTTTTGAAGAAGAGTTTGGTCACGGACGCGGATTACTCTATAACTCTATAAGCCCATCTTCGAGCTTCTGTGGAAGATAAATGTAACATGTGAATCTTTGCGAGCGCTCACCTCGGAACAAGACGACACAGCATTAAATTTGTCTTCGTGTGCTGACTCCGGAGTGTAATTTTGCATTATCCATCGTACTTCTTTGGTACAATGTTTGCGAAATTTATGCCGCATTTGGCTTGTTCATGGTACTGATCAATATCCGATATGTGATATTGGCAGGCGTAACTTGCGTGCTGTCAGGTATGAGTGCTCCGCTGGATTTTCTAAGTGCACAAAGTCGATTTACATCATAGTGTGTATGGCCGCTACATGACCATCGGAGGAAACACTGTTTACGGAGACACTGCCACTAAATTCCAGGGCAGCGGAATTGCAATCAGCTACACGCAAATGCTGGCTTCGGGACGCCGGCCTGTGACACACGCCCGGCGCTCATATACATCTCACTAAGATCGCGTCATAAACGTTTATACTCTCGTGAACACACCACGCTTGCAAACAGAGTGCCTGCTCCGCGTTATTCGGTATTTCGAACGCGGACAAACGATAAATCGCTGTCTTGAACGAGCCCCAAAAGCAACGGCGATAGGGGGGAGCGGGCCGGGGACTCCCGCGCCTGCTTTCGAAACGGGCCGCTAGGGGGATTTCAGTGGCGCCCCTACAGGCCGCGCTCGAGGCGTATACTCACAAAACTTGCCAATAAACGTACCTCGCATGCCTGCAACTGGAAACCATGAATAATATTACTGTTTATTATGCTAGCACAAAACGACTCGATGTACAAACAAAAGAGTAAAGGGGACAGCGGGCATCCTTGCCGTACTGAACGCCTGACATATATTGGGCGGCTCACTGACCTATTTTTTACCAGCCTTGTTGAGTACTCCTTATACGCCAGTCCTACGCCCTCCGTTATTACTTTCCCTAGGTTTACTTTTTGAAAAATAGTATAGAGTCGCTCATGAGAGACCTTATCAAAGGCCTTCTCAAGGTCTATTTGCAGCATGGCTACAACATCGTTCATACCATCACAGCACTCGAGAAGGCTCCGTGCTATGTGTATATTGCTAGTTATAGACTTTCCTCTAATCCCACATGTTTGGTGTTCGCCTACTATGTCTATTATCACACTTTGTAACCTCCTTGCTAAGACTTTCAATTATATTTTATAATATACATTCGTCAAAGATATCGGCCTATACGCAGTTACTTTTCTTATCTCTTCTTTTACATCTGTTTTCGGTATGAGAACAGCGTGCGATTGTGAGAATAAGGGGGGCAGTCTTTCCAGTGTGTAGGCTTCTGTGTACAGGTCACATAAAACTGGACTTAGGTCACTGCGAAAAGCTTTGTAGAACGCCGTGCACAACCCGTCAGGGCCTGGATACTTTCCCGGACTTAATTCGTCGATAGCCTTTTTAACCTCTCCAACTGTTATTGGTACTTCTAAATTTTCTTTTACCTCTTGATCTATGGTCGACAAGAACCTTAAAAAGTGCCCTTAAACCATTCCTAGTTTACAGGTTGGCACGAAAACAAACCATCGTAAAAATCACAAAAAGCATTGTAATGTATTGTGGTTCATGAAGGACCTGCCCTTTATACTCTGTTTCTGCAATAGAGTTGCGGATGGCGTATCACTTTTCAGAGCTAAGTGCTCTCTTTGTAGGGACTTCCCCTAACATGAACTTTTGCGCACGGGCTCGCACTATCGCACCATGATATTTCTCTTTTTCTATAGCTCCTAACTGATGTTTTAAAGTTTTAATGTCGTCCTTAAACAGTCCAGGTGACTTGCACTCTAGTGCAGAAAGAGTCTCCAGGCTTCCTCTAACCAGAACTTCCTTTTTTCTTCTATCATAATTTAAGGCAGTTGACCTCTCCAGTGCTGTCATCTTAATGCCTGCTTTGAAATTCTCTCTCTTAGAGGCACGGTCACATGTATCCTGTTCAAGGTTCGTAATCTTTTTCGTTACTTCTTTTACAAATTTTTCATCCTTCAACAATAAGCTGTTCATTTTCCATAAATCCCATTTAAACGCCTTTTTATCTTTGCGCTTTCCAATCGAGAAGGACACTAGGCAATGGTCGCTGAATGACACCGGTGTAACACTGTACTCAGAGCACTCCGGCACAAGTTCTAAAGAAACATAAGCTCGGTCTAATCTTGCGTGGCTCGTTCCTTGAAAGTGTGTGAACTGGAAATGCGTCTTGCATTCCAACATATCCCCCACATCTTCCAAACCAAAATCTGCCCGTGCACCATTCAATGCAATCGTGCTTCCGTCGCGATAAGGAGTCCAACTTGATTTATCGCGAGCCGAGCGCACACAATTAAAATCTCCCAGTATCACAAGAGCCCGTTCTGTGTCAAGCCACGCCCGCAACTCTTCAAAAACACTTTTCTTTCGTCGCCCTTTGTAGGCGCGTACACACAAACAATCCGCCATTCTTTTGACGCTAAAATAAAATCACAAATAACAAAGCGGCCAGTTAAACTAGACGTCACGTTTTGCACTACTACGCCGCAGCTCCGACGTTATAAAATCAGACAACCTGCCGATAATCCCACCGCATGGCTGACACAGACTTCATAACTAGGACTGAACACACACACAATCTTTTCCATGCTTTGCTCGGTCTCTACTTTGGTCTCCTGGAAGGCTACGATATCTAACTCCCTCTCCTTTATGAGTCTGTACAATTGACTCTGTCGTTTACGCTCGGAAAGGCCGCGCACATTAAGGGTGACACAACGCAGATGATGATATGAACACCGCATGAATGAAAGATGAAGGCAAGTAACACACTCTTACACACACGTTTCAGTAACACTAGCCCCACCCCCTTTTCTACCCCTCAATAAAAGAAAAAATGTTCGTGCCTTAACGCTCATTGGAAGACCTCGCCAAAAAGCTCCAAACGTTTCGCTTACGGAGGCTTCCCAGCCGCAGGTCCTCTGCCGTAGGGTGTGGTGTTGGGCTTTGGCTTGAAGATTGGACGCTCACCATAACCCCACCCAAAGTTGTCTTGACGTTGCCGGATTCACCAATGTCCTCCCGCTTGTCTTCCTCCTTACGCGGCCTCTTGGCACTGGCTTCTGCGTCGTCGCCGTCGCCGTCGCCGTCGCTGGCGTCACGCACTTCACGAGTTTCGGCGGTGTTCTTCGAACCCGTCCCAACACACAGCTCACTTTTCGCGACCAGCGCAGCTGCCACCCGCACTGAGACGTTTTTGAAGGTCGCCTGCTGCTCCGCGGGAGCAGCATTTACGTCCTCCGCTTGCACGCCTGGTTCCACCAAAGGGTCCCTTGGTTGGGCCGCACCACCTCCTCCGGCGGCAGCCGCTTGCGCCTCTTCCTCGTACATACGGTTTTCGGCCGCGTCCGCGTCTCCGACAGGTCCAGTGACATGTGCATACGCCCGCACGCACTGTGTCGCTTCGTTGCCGAAGCGGCGACAGACAGTGCAGCGCGGCACCTCGCAGTCGCGCCTCATGTGCCCCGTCCCCGAGCAGCGGAGGCACTACGGGGCCCTGCCTCGCACGACCACGAACGCCTGGCCGCCCGCAACCCGGAGATCATGCGGCAGGTCGTCGATCCTCACGCCGGTGTTGAGTTTGAGGGTCACCCGCTGCGTCGTCGAACCTTTCTCGTTCATGCCCTTGACCCGCCACCTCTCGCGTCCGATGTCGACGAGGCCCCCGTAGGGCTGCAGCGCCACTCGCACCTCGTCCTCCGGCACGTTGTACAGAATCCAGTGCACTTTCATCCACACATCCTGGTTCGCCGGATCGATGACGAGGCAGCGGCGCTCCTTCACCTTCACGTCGGTGGCCGCAAGCATGCGCTTAACGCCGCCTTCGTCCCTGAATGTCAGGGCCCATGCGTGGTTTCTTTGATACGCCCCCAAGGCAAGCACCTCGGGGAGCAGTTCCAAACGACCCAAAGTGTCCCTGAAATATTCGACGCGATAAGGCCTCGCACGAACGTCCGCATAAAGAAAAATGCTGTTAAAAACACACCGACCTGTTGGCACAACTGGCAAACTGACGGGGTAATCACCGGAATCCTGGCCAAAAAACCTGTTGCCGTGGCCAGACATGGCCGCATTCACCGCTCCTGAGGAGCCAAGCATCCTGCGTCCACACACTAGGCGCGGCCGGAAGCAGAATCGTTCGGCTATCTGGGCGACTGTGCTCTCCTTCACTTTCTCTGGTATTTAAATTTTCTAGTACTGTATCCGACGATTGAGGGTGGAAGCGAGCGCCACTCTGACTATGCGTGAATAGGGGACCTTCTTTTCAGCCCCCGGGGCGTGGTGACGCAAACGTCTAAAGCCTGTCATGAGCAGGGACCCTGGGAGAAAGCCCTGTCATGGTAGCTTGGCATCAAGGCTGCCAGATTCAAGACCCTCGCTAGGCTTTCGCAGGCTAATATAAATACGAAATCACTTGCTCATTGAGGAAATAAAGAAAGATAGGTCGGTAGTCTACAAGGCCAAAGGAGGCATAGGGATGTTTTTAGGCTCTTTTGTTACTACTCTTAGTGATGCTAAAATTTTTACATACACAAAAAAAAGAAATAAAGAAAGAAATAGAGAAATAAAGCAAGAAGGTAGGAAAGAACAAACGAAGGAAAGAAAAAAGAATGATAGAACGAAAGGAAGAAAGAAAGAAAGAAAGAAAGGAAGAAAGAAAGAGAGAAAGAAAGGAAAACGCGCCAGGAGTGCCGATGAACCCAGGCCTTTCGATTTGATCTCGAATGCCTCACCAATTCGGCTACATGGGCGACTCTGTTCTTCACTTTCTCTGCTATTTATATTTAGTAGAACAGAATCTGCCACTTGAGGGTGGTAGCCAGCGCCACTCGGACTACGCGGAGAAAAGGAGGCATTCTTTTCACACCACAGGTCGTGGTGACGCGAGCGTCTACAGGCTGTCATGAACAGGTAATTGGCAAGAAGCCCTCTTATGCTACCTTGGCCTCAAGGCTGCCAGATTCGAGACCATCGCTAGGCTTTCGCAGGATAATATGCTAAGAATATAAGCGGCTCGTTTAGGAAATACAGAAAGATCGGCATTCTACAACGCCAAAGGAGTCATATGGGTGTTGTTAGTCTCTTTTGTTATTACGCTTTGTGAAGTTAACATTTTTTAAATACATATAAGAAAGAAAGAAAAACACGCATCCAGAGTGGGAGCCGAACCCACGCCTTTCGACTTTGTCCAGGATGCCTTACCGATTCGGCTATCTGGGCGACTGTGTTCTCCTGCATTTTATCTGATATTTAGAGTTACTAGAACTGTGTCTGACTCTTGAGGGTGGTAGCCCACACCACTCTGACTATGCGGGAAGAAGGGCACCTTCTTTTCAGCCCCCGGGGCGTGGTGACGCGAACGTCTACAGCCTGTCACGAGCACGTAACTGGCGGGAAGCTCTCTTACGCTACCTCGGCATCAATCCTGCAAGATCCGTGACCCTCGCTAGTCTTTCGCGGTATAATAAAGTTAGTAAATAAGGGGCTCGTTTAAGAAATACAGAATAATAGGCCTGCAGTCTACAAGGCCGAAGAATCTATAATAGTGTTGTTACGCTCTTTTGTTACTAGGGTGAGTAATGTTAACATTT
The DNA here is from genome assembly GCA_013339765.2 of Haemaphysalis longicornis. NCBI lineage: Eukaryota > Metazoa > Arthropoda > Arachnida > Ixodida > Ixodidae > Haemaphysalis > Haemaphysalis longicornis. The sequence continues at coordinate 46,069,120 of CM023448.1, read as the reverse complement.
TACCTACACGTAAGAAAATAATAAAGAAAGAAAAACATGCGCCCAGAGTGGGGACCGAACCCATGCATTTTGATTTGATCTCGAATGCCTTACCAATTCGGCTATCTGGGCGACTGTGTTCTCCTTCACTTTCTCTGGTATTTATAATTACTAGTACTGTATCTGACGCTTCAGGGTGGAAGCCAACGCCACGCTGACTATGTGGGAAGAAGGGGACCTTCTTTTCAGCCCCCGGGACGTGGTGCCGCGAACGTCGAAAGCCTGTCATGAGCACCGACCCTGAGGGAAAGCCCTGTCATGCTACCTTGGCATCATGGCTGCCATATTCAAGACCCTCGCTAGGCTTTCGCAGGATAATATAGTTATAAATGAAGGGCTCGTGGAGGAAATACAGAAAGATAGGTCGGCAGTGTACAAGGCCAAAGGTGGCATACAGTGTTTTTAGGGTACTTTAAGTTAAGCTAATTTTTTAAATACACAAAAGATATAAAGAAATAAAGAAAGAGAGTAAAAAGAAAGAAAAACACGCGCCCAGAGTGGGGACTGAACCTACGCCTTTCGATTTGATCTCGAATGCTTTACGAATTCGTCTATCTAGGCGAATGTTTTCTCACTCACTTTCTCTGGTATTGTTATTTAGTAGAACTGTATCAGACACTTGAGGGTAGTAGCAAGCGCCACTGTGACTACGCGGGGAGAACAGGAACGTCATTTTTATCCCATGTGACGTGACGCGAACGTCTACTGCCTGTCATGAGCAGGTAACTGGAGGGATGCCTTCTGATGCTACCTTGGCACTCGCTAGGGTTTCGCAGTATAATATAGTTAGGAAATTATTGGCTCGTTGTGGAAATATAAAAAGATAGGTTGGCAGTCTTGTTAATAATTGTAAATGTTATTTTTTTAAACATTTTAAACTTGTTTATATGTTAAAAATGTTGAAATTTTTAAGTATACATAAGAAGGAAAGAAAAAATGAAAGGAAGACAGAAGGAAGGAAACAAAGAAAAACACGCCCCCAGAGTAGTGACCAAACCCATGCCTTTAGATTTGATCTCGAATTTCTTACCAATTCGGCGATCTGGGTGGATGTGTTCTCTTTCACTTTCTCTGGTATTTATGTTTACAAGAATTGTATCTTCTGCTTGAGGGTGGTAGCCAGCGACGCTCTGACTTCTCGAGAAGGAGAAGTCAGAGCGGCGCTGGCTTCTTCTATTCAACCTTCTATTCACCCCCCAGGGCGTTGTGACGCGAACTTCTGCAGCCTGTCATGAGCAGGTAACTCACGGGAAGCCCGGTTTTGCTACCTTGGCATCTCGGCTGCTAGAATCGCGACCCTAGCTAGGCTTTCGCAGGATAATATAGTTAGGAAGTATGGGCTCGTTGAGGACATATAGAACGATAGGCCGGCAGTAAAAAACGCAAAGAAGGCCTAGTGGTTGTTGTTAGGCTCCTATGTTACTAGGGTTTGTGATGTTAACCTTTTTAAATACACCTTAGAAAAAGAAAGAAAGAAACAAAGAAAGAAATTAAATAAGAAAGAAAGAAAGAACAAAACACGCACCCAGAGTGGCTACCGAACCCACGCCTTTCGATTTGATCTCGAATACCTTACCATTTCGGCTACCTGGGCTACTGTATTCTATTTCACTTTCTCTGCTACTTATATTGTCACGGGATGAGTAAGCACCGTTGAAAGGAGGACACCGAGGAATTGGCCCCAGCCCTGACAGCTGGTGTGGTGGACGGTTGACCGACAAAGAGGAAGAGGACAAAACATCTGGCTCAGTTGCGGCACCCTCTGGAGACTGTGTGCTGCTGGGTTCCCCACTGTGTGGCATATTGTTTACGCATGCTATATGCCCTTTTCTTCGCAACATCTTTTGGTCGAGAGGAGCCAGGTGACGTTCCATCTTCACGGATCTCCGAAGCAGGCGTCGCATCGGCTCAACCATGATGACTGCCAATATTTCGTGTACCGAGGGGCACCACCGCAGCCCCCTTCGTAGTCATGGTGCAGCTCCGCGAGCCTGGAAAATTCTCGGGTACCGATGACACCGATGTTAATGACTGGATCAAACTTGTCGAAAGAGTAAGTAACCTGAACCGCTGGGACCCAACTATAATGCTCGCAATGTTCCTTTCATACTGAAGGGAGCATCACTCACATGATATAAAACGAACGAAGCAGACATTTCTAGTTGGGACACCGTCAATGCAGGGCATTGTGAGGTCTTTTGAAAGACAGATTGCCGCCAGCTTGCTGCGAAAAAAGAACTCGCGACTCGTAATCAGACGTCGACCGAACCGTACGCGGCATATACAGGGTGTCCCAGCTATCATGCACCAAGATTTAAAAATAGAGCAATTGCCTTACTCAAACAAAACCTAGTGCAAATTGTTTCTAGTGCAGTGTACTAGTGGGCAGTAATTTGTTCGTAATGAGATTTAGATAAATAATTTTAATTATTATCTACCCACAAATACTGTCCTAATCATCAAGGTGTCATTGAGGCACTTGTGGATACGGACGAGAGGAATCTAACCGCGGTATTTTCAGCGACGAAGAAGTAATTCCGTACCCATTTATTCTGACTGATAAAGAAACCCCGCGAAATATAAAAATACCACGTGACGCCGCTCCCACCTGCATCGTAAAGTAGCGCCCTCAAACTAGCAAATTGAAATCCACTGCTTTGCCTGTCACATACCGAGAGTTCGGCGGATCCCCAGTGGCATGGAAGGTTTGTTCCCATCAACTATGCACCGCTCTTCTCTTTCTTACGACCTAGATCCTCTCGATAAAAAAGGACCTCGCTAAAGCAGTGGACGCGCTGCTGTAACCGAAGTGGAAAGGCGAAAAGCAATGAAATAGACATACAATAATTTTCCCGGCTCTGTTCCCACCATATAGAAAAAGTGCACGCGCGCTAATATTTCGTGGAGGTATCATGCTTCAGCCCAAAGCCACATTAGAGCAAGGGCCTTATTTTTCGGGTATTCGTGCTGTAAAACACTTTTACGACAAAAATACAACAAAATAAACAGACGGGGAATCCACCCACTTACACTCTAGGGAAAATGCAAAAACATTGCGTCGAATAAATTTAAAACATACCATATAAAAACGTGCCGATTTGAACATAGGGAGGCCTGCACAAAACAAAGCAATACACCAGATTTTAGTGTTTCTTAATAACTGGTGCATTCGTTTGCACTTGTTGTCGTTCGCTACCTCCTAGAGGGCGTGTTCGAACAGGTCTCCTTCTGCAGCTACGCAGTAGAGAGCCCGCTTAGTCACATCTTCAGTGGCTTTCCACATGATGGACGGATGAAGAATTGTGCTGCAGACAACCGCCATCTTGGCCTTCAGCTCATCAGATGTATTCGTCTCGGTAGTGTAAACACGATCTTTCACACAGCCCCAAAGGGAGAAATACAGTGGAGAAATATCGGGTGATGTGCCGGCCAATTTACAGGCCCGTGCAGTCCAATCCATTGTGCTTGGAAAGTCACATCAAGCCAGTTTCGTGGTCGACTGCTGCTGTGTGCTGGCGCCCCGTCTTGCTGATACCACATCATGGGAGACGTGACAGCGGGACTTCGCTGAGGCAGCGATCAACCGTTCCTTCCAGGATTTCGTTCACGTACCGCTGTCCAGTCAACGTCTGGTCGAAGAAGATTGGGCCTATTATGGTACCGACGTAAATTCCGCACCACACAATAAATGACCACTGGTACTGGTGGCGAGTGCGCTTTACCCAGCGTGGATTGGAGTCGCTGCAATAGTGTGCATTGTGCAGATTTACCTGGCCATTTCTGCAAAAATTGGCTTCATCTCTCCACATTACGTTGCTAAGAAAGTCTGGTGACTCTTCAGATTTTGTGAGGATCCAATTTGAAAAATGAAGACGATCTTAAAATCCCTGTTTTCCAAGCGTTGGTGCAGGCTAACGTGGTACGGGTGAAAGTCCGAGTCCTTCAGAATCCACCAGACTGTCGACTTCGAAATTGGTGCCTGGGCGGCCACGTCTTGCACGCTAGCTTGAGGATTTGCAGCCATAAATGCAAGAACATCAGTGCGTAGGCTTGGAATCACAGACGGAGTCCTCTGCCGCTGTTGTTGAAAAGAGCCCGTTTGTCTCAAGATTTCATAATTTCTGATGATTCTGGATGCCTCGGGTTTACCGCCAAACGTCCACGACTGATAAATCTTTGAGGCCTTTCTCTTATTGCCATTTCCCGATCCCAAGGCAAGGATTATGTTCGCCTTCTGTTCATTAGAAAAACGCTTTGCGGCTGGGGCAATGTAAAACGCCCCTTTAAACTTTCGAGCTGATTTTGTCAATTCTATTTGTTGGGACAGGTTCTGAGGCGAAAAAAACGAACTATCGGTGCACTCGACCTACGCAAAGATAACCGCTATCACACTTGATTTTGAAATAGCATTGTAACGATGCAAGCGCCATCTCTGCCTTGAAAGAAGACATGTAAGAAGGCAGGCGCCATCTGCAGTGTAAAACGGAAAGTGTATAATAAACCAGTTGCGCATTGTCCCGACGGGGGGGTGCTAGGGCAGGCTCCGCGTTTCCGGGAAGTTCGGGGTCTCCCTTGTTAGAAAGGGTATAAAAGGAGAGGAAAAAGCGCAGCGGTGGACGGCCCTCGGAAACGGTCAAGCGCTGTGTTTGCTTCCGACATCGCTTGTCCCCCGCCGATGCGCCAACGTATGTGGCAGCTCCGCCGCCCTCGTTCACGCAAAGGCCCCGCGGGCGGTTAGTCGCGTCCAGAGCCAACTTAGACGTTTGAGGCGGCTTTGCTGCCCTCGCCTGTCCTACCCCCTGTCGGACTTCAGCATCCTGCGGAACCAACAAACGTCGTCACCTCCTTGAGCAATGCTATCCCGGGTGCCCCGTTAAAACGCACGCGCGACAAGTGGTGGAGGTGCGGGGTACCGCGTCATTCCTGGCCCAGACATAATAGAGAACCCGAAAAAGTCACGCGCGCAGCAACGCCGCTACCGGCGCGATCGAGTTCAGGCCCACATGAACGAACAATCGCCCATCGATCCTTCAGAAAAATGGTGCGACCGGGAGCTTGAGGAGAAGCCACGAAGCCTCAACGAGAGGTTTGACGAGCTGTTTCGCCTGGCGGGCTCAAATAAATGAATAACGAGCTGGTACTGAGGAGCCGCACCATAAGTCGCGAAATGACCACGACTCCAAATGAGATGCGGCCGTACGGTCCTCTCCCAGTTTTTATAGGCAGGGTGGACGAGGATTCGGAGGACTGGATCCGGCTTTATGAGAGGTACGCGGCGGCAGTAAGTTGGTCTGATACACAAAAAGCCAACAACCCCGTTATTACCTTGGAGGAAGAAGCCCGTCGTTGGTACAGCTCTGTACTGCGCGAAACATCGGCAACATGACCGCTGGAGACGTGGCAGCAGTGGCAGGAAGCTCTCCGCGAGGCTTTTGCTGGAGAGAACGTCCGTAATTGGGCGTTCCGCAAAAGGAGATTACATTCTGTGGGCACAGTGTGGAGCTTGCTCTGAGTGCTACGGGTACAGAAGCGAACCCGAAAACTGTTTATTGTCAATACACCGCGCAAATCCCGCCGCTCGCAGAAGTCGCACTGACTGGCACAGTCAACATGGACGGTACCTGCCTTATCGAGCCGCTGGCCCCCAGCCCAGACAGAACTCGCCCAAATGTCTCCCGAGCCCTGATTGACATTCGTAACAACACCACTTTCATTCGGGTTGCAAACCCGACTACGGCTCCCGTAACTATCGTCAAAGGTGCAGCTGTCGCTCAAGCAAACCCGCTATTGGATGTTGAGATTTGTGTCAGGGCTCCAAGCGGTCGTACCGTTGGCGTAGGCGAAGTACAGTATGGTGTAAGCCCCGACGACCCCATTGGCCAGAAGTTCAGGTCATTGCTTGAGAAATACGACCACCTTTTTTCTGACTCCGGCGTGAATCTCGGCCACAGCGACATAATCGAACACGAGATTGACACCAGTGGCTCAAGACCAGTGCGACAAAATCCGTACCGCAAATCAGCAGCAGAACAACAAATAACCCAGGACCAAGTAACAGAAATGCTAGGGAAGGGGGTCATCCGAGAGTCTACGAGCCCATGGTCGTCTCCGGTTGTGCTCGTCCGAAAGCGGGACGGAACATGGAGATTCTGTGTGGACTACAGGAAACTGAAAGCCGTCACCAAAAAGGACGTACATCCACTTCCCCGCGTCGACGATGTGTTGGACATGTTCCATGGGTCCCGCTTTTTCACAACGCTAGACATGGCATCCGGATATTGGCAAGTGCCTATACGACAGGCGGACAAGGAGAAGACTGCTTTCGCCACACGATCCGGACTGTACGAGTTCAATGTGGTCCCCTTTGGTCTTTGTAACTCACCAGCCACATTCCAGCGCATGATCACCAGAGTACTGGCAAGTCAGCTGTGGAAAGTCTGCCTCGCGTCCCTGAACGACATCATAATCTTTTCACAGAGTGCGGACGACCACCTGCGGGACGTACGAAATGTGCTCGACGCACTGAGCTCAGCGGGACTACGCCTTCAACCCAAGAAGTGCCAAGTGGCCGTCGAAAGCGTGAAATACCTTGGACATATCATCGATGGAAACACTGTCCGGCCAGACCCCAGGAACATACGCGCTGTCGAGCAGATCTCTGAACCCAAGAATGTTAAGCAAGTCCGCAGCTTCCTGGGTCTCTGCAACTGCTACAGGCGTTTCGTCAAAAATTTCGCCCAAATTTCTAAGCTACTCACGGAGCTCACAAAAGGAGACAAGAGCTGGCAGTGGAACGACGAGTGCCAGTCGGCGTTTGAGAAACTGAAATATTACCTAACTTTCTCACCTGTACTGCAGCTGTTCAACCCTGAGTTGCCAGTTGAAGTCCACACGGATGCGTGTGGGTACGGGATCGGCGCGGTTCTTGTCCAGAAGCACGGCGATAAAGAGCCCGTCGTCAGCTACGCAAGCCGCACCTGAATGAGGCCGAGAGGAATTACAGCACGACTGAGCAGGAGTGTCTAGCAGTGGTGTTTGCAGCCCGGCAATTTCGGCCCTACCTATTTGGGATACCCTTCACCGTCGTCACTGACCAGGCAAGCTTGACGTGGCTAATGACAACCAAGAACCCCAGTGGACGCCTCACACGATGGAGCCTACTACTTCAAGAGTTCAACATCACTCTCAAACATAGGCCAGGAAGCAGGAACTGAAATGCTGACACCCTTTCCCGTCTTCCACATGACGCCACCCCACCATTTGAAGAAGAAATGCCATTGTTCATCGCCGATGACCAGAGAAGCGGTATGAGGAAGCTGCAGGAAGAGGACCCTTTTCTGAGGTCGATTATCGGTCACTTGCAAAGGCCCGAAGAACCAGCCACAACGAAATTTCGACGCGCGGCCAGAGCGTTTAGTCTGGTAGATGGAGTGCTCTTCAGGAGAGCCAAGGGTTACCAGGAGCACAAGCTAGCTTTAGCGGTGCCCAGGAATCTCCGACGCAAGATTCTGTTGTCATGTCACGACGACGTAACGGCAGGCCACTTGGGTATGAGAAGAACACTGGATAAAATTCGCCAACGATACTTCTGGCCGAAAATGTTTTCGGATATCACGAAGTACGTTTCATCCTGTCCCGACTGCCAGACCCGGAAGACACCGCTCACAAGGCCAGCCGGCCTGCTGCAGCCCCTGCCGCCGGCTCAGCGACCTTTCCAGAGAATAGGGATGGATTTTCTCGGTCCTCTAACGGCATCGGCCCATGGAAACCGATGTCTTGTCGTCATGATAGATTATCACACCAAATGGGTGGAAACGGTCACGACGCTGGAGGCGACGGCGGCGAGCGCGGCAAAAGCCTTTTTGGAGGCAGTAGTTCTTCGACATGGTGCCCCAGAGCAGGTTCTCACAGATATGGGACGCCACTTCGTGGCAGATATGACGGAGGAGCTATTTCGCCTCACCAACACCAACCACGCCCGCACAACCGCCTACCACCCACATACAAATGGCCTGCGCGAACGGTTCAACCGGACAGTCGCGGAAATCATCAGCCAGTATGTCTCCTCCAACCACCGCGACTGGGATGAGTTTCTCCCTTTCGCCACGTTTGCCTACAACTCCTCGGTGCACGAGACTACTGGCTATTCCTCCTTCTTCCTGTTATATGGTCACGAACCAACACTGCCCATCGACGCAACACTCCAAGTTAGCGAGGGACAGGGAGTGGCACCAGCTAATGAAGAATTTCTGCGTCGCTGGAACAAGGCCAAGGAGCTGGTACTGGAACGAGAAAGAAGGGCACAGGAGACGAATAAGCGCCGCTACGACCAGACGCGCCGAACACAGGATCTCATAGCTGGCGACCTCGTGTATGTCCGAATGCCCACCTCGAAGCGAGGACGGACGTCAAAGTTTCTGCACCCCTACCACGGGCCCTACCGCCTAGTGAGACAAACCGCAGCCAACGACTGGGAAGTCGAAAACCGCCGCGGCCGCCGCGACGTGATCAACATCAGACGGATAAAACCATGCATAAGCCGCGACGACACAGCCGAAGCAGCGGCTGGCTTCCAGACAGGTAGTGTGTTTCTACTAGACCGCATGCTGCAGCTGAGGGCGTGGAGAGCCCTGAAGTGCAGGCAGAAGACAGTGACAGTGACGAGGAATTTTTTGATGCCCTGGACACGGTGCCGTGTGAAAGTGCCGTAGCATCAAGAAGCAAGCGCCGAGTGGTGCCAGCATACCGGGACGACTTCCTGTACTATTAGTGCGGCTGAGTGCAGGCCATGCGGTGTGTGCATGCTGATTGTGCCCGGAAATGACGGCAAACTACATCATCATCAGTGAATTGCTGTGTCGTTTCCGCTACGGAAACAGACTCGAACCCGTAACTCCAGTGACGTATAGTGTCCACTACGGAAACAGACTCGGACCCCTAACTACAGTGAAGTGTTGTGCAAATACTGCTACGGAAATAGGCTCGGACCCGTAAAGCCAGTGACGCGTGGTGACGTGCCTGCCACTGGAATAGACTCGCACACCTAACTCGAGAGAAGTGTTGTGACTCGGACCAGTAACTCCAGTGAAGTGCTGTGTAGTGCCCACTACGGGAATAGACTAGGACCCAGGTTTCCACCAGTACGCTGTATATATAGTAACTACCATGCATCCATATCACCTGTGCTGTGCCGTGTATATTTCAAGTAGTAGTACAGTGACTCAAATCATGGTGTATCCCCATTATTGTTGTTCCGTTGTTGCATCGCTTTGTTCGTGTTTTCTTGTCTTGTGAGTGCGGACACTCACAATTAAATGTACTGGAAAAGAATGTAACGATGCAAGCGCCATCTCTGCCTTGAAAGAAGAAATGTAAGAAGGCAGGCGCCATCTGCAGTGTAAAACGGAAAGTGTATAATAAACCAGTTGCGCGTTGTCCCGACGGGGGGTGCTAGGGCAGGCTCCGCGTTTCCGGGAAGTTCGGGGTCTCCCTTGTTAGAAAGGGTATAAAAGGAGAGGAAAAAGCGCAGCGGGGGACGGCACTCGGGAACGGTCAAGCGCTGTGTTGCACTCCGACCTCGCTTGTCCCCCGCCGATGCGTCAACGTATGTGGCAGCTCCACAGCCCTCGTTCACGCAAAGGCCTCGCGGGCGGTTAGTCGCGTCCAGAGCCAACTTAGACGTTTGAGGCGGCTTTGCTGCCCTCGCCTGTCCTACCCCCCTGTCGGACTTCAGCATCCTGTGGAACCAACAAATGTCGTCACCTCCTTGAGCAATGCTACCCCGGGTGCCCCGTTAAAACGCACGCGCGACTGCATTATAAGCGACGCCTTGCTTCCACTGGGGCAGATGATGCAGATAAAGCAAAGACTCGTTCACGGTTTTTTTTCTTTTTCTTTCTTTCTTTCCTTTATTTCATTCTGGCAAAGAGAAACGTTGTTTGAGGGCGCTACTTTACGATTCAGGTGGGAGTGCCGTCACGTGGTATTTTTCATATTTCGCGGGGTTTCTCTATCAGTCAGAATAAATGGGTACCAATTAGTTTGTCACTGAACATACCGCAGTTAGATTCCTCTCGTTCGTACCCACGAGTGCCTCAATGACACCTTGATGATTAGGACAGTATTTGTCGAGTTAGATAATTATTTAAAATTATTATCTAAATCTGATTAACGAAAAAATTACTGCCCACTAGTACACTGCACTAGAAACATTAGGCACTAGCTTTTCTTCGAGTAAGGCAATTGCTCTTTGTTTAAATCTTGGTGCATGATAGCTGGGACACCCTGTATACAGGATGTTCTGTCCCTGTGCCAGCGCGCAGCCACCGAATGAATGAAGAAGGAAAGTTCGACGCGTATTGAAAGGATCGCTGATGATGCAATCAATCTGCTGGTTTGCAAGGAGTGCAACACGGTCAACTCTAAATTCAAGGAATGCCGCCGCTTTGAACAAGCCAAAATCCGCCGTAGCACGACCCAGTTCGCACGGCTTCCCACTACCACGGCTACTTCAACCTGCGAAGCAGAATTTTTCCATCGCCTCCACTTCCGGTCACGTGCAGGATGGATACTGGGCCTCCTGAAAATGTGGTGACCAGCAGGATTGTACTCCACGAATTTGAAGCCATGGCTCCAGCGACCGTTGCACCACGCATGACGGAGAGCAACATTCCAGCCATATCCCTCATGCAAGTGTTTGTCCGGGAGGAATTTGCAAACATGGGCATCCATCCAGTCTGTTCGGTGAGCCACAAGCTGCTGCGACAAGCATCTCCCCGAGGCGTTTTCCGCAGCGACTATGTTTCTTTCTGGTGTCGCAAGCCAGCTGAGTGGAGAACACCAGACGACCGTCCTATCTCCATCAACTACAGGCGTGTGGACGCGGACGTGCAGACGCAAAGGGACGTGCAGACGCATGTCCCCTTGTTGACTGCTGCTTTACCGCCTGTGTACTTTTTGAGTTGTTAGGGGAGCACAAGCTCACTTTAATAAACTTATTTTTCCTTGAGTACGACTGTGTCATCTTTCACTTCGTGACATCTGGTGGAGGTGTGGGGTACGCATCCTTTATTCCCGAACAACCTCTCTAAACCGCCAAGCCAGCACAACTCGTGTCAGCCACCAACAGCAAGATCTTCAGCCAGAGTTTAGACTGCTTCCGGATAGAGTTAAGAAAAAGACGTGAAAACCACGATGATCAGCGCAGGCACCATGACCAGCGCTACCTATCCTGCCCTCGTCCTTCAGCAACCCAGGAAGCGCCCATCATTCCATTATTCACCTTTTCAGGATCGAGAAGACTGGTTGGATCAAGTCGAACGGGTCAGGCTGTTTAACCGATGGGACGACGGCGAGACACTGAGACAAGTGTTCTTCTATCTTAAAGATTCAGCACGGCATTGGTTCGGAAACCATGAGAGCTCCGTTGAGTCTTGGAACGATTTCAGAACGCAATTTTAGCGTCGATAACCACGGTTGTACCAAGGAGGGGGCCGAAATATTGCGACAGACGGGGACAAAACACTCTAATCAAAGCATTCTTGGGTTCGTCGAGGAGATGAAGACGCTTTTCAGGCGTGCTGACCCTTGCATGGCAGAATAAAAGAAGTTACGCTTCTCGATTCGCGGTTTGAAGGAGCGACTCTTCGCTGGACTTGTCCCGAACCCGCCCCAAAACGTCGCCGAATTTGTGACTGAAGCTAGCACAACTGATGAGGCCCTCGAAATACGGGCTAAGCAGTATGACCGCAACTTTGTTGGCGCGCCTAATGCGAACTACGTGGACACCATGCGGATTTCGGAAGACAGCTTAGGCGAGACTATCCCCGCTGTAGTGAGGGAGGAGCTGACGAAACGTAGCCGAACGCCACCGCAACCCAAAGTCGCTTCCCTTACCGACATCATCAGGGAAAAAGTTTAGCAAACCCCTGGTACATCAACAACGCCAAAATCACCCCGCGAGCTGCAAGCCATGACCTAAACGGCTGCTGCCCGTTGACCTCGCCCACTGGCAACCTATCGTCAGGAGACTCCAGACCATCGTCCCCTGTCGCCGGGCCGACAATCTCTGGTGCTTACCACCGCCCAGACGAAGACCGACGTGTTGCGAACGCCATGTAATCGTCCGCTGTGTTACCACTGTGGAGAGGCCTACTATATCTATTGTCGCTGCATCTTCAAGAGACTCGGTTTGCGCGAGTTCTCCTTGGACGCACCCCGCCGCCGACTCGGCTAGCGCCCATCGCAGATCGAGCAATACCTGTCCGACACTAGCCGTGGACCAGCCCGTTTCAACCGATCGCCGCCGCCTTACCCATACCAGTCACCCAACCGCCGTAGCAATGCGGATTTCGCACGTAGAAAGTCCCCCAACCCATATGGGGGAAACTAAATACAGCAGCTTCTGGAGGTAAAGTTGCAGGACCGCGGAAAATGAAAACCCTCCAACGACGCAACGTCTTGTGGAAGACGATGATCCCGACGTGCCCTCAACCCGACAACCTGATCTAACCCGGATGTTACTCTTGAACCCGACAACCACCAGGTGCGACGCGTGCCCGACGTGACCGAACCTGCCGCTTAGACGACGACCTCGACGACGCACAGTGCCCGACCGTAAATACGCACAAGCCGAAATGCGACGCCCTGATGCACCCGAAACTCGAGCAAGGCAGCGTCCAACGTCCAGTTGTCCATCCACGGCATCGATACGGTAGCCGACTACTCGGTGATGAGCGGATCATTCACGTCTAACATGAAGAATGTTACGACAAGTTGAGATGGTTTGCATATACGCACAGCAGGAGGCCATCTCGAAAAGCCAATTTTAATGTGCACATTCGCGTCACCATAGACGGCATCACGTACTCTGCTGCCCTCGTCATTTTACCAAACTGCTACCGTGACGTAATTATCGGGATGGACTGTTTGACGGACAACGGCGCAATTAAGTGATCTGCAGACCAAGTCGATAACCTTTTTCCTCTCCACGACGCCGCTACCAAACCTCGATCAGCGTGCTGCTATAAGGATCAAAGACGATCACGTCACCCTGCCATCCCGCGCAAGCTTGATGATCGCCGTTTACTGTAAGGATGCTGCACCTGACATCGACGCTGTCATAGTGGGTGACCAAACGTTGCTTCTCAGCCACGGTATATTCGTCGCAAGAGGAATTGCGTGCTTTAAGAAATGCAAATCTTACGTTTTGGTCACCAAGTTCACTAAGGAGTACCAGCATCTAAACAAGGGGGGTGCAGTTGCATTCCCCCAGAAATGCAAGAAGGAAATCAAGTCATTGCGGTCGCCAACTTTGAACCCGCTCGCGCAGATGCTTCCACGCAGCAGCAACCTTTCCACGTGAACATGTAGCTGCCGCAAGAAAATCGGGACAGATTACTGGATTTGCCCCGTCGCTACAGCGAGTGTTTTTCGGCAACCTATAATTACGTCAGACACCCCTAGCGAAGCATCGAAATATAACAGAAGATGGAGCCTGACCTACCCGACAGTCACCGCACCGCGTCTCTTCACACGAGCGGGAAGACATCCGAACTGAAGTCACCGACATGCTCAGCGACGAGATTATACAGCCATCGAAAAGCCCCTGGGCTGCGCCGCTGGTACTCGTTAATAATAAAGAGGGCACATTAAGGTTCTTTGTTGAATACCGTCGACGGAAAAAAATCACTAAATGGGCGTCTACCCCCTGCCACGAATCGACGACGCCCTCGACCACCTCTGCCATGCTAAGTACGTCTGATCGATGAATCCGAAGACCGGCTACTGGCAAATTGAAGTGGACGAGAGACACCGAGAGAAGACTGCATATATAACCCCGGACGGCCTATACGAGTTCAAGGTGATGCCTTTGGGCTGTGTATGGCGCCAGCAATGTTTTAAAGAGTTATGGACACTGTCCTAGCTGGCTTGAAGTGGCACACTTGCCTCGTATACGTCGACGACGTTGTCGTGTTCGCCCGAACTTTCGACGAGCACCTCGCAAGGTTGGATTCTGTACTCGAGGCCCTTCGTACGTCGGGGTGAATGCTGAAACCTGAAAAGTGCTGTTTCGCGCACGAGGAACTCAAGTTGTTGGGCCACGTCGTCAACGCCATGGGAGTACCACCTGATCTGGCAAAAACTTTCGCCTTTGCGAACTTTCCAAGGCCGAAAGACAAGAACTGCGTGACTAGATCTCTCGGACTGTGCGCATACTACTAGTGCTTCGTCGCAAACTTCACACGCATTGCAGAGCCGCTCACTCACTTGAAAAAACCCCACCCTTTTCAGCTGGGAAAACGACCAAGAAAAAGCATTCTGCGAGCTCCAAAAACGCCTACAAAGCCCGCCCGTGCTCGCTCATTTCTACGAAACCGCCGAAACAGATATGCACACGGACGCCAGCGATAGAGGCTTGGGTACAGTCCTCGTCCAAAAATTAAGCGTTTGGGAAAAAGTAATCGCCTATGCCAACCGTGGTCGGTCGAAGAACAAGAAAAACTACTCTGCATCTGAGAAAGAGTGCCTGGCAACAGTATGGGCGATTTCAAAATTTCGCCCATACGTGTATAGAAGACCATTCAAGGTTGTCACGGACCACACCGCACTGTGTTGGCTTACCAATTTGAAGGACCCCTCTGGCCGTCTTGGGCAGAGGAGGTTGCGCCTGCAGGAGGTAGACTTTTTAGTCGTCTATAAATCGGTCAGGAAACACTCCGACGCCGACTTCCTTTCCCGCGCCCCCATCAACCCACCACCACAAGACTGATTTAGACAGCGCGTTCTTCGGAATCGTGACAGAGAGCGACCTAGCCGCCCAGCAGCGTGCCGACCACCATTTACGTGTGATAATCGATTACCTCAAGGGATGCAACGTCACCGTTCCTATTACCTTTAACTGCAGCTTACCAGCATTCAGCCTGAGAAACTCCGTGCTCGTGAAGAAGAATTTCAGCTTTGGAACAAGAACGAATTACCTTCTTGTCATCCCCGCACACTTTCGTGTCAAAATTTTGGAAGCGTGCCATGACGACCCATCTTCCGGACATCTCGGCAAAGCCCGCACAATTGAAAAAATGAAGGCGAAGTACTACTGGCCCCGCCTTACATTCAACGTCACCCAATACGTCCGGAGCTGCCGTGACTGCCTTCGACGAAAAACGCCACGAAGGAGAACCACCGTGCTTCTACAGCGGATCGCCATCCCATCGGGGGCCTTTAAATAGATTGGAATGGACCGTCTGGGCCCGTTCTCTACGTCACGATCCGAGAACAAGTGGATTGTCGTATCAACACACTACATGACGCCCTACGCAGAGACCGCCGCTCTACTGAATGGGACTGCACAAGCAGTCGCCAAGTTCTTTATCCACCAAACTGCGCTGCTACATGGAGCCACTGAAGTCCCAATCACGGACCGCAGAATGGCCTTCACTGCGGAGCTTGTGCAAGGAATCTTACGGTAGAGCAACACGGATCACAGAAGAACGACGCCACGCCACCCCCAAACGTACGGACTTACGGAACCTCTAAACAAGATGATCGCGGATATGCTCTCAATATACAGTACGTCGACGTTGAACATAAGACTTGGGACGAAGTTCCCCCGTATGTCACGTTTGCGTACAACACCGCGGCCCAGAACACTACGTAGATGACGCCGTTCGATCTTGTCTACGGAAGCCGGCCGGCTACGATGCTTTACGCCACGATTCATCACACAGAAGACGACGACCTCGACCCCGACGTTAAAGGATATATTCAACTGCGGACGAGGCCCGTCAGCTAGCCCGAGCTCGTATAACGGACGAGCAGCTGGTGGATGCCGGACGCTACAGTCTCCGACGCCGAGACGCTGAGTACCATCCTGGGGATCGTGTGTGGGTTTGGACACCCATCCAGCGACGCGAACTAAGTGAGAAGCTTCTGAGGCGATATTTCGGACCCTACCGGATTCTACGACGTGTAGGTCAAGTTACCTACGAGGTGGTCTCCGATGGTAGTTCCGGTACATCACGACGACGCACGCGGCCCGAAGTCGTCCACGTGGTTCGCCTCAAAGCTTACTGTGCAAGATAAGGGGCCTTTTAAAGTCAGAGCATTTCAGTAACTCACGATGTCACCCGCGTTGACGTCCGTAGTCCGCATCGCTCCCACTACGCAATAGAAAAAAATAATACTTACCGGCGCCAGGTTTCGATCCCGCGACTCTGCGGGCGGAACGCAAGGTACCTGGTGCTCTACCCACTGCGCCAAAAAGCCGACACAGAATGAAAGATTACGAACGCGCCTTATATCCTTGACTCATTCAACCGTCGGCCACAGGTGCGCCCACTCCCCCGCGTCCTCCTCGCATTCTCTCCGCTCGCAACACCCTTACTCGCCGCGTTCGGTTCGGGCGCACAACAGGTGGGGACGTGCGCAACACCCTCTCTCGCCGCGTTGGGTTCGCGCTGAGCAACAGTCGGTTCGCGCGCAAGAACAGGTGGGGGCGCTCGCATCGCGCTCTCTCGCCGCGGTCGGTTCGCGCTTAAACAACATATGTCGTTCGCGCGCGCTCCGGTCGCTAACATCTGTGGCGTGATCGTGACGTCAACATCACGCATTCGTGTGGTGGCGCGTTTTCGGCGCCAAAACACTCTCTCGCGAGGGGTATTGGATTGGATTCGATTGGATTGGCTTGGATTGGATTGGTTTGGATTTGGATTGGATTGGATTAAAGTGGGTTGTGTTGGGTTGTGTTGCGTCATAGCCGCGCCACGTTGCGTCATAGCCGCGGCAGCGGGTTCACGGCACGTTTCACGTTTCACCATCGACTTCATCGACAATGTCTACGCTGGAAGACAACAGTTACAACAACAACCAATCCGTAATCCATACGACTTGCAGGCGCGCCCCCCGCGGAAATGCTCGGCATTTGATCGTGCCCCTCGCGAGGGGGATGTTTATTTTGTACTCCCTTCATCCCGAGAGGTGCGGCTATCACGCAACACAATCCAACACAATCCACAACACAATTTGATTGGATTAAAGTGGATTGTGTTGGATTGTGTTGCGTCATAGCTGCTCCACGTTGCGTCATAGCCGCTCCACGTTGCGTCATAGCCGCGGCAGCGGGTTCACGGCACGCTTCACGTTTCACCAACGACTTCACCGACAATGGCTACGCTGGAAGACAACAATTACAACAACAACAACCAATACGTAATCCATACGACTTGCAGGCGCGCCCCCCGCGGAAATGCTATGCACTTGATCGTGCCCTCGCGAGGGGGATGTTTACTTTGCATTCTATTCATCCCGAGTGGCGCGGCTATGACGCAACACAATCCAATACAATCCACAACACAATTGGATTGGATTTAAGTGGATTGTGTTGGATTGTGTTGAGTCATAGCCGCGCCACGTTGCGTCATAGCCGCTTCACGTTGCGTCATAGCTGCGGCAGCGGGTTCACGGCACGTTTCACGTTTCACCATCGACTTCATCGGCAACGTCTACGCTAGAAGACAACAATTACAACAACAACAACCAATACGTAATCCATACGACTTGCAGGCGCGCCCCCCGCGGAAATGCTCTGCATTTGATCGTGCCCCTCGCGAGGGGGATGTTTACTTTCAATTCTCTTCATCCCGAGTGGCGCGGCTATGACGCAACACATTCCAACACAATCCACAACACAATTGAATTGGATTAAAGTGGATTGTGTTGGATTGTGTTGCGTCATAGCCGCGGCAGCGGGTTCACGGCACGTTTCACGCTTCACCATCGACTTCATCGACAATGTCTACGCTGGAAGACAACAATTACAACAACAACAACCAATACGTAATCCATACGACTTGCAGGCGCGCCCCCCGCGGAAATGCTCTGCATTTGATCGTGCCCCTCGCGAGGGTGATGTTTACTTTGCATTCTCTTCATCCTGAGAGGTTCTTAAAGTTTTAGCTTATTTTGTAGTTGTTAGGTCGGACTGTCATTTTATTTTAGCATCGTATCGATGCACTCTTAGAGGCTGGGTAATGCCGCAAATCATGCATTGGGTTTGTTTATTTATGATTTGTTTCTAATGCCCGGCTGCGCCCGGCTGTGTTATGTGTGTCCCAAGCGAAGCGCATGTTCTATTTTTTTATTTTTATGCCGCACGAGTTATCTCAGTCGGAGAAGGTTCCGCCCTAATGGCCCTGGCCTGGAATAATCTTCTTTGATCTACAATGTTCTCGAAGTAAATCGACGGCTTAAGAAACGCTCACGCCAAAGTTAAACTCCTGCAGAGCAGACGCCGTGGTATTCTAATCACCGACGCTCGCTGACGCACGTCACCGTGATGGCTGCTGCTTTGCCACCGGTGTACTTTTGTAGTTGTTAGAAGAGCGCAAAATCGCTCCAATAATTCCTTGAAGACGACTGTGTCATCTTTGACTTCGTGACAATATGTTGATAATAGTACAGTGCCTGTACCTGGTGCTGATCCGGAAGATTTAGTTGCAAGATCCTATATAGTACTCGTTAAGATGTCACTGAGCGCCAAGCAAACAGTAGAGGAATAATGTGATCCAATGGAAATAAAAGCAATTTTCCCTCGTGTGAAAACCGAAGTTTATTACTTACCGTGAGTTATCTTTCGAGCATCGTCAAAGGGAAATTTTCCCGTACACAAGATTGTAGGGGTGCACCTTTCTTTTATGTTGAGCGGTGGTGCTTCCTTTGAATTACTCAGTAAAAAGCTATCTTCAGTCAAAGCCTTCCTATAGCGCTGCTTAAAATTTATCACAATAATTTATGCTGAGATTGTTTGGGCGACCACAACAAAAATTAATAATCAAAGGTTCTAGTAATCCCAAATGAACGGTACGGTCGGAACGCAATCACGAATGCATGGTCACCACGACAAAGGTACTTTTAGCATAATTTAGTGCTTTTATGTTGAATATATGGGCAAATTCCGGCTGTTGTGCACCATTTCCTTCTTTTCTGTTGCTGTGGCAAATTTTGGAAAATGTCTTGAAAACTTAGTGTATGAACGAAATGACGACGCACCAAAAACAATGCGTCGTTACCTTCTTTGCGTCGTTACCTTCTGGATAGCGTCGTTACCTTCTTTCCTAATAAATTACAAATTGCTGTCCTTAAGACATATTCTTCCGGTAGCATAAAACAAATACAAGCATACGAGCAGGTTTATAATACAATTGAGTTCATTCTTCATGCGAATACAAGAGTGTTCTTTTAATGTATTTTGACTTGTTTTTCTTTCTGTTTTTATTGCAACACGACATATATTGTGCTAATTTGTACCTGCCCTTGAAATTCACTCTACTAGGATTCTCTAATATGTATATTTGAACTTTTGTGTTTATATTCTATATTGTACTTTTCAAGAATTTGCATCTTTTCAAGATGGTGTTTCTTCATACGCTGTTTGCTCCACCTTGTAACGGTTTTCTGGCTTATATCAAGCTAATGCATTGTGTTTTAGATGGGTACTGTCCAGTGTGGGTGGAAATTAAGGAAAAATGAAATTGAAGTTTGATTCTTAGTTTATATGTGGATGTCAGCGTTGGGTTAATTTTCTTCGCTAACGTGCTTTGATGAACGCGGTAGCGTTTTCCATTATGACTGCACAGGTTGACTGAATCCTGTTTATGTTGCAAAAAATGTGAAAGGAAGCAAAACATTTGGAATCATACTTGTAGAGGTGAGCTACCTAATACGACGTGTTAACAGAGATTGCGACTGTGGCCCTGGTTTCCACAGAGATTGGTGTGGGAACATTGATGAACACGCTGCGGTTCAACTATGAGGTACTGATTGCGGCAGGTGTTGACTGGTTACGTATAATCGCCCAATGCGATGATTTTGCTTATCAACGCAGCGCATTCCGTATGTGTATTGCATAGCCTTTAGTTTCAACCAAGCTTGCACTTAATTTGCAAATTTTGTGTCCTAATATTACACTATCCTGCGAAAGTCTTCAGTTCACAAGCGCTCACTAAGAAACGAAGTTAATATTAAGGTTAAAAATAAACGAATTTAAGTA
Organism: Haemaphysalis longicornis; assembly: GCA_013339765.2. Taxonomy (NCBI): domain Eukaryota; kingdom Metazoa; phylum Arthropoda; class Arachnida; order Ixodida; family Ixodidae; genus Haemaphysalis; species Haemaphysalis longicornis. Next base: position 46,049,037 of record CM023448.1, on the reverse strand, counting down.
GGATAAAAAAGTAGTGTTTCACAACTCTGCGTACCTATTTTTGCCTCATTGAAATGTAATGAAGGGAAACTTTTTACGAAACTCATTGGACGCTGACAGCAGATGTTTATGATATTTTCAGAAAATGTAGTGTTAGTTTTATTTCATACGTTATTAAATGCATAAAAAATGGAAAGAAAAAAGGCGTGCTCAATTTTGCATCAGCATTAGTTTTTATTGGCTTTAATAATTGTGGTGTGATATCAATTATATTTTTCGATTTTCAGAAAGTGGGTAAATATTGCAGTTTGTTAGAAATGCTAACCCAAATAAAACTACCAAATTTTGAAGTAAAATGAGGAGCAAATGCCTGCATTTGTGTCTTACAGAACTGTACACTGTGTCAACGTTTCATCACGCTAAGCTTGCGTTCCACAATGTTCTTCCAACAGCGGTACTTTCAAGCGGGTTTGAGGAAGAGAAAATATAATTAAATCTGCCCAAACACTGCATACAGATATTTATAGCATTCCTGTTAAGAAGAGCCTCTCGTTTACACATGACTCGCACCATACAAATTTAGAATTGACATAGCGTACGTTAGGTGTTTGCCATTGTTACGCTTTCGCTTCCCTTCCCGCATCGGCAGTCGCTATTGCTTAATCTATGTTTGTACCATGCCCGAACCGCTGGCAGTGAAATAAGTTAAAATTTTAAGCATATCTCGGGATAAAGAGAATGCAAAGTAAACAACCCCCTCGCGAGGGGCACGATCAAATGCAGAGTATTTCCGCGGCGGGCGCGCCTGCAAGTCGTATGGATTACGTATTGGTTGCTGTTGTTGTAATTGTTGTCTTCCAGCGTAGACATTGTCGATAAAGTCGATGGTGAAACGTGAAACGTGCAGTGAACCCGCTGCCGCGGCTATGACGCAACGTGGCGCGGCTATGACGCAACACAATCAAACACAATCCACTTTAATCCAATCCAATCCAAATCCACACCAATCTAATCCAATCCAATCCAATCGAATCCAATCCAATGGCCCTCGCGAGGGAGTGTTACAGCGCCGAAATCGCGCCACCACACGAACGCGTGATGTTGACGTCACGATCACGCCACAGATGTTAGCGACCGGAGCACGCGCGAACGACATATGTGGTTTAAGCGCGAACCGACCGCGGCGAGAGAGCGCCCCCACCTGTTCTTGCGCGCGAACCGACTGTTGCTCAGCGCGAACCCAACACGGCGAGAGAGGGTGTTGCGCACGTTCCCACCTGTTGTGCGCCCGAACCGAACGCGGCGAGAGAGGGTGTTGCGAGCGGAGAGAAGGCGAGGAGGACGCGGGGCAGAGGGCGCACCTGTGGCCGACGGTTGAATGAGTGAAGGATATACGGCGCGTTCGTAATCTTTCATTGTGTGTCGGCTTTGTGGCGCAGTGGGTAGAGTACCATGTACCTTGCGTTCTGCCCGCAGAGTCGTGGGATCGAAACCTGGCGCCGGTGAGTATTATTTTTTGTATAGTGTTGGGGGAGTGATGCGGACTACGGACGTCAAGGCGGGTGACATCGTGAGGTACTGAAATGCTCTCCATTTAAAAAGTGCCGCGTGTTCCGGATGTAGGGACCCTTTCGAGAGGCCCCTGACCCTTGACCGTTTGGCGGGACCCCCGGCCATCATGCCGCGTTGCGCCATTGCCGGCGGTGAAAGAGTTTGGTGGCATGTCCTGTGATAGGTGGTTGCGAGTTGAGCATCCACCATGCCTTTGGAAGGGAAGGCACCATATGCATTCATGTGCCTTGGTGGCTTCGGGCACCTACCGGTAAAATAGGTACAAGTGACTCCCCGACCTCGCGCTCGGCCCTTCGGTGGGACTACAACACTTAGGAAGTTCACCCGGCTTGCACGGGAAAGTGCCCCTATGGAATGGGTGGGTGCATAAATGCAGGAACTTTTTTCAGTGACTTCTTTTGTGTCTTTTTGATGTGATGTGTATTTATTTATTTATTTATTTATTATACCCTCAAGGCCCGAAGGCATTACAGAGGGGAGTGGGTAATACAGAAATACGGTGAGTGAAATTAGAGGCAATATAAAGCACAAAACATTTCCTAATTATACAATGTTATCTAGGTAACAAAGCAAATAAGTACAGTAAACAGTGATTAGAGGCAGGTAAGTACAAAAACATTCCTAGTATACAATGTTAGCTAAGGTGTTTTTGAACAATACCGGATTTTGTATACAGGCACTGGAATCAGGAAGGTGGTTCCAGTCTGTGGCTGTCCGGGGGAAAATGACTGTGAGAAAGCGTTAGTCCGTGCATGGGGTATCCTGACTTTATTTGAGTGGTCTAAACGAGCAGAAATGTAATGAGGCGCTTCAACGAATTCACTGCGTAGTTCGGGGTGATAGAATATTTTATGGAAAAGACACAGACGAAGAACTTTACGACGAGACGCTAGAGATGGTAGGTTAAGCCTCAATTTCATGTGTGTGACACTGGAGGTACGGTTATAATCGGATAGTATGTAACGGGCTGCGTTATTCTGAACTAATTCTACTTTTTGAGTCAGGTTAACTTGGCTTGAATCCCAGAGTGATGCCGCATATTCAAGCTTCGGCCGAACCAGCGTCTTGTAAAGTAGTAGTTTTAGTGAAGAAGGTGCTCTTGAAAAATTACGCCGAAGGTATCCTAATGCCCGGTTAGCGTTATTGACGACATAATCCGTGTGAATGTTCCATGTAAGGTCAGCTGAAAGGTGAACACCTAGGTATTTGTAACATGACACATTTTCTAGAAGGGAGTTATTAATAGAGTACGAAGGTAGCTCTTGAGGAGTTCGGGACACACGCATGTACTTGCACTTGTTAGTGTTTAGCTCCATGCACCAGTTTTTACACCAAGATGTTACAGCGTTTAGATCTGCTTGTAATGTTTTGACGTCGTTGTCAGAGATTATTTGTCGATAAATTACACAATCATCGGCGAACAAATTAATGTGGGAAGAAACGCGAGACGGTAAATCGTTAATATAAATTAGGAAAAGAAGAGGACCCAATACCGAGCCCTGGGGAACACCTGAGTGAACGCCGCTGGGCTCGGAGTCATAATTGTTAGCTGAAACGAACTGGGAGCGGTTAGCAAGGAAAACTTCTAGCCATGTTAGTAGCTTGTCATCTAGGTTAAGCGAGCGCAGTTTATGTATGAGTAATTTGTGAGAAACTTTATCGAAAGCTTTAGAAAAGTCTAAAAAATACAATCAGAAACGGAGTAGTTGTCGAGACTGAGGTTAAGCTTATGTGTAAAGGATATTAGCTGTGTTTCACATGAATAGGTCTTTCGAAAGCCATGCTGCGATTTAGAGAAAAATGAATTTGACTCCAGGAATTTACTGAGATTCGAAAAGAGGATGTGCTCGAGGATTTTACATGGAATGCTGGTTAGTGAAATGGGCCTGTAATTGAGCGGGGAATGTTTGTTACCGGACTTATGTAGGGGGACCACCTTCCCGATTTTGAATTGAGCAGGAAGGACACTTTCGTCGAGGGTTTGCTGGAAAATTTTTGTTAGTATAATTGAGGAGTAGGTACATGTGTTAGTTAAAAATTTTGGGCATATTTCGTCACAACCTGGAGCAGAGGAAAGTTTCAGAGATTTGATAAGTTTCTCTACGCCACCCACATCGATAGTGATAGGTGCCATTACAACGTAGTCATAGTAGGGGGTGGCAGGTAAGGGAGGATTAGTGTTTTGGCAGAAGTTGCTTGTAAATGCGGCATTAAGAGCGGCTGCGCATTTATGAGGAGGAATAGCTGTTCCATCCGTGTTGATTAGTGTTAAGTGGTCACTACGACTCGGATTGATAGTACGCCAAAACTTTTTTGTGTCTGTTGTTAATAGGCGTGGCAGTGTGCTTTGTAGGAAGCTAATCTTGGCGTTCTTTAGTGCTGCTACATAAGCGTCATGCGCAGCCTTATAGGAAGACCAGCGCGCAGGGGATGGAAGATTGTTTCGCTGATTTGTAGAGGCGCTTCTTTTTGTTAGATAACCTTTTTAAATAAACGTTGTACCATGGCGCTTTTTGATTAGATTGAATAGTATAAGTAGGAATGAATTTTTTGTTAGCTCATTCACCTTTGCTGCAAACAAATCCCAGTTCTCTTGTACGCTTCGTTTATCGAAATTCATCAGAAATGTTTCAAGAAAACCGCCTAAATGGTTATTGATAGCTTCAAAGTTAGCTTTCTTGTAGTTACGTATAACTTTGGTTGATTTTGCCGTTTTTGGACGTGACATGTCGATAAAGAACGATAATAAAGAATGGTCGCTCAAACCGGGTAGGTAACTAATTGCTGATATTAAGTCCGGCGAGAGGTTAATACGAGGTCAAGAATGTTTGCAGTGGTCTGCGTAGTTCTGCTTGGTTGCTTGACAACTTGGGTGAATGAGAACGTCGTGCAAAAGTCTACAAATTCCTGGGCAAGCGAAGTGAAGGGAATAATAGTGGGGGAATCTGTATGCCAGGTTATGTTGGGAAAATTAAAGTCACCGAGTAAAAATATGGGGAGATTCGGGTACCGGGTTCGAACAGAGTAAGTAACATCATGTAGCTCGTTAACAAAAGTGGTACTGTGCGTTGGTGGGCGGTAACAGGCAGCTAAGACTACTTTCTGATAACCCAGTTCGACGACTGCCCAGACAGTCTCTAAGTCACTCCGTACATGTATGCATGATGATGGTAAGTTATTGGAAATGGCTAGCATAACACCACCGCCTCGACCTTTTGGGCGATCACAGCGGTAGATTGAGTACTGATGAGCCGAGAAAAATGTTTCATTGTCGGAAATTTGCGATGTCAACCAAGTTTCTGTTAATACTAAGATGTCGGGGCTACAGGTGTCAATGGCGGATGCCAATGATTCTCGTTTATTGCAGATACTGCGGATGTTACAAAACAAAACAGATATGTTGGATAGGTTATGTCCACTACCCCTCGCGTCCCCCTAGGATGGCTGTCGTGGAGAAGTGTTCAGATTTTGGGTAGTTAGACGAGCTGTTGGCTGGGTAACGGTTACGTTGTCTGTGGCTGGGCTGTACGTGAACTGTTCTTTGTTGATCACTAGCGTTTTGTAGCGTAGTTGAAATGCGGGCTCACCCGGTTGGTTTTTTGCGTACGTGGCCAGCTTTTTACGGATCTGACGTGTGGCTAAACAAAAATCTTCGGAAACAGATACGTCCTTCTCTTTCAGCTTTTTACGGGCCCCGAGTATTTTATCTTTTGTTTTAAAGCTAGCAAACTTGACAATAATGGGGCGACATTTGTCATTCGAAAACGTGCCAAGTCGATGGGCTCTTTCTATTGCACCACTTGGCAACGGATCAAACCACACCTGCCAATGCATTAAGCACTTTTGCCTCACATTCTTCCCACTTTTCACGCTCATCGGGAATGCCGTAAAATAAAAGATTATTGCGTCGCGACCTGTCTTCTAGCTCGTTTACGCGCAGCTGCAGGGAATCAACTTGAGCTGTTAGTTTTTTTACTGATTCTTGGGTGGCAGTGTTGTCAAGATCTAGCGCTTTAGTGTTTACTTCTAAGGCATCGACCCGTTTCTCTACTTCGCGAAAGTTGTCCTCTATGTTTTTTTTGCCCAGCTTTGATTGCCTTTATGTCAGCCGCGAGATCGGACTGGCTGCTAGCGGACTGCACCGAACGCGCCTGGAGGTCTTTAAGTATAGTAAGATTGCGGTCATTGCTCGGATGGGTCGGTTGGCAGTGATTCAACATGGAGGGGGTGCTACGGAACGAGTATTATACGGCCCAGGATTCAATTCTACGTCACCAGAGCGAATCAATAGTAGCATCATAGAAATACAGTCAAAAATACTTTCACAAAGCACTTCGGGGCACGGGAGAACAAGCAAGCAACGGTTGTCGCTTCTTTTAGCGTATAACAAGAATTGCTTACGCACCTGCGAAATGCAAAAGCGTGGAGCGTCAAACATGCTGCCGGAACTGCTCCCGTGCCCACTAAAGAGACTGTCGGCCGGCCATCCCTTTAAGTCAGCTGGTGCCGCAGGTGTCGACGTCGATGACGCTGGCGCGCAGATGAATGTGCGCACCAGGCTAGGAGGCCCGATGGAGACGTCGCAAAAGGGTGGTTGTTGGAAATCTTCATTCCTTCTGTAAGGTGTGTTCGTTCCTTGGCTGGACAAACCATTTTTTAAATTTCTAGTTACTCCGATACGTCTATTCCTTCTCTATTTCTTAGTTAGGGTGTTTGTGCGCCATGTGGCTTCTGCCGTGCCACATAAATTGTGTATCTGCATCACCGAGTTCCCACCTGCAGGGTCCTCCGTGACAGCATTATACTGTAAATAAATAAAACAAATAAACAATACGGCAATGGGCGTGGCTTGAAAAACCGAGGCGGTACATCTGAATGAACATGCAGAGAAGCTTTATCACTTTTGAACGTACCCAGGCCTTGTTCAAACACTTAGGCGTAGTCTTAGACTAGGTCAAGCTCTCGCATCCACGCATGCCCAGCTCACGCATCCAGCTGGGACCTAGAACAGTGGGCGGTCCGTCCCCACTCAGAAAAATAGGCACGGCAGCCTCCTTGCCATGAAACGTCCCGCAGACGTCAGCTTTTCCTTGACCCTTTTTCAGTTCCCCAGAATAGCTTTGGAAAAGCACTTATGACGGCTGTATTTGAACCGAAGGCAGAAGAGGAAGACACGACGTGGCCATGAGGGAGACACTTGTCCCCGTGTTCACTTCTGTTCAGAGCGGCTTGCCGCAAACGTGAACAGTGACGGTGAAAGGTGGTGTGGCGTGGCGTAGTAAACATGCCACATTGTCGAAAACTTCGGAAGATGAACTTGTAGCGGCATCCTCATCGCGAACAGTATTCACACGATGCCGGTTTCTCGTAGACAGTGAACTTCGTGCCAAGAACGAATATGTCTTGGAAGGGCTGGTGCTTTGGGATTGGCTGTCCTTTTGTCTCGTATTGCACACCTACGCCAAGTTACCTCAATTGTGCAAGTAATGGCAGACGGCCTTCACAAGCTTGCATTTTGATGCAAGGTGTCCGTCCCCGCAGCGGTCGCAGGTGACACCCCCCGAGCCTGACGAGACACGGTGAGTCGAGAAAGCGCTGCTCGTGATGCTTGCGCTATTTCGCCTGCGTTCTTTTTTGCTACTTTCAACACCAAGACGGTCTGCACAGCGTTGTCGAAGGCGAGGTCCGGTTTTTCCAGCCGTCTTGTTTGGACGTCCGTGTTGTTCTTGCCACACACAATGCGGTAGCGGACCGTGTTTTTGTGTTCAGCACCGATGCTGCAGTGCTCTGAAAGGGTTTTTAGTGCTGCTATGTAGTTGCTGCTGGGTTCCCCTTCCGCGCTAACGCGCGAGGTGAAACATAAACGCTGCCCAACAGCAGGTGGTTTCGCGCAGTAGTGCCTTCAAAGAGCTAAAAGAATCTCCTCTAGCGCCTTGTCACTGGGCTTGGCGTGCTTGACCAAATAATGAAGCAAATCATACGTTTTCTGCCCGCAGCAGCTGAAGAATACGAAAGTACGCTTGTTTGGGGCGACATCATTCCCCACGAAAATGCTTCGAGCCGGTCCAGATAACAGGCAGGGCCAGTCGTCTCTTCCGACTTTGAAAGGCACGGGGCTGCCGAAATTTAGCATTGCGAACCGATGGCAGAGGAGTGCGGGAACGAAGGCTCACGTGAAACTTTCTTTCATGCTCATCAGCATGCGTTAGAACTGTAGAAGTACGGATGGCTGAGCGGTAGAGGTGACTACCGCGAACAGAAGTCGGCCATCAGGGCCACAAAAGACATGAGAACATTCCGAGCCGTTTGCCAAGAACGAACTGTGTTTATGTTCACATACGGCCCCCTCGCAGCAGCACGGGTTAACACAAAACGATTAGCGCCGCGTAGGGGCGCTTCCCATGACTAACATTGTAACACACCCGACATATATTCAAACAACTACTTTTCCGCCAATATGTCTTATAAATTCTACCAGCGGCCGGCTCAATAGGTTGATTGTAAATGTTTTAAATATGTCCTGGTGATGGCTACAAACTTGGTATTTTAAACAAGTTCTGATAGCAATATCATTCTGATAGCAAATTTATAGCACTGGCTTAAACGTGCGAAGGATGGTAAAGTGGGACAACATATTAGCACTTGTGACGCAAACAGGTGCTCGCAAATGGAAAACTTTTCATGCGACAAGCAACTTTTGTACTGGTAAAAGGAATAGCTGAGTCACTCAAGAGAAAAATGGTGAGAATATATTTGTGATAATAGGGTTCCAGCATTCACTGAGGCATAAACCCAATTACAGCCATCCAGAAAAGAGCTTTTTGTTCCATGGTGAGTCGAAGATACGCATTTTGATTTCAAAGCGTGCCTGCGTGCGTACGATTAAAGCACCAAGGCCTCGACAAATCTAGAAAGCGGCTTTATGAGCGGTACTCTAATTCATAATACTAATGTGTAAACACCTAATACGCAACTCTAAATGGATTCGGTCAAAATACCACCTTTTTCAATGAGGCAAAACGAAAGTCAAGTAGTCAAAATTTGTAATCGAAGCTGAAAACTTGAAAAGCCGCACAAAAATACGAGGGGTGAAATTGAAAACAAAATTTACGCTTACACTAACGTGTATCGCATCATTTCGCTTCGAATTTTGTTATTGTTGCGGTTATTCGTACGACATATTCATGGCTTTGTTTTCCGGCATAGCTGTCTATATTTTTTTGTCATACCGTCGGTTCCGCCTTTGCTTTCTGAGACTTTAGAGCTTATTCCAAAACCAAATAAGCATACCAGCAAGGAGGGAAAATGTGTTTCTGAAAAAAATGAGCAATTTTTCCACATAATATTTCTACGACTGTAGTTCTAATGCATATGTGACCATGAAAGTTACCAAACTTCCTCTAAAGTCGCGTGCATAATTGAGGCAATACTTCCGGAGGGTTGGATAATTCTAAGCATTTCAATGACGGCAGTATGTAATATTTCATTGGGATAAATTTGCAATAGGCTTGTACTGGCGGATCAGCTTATCGTGTTCTCGTTTTCTGTTTTCCTATCCTGCGTAAAACATTTTTTTACAGAAGTGGAGACAATCTGCAATCTTGTTTATCTAAAGATTAGGGATTTGCTGAGTGCATCGCTTCTGTACACGTTGTCTTGTGTTTTTGCCGTAACTGCTCTGCCTCGCCATGGTGCCTTTTCAAAGATCGTTTTCACGGTATTCGGCTCACAAATGTCGCTTACATATCGCCAAACGCAGCACGCTGACATGCAGCGTGCAGCGCATTCCTGATGCCCAGACCAGTGAGGGCATTTTCCAGAGACACAGTCCGCTAAAAAAAGCATTCGCTGGCGGTTTATTGCGCTGCCCATGACGGTTGAATGCCCTCGTGTGAAAACCAGATTCCTCTGGCCCTGAAAGTGGAGTGCGCGTGCGCTGTCACTCGATTGCTCTGATTATGGTTAGAAAATGCTCTACTCCTCGCGCTGGTGCTCCTGCATCGTATATCGTAAAGTTTCAAACATGCAAAGTAAACCTCGTGAGATGGTCGTTATTTACGTTTTCATATTGTTACGATTTATTTTGTTACAGTTCGTGCCTCTGTTGTAACCTCTTCTTGGTTCACGATAAAATGAATTGTCCATGGTTACAGGAGCAATGTTTTCTTCTTTCCATTGTAGCAGACGTATGCAAATATTCATTACTTGTGGGCTCTCTCCACGTCTATGCAGGGTGGCAAAGTAAGAGCTCTTAAGGGATGTACGCTTCTTGTTGACTGTGGATGTACCCATTATAGTGCTGCACAAATTTGTTCCAAAGAAACACGCAAAAAAAAGAAACACGCAATAATAAGACCTCTTTCTCCCCGAAGACGACATTTAAAACAACTGAAGTGGTTACTTCCTATTTATACTTATGCAGAGGGCCACAAAAAGATCTACAAAAAAAACCGCTCAAGCACGATGTCACGTAGCCAAGGACGCATACCCAAATACGTTGTGTAGGCGAAGACGGCGCAACGTAGCTAAGGACGAGGCCCGTGTTCGTGAAGGAATAACGCTCATTTTAGCAAAACTGATCCATAAGTACTCAAAGCAAATACAGACCGGTCGGCGAATCATTCAACAAGGTGTTTTGCACAGGCGAGTATCAAGGAATCGAATGCCACGGCGTCTGCCGTGCCAGTGCTTATCTTTTGTTGTGACAGCGTTTTGAACCGTAAACTGACATCGAGATAACTGGAGAATAAAGGACATAATTCTAAGCTGGTTACGCCAGGCCGAAACATTCTCCTTATCGTATCAGTAACCCGTGCAAAATAAAATACTAAGACAAAACACGTGCTTCACTTGGGCCACAGATCACACCTGGGCGGGTCCGAATGGCAAAAAAAAACACAAGTAAATCTACATGTGCAGGGTTCGTGGTTATACACCTCTCAAAGCGTGCGTCTAACCGATGCTAAAATAAAACGGCCGTACAAACCACAAGTGCGCAATCTTGCGGTTTCAGCCTTGAGGCGTACCACGTTTACAACTTCAAGCCACGTGCATCGTCCTGATGTGAAGAAATCCCGACGGGGAAAGCCTGGCACATATTTCGGCCAACGCGTCCTTGATTTTTGTGCGGTCCGAAATGCCACTGAAGGAGCTCTTCACTGAGTTCGCGTAGACAAATAATGATCCAAACTCACCACGGAACCCATGGGTGACACTCCGAGTCTCGTCGTCGGAAGTTGTAGCGTCCGCATCCAAGCGCTGCTGGTGTGTAGTACGAACTCGAGCAAGCAGGCGGAACTCCCCCGAAGTCGTAGGTGTGCTTGCTGAATAAGGATGTCGAAATCGTCGTCATCTACGCACGGCAGCAGGGATTCAAGCAATGTTTCCGGCCGTGTCCCTTACACAAGCTCGAAGTGAGCCCTTTGCGTGTTTTCCTGTACAGCTGTGTGTTACGCAAACCTGACATAAGAGAGGATTTCGTCTTATGCCTTGTTTGAACTTCGACGTACATTGACAGCATATCAGCGATCGTCTTTTTTCAGACAGTCTGTTCGTCCGTTGTTTTGTAGGTGCTATGCCGCCGTTGTTCGGTGGCTGGGTTACTCTGGGGTAACACTCCTTGCATGAGCTGCGCCGTGAAATTCACCCCGTGGTCCGTGATTAGTATTCCATAGGTAAATATTGCAACACAACTTTCGGGATAAAAATCTATGAGACTTGTTATTAAGTCCCCCTTCATAATCCACTTGTTCTGAAATCGTGATGTAGGCAACGAGCCAATAAAGTCTTTATCAATCTGTTCGAGCGGCTTTGATGGCACAGCGATCAGCTGCAGAAGTGGGGCGGGTCTCGGCGAGGGCGTTTTTTGTTCGTTGCAGTCACAGCAGCTACGGATGTAGCGGTAAACATGAAATGTAAGGCTGGGCCAGTACTATAGCACATATAGTCAAATAGTGCCTGCTGCGCCAACATTTTCGGAATAAGGGTAATCGTGGCATGTTTGCAAAATTTCGTCCCGAGGTCGGCGGGGATGAGAAGATAATTTCTACTTGTTCTGGAATAAAAATGTTTTTAAAGAGGGAGAAGGTTTTGAGCCTGAAAGCATTCCACCTAACGCATATGGTTCAATGTTCAGTGCTACAACAGCGTATTCGGGGACTGTTATACACAATCGACATTGTTCTTTTAGCTGATAACCAAACCGATATCTAACGGCTCACAAATACTTTAGCCAACAGCCTCGTGTTAAAATTTGGAGCAGAAAAATCAGGAATATTGGTTTGTAATGACGCAACCACTGACGCAGTGTCTATCCATCAAAGCCAATTACCCAGAGTGAAGGAATGTAAACATTTGGGAGTGTGCATACATGAAAAGGACAACACTTTAGGAACTCACGAGGAGCAACCTAAGGGTAAGGGGAAGAGAAACGCAGCTGTAAGGATGCATAGGGCTATGTAGGGCTATAACAAATACGAAGTACTGAAAGGAATGTGGAAAGGAGTAATGGTTCTGGGTCTCACATTTGTGAATGCTGTTCACTGCCTGAAATAAGACGTTCTATCAGGCCTTGAAGTTAACCAGAAAACGGTTTGCTGTTTGGGTTTAGGCACGCATGGAAAACAACTAACGAAGCAGTGCACTGAGATATGGGATGGGCGTTGTTTGAAGTTTGAGAAGCGCAGAGCAAATAATGTTTTGCGATGAGGCTGAGAGCAATGGGTCAACGTCGGTGGGCAGCTAAGATTTTTAGGTACCTATACTTGAAAAGCGTGGACACGCAGTGGTTAAGGAAGACTAGAAGGATAATGCTGAAATAGGGAAAGTACAGTGGTGAATCCAAAAGAGCCAAGGTAACCAAGATAGAGGCACGGCAAATAGAAATTAGAGTTGTACAGGACAGAGAAATCGGACATCAGAAAAGAAAATTTCTACTTTATTTCTCAGAGCAGTTCACTTGAGCAGGTTTTTTGAAAATAACAGCTTTGTGGGGAAGTATTCAAAAAATGATGGCGTATGCGTGGTCTGCCGTAAACAAACCGAAACAATGTGGTTTACAGAAGCCCTAGCATAAAGGGAAGCACAGAGGAAGGTAACTTTAAGACTGTCGAGTCGACGAAAAAAACGATTAAAAAGCAGGTGGACGAAAAGCAGAGAGGGCAATGGCGCCTAGGACAATTGCCACCTGTAACCGGAAAAAATATTTGGTTTCATCGTGTCTTCCCTAAGTTTCGTACCTGCCTAAGCAGCGCTAGTATTCAACAAAGAGTGTGAAAAATAGGTACGTTAGACCTTTTTCGTGAGATGGCACGTCATCGCCGTGCTACAGAGGGGAAATAAATAGCAATCTTTATCATTAATCATCATTGTTGACGTAACTTCCTTCGATTCAGGCGATCAGTACTCGTTACTCGGGGTTGCAACCCTGATGAGTGGCCAGATCGCTCTCTGTCTGGACTCCAAAAAGCAGGTCGTCTTCCTTGGAGCATTTTGGCGGTGGGTCGACTGGTTCGGGAGAGACGCAGTCCGCGTCACAGAGTTTGCTGCCGGATTTGTAGGGGATTGTAAGGTCGTACTCCTGCATGTGCCAGATCCACGAGCCTTACACTGCACGAGGGCCGATCCAATTGGGGAGCAACAAAAGCTCATGTTGGTCTCTTACCACCCTAAACGCCCTGCCTGAGACATTCGGGAAAACTTGAAATTGCCCCATATTAGGCTGGTGTTTAATTTTTCAGAGGCCAAATAGATTCTCCCTCTTTTTGATGAGCCTCGGCCGGCATTAGGTATTACTTTCTTTGAGGCGGTCTGCTTTTGGACGAGCACAGCACGCGAGCCTACATCCCTGTCTTTGGTGTGCATTTCTGACTCGGCGTTCCCGTCGAAATGTGCAAGAGCAGGCGACGCTGCCAATGGTTTCGAAGCTCGCAGAAGCGTCCTTATGCGCTTTCACCCACCATAACCTACTGCTCTGTTTATTCAGGCACGTGAGAGGCTCACCGGATTTCGCAAAGCTTTCGACAAAGCGTAGGTAATAAGTGAAAATCCCGGAATCTTCGCACGGCTTTCTTGTGCCTCGGTCCTTGAAAGTAGGGTATGTGTGATGTTTTCGCGGAGTGACGTAATACTCCCTCTGCGCTGACGGCATGCCCCAAAACGTTAGGTTCCTCTTAATCGAAGCAGGGTTTTGCCACCGTCAGTGTCAATCCTGATGTTTGGGTTGCTTTAAGTATCGACTCTCACCTCGCGACAAGCTCGGCGAAATTCCCAGTGAATACGACAACGCCGTAGAGGTAGACGAGGCAAGTGGCCAACTTCAGGCTATCTAGCGCTGTGCACATATTTTGTTGGACTGGTTCTGGAGACATGCACAACCCAAACAGGATCATTTAAATTTGTGCCTGTTGTCCGGTATTATAACGGCTATTTCTAACGATAGCTTTCCACCATACTGTCACGAAGTCAAACACGACGCAGCTGAAATCAGAGAAAAGAAGTTAACTGGAGCGAACTTGTGCTCCCATAAAAACTCAAACAATACACAGGTGGCGAAACAGCAGTCAGAAAAGTGACGTGCGTAGTCGAGCGTCGAGAGTCGAATACCCCGGCGTCTCCTCTGCACGCTTTTTATCTTTCGGTGCGCGTGGTTCTCGCACCGTCGATTCACATCTACATCATTGTAGTTCCAAGAAGAATATTCTAGGCTGTTCACGTTTGTTCGGAACACTCTCCGTATCAGAAGAGATCACACATGCGGCACAGAAAGAAAGAATGGATCACGCGCTTTCATTTGCACACAGATAACACAGTCCAGCGCAGCCGGGCAGTAAAAGCAAAACATAAATTAACCAACCCACTGCACGGTTTGCGGCAATATCAATTTTCCAGTAACCTGATTTTAAGTCCATCGACGATAAGTAGTTCGCGAAGGCCTCGTCAATTTGTGGGGGAAGAGTCACGCCCTTTTTCTTGATTTAGTTCACGCGATGGTGGACCAGACAGAACCTTAACGCGTTGCATTTTTCATGACGAGCACTACGGGAACATCCCAGGGACTTTTAAAGGGCTGTATAAGTAGTCACTCCGCAAGTCTTCAACTTGCTCTCGGATACCGTCGCTATCGTCTGCAGGCATACGTTAAAGGGACGGCCCATTTGGTCCAGTGCCCTCTACGGTGATTATATTACGCTTCGCCATTGGTGTCCAAGTAGCTTGTATTTCCACAAAAAGGAGTCGCTCTAGTGGTGTAGCAGCGCCCTTACATTTTTTCGTTCTTGCGGTAGCGCTGCGTTGATGTCCAAGAGGTGAACAGACCTGAATTCGGCATCAGATGCGGGGCCAAGCTCGGCGACGGAGAGAACACCACTTTCATTCGGAATTCAATCGAATAACGCAATTAAAGCAATGTTTGTGTGGTGATATTTCTCATTGAGGTTCGTTATCAGAACGTGTAATTTTGTTTTCTTCAAGTGCCCAATACCACTGCCCGCGGAGACACCACACTCCAGACGCAAGCTCTTGCGGCAATTTACGACCGCTTCGGTGTCAGAAGTACCATCTTGAGAGTCGAAGGCGATCATTAGGCTTGCCGAAAGAGGTGGGGTGGCGTTGTCATCGGCAATCCCTAATGAAGTAGTCCATTCGTCGTTTTCTTTCGGGGTCACGGTGCTATCGGCGTGCAAACTGACTTACTTGGTCAGTACATCCACAAAGGAATCATTGTTAGTCAAAAATGTCATGACAAGGATTATATCGCGGCAGCAGTTTGGCAGTATGCAAACGGATGAGGGTACATGGTATTATTTAGGGTGATGGGCGACGCAGAGGTTCCACTCGGCCTGCCGAGATGACCTTCTTACTTATGTTTGTGCGGACCATCCGATCTGGTAATTTTTTCCAGTTTCGACGCCAATAATATACTCATCACTGAAAATTCGGCTCAAGTGCCCATTAGTGCGGGTACATCAAGGCCGTCGATGGAAAGTCGTACGTATGTAGTACCCCTTTTTGTGTTGCGGGTGCTCTAAGGCGTGATATCACGACTAGTTCGCATTCATGGTCACTGGCTACGCGGCGCAGGTGTCGTGGTCCGATTGACTGCGGCTAGGTAACATCGTGTAGGCGTCGCGAAAAGTGACTCTAGTCATGTTCCAGGGTTACATCGAGGTTAGGTTTATGCGGGTGGTTCCCGAAATGTCAGAATTGGCAATGGGTTCGTCGTTGTGTCACTGCAGGGTTTTCGATTTATTGCCGTCGTGCTAACTTCTCCTCCAGAAGTTGCTGCTTTGTTTCCCCTAAGTGGACAGGGGCTTCCAGGAACGAAGTGAGGGTGTCTGCGGTGGCTGGGCGATTGAAGGTTGAAGTGTGGTGGGAGTCGTATTGTCTAGAATAGGTGATCGTCGATTTCGTTCTGGCGTTGTCCCGGCAACGCAGGGAGAGCATCGATGTGTAAGCCTCGCAGTCCTAGTGGCCTGCATTGCAGCTACAATTAAGGGGCCGTCCGCTACACGGTGGCATCACACTGGTGAACATGGGTGACTCGCTATATGTGCGTCTTCCTCGGCGCCTTGTTTTCGGCAACAGGTGGTATTGCGGCCGCCAGTTGGCGGTGGTTAGCCGCAGACTCTTGATGAAGAGGCCGGGCAGGGCCGGGTAGACGAACAGCTCAGGCGTTGACTATGATTTGATGTCTTCGATGTGCTTTCGTTGGCGTAGTTGCCCAGAGTGCCTGTTGAGCCTCCTCTCTGATAACGTCAGTCAGGGAAGTGACAATAGGTTCTTACGATGTCGGTAAAGCTTTCCACAGGTCATCCCTCAGCACTACACGGAAATTCTGGCTAGTGTGTCGTAGTTTTTACCGCCGGCTCTGGTCACCTTTGATTCCAGCGCATTTAGAGTCCGCAGGATATGGAGGCATCAATTCTCACATCAGAAAACTTATTTCTGTTTCTTCTGCTATTTCCGTGACCGCACTGCGAAACAGTTTCTTCTCCCAACAAAGATCATGACTGCATAATTGTGCTGTTGTGTGCCAATTTCTGCAAACCTGTGGGTTTGTCCTGTTTCATGAAGGTGGCAAATGTTTTAAGGAACTCGCCATTGAAGAGAGGCCACTCGCTCAAAGAGTAATTGTAGTTCTCGAACAGAGTTTTAGCTGCATATTTTGAATAAAAGAACACAAGCATAAAAGTCTCTTCATCATGCCATTTGTTAAAGATAAATATGCGATAAGCTTTCTAGGACAAGTCCTCAGTACCTTTGCTTGGAGATCCGCGGAAAGATGGTGGTTCTCGGGGCTGTTCCGGGACGACCGTGGTAGTGGCACCATGGACGCTGTAGTAGGTTGTGGCGGTATTTATTTCGGTTGTCTCTGCTAGAAAAACACACCTTGCAGACAAAGGCTTGCTCTGCTTCGTCTGTCTTTTAATCTTTCAAAGTCGTAGAGAGCACAAAGTCTGCTTGCCCGCCACCTCTACCAGATGTCACGTAGCCAAGGACGATACAGGTTTTCTTCAAGGAACAAACGTTTATTTCTGTGAACTTGCGCCCCACAAATCTTAAAAATACCGAAGTTCCATCGGCGCAGTCAACAATGTGACGTGCACAGTCGAGTGTCGCCGAAATAAATTCCACTTCGTCGGCCCGGCTAGGATCTATCTTTCGCCTCTATTTCTTCTTGAACAGTCGTAGTACATTGAGAACGCTGGACATTATTCATTCCATGTTGGCTACATCAGAAAAAAGTTTCCCTATAAAAAAAGGCAGCCCGTACAACCTAGAAAGAATGAAGGTAAAAATCGCTATGAACAGAGATAACAGCCGGGCGCGGCCGAATAGCAAAACAAAACACAAGTACACATACACAATGCTGGGTTCATGGCAAAATCCGGTGTAGGCGATGTATTAAAACAACCCTTGCTTGTTGGCTCTTCACTACCCTCTAAGGTTCCAAGAACGAGCCACTGGACAATGTACGCTAATTGATGACTGCTGATGTACCTTATACAAATGTTACACAGCTTTCTTCCCTGCACGTGCCTTCTGTCTCTTTGACAGAAAGTTCTTATTGGCGCCTAAAAATAAACAAATCAATAATGAGACCTAACTGTCCACAAATAATGCAAGTAACAAAAACTTGGTTGGCTAATTGTTATTTATACCAGCAGAGAGTGCAAGCAGAATATTTTAGTTAACAGCGCATTGTCTGAGTCTTGTGTTGAAAGCAGACAATCATAAAAAGCTGTGCGTCATGGTCTGTGTAATGTTAAAGAATGAGAAGGTGCATTTTGGGTATTCCCTGGAGCAGAAGCTACGCAAAATGCCTGAATTAAACCATTGATGCACATAGACAAAAAACCGGTTCATGGCAAAAAAACCGGTTCATAAAGTTCCACCATAAATTTAGGCTTGGGGATATTCCAACTGGTTTACGTTGTTTTTCTTGTGGTGTTTATTACTCCTGTAGTATTTGGCAGTTTAGACTTTGGCTATTTTTGTGTATTTTATTGAGCATGCGGCCTGCTTTTCGTTCGTTTGACTGGTTTACTTTTTTCTAGTAGTTTGTATTAGGCTTCAGGTAGTTTCAGTTTCTACCTCTGTTAGTCTCTCTTTTAGGTTCTTCTCTACAGTTTCGCATTTCCATTCGGTAGTAGGCGGAGCCTAGGTCGGGGAAATCATGAAGTGTATTGTTGAGGGCTGGAGGAGAGGCTGATTGGCACAACCCTTGTTAGTTCCATGAATATTGTTCTTTTTGTTAGTATTAGAAGACCTGCCTCCTGGTCGGAGGGGGCATTTAGGAGGGCAATGTGGGAGTAATAGTTGCGAACGCTCCCAATTAGGTGAGCATGCAAGCCCGCGATCCCGTCTCTAACAGGCGCGAGGACCTCCCTTCGCGCCCTCTCCCGGAAAGGGGTTACTGTTAAATCTCCAGCTGGCTATGCGCCAGTCATCCGTATCATCACGTAGATTTCCCCGGTCATTAAGTGATCGTCCCCGCTAAGGGCAGCCATGGCCCAGGTCTCGATTGCGTCTTTCTTCCGTAATATTTTCTGGTGCCGTGAAACCTGGGAAGATGACCGCACGCGACGATGAAGGAGACCACCTACGTCCCCTCCGGCTTCAGGTTCTTAGAACCCCGTGATTTCGACTGTTGTTCCGCTGATAAGCCCCGCCCTCAGCCGGAGGTCAGCATGGCTGGGCTTGATTTCGTACTGACGATCGACCGTATGCGTGCCATGGTAAAGTTGCGCAGAAAGCGACGTATCGTTCGCGACGCAAGTACCAGGCTGCTCAAGGCAGCAAACGATCTTCTTGAAGCCGTCTCAGCGACTCCTCCCGACCTTCACGAAGGCATTGACCTTCTCGCAAGTAAGGACAGCTCACGTTATGACGTGAAGCAGGGAATCAATATTCTTCTTGGCCTCGAGGATGTATAACGTGCCTACTTCAACGCATTGGCGTACCGAATACATATATGTCGTTCCCTCAACAAGCTGCACTCCGCCTTGAAGTCTGAGAAGGCTGCCGGCCTCAGACATAAGGCCGACAACTATTTCGCCCATCCAGATGACCGTCCCCAACGCGGCACACCCACATGGACCCCGGCAGTTGTCTTGCCGTGGCTACAAGTTTTTGCTTTTGACGGTGGAGCCAGGCGGTTCCACGCGGATTGAGGAACATGTGAAGACTACACCCGACAGTCATCCGAACCTTCCCAATATCGGCAACGTGAGCACTGCAAAGCCTGTGGAGCTCAGCTTGCCGGCGCAGCAGACAGACGTCATGACGTTCAAGTCCCTGACGAGAATGGAACGAAACAAAGGCAGGTGCGACCGCTTGGTGCCCACCATAACATCCGCAACCTCGACTCAGGCCAGTGTGAGGCCAGAAGCTACTCTCGAGAACTACATCTCTATGATGGCGGTGCAAGAACCCGTTACGTCCAACGCAACGCGCGATGCCGAGAAGGGCTGCCTACCTCAAACAGAACAAGAGTAGACGATCAAGAACCATTTGTTTGGTAACGTCCCGCAAGTATTTGTACATGGACAAGCCGCCGTTGCAGCGAAGGATTCGTCATACGAAAAGGCTGAAGATTGGGCTGAACCCAAGAGCAAGCAGGTGGGACACACAAATGAGGTAGCGTCGAGCATCCCAAGGAGAGACAGTTGTCAAGAACGCGAGGGTACGGCAGCCACAGAGAAGAAAGTCTCGGCTTCTTCCGTGCACATGGAAGGCACAAAACGTGAGGTTATGCACGGGACAGAAAGAATAGAGCCTCCGCTATTCGTGGTTGAGTTCATCTCCGTTCCAGACTTCATGAAGGGCACATCATTACCCGGACTTCTAGAAACTCGACTATCACCGAACGTTTCAGCTGCGCGTGAGGTCGCACCCATCCAGGAGTCTGAGCCGTTCCATCCACCTGAAGGCCTAGAAGCGGAATCACGCTGGCTGATCGCTTCGGCTTCGTGTGAAGAAATGGAAAAGCCGTATTGCGACCTGACACCAAGCACGAAAACAAATTCGGCGGAATCACAAACTACCGAAAAGCGAATCCGAGGCAGGCACAAGAGCTATTCGGGAACACCGCTATACTCGACGCTCAGAGATACCACAACACAGAAAAATGGATACTTTTTCGACACCGCTCCCACTGCACTTTCCACGGAGGACCTGCTGGATTCGAAACGTTTCAGCAAGCTGGACGCCTAGTTTTGGCGCCGTCCGCTTCGGCTTGGCGACCCCAGGCTCTGCTAAGCGTTGTACGACGGCGGATCCACCGTTCGAAACGAAAGAGGGCACAGCACGATATGACAGCCTTACAGGGTTTCCAGTTGCGAAACGAAAGCCAAACATTTAGGATTGTGGACTTCTTGCTCATCCTTGCAGCAATTTTGTCGCTTACAGATGGAGAGGTCCGAGACACCCCTACTATCAAGACTTTCTAGGAGTCCGCTGGAAGTTGAGTAGCAAAACGAGGCATAAAAGGAGACTCAGCAAACACTGGCCAGTCTAGATGGGTGAGTCAGCGTGGAGAAGTCGAAAATATGTCAGAGCCGGAGCGACAGCGCGTGTCTCTGCAAGGAGCCCGAGGATCCAATCAAGCGTTTTAATGGACGGCGGGACTCAGTTCGCGCATCGTTCGAAAAGAAACGTCAGAGAACCACGACGATTTTTGGATGAGATGCAGTAACAGTGCCACCTGAAGAAGCCAGCGACTAGCCAGCAAGTTCTTTGTGCGGTACAGTGTTTGTGCGGACACGAACGTTGCGCGTGCGGGAGGATGATAAATCTCCCACCGGCACCCCATAAATCTCCCACAGTCATCAGTATCATCATGTATATATCTCCTGTCATTAAGTGATTGTCCCCGCTAAAGGCAGCCGTGGCCCATGTCTCGATTGCGTCGTTCTTCCAAAATAGTTACAGGTCGAACAATGTTCGCCGGTTCCTGGCTCACCTGGGCCGTGACGTAGTGGCCCCGCCAAGGGGATCGCGGTGGTGGTCGCGTGTTTCAGCTTGACCCGGGAGAGACTGGCTAGGTGCGGACTCCGAGGTACCATGGTCGCTCGGTTCGGCTTGAGCGGTCGCCATTATCTCACTTCTTTGAGGTCGCCAGACGCACCGGTAGTCGGATTGGCATGCTCCATCCACCTACGCGCTCGCTGCTTGCGCAGGTGATTTGAGTTATTATTGGTTGTTCAGTCATTCTAGTGGTTGGTTCTGGTCTTATCCGGGGCCCGTCACCTGCAGCGCTTCGGTGGCGTAGGCCTCTGGACCAACAGCGGCCGATTACCCGTCCTGCGCAACAGCCTCTGTGGCTTGAAGCATTCGGTAGCCTGGTACCTCCTTTCTGCTCCAGGTGTAGGAGTGTGATTACAGGACGGGTTGCTGTACCGTGGAGTACCAGGAAAAAAACCAGATCTGAGGAGTTACTTCGTTTTGTAGGAGTGCCTGCGCAAGGGTGTCAAGGGTTGCCACTGCCCTTTACGGCTTGGCTCGCTCGTACCCATGTTGGGCTCCTCGGCAGACTGAGCTGCATTGCACAGGGGAGGCCCACTGAGGTTAATAAGCTGTTCATGAACCCTTACGCCAACTTGTTCCCATTTTAACGTTCTGAATACCTGTTGAAACATGCTGGGAATAAAACCAGAGAGATTGTGTCTGCGGGTCTGATGCGTTCCTTATAGGAATTTGACTGCTCTTTTTTTAGGAATATGGTAGCTTCGTGATCTTCCCGTATATGGTCTTCTCGTTTCTATCATAATATGTAGATTAGAATATAATATATTATATTATAATATATTAGATATATATTATATTCTAAATATATATATATATATATATATATGATAATATCTTCTAGTATATATCATAGTCTACGTCTTATACTATTCTTACGGAACGCTCGTCTTCACTCTGAATCAGTGATGCCAGGGTGAATGCTGAGGCATCGAACGAGTGAAACGTTTTATCATAAAATTAGGAAGGCTAAGTGGGCGGGTTGAATATACTCCGCGCGTTTCTCTATTACCCGATTGAGCGCGTGGATATTGACGTGAACCATACATTGGGTTAGTTTATCTATGTTTTGTTTTTAGTGCCCGGCTGTGCCCACTGGTCTATCTCTGTCCCTGGCGAAGTGCGTGTATCTTACGTAGCTGGTATGCTGCACGGGTTATCGCATGCTGATAAGGAGAGTGTTTTGCCCCAGCGTCACTAACCCAGAATAATCTTTGATCTACAATGTTCTATATGTACATCAACGGTTCATAAAACACTCGTGCCGAAAGGTAAAAGCCCGCACAGCAGACGCCGTGGTATTCGATTCGCCGACACCAGTAGGCACACGTCACTATATTCCCTGTGTATTCTTTGAGTTGTTACGGGATCCCGAGTTCACTCTAATAAACTTGATTTTTCCTTCAAGACACTTGCTTCGTCTTTGGCCACATGGCGTCTGGTTGAGGTGCTAGGTAAATACCTTTTATGCTTTCAACGACCTCTGGAAACCGCCAAGTCACCCTCCGTGGTGTCTGAGGGGCTAAGGTGTAGTGCTCCTAAGGTCACATATGCGGGTTTCATTCTCGGCGGCGGCATTCACATTCTGATGGAGGCAAAGGAAAAAAACGCCCATGTGTACGAGATTTCGGTGCACGTTAGGCATCCCCCGTGGTGAAAATTACTCCGAGCCCTCCACTGCGGCGCACATCTCTGACTGCGTTGGGTAGGCACCTAAACCCTATATTTAACCAACCTCAATCCGCCAAGCCAATTCACCTTGAGCCACCCGCCGACCTGAAGGTCTGCCGCCCGCGTTTGGTCGCCTGCAAGATATGCCCAAGAGAACTACCGTGGCAGAGATCACCATTTTTAAACAGGCAACATCGGCCCTTACCCTAAAGCAGCCCCAGGAACCACCATCATTCCGTGGAGCCACGAGAAGGGTCTTTAAAGAGTGTTTGGAAAAACTGGAGCGTGCGCGGATCTTCAACATGAGTGTCGGCAAAAAAAAACACTTTCTGGCATGTTTTATTTTACCTAGAAGACAAAGCTCCAACTTGGGCCAACTACCGCGAGAGCTGTTTTACCAATTGAAACAAATAAACAGCGATTTCCTTAGGACCTTTACTATCGTGTTGAGAAAAGAACAATCTGCAGTTTTGCTTGCAACTCGACGCAGCACTTCATCGAAGGGGTCGGGATCTTCGTGTAGGAGATGAAGCGACGTGTCCGCCGTACAGACCCAGAAATGATGGAGGAAATGAAACTAAGGTTTCTGATGTGAGGGAAAAGCAAGACCTATTCCTGTGCCTTGTGGGAATTGCCCCACCCAAGAGAGTCATCGAACTCAAATCTGTGGCCGCCGCGATGGAGAAAACGGTCAAACTTCAAACGAGGTGGTATGACCGCGAAGTCATTGTGCTGTATTTGGAGGCGATCGAAGCAGGGGCTATGAACTCACTTCCAGTACACGACGCAATGCTCGCAGTAGTTAGAAAAAAATTGCAGAATCTTTTCCCCATCACCGCGAAGCCCTACATTGCCTTCCACACTGACGTGATCAGAGAAGCTCAATGAGCTCTCAGAACTTCTATACCACAGGAATGATCCCGTGCGCCACAAGCTATGGACAATTTTGAAGGTCTTCGCCCATTCCGCCTAGCTACAGCTCGTCGTCAGGAATCCCCGCTCTACCGCCGTTCACTGTCGCCCGCCCTACGCACTGTAGTCGAAAACCACACGCCGGAGAAGTGTTATGTATGGCGAACGCCCGATAATCATTCATTTTGCTACCACTGTCGAGAGGCCGACCACATCTACCCTCGCGGACCTTACAGGAAGCAGGGGTTGTGAGGGTTCTCCGTCAACACGCCACGCCCCCTACGCGGCCACCGCGCTACTGAGATGGAAGAATACCTGTGTAACACCAACCGAGGTCCAGTAGTTCACCCTTCTTTCAGCCATTCGCTGTCCCCCTACCCATACCGACCACGAAAACGTCGAAGCAACGCAGACTTCAATAGCTGAAGATGCCCCCGCTGATGTAGGGCAAAGTAAAATCACCAAATCCTGCAGGTGAAGTTGTTCGACTGTGCAAAACTGCAAACCCTCCAAAGACACAAAGAAGCACTGATGAATATGATTCACAATATGCCCTAAGCTGAAGATATCACCTAACTCTGAAGTGACTGCCGAACAGGACCACAGCCACAAGGCGTGACGCGTACCCAATATGGCCTAGCGTGTCACTGAGAATGCGACTACAAAGACGACCGTCAACGAGCATTAGCGCAGGACCGTGAACGTACACAAGACGAGATGCGACGCCCCGGCGCGCCCTGACCTCGAGAAAGGCGGTGTCCGAAGTCAAGGTGTACATCGACGTCCTTTATATAGTCACTCCTATAGACATTGGAGACGAATACTTGGTAATATGCGGATCATTCGCGTCTGAGCTGAACGAAGTTACGACCAAATTGTGCAGTCCCACATACGCATAGCAGGAGGTAATGCGCGCGTCGCCACCGATCGCACCACATACCCTGCTGCGTTCGTACTTTTGCCTAACTGCTCCCGCAACATAATTCTCACAGTGACTTTTTGATGGACAACGGTGCAACAATTGATCTGAAGACAAAGTTGATAAATGTTTCCTCCAATCACTCTATGACGCCGGAACCGAACCCCGAACACCGTGTGTGTACCGATTGTTAAACCAGAAAGGATCACCGATAATCAGGTCACTCATCCACGCCACGGAATTTTGATGGCCACCGTTTGGTTTGAAGATGCTGTCCTTGATGGCATGCTATCGCAGAGGGTGACCTAAGTTTGCTCCTCGACCGGGGTGTTACCCTCGAAAGAGGCATCGCCCACTTCAAGCACGCAAATCACACATCTTGGTCACTAATTTTGCCAAGGAGTACACGCAATAAAGTAAGGCGGTGCCATTGCGTTCGTCGATGAAAAGCAAAAAGAAAGTGAAGAACGTGACGTTATCACAGTCGCCCATTCGAAGGGCCACCCGACGATGCCTTCAAGCTTCCACATCCCTTCTACGTGAACGCGGAGTTACCCCAAGAAAAAATGGATATATTATAGTCTTTGGTGCCTCGCTACAGCGAGTGCATTTCATAAAACTCAAAATTAAATCAGGCAACGCTTGCAAAGCACCGAGTTTTAACCGAAGACGCAGCTCGACCAACCCGACAGTCACCCTACCACATGTCTTCACACGAGGGGAAGTCATCCGGACCAAAGTCGATGACATTAGGCACCCCTCAAAAACCCCTGGGCTGTTGCGGGAGTACTCGTGAAGAATAAACATGGAGCACTACGTTCTGCGATGACTACCAAGGAGTGAACTAAGCTATCAAAAAAGGCGTGTACCCATGCCATCAATCGACGACGCCCACGCAAAGTACTTCTCTTCGATGGATTTGAAGACAAGGCTGCTGGCTAATTGAAGTCGCCGAGAGAGACCTTCACAAGACTACATTTATATCCCGGACGCCAATACGAGTTTAAGGTGATGCCCTGCGGCTGTTCACGACACCAGCAACGTTTCAAAGAGTCATGGACACTGTAATATCTGGCCTGAAGTGGCATACCTGCCTCGTATACCTCGAGGAGATTGTGGTATTTGCCCGAACCTTCGACAAACGCCTTGCAGGGTTGCAATCTGTACTCGGGGAAATTCGCACGTGGGGCTTAATGCTGAAGCATCAAAAGTCCCGCTTCCCTTACGGGTAGCTCAATTTTTGTACTACCTCGTCAAAGCCGCAGGAGTCCTTGCGGGAACTTCGGCCATAGCGAAATTCCCAAGACCGGAAGACAAGAAGGGCATGCGCAGATTTCTTTGACTATGCGCGTACTACCGAGAATTCACCGCAACCTGCGCACGCATTCCAGAGCCACTGACGCGTATCACAAACTGTAGCACCCCTTCCAGCTGGGAAAGTGCCCAAGAGGAAGAAGTCAGTGAGCAGCAAAAACTTCTGCAAAGCCCGCCTTTTCTCGCTCATAACGACGAAAGCGCCAAAGCGGAAATGCATACGGAAGCCAGTATTATAGTCTTGTGGTCTGTAATCGTCCAAATGAAAAGCGGTTGCGAAGAAGTGATCGCCTTTGCCAGCCGTGGTCTATCAAATGAAGATAGTACTACACTGAATCTCCTAAATCGTGTTAGGCTTTCATATGGGCCATTTCAAAATTACGCCAATACGTGTATGAAAGACTGTTCAATGTTGTGACAGACCACCATGCAGTTTGTTGGATCGCCTATTTTAAGACAACCTCTGGCCATCTCGGTAGGTGGAGCTAGCGCCGGCCCAAACTCGACGTTAAGAAGTTTATACATACCGCAGGAAACACTCCGTCGCCGACTGCCTGGCTCGCGCCCTCATCGACCCCCGCCACAATATTCCGATGAAGACAGCGCATTCTTCGGACGGAAAGCGACCTGGCCAACCACAAGCGTGACGACCACAAATTACGCGTGTGATCGATTATCTCGAAGGACGAAACGTAAGGGGGCCAAGGGCCATCAAACAGAACTCACATATATTAGCTTCAAACGCTTCAAACACTCTGTTGTTGGGAAGAAAAGTTTCAAACATGGAACGAGAAAAAGTCATCTTCTCATCCCCGCAGACGTCGGGGACTAAATTTTGGAAGGGTGCCACAACGACCCGTCTTCCGGACATCTCTTGCACAGCACAAACTATTCGAAAAAGGAAGGCGAATTACTACTGGCCCCACCTTACAACCGATGTGTCCCATTACGTCTGCAGCTGCCGTGGCTGCAGCGACAAAATACGCCGCCGACGAGACTCGCCGTACTTCTGCAGCCGATCGGCGCCCCGTCGAGGCACTTTCAACATATTGGAATGGATCTTTTCGGCCCGTTCACTAGGTAACAATCCGAGAAAAGTGGATTGTCGTAGCGACAGGGCACACGACGGGCTACGCAGAGACCGCCGCTGTTCCGAAAGTCACTACACAAGAAGTTGCGGTCGTCATGAACCAAGTAAGGTTGCCACATGGATTCCGTTAGGTCCTCATGACGACCACAAAATGGCTTTTACAATGAAGCTGATGCAAATATTCCTACATTACAGCAACACGTTTCCCCGAAGATGACAGCGTACCATCCCAAAACACAAAGAGTAACGCAACGTCGGAATAAAACGCTCGCGGGTATGCGGTCCATGCACGTCGAAGTTGAACATAATTTTTGCGACGAAGAACTTTTGTATGTCAGGTTTGCGTACAGCATTAGCCAACCAGGAAACTACGCAGATGACACCGTTCCAGCTTCTCTACGGAAGATGGCCGACTACGATGCATGGTGACGCCGACCTCAACATCGACGTCCAAGGGTAACTTTAAGGTATAGATGAGGCCGGCAAGCTCGCTCTGGTTCGTATAACGGACCAGAAGCTGGTGGATTCCGGACGATACAACCTGCGACGCTGAGACGCCGCGTACCACGAATGAGATCGGGTGTGGGCTACACTCCTATCCGACGACGACGATGATATTTTGGACCCTGCCAGATGCTATTACGTGTTGGCCAGCTTACCTACAAAGTAATCCCCAATGGTGATTCTTGCACATAATAATGAGGCGCGCCATCCAAAGTCGTCCACTTGGTTCCCCTCAAAGCTTACTTCGGTAGATGACTTTCCTTTTGTGTTTTTGGCATGGCATATCATATTTTAGCATCGGGTCGATGCACTGTTACAGGTGGGGGTAATGCCGCCAACCATGGGTTCATCTGTTTATGGTTTGTAAATACTCCGGGGCCGCGCCCCTTCGGCGTTATCTGTGTCCCAAGAAAAGCAGGTGTTTTATTCTTTATTTTTATGCCACACGGGTTATCTCATTCTGATAAGGAGAGTGTATCGTCCTAACGATCCTAGCCTAAAATATTCTTCTTTGATCTACATTGTTCTGGATCTAAATTGAAGGTTCGAGAAACAGTCGTGCAAAAAGAGCAAAGCCTGCAAAGTAGAAGCCATACTAGTCGATTCACCGACACCAGTCTGCGCTTGTCCGTTTGGTGACTGGTGTGTCGACGCATGTGTAATCTTTGAGTGGTTAGGAAAGAAAAGGCTCGCTCCAATAAACGTGTTTTTTCCTTCAAGAAATATGCATTGTCTTTGTCTGCGTGACGATATGGTTAATTGTTGAATAGCCTTTACGAAACACTGCTTGTTCATTAGGTTCACTGAAATCTTAGGTGCCATGAACTCCATTAGCGATTACCTTGGTAAGTACCTTGTCAACGACTGAGAGTAAGCCGACTGGGCTGAAATGTTTCACTTTCTTCGCGTCACCTTTATTATGTAATATTATTATGTTCGCGTTCTTCCAAGAATAATGTCCACGCCTGGTCATTAGGCATTACATATACAGGTTTGTCAGTTTTTTTGGTAATATTTGCCCTACTCCCTTCAAAGCATCTACTGGTACATTATCATCACCAGGTGCGTTGTCCCATGCATTTCTTTCAATGCGATATTTACTTCTGTTCTCTTAAATAGTGGAATGCGTACCTTGTCTTCGCTTGTTACTCTTTTGGTATTATCCTCAATAACGCGGCTACTGTTCAGAACTCTATAGAGCCCGTGAGGTAGTACAACTATTTTCCCCCTATTTGTGATGCATTCACTTGCTTATCGGTAGGAGCGTACATCTAATTTTAGGAGCGAAGCTCCTGTTGCTCGGCCCTTTTCCCGTCCATCGTTGCTGCTCTATCCGGCACAATTATGGTGTTTTGTGGCAGGGTCCCCCTACAAATTGGCCAACCAAAGACTGGCCGAAGAGGTCAAAACGTTCAATGGGTTCATTGCTACCCGACAAGGAGAAGAGGAAGAAGAAAAGTTTGTCGTTCGTCGCCTGCGGACTCAAGACACGTACCGGGGGTACGCGACGCAAGCCGGTCTGCACAAGGCGTCGGCCAAGGTGGCTAAAATGTCACACACTGAATTCCCCAACCTACCCATGGAGATTCTCATCATCCCAAACAAGCCCTACGTAATCACCACAAACATCGACATCGTCGACGGGCTTGTCAACGGAGTGGTGGTAATCTTGGCGTGTCGAGTCTTCATGTGATGTGCGAACGAATGTATCACGCCTTTACCGATTAGCATTTTAGCTCCGCACCTCTTATCATCATTCACTTCGTGGAGATGGCGGAATTTTTTACCTCTGCTTAGACTAATGTTCAGAGCTTTCCAGCTGTCTCCATTCTTTACAGCCTGCTCAATCCTCTCCATTTGATACTTTTGTATGTCAGCTGTCTTACGCTCATTGAGTAACTTTGAAAGCTCTGCTGGTTCAAAACTGTCAGCTGCGCAGGCGAATTTCTTGTTTTGCCGATTACTAATTAAATATATCGTATCTTGGGAACGTTTGGGGTGTATCCTGTCTAGGGATAATACCTCCAACATCTCTTGCACCCTCCGTGATAATGGCTTTAAGATTGTCGCTCCCTTCCTGTATCGCAAACTCTGCTTCCTTAGTTTAAGCTGAATACCAGTGCTACATCTCCATTCTGAAATCTTCAATTTTTCGTATAACTGTTATCTCATAATTTTTCTTCTTTCATACTAGCTTGTTATAGTCCCTCATGCAATATAGCCTAAGTCGAATTGTTACCTCAAGAGTCAACGAGAATGACAAGTGCATGCCACTGGCGAGAGTACTAAGGTATACTTTTATGATGCTTAAGATCAATGGTCCTGAAAGTCATTGCCACCTACAATGTCTTACCCCATGTATGTATGCGATCAAAAGATATCTTTTGATTTGTGCAATATTTCAATCTGTGGAGCTCAAGTCCAGCCCTTTTCCCTGAGTCGCCCTTGCGCCGTAAAAAACTAAATATCATCATCAGTTTGGTGGAAACAAGCTCTCCCGATCGGTAGACAATATTAGTTTTAAACTTATTCAGGACAAACAACGTGCATTCTGCTTTCCAGGAAGCGTGGATTCATCCGAACTATACATTACTGTGAGCGATGTGTCAATTCTTGTCTAAACGGAGTTGAAACGTTTAGGCGTTCTCCAGATAACACACTCACATTTATCTCCCACCTAAAACAGCACGGCCGAAAATTCTACAAAAACAATGAACACTCTTAAAGTTCCTTCACACCAATCGTATGGGCAGACAGGCAGCTCCTTTTGCGTCTTTATATTGCATTGGTCGGATCTCTGGGGGGGTAGGCCAGTGTCGTGTATGGTTCACGAATAAAAACAGCACTTAGACGCTTGATCCTCTGCTGTACTCAGTCTTAGCCTGGAGTGTTTTGTGCAGGTCCTTTTGAAATGCAGTGTAAAGGGTGTGATTAGGTCTTCGTTCTCATCCTCCTCTTGCTCCTCCCCCTTCTCCTCCTGGTATTTCTCCTCCTCGTCCTCCTTCTCATCATCGTCGTCATCCTAATCAAGTCCACTGCAGGGCGAAGCTTTTTCCAATTCAATTCAAACAGCTCCTGTCCTGCGCCGCTGGGGTCGACTGCAGGCCACCAATATCCATGTTTCATCCCTCCATCAGATCAGTGGCCTTCTCCTTCTTCAAGACTAATCTCTGTATCCACATTATCACCCTAATAGTCCGCTGGTTGTCGGTTCGTCTGGACCTGCGCTATTTTCTTCCACAGAATACTCATTTTATCCGCAGGAGTTATTCATCAACAACAATATCAACAGCCTATTAGGTCCACTGCAGGACGAAGGCGTCTCCCATTCACCTCTAATAGAACATAAACGCAATCCAAGCCACAAAACCTGTCGATGTTAGCCCAAAACTGTGCGAAAGAAAACCGAAATGTCTCCCACAAATCTCTAGATAAAATTGAAGTGATCTAACTGTTTCCACCAAATTTCCTTATTTAATCCCGCCAACGGATTCCTGGCCTTCCCATTCTTCTAGACCCATTTCTTGGTATCCACTGCGTTATCCTAATTCTGTACCGCTTGTCGGTTCACCTCAATACATGGCCATCCCAATCCCCTTTTTTTCTTTATTTCAACTAAGATATTTTCTACACTAGTACGTTGTTTGATCGAGTTAGCTTGTTTCCTAACATTATTCCACCATAACTCGTTCAGCCGCTTTGAGTTTGCTTTCGAGTTGTTGAGTAAGGCGGTACTTTCAGCTTCGTTTGGATTACAGGTAATATGCGTGGGTTGTATATTTTTCTTTTGAGTGAGCGAGGTAGCTCGATTTCCATTATTTCGGAGTGTTTGCAAAGTGCTCTGCAGCCCTTACTTCTCCTGCGCCAAATCTCTCTCTTGTGGTTGGGGTCAGCAATAACCGTTGTCAGGTAGTAAGATTCTTGTGACTCTTCTAATGGTTCGTCTCCTAAGCTGAAAAGGACGCTTACGGCATGCTTAGTACTAGTTATTTGAGAGATTTATTCATGTTTATTTTTAAACCCACAGCCAACCCTTTAAATTCCATTCCATTAAGCGTTTTTAAGGCATTTTGCAGTCCCACGCAGCCACGCTATATCTTCTGCGAACGTCAAATAACTCAAATATTCTCGTTTATCATTATTCCTGTGTTCTCAAAGTCAAGCTTTCTGAATACACTTTCTAGGCATGTTGTTAAGAGTTTTTAGAGTTAAAGTCACCAGTCACTCCCTTTTCAACGGGGCATCCATGCCTAATTTATGTCGTGTGGAAGCCTTGTGTTCGTCCTTTCTGTTCCCACCTCTTTTAATGCCTGTAGCACGGCTGCAGGCTGAAATGACTCTTAGAGGCTCTAAATGATTTGTAAAGGGGTTTATATGCCTTGTGGGGTTTATATGCCATGTTTAATTTACAAAATATTTTTAGTTTAACTAATCAATTTAGAGAGAGAGAGAGAGGAAGAGAGAATGTTGCTTATCGAAGAACCGCAGAGGCTTGCAGGCATTTACAGTCGCAAACATGATTTACTGCTTTGGGGGGGGGGTGTAGAAGAAGAAAGGCTCCAATAGCTGGGTTGGGAAGGAACAAGAAATAACATAAACTGCTGCAGACTTTGCGCGAAAATTGAATTACACGCATTATT
Source organism: Haemaphysalis longicornis (assembly GCA_013339765.2). Taxonomy (NCBI): domain Eukaryota; kingdom Metazoa; phylum Arthropoda; class Arachnida; order Ixodida; family Ixodidae; genus Haemaphysalis; species Haemaphysalis longicornis. The sequence continues at coordinate 46,016,912 of CM023448.1, read as the reverse complement.
TTATCTTTATAATGACCTTGGACCACATAATTTACACCTTTGAAATTATGCCAATGTCATCCAAATAAGAGAACGAATTATATAGAGCTCGGCCATGCCTCAAGGAACGAATCCATGGTCCGAAAATATTACTGAGGTATTGTTCTATATTCTAGGCGTCCAATGTTTTAAAGGAAGTGTGATCGACATTCCGTGTAGGCCACCCATTCTAATGAAATGCGGTACACTGTTTCGACACAGGAACAGTTATCATAGTGAGGATTTGCCGTCGCTCGAAGGCAAAATAGGTAACAAATCCTGTATTCACCGTTCAGCCGTATACAATGTTATAACGTTTCCAGTTTCTGAGGGAGCGGTCTGGGGAGCCTCGATGTTAATTAGGGGTGATTAGGGTGCGAAAAGCAGCGGGTATTTAGTAAGTTACTCTATAGCCGGTTTCTTTTAGTGACTGTTAAGTGATGAGGCATTGCAGAAGCTTCCGTTTTTGTAAAATACACCTTGCGGCATTTCCGGTGCAGAAGGCTTTTACGGACCGCCTCATGGACTCGTTGGTTCTCTTTGATGCACTCTGTCCAGGTATCCACTAAAAGTTAATGTTGTATCCAGCAGGAGGAAACGGCGAATGGTGAAAGTATGTGATGTCACAAAGCTCTGCCATATCAATTTGAATCATCGCCTTTGACAACTTCACGTTCTTAATTTTGCCATTGTTTCCTTTGTTTTCTTAGTCAGTTTCACTATTTATTTTCTACACGCTGCAGCTCCTAAAGGAGTTTCAGATTCTCTGATTGCCTCTGTTATGTTGTCCTTTTGTCTATGTACACCATCTTCGTTTTCCTCGTATAGAAGCGCGAATTTGCTTCGTACAGTTATTGTAAACTACTCCGTCTGGTTCTCACTAGCCATACGCTGTGTTTCTTACTTTTCCGGAGTATTCTTTCTCTTTTATGTTTGATGCTTTCATTACATCTAGCCATCTTCTGGCCGCTTTTCCGAACCTTTATTATAGCACTACTTACTGCACAGTACCTTGCTTGTTACTTAAAATTAAGTTTACTTCATTTTTTTCTTTACAATCACACTCCCATGTTCATTGTCTATTGTTTCTTTGTTATAGGAATTTGTTCATCAACCGGATATTATTTCTCTCCACGAATACCTCCACCGTCACTCCCCGAGTGTAGCGATTGTCTATTCGGAAGCTTCCCACTGACCTTTATCTTATTTACCTCTTACTGAGTTTGGCAATAGAGTCACCCATAACAATCATGAAATAGGCTGTTCATTTTTTCATTCCTAATTCAACACTAAACGCTTATTTAGCTTGATCCCAATGGCAGCGACTCTTTCTTTATGCCCAGGAATATTTCTATGTTGTATGTAATAATGTCTTATGGATTAAGAATCGCACTCTGTGTTAGTTCCTGTCATGGAGTCCTCTGTAGCCCAAACTATACCCGCTAGTCAACTCCATAAAGCCCCGTACGGTTCTTATAACTTCGCTTAACGCTATGATACCCCATCGAATGTCGCAAAGCTCATGTAGTAGTAAGGCTGAGCTTTCTTCGCCAGACCGGGTTTGTACGTTGAGCCTGCGTCCGGTCGGAAAAGGATGGCTGTCCGAACCTAGAGATTTTTGGCACCCTCTGGTATTGCGCTGGCCAGATCACCGTCATTGGGGGTGCTCTGAAGCTGGGTAGGCTTAGTGCAGAACTTTGCTAGGGCCAGGTATAGAAAGCGTTAACCAAAGGCCACACCATGGTGGCTAGATCCTTTTCTGGTGTGGGAGTGATGGTTCTGCTGTTTCTGTACTAAAAAACATTTTCAGCAAGGTCACCCAATTTGTTTTTACCTCTGAGATGCCCAAGATGGTTGTTCATTTGCGGAGCCCACAGCTCTCCCTACTGGCGTTCGTTGGCGCAGGTAGCCTGACGAAGGAAAAGCTACACCTTGAAGAACTGTAATTCTTGTACTGCTGTGGCGATTGCTTGGGGACGAATACTTGGCGCGCAATTTTCTGCGTTTAGAATCATGATTCTACTGTGCACTCTGGACGCTCGAGCAGATACAAATAGCCTATGGCTGTGTTTCAAAGGCTAGTATTACGTTCACGACGGTGCAGGCAGTGTGCCTTTCTGGAAGTGCAAAAACATAAAGGAAAAGCGGAAACAGCTATCTCTTTCTAGTACGTCTACCCGAGTGAGAGTCGACCCCATGTCGAGTATGACGCTTCCGGTGCTGCTCTGCCGATGGTTATTAGAAACTACGCTTTCTAAAGGATAGCTCCTTTTTGTTCAGAGGAGAATAGACGCGCGCCAGTGTTGGATCTCACAGCGTCCTGCAGACGTTTATGTCACCAGAGGTGTGTGTATTAACCGGAGTAAGAACATATGAACGAAAAACAAAAAAAACACGTGTTCACAAAAAGAAGTAACAAAATACATATTGTTTATCTTGTGAACCACCCCTACGAAACACAGACTAAAAAAACAAATACAAAAAATATGATGGAAACACGAATAAAAGTAGTTGAAACGCACCAGTCATGCTCTGGGGCTTTCATCTGCTTTTACATGCATGATTAGCATAGTGAAAGCCATTAATTGCAATATTTCTGTAAGCGTACAATATTGGCAAAAAGAAACAAAAAATGTAAAGCAGAAATAAATCAATCTATTCAGCTAATAAATCAGCTACAAATAGTCATAATGATTACCAGCCGAGTAAGGATGCTACACATCAGCTTACAATACTCTCAACGACTGCACATATTTTCACCTGTTAATTTGCCCCGAGTGAAGTAAGAACAGGCTGCATTTCAATTATGGCTCTTAACATGAACTGTGCCACCGGAGTCAAAATCTTGCTTATCATAGCTAAATTTCATCCGTAAAATACCCCGTCCTTCTGGACCCATTCCGAACAAACAATTTTAAAGTTGGTGATTGTCACATGCACACTTGGCTTTCAGCACGCCACACGAGAAGATTCCGAGGGCATGTAGTCATTCTGCAGTAAGATCGTCTTTGTATTCCGAGCATACCTCGGCAAAGTTGGCGCGGCTCACTCAAACCCACTCACAATTTTTTTTTCGAATCACCACACTCAAACTAAGACTCAATGCTGAGCAGCACATCTGCACTCACTCAAACTTAAACTCAGATTGAGTGCAAAACTCAGAACTCACTCGGACTCAACCCACAAAATGTATTCAAACTCATAATAGACTCAAAACTCACATGTACTCAAACTTAAAATAGACTCAAACTCAAAATGTACTCAGAAGTCGAAATATAGACTCAAACTCAAAATGTACTCAGAAGTCAAAATAAGCTCAAACTCAAATTGTACTCGGAACTCAAAATGGACTCAAACTCAAAATGTACTTAGAACACAAAATGGACTCAAACTCAAAATGGACTCAAACTCAAAATGTACTCAAACTCAAAATGTATTCAAACCTAAAATGGACTCAAAACTCAAAATGTACTGAAAACTCAAAATGAACTCAGAACTCGAAATGGGCTGAGAACTTAAAGTGAATTCAGAACTCAAATGGACTCACAACTCTCTCGTGCTAGGAATTTACTGTAGCTGAGATGCACTCTGATTTCAAATGTTGTCAAATTCACGCGTGGTAAAAATATTACGGGTGCAAATTTGTGAGCTCAAACTCTTGCATTCGGCACGACATGACACCGTAGCTTCTGTGAGGTCGGAAACAATTTTCGTTGCAGATTTAATACTGCTATACCTGCTGCCCATGATGACTTGTGCTGGTTGCAAGCAATTGTACATATATATTGGATACCGAACTCTTGATGTAGGCTCCGTGTTCGTTATTATGACAGAGGCGGTCCAGACTCGATGGTGTGCTGGGTCCGTGGGTCGAAACAAGCAAGACTGGGCGAGGGGATGTGCGCTCACTGCTCCGTTCATTTATGTCGAAGCTGTTTAGGGTTACGGTTCCATGCATTCTTGCTCTGCATCCTGAAAAACCACCTTGCGTTAAAGCGAAGTGTCCCCGCGAATCTCTGAAGCACGAGGCGTTCATGGTTATGCCTTTGCTTTTTTAATGCGTAGCATAATTTACCGAGTAACCCCCTCTCCCTACCCCCCCCCCCCAGGATCGTGTAATGCCCTGTATTTACCCAAAAATGCAGATATCACGGAAGTTCAACCTGTAATAATTATAAGTTTAAATGTACACAATTATTCAAAATAAATGTTAAAAAACTAAATTATTATAAGAAGAAAAAATATCAAAAATTGCGAACCGTGTAACACGGGAGTCGTGGATAGTCTCAGATTGGGTTAAAATTCAGAGAGATGTGGCGCTAAAGAATGTGGGGTATCAAATTGAGGGTCTCGAGAAGGCAAATCACGTGGGGGCAACAGAAAAGTGCCCTGTTTTTTGCTAAGGCACTTGTATTAGTTTTTATTACCATTTGCTAGGTGGGATGAGCTCTCGTAGCTCGGCTCAGCACCAGGCTGTCGTTGTAAGCAATTACCGCCACCGTCCCCAGCTGTTAATTTCCAGCATGCATGCGTGTGCGAGTGCGCGCGTGCGTGTGCGCGCGTGCGAGTGCGCGTGCGTGTGCGCGTGAGAGTGGGCGTGCGTTTACGTGTGTGCGCGTGCGAGTGCGCATGAGAGCTCACGTGCGTGTGTGCGCGTGCCTGTGCGCGTGCGTTTGCGTGAGTGCGCGTGCCTTTGCGTGTGCGTGAGTGCCCGTGAGTGCGTGTGTGCGTGTGTGCGCGTGGTGCTTGCGTGTGCGTGTGCGTGTGCATGCGTGCGTCCGCGCATGCGTGCGTAGCGTGAGTGTGCGTGCATGTGTGTGTGCGCGCGTGTGTGTGTGCGTGCGTCCGTGCGTGTGTGCGCGTGTGTGTGTTGCGTCAGTCACCTGTTCTTTCATTGTGTTTGAGATGTGGTCGGTGGAGAACTGCAGAGCCCGGGGTAATTCTTTTCCTTTACATTGTCATCATGTGCTAGTTTTAATATCTTGCGCTGATTTCTCATTGTAATAAAATCAGTTCGAACGCACACACAAACTGCGCTTCTTTATTTTTCTGAAGTGTTTTCGTTCTGTCGCATTGTCTGTTTATGTCTTGGTGGCTCTGTTGCCTCTCTAACTCCTACACTCTAGCAAGGAGTTACTGTCTCACATGTAATAGGTCAATTCTGGATTCGAGTGCACGTTGATACACTGTGGCAAGGAAATTACGGACATGAAACGCGGCCGCAAGGCTTATTCATAAACAAATGTGAAATTCGCCTTTCTGATAAGCTCTGATGCCCCCTGTTACCTATGGTCGTCCACAGTTTCCACGACACCAAATGTGTCGAAGGATTTGCTTGTTTGTTGGAACACGGGGAAACGGAGGAAGTAACGTTTGTATGGCAGTTATTAGCAGAGAGTTTTTGATTCTGGTGATTTAAGATGAAGAGCTATGCATAGATTTTGTTTTTACGCCATGCCATCCTGCCTCGATGATTCACCAATTAGACGCCGATATTTTTATTACAAGGTTTTTTTTATTACTATGAGGCAATAAACATCGCTTGACAAAACTTCGCATGTATATAGCACAACTGCCTTACGGGTTGGCAAGGATTTTTGGTTGAACCTGACCCAGCACTTAAAGAAAGATACCTTTTGATATATCGTCATAACTATAACTACAAAGCATTTTTATATTTCTCCCACGTGATCCCCCTACACGAGACATTCAATTTGATACCCCACACACCCTAGCAAGATTATATGGAAGTCATACCAGTAAAACTAACCATGACTCTCATGACTATTTCCAGGACGCATTATTTAAATGTCCGACGTGATTCCCCTAACTGAAACCTTCAATTTGACACCCCACCTGCTTTAGTGGCCTCACCTTGTATTTACCGAAATCTACGACTCTTAAGGACTATCGCATGATTAAAACCACGAAGCCTTTTTTTTTATTTTTACCACGTGATTTTCCTCGTCAATACGGTGATTTTGGTACCCTACACGCCCTAGCGGGGTCAGTTCGAATTTTGACCCAATATAAGACTCGCCATGACTATCTCATGGTTGTAACCAGGAAGCATATTTGTATTTCTCCCACGTGATTCCGCTCATCAAGACCATTGATTTGATACCCACAACATCCTAGCGGAATTAATTTGAATGGTAAACCAACAAATCACTAACCATGATGATCTCATAATATAGCCATAACGCATTTTCGTCCCACGTGATTTCCCTCATCGGAATCTTCAATTTGATGCCCCGCACACCCAGTGGTGTCATTGTGAATTTTAACCTAATTTATGACCCACCTTGAGCATGTCATGATAATAATCAGGAAGCACGTGATTGCCCTCATCGAGACCTTTTATGTGATACGACACACGCCCTGGCGCAATAAACTTAAATTTTAACCGAATCTATGATTAACCGTGACTACGTCATTATATAACCATACCTTAATTTATCCCGAATTACTCCCCACATCGAGACCTTGAATTTGATTCCCAAGATGCCCCCGCAGCGTCTTTTTGAATTTTAACCCAATCTATCACTCATTATGACTGCCTGATGACTACAATCAGGAAGCATTTTTTTTATTTACCCAACGTGATTCCGTTAATCGGGACCTTTCATTTGATACCTGACACGCCTTAGCCTCATCAGTTGGAAATTTCACCCAATATAATGCGTTCATTATTCTGTCTAAAAGGGCGTTGCCCAGTCAATTCAGCTAATTCATTTTAAATAGCAGAAGGGACAGCCCCCGCCTCGTTTTCCCCCCGCTCTCACCTCTTCCTTTGTGTACCCTGGTATATCAAGTCGTTAACAGTTGCAGGCGAACTACCAGAAAGCAAGCGCCGCAGTGTGCTTTCCCACCACCCTTTCCCGCCCTCTTAGTGGATTCATCAGGAGGAAAAGTTAAGACAACCCTTTTTTATGACCTCACAAGTCAATTATCACTCACGCGCCAGCCGCGAAAACTTGGTATACAGCTAGTGCTTAGGGTCATAAAAATTCAACAAGAAAGTAAAAAAATCAGACACCCCCTACCTTCCAACCGATCACGCGGATCGCGAATGGTGCCGTATACACAGGTAACCTGAATCCCGAGCCCACAGCGACGCATGAAACTTAACAGCCAACGATAGCTGCCTGATAGGCTACTCATATGTACTCAAACTGAAAATGGACTCAAAACTCAAAATGTACTCAAACTCAAAATCTACTCAGAACTCAAAATGGACTCAAACTCAAAATGTACTCGGAACTCAAAATCGACTCAGAATTCACTAGGTCTCAGGTGTACTCAAACTCAATCGGACTAAAACTCAGTCGGGCTCACTCGCCTCAAACTCACTCAAGCTCAAACTCACCATGCCACACTAGCCTCGCGCTCACTCAAACTCAAATTCACGCGTGAATTTGAGTCCAAACGATTCTGATTGAGTGGACTCATGAGTCTGTTCGCCGACCTCTGATTATGAGGTTTCACGAACCGTATCTGCGCGAAGTAAATAATGGACGCGGAGACATTTGCAGAGAGATGCAAGTTTATATCAAGATAAAAACTCTTAAAGCCAAAATAATAACTCAAAATCCTGACAAAAACGGCCAAATACCAGAATATAATAAATAATAATAAAAAAACGCCAAACTTCAATAATGACTACAGTTCTACTTTTACACCTGGTGTTATACACATCTTACAACAATATCCGGATCAACCTGTTTTTTTTTTTGAAGGTCTGCCAAGCGACGATAGTCGCTGCGTTGTTCTGGTGGGGAGATTCCTGACGTGGCATTAGCACTGGGCAGAATTGTCGGTGTGCGGCTTAGACGAACTGCTGACGTTTTGCCTTCATAGGGACTGAGCTTGCTGGGTAATTCCGCCGTAGCCATAGAACAGATATGGCATCCCCTAGTCCCGGTAGAGTCGTCCCTCTGAGGGCTGTCCAGCCGTGTCTAGATGGTCTTAGTTCGCTCCTCAGCGCGGCTACACCACCGTCCGGTACACGACCGTCGCTACTGGGGCCGTCAGGTATACTCAAACTCATGCTCCGTGCTTACGCACCCGCCTAGGCTGGGTTGCGATGGTCGTGTCCCGGCCACATCATCTCTGAATTACTTGTTCAGGGGAATGATGACTCCTGTTCGCGCTTCTAGTTCTTCCATGCGCGCTGATTCTAGAAATTTTTTGCTTCACCCCTGTCCTTCATGGTGTACTTCTGCAACCATACCTCCTGACAAAACGCTATTTGCTTCTACAACCCGTCTCTTAGCGTACTTCATCAGCGAATATTTTAGGTTCATTTTTTAACAGATGTTTAGCTTTAAAAAGCACACTTGCAAAAAACGAGGTGAATCAAAATTATTTCACACAAAGATCCGAATGCAGTTGTTTGCCCCCTTAAACGGCTCTCTTTTATTCCTCACCTTCGTTTTTTTTAATTCATTGTGCTCAGTAAAGTAGAGGGGCCGTAAATTACGCATCTCGACGCAAATGGTAGAATACCAGGTTGCAAATGGATAAGCTTAGTAGAGGATCACGCAAGAAAAGGCTTAATGCTTGCATTGTTAGCCTGCCACCTTTGATGAACATTAAACATTTAGCGCATCTCATAGAGGTGACATATCTGCGCCAAAATCGGCAACATATCGCCGTTCCTGCTTTTCGCCTCAATGTGGACGCCTCGGACGGCTTTCGAAGTAAAGGCGAGGCTTTCTTTCTGTGTGGTTCGGAGCACCTCGGGTGCTGCTCATGCGACTCAGGTGTAACGTTGCTGAGAAATTTAAGGATTTATGTTCTTGCTTCTTTCACTTTGCCTTCTCGATTTTGGTCATTTGCTACAGTGAATTTCAGCCTTAATGCACATTTAGCCGTAAAGTTACTGTGCTCCGCAGAGGGGCTCAACCGAAAGAGACACAAAGTTTCTTTTTCAACAGTTTTACAGGTTTCGCCGCTACGTTTTTCTCAATTGCCAATATGTGCGTCGCGGGGAGCGTACGTTTTCATTAGATCAATATCGTTAAGCAGACAATTGTCGAACACCCTGCGGAGATGCCTTGTGATACACTAGTTTGAAATATATTTTTTGTGAAAACACTATGCTTCAGTGGACGTTGTTCAGGAGGACACCTGCTGTCAGTTCATCGGTAATTGTCCATCGTGCTAAAGTCCCAGTGAAGATTACCACAACAATTTTTCTCCCCGTCTGTAGGCATGTGCGTAGTAATTTCCTCCAAATTTAACCGGGTTTGATTTTTCGATAGCACGTCTTCATCGGTAATCTTGATCAGACTGCCGACTGAGTGTATGTCCTTTTCATTCCTGAGTGTATGTCCTGAGTGTATGTCCTACAAATTGTCCTTTTCATTCCATCAATAATGATCCATCCTCACAGCAAATATGTTTAAATCGTCCATTTTATTCCTTGCTGATTTTTTTCAGAGTGAGGCAACAACATTTAAGGGAAGCTGTCCCATTTTCATGCAGCCACAAGGCATCCATCGCTGATGTTATTGCACCAATGCTACTCCGGCCCGTGTCTTCACAAAATATGGGGCAACAGGAGTAGTTAATATTAGAAGTACCAGTGTGCAATTATCCAGGTGTCTCAGGATAGTGCAGTTTTACTGGGACCGATCAACGACTGCCGTGGCTGTGTCTTGTGCTGCGCATGGGCCGAACTATATGTGTTTAAAAGGATGAACTTCCATATAAGCATTTTACGGCTAAATTCCCCGCCATCCTAACTGTTTTGTATTGTCTATATTGCAGACTTTCTATATTGCTAACGGATTTTTATAGTGTTGTCTGTGCACTGTAGTGCATAACACGATCGAAAATAATGTAACTTATTTAGTTTTGAAGGACCTTATGTCTGCATATGCCTCAAGTCTCGAGATAGCAATAGGCTGGGTTTCTGGCCACTGTGAGGTAGTCAGCAACGAAACCAATAAAGAAATGTTTCCTGCTGCTACACTTGTGAAGATAGTACACTTAACTATGCGTTAGACCGACATGAAGCCACACATCACAAATCGTAACAAATCATGGAACATACACTGCAGTGATCACAGAGACAGCCTACAGAAAGTAAAAACACACTTTAGTTGACGCACAACCTACTTAAACAATAAACATAAAAATGTTGCTTTACTTTGGCTCCGAATAGGCCATATATGCGACGCACTCTTGATTTATAACTGGGCCCACACAACCCTTGCTTCAGGTGGCGGGAGGGTCTTAATACAACGTGATACCTACACTCTAGAGAACTTTACACATGAACCATTCCACCGCACTCATCCTACTTTTAATCAACAATCGTGTGTTCTCTATGAAATGTACCTTTAGGATTTTTTGAGACGCATAATGTGTGCAGCTCATCCCATATCAAAATTGATCGCAAGCTCGCCCTATAAACCAGGGATCATCATTGACTTCGACTGAATGTAACATTTTAGTAATAATTTTAATTGCCACGTATTCATCTATGTTGTGGAACCACTTTCTCGGCAAATTTTACCCTAGTTGGCATTCCGCCGTTCAGAACTAAGCTTCCTCCTCCTTGTTCTTTGAAATCCACTGCCTGAGACATCTTTTGTGAGGTTGAATTTCTTTTGTGCTAGATTACCATGTATGATACTTCTTCATTCGCTGCAGGTGTTCTTTATCTATTCCAAAACTGGGACTTCAGTACACCTCAGATTGTTTATAGAGATTACTTGATGAGGACCAAGCCAAAGTTATATTGTTGGGGGTTTTATTTTCCCAGAATCAGGTCAGAGAAATGAAGTATGTGTAAAAGGCACTGCGGGCTTTATCAATATTTAAAATTATCAAATTTGACAGCTTTCACCTTACTTCTGTTCCTACTCGGCAACCTATATGAAAACGTCCCAGACAATGCGGTTCAAAATTTCCGTAGGTATGGGAATAATACCAAAGTTATTTTTATTGTCGGTGACAACACTGCAGTTCCTGAAGAAATATTCCGTGGAACCTCACATCGTGCTAAAATGAACGTTTTTCAGTTCAGCAAGGATTACTACACAATCTTAGCCCCAAGTTCAGACTTGTTGAGTGGCTAGTTGTAAATGATTGAGTGAAGAATAAACGGCGTAATGTTTAAAGTAAGCTGTTAGCTCCGTGAGTAGGTTACACGTAGAAAAGAAGCAGAAAAGCTTAATGAAACCGCGACCTTATGGATGACTTTCAGTACTTTAAGAATAATAAGAGAAAGGCGGCGTTATTTCACAGAAATAAGACACCCCTGTCTCGAAGTCACTCTTAATCTAAATTTTCTCAAAGAATATTTCAGTGCATCTTATGTCGCACAAAAGTTTATTAGCAGACAATTTTGTTTCCTTTCGACAGTTTCGGGAGGAAGGTGATGGTGTGTCTTTGCAGGATGATTTCGATGGTATTATAAGGTCTTGTGAAAAATCGCAAACGAATTTCAACAAAAAAATTGTGTACATACGCGTACACAGAAATATAATATTCACTGGCTTAGCTCAGATATACAAGTATATACGTAACGCGAGTTAAAGTTCAGGTGCTGATTCTTAGGTTTCCTGGTTGTATAGGATAAGCTGATTATCGTGCTTACTGCTGCGAAAACAATTTCTAGGCCATTCAGTTTAATTTAACCTAATTCAATAGAATTTAATACAATCAAATTCAATCAGTGGCGGCAGACGCAATGCGCGCCAGCTATGCGCCATGAGACGTCAGTCTTCCTCGCGCATGCGAAGCATGGCTCACCAGGACCCCGCGAAACGCTCAACCTCGGCCAGTGTAACTCACGCCACAAAAACCCAAACCACCTACCCTACAGATACGCATCTGATTCCTACGGAGGCAACATGCAAATCCATTGACATTGTTTTTTCACAAGAGTTTAGATTACATGCCAATGTTTATCATGTTGTTAGTATAGCCGAAACAAACTCTAAAATATCTTCAGAGGAATCTGCGGCATGCAATCTGAAAATAATAATACCCCAGAATTTAAGAAAATTAAGAATACTCCAGAAATTAATAATGCCCCAGAAATACATTTCACATGCATTAGACTCAATATATGCCTGCTCCAAACACATACAGTAAAAGAATGAGAAGTAAGCTTTGCTGTTTGATTTTGGGAGCTACGAGCGGACAGAGAGCTGTACATCTATGTAAGGGGAATTCGGTAAGGAATCGGTTTTCACACAAAAAATGGGTATTAAGTTCTTTTGAATTTTCAAAAACGGCAAAATTCTTCGTAAATTTATTAAGATGATCCCAATTATGTATCCAGTCGAAATGACCAGCGCTAATTCAATGTTATAGAATTCCTTTTTTGTTATGGATATGGCGTTCGAAGCAGCTGCAAGAGACGCAATTATGATGTGTCATGAGGGTTTTTTTTTATTTCAGATTGTACGCACCCTGCTTTGAGCCATTTTGCTAAAAGCGAGGCTTCCCCTCAATGAAAGAGAAAGAGCGCTGATACCAATTCTACTTTTTAGTCATTTTTTTATATTCTTTCGTTTGCACCAGTTATTCTGTAATTACCCGCTTCCAAAAGCGTTTGGGCGATCAGGAAGAGCACTTCAAATATCTAAAGACTGCTCACTCTGTTGCTGCAATGCCGCTCGCTTTGTTGTGGTAGAAATGTTTGAATACAATAAGTAACTTGCAACTGTTATTGCTACCGAAGAAGAAATATTGCATTGAGTGCCCATTCCGGCTTCTTACTCATTTACGTTGAAATTTCTTTAGGCTTCAATATTATTCCCTCTATCAAACCAATTTAGGGCCTTTTGACCTCCTTCTTCCTCATTCCCCCACGGGCACCTGTCTTTTGCTACTCCGATCAAGTTTTGGTTCCTGTACTAATAATTATTTGAGGGCGACCACGGACACGTAGATCTTATTGCTCACGAGGAACGAATTATGCGGGCACAGTGTCCCCACTCCGGCTTGTTACTCGTGTACTTCGAAGTTGATTCCTTTTCTTGCGTAATGCAGCGTCTTTAAAAAGCGATGTTTGCGTCCTCTTTACGCATTGTCAAAACAAGAGGGAGATGGCGAGGCGGGATACGATCCAATTTGCCGTGTGAACACTACCGGAAACGCATACCTCTCTGTGAGGGGAAATTGCCTCGCAGGTTCTATTTTCAGGCACTCTGTATCAACTGGGACCGGCCACAGTGCTAATAATATGACGAGGGAGCTTCACAAGGGCCCACAACAAAAATTCCTAAACCAAACACACGGACATGGCAGAAATTTACAAACAAAAAGCCAAGCAACCCGACCACAACTGTACAATTACAAAATAGACAGAAATCAATCCGAAAAGTCCCCACCGAATGTTCAGGCGATGAGTCGTAGTACCCAGGGCGTTGTGGATGCGGCTGGTGGCCTAGCAGGGATGTGACGACGGCGTCGCACACACCGGAGCATCGGCGACGGATACGCACCATTCTCGCATCTACTGGTGAGCTTGGCAGCCACTCACAATATGCAACCTGCCCTGGAGCAGCGGGCAGATTGCAACCGTGCACTTCCAGTCGCCGACGGGCTGCAGGAGGCCGGTCGTCCGAGGGGTGGAGAACGCCGACTTTGCGCACCTTTACGAGGCAGGAATCGCGCCTCCGCTACAGGATGCCAAGACGCGAGGTAGACCCCTCTCGAGCTTGGGTGCCCAAAACCTCACGTGCTTCTAGTCCTCAACCTGAACGAGGCGCTCTTCCAACCTGCTACGTCCATTCCTTCAGACGTTGTCCCTCGTTCCAGGCTGCATTCCCGAGCACTTCGCTTGTGGTCACCTCCCTTTTGCCCCCGTCAGCCCCTCGTGAGGTATGTCACTTGATTCTTCTGGTGCAACCAAACTAACGCATATCCGTGCACCAGTACTGTATGGGTGTGTTTCCGCGAGGTTATCGTCTTCATTGTCAGGACGACCGTCACACGTTACATATGCCCCCGTAGAAAAGTTTTTCTTTGTAAAAAAAATTTACCATCTTCCCGTAGAGGAACCCGGAGTAGTAGGCGGAACAGCCATGGGTTCGACTCAAGTACCCATTAGTTGAGCTGCGCGAACCGTCGTTGCATCAGTAGCAGCTTCTTGGCGGCGTTAACGTTTCCTTTCGGCTTCGCGACCCTGAAGTTCGGGATCGGCCTATCGCCCCTGCCGTTTCAAGGCAGCGGCTCGAGCCCTCGTCTCCGCCGCGCTGTCCCCGGCGCTGACACTGGCGTTGACGCTGACTCATCGCAGCGTTACGTCAGGAGAATGAGGGCAGCGGAATGAATCCTTCATACCGAGGAGCTACAGTGGCGCTCCCAGGGGAGTATGCAGCGGCTACCACAGGTGTTGACACTTGTTGCGCAATTCCGGAAAGAAGACTAGCTTCGGAGAGGAGAGGAGCGTAGGAGAGGAGCGGAGGAATGCCTCGCTTACTACTCAGGGTTCCCTCAGAGAAGATGACGACGGTGGTTGAACGCGAAGCTATCTCGTGGTTGATTCTTTGGTTGGCCACTCTCTAGGAACATCCTGACACAATAGGAATTAGCGGGGACAACTCAGGGTTCCCCTGCTAAAAGTATACGATGGTGGTTGAAAAGGAAGCTGAATGTCATGAATGGGCCTAGGACCAGAAGTCACGAGTCGGTAATTCGTGCGCAAGTAGGGATAGCTTTATGCGTGAAAAATGAGAGCAGAAGGTAAGAGAGTAGCGGAAACACAGAGCGGAAACGAGACTACAGGAAAGAGCGTTAAATGCGGTAGCAGGCTAACGAAAACTGTTCGTTAAAGAGAGCAAGGGAGGAAACGTCCTACATGGTCAGGATGCGCAGCAGTCCAACGAGGTCTGCTCACGAAGTGCTTGGGATCGGCCGATGCACCACGGCGCGGCTTGCTCGCAGAGGAGTCTCACGTCACGTCGGGTCCGGACACGGGACAGCGGCCGGACGTCAGGGACCGTGCACTGTGGTTGACGGCTCGATGGCCCAGCGGCGGTTGTGAGCCGGTGTTTCCCCGAACCGCGCTCTCTGGCCCAGCGCGTCACCAGATCCAGGCACGGGCCAGCAGACAGACTTCGGTAACCGGACCAGCGGCCGATGGCTCTCCGGCGACAGCAGCGGTTGAGACCCTGGATTCTAGCTCCAAGCGATCAAAGGGCCGCGCTCACTCGCCCAGCGCGTCAAATGCGTCCGCTCAACCCTTGCCGATTCGATTCTTCTGCACGCTCCGCGCGCTCCTCGGCCCTCTTCTTTCTCCTTCACGGGCACCTCATCACACTGCTCGTGATGGATTCTGCGGTTGCCACTCCCTAGGGACATCCTGCCACAATCATCGTCAGTGGTGCCTGGCCAGGCATGCGCAGTGGTGGTGTGGACGCCACACCGCGGAGGCAGGGACATAGGCCGGGCCATCAGATACTCCGCATGTAAAAAAATGCACACCGAGGTGTACCCAGTATACAACGCCGTCAAAAAAACGCGGAACACCATCCCGCATAATTGCGCAAATGAAGCACTTCCACGATTACATATACTCACTGAAACTTTAGGCACTACAATTATTAACAGACACATCAGCTTACTGACTATATTTATACAAAGAATGCAGGAGTATACATGGGTCAGAAATCACCCAAACGGCCATCCGGCAGGTAGTTGGGTCCTTTTCCTCCACCGGCTGCGGTACCACTTTCGGCGTAATTAATGAACCCGTCATTCAAAGTACGGACTAATTACCCTTGGGAATGCACCGGAAATCTGTCGTCCCCATTCGCGAGTGTTTACAATTGTGTTTTTGGAACCTTTCTGTGAATAGCCAGTGGGCTTTAACCTTACCCTCTATGGGATGACACCAATATTATCTCTCATTTTGGCTGAGGGGGAAGACGACGAAGAAGAACCGCAGTGAGCATAGGTTTCTATGAGCTCTTGCCTTGAAGGACATTTTTTGCGTTTTCGGCGTGCCTTTGCCATTGTGATCAGTACAAACAGCTTTCTAAAGTCACGCCCTACAGTTTTATACAAGTCTCAGCGACATCGGACCATCCTGTAGCGGGGAATCGCCATCTGCATACTGGGGCTACCCCGGTCACAGGCCTTGTGCCCCGACGGCTGGGGACGCAGCTTGCGTGCCGGGACAGCCGGTACGCGATCAGTTTCCACCGATGACGGAGCCAAAACATCATGACTCCGCAATGAAGTACGACGAACTTACCGGAGGAAAAATCCACCATCCCGCACCGTGGCAAGAAATGTTAGCCAAACGACGCCAATTGAAGCAGCAGGCCTACTCACCGATCATGGAACCTGAACCATAAAAGCCTCCTTGAGTTCCGCTTGCCCAGGGACTCCCAGAATCTGACTTTAAAGTCAGCTATCGACAACGAGACGGGCTACGCCTGGCATCCTGGAGCGACCGCCAAATCACGGCAGGGGTACAGCTGGCAAGCAAAATACCAGAGAGAGCTTTTAACCAACAGGTAACCGTGCAGGTGCAAGCTATTCAAAACCTCATTGTCACGAGTACCCCCAACGTAGAGTCTGCTCCCGCGCTATGCAAGGTCACGTCCATCATTCTGGGCGCCGCCACATACAATCTCCAGTCGTATTTAAAACATTTTCCGGGTACGGTGCGGGGTATCATCTACGGACTAGACCCTGGAACGACCACCGAGCAACTGCCGTACATACTTGCATCGTCAGGACCACGGATAGTGCAGGCCAGAATAATTGGCCCGTCAACATCGGCAGTAGTGACTTTCGAGGGCCCGCATGTGCCGTTTTTATTCAGAGAACGTAGACTTCACACTCGCTGCAGGCCTTGCCGACAGTCCATACAGTGTTGTAGGTTGTGCGGTGACATCGGTCACCGGCGGGAGGTATGCCCGACACTGAAGGTGACCGTTTGTGCCCAATGTCACGAGCGAGACCCTTCGGCCGAGCACACATTCACCCCAGAGTGCAAATTATGCGGCCTTGCACATCTCACGGCAAGCAAAGAGTGCCGCAAGAAGCTTCAGCTGCCACCGCCACCTGTGCATGTGCGCGAACGCCTAGCCAGGACCGCGGTAACCTACCAACGACAGCCCCAACAACCAGCTGCTGCCGCTCATCCACCACCTCCGACCTAGATTCAGGACAAAGCTCGTCGCCAGTACCCCTCGCCGCAACAAGTAAGCTGTGCTTCAGTCGTAGCAGCCGAATTTGTCGTCCCACAAGACTTCCCTCCATTGCTTTCACCGAAAATCCCTGCGCCTGACAACAGCCCCTGCATTCAAGAATCAGAACAAGAAAATGCGCAACTCAGGAAACAGTTAGAAGCCCAGGCAGACAGCACAGAACAGCTCGAGCGCCGCATGGAAGAACTGCTAACTCATCTGCAAAAAATCACGCCGGCAGCGGCAGACAGCACATCACAAGTTACGCCTGTTTCAGCAGTAATGCAGCAACCTCGCGTGCCACTTACACCGTCGGATATCGGAAGGCTAGAAAAACTTATTCGAGAGATTGGACAACAAATGGAAAGTCGCATAACTGCTATAGAACAACGACAGGAAGCTCATGAAACTGTGAGGAGGAAGAATCTTTGGAAACAAAAGACCCCAGGCCCCAGCAACCCGTCTAGCACAATAATATCCGACGATGATTTTGAACCGTGTGAAAGCGGGGAACTCTAAAAGCTCCCCTGTAAAACCAACAGTGATTTGGCAATGGAATTGCCGATCGTATAGAAGCAAGCGAAATTCCTTATCTCATTTTTCATCACTACATACGCCCACAGTAATCGCTCTCCAAGAAACAGGCACCGAAAAGTAACGCTGATCGGATACAACACGTACTCTGCAGAGACAAACTTGAAGACGGCAACCGTAGTCCGTGCAAGTGAAACAGCGCAGGCGCACACCCTTCCCACAACAATAAACTACACATGCGTTGAGCTAATTCCGAACAAGAAGACGCAAACCAACCTGTTTATTCTCAACATTTACAGTAAGCCCCCATCATCTCTCGGAGGCATCGATCGGGTCTTTAAAATCGCGAAGCAACGCTCGAAAGGACTCGCTTTGATTATTGTCGGTGATTTCAATGCCCATCACACCACCAGGAGCTATCAGCGTGATAATAAAAAGGGCCAGCAACTCCATGGCGGCATCCTGAACAATGATCTGCATTTATGCAATGCAAGCAACGCTCCTACGGGAATAGGGAATACTGTCTCCAGAGACACTTCCCCTGACCTTGCTCTAACATACGGCATTAAAGTTTCATCTGGGAATGCCTAGAAGCAACACTCGGCAGCGACCATTATGTTATTCAACTGCAACTTCCGCATCACAAAACCCCACCACAGCGAATAGGAACTGCCCGTGTCACCAATTGGCGAAAATTCCGAGAAACGGCTTCAACAAACACCATTGATGACATTGAAAAGTGGACTTCGATTGATGACATAGAAAAGTGGGCTTAGGAAAGGTTGGAAGCCGCAAAAAAGCAAACCAAAGAACTGCCGCTCACCCAGGATCGTCGTGCCGCAGATGCCCACCTACTGCACCTTTTGGAGGCCCGACGAGGCCTAATAAAACGATGGACAACTCCACGAACAAATCGAAAATTGCGGCTCGGAATAGTTCGAATAATGCAAGAAGCTACAGACTATGCATGTACACTTAGCCAAGAAAATTGGTCTGATTTCTGCACGAAACTACAAGGCACACTCGAACCCGAAGGAGATGCCATCTCCTTCGGGTTCTTAAACTCGAACATCTCAAACTCGAAGGAGATGGCACATCTCCTTCAATCCCTAATTGGAACTAAGGAAAGTAAATCAGTCACAACCCACAAACTAAAACGTCTTATCCACAACTACGACGGCACGGAAGAAGATCTCCTCGAGGACATCAAGAAACTATGGCAAGACGTAACTAATCCAACCCCGTCCCCTCTTCAGCCATACACCGGTGCTTCAAACCCTGAAATGGACAGCCCTTTCACCCAGGAAAGAAAACATTCCAAACAAGTTCCTTCGCAATCTGGATGCCGCAGCGTTAGAGACCCTTCTAGACTACATTAATAAACATTGGACGACCAGCCATATCTCTCCTCAGTGGAAGTATGCAGATATTACCTTGATACCGAAACCTGTAAAACCACTAACCCCTGCTACCCTGCTACCTATTTCCCCCACTTCTTATGTTGGAAAGGTAATAGAACATATGGTTCAAAATTGCCTCTCCCCCTACATTGAAGATAATGGGCACTTCCCTAACACCATGTACAGGTTCTGCCCCCACTTGTCCACACAAGACATCCGTTTGCAGTTGAAGGAAGAGATCATTGACCGGCTTTCCAATACACACAAGAGATGCACCCTGACCATGGACATCAAGGGTGCCTTTGATAATATCAGCCACCAAGCCATTCTTGAAGGAGTAATTTCTATCAACTGTGGGCAACGAATGTACGAATACATCGCAGACTTCCTGACCCGGCGCGCAGCAACAATAGGAATCGGTCAGCTTCGCTCGACGACATTCAGGACAATAACCAGGGGCACCCCATAAGGATCTGTGATATCGCCGCTTCTTTTCAACATGGCGATGAAGGACCTTCCCCATCTTCTGGAAGACATCCCGCATCTCCGGCAGGCACTGTACGCAGATGACCTAACCCTCTGGACCCGCACAGGATCTATAGGTGAGCAGCAAGATGCTATGCAAACAGCCATAGAAGAGGCGCATCTTTATCTGCGGGCTAGAGTCTCGAATGCGCACCAGAAAAGTCAGCACTCCTTGCTCTCAGTAGTGGGCCGGCTGAACGAAAGAAGCGTGCATTCCGGATCCGGAAATACACATAGGAGGAAACCCAGTCCCAAAGGTGTCCCAGCTGCGCATTTTGGGACCTAAAATCCCCCAAAATGGATCAGGCCTCCGCACCATAGCCCCACTACAAAGGACGCTCAGTCAATTGGCTCACTTAATACACCGCCTATCAAATAGCCTATTTGAATTGCAAGAGTCGGACACCTTGCGCATGGTGCAGGCAATACTAGTCAGCCGGATGGCGTACGGTGCGCCGTATTTGGCTTTAAAAAAGAATGAGAAGGCAAGATTGAATATCTTTATCCGCCAAGCCTATAAGACAGCCATATGATTGCCCTGCAAGACATCGACAAAGAAATTGCTTCAACTTGGATTACACAATACCTGGGAAGAGATAGAGGAAGCCCATCATACCTCTCAAATAGAGCGCCTCAAATTCACATCAACAGGACGAGCGACCCTAAGAAGATTGCACTATTAAACACCGCCAATACAAGACCACAAGGATAGGACTCCCCTACTTATTCGACAGAACATCAGGGTAAGGCCACTGCCACTCCACATGCACCCAATTTACCATCAAGCTCGCCGAATCGCACGAGCCAGGGCCATGGACATAAAGTATAGGTGAAACCCGACCACAAGGTACACTGACGTGTCTCCTTATCTGCAGCGACCAGCACACGTGGTATCCGTCACCAATTCAACAGGGCAATAAGTGACTTGCCTCACCGTCCGTACAACGCAGACGGAAAGCGCAGAAGAAGTGGCTGTTGCTCTAGCCGCAACGACTGGCCAGGGCGCAATCACAGTGTTTACGAATTCGCAAGCAGCGTGCCGCAGCTATCTACGGGGACCAATCTCCCAAACAGCCCTCCGCATCCTCGAAACCAAGGGTCAGCTACCTGAAATAGACATCGTCTGGGTACCCGGACACACATCCCTCGCCGCTAATGAGGCCGCCCATGCCGCTGCCCGTGCGCACGTACACCGGAACGCGTGAAATGAATTGCCCGGACGCTCACACGCGAAAGGGGGAAAAGCAGGAGTGCGAGTGGCAAAGGCGAAGGGCGCTTGGTTTTTCCGCCGTTGTGCACACTCCCTGCGCTCTGGGACCTGCCGAAGCTGTGCCCTCTGCGCTAGCCTGTGCTCATGTTACGTGAAGTGTTTCAATCGGCATGTTGTATTTCGCTTTCTGCGACGGCCGCGCTGTGGATTGAACGCCTAATCATTCATATTCTAACGAAGTTACGAGTGCTTCAACCGTGCCTTTGTTGGATTTCGCATTCTCAACAGGTGTTGCCTGCCGCTTATGCACTTACCTGAAGCGGGAAGTGTTTGGATCAAGCCGGTCGTGGTTTGGGTCACGACAGCCTGTCCTGGTTTGGATACACAGTGTGCGCTACCGTATTCGCTCCTCATGCTCTTACGTGAAGTGCTTCAACCGTGCCTGTGTGCGTTATTACGCGTTCTCAGGCGTAGCCCGCTGCTGTAGATTTCGAAGTGCCTCGACCGTTCGCCAATCGCCGCGTATTTGAAGCGGCTGTTTCTCGAGCGTGTATCTAGATGTACACCGTTCACCCTGTGATCGACGGCCGCTGTAATAGTTATAAAGTCAACCTTTAATTGCAAAGTGTTGCCCACCGCTGTGGATTTCGAAGTGCCTCAGCCGTTCGCAAATCGCCGCGTGTTTGGAACGGCTGTTTGTCAAACGTGGATCTGCACCGTTTACTCTACATGGAATTAGCTTAACTTTTGGCCCCAAAGTTGCATTTTGTGCCCTGATTATTTCTGCGATAGTGCAGACAACCATGTTGCTTAAGATATTTTTTTTCTAACGTTCCGTGCAGACGAGACGACCATTGGAACTCCCTAAAGTTTCGTCAGGCGGAATGATAACTGGCCAGAGTCCTTCAGTGATTTACTATTGCTCAGATGCGTTGCCTCCATCAGGTAGGATGACCTTTAATTGTGTTATTCAGTAAAGCTTGGGTGTTGGGCTAGTTGTATGAAGTCATGAGAAAACGCAGAGCGCTGAAGTTTACAAGACGACCACAGAATAAAGGAACAAACAAATCACACCAACCGTTTCGTTTGTCCCTTTATTCTGTGGTCGGCTTGTTAACTTCAGCGCTCTACGTTTCCTCATGTCTTCATTGTGGCCTTTGGTGTGTGCTTCCGTTGCTAAATGTGTTGTCCGGTGCTGAAATCAAATCCCCCCCCCCGTTTTCTTTGGCTACAGCCACTGTAGCTACAGCCACGGTAGCCATTGTTTTCACCTGTCGTGCAGTTCACATGGTGAGAGAAAAATTGCTTAAAAATGCTAACTTCTAGAAGCATATTTGGGAAACTGGTCATTAAAATGCAATAGTCATCACATCAAAGGCTCTGTGACAAACTTGCTAACACCCACGCTTTGCAATTAGTCTGCTGTACGCTGAATGTGCGCACGAGACACTCTTTTAAGAGTGAAGTGTACCTGCATGTGTTTCTGCGGGCCAGCTATCAGTGCTGAACTGGCTGTAAAAGTTGGTATTCCAAAAAAACCACAATTTTTGAAAGCCTTTTCTTTTATTCATCGAACTGGCTTTTTCTCTTTCGCTTTTTGGAAACATATCAGGGTACGTCACAAAGCGCCCAGAGCAAGCCATGCCTGACTATTTAGTTGTTACCGCCTTCTTAAAACCTTTTCTGATTGCCCTTCACTTTTGTTTCGTTCTGTCATTCTGTTACATTCTACCTAATGATACACTGGTGTGGCGGCATACAGCAAAATAGGCCACCCAGCCCCATCTCTTTGCTGGCAGGGCATTATCACATCGGCAAAGCTTCCCTAGGAACGCCCGCAGTGGCACCACCTAGGAAAAGCTGCTACGCGAACATGCCTGCGCCATTGATCAAAGCATTTGACAGCCGTCTTGTTTCCGGATGATTGTGCTCATACTCCCCGTCTGTCACTAGCTGCTTTATCTGTATGCGCTAAGTCACTAGCTAGGTACAGTACTACAGTCTCTAGTGCAACCACCTGCATGCATGTTTGTGGCTGTGCTTGTAGGCAAGGCAAAACATTCTGATGAAACCGACACTGCAACCAAGCGTGGGATTAGGCATCATATTTTATGTTTGCTAGATGAGGTTTGTGTCTTTTAAGAAGCACTATACCAGGAAAAGTTCTCGCACACATTTATATCCCTGCATCAGTGTTTGCTTCAGAAGAACGCTTCGACTAGTTCCACCAGTCTTGTCTTGACATTCGCAATTAGTGATGTCACAAGCTCTCGTGCAGAACAATGTACGGGGCAGCCGTGCCTGTTTTCACGCCGCTATGGGAATTTTCATGGACTAATAAAGTACCGCGGCTACAAGTGGCATATTATTTGTGTTCACAAAACTGTAATTACTGATGCTGGCCAACTTGCTTTTGCACTTTATAGTCTCTTTAGGCGTCTGTATTGTACCGTAAAACCATTAGGTCCCTCCTGGGCAGATGTGCTGAACTATGCTCCTTTTTACATCCCAATATTATTATTGCGCCGCTTTTGTCCCAATGATCCCAATATATTGCATTCCAATATATTTACTTCCTCTTTCTCTCTTTTTAAGCTAGCAGCAACCTTTGAGGTGCAAAAAGTGTCGAACCATGAAAAAGTTCAGTGTAGTTCTTCGTGCTTGAAATGAGTGAGCTTCATTCTGCACATGTTACACCTTGTGGCATTTCAGCTGCCCACAGGCCTGAAAGAAGGACCCGACAAGTGCTTGACTTACGACAAAGTTTATTTGTTTGCACCACAAAAGATATGCGAGTACAAAACATCAAAAGCAACAATCACAAGCAGGAGCCTGCGTCCTAGCCTTAAAAAAGTGGTATTATGCAAACCATAAAAACACAACTTCAGTCCATAGATGCAATACTCCTATCAATCAATACATTCACATTAACAACTTCAGCAATTGTAGCAGCACCCACACAAACAAAGCACTGCAACATCTCTCACTAAGTGCATTAGCAAAAAAATGCACCTACCCTGTCTGTACTGATGATTAACAACAAAGCTGTGACATACATGTTGCTGTTTTATGTATGATGCATGGCCTACCCCTTGAACTGTGCTTCACAGAGTAGCTTGCTGCATGTGCGCTCTGCTGCGAGAGACACCTTAATGTTCCCTTTGATGTGGCATCCCCAAGTAACAATGTCGGTAGGTGTGAGAGTGTAGCTGCGTCATCTATAAACCTAGCCAATATCTGTATTTGTCGAGAGTTCAACAGAATGCCATCTAGTCAGGTAAAGGCATTTGTAAAAATGTTGCTACAAATTTGACGTTTCGGGATCCGTATGGATCCCTTGTTCACAATGTATTGATGGCTTAGCAGCAGGCTCCTAAGTAGCGTTGAGCGCATGACGTAATGTACGGGAGTACACGTGGTTTAGAGTGCCAGATGATCTGTTGATTGTGTTGCTTGTTGTCTGAATTATTAGTGATTCAAGATTGAGCCTCGTTGCGAAATTCGTTCCCGGCCACCACTACACAATTCAGTTACAAATCTCCCATCAAAGAGGGAGCAGCCAAAAAATTTGCACTGTGTGCATAACAAATTGGAAGAACTTCCGAGAAACCACCCCCGCTGATCGGATAACAAGTCTCGGGGAATGGACTACCAAGCTCATTCAAGAGGCAAGAAAACACGCCAAGGAACTTTCCCTTACGCAGGATAACCCAGCCATCGATGCCCATCTCCTCCACCTCTGGGACGCCCGTAGAGGGCTAATCAAGCGGTGAAAAAAGAACAAGACGAACTGCAAGCTGAAGAGCCGCATTGCGGAAATTACGGCAGAAGCTGAAGTGTGCGCCCATAAGCTGAGCCAGCCCAACTGGACGCAGTTCTGCAACAAGCTGCAAGGAATGCTGGGAACCCGCCGCACATGGTACCTGCTGCGTTCCCTTATGGGCCCCGGTGAATATAAGGTGGTCGCAGCAGACCAGCTTCGCCGAATAATCCATAATTACCCGGGCACAGAGGAAGACTTGTTGGATGAACTTATTCAGCAAGCCTTGGCGGCCCCACCTCCCGTCCAACCACCAAGCACCCGACTACACAGGCGATCCGAATCCCAAAATGAACGAGCCGTTCTCCCTTGCTGAAATCGAGGCGGCAGCGTACAACCTCACCCGAAACACCACTCCGGGTCGAGAGAAAATCCCTAACAAATTATTGCGAAACCTCGACCATGCCGTCCTTGAAAATCTTCTAGTCTACATCAATGAGTGCAGGCTGGTGGGTTCCTTGCTCCCACAGTGGAAACACGCAGACGTCACTTTCATCCCCGCGCCCGGCAAACCCTTGAACCCCAAAAATCTGAGGCCTATTTCTCTGACCTCATGTGTCGGCAAATTATTTGAACACCTGGTTTACAACCGGCTCTCGCCCCACATTGAAGACACCGGCTACTTCCCTGACACGATGTAGGGCTTCCACCCGCATCTGTCAACCCAAGACATACTACTTCTGCTTAAGGAGTAAGTGCTGGACGACCTTAATAGCCACAGCAAGCGGTCCATCTTGGCCCTCGATATTAAGGGGGCATTCGACAACATTTCTCACCAAGACATCCTTCAACGCCTCACATCTACAAACTGTGGCGAGCGCACATTCCAATACTTTGTCTCCTTTCTAGCCGAGCGCACAGCAACAGTGGGGATCGGGCACCATCGATCCGACGCATTTAAAACCCTGCCAATGGGCACTCCGCCGGGGTTGGTAGTATCCCCGATACTATTCAACCTCATAATGAAAGACTTGACACCCCTACTAAAAGCCACCCCGAATCTTTGCCACGCAATATACGCGGACGACCTAACGCTCTGGGTCCCCACTGGATCTCTGGGCGACCAGCAAGATGCACTTCAAGCAGCCATTCAGGTCACCTAACAATACCTGAAAGCCCGAGGACTCGAGTGTGCCCCAGAAAAATCTGCCCTTCTAACCCTGTGCAAAAGGACATATAAGATGCGTCCAGATCCCATACCAGATCCAGAACTTACCATTAATGAGCAACGCGTCCCCAATTTCCCACACCTATGCATATTAGGCCTCACCATACCAAAAGATGGCTCAGGTGCCCAGACTATCCTTCCCTTGCAACAGACTCTTAACCAGCTTATTCACCTCGTCCGCAGGATCTGCCATCAGCGAATTGGGCTACAAGAAGCTGACACCCTGCGCATCATTCACGCCCTCCTTATTAAACGGGTTACGTACGGGACACCATATTTGACCCTGAAACCCGCAGAGAAAGAAAAGCTAAACATCGCCATACGCCAAGCCTACAAGACCGCCCTTGGACTGCCTCCAAAAACAGCAACAAGAAAACGTCTACAGCTCGGCGTCTATAATACATGGGAGGAACTGGAAGAAGCTCATCGCATCTCCCAATTCACGCGACTTAAGCTCACGCCAACCGGCGGGGCCACACTTACCCGGCTTGGCTACAGGCCTCCCCCAAAATGCGAGCAGAGGCAACGCATCCCTCTAACCATCCGGCAGTACATCACAATCGCACCAATTTTTTCCCAGAAATATGCACTCCATCTATAACAAGGCACGCCGAGAAGCCCGGATACGAGCCCTTAGAAAACGCTTCCCCACCTCTCCCTGTACTCGTTACACGGATGCCTCTCCATACCACCAACAACCCGAACATGTCGTAAGTCTCACTGGAGCCAACAGTGCAGAACTGACTGCCGCTACAGTACACACGACATCTATTGAGGCAGCCGAAGAACTTACCATCGCTCTAGCCGCCACCAGTGGAAACAACTACCTGACTATAATGCGCCTGCCGCATCTTCCTGCTCGGTCGAATAACACCCACGGCCTTGAAAATTCTGCGAAGTGTGCGCGAGCTCCCGGAAATGCACATCATCTGGACCCCCTGACATGAGTCCTTCGAGGGGAACGAGGCGGCACACGCCGCTGCCCACGTTCATACACATCGGACCGTTTCTCAAGAAGGCGAAGTCACGCAGCCCCTTCGCTCTCCCAAGCTCGCTACTCTCAATTCATACGCGGACATCCTCGCCCATTACCGCCACGAACGACGACGCTTCCCGCCACCACATACCCATTTATTCAGAGCACAGGCGACTGCCTTTCCTCCATGCCATGTACCTCACCCTCTACTACTCTACGTGTAATTTCTGTCCTCAGCCAAGCACCCTGTACCACATGGTATGGGAGTGTCCGAAAACCCCATCTTTTACCCCAAATCCTCACCCAACGTACGAGCAGTGGGCAGACCAGCTGGCCAGCTCCGACCTCTCAGTCCAGCGTATCCTGGTGGAGAGGGTTAGGGCAGCCAGAGCAGACCAAGGCTTCCCGGACTACAGGAGGCCCCCCACCTGGCGGGCACCTGAAGCTTGTCTTAATAAAGTTTATCCACTCCACTCCATGACTATGATGCGCGCGTGGTCCCTCTTTATCTTGTGGTCCATCGTCTCGGCATGCTGTGCAAGTGCATTCGTCACGGTGTGGTCCTTGGTGACGTCATATTTGTGCTGTTTAAGACGCCGGCAGAAACTTCCGCTTTCACCAATGCATACCGATTCGCAGTCTTAAAAAAAGTGGAAAGAGGAAAGACGTGCAACTTTTCCTTGACTGCCTGAACGGGGTCGAGCCTTCCATCAAGTTCACTTTGGAAGAAGAGAAAGACGGTTATCTTCCTTTCTTGGACGCAGTTGTGAGGCGAGCTCCCACAGGCCTCGCCTTCAGCGTGTACCGAAAATTATCCCACTTTGGTAGATACCTTGACTACGAGTCAGCTCATCCGGTAGCTCACAAGCGTTCAGTGGTTCAACGAGCCATTCACACCTGTTTCAATACAAGCAGCCTGAAGAAGGATCTCCAGACTATTGAAGACGACCTCATCAGGAATGGGTACCCCAAACATTTTATTAGGAAGATAACTAATTTCATCAGGCACAACCAGCAGCCAAACAGTCAAGCCATGGATAACACAGTGTCAAGATGCAAGCGCGCTGCGGTTTCGTATATTCGAGGTGTAACTGAAGCCTTTGCTCGTCTCTTCAGAAAACGTGGTGTGCAGATCGTGCATGTGGCAGCAAGCAAGCTCAAAGGTGAGTTTCTTAACGTGAAGGATCCTCCCTCGGCAACGTTTCCCTGGTGTGGTCTACAAAATCCCATGTGCCGACTGCGAATCGGTATACATTGGTGAAAGCGGAAACTTATGCCGGCGTCATAAACAGCAGAAACATGACGTCACCAAGGGCCACACCTTGACGAATGCACTTGCAGAGCATGCCGAGAAGACGGACCACAAGATAGACTGAAACCACGCGTGCATCATAGCCACGGAAAAGAATTTGGCAATGAGGCTCAATCTCGAATCAATAATATTTCAGACAACAAGCAACACAACCAACAGATCATCTGGCACTTTAAACCATGTGTACTCCCGAACATTACGTCATGCGCTCAATACTACTTAGGAGCCTGCTGCTGCGCTATCAATCCATTGTGAACAAGGGATCCGTACGGATCCCGAAATGTCAATTTTGTTGCAACACTGGTTAGTGTCCAGGTTTTTATACAAAAAATCTCGGTCTTTGTATTACCAACCCCTCTCTAACCTGGTTTTTTCATGCATGTGCATGGTTTCTGCCGGAGGACTTTTCTGAATACATGGGACCACTGGGATTTTCTTCTCGCTTACCATATAAAGCTTCGCTTTAAAAACTTTTTGCAGGCAACAATCTAAGACCTGTACCGCTACCAAGATACACAGACATATAAGCTGAAGGCCACCACAATTGCAGAGAACTAAACTGCACCACTCTGTTATTTACAAACTTTTTCTTCCATGGTCCGGTAAGGTGTACATCGGACAAACCAGCCGATGGGTAAATGACCGCCTCAGGCAACATGATCTTTCGATGAAGAATGGCACCGGGTCACATTTGCCTTATCACTGCCGCGAGTGTAGCAAAGGATGCCTTCCGAGACTGACAGAGACGATCATTATCGGAAAGAGTCGTGACACCGGGGCGCGAGAACTGCGCGAAGCGTATTTTATAAAAAAAAACAGCGCAGGCTGTATCAGTGAAGCGTCGCTATCCCTGTTTTCGAAGGAGTACCGGATCCTAGACAACATGCGATAAAAAGGTGTGATTGTTGTCTTCAGCTGCGGCTATTTTGTTTTTATAGTATCTTTTTCAGATCTATTATCCTTTGTGTATATTTGTGCGTTTGTAGACAAGCTACTTATATCCCTGTATTTCCTTGGAATAAATCAGTTAGTAGCGCATCTGTTTCGTCGTTCTTCGTTTTTTCTGCCCTCATTTGTAGCGCTCGATTTTCCTTAACCAATGAACCAAATAGCCCAACAGCATATGTAACTAAAAAAGCGGACCCTGAATTACAACGCTACTTGCCCGTACGATTTCGAAAAGGAGCTTTTGTTTTAGCCGACGCTTCAGCTATCACGTCTCTCGGTTTGAAGGGAACAAACCGCACGCGGGTGGCGATCGATCACTTTTTTTATCATATATTATGTGCAAACAGCTTCGTAAATATCAACCCAGTATTTTTCGCCTTCCTGCCCATCGGAAACGAATTAAAAAACGGATCTAAAACGATAAGCGAGCTGCCACAGCTAAATGATGCACTTAAGCACCAAAAAATTTACTATCTGCCACTGTTTTCTACTTTAACCAGAGACAGGTGCTGCTGAAGACATTTTACTTTCAAATAAACTAAATTTAACGCTCAAAGAAAATACTTCACTTGGGAAATCTAGCCTATTATTTAGGCGAGGAGAAATTTCGTTAGTTTTCGCACTTGACGAAGGCGACAGCCGATATTTCTGCTGATGTATTTGTTACTTAGAGAAAGGCTGATTATCGCTCACTTAGCCAGTGAGGCAAAAGTCACACAAGCATTTATAGCCGCGTGTACAACAACTCTATTTAGGTAGTCAAACTTTTGAAAAGGTCTAAAGGATGGAGGTGGCGTTAGGCCAGCCCAAATATGGTCAATATTGGACGCGTATTGCAAGCAGGCAAGAAGTTATAAAATATTTTTTTTCTGTGGTAAATGCTCGTTTCGCGCTATTTTTATCTTTGAGTAAAAAGTTTATTTTCAAGTAAAAAGAGGTATAACAACTCCAAGACATTCGCAAGCGCATGAATAGTTTGTAGACTTCTCATCTTTCTTTCTTTTTTTTTACATTGAAAAAAAGCTGGATATTACTGCCTATGCGGTTAGTTTAAACATGTGATGGCGACGGCGGTACAGAGCGCTGGTGTAGCAGAGAAACCCCGGGCGAGCACATCCCTGCACCCGGCGGAGCGCCCGGCAAGTCGCTGGAGAAGCGCGAGCTTCACGGGACAGGTTCCCCAACCTCCGTCACAGGCCTCTCGGAACTTGTTTCGGCAACTCTCCGCCAGGTGCAAACGTCGTCTGCATGGAGCTTCTTTGAACGATGGTACGTATAGTTCATCTCACGAGCTAGCTGCAGCACTGTGGAGGCTACATTGTTATCAATAGTGAGCCCACTGAGGGCGCCTAATCCGCCGTGAAGGGGGTCCTGGAAGGACACTCCCTTCTCCCCTCTCGGCAAGTGGCACCGCACGGCCCCGGCGCCTTTTGTCGCTTCCTTCACGGTGAGTTGGGCGCCCTGAGGGGGTGAACAATGTAGCCTCCACAGTGCTGCAGGTAGGTTGTGAGATGAACTATAGTGTGCAGTGTGCTTGCGAAGCTCAGGATTTCGCCAAGGTGATTTTAAGAGCTTAGACTGCTTATTTGGACAAAGAAAAATTTGAGTGCAGTTGGCCTCTAATGCCGAGACATGTGCATTTAAAAATTTTGGATTTGATTTCCCGTGAGTTTTCACTATTCATTTACAATTTGTAGTGCCATTCATACCTCCGGAGAAACCATAACCCTAAATGAAGAGGCCCACACAAGGGGCACCCTATTAGGTGCCTTCTGTCCCTTCTGTAGTCCGAGAGCTTTGGCGTGCGGCACCCCATCTCTGATGCTGACGTTCAGGGCGTGAGGACCGCTTGACCTTCTTGCTAGCCGAGCTCTTGGCCAGCAGGCACTCTACCTGGTCCCCGGTTGACCCCAGGGCGATGCCTGGCAATGCTTGTGGGCTGCACCTTGACGGTACGACCGCACCTCCGGGCGCTGGTGAAGCCTGCCTTCATGGGCAGGCTCCTTCCTGGGGCTTCTTCCTGAGCTTGTTGATCTGCCGCAGCAAGCTGCTGAAGGGCAGTGGCATAATGTGGGTTGCCAGCAGCTAGGGAGGGCTGGCGTCACCACTCCTCGTAGATCTTCTGCAGCTCCGCAGCGTCCTACGAAAAAATTGTTTAGGATATACCACAGATTTACTCAAAATTTGTTGCATCTCCTATCTTTACTATTGTCTTCTTTGCAATGCTGAAGTAATAAGGGTGTTCCGTAGGTATTCATTTATGGGCCTACCAGGAAACCCATTAGGGCATAAAAATGTTCACAGAACTCACGTTCCCCT
The DNA here is from genome assembly GCA_013339765.2 of Haemaphysalis longicornis. Classification (NCBI taxonomy): domain Eukaryota; kingdom Metazoa; phylum Arthropoda; class Arachnida; order Ixodida; family Ixodidae; genus Haemaphysalis; species Haemaphysalis longicornis. The sequence goes on along the minus strand of CM023448.1, from coordinate 45,985,514 downwards.
GCCAAGCATAGATAACCAGTTTGGACCAAAGAATACTACGCAGGTATTTACAGATTAGTTTCACAAACATTAATGCATTTATTGAACTAAAATAAAACACAAGAAAAAGCTTTGTTTTGTGCCACGTTCAGTTACGTAATATTGTTTGATTGATTGATTGACTGGGAGGTTTAAAGTACCGAAACTACACCTTGCCTTTGAGGCGCGCTGTAGTGGAGAGAGCTGGGGTTTAATTTTGGTCACCTAGAAACAGCTAGGAACAGTTAACGTGCGCCGAAATCTCGACACACAGACGCTTTCGCTTTTCACTTCTATCAGAAAAATTGCTACCGCAGCCGGTATCAAATCCATGTTCTTGGGCTCAGCAGCACAACACCATAGCCACTTAAGTCTCGCAGAACCCAAGCAACGCCTCTTCAGAATCTCAGGGTTCCTCAAAGCCTTACTTGAGAGCCCCTGACCGAGCGCTTTCGCAAGGACCTTTTTATTCACAGGGCGTTCTTGGCATACAAAGACTATTCAGTGAAACACACAGAAAAAGCATTAGGACCAGAATGTAAAATTTTACATCTCAAGAACTTGCACTGTGCAACTGACTATGTATCTAATGGCATGAGATTGGATCCTGGCAGAGTCTGTTTAACACTTCTTCTCTTAAGCTGGACTGAAGACTGTCCCACATGGTGGGGGCCCCTAACACCAGCACAGTGCTGTTTAATGGAAGTTTATTCCTCCTCCTCTTAGCAGCCTCCCTATGTCAGAAAGGGCCTCGGAAGACATACGACAGCCAGCATACAAAATTTCACACTAGCTGTGACATATGAATAGTACTACTTCATTCTCGCTCCCCTCTACATGCATTCTGCTGTGATGCTACGCAGTCATGTTGGATTGCCTTAATTTTCCGAGTGTCTTTTTTGGCATCCTGTAGCATTCTTCTACTTAGCTCTTGCAATTGTACCTTCGTAAAAATAAATTTTACTACAAGAGACCCCTGAAAAAATGCATGCACGTGGTTATAAAATAGGTAGCTCTTTCCAAAAGTGCAGTGTGTTGCTGAGAAACAGATCTTGTTCAGGTGTATAGTTGCTATAGTAGGCTTTGCTAAAATAAAGGCACGAGTACAAGCCACACCTCAACACCTCACGTTGGTGACTGCTTCCATTTGAGCCGTGGGCCTCCAGCTGTGGCTCGGTATCCATAGGCAGCTGCTGCTGTTCAGGCTCTGCTGCCACCGGTTGGTCTTGCCCTGTGGGTGTGCCGGTGCTGGCTTCTTGGGAGTTGTCCTGTGTTTGATTTCCCAGTCAAGCTTCCTGAAAGCCCCCTCCAGACATGCTGTGAACAGTTAGGAATAGTGAAAACTGACTGTGAATCAGATCGAATATTCTCAAATACGAATACTAGAAACCAACCACGAATTACATATATTCCAATGTGAATGGCAAAATATTACTGGAAAAATAATTATTTTGAAATGTGAATAGTGAAAATTCACTTCACATTGAATGTGATTCAAATTGCGCATTGCTAGCACGCCAGGCTGCTATTAGCTGTGCCATGTATAAAGATGTATTAAGAACTGCACTGTTGTGGCGAATACCACACGCCCATTTATTCCTTCTAAGTGGAACAAAAATAGTAGAGCGAAGGTATGTACGGAGACATATGAACGTCTGGGCCTAATGGCCACAATTTAAAAGTAGCTTTTCAAGCACAGGCTTTCACAGTCAGGTTGTGCCATCTTCATTAGAACAGGTGCACCAGACAAGTCTAGTTAAGTGCGCCGTGGCTGTGCATGTGCTCATCGCTGCCTTTCTCCCGAATTAGAGAATTCAACACTGCAGAACAGAGTTTTTGCGATACCTTTTCGTCTTCACTGCATGATAGCTTGCTTGAAGATGAAAATTAAACTGAGAGAGATACCATGTTTGTATAAAAGTTGGCACAGGTCACATAAAAGTAGCAATATATGGAGTGTGCTGGGGTAATAGCCACTTACAATGTTCCACGTGATTTGGTGCTCTTCTGTCCAGATTAGTAAGGGAGCTCACTCCTTTGTCGCCATACTGCCCTCTCCGCACCCGCAGAACCAGTGGTAGACGGTGCTGGCTGGGGGATTTACAGCGCTGCTAGCGAGCAGACCCTCACCGTCCGCCTGCCTTGCCAGCTTCGTTTTATGAGGAGCTAGTGCGGCTGCTGGGGTCGTATCATCTTGAAAGTAGCGGAAGAATGCGGCACTGGTGGCCGATGTGGGCTTTAGAAGGCGAAGCTGATCGGCGCAGTCGAGCCCGTGGTTGAACACCTCATGCAGCTCGATGACAGCAGTCGGCGAGACTGGCCATTTGAGGAATGGGTCGTTCTGCTGAGTTGCTTTTGTGACTTTCTTATTTTTGACATCTACAAATGCTTTGCAGTAGAAGAATGCTTTACGGCAGTTTCGTTCAAGCTTCTGTGCTGACACCTTCACTCCTTGTGGAACACAAACCTGTAAAAAGAGAATATCACAAACTATCTCAATTCTCAAAATATTATTTAAGATTGATATACAATGACTAACCTGCAACATATTTTTTTACTTAAATTACAATTTTATGAAACACAAACCTGTTAAACGGTATAGTTACGAATTATTTTAGTTGTGAGAATATTATTAAGAACCAGATATGCAATTTCTAACCTGCAAATCTTTTTTAACTTCAATTACCCACTTCATCCTACAAGTTTCACAATCAGACAACTAAGAAATGCTGAAGTTTCAAGGTAATGCGCATACTGTATTAAAGATGTGCCTCGAAGTCATGTTCTGATCTACTTCACGGAATAAGAAATTGTACACGTTTAGCACTCGCCTTCCATTTATTTTTCCCATGTATGAAAAATAGCGTTTCAGGAAAATTTGCGTTGGTGCCAACCAAAAAAAAAAAAATAAACTGACTCAATCGCTCACGAAATCGAAGCTGAACAGTTGGATGTTATGCTCTTGCATATACCACAATTCTCTCCAAAATAGGACAGTTATATGCTTCCTACATTTCGGTTACGTTTAAATCTACTGAACACGTAATAACACACCTTTAAAGCCACTTTCAAAGAGTTTTAAGTTCTACTTTTTTTTCTCCTCAGCAAGGGGTGCCCCTTTATAGACCGAATGGGGCAGGAGATAAGTGGCTAAAAATCATTCATCTGTGGAAAAGGTAAAAGTATGACACACATGCTTCACTCTTTTTGCTCGGACCATACTATGAAGCGTTATTTGTCTGTGAATTAGAATTACATCACACAATATTCTGATATTGTTTAATCTTACGTAAGGAAAAATAAATTAATTAAAACAAGAAGTGAAATGCAGATTGTTTTTGCACGGGGGCTTCAAATCGTCGTAAAACAATCTTAGCCCAACTCAATGTAATGTAATTTAAGCTATATGTTGTTTCGCCTCGGCCAAGAGAACATACAATGACGAAGTTCAGCTGTTTCTCCCTTTGAAATTGAGCGTGAAAGACGGCGGCATCGATGATTGGGTCGTGGCGTTGTTCAGCGGGACGGAAGCAAGTGTGATCAGTTGTAACCAGATTTTTAAGCCACCGTCGCTGGTTCTCCCTGTTCTTCGATGTCGGAGCTCGGAGCTCAGATAGTTGGAACCTATATTGGGGTCCGCTGAATTCCAATTGAAACTGTCTGACGCCCATCCTGAGTTTTCAGGCCTATTTTAGGAGTCAGACATCTCAGGATTAGAACAAAAACCTCGCTGTCCCCATTCCCACCCACTTTCCCATAACCCATTCCTTATTACCACTATCCACATTCCTCATCCCAACCTTTCCTGCTACCATCCCAGGGGAGATCAGGGGAGTCTCCCCGGGCCCGCTCTCCTGGCTGTGGTGTCACTGTGTAGCATTTTTCCCTTTTATTTTCCACTTCGGTGGGTTTTCCTTCTCGTCAAAACTGTAGTTGACTTCGGTCCAGTTTGTTTATTTTTAATTGGCGTCACCCGTGATACGTATGTGGTACGGGTTGGGCTTTTATTTTATATTATAGCCCTTTAGCTTTATGTAATAAATGCGTAGCAAAAAAAAAACTCGCTTGTGTCGTTTAGCAACTGCAACTGATCAGTCTGTCTTGATTTTGCTAGGTCGGGTAGGGGGGTGATTTGGCAACGCCTCCGAGGACCTTGCCATCAAAAATAAAGACACTGCCGAAGAGCATACTCATATGCCGCACCTCGTTGGGTTGGGGGCCTCCCAGTCGACGATCCACGACGCACTGGTTGCCTCGCCGTAGTAGGTATTAGTAGTCGGCCATGCGTACGCATCCCCGCACGAAGCACGTCCACGTTATCGACGCTGGCTTTGCAGTCTAACTCGAAAGGTTGGTCGCGCCCGCGCATGTCATAACGGCTGAAGAAATTAACTGCTACTTCGTCGTCGAACTAGAAAAAACCGTAATATTACAGCAAACTCTACGCCACTGGTGCTGCTGTTGCCGTGAACGCGCCGTAGCCTAACAAGAGCAGGGGAGTGCGGAGTACGTTCACTGCTTTGTTCGCACGCCGGCAAAACCAGCCTAAGCATCAAATAGCAGGGAAGGAGTGCGGAGTACGTTTGGTGCTTTGTTCGCACACTGCAGGTGGCGCACCGCAAAACAGGTGGCGCATTCAACAGGTGGCGCACCGCAAACACGCAATTTTTAAATTGTAACCCGCCGAATTCGCGCTCACGTCTCCGGCTACGGATGAGATTTATTTTTCTTGTAATGCATTTTTAGCATTTCTGCGCGTACTGTACCACGATATCGCGTTACTGTGATCGCATACAGCATCAGCAACCATGCTTAAAATAAGACATATTGCCGGTGCATTTTTTATTCAGTGACAAAAAAGTAAATTCTCAACAAGAAAAGCGGGGGGAGGGTCCATTGTGCGAGAAAATACGGTAGCTCTCATTTTAAGCACAAAAAACTACACTGAACTTTTTCATGTTTCGACACTTTTTGCACTCAAAAATTGCTGCTATGCTTAAAAAGAGAATGAGGAAGTAAGTCTACTGGGATGCACAAGCGACATAGCACAGGAGCATAGTTCAGTACATATGCCCAGGAGGGACCTAATGGTTTTACGGTACACTATAGACGCCTAAAAAGACACTAAAGTGCAAAAGCAAGTTGGCCAGCATCGGTAATTGCAGTGTTCTGAATACAAATAATATGCGACTTGCAGCAACGGTACTTTATTAATGCATGAAAATTCGCAAAGCGGCGTGAAAACAGGCACGGCTGCCCTGTACATTGTTCTGCCGACAACTTGTGCCATCACTAATTGCGAATGGCAAGACAAGACTGGTAGAACTAGTCGAAGCGTTCTTCTGAAGAAAACACTGATATGCAAGTGTAAAATGAATGTGTTCACGAACTTTTCCTGGTCATGTCATTTTAAAAGACACAAACACCAGCCAGTAAACATAAAATATGATGCCTCATCCCAGGCCTTCTTGCAGTGTCGATTTCGTGGGAATGTTTTGCCTCGCCTACAAGTACAACCACAAAAATGCATGCATGTGGGTGCACTAGAGACTGTAGTACTGTACCTAGCTAGTGACATACATATAAAGCAGCCAGTGGAAACAGGAAAACTACCACAATCAACACGAAGCAGGACGGCAGTCAACTGCTTTGATTAATGGCGCATGCACATTCAGCAGCTTTTCCTACCTGCGGGCGTTTCTGGGGAAACATGGTCAAGTAGCGCGGTAGAGACGGGACAAAAGTAGAGACCACACAGGACTAGCGCTAGAGATCAACTGAAATTTTTACTACACACATCAAAAGATATACAAGAAGGGCGCATGCATGAACATGCTCAAAGCACAAAGAAAAAAGACAAGGTCAAGTGGTGCAGTTTGTTACGCACGTGGCAAGTTCGCATCCAGATAATCTATTTCTTTTTTTGATGGACTAATATATGCCGTGCTTACACACTTTTCACCGGCTTACATATTGCGCCACGCTTCAAACATTTCACGGCTGGCTTGGTCCTTAAAACAGCACAATATTACTGTATTCTCGTAAATTGGAACACAGTGTGGAACGCACCGACAGCGGCGGCAATGGCTCCCGCAGCGAGCGCTTGAACAGCTGTACGGTGCTCCCGGAGCCTGTCGTTTATGCCCCTACCACTCTGCCCAATATAGCATTTTGATGATGATGATGATGGTAAGTGTTTAATGGCGCAAGGCCAACAAGGGCTAAGAGCGCCAGAGACAAGGTTATTTAATGAAGTGAAGTCGTTAGCCCGAAAAGGGAGGTAAAAAAAAAACGTGTCAACCGAACATAGTAAAATCAATTAAAGATAATGGTGATGGCTGGTGTATAGGGCCATTTTGATTATGCGTGATAGGAAATGAGGTTTAAAAACTTCACTTCTGACAAATACTCAAACACACGTTTCACGGAAACAATGGCATCGTCACCTAGAAAAAACGATGGATGTAGGGGAAAATGTTGTCTGTAAAGTTCTCTGAAGTGTTTGTGTCGTGTTGTGTGAAGTGCCTTGCATGTTATTAGTATGTGCACTACGGATAGGGCCTCTCCGCACCTGCTGCACTGGGGTCTAGGAGATCCCGTCAGCAGATACGAGTGAGTTGCATGCGTGTGCCCTATCCGTAGCCTACCCAAGGCGGCTTCCGAGTGTCTGTTGTGTGTGTCAGATGTGTACCGTCCCAAGTGTGGCTTTATTACATGTAGTTTGTTGTCTGTCTGTTCGTCCCAGTGTGTTTGCCATGTTCTTCGCAGGTGCTGTCTTATGTGTGGCTTGATGTTTGTGTAGGGTACCGTTGTAATGTCCCCAGTGTTCCTGAGTGCAGCAGCACCGGCCCTCTCGTCTGCCAACTCATTCCCAGCGATCCCTGCGTGTCCTGGGACCCAGCAGAAGACCAGCTCGTGCTTTTGTGCATACACGGACATGATAGTGCTGAATACAAGATTAACTATGTGGTTTTTGGGGGGGCTTGTGCGATGACAGTAGGCGAACAACACTCAAAGAATCTGTATAAATGATGGAATTGGGAATTTGATTTTCAAGAATGTGTCGTACAATTAGTAAAATGCTATACGCTTCCGCTGAAAAAATTGTTGTGTGCACGCTCATGGTTCTGGCTGCATTGAAATTAGGACCATGAGCAGCGCACGACACTATAGTGGAGGTTTTAGAAGCGTCACTATAAAATTCTGCACATGTGTATTTAAACTGCAAAGACAGAAAGTGCTGCAGTATTGCAGCTCGTGGTACACGATTTTTGTCAAGTCTCATAAAAGAAAGGTCGCACGACACAGGGCGAACTTGCCAAGGCAGTAAACTATTAGAAAAGGATGACCTGTACACATCTAAAAACGAAGCACTGAGATCCGAGGCTCGCTCTCTCACTCTAAGTGAAAAGGGCAGAGGAACGGATGGGCGATTTACAAAAAGCAGTGACGTTGATGTGTCGTTAAAGACAGGATAAAAAGGATGGTTATTCAGCGATGAAATTTTAAAAGCATAAAGTAAGTCCATGTATGTCCGTTGGTTCTCAAGGCTCCACTTATTACACTCGGCATACAGACTCTCGACAGGGCTAGTGCGAATAGCACCCGACGCAAGCCGTAGCCCCAAGTGTAGCACTGGGTCAAGCATTCGCAACGCTGTTTTAGTCGCCGACCCATATACCGCACTGCCATAGTCTAAACGAGACCCAACCAAAGCAGTATAGAGCCGTAGTAGGAGTTCTTTGTCGGAACCATACGATTGATGGGAGAGAACCTCAAGTATATTCATTGTTTTCAGGCATTTATGTTTAGGTTTCTTGATGTGTGGAATGAATGTGAGTTTCTGGTCAAACACAACACCTAAGAACTTGTGCACCTTGTTCACAGGAAGCGACACGCCATTCAGAGTAATGTCTGGGTCCGGATGGACCCCGCGCTTCCTGGAGAACACAACGCAGGAGCTTTTTGCAGGATTCAATTTAAACCCATTCTTGTCTGCCCAGCCGGCAAGCTTCTTGACACCAAGCTGGACTGGACGTTCGCATATTGACATATTACATGATTTAAAAGATATTTGCATGTCGTCTACATACATAGAATAAGAGATTGTTCGTTGCAGTGCCTTTCCAAGAGAGTTCATCTTTACGATAAATAGAGTGCAACTCAACACGCGACCTTGCGGCACGCCATTTTCTTGGACGTGAACCTTTGAAAGTGCACAACCAACTCTTACTCTGAACGCTCTCTCCGACAAATAACTAACCAGGGTGTTCAACATATTACCCGAAACACCGAATTGCCTAAGGTCAGTAAGGATCCCATAACGCCAAGCGGTGTCGTAGGCCTTCTCGAGGTCGAAAAAGACAGTTAAGCAGTACTGCTTATGCACGAAGGCATCCTTGATGTATGAGTCAAGTGCAACCAGTTGATCGTTCGTCGATCGCCCCACCCTAAAGCCTGCCTGGCAGCTCTCGAGAAGACCATTGTACTCGAGGAAGTACACGAGCCTGCGATTGATCATCTTCTCGAAGAGCTTGCACAGGCAGCTCGTCAGGGCTATTGGACGGTAACTTGAGGGGGACGACGGGTCCTTTCCCTCCTTCAAGAAAGCCACTACAACGGCCTCCCCCCAATAGTGTGGAATGGGCCCCGAAAGCCATATTTTATTATATAGATGTTGAAGTGCTTCAAGTGTGTCTGCGTGTAGGTGTTGTATCATGGTGTATGTAATGTTGTCTGGGCCTGGAGCTGAGGGTTTACACGTGCTCGGAGCAGCCCTCAGCTCATGTAGTGAAACCAGGGAGTTGTAAGAAGTCTGTGATTTGTTGTTGTCGTGTAGGGACTTCTTTTCACAAGAGGCTTTACACTTCAGGAAAGTGTTCGTGCAGTGTGCTGAACTTGACACGTGTTGGAAGTGTTGTGCGAGTGTGTTGTGCTATTGTGGGAAGATGAACTGCTTGGGCCTTTACCTATATATCTAAGTGAGGTGGGGAAGTGGTCACTACCATATGGGTCAGTTCCCACACCCCGCTCGAGAAGTGGAAAAAGAACTGCGGAGCCAATAGCCAAGTCAAGACATGAGTATGTGCTGTGTCCTATGTTATGATATGTAGGCTGTTTATTGTTGAAAAGGCATGCTCCAGAAGATGTCAGGAATTTCTCTATCAGGCGACCTCGGGCATCCGTTCTGGAGGAGCCCCGAAGAGGGTTGAGTGCATTAAGGTCGCCTGTTAGAATGTACGGTTCGGGCAGCTGGTCGACCAGCGCCTCGAAGACAGAGCTCGAAAGTGCAACATCAGGAGGAATGTAAATGGAGCATACCGTTATCAGCCTATTAAAATTATTGTGCGGACGGCTACAGCCTCAAGGACGGTGTTCAAGGTGACCCGCCGACTTTCAAGTCGTCGCGTCAAGGGGTCTACTTTTAAACCCGACGACTTTCAAGTCTTCCACCTGGACGTCGCGCTATTTCAACCAGCTCCGTCCACTCGCCCCGTCATTCTCCCTCGTTGCAGGCTGTCCTCCCTAGCTCTTCGCTTAGTGGCCACTTCTCTTTTGGACCCCGTCAGCCCTCGTAAGGCATGCCACTTCATTCTTCTTGGCGCAAACACGCTAAGGGCAATCCTCGCAGGATTACTGCAGAGGTATGTTACCGCGAGGTTGTCATCGTCATCGTCAGCGCGAGCGTAACACTTCACACTCTCCTCACGGGGAACAACTGGGGTTGCTTGTTTCCACACCAGTTTCTTGCTATTTTGCCTTTAGGTTTCTTCTTTTACTTTTAATATCGGTTTGATGCAAATAGTTCCCCAAGCGTTTTGGCGAGTTTGTTGTGCACTGATGAAATCAGAAGGCAAGTGCCGTTTTTATTGCAATGTGTCTCCTTTTTGTATGGGTATTTAGGATACTGCAAGAAGGAATGTATACCATTCATTTCTCGCGAGAAACGAAATAAATACAAGGTGTATTTTTCCCGGCTGCTTCCTCGATTACTTTTGCGTTCCTTCATTTACGTTTAATATTTCTATTTATATCGGAATTGCACGGCATTCCGCAGTTATTGTTGAAGATTCCTGAAGTCACACGTCAACTGCTTTTGTTCCCAATAACAAAGGTATACCTGCTGTTGCAATGTGACGCGAATAAATATAGTTTACACGGTATGGCTTCCCCTCGTTTTGCTGTCAAGTTCCTTAAGTTTATTTTCCACTAACACCGCTTCATTAAAAAGAGTTATAATATAAATCTACAGCTTTATAAAATAGGAGCGCCACAAGATTTTCTTCTCTGATGCGATTTGTTTTCTTAAAATTTATTCGCTTATTTCCACACAGTTACATGCACCTTTTTCAGCTCCTGATAATAAAGTATGAAAATAGGGTGTATACATTCCGGCTGCTTATTCGCTTGCATTTTGTCCATAGTTTTATTTATGCTTTTCCTCTATCGGAGAAACTTTCAGAAGCATATATGGCTTTCCGATTGCCTTGCGATTGCCTTGCGACTAGCCTTGTGTGCGGAAATTTATTTAAGAGCATCCATTAAAACATGACTTTTATTTCTCGCAAGACATTAAAACCTACCGCATTGAATCCACATTGCTTCATACGGTTTTGCCATGAGGTGCCGTCTTTATTGTTTTGAACACTCATTTAGCGGCTTCGAATACAGTTCGGCGCCCTGGTAATCATTTACAATACAAATTAGTTTGATCCAGGGGTGCTTTCGTCATAACTCCACACTGATGATGAGTGATGGTTATTGACGCCCTGCCTGCTACGCAGACCGGGAGCCCATTGGCCGCAGATTGAACATGGCTTCGACGGACATCGTTCCGTGATTATTCCTGCCACATCTCAACATATTGTGACCATAGTGACAGCTAATGTATAAAAGCTCATTTCCGCGGTGTCGCTTCCCACGAACACAATAGATACAGATCCCCGTGTGGTTTGAAGTATCTGAAAAAACTAGGAAAATCATGCTTCACAAGGCTTGGGAGAGAGCAAATGTCAGTGTTTAGTTTCTGTATTCCGGGTTGGGACTGGCTTAATTTTACCTTGCTTTCTTCCTTTTCATTGATTCATCATGCCCCGGCTGTGAAAAGTATTTTGGAGTTTTCCGTGCGCTTTCTTCAAACAACATAGGCAACTGCCTTTTGTTTATGTTGTAACACCCACTTTGTTAAAATATATTATCTCAAAAATAATCATGGGTGTATACGTGTTCTCGGTCATGAGCGTAGAATTCTGAGTATAAGGTGTCCCGATTTTGACGGATTATTCGTTTGCTTTGAGTTTTGTATTTGATGTCTATTGCAGCTTCATAATCTTCTTTCAACGACGTACTCGCGTTCTTGTTCCGCATCCTATGGGAGTCCAAAGGGGCCTCCGTTTGTTGTCACAAAGCGACTGGATTTATTCACGAATAATATTGTGCACAAAGCAAGAAACTCGTGAGTCTATTTGCTGGCAAGAGACAAATTATGAGTGCATGGATTATCCGGCTTTGGTTTCATTTGCTTTTGCATCCCTTCTTTTTTGCCAGTGATTTTTCAAATGCAGCTGATTTGAAAGGTATTTTGGGCGGGTTGTTTTGTTTTCTGAAAACCGCGAGGGAGCTACTGTATCTGGATGCGGCTCACTTTGTGGTCTTGTATTGCATAGAAGCAGAGATTTTGCATTGTAGTACTGAGAAAGAAGTGTGGTATTTAGGAGCTGGTGAATAATTCAAATCGATGAATAACTACTGTGGGGATCCGATTGATCCCCTGTTCTTACTGCGAGCGTGGCCTTGAACGAGCGCTCTTTCCCGCACTTTTGACGTCACCTCGCCTGCCAGCGCGCCGGCGGGCACCAACTGTCCCACCACCGCTGTCGCTCCTCCTTCCACACAACCTTTCCCGCACCTCATAAGCGCGGAGCTCGCGTTCCGCGGGTCTATCGCTTGCTCTTGCCTCAAGGATAGACCAGGTGGCGTATGGAGGAGATGGGAGCTAGATAACCGGGGCGCGGCATGTCCCAAGGTTGGCTCGTCTATAGGGCAATCATGGAATTCGGCCACACATAATTGCGATACGCTTCTTGATGCCAAGTCCCAAATCGGCGACGTCGTCATTGCAGTGACGAAATGTGAAAATTAGTCGGAACCACGGCGGGCGAAAGGGCCGTGGGTAAGGTATCTGCCGGTTTTGTCTCATCCAGCCTGGACACGGCTGGTGTAATGTGCATGTCTAGTGCTAGGAACACTGGCCGGGGCATGGTCTTGGCGTGGAGGAGGCTACAAAGTGCGGCCCACGGTGCTCGCCAACTCGGCCCGGATAGAGTCGTTGCGATGCTGCGGCTAAGATAAGGATGCACCCACAGCTTCTAGAAAAGATGTTAGGGGTTGACATGGCAGATTAAACAAACCATAGTCGAACATAATGAACGCCCTCTTTGCAATCTTTACTCGCGGGCGTGAGAGCGTCTGCAACGTCGGCGTGCTAGCAATTCCCTAGGGATTGTTGATTTTTGGAGATGAATCCTTGTGGTACTGTTATGATTCGTACCGTGAAAATATCAAATATCAAAAAAGCACTTCTCCCTACTCCATTGCCTATGCGCAAAAATATAGCTCGCTTTCCACTTACTCCTAAAATTTGCAATTATCAAACCTAAACATCACCGCTTATCATCCGCCCATTATTAATTTGTCTCACTAGGATCGTCGGCACAACCTGTGTGTCAGCACGTGCAAATATAATTTATTCGCATTCATATTATAACACACTGCGTATAATATAATCACCTAATTTCAATATTAGGGAAAATAACTAATAAAATAATTTTCCGCGAAACTGTCAGTTGTTGTTCTGGGTAAGGTTGTTGGACCATACCTTCGCGCTCCCTATTTGCATTTTAGTTGGTTGTTTACAAGGAATGCAGGTGACAAGTTGGAGATGGCAGAATTACCGGTAATGAAAATAAAAAGCAATTATTAATGATGCTTTGATGCACTTCACGTTTGCTTATTATATACGAAAACAAACCACAGATATTATGTGTTACCATAGCGACCATTTTGCCCATAAATTTCTTCAAACATGGCAATCCCGTTAATGTCGAGTAAGTAGTTTACCGCGCAAAATTACCGAATTCTTTGTTGCTTGCTCCAAACCATTGCCGACCTTTCTCAATTTCATCAGGTTGCGGCATTGCCACAACCTTCATCATTATGTTGCTCTCATCGACAGATGCTCCCATGCAAGTGCCCTCAACAGGGCTCAGCTGTAACAACGACTTTTAAATCGATACAAACAATTGCTAAGGCCGTTCCACAGTTGCTTAGGCCACATCCATAGATTGGCTTTTCCTGATACTTTATGTAGTGTATATTTAAAAGCAGTACCTCCCAGTCGTGCTATTATAAAAGTACAGAGCATACACAAGCTATGTTGGTCCCGCCTACCAGGTGGTTTTGACGTCTACGAGAATACCTGTATCGGGCATCCGTATAGATGTCAAGCCAGTCGAGTTGTCAAGTAATCAGATAATGACAACAAATTATACCAATTGATTAGAGTTTATGCAGATCCGCAGGTGTGGGGTGGCATTGTTGAACTTTAGCCCATGCCACTGTGGAGGAGCTGCAATGTGTGCAATTATTAGCTCCCTCAAACATAGTTGTATTGGCTATGCGGAGATGTCCCCCTCACATTCGTACAGGCAAATATTCGGTCAGCCTAATACGAGCCCAATTACCAATTGTTCTTGAACACCCTCGCACAGCGAAAATGTTAACAATACGTGGTGTTTCTGGCAACGAGCCACCTTCTAGACGTGAGAGAGAATTCATTCTGCGGCACGAAATTGCACAGTCACCGCTCCTTCACAGGTTCGCTGCAGTGCTATTGTGAAAACCCCGAATACCAAAAGGGGTACATTGGCGCCATTGCTGAAAATATATAACATGCGTGATCACCTGCTACAAACTAAAAAAGTGTTATCCACATCATTCCGCCATAGCACCTACTCACGGTATTTTTGTTAAAAATTACCTTTTTGTACTTTAATACTAAATGCATGTTCTGCAAAACACTCGCATTGGTGCGGCTGAAGGACGTTTCATATGAATTGTTTTTTCCCCCGCTATGTTGAAAGGCGTACAACTTCGTGCGCACCCAGAAGCACCCCTGTAGAATATATACTCAATAAATATGTACGTCCGAAGTCACAGATCGTTTTTGAAAAAAGAGTGGCCTAGTGATCGTTATAGGTTGAGTAGGCTGGGTAAATTTTAAACCAACGACGTCTTTACTAGAGGCTGCATTCTCTTTACGTGCTCTCCTCCAAAAATATGCTTGGGCAGCCCTTAAAATTGGAACAGTTATCACTGCCACTACCATAGATACGACAATGCCTTCTGGAGGCCTCTTTTTTGATATTTATACAATACCAGTAGAACATCCTAGATAAATACACTTGAAAATTTAGAGTTTGTAGGATAATTATGCTGCAGCCACGTTAATATGAAATGCTGTATCCATGATACCAATTCATTTCGCTATAGGTTTGTTCAGTACGAAGAATATACAACTGGATTCTGATAATAGAGAAGTAGCGGGGTGCGAAAAAATATATTCACAGGGAATTCTAACCGCAGCCAAAATCTGGACACAAAGTTTTGCGCTTTTTGTTAGCGTCTGAGAAGCCACCACGACAGGTTGAGGGCCTGCTTCACGTTTCCTTAGCCGCATAACCACTGCTGTGGGGATGTCTCCATGTGGTTACATAACATTTATCATGCATGTTTACTGAAAATACCTTCCAACACCGTTTGAAGCGGCTGTTTACACATTTGTTTTGCCCTGCTTAAGCATGCAGGAGCTCTGCTTTGGTGTGTAATGCAAATTCCGAAAAGATCAGGTTATCTTTTTAGATTCAAGAAAATAGAAATATATTAACAGTGCACATTATCTCGCCTATATAAATCAATAAACATGCTAAACTGATTCAGCCAGGGGAAAACACGAGTAATGATTGCCATGCAACTGCAGTGTTTCAGTTATAAAGGATTTAAAAGATTAAGGTTACCATAGCTTCAAGACAGACCAATGTTTATAACACTTGATTTTTACGGGTGTAAGCTGTAGGTTTTCTTATGTAGAAGAGGTTTGGTTGCTGTCGGTGGGGCGAATGAAAGATTTCTGTGCAATTCCCTAGTGTCTTGAAAAGCCATTTTGTGTTCCAGTACCTCTAAAACCTTATTCCTCATTGTGTGAGTTCGCAGATGTATGAAGATATTTTTTGGTCATATCACTCACATCTTACAATAAACAATTACACAAAGAAAAGGAAGACTGAATGATGTTTAGTTTATCATGCTTTCCTTTATCAATATAGTTTTACTGGAAGTAAAACAGTTCACACTAATGCCGGAAAGAAATCTATTTTGATGCAGATAAAAAAAGAGGTGAGTTTGTTTTCATTCTGCCATATGCACAAAGTTTTTCTCCTGACAAAGCATACTTATTTTCCTTTCATGTAGTAACAATTTTTTAATGCATTGGTAAAAATGGGTAAAGCAAGGATAACGGAAGCTGATGTTGAGTGCATTTGCCGGCTTAGTCTGGCTCCGACGAAGTTCGGAAAAATGTATGCAAATTGTATAGTCATACTTTATTACAGAACAGAAAGCCCTCTCAGAAAACGTGTATTTTTTGTAAGAGGCGCAAAACTGCATCAAACATGGATTGCTTGCCTACGCTTGGGAGCTCGGGAGAAACCTGAAAGTCATGACATCAATGCTGCCAAATTTGTATGTGGTGGGATGAATATAAATTTCTTTCTTAAAGGCTCCGCTGTTATCTGATGTGTTTTTAGGTCTATAACGTAATTTATTCCGCACTAGCAGGCAAAATGTCTTCAAAACTAACAGAACACCCCACCTGTTGCAATGTTGTTTTTACATTTTGTCATGCAGCAATAACGGGAGGTATGGTGGACGAAATTCACTTGACGAAATGCTGAATGGTTTGCCGAACAATTTGTTGACTGTATATATTCTGTTAAAAATGTTGTTGTTCTATGTTCGCATGAAGAAAGGACAGGTAATAAAAATAGGCTAGAAACAATGATTCGCGAACGCCACAGGGGTATCAGGCAAAGTTTAGCAATTCTTGAAGATAAGCTTTATTTTGTTTCATTCATTAGCTCTATATACTTTGTTGTAAATTTATGTATACAACACCATTGTTGGACCCTATAGCCAAAGGCTACTTTACGGTCCTCACACAAAAATCAAATCGCTCACCAGTTACACTATATGGTATATTTTAAAGGCTAGGCTGGTCGTGGGTATGGACCACACCCGGAGGGAATGTTTTCCTCAACTTTATTGGTTTCTTTCACCAAATCTGCATCTGTTTCAACTTTTATAAATGGCTTACCACATAATCTCTTTTGCTTTTATTGGCTTTCTTGACTGCCTACCCTTCCTTATTTCCTACTTCCGTCTAACTTACCGGGCCCCTCATTTCCCATATATGTAAATACGAAGTAAAAAAATGGAAGCATCTCCACTCCGTGGATGATGGCAACGGTGCGGAGCACAGGGACTAGAAATGACATCCAAGTTGCACCCAGGGTGACCTCCCATTAGCGCCACAACCGTCATTCGATTTGAGCTGTAAGTTGCACACTGATTATTCTCTAAATCAAACTTTAGCTGAGGGCTAAATTAAATTTCGCATGATTTTCGGTTGATGGTAGTGTGCACGCGGATAGAAGTGGACGGCCATTGTGAGGTCCTGGGGTACTCCGCATTGTTCCATGCGAGGGCGTAAGACGTTTTACTCTCAGGTACTAGCTCACGGTCGTAGCCCAATGATAATGCCGACCGTTGTAAATGACATTGTGGGGCCGCACCAGACATGCGGAATTAAATGGCGGTCAATTGTCACTAACATTGACACCGCCCGAAGTGTTGTCGAATTTTGTGGCACCCTGCAATGTGCCGTAGCAATGCTCCAGATAGATTTGCAGAAAGCTTTTGACCAGGTGTCACACGAACCTTTGTTAGAAGTATTAGAGCACGTCAACGTAGGTGGTGTTATACTCAAGGGTTTTCGCATGGCCTATAGTGGGTGCTCCACAGAACTCGCCGTTAATTAAACGCTTAGTAAATCTATTCAAGTTAAACGACACGTGCGTCAAGGACGCCCGTTGTCTCCTCTGCTTTTTTGTGTATATATTGAAGGGTTTTGTGGGAGTATAGTTAACAATAAAAGCCTCAACGGCTCTCGCCTAGAGTGATGTGAGGTGTAGATTTTAGCATACGATGATGATATAGCACTCTTTTGCGTTGATAGGAGTAGGTGAAGCGTCGCTTTAAACACCCTCAATTTCTTTTGCAAATATAGCGCCAGTGGCGTTATTTGGCAAAAATGGTTGGGATTTTGGTATGGACACTAGGACAAGGCTCCGGATGTCTTCGAGTGTGTCAGTGGCAGACGACGCTGGCGAAGTACCTAGAAGTGCCTTTAGAAATTATACCAATAGTGACCCTTACTGGCGCAGGCAGGCCGTCGAACTGCGGGAAAAGGCCGAAAAATGGACAGGCACTGGTCTTCCAATGTTTGCGAGAGTCTCAGTGTGCAATGTGTTTTTTACGAGTAAACTATGGTATGTTCTACAGGTATTGCACTGTTTTCGGAAGAACATACAGGCACTCTACAGTGTTTTTGCATAGATTATTTGGGAGACGACATGGGAACAAACGAGCCGCACGAACCTGTTTCGGCGCGTGTGCATCGGAGGCCTTTCGCTCTCGCATTTGTTCTTGGGGCAGGTCGTTAATCGGTTTTTTTCTGTGTGATGTACAAGAACTTTTATTACGCACTGCGTGCCAGATAAAACTATCTAGGTCACTGCCTGATTTTATTGTATCGACAGCGTGTTTTTCTTTTGGCGCACCCAGAGGATATTTCCCCGAAGTGTTTCTGGCAGTCCAGTTTTTACAAGCCCGCTTCACTCTTGAATACTTGTCCAGTGTGACACGCAAAAAATTTTACCGAGACCTTGCGGATGTAGGAATAAATGTTCCATTGTATAAATCAATGTACCCCGCAGGGCCAGGCGAGGATGTGCTTAGCGTGTCAAAACAATGGTTTTACCGCCATGGGTGAACACATACTTCTTTAAACTTCCGGCTGGCGTGCTACCCGTAAAGATGTGGCAGCATGACAGGGGTTTGTACCTTCCCGGAGGGGTTCAGTGTTATCTATGCAAGAAACCCGAGTCGATCGAACATGTGTTTTTAGAGTGTTGGGATGGGGTATTTTTCTTTGACGTGCTTCACCGCACTATAAAGAAAGATTTCCCTCTAGACGAACACGGAACCCGGTTTTGGCACATCGAAAGTGGAGACGGTGCACCGAACGACCTCGTCATGGTTCTGGCACTGCATGGCATTTGGAAGTCGCGTGTGGCCATACGCCATCGTCACGTTGATGCCAAACGCTCTAAAGGGTATTTTTTTAGTCCAGTTGGTTGAATATTGAAGTATGAAGGGCTCACCCTGAGCCCCCAGAATGGTTGCCTATGATAGAAACATTGACAGGCATGAAACAATTTTAGCTCTATTTATGCTACCCCAGTGTCGCCTAGCAGTTTTATCAATGTAGTGTGGTGTCGGTGTATTGTCAAAGTAAGGCAATAAAGCAAAAAATGGTCATAGGCCATTGGGTAAGACGACTAACACTAACTGTGGTCTAGCAGACACAGGCTCGAATCCTGCCGGTGCCGGTGCCTGTGGGATTTTTTGCGACCGTAATGCGACGCGTACGGGGTGTGCGGGGTCCTAAGATACTAACCGCACATAAATTTCGGTTGTCTTCGGAGAGAGTGCATTCGTCTCAGTATTGGTCGGAAGCCACACCACCTATAAACTATATATTCTAGCGATGCAAAATCACCTTCTCGATGACTATAAAGTCACACTTTTACAGAGCCGTTTTTCTGGCCGTAGTGAGCGAGAACAATGTGAGTCTTGCTTAATTTATAAATTTATTACCCTCAAGAGGGGTCTTAATAAAGGCCTGGAACGATGACTGTAATTCGTCCGCGGCATGACCTAGAAGTTTTGTTGTCCTTTTGCTACCCCTACATTAGGCCTTTTGTGTGCATTGGCTTTTCCCGCGCAGGGCATTGCATAGTCTGAAGTGCAAAGGCCGACTGTTGCTCCTGGTGTGAGGTTGTGCATTGAAACACCAACAACCTACTGCCATGTACCGCGGTCACTATAATTGTGTCGTCCGTTCCCACCCCCTATCAACACTTCCCTTTACGCCCCGCTATTTTTGATTTTTTAGATGCGAAGCATCTCTTTCCCGGAGCTGTGTCCGGCGCCCGACCATTGTCCGCACCTCTCCCCCTAAACTATAAAAAAGAAACTGTTAGCTGCGCCCGGTTTCGATCCAACGACTCCATGGCCGTAACAGGAGGTACGCGGCACTCTTCCCGCTGTGCTACAAAACCGACACAGGAGCAAGTGCTACGAACGTACCTTATGTCCTTGACTCATTCAAACTACGTCAAGAATCTACTGATACAACGAAGGCACGCGAAGCTGAACGTCAATAGAAACTTTAGAAGCGGATGTTAGCATCTCTTGCTCGGGGGGATGTCCTGCGTCCGTGCCCCATCCGCAGCGCTTCTGCTGATGATTTTGGCAGGATGCCCCTAGGGACTGGCCAACCAAAGAATCTATCACGAGATAGCTTTGCGTTTAACCACTTTTGTCGCCGTCCCGTAAAAGAACCGCGGAAGAAGAAGAAGGAGAAGAAGACAGATCTGCGAAGACGAGGGCGTGTACGTTGCACTCAGCCGGTGCACCAACGTCAACAACCTTTGCCTCACCAACGCTGACGGAGACTACCGAATCTACCACAGAGACGACAACATCGACAAAACCATGATGGACTAGTTTCGGCGCCTCGAGCACCACCGCCTACTCACCGTAACACAACAGTACTTGCGTGCCTTTGCCACCGGTATGGACCCAGACGTGGAATTCTCTCAGGCCCTAATAAACACTACATCACTCAACATAACGGCAACACGCCAGCTGCGCAATAAGCGCGCATGCGCCTCTCCTCTTTCTTCTCCTCCTGTTCACTCCATCTGCTCTATATAATAAACTCGGTAATGGCACCATTGGCTCCATTGGCCATTTGCAACCGGCTGCACTTGCGGAGCTTTACGCAACATGCTCGACAGAGTTCAAAGACTGTATCCCCATTTAGTGACAACCAATGCGTAAAGATTTGTACTAAGCACGTCACAGAAACATGTATAGCAACGGGCTGTGAGCGCCCTTACACGGCAAGCAATTGGTGAAAACACCAGTCATCACCCCAGCAAATTCTGTGGACCTCGGCGATGGGATAGTCACCATCATCGCCGAGAGCTACAATTACTCATCACGATGAGTATTTGTATTTGTATTTGTATGATGAATGTGTACTGGTTGTTCATCGTGGTAACAGCCACCAGATTGATTTCAACCAGGCACGTAGCCTCGCGACTCTCCCGTCTCTACAACTGAAGGAGAAGGACCTCTGGAGTTCGGGGGTTATGTTGCCGACCGCAAAGAAAAAGATTTGGGTCGGGGAGCGGTGAGCCTGCCAGTAAAGAAGGCCGGCTTTCCCAACGCAGTAACCCTGGCTCAAACCACTGCGGGAAGTTGCCACCATGGGCAGCACCATTTAGTGGAATTTCGTGCTCCAACTGCGTATCCCCAAGGGCAGAAGGATCTGGTACACCGGAGAATTCAAACCCGCTGCTGCCGTACGTGGCGGTAGACATCATTCAGGGGAAGTATACAAGCCTAATTACAGCGTGAAAGACGGGACAGATAGAAGAATACCCACCCCCTGTCCTGTGGTTATTCTATCTGTACCGCCTATCGCACTATGATTATGAATGAACACCTACAAACTCGCCTACCAAGTATACAAGATGTCTCTCTATGCAGTGGCTGGCTAACACGCCTCCTCTACTGGCAAGGGGGGTACATAAATGAGCTCCGATATGAGAGCTTCCTCGATTGGCGGGAGTGAATGTGTCATTTCCTCAGGCTAGAGTACTCAAGACCGCATAAGTAAGGTCGGAAGCGCGGCTGGTATTGTCGCACTACTTCCATCACCATTTCTGCATCAGACGCACCTGGGACAGCTCGTTTGGAGGCCTCTATAGAATGTATTCAAGCAGGCCCTCGCGCGCGTGCTGCGTACGTGCCTCCAACTCACGGCGAACGCAGTAGTCGTAGTCGGGAGGCAGGACGTGCTCACGGAAGCTTGCCTCGAAGTCACCATATTACGCGAGCGCAGCCTGCAGACGCCACCAGGGATCAGCAGATCTCTCCAGAGAAACCGGCAGGAGGCGGGAAAGGACGAACTCGTCTGAGACACTCCACGCCGCCTTGTTTACAGTGAGGTCGTACAGGAAGTCCGCCACCGTCTTTCAGACACCATAGCCCACGAACCGTGGCACAGCAAGCTCGCCTGCACGGATGGCCCGTGCTCGGACCCATTGCGTTCTAGCGCGGTACCTTCTAGCCGATTTGTGAGATTCTTGCAGATGTCCATGATTAGGTGGATCACGCCGACGAGCCTAGTGGCGTCCGCATCCCTTGCAGGTGCTCTCGGGTACTGGCTGAGCGGCCAGATGTGTCTCTGGGGCGAAATGCTCTCGCGTGCAACGAAGAAAACTTACGAAGAAAAAATAGTTTTAAATAACTGAAGCCTCTAAAAAGGCGCCCCGAAATACGAGGAGGGCTACCGGAAAATTTCGAGAGCCTGTAAAAAGCGCCAACAAATTCGCCCCGAAAAACGTCTACAGCGGAATACCAAGCAAGAAAGAAGACCCCAACGCTCTTGCAGGAAGCACGGCCGGCCCCAGGTTCGGCGCCAAATGTAAAACCGGTGTTCTTGCCCCCACCCCAGGTTCACCAGAAAGACACTGCGTCCCTTGAAACAGCACCTTAACTGGCAATTCCGTTTCCCCCAAGTCCGTTCTTCCACCATGCTGGCTCGGCACACAAATCCCCGAACTGTCCACCATGGTTCGTTGGCTGGATCTGGAAGAACAATGCCACTTTTCTACTCTCGGGGATTGGATATGTCTTATTGTGGTTTCACTGTTGAATAAGCTTAGTAATTAGTTTCAAACAAAGTAAAAATAGAGTGCAGTGATGCTAACGGATTTTGAACCAAAAAATGTTTCGATACTACTGTACAAGCAGGTATTTCAATAAACGATTGAAAACTGGTTGATGCGATTGATTAACAATGCAAGCAACCTGTTTCTACAAGAAATGAGTGAAGATAAAGAAAGACACTCCGTTGCACCAACCAAGCCCGACTGCCCCAAATGGCAATCAATTAGGAACCGAGAAGGCGCCGCAGGACCCAGGTGCCGCAGGGAAACAGGGAAACCTACAGGTAACAATTTCGGAGGGAGGAGAACCGCCAGAAAGACAATAGAAAGTAGTCAATTGTTTCCTCCTTTTGACAGAAGCCGCAGATGACCGATGGCGCTTTGTGTGCGTAGTGTAGATAAAATTTCAAATTAGCTGTTCGGCATTTAAAGCAAGTCAATGTGACCTCGCACAGTCGAAACTGCGCAAAGCCACCTACCAGAGTGCCGGAGATGCTCAAGGTGAGGGCAGCCAGCGATGCAGTCTGGTGGGAAGCTATCCAGCGAACTGTACCTTCGAAACCTACATCCAACAACATAGGCTATCGGGGGCACAGTATCAACCAGAAGACCATTCAGTGCTACTCCTGCCATGTAATCAGCGGTTTCGTTAAGTTTAACGCCGCTGTGCCCTAGGACCCAGACTAGGCGGATTTGACCGACATTTCCGATATAAGCATCCACAGCGATCGACGAAGTGAAGAAACGGTTAGTGATGATAAAGTGGAGCAGACCGAAAAAAACTTACACTGTCTTGCCGTGGGGAACCGTGATGAGGATGCATGGGGGTTCTGTGTGGTTTCGTTGTGTTGCCATAATGTTGAGTGATCTGGAGTTTTGTAGCGCCAGAAGGAATTGCGCGTCCGGTTCCACACCGCTGCACAAAAGCACGCAAGTACTGTAGTGTTACGGTGCATAGGCGGTGGTTTTCGAGGCGCAAAAAACGACTGCATCGACCGGAATCATGTTCTTGTAGATGTTGTCGTCTATGTGGGAGAATCGGTAGTCTCTGTCAGCGTTGGTGAGGTAAACTTTGTTGATGTTGGGGCACCGGCTGAGAGCAACATACACGACCCCCTTTTCCAGCTTTGTCTTCTTCTCCTTCTTCTCCGTGAGCGGTTCCCCAACGGGAAGATGACGAGGGAGGTTGAACAGGAAGCTATGTCGTAATGGAGTAGCAACGTACGCGCCCTTCTCTTCGCAACTTTGTCTTCTTCTCCTTCTTCTTCTTCAGCGGTTCTCATTCGGGAAGATAAGGACGGTGGTTGAACGCGAAGCTATCTCGTGATGGATGCTTTGTTTGGCAATATCTAGGGGCATCCTGCCAAAGTCATCATCAAAGGCGCTGCCGACGGTGCACGGACAAGTGACTTGCCCCCGAGCTTCGCATCTAAGCGTTGTGTGGTAATGTTGTTGACGTTGGTGCACCGGCTGAGAACAACGTACACGCTATCGAGATAATTTGGGACATATCCAGACCAGTTGGCGCAAATCAGCCGTGATGGCTTGCTGACAGTATAGACATTTTGGGTTGATGTGGGGATAGTACTATTTGCGAATTGTTTCCGGTGGAAATGATGCATCTGTTCACTTCCCCATACCCAGATCCCCCAATCTGTATCGATCCCCTCACATTAGATGAACACACCCTTAACATTATAATACGGTTCGCCACTAAGAACGGTCTAGCTGAGTTATATAGCGATGGCCTACACCAGTGAATGGACCATTCAATGCTGAACTATTGTGCTGTGAAACACTGATGCCGCTTCTCGAAGACCACGTACTCATACGACCTCCCTTCAACCATACATCCTCCCCTCCCAACTCCCCCTCAAGGCCTCCGGCCTTCCCTTTTTGAATAAAAGATTTAACAACGAGAACAACGTACACGCCCTCCTCTACGCAGCTTTGTCTTCTCCTTCTTCTTAAGCGGTTCCCTTACGGGAAGATGATGACGGTGGTTGAACGCGAAGCTATCTCAGGAGGGATTCTTTGGTTGGCCAATCCCTAGGGGCCTCCTGCCGCAATCGTCATCAGAGGCGCAGCGAGCTTTGCACGGACACGTGACATCCTTCCTAGCAAGACAGGCTCCGCATCTAAAACAACCCGTCACATTGATCACCTGGGGATGCTCTTCGCTGAACTTTCGAAGAGCGAGCGTGATTGCCAAAAATTCTGCCAAATATATTGACGTGAAATTTGGAAGACGAAGAGAAAATGCCCAGTCGAGCGCAGGTGAAAAGATACCTACACCAGCTTTTTTGTATCGAACAAAGGCATCTCTGGCTATTACTACATGTGTCGCGAACTCTTGTAGGTAGTTTTCTAAAAGGCCCGATATCGTTCTCTGCCGCAATCATTAGGCATAAGAGGGGAAAATGTTGACGAAATCAATGTCCACCATCACAGTGCAATAGTTAAAAGTAGGTACTGATATTATGTTGAAAATTAAAGGGGCGAGCAAGAACTGGACAAACACCACCTGTGGACGCTTTACATGGGACATGACTGGGCAAAACAGGACGCTGGAGAGTGTACGAAAACCTTTTGTGATCATATTAGAGGCAATTTTATTGCACGAAGATATGCTTCAACTGTGAACACCTTGAAACGAGATATCAGATGAAAGATTCGAGCGTCCCAGTACAAAACCCGAATGGGAACGTACTTGGGCAATTCCAAGCACAATCGCAAAGCTTGACTTTCTAAAGTAATCAATGGTCGGAGCTTGTAGAATTGATAACTAGAAAAAGCATGCAGCCGAATTCCAGAATAGGCCGCACGTACATCCGATAGAGCATAAGGAGGACGTCTCTGCGCATATCACATTTCTTATTACAATATCTCTTCAACAGAAAAACCGCTCACCCCCCTTTAACTGCAATAAAGTCTATTACAGGACGCCAATTCAGAGTGCCCTCATACAACACTCGGTGATATTTCAGAGAGGCTACCCGCGGTATTGATTTCTGACTGTATATCAGAGCAATCGGAATTGGGTCTTTCACTGGGAATGCCAAGAGGGCACACTTGTCGACATTTGAGGATAAGCAGAGGCATCCAGCCACGGCTCTAATGTCGACATATCAATCTGCAGTAACTGAAACAAGACATGTTTAGTGCTTGTAGAGCTAAAAAATGCCAGATCATCAGCATACAAGTACGATTGTACACCAGCAATAACGGGAACCTCTTTGAGTAAGGCAATGTATAAGATCGGATACAGGACGGATCCTTGAGGTAACCCTCGCCTTTAATAGCAATGTGAGCTGGTAACTCCGCACTGAGCAATAAAGAACTTGCGAGGGGTTACAACTATCCTAACACACAAAGTAATATATTCTGGTAAACATATTCGATCCATTTTTCTAAAAGTATGATAAGTAACAAGGAATCATAAGCGTTGGCCACATCTAATGTCTAGGGTGCTGCGGCAATTTCGGAACGACGAGAACAAATAAGGTGGCTCTCTAGGCCATGCTATGATATCCGCCCTGTCCCTCGCCACATCATCGTCTTCATCTGGCACACACCCATCACGTGGGATTGACCACAGCCAATTCCATGAGTACCAGAAGGCTTACTGTAGCGATGAAGGTTTGATGGCTGCATTTGCTTGTGGCGCATGAGGAAGTGTGGCCCGGCTCTCAGCCACTGCGAGAAACAATTCGACATCCACCTGTATTATAGCCATAGGGCCAGACGCAAATTCAAGCTTTTCCTGTGCACGAACTTCCCCTGCACTGGGATGTATGCAGGTGAGCTCCCTGCCGAGGTCAAAATATCCCCAGTGAATGTCCTTTCATTTTCCCGTCGCAAACGACACCCCCCCCCCCCCCCGTTATGTGGTAAATTACCAATTTGAGCAACATTTACAACTGTTCGGAACTTTTCGTGTCTGGTTAGCAGTAACAATCTGTACCAACAGCTACTTGCAAACTTTACAGCTGCCTTGTGGGACTGGTGTTAAACACTGTAGGACCTTTCAAACAAGAAAAGTAGTTCCGCGACGATAGCCCCACTGAGGTGCACAGTGCAGGTTCTCTTGAAACTGAGAAGAATGGCACCGTGAATAATTAGTCACCCTGTAACAATTGGGAATTTTGAGATTACTGGATTTATAGGCACAAATACCACTAAAAACACGCATTTACCTTAGGAAATATGATGTAAAGGTGATGTAAACATTGCTAAGCCACAAGGGCCAAGTCTTTAACTATTTTAACCTTTCGAAATGCCTTGCAGGTGGCTAAATAGCAACCTCCACACTGTAGTCAAAACACTTGAACTCCTAGATATTAAGCGATTTAGGTGTTTCTATTTTCTGCGTGAAGATAATTTTCACGGCAGTAAAAAACACACTCCCAAATACTAAGAACAACTTAAGACAAAGCAATGAAAAACGCCATAAATGTTCCTAGGTGTGACATGGAGACAACAAAACTAGACACAGGGGTAGCTATGCGAAGTGGTAATACCGACGAAAACAAGCACATATTGCACAGCGTCTCCCCCATTTAGTGTGGAGGAATCACCTGCCACGTCCTGCATAAACCTGATGCACCCAGCATAAGCGCTAATTGCACTGTAGACACATCATGGGTCTGCAATGAAAATGCCATTTGCAACATCAGCTATACACAAATAGTGGATAACGGCTTGCAAATGAGTAACATTCAATCCGTCCGTCTGGAAGCATAGCTTGGTTTACATTCACTTTGATACTTGTTTCATCGACACCTCCTAGGCAGCAGTGCTTACATGCACGGCTTCAAAAGCATTGTGACGACGTCGACCAGAGGCCAGAAAAAACAGGCAGAGAGGACTGGAAGTACGCGAAAACACTGCACTGTTTTCATAATGTTGCTTGGGGAGGCTAGTGTTTAATTGCCTCTCGGTCTTAACACTGCCACGATGAACTGGAGAGTTCCCGTTCACCCGTACTTTTTCTACAATGGTGTGTGTGCGCGCGGTGTTTGTACTTGACGTGATGCCTCGGTTGCCCTATCAGTGCATGGAACTAAACTTTCTGTGCACCGCGCGTGAGCTGAAGCACAGCTGAACATTCTCGAAGGAACGTTATCATGCTACACTGTGAAGGAGAAAATTTGCGGGCGTTTGCTTAGTGAGAATGCAAACTTTCGTAACGTTCTCTTTTCTTGGCTCCCAAATTGCCCGTGTTCTTCCCAGTGCTGGTTCTTTTTGTTCACGTTGTTGAGTGCTGGAATGATTGTGTGTTTGCAGTTACTGCGAGCATCACTGTTATAGGTTGAACTTTCTTGTTGTTTGCTGCCTTTACGCGCCCCTAAGACACGATCCAATTTCTTTCTCACTCGTATTTAGTGTTTTTAGAATTTTTGTGTTCCTGCCTTTCTACAGTATTTCGCCCTTTTTGAACGGCTAGTGAATAGGTTGTGTTTGTAGTTGAGGGGAGAGTTATGATTTAGTGAAGTGCAGAAATGATAAGGGGCTCATTTGTGGTTATAGCTACCTCCCTCCACGTGTTTTAGGAGCGAAGCTCCTTTTGCTGGGGCCCTGTCCCGTCCCTCGATGCGCCGTGTACATACCGCTGATATGAATTGAGGGAGGATGCCCCTAGGGATTGGCCAACCAAAGATTGGTCGAAGAGGTCAAAACGCTCAACACGTTCGCTCCTACCCAACGAGGAGGAGAGGAAGAAGAAGTGGTTGTCGTTCGCTTTCTGCCAGCTCAAGACACGTATCGAGGGTACGCGACACAAGACGATCTGCAGGAGGCGATGGCCAATGTGGCTAAAATGCAACATATCGAATTTGCCAACTTAACCCTGGAGACTCTAATCAAGCCCTATATGATCATCACAAACATCGACGTCGTCGAAGAGCTGGTCCATGGAGCAGTTGGAAGTCTCAAGCTTTACGAGCGTGGAGTGGTGGTTTTGACGCGGAGGCGCCCGGTTTGGACCCCACTACTTACTTGCCCCAAAGGTAGGTACGTGGCACTCTTCCCACTGCGCAACAAACCGAGGCGCGAAAATGGCGGCGAACGCGCCTTATGTCCTTCACTCATTCAGATGGTGCGCGACGTCAAAACCTATAACAACGTGTCGAGTGCCATCGACGTGGCGGCGCCCGGTTTCAATCCCACGACTCTATGGCCGCAATGGGAGCTACGGGGCGCTCTGCCCACTGCGCTACAAACCGAGACGCGAAGATGGTTACGAACGCGCCTTATGTCCTTCACTCATTCAGATTGTGCGAAGCGTCAAGAAGACTTATAACAACGTGTCGAGTCTTTATGATTTGTGGCCGACGGTTTCACGGTTTTACCGATAAGCATTTTAGCTTCGCCCCTGTCATCATTGACGTCGTGGAGATGGCGGGATTTTTTTCTTTTTTTTTTGGTGTTATTGCTGAAGGAGACATGCAACGAGTGGCCCTTTAAAATTGTTTTCGGATTGACTGAACCAAGAGGTGCAGTCAACCTTTTACCGGTGGAGTTGTAAGGTCCACTCACGGGGTCAGTGGCCGGGGGCACAGGCTGCACGTGTGAAACGAAAGATTAACGCCACTCGGTCCAGCGGCACAGCACTACCGACACTTCGCTGCGGTCGACAATTTCACACGGCGTGTACTGGAGCCTGCTTGTCTGATCGAAAGTAGACCGGGGAAATATACTCGTTTAAGAATGCAGACGGCCTCGCCAGGTTCCGAGAATTTTTGACGTAGCAGACAACGGATGAGGTAATTATCGGCGTCTGACCATGCGGTGGCTTTACCACGAGACGTCATTGGTGTTCTGCGCTGCACTCGGAATGGCTAGTTTTCGGCAGCGGACGCTTTTAGCCCACCCTCGCTCGTGCTTTTTCGTCTGCGTGCAGTCTATTGACCCGAAGATGGTGGGGCCATTTTGATTTTTCCATAAAGCGCTACGTGATTTTGGGACCTACCTTAGGTGTATACCGAAGATAAAGGGGCGCGCCCGGGAGAGAAAAATACCGGTGTTATAAGGCATAACATGGCCTCGAAACAGCGATCTTGTCTTAGATCTGAGCTAGGCGATTCCCGGCGAGGGAAGGAGTCTCCAACGCTAAAGCTAGGTTGGGATTTGCGAGCCCCCTAAGCGAGAGCTTCGGATCTCGTTTGAAGTTTAGGGTGCAGCTGTGTACGGGAACCTAGACGGATTCTGCGGCGGGACCAGAGTCCCGGCCCTCGTTTCTCGGCGGTATGCGTACGCTCCGAGCATACCAGAGATAAACGAAGTTTGAGAATCGCTGGTGACTTGTTCGCGCTTTAAGCTAGCCTGTAAAAGCTGTTTGAAATTTCTCTGTCTTTATTGCTCATGTACCCAGTTATCCTATCGAAATAGTTGTATATAAACTCTTCGTTTCCCATAGACAAATACAAACGCCTCGACTTCATCAATTCGACAGCTATTGCCAAGAACTTCAAAACCATCGCCCTGCCAGCGTTCTGCCAAATCAACCGAAACCCGGGCGATTGGGTTCCTGATCGACACCGTACTTCGGGGAAACGAACAAAAACAATCTTTATTGTCGCAGTCGTCAGGGTTTGGTACAAGAGATCGCCCGGCCTCAGCCAAGGGCAACAAGCTGACGCAGGCCCACTTCATCGCCACCACCCGGGCTTCGTGCGGAGAGGAGCGGTAGAATCAAGCCATTGCACGGGGACAACGACGTGGCCGCCAACCACTGAGGATGCGGGTGAGTGGGATGGCTTGCGCTTCGCGATGGCGGTGTAGGCTGAGTCTTAGGATGTATGGTAGCCACGCGACCATGCTGCGGAGGCCCTGCATTTCATTTTGTCGTTTGCAATGAAATATTGTACTACCCCCCCCCCCCCTTTGTGTTTCCAGGAACGTATCATTTGCAAGAACTTAAAAAATTATTTGTCAAATCGAATTGATCATTCGTTTACCCTGAGGGAATACCGTCCCATTACTAGAATTTTGCGCAAATGCATTTTTTTTTCAAAACGATACATGAGTGGAATGGGCTCTCAAACGTACAAGTGTCTGCTGTGACTGAAAATTTGTTTTTTTTTAACCTTTAACCCCCCTGCTATAACGCATTCGGGTGCTGCAGGTATATCTTGAATAAAGAAGAATAAAAAGAATAAAGAGTTCTTCCATGGTATAATTGTTGTTGATTTTTATTATTGAGTTCTGTTTTCGGATGCTTCTTGCGCAACTGCCCCTAAATAGAATGGCCTATGTAATATTTTTGAATGTCAAAATGTCATTACAAAAGATTTTTGATTCAGAGTCCTTGCACTCATACGGTCATATGCTCGCATTTTGTGAAATTGGATAGAAAGGCTGCACACGTTCGGAATCACTACAAGCACCCTGCTTCTCTTTGTTAGCGAGTAATATTTGCAGGAGTGTCTCCAGTATATAGCCTTGAAAGCAGTACTTCTACGATACATTTGTTTTGACATGTCTTATGTAACCCTTTTTCTAAAGTGATGCAGGGATGAAAACTAAAACGAAAAAACGAAGACTTTGTTACATCATAAATTGTGCCACTTGAAAAAAATGTAGTCTTGCTACTCTCTCCAATCCCTACCATAGCCTTTACGTAATTACGTTACGCTCCCTCCTCATTGTGATTCGATATACGCGATATCCACGTATAGTTTTGTACACGCTGTGAAAAAGCGTGAGCTCAGCTAATAACCTGTGCTTACATTTGACTGCCTGCTGTCAGTATCGTAGTCTTCCTTCATGCAAATGGGAATATTAAACGTTTGCAAGCCATAGCGTGTATTTGTTCACAATTATTAGGGCCGGGCAAGGGAGTGTGCTTTTTACAGAAATTGCCAACTGGCAGCACTGTGCCTGGGTAGCTCGTTAACCACGAGCGTAAGAAAATACTACTTAGCATGTCGGCTGGTGCTTCGTATACGTGCGGAGTTGGTTCCGGGCTCATCGGTAAATGGCATAGTTATCACAAATACACGGCTTCAGCAAATTACATTGAAGGTGCACTACAAGATATTATTCAGCTATTTCCGCTCCTAAAGAGCATTTTCTTGCTTAAGAATCCACAGAGTCGCGAGAACTATCACTCGTACTACTAGCCATGGTTGTAGCGGCTATGATAATATTTTAATGGAAGCGACAAAGCGACTCCTGGTTGTGTTAGAAGCAACAACCGGGAAACCGTAAATGAGGTAAAGTGTTCTTGAAAGGAAAAAAATGTAATCTGGTAGCTACGATATTTTACCAAAAGAAATACATTGCTTACTTAGGTACAATTGTCAGCCAATAAACATTATTTTTAGCGACGGCACAGTGCCCGCTTTTTATAGTGTGATGTGTTTGGGCTGTAGACGCTTTGGATTTTGAACTTGAAGCTTCGTCGATGCTTCGCTAGAGCAGTTATGTCTTCGGTGCTTTGCTCACGCATTCTCCGGCACTCCATGATAACCAAGGGCCTAGCTTTGGGACTCCGTGCCGCAACGCGACAGGAATTATTTTCAAAAAAGATGGTATTAGGTCGTCTGGTTCAATCAACAGCGTGCACGGAAAATAATTTCCTTGTGCGCAGCGTTGCCGCAAATATTTTCACTTGCAAAATATTTCCCGTTCAGTGATTTAGCCGTTCATTTTTTTAGCACCATAACTTGGTTAATACGTGGAAGAAAAACGTACCATTCATCCCCCTTGCCTTTATTTATAAGTTATGATAAGGTATATACGCAACCTAAATCAATCCTCTCCCAACTTATTCTAGTACGTACCCAAGCAACGCAGTTTTAAAGAAACTTTTAACAAGGTGCTTAGCAGAGGTATACTTGTGTAGAACGAAAATGAGATCTCAATCGAGGTGTTTTAATACGTTGCCAAGACGCCTTAGTGTAGAGTACGATATATTTCGTTCTCGCCAAGGCACCTTGAACACGTCTAAAAATAATCTTCTTGCCACTTCCCACAGTACTGAATTAAAATTCTTTTCTTACGACTAGCTGTTTCGAGACACTTCAAACTGTTATAATACTCATTCAAGACGAATTGTGTTTCATAGCGTTGCATTTCTTTAATCCGAAGTCGCACAAATAGAGGAATTCCTCCACTACGTCAATTGCGAACTCTCTCCCTCGGTGGCTGAACATGATAGAAGGTGTGCCATGGCCACAAACAACGCGCTTCAAATGAAAATAGGAAAAAAATTTTGTCCCTTGCGGCCACAGTGGACACATATACAGGGTGATGAAAGTTAGGTGGACAGGTTTACTTTAAATAGGGCGTTTATTTTACATGAAGACCACATCTGCAGTGAGGTTATGCGCCCACAGAGAAAACAATGAAGTGGTAATTATTGATATCTGTGGCTTAATTAACTAAAATTGTATAATTAACTTTTAGTGGCTGCAGTAACAAGGCATGTTTGTATTGAGAAGTTAGACGCAATCGTGTTTACATGCAGTTACTTTTAGCAGAGCTCTTGTAGCGCATCCGTACGCCGAGATATCGAACTCCGAAGTTAAATTGCCGTTCGCGTGAATTCGCATGGTAGACAGTGAATACAGGCGCAAAGCTCGTCCCTTTTGTTCTGTGCTTTGATAGTGGTTCCGAGTACTGCAGATTGCGATAACACTAGCAAAGACTGACAGGGTGCCAGTTATCACTTTTGCTTTGCGTCCAACCCGCTTTCCAACTAAATACCATACAAAGCTGGCACGTCACAAAAGGGAGGAGCCTTGCACCAGTATTCTCTGTCATTCACGCGTAATCATTCGAACGGCAATTAAACTTCGCAGTCAGGTTTCTCCGAGTGCGGATGAGCTAGAAGAATTATCCAAACTGGAACTGCGTGGAAACACAATTGTCTATATCTTTTCAATACAGACATTCCCGCTTGCTGCAGCCGCTAAAAAGTTAAATAATCAATTTTAGTTAATTGAGCCCCCCACATCAATAGTTCCCACCTCATTGTGCGTCCCCCATGGCGCATAACCTCGTTGTAGCGCTGTTCTTCAGGTATATCAAAGCGTCTAATTTTTAAAATACCTCTCGACTTATCTTCAATCACCCTGTATATCAACATACAGTGTCATGTTGTCGCCCCCCACAACACTCTAGCGATTCCTGAAGCCGTACTTTAGGAGCGCGCCGATCGTACCAATAACCACTTTGTCGACAGGTGCGTACCGGGAGAACAGGAAGCAAGGGGCCTGAAGAAGGAATGGTAGGCGCTTATGCAGCTCTCACTAGTTATAGCTAGTAATGTACCGCAGAGTATTGGGTCGGACTCCAGAGCAGTAGAAACGTTTAGGATGCGTTTAGAGGTGCGGGCAAATCCAAGATCACCGGTTGTGGCGTCGTCGTGCATGGTGGTAGGACTACGGACGCACGGTTTCAGGCACCACCAGAGCCCGTCGTGCGCCGTCGGCGGAATATATCGGCGTGAGAAGCAAGCCATTGTGGGTGACTTACGGTATTGGAGATGATGTGGCACATGGTACGGCAATCAGCTGGGACGTCACTTTGCTGAGCCTTGGTAATAGCGCGTGTGTCCTGGAAGTCAGTGAAAATAGCGACCAGGCAGACGTCAAAAGATTATTCTTCACATGGCATATCCGGGGCAGGCAAGAGTGATAAACAGTCATCATCTATTTGTTTCCGTCATACTTTAGGATATGGTATATACGTGTTCCTGTAAACACAGTTCCATCGAGCCAATTGACCAGACAGGGCGCAGACACAAACCAGTCAAAATAGGGAATGGTAATCCGTAACTATCATGAAATGGCGTCCGTATAAGTAATATCGACATTGTTGAATGTCAAATATCCTTGGAAACCACTGCAACTCTGTGAATGTATAGTGAGCCTCTGCCGTCGTCATTGTACGGCTGGCATAAGCCCTGAAGTACTTTTCGGCTCCATAATGAATCTGTACAAGCACTGCTTATAGGCCAAAGCAACTGGCGTTGGTGTGATGCTGGGTAAGTGCCATTGTGTCAAAGTTCGGCCGTTAAGGCCAAAATACAGTAAAAGCTAGACCTTATTAACAAAAAATTCGTATTCCTGGTTCCGCCGGAAGGGTGTGTTCTTTGTACTTTTGCAGCGAGTAATTTAGGTTACAAGCAACCTTGGAAAAAAATTGAGTGAATCCGCGAAAATATGAACGTAAGCCAAAGAAGCTTCAAACGTCTTTTACGGATCATGGGGTGCGGATGTCGCGGACGGCAGTGAATTTCTGCAGAGCAGCCCGGATTCGGTTCTTGGAAAACAAGGTACACTGGCACTATAGCCTGGCGCTCCCAGAAAGGGCATATCTTAAAAATTACGATGACCCCTGCAGGTTTTTTTGTGATCGAAGACGAGACAAGGTCGCTTGTGAGGCCCTCGGAATGTCCTTACGCTAACCATCACGTCGTCGAGTTAGCACATGCAGATCTGCAACTTTAGTTCCCGTGAGATGATGTTATTAGAGTGCTTAAAATGTGACCGCCGCATTTGCATTCCGCGAATGGCTATTCATAAATTCAATAAGTCATTCTGTCGTAACGAAAGCAGTGTTCTCTTTGTAAGTAGGGGGCAGTCCAATGTCCCCTAAACTAGACTGAAGGTCCACAGAAGAAAAGTAGGAAGCAAAAAAGAGGCACTCGATTGCGTCATCACTGCGGCAAGGGGATCTACATCTTTCTTCGTGCTCTTAATTTGGCCTGCGGTAAGGTACACAGAATCTCACGGCCTATATTTCTTCGGGACAAGGTTTACGGGATCAGCCCATGTGCAGGAACTATCGCGCATTACCCTTTCTTCATCATTTCTGCGCTTTGGTCGTTGGTGACTTTGCCCCCACATTAGGCCCTCGTTATGGTTTCTGGCGAATTGGTGTCGCAATGCCAGTATTGTTTATGTAGTGCTGTCGAAACGTTGGTGGCTGTATAGGGAGTTCCTTGTAAGGGAAATCCAAGACCGATCAGTATTGGGCAGGCCCTTTTTCTAGATCCTGTTGCTCCAATGAAGAAAGTGAATTGTTCAACAAGCATTTCAGGCCCTTCATTTCAAGTATAGGACAAATTGTGACTGCTTGGATTAAAACGAAGACATGTGCCTCAAATTTGGCGACATTATAACCTGACAATAGAAGTTCCGGTTCAAATGACACCATGACTGACCGCACCTGTGAGGCACCATCGAACACTGGCACCAAGTCGCGAGGTACAAAAACGTTCCGTTGATCGCGTTGTCGATGTTCGGGTCAATGAAGACATCAATGGTGTCTCTTCTCACGGGGTCAGTATTCACCGATACGAATCGCCCACTGATGAGCGGTATAAGGACGCCCTCCCTTACAGAGAACACGCCTTTGGAGACATCGGCTGTATCCTCAAGTGACGCGGGAAAACTTTATTCGGAAACAATGGAGCCCTCGCCGCAAATCTGGCCTAGCTCCTAGTTTGCAAAGGAAGTTCATACCGAGAATGAAATCACACGTGGCTTTCTACTGCAAAACCAATTCGGTGTAAAAATGCGCTTGACCAAGTGCCACATTCCCCGAACACCAACAGGGCATAGGAGCTTACTGCCTACTCCATGGAAAACTGTATTATGTTCGCTGGGGAACACTACTTTCGGTTCAGGCACTTTTAAGTTAGACTTATCCCGAAAACAACTGCCCACCATCCACCAAACAACAGTAGTAACATCATTGACACAAAGATACAGTTTGTTCATAGACATCATAACTCTCTGTGGGATTCCTGAAACTGACCTCCCCGGAGACCTCACCCCATTCGGTCGTGGCGGCTAGTTTCCCAGCTGTGCAGAGCTCAAGCCACGACGTGGTGAAGGCTATTGCTTTGACGCCTTGGAGGAGGCGGGAGGCTTGGGTCAGAAACGAGCGAGTAGTTGCGTGGCGCAATTCGTGCTGATGTATGTGGCAGCGGACTAGGCGGGGAATAAGTCTTGCCATCCAGCTGGCACTCGTTGGCTGAATCGTAGGTAGCGATACCTGTACAGGCCGCGTAGTCCAATTCCAGATATGTGGCCCAGCAGATTGCAGTTGAAGCAATGGGGGGTCTGCAATATTCCCAGGAGTTGATGGTGGGGTTGCTCTGCAGCCGGGTCACTGCTGGACGGGCAATGCACTGCCTCGAAGGCTTGGGGGTTTCTCTGGCGATTAAGGCGAGGAGAACTAATGACAAGTCGGGGCTTTTGTCAGGGTGGTAGAAGTACTGAGAGTACCTCCCATACGGTGGGATAGCTCACCGCGAATAGGATCCTCACCGTAGTTAGTGGTGTAGCCGTGACGAACTGACAGTGTAAGAATACTTCAAAACACCTTTTTAGGTATAGTGGTAGCTCACATCTTTGGCCACCTGACATTTACATCCACGTGGTGTTTGCCGGAGCTCGCCCCTCAAGTGATGAAGTTCATTCAGTTTCTTTACACCATCGTAGCAATATGTTCTGGAGGATTGCTGTCGAGGCTAGAACAGCAGCTGCGTTTGAAAGGAGAGCGAACATTGAGTAATACGCCAATCCTTCAGACCCCCAAAGGTACGGCAGTGTCACACCACATCAACTGCCGAAGCCAGGCCTTCCTCCGAAACGAAAAATTTCTACAGGTTTCCTAACATTCCTTTTAGTTGCTGTTCAACCTTGTCCACATCTGACACACTCGCCTTTACAAGACTCCCAATTTGCGAATTTCTTTAATGTTGGCTGTACATGTTTCGTCAGACGGCTGCGTCCGCTGGAATGGTCTGATCAGAAATGTTGTCTCGGTACTCCGTGTCACCATAACACTTCTTCAACTCCACCACAAATTAGTAACAGGTTTATAACTTTTCGTGGTTCTCAAACCACACTAACACAGTGCCAGCGAGGGAGAAAAAACCCTACCCAAGTGAACTTTCGCCTTCAATTAGTTGTACAGGCTTCCCGGTTAGCAATCTTTGAGCTAATCCAACGCATCTTCGCCGGCGTTTCCACTAAGCGGGAGAGGTTCTTCTTGGTGAGGCCGCACAGGAGCCATTCCGGAGGAGGCAGCACGTCCATGGCTGTTGTTTGCTGTCCGCTCATTTCCATTCTGACCAGCTATGGGGCTTGGTTCTGGGCGCAGCCTGGCGGCTCCTATGATTCGTGGGAAACTCTCCGGTTCCAGGGCACCCTTACCTGGCAAAATCCACCGGTAGCTGTTAGAGTCGGAAGTGACAAAACAGATTTATTTATAGGGAGGAGCGCTGATGAGACCTAAAGTCGAGCGGGATCAAACTGGATGGTCTTCAGCGTTTTTTAGCAACTCTTTCTTGTTTTGTCACCGCCGCCTAATTACGTTTTGGGCAGGAAGATATTGTCCACGCAAATCCAACATGACACTGGCGCAAATGGCTTCGAGTGCAGTAAATATTTTTTTCTTTGAGACCTTTCACCAGAGCCACAATATTGTTTGAGCTGTATATATTTATTCTACGAGAAACACTATCAGGTGCTTGCAATGAGTCATAGATTCGTAGTTTAAATGTCATGAAAGGTCTAGCGGCATGTGTTATTTGTAGAGACCTAGGAAGAGGTTTGGAAGAAGTGACAAGCTTTTTATGACCAATCCCTTCCACGTCTTTTATACATAAGTGTTTACGATACCGTGAGTAGATGCGTGAGTAGTGGGCCTGAACATTAATATGCAGAAAACTAAAGTAATGATCAATAACCTCGGGACAGCACAGCAGTTTGAGATAGGTGGCGAGGCAGTGGAAGTGGTAAGCGAATATATCTACTAAGGCCAAGTTGTGACCCCAGATCCCAACCATGAGGCAGAAATAATTAGAAGGATCAGAAAGGGGTGGGGTGCATATGGCAGACATTCTCAGATAATGAATAGCAGCCTACCATTGTCACTGAAGAAGAAAGTGTATGACAGCTGCATCTTACCGGTACTCACCTACGGGGCAGAAACTTGGAGGCTCACTAAGAGGGTTCAACTTAAATTGAGAACAACTCAGCGGGCAATGGAGCGGAAAATGATATGTGTAACATTAAGGGACAAGAAGAGAGCAGAGTGGGTCAAGGAGAAAACTGGTGTTAAAGACAAATTAGTAGAATTAAGAAGAAATGGACGTGGGCAGGGCATTTAATGACAAGGCAAGATAACCGCTGGTCATTAAGGGTAACAAAGTGGATCCCTAGAGAAGGCAAGCGTTGCAGGGGGCGGCAGAAAGTTAGATGGGAGATGAGATCAAGAAGTTTGCGGGGATAAATTGGTCACAGTTGGCACAGGACCGAGGTAATTGGACAATAATGGGAGAGGCCTTTGCCCTGCAGTGGGCGTAGATAGGCTGGTGATGATGATGATGATGATGATGACGATGATGATGGTGATGAGTAGATGCGAGTGCATTGCGTGTGCGCGGGCTATCTTTTAACGGGCCAAGGTGACTGCTCTGATCCCTTTACGCATGTCGTGGGTGTATGGTATCCAGTGAATGTACAGTTTGTTGTCTGTCTGTTCCCTCAAGTCTGCTGCACGTGTTTTATGGAGGTGTTGTCAGAGGTGCAGCTCACGTACGGAGTAGGGTATTAGTTCAAAATCCACTCTAAAATTGTGTGCAGCAGCAGCAGCCTTTTTGTACGTCGACACATTACCGACGATGTAAGAGTAGCCTTGTGCCCAACTTACAACAGCTTCGATCATTGGGGTATAGGCTGACAAAAAAGTTTTAAAAGTAAAATAATGACGTGATTTTGTAATGCTTTTGAGATTACAGTTCAGCAGGATGCTTAGTGAATCTGCAGTTATGATAGATGTTTGAAAATATTTTAAACATTATGACTGGCATTACAGATAGGTTCGTCCACGTCACAGGACTCCTCGATGAAACTTTTGGATGTAA
The DNA here is from genome assembly GCA_013339765.2 of Haemaphysalis longicornis. Lineage (NCBI taxonomy): Eukaryota > Metazoa > Arthropoda > Arachnida > Ixodida > Ixodidae > Haemaphysalis > Haemaphysalis longicornis. The sequence continues at coordinate 45,946,406 of CM023448.1, read as the reverse complement.
AAACTCTAGTTTATTTCGTGGCATTCGTGAAATGATGTGAAATCAAAATATTTGGTATCTGGTGTTTCTGGAATCATTTAAAGGACAGTGAGTGAGTCAGTGACTCAGTGATTTGTTTATACAGAAAGTTGCAAAGATGGGGACTGGGGATATCTTGAACTCATTTGGAGCTCACCAGCATACAAGCCAGTCCGGGGGAAGGAGACAAGGGGAATGAAAGGGGATAGGTGAGAAAAAAACGGCTATATAAAAAAAGGCAGAAAAAGAAAGAGATAAGGAGTGCGTGAGGATGGCCTGCAGGCATTTGTCGACAGCCATTGTATGAGGTTCGTCTCCTCGAGGGAGGCTAGGAGAAGTCGGAAGGGTTCCTGCCGGATGGAGTTGGGGCCCGGCGGGAAAATGAGGTCCATCAGGGTGTCACTAGGCAGCCCGAGACACTGGAGTGCGGCCGACAGCTCGGATCAGGGGGCATCGTGCTGGCCGCAGGATCAGAGTAGGTACACTAGGTTCTCGGGTTCTGGGCACTCAGCGCACGTGGGCGACGACCGGCGGTCTTATCTGTGAAAGCAGGATGCCACGTTTCCAAAATCGAGCCGCCCTCGCACGGGGCACCTTGAGTAATCTTGGTGACGGTGAGTGGCGACACCGCGTACACCGAGCCCCCCATACTTGCATACAACATACAACCATACTTGCATAAATACAACCGAGCCCCCCATACTTGCATACAAGCTGTCACCTACCGTGGCTAGAAGTTGAAAGGTGAAGGGTTAAAAGGCGTGAACGGTGGCTGTCGGAGCCTTGGTCAAGCTCCGGCCGATGGACTCCCTGCCTGTCTACCAGGGAGGGAGCTCCGGGACCTCTTTGACTACCAGGGTAAGGTCCAAGGAAAAAGTACCCCCGTGTCCCTGCTTTTATACTATGATATATGGTTTCCAAATTTTCTAAATCCAAAGATCGGCCCCCTAAAAGGGGCCGCACCGAAGTATCCTTCCCTCCGCTGCCAACGACGAGTTTCCCAAAGCCGGACAACTATGCTAGGTTTTTGGTAATCGAATCTGTTGATGCGTCGAACCCCCTTGCCACAAAGTCTGTCTTCCCGATCTCCAAATTTCTGGAGGGCATTGTTGGTCAGTCCTACAAAGCCAAAAAACTCAGAACAGGAGAAGTTCTTGTAGAAGTGAATTACAAGCAACAAGCTACAAATCTCTTGACTCAAACTCGCATCTCAAATCTCGACATCAGGGTCACACCCCACCGCAGCCTTATTAGCTCCCAGGGTGTGATCTCTGAGTCAGATCTGATGAATGAAACTGACACCGATCTGTTGGAAGGCCATAATGACCAAGGTGTGACAGCAGTGAGGCGTATCATGATTCGTAGAGATAACAAGGAAGTCCTAACAAAACATGTAATATTGACTTTCGACCATTCCACAGTTCCTGAATCAGTAAATGCAGGTTTTATTCATTGCCCCGTCAGGCCATACGTCCCCAACCCCTGCCGGTGTTTTAAATGCCAGCGGTTTGGGCATGGCACTACTGCCTGCCGTGGTCGACTAACATGCGCCAAGTGCGCACAACATGATCATCCATCAGACAACTGCCCATCGCAAACCCTCATGTGTGCTAACTGCCAGGGGCCCCACGGGGCTCACTCTAGAACACGCGAGAAATTCAAACAGGAGAAGGAGATCAAGGTGAAAGTCACTGAGAACCTTACCTTCCCAGAGGCGCGAAAGAGGTTCGCCTCTTTCCCCCTGGGGATGTACGCCGACGCGGCTCGCCGGGGGGTGGAGCGGCGTCTGGTGTCCACAGGGACCCAGTTCAGCGAGTCTGACCTGGTCCCGCCTCCGCCCCCCGCTGGGTTGCCTCACGCAGCCCAACCCGGCACCACGCCGCTTGCTGAGGCAGCAGCGGTTGTGGTGCGAACCACTTCTGTTGGGACCGGTGCCGCTCCCGCCTCCGCCTCCCTCCGCCTCCTCCAGTGCGTTGGAGGGTACCGAGGTGATGGACACCACAGGCCCCGCATCGGCCCCGACCGCCACCGCACCGCCCGTGCCACTTTTGGCGTCCCCGACGCCCGCGACGGTGGCGGCTCAAACGGAGGGCTCCCGAAGTGGGGCCAAGTCCGGGGGGCCCGGTCCGTCGGGCACCCCTCGGACATCCGACGACGAGATGGATGTCGGGCCGTTCCTGCCTGCAACGCAGCTCAAGGAGCGACCTCTGATGCCCAAGCCAGCAGCAGAAAGGCCCAAAAAGCCAAATCCTAGAGTAACAGCCCCGAAAGACACATGAACACACATACACACAGACTTCAGTAGCTTCTAAATCTTCATAATGGGAAGAGAAAATATTACTCAATGAAACTGTAGAGGCCTAATTAAAATCTTGATGATGTCCATGAGATATTGCATTCGAACCAGCCAAGTGTGATGTGTCTTCATGAGACGCATTTGAATCCCAATCACACAAATTTCTTAAATTGGTACATGGTATTCAGAAAGGATAGGGTTGGCGGCCCACACTCTTCGGGCGGTGTAGCCATAATAGCCTGGAAATCCCTAGCATGCCACCCTATCGCCCTTGAGCACCGTCCTTGAGGCTGTAGCAATACGCACAATAATTTTCAATAGGTTGATAACGGTATGCTCCATTTACATTCGTCCTGATTAAGCACGTTCGAGCTCTGACTTCGAGACGCTGGTCGACCAGCTGCCCAAACCGTACATCCTAACAGGCGACCTTCATGCACAAAACTCTCTTTGGGGCTCCTCCAGAACGGATGCCCGAGGTCGCCTGATAGAGAAATTTCTTACATATTCAGGAGCATGCCTTAAAAGCACCCTAGATACAATAACTTAGGACATAATACATACTCACATCTCGACTTGGCGATTGGTTCTGCAATTCTCTTTCCATTTCCTGATTGGGGCGTGGGCACTGACCCATATGGTAGTGACCACTTCCCCACTTCCCTAACATATATAGGTAAAGGCAGTCCATCTTCCCATAAAACCTTTAATGAATCAAAAGCAAACTGGAGCACATTCACACGAACATCTCAACTACACCACACATCCATAAAAAACCTACACGTGGAGGAAGCCGCCCAACTCGTCACGGCGCACATCCTCGCCTCCGCCGAAAAGTCCATTCCCCAGGCCTCCAGCGGGTACCGCACCCCAAGGAGGCCCTGGTGGAACGAGGACTGCAGGCCAGTGCGAGAGGCCCAGAACAAGGCATGGGGTGTCCTTCGCCGGTACCCCACATAAGATAATCTCATTTCTTTTAAACGGGCCAAGGCTTTTGGGAGGCGAGTGCGCCGTGAGGCAAAAAGGGAGAGTTGGCGCACCTTCCTCACTTCCATCAATTCGTACACAGACACACACAAAGTCTGGACACGTATACGAAAACTAAAAGGACAACAGACACACAGCCTGCCCCTGGTTAGTACAACACGGGACACACTGGAAGACCAGGCTAACCCACTCGCACAACACTTCCAACACGTGTCCAGCTCAGCACACTACACTAATACTTTTATGCAACACAAAACATCTGCAGAAAAGAAGCCCTTACGAGACAAGAACAAGTCGAATTCTGCTTATAACTCTGAATTCACACTTGATGAGCTGAAGGTTGCTCTTGCCACTTGTAAGCCCTAAGCTCCAGGGGCCGACAGCATTACATACACCATGATACAACACCTACCTGCCGACACTCTTGAGACACTCCTACACCTCTACAACAGAATATGGCTTTCGGGGCAGCTTCCAAGGTCTCGGAAATGAGGCCATAGTTGTGGCCTTTCTGAAGGAGGGGAAGGACCCTTCCTCTCCAGCAAGTTACCGTCCCATCGCCCTGACGAGCTGCCTGTGTAAGCTCCTCGAGAAGATGATAAACCGTAGGCTCGTGTACTTTCTGGAGTACAATGGTCTTCTCGAGGGCTGCCAGGCAGGCTTCCGGGCAGGGCGATCCACAAATGATCAGCTTGTTGAATTAGAATCATACATCAAAGATGCCTTTATACACCAATAGTATTGCATGACCATATTTTTTTTACATCGAAAAAGCGTACGATATGGCATGGCGTTACGGCATCCTTGCAGACTTAAAATCGCATGGTGTAACAGGTAATATGTTGAACATTCTTGATAGTTACCTGTCCAAACGAACATTTCATTTCGTGTGATAGTCGTGTCGGCACTGTCCAGAATTCACACTCAAGAAAATGCCGTGCCTCAAGGCGGAGTTTTGAGCTGCACGCTGTTTATCGTCAAGATGAATTCGCTTCGGAAAGCATTGCCTCCATCGATCTCCTGTTTAGTGTATGTGGATGATGTACAACTATCTTTTAAATCTTGTATCATATCCATATGTGAACGTCAAGTCCAGTTTGGGGTAAAACTCTCTCGCTGGGCAGACGAAAATGGTTTCAAACTTAATCCCACAAAAAGTACCTGTGTCGTATTCTCAAGGAGACGCCGAAGCCCCGATCGTGAAATAAACCTCAATGGTGACCCAACCCCTGTTAAAAAGGAACATAAGTTTTTGGGTGTGGTGATTGATGAAAAACTCACATTTATATCTCACATCAAACACAACTAAAAAATGTCTAAAAACAATGAATATTTTGAAAGTCCTGTCTCACCAATCGTACGGTGCAGATAAACAACTCCTGCTGCGCCTTTATACCGCTTTAGTAGGGTCTCGTTTGGATTACCGTAGTGTTGTATACGGGTCGGCTACAAAAACAGCGCTAAAAATGCTCGACCCAGTGCTGCACCTGGGGCTTCGCCTCTCGTGTGGTGCTTTCCGTACAAGCCCTGTCCAAAGCCTGTGTGTGGAGTGTGACAAGTGATGCCTGGAGTACCAGCGAATGTGTGTTGATCTTTTATATGCTTGTAAAATATCATCAATCGACAACCATCCTTTTAAACGTGTTCTTATGGATACATCCACGTCACAGCTGTTTTTAAATCACCCATCTCTGTCTCTACCTTTCTCACTTAGGGTGACAACGGAAGCTTCTGAACTGTCAATCTCCTTTTTAGACACGTTCAGAGCATCTACCATTGACTTCATAGCCCCTGGCAATTTCGCCCTGTATCGTGTGACCTGTCGTTTACACAATTACAGAAAAGCAGGGTACCACAAATCGCGATATCCCAACATTTTCAGTACTTGCAGCAAAAATACCAGGCTGCAGAATTTTTTAGTGATGCATCGAAAACTTCCATTGCGGTGTCTTGTGCTGCGCACGGACCCAACGTTACGGCCTCTACATCGATGCATGTAAATTCGGGCATCTTCACGGCGGAAGCGTATGGCATTTTTCTTGTTGCTGGTCATATTGTGCAACATCACATTCAAAAGTCCATCATCTACACAGATTCACTCAGCGTTGTACGTGCATTATCATCCCCAAAGCGTTCTAAAAATCACGTCATAAATCTAGTTTTTAAGACTTTAATGTCAGCGTATGCCAAAAATCTCGAAGTGATTGTATGTTGGGTACCGGGTCACTGTGGGATTGCAGGAAATGAGACTGCAGACCAAATGGCCGCCGCTGCGGCACACACGAACACAGTGGACATTACAAAATTACCGCACACCGACCTCAAGCCATACATAAGAGAACACCTTCGCAGAACCTGGCAAGCCGACTGGAGCACACCGACAGACAACAAGTTACACTTAATTAAACCACACCTAGGACCATACTCTACTGTCTCACAGAAGATATACATTGAAGTTGCACTAGCTAGATTGCGGATAGGCCACACACACGCAACACACTCATATCTGCTCACTGGTTCTCCCAGACCCTTGTATACCAGGTGTGGAGAGGGCCTATCCGTCATTCACATTCTCATTACATGCAGAGCACTCCACAGAACAAGACGCAAATATTTCCCACGACTGTACAGACAACACATCCCACTACATCCAGCACGGTTTTTAGCGGATGTTCCCATAGTCCCTATACAAAGCACTGTTAGGTTTCTTAGAGAAATCAAATTTTTACAACCTATTTCCTATCACGCGTAATTCTTGCACATAGTTACATGCCCTGCACTATCACACCCTGGCCTTTTACACCAGCCATCCTCATTGTATCACTGATTTTACTATTTTACTCTCTGCTCTTGTTGAGCAATCTTAGGGGTTACATATTCAACCGTCATACATAACCATTGCTTTTGCGCTCATTGCCTTAGTTGGCCTTGCGCCATAAACATCCAACCATCATCATCATCAAAATTGATCCGCATGCGGAGGAGTGTGGAGCGCGATACCCTGCTGATACGCCCAGGCAGGACTCTTGGAGCTTGCCCGCTGATGGCTCTGGGGTCTGAATGCATCGTCTCCACCTCCCGCGCCAGGATGGGTTGTGCGGCGTCGAAGGACCTCAGGTCGCTGGAGGCAGGAATGCTATCCTTGCGAGCGGCACCTCTGGGCAGGGTGTCAGCCACCTCTTGGCCGGTTATTCCAACATGATATGGCAACCAGTGCCGCCGCAGGTCCCAACCGCGGCACTCCACCAGGTGACGTTTCGCCGCCAGCGACCACTCTACGTAGCCGCTGGAGCTCGATGGCTGCTCTGCTGCTCGCAGTCGCACGAGAGTGGGCCAGCATTCGGTAAAGATGACGGCCCCCTGAATCTGGTTGTGCTTCTCCAGGAACATTTCTGCAGAAGGTGCAGCCCGGTCAGCTCTGCATCGGTGGAGAAGGCTGGGAAGGGCAAGCAGCACACCCGACTGGTGCCAAGCTCTATTGACGTGCAGGTGGCTTGAGATAGGCCTATGGACGGTTGCACGGAGTCGTTTATGTATAGGTGCAGCAGGCCGGCCGCCTTGTCATGCAGCAGGGCAGGAACCTCCTGATGGATAGCCTTGGTTGGTGTTGACCGCTTGCTTCAAATTCCCAGAAGCGTGGTGCTGATGCAAACAGCTCGCCCTATGCAAGTTGGTGGTGTCTCGAGTAGGAGATGCTACGGAAGCTCAATTGTTATTCTCGTTGATGGACGTCATATGCTCATTGCCGAGTATTGCGCGGCTGCGGTAGCGCTGCAGGAGGGCTGCCCTGACGGGTTTGCTATGGAACCGGTGGATATGGTGTAGCCCCGTTTTCAGGGCCCGCATTTGAATGGTCCAGGTGCCAGCCACTGGGTATGTCGTAGCAGCCGGAGAAGTGCTCGGTAGGCCCAGGCAGAGGTGTATGGCCCGGCGCTGGTCCATCTCCAGCTCTCTCCACCGCAGTGGCTGCAGGTGTACCAGTGGCACTCTATACAGGACGGCTGAGGACGTCATTCCAGGAAACACTCGCAGGATGATGGAGTGCGAGCAGCCCTTGCCACGTGCCAACAGCCTCCACAAGGCCCGATGGACTTTCACCATGGGCTGCGGAAGTGCTCTCACCGCTGATATCCAGGTCAGCAGACAGTCAATGAGGAGCCCCAGGTATGTGACCCTGAGGCACCATGAGAGCACCTTGCCGTTTAGGGTGAAGGAGATGTGGTCGTGCGTGCCTGGTAGCCACGTCGGTTGCATATGAAGGCCTTTCTCTTTTCCTCGGACAGCTGCAGGCCACGGCTTCTCAGGAAATCTGCCACCTCTCCCAGCTCCTCCTGGGGGCATGCCTTCACCTTGGACAGCTGTCTTGTTGGTGCGTACGTATAGATGGCGACGTCGGCCGCATAAACTTCAACTGTGACGAGATACCGGAGCCCAGCGGGAATGCAGTTTGGCAGGGGAGCCAGCACCAAATTGAACAGGAACAGCACACTCCCCTAGGGCACCCCAGAGTAGACGTCTCATGGGCTACTGGTCGCCCGGCCGACCTTCACCCAAAGGGTCTAGCCAGCCAGAAACGCCTGCACATAGCTTCTGAGGTGCCCCAAGAACCACATGCCGTCAAAGAATTGCAGGATGGTGGTTTGGGGGACAGATTCGAAAGCTGAGCTAATGTCAAGAAAGACGTTGTAGGCCACCTCCTTGTCGTGCCGCACCTGCTCCAGCTCTAGGCGGCGTACCCCAGTGCATCAGAGGTGCAGCGGTGCCGCCTGAAGCCACTCTGTTGGTCCGGGACGATGCCACTCTGGTGAGCTATTCACTGCAGGCGGGCCAGGATGGCGCTTTCCATGACTTTGCCAGCCGCCGACGTGAGATACACTGTCCGGTAGGATACTGTCTCAATGAGTTGCTTGCCCACCTGCAGGATTTGTGATACCAGCGCCACCAGGCATGATGCCGGAAGGACAGCCACCCTCCACCCTCGGTTGAAGAGACACATGAGTGGCCTCCGCTGGGTGACGTCCTTGTTTCTAAGCATCTGGTACGTCACCCTGTTGATGCAGGCTCGCTCTGACGCTTGGGGCTTAAGTCCTGGTCAGCCTGGAGTTCCCATGGCGTGATGTCCGCAGTGCAAAAGGCAACGACCCGTTCGTCATGTGGGGGAGCCGGAATTTTGTTGGGGAGGGTTGCAGCGGCTACTGCAGGTGGGCCTCGGGATAATTGATCAGCGAGCAGCTCCGCCAAGGCTACCTCAGATATGTCAAGGGTTCCGGCGCCGTTAGTAGTGGTCTTGGACTTGTGGTCTGGAAGACTCGCCATGCCCTAGCAGGGTCTCGGCGAGAGTCCAATGAGGAGATGAGGGACCCCCAGCTCTCCTTCCGACGGTGCCTGCAACTCATTCTCCACATCCAGCAACCAGAAGCCCTTGTCTCCAGCGTGTGGGGCATGGGCTGCCCCAGGATAGGTGGTGGGTGTTGAAATTCCCACACACCACTGCGTCCGAGCCCAGGAGGGCTTGCAGCCGAACCCCTGCTGTGGCGTCCTAAGGCTGCTGCAGTCGGACATAGATACTGGCCACGGTTGTGTCCGTAAACCTCATGCGCACCGTGACGGCGGCGCACTCCTTTGGACCGTGTGCCATAGTGGCAAGGTCGCTTGCGCCACTGTTGATGGCTTTCCACTCGTAGATGACAGGCTGTTACTTGCTTGGTGGGTGGGTGGCATCCCGGCATGGGTTGACACTGCAGGACAGCAGATAGCAGCTGACAGCACTGCGGTAGCAGACGTACCCAGCAAGGCGCAGGGAGTTTGCGCAGATGTTGGCCTCCTGTAGCGCCAGCACGTCAAAGGGCTCCCACAGCAGGTGTTCAGCCACCTCTGCGCAGCAGTGGCCCAGGTGGTTGCGTTGCACTGGAGAACGGGTGGCCACTGGCCTGTCCTGCAGGGTCTGCTAGTCATGCTCGAGGGCAGGGAGAGGGCTCAGACGGGCAAGGGCGGCAGTTGCCACTAGGCCACTGCCGCCACTAGGTTGCCAGTACGTCTCGTGCACGCAACGTTTTCAAATACCGCAGTTGACCTGGGCGCCGCAGCATGGCTTGCCGATAACGTGCGCGTGCGCTTTGGACGTTGTTTAATGCACGGAGAGGATGGAGGTGGTGCTAGCTGGTCGGAAATGTCCATGTGACTGACGTCACCATTAGCGCATGTGTCAACCTCCACCTTGCCGAAGATATCCCTCGTGTGCTTACGTAGATGGGTCAAATCTTTTTTTTTTCAGAAACCTCCTCCTTGGTATGGGACTCGAAATGGACGTGTTCGTAGTTGAGGTGCCATGGGACACAGTCGTAAATACGAGAGCACGCTTAAATTCCGACATCTGTTGAGGCGGCGGTGCAAGTGCGTGGCACATGGCGGGTGGCTGGAAGCCAGGCACTCCAAGGTCATAGGCCTGCGACAAGGCCGCGGTACGTTCCTGTTCCTTGATAATTCTGTCACAGCACTGGACGAGTAGCTGGAGGCTGCGTGAGCAGGTGTAGTTTTGAGCAGCGATGACCGGGTCCGCCTGGTGCCTCCATACTGGGTAGAATCTCGGTTATCTGGGATGGTGGCTATCGAAGCGCGACGCACATGGTCACTCTATGGTGTCTTAGTTGCGGTTACGTAATGTACGACGAATGTGGTGTGGGGCTATAATGCTAACTGAAGATGTTTTACATGTGTATAAACTGATGCCGATTGTTAGATTTATAAAAAATTGGTGTGTGAGAAACTTTATCAGAGGCTTAGAAAGGCAAACCAAACGACCGGCTGTTTAAAAATAAATGGGTATTCCATTCATCTATACCTGTATATTTAAAAGAGTGGTAAATTGCTATAGAAATTTAAAAATGGATAACGACCCTACCGTATGTATTTTCGCTGCTACCTATGGCACTGTTTGCACTCGACTTAGTGACTTTGCACAGGTCTAAAGCAGAAAGCGCGAGACGCAATGGTTAGCCCCTGCTCGAGACTTTAAATTTCGTTTCCGTTCACGATCTATATGCAACTCTGCCATAGTTTAATCGCCTGGCTACGGAGTTTGCGAAAACAACCAGTGGGTGTTGTTTGTCAGAATCGTAGGAGTGATGTTATAAATATGGCTGGTTTAGACATGTTTGTTTAGATCGTATTAGGTTTGGGTTGAATATGGTCTTTTTGAGAAACTACACCCAAAAACATATTTTTCTTTTGATATTATGATCTGGCCATATGCAACGTCTTTCGGAGAAATAAACATAAGTAAGTTTATCGTTCGTTCTTTCTTGTCTGCTGAGCAGGTAAGTTTCTTGACACTCTGCTGAACCGGGCGTTCACTTACTGACAGGTAACATCATTTAAAAGATACTTAGGCTTTGGCTACTTACATTGAATCAGAAATTCTTGGTTTATATGTCCTAACTACTGCGGTAATCGTCACTCTAAACAATGTACTGACCAGATGTCTAACTTGAAATAAGCGATTTTCCGGCGCTTGAACACTCGAGAGTGCTGGCTCGATTCTGTGTGAAATGTTCGGTTTTAACAAGTGGCTACAAGCGCCATTAAATCGATTGCCTGAAATAACATATTACCAAGGCACTCAGAACAAAGCAGTTAGCCTTGTTAGGGTCAAAAAATGCCATTCCCTCAATTATTTTATGAGCCAGGGAATATAAGGACATGACGTACGACACCGCCCCCACGAGATGGTCACTCGATCATCGTCTCGCCCCGATGCCTGGCCGGCAGCTGTATAGGAGACAACTGCATTCCTTGAGGAGACAGAAGTAAACGTGTCCTTCATCTATCATCGCGTCGAGAAGCTTGCACAAGGAGCTGATTTGGATGATGAGATAATAGGTTGTAGGGGGAAAACGAGTCGTTCCCGTACAACAGAAAAGCCATGACAGGGGCCTCCCCTACACTTTAGAAGATTCCCCGAAAGCCATATTTCATTGCAATATTGCAGAGGTTCTTCGAGTGCATGCATGGAAGTGTTGAGTCGTAATGTGTTCATTGGCTCTTGCTGGGGCTGAATTCTTCGATCATTTAGGAACAGCCCTCAGCCTAGATATCGAAAAAAGAGTAGTCAGAGCCTATGGAGGTGCTGCTGGTGGTGTTTCAGCAAGATACGATTATTTTACGAATGCATTAGTTAAGTGTTCTTAACAGCACATCTGTTAGAGTTGTGGAAGTGTGTCAGCCTGATCTCTATGAGTGGTCTGAGTAAACCTGGGTGGAAATTTCCGCCTGCTTCCCTCTGAGTATCATATCCTCCTGCATACGTTCCAGCTGTCTTCGTATAATTTCTCGCTGCCAGAAAGGACCGCCAACTCTCTCGCTTTGCCCCGCAGTATGCACTATTTCCAAAAACATTTGCTCTTTTCAAAGATGCCAGGGTATTGGACGTGGCGTACGTATTAAGGATACAACACGCCTTGTTCTGACTCTCACGCGTCCGCCTACAGTCCTCCTTAGGCTTAGTCTTTGGTTTGAGCCAGACACCGGAGGCGTGAGACATAGATTTTTGGCGCCGTAGCAGATGCGTGCCGTGATGATTTGGGCTGATGCTGTACGTGTAGGTGTAATATGAATGTGAAGTATAGTTTAGATGTCTCGGTATAAGCGATCCAGTATGCTCTCACTTCATTGATCCCACATTGGGAAGGTGAAGTGTTAGGGTCTTTACATAAATGTTTTTGTAGCGGAAAAGTGGCCGCTATCATAAGGGGCAGTGCCCACATCCAACTAGAGACTGGAAATGATCAGCATACGCAGTGGAGAAGATACGGGAAAGTGTTGTGTCTGATGTTATGGTACGTAACCTATTTACTATAGTGACCCACGGAATCTCTGTAAAAAGAGCCCCAGAGTTCATTATGTGCATCCAGGCCACCTCTTCATGTGAAAGATTCAGGAAGTTGCCCGCTCCCCGAAATCCGACCTTAGCTAGGGGTAAATCTGATGGAATGTGTTTAGAGCATACCGGCAAAAATCTATAATTTATTTAGAGTACAAATTTTTAAATCTTAAGGAGAGTGCCTAAATAGATATTATCACATGCTAAATATTTTCACGAGAGTATGGCAACAGCACCTGAAGAGTAAGTCCAGCCATTCTCGTCCAATACAGTAGTATATCATTAAGAAAGTTTTGCTTTTCGCTCTTAACGTAGAGACATGAAGCTTGACAGATTGTATAGAGTATCTTGTGCTCATGGTCAATACCTAAAGGAGGCATCAACAGTTCAATTAGTCATTTTATAATCCCATTGTTGAGAGCCAGTGGAGTGTGATTGTTTACGTAAGGTCTTTTGGAGCTGTGACTTAAGCAAATGGATTTTGGCTTGTTTGGAGGTTTCGATGAATGAACCCGTTTGTTTGTTGCGACGCAGATAGAAAAAGCCTGCCTCCACAGCGCGTCGAAATATTTATTTAGATATTTACTTAATATTTATTTATTTATTTATTTATTTATTTTTGTTTATTTATTTCTTTAGTTATTATTTACGTATTTATTTATTAGAATTTCCTCAGATACCGTAGGGCATTAGGGAGGGGGTGGCTACAACATTTCATATTACACAAAGGAATAGAGACAAGGAAAAAAGAAAGAAAAGAAACACGTGTCAGAATCCCAAATCACGAAGGCAACATACATCATCTAAAGAAAGAATGATTATTTTCTAACAAATAAAGCTAATAAAAGACAAAGATAGGCAATGTAAACTGCATGTAGTTACAAAAAGTGCTGGGAAATTGCAGTGTTGAACAACAAAGGGTCTGTTATTGTTACAATGGAAGAAGGAAGGTGGTTCCAACCGGCCCGTGTTATCGGTAAGAACGCTGCTCAAAAGAATTTTATGCGGAAAAACTGAATGGCAGCCTTATGCTGGTGATAAGTGTGCGATGAGTGGTATGATGTTGTGAAATGAGTCTCGCCTCATTGATGGATTGTGAAAAAATATCCTAAGAAAAAAATGAATTCGCGCCAGTTTCTTCCTTAGAGTTAAATTGGGTAGGTCAAACTTCGGTTTCATTTCTTATATGTTAGCATTGCAGAAATATTTAGAACAAATAAAAAAAACTGAGCGGTTTTAAACTGATTCTAACGCTTTGATTAGATTGTGCTGCATGGGATCCCATAGAGCGGACGAGTACTCAAGCTTTGGGCGAATTAGTTCTCGGTAAAGCAGAACTTTGAGGGACAACGAAGCACGAGAAAGGTTGTGACGCAAGTATCCTAGCGTTCTGTTAACGTTAATAAAGATGTAGGTAAAATGCGTTTGCCAAGATAGGTTGTTGATAATGTAAACGCCGAAGCACTTATTGAAGAGACATGCTGGATTGGGGGCTGCGTTAATTCTGTAGGTACAAGCGGGAGAAAAAGGTTGCCGGGTTATTGACGTGCACTTATATTTGCTAGAGTTGACAGTCATAAGTCATTCATTGCACCAGGTTGAGGTAGTCTCAAGGTCTTCCTGTAGGAGTTGGTAATCTGAATCGTTGGTTGTTTCATGGTAAATGACACAATCATCTGCAAATTGACTTATAGAGGACCTGATATCGCTGATGAGATCATTAATATGGGTAAAGAAAAGTAAATGACTTAAAACGGAAACTTGCGGTACGCGAGATGTTACTTTAGAAAGAGGTGAGTTATAGTCATTAGTTGTTACAAACTCAGTGCGATTAATCCGAAAGCATTCAATCCATTATAGAATGTTCGGGTCAATGTTTAAGGCGCTAATTTTCAGGAGTAGTAATTGGTGAGGTATAATGCCGAAAGCTTGCTGAAAGTAAAAAAAGATGAAATGTACAAGTGAGCCGTCATCTAAAGCTGAAGCTGTGTAGTTAGTAGAATAAAGAACTTTTGTTTCGCATGAGTAACTTTTTCGGAATTCGTGCTGGTAGGGAGTAAAAAAGGAGCTGTAATATAAGAATAAGACAATGCTCGAGTAAATGATATGTATAATATTTTACAACGAACTCTGGTAAACAACTTGGTTTGTAATTGAGCTAAGGCTGTGCGTTACGACTTCTGCAAAGGGACCACTTTCCGCACTTTCCAGTCAGGCGGAAAAGTGGAGCTCTGAATAGATTGCGAAAAGATTAGGGACAACTAAATTGATGAATACAAAGAAGTATTTTTTAGAAACTTTGAGTTGATTTCGTCTACGTAACAAGAAGAGGATAACTTAAGGTTGTGAAATAAATGTTGCACTCCAACGTCATCAATGGTCACCGGATACACAGGTAAAAAATTACGACTAGGCATTAGTGGCAACGTAGAAGCTTAGCAATTCGAAAAAGAAGTAACAGTAAAACTATTTAATGCAATGGAACAGTCTTCACAACGAACTGGCTGCCCGTCTGAGTTTGTAAGCAAACTATTTTTCTCTTCACTAGGTGAAGTCTTCCAAAACCTAAAATGGGCGGTTGTGGGAATTGAGGGAAGGGTATTATTAAGAAAAACGCGCTTGGCTTGCTTGATAGCTGCTTCGTATTCGGAAAGAACAAACTTGCACACGTGCCAACTGGCGAAGGAGTTAGTCTGCTTTGCCAGGCTGAAAACGCGTTTGTTTTTGCAGCGCAATTTTTTGAAATCAGCTTAGAACCAAGGGGAGCGTGGCGACCATTAACGTATGTGGGGGTGTATCGCGTGATTAAAGATTCAACTTTATTCCTGAACAAGTTCCAGTTATGTGTAACATTGGAATTAAAGAAGCCGTGAGCAAAGCTCTCAAAATGCGATTCGAGTTCCCGGTTGATTGAATCATAATCGCCGCGAGAGTAGTGTCTTTTTGTTTTCCGATTGTTTGACAGACGCATTAAAGAAACTTTGATATTGAAGTGCACAAAACAGTGGTCACTTATTCATGATATAAAGAAAGTAGAATGCACAGTGTCTGGTACAGTGTTGACAATCAGATCAAGAACATTTGAGGAAATAGGGCCTGTTTTGTTGGCTGCGTTACTAGTTGGGTGAGGTTAAAGTTTTCGCACAATTCTGGGGAATGCAAGCAGTCGTCTGAAGTTTTGCTTGACGAAGAACAAGGAAGTGACAAGATTATTTTCGGGTACGTAAAATCACTTTGGATAAGAATAGGTGATTGCGGGTGCCTTTTGACAATCTCATTCAGAACATCTTGTAGTTGGTCACAAAACAAAGGTGTCGTAATTCGCGGGCGGTAACAGGCAAAAATTATGACATTTTGATAGTTGACATTGACGGAAACAGAAACAAATTCTAAAGGTGATGCTATTACTTCTGGGCTAGAATATATATAATCAGCTACGGCTATAAGTGCACCACCTCCTGGCGATTCGTGTCGATGAAATCTGTAAATGGTTTACTTATTTTACAACCGAACAGCTCTGCACCTGCAATGTTAAGGGTAAGCCAGGTTTCGGGTAACACTACAAGATTAGCGGCGCAGTCATAAAAAATTGAATATAAAAATCACGTTTGTTAAGAACTCTTCGTACGTTAGAATATATAAATAAGTAGTTACACAAAGTTGCCGAGACGTGCACTTTTTAGGATAAAAGGGTATCTTCGTCGACATGCGTAGCGGAGGACGAAGCCTCGGATTGGTTCTGCGTATATGTATGCAGCTGACAAAGCTGTCTGTCACCAGAGAGTACACCATGCACTTTTTGTTGATGTACAGCCTATTGTACTTGACGGTATACTCGCCGCTTGCACTACCTAATTCAAAAAGCTTTTTGCGCACGCTTCTTGTTGCGCGGCTAAAATACTCACGTTTTGATGCAACAGACTCGCGAAAACTACTTCTAGACTGCAGTATGGGTTCTTGGAACTTGAGGGAAGCAAATTCTTTAATCACTGGTCGAAATTTGCCAGCTACGAATCTGCATAGCCTGTGCGCGCGGGATGTGCTGTCATCGCTATCTCCCAAGTTTAGCTTCAGAGCTTCATTTAGGATCTGGCAAACCTATTCCTTTGATTGCCCCCACGGTTGCGAAGCCCAAACTTCTAGTCAATAAAAAATCAAGTTTCCTCCGCGCAAAACAATCTTCGAATTCGAAAAGACGGCTGTTAACCGAAAGTACCTCTGGTACCTGTTGACGATTCGGCTCGCTATCTGCAACCCGGACACTTTCCTCAAAGGTACATAATCAGTTGTACAATTCTGCGACTTTTTGCTCAAGACACACTTGCGCCTCTGTATGTTCGTAATTGATTCCATAAGTTTGTGTTTTGCGTGTACCTTAGAGTGCGGCCCCTAAACCAACAAAATTAACTCGTATTGCTTCCCCTTATCTTCTTTTGGGGGCCTGGGTTTTCCTCAGCATCACCGGACATAACCAGAAACCTCACTACATGAACGCACTCGCAAATGGACATAAGCATAACTTGTGGGCTAGGAAGCATCAGCAAACATACATTGTTTGTTTTTTCAGCACTGAGGGAAACCGGTAAACTAACTTGCACAATACAACATACCCGGTGAGATGCGTGTGCATAATCGCTGAAGTTCTATGCCACTAAAGGGGCGGCCGAAGAACCAGCTGCTTATATAGCCGGCAGTTAATGCAGCCATCGATGCTGATAACTGTGGGGGGGGGAGCGAACGCCGGCAGGCATTCTCGAAAGCATGATCCGGAAGGCTGGCAAGTGGGAAGTTCACGGGATCGCAGGCTCTGGTTAAAGCCCGTGTCCAGGAGCATTACCGGGTGCGCAGACGCGGCTACGGCTAAAGGACTGGTACTGGAGGCAATGACGGTCACGATCTGCACAATATAACAGAAGGCTTTCAGATGAGTGTCCATCTTCGCTGAAGTTTCATGCCAACACTCCATGTCCTAGGAGTGCCCGGCGTACCGGGACCCCGGGCTTGGCACCCTTTTAGGTGTGCTTTGCTGCGCTGCTGGTGCCGAAAGCGTCTAGAGAACCACCGGTGGCACAAGAACTGCGTCTGCGCAGGAGGCACTAAAGGTCCTTCCACATCTTCATCATCATCACCACCAGCCTATCAACACCCGCTGCAGGGCAGAGGGCTCTCCCATTATTCTCTAATTACCCGGTCGTGTGCCAACTGTGACCAATTTATCCCTGGAAATGTCTTGATCTGGTCCGCCCATCTAACTTTCTGCCACCCCCTGCTACGCTTGCCTTCTCTAGGGATCCACTCTGTTACCCTTAATGACAAACGATTATCTCGCCTGCGGATTAAATGCCCTGCCTACGTACATTTTTTCTTAATTTCTACTTGTATGTCCTTAACACACGTTGTTCCCTGTCCCACTCTGCTCTCTTCTCGTCCCTTAAGGTTACACGCTGTTCCATTGCCCTCTGAGTCCTTCTCAATATAAGTTGAACCCTCTTGGCCTCGAAGTTTCTGCCCCTTAAGTGAGTACCGGTTGGATGCAGCTGCCATAGACTTTTTTCCTTAGGAAAAATGGTAAGCTGCTATTCATTACCTCAGAATGTCTGCCGTATGCACTCGACCCTATTCCGATTCTTCTAATTATCTCTGCCTGATGGTTAGGATCCGGGTATCACAAATTGGCCTTAGTAGATATATCATTTTACCACTTCCACTACCTCGCCTTCTATGCCCAACTGCTGTGCAGTCCCGAGGTTATTCATCATTACTTTAGTTTTCTGCATAGTATTTTCAGTCCCATGGTTCTACTCTGTTCGTCTAGTGTGGAAAGCATGCTTTGCGATTCATCCCCCGAGTTACTTAGCAAGGCAACGTCGTCAGCGAATGTGAGGTTACTGAGGTATTCTCCATTACTCTCTTACTCGCACCTATTCCCAATCCAATTTCTGAATACTTCTTGTAAACGTGCTCTATATATCATTGGAGAGATTATGTCCTCGTTTGTAGCCCTAGTTTTTTTAAGCAATGAACCAACTAACCAAACAGCGAATTTTACTGAAGTATCTTCCTCCACCATCCTTCAGGAGGTCTGCTGTTATCTGATACTCACCAGGCGCTGTGACCCCTTTCATTTCTTTGAAATTCTTCCTTGCTTCTTCGGTAGTTTCTGGTGGGATGTCTATCTCCTCTGAACAATTTTGTCGTTCTGCATTTCCCTGGATATCCCGGCTACTGTACACATCCCTACAGAACTCCTCGGCCACTGTGACTGTTATCACTATTTGTGATGACATTGCCTTGCATATGTAAGTGCATACATCTGATTTTTACCCACGCAAAGACGCCTCTTCACTGCTTTCAGGCTACCTCCGTTCTGTACAGCGTATTTGACCCTTTCCATATTATACTTTGGTGTCAGCTGTGTTACGCCTATTTATTAACTTCTAAAGCTCCCCTAGTTCTATTCTGTCATCGGGGGTGGAGATTGACATGGTTTGCGTTTAATAAATAGATCTTTTGTCTCCTGGGAAAGTTTACCAGTATCCTCTCTAGCCATCGTGCCCCCGACTTCTACTGTACACTCCGTGATAATGCTTGTGGGGTTGTCGCTGTCTTCCTGTGTCGTAAGCTCGGCTTCCTCGGAATGAGCTGAGTATCCATTATGCAGCGCGATCCTGAATTCTTCTACTTTACGCCTTACCGTTAACTCATTTATCGGCTTCTTTCGAACTAGCTTGTTACGGTCCCTCCTCAAATCTAGCTTAATTCGAGATCTTACCAAACAATGGTCACTACACCTTACCCTTCCCAACACTTCCACAACCTTCACGATGCCATTGTTATTGCATATATGGAGTCTATTTCATTTGTATGGTCTCCATTCGGGCTCCTCCACGTCCACTTCCGCCTCTCCCCTTTACAAAAGAAGGTATTCATTATGCTTAGGTTATTCCGTTCTGCAAGCTCAACTAGTAGGTCCCCCCTGCTATTTCTACATCCCCGACCATAGTTCCCAACTGCCTTGTCTCCAGCCTGATTCTTGCCTACTCTGGCATTGAAGTCCCCCATAACTGCGGTATACTGTGTCTTTACTTTAGCAATTGCCGATTCCACATCTTCATAGAAGCCTTCCCCTACCTAGTCGTCATGACTGGATGTGGGGGCATAGCCATGTACCCCCTTAAGCTTGTACCTCTTATTGAGCCTAATTACAAGACCGGCTGCCCTTTATTTATGCTATAGTATATTTTTGTTGCCAGCTATGCTTTTATGGACTAGAAATCGCATGCCCAGTTCTGTTCTGTTCTCTACTCCACGATAACATAGAACGTGTCCATTTTGCAGCACCGTAAAGGCTTCACCTGTTCTGCTGCCCTCACTAATCCCTATGACCTCCCATTTGATGCCCTTTAATTCCTCGAACAACACCTCTAGACTCGCTTTACTAGATGAGGTTCTCGTGTTAAACGTTGCCAGGTTCAGATTCCAATGGCGGCCTGTCCGGGTCCAGGTATTCTTAGCACCCTCTGCTGCGTCACAGGTCTGACCGCCTCCGTGGTAAGTTGCTTCACAGCCACTGGAGACTGAGGGCCGTAGGTAATTGCTGTATTCATGGGAGGTTATGGCTGTGACTACACCAGGGTCGCCAATCCTGCTCTCGTGAGGGAGTACTTTACGGGGAATAATTGCGGGGTAAGGCCACACCTCAAGCCCAAACTGGAGTTCCATATTTGCATGTTTTTTTTGGTGGGAATCGCCCGGCACCGGGGTTGGAACCGCGGTCTTTCTACACGCGAGGCGGGTGCTATACCTCTACTCTCTACCTCTACGCCACCGCTGCACCGCATGGCGGTAGAGCGGAAAATCAAAAGTTGCCTTTGGCACATACCACATGCATCCACCCCCACATACATCTTGTCACCAGCCGCAGATGTACTGGGGCCGGTGCACCTGAGACGAGGTGAGCCGCATCGGCCCAGTGGTGCTGGTTGCTACCGCAACCACGGCTGCTCGACAGGCAGCGTGGAAAAAAGTTGCGCTGACAGCGAAAACACATCGGGGGCGGAGCGGGACCAAATCCGACTCAGAGCACTCAATCCCTTGGGAAAAAACACGCTGCCGGCTTCACCCCCCACCGCGATTTTTATCCCATAACTTCCTAGGAGGTAAGGCGCTGAGGGTTTGCACTCATCTGGCTAGGATATGTCCGCATTGATTTTCAGTTTGATGATTTTCATTTTGACCCAATGCGTTTCGTCGTTACCGATTGTGGCGAGTTCTGGCCGCTGCAGTTTTGGGATATATTCTCAATACTCTCGGAATACACGGTTGGGTATTTGTGCTCGGAGCACTTTGCACACGGTATCTATCTACGGATGTGTTTCGTGCTGGGTCTCTACCAATAGAACATAAAGGCCCAAGATGAACTATTTGATAAGATTGTACCTAAAGGCCCCACATGAATTGGTACATTGGGAAAAAAACACATTACATGTACATCGGAGAAAGCCTGCTTTATCTAAGTCGGTTTGGCTACTGCATGCGGTGAAAAGTCAGTATTATGTGTTGTTTACTTCGAGATTTTCTCGGCAAATTGTGATCCTCTTTACGGCAATGACAACCTTGTTCTGCCGGCATTCAAGGATGCCAGATCCAATTTCATCGTTTAGGGCCATTTCTGATGTGGCCCCCTTCCATCTATTTAGTGTTCGGCGGGAAGGCACTTTAAATAGCAGGTCGCCAATGAGGGCCTGCCCAAGGACCTTTTAGATTGTGCCTGTAATTTTCTTCTGCTAAAAATACAACACAGTTAAGATTTTTGCGCAATATAGTTGTTCCTTATAAGTGTTTCAATACACTTAGCCATGAGGAACATGGATTTCAGTCTCAGCGGTATGGCCTTGTCATCTAATTCGATGATCAAGAAACTGGGAAGGCTGTCTTTTATTTGAAACGGTAGGGCGCGTAGTGTAGGACCATTCAATTTGATGCAGCCTCTACTGTGGGCCTAACGGTGCATTGAAATATTTTGAATAAACCATAAAACATAGAAAAGCAGGGTGTGAGGATTGGTTCATCTGTGGGTGTACCCAGATGGTCAGAGAGGTCCCGATGCTCCCTGCCTGGTATTCGAAAAAAAGCCCATCAGGCGGAGCTTGACCAGTGCTCCGACCGCCACAACTAGGAAAATTTACCCTTCTTCTTAAAGCTCGTTGGCATAATTGCCGATAGGGTGAGTATGGCGCTCGGGGTCCGTGGTGACTCCAATAGCGTCACCTTCACTACACCAGGCAGCCTTGCGAGGCGCCTAGAACTTGTTGCCAGAAGATTCGGGTGCGCGGGCCGCGCTGGTTCGCGACCCGCGCACCCGATAACTCATGTCCGCGGAAGTTGTAACATACGAAACTGTTTTATGGGCATGGATGATTTTCTGGGAAGACGAATATCACTTGGACCTCTCTTCCCCTCTCTCAAACCAACGCTGCGTGGCCTTCCCGATAAAATGGAAAGAGTGTTCATGTGTGTTTCTACTCTTGGGGTGGCGCGTGCAAAGCACAGTGAATACTGATTGAAGGTTCACCGTTCCCGTTAATAATTTTCGGTCGCTTGGAGCGCGTTTCATTACATCGACTGCATCGGATCCCGCTGTGGTAATGTTTGAGTAATGGTAGGCTCGCCCAGAAGGCTGCTCTTTCTGTTTTCTTGCAGTTCTCTCATCATGCAGTAAATAAGTAACCGCCGAACCAGCCTCTTCCTCTCCGCTCCTCAAGTATGGTACTGCTACATGACGCAGGTATCAGAGCTCATTATTGGGACTCCTTGCAAAATGTAGCAACTGGTGGCTGTGGTGCTCAATCCAATATTGTGCACCTTAAGGTGGCCCAGGTTTCTCAGACTTCACGGCAGTTAGGGTGGGTGAGTGCGGCACCATCACTCAGTTTTAACAGGCTTCACGTGATAGACGTTACGGCGTGTCTCGTTGTTGCATGAGGATTTTGCCTATGGATAATTTAGGAGAGCGCGAGAACAGCACTTTACGGAACCTCCAACTTGAAAGCAGTAACATAACAGTGGTTGTTGGGGCTAGAGAAGGATTTGCGCTGTGATATTTCCGTCACGCTGATAAAGCCAGACCTTACACAGGCTATAGTCGATGTTAACGCTGACGCTAACGAGCTATCGAAGTGAATTTATCTTATCAATTATAGGGAGACCCCAAACGGCGAAGCACAGAGGCATTACCCCAGCGAGAAAAGCAAGTGCAGGAGAAGAAGGAGAGAAAAAAGACAGAAACGCAGCTCAGGCGAGGGAAACTTCTGCTCCATAAGGAAAAATAAAGGCGTTAGCATCAACTAGAGATGAAGCGTCTCGGGGTCAAATTGTCTCAACTTAGGCATCTAAGGGCCACCGCGAGAGCAGTCTGCGGCTACTGCACGACATACATTTCGAGATAAGAACCTCATACATCTTGATATGGCACGAGAAGAAGTTTGTGCTTTTTAGTCCATTTTGAGCGTACATGCCAGAAGAGCTAGTTTTGCCAAGATATGTGGCAGCAAAAGCTTGTTACGCTTTCGCATTGTGAGGCACGTGACGTCATGGCCCGCATTCCAAAAGGAAAGACAGAGGAACCGGAGAAAGTAATGTGGAGCCCCCAGCGTTATTCGAGGCTATGTGCCGAGGCGTTTCAGCAGAAGATCTGTGAGGTCGATAGAGGTTGGGGCGAGACGTACTCCCAGTTAGCCTCTAACTGATGGGTAATTTGGAAAAGCGGCTCAGAGATGCGAAGGCCTACTGAAAGCACAACGTGGTGATTGAGTTCTTTTGGCTAGACCAGTTTTACCGCCAATAGAGGAAAACGTGAGGCACTGGGTGCCAGGAACAACCAGTCGTACACACACTAGTCTAGGCAGCTGAATTACCCGAGCAGTTTTTTCGCACGTCGCAGTGCACATGGGCTGTAGGACGGCTAAAAGATCTTCAGTCACAGGTCTCACGAGTCAGGGCCGAGAGACGGAGCTTCCCATAAAAAGACCAAAGTCGAAAGAAACCTTTTAAAAAGCAGACTCCAAGTGTTATAACTGTAGCGAGACGGGGCATTTCTGTGCAAGTTGGGAAAACCGGGAACCTTGCCTTTCATGAAGTACACAATAGAACGAAGGGCAGGCAAAAGGTGTAGTCCTGTGTACGCAGGCTAGGAGTCAATTGCAAACAGTTCTGGGCTTTTGCCTCTTCCGCAGCGAATGTAGGTCTGATACAGCCTTCCTAATTGGACCTGGATTAGCTGATGAAACTGCTTCCTGAATACGGGTACCTATCCTGAAACTGGTCTCATGAGGTGTTGCTTGAGAAAGCTTTCATTTTCGAAGTGTTTCCAGGAAGAAATTCACGGAGCTCATTGGAAGGAGGTTACCACTCGTAGTGCCTGTTTTTGGGGAGGAACGGGGTGACTGGGAAAGAAAACGAATATGGGTTAGGTGAGGAGACCGACAGAATGCACAACGTGTCGACTGCGCGAGATAATGCATCGCGGTCGGTTTGGCTATCTCAGCGACATCTGTAGAGTTTTGACTTTGCCGCGAGGCCATTGAGGCAGCGATGGTTCCAAACGGGGTCAGATAACGAAAGGAGATACGGGCAGCCAACGTGACAATGTTCCTGCAGAACAGGTCGTGTGACTCCTGGGTGATGCTCCCTACGACGGGCACACGTCGGCTTAGCTGGGAAAACGAGAAACAGGTTTGCAGTATAGAGAACAACAATTTATTGAAATGTTCACCAGGCGTGTCTGCTCACAGAAAAGGCGAAATTGCCATATTGCGTGCGACCAAACACCCCGTGTGAAGTTGCCCAATGCCATCGCTGTGCACCCGCATTGTGTAAAGCCTCCAAATAAGTGACGCATCCGAAAAGGAAAGCGCGAACATTGCTCGACGTGTGTAACTCTCGGCAGTTTACTCCGGGTGCTCAATCTTTGCGACATAAAATCACCGAGGTGCTTTCATTCGGTAGCAGCCGCCTTCACAGAACGGACGGCACCAAGTACCGATTCAAAAGAGAAAATTTCTTGGCAATTCCGAGGCTGACTCGCAGTGCTCAACGCGGGAAGTTGTCTGTATGTGCTAGACTTTCTTGATTGCTTTGTGTTTTTCTGAGGTAGGTTTCGCCCAATACAATAGGACGTTCTGGTGTTGGATATTCTGTTGACATTAGATATCACCTTTTAAAGTTTTTGCTGCCGGCCAAAGAACAGCTGAATTAAGATATATTTGGTGTAGTTAGTTATTTCCCTTTTTTTGTCGGAACTAAAAGCCTGGTACAGCTTCTGCGTGGATTCTTGTAGCATTTTCTGACGATGAGGTGGTGTTTTTGGTGTTGTCTGGCGCTGGCTGGAAAAAGCCAGAGGTGCTTGAGTGTATCCAGGGACATACCTGATGAAGCTACAACCTGGTTTCGTCATCCCAGCCACCCAGGAGACTGACCCCTTGTAATGTGGCTAAATCATAGAGTCCAGTATCTTCCTAGCATTTCCCTTTGAAAGGATTCCTCCGGCCAATCGCTGAAAACCGTTATCCATCTGCGTCTCGCGCATCCCGGCCGAGGAATCCTCTACGCGGGTGCTGCCAGATTGTTGTAGCGCAGGAGATATTTACGTGCTTGGAAATTCAACATGCCTTGCTCGAACACGTTGCGACAACCACCCGCACCGCATGACTCGCTGCTAGTGATTCCCACCCACGCCGGTTGCAAAATATCAAACTTTTGTACGTGTATAGATAAATCTGCGGGAGGATGCCAGTCCTCGGAATACCCCTCCACTCTCTCTCAGATCCAACGTGTGCCGACCTTCACTATAGCCGGAAAAAGTGTTGGTGTGTGTCTGTACTTGTTTGGTGTCCCATTTGAAGCAGTCTTAAAGTGGATGGACCCTTGCCACATCAGGATATCAGTAGGTGGTCCCTTCTGGCGCGTATTATTCGGTCGATTGCACGCTTCCGCTGTTTCTACGTTCGTATAATGCTGTAGGCCCACTCGCAAGGTTACTGCTCCTGTATCCTCGCAGTAATTCTCACCATGCAGTAAAACCCGTTAAGTCTGCTCTTCGTCGGCCTTGCGCCATAAAAAAAGTCTGCTCTCGGCCCTTTTTGTCAACACCGGGGCAGCTCTGTGCTATCCGCTCCCCAAATACGCTGCAAATACACAAAAGAAGCATGGGGACTCACTTCTGGTATTCCTTCCCGAAAGTAGCAACGCTCTTGTCTACCTATGAACACTCATGCGACTAATTTGTTTGCCACTTCGCGGAGCCTATGAGCTTCCCCCGGTTTTGGAAAGTGCGAAATATGAGACAGAATGATAGATTGTGCGACTGCATTGCTCAACTAGATGTTAGGAAAAACCCCTGAAAATGCAGAGTGTGTGCAACTATCACCCAGAGTTGGCTGCATGCATGCATTAAAAGTTAGACCTAAGTTGTAATTATAAATTCATCTGTTTATATGGCTGCGGCACGTGCATTAGTACGGGGCTTCCCTTCGCTTCTAACAGTAAGCAAAAACTTTGAAACACCAAAATTGTAAGTGCTGCAGCACTGAATTCCGATTGTGCAAAAAATAACATAAAATTTTGGAAATGGTGCGTGAGGCAATCATAGTTTGCAATGAGGTTGAGTGAGGCAGATACCAATTTGTACTACGTATATTATATATTATCATATATTTTTTAATTATTAAACAGCTAAACAGGGGATCACTTCTCCATATTACAGGTTCTCCGCTGGGGTTATGACAGAAATAAAAGTTTGACAAGGTGACCTACGACGCAACTGCAATAGGGGACCGAAAGAACTGACAACTTTATTGAATGCCTGCATCAGACACATTGTTTTCACTGCGCCCAGTTGTTGGCCATCGTCGATCCCGACGTCACCGCTCCTCGGACCACCCCTTCGCTACATGCTACGGAGTTGGATGCGGCTGCCCCGTAAGGGAGCGCATCGCCCCGCAGCTTTTACTTCGGGGCAGCGTTCCGAGGACCGCCAGTACATGCTGAATGGCTGATAGTTGAGTATCCTTGTCGTAACGGCGCAGTGCTTCTTGGATCCACGGGGGTAGGTCTGTCCTGCTTTCCGCCTCGTGCGGTCCCACTTTACAGTCTCACAGCGAGTGGGCGGTCGTACCCCTAGCATTGTCACCCCTGTTATGAATGTAGAATCTTTTTGAGATCCCAGCCCCATCGCCATCGACCGCCATAAACCTGCTGCGGCCAGCCAGCCTGATCGACCTGATGGCCTTCGGCCAATCTCCGCCGCATGAGCGCATGCACTGTGTCTTCCTCTTTGTCTTCTCTTCCCTTCAACATTCTATTGAAGACATACCTCTATGGTCGCTTCTCTCCCCCCTTGACGGTCTAGTCTCGTCCTTGGGGGTCAATGGATTCCACAATTTGGTGCCAAAACCCGGGACTCGTGTCTCCCAGGCCTACACAAACAAGCATGGACCGACAGCCTTTCTGCGACGCCTTCTGCTTGAGTGACCGGCGGACCTACCTCCAAGGACCATGGATGACTTCCATCGTGCGCAAGCTCCTGCGACGAACCGCCCTTCAGGACAAGCTTTCAGCAGCCTTGTCTGAGATAGAAGACCTCCTACGAAGTGGCACCCTGACAACGGCGATGGACGGAGCGGTATCCTTGGAGAGGATCGAGGCCATGTATCGACCTATCCTGAAGCTGTACGAGGACATTTTTGGGGACATCACGGTAACCGAAGTTAATGAAAATGGTAACCGAAGAGACTTTGTACACGACTTCCTACAACGACAAGGTTGTGAAGATAAGAGAGGAGCTTCAACAGAGATCTCGATGTCAACATGCTGGTGAGGCTCTCGTTTCGCCTTGGTTAACCAGACCGCCTCCTAGCGAAACCACAACTACTAGAACGAAGCTTCCGACAATAGAACTGACTAAGTTTGATGGAGACCGTCGGAAATAGAAAAGATTTTGGAGTCTCTTTGAGTCCGCAGTACACAAGAATTCTGAACTGCGGCCTCGGAGAAATTTTTATTTCTAGACTAGCCTTCTGACCAGCTCGGCGGCTGCAGTGGTGTCTGGACTGCCCGTGACCGAACAAGGCTATAACTACGCGATCGAGATACTTCAGAAGCGATTCTGCGAACAGAATATTATTGCACGAGACCACCTGTGGGCGCTGATTTATATACCACCTGTTTCGTCCTCAACTGATGTAACTCAATTAAGGAAGCGCTACGAAGGCGTGCAGAATCACTGCAGAAGCTTGAATGCACTTGGTACGAGCCCAGATACTTAATGTGCCATGCTAAGCGAGATACTTCTTAGGGCACTCTCTCGAGACATGGTCCTCAGATACTACTGGCATTCGAAAACGTTGTCTGGTGCTTCAACGTCAACCGGAGTGGAGCGTCAGCACCAACCAACAGACCACAAGAAACAGTTCCACGATTCAATTAACGTTTTTGGAGACGAACTTGAGTGTCTGAAAACAGCTATACTTAACTTGCGTTCGAGAACGAAGTTTAGGGCGAATGAAGAGCCAAGGAAATGGGGTCAAAGAGCAATGTTCAAAAATCGAAGTTCTGCAGCAGCTCTGTGTGCCACAGCTAACGAGACGCGACAGTGCTTGTTTAGGTGCGGCCTGGACGTTACAGGATCTTGCTCGGATAGGAAAGTCACTATGGAGCAAAAAATGTCTCTCCTCACAAAACATGCACGTTGTTTCCGTTGTCTAACCACTGGACACATCACTCGACAGTGTAAAAGGAAGATAGATTGGCCATTTTGCAAAAAGACGGCACGTTCCCTCAATGTGCAATGAATACCTAGAAGAGCCAGAGCAAAACATATATTTTGTTGGCGCAACTTACGAACATGCTGCTCCCTCCAAACAAGCAACTGACCTACGTGACAATTCCGAAGGAGCAGACCGAAGAACCGGTTACTTGGTCAAGAAGCACGATCACAAATTTTCTCTAAAAAGTGGGAACTCAGCCGAGAAGTTATCCAGGAAATCAGAAAGCCAGCCACTGATGCATTCTGCGTCGTGTGGAAGGCCCTCACGGATCCCTTTTATGCGCAACTCACCCCACGAACCGGAGAATTTTTCCATGCAGCCATAGCAAATAACCGAGGAAACGAGTCCACAGACCACTACACTTAAAATATGACCTCGAATCTGGCGGACATTACCCCATTGAGCAGTCTACTACGAACCCGCACCGTGGTTTCGCAATCATGTCCATTTGTCTCCAACCTTCGGAACGAGAGACTCACCAGCTCGTTGGCTTCGAGATCTGTGTTGAAGCTCCGCTCTTAACGCTATACCGCTCTAGCCTGATGGACCTGGTGGCCTTCGGCCAATCTCCCCGGGCTGGCATCATCATCCTCTCAGGCCGCATGAGCGCATGCACTCTTTTCTCGTCTTTGTCTTCTCGTCCCTTCGACATTCCAATAAAGACAGACCTCCATGGTCGATTCTCTCCCCCTTTGACGGTCGAGTCTCGTCTTTGGGGGTCGACGGATGCCACAATGTTCTTCCAACCAGCCCAAACAAGCTCCCCCGTGACACAACACGCACCTGTCGTCCTCATAGAATTCTGGCTGTATGTTTTTTATGAAGACCGAGGTCAATAGTAAATTCTTCTGCAGCTGTCTAAACGAGGACGCTTCCTCACTGGTTGACTCGGGGTGAGACGCTCCTAGCACCCTCCTGTTGTGTCGTATCTGGTATCGCACCTGTTCTTCGTCTGGGGACACCACTCGGGAGAAGGGTGCACTGCAACCGCGCGGCCCCACCTACGGTGAACGAGGTATTAGATCTTGCACCAAGCACAACGACATGGCGAACGCAGTCGCGCGACAAGTAGGGGACGGAGGGCAGCACAAAATGTGAAAAACATGTGAAAATTTTAGGATGGGTGCAAAAGGTGTTGAGAATGCTTTCGCCACTTGACAAATGCGGCAAAGAACAAGCACCCGCATCTTGCACTTGCTAAATTCTTTTTGCTCCATTTTAAGGGGTCGTTTGTTTTTTGTCGGCGTCCACTTTTTTTCTTTACTATCTTAAAAATGAAACCAATGCGGGGGCATACATTAAAGTGCACGTATTTTGCCTGAAGCGTTCATGCAATGTTTTTGCGGGAAGGATTACTGGTTTAGTATGACCATTGCAAGCAGTTCGGTTGTTTCGAATCGTTCTGCCTGCATGGTGGTCTGGTTAAATATTCATAACTTTTGATAGATGACTGAATTGAGGCGCAAGACAGAACGTATTTGAAGCGTGCGATTGGGTGCGTGAAATCACGGAACGCTGAAGGGATACGTGACGCCGCGTCAGTTTATGGCCCCATGTCGGGACTTCGGTTGTTTGATACGGTGGCCGTTGACAAGCTAAGACGACAATCATGGCCCTTTTATGTTTTCCGCCCCTAAATGTATGTGGCAAACGCCCGCCCACATTATCAAACAGTAGGCGCCTCCCTCGTATTGTGGAAATTGTGAAAACCCCTACCAATTGATAATTGGAGCGACTGCATTTCTGAACTATGGGTTGTGAAACAAAGCAGTAGGCGGGAATATTATTTGGGTGCACAACCTAGTCAGCATGCCGGACTAGTGTTGGGCGCTTAAATCCTTATTGCTGCTTATAAATATTACCTATGTATACTGCGGGTCACTTCCTGATACTGTAGACGGAACTTTCTACTTTTGGAAAGTGCACAAATGCGGATAAGGTGGCGTTGAGAGCTTCTGCGATTCGGAGCTACTTGTGGTGAAAGATAAACAAAATAATGAGCAGGCCAGAATTCACGATAAGGCACTCACAGTGGCCGTGAATGAGCGGTTAAACATATGCAGCCTTGCTGAATGGAAACAATCATTCTGAGTACTAGCGGATCACATTGCAAAATTGTAGGTGTTTCCATCCTGTTTTGGAAAGTACAACAACACCAGGAAAGCCCCATTAAGGGTGACTGCATATTTTAATAATTGTTGTGAAAGAACTAGACAAACAAGTAACAATAGTGAATTGGGAGCACAATAGTTTAGCTTAGTGAATTTGACCACGACGCAGAACAACAAAAATTGGACTCTGGTTCTTAAAAAGAACCTGATACGTTATACCGGGAATAGTGAACGCACGCAGAGCACACAGCATCTGTTCGCAAAATACAAAATTATCACAATTTAGTCTTTATGATTTCAGTCTTCCACAGAAAATGGTTTTTTTATCAACAGCTTTGATTTATGTCTTAACACTAGCTGGACTGACATATCACTACGCTGTATTAAACACTAGTAATCCGCGGTTATGAATATACTTAATTTCGAACGAATTATAAGTGGCAGCCACCATCTCACATTCTTCTATTATTACTGAATAATTACAGAACACAAATATAGGTAACAGAAAAGAATTATGCAGCTCTTTGCACTCAGGTGAAGTAATATTTTAAGTACATAGTTGTTTCTTCCTGCTGTTGATGTTTTTATATCCTGTTCTTGCAATCGTTACATCGTAAGATTAGGTTTGTCTTTTATGTTTGCTAAAATGTTTGTGGTCAGTTTCGCTACTACTACTTACTACTTGTTATACTCTGCCTGAAGACAGAATGCAGATGCACTGTTATTTATGCACATTTTGCTAATTTACATAGGTTTGCACATGATTCGCAGTGGTACTTTCTTAAATTTTGTATAATATATTTCTTGCGTTACTTCACAAGATTAAGTAATCAACTATTCATTAAACTGTCCTGTGCTTGCTGCTATTGCCTTTTGTGTGGTTTACACGGCATCGCCAAGCTGATAAGGCAGCTTTTACTCGGGTAACCGCAGCAGTTTCTGGGAAATAAACACTGAGCTGAACGTGGTAGCCCCCACTACCGTTTCTGTCACAGCAACCGCCGTGGTTACGGGATAGACCGCCAGAGGCAACAAAGGTGGGGTGGACCGCACAAGGTCGACTCGTGGTTCTGAGTCCCAGCAAAAAGCAAACGCCGGTGGAACCCCCAGCGAGCTGCATAGTTGCACATCCCGATAGTGAAAGCGGCGATTCTCTTCCGCGCCTCAAGAGGGTGATGTTCTCGGCGACGTCAGTGTTTGTTTTAAACTGAATTCTTCCGCACATTCGGGAGTATGCAGCGTGTGATAGCAGGTAATTTGCACAGATTACTGTTGGGGAAGAACCGCTCTCTGGGGGATGATCATGTTGTGTGCATTTCGAGAATGTTCATTGACCACGGAACGCTGTTTTAGGTGCTGGCACCTCAAACAGCGGCGCGGCTTATACATGTATGATCCAACCGGGCTATGAATGAATCCTGCATGTATTGATAATTTAAATGCGAAACTACTGAAAGTCAGTAATAAATGTTGCGTTGTAATTTCTTGTAAGCGCTATGAATGATGATACGCCTCACGGTTCTGGGACCTTGGTGTCTAGGTCATTAACACAAATCGCGTCCAGTCTCATTCATCAGATCTCACTGAGAAATAATACATCGGGAGCAGTCACGGCTTTGCGGGCTTGTGACCCTGACGCCGAGATCTGCACTGCGAGTCTGAGTCATAAAAATTGTAGCTTTTTCTGTGTTGTTGACTTACACATAAACTTCACCGGTTCCACATGTTTTGTCTTTGTACTGTTGACAAACAATATCCTTACGAAATTTGGAGATGAGAAAGACAGGCTTAGTTGTAAGGGGGTTCTGGTGTCCGCAGATGCTATTATCCTAAACCTAGGATATTTATCCAGTTATACAAACTTAAGGATACCGACAGAAATCCGCCCCAGTAAACCACTAACATATTTGGGACATCCTAAAAAGGTCTGACGGTATATGTCCAAGCAATGCATCCTTAGTTCATCAGTATCGAAGCAGCCCAAGCAGTGCGTCCACGCAGTGCATCTAAGCAGTGCATCCTTAATTTTTTTATGTTAACAATACGTGGCTGGTACCTTATATTCGTACGTTAATTCGGCTATGTAAAGACATGCTCTTGGTGCTTCTTATACTTTATTTGTTGAAGCTATTTAAACATAATTTTTGACCTAGTTCATTCGTTTGTGGAATATAGGTTTTTTTTGCTTCGTACATCCATAAAAGTTACAGTTATTTCTGGTATATCTGCTATATTATATTTTCAAACTCCCCGGAGATGTACTTTTTATGATTACCTAGGTGTTTGAAAGGTGGCTGGGAAAGTCTCGCACTGCATAAATACTGCTGCGGTGGAAATAAAAACTCAGAGGCCGTAATAAATAAATGACTCAAGATGTGCCCGGGAGCGCGTGCTTTTCGTCGGCCCTCAAAGACGCACCGCCATCCACTTCCGCCCACCCTTCCTGGTCAGTTCGCGGAAGCCGTAATGTATCGCCGTGTCGCAGAAACCTGGGAAGAAACAGGCCGCCCCCAGTCGCGCCGGCGAGAAGATAAGCAATCCGAAAGTCCGAATGACAGTGATTATGTCTGAGTGAGGAGACATGAATAACGTTGAATGCAGACACAGCGAGAATAGTAAGTCAACGTGAGCGATAGGGGACACATAATTGCGTGGTGGACAGGTGTGACGAGTCGTAAGCGCACGTGGTCAGCGCCCGTGAACAATATGCGAGGGGTGTCCTACGTACGCGTGCCCTGAAGACTCCCGAGCGAGGGGCGCGTGGTATCGTCGGCTCCCGAAGATGATCCCCCATTCATTTGCCTCCACCCCCTTGTCTTAGTCAGTGTCGGCGCCAAAGCCGTAATGTGTCAACGTGTTCGAGAAACCTGGGAAGAAAGGGGGCGCCCCCAGTCCCGATGGCGATAAGAGGGCTAAGCTGTCGAGTGAGAGTGATTATGTCTGAGTGGAGAGACAGTGAAAGTTGTAAGCCAACGGGTGGAGAAAAAGGGAGGGATACCGGTGCCACAAATCAAAACAGAAACCGGGAGAAGGACAAAGGCAACAGATGCGCACACGCGCACAAAAGTAACAAACACGCACAAACGACCAAGTCGCCATGGAAAGAAGGAAAGTCGCCAGTGGCTTGACGAATTGACCCAAACAATGAAATCAACCGAGTGGCCGATAGAGCAAGCAAAAAAAAAACAGTGGCAAGACTTTTTTTATGCGGGGGTACACTGGATGAGAAAAAATATATTCAGTGGTCTCAAGAAGAATCACGTATAGAAACAAATCTGTAGAAATCACGTATAGAAACAATCTTACATAGAAACAAAAATGACGTGTAGAGACATCCTTACACCATTCTGTGCTTATAAATACACTCGCGTACATGGTCAACTCCTGAATAACGTAATGTTTCCACATTATTACAATGAGCAGATTTTTCACATCACCACAAGCTAGCGATCAAAAAAAAGGCAGCAGATGTGTGCGTTATGGGGACAAACGAAAACTTGCCCTAATGTTCATTTATTCCACCTTCAAATGTGTTGAATTTGTGGATTAGAATTGATTTAAACATCTTTCTTTCGTGGTGTGTTCTAAACTTCGATTTTAGCACGGTCACCGTGAATTTGTCAAAAGAGTGACCAAGGCAAGTAGCGTGTTTTGAGACAGGGAGGTGAGGCAGCGTTTTGGTGTGTGATCTGTGGTTATTATTTCGCACTCGCAGTGTTATTTCCGTCTGACTGATGTACTGTGCGCTGCATACAGTGCACGGAAGAAAGTACACAACATTAGCACTGTCACAATTGAAGGTTCCGCGTATTTGAAAGGAGAAGCTAGTGGCAGTGCTTTTAGCAACAGGAGTTTTTTTCATCATGGGGCAAAGCTTACAGCGGGGTTGGCTGCATGGTCCAGAGCCTTGAAATTGGGAAGTTTCAGTTTTTGAAGACGTTATGATATCTTTCAGGTTTTTTTTCTCGTCGATATACGACGCGGGGCGGTTCAGGGGAGGACACGTTGCATTCGATCGCTTTTCAGAAGGATGTTGTGATGTTTTCGCAAAATTTTTTCCATGTTCGGACCGGAGGTCGATAATGTTAGAACCAAGTTTGTTTCGAGGTTTATCAGTTTGAACATAGCTGCTGATGTTTATTAGTTCGCGTCTCTCCAGTGTTTTCGATTTTGTAATGGCATCGTTTATCAAGGGAAGAGGATATTGTTGGCGGGCTAAATCTTTTTGTAGTTGGTGACAGTTGGCGGCAAAGTCTTGATCGTTGGAACATATTCTTTTGAATTGGATGGACTGGCTGTCAGGAATTCCGGTTTTGCAATGGTGAACATGGATGCTGTGAAAGTTTAGGTACTGGTGTCGGTCGGTTGGTTTTCTGAAAAGTGATGTTGTAAGTTCACAGCGAAATATTTGCACGCTGACGTCCAAAAAACTTATGCTACAGGCAGAGTACGAGTGAGACAACCTGATGTCGCTGTGGACATTGTTGAATGATTCAATAAACGTAAGGAGAGCATCCTCTCTGTGAGGCCAGATAAAAAATATGTCGTCAATGAATCTCTTATAGAAGAGCAGTTTTAACGGGTAGTCGCCTAGGAACTTGTTTTTCAAATTTCCCATGCAGATGTTGGCATATTTGGGACCAATCTTTATGCCCATAAAGGTGCCATTGATTTGCACCTAATGGTTGTTGTTGACCTCAAAGTTATTCATTTCTAGAATTATTTCCAAGATTTCCCCAAGCGTCTGAATATCGATTGATCTGTTAGGTGGCTTCATTATCTCATAAGCAAGTATTGCATAGTTTATGCCATCTTCGTGAGGGATGTTTGTGTATAGCGAGGCCACATCCAGGGTCACTAAAAGGCTGTTTTCGGGTATACTGAGGGTAATTGTTTGGGCAAGGAAATGGGTGGTGTCTCTAATGTAGGAGGGAAGAGAGCATGGTATGTCCCGTATCAAACCGTCCACAAAACTTGATATGTATTCAGACACTGTGCCTATGCCAGACACGATCGGTCGCTCTGGATTGTTCTCTTTGTGGATTTTAAGCAGAGTATAGAACCTCCCAGGTACTGGACTTAGTGGTAAAAGATACCGCATCACCTATTTTTTATGCTTTAACAAAATTGTCCAGATTTTCCTTTATTTTATTTTTAAAGTGAGGGGTTGGGTCGTTCGGCAATAATTTGTAAAAATAAGTATTATTCAGTTGTCTTTGGGCTTCGGCTATGTAGTCTGATCGGTTCATAACCACTATCGCTCCTCCCTTGTCTGCTGGCTTTATTATTATGTCAGTACGGGTGCTTAAAGCCTCCAGTGCCTTTTCTTTCTCGCGGCAAAGGTTTTGGTGGTAGGGTGTCTGATTCCTATATGATGACACGATGTCACGTTGAACTGCCCTAATATAGATATCAAGGCATTTGTCTCTTTGCGCCGGAGTTGTCCATTGACGACTAGATGGTAGTTTTGCCTCTCCATCCGTGTTTTGCGGCTTTTTCAGGAAATATTCACTGAGTCTGAAAGATCTTGCAAAGTTATCTACGTCTCTGTATAGCTGAAATTCATTGACGGAGCCTGTAGCAGGGCAAAAGTTGAGGTCTTTGGAAAGAACTTTATGTTCTTCTTCGGATAGTTCTACATCTGAAAGGTTAATAATCGGGTCTTCACCTTTGTCAATAGTTTGGGGTATGATGGACTGGCCAGCGCAGGAAGATGTAGAGGCTGCTTCTGATCGGCGGTCAGTAGTGGAGTGTACGCCATCACGACGAAGCTTTTTACGCTTCGTTTTCTGCAGCTCGCGCTCTTTGTTTTCTGTAAAGAGTTCCAAGCGGCGGAGATCATTTTCTGTTAGAGGATTCTCTCTGATGAGCTTTTCTTCCTGATTTTGGAACGAAAGTAAGTAGGACCGGTTATGTTGGATCACATAGTTCAATAGCTTTTTAGACGCCTCATGCAGGGTATCTTTCCATTTTTGTTTAAGTTCAGGTGAAAAGTCGGATGTCGCTGGCTCTAAATGAAGCCTTAACAGACCCTTTGGAACAACATCAGATTTTTCATAGGTAAATAAATTGTTAAGATGACATTCAAATCTAACTCGTTTTTCAACAACCTTCCGTATTCTCAAAAAGTTCCTGGAAACTACGTTAACAGAGAGTTCACCTGGGGTGGTAGATAGTCAGTTGGACTGGTAGGCCTGCACGACGTCCTTGTATGCCCTTCGGAGGTTGTAGCGCGGTATCGTGCCAGTGTGCATAGCACCGACGAGCGGAGGTGGGGGTGGTAAGGGCGGAAACTGCTCTGGGTCGATTACAATCGTGGAGGTGGGGTTGGTCTGGGGCTTTTCATGGTGTCGTTCGCGTGCTCCGTATGTCTGGGTGGTCCAGATGTTCGTCGAAAGCGGGGGTGTCGGTGGTCGCCGTGCGGCCTGCAGCAGTTGTCCGGTTAATGATGTGACCGGTTCGTTCAGCCAAGTTGGTGGTGCCCTTCTCAGTTCTCGTCGCAGGAGCTGTTGAAGATGACTTGCCATTATGGCTACACCCGCAAAACAAGGGTGCAGACTATCACCTGCCAACGCACGTACTGGGGGAATCCACTGCAGCTTGTGGTCGAAGAAGAAGAGGCCCTTCACCTGGCGGCAGTGCTTCCGCTGGAGTTTGTTAAACTTGCCAGCCTCCAAGTCACAGCGGGTGACGAATGGTAGGTTCAGGTTGCGCCGGCACCAGTTTTGGCTCCGTGGGAGCACGAGCGTCGCGTAGATGGCTCTCACATTAGGGAGCACTTGTCGAATGGCCACTAACAATTTTTTTGTATTATTCAAACGCAGCATCGGCTGGGCCCTTGGCGATGTCCTTCGTCCCAACGTGCATGATCAGGGTGGTCACCGTGTGCGGGACGAACTCGAGCTGCCCGGACATACCTTCAATGGTTGCGCCTGACTTGGAGACGAACGCTGGCGTTTCCTTGCGTCCAGGATCAAAATAGTTGAAGAGGTGCTTGCACTGAGAATCAACAGCAACCATAGCGGTTGTCACATATTTGGGATACTTCTTCGTTACATTTTCTATTGCGGGAACTTCAAAAGCCATAGTGGAAGATATAAGATAAACAGTTATGCTTGTGAAGGTTAAATACACTAAAAAGGGGCGCAATAAAAACATGACTAGTTTACTTGGAAAACAAATTTACATCGACGTTTTGGACGGGGACCGTCCTTTATCAAAATAAATATTTTACAGAATGGAAGCGGTTTATATACAGTTCAAGCCCATGAGATTCAGGGGCAGTGACATATGTTTAAGATTAGAAGCGAAGAGGAAGACAGAAACGCGCTGTGTATCTGACTCTTATACTATTTCGACGCGCTTTTTGAGTTTTTCCTTTCTCTAGATTTATATATATATATATATATACAGATGTGCAAGAATAAATGTTTCTTGGACACCGGCAAATACTTCCCATAGAAAAGAAAGACCACACGTGTCGAAAGAGGAAATGGTGTAAACGTTCGGCCGAGGACCGGCCTTCGTCAGAATCATATATATATACATCCATAAATATATATATATATATATATATATATATATATAAATATATATATATATATATATATATATATATATATATATATATATGTAGCAAAGGGGAGGATGTAGTGCGTCAAGATAAAAAATTTGGAAAATAAGAAAGTGGAGAAAAAATGCCCGCAAGGTGAGATCCGCGCCTACGACCTCCAGAATACTGGTCTGGTGCGATTAACACTACGCTACCGGCGGGGTTATATTTCCCGTCCACTTTCTGGGTGTTTTTCTTAGGTATTGTTGTTTCCTGCGCATGGGGGAGGTAGGCAGCGCCACTCGGACTACTCGGGGTGAAGGGGACCTTCTTTTTAACCCCCGGGCTGTGACTCGAGCGTCTACAACATGTCGAGAATGGTCGACCAGCATTGAACCCTCTTAAGCTCCCTATGGCACTTAGACTGCCAGAACAGAGGCGCTCGCTATGCATGTAGCGAATCAGAATATGAAATGAGGGGCTCGTGTAAAATAAGGCAGAAATAGGAATCGGCAGTCAAGATAACCTCGTAAAGCAAATGGGGAGGGTGTAGTACGTCAGGATAAAGAATTTGCAAAAATTAGAATAAATAAATAAATAAATAAATCAATAAATGAATGAATGAATAAATATATATATATATATATATATAACACAGAAATAAGGGTTGGCAGTCGAGAAAACCTCGGAAAGCAAAGGTGGGTTCGGATCCCACCTGGCGGGCATTTTTTCTTCACTTTCTTTCTTTCTTTCCGAATTCTTAATCTGTTTCAATGATCTACCACATCCTCCCCTTTGCTTTCCGAGGTTTTCTCGACTGCCAACCCTTATTTCTGTGTTATTTTCAACGAGCCCCTCATTTTCCTATTCTGATTCGCTATATATATATATATATGTATATATATATATATATATATATTTATATATATATATATATTTATATATATATGTATATTTATATATGGGTGTGTGTGTGTGTGTATTGTGAGGACTGAAGGCGACGGGCGCCTGCTTTTGTGAAGAGTTAGAAAATAGTGTGGGGATGGAATTAGTCAGGTGGCTGCATCGCTTGGAGGGAGGGACGAACTAGTGTGAGCGCCAATCCCTTCATTTTTCCAGCCTTGATCTCCGCTCCGGTTATTGGCATTTTCCCAGGCATGATGGCGACAAAGAGAATACAGCATTTGCAACTCCGGATGGCCTGCATGAGTTTAACGTGATGCCCTTTGGATTGTGTAACGCTCCTGACACATTCGAGCGAATGATAGACAACGTGACGATATCATCATTTTTTCAACGAGTTTTACTGAACATCTTAAGCGCCTCG
Organism: Haemaphysalis longicornis; assembly: GCA_013339765.2. Classification (NCBI taxonomy): domain Eukaryota; kingdom Metazoa; phylum Arthropoda; class Arachnida; order Ixodida; family Ixodidae; genus Haemaphysalis; species Haemaphysalis longicornis. Next base: position 45,907,413 of record CM023448.1, on the reverse strand, counting down.
ACCAAGTCCTCGCATGCCTTGCGACGGCAGATCTGCAGCTAAACACGAAGTAATGTCATTTTGCTTGCAAAAGTTTCAAAGTTTTGGGCAACGTGGTCATTCGGCCCGACCCGGACAAGATTGCTGCTGTACTTAACTTTCCCCGCCCTTTACATCAGAAAGCACTCCGGAGTTTTCTTGGACTGCCGTCATATTTTCGTCGCTTTGTTAGGGACTTCGCGACCATCGCCTTTCCCCTCAACAAGCTTTTAACATGTGGCACCCCTGTCAAGTGGTCTGACGAATGCGAAGAGGCATTTGAGCGGTTCAAAGGCGCTCTCACTTCTGGAGCGGTCCTCAGCCACTTCAACGAGCCAAAACCCTGCATTCTTCATACAGACACCAGTGGGCATGGAATTGGGGCTGTACTTTTGCAACCCGATTCCCAAAATCGAGAGCGGGTGGTCGCATATGCCAGTCGCTCACTGACGCCTGCTGAGAAAAACTATTCTATCACTGAGCAGGAGTGTCTTGCCGTTGTTTGGTCGATACAGAAATTTCGCCCGTACCTATACGGCCGCCCTTTCAGTATTGTGACGGATCACCATGCACTCTGCTGGTTGTCGTCTCTGAAGAACCTCTCCGGCCATCTCGGCCGCTGGGTTCTTCTCTTATAGGAGTATGACTTTACCATCACGTAAAAGTCCGGAAAGAAACACCTAGACGCAGATGACCTTTCACGCTGCCCATTGCTCCCATGTTCCGGAAGCGTGTCTTCGCTACGCGCACGTCCCACCATAGCAGCCATCGACACCGTGGATGTCCAGAGCCACTCCGATTTTGTGGACCGTCAGCGCTCAAACACCTACTGCCGTACACTAATGGACCGCATCACTGGAACCTCACACCCTCACAACAGTCGCTTGCGCCGCCAGCTGAGCCACTTTACGCTGATCGATGGCGCATTATACCGGTCCACTCATCAACCATATGGTCCAAAATGGGTTCCCATCGTGCCCCGATCACTTCGCTCGCAGATTTTGGCTGCTCTACACGATGATGCTACCGCCGGTCACTTGGGCTCCCAGAAGACTTACGATCGTGCCCGCACGCGTTTCTTCTGGCCTGGCCTGTCTTCCGCTGTCGCTCGATACGTCGCTTCATGCGTCTCTAGCCAGCAGCGAAAACGCTCTACGTTTCCCCCTGTTGGACCTCTGCAGCCGCTTGCCTGCCCTGAAGCCCCTTTTCATACAGTCGGAATTGATTTGTATGGACCCCTCCCTGCTACCTCCCGAGGGTACCGTTGGATTGTAACAGCCGTTGATCACCTAACGCGATATGCGGAAACGGCACCTGTCCGTACCGGCTGCGCTTCAGAGATCGCAGAGTTCTTTTTACAGGCGGTCCTTCTGCATCATGGCGCCCCTCGAAACCTTTTAAGTGATCGGGGGAAGACATTTCTCGCCCAAATTGTCGCCGACGTCCTAAAAGCCGCCAGTACTGTTCACAAGACGACCTCTAGCTATCATCCGAAAACAAACGGTCTCACCGAGCGCTTTCATCGCACCCTATCAGATATGCTTTCTATGTACATTCAACCTGACCACAGCAATTGGGATACCATTCTGCCATTCATAACGTTTGCCTATAATAGTGTCATTCAAAGCACCACGGGTTACTCTCCATTTTTCCTTGCATTCGGCCGCCAACCGTCACTCATACTCGATTCAAGCTTCCTCCTGGCGTCCCCCCTGCTTCAAACTCAATACCTGAACAGTTCGTCGCCCGTGTGGATCACTGCCGTCACCAAGCTCGTCTGCGCACCCAAGCTTGCCAACAAGACCGCAAGCACCGCTATGGTGCTTCCCACAGAGAGGTTCGCTTTCACCCCGGTGACGAGGTCTTGCTATGGACTCGTGTTCGCGTCCACGGACGCTGCGAAAAACTTCTTCATCGCTTTCTCGGCCCGTACACCGTTCTAGAAGAAACTTCGCCCGTCAACTACCGCATCACTCGCAACTGTGCCTCCACGGGCCGCCGCTGCCGTGGAACTGAAATCGTGCACGTTTCTCGTTTGAAACCCTTGGTTCCCCGCGTTACACCGTAGAGTGCAGCCGGGCGCCTGCCTTCGCGAAGAGGGAGAAAATAGTGTGAGGACTAATGGCGACGGGCGCCTGCCTCCGCGAAGAGGGAGAAAATAGTGTGGAACAGATTGAGTCAGGTGGCTGCATCGCTTGGAGGGACGAACTAGTGTGAGCGCCAATCCCCTCATAAGGGCGCATTTCTATGCATCACCTGTAAATCGCCATCATCACACAGTGGCCTGTAGACTTTGTAGATTATCATCATCATCGTGTGATCTGTTGTTCTTCCGCCCCGATCACCTCAATAAAAGGCTGCCTCGAATCATCGCGTTTCAATATATGTGTGTGTGTGTGTGTATATATATAATAACTATATAATATATATATATATATATATATATATATGAGATATATATATTATATATATATATATATATATATATATCTATATATATACTATATATATATATATATATATATATATATATATATGTATATGTATATATATATATATATATATATAGCGAATCAGAATAGGAAATGAGGGGCTCGTTGAAAATAACACAGAAATAAGGGTTGGCAGTCGAGAAAACCTCGGAAAGCAAAGGGGAGGATGTGGTAGATCATTGAAACAGATTAAGAATTTGGAAAGAAGAAAGAAAGTGAAGAAAAAATGCCCGCCAGGTGGGATCCGAACCCACACCTCCAGAATACCGGTCTGGTGTGATAACCACTACGCTACCGGCGGGGCGATTTTCCCATTCACTTTCTGGGGTATTTATGTTAGGTATGTTTGTTTCCTGTGCTTGGGGGTGGTAGCCAGCGCCATTCGGACTAATCGGGGTGAAGGGGACCTTCTTTTTAACCCCCGGGTCGTGACTCGAGTGTCTACGACATGTCCAGAGTGGTCGACCAGCTTTGAACCCTCTTAAGCTCCCTTTGGCAACAAGACGCCAGAACAGAGGCCCTCGCTATGCATGTAGCGAATCAGAATAGGAAATGAGGGCTCGTTGAAAGTAACACAGAAATAAGGGTTGGCAGTCGAGAAAACCTCGGAAAGCAAAGGGAGGATGTGGTAGTAGATCATTGAAACAGATTAAGAATTGGAAGAAAGAAAGAAAGTGAAGAAAAAATGCCCGCCAGGTGGGATCCGAACCCACGACCTCCAGAATACCGGTCTGGTGCGATAACCACTACGCTACCGGCGGCGCGATTTTCCCATTCACTTTCTGGGGTATTTATATAGGTATGTTGTTTTCCTGTGCTTGGGGTGGTAGCCAGCGCCATTCGGTCCTAATCGGGGTGAAGGGGACCTTCTTTTAACCCCCGGGTCGTGACCGAGTGTCTACGACATGTCCAGAGTGGTCGACCAGCTTTGAACCCTCTAAGCTCCCTTGGCAACAAGACTGCCAGAACAGAGGCCCTCGCTATGCATGTAGCGAATCAGAATAGGAAATGAGGGCTCGTTATGAAAATAACACAGAAATAATGGTTGGCAGTCCAGAAAACCTCGGAAAGCAAAGGGGAGGATATGGTAGATCATTGAAACAGATTAAGAATTTGGAAAGAAAGAAAGAAAGTGAAGAAAAAATGCCCGCCATTGGGATCCGAACCCACGACCTCACAGAATACCGTCTGTGCGATAACCACTACGCTACCGGCGGGGCGATTTTCCCATTCACTTTCTTGGGTATTATGTTAGGTATGTTTGTTTCCTGTGCTTGGGGTTTGTTTCCTGGGTTAAGCCAGCGCCATTCGGACTAATCGGGGTGAAGGGGACCTTCTTTTTAACCCCCGGGTCGTGACTCGAGTGTCTACGACATGTCCAGAGTGGTCGACCAGCTTTGAACCCCTCTTAAGCTCCCTTGGCAACAAGACTGCAGCAGAACAGAGGCCCTCGCTATGCATGTAGCGAATCAGAATAGGAAATGAGGGGCTCGTTGAAAATAACACAGAAATAAGGGTTGGCAGTCGAGAAAACCTCGGAAGCAAAGGGGAGGATGTGGTAGATCATTGAAACAGATTAAGAATTTGGAAAGAAAGAAGAAAGTGAAGAAAAAATGCCCGCCAGGTGGGATACGAACCACGACCTCCAGAATACCGGTCTCGGTGCGATAACCACTACGCTACCGGCGGGGCGATTTTCCCATTCACTTTCTTGGGTATTTATGTTAGGTATGTTTGTTTCCATGTGCTTGGGTGGTAGCCAGACGCCATTCGGACTAATCGGGGTGAAGGTGACCTTCTTTTTAACCCCCGGGTCGTGACTCGAGTGTCTACGACATGTCCAGAGTGGTCGACCAGCTTTGCACCCTCTTAAGCTCCTTTGGCAACAAGACTGCCAGAACAGAGGCCCTCGCTATGCATGTAGCGAATCAGAATAGGAAATGGGGGCTCGTTGAAAATAACACAGAAATAAGGGTTGGCAGTCGAGAAAACTCGGAAAGCAAAGGGGAGGATGGGTAGATCATTGAAACCGATTAAGAATTTGAAGAAAGAGAAGAAAGTGAAAGAAAAAATGCCCGCCAGGTGGGATCCGAACCCCACGACCCTCCAGAATACCGGTCTGGTGCGATAACCACTACGCTACCGGCGGGGCGATTTTCCCATTCACTTTCTTGGGTATTTATGTTAGGTATGTTTGTTTCCTGTGCTTGGGGATGGTAGCCAGCTTTGTTTCCTGTGCTTGGGGGTGGTAGCCAGCGCCATTCGGACTAATCGGGGTGAAGGGGACCTTCTTTTTAACCCCCGGGTCGTGACTCGAGTGTCTACGACATGTCCAGAGTGGTCGACCAGCTTTGAACCCTCTTAAGCTCCCTTTGGCAACAAGACTGCCAGAACAGAGGCCCTCGCTATGCATGTAGCGAATCAGAATAGGAAATGAGGGGCTCGTTGAAAATAACACAGAAATAAGGGTTGGCAGTCGAGAAAACCTCGGAAAGCAAAGGGGAGGATGTGGTAGATCATTGAAACAGATTAAGAATTTGGAAAGAAAGAAAGAAAGTGAAGAAAAAATGCCCGCCAGGTGGAATCCGAACCCACGACCTCCAGAATACCGGTCTCGTGCGATAACCACTACGCTACCGGCGGGGCGATTTTCCCATTCACTTTCTGGGGTATTTATGTTAGGTATGTTTGTTTCCTGTGCTTGGGGGTGGTAGCCAGCGCCATTCGGACTAATCCGCGTGAAGGTTACCTTCTTTTTAACCCCCGGGTCGTGACTCGAGTGTCTACGACATGTCCAGAGTGGTCGACCAGCTTTAAACCCTCTTAAGCTCCCTTTGGCAACAAGACTGCCAGAACAGAGGCCCTCGCTATGCATGTAGCGAATCAGAATAGGAAATAAGGGGCTCGTTGAAAATAACACAGAAATAAGGGTTGGCAGTCGAGAAAACCTCGGAAAGCAAAGGAGAGGATGTGGTAGATCATTGAAACAGATTAAGAATTTGGTATATATATATATATATAGATATATATATATATATATATATATATATATATATATATATATATATATATATATATATATATATTTATATATATATATATTTTTATATATATTTATAGATATATATCCAGGCAGCACAGGACTGTTCGGCCTAATTCAAGCAGGTGCACTTTGGCCGGTGATTTTCTGTACGGCCTTTTTCCGGCAGCCGTGTTCGGCACATGTCCAAATGTGGGCCTTTTGGCCTTATAAGGCCGTACTCCCATTGCTGTCGAAAGGCCAGTGTTCGTCGGCCAGTAGCCCGGCTTAGGTTCATATGGCCATATTCCAGCCGAAATGCACCGGCCAATCGAAAGCCACCCGTAAGCGGCGGAAGTACGGCCACCGAAGGACAGCCGTGGTGTGTTTGTCGGACTCGAGTCGGAGTAAAGCTGCCGGAACTACAACCATGCCCCGCGTGTTGGAGTTCTGCAACTGTACGTTAATTGTACGGAGGCCGGTGGACGACCACGGCATGCAGCGCAAGGATTTGGCTCAGTAGCGCTTGGCAGCAGCACAAACCAACCATTTTGGGTCCACTGCATCCACATCAATATAAGCCCGCGTGGCACCAGCAGACGCCCAGCCTTGAGCGCAGCCTTGCATAATATTGAGCGTCAGTTGACAGCAACATCAATATATTAAATAGGGCTCACAAATGTCCGTTTCGTTATTTGCTTTGCCGTCTTTACTGTCGCATACAAAAATATTTATTTATTTGCAGAGCTGGAATAGATGTATTGTTCAGGTCCTGACATCTTCTCTGGGGCGGCTTACCTGTAATAAACTGGGAAGGAGGAGAGCGCGGGGCGGAAGCCGCATGCTTTAAGGGGTTGAATTTCACGAAAATGAAAGTGCCGATTTTGGCCTATTTCTCTTAAGACAATCTTCCTGAACACTTTCATGCTCTGAATAAGTCAACTATTTTTACAACAGTTGCTTGGCCTTTTTTGTTGTATATAAACCGGCGCGAATGTCTTCACGAAGCGTTTTGTTACATCACAAAACACTCAGGAGCATTCAGTATGATTTCGTTCGCACAAAAAGTATGTCCAGTTGTTGCTCTTTTTTTCTCGTAAAGAAATTTCCTACTCAATCAACTGTTCTAATGATCTTTCACAGGGCTGATCCTATGAGAGATCGAACAAGTACTTTCAATTTCAATTTCTTTTTCATGTTGTTTTTATGAGTCATGTGCACACCGCTTATTAGTCCAAAGAACTCAATTCTCATGTATTGTCGTACAAAATTAACAAAAATTTTAGACGCGTTGCGAATGACGCCCTGCTCCAGGTGGCTGGAGTGGTATACCTGTGTGTTCACGCAAGGAAAGGCGTATGACTAGAGTTTCATATTTCTGTTTAAAACCAATACTATAGCAATGGTACTATTCATACAGCAAACCTTGCATATGGCAACGAAAAAAACAATAAATTTTTCCTTATTGGAGTTTGAATATGTAAGGTTCTCAACCCATCGGAGACAAACTTGCAGATGCGCACGTATTTGTATTTCTTTATTTGATTATTTATTTATTTATTTATTTATTTATTTTTATTTATATAGTTATTTAGTTAGTTATTTATATGATAGCTGCTTCGCATTTTCATGAATTATACCAAGGAGATGATACACAGCACTAATCATCAAAAATGAGACCAAATGACAAAATATTTCAACAAAGTGTGGTGATAATCATCATTATAAACCGTGGATATGGTCATACGTGGAAATTATTACACTCTCATATTGATCTAAGATAACATGATTTGTGCAAGGCGCCACTTAATCATTTTCATTAATCATTAGGGCGCCACTTAATCATTAAGGACGTTAATCATTTTCTTTAAGATTGCGGTCCCTCTTTGAGATATGTAAAATGGCGCTTCGATATACCTCTAATGTTTTATACCAGTTATCGAATGATAGATATTACGATAACATTTCAACCTGAGGTTTCGTCGGTCATTTTTCACGTCTTACCATTAGGTTTACTTTTATTTTTTCTCATGCTAAGTTGACAGTGCCAATTACGTAATATGAATCGCACTTCAATATTCTGTATGTTTTTGAGCGTAGCAACCAGCTCTTTGGTGTAGGGATTCCAGAAAACACATGCGTAGTACAGCATCCTGCGCACATGAGCGAAGTACGGTTGCTCTTTTAAGCTACGTGGAGGTTCGCTGAAATTTGTCTCAGAAAGCAAGAAACACACGCAGCGGTAACGTATGTGTTGTGAACGTACTTATTTAAACTCTAATGACCCGTAAATACACTTCTAGTTATTTATATTCCCCGGCGGTTCTTTAAGCGACGTAATTACGACATGCGTATTAATTTGAAATAAAGGTTTTCTTTAAAGGTGACGTCAACGCACTTTTTAACATTCAACGACTTTTCTGAATGAGCAGACCAGGATGTCATTAAATTCAAATCATCCTGCAGGTATTCGGAATCACGTTCATTCACTATAGTCCTGTAAACTACACAGTAATTCCTGCACATTTCGAACAAAGATTTGGAGCCAATCCTATTGACGTTAATCAAAAACCGGAAAAAAGAGGTACCCAAACTGAGATTTGGGGAATTCCTGAGGTCACGGAAACATATCCGGACGCACAACCAGTGACAGCGACCAACTGCTGTCTTAGAGAGAGGTACTGGGCTATCCATGCAATAACCGTTTCCTTCAGTTTATATCCCTCATAGAACTAACAATAAGGGGACACTAAACACCCTCAAATGCTTTTTCTGCCGTCCAAGAACATACAGTTAACTACTTTCAGTTTATCTATTCCTAGAGCCAAATCGTGCGTGAACTCAACAAGCTGCGTTGAACAAGAAAAATCTGACGAAATTCGTGTTTTTCAAGAATGCTGGCGACTGTTTAACCATATGCGTCATATCCCTAGTGTAGGTAAGCTAACCTGCAAACATCGCAACTAAATTAACATCCAGGCTTAATCATTGACAAGGCCCTGTTCTCGCAAATTTAAAGAAACAATTTTTTCTCTATAGGCAGCCGAAAATTCTCACGAAGTAACAGTGCAGGACACAGAGGTTAGCCTACCAGTGGACGAGCTTATCCTATTCTACGTTTATCACCTACAAAACAGTGCAACATTGTTTTCGCAGCAACATTGTAATTAGAATAGCCGCAAAGTTTTGCTTTAAAGGCACTTGCCTTTGTTTGGTTACGAGTCCTTGACAAGGCGCCGGTTGAGCTTCTTCGTGGAGGCCGCTTGCTCGACGCCCTTTAAGGCTGGTTATTTTCTTAAACCACCGCCATCTAGGGTCGGACATCTCTGCCGCGTCGATGTCTCCAATGCTCTCCATTTCTTGAGTGGGCTAATAGCCTCGAGCTTATGCGTCGACGAAGCCGGCGAGCAAAGTGTGGTAGCGGCTTTGACTGGCGAGGCTTAGCTGATCCGTCGCAGTGGCACAGTCCTCTTGTGGCAACAACTGGCATTCCGATGGCCTCAACGGTTGCCTGGGAATATCCAGTGAGTCCTTGTACCTTGCCCGTTCACCAATAACATTCATTATTGCTTGACAAACGAAGTGCATTCCTTTAAAACGCAAATACCCCTAGCGAATTTAAAACACGTCTCCATCGTTCGGCTACCTAACGGCTTTTCTTCACCCAGGGAAAAACCGATCCTACACAGGCCGGTCTCCTTCCAAACACGTCTGGGATGAATTCTGGGCCCCCAGATGCGTGGCGTTGTTGGGCTGTACACCGCATTCAGAAAGAATGACGTATAACCTCAGATCTTACGGCAACTGGTCTCCTATTGAACACTGTTTTCCAAATATTCTGCGGCCGTTCGCTTGCCGTAATTCAGCCGAGAACCGTTACCGATTGAAAAATGTACGTTCTGGTGCCGTACGTTGGCCGGTCTCCTTTATAACAGCAGTTGCCCGAAGAAAACAAATATTCTACCAATCGACTCGTGGTTCTACATTGAAAGAGCGAATGCGCGGCCTCCGCGCTCCTGCCCGTCTCCTTTCGAATGCCAACTACCACAAAAATATGGATGTTCTGTGGCCGGTCGCTTGCCGTGCTTCGGCTCAATACAGCTTTCCGAAGAAAAACGGATGCTCCAAGGCCATACCTCGGGTGTTCTCTTTCTCAACATCGGCAGCCGAAAGAGAACTGAATATCTGGCAAACGGGTAGCTGCCGCTGTGCGTCTGAACAAGGGCGGCAGGAAAAATACCAAGGCGCTGGTTGCCGGATGTTGGCCGTTCAACGTACGCCCAGTCGCTGCCAGAACCTGGCTGCTGGCGGGACATGCCAGAAAGCGGCCACAGAAGGGCCGGTGTTGGAACACACTTTATGTGCCGCCCCCGCTTCGCATGCAGAAAGACCGTCGCTCAAATACCGGTTCCCGGCGATTCCAACAGGATTAAAAAAATTCGCGTAGTGATGGAATTGCGAAATGATTCTAGGGCTGCAGCCTGACGCCAGCGACAATTGCCGGCAACGCAGTCCCTCACTAGAGCAGGATTGCCCACCCTGGTGTAGAAATTGCCACAACCACCGATGAATATGCCAATTAACACGCGTCCCTCAGTCTGCTAAGCAAATTTCCACGGCGGTGGTCAGCCCTGTGATGCAGCAGAGGGTGCTAACGAACCCTGGAACCGGATAGGCCACCATTGGAATCTGAAACTGGCAACGTTTAACGCGAGAAACGTTATCTAGCGAGACGAGTCTTGAGCTGTGGTTCGAGGAATCAGAGGGCATAATTCACATATCGTAGGGCTTAGTGAGGTTAGGAGGGCAGGTGAAGCCTTTACGGTGCTGAAAAATGGGCATGTCCTTTTTTACCTTGGCCTAGTAAGCAGAACAAAATTGGGATTGGTTCTCTCAGTCAGTTAAAGGATAGCTGCAATTTTATGCCGCGAGCCATGAATTGGGTTTGTTTATTTGTGTTTTGCTTTTACGGCAAGGCTGGGCCGGTCTGTGTTATCTCTCTGCCAAGGGTAGTGCTTGCTCCATTCTTTCTTTCTGTGCCCCATGTGTTAACGGTTCTGATAGGGAGAGCGTTCCGACCTAACGTGAACAGACTAGAATAATCCTCTTGGATCTACAATGTTCTAGATGTGAATCGACGGTTCGAGAACCACGCGCAGCGCAAGATAAAAAGCCTGCAGAGCAGACGCCGGGGTATTCGACTCCAGAAAGCTCGCCTACACAAGCCACTTTGTTGAATTCCGCTTCACCGCTTGTGTATTCTTTTAATGTTAGGGGAGCACAAGTTGGCTCCAATAAACGTTCTTTTCCTTCAAGACGACTGCCTCATCTTTGGCTCCGTGACCTCTGGTAGAGGTGCTAATTACGCACCCTTGATGCTCCCTACAAACTCTTGAAGCCGCCAAGCCTGTCTAATAAGAGCCAGCCTCCACCTTCAAGGTTTACCACCCGAGCTCGGTCTACTACCGGCGAAAGCGAAGAAGAAATACGACGCAACAAGCACAATGATCAACGCCCGCACCATCACCATTGCTCCCAGTCCTGCCATCGTTCTTCTGAAACCAAGGGAGCCCCCATCATTTTATAGGTCCCCTGCGGAGGACTCCAAGTCTGGTTGGAGCAGGTCGAACGGGTCAGGCTGTATAACCGATGGAACGAGGCGGAGACACTGTCGCAAGTGTTCTACCTTGATGACTCAGCACGGATCTGGTTCAAACACCTTAAAAGCTCCATATAGTCTTGCAACGAGTTCAGAACACAATTTGTAATGACGTTTAGAACGGTTGTGCGGAAAGATAGGGCTGAATTGTTGCTGCAGACGCGGACACAACAACCTAACGAAAGCATTGTTGATTTCGTCGAGGAGATGAAGAGGCTTTTCAGCCGTGCTGACCCTTGCATGGTGGTAGAAAAAAAGTTACGCTTCATGATGCGTGGTGTGAAGGAGGGACTGTTTGCTGGACTTGTCCGCGACCCGCCCAAACCCATCGCCGAATTTGTGACCGAAGCGAGCACAATTGAGAAGGCCCTCGAGATGCGTGCTAAGCAGTATGACCACAACTTTGTTGGCGCGTCCAATGCGAACGATTTCCACAGTACGCGGAGATACTGAAACTTATCTCAACGCCGCCGCAGCCCCAAGTTGCTTCCCTTACCGGCGTTATTAGGGAAGAAGTGCAGCACGTGCTGGGAACTTCAACGACGCCAGAAGCAACCCGCGAGCCGCAAGCTATAGCCTACGCGGCTGATGTCTGCCCACCTTGACCGCCTGCCCCCATCGTCCCTATGCTCTATACCGCCATCCCCTGTCGCCAACCCGACCACCTGCAGTGCATCCTCCCGCCCCAAGAAAGACCAACGTGTGGCGAACGCCAGATAATCATCCCCTCTGCTCCACTGCGCAGAGGGCGACCACATCTACCGTCGTGGCCTCTACAAGAGGCTCGGGTTACGAGGGTTCTCCGTCGATGCACCACGCCCCCCACCCTGCCAGCGCCCAACTGAAATATAAGATAACCTGTCCAACACCAACCGAGGTCCAGCGTGCTTAAACCGTTCGCCGTCACCCTACCTATAGCGATCGCCAAGCCATCGAAGCTATGCAGACTTTACGCGTGGGAGTTCTCCAAGCCCGACTCCAAGTTCTCCAAGAAACTAAAAGCAGCAACTTCTGGAGGTAAAGTTTCACGACAGCGGAAAAATGCAAACCCTACAACAACGCTACGAGTCGCCGTAGACCAGCATTCCCGACATGCCCTCAGCCCGACGACCCTGTCCAACCCAGACGTGACTGTATTCCTGTCTGTATTCCTGTCTGACAGTACGCAACACTGGTGGAGGGTGCTTCCGATCCCCGCACGCGCCTGGATGCTACCCCAGAGACAAAGTTGCCCGTCCACACTCCGGTTCATCGCTATAGCCCCTCTAGATAAAGGGGCGAGCCGCCGAGACACCTCCGATGATTCCTTTATTCTTTTATACTCGTCAAGATGATTGTGGTGCACGAGGGGGACCTTGCTACTTCTTTTACAACATACTCTCCCCGCGCGACAATGAATGAGCAGAGTCCACAGCCAAAAATTGTTTAGTCCATGGAGAGTTATTTTCAAGTTCGTGTAAGCCAAAAAGTCCGACACTTCGCGCCTTCCATCTCCACAGGTGGTACCGATGTCTTGGCGTTGGTGGACCCGCGAACCGAGCACCTGCAGCCACTAGAGGCAGTCTTGTGAGGAGACAAGCTGAACGTTTGTCCTCTTTGGCAGCAAGTATTACTTGCTGTTTCCGCGTCATACGATTTTTTCTAGTGGTAGCCGGGTACATATATGAAATATTCGAAGAAGGCTTGCCTGTCCAGGAGATTATGCTCGCTAAGTCTTGAGGGCTAATTGAGCTTTGTGCCTTGACACGAGGCGCACTCTACTCTTTTTCTCTGAAAACTGCTGGTGCCGACAGGTATTCTTTCCATCCGCATCCTTTAGCTTGCGGCGCCCAAACTTTCGCAGTGCGGATGAGTGAAGATTTAAAGCAGCTTCCTGCTCCTCCATCTTCGCCCGTTTCGTCTTGGCAGTTTTTGCTTTGCTAGACCTGCGCACCTTTTTCTTTGTAACCATACATGGTAACTCTGGAGGACAATGAAGGTCGCGCCATAACGATCATTTCTTTCCGTCTTCGACAGGCGAATTGTTCAAATAACCTTGGGGTCTCTATTTTGCACATTACTTCTGTGGTCAAATGATGGGCTGGAAGACTATAATGCTCCTTGGGTGTGGCATGTGACGGCATGTCGTCTGTGGTCCAGTCGTTGCTTGTGCCATTCGCTTGCGCTCGCCCAACTGTGGAAGAAATCAGTGCCCATTGATCTGATACCTTATTGCCAGCGGTAACCTCGTTGGATTTAGTCTCTTCTTCATTAGGCACGAAATGGGTGGTCGTCACTGTTACTGCACCTTGCCAATTCACGTTTGTTTTTGTCGTAACTTTGGCCTTACAATTCACTGCTCCATTACTCTGATTCGTGTCTGAAGTATCGCTCTTTCTAAAGTATTCTTCCGTATTTGGTCGGAGGTCCTTCCGTAATTCGTAGGTTCGACCTCTGTAGGAAGCAATTATATATTGTGGGGCTCTCTGAGCGTCGAACATTTTAAACTCAGCCCTTGCCTTGGCCATACAAACTAATTATTCGAACTTAAGGGCATCTTCAACCTCGGCCTCTAATTCCTCGATGTCCACGGTGTATAGAACTTCTCCATTAATCAATTTCAGTTTGTCACGATATCGAACCAAATTAGAAGAAGTTCCTTCAACTCAATTATGGATGGTCTTTCGATTGGGAGGAGGTCTTCAATCTTGCCGATGATGGACGTGATACCTTGACGGGCGATGCGCCTTTCAAGTAAGGCCTCCAAAGTCCGGTCCAGCATCGCAAATTTCGTAAGGGCTGGCGACCGGGCTCAGAGGGCACTAGTCGGCATCGTCTCCGCGTCAGTATCGGCCCCGCGTAGGAACATCATGTCTTGCATCGTGCAGATATCTCCTAAGGCTCGGCTTGTTCCATCCTCTTCTTAGGCTGCTTCGATGTTCCTCGAATCGGCGTCTTCCTTCTGCGGCTTCATTCTGGCTCCCGAGAGGTGAGAGGGTGGCCGCAGAGAAGCAAAATCTGCTCAGTGTGGCTCACGTCTCGAGGTCCCTTGTCCCGGGTTTCACGGCGCCAAAAATATGCAGGCAAAGAGACGAGGCGCCGAGACACCTCCGATGATTCCTTTAGTCCTATGAACTCATGATAATGATTGTAGCGCACGAGAGGGACATTGCTACTTCTTTTACAACAGCCCCCCGAAATTCGGTATTCCTACAGAACAGCGCCCTCTCTTAGAGTCTACACCAAGGATACATTACTCTCAGCCAGAGGTAATGGTGACGCCGATGACAACTACGGTGACGTTTCAACAGCCCTGCAAGCCATCCACTTTCACGGAGAGGCTTACGAAGACGTTGAGGACTCACTTGAACTGTTCGAGCGCGTGCCTGCATTTAACCAGTGAAGTTTCACCCAAATGCGCTCCCCAGTCTATATTTCGCACTAGGGCGGTGCCAGAATCTGGTTCGAGATTAGCGAAGCGAGCCTGCGCACTTGAGAGGACTTTCGGCGGGAGGTTGAAGCGAAATTCAGAAATTCCCACCGCCTCGAGCAAGCACAGCGTCTGCTGGAAGCACTCACTCAGAAACCTAAAGAGAGTGGGGCTATGTTCGCGGAGGGCATGGCCCATATGTCCATGCGAGCCAATCCGGACATGGCAGAACGCAAACGTTTACGCCATCATAAGCATGGCATTAACACACAGCTTTCCGCCGGTATCGTCTGAAATCTGCCACGTACAGGTCAATGTATCTGCTAGGCTACTGCCATTGATGATGATGAGAAAACTTTATTTTGCCCAAACTGGGGGCGGGAAGGGGACGAAAGGGAGCGTTCGACGGTCCTTCCCCGTCAGATGGCGGCCAGGAGCCCGTGAGCCCTAGCGGCATCTTCGGCCAGTTGGACAAGGCTGCGTTGAGTCTCTTGGTCGGGGCTGAGCAACACGGTCTCCCATTGCTCCAGAGTCCTGATCACTATCGTCTGTGATGATGTGTGTTGTGGTTTCTCGGGACAGGCCCATACCATGTGCTGCAGGTTGGCTCGTTCGGAGCACCATCTACAATGCTCTTTGTAAAGGTCTGGGTATAGGCGACTGTAGGCTACGGGGTTCGGAAAGGTGTTGGACTGCAAGAGTCGCCAGGCCATACACTGCCACCGACTGAGGGAGGGATGCGCCGGCGGGTACTTCAGGCGGCCTAAGCGATAGTGAGCGGTGATGTCCCTATATGTCACAAGCCTGTCCCTGCCCCCCGTATGTAGCGATTGCTTATCAAGATCGAGGCAGTCCCGGTAGCTGAAACCTCGGGCCGCTTCGTGAGCGTGCTCATTACCTGTCAAGGACGAATGTGCTGGCGTCCATATAAGAAGGACCTCGCGGAGTTTAGACCCAGTAAAGGGTTGAAGAAGGCGCTGCGCTTGGGGTGAAATTCTACCCTTCTCAAAGTTTCTAATGGCTGTTTTCGAATCAGTCACGATTATTTTTGCGGGTGTGGAGGATATGGCAAGTGCAATGGCTGCTTCCTGCCCGGTCTCTGGGTGAATTGTACGGACTGAACCAGAGGCAGTTGAATTACCCTGCTGATCCACGGCCACTATGCTCATGGCCGCTCTGTCTGGGTATTCTGCGGAGTCGACGTAGAACCCTTGTTTCTCCTCTCGAAGGCGGCGGTGGAGAGCAGCCACCCTGGCTAGGCGTTGATCAACGTTGTATACCGGGTGCATATTTCGAGGAAGTGGAGATGTACGGATATGCGCCCGCTTTGAGTCAGTAAGCATCACCTTTTCCCCATGCTGGGAGGCGTAAGTAATGTGGAGCTGTTGAAGGATAGTGCGCCCCGTTTCGCTACTAGAGAGCCGTTGAAGTTGTGCTATTCTCTGCGCCTCAAGAAGCTCTTCAAGGCTGTTATGGATACCCATTGCTTCGAAATGTTCAGTAGATGCGGTTATGGGAATTCCAACCACCTGTTTGTAGGCTTTCCTAATAATGCAGTTAAGTGTATCTTGTTCAGCTTTTTTGAGAGTCAGAAATGGCGCGACATATGTAATTCTGCTGATAATAAATGCCTGTACAAGCCGTACGAGGTTTACTTCTTTGAGCCCATGATGCCTATTTGCGATCCGAGAGATGAGGTGACTTATTTGTGTCGCGCTCGAGTGAAGCGCTTGAATGGTTTCTGAGTTGGAGCTATCAGCTTGTATTCTGAGGCCTAGTATCCTGATGCACGGGACTCGAGGAATAGTGTGCCCTTCTACTTGCAGGTGAATATCTGGGGTAGTTGAGGGCATCTGCGCCCGCGAATTGAAGGTTGGTAGAGAAGGAGCTCGGACTTTTGCGGAGAACACGCAAGTCCTCGAGGGGTTACGTAATCACGAACGATGTCAACAGCTTGTTGGAGCGTCTCTTGAATATCGCCATCCCTGCCTCCAGACATCCATAACGTGATATCATCGGCATATAAACTATGTTGAAGACCTGGCAAGGAATTGAGTAGCTGAGGAAGTTTAATCATGGCCACGGTAAACAAGAAAGGGGACAAAACGGAGCCCTGTGGAGTCCCCCTACTGCCCATCGTAATAATGTCTCATTCCAGTCCGCCAACGACGAGCCGGGCGGTGCGTTCGGAAAGAAATTCGTTGACGTAATTATAAGCTCGTTGACCCACGTCGAGATCAGAAAGGTTGGCCAGGATAGCGTCGTGGCGTACGTTGTCAAAGGCCTTAGTTAAATCTAGAGTAAGAACGACCCTGGTGTCCAGCGGAGAGCAGCCGTAGCCATCGATTATCTCGTGTTTCAGGCGCAACATGACGTCTTGCGTGGAGAGTCCGGCACGAAAGCCAACCATGGTGTGTGGATAGAGGATCTTGTTTTCCATAAAGTGTTTAAGGCGATCGAGCACAACGTGTTCAAATTATTTTCTACACATGATGTTAGCGAGATTGGCCTGAGGTTGCCGAGCTGAAGATTTTTTCCTTGTTTAGGAATCATTGTGATTTTGGCTGTTTTCCATGCGGCGGGAATAGCGCCCTGCTCCCAACATTTATTCATGTAATTCGTTAGGGCCTCTACCGAGCTATCGTCAAGGTTGCGGAGGACCTCGTTAGTAATGCCGTGAGGCCCAGGCGCCGATTTATTGCGAAGACCTTGAATGGCAGCGCGAACCTCTGCTATCGTGATGGCCCTATCTAATTCAGGATTGGGATTACCCGTATACTCAGGGAGGGGATCGGGCGGGCTGGGGCTAATATAGCGTGCCTGTATATCATGCAATAAATCGCTGTCAGTGCCCTCGAAAGAATGCAACAGTGCTCGTAGGTTGTTACGTTGGATGAGCCTGCTGTTTTCGGGGTCAAGAAGACTTCTAAGGGTGTTCCAGGTCCTCGATACCCCCATTTCGCCGTCCATACGATTACAGGTACTGTGCCAGTTTTGCTGCGTGAGGCGGGTAGCATACTCTTTGAATTTCCGGTTGAGACGAGCAAGCCGTCCACGTAGTGGGCGATTTAGTTTTTGTTTTTGCAGACGGGCTTGGATACTAGATTTAGCCTCCCACATATGGAGGAGCTTAGTGTCTACTTGCTTGAGCTGGGCCTCCTCGGGAATGATCTTCGTGGCAGTGTTTACATGGTCATTTAGCTCGGATATCCAGGTTTCGATGTCTTGAATGTTAGTGGCATCCGACTCAGCCACCGCCTCCCGAAGTTGGCGGAAAGTGTCCCAGTTCACGATTCGAAGCTGCTTTCCGAGACGGCGGGGCGGACCTGAAGGGATCGTTATAGACAAGATATAATGGTCGCGGCAAAGGTTCTCGTACGTGTTCTGCCAGATGGTATCTCGCGTGTTTTTTACGAAAGTAAGATCGGGGGTGGTATTGTTGGTGACACTATTGCCAATGCGTGTTGGGTAGGCTGGATCGGTAAGAAGAGTGAGGCCTAGTTTCTGGGCTTCCTGCCATAAAAGCCTGCCTTTTTTTGTACCTCTCTTACAACCCCAAGCAGAGTGCGGGGAGTTGGAATCACCCACTATAAGCAAAGTCGGTTTTTTGACGATATCTAGTGTTTTGCGGAAAAGCTGTGCGAAATTGTGATGCTTGCTGGGGCTGCTGTAGACATTTAAAATAAATAGACTACTGCCCCCCCACTTTCTGTCTGAGAGGAGTTCGAGTAAAACATGTTCGACGGTGTCGACACCGGTATAGTGCTGAATGGCCGGTATATTGCGTTTGACAAGGGTAGTACCACAATTTGCTTGATACCGGGGAGGTCGGCGCTGAAAGAACGATAGCCAGATAGTTTAGCCAGACCGCCAGACTCTTGGAGTGCAATAACATCCGGTTCTGCAGGGGTTAGTGTGTTTAGGTATTGCCGAAGGTTTCCTTGTTTGGGCCGAAACCCTCGACAATTCCACTGCCAGATGCAGTATTCTTTATGATGTTTGGTCCGCGCCATGATGACTGCCAGTAAGGTCAGGGGTCTTGAGTCCTTCGCTGACGGGGAGCCGGAGATAAGGCTTGAATTTAAGGGGACCCGCCCCAGAGGCTTGTCTAGGAAGCGTGTATAAGTTCTCTAGAGCAATAACTTTGGAGTTCAGAGTCGTGTGTTGTTTGGTGAGTGTGTTTGCCAGTGTGGAGATCATGCTTTCCAACTTGGCACATCGATTTTCGATTTTAGATTCCAGTTCTGTGATACTTTTTTGTTGAGAAGGAGGGCTCAGGGGCAACCCGGCTTTTCGTTTGGTAGGGGGACTGTCTTCCTCCGATGCACAGACTACCGCTACAGATAAAGGCCTAGACTCAACTGAGGTAGGTGCGTCTGCTGGAGGGGTGGATTGTTGCGACTGCCCTGTGGAGGGAGTAAAGCGAGCACTGAGCTGAGCGTTTTCCGCCTTGAGCTGCCTATTTTCTTCAATGACAGTCTAGACAGTTGTTTAATGCGTGTAATCTCCTCCTCTAAGGAGGGACTTGCGCGGAGTGTCATGCTTGTGTTGTGTGTGTTTGCACTGTGTTGAGCGGGCTGAGAGGCCAGAGTTGCCCAGCTCACCTTTGCCGGTTGCACGGAGACGTCGACCATGTGACTCGAGCGGGAAGCGGATAGGGAGGCTTCACGATGTCCGTGATTACCGCGGGATTTGGAACGAGAGCAATGCGAGCGGTTACCGTCCTTCGCCGCTGCTCCGTTCTCAGGGCCCGGATGGAGCGGGGGGAGCCTGAGGAAGGAGCTGGAGCGGCCTCGGTGCTGTTTCTTGTCCTCGTCGCACCACTGGGCACTGTTGAAAGTTCCTTGCTGGCGATCGGAGACGTCCGATCGATGCTGAGGTCCTCGTTGATCTCGTTGCTGTCGCGACCGTTGGCGCTGTCAGAGCACAAAGGGGGTCCTGTATCTGTGACGACATTTTTTGTCTCCTGTCGGGTGATCTTGTCCACATATGGCACATTTGATTTCACAGGCATGATCCTCAGATGGGTTTGGGAGGGCGCATGCTTTGCAGCATTGACTGTTAGGGTGCGGACACACATCCATTCGGTGCCCTACCGTGCCGCAGGTTGCGCACACTTCGTATTTTTTCTTATGCAAGAAACAGCGGTATTCCGCACCACGGTAGTAGGCAAAGTAAGGGACCCGGTGACCTTCAAAGACGATGATCACAGAGTTTGTCTTGCCCATGTGGCTAGCCTGGAGTACTGTATGATTCTTTGAGTACACGAGGCGGCGGGTAATATCCTCAGCGGTGTTATAGCTGGGGATGTCATGAATAACTCCCTTGATAACCCCCGCCCTCGACAGGGCGGGGGTACTCACAATAATAATGTTTTGCTGGGAGTCGGACCGGAAAATGTCCTCCGAGACTTGGGAAGATGGGATTTCAGCCGCGCAAAAAACACTGTCCCGAAGTTGAGCGTCACTCACTTTGGTTACATCCAGGCCATCGCGGGGTCGAATGACAATTTTGATGTCCTCCTTGGGCAGCCCTGGTTGCCAGAGACGTTTAGGGAGTCGGTGAGGCTTCTGACCTTGGGGTGAACGCGCGGGCGTACCGCTGCCAGCCGCCGAATGCCCGGCGGAGTCTCTCGTCGTCGAACCAAGGCGCGATAGAGCTCGGCTATTGCGCCGGCGGTGACTTGTAAGCCAGCCAGCGTCGTCTTCATACTCTTCTGGTGCGATGGTTCTCCTTCCACCGCGACTCCCTCCATGGCCGTAACCGCCATGCTGAGGCGGGCAGAGAATGGCGCAGTCTGCTCCGTTGTGGCACGTGCAACCTCCATGCGCCGACAGTCGCCACCCGCCGGCGTGGGAAGTGCCGCTGCCCTGCGTAGGCCTAGCGCAGCCTGGCGTGGTCGAGGGACGAAGTGGACGACCGACAAGCGGCCAGAGGGCCGAGCTTGTTGAGAAAGGGCTCCACGGGTAGCTGGTGACGTCCGGAACACGACACGATGAGTTGTAGCTAGGTATAAGAGGAATGTGCGCCCCTAGAAACGAAAAATCACGGAGCCCATGCGAAAGGTGACTGCTTCGTCGCACGTGCCGCACGTGCCTCCCTACTGCCATTGAGAGGGCACTACAAAAGCTTCCCGACAATACGGCTGCATGGGCGGCGAAATATTGTCGAGCATCTCTGCTGTCATGGGCACGGATGAGGACAACCGCCTTCGGGGTTTCATCCACGTGGTATCGAGAGAAGAGCTCGCTAAGCGCGGCAAGATTCCTTCGGGACCCATACAGGCCTCCGTCGCCAACATAACGTGCGATGACTTTCGCAACAGCTTTTGCCTACGAGCAGTGCCGCCAGCGGCACCCTTCCTAGTCTCCTACGCCATGGCTCCCACTGCCCAGACTCCCACCGCCACCACTAGACCTGCTGCGGCGCCTCTTCCATACCACCTGCTTACCCATCCGAATGCTGGCATTAATAAGCATTCCCCCTTACGGCCCAAAAGCCGTTTCTTCCTAACTCTTTGGTACGCAAGACCATCGCAACACCCAAGTACGCGAGGCAGTCCTTTGGCGAACTCCCTACCACCAGCCGCTCTGCTATCACGGTGGCGAACAAGGCCGCATTTATCGCCGGTGCCCCTTCCGCGAAATCGGACCGGCAGGATTCCAACCCAACGCTGCTTCGCGTGAATTCGGAGAAAGACCGGTCGCAATTTCCGACAACCTCGCCGAGCGTCGAGCTACTGCACCACTCTCTCAATTGCGTTCACAGTCCCCAGCTCTCCAAACCTCGCCCAGCCACCGTACTCCTGGAGGGCCACTTACCCGATGATTTACAACGCCACCACGAGGAAACTAGATGATGCAGCCTTGTGAGGCAAGGTTGCCTGTATCCGAAGCTCCAAAGGCCCCACTCCACCGCGGGCAGTTGGAGAACCGGCGCCCTAAAACCTTGACATCGACCTAAATGCACGGGACGAACTTTTAGTTTTCTCGCCGGACACGAAATGACCGCATTAGTGGACACCGGGATGACCTACTCCATAATTAGTCGGCAACTATCTGACAGGCACAGAAAGGTGAACACTCCATGGAATGAACCTGAGATTCGCACTGCGGGGGGCCACCTAATGACGCACGTAAGAAACGTTTCGAGAGGGTCCACATTGGTGACTCGGACATCGTCGGCACATTTGTCGTCCTCCTGGAGTGCTGCAAACACCTTATTATAGGTATGGACTTCTTGCACGAGCATGATGCGGCAATCGACGTCGGCGAACGCTTTTCTGGCAGCCGACCTCTACACATAAGAATTGTCGGCGACGACCTTAGCCTACAACCAAGAGACTGCGTGCTTGTTTCCGTTAGGAGCGATGACTTATTAAGCAACGTAGGTATTGACCGTGGTCTTGAGTCCCCTTCTTCTCGGCATTGGGATCGCCATCGCCATGGGCCTGGTGACGCTACCGTGTAGCGAAGCGGAGGTCCGGTTTACAAACTTTACCAATGAACGCCGACGGGTCGCCAATAGTACAGAGTATGCTTTCTTCGAGGACATCGACAACAGAACGGACTGCTTCGTTCTACAGAGTGAAAATTCAGCCGTGGTGCCAAATAAGCTCGTAATCAACGCTGACCGCAAGCGACGCCCGAAAGAGGAACGCCAGCTTTATGAGTTTTTTAACGGTTCTCGGGACTGCTTTTGATCGACGTGGGGCATCACGAAACCCAGTTGGTCAAACACCGCATAATTACTGTCACAATTAAAGTACAGGCTCGACAGAACCTTACCGAGTGTCCGCCAAAAACCAGGGACGATAAAGCAGCAGGTGGACCAGTTGCTTCAAGTCGACCTCATTAATCCATCGAAAAGCCTCTGGGCTTCACCCGTCACGAGGGTCAAAATAAACGATGCCAGTCTGAGATTCTCCGTCGATTATTGCAAACTGAATTGAATAACAAAAAAGACGTACATCCTCTGCCGAGAAAAGACGACTTATTTGATCGATTACAATATACCCGCTACTTTCCTTCAATGAACTTGAATAGCAGATACTGGCAAATTGATGTCAATTTGCGTGAGCGTGAAAAGACCGTATGTGTTACTCCCGACGGGCTTTATAAGTTTAAAGTTTTTCCTTTTGATTTAGGCTCTCCACCTACATCATTTCCAAGAATGATGGACACAGATTTGTCTGGATTGAAATGACAAATGTATTTAGTATACCTAGACGACGTCGTCGTTGTTTCCAGGGCCTTTGAAGAGCACTTGAAGCAGTTGATATGCGCTCTTCACGCTATCCGATCTGCCACGCCGACACTAAAACTAGAAAGAAATTACACTTTGGGCGCGAAGATGTACTATTTCTGGGTCACCATGTCAATGAAGGCGGCGGACGCCCGGATCCTGACAAATTTATTGCTGTGTCGAAGTTCTGCATCCCTACCGACAAAAGGCCCTACCGACAAGGGCTGTGCTCTTATTAACGGAGATTCATAGCGAACTTCTCGCACGTTGCCGCTCCACTCACTCTCCTCAGACGTGACGATGTAGCTTTCATCTGGAGTGGTGAACAGCAAGCGGCTTTTGACGAGCTCCGGAGTCGCTTACAGACACCAGTGTGCTGGCTGATTTCGACGAGGAGGCCGCAACTATCGTTCACACGGATGCCAGGAATGTAGGGCTCAGCGCTGTTCTCGTCGAGTTGCAAGACGGCCTCAAAAAACGTCACCGCTCTCGCAAGCCGAACGTCATGACGGGCCCAAAGTAACTACTCGGGCCCCACA
The DNA here is from genome assembly GCA_013339765.2 of Haemaphysalis longicornis. Lineage (NCBI taxonomy): Eukaryota > Metazoa > Arthropoda > Arachnida > Ixodida > Ixodidae > Haemaphysalis > Haemaphysalis longicornis. Next base: position 45,884,033 of record CM023448.1, on the reverse strand, counting down.
AAAGAGTGCCTAGCTGTCGTTTCGGCCCTACTCAAAATCTGACCTTACCTTTAAGGGCGTTATTTCTTCGTCGCGTGCGACCGCCAATGCTTCTGTTGGCTCACGAAACTTAAGAACTATACTGGTCGTCTTGGGTGATGGAGCTAGAGGTCCAGGAATTCTTCATGACCATCGTACACAAATCCGGCAAGGGGGATTGAAACGCAGCCTGCTTTCAAGAGCTTCTGTTGGCCTTCCCTCCGCCAATGACGACGACAGCGACGATGCTGTGCTCATCGGAGTTCCGGACGCACCCCCACCATTTCGAAGCAGCATCGAGAGGATCTGGAACAACGATCACTAATTTATTTTTTACAAGGGCACTCTACATTTGTGCCGAAGGCGTTTGCCAGAGGTCTGTCCTCATTCTGTCGGCGGAGCAATGCTGTCTGTAAGAGAAATTTCGCGTCGAGTGGGGAGTAGCCACCTGATCGGGGTACCCAGGCTTCTCAGGAATCAAATCTTGCAGGCCTGTCACAACGAGCCTAGCTCCGGTCGCTTTGGTTACACACGTACGCTGCACTGATAAACGAGAAGTACTACTGGCCCGTGCTATTAGCCACCGTACGGCAGTACCGGCCACCGTACATGGCGGAACTCCCTGGGAAGGAAAGCACCACCCGAACGGCCATCCGGACTAGAACACCTTTTGAACATCTTGGCATGGACTAGCTCGGCCTCTTTCGAGCTTCCACATCTGGAAACAAATGGAAAATAGTCGCCACGGAATACTCAACCAGGTGTGGCTAAACAAAGGGGCTTTCACGGACTACAGGGCTTTAAGTTGCGCAGTGTTGTTTAACAAGAATTGCGCTGCCGCTTAGCACAACTGCTGCAAGAAAACCGGCATGTCCCCCGAACCTCCAGCGCGGACCACCCCCAGACCAATGGCACGAAAGAATGCCTGAACCGAACAATAGCCGACAGGCTCAGTATGAACGCCGATGGCGAACTCAAGACGTTGGATGCCGTTTTCCCTTACTTAACGTTCGCTTATAATACGGTCCAACAAGAGCCGGCGCAAATGACGCCATTTGCACTTGTCTACGGTAGGAGCCCTGCAGAATGCTTTACGCCATGCTGCTACCTGACACTCACGATGACCCAGACGGCCCCCTTCATGAGTTTGTGCGTCGCGCCGAAGAAGCCGGCGTGCTAGCACGCCAGCGAATACAACCGCACCAGTGTTGTGACGCCGCTCGCAACAATCTCAACCACTTATATGCAACCTGCTCTCCTGGGTACCAGGTCTGGGTGTATACTCCAGTTAGGTGCCGAGGATAATGTGGTAAGTCACTGGAACACAGAAATAATTCGGACAGAAAAGAAGAATGTGGAGAAAAACATGCCCGTGGGCAGGGATCTGAACCCATGACCTTCAGAGTACACGTCTGGTGCGATGACCACTACGCTACCGGCTGGGCTATCTTCCACTAAACTTTCTCGTGTATTTATGTTCAGAAATTTTCGTTTCATACACTTCCGAGTAGTAGCCAGCGCCACTCAGACTACTCGGGGGGAAGGGAACCTTCTTTTTAACCCCCACGCCGTGATTCGAGTGTCCACGAGATGTCGACAGTGCTCGAAAGCGCTGAACCCTATGAAGCCTCCAATGGCAGCAAGACTGCCAGACGAGAGACCCTCGGTAAGCATGCAGCGAATCAAAATGGGCAATGAGGGACTTGTTCAATTAGGACCCAAATAAGGGTTGGCAGTGAAGAACACCTCGGAACGCAAAGGGAAGTATGTGGTAGGTCATTGAAACTGATAAATTATTTCAAAGACAGAAAGAAAGTGGTGGAAAAGTGCGTTCCTTGACTGACAACCCTTATTCTGGCTTCTTGGTTCCTTTGGAGCTTAATAGGGTTCAACGCTGGTCGACCACTCCCGGCATGCCGTAGATAATGGAGTCACGACCCTGCTGTAAAAAGAAGGTTCCTTCAGCCTTACTGGTCCGAGTGGCCCTGGCCACCACCCCCAAGTGCAGGAAAAAGAAACACATTAACATAAAGATCCCTGAAAGTGGAAGCGAAAATTTCCCCGCCGGTCGCGTCGTGGTTATCGCACCAGACGCATATTCTGAAGGCCGTGGTATGGAATGCCACCCCACGGACATTTTTCCTTCATCTGTCTTTCCAAATTTTTTCTTTGTTTCAAAAGCTACCACATTCTCACATTTGTTTCCGGAGGTTTTCATGAGTGCAAATCCTTTTTTATGTGGGGCTCGTCGAGCAAATACAAAAGATAGGTCGCAGTCTGCAATGCCAAATGAGGCATTGGGGTGTTGTTAGGCTCTTTTTTTCTATGGTTAGTCGAGTTACCATTTTCAAATATACGTAAAAAAAAGCGCGCCCACAGTGGGGGCCGAACCGACTACTTTAGGTTTCATCTATATAGCCGAATTGGAAACGCATTCAAGATCAAATCGAAAGGCGTGGGTTCGGTCCGCACTCTTGTCGCGTGTTCTTCTTTCTTTCATTGTCACGTATATTTAAGAAAATGTAACGTGATTACCCGTAGAAAAAAAACCCCGAACATCCCCCCAATGCCTCCTTTGGCGTTGTAGACTGCCGACCTATCTTTCTGTATATATATATATATATATAGCGAATCAGAATAGCAAATGAGGGGCTCGTTGAATATAACACAGAAATAAGGGTTGGCAGTCGAGAAAACCTCGGAAAGCAAAGGGGAGGATGTGGTAGATCATTGAAACAGATTAAGAATTTGGAAAGAAAGAAAGAAAGTGAAGAAAAAATGCCCGCCAGGTGGGAACCGAACCCACGACCTCCAGAATACCGGTCTGGTGCGATAACCACTACGCTACCGGCGGGGCGACTTTCCCCTTCACTTTCTGGGCTATTTATGTTAGGTATTTTTGTTTCCTGTGCTTGGGGGTGGTGGCCAGCGCCATTCGGACTACTCGGGGTGAAGGGGACCTTCTTTTTAACCCCCGGGTCGTGACTCGAGTGTCTACGACATATCCAGAGTGGTCGACCAGCTTTGAACCCTCTTAAGCTCCCTATGGCACCAAGACTGCAGAACAGAGGCCCTCGCTATGCATGTAGCGAATCAGAATAGGAAATGAGGGGCTCGTTGATATAACACCGAATAAGGGTTGGCAGTCGAGAAAACCTTGAAAGCAAAGGGGAGGATGTGGTAGATCATTGAAACAGATTAAGAATTTGGAAAGAAAGAAAGAAAGTGAAGAAAAAATGCCCGCCAGGTGGGATCTACCACATCCTCCCCTTTGCTTTCCGAGGTTTTCTCGACTGCCAACCCTTATTTCTGTGTTATATATATATATATAATATATATATATATATATATATATATATATATATATATATATATATATATATATATATGTTGTGTGTGTGTGTGTGGTGTGTGTTGTGTGTGTGTGTGTAGCGAATCAGAATGGGAAATGAGGGGCTCATCGAAAATAAGACGGAAATAAGGGTTGCCAGTAAATAAAACCTCAGAAAGCAAAGGGGAGGTTGTAGTAGGTAATTGAATGAGATTAAAAAATTGGCAAGAAAGAAAGTGGAGAAAAAATGTCCACCAGTTGGGATCCGAACCCACACCGGTATTCTGGAAGTCGTTGGTTCGGATCCCACCTGGCGGGCATTTTTTCTCCAGTTTTTTTCTTTCTTTCCAAATTTTATATCTGTTTCCAGGACCTACCACACCCCCCTCCCTTTACTTTCCGAGGTTTTCTTGACTGCCAATCCTTTTTTTCTGTATATATATATATATATATGTATATATGTATATCCACGTGCTGCGGTACGGATCCTTCGCGAGGCTTAATAAGCTGTTGGGAAAGGATATGCACATGCCTAGTATTGGTTTATGAAGTAACACGTTAATTATACTGCTGTCGTTCTTATTTAAACCTATACACACAAGTCTTCAGATATCAAACATTGTACCTGTGCGCTTTTGAATCTTTTTTTGTCTTTCGCGCGTTTTGTGTATTTTTGGCTAGCGGTACTTGCAATGCAATATTAGGGCAAACAAGGCATCTCCTTTATTTTATTTGGGTGAGGAATATGCTTATAACGAACGGGTTTCATTTGCCGCCAGAAGTTAGCTCCCAAAAAATGTTCATTATTCTTATGATGCTGAAAGTGAAGCACGAGACATTGCTGTTATGAAAATAAAAACTATATAAAGTACACAAAAGGCGTACTCACGTATAGTTTCAGCAGTTGAAAGTTTATTTTATGACATGGTACCTCCAGAGCGCAAAATAACGAAAATGCGATCAATCCAGAAATGCGCAAATCCAATACACTGTTCATGAACTTCGGACATCATCTGTCACGCATGTTCTGCTTTCGTACGTTTTCGCGTAAGTTGATGAACGCCCAAAATTAAGTTCAAATGCCTACTGTTACAAGTGTAATGAAGACTGTGTGCATTCGTATGACTAGTTTTTAGGCTCAATTGGTCTGCAAGGGTTCAGCGAGTCTCCTGCGCGCCGAAAATTGTCACCTTGCTCATCGCTGTTCCCTCGTAAGTATTGTGCGTTTTGAAAACTTTAGGAATGAAAGATCAGAGTTTGTTAATTCTGTCAGTATATTCGCGAAAATGAAAGAACGTTTTACTTTGTTTCTAGCGTTGTGTGAAACTTGGCTTCAAAAGAAAGCGGCAGCGTTAATAATTGGACGGGGCGATACGTAGGTAAACATTTGCCCTTCTTTCTTTTGTTTTCGCGCCTTCCGCTCTGTTGGCTAACGCCTTCTACAGAAGCTACCGACTTCTACCAACACTTGTGAAGCGTGCCTGAACGAAAACTGTTGTTGGCGACGCGATCATGAATGGATTACCAGCTCACGTAGGCTACTAGATGGTAGGACAAAGTGCTGAACTATAACTCAGTTTCATTTAGACAAGAAAGACAGAAACCGGAAAAATATTCAAGACATGACAACACCACCTAACGTAAACACTTATCTCGCGCACTGCTAGCTACTCCTATTATTCCTACTGTCCACGCGACGCTTATTTGCTGTAGTGGGTAAACTGTGTGAACGTTTTATCCACACTTTTTAGGGCACTCTCGTTTCCAACTCGTGCGTAAAGCACTATGACTGACAAGTCTTTCGCCAGATTGTTGTGTTCGCAGCAAACAAGGTGGCTTTTGTACAGTCAGTAAAAAAGAAAACATTAGCTCAAGCGAGTGTTCACCCCAAGGGCGAAACCGTGATGCGGGGACAGATGCCGGGCTTTCCCATTTTTTCATCCTATATGTATATATTTTCTCTTTTTGGGCGAAGGGACCATACATTGACAAAATTTGTGAGGTCGTACTCACTTTGAGTACTTTAGCACTTTAGCATAAGCATCTTCAAAGAAAGCCATTATGACAGTTGCCTTTTTAGCAAACAGTTCTGCCCAACATAGCAACCGTGTTTCACGCCTAAGTGTCTCTGTAATGTCTACCACTGAAGTGCGAACGTAACACCAAACTCGTCTGACGCCTGCGAGCGTCACCTGAAATGGGCTCAGCGAAAGTTGTTTCTCTCTCTCTCTCTCGTAACAAGACTGACTGCGAATATTTACTTATAAAGACCTATCCCAAATAGCTCGTTATACAGTCAAATCACTCAACGTATGCAACAAACAAAGAATATTGCATGCCGTGTAATTGAGCCTGTACCACATGCATACGGTGCGTATCATGTTTCACTTAGCGTGAATCTTGTTTGCATGCTGAGTCTTCCGTTTTCCAGCCATGTTGACTCCTTAAGCGCTACCAAAGCACCCAGGCCCCTATATTTTGAATATCCTGCTTCGCTTGTGCCCCATGTAGCTCCTCGTGCAAGCCAATGCAATCTCATGCCCCACTCCGCACTGCATCGCAGGAATTGCGCGATAGATGTTCATATGTGGCCTCATAAACTGTAAATCTACGAAAAGTTGAAATTCAGAAATTATCACTCTGCATTGAATCAGGGTATAGTAGGTGCAGTAGTAGCCAAAGTGAGTGGGAAGTGATCTCCTATTTTGGTTTTATTTCAAACAGGTTTTTCAGCAAAGCGTCGGCATCCACCGTCACATGTTGTTTACTTGAAAGCATCAACGCCAGTGAAAGAACATAAGCAAAATCCACCTAATTTAATAAAAACCTGCCTAAACAAGTCTTTACAGTCATTTCAAATATCGCCAATTCTAACGCAGGTGCCATTGAAAATGTGACATAAACGGTGTTTAAAAACGGGAAGAAACGTTTGAATGTAATCGTTTAGTAGAATGTTATCGCACTTCACCGAAAAACTTACGGCTAACATAACAAGCGGAGAGGGCAATATGACGAGTTTTTAGTGATCCGCTTTTTGAAGGTTTACTTACGCATAAATACCAAAGAGCCCATACAGCCATTCTGCTGCATGATGAATTCTTCCAGCGCTATGACCCTGTCCGGGTTCGTGCATGTTTCGTTTGCCACATGTTGCGGAGATGGCTTCATCTGTGTATATACTGTCACTTCAATAAACGGGCGGTTAGGATACACACACAAAAAATATTTTGCAAGTTCGGGTGGGACCTGTATGCTGGGCTTAAGTGTCCTCAGTGTCATCGTTCACGAAATATGGATCTTATAATTATTGTTATCTGACATTTGCAGTGATTGTTTTAAGGTTGTGTAAATAGTGCCAAGCGTACGTTATTATATGGTTACATTTTAGTTGTGCGAGAACAGCCGTCGCTGCCAAACGCCATTGGTCGTGTTGCCTTTCGCGCTTTCCACAACAGCCGTGAGTTGAAAGTAGAAGCGTCGTTCAAAAATCCGAAACTGACGACGCGTTACAAAAGCGTCTCACTCTAGGATGGGAGCATGACTTGTCGTCAGGCCCTGGTGGGTGCGCAAGGAACCTGCTGTCTGTTCCGGGATTAAAGACTGGTGCTACTTTTTTTTCTATTTTCAATTCCTCTTCACACGAGCCCTCGAACTCCGATTCTTTGAGATTGGTCTATAGAGCTTTTGCTGCTTCTTGTGTTATTATTTGGGTGCTTTGCTGATGCTGCTGCTGTTTTGGGGGTTTGTTCGTGACATATATATCCAAACTGAAAATTGAACTTAAAATTGAATGATAAAATGAAACCGTAATGCGCAGTTCTGTATCAGGCTTCACACGACAATTGACGTGACTTGACTGGTGGGTCGGAGTAGTTGTGCCCATTGTGAACTTAACTGATTAGCCATGCGTCCCTCTCTTTTATAGCTGTGCAGTGACTTTGGAAACGTTACTTGGCTCCAATAGAAATTGAATGCAATTGTTGTGGAGAGGGGGGAGGCTATTTTTGATTGGCATCATATTTTATACTGTTCAGTTCAGAAAGTTTCAAATCTGCGGCAGTACAGGGTGGTAAGTAGCCCAGGACCTTGTGCATGGCATATGGTGGTGGCATTTCTTAGTTAAAGGCGGCACCCTGTTAGTTTTTGCCTACTGAAAGGAGTTTTATTCGTTAGGTATTTTGGAATTACTCGTGCAGTTTTGCTGCTTTTAATTAATGTTCATTTTGCACATTAAAATGCAAGTAATTGCAGCAAGAATAACACCTCAGTTGTAATAAATGGAATGTATTTTTACCCACACTTGGCTCGGAATCTGAACGGCTATCATTCTTTCCTAATAAGAATTTCAAAACAACACATCATCTAAAACCACTCCACCTGAGTGCACAACAAATCCAGTATAGAGTGTGCTCCAACGTTTTGTATACTTATCTCTTTAGGTTGTGTGGGCTACCTCTTTAAGGGATGGGGCCTTTGTTTTTGCTATTGCAGCAGGTAAACAGGAGAAACAAATGATTCTCAGAAATGCAAAAATGTGTAATGATGGAGCGTACATATTTGTTTTTAAACGATGGCTGGGCATTTTTTGGTCATATCTGATGGGATTGCTAGCTTTTTGCAAAAACATAAGACACAAGGCTTACTTGAGGTATGCTTCAGTGAGAGAAACAATCGCTTCTCTACTTAAACTGTGACCCAAATTGTCGTTACGTTGCCCCGCCGTGCACACTATTTGCAGTTAAACATTCTGAAAACGGTTGCCCTTCAGCTTGAAACACCGCCTGATCGGTGCTGCCATGTTTACCTTCAATTTGATTGGGACTGCAAAAGTATGAATTCCCAATAGGCTGATCTTGACTCGTGCACCAAGTTTTTGTTCATGTAAAGCGCGGGGGGGGGGCGACATTTTAACTCTAAAGCCCAGAAAAGTCTTTCTGGATACCTGAGTATCTTGCAGTTTGTCAGAGTACAACTGTTCATGGGATGGCCTCTGCGAGACTTTATGCTGCAGAATATTGGAGATTATTATCTCTTCAGAGTGGGTCTACTGAGAAATGTTTAAAAGAAGGGTAACCTCTCCTTTTTTTTGTAGCTAACCATAATAGGTAGCATCGACTATTAAACGACAATGGTTGTGCCAAATTTAAACGTACAGAATGAAATAATAAAGTAACAAAATATTTCTGTATTTGCAGTGGTTTTCTTTACGATGAACCTTTTAATTAACCTTTTTTTTACCGCATGATTTCCAGGCTGAGAGTCTTCGACAAAAAGGTGGAACAATGCTTTAGCCACCCTGCTCTGATGCCTCACAATATACGAAAAGCAGGTTTTTTTTAATCAAAATTTTATGGTTGCTTCTGGTGAAGGTCCTCGATCTTTTTAGGATTAAAAGTTCTTGACCTTTTTTCAAAACTGTGCACAAATCCTGATGAATGTCCGCATTAACGTGGAAGATGTGAAGATATCTCTTCTTGTTATGACAGATTTTAGTAACTATAAAATTTTTCTTGCCCCTTATTTGTACAAGCATGGCAAGCCGACACTTGCTTTCGGCCTTTCCCTCGTGGGTAGTTTTTTGGTTGTTGGAATATTTGTCTCTGCTCTCACATGCTGCCCACATCTAGCCTACACCTTCGGCTGCGTCAAGTTGTTTTGCTTCCGGCACTATCCATGTGTTATGGCTTATTATGCTCACCTTTGTAACACAGCTGTTTAAGTGCTGCACGTCCTTCTCAAAGTTCCCTGAGAGTTGCCTTGATGTATTACAAGATGACCCAGGAGATTAATTGTGGTAGCTAAAATCAGTCTCTTTGGCTGTTCAAAGCTTTTAATTTCTAAAGAATATATCCACCAACGTGCTTCGCCATTTCCGTTAAGCTATTTTCTCTTCTGACTTTTGCTGGCTGATTTTTTAGGTAAGCAATTGTGTACTTGCAGCACACCCTACTGCCGTGATTTTGAGCTTTTTCAGTATTTTAATACCTTTCTTCAAGCAATCACTTTATTAGCACGTATATATATATATATATATATATATATATATATATAATATATATATATATATAATATATATATAATATAATATATATATATATATATATATATATATATATATATATATATATATATATATTTTGTTACAAGTAATATGACAGGTCACGATACCATATGCAAAGGCATGAGAGCACGGCCGGTGCTCACTACATTAGACTAATACACGTGAAAATTATCACTCATAAATATACGAAAAAAAAGATCTCGTTTACACACACCAATAAGAACAACTTGTAGAATAAGGATATGTCTCGTAGTGCATCCAGAAAGGAAAGTGGAGTAAAAGTGGCGGATCTGGAAAATATCTGGAAAAGTCTGGAAAATACCCTGACATGGAGAAGAAAGAAAAATCACAGTGGCAAAGATACAAATTACCAGAAGCAGTTTTTGTCATGTACTCGTTTAACCCCCAATCCTTTCGTATAGCATGGCTGCGTTGGCGGATGGCCTTCTTTGTCTTGATAGAGATTGCCGCCTCACAAGCCAGCTCCAATGCCTCACGCAGTTCTTTGTCATATTCAGCTCCCTCTAGTGCCCTTGCGGTCCAATAGAGTTTGTAAAAAATGGTACGCCAGGCATGTTTTGGGTTCACAGGGAACTCAAAGCGTCGACGTGTGCCCTCCTGAGCGAGTGAAGGGCCAGGACCTATGTACATGAAGCTCGACCAGGATATTCGTTATCGTGGGCCACAGAAAGTCTGTTTTCTCTCCTAAAATTAGTGTGCAATGTTGGAATACAGAAATACGCGCTCAGACATGTTCGTTGAAAAACTGGAATTTCCCACATTAGGGCTGAAAAATGCCACAAGACCCTTGCCGCGCTATGACTGGCATCACTCCGACATTAAATGAAACAAAGAACTTTTAGAATCGGTGTGCAGAACCAGGCCTCACATACCCCTCAATACAGTCATGCCTGCGGTGCTCTCAGAAGGTTGCCGATACAGACGCGGAGGAAGGACTTCCGCCAAGCGGTCCGATTAAACCCTTCAAGGCTTAGCGGTTACGAGGTACTCCCTTGCAAAATGCCCCTTCAAGGTTATCGGTGCAGCGGCTACCTCTTTGTTAAAACCGGTGTGACTGAGATTGTGGTTAAGGCCCTCTGACTTGGAGAGTCATCTTCTTAGGTGTGCGGAGCCAACGCACGGCAAAGCCGCACTAAGAGTCCGACTGATCGCAGAAGTACAATAAGCACTGTATGATCAGCTTGAGCTCTAAAATCACCAGGGTTACTCCTCGCTTTTCCAGACTCCAAAAGAGGTTGAAGCAACGCATGGATTTCTATGTTGGACGCCAAGGGAAGACAGCCCAAGCCCAGAAAGAATGTTTATTCAGCTGGCGTTGATATTAGTGAGGCGTTGTCAGTGCAGCATGACAGGGTACACAAGGGCATTGCAGACATGAGCCCTTGAGAGAATGTTGATATGCGTTGTCCTCCAAAGGTAGAGTTTCCTATCAGCAGCCACCAGTTTCCTTCGTCATCTTGCTATGCATGGTTTCTCCAGGTCGAGAATAATGTTGGGGTAGTTTACTACCCTCTCATTCTAATTGGTGCCGAAGAGTTTTGAAGGTTTCGAAACGTACTCATCAAGCCAAGGTCCTTCTGATTTTGACGTGTTTATTTAAGCCCCCGAGAATCGACAAAAGCGACCAGCCAGCTCTAACGTAAAAATGAAAACGACATCTCCCGCACAAGCCAGGACTCGCAATTTCTTCTCACAGAGGACAAGGCCCCTGAGTGTGTCTAAGGCAGCAATCACCCAAATAACTGGCTCAAGGTACTTGGAGAACGTCACAGGTAACATTGGGCACCCCTGATGCAGTGATCTATTCTCTGAAATGGGGACGCCACGCCGACTTTTAAGACGAGGGTGGTGGTAATGTTAATGTAACAAGTCTCTATCTATTCGAGCATTGCGTTCCCAATCCTTAAGTGGCACAGAAGCATAATTACATCGGGGCCATTCCCTTCGTCAAACGCTGACTGCCAACGGAGTAATGGCCAGTGCGGCCACCTCACACGCGATCCTCATCCGGTGTTAAAAATGATATAGTGGCCTTTTGAGCTGCAGTTCCGATAGTTCAATACCACGCCTCCCAGTGCAACCTCAAGTCGCTCGGACGGAATTTTCGCGAGTATTTGATACTCAACTGAGAATATCTAAATGGAGCGGAAGTCATTCTCATCTGGCGTGGATTCCGGTAACCATTTCTTTGGTATGAAGACCACATGACTGCTCTGCATGAATGGCGGCAAGTGTATCTCTTTCCATGTGCCTCCGAAGACACCCGTGAGATGGTGCTCAGTTCTTCTAAGAAAGTTCAGGAGAACTCTGTGACCATTCCATCAGGGTTCATGGATTTGTTTATTTGCAGCCTTTTAGACGTGTGCCATACCACAGAGAATGTTATAGAAATTTTTTATTCTGTCTCCAATATCCTCTGACATTTTTGCAATGTGTGTTTGTATTTTCTGTGGGACTGATTCAGGTTTTTTTGGCGCTGAATATTAGGAAAAGTGGTTAAAGAAGGCAAGAACTATTTCCCCTCTCTCGGAGGCAAAAGTGGTATTGCATCTAACCCCGGTATTAATTTTTGAGCACCGCGTTCCCTCTGGAGGGCTTGAATGAGTCTTCATGACTATGCGTCGTGCTCAACCTGTATTTCCAAAATGCAGGCCACTACTCTCCACTGTCGTCCCTCCAGCTCGTCCTTAAATACTTATTTTACAAATTGGATGTACTTATGCAATTTTTCTGGGTGTTACCTCGATGACCCAGTGAAGTGTTTCTAAAAGGCTCCGCTTATTGGTTTTACCTCCAGCAGCCTTCATTCCGCCTATGTGTATTTTCTTAAACTGTTCCTAGTCCGCGGCATCTACAGCACCTATTTTTGTGTAGTGTTTTATAAAGAAAATATTTTGTAACACCGTGGCATTCATTATCCAACGCCTAAATGGCTTTGAGCAGCCAAAGTGTGGCCGCTAGGTGGTAGCACCTAGTAAACCTTGATTGATTGTAGGGTTTAACGCGCCGACGCAACGCAGGCGATGAGGCGCGCCGTAGTGGAGGGCTCCGGATTAAATTTGACCACCTGGGGATCTTTAACGTGCGCCGAAATCTCGTGCACATGGGCGTTTTTGCTTTTCGCCTCCATCAGAAAAGCGGCCGCCGCGGCCGGGAATCGAACCCGCGACCTCGTGCTCAGCAGCGCAACGCCTTAGCCACTGAGCCACCGCGGTGGGTACCTAGTAAACCTTCACCGCTATTACTCAGCAGTTTGGGTTAGTCACTAGGCTTCGCCTCTTTTTCACCGCAATCTCTGAGTGCCCCGACAACTGTTGCATGTTTTCTTCCTAAGTAAATACCTCTATGCAACGAATTTTGAATTGTAACTGTACCAGGCACTCGATATTCTAGTGGTTTGTAATTTTGGCGATTCCTGAGGCGAAATGTTATTCTGTACGGGTACGTCGCAGGGTCAAGGTAAAGAAAAAATTCCCCCACATTTCCCCGAAGGGGAGTATGAGGAAGTGCGAAGCACGGGGTGATGCTATGAGGGGGAGTTTTTTGAAGTTTGGTGGCATTTTGCCCGTTAGTTACATTAACACCCCCTCGTGATCACGTTCGGCTTAACACGCCTCGTTTGTCCCTCTGCGGAAATCTTGGTGAATTAACGTGTATGTTTGAGAGGAGGAGCGCACCGCACCGCAGCGCACCGCAGCTGCGAAGCGCCGACCGGAGTGAAGGGAGAGGAGGCGCCGTCACGTGAGAGAATGCAGAACTAGCGGGTTTGTAGTATCACGTGTACACCATGCAGTTATCAAGCTGCTATAACGCCGCTGAGTCGCCAACGCACGCCGCTGACGACGTAGTTTGAATGCGTTAAAGATATAAGGCGCGTTACTAACACTGATATCAACGTCGCGTCCGTGGCTTAGTCGCTAGAGCGTCGCGCTGCGGCCGCAAAGTCCGCAGATCGAAACCTGGAGCCGGATGCTGTTGTTTATTTATATAGTGTAGTGGCCTGGCTGGCGCACCGAGAGAGGGTGTTGCGAGCTGGAGAGTAGTAAAGGGGCTTTAGGAGAGTAGGCGAGGGGGGAGAGGAGGCGCTATGCGAGCGCGACGATTCAGGCTCGCTTAAGAAGTGCACTTATTCCTCGCCAATCTCCCACGTGGGTATGTGCCATGTCAGCGGCCAGGCAGCGCGCGCCCATCTCCCCCCGTTGCTAAGGAAGACGAAAAGCGCGCGCACCCGCAGCTGTTGCTATGCGGACGGCGGAAGGTTCGGGGTCGCTTATAAAGTGCATTCGCACTTTATAAGCGAATTTTCAGACATATATATGCTAGGAAGTGGCATGGTCGAGGGGGCGGGTGCGGTAGGCAGCCTCGGCAGGCGGTACACGCTACTCGCAGGTGAGCCGGTTTACGCGGCGACGTCGCGTGCTTGTGGGGAGCTCTCACTTGACGTGACTTGCCCTGATGGGAGCTATGAGACTATTTGCGAAAGGCAAGCACCCCAGCTGAAACACCATAACAATTGTTGCGGGGTTTAATCTGTGTGATTATACCTAATTACAAAGGGGAATGATTTTTTACTATTTTGCCAGCATATACAAGCTTTGGTTCAACCACTTTAGAAACACTATAGGGGATTTCGCAATTCCTTTAGTTTTAATTAGCGAAAGAAATCATCCTTTGGTTTTAGTTTTCTTGGGCGCAGCTTCAGGAGAAGAACGAGCGTACTGTTTTAGAAGGCTAGTTCCTCTTTTTTTCATCAATCAAATGATTATTTAGCTCCTCAGCTAACAGTGGGTTTCTATAGAAACTGTATATGTATCAGGCAACCACCCCTTAATGAAACAATGTACGGATGCTTTTTGTGCTACACCATGGTATTCATTGGTCACAAATACTTGTGTTATATCCTTGTACACATTGAAACTTACTGGTGTGCACTGTACTAAGCTCGAATGAACATTACCCTTGATTTCTCTATCATCATTGTATTTGCAAGCCGCCTGTCTACGCCCACTGCTGGGCCAAGCCATCCCCAGTAGATGTTTAATAATCCCGCTCCTGGGTTATCAGCGACCAATTTTTCCTTAAAACTTCTTGATCTCAGGTGATGATCTAACGTTTTCCTACCTCCTGCCTCGCTTGCCTTCGCTTGGGATTCACTCTGTTATCCTTGATCAACACCAGTTATCTGGCCTTCGCATTACATGCCCTGCTCGCACCTCTTTCTTCTTAATTTCTACTAATATGTCCTTAACACGCGTTTGTTCCCTGACCCACTGCACTCTCTTTCTGACCGTTAATGTTACACATACCATCTTTTGTTCAAATTCCTGCTGAGTCGTTCCTAATGTAAGGTAGACCTTTTTAGTGAGCCTCGAACTTTCTGCCACTTAGGTGAGTACCAATAAGATTTAGCTGTCATGCACTTTCTTTTTCAAGGAAAATGGTAGGCTGCGATTCTGTAGAGTTCCAGGGTTTGAAGCTGTATAAAAACACACTGTCTTGTACCCATGCCTAGACTGAGGTAAAGGCTGGAAAGGGAGGTGCTAGCGCAATAGTATGCACAGGGCACCGGCTCAAGTTAATGTAATGGTCAACTTGGCGCAGGAGGTTTCCTGTTTGGGTAAAAAATCGAAGCACGCATTTTCCAACCAGCATAAAGAATACTGCATCGTGTGTAACTAGTTAACTTCATGTTGTTAAACACATCAAATTTGTTCACCAGACAATGTATAGGGTCTACATTTCTATTGTCAGTCACATACTGTAGAAATATCAGCTTTGTCGACAATCTGCAGCTACGTTTTTGTTGCTACAAAAGGTGTTAAATTTCTTTCAACCTTTACACCACAAAATCTTTGCTGCCTTTTTGGTTATTCCGATCGACAACTACTTGCGCAGTTTCTGGCACCGCAAAAAAGAACGCAAATTGAGCAAGCATTCCTGTCATTACTGACTGATGGTGGCTCGCGCCACTCAACCACCAATGAATCATTTCTGTGCTTCCAAGTGTTTTCATTCTGTGCTATTGTTCGTTGATCGTATAACTAGGTATGTATTACGCAGTCGTTTAAATCTGTCTTGTAACTATTATTCAGTCATATTTCTACCAAAGCATATCACTATGGGTGAAATATTGAAATAATGTATCTTTGTGTTGTATTCCTAACCACCGTTCATTAGTTTCTGTTTTTGAAGTTTTTTGGTTTGGTTTATTTTTCGGCCATTTCGCTAGGTACGAATCATTTTGTCGTGTTAATTTCTACTGCTCTTGTAACCACAGTACAGTAATTTCTTTATATATATGTTGTTTTCTAGTGTCCACAAAGATTTTCCTTGATATGGGTTTATTTAAAGTGGATTATATCTGTACGGCACTCGTAACTACCACTCAACACCACTTCTGTGTTTCCAAGCTGCTTTGTTTTTTTTTGTTCCCAATCCTTTCCCTAGGTGTGAAATATTTAGTTTTGTAAATCTTCCTTGTTTTTGTACCCACCATTCAAACATTTCAGTGTTTCCACCCTTTTCTTGCGTTATTTTTCGCCCATTTCCTTAGTATGAGGTCTTTCAACTAGAAACTTGACTTTGAATAACTATCTAGTTCTTGTACCTTGGCGTTACATGTTTTCTCTCCTTCGTATTTTTTCAACTCTTTCTGCTTTGTGTGACCTATTTCTTGTTACGCAAACCTGTACTGTTCTTCTAGTGGAATCAATTGAAGAATCGATTCTGAGTGGGGACATAATTGTGTGCTGCTTTGCTTGTGCAAGTGCGAGCTTAGTCGGCCGCTTGGTGTGTGATGTCGGTGAAGCGTGTTTTGAGTTTTTTTAGTTTTTGCCGGCGGATGGGCACTCAGCGAGCTTCCCGCATACGTAGGAGATTCACGCCCTACAAAAGGTTAGCTGTTATAGCCAGATTGCGCGTTTGGGCATCGGCAGTTTTCAGGATAGACCCAAAAGGTTCTACGTTTCATGTCTTCTATTGTGGTGGGGATAGGAGAGTCATGAATGAATTTCAGTCTCATAGTATAGCATAACCGATTTTTAAGGAATGCCAGAGTGACTGATGTGAATTCAAGGTTATGATGATCACTGCCTTATGTTCATTCGAGGCATGCCAGACTAGCTCGTGGTATTTTGTGAGTCAGTGGTTGAATCTTGTTCCACGTTGTGGCCGAATAGCGTGATTTATGTGGGGTAGGGCCAGTGTGTAAGGTGATCTTTCTTGGCAGCGTCGTGAAATTCCGCCCCTTTTTGGTGGGTTTTTTGATAACCTCATGCAGTTAAAAATACCCAGCATTGTGGAGAAAAACCGACTATTTTGATCATCACATTAGCAATGTCTTTGAAGAAAATCTACTGAAACCGCATTACAGAGCGAGAATATTGACTTTCCATCATTTGAGAAGACACAAGCATGTGTGCAGGTAAATAATGAATTCTCGAAATGTTTTATCGCAGAATACCAAAGATTTCAGCATTACCTAGAGCTATGCGGCATTAGAGAAATCTTGGGTAAAAGATCGCTTCAGCTCGTAAGTATAGAAAAGCTTTTCTCTACGCTCGGAGAATGACCCTTTGTCGTACTGCAAGAAATAAGGTATTGAATTGTTTGTTGATTATTATCCAGGAAATCAAAACTAATAAGAAAGGAATAAACTTTCTATTTTAATGATTGCTTTAATTATGCAGTACATGATTGCTTTGATGCGCATGATTGTACGTGGCTGCATTTTATTTTTCGCGTGGATCCTTCGCATATCGTCCGCTTCAGAGCTTACTTGGATTGTTTGAAGTATTGTTTTTTTTTTTCATAAAACAATTCAACGATGGAACAATTAAAAAGCCAGCCCTCCGACGTTTGCCGGCTGAACTGTTTCTGAAAGGCTTGCCGGAACATGTTCCGCAATATTATGACTATTATGTGGTTTTACTTTTGTATATGTGTGATGCAACATATTTGATAGATGTGGACATTTTACACACTCTTTGTACGTTGCATGTGTCGCTTATACGTATTTCATGAAACTCTCCCACTTTTGCTGCCTCGTTAGTTGAGGCAGCAGTGTTAGTAAATAAAATAAATAAATAAATAATATATCCACACCACAGCGGTACGTTTTTGCCAGGTATTAAATTTCAATCTTTACAGCCGGTGGTAAATGACACCCCTGCAGCTTTGCAGTCATAGACAGCCGCTATTGTCTTGGTTCCTAATACAACACAGCAAAAGCAGTCATTCTTTCCACATTAGTTAGCCATCCTGAATTTCAATATTGGCACTTCGGACGGCAAGAAAACATTGGGAGTGTATTTTAAATAAATTGATTTGGTACCCATGTTGATTCGGTTACTACTTTCCTCACTATATATGTAAAAATACCCATAAATATTGTTATTCTTTGCAAATAAATTTAAACATATTTCGTATTACAATTTTTGTGTCACACGTCGACTACTGCTTATTGAGATGGGGTAGTACCACAGAAACATAAAAAAATCCAATTGTTGCCAAAGAAAATCATTTACAATATAGCCAATCTCCAACGCCTTGCAAAAGCGGAGCCTGTCTATAAACATTTATTCTATACTGAATCTCAAATTGTATGGGTAACATTGGCTTTCCTAAATCTAACAGTATTTATTCCACTCGGCAGCACCCCGTCAAAAATGTGGCACATTTAATTCTGTCGTAATGATTTCAGTCGGGAAACGCTTTGTCTTACACTCCTAAACCTCTTAAATAGGTTGATGGCTTAAAATAGGTTGATGTTCCAAGTCGGAGCTGGCGCATAGCTACCGGGGACCCATCAATAACGACGAGAAAACATTGGATGGTACGACCTCGTGACTCGAGCGATCATGGCCGCCTGTAAATAAACTACATTGCTGTAGTGCGCCATCATGCAAATATACCGCTCACATCTTCCTAGCCCAGGCGAGCCAATGAGACACCCATTCTCACGCTCCGTGTTCCAAACCACGACCCGCCGAGACCAGAGTAGACGTGGTGTACCGCGACCTGACGAGACGACGGTGCCATTCCCCTGCCGCGTTTTGCTGTGCGTCTCCAGGTGCTTTATACGTGTGCGATCCTTCGACCCCCAAGGACGAGACTCAATCGTCAAGATAGAAGAGAAGCGACCGTCAAGGTCAACATTTGATGGAACGTCGAGTGGAAAGGGGAAGTGGAGGAAGGTATGCGTGTGCTCGTGAAGCGCGATCCCTGATGATGATGCCAGTCAAGGGAGACTTGCCTGAGTTTGTAAAAATGGTTCGCCGCCGCAGGCCAATGGCTGTCGATGGCGATGGAGCTGCGTAGCAACGCTTCAGAAGATTTTATATCTTCCCGGCCACCGAGATTTTGAGTTCAGCCTGCTTCCAATGGGCAAAGACGCTTGACGGGCCGCCTTGTCACGAGTCCAGTTGGAAGGCGAATGCCGTACGATGGCACCTTTTGATCGTGACCTGGCTGAATCTATTTGATGCTAGTGAGGTTCCAAAGAAGCCTGGGCTTGTTGGGGTCTTCAAGCAGACAACTGTCCCGGGCTTCATACGATCTGCTGACCCAATACGTGTCCTGTTTTTAAAACGTAGTTCATTCAGGTAGTACACTTTTAGAGTATTTTCTTCACAAGTTGCCGACCTCTGAAGATCCAGTACTTCTCTCGAAGCTGAATTAGTGTGTCGCCTAAACGAGCGTGTGCGTGTCGTGTCTAAACTTTAAGTGTGTGTGTCGGACCAGCAGCTTCGCATAATGAGCGTCGTAACGCTGCCATCAAGAAAAATGCACTTGAAGTTGCACCAAACGGCACTCTCGACATCCTCCAAACCTCTCGACGTGGAAGCGATTGACCGAGTTGTGGCCAGCTTTCAAACCAAAGAAAGCGTAGGGAGTTGCGGTCTTCTTCTTTGAAGATAATCTGGAGGAAGTCCTTTTCAACGTGAGCAGTCACGCCAACCTTGAACTGCCGACACCTCAAACTGAGATCTACAATGTCTAAGTTTAGATTTCGTACGACTTCCAAGTTTTCATTTAATGACCTGAATCCTCTGTCAAGTGAAGGGGCATCCAAAACGATGCGAATCTCATCGTAAGTCGGTCTTCGCGCATGACGGCTAGATGTGCTAGATAATAAACGTAGCGGCCATCGTTGGCAGTAGTCGTAGGAGCGTTTTCTCCGGTTCCATCTACGATGTATTGTCGAAGGGGTTTATCATACGCATCTAGGCTCAAAGGGCACAATGATAGCGTCCTGAGAAAATGACTGAGCCGTCGCTCCGCTACCTGGATGCTGTCTGGTAGGTCGACTTCTTGCTTCCAAGGAGGAGCAATTTTGTATCTGCCGTCTGCGAACTGTATATTTTCCTCCAAGTCTTCTAAGACATTATCTTGAGTTGAAGTGTTTGTCGGATTTTTTATGCCTATGGTCTCTAGTTATCAGAATTGTTTGAGGGCGGACGTGACATCCTACGGGCTCGCGTGCAAAACCACGACGTTCTTGCGGTGTGCTATTTTTATTGGAGTTGTAACAGGCCCTTGAACTGGACAGTTCAAGAGCCCAGTCTTGTCTCTAGTGCTTTCCTGCATGGTCCAAGTGTTTTGATATTCCCTGTCACAATTTCCCAATAGACGTCAGAACCAATCAGGGTCGATATGCTTTTGTCACTTTGTGAGCGGCACTGCACGGCTGTCGTGTCGATGGAGCGCGACTGTAAAGCGTTTATGATTCGCTCATCGGGAACAGGAAGCATCCGTTTTCAAATCGACTTCACCTCCAATGCTTCCACGCAGAGTGTTGTTTTTCCGGTAAGGTCATGTAAGTGGACTCGACCTCTTCTCTAAGTTTCGCTCGTTTCTTCCCCTCCGAAAACCCCTGCAGTCAAGACTACTTGTTCGATGAATTCGCACACAGCTTCCTAGAGAGTTCCATAGTGATGAAGCTACGCTGGCTTCCCCCATCTAAGAGAACTCTGCACCTTTCGGCACTGCAGGAGCCAGACGCGTGGATTCTCAGCGTTTGAAGTAGTACCACGCTGCCTGGTTGCATAGAGAGGAGTTGTATGGTGGCTGACGTAACTTGTCTCTTTTCATGACTATCCGTGTCTGCGTTGCACATGACGAGAATGTGGCGTCATTTGCAACGCGGGCAAGCGCGTTTCTTCCTGCAATTTCGGCCGATGTGACCTCGGGTCAAACAACAGAAACAACGTCCGTATTTAGTAAGAAGACTCTTTTGCTGTTATAATATTATGTTCTTATCTGAGCACGATCCTGTATCATGAGGGACAGAACAAAAGAAGGCACTTTTGCGTGTCCTTAGTTGTGGCATGCAAGGCTGCTGCAGAAAGTTGATGTCTGAAAGTTCCTGTTCGACGCTGTTCCCCTCGTTCGTCATTCGCCGTAAACTTCGTTCTTGAAGGCGAGTTCAGTATAGTTGTTTCCAAACACTCAAGTTCATCTCCTA
The DNA here is from genome assembly GCA_013339765.2 of Haemaphysalis longicornis. NCBI lineage: Eukaryota > Metazoa > Arthropoda > Arachnida > Ixodida > Ixodidae > Haemaphysalis > Haemaphysalis longicornis. Next base: position 45,863,138 of record CM023448.1, on the reverse strand, counting down.
AGAAGTTAATTTATTCGTCCAAGTGTTTCTTGTGGTCCGTGAGTTGGTTATTACGTTCCGCACCGCGTGACGTGAAAGCATCAGACGACGTTTTCGAATGCCAATGGCACCTCAGTACCAGGTCTCGATGGAGTGCCCGAACAAGGACCTCGCGTAGCAATGCACAATATGTATCTGGGCTTGAACCAAGAGCATTCAAACTTCTTTAGTGCACTTGAACGTCTTCGTAAAGCTTTCGCAGTTGTGCGACGTCACTCGACGACGAAACTGATCTGATAACAATCAGTGCCCTTAGGTGGTCTCGCGCTATAAGTGTGTAGTCACCGAATCGCTCCTGGAGTATTTCGATCGCGTCATTATACCCTTGTTTGGTCACGGGCAGTCCAGACACCGATGACGCCGAGCTGGTCAGCAGGCTATTCAAGTAATATTATTTCTCCGTCGCCAGCAGTTCAGAGTTATTGTGAACTGCGGACTCGAAGAGAGTAAAAAATCTGCTCCAGTTCCGACTGTCTATATCAAACTTAGTCAGTTCTATTGTCGGAAGCTTCGTTCTAGTGGTTGCGGTTTCGCTATGCGGTGGTCTCGTTAAAGAAGGTGAAACGAGAGACACGCCAGCCTGTTGATCTCGAGATCTGAATTGAAGCTCCGCTCTAAACTTCACAACCTTGTCATTGTACGAAGCAGCGTAGGAGGTCTCTTCCGTGACCAATTCTTCCGTGGTGTCCACAAAAATGTCCTCTTCCAGCTTCTGGATTGGTGGATACATGGCCTCGATCCTCTCCAAGGCTATGGCTGCGTCCATCGCTGTAGTCAGGGTGCCAATTCGGAGGCCATCTTCTATCTCGGGCAAGACGGCTGAAAGGTTGTCCCGAAGGGCGCTTAGTCGCCGCAGCTTTCGCTCGATCGAAGTCATCCTTGGTCCTTGGAGGTAGGTTTGCCAGTCTCTCAAGCAGAATTTATTGAAGAAAGGCTGTCGGTCCTGCTTGTCGGTGTCCGCCTGGCAGACATGAGTCCCCGGTCGTTTCGGCACGAAGTTGTGGCATCCGTCGACCCACAAGACGAGATTCGAGCGTCAAGATAGGAGAGAAGAGACCGTCAAGGTCTACATTTATGGAACGTCGAGCGTAAAGGGGAAGTGGCTATGCTTGCGCTCGTGAAGCGCGATCCCTGTGATGATGATGCAAGTCAAGGGAGACTGGCCTCAATTTCTAAAGGTGGTTCGCAGCCGCAGGCAAATGGTTGTCGATGGCGATGGAGCTGTGTAGCAACGCTTCAGAAGATTGTATAATACGTGTCTTTGTTGTGTCGCCGGACACAGCTCTCCAATAGCGATATCCGTCTAGCTCACCATAATCAGTGGCAGTAAGGGCTTTATGGTACATTCGCATCTCACTTCACAATCACTCTACGTACACGTACTGTGACCTTGACTGGAATAGTCACCTTCAACGAAGGGGTGAAGTTACAGGAAGCGCCAGTGGGATGTGGCGCATACCTCATTGGCGCCTGTCACCGACGACAATGAAACGGTGCATGGCAGGAGCGTATGATTCGAGCAATCATGGCCGCTTTTAAATAGATCATATCGCTCTGCGGCACCATCATGTAAATATATCGCTCACATCTTTCATGATTCGTGTTATTTTCTTGCTGACGCGTACCGGTTTGTATACAAAGCTGTCTCTTTCGCTTTGTTAGCCCACCGATCTTATCGCGCACAGTGTTTCCATCACGTTGATTTTTTCATTTTATTTTTCAAGAAAATCATTTTACACTTTTCTGCAGGTGGTATAGTGCTACCATAATACCATAAATTCATGACATCATGCTGAAAAACCACCTTTGGTTTGTCCCTGTATCGTTCTCATTCTTATGTTTTTTGTCTGTTGTTGCATTCACCTGTTTTATTTGGTTTGTATTGGTATTGTGAGATTTGGTTTTGTTGTGTTCAAAACTCTGCTCTGTTTTAACACAGATGGATTACATATTAATTGCTTTAACATGTAGTGGTGAAAAATCAGGAAATATATTGAAAAAAAAACCATGCTTTTTCGGATTTATTTTTTGTTTTTAGCTTTGTATAAGGAAAGCATATTGTAGTGACGTTGTAAGGCTTGCACCTCGAAGTCCGGGCTTTCTTTAAGTGAAGCAATTCGCTCCTCGCCTGTCCCGATCATGCAAAAAAATCAGCTGAACTCAATAGGATCAAACAACTTCGCTTCTATAAAGTCAGTTTTCACAAGTATCTAACTTTATTTATTCACTGTGAGACATTTGGAGAAAGAGATAAGTTATACCCCCCTAAATCACTTTCAAGACGTCCAGCATGACGAACTTCTCCAACGCCACGAAACCAAATTTTTGAACACGAGTTTGGACTACTGTCCCAAATGTAATGACTCAAGACGTCCCTACCGGCTCCATGAGCAATGCAGCCACTATAGTATTGCTGTGAAAACTCTATCTCCATATCCAGCCAGTATCTCCCCCATGAAGCTCGCTAAAGACCTATTTCTCATGGGTTGCCCTCAGTACATGCTGAAGCATTGCTGGAAGAACATGATTTGGTATGGATATTTAATAGGTGGGACGACCGCCAAACAAGCTGACAGATGCTCTACCGCAATAAATTCCGGATTGCATTGGGTTTGAGAAGCACGGGAAAGGATGAGGGCGTAGGCATCAGTCCACGCAGAGGTCTTGAAAACATTTTTATGAACCAAGCAGTGGGTGCAGGCATGCTCGCCGCACACCAATGAAGCCCTGCTTGTATAAGTCCAAGAGGGGCGTTGTTAGGCGAGCGGAACACGAGATCAGCAGAAAACAGTCATATAACTGGTGAGGGACGTCAAAGAGCCTTTGGCGGGTCTGCCTCGTAACACCGAAAGATGGAGGCCGTATTCACTATGGGGACTTTTGCTTTACAATCTCCACGACGTAAGTTTAAGTCAACCAGACCACTCCACTACTCTAATAATAAATACGTATGCCGTGTTTAAAATATCTGTATACCATCGTCGTTAATCCCCCGAGGTCCCTCAACACCGGGGCATGCAACTATACCGTCATCTAGAGTCGCACGCCGGGCTACGTTTGTGAAAAAAACTCTGAAAAACAACTACGTGTGCTCAAAGCAAGATCGTCGTTACCTGTGCCACCAGCGTAGACAAGCAGGCCAAATTTATCCTGCTGTCCTTACAAGTGACTCCGTATGCGAGCTATCAAGTCGACGCTCCCCGCCGGCTGCATGGTGAATGCCTAAAGGGGATTCAAAAATGTATTTAGCCACCTTCTCACGCGCGCCCCGAATGAACCGTTCGCCCCCACCTCATAAATATGAGTCGGCGAGCGACAGCAGCAACACTCTTTTGTATGGGAAACTTCCGAAATCAACGAAAGGAAAAATAAAGTACGTATTTTGTGCTGTAGAGGTTGCACTACTACAAAAAAAGAGAAATCCACCCAGGAAACAACAACGCCCCCAACCCCAAATCACACTCATGGCCCTCCACCTTGAACAAAAGATACCAATACCAACACACACGCCCACAAACGTATGGCGCTACATATTTCCGAGATAGCCAAGCCTGCCATTACAAGACAGCAAAAATGCCAAGAGTAGCAACACATGGTCAAAATACATAGAGCCTTTTCGCACCGGCCTTTTCGCACCGAATAGTGAAAACAGCTTTTTTACACACAGCTAGCTATCGACAGCCTTGATGTCGTCGCGAAAATTGGCAAGAGAGACAGTATTCACTGTGTCTTTACCGTTTACGTAAATTCTCGAAAAGCTGGCAAAAAGGTTGGTTTTGGTCCGCAGAGAAGAATAGCACGAGCCCATCTGATCATCCTACGCGTCACACGTACCCCTTTTTTCTTCATTAACTGAACCATGGCACGTTCGTGGTTTCTTATACTCGTGCTGGTTCTGCGATATATCGCAAAAAATGAACGTTTTACCGAAAATGGCGTGATAATATATTTAAGGGCCATTTCAATTGCTTTCTATTGCTATCACGCCGAAACCCTGTAACTAAGCCCTGTACAAAGCGAAAGTCTTGGAACTACCGATGGTCACGCCGAGGTTCCGCTCCTTGCAAGGCCAATCTTTGGTGTTCTCTTTCAAAATGCTGCTCCTGACACTGATATTATTCGTTAAGGGTGATGAGCGCGTTTTTTTACCGCAGTGCATCCGCTACCAGAGTAGTTCTGCGATTGAAACAAAAAAACTCGTATTATCTGTCACAAAGTTCACCGATGATTGTCAGCATAAAAATGCATCTATTGTAGTCTAAAAATACAAATTGGAGACCGTCTGGTATGAACGGCCATGCCAAATTTGAACATGTATCCGACACCACCTACAAGCCTCCTCAATATTTTATGTCATGTTGTAGGTACCACAAGAAAAACAACTAAGGGGCTTTTCTGCGCCCCTTAGGCAATGGCTCTTCACCGATTAAAAGTTTTCCGAGTCACCTTGTTGAAGCACCGACAAATCACCAAAGATTGTTTCTCTCAGTAACTTTCTGATGTGGCTACCAAGGAGCGGGAACGTATCCGCACACAAGTAAAAGACGCGCTGATCGCAACGTCATATAACCCTAATAAAGCCCATGAGTACACTGAGTTTTTTGTGTGAACAAAAACCATGGAGCTCTGAGCTTTTGCATTGGTCAAAAACGACTGAAGAAAATATTATGAAAACTCAAACCATAATCCCGTGGGAAACCTGAGGAGGATTCGAAGCATCATGGGGGTTCTTTGTGGTTTCTTTGTGTTGCCGTTATGTTGAGTGATCTGGTGTTTAGTAGTACCAGAGGGAATCCCACGTCCGGGTCCACCCAGATGGCAAAGAACCGCAAGTACTGGTGTGTGACGGTGAGTAGGCGGTGGTTCTCAAGGCGTCGAAATTCGTCGATCATGTTCTGGTCGATGTTGTCACCTCGGTGGTAGAATCGGTAGTCTCCGTCAGCATTGGTGATGTAACGATTGCTGACGTTGCACTGGCTGATAGCAACGTACACGCCCTCCTTTTCGCATATTTGTCTTCTTATTCTTCTTGTTCAGCGGTTCCTCAACGGGTAGACGACAACGGTGGTTGAACGCGAAGCTATCTCGTGATAGATTCTTTGGTTTGCCAATCTCCAGGGCATCCTGGAAAAATCATCATCAGACGCGCTGCGGACGGGGCACGGAGAAGTGACATGCCCCCGAGCAAGAGAAGCTTTGCATCTAAGCGTTGGTGAGGTAAAGGGTGTTGATGTTGCCGCACTGGCTGAGAGCAACGTACATGCCCTCCTCTTCACAGCTTTGTCTTCTCCTTCTTCTTCTTCTTCAGCGGTTTCCCGGTTCCCCCACCGAAAGACCATGACGGTGGTTGAACGCGAAGCTACCTCGTGATGTATTTTTTGTTTGGCCAATCACTAGGGGCATCCTGCTAAAATTATAATCAGAGGCGCTGGGGACGAGGCACGGACAAGTGACATCTTCCCGAGGAAGCGATGCTCCGCATCTCAAAAGTACTTTCAGAGCTGGAAGGCAAGTGAGCATCTCGTAGCGAACCCCGAGTTCACCCACACAGCACAATACGGTAACGTATAATGAGCCTAACCCAAACGTCTTCACAATGCTAGGTATGATTATTTGTAGTGACGAGTAGTCCGAGATCTCACAGGCGATGGCTTTTCACGAGCTCAATAACGGAATGCCATTGAACTCGGAGGAAGCAGATATAACCAGAAGAACCCTCATAAGTTAAGTGTCCATTCGCTGGACCATGTTGCATATAATCGACGATTTCCTGGACGCGCTTGCCAATATCCTTCATTTCCTGGTACTCGGTGTTGACGGCAAGCAGGCGCGAGCGATTCTGCTCGGCCAGTGAGTCTGGATCCTCTAGCCACGATTCAACTGCAGCTACGCCCCTTGTGGCGGCTTGCCTTACGAAGTCACGGCGATGGCGTAGCTCCTTCATTGCAGAAGGCAGCGAATCCGGGCGACCAGATGGCTCTGGCACGAGCACGAGGCGCGAGCAGCGTTCGAGAACGAGGCGTCTCAAATCAGCTGGATCCCAAGGAATCCCTACCCTAGCGTACCTAGGTGTTTGCACCGGGTGAAGTCTGTTCTGCTCGTGGTACAATCACACCAGTTTCGGCACCAGAATGTCTCGGGAAGCGACAAAGAAAAGGTCCAGGCATCCAATTGCCCGATTCCTGGGAAAGCACGCGAGCCACGTCCACGAGCGCGAGCAGCGAGCTATTCCTGTGGCCCCGCGCCCGTGCGAGCCGCCTGTTTATTATCATCAACAGAGGGAACGGAGAAGCGCCGGAAACCTGTGCCGACACCTGGCGAAAAAAGGCGAGGACCCCGCACCCGCAAAGATAAGTGCACGCGACGAAGGAAGCGACCAGCGCTATCAGCGGTGTGCGATGGCGTAAATGCCACACGCTACTGCTGCTTCGAGCTTCGCTACATTGAAATCCCACGCGTTAGAGTAAGCTTCCTTCATTTTTATGAATCGACGTAACGAAATAGATTCAGCCCCATTCGCGATCTAACGAACTATTTCCAGTTCCGCCAGCTCTAAACACAAGGAAGTTGAGGAAATCCCGCCCATTTGTCGTGAACAGCTTCGCTGCCCTAACGAGGTAGCAGCCGATATGTGCTTCCACCACTATCTGAGCGCCACGCATACGTGAACACAATAATGGTATTTAAAATGATGCACAAACGATGAACAAATGGTGTGAGATGTTGCTGAAGGCCCAGATGTTGGTGAAGCTCCTGTGCCTGTTACAAACAGGAGGGTGGACACTATTGACTTGCTCAGCTAGGCACTTTGCTGGCCCCCGTTACGAAAAAACTGACTACAGGGCGCAACAGCCTTGCCTATAATACTCGAGCGGCGTGCTGCGGGCTGCACCGGCGACGCCTATCTGTGGCGACGATGTGATACCGCGTTCGAGATAGCGGGCATGTGCGTGGCCACCCTGGCATGAACAGCCCTCCTTTCTCGGCGGTTTTGGCCGCCGCTGTTACAGAGGATGCTTTTACCGCTGGAAGCGCTGTTTGCGGCACCACTCGTGAGGTGTGCGCAGCGCGGGCGCGGCTCGACGCGCGCCGCTGCTACTTCATTGTTCCTGTGGTGCGTCTGCGTTGGGAACAAAACGCCGCGTCATTGTTCTGTAAAACAGCTACGTGCAATCGTGCGTTGGTGGATGTGAGTTGATGCACTGGTGTTGGTAGTCGGTCGATGGCGGCGACAGCTGGATTTTGTAGAGCGGCTTTTATAGGTCAAGTGGCCATGCTTGGAGGTCAATAAACCCACTGAACGGAGAGTGAGCGGATGGTTGTTCATGATGATGGTGCGTACTTTATCGCAAACAGGGGAAATAGCTGCTGGACACCAACGCTGTTCCCATGAATAATTGATGACTGGATGCAATTGAATAATGTGATTAGGATAGCTATCAGATAAAGTGAAAGTTTACATGTCCTACTATTCCGCCAACCTTCGCACTCCTTGACCGATGGCCGGCAGTCAACATTCGTAGTATAAAAAAGCTCCCTGACGCGACCACAGAATTATTGGCAATTAGAACGAAACAGTGGAAGATTCTGAATGAGGCGATGACACTTCGAATTAAGGAGGATAAAAAGAATAATTAGGGCTAATGTTTGTGAAAGCAGAGGAATGAAAGTGGAACAACAGGAACACTAGTGAATTAGGAAGACAGTGAATACTGAATTACGAAGGTCAGTTAGGCGGCCGCCAAAAGCACCAACAAGTTTCCGTGACGTCATAAAAAAGGTGCGGGAATTTGGCTAGGGGGTCGCGACCGCTTCTTTAAAATCTCCGTTATTTGTTCGAAGATAGCGATGATACTGGTATTTGTATCGGTATTAAGCAGTCCTTCTAATAAACACAACTTGTACTTTGTCTTCATGGCTCCTTTAAAATAACTGTTTTCTTTCATTTATTCATTTTTCTTTGATTCCTCAGAATTTATTTTGCTTGCATTTCGGCGTAATTCACTTAGTTTCATCGTAGTGCACCTACATATCTGCAAATTCAGTTTGCTTCATACTTATGTCATTTAGGTCACCCTAATTCACTCGTTTATCCACTTTGTTTAACCTAATTTTGTTTTGACTCACAGTGATGCAAGTTATTCCCGTGTCTTCCTAATTCACTATTGTTCGTGTTGTTTCTCTTTCATTCATCTTCACTCCCAAACATTAGCCGTAATATTCTTTTTATCCTCTTTAATTCGCAGTGTCGTCGCCTTATTCGGAATCTTTCACTGGTTCGATCTAATTGCCTTTAATTCCGTGGTGGCATCAAGGAGCTATTTTTACGACGTATGTTGACTGCCGATCATCGCTCAAGGAGTGCGTAGGTTGAAGGAATGATAATACAAACTTTCACTTTATCTCATAGCTATCCTAATCACATTATTCAATTGCATCCAGTCATCAATTCATCATGAGAACAGCGTTGGTCTCCAGCAGCTATTTCCCCTGTTTGCGATAAAGTGAGCATCATCACCGCGCACAACCATCCGCTCACTCCGCTCAGTGGGTTCATTGACCTCCAAGCATGGCCACTTGACCGATAAATGCCGCTCTAAGAAATCCAGCTGTCGCTGCCATCGACTGACTTCCAACACCAGTGCATCAACTCACAGCCCCCAACGCGCGATTACACGTAGCAGTTTTAAAGAACAATGACGCGGCGTTTTCTTCCGAGCGCAGACGCACCTCAGAAACAATGACGCAGCAGCGACGCGCGCGTTGCGCGCGCCTCACGACCGGTGCCGCCAACAGCACTCCCTGCGTTCAAAGCATCCTCTGTACCAGCGGCGTCCAAAACCACCGACAAAGGCTGGCTGATGATGTCAGGATGACCGCGCACATGCACCTATCTGGAATCCGGTATCACATCGTCGCCACCGATAGGCGTCGCCGGTGCAGCCTGCAGCACGCGGCTCGAGTGTTATATACAAGGCTGCTGGTGCTCTGCGAGCGTTGAACGCGGTTCTACGCTATGATACGAGTGTCCGCCAAATGCGAACAAACCGCTCAACGGGGAAACTCACCCTTTTTTTGGGTGAGGGGAAATAAATAGGCTTCTCCGAGCCCGTCGACTTTTAATTCCTATTACTTTCACTGCGGGCTTTTAGTGCATTGATAAATTATTGGCAGCTGAGCGCCGCGCCCACCGCATTTACGATGTCCTGGTTGTTGCTGGGATGGCCTCCCTTTAAACATAGCATTTATGGAATCAAGTGCTTGTTAAATTAGAGTCCCAGTTTTAAGAAGTTTTAGATGTAACGAAGTAATTTGAGATGACCAAAGGCTTCGTTAGACAGGGTTTTCCTGTATTCAACCTGAACCGCCGGTGCACTCCAGGTAATTTGGCAGTGAGAAAAAGTAGTGTTCATTACACCTTATGTTTATTACAGATAAAAATACAATATTATTAGCGTTTATGTACCACCCCTTAGGCGACCGAAGAAGGGCGTAAACAAAAAAAGACAAAACGTAAACGAAAATATAAAAAAGATAGCAACTGCAGTAAGAACGTTGATATGCACAAAAACGATGAAAGCTGACTTCTGCAGCTTTGACAAGAATATTTTCATAAACAATTAGCAGTTCATTTATTTTCGAGTATCTTACAGGCCCATTGTGTATGGCATTGCGTAAGGGGGCAGAAAAAGAAAAAGTACACTTTTGTCTTGACGATACAGGTCAGTTGCCAGTCATTTAATTACCGCCGCTAGTATAAGCTTCTGTAATTTCTAGTTGTTTTTATTCCGTGTAGCGCATGCTTTTTTAGAGCTGCAAGAATTTGCAATTCCCGTAAGAAAGAGACATTTCGTAGCTATCCCAGCTCAATAACACGACATGATAATAGATTGGCACATATGAGGTAACAGCATTCATGCAGCTGTACGGCTACAAAGTGAAGCTCTCCGCACTGGGCACCTTGATCAATCTTGGTGAGAGTGTTTACGACACCGCGGACCCCGAGCCACCATACTCACGCTCTACTCTACAGACGCTAGAAGTTTTTGGGTGAAGGGTAGAAACCTCAAATGGTATCTGTCGGAGCCCACGTGAAGCTCCGGCGGATGGTCTCCCTGTCTGTTTACCAGACAGGGAGCTTCGTGACGTCTTCAGCTATCAGGGTAAGGCTGACGAAGAAAATACCCCCGCGCCCTGCTTTTATACATCACATATGTTTCTTCCAAATTTTCAAAACCCAATTTTCGGCCCCCAAAAGGGGCCGAACCGAAGTATCCTTTTCACCCATTCCGACCGTGAGAATCCCAAAACCTGATAACCACCCAAATTTCTTGGTAATTGAATGTATTGATTAGGGCAGGCCTATTGCTTCACAGTTCGTGATCTTGATTCCAAGTTCTTAGTAAGTATTTTAGGGGAATCCTATAAACCTAAGAAGCAAAGAACCGGCGAGATCTTGGTCGAGGTACACAGTCAACAGCAGGGCACAAAACTCCCGAAGCAGACCCGAATGAACGTTCTTGACATCAAGGTCACGCCCCACTGCAGCCTCAACAGCTCGCAGGGCGTGGTCGCGGAGCCAGATCTAGCAAACAAGGCAGAGGCCGATTTTCTTGAAGGCCTGAAAAGTCAAGGAGTAACGGTTGTCAGGTGCGTGACCATAAGAATTGACGATAAGTAATACCCATTAGATACATCATACTTACACTTGACAGCTCCGTCCTTGCAGATCAAATCAATACCGGTTTCATCCGGTGCTCCGTCTGATTGTACATACCGATTCCGCGGTGCTGTTTCAAGTGCCAGCGGTTCGTGCATGGCACTAACTTGTGTCGGGCGATATAACCTGTACCACTTGCTCCCAACATGCCCATCCCTCAGATAATTGTAGTTCTCAACCACTCCTTAGCATTAACCGTCAGGGCCCACACGTGGCGTACTCCAGAAAATTCGAGAAGTTTCAACTAGAGAAGAAAATAATAAACATAAAGGTCACAGAAAACATCACCTTCCCAGGGCCACGAAAGAGTTTGGCCTCTTTCTCCCTGGGGAGGTACGCAGATGCGGTTCGCAGGGTGGCGGAGTGGCGACTGGTTTCGGCGCGAACCCAGTACCCAGGGTAGTAAGTGGTCCCGGTCGCGCCCCCTGTCCAGCCCCCCCCCCCCCCCCCCTAGGTTGCCTCTGGCTGCCCAACCCGCCTCCACACAGCTGGCTTTGCAAGCAGTGGCGGTGGTGGCAACCCTCTTTGTTGGGAATGTCACTGCATCGAGTGGTTTGTTTCTGTTTGTCGCGCTTCAAAATGCGCGTCTGCCGTACTGAACCGCTTGCGCTTTCAACTGTTTATAGAGGAATCTCCAAATTGCTGGGCAGAAAAATTTGGAACAGAGACAAAAATTATTTATTAGGGTAAACGTACAACAAACACGTGAAAAATGAATAAAACACATTAGGCCACATTACCGATTCAAATGAGAAGACTAAGGATACAGCAGAGCTTCTGGTCATCACTATCTGTAACTTTGCATTTCCTAGATCTCCCCACATTCAGGATAGAGAAGAAACTGCCCCGCTGCGCGTCCGCCATCTCTCTCAGCTGAGGGAACAATTGCATGTCCGTCCTCAGGTCATCACTACTCGCGGCCGATCCCCGACAAAGTGCCTCCTCTCCTGAACATCTGTGCCAAGACGCGCACTTCGCACACACGCTCACGAGCTCCTTGTCTCCTCAACACTTCCCCACACACTTCTTGACCTAACATTTTTCTCCTCACCCCTTTCCAACACAGAAATTTTGATCAATTGCAGCGGCTCCCAAGGAACTTCCAGTCCCACACGTGCTCCTCTCATTCTTGCTTCCTGGCCGGTTTTGTCAGATTTCTTACTCTAGTATTTCCTTCTCTACACTTTGCTTCACCAAGTTTTGGGCGACGCAACGCACGGATGGTACTGGAGCGTGAAGAGCACCGCAGCTAAAATTAGCCACTCTGCTAGTGTTGCGGCTACATTAAAAAAGGCGTTCTGTCCAGTTCCTTGCAGTGCATGATCGGCTCTTTCGGGACCCCAAGCAAAGGAAAAGTAGTTTAGTTAGTATGTGAAGTAGTGTTTTCGAAAGAGCCCGCCTTTGAGAAGCAGCTTTATAAGATCAATGTTTTTATCCAAGTATTAGTTTTCAGTGTGCCCGCACATAATCAAATTGTTAAAATAACAACGCGTTGCTATGTGCGCCAAGATATATATAGATATAAGACTGTCCAACGCAGGAGGGCTGTGATGTACCATGCTGGTACATTCGTGGTTTGTTATTGTTTCAAAGCTACACACTGGCATTTCTTAGTGTGTATGACCATTTCTTGGCAACATCGAGACTATGTTAAGCTTACAAATATTGCCTGTTAAATATGCCCAGGTAGCTACTGTAAAAAATGAACTACAAAAGATAAAAAAGAACCACAGAAAAGTAATAATGCATTCCCTATTAATACAATACTTTGTTCAAGAAAAGTATGCGAAAGAACTATTTCATTGATATAGGTATTATTGGTAATATTCTTTGAGAAATTGGTGTCAAACCTTCATAACCGCTAGGAATATGCAGTGAGCTTTAGATAAACAGTAATACTAGATCAGGGGTCTGTGTTTAAAAGAACCCAGTTGCAGCTCACAAGAGGACTTTCTGCATACAGAAAGATTTTGAAGACAGCCAGAGAATGGTGATAAATCTATGTGAAAAAACCGATAGTTGAGGCTTCCGAGAGAACATTCTATGTAAATCATTTGGTGGCATTATGATATAACATTTGTACGAAAGTTTACAATTTAGAAAAAATATGTTTTAATTTTTTTTCAGTTGGAACTAGTAAGTTATATTTCGGTAGTAAAGGGCAGAATGTCTGTTATATATGTCTGAAACTTGACCCTTTCTTGATTTTCAACCCCACAAACAGGGAGCCTTCCCAAGTGTCTTGTAAAAAACATAGTAATATTAAATTTGTGTAGTTTTACGAAAGCTGTTAGTAGTTGACGAAAAAAAAAGATCAGTGGAATAACTCTACCATTTCGTTTTTCGGTCCGATTAAACAGCATCTGCCTCTCTCTTGTTGAATAATTGTATAAGTGTTGAACAAGGGTATTTTTAAAGCAAAGCTTTTTACCTCCACACCACCAGGGTTCTTTCGCGACCATTGGTATGAGCAGAAAACTCTGGCGAACAAATAAAATAATTTGCCGGCCCCGCCAGGAATAGAAGTTGGAACTAAATTGGCTAAAGCCCGTTTTTTTGCCCATTTACCTACGAGCCCACGCGGAGCTGGGGAAGACAAGTGGTGCACTCACCAAGCATATCTCCAGGTTTATTCGCTGCATTCTCGCTGAAGGCTACTCAATAGCGAATAAAGAAAGCTCACACAAACCAATCGCATCTCAGTTTTGGTACGCCATTATGCTAAAGCCGGCGGCTTCCAGTATTCCCGTAAAACTTCTGAGCTCCTTGTCGTCCTCCCTCACGCCAAACGACACATCAAGGAACACGTTGAAATACCCCTTGATGCCCAGGCCGTCACTGCACGCCCCAGCGTCAAGATCCATGGCCTACATCTTCAGGCCAACACCAAGAGTGACGTTTCCTTGCTGCGCCTCAAACACAGCATCAATAAAATCATACACATGGTTTAGACGATTTGCACAAAGAAACGAGATTTTAGGGCATCTGATACCTATCGATTATTTCAAGCATTTGTCCTTTAATGAATCACTTACGTCAACCGGCTGTCTTCTCAGCAACAATGCCATAAATATGCGTTAAAAAATGTTAAAAAAGGCGGTTGTACAAGCCATGGTCTTCTCGTCAAAAGAGAGGCTGCTTAGCGCGGGGCTCTATAACACGGTGGAAGAGCTGATAGAGGGCCTTGTTACTATCCAGAAACTCTGAATGAGCAGAACTACAGCAGGTCGTCGCATCCTTCACCAGATTGGCTGTGCAGCACACAATGTCACTCCGTTTAATGTACACCTTTAGTTTTGGTGACAAGAGCTAAACATATTTCTTTTGCTGAGAAATATGAACAGCTCACACGAGGAGGGTCGCCGACCAGCACGGGCTCACGTGCTCAACACCACCCTCCATGGGTATCATGCTGTTATCTTCACAGACACCTTCCAACATCGAGGACGGCAGTACACCATTATCATGGCTGTCTACATAACCAATCTCCTCGCTTGTGCCTCAATCAAGTCGGGGGTTATGACGACAGCACAAACGGCAGCCATCAACTTGGCTCTCACTCAATCAGGGGTTCATAAGGTGGTCACCGATTCCAAATAAGCCTACCGGAATTACTGGTCGGGTTTTCTGACCCGACCTGCACTGCGTGTGGTAACAACACTATCCAAATGGTTCCGTTCCGTTCATCTGGACACTTGCCTACGCTTTCAAGGAGGGCTACAAATGCGCTCACCAAGCCTGCTTTTTTACCCCTTGCTATGGAGCTGCACGAGAACACTCACCCGCTTGTTGCGTTCAGGGACATGTCACAGCATTATCGCCTTCTCTGACAGACCCTACCTTGGCCTTACCATGACATTTACATAGAAAATAAACAACCCTACGGCTCATACAATGCGGCGTCTCCACACACCCGGTGTCTTCACTCAATACACCCGTATCGCTACGACGCTGAATGTAAATTTTGGTTCAGAATTAGGACACCCTGCTACATAATTGGGGTGTGCCACTTAGACCTAAACACTGTCATCCCTTTTTGTCAACTACCGAACAATATCACTAAGAGATGCTGCGGTTCTGCCCCTCTCTGCCTAGCCTGCTTCTGCTGGTGTGCGGAGCACAGGCGGAGTGGACTGAATATGGGCTATAGTTAAGAAGAAACCACTTCCCTGGGCCACACCAACGGCCATTCAGAAATCTTAGTAGAAGTATTTCCTCCTCCTGCACGTCCTCGTGCTGCTCCTCGTTCTTCTGTGCCACCGATCTCGTCGCCCCGGTCTTCAGTGGCAGAGGCGGAGAATTGAGATCGTCTCACACCGGCTTTGAGCGTTATTTTATAAAAAATTTTCTTCTCATATGCTACCCCTGTAAATCTTATCCGACCACCATTGATTCATCATGCCTTAATTTAACCTTACCAATAATATCTCCTTGAGTTATTAGAGGGTATGGTTAAGTGCATTTCACTTCTCTCTGTCTTCACTATTTGCAGAGTGACGTGAGGAAATTTAGGTTACGTCGCATGGGTAATCGTTGTAGGTTGCGCTTACAGCTTTGCTTTCTGACCACATTCGTAGGGTGGATTGGGGCTAATTTTTGGTTTCTGCTTCTTGTCTTAGTTTTTCTGTTTCTATTTTCTTGCTTGTTTTCTCTTTTTTCCTTTTTGTTTATTTTCTTATCTTTGGTTTTTCCTATTTTGTAGTTAGTTTTCTCTATTAACGAATACATTTTAGTGTAGTAATTGATGTTGGTGCAGGACTACACACACAAGCCTCTTGATGGCCTTGGTGGGCCCAGTTTACTTATATATGCATTCGTTTATAAATGACAATTATTATTGTTTTTAGCTGGCACGGACCTCACTACCGGGGATTATTCGGAACGCATGGAGATCACTAGCGGACATTTTCTTTGCTAGAGGGGATCTCTAGAGAAGATAAAAACGGGGTCGTGATTTTATTTCCACACAGAAATACCAGGAAACGTGAGGGGTTTTTTCAATACTATCAAGAGAGTCGCGGCTGTCGTGATCAATGTAAACAAGCTATACACATTAGAGGTACTACGGGCCGATGTGCCAACAACCATCGACGATGATGAAGTCGTAGACAGCCTTGACGATGATGTCGAAACAGCAATGAAGAAGGCAACGACACAGTTCTCGGTTGTGATTGGTGACTTTCTTCAAAGGTCATAGTGAAACAAATATGAGGGAGGCTCTTAGGAAACTTCGGAACAGACTATTGCAACAATCGAGGAGATAACTGTTGGGATTTACAGAGGGAAATACACTGAGGTTCATGAACACATTCTTTTACAAACGAAGGAATAGGAAATGGACATGGAAAAGTCGTGAGTGTACCGCAAATAAAGAAATCGGCTTCATTTTAGGTGAGAACACGTGCATCGTCCAAGATGTAGAGGTTCAAGTGAAAGTCAGAGCAGCGATCATAGGATGGTTAGATGCACGCTAAGGATGAATCTCAAAAGCGAAACGAGGAAACTAGTGAAAACTAAGAAACACTGAATGAAGTGAGTAAGAACCAGAACGCACGAGGTAAAATAAATTTTCAAAATTTATTCCTGCTTCTACACGAATACAACGAGAACAGTGTAGATAGGCTCAGGGAATCGGCAATCAGGGAATGAGCAGCAGGTGTTGCAGAAGTCACATGTAGGTAACAAACTGAAAAAAACGAGAAAAAACGAAGGAACAAATTGCCAAACGTAAGAACCTGAATGTTTAAGGTAAAGCACATCAGGTTGAGCCAGCCAATTATGACTTCCAAAACAAATTTCATCATTAGTCGCAATAGAAAATAATCCCCACGTACTACGACGCAGATCTAGCGAAAGCACCGAGAGAAGTCATATTTTGCATTGAACACTTAGCTGGTTCTCAGGATACCTTATCGTTTGTTGTAACAGTTTGCAAGAAAAACTTAGGGCGGTGCTAACTTCGGCGGTGGCTTCGCGTGCTTCCTTCTTCTCCTCACAAAGATAGGCTTTCATGACCTTCTTCACGAAAAGTGCCCCTTTTTATTGGTGGTACGGACTCTCCAGGGCATCTATGTATCTTCTCTGAAGTATGTGGTTACAGACTGTAAAATCGAGAAAGGCTGGACAAACGAGCACAGCCGGACATGGCCAGTACTCTGGTGAAGCCCAATGATGAGAGGGGCACTCGGAGCATCGTTGCCTATTTGTTGTTCATTGCTCCTGCCTGTGCCCTGGAGAAATTCATCGTTACATCATTGGTAGAGAATCGCTGGCAGGCGTCGCCGCAGCCACCGGCTTCCGTTTCATGGCCGCACACAAAGCACCGTATATTTTGCTGTAAATGCACTCCGTCTGAGTGAAAGCCGCGGCGGGAGAGAGTGACCCCTGCCGGAACAGTGTACATTGTTCAAAAAGCATGAATTGCGCGCCTTTTCCCTGACTCGTACTCGCATGCACAACTCCAGGGGAACCCAGACATCAGCTTAACTGCAATGTTAAGTGTCCTGTATAATTCCATACCCGTGTCGTTTCTTCTGCACACGCGGTTGTGCTTTTTCCTAAAACTGTGTTTTTTCTCATTCGCCCTAAATTCACCTATACGTTTTCCTGCATCTTTTCCATCATTGGCATGCCCTGTCTTTTCCTTATTTGCACTCCGAAATACCTTTCGCTGAAACTGTGTACTCTTCTTAACCTTCCTTAATTCATCTATAGAATATTGTTTGTAATATTGTATTGTTCTCTTGTTGTTTGGGTTATTTACGCGATTCACATCTTGTTTGAGCCCCCCCCCCCCTGTTGTAATGGCATGGGGCTTTTAAGGGTGAATTAATTAAATGAAATTAAATCACACCGCCTGTATTCTTTCTATAAGGGCTGACAGAACTGATTGCACGATCGCGCTCCTAGGAGCTGGGAACGTTCCTCTTAAGGGTAGATGATCATATATTTTGCAGAATTGCACCGCCGAAAGTGCGCCAGGATATCTGTGGCACGATGATTTGAAGCCGTTTTTGAACGGGTAAATGCGTTTTGCTTACCGGCATATTATCTAGTGGTTGCTTTGCCACTGAACGCACGCTCTCGTCAAACGGTCACGTCCTGTATATCTCTAAATTCTATCATTTAACAGAAAATTCTAGACCCTGTGCCTCCGAGGAGAACGGTGTCCCATTTTTCTAGTGTTTGGCCAGTGGTTGTCTTGGTACGTTATATCGCTCTGATTTCTTCCAGAAACTTTTCATATCTTCTTGTCTACCAAGGCGTCATGGTCCCTGAACAGGCTGTTGTAGGCGTAACCGATATCTCCGCTAATGACACCTTGTGACCGTTGATCTGCTTTTCACCTCAAGTGAAGGCCACTGGCGTTATTGGCATGCGCTTGCCAGTCTCACGGTACACGTAGGTTTACTAACCGAACGTTCCATCTACTTCTGCCTGGGTGGTTTGTAGCTATTCACTGCAATTGACATCCTTATGAATATTTTGTTCACTGAGGTAATATGGCTCAATATACGTTGATCATAAAATCTTCTCCCACACTGAAACACCATTTTCGTTTCTTTAGAGTTTGATGGATTCACCGATGGTAATAGCTGCCAGTATAATGTCGACATAAAGTGTGCTAAAAATCTTTGCTGTTCTGCCTGAAAATGTAGAAATTAATTTCTCTTGAATGGTGCTTGATTATGGCCACCAGAAGAAACGTACTCCTGTGTGGTTGCAAACATCACCCTTGAATTCTCCATGATTGTAATTCGCCAGTTTGGCGTAATGGTGGTCGTTGTTTTACTACGGAAGTCGCAGTGTCGTTCTTTTTCGTAGATGCTTATCAGCAAAAATGCTTTTTACACACCGGTTTTTCGCATCTCGACGCATTTTCTTTCAGGACGTTTATAAGCATGAACAGTGTGTCTGGGCCACGCTAAGGGTGCTCGTGACAACTGGGCTTCAGGAGCCGATGGTGGTGATGGTTTGGCAGTACTGCTGCTTGTGAGGGTGAAGAATACATTTCACTAGCTTGACGTAATTAAGGGGGACGCAACAAGGGGGACTACAGGGGCGAGATGAGGAGTGGCCTCGGCAGCAAGTTGAACCAATGCCTTTTTGGACCCCGGTGTGACAGATGCACGACACCGCCTCCAATTTATCAATGACGAGGATAAGGCCCAAAGTGCTCTTAAAGCACGCCCACTAAGAGCGGTTTATACGGTCGCTATCTGGGCAGAGGAGGCACGGCTGTATGGAATATTGGAAACAAGTGCCATTGCGTTAGTTTGAAGGAGCCATCACAAGCTTTCTTCCGCAGCCGGTTATGCGGGGTGAGTGGGAATTATTGCTGACCAAGCAGGTTTCAGTGGGTTGTATAGCTCCGTACATAATAACGCTGGTGGAGGTAGCGGTATTTAACCCGCATTAAACACGAGCGGTTACACGCAAGTGATGTATGGGTGGACATGAAACACACGAACCACGTGGAACTTCGAAGCAGTGTAACATAACACCGTGTTGTTAGCTTGGAGCATTTGATTGCAGAACGACGAATAAAAAAGTTATCGAATTGTTAAGCTTTGTCCTTGAGGGCAAAAGTGGGCAGTGCGTAAAGCTGCGAATTTTGTGGACGTCATACCCCATTTACCGTGGTGAGGAATCATTTAAATGGCAGTTGAATGTGGGCATTGCATTGTTGTATGCTTTTCCTTTAATGTCAAAGGTACCGCGGGTTACGCGCGAAGTGTGTTTAATTTAGGCTATTATTGTTGTTTTCAGGTTTTATACATTTTGTCGGAGAGAAACTGTGAATAATTTAGGCTCCCCTGTTGTGGTACTTGCCCTGTCCACATATACAAAGCGTCTGGCCGGTATCTTTATAGCCCTCTCCAGTTCGCTGATGTATCTTCGGAGGCCCCCAGCAAAACCTCGAGTTGCACGAAAATGTGCAGTAATGAAACACGAGTTAACAGTCACTGTTGACTTGGCGGTACCTATTTTTCCCCGCTTCTGTCAGTACCCGTTTTTCTGAATAGTATTGTAAAATTCTTTTGATATACTTAACTTTTAACAAACATTTTGTACAGTCCTAACAGTTGACAGGCTGGTTCTCAGTGCAGGTACATTGATTGGGCGACACCAAACAAACCGCCTTGTTTCTTGTCCTTAACTATCTAAAGTAGAGTGATTTCACACAATAACAATATTGTTTCGCCGAAAACACGTTAATCATGTTCTGTCATATTTTCCCATTGATAGTTTCGCAAAACTATCAAATCACATGTATATCGCTACTTCCTTCCTCCCACTGCTCCTTACACAATAAAGGCAACATTTTATTCCCCTCTGCGAAGCTCTTGGTGACTTCATTGTAACAAAATGCAGCAATTGAATTCTCGGCAATGACAACGAGTCTTACAGTTCGGCCGCTTATTTTTGTCACAAAAGGTGTAGACAAAGTGGTGAGGGCACTTATCAAACTCGTTGAATCGGCATGTGCTTAACACGTTCATAAAATATCCGAACTGCTTAACCAGCCGAAAAGCAATTTGAGTAGGAAAGTTTTCTTTTTTGTTATGGGGACGGAAGAGCAGCAGCAAAGCGGTGTCTTCTAAAGCCGTTTTTTTCTTCATTTATAGTTGCTGCTTAGAGCATGCACCGTCAATATACTCGGAGTTTCGACAAAAACCCATCCGGCCTTTATCGGGACAATGCCGTAGGAGCTGCGTGGAACGTTGGAATGTCCTTCGGTCGGTGTGCTCCCTTCCGCTCCAACAGTGCCTGTCGCATAGTAACCTTCTGCGGCAATAGGCCCACCGGTGGCATGCTGTGCGCTAGTCCATCGGCACCGTCCTTGCCTCCCGTTCAACCAGTTCACGCGAGCCACCCGTCGACTACAGCGCCTAACGTGGATGCATAGTGCTTAATAGGCTGGATTGTCGCCGAAACCTTCAGTGGACAAGGAAGAGTAGCAGCAATGCGGACTCTCCGAAAGCCGTTTTCTCTTGTACTAGTTTGTGCCATAACTGCTTGTCATTGCAAAAAGGCAAATACTCCCGCTCTGTTGCTCTTCCCAAGCACCAGTGTTCTTTTGTTGTTAATTTGGAAATGCGTAAACGTTGTGAAGTTGGTAATACTATGTGGGGATGCTGAGCAATCACGCTGTGAAAGAAATCACTCAGCACATTGACGGTCGTGTAGGTGAGCTGAAGAGAATACTGAACCGTGAGAAATCTAGTCAAGAAACGCTAGAAACAACAGTCGTAGACATCACAGCTTGGCTTGTAGCAGTTGAAGCTGAGATCGCCTTATTAGACGTATCGCAAGGCCCTACATTGCAGCAAGTCGTTGCTGACGCAGTTCACAATGAGAATGCTAAATTGCGTTTTCACCTAAATGACTTTGGACGCCGATCCCGTAGATAAAATATACTATTTCACACATTTACAGATTGTAGAACCACAACATGGGCGCAAAGTGAAAGTATTTCTAAATCCCTGTCTTCAACTTTCGCACTTAGTATACCTGAAAATGGCATCGCGAGAGGCCGTAGATTCCGGAGTTTTCTACGGAATAAGTGTCGACCATTAATTCGCAAGTTTTAATTCTCTAAGCTGAAAGATTCCATCCTTGCTAAACGAAATAAATTAAACATTTCTCGAGCGCACTAGCAGAAGACTTCTGTAAAGAGGCAGTCCATTCCCGTAAAAAATATCTAGAAACTGGGAAAGCCAGTGGGCAGCAGTATTCGTTGCGCTAAAACGCGTTATTCCACGATAGGAAGTGATTCATGCACTGCCCACAAACAGATAGGGTTTGCGAAATCACTCTCTCAGTTGAAACGGTTTCCACGAGCACAACGCCTCCTCGCTCACCCCGTGCAGACGAATTGTTATAGCAATCTGGGAATTATAAATGTGCTCCCTCTGTTAAAAATATCTCGTTTCTTTTTACAAACATTCGTAGCCTAATCAAAGAAAAATTGGCGCCATTCCACCCTGTAAATATTGCCGAACTGCAAAGCTATAGACAGCGCCGCCAACGATTACCCATACAACATCACCTAAATTCACTCCAGTTATTCTACAAACAGTGAAACCAGACAGAAGTTAAATACACTTAACCACACCTTCCTTTACTTCAAAGAGATTTGCTTGCTAAGGTTAAGTCAATGCATGAAGAATGAACTGTGGTTAGTTGAGTTGTGTTGGCGTAGCACAAGTGGACACTCCTATTTTATAAAATAATTTAATATATTTCAGTATTGTAACAACATATTATATTTATAATATTAATTGATATACAGCTCAAACCCGATGTTTTCTGCCCCCGCGGTCAAGGCGACAAGATCGGCGGCAGAGACGAAAGGGGAACAGCAGCAGGAGGCAGAGGTGGATCAAAGGAGGAATTACTTCTATTCAGATTACTGAACGGCCCAGAGTGCGTCCCAGGGTTGTGGGTACTTCTAGACAGGAGCCCATATGCAGTCCGCGCGCCTGTGCTCTGTCCATCAGTTGAAGGTGCGTAGGTAGAAATCTTTCGTTGATCTTCTTCGGTAGTAGACGGAAAGCGAGGAGGGTGCTCAGGAATTAAGTTGCGCACCCCGATTACGTGGTGGAGTGTTCCTACTTCAGAGGAAAATTTACTTTTAGAGTCGTAGCGTTTATGGTGCATTAGGTGAGGACGCATTGGTTGTGCGAAGGAGCTGGATTGTAGGAGTCGTAGGGTAGGTTGTTGTTCTCTGGAAAGGTCAGGGTAAGGCGAAAGATTAGGCCAAGGTCTACCTCTGAAGGTGATAAAGCTGGGTTATGTCCCTGAACAAGGCAAACGGGGCGCCCTCCTTTTGAAGCTCCATAGCACGGTGTGTAAAATGGAGTGGTTTTTAAGCACATTAAGTGCAGGTGGGGACGCCCAACCCGACTGGTAATTCCGGTAGGTTTTTTGGGAATCCGTTACTATACATTCCAAACCACTGGTTGAGTGAGAGCCAAGGCGATGGCAATCCTTTTTTGCCACTGACATTTCTTGGGTATTGATTCAGGCACACACTAGAAGGATGATTTTGGGGGTAGTACGATGTTGGCGCACTACTGGCCTCGATGTTGGGAGGTGTCTTTGTAGATTGCTGCATGGTCCCCACCGAGGGTAGTATTGAGCGCTTGAGTGCGTGCTTGTCCGTTACCCTCGCCGTTTACGCTGTTCATATTTCTAAGCAAAGGAACATCTTTAGCTCTTGTCGCCAAGAGTCCGGGAATGAATTAAGCGGAGTGGCATTCTGTGCTCCCCAACCAATCCGGTGAAGGATGCGGCGACCCTCCGCAGTTCTGCTCAGTCGGAGCTTGTGGTCTGAAAGAAAGCCCTCTACCAGCTCTTCAACCATGTTGTGGAGCCCCGTGCTAAGCAGCCTCTCTGTTGACGCACTCATCGGAAGACCAATGACCTGAACTGCTTTCGAAATAATATATAAAGCATCTTGATGCCCATCTTGCCTAGAAGAAGCCAGGGCATTGACGTAAGAGATTCTCGACAGGACAAAAGCTAGAAATAATGGAAAGGTATCGGATTCCTTGAGGCGTTGCTTCTTAGTGGCAACTTGCCTGATTATGTCTATGATTTGATTGGTGCTATATTTGAGGGGCTGCAATGATACATCACTCTTGCTCTTCCCGAGATACGTATGCCCAGGATATGATGCCGGGCCTTGGAGTGATCATCTGGCCATCAAGCAGTATTTGAATGGGTTCCTTGGTGTGTCGTTTGTCATGCGGACAGATGACAAGGAGCTGCCATTTTTTACGTGAACACTGGATGCCTCAGGCTTCAGCACATTGGCGCACTCGAAGAGAGATGCTATGAGTTGGAGTGAGCTTCATATTATTTTGTAGCTCCTAGCTCACGCGCAAGCCGTGCGCGGGCTAATAGACGTGCTCTGGGCGGAGCGCAGAGCGGCGGAAGGGGTCACGGGCGCTATTACGTAGGTTTCAGCAAGAAAGCAGACGGTAAACCCAAACATGTGCTTGGTGAGTGCACCACCTGTCTTACCTGTCTCAGCGTGTGCTCTTGGCTATATCGGTAAGATAAGACAGCGTGGTATCACTCTGTTACTGTATTAAAACTATTTTCTATTCCTGGTGGTGCAGTTAAATTCTTGTATTTGTTCGCAGGATGTTTTCTTTGACACCAACGGTCGCGAAACAACCCTTGGAGGATATAAGGAAAAGTTTCGCTTTGCAACGTGACGATTTATCTTCTGTTATAGATGATCGTGCCACTAATATGGCTGTACTCACAGACTTCGTTATCTAGTAAAATACGTCACAACACAATTTTTCACTCAAACGAATAACACGATATTTAGTAATGTGATCACGAAGAGAGGGTGGGTAGCGGCATGTTGATCGCAATATCAGCAGACTTCCACTCACACAATTTTAATCAACGGCTCCTTAGAATCCTTTGCGCATTTGTTCGATTTAACTCTAAAATCACCATCATGTGCACTTGCTATGGCCCATCCAGTTCACTATCAACATACTGTTATAATCTTCATGACGCCTTGCACGGCATTGTCAAGCGCTTTCTGTCCTTTCCAACTTTCGTTTCTGGCGACTTTAATTTGTCGGACATAATCTGGGTCGATGGCAACACCAAGCACTCGGCCCGCTTCTCTGAATGCTTCATATTTCTTGACTTTTGCAGTGACTTTATTTTAACCCACATCGTAACACACCCCACGCGCGTCACCCCGTCTTCGTCAAACTTTTATACCTGGTACTTACAACTAACCTTGCATGATTTTGCCACAAACCATGTTTTGAGTTAGTTTGTTGATGTTTTTTTTTGCCGACATGCCTAGCTCGGTTATGTTATGTCTGTTATCCGTCGGCCATGTGAACGCATGTTTTATTCTTTATGCCGCACGTGTTATCTACATTGATAGAGAGATTGTCGAGAACTAACGTCACCAGCCTAGAAATATCTTCGATTATCTACAGTTTCTGGATGCAATTGGAGTGTTCGAGACGCCCTTGCATCGAGAGATAATAACCGCAGGGCAGATACCGCGGCATTCATATCGTCGACGCTCGCCTAACCACGTCACATTGATGACTGACGCTTCACCGTTTATGTATTCTTTGAAATGTTAAGGCAGCAAAAGTTTGCTCCTATAAACTTGTTTTCCTTGAAGACCACTACGTGGGCTTTGGCTTAGTGACGTCTGGTGGAGTTGCAGGGTACGCACCCTATATGCGCCCAACGACATCTGGAAGCCGCCAAGCCAGTCCAACTAGAGCCAACCGCCGACCCCAAGGCCAGCCTCCCGAATTGGTCTCCAGCCAGACGGACACAGGAGAACGAACGCTGCAACCACCAACATAGGGCATAAAGCTACTCCCCCCATCGTCCTGCAAGAGCCATAGGAACCTAGAAACTGCAACAGCGCGAACTCACAGGACGAAAGACGAGAGACACAAACGACGTAGACGGGCGCTTTCGTCCTGTCAGTTTGCGCGGTTGAAGTTTCCAGATCATGACCCAAGCCTTGGGAACTGCCCTCGTTCAGTGTATCTCCCGCTAAATACTCTGAGGACTGGTTGGAAAAAGTGGAGTGCGTCCACATCTTAACAGGTGGGATGACAAAGAAAATGTCGGCCCTCTTTTCTTCGTTTTACAAAATACAGCCCGAACGTGGTTCGAGAATGATGATCGCTCATTACCCAACAAGACTTTCTTTGAGAGCGAGTCCTAAAACATTCGCCATCGTCGTGCCGAAAGAACGAGCAGCACTTTTGTTGGACACGCGCACGAAGCAAACCAAAGAAAGGATCGTGATCTTCGTTGAGGACGTGAAGCAGCAATTTAGCCCCGCGGACCCCGAAATAACGAAGGAAAAAAACTCCGTATTCTAATGCAAGGCGCGAAGCAAGAACTGTTCGCCTGCCTTGTTCGCAACCCCCCTAAATGGTGGCTGATTTAACGTCTGAGGGAGCCGCATTGGAGAAGACGCTCGACTTTCGCAAGAGATAGAATGACCGCCCAGTCAATGCGATGTTCTCAGGAGACAATCGGAGCGTCATTGTAAGCTCCAAAACATTGCGGGAGACCATCCGAGAAGTGGTCAGGGATGAACTTCGGAAGCTTTGTTTAACGACGCCGCCACCTTAAGTGGCTGTCGTGACTAACGTCATCCGAGTAGAGGTCCAACATGCGCAGTGGGTTTCTACGGCTTCCGAAGCACCCCAGGAGCCACAAGCGATTACCTACTCCGTAGCTCTTCGTCGAACCCGCCCCGCTCCAATCCGTCTCCAAGATGCTCCGCCATACCGCCGTTCACTGACGCCCGCTCGTACCCCGGTAGTTCAATACCTGACGCCGAGAAAGACCGACATGTTGCGAACGCCCGATAATCTCCCACTGTGCTACCACTTCTGAAAGGCTGACCACATCTACCGTCACCGCCCTTAGAAAACTGTCGGCTTGCGAGACTTCTCCCTCGATGCACCCCGCTTCCGACGCACCAATGCCCTACTGAGATCGACGAATACCTGTCCAACACCAACCGGGGACCACACCGCTACAACTGTTCGCCTTCGCCCTACCCGTGCCAGTCACCGACCCGAAGTAGCACCGCTGACTGTTCACGTGGAAGGTCCCCCACTCAACGTGGGGAATCTTAAAGCAGCAACCTCCCGAGGTGAAGTTGCACAATGACGGAAAAACGAAAACCCTCCGATGACTCGTGGACGCACCGAACACCGTACCTGCAGCACGACGATCCTACCTAACCCGGACGTGACTCTTGTACATGACGACAACGACACGACGAGACGCGAACGCGAAATGACAGAGCCTGCCACTGGGAAGACAACAATTACGACGCATAGTGACCGACCGTCAAGACACATGATTCGAGGTTCTAAGCCACGACGCCCCGGAACTCGAAGAATGCACCGTCCGACGTTCAGCTGTCCATCGACGATACTTGAAGTAATCGACCTCATGGACACAGGAGCCGACTAGTCAGTCATGATCGGACCATTTGTGTCTAAGATGAAAAAAGTTACTACACGATGGGATGGTCCGCACATACACAAGGCCATCTCGTCCCGCCAAGGGGAAAGCGCACATCGCGCGTCACCATAGACGGCAACACGTACCCTGCTGCATTCGTTATTTTGCCTAACTGATCCCGCGACGTAATCATGTAATGGACTTTTTGACAGGCAACGGTTCAATATTTGAAATGGCCCCAAGATCGATAATTTTACCTCCGATATCTCCACGACGTCGGTACCAAACCACGAACGCCCTACTGCTGAAAAGATCCCCCACGATCACGTCATCGTGCCGCCCCGCGCAAGCTTGATGATCACCATCTACTGTGAGGATGCTGCTCCTGACATCGAAGCTATCGTAAGATTGACCGAAGTTTGCTTCTTGACCGCGGTGTCTCTGTCGCAAGAAGCATTGCCGCGCTTTGAGCAATGCAAATTCCACGTTTTGGTCACCAATTTTACCAACGAGTACCAACATCTATAAAAGGGTCTCCAATGGCGTTCCTAAAAGTCAATTGACCGCTGTCGTCAACTTTAAACTCCCACGCACTGATGCTTTCAAGCTCCCGCATCCTTTCGACTTGTTAAATCTAAGGTTTGACGAAAACTCGTCCGGTCGGGTGAAAGATGCATAGTTGAAATAACTGGTTGTCGCAGACGAAAAACTTAGTTAAAAAGGCTAAAAAGACGTTTCGGTTTCCATACAGAAGTCTTGTTCACTGCGCCTATACCGAATTGTATCGGTTCACTTCAGTGATGAACGGTTGAACAAGGCTTCCGTATTAGCGCCGAAACGGTTTTTTAGGCCTTAAATAAGCATTTGGTGGCGATAACCACTTTCTTCAACTAAGTATCTTTCGACGTGTGCCCGGCACTGTCCCAAGAAAAACGGGACATATTATTGGATCTGCGGCGTTGCTACAGCGAGTGTTATTTGTCGACCTCAAAATACGTAAAATACCCCTAGCAACAAAGCGAATTATAACTGAAAATGGTGCCAGACCTACCCTACAGCCACAGCACCGCGTGTCGTCTCACCAGCGGGAAGTCATCGGGACACAAGTTGGAGACATCCTCAGCGACGAGATTATGCAGCCATTGAAAAGATCCTGGGCTGCACCGGTCGTACATGCAAATAAAAAGGATGGCAAAATAAGGTTCTTCGGGGACTACAGGCGACTGAAGAAAATAGCCAAAAATGACATTTACCCCTAGCCACAAATCCACAACGCCGTCGACCACCTCTGCCAAAGGAAGTACTTCTCATCGATGATCTGAAGACAGGCTACTGGCACATTGAAGTGGACGAGAGCGATCGAAAGAAGACTGCATTCATCAATCCGGACGCGGTATACGAGTTCAAGGTGATACCGTTTGGGATATGCACAGCGCCAGCAACGTTTCAAAGAGTCATGGACACTGTGCTAGCTGGCCTGAAGTGGCACACCTGCCTCGTGTACCTCGATGACGTTGTGGTATTCGCCCGGACTTTCGACAAACGCCTTGCAAGGGTGGAGGCTAAATTCGAGGACATTCGTACGTCGGGGTTAACGCTGAAGCCTGCAAAGTGCTGCTTTGCGAACGAAGAACTCAAGTTTTTGCGCCACATCGTCAGCGCTATGGCTGTTCTGCCTGACCAAGCGCAAACTTGAGCCATAGCCAACTTCCCAAGACCAAAATACAAGAAGGGCATGCGAAGATTTCTCGGACATTGTGCAGACTAACGGTGCTTCGTTGCAAACTTCGCCCGCAATGCAGAGGCACTAACGCGCTTCACGGAAGATAGCAACCCTTGACAGCTTGAAAAACCACCAAGTGGAACCTTTTTACGAGCTGCAACAACGCCTCTAAAGTCCGCTCGTGCTCGCTCATTTCGACGAAAACACCGAAACTAAAATTCACACTGATGCCACTCATTATGGCTTGGGTGCCGTCATCGTCCAAAAGCAAAGTTGTTCTGAAAAGGTAATTCCCTATGCAAGCCGTGGTCTGTCAAAGGAAGAGAAAAACTACTCTTCCTCCGAGAAAGAGTGCTGCGCTATTATACGGGCCATTTCAAAATTTTGCCCAGACGTGTATGGTAGACAGTTCAAGGCTGTGACCGGCCACCATGCGCTGCTTAGGCTCGCCAATGTGAAAGACCCCTCGGGGCGTCTTAGTCAATGAAGCTTGGGCCTACAACAATTAAACGTTACAATTGTCTATAAATCCGGCAGGAAACACCCTAACGCCGACTGCCTCTCCCTCCCGCGCCCACTTCGACACACAACCACAAAACTCCGATGAAGACAGCGCGTTCATCGAAGTTGTGACCTTGAGCGACGTAGCCGCCAAGCAGCTTGCCGACTCCGAGTTGCGCGTCATGATCGACTACCATGAAGGACGAAACGTTGCAGTCCCAAGGGTAATAAAGCACTACTTATTAGCATTCAGCACTAAAAACTCCATCATCGTGAGGAAGAATTTCAACCACGGAACCAGAACGAAATATCTTCTTGGCATCCCGACATATCTTGGTGTCAAAATTTGGAACCGTGCCACGACGAACCGTCGTCCGGACATATTGGCACTGCGTGCAATATTGGATAAATCAAGCAAAGTACTACCTGCCCCGCCTTAAAACGTTATTGCCCCACCACGCATGGACCTGCCGTGACTGCCAGCGACGAAACACGCCGCCGGATAGAACCGCCTGACTTCTTCAGCCAATCGCTGTACCCGGAGGGGGACTGCGCAAGAAGACGCAAAGTTCTTCATAGGCCAAGTTGTGCTGCGACTTGATGCATCTGAAGTCGTAATCACGCACCGCGGAATGGAATTCACTGCGGAGCTTATGCAAGAAATTATACGCTACAGTAACACGGATAACCGAAAAACGACGGCTTACCACACCCAAACGAACGTACCAACGGAAGGGCTGAACATTACGATCGCGGATATGTTGTTTATGTAAATCGAAATTAAACAAAGACTAGGAACAAAGTCATTCCGTGAGTCACGTTTGCGTACAACACTGCTATCCAGGAAATTGCGCGGATGACACATTTCGAGCTTGTCTACGGTATACGGCCGACAACGATGCTTGACGCCATGTTTTCACTCAAAGAAGACGACAACCTGACGACAACCTTCCCAGGATACTTTCAGCGTGTGGAAGTGGCCCACCAGCTCGCTCGAGTTTACACAACGGACAAGAAACTGGTGGATGATGGACGCTACAATCTAGGACGCCGAGACGCCGAGTACCGCCAAGGGATCTTGTGTGGGTTTGGACTCCCATCCGACGACGTGGGCTTAGTGAGAAGGTTCTTTGGCTGTATTTCGGGCTCTATCTGATATTTCAAGAATCTGTGCAACTTAATAACGAGGTTATTCTGGATGGTGATTCGGCAACATCCCGACGATGCGCGCAGCCCTAAGTCGTCCACGTGGTTTGCTTGAAAGCTTACTACGCACGATGACGTACTTTTTTGTTCTTGTTTTTCGGGACTGTATTTATTTTAGCATCAGGCTGATTTCCACTTTGAGGGGGGCAATGCCAAGAACAATGTTTTGGGTTTGTTTGCTTATGTTTTGGTTTTGCCAACCGGGCGGCAGCGCCAGGCTATGTTATCTGTGTTGGCTGTCAGCCAAATAAAGCGCCTGTTTTATTCTTTATGCCGCACTTGTTGTCTACTTTGATAGAAAGAGTGTCGCGAACTAATGTGAAAAGCCTAGAATAATCTTGGATGATATGCAGTTTTCTGGATACAATTGAAGTGTTCGAGAAGCCCTCGCGCCGAGAGGTATATAACCATCAAAGCTTGACTACACACGTAACTTTGTTTACTGCTGCTTCGCCGCGTGCGTGTCCTTTGAGTTGTTGAGGAGCACAGGTTCACTCCAATAAACTATTTTTTTAAGACAACTGCGTCGGCTTTGGCGTCGTAACAATATCACTCATGACCCAGCTAGCAGGTCTAAGCAATCATTCTAAGCTTCCAGTCACGGTGCAACACTAATTTAATTGGAGGCGACAAAAATGACTACTTAAAGTTTGTGAACTCACAGCTTGAACTTTTTAGCGAAACCAATCTGAAATCCTTTTATCTCAGACCGAATAAAAAAATTGAAACATATCAAAAATAGGGTTCCTGATCTAACCGAATGATTTATTCAACTTAAAACAATTTCTTGTTTTTTCACATTCCCTTGGTTCACATCAGCAGCTAATACGCTTCATATTAAAAAATGACCATCCCATTGTGCCTTACAATCACAGAACAGCGTAAAGCAGTCAGCTTATCACAAAGCAGCGAACGAGACCAAGCATGCACTAAAGTAAGCAAAGCGAGCGGTATTCTCGAGCACCCTTCCTTCCTTGCTACGGTCTAATCCTCAGAAAATTTGGAAAACTGTCAACGGGCCCACAACGCAAACGATCAAGCTAATTGATGGATATAGTGGTGTAGTGCCAGAAAATGACTGTTGCGTTGCACTGCAAGAAAACTTCACCATTTTTTTTTCTCGGCACGTTTTATCAGCAGAACCTATAACAGTGATAGCTCGTTTCCCCCCAGAGACAAGATAACCATCGATTGTGTTGTCATAATAAGTGAGAACCATAAAACCCCTTCGCCTGGCATCGACGCAATTACATCCCAAGTTTTAAAATGCAGTGCAAAATAATCGTCACTAAACTTCTCTTTATTATTTACACAGTCTCTGTAATCATCTGCATTGCCATCCGACTGAACGGCAGGGAGGGTGGTGCCAGTGCCCAAGAAGAGCAAGCCAAGTTAGCCACCCCACTACAGACCCATCACTCTTACGAGTATTACATTCAAACTGCTCGAACATGTCATTTACTGCTGCATAATTCCTTGATTCTGGCAATTTTTTTATAAACATTAGCATGGTTGAAGGAAAAACAACTCTTGCGAAACTAAGTTTTGCTGTTTACTAACGACCCATTTTCGGCCGTCAATCAGAGTTCCTAGTTTGACTGCGTTTTTTATAAATTTCAAAGAAGCATTAGACACAGTCTGTCATCATTTACGGCTAGTAAAACTAAGAAAAATTACCATCATCCCCAAATTCCAAAGTGGATTGAGTGTTTTCTAACCAACCGTACCAAATGTGTTAGGGCTATCGAGTGCAACGTAACCAGTTTCATAGCACCTTCTGGTGGACCGCCATGTTCTGCTTGGGCCAAATACTTTTGCAAATGTTCCTAAACCTATTTGTTCCACAATTAGGTATTTTGCAGTCGATTGAGTTATCTACGGCAATATATCAAGTACTCAGCATTCCTTGGAACTTCACACTGATCTGGACAATGTTATGCCATGGTATTTTGACTGTTTCATGTAGCTTAACCTTTCTAACCGCAAACTAACGAGTTTTCCTAAGTCTCCATCCCTTTATCTTTATGCCTATCTAATTAGCAATACTCCGCTCACAATAGTTGACACGTACATATACCTTACATATGTTGAAGCGTACATACACATCAGTAGCAACATTTGTTGGCAAACGGACGTACATTATGTAACAAGCAATGCCGATAGCGTGCTTGGCAAATTAGGTCGTGACTTTCTATTAGCTCCGGTTCCCTCAAAGTTGCTGCTTTACGAAACACTTGTTAGGACTAAACTCGAATACGCTTTCGCTATCTGGGATCCGTATTTATGATTGCTGTCTTCATAGCTTGAATGAGTCAAGAATTATGCCCCTCGTTTCCTGTTTTGGCAGCTAGCGTATCGTCAATGAAAGCAAACCTTAACCTTCCCACTTTAATATTTCACACGAAAATTGCACTTTTAATCCTTTCTCAGAAGATGTACTACACTAACCCGGAAATAAAAAAATGACATTGTTTTACCTCCATCTTACATTTATCCCCGCATTCACCACAGTATAAAAGTTGGCGTCCCCAATTGCCAGACAAATTTACGTTTCAATTCGTTTTAGCGAGGAATGCATTGGACTGGAACAGCATCTCCGACTCCATTGCCAAATACCCTGATTGTGTTTCCTTTAGGACACCCAAACCTTGCACTGTATAGCCTTCTCACTCCTCTCTGTAAAGCCTTTAGAGGAATTTAGAAATAAATAAATAAATAAATAAATAAATAAATAAATAAATAAATAAATAAATAAATAAATAAATAAATAAACAAATAAATCAAATAAATCACAAATAAATAAAGAAAATATTAAAAATTAAAAAAATAAATAAATAAATAGATGGATAAATAAGAAAAGAAATAAATAACTAAACAAAAAATGTATAAATAAAACAACAAATAAATAAATAAATAAAGCAGCCCGGCGAAATATGAATGGCTTAATTGCCTATTCATGGAAACGGCATTGCCTAATCGGCATGCAAACTTTGTGTTTTTTTGCAATACGTTCACAACGCTTGCTTAAGGTGAAAAGCTGCAAATAAAACTCTAGGATCATACAGCTGCCGCTGCGACACAAAATGTTTTCAAGCAAAGCTTTCGGTGTCGACTTCACCAGTTCTAATACCGGCGAACTGTAGTCGGCCGACCCTTTCCCTACTACTAGCCTCCGTTTATTCTTCTTCCATATATTTTGTAAGCGTAGCTCCCACTGGTGCCTGTCTAAAAATTGCGGAATCGATGAATAACGGCGCAAGCGCTGTTATCAGCTTGTACACTTGATATTTGCTATTGGATGAGTACGCGTCTATTGCTCGGAAGGAGAGGGGGTATTGAAGAAACATCGGCGCGCCCAGAAAGGCGCATAGCAACCGAAACCACCTAAACTCCGCTACTGCAGAACGCGCTGGCCATGTCATTGGAGCTTTAATTTGAAATATGTTGAGTTGCTGAGTCCCTATAGGATTAAGATCAAGTTGTCTGAAGAAAACGCCAACGTGAGTGTCGTTGTTCAAAAGGCAACCTCGGACGGCCAGTTGAATGACGCGTAGAAAGGAAAGGCAAAAAATAAAAATAAAAGGACTAGCGCGTTGATTTTCGATCGACTGTTAAGAATCAGCCAAATCGTAAAACATGACAAATACCCGACGTGGGGCTGTGGTGAATTGATCAACCTCAGGAGGAGGGGGTTGCACGAAATCAGAAACTTTACCGTGACCATCATGATACACTATTTATGCCCCGCAGCAGAAACGTAGCAGCAGGAAAGGAAGACAGCAAGCACAGGAAACAGGAGATCCGAGTGGTTTGGGAGGAAAATGGCCAACGAGGTGTGGCGAAGCCTCGACAAAGAAAAACTAGCCTTGGTTGGAGTGATCCGACAGCGCAAAGTTTACAGTCTCCGAGTCGCACTGCCAACCTGTGAATTGGTGCCCCAGAGGAGACGAACAGTCGCCTGTAATAAGTGTCTATGCCCGTTAGCATACGTCCTCACAATGCTAATGGGTAAACCCTTACGAATCTTCTGGGGTGTTTCCAGCTGCCAGAGAGGTGGACCCGAGGAAAGCGACTGCCACCTGCTGCGACGGCTACTACGGCGTAGCCCCGGCTAGATACCGCGTTGGAAAGCCTGGCTCCAACGCTATCTTAAAAACGACCGCGCGTCGCGACATTAGCACGCCCAGAACCACACCGCAAAATCCCACCTGCCACCGCGTCTCCGCCACGGAAGGGAAGGGAACATCAGGGAAGACGACATGGAAGGGAATTTCAGTAACAACACATGTAATATGACATACGAAGAGACTCCTCACGTTATACGCTGTGGCGATGGTGCATAGGACAGGGGAAAAAATAAGTTATCACTGGATAGGTTTTATCAGATCTGATTGTTTAAGAACTTTGTTTTAGATGCGATAGTCTTTCCTAGGCTATGTAAACGAATAAATTTGGGTATCTCTTTATGCCTATCTGTCGGTATGTCTCCCTGTCTGTAGTTCGATACAGCCACCAGGTCAAAGTGAAACATTAGTTGTGCGGTAGGTCTTATATACACACAACAAAATTTGAAGGTCTAATGCCAGTTGCAATGATCCTGCTTGTCAGGTATAAAAAATACCAGTACCCAAATATTGGGCCGAAAATTTTCAGTAGGTGATGATATTTGCTATGTTCTTTTATCAAACAATCATGGATGGTGGATTTTCGCAATGGCATAAGAAATACTACACTCAATGCCGAAAAATCAATAACTCCATAGGTTGCTTTTACGGTCCCACTATTGCTGCTCCCGAAATTATAAGAAATTGAACAGCAACGTTATCGAAAGGTTAGAGTAGACAGGTTCCAGGTCCCGCATGGAAAACATTTAGAGTAGGGCAAGGCGTTTTTATGAACGTTGGAGTAGGATATTTGACGGGTAAAACTAGGACCAACTGTGAAACACAGTGAACAACACACGTTATGCATTGGCTGCTGGAACAACTACACGCGTGGATGATGTAACAGACAATTCTAGGGTGCCACGACAACCAGGAAAATGGTAAGCATAGGACAAGAAAGGTTTTTGGGAATAGTGGAACACTTCATAAGCAGGTCTGTTAGGGGCCAACCAGTCACACGTGGCCAGGCCGTGAGAAGACAACGCTAGCCTGGTGTAAAGCGGCCGACTGCTCATCGGTCCAAGCCTTCAAGGCGCACTGCCAACTTGTCAATTGGAGCCTCCGCGTTAACAATCGGGTGCGTGTGGCGAGCATCAACGCCTTGTAGCATCCGCTCTGAAGAAAACGACACGGCAACGCTTCCTGATCGTTCTGGGTGTTGAGCGCTTTAGTAGTAACGTTCCCCAGGTAAAGGACGGCCTGTAGTTGTGGCGGCTGCCCCATGACTAAATGCTGTGGAACCAAGTTGGAATGCGTGGTGCCAACGCCGTCTACAGAAGACGTCCTTCAGTGACGCATGCACGACCGGCAGTATGCAGGACCGAGTCACCGTCTCCAATCGTCTATCCCACGTGAACGCCGACGCCCAAGGTAGAAAAGTCGAAATGGACAAACGACGTATGACATAACTAGAGTCCCCTCACATAAGGCGCTGTAGCCACGGTATCGAGGACCTTATGGATAATTAACCATGATTGAAACGGGGTGTTTGAGTTTAATTACATAGAACATTTATCGTGGGGACGTTTGGCTGGGTTTGGACTGTCTCTTGGGCTGTTTATTTTGGGGCTCATTTGGGCAACGGTTGTTGGTAGAGAAATTTTGTTTTTGCTTGCAGTATAAATTTGAGGTTCGTGCATCCAACCAACGGCTCCTCCGCGTCCATGCCTCTGACTCGGTCTAGACATTCCATTTGTCAGTGAGTCTCGTATGTTAATATAAAAATTCACTGTAGAAAACGCCTACCATAAAAATTCCACCATTGGTATGGACTCTCCTGCGTTTACTTATTCCAGAGCTCCTTGAGTGCTGCGCTTGGGACTTGAGAGAGCTTCATGAAGCCGGCGCCTAATTTAAACATTCGAAGAGCCGGACTGCAACTTTTAGTCATAATTTTACCCGCCTCCGCAAGCGCAAATTACCGCTTGCTCTAGCGCGCGTAAATTTGAGGGTACGCGTGAACCGACAGGCGTAATTCCGCCGCTGACATTTAACATACCTGTTCCGCAGGAAGACATTTGAACATGAACGTCTCATGGTTTCATGCCGCCAGGCTGCTCTCAAACATGGCCCAGCGGTTTCGATTGCTGTGTTGCACACCGTAAGATGCCTAAGAAGCGGAAGGTTAACCGATCTCTCAATATATGTCCACTACAATAAACTGTAATTCTTGCAAGTTTCATTCGGTCAAGGGGCTAGTAATTGTGCATAACCCCAATTACACAAACGTGTTTTGTTTCAGGCACTACATGCATTGCACTTAGCTGTGCGGTTGATTCCCGATCGCAGATGGTGAAGATCACAGATTTTTCGGCTAGAAAAAGGTGCTTGACGACACGCACCAATCCTTCTTTGGTTTCAGGTTATGTATACGAACACAATAACGCTTCAGTGGTCGGTCTTCACGTAACCAAAATGGCGACACCTTTACTCTTACTTTGAGTGATTTTCAGTTGCGATCAGCGCATCTGACCCCCTTTGCTTCATCCGCAATTGAAAATTAAACGTGCCGACTGGTACCTAATTTTCACTGTCACAGTATCTGCCGCTATAGCTCAGGTAAACAAGCTCATGTTTAAACTGTCAAAGTCTGCGAACGAAATTTGTCCATTTTCTTTGAAAGTGTGTCACCCACTTATGGCGAACGGGCTGGTGTGTATTTTTATTCTTCAGTTTATCACGGGTGTCTATCGTGGTTCTTGGAAAAAGGCACGTTTGGCCCAATGCTTAAGTACCACCTTCTTAAAGCAACCGCCTTCTACTTACTCCTGTACTGCCCACCGCCTCCGTTGCCTTGGGTTTTACAAGTGTTTTGGAATAGATTTAACCACAGCTCTTTGCAGCCTGTCTGTGAAAACTTTCATCTTCTTACCACTGTGGTTCATGAGTGGCAGCTATTGAGCAATAAATGTCCTCTTTGTTATCTGGTAATTGTCAGGGTGGTTGCATTCGTTTCGACTGTTCAAAATTAGTCTACGTTATCCATATCGAACATTTGCCGCACAAACGTTAGAACATTGAGACATTGGTCCGAAGGCTCTGTAAAGAGTAACTCTGTCATTTTTTACGTCGCCATAATTATGTATTGTTCATGGTGTATTCTCGGAACCCTGTATTGGGAACTCCATAGTTCCAGGGAGGGCGACGCTGCACCAGTTTTGTAAGTTGTAGTTTAAATGAGTTTGCAAGATCCACACATTGTGAGAAAGTACTTTTCATCGCCTATACTGCCAAGCCATTATAACGAATGAAATCGAGAAAGGAGAATAAAAACTTACATATTTAAAGTTTTAGTATCTTCCAATATGGCTGAAAAATGTTTTGTGGTAAACGCGCTTGTAATGTAGTTGAAAACACTCTGAAGCACAAAAATCGCAGAAATAATTGCTATAGCTGTCCAGTAAGGCAACTATTTCCCACGTAAACGCTGTCGATGCGGACCTCACTTATTTCTAATCAACTCCTGGTCACACGTTAACTGAATTGACAAAACTGGTACTGAACAAAAAATGTATCTTTTGCCTCCCTGAAAATTTTATCCGGCCTTACACAACTTGTGTTTATTTTATTTATTAGAGAATTCGCGTTCGGAATTGGGATTGCTTGCATAGAATTACATACCCGAAGTGTAATACCACTTATCTAATACAGTTGAGAAACGTTTATTCAGAATTATGTGTGGCAAGTGTTTCGCAAGATGTACGTTTAGATGCAGCCACCTTTATATAATTGCAATGAGGAATCTAGGAAGTCACTGGTTTATTTTTCAGGGCATTTTCATATTAGTGGCGTCAATTGGATTTCTTTATTTCTATGTATATTGCACATCGTAATGCATATATTTCCCAAAGCTTTATATGCCACGGTGCTTTTTTTCCAGTTTGTCAAAGGTTGTGACTCCAGATTAGACAGGATGCAGTTTTGGGCAGTGCAAGCTTTCTTGAAATTGTTTTTTATGTGTGCTACTGTTCTTGTTCGTGCAATAAAGATTTTTAAACCATTCGTGTGTATATCTGCTGTGCTTTCCCTCTGGTTATTGCCTTCTTTGTCACCAGTTATGACATGCCCTTTGAAAAATATGCGAATGGCCAGAGGCACTCCTAAGTGTACCGTCTTATTAGCTGTAGTGACGTTTTGGGCAGCTATAATACCTTACCACCTCCATTAGCGGGAAACCTAGGGGAGGGGCGAAGCATGCAGTCTATCAGTGTATTCTTGGCGACTTCGCGTTTTTGCCCATGGAGATGAAACCGTAACGTGACATATGAGGATGGATGAAGCATGCAGTGTATAACTGTATTCTTTGCGCCTATGAAGATCAAACTGTTGAGGTTAGAGGTACACAGCTTTGCGTTTGTAGAATAAAGCGTTTTCGCGCGAGGCGATAGAACACGAAAATCACGGTATGTTTCTTTAGTACCCGTTTTGCCCCCGGAGGTGAAACTTTCCAGAGGGAGGCGTTTTACGAAGAGTGTGGCAATGTTTCAATAACGTGACTATATGATACTACCAGGGCATAATACGACGACATTAGACACCGACATCTGCAGTCACTAAGGGGCTTCTCCACTAATTAACGGTAATGATGGAATGGCTTTTAAAGATTGTATTTTGCACTTTTGTTCCCTTTTTAACTGATCGAGGTTTTGATACACCTATGTGTGTATACCCACACTTGACTTTCCACCATAAACATGCTAAAACTCACAATAAAATAAAATGTCACAAAGTAAATCAATGATTTGTTTTAATTATTATCTGTATTCGCAAATGGTAGGACTTGATAAATTCGTTCACGGGAGTAAAACAACGACCTCATAGAATTTTTTATAACACGCAACATTTCTATACAACAATTTTACATATATCTTGTTTCAGTTGCTTGCTGTAAATACATCAATATGAGGAGAATTCCAATAACAAAAAACGGAATATTTTTGCAATGATCGGGGATAATATTTGCAGTGTTTAGACGCTCAGTTCTGTATTTTTTCAGTATCCGGTAAGCCGATTCTTCGACAAAAAATTTGAAGGAAATCAATTTCTTGATAGAGAAAACGGGATAACTGAAATGTACGCAAAAAACAAACCTGTTTTTTTTTCTGTAAACACAAGCGCTGTAAAACAAGCATGTGGTTTTGCAAACTGCTTTAAACGAGTATTTCAATAAAAAACATGTGCCGCGTACTTGGTACACGCGTCGATAAAGAGAGTTGGGCATATTGGAACTGTTGTATTGCTATTATAACACAAAGACTAAGAAATCCACTAACAATTTTGGTTGCAAACGATACAATTCAGTGCGTGGACTTCTTTTTGTCGAAAAAAATCAGTTTATAAAATTTAGGTTTCGTTGTTCGGCAGCCTTCTCATGACACGCTACGATTTCCGAAAGCAGTGAGCTATGACAAAAGTTAGGTCATCTTTGGTTGATGACGCAAACATCAGGCTCTTCCGACCTTCACAAGCCTCGCCGTTATTTCGCTCGGGTGTCGTTATCATTGCTGTCGAACATTGAGAGGCAAAGGATTGCATAAATGGTTAATGGTCACTTCCTTTTTGTTCTCTGTCCGGTAAAAGAAATATATTTCGGAGCTCAGAATGGTAAGATAGTTTAAATTGTTATGCCGCCACTTATTGCCCTATTTTCTTTAATTTCTGTGGTTCCAGTTATTGAGGAGCTCAGTCGAAAAAATAAAGTAGGTAAAGAGTTTCTTTTACAGTGAAGACGGCGAGTAAAACATCAAAACCCCCAATCCGGCAGTCTCTCTATATGGGCCGCCATCTTAACCCGTGTAAGCAAGCCAAAGCTGCTTACACGGGTCTCAGCTGCCGAGGTCACTCTCCCTCCGCTAGTGAGTTCCGTCACGCACTGAATGAAGGTTTGGGTTTCACTGACCTAACTACATATAGAGTGTAGCTGGGCTGCCGTGGTGCGTGCAAAGGAGCTGTTAATTGTGTGTTGGTGAGTGTGTGGCGACACTGAGTTTAAAATGTGTTCGTCTGAAGCTGTCGAAGGTGCCTCGCTTTCCTTGTAACCCGACAGCCGGTACAGGGTTGTGTTTCATCTGAGCATATAGTATTGGATGCTGTCGTGGCGTGCCATGAGTGAGTGCATCGTCCTTTCTTCCTACTCTTTCAGAGCTCGGCCTGCGCGTTCTCTATTCTCAGCCCGGGTAACGTGATTGCGCGAAGGGGTGCGTGTGCAGGTATTCTGATAATTTTGATTATTATTTTCGATAATCAAAATTCTGTTTTTATTGTACGTTTTAGACGCCGCTCAGTAATTTGTAATGATAGTCATGGTTTGGCTTGGCATAACAGCTTGTGCCAGATCCCTTGTAAAGCTTTCAGGGTGCTCAATTTCTGACGGCTGAAACATGTAACAATTGGAGGGGGATCAGGTACTCCCGCCGTTTGGTGGTTGCTTGCACTGTCGGTAGCGTTTGTGAAGGCCGTCCACTAGAGTCTCCATTCTGTTTTTTGTGGTTCGGGGGCGCATGACTAGGTTAGTCGGGCTGGGGTTTCCTGTGTCTTTAAGGTGGGGCGATCTTAAGCTTGAAAACAATATGAAGAAAACTAAAGTAATGAAAAATAACCTCGGGACAGCACAGGGAGGTAGATGTGGTAAGCGAATATATCTACTTAGGCAAAGTTGTTGGCCCAGATCCCAACCACGAGGCAGAGGTAATTACAAGAATTAGGATGCGGTGGTGTGCATTCCGCAGGCAATCGTAGATAATGCATGGCAGCCTATCATTGTCCCTAAAGAATAGAGTGTATGACAGATGCATCTTACCGGTTCTCACCTATGGGCCAGAAACATAGAGGGTCACTAAAAGAGTTAAACTTAAATTGAGGACGACTCAATGAGCAATGAAACGGAAGATCTCAGGTGTAACATTACCGAAAAAGAAGAGAGCGAAGTGGCTCAGGGAACAAACGCGTGTTAGGAACATATTAGTAAAAATTAGGAAGAAAAAGTGGGTGCGGGCAGGGCATGTAATGCGAAAACAAGATAATCGTTGGTCCTTAAGGGTAACGGAGTGAATTCTCTCTGAAGACAAGTGGAGTAGAGGGCAGCAGAAAGTTAGATGGACACATGAGATGATAAAGTTTGTGCGCATAAATGATCGCATTTAGAACAGGACAGGGGTAACTGGAGATAAATGGGAGATGCCTTTGCCCGGGAGTGGGCGTAGCTAAGCTAGTGATGATGATGATGATGATGATGATGATGATGATGATGACTGTTTCTGAAGGTTCGGGGCCGTACGCCTGCGTTAGGGGTACTGGGTTCTCTTGTTTCTTCAAGGTAGGGAGATCTTCTGCTTTGATAATACATTTGTCTAGGGCATTCCAAGTTTCCCTTGGAGACACGTAGCCGGAATTCGTGAGTATTTGGCACCCTGTGGGCGTATTGGTGAAATCCTGACGTTTCGGCATTCATGTGCGGCTCCGTGGGTTTCTCTAGATATTTATGTATTCGCGGTATGAGGCGATGGGTAAATGTGCTTTTCGTAAGCACGAGGAGTTCTCTGAAGGTCTTCAGTATTAGGACGTTGATATTCGGTAGTTTGGCCTTGCGAAGGCGTTGAGGGACTTACGATGCTCTTTAGGATATAAAGCCACGCAGTGGTGGGGCATGTCTTGTTCTGTTATGCTTTGTTTATGGCTCTAATGTAGGAGAGCATTGGGGCAATTGGCGCTATGGACGAATATAATTTTCAGCAGGAGCACCCTATTGGCGGACAGAGCCTGCCGGCGTAGACACCATACCCCGAACCCTCAAGAAAAAAGTGTCGTCCAGGTGTTCACGGGGCTCAAAGCAGGGAGCTCTAAACCGTTGCGTGGTATCTGCGTCACGAAATTATACCATCTACACCAATTAGGAAGAAAACACTTTCGGTGGTCGGTATTGAACGTGGGTCTGACGTCTATCCGTCATACCCACTGATAGATACACACGTCTATCCGATTAAGCTATCATCGCATTTAGGAGCGCCGCATTCTTATGGGGTTTGTAGCGTAGGCGTTGGAGTTTGCCGTGTTTTCTAGCTCGTGTACCATGGGCCGCTTTGGGAGGGATGTGAACGACGGCGGTCAAAACAATCTGGGCCTACCAGTTGTGGAGAAGTTTGACCTACAAGTTCAGAAATAACCGTGAGGTTATTGCATATGACGCCGAAGCATGGGACCTTAGAGAACAACGTAAAGGATAAATGCGGTGGGCCGGTTAGTTATATAACAATGATGCGAGCAACACTTATAGCTTCATGGATTGGACAAAAAGCTAGAGTAGACGTTCGGAGGCCAAGAATGGACTCCAGGAGCAGGAGACCGGAGCGGTTAAAGCTCTAAGGGAGAGACCTTGCTCCTGCAGAGGCCTAGTGCTGCTGCTGATGATGATGCAAAAGCCGGAACTCCGACATAGGGAGAGTGGCGGACAGCAGTGCTGTTTCTTCAGCCGTGGACGAGAAGGAAAACTGCACTAGTTTTGCCTTTTTCGATATTCTTTCTATCTGCCAGATGTGTCGTGCTCGGTATTTTCATGATTACGGCCAAATAGACTTTGATTCCACAAACGTGACATGTATGTTTGGAATTTTTGCACCACTGGAAGCTCTGATTTGTCGGTGGTCACGAGAGCTCACAGTTTTTACGTAACATATAGGCAACGCATTTGGCAGGTTTTAAGAGGTCATGCATTGCTCCTGGTCCCCTTGTTTACATATAAAATATATATTCAGCATAGAAATTCTGATTTGTGTCCTACACATTGTCCAAATCATTCGACAAGCTGTCAGGACGATATTGAAATACATCGTAAAGGACAGAGTCTCCCGGCGACCCTTACTCCCGCTTTCCATGTGGGGGGGAATAGGTTGCTTTGATTTTAGCCAGCCTAATGATCTTTGAGAACGTAGTGAGGGGTCCGCCAATTTTTTTCTGCGGATGAGCTCACTTGATTTGCGTAGGATAGCTGCCTAAACGACGTAAGCGAAGGCTTCCTTCAGGTGTAACATGACGATGGTATTTTGTGAGGTCTTACCGGCTTTCGAAGATGTCGGTTTCAAGTGTCAGTATGGTGTCGTATTGAAAGGTGGGGGTGCCCTTATTATCGTATGGAATGTTTCTGTCGCCCTTTTTAAATGTACCTACTGTCTTTTTAGGACGAGCTGCTTCATAAAGCTTGTGCTGCAAGAGGTTAGACAGATCCCGCGGGTGGAGGGGGTTGT
This sequence comes from Haemaphysalis longicornis, assembly GCA_013339765.2. NCBI lineage: Eukaryota > Metazoa > Arthropoda > Arachnida > Ixodida > Ixodidae > Haemaphysalis > Haemaphysalis longicornis. Next base: position 45,819,545 of record CM023448.1, on the reverse strand, counting down.
TTAGGCATGGTCTTGTTCCGTTTTTGTGGGTTTCCCACATTTTTCTTCTTTTGGGCACTTTTAAGGTAGTGGATGCTCCACATCTATTCTTGTGAGACGTCCAAGGCACAATTGCAGTGTTGCACAGTTGTTTCATGGCTTTTTAAGGTATTTTGCTCATACGCGGAAAAGTGTTCCAAAGGAACATTGCGAGTGCTTCTCGCAGCTTGCCCCCTGGTATTGGCCGATCATGAGCGGCGTTCCGCGGTCTTTGAAGGTTGGTTCAGAACACTGGTTGTGGCCGGAGAATATTTTGTTTTGAGGATGCACCTCAAATTTTTTTTGAGACTGTACTTTGGTGTATGACAGCCCCCGTGGTCTTCCTATTTTCGGCTGTGTTCTTTGAGGGCCGTGACACATGTATTTATGCTTCATTTCTTGGAATTCCTGATTCATTCCTTTTTGCTGTCAAACAAATTTAGGGCCCTCTTGAAGTGTGAGGTTGGTCCATACTGTGTTGGTTACTATGCAAAAAATGGTAACACAGAAATAACAATTTATAAAAGTATAACAACATCACACAGATTTTAGTTGTGTGATATGATTGAGAACCCCTGAAAGATGTCTTCACGGCAATGCAAGAATGTGGAGAGGTGGAGCTAGCTTTAGGGGGTAGGTGTAATCTTGGTCGTTGTAAATTGAGGTTTTCGCAATGTGCATTGCAAGTGAAGTAAGATCTATGGTACACTTAGACATAAAAAAACAGAAAATCTTCAGGTATTGAATGTATCTAGTACCAAGTAAATGAAAACTCGCGTTTTGGCAAATATACTATAATGGTGACTGTCGTTGATCTGTCACCAAAAATTTACTCTCATTGAAGTTGTTAACATCGCACAGGTTCGCTCTGCTGTCAATACCTGGGTATTTACGGAGATACTTCTGTTACAGAAAGTGGCTTCCACCGTTGTTGTACCAGAACTATTCGGCAACTTGTTATATGAGAAAAAACCGCTATGACGAATCTGTCATAATGAAAAAGAAAAAAAATTTACACGTATTCTTCGTAGATGCAACCCATTTCTCTGGCTTTTCTGGCAGCATCGAAAAAGATGAAACTGTAATCAATTTTTTGCGCTTGTTGTATCTCGTGATTGCATATTTATTTGGTTTATGCACGTACGTGTGCCATCCTGTTGTAGAATTTCGTATGTTTCTTCCAGCTGACATTAGAGATATTTGCTCCTTATATATCATGGCAGGTATCTCTTGTTTGGTTTGTGCCGATCCTGTTTGGCGTGGGTGGATCATAATGACGTTGAGAATCTCTTCTCTTGCGCTGTCAGATATATCTCTACCTGGGGTTAATAAACGCGAAGAGGCAATGCTTATTGTCTGGCGTCAAGTTCGCCCACCAGGACAAACTGTCTCGAGGCCATAGGTCCCTTCCCCATGCAAAGTTTTTTTGGCCACTTATTTTCTCATGGCAATAGATCTTAACGAGAAAAGATTTTTTCCACTTTTCTCACTTTCTGGAAATAGTTCATTTCGAATATAATGGCGAGTGTAAGTTGTCCTAATATTTTGAACCGCCATCACATCATTTTAATTCTTATGCACACGTCTTTTTTTGGTTAGGCAGTGCCGGTTGTGCAGCCGAAAGTTCTCGCTTGGTTGTTCGGAAGTACTTTAGAAACACTCGGCTACCCTCCTTTCAAGAAAATATGTATGAGCCTTGTCCCAGATCTCATGCTAAGCGGTAAATGCGGCGTGAATATTTAGGGCGGTGGCCTGTCAATGGTGACAGTTATTGCTTTTGGCCGGAAAAACCGTTCCTCTGCGACGTACAAGCAGTATATTCTAATGAACTCCGTGCCTTTTGCGGTTATGGCACAGACAACCTTGTCGGATTTTGGAGCACGCGCTTCGGCTGGTGGTAGTCGGAAATCATTGAGAAAACAAAAAAAGCCGCTTCTGCAGTTCAACCATCGCAAAGTAGAGGGCACGGCAATTTATAATAAAAAAATCGTAACTGGACAATAAAATGAACATAAAAGGAACCCGTTCATGCAAGTTTTATAAATATGAATAATGCCTTCAATAACGCATAAGACGAAGGTAGCGAAGCTGGACGCAACAGTAGCGAGAATCCTCTTTTTCGCCTCACGGCGTTGTTTAGGCGTCACCGCTGTACCAACTAGCACAACTGGAAAATCATCCTACTCCATCGCACATTGCTGCGCGTCGCACGTGCCCTGCTCGCCTTCCTTTGTCGGCGCACCTACCGTTACTGCAGTGAAGTCCTCGCCGTTCTCCGCTATGTTGCGGCACAGGCCCCTCGCATGTTTCTGCTCCCTCGTCACTCCTGCTCTCCCCGCAGTAAGGCGCTCCTCCATTCTAGGCGCTTTCAGGAGGGGGTGTTGTTTGACCTGTAGCTCTCAAGGGCAAAACTCTTCACCCCGTTAAGACAGCCCAAGGTAGCGTACTGTAGCCTTTCGCTACAAAACATGGTAGTATAGACATTCGGCCAAGTAGGCCTCACTGACAGGATGTATAGTCGTGTTCAATATCAAGGTGATCACGGAAGCATCGATTAGCGGGTCCTACAGCCTGCACAGTGGCTTTTTTGAGAACTTTGGAGATACAGGTAGCAGTGCCTTCTTCCCCTCGTTGTCTCTTGCATCACACAACCCTGACACAACCCGTAACATGGCGCTTCTGCTTGTTTGTTTGCCACCCGAGCGATCACCTTCAAATTCATTCCGACTATACAGATCTGCAGACCGGCGTTGATCAGTTGATTTACGAGATATTTTTATGCCTTCGCGGATTTGTATTTCGGAGAAATTCCTCGGCGTTGAGAAAAATGCCGCGAAGGGTTGCAGGGGCGAGCATGGTGGTTGCAATATCATTATATTTGCCTGCGCGACCTAACCGGCCGCCGACCCGTATTTTTGCGGAGACGTCGAGTTGACGGTTAAGTTGTATCTCGTCTGTGGACAGCAGCTGTTACCTGGTTTGTTGTAGTCCCTGGATTGTCTTCGGTAGCTTGCAGATACGTTGTGGGTTTTTAAACTTTGCAATTAAAAGGAAGGTATACGGCGATGTACTACCATTTTATTATACATTTGCAGGGTTCGACGGCGATTCGCATCGAAGGAGCTTTCATTTGTGTTTGCTCAACACCGCGTGCTCGACTAGTAAGTTTTCTCCTTCAAGCTCGATAAAAGACGAGACACGGGTGGCTGCAGATGACTCATCGCAGTACATTGCTGAACCCGCAGTTCAGGTGGAAGTGCTTAACATAGAGTATTTTGGAGTGAAGTATTTTTTTTATTTCTGGGGATGTATTTTTTGGGGTTATTATTTCTATCTTGGGGAAGGAGTATTTTTTTCTATTGTTTTCTGATCTATTCATGCGGTGGAGGCGGAGGACAAGACAGCTGCTTAAGCTGTACAGAAAGTCGGTAGGGAAAAGTGGCGTTTTCACAACAGATAAAAAGCAGGTTGAAGCCCCACAAACGACAAAGTGGGCACAGAGAACGGAAGAAAAAAAATCCTGGAGACTTATACGACAGAGAAACTGTAAATTAGAATGAAGGATTCTATGGTACTACAAGAGGCAATGCATTGCTCTTCGAAGCACGGGCATTGTCAGGGGCTGCACAGAGATACGACCACAACGGGGTGAGGAGAAAACCACGTTGGCCGAGGCTTTAGGATTCGGGGAGAAGGCAACCTCAACTTCAGAGACATAGAGGTGACGAAGAGGGGCTGAATCGGGGGAGGAAAGAAGTATCGAAGAAATGGGTACACAAGCGAAGCATTTCGAAAACCAGGAGATGCAGAAAAAAAGGGGGTGGCAGCGATGAGAGTTCCAAACTGGAGTAAGGGGTAGGTAAAGGACAAGGCAACTAACCATAATAAAGAAGGCAAGTCAGTTTCTGACAACAGACTGCCCGATTCAAAGCAAGAGCTTCTAATCAACATCACCAGGTCCACTTCGGTGGCCGTTCGATGTCTTACAACTTGTGAATCTTATAACGTGATAACCCAGACTTCAATTGAGCCTATCATTGAGCGCCCAACGACCTTTGGAGAAGATCGACACCTACATCTGCACACGGGAATATCATAACTCGATTTTTTCATTACACCAAGTTCGACAACATGCCGGCAAACCTTGGTTACCTGGAGGCCTAGCTCTAACACGGGCCTGCACGTGAAACCAACGAAAAATTGATCACGACGATGACGATCACCCGCAGCCGCTGAGCCTTCCAGCTGCGTACAAGGATTCAGACGCCATCTAGACGGGCTCGCGCGGATTACTTTTCTTCACAAGCGGCGCGCTCCTCGCTACCTAAACCATTGCTCCAACCACTAAGCATACCGACTCTTTTCTCCTTTCCGTTGACCACCCTTCTAATACTTCCACAGCTAACCCAACCACACCTGCAACCGACCCTAAAAAAATGATTTCTACGTTTCAGGAGCACATTGTCAAGCTCCTCCTATTTTGGAAGAACCAAATTTAAACACCCCATACCAAACTCCTTAACCTTCTACCCCACCGCTGAAGGAAGTCACAACTGCCCAAGCCGAAGCAATTGCCGACGCCCGCGCGAACACAATATTCGACAACCGTTACCAGATTTTAATTACCCCAGGTGGAAAGCAGGAAGAACAGCTCACGGCCAAACTCACGAATTCAACAACAGGGGCAACGGAGAGTCTTTGTTCCTTAATGAACGCGTCCGGCATATGGGGAGTAAAAAAAGTTCCCCCAGTTTCACAACCGCCCCTTCCCCTATGGGCGACTTCCCGTGCAAGCGGGGTGAACTTCCCAAGTGTTGTAGTCCGACACAAGGGCCGACCACCAGGCCGGAGAGCCGCTTTTACCTGTTCTGCTGGTAGGTGCCCGGCGCCATCAAGGCACACGTATATGCATGGTGCATTTCATAGCTACAGCAGACGCTCACCTTGCAGCTGCCTGTGGGAGAACATGTCACCAGACTATTTTAACTCCCGCAATGGCACAACGCGGCATGATGGCCGGGGGCCCCGCCAGAGGGACAAAGGTGAGGGACCCCTAGCAAGGGTAAAGGCAGGTTTCCAGACTTGAATTCCCCTTTCAAGGGTCCGCAATCGATAAGGGATGCCTGTACCCATTAGAGAAACACGTGGCTGCCTGACGATAACAGGATTCGCTCCCTGTTAATCCCACATACGAGGCGAGTGCTTTAGCTCGCAGCCACCGCTGGGAGGTACACAGCGTCTATAAACCTTCTCTTTAAAATGTCTTTAAAACCCGTGTGTTTTCAACTGTGCTTAAATTAGCTAAAGGTGTTATTGCCTTCAAAGAGGCGATCGAAACCAAATCTACAATTACCGACCGATTTCAGTCCTTCCATTTTTAGAGAATCTGTTAGAAAACCGGATCGAATGAAGGCTCGTCTTAACCTCGTGATAATCCAGCTGTCACCGGGACTTCGAACAGATAAAGCTTTGGCATGTTTTGCAGATGGCATTAAAATACTCTGACAAAAAAATTGCGGCGGCTCGGTGTTTGTTGACTCATTTAAAGAATTCGACCACAATGATTACAATGTGCTCTTCAGTAAACTTCAGTTATACGAAATAGCTGTACCGCCACTTTAACTGCTGAAAAGCTTCGTGTATGATAAGCAGAAAATTGTTTACGTCAATTCCTGTTTTTCATCCTATGCTTATACCCAAATAGGGCACCCAGGCCTCGGTTTAGGGCCGCTTTTATTCCTTATTCCTGTTAATGACTTACCGCAGTGCCTCAATCGCTCGAAGTGCTTTCTATACGCCGACGGTTCCACGATCGTTTGAGGCAATCCTGATTCAGAGATAATTATTTCAGATTGGCCAAATTGCTTATCTTTCCTTGAAGATTGGTGTTCTAATAACGGACTATGTTTCAGCTCGTCGAAATCGTCAGTAATGGTATTTTACTCCCCAAATAAACAATTGCAAATAACTACTTGCCTCTAGTGGGTCACAATGCCATCCTTTTGCGGAACCAAACGCCCGTTTTGGTGTTATGGTAGACACTCCGCTATGGTTCCAATGCCATATTTCCTCCATTTGCAAAAAAGATATCATTTGGCATTCTAGCGCTCCTTAGAGATCATCATCATCATCATTTATAAAACCCTTAGGGATCCCAACGGGGCATTGCATAAGGGGGGGGGGGCAGAGTCATCAGTAGTGCATATGTGGTACAAGAAAAGTACGGTTGGGTACATGGTTCATTAGACAATTTATTAAACAACAAATAATATTACAGAATTTAACAACAACCAAAATATTATTAAAATAATAAAGACAGCCGCGGCGAGTCTTGGGGTTTATATAAAATTAAAGTCTAAGGTGAGATAACAATAATTCTTTGCATTTCGTCGGATTGCGCTCACGGAGTCTGTTGTCCGTGCTGGACAACAAACTCTGCTGGATTTACCTTATGCATTTATTCATAGCCATTTGAACTATTCTATCATATCATGGGGTCTATCGTATAAAAATCACCTGTCATCATTAAAAACACTTAAAGAAAATAAATTCCTTTTTAACGTTTTGTCTACAAATGTCACCATGTCTTCCGATCTTTATTCAACTGATTTATTACCTTTGCCAAAAATGTATTTATTTGTACAGCGCTGAAATTTTGTTCTTTGAAGTTCTGCATAGCCTCTGGATCTTGACATTTTCCCTTGCCACATGTTAAACAATCTTAACTGCACTAGATTGTCCTCCAGTGATAACTTATTGTTGCCTACGTCAACAAATATTATGTAAAATTAGGTATACTTCTTTCTGATGTTTTTTTGCTGGTACGGGATTTCCACTGGAAATGAAGGTACTTAGCTCACCTCTACTCTCCAAAAAAAATGAAAGATGTTTTTCTCCGGTTGTTCTGTTGCGAATTGATTAAAACTTCTTCCAAAAGATATTTTATTTCTTCAAATATCCCATCGTTAAACAATGTTTGATAATATTTGTTTAGCGTCTGCAACACTTGCTGGTTGTATTATACTCGCCACCTATCTACAAAACACCTAGCATAGGAGGTCCCGCCTGAGGTTCAGAAACCTTGGTACCTCCTCGAGTATATTCCCCAAATGTTTATTTATTTATTCATTTATCTATTTATTAAGAATACCCTCAGTGCCCATGGTATTATAGAGGGGAAAAGTTACATTTTTCAGTATACGAAAATTAAGCAGCGAAGAAAATACATATCAAAAAGCATCTTCATACAACATTAGTCAGAACAGTAGTAAAACAAACACAGCAAGCAAGCATAACAATAAAGCATGAGTCACACAATGTTGACTAGGGCATTTTGAAACGCTTCTGATTTACAATGGTCGATGTAAGTGGGGGAAGGCGAATTCTTTCTAATGATGTACCAGGAATAAGGTAGTACACCCTTGTACTTTTCTGAGTAAATTTCAATTTGGAAATTTCAATCATGCTACCTGATAACCCATCATTATTAAAAAACAAAGAGTACATGACTTCCTTTGGTAGATTGCGCGGTTGAGCCCAAGACAAAGTGGAAAGAACAAATAGACATGACGTAAAAACTGTGCACTGATAATTGTTTGTTAACTTTCAAAATACAACATTTATTTTTCAATATAGGCAAACAAAATATATTGAAGAAATGATACGCCTACTAAGGAAGAACAGATGATAAATATGTCTAAATTATATGTTTTGTAGCACGTTCTGTATTTTGCAATTATTGAAAAAAAAACTTTATTTTACTTTTTCTGAGTGTGATAGAAGGGGAGCTGACAAATTGCCGCTCGCACCACAAAATATTCAAAATGCCAGGAACAGCTCCAGTCTGAGTGTGTCTTTCGATCTAAACCTATGGTTGTTTTGTCGGCCGGGCTTCGTATTTTCTGTTCCCACAGTGAGCGGCCAAGATTCATCTGGCAGTTACCTGCTGGTACGCGAATCTGTGCTCTCTTAGCCTTTCACTGATACGCCGGCAAGTCTGGCCGACGTAGTAACGAACGCAATCGAGTGGAAGATTATTTGGAAGACCTTGGACACAGCTTACAAAATTTTCGTATGTTTCTGAAATGACACATTATGTTGGATGCACCGGTTTTTGTTTTTTCCAGCACAGCCCCGCACAACCCACCAAGTTTTATTGGTGCCGTAAATACTTCATACAGGTCATATCTACCCCTTACTTTTATAACAGGTGTCGGACGCCATGAGCATATTTAAACACAGCAGGTTTCCTCTTATGTCTAAATGTTTATTTAACGTCGTGTTTTCCCTTCACAATTCTCTTCAAAACTTTTTCTGCCACAGACACTATCAAAAAATGGCGGTTCCCACTTTTTCTTTACCCCCCAAACTTCATTGAAAAGGTTTGCTTCGATACCATGATTACACGATTTTGTGACTTCGTGCGAAAGGCACGAATACGCAATACCACGCTTCGTTAACTTATAGTGTGCTGAGTCATAAGGATGTAAAGTCATCAGGAAATACAGGGAACAGATACACGTGCTGTCCGCGCGTGCCAGGTATGTGCCACAGGTAACTTGGGCGCGCACTCTTTGAGAGGCAAATGCAAAGCCCAGTTCGACAAAACAACCAGAATTTTGAGATCGAAATATACACTCACACGAGAAATCTTCGAGACATTTTTAATGTTTTCTGTGCGCGAGGCTAAATATTTTAGCTCCCCTTCTATCACACTCAGCAAACGTGATATGCAATTTGTGTGCAGTATTTGTGAAACCAGCACGTGCGCCTGGAAGATTTTCTAGATATACAAATCGCCTCTTTCGCTCCCTGCTTTGCAAATAATTATTTATTATGTGTCGTTTGTTTTTCTTGAATGTATATGTTGTTATTTAAATTTTTTAACCACTTGTAGGTTCGCCATTTTTGTTCAAATATATGTCCCTTTTCAAGTTCTGCTTGTGTTATAAACAGCGGAATCGAACAGCAGATGTTCAACCAACCCGCCGCGGTGGCTCAGTGGCTAAGGCGTTGCGCTGCTGAGCACGAGGTCGAGGGTTCGATTCCTGGCCGCGGCGGTCGCTTTTCTGATGGAGGCGAAAAGCAAAAACACCCGTGTGTACAAGATTTCGGCGCACGATAAAGATCTACAGGTGGTCAAAATTAATCCGGAGCCCTCCACTACGGCGCGCCTCATCGCCTGCGTTGCGTCGGCGCGTTAAACCGTACAATCAATCAATCAGATGTTCAACCAACCCAACCCGCCACGAATCGTTACTAACGCAATACCGCCAACAGACCACTCGCCCACCCTTCACAATAATTCAGTAGAACTTGCACTCCTCAAGAAATAAAAGTCCTCCCTCAAAATTTACCTTGCCTACATCTATCGTACATCATTCCACTACAAGAAACCGGAAACTCACCCCAACCTTCAAGGATTCCGTACGTATACCTATCCCCCCACTTGTACATACGTATTCGCATCACAGAATTACCACCAAAGTGATACCGTTCACGCTACCATTTGACCACATGCTGATTTGTCATTCCCCAGCTACCCGCTGAACATAGCCTTTATGTACTAAGCGTCCAAAGCCCCCGAAGCAACCCCTCATGACAATAAAGCCCTCCTGAACGTCACAACCACCCAAGCCAAACGGTCCCTTCGGTGGTAATAGGCGATTTCAATGCCTTCAACATGATATTCCCGTACCCGCAAGCCACAGGGAAAGGCAAGAAGCATTCATCACCTCTATTTTTCACTACAAAATGACGTTACTTAACCTATGCAAATCGGCACCAGCATAACTCGAGAAACAATTTCCACCCCGCTTTGACTCGCAGCGTGAAAATCGAAGCTGCACCACGCATTTAGACATTCTTGGTAGAGACCACCTGATCATAAAATTTATCATTTCCTCTCTCCAGCACAAACACCGCATAGGTGTGGCTAATTGTGGCCACTCTCATACACTACTCCAGCAGCAGACCTGGACTACTGAGCCAAGAAGCATAATCGACACCTAGGCTCGCGATACCAATCCATCCACCATGCGTAGGAGATCCTAGCTGCTGACAACAATCTCAACTACATCTGGGAAGCCCCACAAAGCTTGCGGAACCGTTGGAGCAGATATCCACACAACCATAGCCTAAAACCCTGCATAGCTCAATAATTAAAATTGCATCTGCAATAATCTGGGGAACTTGAACAACAGAACTGGCGCTATTTTTGTGATCAACTTCCATGATCTCAAAGGACCAAACGTGCCTGGCACATTTTTACTTCACTAAGAATGTGCCAGCCACGTTCGGTCATGGGCAGACGCCACTGTAAAACGCCCATCAAACAAGACATCCCGCGTCCGATGCAGAACCACCCGAAACACCAGCACAGCTTCTATCCACATTCCACAAACGACTCTTCCAAACACCCGCCACGTCAGCCAATCACCCGGATTACCAAGGTGGCCCCGACGCGCACCTAAACGCACCTTTTAAAATTAGTTAGTTGTTCAGGCCTTCGCCAAACTTTCCAGTGAAAACGAGCACGGGGTTCAACAAGTTACCTGTTATCTCCTACAAAGCCTTGACGACAAAAATTTCGACACCTTCCTGAAATACAACAATCACCACTGAAACGCGGGAAGTTACCACCACAATTGCGTCATGAAGGTATCAGCCTTCTTACAAAACCCACCAAGCCAATGCCCCTGAACACTCTCTGGCTGTGGCCCTGGCCTCATCCATTCGGAAGCTGGACGAATAACCTGGTCACACATCGGCTCAAAACCCACATGGAAAGCACTGTCTACCTCCCTCGAACAATGTTCGGGTTCTGGATCAGCGTTCCTCGTCGGACGTAAACGTCCAAATAAAACAAAGCAACGAAAACCGGAGCAAGACCCACGCAAGGTTCATTCTAGCACTAGACAAAAACTGCGCCTTGGATACGGCGCCTTGGATACTTCAATCCTGCACTTAAATCCCCGTAAAGCAGCTGCGTGTAAGCGACAACGGTATAAAAGTGACAACCAAGAAGCCATGAAACGTCGCACAAATCGCCTGAGATTGTCAATGACAGCGCCCAACGTCAACCATCACGGACCAACGCGCATATGCCCAGCCATGTTTGACCCTCCGAGAACCAGCTATACGTTCGGCAGTACATAACGTTGCGGCCACAGGACACGGCAGAACTCTCGCGATGGGGTTTCCTAACCACTTCTTCTGCCTTCTGCAGGTGAGGAAACGTTTTGGCAAGTAAATTGCAAAGTTAGCCCCTCCATTGGTTCTGCCCAGGCCTCGGACTAGTAATTGGGCGTTTGACTGCACGCTGATTATTAGAAAACTTCCCTGCTGAGGGGAGGCGCGGAGACCAATCCCAGACCTCAAAGAAATAGTCCAGAGTTTGACGGAATACCGTCTGGTCAGGTAAAAGCATGGTTGTGACGATGAAACGTAGGTCACTAACCAAGTCAAAGAAGCGGTTTGACGTTTTGGTACCCCTACGGGTACCTTGATCACAATCAGCATGTGCGTGGAAAACGAAGCTATATATTGGGCATGAGGCGTCGCAATGAGGTGGCATAGATACGGTGCAGATTGCCGTCTGTTCTGTTGATAGTATCGGCCGTCGTCTGAATAATGAGGGATTCGAGCAGCAATCGGGAAGACAGATTGCGCTCGGTTGTTAGAACTTTCGCCTCGTCCCAGTCCACCACGTGTCCCGTTTTCGCACAGTGCTCCGTCAGTGCGCTTGTTTGTGCATGGCCCTTGTTTACGTCGTTCCGGTGCTGCATTAATCTTCTGTGAAGATTTCTCGTTTCGCCAATGTACACTGATTGGGAATCGGCGCAAGGAATCTTGTAAATAACACCTGCAAACTTGGAGCGTGAGAGGAGGTCTTTTACGTTGACCAGGTCAGAACGCAGTTTGCTCGTTGGCACGTGCGCGATGTGCACACCGCGTTTCTTGAAAATGCGTGCGAGAGCTTCACTGATATGTAGGACGTAGGGAACCACAGCACGCTTTGGCGCGCTTCTTGTGGACGCTTCTGCTTGCTCACCTTGATGCATAGTCGTGTTCGTCGCCCTCTTTCCCTTTTCGGATAAAGTGCTTTGGGTAGCCATTCCGTTGCAGGTCTCTTTCGATCCTCTTCATTTCTTCTTTTAGGCTTTCCGGTTCAGAGCACGTCCGTTTTGCTCTGTTCACAAGTGACGTCACCACTGAACGTTTATGGGACATGGGGTGCACCGAATGGAATCTCAGGTACCTTCCGGAGTGCGTACGTTTCCTGTATACGCTGAATGATAGTCCCCTCGGGGAGCGTTTTACGAGCGTGTCCAGAAAAGGAATAGAGCCATTGGATTCCTCTTTCACAGTAAAGTTGATTGAAGCCTCTCTATCATTCAGATGCTGTAGGAAGCGTCGAACATGCTGCTTGTCCATGACGCAGAAGCAATCGTCGACGTACCGTACGAAGAGCTTCGGCTGTGGTTGGAATGATTCCAATGCTCTTTCCTCAATCGCTTCCATCGTCAAATTTGCGGTTGTGACCGAGATCGATGCCCTCATGGCCGTCCCAAACGTCTGCTTGTAGATGTCACCGTTATATGTAAAATACTTATTGCTTAGGCAAAAATGGACGAGCTTGCAAAGCTCGGCGGTATCAAACGGAGTGCGGTCCTGAAGCCCTTCGTCCAATTCCAAACGTTTTCTGCAGGTTTCCACTGCCAGTTCGACAGGAATGCTTGTGAACAGTGAAAACACATCGAAAGAAACCAGGACATCGTCATCTTCCAGAACTATGCCCTTCAACATGCCAATAAAGTATTCTGAGTTTCGTAAATGCGTACCTGTATTCCCCACCGGCGGTGCAAGGACCTTGTGCAGGTAGCGGGACAACCGCAGGAGTGGCGAACGTGTAAAATCCACCATTGGACGTAACGGGGTTCCATCCTTGTGAATCTTGGGAAGTTCATAAATTGCAGGGGCAGACCCGTTCGTGCAGAGAAGGTGATAGTATATGCTTTTCTTTGACGGGGGTAAGCCACTGAATATCTCAGAGAGCAATTTCTGCAAATGGTTTTGAATTCTCGAGGTGGAATTTCTTGTAGCTTTGGAGTACGTCGTACGGTCCTCCAGTAGTGCCGACAACATGTTCTCGTACGCAGAGCGGTCAAGGATGACTGTAACGTTTCCTTTGTCGGCAGGGAGCACAGCAATATCTGCGTTCGACCGCAGAAACTGAATGGCCTTCTGTTCCGCTCTAGTGATGGACTGTGCATCTCTTGATCCGCGCAACCTGGAGAGACCACCGATGGCACTTGTGCGTACTTCATCTTGTACGTCTTTCTCCAGTAGTTGCGTCTGCTTCTGCGTCATGGATTACTTCTGCGTCATGGACAAGCAGCATGTTCGACGCTTCCTACAGCATCTGAATGATACAGAGGCTTCAATCAACTTTACTGTGGAAGAGGAATCCAATGGCTCTATTCCTTTTCTGGACACGCTCATAAAACGCTCCCTGAGTGGACTATCATTCAGCGTATATAGGAAACCTACGCACTCCGGAAGCTACCTGAGCTGCCATTCGGAGCACCCCATGTCCCATAAACGTTCAGTGGTGACTTCACTTGTGAACAGAGCAAAACGGATGTGCTCTGAACCGGAAAGCCTGAAAGAAGAAATGAAGAGGATCGAAAGAGACCTGCAACGGAATGGCTACCCAAAGCATTTTATCCGAAAAGAGGAAAACAGAGCGACGAACACGACTATGCATCAAGGTGAGCAAGCAGAAGCGTCCACAAGAAGCGCGCCAAAGCGTGCTGCGGTTCCCTACGTCCCACATATCAGTGAAGCTCTCGCACGCATTTTCAACAAACACGGTGTGGACATCGCGCACGTGCCAACGAGCAAACTGCGTTCTGACCTCGTCAACGTAAAAGACCCCCTCTCACGCTCCAAGTTTCCAGGTGTTGTTTACAAGATTCCGTGCGCCGATTCCCAATCAGTGTACATTGGCGAAACGAGAAATCTTCACAGAAGATTAATGCAGCACCGGAACGACGTAAACAAGGGCCATGCAAGAACAAGCGCACTGGCGGAGCACTGTGAGAAAACGGGACACGTGGTCGACTGGGACGAGGCGAAAGTTCTGTCAACCGAGCGCAATCTGTCTTCCCGATTGATGCTCGAATCCCTCATCATTCAGACGACGGCCGACACTAGCAACAGAACAGACGTCAATCTGCACTGTATCTATGCCACCTCATTGCGACGCCTCATGCCCAATATAAAGCTTCGTTTTCCACGCACATGCTCATTGTGATCAAGGTACCCATAGGGGTACCGAAATGTCAAACCGCTTCTTTGACTTGGTCAGTGACATACGTTTCATCGTCACAACCAGAGCTTAAAAAAGGAAGCAACAGTACAGAAAAGGCAATGAGGTTAAACAGGGTACTTTCCGGTTGGCAACCCCACTCATGGAGATGGGATACGGGAATTGGAAGACAATGGAAGGACACCGGTGCATAATAAAAAAGAAGAATATAAACAGAGCTAAAAAAAGAAAAAAGTTAGCACCACTCCACCGTGTAAATGTGTTTGAAAAGCAAAGCTGAAAAGGCACACACAACGATTACCCATGAGCAAGACCAACTATACTTCAGACCTGCCAAGCGAGCGCAGCCCCAGCACCGCCGTCGCAGGAGTAAATTTTGCCGTTGCGAGTGGAGTGGTGCTACTTACGCAGTGTCGTTCGTCGCCGCCCGTGCTCCCCAGCCGCGGCCGCCGCACGCGCTGGCGCTGCCATGCAGTACGCGCAATTGCAGACGCGGCGTGGAACTTAAGTTGCGTTTGCTGTATGTAAAGCACGAAGTTTCAGACATGACAAATACAGCTCATTCAATCCTCTGAAGCGAGTATTTCTTTTAAGGAGCACGATGGTATGCAGTTTCGCACCCTATTGTAGATCTGAAGATGGTAAGGTGACAAATGTTTCCTTTCACGAGTTCCCCGTCACTAAAGTTCGATACAAATGGATAAAGACGATCTCAAGGAAAGCTGAGAACACTCTTCGATTTTTTTTTTTATTTTTGTTCTTCACAATTGTGTTTTATTTGTGTAATTATGGGGTTTAATCGCTCGACCGATCGCGACAGATTGAAGCTAGCATGCTTCGCTGTGCAGTTATCGTATTTTATTATGGTTGATTGGTGTGATATAGCAACAAGCAGCGGTGTGCTGTCCGTTCATCTGAGCCTACCTCTCTTGTTCACACAAAATTTATTGGTGATTTTTTTCGGCCATACAGTGCCAGTGATCAAGGCTAGCACAATGGGCATCAATGCAGGCTTCCTTGTAAGAACCGTCAAGGAACACATTAGGTGTTCACTCTGTGTGGAGCAGCTTAAGGCGCCTCGGTCACCTAGACCAGCCACTGCGGTGATCTTCAATTTGGACCGGGGAGGGCTGTCTTATCCCAAATTTGAGTTCCTGGAATTCTTGTGTGCACTGGAAAGGGCGGCTCAAGCATTCGCAGAACTTGCGATATCCTACAAAATACCGATGGCGCTGTTTGTGAAGATGATGCTACAAGCTGCACTGGAAAACAAGCTTTTCAGCCACGACGGCTCATCGGATAGTCCTACGAGGGCAGTGGTTGAGCTCATGCTGGAGAAGTTCAGCCGACTTTTTTCACAAATTTGCGGAGGAGAAAACGGCCAAGAGTGGCAAAGGAAAAAGCATTGCGAAAAAACAAGACTTCAGAAAAGAGCTGAAAGTGTGACCACTGTTTTCACTGTTCAAGTGAAGTGTAGGGTTGTGAACGAAAATAACTCTTGCAAAGAATGCCAAAGTGAAAAAGATTGTGCAATACCAGCGTTTATAATGTTCTGAAAACCTGACTACAGTGTGGCATTGTGTGCCTAAGCCGTGGCATTGTGTATGTAAAAAAAATCAGCCTGAAAATAAGCTTAAAATGACATCGTTATTGAATTAGTAGTGTACCAGGTCATTGTAGCACTTCCCATGCACTCCCAATAAAAAATTTCAATTTATTCGTTAAGAAAAGGCCAACTAATCTTCGCTTATTAATGCGTGTAAGACCGCAACTGTCGTCTTCAGTGCACGTATATGGATCTTGTTTTCTGGGCATATGAAATTCCTCCGCAACCTTATAGCAAGAAAAAACTGCTACTGCAACACTTCAGTGAGAAATTTCAACACAAAGCTTCAATTTTGGTGTATTTACCATGACAAAAACAGTTCCAGGGAAGCTTTTATGACCTAAGTTTGGTTTATACTATGACCTTCCCAATGTACATCATTGCTGCAATAACTTCCCCCTGCGAGTATGAACCTGTACACTTTGGTTGGCTAGTCAGTTCCGTTGTCAGTACGTGAGATAATGTTATTTCTTTTCGTCATCATTTCATATGAGACCACGAAACTAAATGCGCCGCGGGCACCGCCATGCATCTCAAAACGGGAAAGCCAATCAGGAGGCCCCGCCCCGCTTTACCACGCTTATTCTGAAAAAAAACACTCATTCAGGATTGGTCACCGTAAAACTGCGACGTTTTCATTCGGATTTACCAAAATCAATTACTTGTAGTGTGAGTAAACACGAATTCCCGCGCCCGACCGCTGCAACTATCGCTCCAGCACGCCCCCTAAGCGTAGCCGCCGCTCGCCACAACAGTGCGTAAAAGCGCCCCTAGCTGCCGGGCACGAAACGAGACTCGACGCAAGCGTCCCCATAGAGCGCCGCTGGCTGGCCAGGTTCGATGTAAAGTTGGTCGTGCCCAGGAGACGTCACTTACACTCACTCACGTCGCTCGAGAAATAGTGAAGCCAGAGAGAAGTGAAATGCACTTCACCAGACCCTCTTTTAATTAAAAGAGATAACATTGGTAAGGGTAAATGAAGGCATGATGAATGAACGGTGGTTGGTGGAGTTGTATTGGTGTAGCACATGAGGGGAAACGTTTTTATAAAATAAAGCTCAAAGCCGGTGTTAGACGATCTCACTTCTCCGTCTCTACCGTGACGGGGGGAGGCGATGAGATCGGCGGGAGAAAAACAAGGAACAGGTGGAGGACGAGTAGGAGAAGGATATATTTCTATTCAGATTTATGAACGGTCCAGAGGGCGGCCCAGGCGAGTGGTTCCTGGATAGGTATAGCCCATATTCAGTCCACTCCGCCTGTGCTCTGTCAATCAGCAGAAGCTCCCCCTTGTTGCGTCGTTGATGGAAAGAGAGGAGGGTTCGCAGGCCTTAGTCACACACCAAACATTATATGGCAGAGCGTTCCTCGTTCTGAGCAAAATTTTCATTTAGCGTCGTCGCGATTCGGAAGCATTGAGTGAAGACACGTCGGGTGTGTGAAGAAGCTGGATTGCATGAGCCGTAGGGTAGTTTATTTTCCATGTAAATGTCATGGTAAGGCGAAGGTAGCGTCTGTCTAAGAAGGCGATAATGCTGGGTTATATCCCTGAAAGGGACAAGCGGGTGACTGCCCTCATGCAGCTCTATAGCACTGGGGTAAAAGTGCAGTCTCCATTGGCGTATTCCTTGCCTTTCATGGAAGCCTGAGCGGGTGTCCAGATGAGCTTAATGGAACCATTTGGGGAGTGATGTTTTCACACGCAGTGCAGGTGGGGACACCAAACCTGACTGGTAATTCGGGTAGGTTTGTTGGGAATCCGCGACTACCTTACAAAACACTGGTTGAGTGAGAGCCGAAACGCTGGCTGCCTCTTGGGCTGCGGTCATGCCTTCGGGCTTGATAAAGGCACAATCAAGGAGGTTGCTTCTGGAGGCCGCCACGATGATGGCGTGCAGCGGCCCTCAGTGTTGGGAGGTGTCTGTGCAAACAACTGCATGATACCCACCTACGGTTGTGTTGAGCGCTTGATCCTCTGCTTCTTGGCGACTCTCGTCTTGTGAGGGGTTCATATTTCTAGAGTGAGATCTTTCATTCCTGTCACCAAAAGTGAAGGCGTACATCAAGTGGAGGGACATTCTGTGCTGCGCAGCCAACGTGCTGAAATGTGCGGCGACCGGCTGTAGTTCTGCTCATTCAGAGCTACTGGATAGAAAGATGGCCTTCTATCAGCTCGTCCACCGTGTTTTAGTGCCCCGTGCTAAGCAGCCTCTCTGTGGACGCACTCATGGGAAGACCAATACCTTGCACAACCGCCCTTGTAATCATTCTGTAAAGCATCTTTATTTCTTCCTTGCCTGGAAGTATACTGGGGGTTGATATAGGTGAATCTCTAGAGGACGAAAGCTTGAACTAATCGAAAGCAATCAGATTCCATGAGGCCTCACTTCTTGGTGGCAATTCGCCTGACCATGTGTACAATTTTACTGATTTACCAGCGGGAGCATTCGAGCTAGTTGGTACTCCATAGTGCAAATTTAAAGCGCAACAAAGTTAAACAAAAGGCGAATGACACAAGGACAAGCGCTACAAGGACAAGGACAAGCGCTTCTTCTTCTGTCATTCGTCTTTTGTTTAAATTTGTTGCGCTGTATATTTGCACGATTTAGTGATGCTGTGTATAAGGCGCTGCAAGAATAAGTCACTCTTGGTGTGTGCCTGATGTCGTAGGCCCAGTATCTTAATGCTGTCCCTTGGAGTGACGGCGTGGCCATCAAGGAGTATCTGAATGTGTTCTTTGATATGTCGTTTGGCGTGAGGGCGGACGACAAGGAGCTGAGCATTTTTACGTGAATACTGGACGCCACCGGCTTAACACACTGGCTTACTAGAAGTGAGGTGGCATGGGTTAGTGTAGGCTTCCTTTAATCGCTGTCGCGTGCTATTAAGTGAGCATGCATGCGTTAAACCCGTAGATGTGCTTGGTTAGTGCACCACTTGTATTCACCGTCTCCACGTGGGCTTGTAGCTAAATCGGTAAGAAAACGGGCTCTGGTTTGTTACGCTTTTATTTCCAGGTTCGATTTCTGGCGCTGCCAGTAAATTCTTATATTTGTTCGCAGGAGTTTCCTTTGCGACACCATCGGTAGCGAAAATAACCCTTGGGGTTGTACATGTAAAAATGCCGCACCATGGTGACTACAATGTCAGTCAAAAGCCCGCTCACAAAAATGAAGCGCAAAAAGAAGGGCGGTACACCCGGACAAAAATTGCGAACTAAAGACGCTCCAATGTAATACTGTCCCTAAAATCGTTCAGATTGGTCCGTGAACTTCAAAAAGCAAAGAAAGCTTTTGTATCTATTTCGGCCGGTGAAGGACAACGCCTATAACTTAAAACAGTCTGTGCTGTAAAGTGGTGTTCGTCGATTCTGCGAAATGTGGTGGAGAGCTGTCGTCTCGGTCACAGTGGCCCAGAAGGTGCCTAATGCTCTATTCGGTGACGCACAAATGACAAGCAGGGCTGTCCGCAATGCGAATATTGAAGGTGTAAGCACCGGTGAATGCAACACCTAGCCGCAGGCGACAAATAAAGATGACATGCAGGCCTGACACGTTCAGTGGCGCTGCGAATCGTAGTCCAGTGAGTAAAGACCACCGGTCGAGAACTCTGGTATGTTCCACTTCGCGAGAGCGACTTCGAGGTTAATCGACCTTAGCGACTTTTCTGCGCCAGAGCGTGATAAAGGGACGCAGCCCAATCTGGCAGATTGCCGGCCCCGTGAGCTTCGGTATTCGCACGTTATTTTCGAATAATGTCGCAGTGGTTTAAAGGCACTGAAAAACAAAAGCATAGACTGCTATGACCACGTACTATTGGCACAGACTGATATTAGCAGTAGCATATACTGCTAATAGACTGCTGCGCAATATAAGCACCGGCTTTCAGTCACAAGTTGTTTTTATGGGCCGCGCCCGTGGGCCGAATGAATGTACTAGAGACCTAGTATCAAGTAGCAAAGCACAACCCATTTTTCTGGCCATTCCCCCTGCATGATTAGAAGGGCCTCCCGAATCACTGGCAATCCAGAATCAGTTGACGTCGTCGAGGTTGAAACCTTAAAATGAATGTCGATTGACATTTGCCGTACTATAAAAGCACTGGCAGCAGTGGATATAGTTACCGATCTGGCCGTGCAGACATAAACCCGGTCTCTGAACGCCTTGATGTAGAAAGGGTAGGGAGAGTTGTTGAGGCCAGCGAGGTGGAAGGTCTGGTTTTTCTTTATTTCAGGGATAGTGAGGTGCAGTTGCGGCTGTAATAGACGCAAAAGTAGGGATGAGGGCCGTGACGGAAGTGCATATTGTACTTAACAAAAATTACCGCTCAACTGAAAACAAATTCCATTGACATAAAGAAAATTAGCGAAAACAGACTCGTAAATATTGACAAGAAGATAGGTGCTCTTTCCGCACTAGACATCCAAGCTTCGTTACATCAAAGTCCAAAATTTATTTATATCAAGTACCACCCAAAAGCTTCGGCAACGAGTACAGGGACTTGAGAACATTTTCCCTCAAAAAAGATGTTGATCCTTTTTGAGAACCGCAAGCGACAGTCGAACATAAGTGTTTATGACCAAGCGGAAATGAATAAACAAGCCAAAAGCTTGAACACGCTGTTAACAATAATATCCTAGCAAGTATTCTCCAGCCGGAGGCTGTTCAGATTGTAAGAATTCACAAGCTTTGCAGGCATGCATTAAACGGAACAAGGCCCGTTATTACGGTGCTTTTTACTCGACCCAAAAGGGCGCAATTCAAAAAAACGGCTTCATGCTCAATGAAGCGAAAATGTTCTTAGGTGAGCATTTTTCCCAGAAAAGGCATGGGATAAAAATATCTTTGGTACAGTTCGAAAGCCAACTGTGAAAAAAGTACAAAGCAGCGCCACCATCTTCGAAGAATAATATAGGTGGTATCTTACATGCCTGGAACGACGAAAACAATAACAGGGTACCATTTAAACTTGCGACACAGTAAATCACCCAAAAACAAGAAGAAACGCTCAATAAAAAAAATAGGAATACTAACTGTAAATGCCGCACGATATAAATATGATGTCATGTCCTGAATATAAACTGTATGGTGAATTAGCACACATATTTTCTATCACGGAAACGTGAATGACACATAATATTTTAAGGGAAGAAATGTCACCTCCGCAGTACCCCGTAATCCTAAAAGATAGATCCACACCCGGCTGTGGCGTAGCACTGCTGATAGACACGTCTCTTACAATAGTCGGCCTTCCTAATGCTGTTTGCTATGAGGTGGCATACCGTCAAATTATTTGCAATAGAATTTTAAAGTGACCGGGTGTGTTTAAAAAAGCCCCCCATCCGGGAATGATTCCACTATAACGGTTCAAGAATATCGTCATAGTCATACCCACTAAATCGAGGCTTATCTGTTGCATTAGTTCGTCGGAGCTGTTTATCAGCATCAGGTCCACAATACGAACCTGCAAACCCTCGCACTAAGTTTGTTCAAGGACAACAACGCCAGTCGGGCGTTTTTGGCGGCGAAAAAACGTTGAAGTCAGCACAGCTTGCCAATGGCTACTTCCTCGTTTATAACACCTACGAGTTTGAATTTGATCGTACTACATGAGTGCATAATTGTGTTACTTTGCTTGCGCAGCCGTTTGATTGCAATTTATCGTAGTTAAAAATGAAGAGTATTCATGTCCTATCCGGCGTACCTTGGACGGACATTTCTACTCCGCTGATTTAAGCTCTTAATATTGAGTCACCCAGCCTGTCCACGCTGCCGACACCGACATAAAGAACATCGATATCCTCATTGTTGCCTTTTAGCTCTGCAACTACTGCAGTCTTGTGGCAATAGTTTTTGGAGTAGTTCCTAATTTGCCGTAGAAATGTTGCCATACGCGGGACAGGGTCGAGGCTTGTGAAGGCACCAATATCTGGATCACATGAGTTTCTGTCATGGACGTGCACTTCTTCGCTCGTTGGTGGGGTGTTCTCAACACTGCTCCCTCGGATGCCTTGCAGATTCGTTTAGCCATCGCAAACGTAAGTTATCTCTCATGTAGCGTCGTAGCACGCAAGCTTTCAATACCGACGCGGACAACAGCATGATCACAAACCACAGAGTCGGTCAGGCCGTAAATCTGGAAAGCCCTTCTTGTATTTTCCCGTAGCGGACACATTGCTAGAATGTTTGTCTTTCCTCTCTGGTTGTTTGCCTGATCATGTGGCACATTAAACTTCATTTTTCTGAGCATCCCAGAAGTTGGGTAACAACTTCACAATTGTCGTGTATTTTTTGTTGGCCTCGCCTTCTTGAAACGCGACGTTGTAGTTTTCGAGGGCTTCCTTACCAAGCTGGTCAAGGAGCATTGCTGTTTTTGCAGCACCCAAAAGGGCTTGTCTTGCGGCGGCCCCACCTTGAGCTATAGTACAGCCATTATGAAACTAGAGCATCATATCTAAATTTACCCCGGCATAGCTCGAACACTTCTAGGCCAAACGGTACAAGCAATTGTGAAAGACTTAAGCTCTACGTGAAACTTCAGAGTGCAAACGTTTTGACTGAATTACCTTTCGCTAACAAAATATTATTCTATTACGTGCGGAAAACAGTACCCAGCTAAGACTGGGATGAGTGTACCAAGTTTAGCTTATTACGTCGCTTGTTTTTGCTCGCGTCGTTGGTATTCTGCAGTCGGTCTGTTGGATTCGAATGTTCCCTGTCCGGTAGACGCTTTTGATACTTTGAATCACCTATTTAAGGAACAGTTTACTCACAAAGATCAATTTCTTGATTGTAAATGGACGAATGTTAACACAGTACTAGCATACATATCGTGATTGCAGAAATGTGGAAAATGCAAGTGCACAAAGGGAACAGCTATGCATGTAAAATATGACCCCCACATTTTGGGATATCGTAAAGCACCGACATACTCCGGAGCTCCAGAATAACAATATTGGGACCTCTAGTCTTCCTGATTTTGAGTAGTCTAGTAACCTTTGCACAGTTCGGTAAAGTGCTCAGTTTCTTGCATAGTTTAAAGCAATTTTCAAAACTTAATCTAGCAGGCACAGCAAAACCTCCCGTATAAAAGGTTTAGCGTCATGCTCTCATCATCATCATTATTATATTTATCTTTATGATCAGCCTACTCAGGTCCATTGTAGGACCAAGTCCTCTTCATTGACCCACAGCCGCTCAAGTCCTTCGCTGCTCGAGTCCGCAGTTTACCGCCTAGTTTCTGTGTTTCATCACTTACTCAAGCTAATGTCCTTATTCTTCTTCTAGACCCACCTCTTGGCATCCAATCTGTTAACCTAAGTTTCCACCGGCGGTCTGGTAATCTCACGACATGGGCAGGACAAGTTCATTTCGATTTCCTGATTTCAACCATAATAGTGTCTACTCTACCCGGTCCGCTCATCCAAGGAGCTCGTTTTATGCCCAAATGTTATTCCTAAAATTATCCCTTCTATGCACTGTTCAAGAAATTTTTTCTTCCTAATAGTTTAGTACTGTGCCAAATTGCTGCTCCGTACGTCATATAAGTTAGTGAGCACTGGTTGTGGATTTCTTTTTTCAGCGACAGAGGTAGCTCACAGTGCATTATATGGGAGCTCGTGCCGAGTGCTCCCCAACTCATATCTCTTCTGCACACGATTAAGTTTTCGTGGTAGGGGTCAGCACTAACCATCTATCCGAGGTAGCTGTATTCCTTTACTTCTTCAGGCGTTTCGGTTTCTAACCTGAAGAAAACGTTGTATTCATGCTTGTTTCTGATTCATTTCTGATTCTGACCACCATCACAGATACCTAAGATCTAAATTTGGCAGGTTAAATCTTGCAAGGGAGGCTCTTAGGCACACAATCAGAAATACCTCACTAGAGAAGGATCCGACTACCCTTTTGTAGTTGTCGCCCACTACCTCCTATGACTAACCAACTCAACTCTCAGCCCTCACTCCTTAGTAGTTGTAGAGCACCTATAGAAAACTGTGATATAGCAGAGGTTGCGAAGAATTCCTGGTTCCTGGCAGGCCGCCATTGGAACTTTCATTTCATTTCATATCTATTATATAATTCCTTAATTGCCAAACAGCACAACATGGTGGGCAATACATATAGGGATGACAATTAAATACAAATATATTATATAAACACAACCAGGCGTGGAAAAAATAAGGGTGACTCACATGCCTAGGTCAGCACAACTAACAACAAAAAGGGTGATAACAGAATACTAATACCGAATTAACAGGTTCAGTTAAACTTTAAAAAAGCTCAGAAAAAGAGAAGCGAACCCAAACCGATTGCATAAGTTCAAACTGGCAAGGAGCATGGATACGCATTGATGTTCGGAGGTGTGATAACGGTTAATCAATTCTTTGTCGAAAAGATAGCGGGTAAGTGCTATATAGTCATATAGCAGTATACTGTACTATACTTTATACTATATACCAATACTGCTATACAATATACTGTACTGTTTACTATATACCAATACTACACAGTCATACAGAGTATTCCAAAGGGTTATTGCATTGGGAAAGAAGGATTTTGAGAATGCTGATGTTCCACCGGGTATGTGTGCTATTGGGTGGGTGTTATTTAGGCACGCTGACGTGTGGTGCGATGGTTTTTATATTTCGTGCCTTGATTTTCGATGATATTACGCCCCATGAACGAGCCAAAAACGTGCGAAATGAGGGCGCGATACAAGTAACAGAAGGGAAATGGACAGTTTTAAAGCTGTGACGCTGATAAAGCGATGATAAAGCGGGCTGCACGATAAAGGTGACAAAGCGAGCTGCACGATTTGTATAAAAAAGTGGTTAGAGGTCAAGTATGCTTGCGATTGATACCAGATTGATGAAGCGTACTGAAGTTCACGTCACAATAATGTTTTATAAGCAATTTTTATGGCCCCAGGCAACGTTGCACGCACGCACTCGGTCTATCGAGGAAAGCTTAGCTGTACTACTAGAGAAGCTCTCGGAGATTAGGTGGGATATCAGAGGTATAGGCGGAGTTATGAGTACAGAAGAAGGCTCCATGGGGCCTACTAGCGGGCGTATTCTGTGCTACAGAGGATCCCAAGCGAAGAACGAACGCGAGGTGGGATTTTTAATCTACAGACAAATACCAAAAAATATGTAAGAGCTTTTCATTATTATCGAGGTAGTCGCGGCTACCGTGATCAAGCTAAACAAGCGCTACAGGTTAAAGATAGCGCAGGTCTATGCGCCAACAACCCGCTATGATGATGAAGACGAAGATAGCTTCTAGGTGGATGTTGAATCAGCACCAATGAAGCCTGCAACAACGCAATTCACGATCGTATCGGGAGACTTTAACGCAAACGTCGGTAAGAAGCAAATGGCAGAAAGGTCAGTGGGAAACGTCGGTATAGACAATTGCAACAGTCGAGGAGAGGCGCTGGTGGGATTTGCCCAAAGAAATAAAGTGAGGATATAGATCACAATTTTATACAAACGAATAAATAGGAAATGAACTAGCAAAGCTCCCGAAGGTAGAAGCAAAAACAAAAACGTCTTAATTTAGATGACAACCCAGGTATCATCCAAGGCGTAGAGATGCGAAGTAAGATTAGCAGTACCGATCACAGGATGGTTAGATGCAAGCTAGGGCTGAATATTCTAAGAGAAAGAACGAATTTTGAAAAAACAAAAAAAAACCACGTGCAATCGGTCAGAGTGAGGTCGTGGGAGTTTTAAATGACTCTTCAAAAGAAATTTTCGTTTTTGAAATTGCTGGCCGAAGTCGGTGTAGACAGGATAAATTTCTACCTAGCATCCACGCTCAGTGAATCAGTCGCTGGTGAGAGAGAAGCATCGTGTAGAGAACAAACTCAAAATCTAACTAAAAAGAACAAATTAACTAATTTCCAAACGTAAGAACATGAAAGTGTTAAGTTGGGTAGATCGAATTGAATTTCCCAAGTAGTCGAAACTGATTAGCAGAAATAAAACAAAAGGTATTCGCGAATATAAGATGGCAATTTTCGAGGAAACCCTGGGAATAGGGGAAGCTCGAAAGCAAAGACGAGAATGCTATCCACTGGCAAAAAAGGATGTACGCACTCTGAGACGAGCAGAGTAGGATAGCGCATAGGTATCATAGTCAAGAGGACGTATGAAAGGCTATCAAGCTTATGAAAAGATGAAAAGCTGCAGGTGACGCCGGCATAATCGTATATCCCTTGAGAGAGATAGGAGAGATTGTGCTAGAAAAACTCGCTGTGCTATTTTTTGAATGCTTGGAGACTCAAAAAGTGGCCGCATCCGGGAACAAGGCCGACATCATTCTGATACATAGGACGGGAGAACCCACGGACCTCAAGAATTTCAGACCTATCAGCCTACTCTCCGTGGTTTACAGGGTCTTTACCAAAGGTATAGTTAGCCGCATCGCTGACACCCTGGGTTCCCATCAACCCAGACTGCAGGCTTTGTTTAGAAAGGCTACTGAACCGTGGATCCCATCTTAGTCATCAACCAAGTCATAGAGAAGACCGCGGAGAACTTCAAATGTCGTGACGTGAGTTTTATAGGTTAGGGAAAAGCATTTCATTCCGTGCTCACCGTATCCGTGTTAGAAGCGCCTAATGATCAGGGAACAGGGGAAACGTTGACAAGACTTCTTGAAAACATATATAAGGGATCCATGGCCCGGATATACCCCTCCAAGGAAAGCTCTAACGGGAGTAAGACATGCAGACACCATCTCTCCAAAACTATTCGCATGATGTCTGCAGGGTGTATTTAGAATGGTTGACCGAGAAATCATATTACTGTGTATAAACGGGGAATACTTGAGCCACTTGAGGTGTTTGGACGACATAGTGTTGCTGAGCGGGACTGAAGTACCCATGCAAATAATGCTTGAGAAGCTACAATAAGAATTCACGGCCGTGGGACTCTAAATTAACATGAACATATGTAAAGTAATGAGGAATAAGCACGCCAAGAGCGTCTTTTTCGGCATAGAATACGTTACACCAGAGTAAGTAGCATAATACCGCCAGCTTTTGTAAATGGTTAGTTCTGACAGCCAGCATAAGGGTGAAATCCGGCGCAGAATAGATCTTGGTTGTGGAACACTCAGCAAGCTCTCGAAAATAATAAAAAGTAAGCTACCTCTGGCACTCAAAACAAAAATATACAACCAGTGCATACTGCCAGTACGGACATACAGAGCTGTGACTTGGCGCATTACTAAACAACTACGCTTGAGAATTAGATCGGCTCAGCGTCCCATGGAACGAGTGATGTTATGAATAACACTCAGGATCAGAAACAAGATACTTGGATGAGAGAACGAACTAGAGTTTACGTTATTATAGTATAAATAAAGCCAAAGAAATGGATTTGGACTCGCCATTTAGTGAGACGAAGCCACAAGCGGTGGACAATTAGGTCATAACAATGGATACCAATGATCGGATCTAGAAGAAGGGGAAGGCCCACAACACAATGGAGGAATGAAATATCGAGTTTCGAGTGTAAACAGTGGACTCGATTAGCACAGGACATGAGTGGTTCTCGGTCAATCAGTGAGGTCTTCGCCCTGCAGTACACCTTATCAGGCTGATGATTACGGTGATGATGATGGTGTTCTGGTTACCATACACAAGCTCATATTTATTTTGAGCTCCACAGCAATGTTTTCCGATTGCTGTTACTAATCCATCGTTTGCATGTGTTCTGCAGAATCATTAAAAAGGTCTATGTGGTCCTCGAAACTCAAATGCCTCAAGTTTTCACCGTATATCCTAATTCAATGTTTTCCCAATTACGCATTTTCAAACACCCCTCCAGGCATGCCATGAGTTGTTTTAGTGAGATGATATCTGTGTGTTTTACCCTTTTCAGACGCAAATTCATCGGTTTGCTTGCGGACGGTTAGGCCGACCCACTTCTAGATGCCTTAAGTACGCTACACCTATTCCCTGATGTTTTAGTGTTTGCACCAAAGCTGCGATGAGCATAGCATATGAAACGGGTTTTCGTAATCTTTAAATGCCATCTTAATGGTGTTCAGTGTACTTGGCGGTTTTTAAATCATATGATTGACGAAATGTGTGTGACCCATGGTATTGTACCTTTCCAAAACCCTGCCTGCTCCCAGTGTTGTTGGGAATCCAGCCTGTCACATAAGTGGCTCACTATAACTAGGTAAACAGCTTATAATAAACTAAGGGTAAGCTGATCGGTCTCATACTCTTGACGTTTAGGGGATCTGCCTTTTAATGAACAAGAATAATTTTTGCATTTTTACTAGGATATAGGCACTTTTTGTGTCTTTAAGGATAAAGGAAAATCTACACGAAGAAGCTTTTCTAGTGGAACATCTCTTCACTCCAACAGAAGATCCACATTTACTGTATCTTCACCTGTAGCTTTTTCTATTTTCTTGCCTTTGGAAGACTTTCCTTCTAATTCTTTATATACAGTGAGACATCGGAAGCTGACCTGTTACTTAAGTAGTTTCCTGTGGTCTAACGTCGCTGGCATGCAACTTGGTGTAGCATCGTTCTGCCACCTTTATTATGGCGTACAAGGTGTGCTTAATGTAACGGTGATCGTTTCTGAGTGCGTGCATCCTGTCTTTGCCGATGGCCAAGTTTCACTTAGTTGTTTTCAACCTTCCCCCTTTGTGTAGTTTTTCTTCGATCACTGTCATGTTACATGCACACAAATTGTTTGTTTTAAACCATAATTCAGTTTCGACAGGTCGGGTAATTTAATCCGATCTGCAGTAGTTCGCAATTTTATGTCCTTACGTTTGGCAATTAGTCCCTTTGTTCATGTTTTCTTAGTTACTATCTCAATTTGTCTTCTACATGTAGCTTCTCCAACAGCTGCTGCTGAGTCACTGAGTGCCGATGTTAGGTTGTTATTAAGCCTCGCATAACCAGCCGTCTTCTCTTTGCTCTGAAGAGATATTTTAAACTGGTGCTATATGGCTGTGACTGACTCCATTCGGGGTTTCGGAGTTTTAAAATGTTTCCCACTTTCTCTTTAGAGACTCATACTTAGCTTGCTTGTAATCATCCTATGATCGCTGCTCCGAATCAAAGTTAGGACCCCACGTCTTGCACAATACGTGGGTTGTTCCATAAAATGAAATCAATTTATTTTTATGTACCATCGAAACTTTTCCATGTTCGTTTCCTATGCTTTCAGTTGTAGGATTCTCTCACCAACTTCAGGTCATTTCTCTCGGCGAATATAAAAGTATATCTCCTTGACCACTGTGACTGTCTAAACAGCGGTTTCATTGTCATCTTTCTGCCATTTGGTAGTTGCCAAGGTTTCGGATAGTCTTCCATCAAAACCGTAAACTGTCCCTTGTTCATTGCTTAGTAGACCTCATCGTTCAGCCTGCCTGCTGCTTCATCATCACAGCTGGTTGTAGGCGGATCAGCCTCCTCAATCTTGAACCAGTATCGCTTGTTTAGCTTGATCATAATAGCCGTGACTCCACCGCTAATACCGAAAAGCCCCAACACGTTTCGAGCGATTTCTCTTTGGATTGAACATTCCACCCTTGTTCTTTTTTTTTCTTTTTGGTTCCATTGTAGCGCAAAATATCTCTGCTAGTGAGCTCTATGGAGCCTTCTCTTCTCCTCCTAACTTGGATTAAGGCTATAGAATCCCAGTAATTGTGCCAGAGATTCATGAATATTACACCTCCTCTTCCCTCTCAAGTCAGGGTGCATGCGGTGAACGTTGCCAGGGTAAACATCCAAGCGCGGCATGTCCATACCTAGAGATTTTTAGCATCCTCTACTTTCAAGGTGCCCTGGAGGCCTTTCAAGTAACGTGTTATTTCCGCAAGTTGCAAATGGTGGACAGCCATCTCTGGTAGCCGTGTTGGTTAGGGTACCTATTATTGTTAGACTATCGGCAATCTACGAGAGCTTTAAAACAGCGAGTAGTTTGCGATACAACTATAACTCCCCACCGAAAATTCCGTTCCACTTTCTCTGTCGGGTTTATTTTGGAAGTCCCTAGGAGGCGGTATGAATTGCACCTTTATTTACCGAAAACAGACAAATATATAAAAAAAGCAGAATGTCCTAATCTAGAACGCTTAAGGAGCGCATTTAAAAATTCATCTGAACTCGGCGATTTTGCGCGTGAAGGTTTAAGTTAGTTCCTTGGGTTGTCGTCCGTTCCGCTAAGCCCGAGTTACGTTTAGCAAGCTTGCTTTCGACTGAGTGTTTTTGGGTGAATACAAAAATAAAAACACAACCTAATGACTTAACCTTGTGCACCTGTTTCAGTAATGACGCCATTGATATGCATCTTACGGATTCCACCATTCGGCTTAGTTAGACACCAAATAAATGTTTGTTGTTGCATTTGCATAAATCTGTTAAGGTTTGTGCAAGAAAGCTTTCTTGCTCGGCGCGGCAGGCTTTCAAATTCTCCGGAGGACTGGTTTATACAGCTGCAGCAAATTTCCGATTCAACATACTTTTCAGCTTGTTTTATTGAAACAAGTTCTCCTATTAAACATTTTTTTTTGTTTTGTCTTCATAGGTTTCTTATGAAAGTAAGCTCTTCCCAGTGAAAATTGCTGCCGCAAATTTTAGCAACACGTTGACTACATAATTTGAAGACGCATGTTTAGGATTGTTTAAACTCCTTTCAAGATGATCACGATTGAAGTCATCGTTTCTCCCGGGATACTACATCAAACACACATATATTTCACTGCTACGTTTTTCCGCGCAAAAGACCTGAAAATTCGTATATAACCAGTTGATGGTAGCAGATTTTATACTACATTCCAGTCCACTTAACACAATATCCAAGTGCGAAGGAAATCCCATCGTTATTACCAATGATTGTTATATGCGGGTTGAAAACAAAGAAGACGTAGCAGCGCTCAAAACATTTATTGTTCAGGCAGGCATGCTCGTACTGCTACCCAGTTGTTGAAAAGAAGCCATACTCAGTAAGCTTTGTTCGCTGCACATCAAGCTGGCGCACACCTTTTTCAAGGTCATCTAGAGTTGCTTCACCTAGCTGAGCGAAGCGTCCTTGGTGGCAGCGAAGTCCCTGACGGACTATCATGCGCTTGGCCTCCTGCGAAGGTCTTACCCGATTAGGCTGTGCAACCACGCTGTCAGAGTTGTCACTGCCGCCGCTGTCCGCAGCACGTTTCCACGAAACGACCGCATCTTTCGTGAGGCACTAAGACGTTTCCAAACACTTACCCTGACGTCTGACCAAACACTTCCCCTGACGTCTGATCCGCGGAAAAACGGAGGTAGTTGAAGAGGACCCAGTAGAATTCAAAGCAGCAAGCATGGGGACGGGGCAAAGGCTACGGTACCGGGAGGGGTGTTTGGCAGAAGAACTGCACTCTTACTCTTCTCGCTTCCTTATAAGCTGCACAGTTCACTCCTTTTCTGAGGGGTGGATGGGATGCGAGGCGCGTCGCGGCGAATAGTGTCGGCATGGTTTGCGTGGAGAGCCGTCAGGCACCTCGTATTTTGGGTGCTTTCTGTCACCCGATTCAATGGTTATATCCGATGACAAGGGAATTGAGCATTGTAATAAGTGGTTTTTTTTCCATGGAAAGCCTACAAAAGAGAACGGTTGGATAGCTGTTCGTCGTTATATCTGATATATTGTTATACACAGGATTGTTATTAGCTGATTCAACTGTACACCATCAATTAGGCATCGATGGAGCCTGATATTTTATTATTATAATAAAACTTTATATGTGTTATACGGAAACAGATGGAGAACAATAAACCGTAGGAAAAGCAGTCCTAGACAGCTAGACAATTCCATAGGCCATTTCTGCTCAAGAGAAGCCTCGTGACAAATCGAAAACACAGTTATAAGGAAACAAGAACAATATTAACATTCTAACAATAAGATATTTCTGTTCGTCGCACGTAATGCCCGTTATCTTCAACTGGTTTTAAGCATATATCTACACAAATCTTTGTCGACATATTTTTTCGAAGGCGCGGCGCCTGTATCGTTATTTTCTGGATTCGATAAGTCACGACGTGGTTACAGCAGCTTCTGTTTTGTTGGTCGTTGATTACACTGTATACTATGTAAGCTTACCATCCAATGGCTTTATCAGTTGCTTTACACTTTTCAACTTTTTGTACAGTCGTTCAGCGATGTCGATGTAATCTCAATAAAAGACACGCGTTTTGGCCACCCGGCTTTCTGGTTTGAGGTTCAGTTTGGGAAGCTCTAACGTAGATGACAGTGTGTAAAATGTTTGCAAAAACAGCACCATCACGGCCAAGCTCATCCTCTACGTCGCAATCAGTACCAGGAATTCCTTCTATGAAAACGCTTATACTTACTCATATTTAAACATAACAGGACACGTCACTACAGAATGATTCGAAATATTCGAATCTTGAAGACACCACGCGGCATGCACTGCTGTTTTGAAACAATTTGTTAAATATTAATTTTTCTCGACCTCTGCACATAAGCGCACAAAAGTCAGCAGCATGCGCGTAGCACTGTAACCGAGCCTACCGAAGTTCGACGGCAGGCGTAGTCTTAATTTGGGCAGTTGATGGGAGGTCACTGGGCGGCTGTGTTCCCGAGGATTCTATCAAGATTGACCACGTAGTGCGTCGCCGAGTCAAACTGAATGCAAATATGGTATTCAGCAGTGGCCAGCTCAACTTGATACGATGCTGTCGACATCCCAGAGAATTGTCCAAAAAGCCATAAACCACGCATGGCCACGCAAGCCCTGACGAAAGAATACCTGTGCATCGACAGGCACGAAATTTAGAATCCTACTCCTGGTGGTGCCACCAACCCCACCGGGTGGCATACTTTCGTTGTCTTATTTTGCTCTGGTGTTTTAAGCACCTGACTACTTTTAGACCTCGAGCGTGTTTTCGGCAACGCCCTCTTTTTTGAAGCTGAATTTTCTCTGCAACTATATTTTGTCGCGATGTAATGCACTTTTTATTTTAAACATCTGTGTCGCGGAGTATGATGTGCTTGCGAGAAAGGTGCGAATGGTTACGAACACGTGAATTGTTAGTTTATTACAAGTGTCCCTACTGAATATTAGGCAAAAGTGGCTCTTTGGGTAAAGAATAGGCGTGAATGAAGGAATTTACTTTCAACAAAATGTCTAGAGTAACCTTCACTGAACTTTCCGGAGAATCTGAAAAATATTTCTGAGTGGTATTACCCTCTAGCCTTGAAGTTTTACAAGAACAAATAATGAATATTTTTTATCTTCGCCTTGGAGATGATTATGAAAACTGGCGTTTGAATATTTCCCAGCAAATACCCCGCAGCGACAGTCGAAATTAAAACAAACATAAAAACAGTAAATTTATTGTCCTCTTTGTTTCGTGGTTCTGCTGTTCTCAAAATTTTCGAAGCAGAGGAAGATATCTAGCGGTAATAAAATCACCGTGGTATAATATTTCGAATCTAGTTACCTTTCTCCCATTTCTTAGGTGACGCAATACTGCTCCTTTATATGCAACTTCTTTTATTTGCTTGTACAAAGGACACGAATAAGATAAAATTACCAGTTATAACAAGCAACATAGGGTGGCTGCAATATGAGGTATCATTTTCCACCTACAGTACCTCAAATTGTTCCTATTTTTAGCTAGAGGTAAGTATAATAAATTCAACTACTTCTATTGGAACATCATTTTCTTAGAAGATATGAATTTAAACTGCACCTTTATTTTAACAAGCCCCGAGTGCCAGCGTAAAGTCTTTGTACGCGGTAGCGCACCTTGCACACCCTTCCTATATTTACAAAACCTATTATGAACTAGCATAATTTTTAAAAGAGCCTATTCCGAAAACTTAATGAAAAAAAATTTGGTTTCGGTACTCAACTTGCGGTGTGCAATGGCATTTTCATGGGTAAAACCTACCTAATATTTTCAAAGTAGCACATTCCCAGTTGCAAACGCGCATTTCTCGGTAAGATAGTCTTATCGGGGTCCTTGCTAGGACAACGTTGTCTACTGTTTGTTTTTTCGTTGATGTCACCTGTAAATTTATTGTAGTACCCCAACTGGTGCTCGCGTTGCACACAATGGGGCATCTGTTTTTACTTTGGCTGTGACATAAAGATAACCTCACTTCCTGAACCCCTCGCCATCACGTATCGTCGCATATGTGCGACGGCCTGCGCGTAGCTAAGCTTGTTATCTGGTCACGTTTTGGTTTATCAATTACCGAGCAGTCTTGATGACCAGGTATTCCAGCGAGCAGAATCGAGCTTACAGGAGCACTGCACGCAATGTTGCACGGCTGTACACTACACACTTTATTGCTATTCGAACGCCTTTTTACATGCTTTTCCTTAGAATATCATAAACAATGGCTAACCCTCGAAAGGCACATCGCACACCTGCACTGCGAGATGAATGTATCCGTCTTGAAGTCATTGGTTCTTTTGAGATTTGACCTCGCCTAGGCCAACTGTAACATAACGAGCATTATACCGTTTTGGACTGTTTGAAACTGAGATTTTGCTCAATGAAGCTCTTTTGGGTGGTAGATGTATTTATATTGCCGCGAACCATGTTGAGGGTTTGTTTATTTGTTTTTATTTTGCCACCCCGCTGCCCCGGTCTGCGTTATCGGTGTTGCCTGTTGGCCAAGGGAGGCGCGTGTTCCGTTCTTTCTTTCTGTGCCGCAGGTGTTACCTCTTCTAATAGGGAGAGTGTTCCGAACTAACGTGAACAGCCTAGATTAATCTTTATTGATCTAAAGTGCTCTGGATACACTTCGACTATTCGAGAAACCCTCGCGCCGAGTGAAAAATTCCCACAGAGCAGTTGCCGCGGCCTTGGGCTCTCGACGCTCGACGTATATGCACGTCCCTTTCTTGACTGGTGTTTAGCCGCCTGTGTATTCGTTGAGTTGGTTAGAGGAGAACAAGTTCGCTCTAATAAACCTATTTTATTTGAAGACAACTGCGTCGTCTTCGGCTTTGTGACATCTGGTGTAGGTGCGGGGTACATGCACCCTGAGCCACCTGCAAGTCGCCAAGCAAGCCCCACTCATACCAGCCGCCAACACTAAGGCCTCCCACTCGAACTCGCTCTACTATCGGAGAAAGTGAAGAAAGAAGAAGTCGCTACCAACACCATGGTCTACCAAGCCAATCCTCCTGTCGTTCTGCAACCACCTCGGGGCCCCCATCATTCCGAGGATCTCTTGGGGAAGACCCCAAGGAGTGGGTGGAGAAGCTGGAGCGCTTCCAATATTTCAACCGGTGGGATGACAAAGAAACCTTGAAGCAAGTGTTTTTCTACCTCGGAGATTTGGCTCGAGTCTGGTTTGAAAATCACGAGAGCTTACGTACATCATGGGGCATCTTAAAAACAGAATTTTTGAAAACGTTCACAACTGTGGGGCGTAAAGAACAAGCCTAGCTATTTCTGTATATGCGAATCCAACACCCCAACGAAGATGGTGTCGTGTTCGTAGAGGAGATAAAGATGCTGTTCCGATGACCTGACCCAGAAATGGCGGAAGACAAAAAGAGTCTCTTTCTCATGCGGGGCGTAAAGCAAGAGCTCTTCGCTGGACTAATTTGCAACCCCCCAAGAACCATCGCTGAGTTTGTGACCGAGATATCATTGTACTCCGTGGACATGCGTTCGAGGGAGTACGATAGGCCACACAAGGCGTTTTTGGTGAACTTTGTCAATTCCCCTCGATTCGTGACAGAAGATGTACAGGATAGAATCCGCGCCGTCGTTCGCGGAGGAATGACGAAACTTTTTAAACAACGCCGCCACCCAAAGTCGCGTCCCTGACCGACGTTATCCGAAAAGAAGTTCAACACCCACTGGGGACTTCTACGTTGTCGAAAGCACCTCGTGAGCCACACGTTATAGCCTATGCGAAAGATCTTCGTCGGTTCTGCCCTGCTCCAACTCGTCGTCAAGAAGTCCTGCCATACCGCCGTCCACTGTCGCCCGCCAAATCCTCTGCAGCACAAAACCAGGGCGCGAGGAGGATGGACGTATGGCGAACCGCCGATAATCGTCCGCCGTGCTACCACTGCGGAGAGGCCGATCACATCTACCATCGCTGCCCCTACAAAAGGCTTGGTATGCGAGGGTTCTTCGTCGACGCACCCCACCCCTGACCCACCCAGCAACCATCGGAGATCAAAGTATACATGTCCAACACCAGGCGTGGGCCAGCCCGTTTCAAATGATCGCCGTCGCCCTACACAAACAAGTCGCCCTATCGCCGTAGTAATGGTTATTTTGCACTTGGAAGGTACCAAAGACCACGCAGAAGAAACTAAAAGCAGCAACTTCTGGAGGTAAAGTAGCACGACCGCGGAAAAATGAAAACCCTCAACGGCGCAGCGACTAGCGGAGGACGAAGATTCCTGACATGCCCTCAGCCCGACGACCCGAGTTAACCCGGACGTGACTCCTGCACACGACGACAGCGAAACGGCTCGACGCGTGCCGGACAATACCCAATCTGCCCCTGAGGATACGACGAAGATTACGACGCATAGGGCCATATCGTCAACTCGTACAAGACGAGACACGACGCCCCGACCCTCCCGAAACTCGAGGAAAGCGGCTTCTACATTCAGCTGTCCATCAACGGATTTGATGTAGTCGCCCTCATAGACACAGGAGCCGGCTACTCAGTCATTAGCAGACCATTTGCGTCTAAGCTGAAGAAAGTTATGACTATTTGAGACGGTCCGCACATTCGCACAGCAGGAGGCCACCTGGTTACGCCAAGTGGAACGTGCACTACCTGCATCACCATAGACGGCACAACGCACCCAGCGGCGTTCATCATTTTGCCTAACTGCTCCCGCGACGTAATTCTCGCAATGGACTTATCGACGGACAACGGCGCCATATTCGATCTGCAGACCAAGTCGATAACTTTTTCCTCCGATCAATCTATGATGCCGGACCCGAGCCCATAACACCGTGTAGCTGTAAGGATCTCCGATGGTCATGTCCCCCTGCCACCCCACGCAAGCTTGATGATCACCGTCTACTGTGAAAGTGCTGCTCCTCACGTCGCCACTATATGGGGAGTGACGAAAGGTTGTTCCTCGATCACGCTTTGTATGTCGCAACAGGCATTGCGCAGTTTATTCGGCGCAAATCCCACGTTTTGTTTACCAATCTTACCGAGGAGTACCAGCATTGAAAAAAGCGCGCTGCAATTGCGTTCCTGGAAGACATGCAACAAGCAAGTGATGTGTCACCTTCGCCGGATTTGAACACGCACCCGAAGATACCTTCAATCTTCTACATCCCTTCGACGTGAATCCAGCGCTACCGCAAGAAGAAAATAACAAGTTAGTGGCGATGCTGCGTTGCTTCCACGAGTGTTTCTCGCCGAACTCAATGTACGTCAAACACCTCTGGCTAAGCACCGGATAAAAACTGAGGATGAAGCCCGACCTACCCGACCGTCACCGTTCCACGCCTATTCACATGAGCGCGAAGCCATCCGGACTCAAGTCGAGGACACGCTCAACGACGGCATTATACAGTTACCAAAAAGTCCGTGGGCTGCGCCGCTCGTACTCGTGAAGCAAAAAGACGGCCCACTGGGGTTCTGTGTTTACTACCAGCGATTGAACAAGATCACCAAAAATGACGTGTATCCCTTCCCCCGAATTGAAGACGCCCTCGACCACCTCTGCGAAGCCAAGTATTTCTCATCGATGGATCTGAAGACAGGCTACTGGCAAATTGAAGTGGACGAGAGAGATCGATAAAATTCTGTATTCATAACCCCAGACGGCCATAACGCGTTCAAGGTGATGCCATTCGGGCTATCCACGGTGCCAGCAACGTTTCAGAGAGTCATGGACACTGTGCTAGATGGCCTGAAGTGGCACACCTGCCTCGTATACCTCGACGACGTTGCGGTGTTCTCCCAAACTTTCCATGCACACCTTGCAACGTTGCTGCCTGGTCTGGAGGCCATCCTTACGTCAGGGTTAACGCTGAAGCCTAGAAAGTGCCGCTTCGCGTACCAGGAACTCACGTTTTTGGGCCATGTCGTCAACGCCGCAGGTGTCCTGCCTGACACAGCGAAGATTTGAACCTTAGTGAACTTCCCAAGACCGACAGACAAGAAGGGCGTGCGCATATATCTCGGACTGTGCGCATACTACAAGCGCTTCGTCCCAAACTTTGCACTCACTGAAGAGCCACTCACCCGCTTGACGAAAGATAGCACCACTTTCAGATAGGAAATTGCCCAAGAAGAAGCATTCGGCGACTTCAACAACGCCTGCAAAGCACGCCCATTCTCGCTCATTTCAACGCAAACGCCGAAATCGACATGTACACCCATGCCAGTGATATAGACCCCTTGCAAAATCGCCAAATCGTTGGCGGAAAAGCAGCAAGCCACTCTGGCAACACGGTGCACCCCCTGCGCCGCCATTGGAAAGGAAACGAAAAGGCTGCGAGCTCAGAATTTTTATGGAGTAAATACCGTCCACGTAATTGCATACGTGTCGTGGGGCAACAGACTCATGAAGCCGTCGGCCAAAACGTGCAACCGCAACGGCGTTGCTACGACCTGCTTCCTTTCTAATGGCGTCGTCGCGTTTCCCACCAGTGTTAGCACCGCTGAATTCTCAGAGTTGTCCGCCTTTTTGCAATGGGTCTATAGGCTTGGATGCCGTCCTCGTCCAAACGCAAAGCGGCGGCGAAAACCTTATCGCCTATGCTATCCGTGATCTGTCCAAGGAAGAAAAAAATAAAATTTTGCTCGTACTTGTATGAACGACTGTTCAAGGTTGTGACAGACCACCATGCGCTGTGCTGGCTACCCAATTTGAAGGACTCCGTTGGCCGTATTGGTAGGTAGAGCTCGCGCCTGCAAGAATTAAACGTTACAATGTCCCTAAATCCCGGAGGAAATACTCCAACGCCGACTGCCTGTCTCGCGCCCCGTCGATTTACCACCGCAATACTCTGACAAAAGCGCATTCTTCGGAGTCGCGACGGAGACCGACCTATACTCCTTGCAGCGGGCTGAGCCCAAGTTACACGTAATATTCCACTACCTCGAATGACAAAACGTCGCCGTACCTTTGGTCTTCAGACTCAACTTACCAGCATTCGGCCTAAAAAGCGCCGTCCTCGTGAAGAATGTCAGCCCCGAAACAGAACGAATTATCTTCGTGTCATCCCTACATACCTTTGTGACGAAATTTCAGAAACATGCCACGACGACCCGTCTTCCAGACATCTCGGCACAGCTCGCACTATAGGAGAAGTCGAGACGAAGTACTACTCGCTCCGCCTTGCATCCAACGTCACCCACTACGTCCGGAGCTGCTGTGACTGCCAGCGACAAAAAACGCCACCGACGAGACCCGCCGTATTTCTGCAGCCGATTCCCGTCCCATGGAGGTCATTCAACAGATTGAAATGGACCTTCTCGGCCTCTTCCCCACGTCACGATCCAAGAAGTTTATTGTCTTAGCAACAGACTACATACCGCGCTACGCAGAGACCACCACTCTTCCTAGTGGGACTACACGTCAAGTCGCCAAGCTTTATATAAACCAAGTTGTCTGAGACATGCAGCCCCTGAAGTCCTAATTGCGCACCGCTGAACGGCCTTCACTGCAGAACTTACGCAAGAAATCTTACGCTACAGCAACACGGATAACCGAAGAACGACGGCGCAGCAGCCCCAAACGAACGGACTAACGAAAAGCGTGAACAAGGTACTTGCGGATATTGTGTATGTACGTCGATGTTGACCATAAGACTTGGGACGAAGTCCTACAGTATGTCACGTTTGCGTACAACACGGCTATCTAGGAAACTACGCAGATAACGCCGTTCTAGCTTGTGAATAAAAAACAGCCAACTACGATGCTTGACGTCATGCTTCCCCTCGTGGAAGACGACGACGTCAACGCCGACATCCAAGGATATCTTCAGCGTGCGGAGGGGGGCCGCGAGCTTGCTCGTGTTGACAGAACGAACCAGCAACTGGTGGAGGCAAGACGCTACAACTCCGACGCCGAGACGCCGAGTACCGCCCAGGGGATCGTGTGTGGGTTTGGATTGCCATCCGATCACGTGGACTCAGTGAGAAGCTTCTACGACGGTACTACGGAACCTACCTGATTCTTGAACGTTTTGGCCACCTTACCTACGAGGTGATCGCCGATGGTGATTCCGGAACATCACGACGACGCCCGCGGCACGAAGTCGTCCATGTGGTTCACTTAAAACCGGTTTACGCACAATGACAGACTTTTATTTTTTATTTATTTCGACTTTCGCTTATGTTAGCATCGTGTCAATGCACTCGTATAGGGGGGCAATGCTGCGAACAATGTTGTGTGTTTGTTTAATTGTTTCGCTTTTGCCGCCCGGCTACGCCGGTATGTGTTATCGGTGTTGTCGGTGGGCCGAGGGAGGCGCGTGTTCCGTTCTTTCTTTCTATGCCGCATGTGTTATTTCTTCTGATCGGGAGAGCGTTCCGAACTAAGGTGAACAGCCTAGAATAGTCTTCATCTATGTACAGTGTTCTGGATACTCTTCGACTATTCGAGAAACCCTCGCGTCGAGTGATAAATTTCCGCAGAGCGGATGCCGCGGCATTCGACTCTCGAGGCTCGACGTATACGCCCGTTACTTTCTTGAGTGCTGTTTCGCCGCCTATGTATTCTTTGAGTTGTTAGGGGCGCACAAGTTCGCTCCATCAAACTGATTTTTTTTAAGACAACTGCGTCGTCTTTGGCTTCATGACATAAGCAGGGACTCAATATGAGAAGGAACGCAATAATGTGCATACACAGAAGACCCAAACTGGCTCACTTCCTAATAACTATGCATACGTGCTAATCATTCCTCTAACAAAAATTACCTACAAAGACAATTTCTTATAATAAACAGTTATATTTTTGTGATTCTAACAGTGCATTTTATAGTGCATCCTAACAGAGAATTTCAATGCTTGCGACTGCAAGTAGAGACATCTGGAGCTTTGTAAAAGAGGGTTTGAATTAGGAAATATTTATGCTCATGTGAATACCTTTTTCAGCTTTATTCAAGACTTTCTTTCGGTTCAAAGAACATTCATTCAAATTCTTGTAACATAAAAGGCTGAATTATACTTTGATACAGTAAAAACCGATTGTAACGAACCTGGATAGAGCGATATATAGTATAGATGGAACAAAAAATTTGAGTTACGAAAACACATGCAAAAAATATTTCTTAAACCGAAGTTCCCATCTGATATACTTAACTCGGCGTGCCTTGAATTGCCGCCAGAATGCATTTTCTCGGAAGGTAATTGGCGTCGAAGGAGATGTTCAGCCTCCCATGAAGTTACGTGACTCCCGGCACTTTCTGTAACTGTTTCCGACGCGTATGACTCACGATTAAACCCTGCCAGTCAGCAAGTCCGGACGACGATGGAAGCATCGGCGAACGAGGAGAAGAGCTGGCCAACGTTACCGATGTTGTGCTGAAAGGAGTGCCCTTCGAGGACTGCGTGAGTGTCGACGACGACGCTGCCTTCACGGTGAGCGCCTGGGACGGCGGCACCGTTTTTGATGTCATGGCTGCTGGCACTGCTGGAGGCACCGAAGAGGTGGACGATGTCGCGAGGGAAAGACGTTTGATGCTAAATTTAATGTTTTCGGCAGTAGAGATCTCTACCAAAATTGCTTCGACATTTAAGGCACGGACTGCAACTGATGCAAATTATGTCTCATATAGGGAATGCTGTACTATAGGACGCCGACAAAACTAAAGTGCAAACAAGAATTACCGCTTTTTGGGGAAGTAGGTAGTTGCAGCGGAAAGTAGCTTTATTGCTTGCAAAATCTAGTTTTCTGTATGGTAATGACCTACATTATTTTGTTCGTTTGTGCATGCGGGAATGGCAGGATGAAGATGGGTGGAGTGAGGAGGTCCCGCGTATTGCGAACTCCTAACAAAAACTCGTTATAGACGGGTTCGGCTAGTTCAAACTATAGGACATATTGAACTAACCGTGCAGCATATTGTAGTTCTCTATAACCGGGTTTAACTGTACATCCAAACACAAAAAACGCCTACGTTTGCTATTAATGCCAATGATAAATTATCACATCAAAAATAGTTTGCCTAAACTTTAAACCTTTAAGTCGAACTACTAATTTTTTGCTGAAACACAAACACATCAGGTGCTGCCATATCGAGGTTCTTTTGCTCATGCCGTTCGATGTAGCTTTCCTAACGTCAAATACAGGACGTGTTTTGTGAAAATAAATATATCTGAAAAGGGCTGCTTATTTGTCGTAAAAATATTTTCGTTGTTGTACAAAGTTATGTCGTTTCTGTCTTTTCTTTCTGCCTTAAACCACTTCAAATATATGCTGACTGACCTTCTCTA
The DNA here is from genome assembly GCA_013339765.2 of Haemaphysalis longicornis. Lineage (NCBI taxonomy): Eukaryota > Metazoa > Arthropoda > Arachnida > Ixodida > Ixodidae > Haemaphysalis > Haemaphysalis longicornis. The sequence goes on along the minus strand of CM023448.1, from coordinate 45,777,152 downwards.
AACGGTCATCATCACATCTCTCACAATTATTCACGTAGCTAATTTGGTTTCACTTCTGTTTAGTATTTTGCCAATCTGGCATAGCAGGCGACCCCGGTGCAGTAGGATCAATGACGCAGCTTTCCAGAAAAATGTCCTTTCGTTGGTTTTACTGAACATGTACTTCAGGCAAAGCCTCAGCCTAGAGTATAGTGAGAATGCCAGGCTTCTCTTTTAATGAACAACGAGACGATGCACACGTGACAAGCAAAGAACGAGAGGCACCACGGGTGTCGAGAGACACCAGACACATTTAAAATCTTCCTGTCATATCCGCAGACCTTAGTGACGAAATGTTTGACGCGTGCCACAACGACCTGTCTTCGCGACATCTCGGCACAGGTGGCACTATTGGAAAAAGGGCCCATCTCACCGCGAGGGGGACTCGAGTAAATACGTCGTATAGGGGGTTGGTGTATTGCGTTAACGTTTAGTGTTTGGGGAGTTGGTGGAAGTGAATGCGTTGTATCAGCAGCTTCTTGACGTAGTTTGAATGAGTCAAGGATATAAGGCGCGTTCGTAGCCTTTCATTCTGTGTCGGTATTGAGGCGCAGTGGGAAGAGCACTATGTACCTCGCGTTCCGCCCACAGGTAGTGAATGCCTTGTATCAGCAGCTTCTTGCCGTTGTTTGAATGAGTCAAGGATATAAGGCGCGTTCGTAGCCTTCCATTCTGTGGCAGCTTTGTGGCGCAGTGGGTAGTGCACCATGTACCTTGCGTTCCGCCCGCAGGGTCGTGGGATCAAAACCAGGCGCCGGTAAGTATTATTTTTTTTATATAGTGTAGGGGTAGGGGTTCGGGTCTGTTGTTAAGAGCGAAGAGTGTAGCGTGATGTGGGAGAGGAGGAGTGGGGGAGAGGGCGCACCTGGAACGGCTGTTGAGGACGCCTAGCCACGCCAACAACGCCGGGTTACATCGTGAGTTAAAGAAATGCTCTGTATTTAAAATGGGCTGAAGGACTCAACACGCGGAGAACCCAGCTGAGGGAGCCACTCAAAACACACACTTTACAAAAAGAAACCTAAATAGTAGGGTCCTGCTACTAAGGACAATAGTTCTAGGACCAAATATTAGTCACCATTTGGGAAAAAGAAGAACGAGTTCCCAGTTCTTCATGTACGTCGTAAGGCGCATCCATTCTAGAAACGTAAACCTGCCCGACGGCCTAACGTTCTGGAGTTCCCGGTGGCGAGAGCGGTAGATCCATCGTGAACAGTGGTGGCCCTGAAGACTCGGTGCGAGTCGAAGCTCAGGGGTGCAACGCACGCGTGCCTTGATCTTTGGGCAAAGCAGGTGACCCTCCCGACAACATGTGATCCCGTAGGAGGGAACAATGCCAAGGCTACCCGGCGCAACGCTTTGGTGCATTGTGATAGCAGGGTGCCCGGCCCTACTGCGTAGGCCGCGCTGTTACGGCACAGCCTGGCAATGTCCCAGCGCTGCTTGTTAATCGTAGCCATGGGCTGGACGTCGCTTTCTTTAGGACACCTGAACTCTAGCCCGTCTTGCGTTCGTTGTTGGTTTTGTTTTTGTTGTACCTTAACATTATGGTCGCATACCCAAACACGGGATCGGCCAAACATGAGTCGTTAATTCGAATGAGTTTACTGCCTAGGTGGGTGATTCGAGGAAAATTAAAAAAATTTGGAAGCTTGTTTTTGTGTATGAGGAATCGAGCTTGGAAATTAGTCAATATAGAAACAAAACAATAAATAAATAAACAAAAGAAGAAAGAGGAAGAGGACAAACGGAAGGCAGCGAAGAAGGAGCTAGAGGAGGAGAAGAGGGACGAGAAATTGGGAGAAGAATATTAAAATATATTCAGAATTGGGTGCTTTTGATGTGCTCTGGGGAGGTGCCAGAATAAGATACGAATTAGGTTGTGAATCTTTTGGAATTTTCAATGAAGCGCAGAAGAGCAGAACAAACATCCCGGCTCCGATATCCCGTCTCCGAATCCCCAAATGATGGCCAGTTCTCAAGAGCTCTACATAAAACTTGGGAATACTCGTGAAATGTCCCTCAGTATCACTTAAGCTTGTTACGCTCGTGCGCTTGAAGGCATCTGGATAGCGCTAATACCATACGTTAGGCCGGAAGTCAAATTTACGCCATTTTATGGCCTTTTGAAGCTTCGAGACGGTGGCGCACCGCTACCCGAAACGCAACCGGCGGGCCTCAGCGTCGCCTATGGATGTCACGTAACTGCATTAGGTAGCCCCAGAGGCTTCGTCGTTCGTCGTTCCAAGCCAAATACCACTGCCTGAAGACGTCGACGACATGGAACAGCAGTCCTCGGACCAGCAGCTCCGCTCTAAAGAAGACGACGCCAACAACACTCCACCATGGAATATAAGTCACCCAACGTGCTCAAAGCAAGAAGCAGAGTTCTAACACTCCAGATGCAGGCACAACCCCAGTCAAGCCAGCGATGAAACCGACCAGGAACTCCAGCACGAAGCCAAAGCCACCTGCTCTTCTGAAGAACGACTACAAGGTGGTGCTTCGTCCAAGAAATGGCCTAGCACTAAGTAAAATCAGCCCTTACACGCTTGCCAGCTGCATTCTGCATGAAGCAAATCTCACGTGCTGAGAAGCTGGTCTCAAAATCACAACTAATGTGGTGCAAAGCATACTGGTGGTTAGCACCCCGTACATAGCGGTGGCGAAAGCACTAAGAAATATCGATAGCTCAAGATTGAAGACACAATTTTTCCTGTAAACACCTACGGAAACACCTACGGAAACACCTGCGCCCCGCCATCTCTATGTCCGCCATTTTAGTACGGTCGTTTGAAACCGAAACCAATTTAAAAACATAGAAGGCGGGCATTGACCGCTCTTGGTGATGGACTACAATGCCGGATCATTGCTTCATGCTGCAGTGCATGCAATGCGGAAATACCGGTCCAAATGCAGAAAAGGTACGTGAGGTTTCACTCTTTTAAACGAACTTTCTGACGCAAACTATGCCGGCGCGAGCAACCTTTGTGACACGCTGGCCGCGGTGCGCTGGGAGCAAATATTTGCCGTTGGTTTGCTAAGCACGGGATTCCGTAGTCGCTGTCCGGATCACAAAAACAGCGGCGTTGGAGTTCTGTGGTCCCGCCTTTGTATTTTAATTAAAGCCAGAGCGTGCGCCACCGATTCATGTGACTGACAGCGGCGCTCGACCGGGAAAACAGTACCACACGTTGCCAAAATTAGGCTGTTTCTTTACTCGTCCCTGTGGCTCTGCGCCCGATTCATTTCATTGTAAATGGTACCGCTTAGCCCCTACACGAGCCTTTATCTTACTTAGAGTTGTAAACAAACTTTTCTTGCCGCACTACGCCGTCACGGCGCGGTTGAAAATTTCCTCTGTGGCGTGCGCGCACGCTATGGGAGTGTGTTGATGGTTTCTTTTACGTTGCATTTAGCAGCGTGTCGTTGCAGAAGTGGCGTACACTGTTTTATGATGATCTAATGGTGGAAAATTTGAGCTTTTCCACTTGGTTCCCGATTTTCCAGGCTGAAAGGTTTGTTGTTACGTCAAGTTGACTTTGTACCCATTGTCATTTCAGCCACGAAGTAGTTACTGTCGAATGTTTTGCGACTAAAATACACACTCACTCCTCTAGTTTGTCACATGCTGCACGCATGCTTCCGACCTAATGATAGTGGCCATTGATGTAGGTAGCTGCGATAATTTTCCAGTTTTATTCAAAAGAAACAGAAAACGGCCAGAGTTTTATCAGGCTACCGCGTATCAGTTTTAGTGCATTTCATTTTTTGTATCCACAGTGAAAATCCCAGTGAAATAAACTACTTCGCTTATATATAGCGCGTGCAGCATTGCACACTGTGGATATATATGTAAGAAAGGGAAGCCTTCGCGCACCCCTGCATGCCGCGGTTTAGTAAACACGACGTTGCCCAGCGTCTGCGTGCTCGCGAGATGACCACGGCGAAATGTGGCATGAATGCTTGCGGGTACTCATAGGTGACCCTTCAGGTGCCATGCGAGATCTTGTTTCTGTCACTGTGGGGGTGAGGCCAGCACATCTGGGGCAAAAAAAACATTCCCAAGGCTACCAAGGTTTCTCCCAAGCGCCTGCACGGTACTTTGTTACTGCTCACATTGCTGTTCTACTCGACGTGCATCGAACAGATGCATTGGCAAGGTAAGGGAGGGGCGATTTTCTCGCGGGCTTCTCCATTCAATGTCTTGGACACTCGCTGGATTGATGCTCTGCTGTCTAAGACGTCCCCTTTGTTGCGGCAAGCTCCGGTAGCGCTTCTTTAAACCTTCGCCTTGCAAGAGGGCGAGTAGGTGCACAGCAGCCAGGATGTGACTCCATGCTCCATTGCAACCCGCCGGGCACTCGCATGCTGCCTCCACAATCGCCCCACTGTCCGTCTCAAAGGTAAGGCACACAAAATAGGCCCGGCGACTTTTCTTTTTTTCTTTTCTTTCTTTTTTTTTGTTCTTTTTTCTTTCTTCTTTTCTTTTCTTTTCTTTTATTTTTTTTCTTTCTTTCTTTTTCTTTTTTTGTTGTTCTTTGCCTGCTTCTTGTTTGCTTGCATTTTGTATTTGCATTTGTGATTTTTTTTTTCCTGCCTCGTCCCTGTTGATTGTGTCGTGAAGGGTGGGAGCTCCGTCAAGCCGCGAGTACAGCGGCTTTTTTTCCCGCCTCCTCAGCCATTGTACTTGACTGAAATAAAGAACTTCAACTTTAACTTCTTCTGAGAGCGAAAGCAGCAGCTGAGCACATGGATGAGGCCCAAGATGCAAGAACAGAGAGAGTAACAGTAAATAGCACTCAGAGAAGAACAGGACTAGTCCGCTACAGTTTATGGTAAAGGGACAGAGCAGAAAGAAGTGGCTGCAAGGAACAGATTGAAAATGACCCGATTTTGTGTCTTGCTTAACACTGTGGCAAGGGCAATAATCTACACCTCAAACAGCAATGATGTCAAAATTGTTTGTCAAGTTCGAGTGTGCACGTATCTCTGCATGCCTTGTAATGCATTTTCAAGAGAAGGAAGTATGACATTTAAAAACCTCACCATGGGTAATGATACCAGTACCCGCATAATCTTGTTAGTCATAACTTAAGCAATCAATAATATGATTATCTGGAACTCACTTCCACAACGTATCGAGGTAAACAGGTAAAAATTCGGGCTATACTCAAGACCCATCGAAATAAAAAAAATCTTCTATTTCAGTGAGTTCGAGCGAACGATGTTTTACTGTAATATCTGTTCGTGCACATCAAAAACATGCGCTTTAGAAACAAACACAACCACCCCACCGCCAAAAAAGGAGAAGAAAGACACACAAAGAGAGAGGGAGAGAAACATCTTTAATGAACAAGTGAGGTCAGCCAGGCGGGGCGCCCGACTTGCTACACCAAATGGGGGTGAAGGTGTGATGAAGATTAATGAAAACTCTCACTTACACACGAATACTCAAACACACAGACGCACACAAAAAGCACACACACAATCAGGCGATATAGTCATTTGTCTGGGTGTTCATAGCTCCCTGACAAGTGCAGTGCTCCGGAGGAACGTTAGGAGCACTGTTGGTGCGCGACTTGCCATGCCGGTTGTAAGCCAGGGCCCAAGGAGGTGACTCAAAAAGATCTGGCCGGACGCGGGCAGGCAAAGATTTTTGCGCAAGAACATGCGCAATAAATAACAAAAACATGCAAAAGAAGAAAATTCAAGGCGTATGTGCACTTTTGTTGTGGTCTTCGCCACAAAGCGTGATTGCTTAGTTGCAAACGCGTGGGCGGACGACTGTCACGGAAAACGGCCGGAACCTTTCCGTAAACATCTTCGCCGAAAATCATTCCGTAATTTCGATGTACACCATTTGAAAATACCTGATCCACCAACTAGCGGAACGGTCTGGCTATTGTCGCTTAACTCTTTCAGGTTTACTGCAAAAGGGTCGCCGCTACGCATTTGCATAGTAAACAACGGTGAACAAAGTGCTATACAAATGCTGAAGTCGGTTAACTCGCGTCAAGTAAAAAACAAAGAAGGATTTACTTACGGCGAGTCGCACGTGTTTGTCCGCACCGATGAAGGCGAGCAATGCGCCTCTGTGGCTAGGTGGCATGCCCTGCTCCGCTGCCGCTCGGATGGGTCGTATGTGTCTTCACACACAGTCGGCAGCGCAGACAAGTCCTTCGCCCACAATCCGCGGTCGGGAGCCGAAAAATGCCGTCCAGTTTGAGCCATACCGCGTCACCGTCCCCTACTCTTCCATACGAGACTTCCCGATCGGCGCCCGTACAAATATGGCCGATGGTCTCGTTTACATCAGTGTTGCTAGATCACCAAGCAATTTCGCATAAGGTCTATTCCTGCAAGATTGTTGTTCACAACATCTCTCTTGACGCCAAAGCAGACCAAATGTTGGCGGTTCTCTCTGGCCCTGGTTGTTAGCCTCTCACGTGCAGAAGACTGGGCGAGACGGGAACAATACTGATCACATTTACTTGGAACAAAGTCCCTCTTTTCGTGTACAACGGAGGAGCTGAGAGCAGGTGCTTCCTGTACAAGCGGACCCACGCCTTCTGCCACTTGTGCCACTCAACAGGTCACAGAGCTGATGTTTGCTCCAATCATAACGCTGTCACAGACGCCCACTGCAAGCGCTGCGGACTGCTAAAACAAAAGGACGTTCCGCATCACTGCCAGCCCAAGTGTGCACTCTGCGGTGGGGAACACGTCACGGCTAGCAGGGAGTGCCCGAAATGCTTTCTTCCACAATCAGTGGGAGGAAAAAGCAACCCGAGGTCACCAAGGGTCACCGCACAATCCGGGAGATAAGATCCTGCTCCAAATCCACAGGACCCGCCAGGGAGAGAAGCAAGACCCGATCCAGGTCCAGGTCCCGAGGGCGAACACCTTCCGCCAAGCGAAGATCTGCTGAAGACTCAACGGCAGTGCAAATGAGCTCGGCTCAGATGCTCTATCCACGTGCTCAAACCCCCTCTTCCGCCTCCCTCCAATACACCCAAACGGGACGAGCTGATTGACCTAAAATGACTAAACGCTCAGCTTTGTGCCAATATTAAACAGCAACGGGAGCAAAACCGACAACTCTAAAATGAGCTGCTCGCACTCAAGGCAGAAATCAGGCAAAGGATAAACCATAGGCCAGAAAAACGCAAAACCCCTGAACACGCCACACCAGAGCCCGCAGAAATGCCCCCTTCAAATTTACATTCCCAACCCGCCACTATGACAGAATTTTTGCTGGAACAAGAGAATACCCAAATCGCCGAAACCATAAAGCAAATGATGGCCATGTTAAAACAAATCACACAACGATTAGATCAATTAGAAGGACAGGGGCAGGCAGTCACTGCTCGCTACTCTCGCCGAGATGTCAGGCCTTACAGAGGCCATCAGCCCTACCAGACGACGCGCCCCCTCTCAAGATGGCCCTTCCCAAGAATAGGCGCACATCTCAGCCGGAATGAAAGCTTACCATATGGCAACAGAACTGTAGGGGCTACAAAAACAAGTCAAGCTCACTAGGTCACTACATTGCCGCCACTGAGGATTCACCCGATATCATTACACTTCACGAAACAAACTCCCCTGCGAAACGTACTGGCTTCGTCACCTATGAAGATGGACCCACGAGTTCTCTCTCCAGGCTAATAAGCAAACGACTCACAGCCATACAGCACCCAGTCCACCAATAGGAGTTGATTGGAATACTCACTGAAATCATACCAAGTAAAGTTGAAATGGCACAAAGCTTATACGTGTTAAACATACATTGTCACCGCAGAAGCCAAGAAAGTAATATTTCTCATGTCATCAAACAAGCAAAACGCATTGCGACTCTCATCCACTTGTTATCATGGGATGTTTAAACGCGGAACACCCCTTATGGGGCTACAGCTACACAAACAAAGGAGGGCCCACCTTGCACTCTATCCTCCAAGAGGAAAACTTGATTCTGCTATCAGAACCGCATGCTCCCACGCGTTTGGGCAACAGTGTTTCCAAAGACACGCTCCCGGATCTCACGATTACCACAGGGAAAGTCAAGGCGATGTGGTATCACACCGGGAAACTCTGTGAAGCGACCACTCGTCCTTGCCACCGAAATACTTGGAAATTTATACACTGCCCCGCTAGGTGCAGCCAAGCTAATGGACTGGCCGAAATTTCGCAAAGGGTGCAAGCACGACTTGACGGTGCTGACACCCAGCCCTTCACGCTAAAGGAGTGGACCACCCAAATTCGCGAAGTCATGAATCGCGTTACAGACAATATTGAGCTTACCACGACGGTCCCCTGTGTAGATCCACACCTTCTCCACTTAAGGGAAGCAAGAAGGAGCCTAATCAAACGATGGAAACGCCAGCGCCTCAATCGTCGCCTGAAAAAAAGGATAGCTCTGCTGATGGAGGAAGCAGCCCGCTAACCGGCTCACCTATGTAAAGAAAGTTGGTTATCCCTTTGCGACAGTCTACAGGGCACACTAACTACATCCAAGACCTGGATGCTGCTATGATATCTAATCGACCCTTCCAAAAGCAACACCGAATCGAACTACACTGTGCGAAAGGTAATTCACGCCCACCCAGGGGATTCCGCTGACCTCATGAAGTCTCTCCAGGATAAATACTTCCCAGTCTATCTAAAAACCCCACTACCTTCATATACAGGGCAGCCAAATGTTAAATTGATGAAGACATTTACATCCATGAAGTCAAGGCAGCCATTCACATCATCAGGCGCAACACGGCTCCAGGTGGGGACGGCATAACAAATAAGCTTCTTGCGAACTTCGATAATGAGTCTAATATTGACCTCACGTGCCATCTCAACACGATGTGGAGGTCAGGTCGACTCCCAGAAGAATGAAAGATGGCAGATGTGCGCCTTATTCCTAAGCCTGGAAAGCCACCCAGCACAGAAAATCTACGCCCCATCTCCCTAACCTCGTGTTTGGCGAAGCTATTGGAACACGTTATTCACAAAAGGCTACAGAACTATCTCGAACAGCACAACATGCTGCCTCATATCATGTGTGGATTTCGCAGTCATCTCTGTACGCAGGACATCCTTCTTAAATTTAAAGAAGAGATCATGCTTAAATCCTCTCGTGACCACGCAAAAGGCATACTAGCCCTACATTTAAAAGGGACATTTGATAATGTGAGCCACACAGCCATGCTCAAACAGCTAAACTGCCTAAACGGAGATCAACGTACCTACACCTACGTTCAAGACTTCCTTGACAGCCGGAAAGCTATATTGAAGGTGCGTGACCGGACATCATATCCGGTTTCCCTCGTCAGAAGGGCACACCCCAGGGTGCCGTCCTGTCCTCATTGCTATTCAACATAACTCTGATTGGTCTCCCTCCGCTGCTGGCTGCAGTACCAGGCATACGCCATTGATTATATGCGGACGATATTACCCTATGGGCCATTCATGGATCAGTAGGGGATATGGAGAATAATCTTCAAAAGGCGGTTGACGTAGTCATCTAATACGCACAGCAGTGTGGCCTAGAATGCTAGCCGCACAAATCGGAGCTGTTGATCATTTCAGCAAACAAGAAAACCTCGTCTGGGTCGCCAACCATCTCTCTACATATGGATAGCCATGTGATTGTTCCGGCTCCACAAGTCAGAATTTTGGCACGGTTTTCCAAGCAGATAGATCGAAGATCAAGCTCCTCAACAGATTTAAGAACACCACAGAGCAAGTCTCCCACATAATCCGGAGGATTAGTACCAAGACGAGGGGTATGCGAGAAGAGGATGTACTCAGGCTGGTTCAAGCCTTTGTAGTACATAGGCTCACTTACTCCCTCCCCTACGCCATACACGCCAAGACCAAACGGGAAAAGGTGGAAGCGATGATACGCAAGGCGTACAAAGTAGCATTTGGACAACCTGTTAACACCTCAACGCAGAAACTCTTGCGGTTGGGAGTCACAGTACCTTAGCTTAACTATTCGAAGCCCACCATTTGAGCCAACTCTTACGTCTTAGCTCTACCCCTACCGCTAGATACATTTTGTCTCAACTGCACCTGCGCTCTCCTCTGCAACACCCGCTGGCCGGTGCGACTCAGCTTCTCTATGAGGTTCGCAAGTTCATCCATGTGGCCCCACTGTCACGCAACATGCATCCGAAACACCACGAGGCTCGTAGGGAAGGTCGAGCAAAAGCGATTGTTAATCAATACGGCCGAAACTATGCCACAGTCTATATATACGCCACTTCCTATCCATGGAGAAAAGCTATGACCACTGTCGTTTCTACAACCGAAAACCTCGTTACATGCGCCTCAATTCCCACCATCCACTCTCTGCAGGCGGAGGAAGCGGCCATCTCCCTAGCCATTGCACAAACCTCGCAGAAATATTTATCACTCAGAGCCAACAAGCACGTATAACCTTCTCTAGCGGTTGCATATCACGACCTGCCATAACAATTCTACTCGAACATCCTCCTATACATCCCGTCAGGATTACTTGGGCTCGAGCCCACTCCGCCGAGTCTGGCAAGGAAGCTGCCCATCAGTGTACCCGAGAGTTGACCCACCCAGCCAGCCAGGAGTTCGGCGAGCAGTGGCAGGTCTGCCCCCTCTTGTCGTCCAACGAAATCACCCAGCATTACCGCCGGGAACGAACGCTTTATCCACCTGCGCACAAAAGCCTCACTAAAGAACAAGAGCGCCACCTCCGAGGCAGTCAAACACTTTTCCCCACCCCACTAAAGCTCACATTCTGTCCCCCACCCTGTACTCCTCGCAATGCCGCTTCGGCGAGGCTCTGGGCACGCTCTACGATATTATGTGGAGCTTTGATATGACTCCCACCTACCCTCCGGCCCTTGCCCTTCCTTGAGCACTGGGAGAGAGTTCTGTCCAGCTCGGGCCCTGACGACCACCTTTGGCTGGTGCAGAGAGGCCAAGAAGCCGGACGGACTCAAGGGGTCCTGGAATGAGGACTCTTCCCCAGGGTGGACTGTTTTTGAGACCCGTTTATTCCTCCATCTCCCCAAATAATAAAAGAACCGGCACTGCTCATGCCAACCCGAGGCGATTACGCGGCACCTCAAGGAGCTGACGTCTGGGGCTTGAAAAACGTCGACAGGGCAAAAAAAAAATCCTCGACAGTCTCTTCTTCATTTCGGTAACTGCACATGACAGACTGCGCCAGACGAGACCTGTGGAAGTATCTATTCAACTGCGACACATAATATCCAAGGTTCCTTGGAATCACCTCCAGGTTGCGTGAGGAGCAGTAATTCGGCTTCCAGGAGAACTTTAGATGGAAAAAATGTTACAGCAATAAGACTGACTCGTGCTGCCCTTGCAGCTTCAATGATCTACGGAACCTTGCGGCGGCTAATATTGGCGTTCTGTCAATGAAATGGACAACAGGCCCGGAGAGTGCTAACCTTGCTAGTGAATCTCCAGTTTCATAAAGGTGATTCCCGCTTGCCCAAGGACCCAAAGAAGGTCAACATCAGTAATAGTAGGTGGCAGAAGTGATCGAAACACCCGTAGAAGAGGTGAGTCTTTCGAAGAAAGGGGTAAGCCACGGATAGGAAATACGTAATTGTGAGTGGAGACTATACCGATATGTCACGCTTTCGTACGGCCAAGACAATTGCCAAGGTTCCCGCATAGAATATAGGGATAAAATCAACCAGACAAACCCAAAGTGTTCTGTCATCCTACGTCTTCCTGCTCCTCCATGCTCTTATACCTCCATAAAGCATACCCGCGTTTGGTGGTTTTCCTTATTCTTCCTTGTGTTCGCCGTGAACGTTTTCTGGACTCATCAGAAGTATACTGAATTTGTAGCAAAATAATTGCACTTTTCTAAGCATACCTCCGTAGCAAAACCAAGATAGAAAAGATAAGAGGCATCATTTACTGACAGTTCACATGCCGTTTTCCTTGGTATCGCCAATAAAACGATGTAAATTATTTAAAAGTTTTTTCGCTTGTGTCATTCGTGAGGCTCTTTTAAACCATCCGCTTCCAGTCAATTTTGGTTATAAAATATACCATGTTCAGATTATTCACTCACACAAAATCGATTGCTATTTGTATCTCTGTCGACGTCACTGTCTAGAGTAGTTTCTTCATATTACTTTACACTATTAATATTGAGAGAGAAAGGGGGGAAACTTCATAAGTTGCATTAGGTGACCGCAGGATGCAGCATGGCTGCTCCTACCGTAGCCCTGCCCACGAGAGAGAGTTTCGTACCCACGTAAGAGTGGCGAAGAGTGTCTTCCCACTGCTCGTCGGAGGAAATGGAAGGGAAATGGCCATCACGTCAAGCCCACTGAGAGTTTGGTACAGTGGAGCATGCGCCAAAGGCACGAAAATTGATGTGGAGCGGATGTGGGGAAGTGCTACTTTGACATGCAGTGTGTAAGGCAAGATGAGTCTCCATGTGCGTTTCCGCAGGTCATGGGTAACTTCAGAATAGACAGCGGGATATATGCCGCGAGCGAGGCGCGAATGTCTGACAATGTCGTAATAAGTAGTCAGTCTGTCCGTTGCAGATCTGGTCCCATGAGAGTGAACGAGGCTGAGTCCCCCTAGCATTATAAGTCCGCGAGCGACGGCGTAGGCTGCTTATTCCCCCTACTCCAAGCTGGAAAATCAGTTCTACCGCTAAATGTGGGAAATTCGGAGACCGTATTTCTATGAAGACGGGGGAAACAGGCCACGACAGAATTTTCGATTGGTCATTTCAGGATCTGCGATTATATTCGCGGTGGTCAGCCTGTGCGTAAGCGCTAGCGCTATTGGCGCCTCTTCCGCCTCGCCCAGATGGCGGATGGTGACGGTGAGGGAGTTGAACGAAGTGTTCTAGGGCCCATTGATCACTGCTAAAGCAAATGTGCCTTGGTGGCCGTATTCAGCCGCGTCTGCGTAGTGGATACCTTGCCGCATTGGAAGATGCCTCTCCAATGCTCATGCCCGCTGTGTTCTTCGGACCACGTTTATTATTGGTATTGCCGCGAACTAGGCATTGTGTTTATTTGTTTATGTGTTCTTTTTACTGACCAACCGCGCTCGGTTGTGGTATCTGTACCGCACGGGTTTATGCCGTACGGGTTATCTCAATTGTATACGGAGAAACGGTTCGCCCTAACTTCACAAGCCTCCAATATTCTTCTTTGATCATGAATGTTCTGGATGTAAATCGATGGTTCGAGAAACACTCGCGCCGAAAGATAAAAGCGTGCAGAGCAGACGTCACCGGATTCCGACATGCCCAGGCTCGCATGGGTACTTGACTTTGTAGACTGCTTTTTCGTCGCCTGTGTATTCTTTGAGTTGTTAGGGGAGCACACTTTCGCTCACAGAAACGTGATTTACTCGAAGACCACTTCGTCGTCTTTGGCTTCATAATATCTGGAAAAGGTGAGGGGTACTCACCTTTTATGCTTCGTATGACCTCTGGAAGCCGTCAAGCCTGTCAAATAAGAGCCAGCCGCCGACTGCAAGGTTTACTGCACGAGTTCGGTATTCTGAAAGAAGGGCCCACGAGCACAAACGCTGCAACTAACACCATTTTGAGAAACAACGTCGCTAATCATCCTGCAGCAGCCCAAGAACCACCATCGTTCAGGGATACCCAGCTTTAGATCCCTAAAAATAGTTGGGGAAGCTGGAGTGCATCCGCATCTTCAACAGGTGGGACAATGACAAAACTCTTCGGCATGTCTTTGTTTACTTAGAAGACGCAGCTCGAACTTGGTTCTATATCCATGGTAGCTCTTTGGCCGACTGGACTCAATTCAAAAGCGAGTTCCAGAAGATCTTCATTATTCTGCTCCGAAAATACCGAGCTGTGCTCCAAATTGAAACTGGAACGCAGCACCCCAACGTACAAGTCGTTAGCTTCATTGAGGAAATAAAGCGATGATTTCGCCCAGTGGACCCGGAAATGCGGGAAGAAAAGAAACTGAGAAATCTCATGCCAGGACTAAAGCGAGAACTCTTTTCTTGCCTTATCCGCAACCCCTCTAAAACAGTGGCCGATTGCGCGTCTTAAGCTGCCGCGGTGGGGAAGATGCTAGAAGTTTGAACGAGGCAGTACGACCACTCTGTCAATGCAGTGTTCTCAGAGACCATCGGTGCGATACTCTAAGCTCCGATACATTGCGCGAAACGATCCGAGCAGTGGTCAGGGAGGGGCTTCATATGCTTTTCCCCGCGATGCCGCGACCACAAGGGGCTTACCTGACGGACGTCATCCGAGAGGAGGAACAGCAGGCGCTGGAACTTCTACGCCATTCGAAGCACCCGGCGAGCTATAAGCGATGACCTACTCTGCAGCTCCTCGTCAACCCCACCCTGCTCCAATCCGTCGTCAAAAGGCCCCGCCATACCGCCGTCTACTCCAGCAAAGCACAACGACCGTCGTGTGGCGAACGTCCAGTAATCGCCCGCGTACTTTCACTGCGGAGAGGGCGACCACATCTACCGTCGCTGTTTCCACAAGGAACTCAATTTGCGAGGGTTTTCCATCGACTGCCCACGCCCCTGACCCGGCAAGCGCCCTACTGAGATCTAAGAATACCTTTCCAACACCAAACGAGGACCGGTCCGCTTGAACCGTTCACCTTCGCCCTACCTGTACCAGTAGCCCAACCGCCGTAGCACTCCTGACTTCTCACTTTGAAGGTCCCCCAGCACACGCGGGGGAAACAAACCGCCGAACTTTTGGAGGTAAATTTGTACGACCACAAAAAATGAAAACCCTCCAACGACGGAGCGACTCCCTGAAGCCCATGAATAAAGACGTTCCCCGACCCCGATGACCCATTTATAACCCTGACGTGACTACAGAAAATGACGACAGCAAAACGGCGAGAGGCGTACCCGCATGACCCCACCTGCCAATGGGAATACGACGAAGGCCACGACGCACAGTGCCGGACCGTCAGCGCGCACCAGCCGAGATACGACGCCAGGACTAACATGGAACTCGAATAAAGCGTCGGACGTTCAGCTGTCCATGAACAGCTTTGAAGTAGTCGCCCCCATAGACACGGGAGCCGACTACTCAGTCATGATCGGACCATTTGCGTCTTAGCTCAAGAAAGTGTTGACCAGATGGAATGGTCCACACATTCGTGCAGCAGAAGGCCACCTCTTGACAAAAACCGGAACGTGCACATCACGCGTCATCATTGACGGAATGACGTACCCTGATGCGTTCGTAATTTTTCCTAACTGCTCCCGCTACGCAATTCTTGGAATAGACTTTTTGAGGTAGAACGGAGAAAAAATTTATCTACAGGCCAACGCCATACCTTTTAACTCCGATCACTCCTTTACGCCGGAACCAAACCACGAACACCCTGCTGCCGTAAGGATCGCCGATGATGATGTCACCCTGAGACCCCACGCATGTTTGAAAGTCACAGTCTACTGTGAAGATGCTGTTCCTAAAGTCAACGTTTTCCTGGAGAGTGACCAAAGGTTGCTCCTCGACCGCGGTGTCTCCATCACAAGAGGCATTGCGCGATTAAGACACGCCAACCAAAAGTTTGAGTACTAACTCAATCGAGTAATACGGCCCTTTAGGCAGGGGCGCTGCAATTGCGTTCCTCAAAGAAACACAACAAGCAAGTGGCGTGATCGCGGTGGCCGACGTCGAGCGCACTTGAAGATACGTGCAAGCTTCAGAATTCCTTCGAAGTGAATTCAGCGTTACCGCAAGAAGAACTGAAGCAATTATTGGATTTGCTGCGTAGCTACAGAGAATGTTTTTCGTCGAACGCAATGCTACACCAGACGCCTCTAGCGATGCGCCGAATAATAACCGAAGATGCAGAGCGACACACCCGACAGTAACCGTACCACTTCTTGTCAAAAAAGCGGGAAGCCATCCGGACTCAAGTCGACGACATGCCCAGCGACGACATTATACAGAAATCCAATAGCCCCGGGGCTGCGGTGGTTGCACTCGCGAAGAAAAAAGATGGCACATTATTGTTCTGAGATGACTACCGGCGACTGAACAAAATCACCAAACAGGACCGGTATCTCATGCCCCGAATCTCACGACGCTCTCGACCAGCTCTGCCGCGCAGAGTACTAATCATCGATGTATCTGAAGACCGGCTGCTGGCAAATTGAAGTCGACGAGAGAATCTGAGAGAAGACTGCATTCATTAGCGCGGACCGCCAATACAATTTCAAGGTGATGCCGTTTGGGTTTGGCACAGTGCCAGCAACGCTTCAAAGGGTCACGGACATGGTGCTGGCTGGCCTGATGTGGTACACCTACATTGAATACCTCGGGGACATTGTGGTATTCGCACTGACTTTCGACGAACACCTTATAAGGTATGAGTCTCTACTAGAGGCCATTCCTACGTCGGTGTAAACTGTGAAGCTTGAAAAGTGCCGTTTCGCGAGCGAGGAACTCAAGTGTTTTGGCCATGTCGTCAATGCCGCAGGAGTCGTGCCTAACCCAGCAAAAACTTCAGCCATAGCGAACTTCCCAAGACCCAAAAGACAAGGTGGGCGTGGGAGGATTTCTCGGACTGTGCGCTTACTACTGGCGCTTCGTCGCAAACTTTACCCGCACTGCAGATCCACTCACGCACTTGAAATACAGCACCCCTTTCAGCTGCGAAAACACACAAGGAAAAGCATTCTGCGAGCTGCAACAGCGCCTGCAAAACCCGCCCGTTCTCGCGCATTTCGACGAAAACGCCAGAACGGGAATGCACATGAACGCCAGTGGTGTAGGCTTGGGAGTCGTCCTCGTTCAAAAGCAAAGCGGTTGAGACAAAGTAATCGGTTATGCCAGCCATGGTCTGTCAAAGGAGGACAAAAACTACTTAGCCTTTGAGAAAACCTGCCTCCGTATTATAAGGGTCATTTCAAAATTTCGCCCACACGTGTATGGTAGACCATTCAAGGTTGTGACAGATACCATGCGTTGTGTTGGCTCGCGAATTTGAAGGACCCCTCTGGCCCTTTTGGCGGTAGAGCTTGTGCCTGCAAGATTTCGTGGTTAAAATCGTCTCTAAATCTGGCAGGAAACACTCCGACGCTGACTGCCTGTCTCGCGCCCCCTCACCCCACCACAGACAAGGCTACGATGAAGACAGCGCGTTCTTCGCAGTCGTGACTGAGAGCTACCTGGCCGCCCACGTAGCTCTCAGATCTACTCGTCCTGACCGACTACCTCCAAGGACGCAATGTCGCCATGCCAAGTGCTTCAAACGCGACATAAATTCATTGAGACTGAAAAACTTCGTCCTCACGAAGAAGAATTAAATCCCTGGAATGCGAAGGAATTACCTTCTTTTCACCCCGGCACATCTTTGCGACGAAATCGTGGGAAGCGCGCCAGGACGGTCCGTATTCCGGACATCCCGACACAGCTTGCGCCATTCGAAAAATTAAAGCGAAGTACTACTACCCCGCATTACATCAAAGGTCACCTACTACGTCCAGAGGTGCCATGACAGCTAGTGACGAAAACGCCGCCGATGAGACAGGCCGGACTTCAGCAGCTCTAGGCCCTCCAGCATCGAGGCACCTACAGCAGATCCGAAGGAATCTTCTGGGGCCGTTTCCTACATCACGATACGAGAACTAGTAGATCGTTGTAGCGACAGACTAGATGACGCGCTACACAGAGACCGCCACTCTTCCGAGGTGGACTGCAGAAGTAGTAGCGAAGTTCTTTAAAAACGAGGTTGTGCAGCGACACGGCGCTTCTAAAGTCCTAATCACGGACCGCGGAACGGCTTTTACTGCGGAGCTAATGCAAGGAATCTTACGCTACAGCAACACGGATCACCAAAGAACGACGGGTTACCACGCCCAAACGAACGGACTAACGGAACGTTTGAACAATACGGTTGCGGATATGCTCACCATGTACGTCGACGTTAAACATAAAACCTGGGACGAAGTGTTCCCATATGCCGTGTTTGTGTACAACATAGCTATTCAAGAAACTACGCGGATGACAACGAATCGAGCGTGTCTAGGGTAAACCGCTGACTACGATGCTTGGCGCCTTGCGTACGCACATAGAAGACGACGACCTCCCCACCGACGTCCAAGAATAACTTCAGCGTGTGGAGGAGGCCTGCCAGCTCGTCGAGTTAGTACAACATAGCAGCAGCTGGGGGATGCCGGCCGCTACAACGTCCAATGCCGAGACGCCGAGAACCACCCAGGGGATTGTGTGTAAAATTGGACTCTCATCAAATGACGCGGACTTACTGAGAAGCTTCTGCGACGGTATTTTGGAGCATACCGGGCTCTACGACGTGTTGGCTAACTTACCAATAGAGTGATCCCCGATGGTGATTCCGGTACGTCACGAAGACACATGCTACCGGAAGTCGTCCACGTGGTTTGCCTCAAACCTAACCTGGTAAGATGAAGTTCCTTTTTGTGTGATTGTTTGTTAGGGCTGTCTTTTAATTTGAGCATCTTGTCGATGCACTCCTAGGGGGGAAGGAGTAATGCCGCAAACTAGCCATTGGGTTTGTTTATCTTTTGTTTTTACTGCACCGGCCACGCACGGCTGGGTTATGTGTGTTCCAAGTGAAGCGTATGTTCTTTTCTTAGTTTTATGTCGCACGGGTTATCTCATTCTGATACGGAGAGCGTTTCGCCCCAACGTCACTAGCCTCCAATGATCTTCGTTGATCTACAATGTTCCAGATGTAAATCCAGGATTCAAGAAACACGCGCGCCGAACGATAAAATCCTGCACAGGAGATGCCGCGGTATTCCGACTCGCCGCCGCTCGCATGCGTACGTCATTTGGTTGATGTGCCGCTTTGCTGCCTGTGTATTCTTTGATTGGTAAGGGGAGCACAATTTCGCTAAAAAAAAGTGTTTTCCTAGGAAACAACTGCGTCATCATTGCCTTCATGACAATATTGCATACAGCGGGGTGATGCTCGAACTACGAGTTGAGTGTGGGTGACATGCGAAATGCGGACTTTCCGGTCAAATCCTGTCGCGATATTAAGGCCACATCTGTGAACATTGTGTAATTATTTCACGGCAGTTTCTTGACGGGTTAATTGAGCAGAAACATACGCCTCTACAAAGTGTTCTGTCATATAGTGCACAAGTAAATATTCGAATCGTGGAGCGGATTTGCGCAGCGGTAGTTACAGCGCGAATTTGTAAGCTTTTAGAAAAAGAGAATTGGTTTTTTTAAGTTTGATTTTGCTTGGGTGGAGGTACGGAAGATAGTACATGATCCTGCTCTCGATGACGGCTCGAATCAAGCGTGCCACTTCCTTTTCTCATTAGCCTTGATGGCGGTTAGCCATATTGATTAAAAACCCGATAGTATGTATGACGGGCTCGTTATGTCACGATATGAATTGTGTAGTTGTCCTATCTTTCTTAAAGGGCAATCTGATTATCCTGGGGGTGTGTTCCTCATCGATTGGGTGATTATAAATGGGCATTTTACTGTTGTGTGGTGTCTTATTGCGATGTTTTGGTGACACAAATAGTTGTTCCGATTTAGTAGGTCACCACCTCAGTCAAGAAAGCTTGGCCGCGTGTGCGACTGCTTGGTCTCCAAGTTGGAAGGTTTATTCTAAGATAGCATCACTACGTCTTGTGACCCCAAGGTTTATGAAATTTATGTGGGGATCGGTTCAAGCTTTCATAGAATGTTTGTTAAGGCAAGATTTAATTTCCAGGCTGCAGTTATGTACCTTGTGGTGTTTCCATGGATGAAAGAGATATGTTAGTCAATGTCAAATCACTAATCCTAATGAAAGCCTAGCGAGGTGTCAAGAAGTATCGTGTGCATTTGTACATTCGTTTGCAAAAATTGGTATATGTTAACACATGAAGCAAGGCTGTTTGCGATAGCCTATGGAACGCCTTGGTTAAGTCAAAGCTCAAAATCGACACTCCTTTAATGTGCGAAAGGAAATATATATTCCAGTGATTATTGAAGGATGATGTACTGGGTCGACAGTCAAATCCGGAAGCCTATCATTGAATGCGGAATTACACATGGCGAGTCGAGATGAGATGTGAGGCGGGACAGTAAGATATGTTGTAACACTTTCCCTAGGACGAGGTGCAGGAAATGGGTTTAAGATGCTTGACGGACATAAGTTTCCCATGCCAGGGAATCAGTTTGTGTTTGAAGTGCTTCCAGAACGGCGGCAATGAGTCGCGCGGCCAGAAGTAGGTAAAATTCGCCGTTAGACTTGAAACCAGATTCTCATCCACATTTCAGAGCATTTTGTTTGTTTTTCTGTCTGGCACTAGATTTTATACACGGGGAAGTTTGAGAAGGGCTCCTCTCACTTCCGCCGCTGTGTTGTCAGTCTCGAGGTAATCGTTCTTGTCCCCTTTGCACGGCGGGACAGGATAGCTGCCATCCGTAAGGATGTAGAGGGAAAACATTTTATAAACTAACTCCTCATTCGTGCCGGGAATACATTGAAGGATAAAGGTTAGGTGATAATTTTCTTCGGGTCTTACCGACTAGGTACCAGCAGGTGTTTAAAGATGGAGGAGGTTCATTTGATGCCCAGGTTCTCGTGAATTCGATCACACCCCTCATTCTATTGATGGCCAGGAAGGGGAATGACATGTTCCTTTAAGGCAGTCTCTGGCTCTAACAGCTGGCTGCAGAGCTTGCGGTTGCGTTTGTCTTGCCCCAACCGGCGTTGTAGGTCTTTATAAGGAGGCCCTACATATGTTGCAGGCTGGAGGTCAAATGTGTGAGAGGGAAGACCGGATTTATCACCTTGGTGGCTGAGTGCGCGTCGGATAATGTATTGTCCACGTGTACAAGAAGTTTAAACAGGAAGAGAAGCACTACGAAGGAAACGCCTCGAGGCACCTCTCTTCAACGCATGCCGCTGAACTGTCGACGACGATGAGAAGGCGAAGAGTGTCTGGGGCAGTTGCGCGGGAGAGCACATGGAGCGACCTGCGCGAGGTAAAATGTCAGGCTAGCGCGTGGTGTGCGGGAGCAAGGACTGCTTTAGATGAGTTGTTAGGAGGCACAAGTTATCTCTACTAAATTACCTTCACCCACCTGTAATATTCCGTCCTTATTGCTTGTTACGTGGCACTGGTAGGGGTGTGGAGCTAGGCACCTAGTTTCCAAGACCCCTCCTGGCTTTCGTCTATCCAACCCCGAGAGGCCTACCCCCATGAATACAGCTGTTCTTTGCTCAAGCCGGCGCCTCATAGGCTTACCTCCCGAGTTCAGCTGCTCGTGGCCCCCAAGCGATGGCGTTAGCGAAGGCAGCGCAGGTGAGGTTCCAGAAGTCACGTGAAACCAACTGCTATCACGGGGGGTTCTTCAAGGATATAGAATGACTGGTTGAACCTTCTCGAACGGGTCGCCAACTTCCAACCACTGGTCAACAAGCACAAACTGCATAACGTCCTTTTTTCTGAAAGACGACGCAGAGACCTGGTTTTTAAATAACCAGGCGAGCATGCGACGTCAGAAAATTCTATCAACAGCTTCTCGAGAAGTTTTTGAGTAAAGACCAGGTTGACCACGCCATGAATTCGCTTGACATCCCGCACACAAAAACCAACGCAAGTTTATCGTGTTGGCTGAAGATTATCACCCGTCAATTCAAGCGGTGCTGGTCCTAAGATGGCCGAGCTAAAACATGCGCTCTACCAGCCGCGTGGGGTGAAAGACTTTTCGGCGGAATGTGCGGAATCCCCCACAGACGGTGCAGGAGTTTATTAAGAAAAACACTGGAATTAAACGCACTCTTACAATAACTGGTCTCGACAATACAGCATGCTTACGAATCATGCATCCAGGACGTTTTGCATGCTGTCCAGTGTCAACGAAGGGACCTTGCGTGACCTCGTTCAGGACCACCGTCAAGGAAGAACTGGGAGAATTTTAAGTGAGTTCCACAGCCCGGTAATCTCTTCCCGCTTCTTCCATCGGAGAAATCGTACGCGAGGAACTCCGACAGACACTTGCTACCCTCGAAACAGAGTGTAGAAGCGCCGCAAGTAACCTCTGCAGGGTCCCGCCGTCGCTGCCAATTCGCCTTCCAGCGCCAGTCAGGAGCCGCTAGCTGATTTCCTTACTTCCCCAAAACCTATATTTCGTCCTTAGGTCCACAAGACCGACATGTGGGGCACCGCGGACAACAGCCCCATGTGTTACCATGGTGGAGAACCAGGCCTTGTCATCCGTCGATGCCCGTACCGGGAGATAGTTCTGCCAGGATTCTAGCCCTCTGCTCTCAACCCGCACATCGGTGAACGACCAGCAGCAATCGAAGAGAACATGTCTTCTAGGCACACCAACGCGCCGAACCATACTCGGTCCCGCTCTCCGTCGACGGCTCGTCCCGGTTCACCCTATCGCCGCAGTGAGACCCGAAGAGCAAGGTCGGCGAGCCCCGTTCGGGGATACTAGAAGCACCAACTTCAAGGGGAAAATTTGCCGATGGTCAAATTACAAATCACCCTCAATCAGCGCACGATGCGATCCACCGACGAATCTCCACAAAGAAGAGAGCGCGGACCTCTCGGTATGTGTCAACAGGAACCCCACAGTTGTTTCAGTGGACACCGGTGCCGATTACTTAATTCTGAGCAAAAAACTTTCCGATCGCCTGCGGGAAGTGAAGACCTCGTGGACTGGTCCCCATATTTCATCAGGGGGTCATCTAATAACGCCAATTGGACAGTGCACAAGCGAGCGTTGCCATAGGTAGCTGTCATTGCGTTGCCACCTTCCTTGTGCGTCAACAGTGCTGTACAGCCATGATCTTTGGAATGAACTTCTTGCGGGTGCATCTTGCCACAGAAACGTGGGCGAGTTCTCTTATTTTTTCGCTAAGCGATGCGTTATAGGAAGTGAAAGAGGGCGAAATCACGTGCGGTTGCGCATAGGTGGTAGCGACGTACGAATGTCTCCTAGGTTGCGATCTCTTGTACATTCCTCTTTGACAACCCGCACAGTGGTAATAGCGTTGCCGAGTAGTCAAGCGGCCTTCTGCTCAACCAAGGAATTGCCATTGGTCGGGGTCTGGTGCACGTTACCGAAGGCTGCGCGTAGGTGTATTGACGTCACTCACTTCGCTAACAAACGTCTGAGCATTGCCAAGTAAACTTCAATGGACTGCTTTAAAGAAATCGCCGAGAGGCAAGGCTTTTTTCTACTACATAGCGATAGGTGTAGTGATAGTACATCTCCAGCTGCTATTGACGTGAATTCTGACTTGCAACCTGATATGTAACAAGTTCTCTACGATCTGATGAACCACTTTGTTAACAGCTTCTTCACGACACTAGTGAAACTCCGCATCATAACGATGAAACTGAGAGACCTATTAACCAGAATCTATTCCATGTATCCCCCATACAACGCCATTCGATACGGTACCAAATCGAACAAATGCTTAAACACGACGTCATCCAACCATCTTAGAGCCCATGTGCGTCACAGGTCGTGTTAGTCAGGAAGAAAGATGGGAGCCTCCGTTTTTGCTAGGACTATCGCAAGCTGAATTTCATAAATAAGAAACACGTACACCTTTGCCAAGGATTGATGACTCCCACAGCAGGCTGCGCCATGCGCGCCATTTTTCATAATTGGATCCAAAAAGAGGATATTAACAAATAATTGTGGATGAGCGCGATCGCCTAAAAAACAGCGTTTCTCTCGCCAGACGGTCTGTACAAATTTAATGTCCGTCCTTTCGGACTATGCTCTACCACAGCAACATTCCGAAGGATGTTGGACACCGTTTTGTCCTGGCTAAAACGGAGAACTTGTCTGGTGTATCTGGATGATGTGCTCGTATTCTTGTCTACGTTTGAAGATCATGTCAAGCGGTTGTCCGCAGTTGCACGGGCTATACGGTCCGCCGGACGTACAGTGAAGTGCGAAAAATGCCATTTAGTATTCAAGGAACTATAGTTTCTAGGTCACGTTGTCCGCCGTGATGAAGTTCATCTTGTTCCCGATAAAATTGCAGGTATTTTCAAGTTTCCCAGTCCTGTTAATAAAAAGACTGTTCTACGGTTTTTGGAACTCTGCTCCTACTACAGGTACGTAACCACAAACCTCTAGCGAGTATCGGCCCAACTTAGTCACCTTACTCGTGTTGACGTTGCTTTCCCGTGGACTAACAAGCAGCAAGTCTCTCTCGATAAACTTAGACACCGCCAACAGGCACCACCATTTCAAGCCAACTTCAACAAAGCGGATCCGAGGATCAACCACACCGATGCAAGCAACGTCGGACTTGGAGCCGTTGTTATATAGCTATAGGATACAGCTATAGGTGCCGGGCGGAGATGAACTATTCAGCAATGTAGAAAGAATGTGTTGCGGTTGTTTGGGCTACAAGCAAATTTCGTTTATTTATACATGGGCAACAATTCAGTGTTTTGAGTGATCAGCACTCGCTCTGCTAGATAGCAAATTTGAAAATCCCTTGTGGACGTCTCGCAGGCTGGAGTCGGGAGGCTGCATGAATTTGAACATGGTTATTTAATGTAAATCTGGAAAGCACCATAGCGATGCGGACTCATTCTCACGAGCCCCCCGTTGAGCCTCCAGGTGGAGATGACGATGTTTTATTTCTGTGTGCGCTGCAGGCAACAACCATTGGCAGGGCAACAGTGGCATGACAACAACGCAGCAGCTCATTGGTTTTTGGAGGGAAACACATCGACGGCATATAGGCGATTCTCCAGAGGGCTTGGCTTCTGTTGCTTGATTACTAGTGTATTCAACAAGAAAAATTTTACCTCGAACGGCATAAACACCTTGCGTGTGGTTCAAATTCTCATGCGAGAAGACGTTTTGCAGGCCTGCAACGACGAACTCTCGGCTGGTCACTTGGGCTACACAAGAACGTTAACAAGGGTCAAACAAAGCTATTACTTGCCTAGACTGTCCAGCGTTGTCAGGGAGTACAGACGTACTTGCAAGGGATTGACAACCGCCACAAAATGCTACCTAAACGACCTACCGGCTGGCTGCAAGCCAATTCATATACCTGCCAGAGGCATTCGAACCAGTTGGAGTGATGTGCTTGGCCTCTTCCCAACTTCTCCGCAAGGTAACAAATTGTTTATCATGGCTGCAGAATATCTGACCCTGTCTGTGAAAGCAAAAGTTGTGCTGCGGGGCACCGCAGAAGCAGTAACCAATTTGTTCGCTGAAAACGTCATGCTTCAACACGGTGCTTCGGCTTGCGTTATCACGGACAGATGCAGAGCCTTAAATGAGCGCCATCATGACGCTGAGTAGCAGATCCCACCGATCAACAACCGCCTACCACACTCAAACTAAGGAGCTTACGAAGTGCATGAATGAACAAATTGCCGACATGTAAACCATGAATATGGATGCTGAACACAAGACCTGCGACGGCATTCTACTATACGTCACGTTCGCTCACATTACGGCACAACAGAGATCAACGCGGATGACAGTTTTCCGCCTTCTTTACGTCCAGAGGTTTCTACCTTGCTGTTGGCCTTGCTTCTTCGCGAATCAAGGGACGACGCTGCACCTGCTTCAACGTCATCCAGCGCGCCGAAGAGGCCACGGCAGCTTGCGCGTAAGAGGGTACGGCAACAGCAACACTTTGACGCTGCGCCTTACAATTTTGTGACGTTTGTACAAGGCGACAAAGTCTAGATACGGACGCCGGATCGTCGACGGAGGCTATTGGGAAAGCTCCTCCAAAGATTTTTCGGGTTGTATAACATTGGCAAAAATACACCATCTTCCCGCAGGGGAAGCCTGAGTAGTAGGCGAAGCAGCCATGCGGCCGACGAAAGTCCCATTTACTTTTCAGTTTATCATTTCCGTTAACGTTAAGCTTCGCGTGTCTTCGTTGTATCAGTAGCTTCTTGACGTATTTTCAATGAGTGAAGAATTTAATGCGCGTTCGTAGCACATGCTCCCGTCACAGTTTGCAGCGCAGTGGGAAGAGTGCCAGGTACCTCCCGTTGCAGCCAGAGAGTCGTGGGATCGAAACCGGGCACCGCCTAACATTTGTTTCTTTTAATAGGGGACTGCCCTGACGTCAGCCCAAAATGCTGACGGGGCTGAAGAGACGCGCATACGCATAGAGTGCGGACGCAGACAAGAGAGGAGGGACACAAGCCCCGAAGCATTAGACAATTCGCCTCTAAAAAGCTAAGGGACAAGACCTATGAAGTTGTTCCCTCCTTCACTTGTCGTGCATGCCGCCTGCCACAACCTGAAGTAGTTGACGTGGTACCCATGATGCCGTATTTCTCGCGATGACGACTTTTGCGACCTCAGGGCTAGTTACCCCGCCATCTACACTGCACATTATAAGGTGACTCTAACCATTGGAACGATGCTGTCTTGAAAAGGGGGGCAAAATGTCACGTGTACAAAAAGTTTAAAGAGGAAGATAACGAAGGAAACGAATCCAGATACCTCTCTTCAGCGCGTACCCGCGATCTGTCGACGACGACGAGGGGCAGAGGGTCTTGGGCAGTTGCGCGCGAAAACACGTGGAGCAAGCTGTTTTAGCGAGAACGCCAGGCTAAGGCGTGGTGTGCGGGAGTAAGGGACTGCTTCGGTGAGTGGCTAAAAGGCAGAAGTTTTCCTTATTAAATTACCTTCACCACCCGGACTATTCCATCGTTTTTCTTGTTACGTGTCAATATTAGGGACTCAGTCCTGTGGACTGCCTGTATGTGCAGTGAGAGATAGTGGGGTGTCCTCTTCTCGAATTTGTCTAAAAAATTTCCTGCGTTTTTGCAACCACCAGTTTCAATAAGCGTGATTTGCCGTGCATGCCGAGTGAACTTCCCAAGCGGTGTAGCTCCTACAAAGACAGAGCGCCAGGCCGGGGAGTCGCTTGCACCTATATTACCGGTTGGTGCCTGCGCCACTAAGGCACAGGAATGCACATGGTGCCTTCCACAGCCACGGTCGACGCTCACCTTGCAACCGCCTGTTACAGGACATTCCGCGAGACTCTTTCTCCCCCGGCATTGCGACAAGGTGTCATAATGGCCGGGGCCGCGCCAGCTTGACAATTGTCCGGGTCCCCTCGCAAGGGTAAAGGCAGCGTTCTACTCGGGAGAGCCCCTTTCAAGGGTCCGCACTCGACCAGGGATGACTGTACCCATTAAGAATGTGGTGGGTGCCCTGCAGTGCGCCCATTCAAACCCAGTGCCTACCGCATACGAGGCGAGTGCTGTACCTCAGAACCGATGAGCACTACTGAACATTGTGCATCAGCGAACATTTGTGGGTTAGCGGAGAAATTGGTTTAGCGTATCTCAGCTCAGTCGGGATGTGCAACAAAAAAGTCTGGCTTAATGTGTGTAAGTTTCGGTTTCACTTGGTGAACCCTTGATTTAGCTTTATATTTATACTATTCGTCCTAAGCCTGCGTGTGCCTGCAGTTGTGGTCCCCGATCCGGCGTTCTCCGATCCGAAGTGCTCCCTCTACCTCAGTCTCTGATGAAACCCTTACGCCCTTGCCATTCTCTGTCTTCTCCAGTGAAGAAAGCTGTCCAGGTGATACTACCCGGGATTGCCAGACGCCACGTTCCGACGATGGCTGAAAGCGTTCACCTACCGCGCAACGTTGGGGTTAGAAGGCCTTGCTTCGCTCTCATACATTAACAAGCTCGCATGCCTCAACGAGTGGAGGGTTCAGGCGACGACCCTGCTTCGGTGAGGTCACGGTGAGGTGGCAACTACAAAACGGGGCCTCGGCTGAACTAGAACAGGGAAGTCGCGTGACGCGTTGACTTACCAAAGCAGAGGGTAGCTGAAGACAAATAAGGGTGAAATTTCCCGCGACGGTGAAACTGCTCAACGAGATTAGTAAAGATTTTCTTAAAATACAATTTCATGATACCCAAGATGTCAATGTGTCATTCATTTCTGGCATCATCAAGGTACCGCAGTTCATGCTCGCGTTCCAAATTCTCAGTACTTCCGTTCTTATGCCGGCTGTTTTCCTCAAAGCCAGACTCAACATTGCCACTATCATCGCGCTTTCGCCACATGCAGTTTGTTTCAGATGGGAGCTGTTCGAAGCCTTTTGTTTTAATATTTTTCCATCAGCCACATCACAAAAGCAACCGTTTACATTGTAGAGGGAGAGTTGAGTTGAGAAGGAATGGTCGTTTCGACTCAACTCACCCATGTATAAGCGGAGGTGGGAAGTTCAAATCCGTCGGGGAAAGTCCGTCAGACTCGAAGGCAGTGGGTCGAGTCGGCTGGCCGAGTCGGCTGGCTGTGGGGAGCTGATTACCGTATTGTACTGTTATAACGCACCCCCGAATTCAACGCGCAGTAGGTACGTGCACTCGAAATAAAAAAAATGATGCCGGCTCTAGCATGTAGATGTAAAAGTCTTGGACACCACGTATCTGCAAGCAGCATATTTTATTTACGCATGCAACTGTGGCAACGAAAAATAAATTGTGGTGTGCAAACTTGCCTATCCAGAATCCTGCAGTAAATAAAACTATACAAGGGAGCACTGAAGCTGTTTGCGATTTTAGGAGTCTTGACCTCGATAATTCTATGTTTGACGGGCTAATTTATGTTGTAAAAAAACGTGTACAGCTAGCCGAGTTATGTCATTCAGGAAGTAGCGCACCAGAATTCACTCACGTGGGCTTGACAGATTTTTTTATTGAATTGAGTTAGATTTTGGGAGGACCTCGTTTGTAAGGCAATGCTGCTGGCAGATTTAAATCCTGTTTCGGTTTGAAACCCGATATAAATGCGCATACGGTTACCTTTAAAAAAAGAAGGTGCGCGCTAGAATCGTGCGAATACGATAGGTCCTTTCCAGGTAATCGAATGGGGCTCAGATATACCAGGGAGAGGTCTAGGTAGCTGAACCCGCCAGCCATCCTGACCCACCCTCGTGGGGTTCGTGTACCCGTGGCTAAAATGTCCTTACAGTGGGTGCTTCCTTAGTATGCCACACTAGTTCAATCAGTATCTCCACTTTGAACAATTAGGACGGGAATCGGTAGTTTCCCACCAATTTTTTACATTAACGCAAAAATGCGGTTTCGAAGGCCCAGTACCAATTCACGCTTGTAACGCTCACGATCACTCTAAAGCGCTCTTGTCTCATCATGTTTGCCTTCTCTTTCTTGCTTGCGTCCTGAATCACATCGAGAGGAAGGTATTTTCTAATGACGAGTAGTTTTTTTTCATCTCAACAGCTGCCTCAAGTGCTAGTATATATTTATTTATTTACACAATACCCACAACACCGGAGGTAATACAGTGGGGGGGGGGGAGGTAGTACAAGCGAGAAACACTAAAGAATCTGGTAAGAAAACATCAGGCCTGCCGCTAATGACATGTAAAAAACACAAAAGAGAGCGCGCAAATCATGCAAACTTTATGTGCACGTAATTTGACAATGCAACAACACCCGAGTAAACGAGGCATATTTGTTAACTACGCTAACGTAATGGCGATGTGCGATGTTCAAGCCCCTTGCGGTTTGAGGAAAAAAAGTTTTTGCAACGTTTCAGTTTTTAAAAATTTCGGAAAAAGTTCAAGAATTTTACAAACAAGACCTGTTATAGATACCCTTCTGTAATTTGAAAAAAAAAGTACAACGGCTGGATTTGTGATTGGAACTTCTAGAAAAGTTATTATTGAATGCCCCGAGCAAAATCATAACCAAATTCACTCAGTTGCGTACCACACTACAAATTTTTTCCAAAAACCATGCTGTCTCATATTCAATAACGAGTTCAAATTCTTGTGTTACACAATACTAGTATTTATTTATTTATTTATTTAAAATACCCTAAAGGCAGCAACAGGACATTCAGTAAATGGGGTTAATAGTAAGAGATTGCAAGATAAAGTACGAATTGCGTAAGGTCACAAAAAGGCAGTAAAAAATTGCGATAAAAAACCAACAGCCAATGCCTATCTAGAAGAACGTGAAGTACAAGAATAAAAAGAGCGATATCTCGCGCCAGCAGAGAACCAATCCCCTAATATTCAATCTAGCACAGGCAAATAGCAAACAGAAACTTCAAACGCAAAAAAAAATGGTTACACAAAATTTGAATAAGACAGTGAATAACAGTTCAGAACCAGACTACGAGCAAACGTGATGCTTAAGATGGTCACGCGATGCGTCGCGCTTAGATTTGGCGGAAATATTAAGAGGAGGATCGTTCCAAAGCCTGATATCCAGGCGATGAGCGGATAATGTAAATTCGTCTGATATGCCGTACTGGCGTAAAAACTGTGTCGAATATATACCCCACGTGAAATGTTAGTCTGAACTTTAAAATAAAGCGTTGAGTGTGCTGCATTGTAAACGTATTTGTGAAAAAGCAATAAAAGAGAAATGTTGCATCGAAGATATAGCGGTGGAAATCAAATATTTAATTTAATCTCTATTACACTGGACTGGTACTTGTAATTGCCTGAGATAAACGTTGTAGCTCTATTCTAAATTGCTTCAATTTTGTGAACAAAATATTGATGGTATGGGGTCCAGTTGGGTAAAGCAAACTCGAGCTGTGGTCGAACGTTTGTTGCGTAAACTTCTTTACGAATGTCAGATGCATGACGCAGGTTACCACGCAAAAAACCTAATGACCTGTAAGCGTTGGCGCTGATGATGTCGATATGGTTAGACCAGGAAAAGCCTTCTGTGAGTGTAACGCTTAAGTATTTCCAGGATGAAACGTAATTCAGTTGGGTGCTATTGATGCGATAGTCGGAAGCGGATTTTTCACGCCTACGTGTCATTAAGATAACCGTGCACATCGCTATGTTTAGTGATATTACCCATGTGTTACACCAAATATACGTTATGTTCATGTCATCTCAAAGGGAGAGGTCATCATTAGTTCTACGAAATGAAGTGGTATATAATGAGGTCAATGGCAAAAATTCTCATTAAAGAAGATTTATTATCGGGCAAGTCAGTTATGAATACTAAAAAGAGTAAGAAGCCAAGAACGCTTCCCTGCGGTACAGCGGAGATTACATAACACGTTGGAGAACTTTAATTATTAACTGATGTAAACCGTTGTCGATGCGAACAAAAGTTGCGAGATTATGAAAGGGTGAGTGAATATAATCGAATAGCAGAGAGTTCAGAAATTAAGCAGCAATGGAGAACACGGTCAAAAGCCTTAGGGATATTTAGAAATATCCAGTCAGTTTTCTTGTTATTGTTCGTATTAGTATGAAAGTCAGTCGTAAATTCAAATAACTGTGTCTCTCACGAAAGGCCTTTCATCAATCCATGTTGGTTAGAAAAAAAGAAATGGTCTGAATCGTGGTGATTGTAAAGGTATGAAGCGATAATGTGGTCACGCATTTTACAACGAATGGACGTGAGTGATATCGGGCGGTAGATGGCAGGGCAACATTTAGCTCCTCTTTGAATAACGGTATGACCTTAGCCAACTTCTTGACCTTAGCCTGTCTGTAAGCAATCCGGATGATAATGATTGTCTAAAAATGTGATAAAAATTTTTACTGAAAATGCAACTGGTGCTTCTGAGAATTTTTGAAATAATATTATTCACAACAGAAGATGTAGATAATTTCACATTAATAATCAGACAGGCGACACCTTCTCAGTAATTTCAGTAGGTTTTATGTACGGCCAGGCATATTCCGGTAAGAGAGAGAAGTTTGAATAATCCTCTTGATTAAATACAGATGTGAAGAACGAATTAAAAGATAATGGGTATACTTATTCCGGTAGTGACTTGTGCTCAGAGTAATGCAATGATATCGTGTTGTTGTTATCATCAGGCGATATCACTCGGCAACACATTTTTGATTTGATGTCAGAAGCAATGACAGGTTTTGAGAAAAGTGCTTATGTTTAGCTGATTCTAATTCGAGGCAGTAAGCGTCAAGGTACTTTTTGTAGGTTTGCCAAGCGGACTCTGTACGGGTGTGCCTTAGCCGTGTATAGAGGTGTTTCTTTTTGGCACTCACAATTTTTCCTGCTCGTGAATAAAAGATAATTAGTTATGTCATACCCTATTGTAATGAGGGGCGTACTGGTTGATAAGTTTACATATTAGGGTTTTCAATTTCAGCCAGGTATCTTAAACCATTCCAATGTAAAAGCATGGGAGCAATTTGTGGCTATACAGCGTCCCGAGCACGTCACAATTCTAGTAAAGGCTGCTTTATTCAAGTCGCGGATTTGTGTATTTTCTACCCCAGAGAACTGGACTAGAATGTTAATAATGCCTGAAGTAAATAATAGACGCTAAATCCTTCAAGGCGTGCTACTGTGTGAGGGGACTCACAAAGTTTTTATAAATTGAACGAATACGTTCCGACCGCGATTTGCCCGTTTTATGACAAGCGATAAGTTTAAATCAATTATCAATATAATGAATTGTTCGGAAGGGCAGAAAGAGGTTGATGAAAAATCACAGTCAATTTGCGGGAAGGTATAGTCGCAGAACAGGTAAACTCTGTTTTAATGGATAAGTTGAAATGCTCCGGTGATGCTGTCCGGAAGTTGGGAAACGAAGGTGCTGCATGAATCATGTGGCCTGTAGCAAACCACGGGTAGGATCTTTATAAAACTAAATACTATCACAACCCATACATTTTTTAATGTGGGATTAGAATTTCACACGAAGTCAACTTTTTTTATGCCAAGATGGATGCCCCTACCTCTTCTGTTAACGCGATCTCTACAATAAATATTGTATGAATTGCTATCAGAAAGAATTTTATTATCTTTCATCTGCGGGTGCAACCACGTTTCACTAATAGCGACAATATCACAGTGGTTGTCATTTATCAAAGATCCAGCGCAAGGTCAGGTTTCGGCATTACGCTTCGTATGTTTGTAAAATATTATGATAACACAATCTGGGGGCGACAGGTAGCTCCAACGCGTGACGCGCGCTCCGGGTTCAGGGTCTAGCCATGAGCTATCTTTTTACAGAAAGAGGGCGTTAGTGATCGAATCATAAATATAAGTCTTTTGGTCAATTAGAAGCCTATCAACTGTCAGTTTAAACGATACGTTTATTGGCTTCACGAAGACAGCACCTTTTTTCAAATGTGTTGCGTAGCGACTGAAACATCTTCACCAACTGGTTGCTGAGAGCCATTTAGCTTGCGCGCCGATGATTTTATGGTTTGTTTGTCTTTGAAGAATGTCAGTTTGGTAATCATGGGTCGGTTCTTTCTTCCACGCACTTGCTGAATCTTTGAACACGCTCAAATTGAGCACTAGTTGTCGGACGCTTATTCTTCTATGAGCAAAAATTGATTACTTTGAGGTCTGACGCTGCCCAGTTTCTTTTGGGACGTCTGCAAGGCAAAATAATAGTAAAATGAACCTTCAATGTCTGTTTTCCGCGTCATCAGACCTAGACGTAATAGTTGCGAGTTGTCGTGAAACGTCACACAGGGAGTCGTCTGAATTGCCTGGAGTGCTACCTAATGCAATAATGCAATACCTAACGCGAACGTCCCTATCATGTGCACAAGGCTGCTCAGGGCAGGTTTGGCGCAGTTACGTTATGGGACGCTATGCTAGATTCCAGGTCTGCTATATTCGATGCCAAATCAGCTATGGTGCTCACAAAGGCTGCTTGTTTTTTTAAGAGATTTTAGGTCTGCCAATAGAACTGCCTCTGTGGTGTATAGCTGACGGATAGACGCCACTGCCGAGCCTATATAGTTTGGTGAGTCTGGTGAGTCCACCCCCGACCTTGTTTTCGGAAGACCCGGGTTTGACTCGATATTGCCAGAAAGCACGAGGAGTGAAATAATAAGATCGGACCACAAGGTGTGACAACGCGGCAAGGATTGCTTTACCAGCTCAGTCCACTCAATTGAGCACAACACCGCTCTCACACAGCAAGTACTGCTACTAAAATATGAAGTGCCGCGTAGGTAGCTAACCTGCAAAAGCAGCGAGTGAATCGCATGCCTGTTTGTTGCGGTGCCATGCCCATGGTTGGTGATGCATACGTTTTTTATATGCCCCGCGGCCCGCCGTGTTGACGAAAGCACAGGAGGTCTTCCACAAACTGTTTGACGTGTTCTGTCGCTACGGGTTTCCGAAACGGCTGATTACGTACAACGCCACGTATTTCACCTAAACCTTACTTCGTGAAGCGTGTGCGGCCATGGGGATTGAGACGTGTCCAGCCGAAATCGAGCCGTAAAGCCGCTGCTCGGGGTGTATGTCCACTAGCGACAAGACTGGGATGAGCAGTTGACTTCGAACTCTTTCGCTCTGCGCACAAGCGGGAACCGGTACAGGGTGCTTCATGCCTGCTTTCCTGATTGTTGCGACTTCCTTTTTGTCATCCTATGTACAACACCACGCAATTCATCATTATTCATTACGCTTGTCCCGAGCTGTCGCATGCTCATGTGGCTACGCCGGCTCGCGCAACTTCTACCAGGATTCGATTAAAGCCTCCTCAACTTCAGACGTGTGGCTCCGGTTTCTGAGCATCGCACTACAGCTGGAGGACCACGAGGACCACACATGGTGCCGAGAACCCCGGACTTGTAGACTACGCCAAGCACATCGACGCACGAAGCAGCGAAATGCCAAAAAAGATGCGCCGCCTGCGATCTTGGCAAGTTCGCGGCTGCGTGCGACCGAATGAAACGACAGCTTCGACGACACCGCAGCCTACGAGCGCAACGGGATTGCCTTCTAGCAGAAGCGGAAGGCCACCTAAGAGAAATAGAGAGGCGCCGGCAGGAGTGGTGAGTGCTCTGCCAGAGCGAATCGGCGCATTTTGTGGCCTGATAGAGAATTATAACCAGGCAATCTTTGATGAGACGGCGGATGATCAAGTGGACAGTGAGACGTTAGAGCTGGAAAATACCGCGACAAGGTTGTCAGCACGACCGCGAATCTTCGTCTCAAGCTGCAAGAATGCCGGTGCTCAATGCCCCTCCTGGCGATCTTCCACCCATCACCGAGGGGCCAATGCAAGCTTCCACAGCTAGAGCTTCCGAAACTTGAAGAAAACCGCGGATCGTAGAACGATTCTGGACACAGTTTTCATCAGCCGTCGACAACGAGCTCAGCATGACTGAGAAGCTTAACAACTTGAGCAGCCTCGTGATTGGAGCAGCGGCATCAGCCATCGCCGGACTGCACGCTGCCGATGACTGCTACAAGGACTTCATCGAGACATTGAAGAAGCGCTTCGCAGATGACCGCATCATCGTGCAAGATTATCAGCGAGGTCTCCTGAACTTGAATCCCGTTGTCATCGTCATCCGACTTCCGACAACTAAGGCACCTTTACGCTCGGGTCCAGGTTCATATCCGAAGCCTCAAAACGCTTCGCACGAGCCCCCCACCTAACGCACCATCCTGCGATAACTACTACTAACGGTACTACCAACAAACATGTCCCTACGATTCCATCAGGGGCGCAAGACGCCATTTTCCCCAGATGCGCTTCATCTAATCCACACGGCGACTCATCGGGTCGAATGGCACCTCCCGAAAAGGAGCTTCAAGTGCTGATGGGATTCTTCGACCACCACCCTATGTGTCGAGGGGCTCTTGCTGAACGCACAGAAGTCTTCATCACACCGCAGAGAAAGAAGCACGAAAACCAAACCACCCGTGTGATGTTCTCACGGCCGCTGCTCTACAAAGCTTAGTGAACCGGCTGCAGAAGTGCTTTTTTTGCCACTCTGGAGCACACTGTGATGCCGAAGAACTCAGCCTTTTGTGCAAAAGGGAGATGTCGCCAAACGTGCACGATGCTTCTATTGACTCAAGAAGGGTAACTTGGCGAGAGATTGCAGAATCCAGCTAAATGTTGCAAGTGCACCGAGAAGGCAAGCAAGATCCGTGTGCCCCGCGGACAGAACTAACAACGACATGGAGAACGTGACGTCTGCACCGGTAAACATGGTCGTGAAACAAGCAGGCTCCGCCGTGCTGCTGCAAACTCTTTCAGCTAAAAAGGATTCGGGAAAACGTCGGGGTGCTACCGAGTTCTGTTCAACAGAAGAAGCCAGTATAGCATCTTTACTGCCAGTGCGTCTGAAAAACTCGATTGCAAATCGCTGGTGAGAAAACGTGGACGGTAGGCTTGTTCTGAGGTCAAAATATGCGGAAAACAATAAGAAAGGTGCGAGTACCCTTTCTCGCTGCAAACTGGAAACGTCAAAGTTTTAATGAAGCGCTGGATGTGGACACGATATGCAGTGAAAATGTGAAAATATTCCCGTACCTGGAGAGAGAGTTATAGCGGAAATGAACAACATACACCTGGATACGCAGACTCTTTCATTACAAGGAGTGAGGATGATCTAATTGCGGTCCTTATTTGGTCGTAATTATTACTGGGATCTGGTAATGGGTACCGTAAAACTTGTGCACGGAAAGCAAAAAGCCGTGCAGACACGATTACGATGAACTGTACAAGGCGGATGGCTTGCAGCAGCCGACCTCATTCAGTGTGCCAGTGCTGTGGCGCTTCGATCGTCCGTGGAAGACCAAGAGGTCTCGAAACGTGTGACTGATTGCACAGACCTTGAAGGCATCAGACTCAACACGGAAGGCGTGACGAGCGATGGACTGCGATTGGGTGCTGCGGAAGTCTTGACGGCGCGCAGTCAACCGGACATCAGCACAAGCACAACAAAACTATCAAAAAATTTTCCGAAACCTTTCCGAGCTACTTCGAGACCAGTCCTCATAACTGTGAATTTGAAGCACCATTGTCAACCCGCAAAAATCGCTACCCAGAGGCAGACAGACCACATCTATAGTGGACGTCTACAAACGATCCGCTCGGAGACGACATTATGAAGAAACAATGTAGAACAAGGATCAGAGATTGTCCAAGAGGTTTCATCGAACATTTGGAAACCGGCCAGCGACGACCCAATGGTGCTTGCCACGTTAGAACAAGGAATAACTTTACCATTAAAAACCTCCTGCTCACCTCCTGGAACATCAAGGGTGCTGGAATCTCATTGTAACACGCACTTGGATACCTTTTCGTCGAATCACCAGAACCTCTGGCACTCCCTCAAAGAGTCAATAAAAACTGGAAATCTTCGTGAGTAAACGTGTATAAACTTAACTGAGTCTAAAAGAAACGAACGCAAAAAAGAGAGAACAACCCAGCAGACGTTATAATAAGCCCGGAGTGAAGAATAAAGAGAAAATTTTTGTCCTGCTCAAGCGGAACACGAAACCAGCAGTTGAAACGTCAATTTCAAGAAAAGAAACCCTTATAGTATTCAGCAGAAACCTTAACCTTACATACTTAACGTTATATGCAAAAACCTTATATACTTACGATTTGACACCTGGATACAAAATTTTTTGTTTGAAGTAAACATGCTTGGTCCAAAAACCCTTGTCGCTCAGAACTCTACGAGGTAGACCTATATTGCAAGACGCTGGGGAAACCTTCTAAGGTGCATCAAGTTCTACGGTATAAACACCGATGGCGGAGAAAGCGTTGTATGTGTGCTAGAGGGTCGGTGCTCAGAAAGTTCGCTTGGAAACAAGAAAAGCGCCTACTTATTGAACCAAGACAGTACGCTGATCGACCAAACCGAGCGTCAAAGACAATTGTGTAGTTTCGGAAAGAAAACGTTTGATCGGCGGACAGACACGATGGCTTCATCAGGACAGCACCCTACGTTCGCCCTGCGTCCGCTGCTCTGCACCGCTATACTCTGCCCTGTGTCATCTGTGTCATCCCTTTTAGCGTCACCTAGCGTTATCTGTCGGCGGGGGGGATTGTTTGATTTCCTCTCGGTCATCCCTTGTAGCGTACGCTGGAAACCATCATCATTCATTACGGTTGTTACGAGCTGCTGCTTGCTCATGTGGAAGCGCCCGCTGGCGCCACTTCTACCAGGATTCCATTAAAGCCTCATTCCCTTTAGACGTGCGGCTCCTCTTTCTGAACATCGCGCCACTGATGAAGGACCCAGAGGTCTAACACTAATGTTCAGCAGGGAGGCGAACACGCCGATACACACGATTCTGGCCAAGAGGTGGATGCTCTCGCAACGAAAGCAGGAAATGCCTCTTACGCACGGCGCTTGCGGGGTCATTTGGCGGAAGCCATCAAGGAGACAAACCGCAGCCGGGGTAAGGCTAGCGTCGACGAAAAGATGGCCCATAGCCGAATTTATGGCGACTTCGCGTACCTAGTGGGCGACATTAGGAAATAAACTTTTCCTAAAAACACTTCAAAAAAAAAACGGGAACAATCCTGGTCCAGCTAAGCTACAGCAGTGTAATGCAAATGAAAAAAACAAATGAATAGGGAACCAGATGCTCTGAACTCTTTTAATGTAAATTCAACAAGTTAATAAAAAGGAGGCACTTGCTTCGGTCGGTGGACAACACTACTACCCAAACACACAGAGCGCGCAAAAAAAAAAACACAAAGAAAGACGGAAGGATGTACAACACGTGCACTGACTTTCAACTAGTTTTTATTAGTAACCAAGAGAATATATCCACAAGTGTGCCCATGCGCAGAAGCACCACATAAGATTAAAGCGACACATCACACTGTAATACGCTACAAGATTAAATAACAAGCACCACGAAAAGGAAGCAAACATAGTTGGCCATATGCTTGCGTGAACTGTCAGTTACTCGGCACGTGCCTCTTTTAAGTTGGAATGTGTGCTTCTTATTTAATCTTGTAGCGTATTACGGTTTGATGTGTCGCTTTATTCGTATGTGGTTCTGCGCATGTGCCGACTTGTGCGTATATATTTTTTATTTTCTTAGAAAAACCAGTTGAGGGTCTGCGCTTATGTTGTACATTCCTCCGTCTTTTGTCGTGTTGTTTTGCGCACTGTGTGTGTTTTGTTGAAGGTGATTT
This sequence comes from Haemaphysalis longicornis, assembly GCA_013339765.2. Classification (NCBI taxonomy): domain Eukaryota; kingdom Metazoa; phylum Arthropoda; class Arachnida; order Ixodida; family Ixodidae; genus Haemaphysalis; species Haemaphysalis longicornis. Next base: position 45,738,221 of record CM023448.1, on the reverse strand, counting down.
ACCAACTCGCCCATTTTTTGGTTTTACTTCAGTACTACCCAAAACCAGCCCCAGCTGTACCTCAAGCCAACCACCGGCCCTCCACGGAAAAGCCCCCCCCCCCCCCCCAGCGCATACGGCAAGGAATCCCAGAGTAGTAGCAAGCCGAGAGGTGGCAAATCAGGGACGTGCCCCAGGTAACCCCTGTTCTGCAGATTTTGACAACGGTGTTTTCGGTTTCATGGCTACCAGTCACTGTTACCTCACCTTAGTATATATAACAAAACAAAACCAAACCAACCCCCCACCTATCTGAAACCAGTATAAGAACCTAAATCAGCCATTGCGACCACGTTTAATGTTGGTAGCAATACAAACCTTACTGCTAGTTATTGTCACAAACCTATCTTTAGGAGTTTATATACCAGCGGTTGTAATTGCAGCTATGATGGGTCGTCACGGGAGTTCCTACTCTTGGATGAAATTTATTTGGCCTCAAAGAAATGTGCCAGTCCTCCTCTCGGGGTATGCACTACAGTGTGGCCAATTTTTCTACCGGGCATCGCGGCGGATTGACTATAGTAGAGAATCCACTAAAATGTTGTTCGTTCCTAAAATTTATAACAGCTGCGCTACCGGCACCCAATAATTTTAAAAGTAGCTTCCTTACTTCTTGAACGTCCATTCACCCTCACGGTGCTCCTCCAGAGCCACTCAGTGATCGATGGCGCATGTTTTAAGGGCGGCGCATGTTTTAAGGGCGAACCTCCTCTTGCTAGGGCCCTGTCCCATCCCTCGTTTCTGCCATGTACATACCACTGATGATGACTGTGGCAGGGTGCCCTTAGGGATTGACCAACCAAACACTTGCCGAAGAGGTCAAAACGTTCAACGCGTTTTTTGCAACCCAACATGGAGGAGACGAAGAAGAGGCTGTCGTTTGTAGTCTGCGAGCTGAAGACACGTACAGGGGTACGCGACACTAGAAGCTCTGCAAAAGTCGACGGCCGAAGTGGATAAAATATCACACACCGAATTTGCCAACTTACCAATGGAGAGTCTCATTGCCCCAAACAAGCCCTACATTATGACCACAAACAACGACGTCGCTGACGGGCTTGTCTACAGAGAGGTTGGAAGTCTCAAGCTTTGCGAGCGATTAGTGATGTTGACGCTGCTGCTCCCAGTTTCGATCCCACGACTGTCTGGCCGCTACAGGAGGAACATGGCGCTCTTCCCACTCTGCTACAAACCGAGAAGCGAGCATGGCTGCTAACACGCCTTATGTCATTCACTCATTATGACGGTGCGCGCCGTCAAGAAGACCTATTACAACGTTTCGAGTGTCTTTTACGCGGTGACGCCCGGTATCAATCCCACGACTCTCTGGCCGCGACAGAAGTTACGTGGCGCCCTTCCGACAGCGCTACAAAGACGCGAGCATGGCCATGAACACGCCTTATATTCTTCGCGGATTCAGATGGTGCATGTCGTCAAGAAGACCTACAACAACGCGTCGAGACTTTTTATGATGTGAGGGAAAATATTTGACGGTTTTATCGATAAGAATTTTACCTTCACCACGCTCATCATCATCCACTTCGTCGAGATGCCGGGATTTTTTTATCAGACGTCATGGAGGCCCTTCTAGCCCAATGCAACGTAGTCCACCGCAAGAACAATCATACAACACACAGCCCAATGGTCTGAATGAGCGGTTGAATACACATTCGGAACAAACTCGCAGTGTACATGTACTCGGAACAATTCTAATCGTGACCGTTGTCTTCCTTTTGTGACGTGCGCTTACAATTCCACAAAGCAAACAACCTCAGGATTTTTGCCATTTTGTTTGACCTAGGGTCATGAGACTTCACGTATGCTGGACACCATGCTTCCATACAGACCTGATTCCTTCGAGTATATGCCAGTATCAGACGTCACTGGACGCCCCGAGGAAAATCGCCACCTGGCTCGTAGAAATACTTCGGAAGAGCCGGAGCACCACAAAGCACGTCACCAAGTATTTGAGACAGCTCCAACTTTTCGGAACGGATCACTCGTCTTGCTCTACGTACCGTGCCCGACTACTGGACAGTCGCCAAAACTTGTGTCGCAATACCACGGCCTTTACCGGGTTGTGGAGCGGATTACCTTGTTGAGCCCGTAACGCCCACTTCGGACCGCCGCCTTCAAGAACATGAGCTGAACCTTGCCGCCACGTGTTGTCCGAAAACCACCATCTGGGCAAAACTGCGCTCCTTTTATATGCGGAATCATGGTCACCGCAACAGTTCAGGACATACCCATCCAAGTATTTGTGGAGAGGCGGGGCCTTCTCTGACGTTACCCAGTTAGACGGCAGCCCTGGTCATGCAACGCACCCGACTTCATACATCCCTCCTCCATGAACGAAACCACTACCAAGTTTAGGACCGCAGGCTGAGGACTCCCTACAATGGGGACAACCCATTTCGTGACACGGAGTGAGGAGACATAGGGCAGCCAGCAAGAAGGCAGGGGTGAAAAATACAGCAAATTTTATCCGTGGCCGGCATAGAAATATTCTCATGCTTAGCCGTGGCCATAGAGTTTCAATCGTAGTCTTATTGCCAAGCAGCCGTGGATACCTACAGAGCTCAATGTCGCGATAAATATCCCCTTAAATGATTCTGAAAAGCTACCGTGCCAGGATACCACGTCAAGCAATAATTAAAGTCTAAACATAGTTCCCCCACAAACACGCTGAAGATGGGATAAGAGGCAGTTAGAGAATATAAAGAGGCACCTTCCATGACCCGTAATAAAGAAAAGCAGTTCCTTTGGTGGCGAAAAACAGACGGTAAATTTTATACCTCGGGTATTCAATTAAATATTTCGGTGCCCTGGTGCTGTGTCTTCCAGTTTGCAAACCGTGATATATAGCTCCCGACATTAAAAGTCGACAGTACTACACGATTTTACAGCATGTGCTCTCGAATGGCACCTACTGTGCACGTACGCCGTGCGAGATGGTCTGCTTTCTCATTCCCTATCAGTTGCAGTCTGCAGGAGAATAGAGAAAAAAGGCGGCGCACGTGATCAATTCCCTCATCCCGAGTGCGCAGGGAGATAATAGCGCACAGAAGCGACAATGAATCAGTGCAGATATGAATGGGCTGCAGTGAAGTGTAAGGAAGTACATGAAGAAAAACTTCCTTAGATGCTGCCAGCTACGCCCCAAAAGCTTGCCTTCATAAGCCGAGAACGCTTGTCCACCACTAATCTACCCGTGTGCGTGAAGGCCACGAAGGCCACACAAGCGGCAAGGGATGAAATTCCGCCATATGAATAAGTCGGGAAGCTCCGAACACAAGATTGCTGAAATGCCTGATCCGGAGAAAGTCGGTGAAAATATCAGACAGCTCTGTCGGTGGGGTAGGTTCTCCATGGATTGCAAGGAAGCTTCACCTGGTGTGGAGACAAATGCAGATTGCGATAACAGACATAGTGCCGCCTGAGAAAAAGCAAGTATCGCTTTCGCAGAGCTGTTAACGTATCCCGTATGGAAATCGTACCAGTCAGTGCGTTGGGCATCTCGCAAGAAACAGTCTGTGCAGTTACTGCCAACAATTGAATGCGTTGGATAGATAGACAACAAAATCAAAACTGCTAGTTTTGGAGGGAAGTTCCTTCCAATGATGTCATTTGCGTTATATATCCTTGTTGTTTCATTGTAGTGGGGGTACTCACTACAAAAATAAAAAAGCCCGGTGAAGTTGAAATTACGACACTGAGGCTGAAAAAAATGGTGGCCTCAGTTTTATTCCCAAGCTTGTACATCTATAAATACGTTAACTACGATGATGATTTTGCGTTTGTGAGTTCATGTAGTCGTAAGGTATAGGCAAATGTGTGAAACTGAGGTCGTTGCTCTACATAAAATTTGTAATTGCCAGATGTCATAATTGCGTCATAAATGAATCTGTATTACTAATACTTCCAGCTCTATTTTCTGTTTGTGGTTCTATGAGACCCTGAAATTTCGAAAAACACACAAAAACACTGTTTGCTTGAAATAAATAAAATCAGGGTTGAAAGGGTTTTGATCAAAAATTGATGAGCAGGGTTGCACGGAAAAAAATGCGGTCTGTAGGTATGTACAGAGAATTCGCGAGCTATCTCCGGATTCAACATATGACATTAAGCAATTCTGTTGACCTCCGGGAGCGCGTCAGATGAATAGGTAAGCCTTCGGTGGCCTTTGCTGGAAATGTAGCATGAGAGAAGTAGCGGTGGAAACGTGACTGCGTTGGATCGCATGTAATACCAACTAAATCTGGTCGCTTGGCCGGGCAAATACGCCATTACACGTAGTCAACACTTTGAGATTTTCCAAATTGCAGAAGTTACGGCAGCATAGAGAGAGAGCAAAGATATAGCGGTTCAGGCTTTGCTATTGTGGCTCCGTTCGATGGCGCAGTTGTTGAGCCTTGCGGTTGGAGGAAACTACAACGGAATACAGGTGATTGCGCTCAGCGTAATGGCGATGTGTGCGTTGATCAACGTGTGCTGGACGTGGTTAAAGTGCTGATGAGGCAAGAAGTCCAGATAAAAAGGCTTGTGGCGTCGCTTTCGAAGCCGCCTGCGACATCGGCGCCTGAGAGCAAGGATGTCTGTCAAATGCATGCCCAAACCCTCGAAAATGACTTCTTGTGCTCGTGGGCTCAAATAATGACATGGCCGGACTTAGGAACGGCCAGTATCCGTGTCCTGCCCTACTGCCGTCGATTCATCCGCGGCTGCGTGTCCACGATGCATGCGGTTTGGCTGAGGACTGGTGTGGACACAGGGACCTAAGGGATGCCCATGACGTCGTTTTTGATGTGACCGTCACGATCAGACCAGCTCTAGTGGTGGCGTCAGTAGCGTGTCAAAACCGGGTTACTACAGCAGCCTATAGGTGATAAGACAGAGGCAGTGTCTTGTCCGACCAGTGGCCGCAGTGGTAGAGAACCATTTTTTGGGGTTGATGGTGCATGGGTTACTTCTGTCTCGACCCGCTCGAGGTCGGGATGCCTGTGAAGGCCAGCGAATTCGCCGCTGGTGGTGAAACCCACTTGGGTTCTACACCGGCTGTGGATGACGCTTGTGTAGGCGACTGGTGCGGAAGTGAAGTCGCCGCCACGGGAGTGGGTGGCTCACTGGTGCCTGCGCGTCGGGTGACAGCGGCGGGCGAAGCGGGTGGTGGACGGTGGGCGCGCGTGATGTCGTTGCCCCCAGGCATATCGTGTAAGGTGCGGCTGCCACGCTGGAATTGTTTATCAGGGTGTTCACGTTGCTGAGAAAGAACGTAGCCATGCTGTGTGGCATGGATGGTGTTGTGTTTGGCGGCATAGCCTGTGCAAGCCGCGCGGGTACCTCGTGTCCTGCAGTCGTTGGTGGGTCGTATCGACAGCCGTATTGCTCGAGCATGGCAGCCTGAAGGTCACCTGTAGGTCCTGTCATTGCAGGTGTGGCTGCCGCGCTGGAAATGGTGTCGAGGAGTGTGACTATAGAGGCCGCGGACGATGGCGATGGCACAGAGGGTATCACATGCAACTTCAAAGCGTGCGCAACAGGGCTGTACATCTTCCGCGACAGGCTGAACCAGGTGGAGTATACGATGGCAACAGTCCTGGCAGGAAATGACGCCGATTGAGTAGAAGGTACGATGTGGGGCAGCGAAGCGTGCGCAGATCGCGCGGGTTTCTTATCTGCTGCAACCTGAAGACAGTCGTGACGGAAACCCTTGTGTGGGACCAGGGCTGCGCAAAGATAATCGTAGCATGTTTCCCTGGGCGGTGGAAGTTCGACGACGCAGCTGAGCTCGAGAGGAAGCGTCTCCCAGAGGAGGGAGTGCTTGAGCGGCTGAATGTTGACGTAGTTCAGCGTGAAACTGGCCTCAAGCTTGAAAACTAATCTCTGAGGTGGCGTGCATCGAACACAGGTATTGGCGGCTCCCCCCACGTCACCACGCGGGTGTGCCGCTCGCTGGTTAATAATGCGCGAAACCTTCGTGTCACCACTTGTAGAGATCAGATTCGGCGGGTGTGGCTGATGAAGCTTTACATATATTGAGGTCGCGTACGCCCTGCCAGAATGAGCGGCCACCAAGCTGCTGAGTGGATGTTCCGAGTTACTTAGCAGGGCAACGTCATCAGCAAATCTGAGGTTACTGAGGTATTCTCTATTAACCCTTACTCCCACCTGTTCCCAATCCAACGTTCTGAATACTTCTTGTAAGCATGTTGTGAATAACATTGGAGAGATTGTGTCTCCTGGTCTGACACCCTTCCTTATAGGTATTTTACTGCTCTCCCTATAGAGGATGATGGTAGCTGTAGACCCATTGTGGATATCCTCTAGTATTCCTACATAATGCTCATCTAACTTCTGGTTCCGTAATGCCTGAATGACTGCTAGGGTTTCGACCGAGTCAAATGCTTTCTCATAATCTATGAAGGCTATATAAAGGGGTTCAGTATACTAAGCGCAATTCTCTATCACCTGATTGATCATGTGAATATGGTCCATTGTTGAATAACCTTTACTGAACCCTGCTTGTTCTTTAGGTTGACTGAAATCTAAGGTTGCAGAGATTCGGTTAGCGATAACCCTAGTAAATACCTTGCAGACGACTGAAGGTTAGCTGATCGGCCTGTTTTTTTTTTCAAGTCCTTCATGTCGCCTTTCTTATGGATTAGGATAATGTTCGCGTTCTTCCAAGATTTTAGTACCATTGCGGTCATTAGGCATTGCGTATACAGGTTTGCCAGTTTTTCAAGTACAATTTCTCCGCCATCTTTCAAGAGGTCTGCTGTTATCTGATCCTCACCAGGTGCTTTGCCCCCTTTAATTTCTTTCAAAGACTTCCTTACTTCTTTGGTCGTTACTGGTGGGATGTCTATCTCCTCTGAACTACTGTATCGTTCGGCATTATCCTGTATGTCCCGGCTACTGTACAGATCCCTATAGAACTCCTCGGTCACTGTGACTATTTTATCCCTATTTGTGATGACATTACCTTGCTTATCCTTAATGCATACATATGATTTTTTCCCACGCCAAGACGTCGCTTCACTGCTTTGAGGCTGCCTCCGTTCTTTACAGGGTATTCAATCCTCTCCATATTATACTTCCGTATGTCAGCTGTCTTAGGCCTATTGATTAACTTCGAGCGCTCGGCTAGTTCTATTCTGTCAGCTGCGGTAGAGATTCTCATGGTTTGCCGTTTCCTGATTAGATCTTTCGTCTCCTATGAAAGTTTACCAGTATCCTGTCTAGCCATAGTGCCCCCGACTTCTACTGCACACTCCGTGATAATGCGTGTAAGGTTGTCGCTGGCTTCCTGTGTCGTAAGCTCGGCTTCCTCGTTAAGGGCGGAATATCGGTTCTGCAGGGCAATTCTGAATTGTTATAATTTACGTCTTACTGTTAGCTCATTTATCGGCTCCTTTCTTACTAGCTTAAAGCGGTCCCTCCTCAAATCTAGTCTAATTCGAGATCTTACCATACGGAGGTCCTACACCTTACCCTTCCGAGCACTTCCACACTCTGCACAACGCTAGGGTTATCGCATTTTATCAAGTCTATTTCATTTTTGTGCTCCCCATTCGGGCTCCTCCAGGTCCACTTCCGACGCTCCCGTTTACAGAAGAAGGTATTCATTATGCGTAGGTTATTCCGTTCTGCAAACTGAACTAGTATGTCCCCCCTGCTATTTCTACAGCCCAGACCATAGTTCCCAACTGCCTTGTTACCAGCCTTATTCTTGTCTACTTTAGCATTGAAGCCCCCCATAACTACGGTATACTGTGTTTTTACTTTAGCCATTGCCGATTCCACATCTTTATAGAAGCATTCCAATACTTGGTCGTCGTTGATGCTACCTACCTACCCACTTTAGACCAGCTGATGTAATCTTGATGAGCTGATCTATACTGATCAGTTGGGGCCCACTTTAGATCAGCTGAAAACTAGTATACAAAAGTGGCTTTTATTTCTGTTACTTAGGGTACACATCTGACGAAATCGTCGTGCAGAAATTCAGTGAAACCATCAGCCTGCTCGTCCGCGTCATTGAGGTTGCTAACTGACGACTAGTGAGTGTCCTTGTCATTAGAGCCAAAATTGGGACCAGTGCTTTGTGGTGGGCGAACAGGTAGACTGTATGAAGCAGAGGTACTTCAGAGACAGAAATGAGTAAGAGAGGAAAAACGTATCAAGCTTTATCAGACAATGAAGATCTCTGAAACATCTTCGGCTTCCAAGTTAGTCAGACTCAAGACGAAAACATATTCACATGACTGCTAAAGAAGTCACACTGCTGTAATGAGATAAAGAAAACAAAACAAAGCATGATGTCACGCTTCTAAAGCATAGGATACTACGACTGAATTATTATTTAAGTATCCCATGAAAATCCAAGGGCACTGAATTTCCCAGTGATTTGGCATTCGTGTTTAGTGTGAGATGTTACAACAGTTTGAATTTAATATAGGGTTTGCCTAAGGTAAATGAATGAATCTCGGGTTATATGTAATACGTACATAGCAAGAAGCGGTAACCCCGACTACATAGCACCTCTAAGCAGAAACACTCGGCGTATTTCTGAGGTCGATGCGGCGCTTGCATTTTATCGAATCCTTAAGGGCAGTAAGCATGCAACCACCCCTCTGTTTTGCATGGGAAAATCATGGCCAAGCCGGAAAACCTGATAATTTGGAAGGACAGAGAAATGAAATAATGTCGGGGCACAACCAAATCTCTGTCGAACAGATAAGAGAAAAGCATAATGAGAAAACATTACAGAAAAAAAGCTGGTTTTGTTCTAAACCACAGGCACTTTAGTAAACATCAAAGCCGTAATTACATACCTCAAGGATGCTTCTCTGGGTGGATAATTTAGCATGCAGCTCCCGGCGGAAATGGGTGTGCGTTTATTGCCTAGGCCAGAGCGCAGGGTCACTCACCTGCTCGTAAAAATCGTCGTCGACAGCAAGTTAACAAGAGGCATTAGAGCGGCGTCGAGTTTTCAGCCGTTTGCGCAGAAGCGGCACAACCCCCAAAGCGTACAGGTGCGCAGAAAGTTGGGCCGAGGTTGTTGTGGGAACTAACTTAGTCACAAACATTGCTTTTTTGTGCTTGAGGAAGTCGCCATGCTGAAGTACCGTATTATGACATCCGCCCACTAGCAGCGGCCACGGCGGATAGCGCTTGAGATACGAAGCACGTCTTTGGATGGGGTGAGACATCTCTGCTTGAGTCTAGAAGCTGACAAATTAGCTTTGGGATTGAGGAGGTAACGAGGGGGGACGGAAACTCGGAAGGTGAAGAGCTCGGCATGAACGAGGCAGGGGGTATTGTTTCCGTGGCCACCGCGGCTGGCAGCAGTGGAAACTCAGCTAGGCGGGAGAGAAAGGGAGGCACCTCCCGCTTCTGAAACCCATCGGTTCGCAGTGAACAGACCTCTTGGCTCAGGTTCCTGTCAACCTCGGCGTACGCCACAATCTTTGCGACGTCCTCCTGTTGAAGCCGAGCGTTGTCCTTCCCGAACTTCGCGACCTGGTCGCAGAGAAAATATATTCCATCCAGGGATTCCACGAGAAGGGCGCGCAGGGAGCACAGCTCGGCACCAAGGTCAACGGGTTGGGTGGCAGCGGCTGTACGAGAAGAGGTCGACGGAACGACCATAGAAGCGGCCGTTGCCGGAGCGATGCCGTAATCGTCGTCAGGGATAGCAGTGGGGCTAGCCGACGCACACAGCGACGAAGATTTGCAGTCATTGCAGATAAAGAGACGCGCAGGTGAGCTAATTAGGTGGAGGTCTTTACCCGTAAACGTTATACATTTTGGGTGAGTAAGCTTGTTGCACTCAGCGCAACGTCGAGACTTTTGTATACCAGTGAAATCGCAGGAGCTAAGGACCCGCCCACCCTTATTGGGTGCCACCGCCACTTGTCACCATCTTTGAAAATTATGGCGCGTAATAATGATGCATGCTTTCGTTGTTCAAGCGTTTTATAATGATTATAATGGTAATAATATTATAATAATATTAAAATATTACATTATTAATTATAACATTAATATTTCTTCGAAGAGGAGGGAGCGCCGTCAAGCTAACCAGATTAGCTTTTTTTCCACCTCTTCCTACATCATTGTGGGTGGAAAATTAAGGCATTATTATTACGATTTAGTCATACCTCACACTCACATACCATTATCCTGCGCGCATTAGGCAAACGACTGAGTGCGTCGCTGTGCAGTCACAGAAGCATGCGACTTCGAACCGTGGGAATAAAGCACAAAGAGCCAAAAACAGAACAGGCAATGTCTGAGGATCTGACTCCCCACGAAAAAAAATGTAAAAAAAACAGCAACACGCCAAAGGATGTTTTACCTACATATATCACATACCTACATACACCCAACATAACTACATACACCCCTCTCCCGCACAGAAGTTTGTTATAATCGTGTTACCTATATCCACAGCAACGCATACAACCTTGGTGTTGTGTTTTGGGTTGGTAATGTGTTGGTTGGTATTATTTAGTCAACAGATATCATTACACTGTATGCTTATTCTGTGAATATTCTTGCATTTCTATTAATTGATTTTGGTCGGACACGTTTGGCCCAAGTGTAGTGCACGCAACTCCATAGCATGCTTTGAATGTATCCGTGCAGAATTTATGATGTTTTGATATTAGTATAGCAAGACCAACTGTCGCAAATAGCACCAAGAGTGTGACTAGATAATTGAGATTACAAGGTAGAAACAGGAATGGTGGAGTACGGAAAAGGCAAAATCAACCGACGGCAGATGGCTAGTGTAAAAGGTCAGCTGAGATAAGGCTTCATACAGAAATCAAGTCCGACAAATGTATCTTCTGATAAACAATTAAAGATACGCTTCATAAAACACGTGAAACCATTGGAGGAAGAAAGCGGTAAATGGAGTGGTGTATTATATCGTTAGAGGTCGTGTAGGGTTGTATCTAGCCACTAACATTGGATTCTTCTGTGGGCTTATAATAGATGTTGCTGCACAGGGGTATTAGAGAACCAGAGCAAGTTGCGGTGTGTCGCATGTGAGGCCTATCCGTTACTTTGTTGGGTAACTTTTCCGAACCTGTGGTTTATGTGTGTAGTGTATCGTAGTAAGCGTAGGTTTATAATATTTAACCTGTCTTTTATAATATTTAACCTGTCTAATATTTAACCTGTTTATAATATTTAACCTGTCCTCCAGTCGGTTGGCCATCTTTTACAATCATGTTGTCTGATGTGTGGCATGAGGTCAGTACAGGGTATCGTTATGCCTACAGTATGTGTATGTGCACCAGACGCGGCCATTATATGTGGGTTTCATCCACAGATATTGCAGAGTGCTCTGGCATGCAGCAGGGAGTGAATTCATTATTTGAGGCATATACGAAAGTATTCGTCTTAATAACAAGTTGGTTGGTGTAGTATTTTATTAGCTTCGCGTGTGACAATGCAGAGACCTCATTCAAAAAGTGTGCAGATATAGCAAACTCAGGAACATGTTCTTCCACAATATCGCTTGTAACATGGTGAATGTAATATGGCGCTTACGTAAGCATACTGTTATGTATATTCTTGGTTTGAGAAGTTTCATACTCGGCGCCATGCGTAGCGCAAGAAGCGGTTGCAGCAGTTTTGGACGCGTTATTGCATATTTCTGCACCGAAATATTTCCTCTATTAAAAAGAGGCAGCAGAATTGCACTTCCCAGCAGTCGTCTTTTTTATTTCTTACAAACAAGAAATCACATGATACAGCTCGAAGCTCCCATTGTGAGGAAAAGGTCGTGCGCAATGTTTTACGAATGTCCAGAAGGAAAACAAACAGTTAGGTTTTTCGCTCTTTTACCCTTCGTGAGAAAGGTGCGCAAACTTGTATGTGATTTGAAAAAGCTGAGCTATCAATGTATATTTCAAACCAGGGTGAAGGGACTGTTATCTACTTGCGAAATTTTAAGCAACTCTGTGAATTGGTATTTGTGTGGTCGGGTTATGCAGTGTTGTATTAGGAAAGTCGGTGCTCTGATCTTAACAAATATAACAAAGCGCAGGTCTTCAGAAACGGGTAGTAGTCTCCTCCCCAAGAAGCAATATTTTATTAAACACCAATCGCTGAGTGTTTGTAAAAGATATTTCGATGTCAGTGGCCTTTGATCTTGATGTGAGGTAAAAGGTTAAGGAATCGATGTGCGCAATCAAAAGGAAGTCTGCAATAGCGCGGTCTTGTAATATTGTGTTACATTGATGCTGAGGGAGCAAGACGAATTTGACGGAATTGAACAGTGTGGTGAATTTACGCTGGTTTTTTAGGTAGGAACCATATGTGCGACTTAACATAAAGACTTTAAATAGTATTCGTTCGCAAAGCACCTGAAGCAACAAGCAGTAATAGGTGGTGAAAGGCATTGAGCATCGTCAGGCCTGTTACAGTTGCCAAATCCTCTCAGCTGCCAATACTCACTCACAAGCTTGTCACGTTGCCAATGACGACACAGTTGTCTTCAAGAAAAACAAGTATATTGGGGCGAACATGAGCTCCCCTAACAACTCAAAGAATACAAGGCGGCGAAACTGCAATCAACAAAGTGACTTGCGCAAACTGGTGTTGGCGATTCGAATGCCATGGCGTCTGCTCAGCAGGAATTTATCTCTTGGGGCAAGTGTTTCTGGAACCGCCGATTTACATCGAGAACATTGTAGATATATGAAGATCATTCTGGGCTAGTGAAGATAGCTCTTGTGGCATAAAAATAAAGAATAGAAGACGCGCTTCGCTTTTGACGCAGATAACACAGCCGGAATGGCCGGGCCGTAAAAACAAACAATAAATTTATACATGGTTCGCGGCATTACCTCCCTGTAAGAGTGCATCGAACGTATGCTAAAAGAAAAGGCCGTCCAAAAAATAACTATAGAATAGTCCGTCATCTTGCATAGTAAGGTTTCAAGTGAACCACGTGGACGACTTCGGGCCGCGTGAGTCGTCGTGATGTTCCGGAATCACCAGCGGGTATCACCTCGGGGGTAAGTTGCCGACACGTCTTTGAATCTGGTAGGGTCCGAAATACCGTCTCAGGAGCTTCGCACTTAGTCCGCGTCGTCGGATGGAGTGGAAACCCAAAGACGATCCCCTGGGTGATACTCGACGTCTCGGCGTCGAAGGTTGTAGCGCCTGGCATCAATCAACTGCTGGTCTGTTGCACGAAGTCGAGCGAGCTGGCGAGACTCGTCCGCACGCTGAAGGCATCCTTGGACATCGGGGTTGAGGTGGTCGTCTTCTACACGAGGAAGCACAGCGTCAAGCATCGTAGTCGGCAGTCTTGCGTAGACAAGCTCGAACGGTGTCATCTGCGTAGTTTCCTGGGTAGCAATGTTGTACGCAAATGTGACATGCGGGAGAACTTCGTCTTAAGTAATATGTGTAACGTAGACGTACATTGACAGCATATCCGCAATCATCTTGTTCAGACGTTCTGTTAGTCCGTTCGTTTGGGGGTGGTACGCCGCCGTTTTTCGGTTATCCGTGTTGCTGTACCGTAAGATTCCTTGCATAAGCTCCTCAGTGAAGGCCCTCGGCCCGCTGTAAAGGCCCGCGTCCGTGAAAAGGACTTCACGGGCTCCATGTCGTAGCACAACTTGGTTTATAGAGAACTGGGCGACTTCTTGTGCAGTCCCCCTCGGAAGAGCGGTGGTCGCTCTAAGATTGTCGCCACGACAATCCACTTGTTCTGTGATTGTGACGTAGGAAACGGGCAAAGAAGGTCCTTTGCAATCTGTTCAAAACGCCTCGATGGGACGGCGATGGGTTGCAGAAAGCCGGCGGGTCTTGTCGGCGGCGTTTTTCGTCGCTGGCAGTCACGGCAACTCCGAACGTAGTGGGTGACGTCAGATGTAAGCGGGGCCAGAAGTACTTCGCCTTGATTTTTGGAATAGTGCGAGCTGCGCCGAGATGTCCGGAAGACGGGTCGAAATTTCGTCACGAAGGTCTGCAGCGACGACAAGTAGATAATTCGTTCTCAATCCGGGGCTCGAATTCTTCATGGGGACGGAGTAGCTGAGGCTGAATGCTTGTAAGTTCCGCTTGAACGCCCTAGGCACGGCGACATTGCGTCCATCGAGGTAGTCTCTTATGAGGCGCAAGTCAGGGTCGGCACGCTGCTGGGCGGCTAGTTAGCTCTCAGTCACGACTCCGAAGAGTTTATCGGAGTCTTTTCATGTGGGTCGACCGCTGTTCGGGACAGGCAGTCGGCATTGGAGTATTTGCTGCCAGATTTGTAGACGATTGTAACGTCGAACTCTTGCAGGCGCAAGCTCTACCGCCCAAGACTGTCAGAGGGGTCCTTCCAATTGGCGAGCCAACACAGCGCATGGTGGTCTGTCACAACCTTCAGTAGTCTACCATACACAAATGGGCCAAATTTTGAAATTGCCCATTTTCAATCTTTTTCTGAGGCTGAATTTTTTTGCTCCTCCTTCGAGAGACCACGGCTGGCAAAGACGATTACTTTTTCGCAACCGCTACGCTTTTGGACGAGAACGGCTCTCAAGCTTATGTCACTGGCGTCGGTGTGAATTTCCGTTTCTGCGTTTTCGTCGAAATGAGCCCGCACAGGTGGGTTTTGGAAGCGTTCTTGCAGCCCGCCGCAAGGGTTTTTCTTGGGCATTTTCCCAGGCGAAAAGGTTGCTATCTTTTTTCAGGCGCGCGAGTGGCTCGGCAATGCGTACGAAGTTTGCGACGAAGAGCCGGCAGTATGCGCACAGTTCGAAAAATCTTCGCACGGCATTTTGTGTTTTGATCGGGGGAGTTCCCTATGGCTGTGGTTATCTTAGGGTCAGGCAGGACTCCTGCGGCGTTGGCGAAGTGTGCCAAAAACTTAAGTTCCTCATTAGCGAAGCGGTACTTTTTGGGCTTCAGCGTTACACCGCGACTTGCGAATAGACTCGACTACAGACTCCAACCTATCGAGGTGTTCGTAGAAATTTTGGGCGAATACCACAGCGTCGTCGAGGTATATGAGACAGGTGTGCCACTTCAGGCAAGCTAACACAGTGTCTATGACTCTGTGAAACGTTGCTGGCACCGTGCACAGCAGAAACGGCATCACCTTGAACCCGTATATACAATAGGGGATTATAAATGCAGTCTTTTCTCGTCCACTTCAATTTGCAAGTAGCTGGTCTTCAGATTCATGGATGCGAAGTACTTCGCATGGCAGAGATGGTCGAGGACGTCGTCGATTCGTGGTAGGGGTACACGTCCTTTTGGGAGATTTTGTTCAGTCACGGGTAGTCAACGCAGAAACTAAAACCGCCGGCTTTTTTCTTCGCGAGTTTGACCAGCGCAGCCACGGACTTTTCGATGGCTGTATAATGTTGTCAGTGAGCATGTTTTTGATTGAGTCCGGATGGCTTCGCTCTCGTGTGAAGAGACGCAGTACGGTGACTGTCGGGTACGTCGGGCTTCATCTGCGGGTATTAGCCGGTGCTTCGCCAGAGGTATCTGACGTAATTTTAAGTTCGACAAAAAACATTTGCTGTAGCGACGCAGCAAATCAAAAAATTCTTCAGTTCTTGTGGTAACGCCGGATTCACGTCGAAAGAATTCGGAAGCTTGAAGGCATCTTCGGGTGAGCGATCAAAGTCGGCGACCGCGATCACATCACTTGTTTCTTGCGTTTCTTTGAGGAACGCAATTGCAGCGCCTCTCTTTAAATGCTGGTACTCCTCTCTGAAATTATTCAGCAAAACTTGTGATTCATGTTGCTAAAGCGGGCAATTCCTCTTGTGACGGAGACACCGCGGTCGAGCAGCAACCTTTGATCACTCTGTACGATAGCGTCGACGTCAGAAACTGCATCTTCAGAGTAAACCGTGATCATCAAGTTTCCTATGGCAATCGATGACATACATGCGTGAACACTTCGTGAACACGGCTGTTAACGGAAGGCTAGCCGGAATGCAAAAACCGATACTTCAGCCTAATAACACTTCCGCGAGAAAATACATTCCAAGAATCAGTACCACACCACCAACGTACATTGCGCGGTTTACGACTAGTTTTTTAACAAAAACCGATTTTATTCCAAAACAAACGATAATATTCAGCCGGTGACTGGTAAATTACAATACACATTCTACACTGTAGAAGCACAAATGAAGTCCCCAAAAAAAGAAATATTCAAAGAGCCAGAACAACCTAGTGAAGACCAACACCAGAAAACTTTTAAATTGAAAAATAAAAAAAAACTCACCATAGTCATTCATTATATTATTTAAAAATGTAAAAAACTTTCCTCATAAGAACTTGTAGAAAAATTTAATAATATTTTTTGTGTGTTTTAAATAAAAGACCATTACTACCTAATATTAGCTTGCAGCCAGTCTATTCAGGTATGGTAGAGCTGCTTACCACTCATTAAGTTTTTGCTCAACCATCGATAGGCTCGCCAACACTCTGCAAAAGGCCCCATTGAAAAATGCTCAAAACTGCTAAACATATCTAAATTGGCCGTGTAAACAACCTCAGCTAGTGAACTTCAACGATCTACATACAGATGACGCGATCCATTTTCCGGAAATATTCCCATGTCATCATCAAACTGAACTCGGCGCGGCTTATCTGTGCCTCCCATTACATACTGATCTTCTTAACCAGCACAATTGGCAAACATGTAGAACAAATATTATCACCTCCCACAATGAGCTAATAACAAAGCACTTGTTCTTTTTTCAAATCAACATGAAATAAAGTCGTTCTTGTGTAACGCAATTATTCGATTTATTAACAGATTCTCATTGGGCATTGCATTCGTCCTAAAATGTTGTAGCGGAAGCTGCTCAGCACCACCGCATTCTTTTCTATCCCGTCAGCAGCCGGCCGTAGACAGCGCGCCTACTCGTGGCGCCAGCGCCTCGCCCTCCGTGTAGGGGGAACAACTTGTTGTCGGGGCCGGCTCCCTGGGATTAGCCCTGGCGGCATGCGACGTCGGCTCGCTCGGGGGCCCCCTTTTCTCTTTCTCTTTTAGAAGAACGCGGGGGTGCCTCCTCCTCTCCCTCGTCGGGGGGGAACTCTCTGCACTCGGACGTAAGGAAAATAAACAGTTTGTCTTGCAACTCCAAACCACCCGCACGTCTCCTTTCTGGCTTCATCCGGCAGCCGACATTCCCGGCTGCTACAAAATTGGTGACCCGAACGCTTCAACGAACACGCCGCGATGAGCTCCGACGACAACGCTGCTGCCTCCACGCCTGCGGTCATCGCCACAGAACTGAAGCTACCAAATTTTTGGCCGAAAAATCCAAGAGTTTGGTTCAGCCAAGTGGAGGCCCGTTTTCAGCTCCGGCACATCACCTCGCAGTCAACAAAATACCTTCACGTCGTCGCAGCCCTGCCCCCCGAAATCGCCGACGCTATCGACGACATTTTGGTTTCACCCCCCGCGCAAGAAGAATACGACACCCTCAAAAAGACGGTGCTGGACCGCCTCGAGGCGCCTGAAGAAAGCAGATTGCAGCAGCTCTTGTGTCGCGAAGAGCTGGGCGACCAACGACCTTCCCAACTGCTGCACCGTATGCGGCAACTACTCGGTGTGCACGCGCGTCAGGACGGCCAGCTCCCACTTCTTCGTGAACTTTTCCTGCAACGGCTGCCCCAGTCGGTGCAGCGTGGTTCTCGCGGGTTCAAATGAGACGTCCCTTGATCGACTAGCGCAACTTGCCGATCGCATCACGGAATACTCAACTCCAACCTTTGCGCCCATAGCTGCTGCAAGAACACATGAGCAACCAGATCGACTGTCGCGCCTTGAGGAGAAACTGCAACACCTTACCGAGACCATGCAGAAACTTGTGCTATCTGGCGCTCCCCAACAGGACGAGCAACGACGCAACCGATCCCCTTCAAGACACCCAAGCTCTTCCCAGAGAAGCCAGGCACGAGATAGTACAGGAC
Source organism: Haemaphysalis longicornis (assembly GCA_013339765.2). Classification (NCBI taxonomy): domain Eukaryota; kingdom Metazoa; phylum Arthropoda; class Arachnida; order Ixodida; family Ixodidae; genus Haemaphysalis; species Haemaphysalis longicornis. The sequence goes on along the minus strand of CM023448.1, from coordinate 45,720,218 downwards.
GGAGTTTGCTGGTACCACCGTCGTTTCGGCACGGGTGCTAGCCGCTGCACTCAACCTTGCTCGTTTCCGGGAAACGCTCCGGCCAGTCGTTAACGGCGGCTTACGACATCGGCCCTCCACCCAGCCGCCTGTTCTTCGTAGTCGACCGCGTAAGCAACTCGCGCCTGCTAGTCGACACGGGAGCCGAAATCTCTATTGTCCCGGCAACCCCCGAGGATCGCCGACGTAGCAAGAACACATCGTCGCTGCAGGCAGTGAACAACACTGCCATCGCTACGTACGGCTTCCGCTCGCTGACAATAGACGTCGGACTCAGGCGCCTGTTTCGCTGGGTCTTCGTGGTGGCGGATGTTAATTTCGCCATACTCGGAGCAGACTTTCTCAGCCACTTCAACCTGGATGTGAGCGTACGTGACCGTTGCCTCAAGGATAACAACACATCCCTCAAAGTACGTGGTTTGGAGTCAAACATCTGCTCATCTGGCATCTGCGCCTTCCAGCCAGTATCAGCCTACCACCACGTCCTGGCCGAATTCCCCTCGCTCACCAAGCCCCGCAACACGGAACAGCCGGTGAAACATAACGTGACTCACCACATCGTCACCACCGGGCCGCCAGGTCACCGCCCGGCCACGACGGCTGTCCAGCAAAAGGCTTCAAGCGGCACGCAGGGAGTTCGAGCATATGCTGCAGCTGGGAATTGTTCGCCCTTCGTCTAGCAACCATTCATCGCCGCTACACATGGTGCCTAAGGACGACGATTGGCGCCCGTGTGGTGATTACAGAGCCTTGAACGCATCGACAACGCCGGACCAGTATCCTCTGCCACACATTCACGATTTCAGCGCGCGGCTGGCAGGTACGAAAATATACAGCAAGATCGACCTCGTAGCGGCATACCACCAAATCCCCGTCGAACCGCAGGACATACCAAAAACAGCCATAACAACTCCGTTCGGCCTGTTTGAGTTTGTCCGCATGCCCTACGGCTTGAAAAATGCCGCACAGACCTTTCAAAGGTTCATGGATGAGGTCACCCGGGGTCTTCCTTTCATCTTTGTCTACCTGGATGACATTTTGGTGGCCAGCAGAACGCCTGCGGAGCACGAAGAGCACCTCCGCAAGCTCTTTCAGCGTCTGGATGAGCACGGTCTGGTGTTGAAACCTCAAAAGTGCGTGTTTGGAGTAGAGGCGCTCAACTTCCTCGGCCACCACATCACTGCTGAAGGCATTATGCCATTGGAATCGAGGGTGGAATCCGTCAAGAAGTTTCCAGCTCCAACATCTTTTCGCAAGCTGAGAGAGTTCCTCGGGCTCTTAAACTTCCACCGGCGGTTCATTCCGTCTTGTGCTCGAGTGCTCCAGCCATTGACCGACCTGCTGCGCCGAGACGACCAAAAGGCACCAGAATTTTGTTGGTCTGACGAACACCAGAACGCTTTCCAGAAAGCTAAGGACGAGCTAGCCGCGGCTACCCTCCTCATTCATCCACGGCCTGAAGCTCCTACACGCCTCATGGTGGACGCTTCCTCCACATCGGTCGGAGCAGTGCTGCAGCAACAGGAGGGCGCCCAGTGGAAGCCACTGGGCTTCTTTTCGAAACGTCTGAAGCCTGCAGAAGCACGGTACAGCACTTTTGGAAGGGAGATGCTCGCAATCTATTGTTCCATTAAGCATTTCCGCTACTTCCTCGAAGGCCGTGAGTTCTACATCTTGACAGACCACAAGCCCCTCACCTACGTATTCAACAACAACAGTTCCTCCTACTCAGAACGAGAAATCCGTCAGCTCTCATTCATCTCCGAGTTTTCTACAGACATCCGCCACGTTCCCGGGGTCGAAAACGAAGCAGCTGACGCCTTGTCTCGCGTCAACGCTTCCGGCACAGAAGTCCTGGACTTCGAAGCTATGGCCGCAGCTCAGCGGGACGACCCCGAGTTGACAAGACTGAAAGGAGGGGGATCTTCACTCGTGCTCTCGGAGGTTGCACTTCCCTACGTCCAGAGCACGATAACCTGCGATACCTCCCAGGCAGCACCACGACCTTTCGTCCCACTGAATTTTCGCCGAGTGGTATTCAACACTTTCCACTCCATCAGCCACCCAGGTGTCCGCGCCACCCAGCGGCTGATAACGCAACGCTTCGTTTGGCCCGGAGTCAACGCGGACGTGCGACGTTGGGCTCGGACATGTGAAACGTGTCAGCAAGTGAAGGTGACTCGCCACAATCGGGCTGCACTACAGGAATTTCGGACTCCTGAGTCGCGGTTTGACCACGTTCACCTCGACCTCGTGGGACCACTACCGCCCTGCCAAGGATTTAGGTACCTGCTCACATGCATCGACAGGTACAGCCGGTGGCCCGAAGCTATACCAATTGCGGACATATCAGCTGAGACCGTCGCGCAGGCCTTCATTCAAACATGGGTGTCGCGCTTTGGCTGCCCCGCCCGCATAACAACTGACCGGGGACGGCAATTCCAGAGCAACCTTTTTTCCGCACTTTCAACGCTCCTCGGCACGAAGCTGCAGCATACTACCGCCTACCACCCCGCCAGCAACGGAATGGTTGAGCGCTTCCACCGGCAACTCAAAGCCGCACTGGCAGCGAAACTTGACCGCCAGCACTGGGTGGAGAAGCTCCCGCTCGTTCTTCTTGGCCTACGCTCAACGGTGAAGGAAGACCTCGGCTTCAGCGCAGCGGAAATGGTCTACGGCTCAACAGTGCGCCTCCCGGGAGAATTCTTCTCCGACCAGACACCTTCCGCCCCAACAGCCTCCGATCACATCGAGAAGCTGCGCGCATGGCTTGCGCAACTCAGGCCTACAGCACCTCGCATCGCCCGCAACAGGAAAGTTTTCACTTTTCCTGACATGGACTCCGCTACCCATGTGTTCGTGCGACACGACGCAACGAAGCCGCCCCTTACTCCGCCGTACGATGGCCCATTCAAAGTTTTGGGACGTACTAACAAAACCATCACAATCGACGTGCGGGGGGAAACGAGAAGTCGTCGCCGTTGACCGCGCCAAGCCTGCTCATATTGAGGTTTCCATTCAAGCAGCCTCTCACGTACGATTTCACTGCTAACCATTGGAATCTGACCTTTCGCTATTCAGCCCGTAACTGCTGTCCTTCTTTAAAAGCTCCGCAATCTAGGGGGGGAGCCTTTGTAGCGGAAGCTGCTCAGCACCACCGCATTCTTTTCTATCCCGTCAGCAGCCGGCCGTAGACAGCGCGCCTACTCGTGGCGCCAGCGCCTCGCCCTCCGTGTAGGGGGAACAACTTGTTGTCGGGGCCGGCTCCCGGGATTAGCCCTGGCGGCATGCTACGTCGGCTCGCTCGGGGGCCCCCCTTTTCTCTTTCTCTTTTAGAAGAACGCGGGGGTGCCTCCTTCTCTCCCTCGTCGGGGGGAACTCTCTGCACTCGGACGTAAGGAAAATAAACAGTTTGTCTTGCGACTCCAAACCACCCGCACGTCTCCTTTCTCGCTTCATCCGGCAGCCGACATTCCCGGCTGCTACAATGTACAGGTTACATTATTGATTTTCGCAGGGCTTTCGGCAGAGTCTCTCACATCAGCTTGATGTAAAAGTTTACTGCTCTACATATTATCACTATGGTTAAACTAGAACAATAACTTCATAACCTCTCGGCATAGTTCACTAACGGTTATTGACCATTCCTGTCTGGTTAGCCGCGAACCTTTCGGTGCCTCACGGAGGTCATCCTCAGGTTCATCCTATTTTTGTATATACAAAATAAACAGCAACATCTGCTGGACTATTAGTTATTTGGAGGAGACCGCTTGTTTAGTGGACACAATACAAATGCCAAAGCTATATTTCCTTGAAACAAACTCTATAAAACTGACAAAATGGTTTAGAGCTGCGGCAGATAAAAACAGATGTACTTAAAAGTAAACACTATTGTTTACTAAAACTAGCTTGTCAGAGTGGGTCTACTATTTTCTAAAAGTGTCTGTATACAAGTCGTAACCACGATAAAATGATCAGTGATTCACATAACATCTATGTATCCTGGAACTACCATATCAATACAGCAACAGCAAATTATACAAATTGCACAAATTTATAGGCGCAATCTGCATTCAGTTAACACGTCACATAGATTCTGGACAAGAAACACCTGTTCTGTCACAGAGTACATATGCCACACTTATCTGGAAACCCCCTCAGTCATATTTTATACAAAAATTGACGGACTCCAAAACAAAACTGCACGACGTTTTTTTCTCAGGAACAACTAATAAATATCAAGCCTACCAGAAAAAACCCAAAACTTACCACCTCAAAAAAAAAAGACGCCAGCTTTACAGCCTATCAGTTTTTCATATGCTGCTCCACAGCAGACTTCTTACGCTGTCGTGCACATAAAAGTGGTTAACCTCGTTTTTTTTCATCTCGATAATGCAGCCGAAGTACAACACCATACAAACCAATTTTTTCCCACCAGTATCACTTGCTTTTGGTGACTAGAAATAAGTCCTAGAGAGCACACTCTTCCTCATTACCACCTTTAAACCTCGAAGAATTTCAATGATTACTCAAGTGGCAAACCTTCTTCTATGTTAGTTTCATTTGCGAAACTGCACATATCTTGTTGAAATAGCGCAAGTGTTGCCAGCATTTTGCGTACCACTATTGGGCAACTATACCTTTGGACTTGGATGGCTTTTATTGATATTTCTATGAGTGTTGCTCCTTTGTGGGTTAATTTCTGTCTTACCACCACCCTTGTGTAACGCCTGTAATGGCATTTACAAAAAAAGAATAATAAAAAAAGAGGCTCAAACTACTGCGTAAGATTTGAAGGTACCGAAGATGTGCGCAGCCTTGCCGACCATCACGACGTTTATAGCAACGATTTCGGCCAATTTGCGTTTTTTTCGCCAACGCAACGACCTTTAATCTTTTATTGTTACAATGAGTAGAATAATCTTCCTTATTTTTTTAACGTAGTAATCATTGGCATGATCTTGAAGGGGCGTACGCTATGACGCGTTTTTCTCGTTCCCAGCTAGTGTTGCAAGATAACAGCGAACACTGGAGTTTGTTGTTTGGCCCATCGTCGCAAACCTTTTTCTGTGTGCATGCTGGGCTTCACGAACGTGCACTAGGGATGATGTGTGGTCGCCGCATATGACGAATGCACAAATGTTCGGCGTTTCTTTGGTTTTTTAAACTGCAGCGCGGTCGCCCTGAAGGAGTGCTCACGTGCGCTCAGCATTGTCTTGGCGTTTTAAACTGCGGACGCCCTATATTAACACCTTTAATCAACAGCTCCACTGCTGAAATTTTTCCAATGTTACCATCAAGAACCAAAGATAAAATGATGTTGAAGCTCACGCGGATGTGCAGTTTACAAGCATTTGCCAACATGAGAAAACCATCCACTACAGCGTGCCATCGTATATATTCCGGGTTCTCCTCCTGAAGCAAGTCCAAGACACTCTCCCAGTACAAGCTGCCAATCACTTCCCATTCCAAAAACCAAACTACAGATCCCACAAAAATTAATGTATCGTTATAAAATCCGTTTTATAGCTTAGACAAGTTCTGTCGTCTACCCTTGCTGCCTAGTTCTGTGAAACGTCCTCGCGTAGCGTGGTTATCAGTTTCTCTCTTTGAAATGAGAGGAAAACCTCCCATGGCTTTCCTTGCCCCACTCCCAAGCAAAGCAATTCCTGACAATCCTCCTATATTCACCGTCGAGGTTCCGTTCTGTTAGACATCCCCAACTGCTAACTGGAAAGTAATTTCGAGCAGTGCTGAAACGGATGCGGCTTTAAGTGTTTGCATAGTTCCTTTGGTACAAAACAAAACGGTGGTCTGTTGTCCATCAGGCGGTATTCTCTAATGCACGAGAATATTTGTGAATTTCTTGCCAAGCAAATGTTTTGCCCTTATGTTTTATTAGGCGTACGCATTTCTTGAGTTGGAGTTAGCGCTTGCACTGCGGATAGAACGGGTTTTGAATTCCCATTAACAACACAGGAAATCACCGCAAAACACCATACCCCATAGCTGACGTGTTAACCTAGGCAGTTTGGTATTGTCGTACATCTCTAGTATTACATCATTATACGGAACCTTCTTGCAACACGGAGAATTCATTGCATTGTTTAGAACATTCTTTTTCTAGGCAATTGATGCATTGTACCGCCATTATTGCAATACAAGTGAGCATCTTTGGGATAAAGAAAGAAAGCACGGAAATCCGCTCTTTTCTGTGCCTACGAAGTGTTTACATACTCGAAGTTTTTTTTTTCTCTCGGCTCTTTTCCGCCTTTGTGGTGTGTAGTGCAGCTTGTTAAACCTTGCCATATGGGGCATGTTTTTTTAAAGCTCATGCTTCTGAGTCTGCTTTGGAAAGTGCTTGAAGAGTGTTATTTATGTATTTGGTTTGGCTTTCACGCAATATTAAAATGTTGTTTTAACCAGCAAGTGCCTTACAAAATTGTTTTTAGCAACTGGCGCAATAACCTCAAAAAACAAAATTGACACATCATTGATACTTTTACGCCACCAAAGACGAGGTAGACGACAGTGGTGTGTAGTGTCCCGCACGAGCATCTGCGACGACGACGAAGCTGGGTGGGGAATGTTGACTGGCTTCGTCTCACGCATGGCCACCTCACCACAAATGTCAAGAGTCACTTTTGGTATTTCTAACTATCATGGGTATAATGTTGATTTACTGATTTTAAACTGAAAGCTGCAGCCCAGAGCCCGTGAGGACAAGCGCTCTACCGAGCGTCCTCGTCTTCTTTTCTTTTTCTGTGATGGTGATAGTCGCGGCATTTCTTCCCTGACTTCTTGGTGATAATATTGGCGGCATCACTACTTTCTTCTGAGAGGGCATCGAATCGATGAAACAGACAGCGAATTGACATTGCTCAACGCGGATCAACATCTGCAAGACGGAAAACTTGCAGTTCAATACGTTGGTGCGTAGTCCGTGCCTCAGCGTACGTAGTAAGGCTTTAGCCGCACGACGTGTACCTCTTCGAATCTTGGCCTTTGGCGGGAGGCTGAGCGCGCCGAGTCAGTTTCGATATACGGTGGGTAAATAGATCGTTTATCACCATTCGCCATGGCTCGCCTTATCATATCTGCCACCACGTTACGATATCTCAGCTGAAATGAAATAATATCACAGGTTCTGGCTAACGGTAACCAATATTTACAAATCTTTAGAAATTGTTTATTGTAAACAAGTTTCTAAAAACGTTAAACAGTGAAAACTGTCAAGGTGTCGTAGGAAGTAAGCTTTATCGCAGCGCTGTCTGGCTCTGGCGGCGGAAACCGAAGCAGAAGAACCTACTTGCTGGAATTCCACAGCGATAGCCTATCCTACAGCGTAAAATCAAAACTTTTATGTCGCTCCGAGTGTTGTTTGCAGCATACGGGTTCCTGCAATACAGGTGATGGCCGAAGAAAAATGTTTGAAAAAAAAAAAAACCTGTCACATTGCACATTTCTGTGATAGCACCCATTCTGCAGCAACTCGCGAGCCTTGGAAATTTGAGAGGGTCACTGTTCATTGTGCCCATGGTATTAGCGTCAATGCTGAGGCCAGTACGTTGGGAACAATGCTTTGGAAAACATAAAAATAAGTGAGTTATGCGGTATAGATGGGTGATCACTAGACACGCACGAATGGGTTATTTGCGCCTCGAATGGAATACGGATCAAAGGGCTACCACCTTAGAATAATTTCGAAGCAAATTAAATATTTCTTATCAAAGCTAATGCCTGGCATGAAAAGTACAAGAGAGAAAATTTGATCGAACGAACTACAATTAATCATGGTTACGTTTTTATTGACATATATTTCCCATAAAACTGGGACAATCAAAAATATACATGAGCCTTTTCGATTTGAAATATTTGAAACAAGCTTTGAAACGAATGTGACGAAACCACTTAAGAAAACTTGTCGCCTGTCTTCCTAGCACACGTTGCTGTGCACAAACACCAACAGTCCCTCATTCTCGCAGAGAAGATGCTCTCCTATTGCGGTTACAATACTGTGGTGCAAAATACCCTCTCACTGGACACTTGGGCGGATGTCGCCGAAAAGTAAAGCCTAGGCCTCTTGTACAGCGAGGGGTACTTAGCGGTACAAACACTTATCCACCAGAGGGACGGATTGCCATTAAGAGGCAGAATAGGTGCATCGTGGTATTCATTTACTTCTTCCTCTATTTGAACTAAACGGATGGTGATTGTAGGGCGTAGGCCTTTACAGGCGCATCCCGCAGGCGCGGCAAGCCGCGTAATTCCTTCCGCACACGAAGAACTCCCAAATGGGACTCCGGAATACCCGTTTTACCTTCTCGTCCATAGCTGTGCATGTTCCTTTTTTTCTGAAAATTTTCTCGTTGCAATTTTACCACTACCTTAAAAGAGCGCGTCTAATTAGAATGGAGAAATATACTTGGTAGCTGTGGTTCATGATAGTGGTATTCATGAGAAGACCAATGGGTTGCACAACCGCCTGTCTAACTATTACGTTAAGCTTCTTTATGCCCTCCTTGCCGAGAAGAGGGGCGGTTGACGTAAGTGATTCTCGAGAGGATAAAAGCTTGAACTTTTCGAAAGGTATGGGATTTGTCAAAATCTCGCTTCGTGGTTGCCACTCGCCTGATAATGTGTTTGATTTTATTGATGCTGTGTTTGAGGCTCGGCAAGGATACGTCATTGTTGGTCTTGGCCTAAAGATGTTGGCCCAGGATCTTGACGCTGTGACTAGGAGTGACGGTGTGGTCATCAAAGTATTGAAATGTGTTCATTGAGGTGACGCTTGGCGTGAGGGAGTACGATAAAAAGCTGAGTTTTTTCCCGTGAACACTGCAGATCACCGGCTTTCGCACACTGGCGTACATGATGTGATATGCCATGGGTTTGTGCGAGCTTTCTTTATTCGCTATCGCGTTGCGTTCAGCGAGTATGCAGAGGATAAAGATGTGGATGTGCTTTGGTGTGTGCAGCACTTGTCTTCCCAGTCTCCGCGTGGGGTCGTAGTTAAATCAGTAAAAAAACGGGCTCTTGTTGGCGCGGGGCTCTACAACACGGTAGAAGAGCTGATATAGGGCCTTCTTTCTATCCAGAAGCTCCGAATGAGCAGAACTGCAGCTGGTCGCCGCATTCTTCACGAGATTGGCTGGGCAGCACAGAATGTCACTCCACTTGATGTACTCCTGGATTTTGGCGACAAGAAATAAACAGGTACCTTTGCTTACAAATACGAACCACTCGCATTACGAGAGCCGCCGACAAGCACGGGCTAAAGTGCTCAACCCCACCCTCAGTGGGTATCATGCTGTCATCTTCACAGACGCCTCCCAATATTGAGGGCAGCAGTACGCCATCATCGTGGCCTAATACATAAACAATCTCCTCGCTTATGCCTGACTCAAGCCCGAAGACTTGACAGCAGCACATGACGCAGCTATCGACTTAGCTCTAACACAACCAGCGGTTCATATGGTAGTCACCGATTCCCAACAAGCCTACCGGAATTTCCAGTCAGGTTTAGTGTCCTGACATGCACTGCGTGTGCTAAAATCACTCCCCAAATGGTTCCATGCAGCTCATCGTGACACCCGCTCACGCTTACATGGAGGGAAATGAATACGCCCATCATGCCTGCACTTTTAACCCCATCCTAAGAAGCTGAATGAGGGCAGTCACCCGCTTGACCCATTCACGAACATAACCCAGCATTATCGCCTTCTTTTGCGGACCCTACCGTTCGCCTTACCCTGAAATTTCAATAGAAAAAAAAACTGCCCTACGGCTCATACAATCCAGCTTCTTCCCACACCCGACGTGTCGTAAATCAATGCACCCGAATCACTATGACGCTGATTGTAAATTTTCTCAGAATTAGGACCAATCTGCCACATTATTGGGGTGTGCGAATTACCCCTGAGCACCCTTCTCTGTTTCCGTCAACTACCGAACAAGATCAATAAGAGATGCAGGTGTTCAGCCCCTCTCCGCCTACCCTGCTTTTGCTCGTGAACGGAGCACAGGTGGAGCGGACTGAATGTGGGCTACAGTTAGGAAGGAACCACTGCACTGGGCCACACTCTGGGCCGTCCAGAGTTATAAATACAAGTATTTTCTCCTTTTCCTCGTACTCCTGCGGCTCCTCCTTCGTCTCTGCCACGACTCTCGTCGCCTCTGCCGGCGACGGTAGAGACGGAGAAGTCAGATCATATAACACCGGCTTTTAGCTTAATTTTGTAAAAACAAGTTTTTATTCATGTGCTACCTTAATACAACTCAACCAGAAACCGTTCATGCGTGATAACCTAATTTAACCTTAACAATAATATCTCTAGGAAATAATTAAGGGTGTGGTTAGGTGCACTTTACGTCTCTTTCGTTAGACTATTTGTAGAACGACATGAGTAAATTTAAGTTTAGTAATAAGGGTAATCGTTGTGGGCGCCGTTTACAGCTTTGCTTTCCAACCACGTTCACAATGTGGATAGGTGCTAATTTTTCTGTTGCAACGATTCTTGCATTTTCCCAATTTTTCCTGTGGTCATTAACGATGGCGCGTTAGGCTGATGCATTTTTGAGGATGCTCCTATTCTTTACGTCACGGGCCTGCAGACGATTCTTTTAATTCCCTGATTCCCCAATAAAACGCTGCTGCAGTCTGTGCAAGCTATCTCGTATACCACACCGAGAAAACGCTGCTTGGGCTAGCGGGAATTGACTCTCACAAGCTCATAACGCACCTTTTTGGCTGGAACTTGCGCAACCTGGACGTCATATTCCCATAGGACACGTTCCAAACATGCAATTGTTCCTTGATTGTATTGTACAGGAGCTCGATTCCACGGTGCAATAGATGCACGCGGCCAATTGTCCCCGTCGGGTGAGTTGGCATACCGTTGCGCTTTAAAGTAACTCGGGTAACCCAGCCAGCCATGTCGCCCCTACCTTAGCCGTGTCCACCGCCGCATCCTCGGGCTTCTAGCAAAATCTTTGAGCACGCGGCAGTAGCCTGCTAACAACACCCTTCTTGTGTGAAGCGGGGTACATGGAGTTGAATTTCATATAGAGACCAGTGCGTGTTTCCCAACGGTACACGCTAAAACATAGCCTCCGGCCCTGCCGAGAAACGAGAACGTCCAGGAAGGGAAATTTGCCATCGGCCTCTTCATCTATCATGTACTGAATGGCATGTGCAATACTGTTGCGGTGGGCAAAAAAGCTGTTGGCTGCGTCTTTTCGAACGACTCAAAAACAATCGTCGACATAAAGCAAGAATGCTTTCGGGTGAGGGGAAAAGGAAGCTAGCACCCGTGCTTCCAACGCCTCCATGGTTCGGTTCGCCGCCGTGACCCAAATAGCGGCCCCCATTCGAATTTTTTGCCTTTGCTCGTAGAGATAGGCCATAAAAATGGAGTACGTGATGTTAAGGCCAAAAATACAGAAGCCTGCATAGATCTGGCAACGTCTGGATCTCTGGGGCAACAGCTCTTCAGTCTCGAGAGCATCGGTGCATAAATGGACAGCCAGGTCAATCGGAACGATCGTGAAAAGGGACTTCACGTCGAAGGATACCATGAAGTCGTTGTCAATGATCATGGTGTGGCGAGTCTTTTCGACAAAATCGAAAGAATTGCAAACGTGAGTGGCCCGTTGACCGACAAGACGAGCCAGAACTTGGCGCAGGAAAGTCGGGAGGCTGAGCAGAGGAGAACAGGGGTGAATAACCAAAAATGCCGCGCACAGGGATGTCTAGCATATAAATTTTTGGGAGTCCATAAAGTGCAGGTGCTCAGTCATTGTGGTGAGCATCCTGTAGCGGAGTGCTTTGTGGTTCAGGAAAACGGAGGAATACGCCGGCCAGAAGCTTTTGAAAGTCTCTTTTCACATTGAGTGTCGATCATTCTTGAGGCGGATATACGTGTCACTTTCATCAAGAAGAAAACTCATCTTCTCGTAATCGGCCTGATCACAAAAACGGTGCCATTGCGTTTGGATGATGGAAGAATCGCGAAGTCGTCGTTTTCAAGAAGACTGGTAATTTCTACACGTTCCCCACGTGCCAACGCTGAGTGGGCAGGACTGCGCTGAGCAGAGTTAAGGACGGCAACCACTAGGGTGCGGGCCTCTTCACGACCAGTGGTTCCGACGTGCGTCACAGCATTATCCTCCGCGCGTACTAGTTTCTCGTTGTCCGACGCAGGTCGAAAATTAAAATTCAATCCGAGGCTTACAACACTTTTCTCGTCTTGGCTTATATACAGGTAAAAATATACAATGTATTGGGGAACTCTATCGGCATGGGTATGGCAGTTGGATTACGGTGCGTTAGTCGACATTCCTCCTGTGCTCCTGTAATCTACGGAATTGCGGTGCAGGCTTGCTGTGCTAGTGACATTGTTAGGCTGCAGTGGTGACATAGTCCCGGATAATGCGTTTGTTTCTTCCTGGGCTACGCGACGTGCCAAGTACAATGCCCGCTTTTAACTGAGCCTTTCGGAAAAGAGCTGGGACATTTCGAGTTTTTTTAAATCAGCGAAGCCACAATCAGCGTGTGTAGGAATCCGCGAGTGAGATTGTAAGGCCGGCCTGTTGCCAGTCTTCTGCAGCGATTGCCGTAGGCGTTAACATAAAATTGATGGAAGGTTGCCGAGGGTATTTCATAAATTATAATGATCATTTTTTTTGCATGAGGTTTCACAAAGAAATTGTTGTTTTATACAAGTCACGGGTTAATATTGACTTCAAAATACTTCGACAGTACTCATACGTTTTGAATAGTCCTATTCAATTCAATGGCCGACTCGGAGATGACATAATCGCTTTCATATTCCCAAGTTTCGAATACTCATACGACTTTGTTATCAACCTCGGCAGGCGTGCCTGCGTGTTCTACTTGTTTTGTTTCCATCCTGGTCAGCTACCCGGCTCTTCTATGCGGTTAGGCTGCAGCTCCCGTGCTGCAATTTCCTATTAACGCACCTGTACTGTGTGCTGGTGTTAAGAATATCTGTGTTTGCGAAAAAGAAGATAGTCATACGTTTAAAAATAAAATTTCACTGCAATGCGATCATACACCAATTCTCAAACTTTTGTAGCCCTTTATCTTTATGACTATGGGCAAGGAGCAGTCGCTGTGCTAAATGTGGCAGAAAATTTTTTCTGCACCATTACGTCTTAGCTCCATGAATACGTTTCGCTAAAGTGCGGAAGGCTCTGCCCTGCATTACTACACTCATCCTCAGCGTCGCACTCCAAATCAACATTTCGTTTACACATTTACACGTCAAGTATTCCATTAACGAGTGCCAAATAAACTGAGCTTCGTAAATTGACTCGTACTGGCAAAGACGCGCAGCTTAGGTGTAAGAAATCCGCGGTTCGTCATATAATGAACGCTTTTGAAAACAAATTCCTACTTTTCCACTGCAACATGACAGATCATCAGATATTCGCGCTACGATTAATGACAAATTAATGTATGGTTCTCCATCTCCCAGTGGGCATGGCAGCTTAAGAACAATGTTGCTCACTTACGCAACTCGTTACCGGCTTTTTTATTTTCACTGGTGCGTGCTCGGCTTTGGGGCTTCAGGGGTGCTGCTGCAGACCAATACCTTAGTAACTGAACAAATTGAACATTCAAGCGAATGCTTTGTCAATTTGTTGGGTGCCACCATGACGCAAGTTCTTTTGCAACCATCGGTATACCTGGACACAACATTAACATCGACGGTCTCCCCAGCCGAATATATTGTTTTCAGACAGAACCATCAACTCGCTAAGAGGTACGCGCGTGGAGTTCGGCCCCTTGCTTGGACGGCGCTTAGTCCGTCTTAGTGAGCTTTCTTTAAATACTGGACTACACCGTACCGATTTGTGTAGAGTGATCTTTCGGCCCATTCTCCTCTACCCTCCCCTTCCGTAGCACGTGAAACCTGGACACGGGTGACTCAAAGATCCTGATCACGCATCTCCAAAAGCGGGCGTCATCTGCAAGGCGCTACCATGGCACCGCCATCTGCACGACCCAGTGCCGCTACGCTGCTTGTCATCGTGAGCCACCCTCGAGACCCAGGTTTCTTCTACGGCGCCAACGAAGTCGACGTGGAGGACTGAGTATGTCTCTACGAGCGTGTCAGTGCCCAAAAGTGCTGGGATCCCACCCTTATGCTGGCTAACCTTTCGTTCCTCCTGAAAGTTGCAGCTGAGGCATGGTACAACACCGACGGAGCAACTCTTTTAGGTTGGGACAGCGGCAAGGGAGAGATAATTAAGCTCTTTGGCAAGTCATCTGGTCGCCAGCTCACTGCCGAAATTCAGCTTGCGTCGCCAGCGCAGGCGTCAACTGAGCCGTACATAGCCTACATCCTCGATGTACTGGCATTTTGCCACAAAGTTTATGAACACATGTCCGAGCAGGATGAAGTGTACAGCATTTTCAAAGGCATGGCAGATGATGTCTTCAATTTGCTCCTGTGGAAAGACTGCTGCACTCTAAGCTCCACTTTGGATGAGTGATAGCGAAAAGTCGTCGAATCACTAAGAAAATTATGTGTCTTCCCAATACCGCTGCAACGTCTTCATGTGAGGGCCCAGTTTCGCCCCCGCGCCCACCTCCGGCAGAAACCATTCCAGTTACGGTGACCCGTATCTTCCGACGTGAGATAGAGGCTAGGACTCCGGTCATCACCCAACACTCCGTCGCTGGTGTACATCTTCCGACACCCTCCGTTATACAAGCAGTTGTGAAATTTTCTGTATGGGCTTGTAGCCTGCCTGCCACATGAGCCATCTTGTCGGTCGGCAATTTCCCGGCCACGCGGCTTCCTGCAATCATTACGGTCCAGCTCAGTCGTCGCCGACCCATTTCCGCCAAGAGTGTTGGCCACGGTCTTACAGGAACCCGGCTTAATGGAGAACACCCGATGACCGGCCCATATGCTTTAACTGCAGGCGTGTTGGCCATGTTGCCAGGTATTGCCAGAGCTATTGGTTTTCTTCCGCTCAAAATACTTGGAACGACGCTGTCCCGCAGTCTGCGACGAACATCACTTATGCCAGCTACCAGCAGGGCAGTGCCGCCAATACCGTCTACTCTGCCCCCGATTTGGCCGTTTGCCGTCAATACAGCACCGACGGGCTTGATCTCCGCAGCCCTGCCGCTCTACGTCGTCGACCCACTATGGACGCCACAACTCGGAAAACTAGTGAGCGCAGATCCAAGATTTTTATGCTGAATTCCCGAACCCCACCGAAAATCCTCTTTTGATGCTACCGACTAGGGACAATTTGCTCAAAGTGAAATTGATGGCATGCCTGTTCGGGCATTGATTGATACAGCGGCGTGTATTTCTGTTATTAGTGCTAATATACGGACAGACTTGCGAAAAGTCCTCACAGCTGCACTTTTGCAGGTTCAAGTTGCTGATGGTCGTACACCGGTAATCGCTAGTATGTGCACCTGTTTATTCTGTTTTGGACAAATGTCCTCACGAATGTGATCCTGGCCGCGATTTTTTGACCCTGGCCGCGAATTCTTGCGCTTGTGCCGTCTTCATGTGTTCTTGTCCCCGTTAATTTGCGCGAAGTTTGTTCTTCATGACTAACGTATACTCCCATCGTATACGTTCTATTGACGCGAAGAGTTGCAGTGCACCCCACAGTGGTCACGATCAAACAGAACCGCGTTTTCTTGCCTCTCCCCAACTTTTCGCTCCATACTCAAGTACTCACAGAAGGTATAATCGTGGCAGCTGTCACCCATTTAGCGGCAGCAGAAATTTCGGCATATGGTTTAGACCGTGACCCAATGCAACAAGGTGGACCCAAACATCAACCTACACCGCCATTTAAATTTGCACCACTGATCAGCCAGGACCTATCTCAAGCTCAATCAAGCAAACTGCGCTGCTTTTTCTTATCATTTCAAGATGTTTTCCAATTGGGTAGCAGACGTTTGGGGCAAAGAACAACTGGGATACACCGCATCGATACAGGAGATGCCAGGCCTACCCATCGCCGGCCGTACCGTGTTTGTCGTTCCCAACGAGGAGTCATCGAGCAGGACGTTGAAAAAATGCTCGCAAAGGACATCATTGAACAATCCTGTAGTCTGTGGGCTTCACCCGTCATGTTGGTAAAAAAGAATGACGGTACCTGGCGCTTCTGTGTGGACTACCGTCACTTATACTGGGTTACCAAGATAGATTCCTACCCTTTACCCAGAATCGACGGTGCCCTATATTGCCTTCATGGAGCGAAATACTTCGCATCCATAGACCTTCGCTCGGGATATTCGCAGATTGCAGTTGATGAACTGGACCGAGAAAAGACCGCTTTCGTCACTCCCGATGGCCTATATCAGTGTAAGGTTATGCCGTTCGGTGTGTGCAACGCGCCCGCCACCTTTGAGCGCATGATGGACTCTCTTCTGCGCGGATTTAAATGATCCACTTGCCTCTGCTGTCTCAATGACGTCATCGTGTTTTATCCCTCCTTCGATACTAATCTCCAGCGCCTGCGTGAAATCCTTACTCTTTTCAGTGAGGCCAAACTGCAGCTCAGCTCCGAGAAGTGCCGCTTCGTGAAGACTGAAATAACCATTCTAGGCCACCTCATAGACGTTCAAAAAGTACAGTCCGATTCCGATAAGATCAAAGGAGTTAAGGACTTCCCGGTGCCCCGCTCATAGACAGACGCCCGCAGTTTTGTGGGCCTCTGCCCATATTTTCTACGTTTTATAAGAGGCTTCACTGATATCGCCCGTCTCCCAATGGATCTTTTGAAAAAGAACACCATCTTTGCGTGGGGCCCTGAACAGGCCAAAGCATTTACCACATTGGTGCTTCTCCTCACCACATCGCCCATTTTAGCCCATTTTGATGTGTCTGCACCCAAAGAAATCCGAACTGACGCTATCGGCCATGGCGTTGGAGCGTCCTGGCTCAGTGTCAATTCGGCAAGGATTGCGTGATCGCCTACGCCAGCCGCGTACTCTCTCCACCAGAAAGAAATTATTCCATCACACAACGGGAGTGTCTCGCTCTTGTGTGGGCTGTGGGAAAATTTTGTCCATACCTCTACGGCCGACCGTTTTTCGTTGTGAAGGATCACCACGTGCTCTGTTGGTTAGCATCACTGAAATATCCAACGGGCCGCCTCAGGCGATGGGCTCTCCGCCTCCAGGAGTATTCTTATTCAGTCGTCTATGGATCAGGCCACCTGCACCAGGACGCTGACTGTCTGTCACCCTAATCTGTCGAACCTCCTAAGCCTACGTGTTCCGATGCATTTCCATCCCTTCTTGCGATTACCTCTTTCTTCAAACTTTGTAAAGCACAGCGCCAGGATGAATTTCTGGGCCAGATCATTGCGCGCCTGAGTAACGCTACTTCTGACCAACCCGTACAATTTTCCAAATCAAGGACGGCGTTCTCTATCGTAAGAATGCAAGCCTGGAAGGTCCCGAGCTGCTCCCTGTTGTGCCTGACCATCTTCATCTGGACGTTCTGGAGCAACTGTACGACCATCCAACAGCTGGTCATTTAGGAGTTTCAAGAACATACGACCGTGTCCGACGGCATTTCTTTGGGCCAGGGCTTTACCGCTCTATTCGCCGTTACGTCGCTGCATGCGACAAGTGCCAACGTCGGAAAGCACCAACGACGCTGCCCACCGGCCCTCTTCAGCCACTGGACGGCTGAAAAAACGTTCCAGTGTTTTTGCAGACAACCCTTTCCATAGGGGCGATTTCCTGTGCAAGCCGGGTGAACTTCCCAAGCGTTCTAGTCCCACACAAAAGCCGAGCGCCGGGCCGGGGGGGGGGGGTCGCTTGTACCTATTTTACCGGTAGGTGCCCGGCGCCACCAAGGAACATGAATTCACATGGTGCCTTCCACAGCCATGATGGACGCTCAACTCGCAACCGCCTGTTGGAGGACATGCCGCAAGACTCTTTCACCCCCGGCAACGGCGCAACACGGCATGATGGCCGGGGGCCCCGCCAGAGGGACAAGGGTCAGGGTCCCCTCCGTAGGGTAAATGCAGCTTTCCAGATGTGGATTCCCCTTTCAAGGGTCCGCACTCGACCAGGGACGCCTGTACATAATAAAGAAACCGGTGGGTGCCCGGCGGCACCAGGATTCAAACCCAGTACCTTCCGCATATGAGGCAAGTGCTGTATCTCTGAGCCACCGGTGTGGTAAAGGTTAAGATCCCTTCCACTGGGGCATTTCCCGACAAAGTCGGGCAATTTCCCAAGCATTAAATCCCCTGTTCAGGAGGTGCTTTTTTATACTTGTTTGGTGCCCTGTGGTACCGTAGTATCTACCACTTTCTTGTAACCAATGATACGGTACGGCGTGGTATTACGCTTTCCAGGAACCCCCCAGGTAGGCGCCTGTTCCCACTTTAAAACTGGTGGGTGGCCAGCGGCTGAAGTCGCGGAGCAGCAGCCTCCCACGTATTCCGCTGTGGTAGAGCGGGCCCAAAGCCCTTTATCCCCTGCCAAGGAAGTACAGGGCGCGCTTGTACCCTTTTCACTGGTGGGTGCCCAGCGGTTCCTGACCCCGCGTGAAGGGGTCGAGGGACCTCCCACACCACCTCCCACGTCTGCTTGTTGTCAAACTCCAAGCGTTTATTCCAGCGTCGAGACAAGCTGCGGTAGGGGAACGTTTGTACCCTTTAAAGAAACCGGTGGGTATCCGGCTGCCCACGATTCGAACCTGGTACCTCCGGCGCACGAGACAAGTGTTTCACCACTCGACCATCGCCGTCGGTTGAAATTCCGGTGTTTTTGCAGCTGCCCCATTCCATAGGGGCGATTTCCCGTGCAAGCCGGGTGAACTTCTCAAGCATTGTATTCCCACACAAGGGCCGAGCGCCAGGCCACGAAGTCGGTTTTACCTATTTTACCGGTAGGTGCCCGGCGCCACCAAGGAACACAAATTCACATGGTGCCTTCCACAGCCACGGTGGACGCTCAACTCGCAACCGCCTGTGGCAGGACATGCTGCCAGACTCTTTCACCCCTGGCAATGTCGCCACGCGGAATGATGGCCGGGGGCCCCGCCAGATGGACAAGGGTCAGGGGCCCCTCGATAGGGTAAAGGCAGCTTTCCATGCGTTGATTCACCTTTCAAGGGTGCGCACTCGACCAGGGACACCTGTTCCCAATAAAGAAACTGGTGGGTGCCCGGCTGCACCAGGATTCGAACCCAGTGCCTTCCGCATACGAGGCGAGTGCTGTACCTCTGAGCCACCGCTGCGGTTTAAAAGTTATGCCCCCTTCCACTGGGGCATTTCCTGACAAAGTCGGGTTACTTCCCAAGCACGAGAACCCCTGGGCCGGGGGTGCTTGTACCAATTTTTACTGGTTGGTGCCCAGCGGTACCGAAGAACCTACCACATTCTGGTACCCCATGGTACAAGCCGACGTGGTGGAATGGTTTCCAGTACACTGGATCCCCCGTAGGGGGGGCGCCTGTCCCCATTTTTATTTTGGTGGGTGACCAGCGGCTCCAGACGAACCTACCACGTCTGCCGCAGCGGTAGTGTTTGTCCAAACCCTTCATCCCCCGCCGAGACAGGGGGCGCTTGTGGCCTTTGATCTGGTGGGTGCCCAGAGGTCCCAGACCCTGCCCGAAGGGGTTCGAGGGACCTACCACATGGCCCCCAAGCTTCATGCGTTTGTTCCACCGTCGAGACAAGCTAGAGTACGGGGACGCTTCTACACTTTAAAGAAACCGGTGGGTATCCGGCGGCCCAGGATTCGAACCTGGTACCTCCCGCTTACGATACGAGTGTTTTACCACTCGACCACCGCCATCGGTTAAAAGTTTCTGTGTCTTTGCAGCGGCCCCTTTCCTTAGGGCGGATTTCCCGTGCAAGACGGGTGAACTTCCCAAGCATTGTAGTCCCAAACAAGGGCCGAGCGCCAGGCCGGGGAGTCGGTTGTACCTATTTTACCGGTAGGTGCACGGCGCCACCAAGGAACATGAACTCACATGGTGCCTTCCACAGCCACGATGGACGCTCAACTCACAACCTCCTGTGGCAGAACATGCCGCCAGACTCTTTCATGGTCGAACCATTTTTCCGCGTTGGTTTAGACCTGCTTGGTCCCTTGCCCCAGTCTGCGGCGGGAAATCAGTGGATTGCAGGGGCCACTGATTGCGCGACCCGTTACGCTATAACACGGCCCCTTCCAACCAGCTGCGCTACTGATGTCGCAGATTTCCTCCTTTACGAGTTGATCCTCCATCATGGTGCTCCTCATCAACTATTTACTGACCGCAGACGAAGCTTCCTGTCGCGAGTAGTTGGCGACATCCTTCGCTCCTGCGCAACCACGCACAAATTTACTACTTGCTACTATCCGTAGGCCAACAGGTTTACAGAGCGACTTTACAGAACCCCAACGGACATGCTTGCCATGTACGTTTTGGATGACCATCGCTACTGTGACATTGCTTTACCTTTTATTACATTCGCATACAACCCATCCCGTCATTCTACCGGCAGATTTTCGCCTTTTTACTTCCCCTTTTTGTCGAGAGCCGGTCTTTCCCCTGGACACCTTAATCAAACGCCACACGCTTCCTTCTGGTTATTCCCATGATGCCATTGCCCTGGCTGACTTTGCCCGCAGCGTAACGCGAACTCAGCTTACGTGATCCCAGGATTCTCAAAATTTCCATCACGATCGACGCCTCAGCACCCACCACTTTGGGCCTGGTGCCCTCGTGCTTCTCTGGTGTCCTGCGCGTCAAGTAGGGCGTTCAGAGAAACGGCTCACCCGTTACTACCGCCATACCGTGTCCTGCGTCGAATGACTGCTGTGAACTATGAAAACACCCCTGTCATTCCGCTTGACTCATCGCGCCCTCCGCACCTTGGCATTGTCCATGTCATCCGTGTAGTGCCCCACCATCCACAGCCTGCAGGTTTGCCCTGAGCAGCTCCCAGACGGTGCTCTTACGCTGTTACGAGACATCACCATCAAGTCGGGATCATCATCAAGGAGGGAAAAGGAAGAACACGCTTAGAGGGACGCGCGTGGAGTTCGGCTGTTTGCTTGGACGGCGCTTAGTCAGCCTTACTGTACCTTTTGTAAATAACGGACTACCCCGTATCAATATAAACTCTAACTGCTTTTTTATGCCCTAAATAGGCATTGCAGCATTCCAACATTGCTGATAAATGACGCTGCTTCGTTTGGTGTGTTTCATGTTTCTTACGATTTTGTTAAGCATACTGCCAATGTTTTACTTATGATCCTCCCATGCGAAATATTGACACTGATGTAATGCTGAACATTTTTACGTGAACCCAAACACCGTTCAGAAAGAAACAAGGCTAGTACAGCTAAACGATGCAGTAAGAAGCAATAAATTCAAATAGGAATTGGTAAAGGCTGCGGGAATTACCATTTCTGCAATACTTGTAGCCCTTGAAAGCAACCTGACAAAGCTAGACACTTGCCCTAAGTATCTGTCACTGCTACTCTAAGCACACGAAAGCTAAAACAAGAAAACGAAATGATAAAAAGCTGACTATACCAACAAAATGCAGGTAAGGTAGAAATAAAACGTTTTGTCTTCTGGTATACCTGATCGCCGGATATATCTTGGCAACAAAGAGAGGATACAATTATTGAAATTGTGGGGAACAACTTCTTAATTATTAGCCTCATACGTGGCGTCCCTGGCGCGCGCATAATTTGAGTACCTGCTACATATAAGACTACCCAATTATTCTAAAATTTACAATCCCCAAAACTAAACATAAAAAGGTTAGCGCTATGGTGGTGGTGCTGGTGGTTGATCAGGCTTGGATGGATATGCCAGCAATTTCTCCGCCGAAAGTTGTCTTATTAGTCAATGCTGGCATCATTTCATCACAAGTCTGCATGTTTGTCGCCTGAAGTAAGCTTAATAGAAGGAGTGACACGTCTTTGCCCACCATCCAATGTCCCTATGAAAAGACGATGTGGTCCAGAGTGTTGTGTGAGGCTACCAACTTCGAAATCGCTTAGATCATTGTGGTTCATTCGGTATCATGCTCTGAGGGACACAGCGTAGTGCTGCACATCCCCTATAACTAAGTAGGAACCAAGAAACTAACATTGCGGATACTAATTTTTATAGTCATAATTGGTGCTGTCGTCATAGACCTTGGGATCTGAGCGAAATAATTGTGCGGCACCCAGTTTGAAAAGGGCACAGGCCGAAAAGTGAAGATTGTTGGAGAATGCCACGTCGTCATTGAAGTGATATTGCACATTGGAAAACAATAACTACTGACAGACCTACAGAGCAGCTGAATGTGAATTTATTCCAAATACTTCATCCATGATCCTAGTTTTGAAACGCTGCTACGAAGATCATGTTACCCAAAAATCACTCCTTCTTTTCCCACAAAAAAGAATACCACTATCTCTTCCTAACTGACAATAAACACGTTTCAGCACGTGGGAAAAGTGGGGAAAGGCCTGTGGTCAATAAATTTTCAGTAAGTGTGTTTTTTGTCCTGGTGATGTAGCGCCGATTTATTCGCCCATAAGGACAGTTAAGACTTAGGCAATAGTCGCGCTCAACACAAAACCTCACCCCATCGTCAGCGACATGAGAAGAACAGAAACTCTTGCCTACTGATAGCTGGTAACATTGTCGCATAGCCAAAGACGACGTAGTTGTCTTGAAGGAAAAGCAGTTTCATTTGACTGAACTTGTTCTCCCCTAATAACTGAAAGAATATACCGGCGACGAAGCCGCACTCAACAAAGTGACGTGCGCATGCGAGTACCGAGGATTCGAATGAAGCGCTGTGCGTTCAACGGGCATTTATCTTTCGGCACGAGTGTTACTTGAACCGTCAAATAACATCCAGAACATTGTGGTTCAAAAAAGAATATTGGTGTCTGGTGAAGTTAGTTCGAAATAACCTCACTACAAAATATTATAACAGCTGCGACATAAAAATATAGAGTACAAAACGCGCTCCACTTGGCACACAGATTACAAAGCTCGGTTTAGCCGGGTGGTAAAACCAAAACATAAATAAACAAATATTATTCACGGTTTTCGCATTTCCCCCTCTAAGAGTGCATCGACTCGATCTCAATGTAAAGCGACAGTTCAACCAAAAAACGATATGTCGCCTTGCGTAGTAATGTTTTAGGTGAACCACATGGAGTACTTTGGGTCGCGTGCCTCGTCGGGATGTTCCGCAATCACCATAGGGGATCACCTTGTAGGTAAGTTGGCCAACAGGTCGGAGAATGCGGTACGGTACGAAATGAATTCGCAGAAGCCGGATGAAATTACGAATCGAAACACGATTTTCTTGGTGGTACTCAGGGTCTCGACGACGGAGATCGTAGCATCCCACTTTCATCAGCTGATGGTTTGTTGTATGAACTCTAGTGAGCTGGCGAGCCTCCTCCGCACTCTAAAGCTATCTTTGGACGTCGGCATTGATGTCCTCGTCTTGTACATGCTGAAGAAAGGCAGCACGCATTGTAATGGGACGTTTTTCATAGACATGCTCAAACGGGGTCATGTGCGTTTATTCCTGGATAGCCATGTTGTGCGCAAAAGTCACACATGGTAGAACGTCTTCCCACGTCTTGTGTTCAACGTCGACGTACACAAACAGCATATCCGCCATGGTCATGTTCAAACGTCCCGTGAGTTAGTTCATTTGGGGTTGGTACGCGGTCATTCTAGGGTGACCCGTGTTGCTTAAGCATAACATTGCTCGCATTACCTCCGCAGTAAAGCTGTTCGGCGGTCTGTGATTAGGAGTTCGGTGGCTGCATTCCACAGCACAATTTGGTTTATAGAGAACTTCGCAAACTTGTGTAGTCCCCCTTTTAACAGCAGCGCTCTCTGCGTCGGGCGCCATGAATTTGTTCGCTACGACTATTCACTTGTTCTTGGATCGTGACGTAGGAAACAAGCCCAGAAGGCCCATACCAATCATTTGGAAGGGCCTCGGCAGCAGAAACGCGGCGGGTGTGGTCGGTGGCGTTTTTCAATGCTGGCAGTCACGGCAGCTGCCGCTGTGGTTGGAGACGTCAGTTGTAGAGTGGAGGCAGTGGTAATTCGCCTTGATTTTTACAATATTGCGAGCTGCGCCGAGATGGCCGGGAGACGAGTCGTCGTTGCATGCTTCCTAAATTTTGTCACCAATGTCTGTTGATATGACAAGAAGATGTTTTTTCTCGTTTTGATGGTGAAATTCTTCTTCACGTGGACGGGATTTTCAGGCTGACTTGAAGTTTCGTTTGCACACCCTAGGCGCGGCGACGTTGCGTTCTCCGAGCTGGTCCATCATGACGCGTCAGTAGGGGTCGGCAAGATTCTGGCGTCCAGTTCGCTCTCCATCACGACTCCAACGAACACGCTGTCTGCTTCGGATTCCTAATGTGGTGCGTCGAATGGGGCGCGAGACACCCAGTCGGCCTCGGAGTGTTCACGGCCGAATTTCTAGGCGATTGTAACATGAAAATCCTGTAGGTGCAAGCTCCACTGCGCCAGACGGCCTGGGGGACCTTAAAATTGGATGATAAAACACCACGCATGGGGGTTGGTCGCAACCTTGGACGGTCGACATACACATATAGGCTATATTTTGAAATGGCCCGTACAATAGTGAGGAACTCTTTCTCAGGGGCTGAGTAGTTTTTCTCTTCTTTGGACAGACCACGGGTGGCATAGGCCATACCTTTTCGCAACCACTTTGCTTGTGGGCGTCCCCATGCAAGCCTTCATCAGTGGCGTGCGTGTGCATTTCCGGGTTTGCGTTTTCGTCGAAATTAGCGAGCACTAGCGAGCTTTGCCGGCGCGGTTGCAGAATGCAGAATTCTTCCACTTCGGAGTTTGATCAGCTGAAAGGGGTGCTATCTGCAGCTGAATCGCCTGAGTTCAGCTGCAATGCCTGCGAAGTTTGCTTTGAAGCGCCGGAAGAACAAACACTGAGAAATTTTTGCATACCCTCCTTTCCTGGGAAATTTGCTGTGGTCGAAGATTTCGCCGGGTCTGGAAAGGCTCCCGTGGCATTGACGACGTGGCCCAAACACTTGAGTCCGTCATACGCAATGTCCTACTTTTCAGGTTTCACCGTCAACTCCCACATACGAATGTCTTTCAGTACGAGCTCCCACTTTTGACGGGGTTCAAGGAAAGTTCTGGCGAATACCACAATTTCGCCGAGGTATACAAGGCAGATTTGCCACTTCAGCAGACGTAGCACAGTGTCCATGAGTCTGTAACTTTGCTGGTGCCCATGCATAGCCCAAACGGCATCAGCTTGAACTCGGGTAAACCGTTCATGGTTGTGAATTCAGTCTGGTCTCGGTTATTCTCGTGCAGTTCAATTTGCCGATAGCCGGTCTTCAGATCCATGGATGAGAAATACTTCGCGTGGACGAAGTGGCCGAGGGTGTCGTGGTTGCACGGTGTTGGCGTTCTCTTAGGTGATTTTGTTAAGTCACCGATAGTCAGCAGAGAATCCTTATGTTCTGTCTTTTCACTTCACGAGTACGACCGGTGCCGCCTAGGGGCTTTTCGGTGGCTGTATAATGTCGTGGCTGATCCTGTATTCGACTTGTGTCCGGTTGGTTTTCTGTTCGTTTGAAGAGACGTGAAATGGTAACTGTCAGGAAGGTCGGGCTCCATCTTGGGGTATTATTCGGTTCTTCACTAGAGGTGTCTAAGGTAACTGAGTTTGACAAAAGACACTAGCTGTATTGGCCCTGCAAGGCCAATATTCTTTTTCCGTGTTTCTTGCGGTAACGCTGGGTTCATGTCGAAGGTATGAAGAATCTTGAAGGCATCTACGGGTGCGCGTTCAAAATTGGTGATCGCGATCACATCACTTCTATTTGAGCTTGTTTCATGAACTAATTGCAGCACCCTTGTTTAGATGCGGGTAATCATCAGTGAAATTAGTGAAGAAAAAGATGGATTTATGTTGTTTAAAGCGACTTATGCCTCTTGCGACGAAGGAACCACGCTAGAGAAGAGCGTTGACGTCCGGGACAGCATATTCACAGTAGATGGTGATCATTAACCTTGCGCAGGGTAACAGGGTGATGTGTCATCGGCGATCCTTACAGCAGCACAGTGTTCGGTGTTGGGTTCAGACGTCATGCAGTGAGGTGAATAAAAAGTTATGAACTCAGTTTGCAGAAAAATAATTTTACCATTGTGTGTCAAAAAGTCAATTCGGAGAATAAAGTCATGGGAGGAGTTAGGCAACGTGACGAACGAAGCATTGTGCGTGGTGCCGTGTATGGTGACGCGCGATGTGCTCGTTCCTCTTTGCGTTAAGACATGGCCTTCTGCTGTGCCAATGTGCGGACCGTCCCAACTTGTAGTAAATGTCTTCATCTTCGGCGCAATTTATCCACTCATTACAAAGTAGCAGGCTCCAGTGTGTATAGGGGTGACTACGTCTAAGCCGTCTATGAACAACTGCACGTCGAATGGCACCTTCCTCAAGTTTCGGGTGCGTCGGGCCGATGTATATCGGTAAGTGCACGTGGACGCATGAGCACTGTGCGTCCTTCGTTGTCCTCGTCTTCTGACCCGCAGGAGTTTTCAAGTCGGGTACGCGTCGCGCCGTGTTGCTGCCTTCCTGTTCGGGACTCACGTAAGGGTAATACGCGTGGTCGGGCTGAGGACAGGTCTTCAATCACGGGGACTTCAACGAGTAGGAACGCCATTGGAGGGTTTCGGTTTTTCCCCCGTTGTGTAAATTGACATCCAGATGGTGCTGCTTTTTGTTTCGTTGTGTAGGATGGGGGACTTTTCACGTGCAAAGGCAGCGTTTCTATAGGTGCTTTGCGATTGGTATGGCTAGGGTGACAGGGAAGGGTTGAAACAGGCTGGGCCATGAATGTTTGGAGATAGCTACTCGTCGATCTGACGTGGTCGTTGGCGAAAGAGAGGACGAGGTGCGTAGATGGAGAAACCACGGAGTCCGAGTCCCTTGTCTGAGAAGCAACGATAGATGTTGTCAGCCTCTCCGTAATAGTACGACAGTGGACAATTATTGGGGATTCGCCATACGTCGGTCTTAATCGGCCGCTGGTTTTGGAATGCAGGAGTTCGAGCGGGGCACAGTGGACAACGGTACGGTGCAGCCTCTTGACGATGGGTTCGAGCATGGCGGGTTCGACGAAAAGCGGCCGAGTATGACATCGCTTGTGACTCGCGGGATGCTTGGGATGGCATAGAGGACTCCAAAACGTGTTGAACTTCCCGGATAACGTCATGTCAGGGAAGCGACTCGAGGTGGTGGGGTCTTTGGGAAAAGTTTCTACATCATCTGTCTTACCACGGCACAGAATGGTCTCGCGTTGTTTGTCAGAGCTAATAGCCCTGGCTATGCTCGCCTCCGATACCAGTCCATTGAGTGAGTGCTCATGCTGCCTTGTTCGAAGTTCAAGCGTCGTTTTCATTGTGACAGCCCCTCCCGTGAAATCGGCAATCGTGTAAGGAGCGCTATAAAAAGACAAGCAAAGAGCTATTGCTTTACTAATCGCAGCAGAAACCCTACTTTCTTTTATTCCGTCATGTCTGGATCCGCATGCTGGCACAATATCTTTATATCCTCAACAGAGATCATGACCCCTTAGTTGGGTGTTACTGGCGCATTTCCAATAAAAGTGCTGCTTGTTTCTTTCCCACGACGGTGGTGCATATTTTAAGGAACTGGCTTTTTAGGATAGCCCAGTCAATCATGGAGCTTTCGTGGTTCTAGAGCGAAGTTGGAGCTGCATCTTCTAAATATAAGAATACATTGCGAAACGGTTTTTCATCGTCCAACCTCGTTAAGAACCGGACGCGCTCTGGTTTCTCCAACCGGTTCTCAGAGACTTCACCGGGAGATCCAAGGAACAGTGGTGGTTCCCACGACTAATCCAGGACGATGGATGGAGTGTCTGTATGCATCATGTTGTCGATTGCGGCGGTCTTACTCTTGAATTTCGGGAGACATCAAGCTCGGCAGGTAAAAATTGCGTCAATGGCTTGCTCAGCTTGGGCTGGCTTGTCGGCGTCCAGAGGGCGAGGGCGTAGGGCGCATTAAGGGTGCGTTCTCAACACCGCTGCCAGATTTCACGTTGCCAAACACGACGCTGATGTCTTCAACAGAAGCAACTTCATTGGAACGAACTTATACTCACCGAACAACTCAAACAATACGCAGGCTGCGAAGAAACGGGCACGAAAGTGGCGTGCGCACTCCAGTGTCGGCAGTTAGAATACCGACGTGTCTTCTCAGCGGGCATTTATCTTTCGGCCCGAGTGTTTCTCCAAACGCCGAATTGAATCCTGAACATTGAAGATCATAGGGGGATATTCTGGGCCGGTGTCGTTTGTTCGAAACAGTCTCCCTAGCACGGCGCAGCCAGTGGTAAACACCAAATATAAACAAAGAAACCGAATGCATTGTTCGGGGCAATATGGTATAGCAGGGTAAAACTGACTGTTTTGGATTTCAAGTGGCGTGTAACTTTCTGAGCCACTGCTGTGCGTAAGTATTATTATTGGGCACTGCTTTTCTGTACTGGACACGACTAAGGAGTGGGAGTTTGGAAGGTTACTGCTCATCGCAACAAAATACACTAGCGCAAAAAATAGTACCAACACAGATATTGATGATGTTCGATCTATTGCAAAGCCTTTAGCAAGCGCCCGTGCCTGACAAAATACGGTCCATAGATAAGGTTTTAATACAATTTTATAATTGCAACACTGCTATTCTGCCTACCCAACATTTGCGACAGCTTACTTTTTCTGTAAAAACATATGAATTCCTATCTCACATTTTCAAGGGGATACAGAATCGAACAATAAATATCTTGAAAACCTATCATTTTCCCAGGGCAATTTATTTCAACCATCATTTACGTGCGAGCTTCCGAATTTATCAACTGAGATTTTCTGAATGAGTTACTACATCATAGAAACATTTACTTCTCTAATTGATTTAGGTTCTTCATAGAATTTTTATACGGATATTTCAATAAAATGTAACCAAATAAAATATACCCACGGGTAATCCGTTTCTGGAACAGGTCAGAGGAAGTAATCCTTATACATGGTAAAAAACGATGTAGGCGTAATTTTTAATCAATAGAAATACTTGCCCTACGTCTTAGACCACGTTTTACAGACTTCTTAATTTAAGTTAGCTGGAATATTGGCGTAAAATACCATACCAGTTATATTCGAAACAGATTGAACTGTGCATTATTTTATGACTGTGGCAGAATGTCCCAAATCTCGCGTAATTGAAATATTTTGTCTCGCAGGGCATGGTGAGCCTATTTTATGACATTATAATTTCGGAGGAAAGCTTCTTCCGAAGAGAATAATTTGAGGCAAGTGCATGAAACTCTTAAAGCTTGCAAAGATATTGTACATAAGGATACCACGTGCAGACAAAAAACTGTGAACATAAGCAGGACAACAAGAATGCGTCCAGTACGTGGGTTGTATCTCTCATTAGAATCATTTTTGTTGTTCTGGATAACACGGTTTTAATGCTTTCTCGAAACTCGGTATTGAGTCAACATCACTTGTTCTTGCTCAGTCAGGTTGCAGCAAAGATTAGCTCGGAGTGTATAGTGCATGCTGAATTTCAAGTACCTTGCACACACTGTGGTATCGCGGGTATCACCCTATTGGTGACATTACTATCATCCAACTCGCATTCGCCTCAAATGGTGGGCTGGGCTCGCTCGCATGCCATTCCTGTCACTGAGCATCGCTATGAATAACTATGACAGCTCATCAATCACGGGGTGTTGGTGCCCAGATTCAACACTGCGTCTTATCCTTTTTCAATTCTGCGGCAGACAATAAAATTATTCGGCAGCTCTACTACGTTTGATAGAGCGGTAGTAGATATTTAAAGTAGATTTTAGTACATATTTGGAAACTATAGGTGCCGTTTTCGGTAATTGGCTGCGCATTGGAACGGTTTACCCACTGCCGTGTTTCCCGACAGCCTGTTTGGGATTCTCTGCACCACCACGTTTTCTTAGGTCTACCAAATCAGCCGAGCGAACCTGGTTTTAGCTTCACGCAATAGGGTGTAGAACAGCGTTTCGTTACGCTTAAAATGCCAACCGAAGAAAAGAAAAGACATTTATTCGTTTTTGTAGATGTTTTTAAACACTGTTAAGACTCTTTTGAAAAAGGTTTTGCGCAAAAAAAAGGTTTTATCTCAAGAGCAGTGGGAGGGCCGCTGACCCGCTCCAGGCACGCTGACCAG
This sequence comes from Haemaphysalis longicornis, assembly GCA_013339765.2. Taxonomy (NCBI): domain Eukaryota; kingdom Metazoa; phylum Arthropoda; class Arachnida; order Ixodida; family Ixodidae; genus Haemaphysalis; species Haemaphysalis longicornis. The sequence continues at coordinate 45,689,888 of CM023448.1, read as the reverse complement.
AACGTTCCGCTCACCCTTGCCAGGGCTGCAGCCAACGCGCAAAGGTTCCAGGACTAAGGCGAACCCACCCAATGGAGTGACGGCTCAACCACCACCGTTTGCTCCAATAACAATTCATTCTCTCGCTCTCTCTTGGGAAAATGCCAAACAAAAAACGCCATTCGGAAGAAATTAAAAATTGGTTCTTTAAACAGCGTAGTTTGGAGGTTTGACGCCCACGTTTTGCTTACCCGGGGTAATAAATGTAATCGACACTTTTGACAACAATATGCTTCGATGGGCCTATTTCAAGGGGCATCTTGCAATGTGGTTTGCAGAAATAAACAGACAGTCAACCATTGTTTTTGTGTACTGCTGGACTAGATTTGCTTAAATAGGCAAAGCAAATATTTTTTACAGCACGGTGTTTTATTCGTTAATATATAAAAATTATCGCATAGCCAAAGTACCGCGCATGTGCCTTGACGATGTAAAATCAATTGCGTGTAAATATGGTGGGCTCAAATACTGCGAGACACATATTTAGAAGTTCCGGCCAAAAAGCCCGGCCATGCTCCGGCCATGCTCACTTCAGCATCAGAAAATAAATTCTTCGGCGTTTTCTTATTATACCTTTTTACTGATGCCCCAAATTACTTTGGCAATGCTGTAGGTAAAAGCCAAACAGTGAAGCGTAGGGACAAGCGGGTGAAGAAGGGGCCTATCAAATTCGATTAGCCAGTGGGGCTCATGCCAAACCAAGAACAGGCTCGCAGGAAAGACAGGTGACTGGGGCACGGCGAGACGCTAGTAAGAAAAAGAAAACATATTTCCTGCATGTCGATCGAGTCACCAGCGTGCTAAAGTAGTCAAGATGTGCTGAGTAAAGATATTGCTTTGAATTTCAAGTAAGTAGTGTGCCCGTAAACCCAATCCTACACAAACCATCTTGTTTTATTATGTTTTCATGCGTGCTCTTTGTTGAAACAGCGCGTAGAGCATCCGTCTGTCTGTCTCATATTTTGCTGCAAGCTAACCGGATGTAGGGTTCCTCCTAGCATTGCACCCCTTTGTGACAGCATCAACTAGCCAACCTATTCTCATACTCGGGGACTTTAATCCTCCCCACACATCCTGTGGTTGCAATATTGTCACTAAAAGACCGCTTACCTATGCAAGGCATTCAAACCAAATGCTTAAAAGCGAAGCTGACCGATTTATTTCTACAAGAAAAGGCAAGAATGGGTCGGCAGATACTTCTCACCTCACACTTTTTTTGCATTTTAGCGACGTTATATGGCGACGTGCGTGTTTTGACATCAGAAGCCATCTATTTATTTTACACTCTTGTTTGCGACCGTATTCCGCACTTACTCTAAAAATGATAAAATAAAAGCATGCACTCGCCCTGTCCAAAACAAATAATCAAATACAGACGTTTCAAGGCCGCTACGTGTCCCTTGTTCACACTGAAAAGGCTGTGAAAAGACGCGACTATTTGTAGGCAACGTCGCGTAGAGAGAGTGCGCCTCTATATCTCGGGGAGAATCCCCGCGACCATTTAACCATGAATTGTCATGTGTCCGGACACCCCCGAAGAGGGGATGCACCAAACCCCCCCCCCCCAAAAAGGGAAACAAAAGAACAAAGGAACGGGAATTTGAACAGCGCACCAGGAGCGCACAAATGAGTAAACGCCACCGCTGAAACATTGAGGTATTACATTGCCAAATGTGGCTGGGCACTGGTCATTCAATGGGAGAACACCGCGCAGGAGGCCAGTGGCGTGATGGCTATATATGCATATTGGAAAGGCAAGCAGCCATTGAGAATTCGCCAAGGGAAAGCCCAGAGGAAAACGAGAAGGGAGGCAAGATACCGGGAGACAAGAACCAAGGAGGTGGCAGTAGCAAGGGAGCTTCAAGGAGCAAGCAAGGGGGAGGCGGCCAGGCCATCAACCATGCCATCCGAGACTCGGCGGGAGCGGGCCAACTTCGCATTGGCCCCGTTCCCCTAGGTGCTCCACGAAGCTGTGTCTCCGTGGCCCCAGCGGCATCGGGCGGGCACCAGCCGCCAACGTCCGCGCTCTGTCGACGTTCGTCTCGACGGCCCCGAAAGGCTACGTTTGTGCCGAGCCTAATTGGAGCCTCCAGGGAGGAGCCACCAAGGAAGCACGCCGCCCAAGGGACGACTGCGTGCGTCGAACGGTGGCATCAAGGACCTCTTGCGGTATCGGCAACCAGGGGATAACGGCAGAGTTACGATGCGCGTCGCCCAGGCCATCCAAGGAGTGACCACGCACATCGAACGCCGGCACCGAAGCGAGACGAGGACGGCTACCACCGAGTCGCCACCACGCAACGTGTGCGGCACGTCAGCGCCGACGATGGAGGGGTAGGCCAGTTCATTAGGACATTTTCTAGGACAGAGCTAAGAAGTTGTGGGAGAAAACTCTTTAGGTAGGACTTGATGTAATGAGTGGATTCTAAATAAATGTGTACAACTTTATTGTACAGACTTTTTTGGTTTTTATTTGAATTGTATTTTAAGATATTCAGTGAGGAGTTTATTTTGAATTGTTTATTGGTTGAGTGCAATTTATTTAATTATTGATTTTCCTTCGGCATTTTCCAAGTCTGTATTAAAGGTGCGTTTTGTCAAACACGTCAACGTTTTCCTGTTGTCCATCTCTCTCAGCTGGTGAAGAACAACCTTACCATTGGTTCACGTGACAATAAAAACAAATGGCCAGACACTCAGGATAGATTTATTCTCACTAAGAATATTTCCATCGTGCCCTGTCACGTTCCTTACCAGCTGCGAGAATGGATGTGGGAAGGTTGTTGACGGTGGTGGAAACGCGAGGTTTGAAACAGAACGTTTCATCTAGTGTTGGACGAAGGATCTCGCAAAAAAACTAAAGGTCAGAGCTTCAAGAAAGAAGGTTTTTTTTGCAGAGCAAATCAATTTTTAAGCGGAGAAAAGAAGCATTGAGAAGGAGGCAAGACGGAGTGAGGAGAAAAAGGGACAAATTGAAATAAAACGGCCAGAGTTGCAGCGAGCACAGGCAGAATTAAAATAGTGGCTCGAAAAAGGGACACACAACGAGAGAACGGCGAACACCCCGCACTTCACACAGAAGGCACATGGATCGCCTACCGCGATGAGTCACCTGAGAAAAAAAGAACGCAGGGACGCGGATCACGATGAGTCGCGTGCGATAGAAAGAATGCAGGTCGCAGATCGCGATGGGTCACGTGAGATTGAAAGAACGCAGGTCGCAGACAACCACGAGGCGGCAAGTAAAAAAATTCCCCGCATTTCCCCGAGGGGAAGAATGTGAAAGTGCGACTGCACGAGTTGAATTTGCGCGGTTCGGTAACGTTCGCGAAAGAGAGATCAAACACACACACACCAACTACAAAGAAAAGAAAGATGCATTTATTCACAGACACCTATTTGTGTTGTCGTTGTACTTGATTGCTAGATAGGATCTCAGCTTTGAAATTTCGTGTCAGTACTCCTTTAAAGCGGGTGCATTACCCTTCTCACGCCCGGATTGCTGGCCAATCCCCCACGTGGGTATGTGCCATGTCAGCGGCCAGGCAGCGCGCGCCCATCTCCCCCCCGTTGCCAAGGAAGACGAGGAGATTCCTGGCCAATCCCCCACTGTGAGTATGTGCCATGTCAGCGGCCAGGCAGCGCGCTCCCATCTCCCCCCGTTGCCAAGGAAGACGAGGAGTGCGCGCACCCGCAGCTGTTGCTATGCGGACGGCGGCGGACACTTCAGGCTCGCTTAAAAAAGTGCATTCGCACTTAAAAATCAAGACAAATAAAACAATTGTTTGTTTGGACAGCTCGATCGAGAGGAATGAATGAATGAATGATCGTTATTAAGATGGGGGGAGGCCACATGGCGCGTTTGAAGGTCGAGGCAGTGAACTGGCTGGGCGTGGCTCAACCGCGGGCCAGGCGCTTGCTAATGAGCGCAATTAGAGCACAGAAGGCGACGACAGCTGGCTGCTCCCTAGTAGCTCTATTCACAATATGGCCAAACATGGCAGCGCACCGGTCATCGAGAAAGGCAAGCAGCCACTGAGAGTGCGCCACGAGAAAGCCCAGAGGGGATAAAAGCGGGGCGCACAAAAAGAGAAGGGACGCGAGATACCAGGAGGCAAGAAACCAGAAGGTCAGGAGCATGTTAGCTTCAAAGAGAGAGCCAGTGGGAGGCGGCCAGGCCATAGAGCATGCCTTCAGAGCCTGGGCGGGAGCGGGCTGACTTCGTATCGGCACCGTCAACATAGGTGCAACACGAACCTGTGTCTACGTTTCCCCGGTGGCATCGGTCGGGCACCAGCGGTCAACGTCCACGGTCCGTCGACGTTTGCCTCGACGGCCCCGAGAGGCTACGTTTGTGCCGAGCCTAATTGGAGCCTCCAGGGAGGAGCCACCAAGGAAGCACGGCCGCCAAGGGACGACTGCGTGCGTCGAACGGTGGCATCAAGGACCTCTTGCGGTATCGGCAACCAGGGGATAACGGCAGAGTTACGATGCGCGTCGCCCAGGCCATCCAAGGAGTGACCACGCACATCGAACGCCGGCACCGAAGCGAGACGAGGACGGCTACCACCGAGTCGCCACCACGCAACGTGTGCGGCACGTCAGCGCCGACGATGGAGGGGTAGGCCAGTTCATTAGGACATTTTCTAGGACAGAGCTAAGAAGTTGTGGGAGAAAACTCTTTAGGTAGGACTTGATGTAATGAGTGGATTCTAAATAAATGTGTACAACTTTATTGTACAGACTTTTTTGGTTTTTATTTGAATTGTATTTTAAGATATTCAGTGAGGAGTTTATTTTGAATTGTTTATTGGTTGAGTGCAATTTATTTAATTATTGATTTTCCTTCGGCATTTTCCAAGTCTGTATTAAAGGTGCGTTTTGTCAAACACGTCAACGTTTTTCCTGTGTCCATCTCTCTCAGCTGGTGAAGACAACCTTACCATTGGTTCACGTGACAATAAAAACAAATGGCCAGACACTCAGGATAGATTTATTCTCACTAAGAATATTTCCATCGTGCCCTGTCACGTTCCTTACCAGCTGCGAGAATGGATGTGGGAAGGTTGTTGACGGTGGTGGAAACGCGAGGTTTGAAACAGAACGTTTCATCTAGTGTTGGACGAAGGATCTCGCAAAAAAACTAAAGGTCAGAGCTTCAAGAAAGAAGGTTTTTTTTGCAGAGCAAATCAATTTTTAAGCGGAGAAAAGAAGCATTGAGAAGGAGGCAAGACGGAGTGAGGAGAAAAAGGGACAAATTGAAATAAACGGCCAGAGTTGCAGCGAGCACAGGCAGAATTAAAATAGTGGCTCGAAAAAGGGACACACCAGAGAGAACGGCGAACACCCCGCACTTCACACAGAAGGCACATGGATCGCCTACCGCGATGAGTCACCTGAGAAAAAAAGAACGCAGGACGCGGATCACGATGAGTCGCGTGCGATAGAAAGAATGCAGGTCGCAGATCGCGATGGGTCACGTGAGATTGAAAGAACGCAGGTCGCAGACAACCACGAGGCGGCAAGTAAAAAAATTCCCCGCATTTCCCCGAGGGGAAGAATGTGAAAGTGCGAATGCACGAGTTGAATTTGCGCGGTTCGGTATGTTCGCGAAAGAGAGATCACACACACACACACACAACTACAAAGAAGAAAGATGCATTTATTCACAGACACCTATTTGTGTTGTCGTTGTACTTGATTGCTAGAGCGGATCTCAGCTTTGAAATTTCGTGTCAGTACTCCTTTAAGCGGGGTGCATTACCCTTCTCACACGCCCGATTGCTGGCCAATCCCCCACGTGGGTATGTGCCATGTCAGCGGCCAGGCAGCGCGCGCCCATCTCCCCCCGTTGCCAAGGAAGACGAGGAGATTCCTGGCCAATTCCCCCACGTGAGTATGTGCCATGTCAGCGGCCAGGCAGCGCGCTCCCATCTCCCCCCGTTGCCAGGAAGACGAGGAGTGCGCGCACCCGCAGCTGTTGCTATGCGACGGCGGCGGACACTTCAGGCTCGCTTAAAAAGTGCATTCGCACTTAAAATCAAGACAAATAAAACAATTGTTTGTTTGGACAGCTCGATCGAGAGGAATGAATGAATGAATGATCGTTATTAAGATGGGGGAGGCCACATGGCGCGTTTGAAGGTCGAGGCAGTGAACTGGCTTGGGCGTGGCTCAACCGCGGGCCAGGCGCTTGCTAATGAGCGCAATTAGAGCACAGAAGGCGACGACAGCTGGCTGCTCCCTAGTAGCTCTATTCACAATATGGCCAAACATGGCAGCGCACCGGTCATCGAGAAAGGCAAGCAGCCACTGAGAGTGCGCCACGAGAAAGCCCAGAGGGGATAAAAGCGGGGCGCACAAAAAGAGAAGGGACGCGAGATACCAGGAGGCAAGAAACCAGAAGGTCAGGAGCATGTTAGCTTCAAAGAGAGAGCCAGTGGGAGGCGGCCAGGCCATAGAGCATGCCTTCAGGAGCCTGGGCGGGGAGCGGGCTGACTTCGTATCGGCACCGTCAACATAGGTGCAACACGAACCTGTGTCTACGTTTCCCCGGTGGGCATCGGTCGGGCACCAGCGGTCAACGTCCACGGTCCGTCGACGTTTGCCTCGACGGCCCCGAGAGGCTACGTTTGTGCCGAGCCTAATTGGAGCCTCCAGGGAGGAGCCACCAAGGAAGCACGCCGCCCAAGGGACGACTGCGTGCGTCGAACGGTGGCATCAAGGACCTCTTGCGGTATCGGCAACCAGGGGATAACGGCAGAGTTACGATGCGCGTCGCCCAGGCCATCCAAGGAGTGACCACGCACATCGAACGCCGGCACCGAAGCGAGACGAGGACGGCTACACCGAGTCCGCCACCACGCAACGTGTGCGGCACGTCAGCGCCGACGATGGAGGGGTAGGCCAGTTCATTAGGACATTTTCTAGGACAGAGCTAAGAAGTTGTGGGAGAAAACTCTTTAGGTAGGACTTGATGTAATGAGTGGATTCTAAATAAATGTGTACAACTTTATTGTACAGACTTTTTTGGTTTTTATTTGAATTGTATTTTAAGATATTCAGTGAGGAGTTTATTTTGAATTGTTTATTGGTTGAGTGCAATTTATTTAATTATTGATTTTCCTTCGGCATTTTCCAAGTCTGTATTAAAGGTGCGTTTTGTCAAACACGTCAACGTTTTTCCTGTGTCCATCTCTCTCAGCTGGTGAAGACAACCTTACCATTGGTTCACGTGACAATAAAAACAAATGGCCAGACACTCAGGATAGATTTATTCTCACTAAGAATATTTCCATCGTGCCCTGTCACGTTCCTTACCAGCTGCGAGAATGGATGTGGGAAGGTTGTTGACGGTGGTGGAAACGCGAGGTTTGAAACAGAACGTTTCATCTAGTGTTGGACGAAGGATCTCGCAAAAAAACTAAAGGTCAGAGCTTCAAGAAAGAAGGTTTTTTTTGCAGAGCAAATCAATTTTTAAGCGGAGAAAAGAAGCATTGAGAAGGAGGCAAGACGGAGTGAGGAGAAAAAGGGACAAATTGAAATAAAACGGCCAGAGTTGCAGCGAGCACAGGCAGAATTAAAATAGTGGCTCGAAAAAGGGACACACCAGAGAGAACGGCGAACACCCCGCACTTCACACAGAAGGCACATGGATCGCCTACCGCGATGAGTCACCTGAGAAAAAAAGAACGCAGGACGCGGATCACGATGAGTCGCGTGCGATAGAAAGAATGCAGGTCGCAGATCGCGATGGGTCACGTGAGATTGAAAGAACGCAGGTCGCAGACAACCACGAGGCGGCAAGTAAAAAAATTCCCCGCATTTCCCCGAGGGGAAGAATGTGAAAGTGCGAATGCACGAGTTGAATTTGCGCGGTTCGGTAATGTTCGCGAAAGAGAGATCACACACACACACACACAACTACAAAGAAAGAAAGATGCATTTATTCACAGACACCTATTTGTGTTGTCGTTGTACTTGATTGCTAGAGCGGATCTCAGCTTTGAAATTTCGTGTCAGTACTCCTTTAAGCGGGTGCATTACCCTTCTCACGCCCGATTGCTGGCCAATCCCCCACGTGGGTATGTGCCATGTCAGCGGCCAGGCAGCGCGCGCCCATCTCCCCCCGTTGCCAAGGAAGACGAGGAGATTCCTGGCCAATCCCCCACGTGAGTATGTGCCATGTCAGCGGCCAGGCAGCGCGCTCCCATCTCCCCCCGTTGCCAAGGAAGACGAGGAGTGCGCGCACCCGCAGCTGTTGCTATGCGGACGGCGGCGGACACTTCAGGCTCGCTTAAAAAGTGCATTCGCACTTAAAATCAAGACAAATAAAACAATTGTTTGTTTGGACAGCTCGATCGAGAGGAATGAATGAATGAATGATCGTTATTAAGATGGGGGAGGCCACATGGCGCGTTTGAAGGTCGAGGCAGTGAACTGGCTGGGCGTGGCTCAACCGCGGGCCAGGCGCTTGCTAATGAGCGCAATTAGAGCACAGAAGGCGACGACAGCTGGCTGCTCCCTAGTAGCTCTATTCACAATATGGCCAAACATGGCAGCGCACCGGTCATCGAGAAAGGCAAGCAGCCACTGAGAGTGCGCCACGAGAAAGCCCAGAGGGGATAAAAGCGGGGCGCACAAAAAGAGAAGGGACGCGAGATACCAGGAGGCAAGAAACCAGAAGGTCAGGAGCATGTTAGCTTCAAAGAGAGAGCCAGTGGGAGGCGGCCAGGCCATAGAGCATGCCTTCAGAGCCTGGGCGGGAGCGGGCTGACTTCGTATCGGCACCGTCAACATAGGTGCAACACGAACCTGTGTCTTCGTTTCCCCGGTGGCATCGGTCGGGCACCAGCGGTCAACGTCCACGGTCCGTCGACGTTTGCCTCGACGGCCCCGAGAGGCTAAGTTCGTGCCGTGCCTGCCAGGAACCTCCAACGGCAGTGGCTACCAGGGGGTAGCCACCGAAGATGTACGTCGCCTAAGAGATGACGGCGCGCGTCGACCACCCGCATCCAGGACCTCCAGCGGGAGTGGCTACTTGCGGGTAGCCGCAGATGAAACAAGTCAGGGCGCGCGGAGCCCACGCCGTCCAAGGAGTGACCACGTGCATCGCACGCAATCACCGAAGCCAGACGAGGACGGCTACCACCGAGTAGCTGCCACGCAACGGGTGCGACATGTCAGCGCCGACGTAATCGGGGTAGGTCAGTTCGTTACGGACATAGTTGTAGGACACAACTAAGAAGCTGTCGCAGGAAATACTAACTACGACTTGATGTAATGAGTGTATTTTTAATAATTGTGTACAACTTCAGTGCACAGACTTTTAGGTTTTCATTTGAATTGTATTTGAGGTGTTAAATTAGGAGTACATTGTTTATCCTGGGCACATAGTTTATTATTGAATGCTTTGGGCTAGGGCTGCTTCCATTATGGAATAAATGTGGGTTGTGTTAAACTTGTGAGTGGCATTCCTGCGTTCATCTCTCTGAGATGGTCACGTGACACCGTGACACGTGACACCAAGATCCTCGTATTTTTAGTTGTTTGAATATCAACTGATTCTAAAAGTAGTCGGGTCGAGAGACGCTTATCTAATGCGGTTTTGCTTGCGGAATCCCAATCAATGACGCAGTTAGTAGGGAGGTTGTGATCCGCCAAGACAGATGAGCTTGCATTGCCTTTTTTTACATCGTTCCGGTTCCATCGAATTCTTCTTTTAAAATTTTCAGTTTCACCTATGTAGGATGCATCGCAATCGTGGCGTAGAATTTTGTAGACAACTCCGGGGAATATTGATTTTTCTAAAGTGTCCTTCACGCGTACCAGCTTCAGCTTAAGCCTCTTCGTTGGCTCGTGTGGAACGTTCACGCGCTATGTGCCAAACACGCTTGCCAAACAGTCTCCCTCGGTAACCACCCGTTCCCTGAATTTGCCTTTCGGGCTGTATATGTTTCCTCTTCCTGTCTTGGGAAGAAATTGTAAGGCACATGCTTATCACATCAAGAAGATGAAAACCATACCGTAGAGGGAATGGAGGTCCGCCAATGTCGTGCAGGCCGCTGCATTGGCGTGTGCTCGAAGGAGAAGAACATCTCACGCTAACAGGAAGCTGCCAGGGGCAGCATTCGGGTGGATGGGCGAATATTTGCTTGATAACCGAGGGGCGGTGTGACTTGTAAAAGGGTCATATGGTGGACTCGTGCTGTGTTCCATGGTTATCTGCAAACGCAACGTAGCGATCCTCCCCTTCAAAAAACTTTGCAGTTGTCTTCTCGGGCGGACTGCAATAAGGCGGGGGAATTTTTATTTGAGCTATGTTGGAGACACCAGCTGGATCTCGGAATGTACATTGCCAGCATGAACCCGTAATTTTACCTCGTAAAGCAACGACGACACCATATGGATGGGCTACAGGAACATGAGGTGCTACAGCCTACTGCCGGTAACTACCATGCACTGTGGTCACTGATGTGTTAGGTCGTTTTTTTTTTGTTTTGCCACAGTTAAGCCACGTTAACTTTTTGTTCTTCCTTGGTCTGTGCGGTTTGGTGTTTACATGGTGCTTTATGTATTATGAAATGCTCGTGTACACAGGCTTTTGGGGTAAAGCCCCTTAGGGTTTCGGCTGCCATCCGAGTAGTTTTAATGTAGTCATGGTACTAAAACATGGGGACAATAGTTTCAAATGCATCGGCTTAGAACGTTTTGAGTCCATGGAAAAAACGCGTACTAAGAGAACACACCAGGACACTGGTTTCCCCACGCCTCACCCTAAAATGTTTCGAGCTTCAATGACATAAAACATACCGCAAAGCTATATACCTCTACCTTCCAAACGGTTTCATCTTCGATGGCAATACCGCAAAAGCATGAACAATACAAACCTATAGACTACATGCTTCGCCCCTTGCCAGGTTTTACGTTATGATAGATGCCCTGGGTTGTTTGGGACGAGAATGAGTAAAAACAGTAATGGAACAGAAATGCCATTGTTTTCCCATGTAAAATAAATATGGCTTCTTTACGTGTTTCTTTAGCATTCCTTAAAAAAGGAACACGTAAAGCATATAATATAGTTTCGAATTATGGTCTTCAACCTGCACCCTTGTAAGAATAAAGTTGTCGGCTTCCGTGTATTGACTCACTACCACGAACTACACTCATAATAAAATAAAAAACGTAGCACGCTAATTCGGATCAAGAAGTAGTAATAGTATGCCGTGTGGGCACTTCCGTTGTGCGTTGTTTTGACCGGAAGTTTTAAGCAGCGCCTCACCCAAACCCACTTGTCCACCAGGTCTTGCACGAGAAAGCACACCAGAGGGAAACAGTACGGACGAAACAGTTTTTCACGAAGGTGATTGTGCCCTTAAAGCTTAGGTCGAGATGTTATTGTATAAAAGCCTGCTCATAAACTTTACTACTTCTTTTAACAATGGCCTCGCAGCGCAGCAATGAATTTCACGCTGATATTCATCCCCTGTACCTGCCGAGGGGGCTTGGTGGCTGAGGCGTTGTGCTGCTAAGCACGAGGACGCGGGTTTGATTCCCGGCTGCTGTATCCGCGTGTACGAGAATATCCGTGTGTACGAGATTGAGGCGTAAGTTAATGATCCCCAGGTGGGCAAAATTATCCGGAGCTCTCCACTATGGGGCACCTCATCACATGCGTTTCTTTGGCACGTAAACCCCTACAATCAATCAATCAATCGATCGATAATTTTTTTTCCTTTCATTTATTATTACTGTTATCTCAGAAGTAGGCCGTTATATGGAGGAGGTACAAAAAATTATTTGCGAAAAAAGTGCATTACTGGTCATGAAGTGATTTCACAGTATTGTATCCATCATCAGATAGAAGTTATACATATATGAAAATGAAACACACATAAAATGCAATACCCAAACGAAGAACAGTAAATGATAAATTTGAGGACGCGCTCTTGCACTCCTAAAAATTTGAACTTTAAAAACCAGTATTTTATTCTCATACGACCAACAAATAGTGAACACGCACAGAAAACTGAACTGAAGGCAGTTTTCATGGTCATTCAGAAAGTAGCCGTTTAAGAGTCGCCTCAAATGTTGTGAGCGAGGAACAAACATTTATAGACTCCGGCAAGGTATTCCAATCTTCGATAAGACTTCAGAATTTGGAATTTGAATAGCAAGTTCGATATCCCGTTGGAAGATGCAATCCTAACGTGGGGCTAGGGAAGGTATGCACGTACTTGGCGATGCCGCGAGTGTTCTTTTGTGTTTACTTGGAAACAATCTGAATAGTTCAAGTAGAATATTAATTGACTGGAAAAGGAATTGTATGTGCTCAATCATCAACCTTATTTCCGAACTATCGAGGCCTGCTCTTCTACAAAGCTAAGTGATTCATGCCGGCGATAAAAATAATTCTTGCATCAGGTTGCTGTATTTTAGTTATTTTTGGCCCTTTCACTTCGTGTAAGGGTCCCAGGACATTTTAGAATATTCGATAATAGGCCTCATAAGGGTTTTGTAATCTGGGCACTGTATATCAGACGGGGAGCTCTAATGGTTATGTCTAAGGCTATACATGCCATGGTAGCCATAGAGTGCACAAAATTTTAAAAATATTTGTAGTTTTTTACATGCTTGAGGTTATCATCACCAATCTGGTAATTGTATTCAAGATGTGATTTATTCCTTGTTATAGACAACTAGACAGTTGTTTTCTGCGTGCAAAGTCAATTGCCATTCCTTGCACCAATCATTCGGAACCGCGACATAATTTGGTAGGTCATTTATAAATTAGAAAAATTAAAGAGGACCCAGTACACTCTCCTGGGCAAACTGGGGTATTAACTATAACTGATTAAAACTGTTTGTCTTTTATTTGAACAAACTGCTGACGACAGCTGAGATTGGACGAAAAGAACTTCTCAAAAGAATATTTTCAAACGTTTTGTCAGTTTTAACCAGTAGCTGGGAGTGCGAAACTTTACCGTATGTTTGGAAGATCGTGAACAAATTGGATAACTATGTTGTAGATAAGCCTCGGCGAAATCCATGCTGCTTCGAAACTAATACAATGCACGCATCAAAGTAGGCGTCCATAAACTCAGGTCATCAATGTAGGTGATCATCAAAGTTGTGGATCAGGTGTCTGTTAATATTGTGCTAGAGTATCTTTGAAGATATCCTGATAAACGAAATTGGAATGTAGTTGGGCGCGGCTAATAGAGAGCCACTTTTGTGAAGAGGGGTAACTTTAGCGTGCTTCCATGCTAATAGAAAACAGCCACCCCGCCGGGTGACTGAAATATTTTTGTAGGGAAGCGAGATGCCCATTCAGCGTATCCGTACAGACATTTGTTTGGTATACCATGCTGGCCGGGGCTTTTTCGTGTATTTATAATAAGTAAAATATTTAGGCTTACTTCTCGAATTACCACATCCTCAATCTGAATCTGCAATCATGTCGTAGAAAACTTCAGCAAAATGCTATTGTCATTAGTGAAAATAGAAGCAATCGAAAGCATCAACATGTTGCTGGGTAATTTGAGGTGGCTTCGATGGGCTGCAGGAGTTATATAGCGAGTATTTAGTTTACTTTAAGTATTTTGTCAATGTCACATTGAAAAGCCACCACTGAATGGCTTGATCCGATGTTTCAGGTTTTATCTTATTGAAGTAATCAAGTTGTAGTTTCAAGAGTACAATTTTTCCCACAATTTTTTTTCGCTTTAGTTTTTGTTTTGCATGGCTGATTTCTCGAGTAATCCAGTGATTGAATTAACGAATGCGCTTTGTTATCCTGCATACGTAGTAGTCCACCCACTTCGCCACAAGAATCGAACAAAATGCCATAGACACCAATGCTTCATACAGCGTCGTAAAGAACCAGAAGCTCATAGAAGGAACTATCAAGCTACTCCAAAACAGACACATAATCAACCGCCGTAAAATTCAATACAGTGCTGGGTGTTGGTTTACCAAAAATACATGGGCAATGCTAGTTGCGTTACTACCATTTTGTAGGCGGACAACCAACAACTTCACTCTACAACTTCACAACCGCTGAGAAACAGCAGCAGCCTTCTTCACAATAAGACCAAATGAAGGATAGATGACGTCCTAGTCTCTACCCTGGTAAATTCAATAAATATTTGCGTTAGCCTATAGGTGAATACAGGCTCTAAACGCTGCTCAGCACCTGCAACGTCTTCAGCTCCAGGACACGGCGATTGCTCATTAACACCCGGAAGGTTGAGGTCCTCTAAAAATAATACCTTATCTTGGATACTAAAATTGAATTCCACGATATTTCTTAGCTGTGTGGATATATATATAAAGATGAATTCGGCTCTCTATGAGTTCCCCCCAAGTACACAGTTCTTTCACTGAACCTGTTCCTAATCGAAAACATTTATCGTCAAAGTTGTCATTCAACACTCAAAACTCCATGCTGTCTTTAATAAAAAGAGACAGACAACCACCTCTGCCTTGCCGGTCTTTTCTAACAATTAGGTAACCTGGAGGTGCTACTTCCAAATCGGCTACATTCGTATGTAACCAAGTTTACGTAACGAACTTTATACCCAGATCTTGCTCTAGAATTGCCGCATCAACTGCATCAGCCTTACACATCAAAGTTCTGGCATTTATATTATAACCTTAACAGATGCTGTTGGTCGTGGTTTTCGTCACTCAAAGCTGGTGAGACATCAGCTAGTATACCTAAACCGCTGAATAATGGCTTCATTACAGCCATAAAGAACGTTGTTTACGTCCAGTTTATCGAAAATAGTTTGGCCTTTTCTCCGTTTATTTCTTCCGTGCGCGGAAAAAATTCATAGATGCTTTCTGTGTTCAACAATACGTTCATAGTGTTCTTGGCTGATACTGAACAGTGTCTCCTTGAGGTTAGAGCACTGTCTCAATATCTTGGTTTTGTCCCTAAAATTTGCGACTTTCAAGATGACCAGTTGGTCACTTTCAGGTATTTTCATTCCTGAACGGTGAATTCTCAAACTAGACCTAGACTTTGAGGCAGGCACTTTGACAAAGAATTCATCATTCATCTTGCTTAAGAGTACTACGTCGTCCTCTGGTTCTTCTTCCTCTACTCCGCGTACAATAAGAATGTCGCGTCTACAACGGTTTTTTAAGTAATCGATCTCCCTGGAAAGAGCTGTCAATTAACTTCCACGGCGACCAACACTTCATTTTATTGTTGCAAGCTAGCTCTGAGTTTCACCGAGCACTTCAAGTTTATTTTTATTAGCCAGGAGCCTAACCTGTATGCCAGAAATGCTTTCCCTGAATTTTAATACCACGCCACCGCAGTTGGGATGTTGCACTCACCGCTTGCGCTTGCACAGGTCCTGTTCGTGTGGATACTCGGTCATCCGTATGCATCATCACCGGAACCACTGCTTGGTTGTCGACTGGGCGGATGGTGCGACTTCAAGGATACAAGCGCCGAGCCAGGGACCATAACAAGCGGACGAGATCCACCAGATGGCGTGCCAGCAAGCGTGACGGATTTTCGACCAGTCGGTTGGCAACCCGGAACCATGTCAGCTGACCCGGCTGCATTTAATCGCGCAACCTTCTTCGGCACTTCGGGCCACGCCACCGCAGTTGGGATGTTGCACTCACCGATTGCGCTTGCACAGGTTTGTTATCTTGAAACTTCATGTTACCGTAGCAACAATGTTTGCCTTATTGCGGTGTCGTGGCCCCATGACCTGTCCACCCGCTTCACGGGGTTGGCACGTAGACCAGTGTACTTTTGGCGCCTTTTGTTGCTTGGGGGCGACATCAAAACCCATCCGGGTCCCATGACCAAAGCGCAAGAGGAAAAACTTGAAATGGTGTTCACTACTATGCAACGTTTGGAAGCAAGCAATGTTAACCTACTGGAATCGGTTAACAAAGTACTATGCACTCACATTGAACTTAAAAAGAAGATTGAATCGCTTACCAAACGCGTACACGAAATAGAAGGTAAATTAGAATCATTGACCGCCCAGGCATCACTATCGACTCCGGATGCTAGTCTTACGAAAATGCAAAACCAAATCAAAGACTAAGAATCAAAGTGTGCATCTGGAGCTTCGACTCACCCTACCAGCAGCAGCCAGCGTGACATTGCTTTAATGCATGACAAGATAGACGATTTGGAAAACCGCTCCAGGCGTTCTGATCTTCTTTTTTATGGTATTCAAGACACTGGCGAATCAGAAGGGTGGGAAACGTCCGAGGAAATAGTAAAAAAATTCTGCGAAGACCAGCTGGAAGTAACAGCAGCATCAATTGCACGTGCTCATCGCCTTGGTCGATTTTCGAGCGATCGTACTCGACCCATAATTGTGAAGTTTTTCAATGAAAAAGAAATTGACACAGTATTAAGCAATGGCCACAAGTTGAAAGATACAGAATTTGAGATTTCGCGAGATTACTCTGAGGCAGTTCGTGAAAAGAGAAGAAAATTATGGCAGTTCTCAAAGACCATAAAGAAAGAAAAAGACCGCGTCAACCTCGTCTTTAATAAGCTAAAAATTAACAAGGATGTTTACATATGGGATACCGAACTCAATTGTGCAAAACTTGTTTCCCCTGTGGTTTCTGCAAACTGACGTGATGTAAGCCCTTCATCCTCAGCTAAGCTGCCACGAGCAACATCAAATAGCAATATTAGTACCTATGATAGTTGTCACTTTTTATACACTAACATTAGGAGTGTTACTAGTAAAAATGTCACATTATCTTCATTAATAGACTCAACATCTGCAACCATTATAGCTTTAACTGAAACTTGGTTAAAAGATTCCGTTCCTAGCAATAGCATATTCATGTGTGAAACAGACTTTAACATTTTTCGTTGTGATCGGCAAAACCGCCGGGGTGGCGGTGTCCTTCTTGCGGTAAGCAGACAGTACTTGGTTGTGCCAATGATTATCAGTACTTTTCTGGAATGTGTAGAAATTTCTTTAAAATTCAAATCCAGTAGTATAATTGTTAGCGTTTTTTATCGCCCTCCAGATTGTTTACACGGTTTCACTGCAGAATTCCATCGTATTCTTGCCGAACTTGCTCGCCGGTTTCCACAGTCAAACATCGTAATTTTTGAGGATTTCAACTTCCCTGACATAGTGTGGTCCAATCAATTAACTTCTAGCACACCATCCGAGTCTAATGCGTTTCTACAATGTTGTCTTGATTTCAACCTCACCCAATTAGTTACAAGCCCAACACGGCGTTCAACCCACTGTTCGAATATTCTTGACTTGCTACTGACTAACAACGCAGATATATGCTCTGATATAACACATCTTAATGGTTTATCCGATCATGACGTGATAACCGGTCGCATAGTTCCTCCTCTTATCAAGCGGCAAACATTTAGCAAGCTCATTCGATGTTACAAGAAAGCCAATTTTGATCGTATTAACCACGAACTATCACTTTTTGCCATTGACTTTCTAACAGAGAACTTGTCGCGGAACGTCGAAGAAAACTGGTTACTACTGAAAAACGCCCTCACTAATCTGATAGAAAAGTACATCCCGGTCATCTCTATTAAATCCGATAATACTGCCCCTTGGTTTTCACAGAAACTTCGCCGCCTAAACAACAAGAAGAAAAAGATTATTCACACAAGCTGACAAATGTAAATTAGCTGTTTCCTGGCAACGGTATAAGGAATGTGATAGAGAATATCAAAAATCGCTCAAAACCACGCGCTTACAGTTTTTTCAACGTGATTTATCATCCATGCTAACAAATAATCCTCGGCGTTTCTGGCGTGTCATCAATCCCAAGCATAATCCCGACATCGTCTTTACTGATCAGAACGGCGTAATAATAACTGGCAGTGACTGTTCGGAACTACTGAACAAAACATTTTCCTTGGTATTTACAGTCGAATCTTCCCTCCCACAGGCAACCATACGCAGTAGCGCTAATGCATTTATGCCTGAAATAACCATAACCGATGCTGGCATATTTTCTCTTCTGACTAATCTCAACACTTCTTCTTCGACTGACAACACTGGTTTAAATAAAACTATTCCAAAAAATATAGCACAAAGCATATTCCCAATATTATCCGCTCTATTCCAACAGTCTCTAACAACCGGCGTTATACCCCATGACTGGAAGGTGGCGAAGGTTGTTCCGTTTTTCAAATCTGGTGATCGTACCTCACCCCTAAACTATCGCCCTATTTCACTAACCAGTACCATATGCAAACTCATGGAGCATATTATTCACTCCCAGATCATTAACTACCTCGAAAAACATAACCTTATTTTTCGGCATCAGCACGGTTTCCGTAAAGGCTATTCATGTGACACCCAACTAGCTGGCTTCATTCACGAAATACATTCATCCGTAGACGCTGGAATTATAGTCGACGCAATTTTCCTAGACTTTTCAAAAGCATTTGATCGTGTTCCTCACCATCGACTTTTTCACAAGCTTACGCTACTGAACATCGACTCTGCTGTTATAACATGGATAAAAGACTTTCTTTCTAACAGGATGCAATTTACATCAGTTAACAATCACAACACCTCTCTAGTCCCCGTAACATCTGGTGTTCCTCAGGGAAGTGTACTCGGGCGCTTGCTTTTTCTAGTTTATATTAATGATCTACCAGACTGTGTTAAATCTAACATAAGGTTATTTGCGGATGACTGCGTATTATACCGTAAAATTCAATCTAACCATGACCACGATATTCTACAACCTGACCTTGATGCTATAAACACATGGTGCTCAACCTGGCTAATGCCTCTAAACCTTGCTAAAACAAAACTAGTGTCCTTTACTAATAACGCCTCCCAAAATTCAGCATCCTACATATTAAACGACAGCCTCGTGGACAGAACTTCCAGCTATAAATACCTTGGTGTACATCTAACCAGTAACTTGACATGGAATAATCACATTAACCATATCCTCGCGTCTCCTAACCGTTCGCTTGGTTTCCTTAAACGTAACCTCAGACATGCACCCGCCCGTTTACGAAAGTTAGCATATATTACACTAATACGCCCTAAACTAGAATACGCGTCAGCCATTTGGGACCCTCATCAGGCATATCTAATAAATGACTTAGAAGCTTTACAAAACCGTGCTGTCCGCTTCATCTTTTCTGATTACTCACCCTATACCAGCGTAACCGAATTAAAAAATCGTGCTGAACTTGTAACCTTATCGCATCGTCGCAACATATCTCGCTTAACTTTATTTCATAAACTGTACTACCATGCATGCCTTCATAACGAATTTATGTGTGAACCCGCCGCCATTTTTCCGCGTCGAGATCACTCATGCAAAATCAAACGCATCACATGTCATACCGTTGCTTTTGCCGGATCATTTGCTCCTCGTACCTTAATAGACTGGAATAATCTACCATCAAACATTGTTACTGAACCTAATACCACGAAATTTACTAATGCTTTGAGCAAAAATATCAATGTATAATATGTATCATTTCATGCGTCATTTCATTCAGTTCTTGCCTTGTCAGATGATATGTTGTAATATACCATGTGGTTATAATCGGTGTAGTTTTGTTCTAGTTCCTGTACCAATAGCTGTTCTTATTCTTCTACCTAATTTTTGTATTTGTTTTCACTCTAGCAATGTTAATGATTTGTACCATTTTTTAGTTCTTGTGTTTATTTTGTTCTTGTTCTAGTTTATGTGACACCTTTGTAACCCCCCTACCCTATGTAATACCCTCCCCAGAGGGCCTTTAGGGTTTTTTTGAAATAAAATAAATAAATAAATTTTGCTAGTAATATACCCCGGTTAAATATGGTTCCTCCGGCAATTTTTTTAACTTCGGGCACAGGATGTTTCTCTACGTGACCGGACGATTTCAGTAAAAAGCTTGCAACACAAAGAGCGATTCAAGCAACCAAGAACAATTTATGGACACAGCCGCACAATCAAGCAGATACAGTTACTACGAAGGCCATACATTCTGTCAGCATCCTGCACTACCCTAGGCACGTAAGGCGACATTGTCCCGGCTGGCCCGCTGTGTCCACTGAAGGTTGAGGCGGTGGCCATTGCTTTTATGTGTTCCCGGCGGCTTGCTACCGCGGAGGAAAACGACGTCATCTGGCTCCACGGTGGTGCGCAGTCGACGAAATCCACGTGGCACAGCATTGTTGTAGCGTAAGGTTCTCTAGCTGCACAGTGGATGCGTTTCTTCTAAGGTTTGTGCGCACGGTCTATCGTGACAAACTCGTCCAGTTGTCCGGCGATACCAAGGGCCGCTGCTTTATCCGCGAAGAACAATTCCTTCAAAACTTGACCAAGTAGAGGCACTTAAGGTGACATTGTCACGACGCTGCCGCCGCGTCCCATAAATCAATCAATCAATCAATCAATCAATCAATCAATCAATCAATCAATCAATCAATCAATCAATCAATCAATCAATCAATCAATAATTGAACCAATCAATCAATCAATCAATCAATTCATCCCCTTTTTTGTGTTCCGATCGCCAGGAACTTTCCTGCAGTCAACCGCTGGCCCTGATGCCATCGCTGAACCTACCTCGTAGTTATCTCGAGCCTCGTCCGCTACCAAGTGCTGTTGAAACAGCAGCACAATTTATATTGAATTCCTCAAGCCGCTTCTGAACACCATCTGGACTGGACTTGTGGAGCCACTTTTGAGCACCCCTCCATAGTAAAGCCGAAGGAAGTAAGCGCATTATTCTGCGGGCTCAGCAGCACAGCAAAAATGTGGCAAGCATACAGCTGGCCCCTGTTTATTGTTCATGGAAAAACACCATCTTTTTACGCTAAAAGAACAAGTTATGCGCTGTTCTTGTGCTGCCAAGCCCCCACGAGTTTGAGGTATTGTGTGGGAATGCTCTTGAGCAATTGCGGACCGTTTACTTGTGCTGTCTCGTGACATTAACATTGAAAAAAAGTACTCCTGAGCTCATCTATGCTCACGACTTAGTGGACGTACTAACTTTTAAAAGAAAACCAAACCCGTACAGGCAGCACTACGTGACCAGCTTCCTTCTATTCAATCCACCCTCGGCAATAATGAAAGAACGTTCGACAATCTGGAAATAGACTCGCAAACGTTGAGTCTTACTCTGCTTATATTGCGACCGGGAAATCGTAACTTAGCGCTGGCGAAGCTACTACCAGTCACTGTGCCCACGAATTTGCTAAGTCGGCCCTGGTAGATGACCGCGGAAACAGATACCGGTGCTCCAATCTGGTATTGTAACTGGTTATCGGATAACCAAAAAATTTCATGGCACTCTGCTAAGAGCCAGCTAGTTGAACTTTGTAAGGATCACCTTCGTAGTTTGCAGCGGCACGGTATATAGCACTCGCACTGTTTGGGAGCGTTCACCCCGGCAAAAATAGAAACTTTATAGCTAAATTTTACATTTTCAAAGTCAAATAGCAGACCCCTACGTCACGCAGTGAACATAAGACATATTTGTGTTCAGCTTTGGGCCTGTATGCAAATGCAAGGCTAGCCCGCACACACCTTTTAAAATTCGTCGAGGCACCAAACACACCAACTGAAGCTCTGGTTGGACAAACTAACCTGAAATAGAAAAACACACTTCTGTGAGTAATCGCCGCAAATAGTTTTCCAGCGATGTTCATATCAATCTTCTAAGAAAGCTGATGAACCTGGTCAAACTCAGAATTCGCTGCCGTGCATATTGACACAAATACAGAGCATCCTTCCCAAGCAGGATGCTCTGTGCTTGCAACGTCGTCGTTCTGAACAAACATGGCTACATTCTTCTGTTCTAGATTGTGATATCCTTGAGTTTTAAAAATTGTATGCATTCCCCAGTGAAAGAACAGATACGAAACGTGGTAGAGGTGTATATACAGGGTGTCCCAGCTATCATGCACCAAGATTTAAAAAAAAGAGAAATCGCGTAACTCGAAAAAAACCTAGTGCATAATGTTTGCAGTACTGTGAAGAAGCGGAGAGTAATTTTTTCGTTAATAAGACTTAATTAATTAATTGTAATTAATTATCTAACTCGAGAAATACTGTCCTAATCACTAAAGTGTCAATGAGGCACTTGTAGGTAACACGAGGGGGTATCTAACTGCGCTATTTTCAGCGACCGAACTAATTGCGTACTCATTTATTCTGACTCATAAGGGAAACCCGCGAATATGAAAAAATACCACGTGGACGACGCTTACGCGCGCATTGTAAAGCAGCGTCCCCAAACAAAGCTGATTGAAAGCAACTGCTTCGCGTGTACCCGCTCGAAGAGACAGCGCATCACCTTGATAATAGCATGCATGGAAGGAGCAGCAGCAGCAAGATTCGCGCGACGCGTGTGCAGATAAGGAACAAACTCGGTCGCGATTTCTTATTTCTTTCTTTTGTCTATTTCATTCTGGCTAACTCAGAGGCAGCCTGTTTGAGGGCGTTGCTTTACGGTGCGCGCGGAGGCGCCGTCACGTGGTATTTTTCATATTTCGCGGGTTTCCTTTATAAGTCAGAATAAATGTGTACGCAATTAGTTCATCGCTGAAAATGCCGCAGTTAGATGCCCCTCGTGGTTACTTACAAGTGCCTCATTGACACTTTAGTTATTAGGACAGTATTTCTCGAGTTAGATAATTAATTACAATTAGTTAATTAAGTCTCATTAACGAAAAAATTACTCTCCGCTTCTTCACAGTACTGCAAACATTATGCACTAGGTTTTCTTCGAGTTGCGCCTTTGCTCTTTTTTTAAATCTTGGTGCATGATAGCTGGGACACCCTGTATAGCCACCAATTGTGATATTTAAAGCTATATAAAATATAGTTACCCTCCGCTTGAAATATTTCGGCTACTATGTCACACTTTGTTTCCACGGGTTGCGATTGGCCTTTGCTATCGACCTTCAAACGCCGATGACTCCTTAGCATCGCTCTCTCACGAGAGTTCAAAAGCAGTGAAAGAATGCACAACTGCACTTCAATTTTGTTGTTCAGTGATGTTTACTTGCCATCCATCATCTTGTCTGATCAAGATGCCACCTTAGGCTATACTAACGAAGCATCTCGATTCATCAACCCCTTTTTGAAGTTTCCTGCTATCTCAAATTGTAGGGCATCCCACCCGCTCTACAAAAGACAACTTCAACGTTCTATATCTTCTATTACCAACACACCCCGCACTATTTTTATGTATAATCACCTACAGAGCCTCAGTGATCATTACGTCCTACAAACCACAATCCCTTGCTGTCTAGAACGGAATAGAACATTAAGAAATCCTGAAGTACTTATGTATAAAATGGTTACAAATGCATCACTCGCAAGTCTCCGCTTTGGACGACAGCTTCAATTCATGCTTTCTTTACTGCTCTGTAGAAAGAAACCGGAAAATATTCATGTCCGAGGTGCTGCGAATAATAAAACGACATACGCCCACTATTACAGTTACCGAGCAGCGTTAGTTGCATGGTTTAAAGCACAATAAAGGAAAAAATAACAAAAAGAGTTTGCTCCACCGCGCGAAACAAAACCAGAACCCAGAAGAGGTAATATAAACAAGCGTGTGTTGGTTTTTCCTCTTATTTTCTACCTTGTTCATTTTAGCGCTTTGAAGCTCATGAATTACCAACTTGCCAGCAGCATCCCCTTCTTAGAAAACCAAATTACTAGCTTATTTCGAATTTACTACGAATTCTTCCGCCTTCTACTCTGTAATAAACAAATAATAAATCCAGAGCTAGGTTTCTATTGCTCTTCTCAGCCCGCTGCTGTGTCCCTGCACGTACGATGACCACAACGCGTCAACATTCATTCCCAATATTCAGTGAATGAATGGAACTTTCCCACCAACATTGCGACCACTACCAACATTGCGAACATCAAGAGTCTTACTGAGAATGCTTATCTTTTATAATCGTATATGTTCCATTTGTAGTCATGCTCTTCATGTGTATACCAACAACCAAACAAAAATATAAATAAATAAACATCTAACAAACTCTAACAATTAGGTTCTATGGCATGGAAAACTACTCAGTCTGCCATTGGGAGCTTAAGAGCGTTCAACGCTGGTCGAGCACTTTCGAATTTTCTCCACTTTCTTTCTGGTCGACCACTTTCGACGAGTGACGGCCCAGGGGTTAAAAATAAGCTTCATTATGAGAAGTTGGAGTGGTGCTAGCTACCACCCTCAAGCACAGGAAAAAACTACATTGACATAAATACCCCAGAATGTGGAGGGGAAAATAGCCCTGCCGGTAGCGTAGTGGTTATCGCACCTGACAGGTATTCTGGAGGTCGTGGGTTCGGATCCCACCTGGGGGGCATTTTTTCTTCGCTTTCTTTCCAAATTCTTTATCCGTTTCAATGACCTAGCATATTCTCCCCTTTGATTTACAAGATTTTCTTGACTGTCAACCCTTATTTTCTGTTTTATTTTAACGGCCCCCTCATTTCCTATTCTGATTCGCTCGAGGGCCTCTGTTCTGGCAGACTTGGTGCCTTAGGGAGCTTAAAAGGGTTCAACGCTGGTCGACCACTCTCGACATGCCGTAGACACTCGAGTCATGGACCGCGGGGTTAAAAAGAAGGTCCCCTTCACCACGAGTAGTCGGAGTGGCTCTGGCTACCACCCCCAAGCACAGAAGAAAATCACATTGACATAAATACCCCAGAAAGTGGAGGGGACAAATAGTCCCGCCGGTATCGTAGGGGTTATCGCACCAGACCGGTATTCAGGAGCTCGTGGGCTCGGATCCCACCAGGCGGGCATTTTTTCTCCACTTTCTTTCTTTGCAAATTCTCCATCTTTTTCAATGACCTACCGTTATCTTCCCTTTGCTTTCCGAGTTTCCGAGATTTTCTTGACTGTCAACCCTTATTTTCTGTCTTATTCCAGCGAGCTCATTTCCAATCATTTCCAGCGCCTCATTTCCTATTCTGATTCGCTACATGCATAGCCAGGGCCTGTGTTCTCGCAGTCTTGGTGCCATAGGGAGCTTAAGAGGGTTCAACGCTGCTCGATCACTCTCGACATGTCGTAGACACTCGAGTCCCGGCCTTGGGGTTTAAAAGAAGGTCCCGTTCATCTCGAGAAGTCGGAGTGGCTCTGGCTATCAACCCCAAGCACAGGAAAAAATTACATCGACATAAATACCCCAGAAAGTGGAGGGGACAAAAACCCACGCCGGTAGCGTAGTGGCTATCGCACCACACCATATTCTGGAGGTCGTGGGCTCAGATCCCACCAAGCGGGCATTTTTCTCCACTTTCTTTATTACCAAATTCTTTATCTGTTTCGATGACCTACCATATTCTCCCTTTGATTTCCGAGATTTTCTTGACTGTCAAACCTTATTTACTGTCCTATTTCAACGAGCCGCTCATTTTCTATTCTGATTCGCTACATGCATAGTGAGGGCCTCTGTTCTGGCAGTCTTGGTGCCATAGGGAGCTTAAGATGATTCAACGCTGGTCGACCACTCTCAACATGCCATTGACACTCGAGTCACGGCCCGGGGGTTAAAAAGAAGCTGCATCCTGAGAAGTTGGAGTGGCGCTAGCTACACCCCCCCAAGCACAGGAAAAACTACATTGACATAAATACCCCAGAAAGTGGAGGGAAAAAATACCCCCCCGGTAGCGTAGTGGTTACCGCACCAGACCTGTATCCTGGAGGTCGTGGGTTCGGATCCCAACTGGCAGGCATGTTTTATCCACTTTCTTTCCAAATTCTTTATCTGTTTCAAGAACTAATATATTCTCCCCTTTGCTTTCCGAGATTTTCTCGACTGTCATTCCTTATTTTCTGTCTTATTTCAACGAGCCCCTCATTTCCTATTCTTATTCGCTACATGCATAGCGAGGGCCTCTGTTCTGGAAGCCTTGGTGCCATAGGGAGCTTAAGACGTTTCAACGCTGGTCGACCACTCTCGACATGTCGAAGACACTCAAGTTACGCCCGGGGGTTAAAAGAAGGTCAACTTCACCCCGAGATGTCAGAGTGGCGCGGGCTACCACCGCCGAGCACAGGAAAAAATTACATTGAAATAAATAACCCAGAAAGAGGAAAGGAAAAATAGCCCCGCCGGTAGCGCAGTGGTTATCGCACCATACCGGTATTCTGGAGGTCCTGGGTTCGGATCGCACCTGGCGAGCATTTTTTCTCCAGTTTCTTTCCAAATTCTTCATCTGTTTCAATGACCTACCGTATTCTTCCCTTTGCTTTCCGATATTTTCTTGACTGTCAACCCTTATTTTCTGTCTTATTCCAACGAGCGCCTCATTTCCTATTGTGATTCGCTACATGCATAGCGAGGTCCTCTGTTCTGGCAGTCTTAGTGCCATAGGGAGCTTTAGAGGGTTCAACGCTTGTCGACCACTCTCGACATGTCGTAGACACTCGTGTCACGGCCCGCGGGTTAAAAAGAAGGTCCCTTCACCCCGTCAAGTCGGGTGGCGCTGGCTACCACTGCCAACACAGGAAAAACTTACAATCACATAAATATCACAGAAAGTGAAGGGAAATATAGCAGCCCCGCTAACGTAGTGGTTATCGCACCAGACCGGTATTCAGGAGGTGGTGGGTTCGGATCCCACCAGTCGGGCATTTTTTCTCCAGTTTCTTTCTTTCCAAATTCTTTATCTGTTTCAATGACCTCACATATTCTCCCTATTGCTTTCCAAGATTTTCTTGACTGTCAACCCTTATTTTCGGTCTTATTTCAACAAGGCCCTCATTTCCTATTCTGATTCGCTCATGCATAGCGATGGCCTCTGTTCTGGCAGTCTTGGTGCCATAGGGAGCTTAAGAGGGTTCAATGCTGGTCGACCACTCTCGACATGTCGTAGACGCTGGAGTCACGGCCCGCGGGTTAAAAGAAGGTCCCTCCACCCCGCCAAGCCGGAGTGGCGCTGGCTGCCACCCCCAAGAACAGAAAAAAATGACATTGACATAAATACCCCAGAAAATGGAGGGGAAAATTAGCCCCACCGGTAGCACAGTGGTTATCGCTCCAGACCAGTATTCGGGAGGTCGAACGTTTGGATCCCACCTGGCGGACATTTTTCTCTTCTTTCTTTCCAAATTCTTTATCTGTTTCAAAGACCTAGCATATTCTCCCCTTTAATTTCCGAGATTTTTTGACGATCAACCCTTATTTTCTGTCTTATTTCAACAGCCCCCTCATTTCCTTTTCTGATTCGCCTATGCATAGCGAGGGCCTCTCCTCTGGGAGTCTTGGTGCCATAGGCAGCTTTTGACATTTCAACGCTGGTCGACCACTCTCGACATGTGGAAGACACTCAAATCACGGCTTGGGGGTAAAAGAAGGTCCCCTTCACCCCGAGAAGTCGTAGTGGCGCTGGCTACTACCCCCAAGCACATGAAAAAATTACATTTACTTATATACCCAAAAAAGTGGTGGGAACAAATAGCCCCGCCGGCTGCGTAGTGGTTATAGTACCAGACCGGTATTCTGGAGGTCGTGGGTTCGGATCCCACCAGGCGGGCATTTTTTCTCCACTTTCTTTCCAAATTCTTCATCTGTTTCAATGACCGACCATATTCTCTCCTTTGCTTTCCGAGATTTTCTTGACTGTCAACCGTAATTTTACGGTCTTCAATGGCCCCCTCATTTCCTATTCTAATTCGCTCATGCATAGCGAGGGCCGCTGTTCTGGCAGTCTTGGTGCCATAGGGAGCTTAAGTGGGTTTAACGCTGCTCGACCACTCTCAACATGTCGTAGACACTCGAGTCACGGCCTGGGGGTTAAAAAGAAGGTCCCATTCACCTCGAGAAGTCGGAGTTGCTCTGGCTACCAAAAAGCCAGAGGAAAGCCACAGGAAAAAATTACATTGACATAAATACCCCAGAATGTGGAGGGGACAAAAAGCCCCGCCGGTAGCGCTATCGCACCAGACCGGTATTCTGGAGGTCTTGGGCTCGAATCCCACCAAGCGGCCATTTTTCTCCACTTTCTTTATTTCCAAATTCTTTATCTCTTTCGATGACGTACCATATTCTCACTTTGCTTTCCGAGATTTTCTTGACTGTAAACCCTTATTTTCTGTCTTATTTCAACGAGCCCATCATTTCGTATTCTGATTCGCTACATGTATGGCGAGAGCCTCTGTTCTGGCAGTCTTGGTGCCACAGGAAGCTTAAGAGGGTTCAACGCTGGCCGACCACTTTCGACATCTCGTAGACACACGAGTCACAGCCCGGGGGTTAAAAAGAAGGTCCCATTCACCTTGAGAAGTCGGAGTGGTTCTTAATAATGACCCCAAGCACAGGGAAAAATTACATTGACAAAAATACCCCAGAAATTGGAGGGGACAAAAAGCCCCGCCGGTAGCGTAGTGGTTATGGCACCAGACCGCTATTCAGGAGGTGGTGGGTTTGGATCCCACCTGGCGGGCATTTTTTTCTTCACTTTCTTTATTTCCAAATTCTTTTTCTGTTTCAATGACCTACCATATTCTCCCTATTGCTTTCCAAGATTTTCTTGACGGTCAACCCTTATTTTCTGTCTTATTTCAACGAGGCCCTCATTTCCTATTCTGATTCGCTCATGCATAGCGAGGGCATCTGTTCCGGCAGTCTTGGTGCCATAGGGAGCATAAGATGGTTCAACGCTGGTCGACCACTCTCGACATGCCATAGACACTCGAGTCACGGCACGGGGGTTAAAAAGAAGCTTCATCCTGAGAAGTTGGAATGGCGCTAGCTACCACCCCCAAGCACAGGAAAAAACTGCATTGACATAAATACCCCAGAAATTGGAGGGGAAAAATAGCCCTGCCGGTAGCGTACTGGTTACCGCACCAGACCGGTATTCTGGAGGTCGTGGTTTCGGATCCCAACTGGCGGGCATTTTTTCTCCACTTTCTTTCCAAATTTTTTATCTGTTTCAATGACCTACCATATCCTCCCTTTTGCTTTCCGAGATGTTCGCGACCATCAACCCTAATTTTCTGTCTTATTTCAACCAGCCCCTCAATTCCTATTCTGATTCGCTACATGCATATCGAGGGCCTCTGTTCTGGAAGTCTTGGAGCCATTGGGTGCTTAAGAGGGTTCAACGCTGGTCGACCACTCTCGACATGTCGTAGACACTTGAGTCATGGCCCAGGGGTTTAAAAAAAGAAGGTCCCCTTCACCCCGAGAAGTCGGAGGGGCTCTGGCTACCAACCCCAAGCACAGGAAAAAATTACATTCACATAAATACCCCAGAAAGTGGAGGGGACAAATAGCCCCGCCGGTAGCGTAGTGGTTATCGCACCAGACTGGTATTCTGGAGGATGTGGGCTCGGATCCCACCAAGCGGGCATTTTTCTTTTTTTTTCCGAATTCTTCATCTGTTTCAATGACCTAGCATATACTCCCCTTTGATTTCCGAGATTTTCTTGACGGTCAAGCCTTATTTTCTGTCTTATTTCAACGGCCCCCTCATTTCCTTTTCTGATTCGCCTATGCATAGCGAGGGCCTCTGCTCTGGAAGTCTTGGTGCCAGAGGGAGCTTAAGACGTTTCAACGCTGGTCGACCACTCTCGACATGTCGTAGACACTCTAGTCACGGCCCGGGGGTTTAAAAGAAGGACCCCTTCAACCCGAGATGTCAGAGTGGCGCGGGCTACCACCCCAAGCACAGGAAAAAATTACATTTACATATATACCCAACAAAGTGGAGGGGACAAATAGCCCCGCCGGTAGCGCAGTGATTATCGCACCAGACCGGTATTCTGGAGGTCGTGGGCTCGGATCCCACCTGGCGGGCATTTTTTCTCCACTTTCTTTCCAAATTCATCTGTTTCAATGATTGACCATATTTTCCACTTTGCTTTCCGAGATTTTCTTGACGGTCAACCCTTATTTTCTGTCTTATTTCAACGAGGCCCTCATTTCCTATTCTGATTCGCTCATGCATAGCGAGGGCATCTGTTCTGGCAGTCTTGGTGCCATAGGGAGCATAAGATGGTTCAACGCTGGTCGACCACTCTCGACATGCCATAGACACTCGAGTCACGGCACGGGGGTTAAAAAGAAGCTTCATCCTGAGAAGTTGGAATGGCGCTAGCTACCACCCCCAAGCACAGGAAAAAACTGCATTGACATAAATACCCCAGAAATTGGAGGGGAAAAATAGCCCTGCCGGTAGCGTACTGGTTACCGCACCAGACCGGTATTCTGGAGGTCGTGGTTTCGGATCCCAACTGGCGGGCATTTTTTCTCCACTTTCTTTCCAAATTCTTTATCTGTTTCAATGACCTACCATATGCTCCCTTTTGCTTTCCGAGATGTTCTCGACCATCAACCCTAATTTTCTGTCTTATTTCAACAAGCCCCTCAATTCCTATTCTGATTCGCTACATGCATATCGAGGGCCTCTGTTCTGGAAGTCTTGGAGCCATTGGGTGCTTAAGAGGGTTCAACGCTGGTCGACCACTCTCGACATGTCGTAGACACTTGAGTCATGGCCCAGGGGTTTAAAAAAAGAAGGTCCCCTTCACCCCGAGAAGTCGGAGGGGCTCTGGCTACCACCCCCAAGCACAGGAAAAAATTACATTCACATAAATACCCCAGAAAGTGGAGGGGACAAATAGCCCCGCCGGTTAGCGTAGTGGTTATCGCCACCAGACTGGTATTCTGGAGGGATGTGGGCTCGGATCCACCAAGCGGGCATTTTTCTTTTTTTTTTCCGAATTCTTCATCTGTTTCAATGACCTAGCATATACTCCCCTTTGATTTCCGAGATTTTCTTGACGGTCAACCCTTATTTTCTGTCTTATTTCAACGGCCCCCTCATTTCCTTTTCTGATTCGCCTATGCATAGCGAGGGCCTCTGTTCTGGAAGTCTTGTGCCAGAGGGAGCTTAAGAGTTTCAACGCTGGTCGACCACTCTCGACATGTCGTAGACACTCTAGTCACGGCCCGGGGGTTTAAAAGAAGGACCCCTTCAACCCGAGATGTCAGAGTGGCGCGGGCTACCACCCCAAGCACAGGAAAAAATTACATTTACATATATACCCAACAAAGTGGAGGGGACAAATAGCCCCGCCGGTAGCGCAGTGATTATCGCACCAGACCGGTATTCTGGAGGTCGTGGGCTCGGATCCCACCTGGCGGGCATTTTTTCTCCACTTTCTTTCCAAATTCATCTGTTTCAATGATTGACCTTATTTTCCACTTTGCTTTCCGAGATTTTTTTGACTGTCAACCCTAATTTTCGGTCTTATTTCAACGGCCCCCTCATTTCCTATTCTGATTCGCTCATGCATAGCGAGGGCCGCTGTTCTGGCAGTCTTGGTGCCATAGGTAGCTTAAGAGGATTCAACACTGCTCGACCACTCTCGACATCTCGTAGACACTCGAGTCACAGCCTGGGGGTTAAAAAGAAGGTCTCTTTCATCTCGAGAAGTCGGAGTGGCTCTGGCTATCAACCCCAAGCAGAGAAAAAAATTACATTGACCTAAATACCTCAGAAAGTGGAGGGAACAAAAACCCCCGCCTTTAGCGTAGTGGCTATCTCACCACACCGTATTCTGGAGGTCGTGGGCTCAGATCCCACCAAGCGGGCATTTTTCTCCACTTTCTTTATTTCCAAATTCTTTATCTGTTTCGATGACCTACCATATTGTCACTTTGCATTCCGAGATTTTCTTGACTGTCAATCCTTATTTCCTGTCCTATTTCAACGAGACCCTCATTTTCTATTCTGTTGCGCTAGATGCATAGTGAGGGCCTCGGTTCTGTCAGTCTTGGTGCCATAGATACCTTAAGAGGGTTCAACGCTGGTCGACCACTCTCGACATGTCGTAGACACTTGAGACATGGCCCAGGGGTTCAAAAAAGGTCCCCTTCACCCCGAGAAGTCGGAGTGGCGCTGGCTACCACACCGAAGCAAATGAAAATAATTACATTGACATAAAAACCTCCAAAAGTAGAGGGACAAATAGGCCCGCCGGTAGCGTAGTGGTTATCGCACCAGACCGGTATTCTGAAGGTCGTGGGCTCGGATACCACAAGGCAGGCATTTTTTCTCCACTTTCTTGCTTTCCAAATTTTTTATCTGTTTCAATGACCTACCATATTCTCCCTATTGCTTTCCAAGATTTTCTTGACTGTCAACCCTTATTTTCGGTCTTATTTCAACGAGGCCCTCATTTCCTATTCTGATTCGCTCATGTATAGCGAGGGCCTCTGTTCTGGCAGTCTTGGTGCCATAGGGAGCTTAAGAGGGTTCAATGCTGGTCGACCACTCTCGACATGTCGTAGACACTCGAGTCACGGGCCGCGGGTTAAAAAGAGGGTCCCTTCACCCCGTCAAGCGGGGGGGCGCTGGCTACCACCCCCAAGCACATGACAAAATTCATTTACATATATACCCAACAATGTGGCGGGGACAAATAGCCCCGCCGGCAGCGTAGTGGTTATCGCACCAGACTGGTATTCTGGAGGTCGTGGGTTCGGATCCCACCTGGCGGGCATTTTTTCTCCACTCTCTTTCCAAATTCATCATCTGTTTCAATGACCGACCATATTCTCTCCTTTGCTTTCCGAGATTTTCTTGACTGTCCACCGTAATTTTCAGTCTTATTACAATGGCCCCCTCATTTCCTATTCTAATTCGCTCATGCATAGCGAGGGCCGCTGTTCTGGCAGTCTTGGTGCCATAGGGAGTTTAAGTGAGTTTAACGCTGCTCGATCACTCTCAACATGTCGTAGACACTCGTGTCACGGCCTGGGGGTTAAAAAGAATGTCCCATTCACCTCGAGAAGTCGGAGTGGCTCTGGCTACCAAAAACCCATAGGAAAGCCACAGGAAAAAATTACATTGACATAAATCCCCCAGAAAGTGGAGGGGACAAAAAGCCCCGCCGGTAGCCTAGTGGCTATCGCACCAGACCGGTATTCTGGAGGTCGTGGGTTCGGATCCCACCAAGCGGGCATTTTTCTCCACTTTCTTTTTTTCCAACTTCTTTATCTGTTTCGATGACCTACCACATTATCACTGCTTTCCGAGATTTTCTTGACCGTCAACCCTTATTTTCTGTCTTATTTCAACGAACCCCTCATTTCGTATTCTGATTCGCTACATTAATGGTGAGGGCCTCTGTTCTGGCAGTCTTCGTGCCATAGGGAGCTTAAGAGTGTTCAACGCTGGTCGACCACTCTCGATATGTCGTAGACAATCGAGTCAGGGCCCGCGGGTTAAAAAGAATGTACCTTCACCCTGTCAAGTCGGAGCGGCGCTGGCTACCACTCCCAAGCACAGAAAAAAATTACATTGACATTAATACCCCAGAAAAAAGAGGGGAAATATAGCCCCACCGGTAGCGTAGTGGTTATCGCACCAGACCAGTATTCGGGAGGTCGACGGTTCGGATCCCACCTGGCGCTCATTTTTTCTCCATTTTGTTTCCAAATTCTTTATCTGTTTCAATGACTACTGTATTCTTCACTTTGCTTTCCGAGATTTTCTTTACTGTAAACACTTATTTTCTGTTTTATTCCAACCAGCCCCTCGTTTCCTATTCTGATTCGCTACATGCATAGCGAGGTCCTCTGTTCTGGCAGTCTTGGTGCCATAGGGAGCTTAAGAGGGTTCAACGCTGGCCGACCACTTTAGACATCTCGTAGACACTCGAGTCACGGCCCGGGGGTTAAAAAGAAGGTCCTATTCACCTTGAGAAGTCGGAGTGGCTCTTAATAACGACCCCAAGCAGAGAAAAAAATTACATTGACATAAATACCCCAGAAAGTGGAGGGGACAAAAAGCCCCGCCGGTAGCGTAGTGGTTACCGCACCAGACCGGTATTCTGGAGGTGGTGGGTTCGGATCCCACCTGGCGGGCATTTTTTCTTCACTTTCTTGATTTCCAAATTCTTTATCTGTTTCAATGACCTACCATATTCTCCCTACTGCTTTCCAAGATTTTCTTGACGGTCAACCCTTATTTTCTGTCTTATTTCAACGAGGCCCTCATTTCCTATTCTGATTCGCTCATGCATAGCGAGGGCCTCTGTTCTGGCAGTCTTGGTGCCATAGGGAGCTTAAGATTGTTCAACGCTGGTCGACCACTCTCGACATGCCATAGACACTCGAGTCACGGCACGGGGGTTAAAAAGAAGCTTTATCCTGAGAAGTTGGAATGGCGCTAGCTACCACCCCCAAGCACAGGAAAAAACTGCATTGACATAAATACCCCAGATATTGGAGGGGAAAAATAGCCCTGCCGGTAGCGTACTGGTTACCGCACCAGACCGGTATTCTGGAGGTCGTGGGTTCGGATCCCAACTGGCGGGCATTTTTTCTCCACTTTCTTTCCAAATTCTTTATCTGTTTCAATGACCTACCATATGCTCCCTTTTGCTTTCCGAGATGTTCTCGACCATCAATCCTAATTTTCTGTCTTATTTCAAGAAGCCCCTCAATTCCTATTCTGATTCGCTACATGCATATCGAGGGCCTCTGTTCTGGAAGTCTTGGAGCCATTGGGTGCTTAAGAGGGTTCAACGCTGGTCGACCACTCTCGACATGTCGTAGACACTTGAGTCATGGCCCGGGGGTTTAAAAAAATAAGGTCCCCTTCACCCCGAGAAGTCGGAGGGGCTCTGGCTACCAACCCCAAGCACAGGAAAAAATTACAGTCACATAAATACCCCAGAAAGTGAAGGGGACAAATAGCCCCGCCGGTAGCGTAGTGGTTATCGCACCAGTCCGGTATTCTGGAGGATGTGGGCTCGGATCCCACCAAGCGGGCATTTTTCTTTTTTTTTTCCGAATTCTTCATCTGTTTCAATGACCTAGCATATACTCCCCTTTGATTTCCGAGATTTTCTTGATGGTCAACCCTTATTTTCTGTCTTATTTCAATGGCCCCCTCATTTCCTTTTCTGATTCGCCTATGCATAGCGAGGGCCTCTGCTCTGGAAGTCTTGGTGCCAGAGGGAGCTTAAGACGTTTCAACGCTGGTCGACCACTCTCGACATGTCGTAGACACTTTAGTCACGGCCCGGGGGTGTAAAAGAAGGACCCCTTCAACCCGAGATGTCAGAGTGGCGCGGGCTACCACCCCCAAGCACAGGAAAAAATTACATTTACATATATACCCAACAAAGTGGAGGGGGCAAATAGCCCCGCCGGTAGCGCAGTGATTATCGCACCAGACCGGTATTCTGGAGGTCGTGGGCTCGGATCCCACCTGGCGGGCATTTTTTACCCCACTTTCTTTCCAAATTCATCTGTTTCAATGATTGACCATATTCTCCACTTTGCTTTCCGAGATTTTTTTGACTGTCAACCCTAATTTTCGGTCTTATTTCAACGGCCCCCTCATTTCCTATTCTGATTCGCTCATGCATAGTGAGGGCCGCTGTTCTGGCAGTCTTGGTGCCATAGGTAGCTTAAGAGGGTTCAACGCTGCTCGACCACTCTCGACATCTCGTAGACACTCGAGTCACAGCCTGGGGGTTAAAAAGAAGGTCTCTTTCATCTCGAGAAGTCGGAGTGGCTCTGGCTATCAACCCCAAGCAGAGAAAAAAATTACATTGACCTAAATACCTCAGAAAGTGGAGGGAACAAAAACCCCCCGCCGGTAGCGTAGTGGCTATCTCACCACACCGTATTCTGGAGGTCGTGGGCTCAGATCCCACCAAGCGGGCATTTTTCTCCACTTTCTTTATTTCCCAATTCTTTATCTGTTTCGATGACCTACCATATTGTCACTTTGCTTTCCGAGATTTTCTTGACTGTCAATCCTTATTTCCTGTCCTATTTCAACGAGACCCTCATTTTCTATTCTGTTTCGCTACATGCATAGTGAGGGCCTCGGTTCTGTCAGTCTTGGTGCCATAGATACCTTAAGAGGGTTCAACGCTGGTCGACCACTCTCGACATGTCGTAGACACTTGAGACATGGCCCAGGGGTTCAAAAGAAGGTCCCCTTCACCCCGAGAAGTCGGAGTCGCTCTGGCTACCAACCCCAAGCACAGAAAATAATTACATTGACATAAAAACTCCAGAAAGTAGAGGGGACAAATAGGCCCGCCGGTACCGTAGTGGTTATCGCACCAGACCGGTATTGTAGAGGTCTTGGGCTCGAATCTCACCAAGCGACCATTTTTCTCCACTTTCTTTATTTCCAAATTCTTTATCTCTTTCGATGACCTACCATATTCTCACTTTGCTTCTCGAGATTTTCTTGACTGTCAACCCTTATTTTTTGTCTTGTTTCAACGAGCCCCTCATTTCGTATTCTGATTCGCTACATGCATGGCGAGGGCCTCTGTTCTGGCAGTATTTTGCCATAGGGAGCTTAAGAGGGTTCAACGCTGGTCGACCACTCACGAAATGTCGAAGACACTTGAGTCACAGCCCGGGGGTTAAAAGAAGGTCCTCTTCACCCCGAGAAGTCGGAGTGGCGCTGGCTACCACACCGAAGCAAATGAAAATAATACATTTACATATATACCCAACAAAGTGGAGGGGACAAATAGCCCCGCCAGCCGCGTAGTGGTTATCGCACCAGACCGGTATTCTGAAGGTCGTGGGCTCGGATACCACAAGGCAGGCATTTTTTCTCCACTTTCTTGCTTTCCAAATTTTTTACCTGTTTCAATGACCTACCATATTCTCCCTATTGCTTTCCAAGATTTTCTTGACTGTCAACCCTTATTTTCGGTCTTATTTCAACGAGGCCCTCATTTCCTATTCTGATTCGCTCACGTATAGCGAGGGCCTCTGTTCTGGCAGTCTTGGTGCCATAGGGAGCTTAAGAGGGTTCAATGCTGGTCGACCACTCTCGACATGTCGTAGACACTCGAGTCACGGGCCGCGGGTTAAAAAGAGGGTCCCTTCACCCCGTCAAGCCGGAGTGGCGCTGGCTACCACCCCAAAGCACATGACAAAATTCATTTACATATATACCCAACGAAGTGGCGGGGACAAATAGCCCCGCCGGCAGCGTAGTGGTTATCGCACCAGACCGGTATTCTGGAGGTCGTGGGTTCGGATCCCACCTGGCGGGCATTTTTTCTCCACTCTCTTTCCAAATTCATTATCTGTTTCAATGAGCGACCATATTCTCTCCTTTGCTTTCCGAGATTTTCTTGACTGTCCACCGTAATTTTCAGTCTTATTACAATGGCCCCCTCATTTCCTATTCTAATTCGCTCATGCATAGCGAGGGCCGCTGTTCTGGCAGTTTTGGTGCCATAGGGAGTTTAAGTGGGTTTAACGCTGCTCGACCACTCTCAACATGTCGTAGACACTCGAGTCACGGCCTGGGGGTTAAAAAGAAGGTCCCATTCACCTCGAGAAGTCGGAGTGGCTCTGGCTACCAAAAAGCCATAGGAAAGCCACAGGAAAAAATTACATTGACATAAATCCCCCAGAAAGTGGAGGGGACAAAAAGCCCCGCCGGTAGCCTAGTGGCTATCGCACCAGACCGGTATTCTGGAGGTCGTGGTTTCGGATCCCACCAAGCGGGCATTTTTCTCCACTTTCTTTTTTTCCAAATTCTTTATCTGTTTCGATGACCTACCACATTTTCACTTTGCTTTCCGAGATTTTCTTGACCGTCAACCCTTATTTTCTGTCTTATTTCAACGAACCCCTCATTTCATATTCTGATTCGCTACATGCATAGTGAGGGCCTCGGTTCTGGCAGTCTTGGTGCCATAGGGAGCTCCAGAGGTTTCAACGCCGGTCAACCGCTCTCGCCTGGTCGTATACACTTGAGTCATGGCCCGGGGGTTAAAAAGAAGGCCCCCTTCACCTCGACAAGTCGGAGTGGCTCTGGCTACCAACCTCAAGCACAAGAAAAAATTCATTGACATAAATACCCCAGAGAGTGGAGGGAAAAAATAGGCCCGGCGGTAGCGTAGTGGTTATCGCACCAGACCGATATTCTGGAGGTGGTGGGTTCGGATCCCCCCTGGCGCGCATTTTTTCTCCACTTTCTTTTCAAATTCTTTATCTGTTTCAATGACCAACCATATTCTTCCCTTTGCTTTCCAAGATTTTCGGACTGTCAACCAATATTTTCTGTCTTATTTCAACGGCCCCCCATTTGCTATTCTGGTTTGCTCATGCATAGCGAGGGCCTCTTTTCTGACAGTCTTGGTGCCATAGGGAGCTTAGGAGGGTTCAACGCTGGTCGACCACTTTCGACATGTCGTAGACACTCAAGTCACGGCCCGGGGTTTAAAAAGAAAGTCCCATTCACCTCGAGAAGTCGGAGTGGCGCTGGCTACCACCCCCAAGCACAGGAAAGAATTACATTGACATGAATACCCCAGAAAGTGGAGGGGAAATATAGCCCCGCCGGTAGCGTAGTGGTTATCGCACCAGATTGGTATTCTGGAGGTCGTGGGCTCGGATCCCACCTGGCGGGCGTTTCTTCTCCACTTTCTTTCTTTTCAAATTCTTCATCTGTTTTAATGACCAACCTTATTCTCCCTTTGCTTTCCGAGATTTTCTTGAATGTCAACCCTACTTTTGGTCCTATTTTAACGGCCCCCTCAGTTCCCATTCTGATTCGCTCATGCATAGTGAGGGCCGCTGTTCTGGCAGTCTTGGTGTAATAGGGAGCTTAAGAGGGTTCAATGCTGGTCGACCACTCTTGACATGTCGAAGACACTGGAGTCACGGCACGGGGGTAAAAAGAAGGTCCCCTTCACCTCGAGAAGTCGGCGTGGCTCTGGCTACCAACCCCAAGCACAGGAAAAAATTACATTGACATAAATACCCCAGAAAGTGGAGGGGACAAAAAGCCCCGCCGGTATTGTAGTGGTTATCGCACCAGACCGGTATTCTGGAGGTCGTGGGCTCGGATCCCTCCTGGCGGGCATTTTTTCTCCACTTTCTTTCTTTCCAAATTCTTTATCTGTTTCAATGACCTAGCGTATTCTTCACTTTGCTTTCCGAGATTTTCTTGACTGTCAACCCTTATTTTCTGTCTTATTCCAACAGAGCCCCTCATTTCGTATTCTGATTCGCTAGATGCATAGTGAGGGCCTCGGTTCTGGCAGTCTTGGTGCCATAGAGAGCTTAAGAGGATTCAACGCCGGCCGACCACTCTCGACTGGTCGTAGACACTTGAGTCATGGCCCAGTGGTTAAAAAGAAGGTTCCTTCACCCCTTCAGGCCGGAGTAGCGGAAAAAATTACATTGAAACAAATACCCCAGAAAATGGAGGGGAAAAATATCCCCACCGGTAGCATAGTGGTTATCGCACCAGACCAGTATTCGGGAGGTCGTGAGCTCAGATCCCACCTGGCGGGCATTTTTTCTCCACTTTCTTTCCAAATTCTTTCTCTGTTTCAATGACCTAGCGTATTCTTCCGTTTGCTTTCCGAGATTTTCTTGACTGTCAACCCTTATTTTCTGTCTTATTCCAACGAGCCCCTCATTTCCTATTCTGATTCGCTACATGCATAGCGAAGGCCTCTGTTCTGGCAGTCTTGGTGCCATAGGGAGCTTAAGAGGGTTCAACGCTGGTTGACCACTTTCGACATGTCGTAGACACTCGAGTCATGGCCCAGGGGTTAAAAAGAAGGTCCCCTTCACCCCGAGATGTCAGAGTGGCGCGGGCTACCACCCCCAAGCACAGTAAAAAATTACATTGAAATAAATAACCCAGAAAGTTGAGGGAAAAAAAGACCCGCCGGTAGCGCAGTGGTTATCACACCAGACCGGTATTCTTGAGGTCGTGGGTTCAGATCCCACCTGGCGCGAATTTTTTCTCCACTTTCTTTCCAAATTCTTTATCTGTTTCAGTGATCTACCACAATCTTCCCTTTGCTTTCCGAGATTTTCTTGACTGTCAACACTTATTTTCTGTCTTATTCTACCGAACCCCTCAATTCATATTCTGATTCTCTACACGCATAGCGAGGCCCTCGGTTCTGCCAGTCTTGGTGCCATATCGAGCTTAAGAGGGTTCAACGCTGGTCGACCACTTTCGACATGTCGTAGACAGTCGAGTCACGCCCCGCGGGTTAAAAAAAAGGTCCCCTTCACCCCGAGATGTCAGAGTGGCGCGGGCTACCACCCCCAAGCATAGAAAAGAATTACATTGACATAAATACCCCAGAAAGTGGAGGGGAAATATAGCCTCGCCTGTAGTGTAGTGGTTATCGCACCAGACCGGTATTCTGGAGGTCGTAGGCTCGGATCCCACCTGGCGGGCGTTTTTTCTCCACTTTCTTTCCAAATTCTTTATCTGTTTATATGCCCTACCATATTATCCCCTTTCCTTTCCAAGATTTTCTTGACTGTCAACCCTTATATTCTGTCTTATTTCAATGTCCCCCTCCTTTCCTATTCTGATTCGCTCATGCATAGCGAGGGCATCTGTTCTGGCAGTGTTGGTGACATAGGGAGCTTAAGGGGGTTCAACGCTGCTCGACCACTCTCGACATGTCGTAGACACTCGAGTGACGCCCTGGGGGTTAAAAAAGAAGGTCCCATTCACCTCGAGAATTAGGAGTGGCGCTGGCTACGTCCCCCAAGCACAGGAGAAAATGACATTGACATAAATATTACAGAAAGTGAGGGGAAAAATAGCCCCGCCGGTAGTATAGTGGATATCGCAAGAGACCGATATTCTGGAGGTGGTGGGTTCGGCTCCCACCTGGCGGGCATTTTTTCTGCACTTTTTTTCTATCCAAATTCTTTATCTGTTTCAATGACCTACCATCTTCTTCCCTTTGCTTTCCAAGATTTTCTTGACTGTCAACCCTTATTTTCTGTCTTATTTCAACGAGCCTCTAATTTCCTATTCTGATTGGCTACATGCATGGCGAGGGCCTCTGTTCTGGCAGTCTTGGTGCCATAGGGAGCTTAAGAGGGTTCAACGCTGGTCGACCACTCTCGACATGTCGTAGACACTTGAGTCACGGCCCGGGGGTTAAAAAGACGGTCCCCTTCACCCCGAAGAGTCGGAGTAGAGCTGGCTACCACCCCAAGCACAGAAAAAATTACGTTGACATAAATACCCCAGAAAGTGAGGGAAAATAGCCCCCCGGTAGCGTAGTGGTTATCGCACCAACCAGGTATTCTGGAGGTCGTGGGTTCGGATCCCACCTGGCGGGCATTTTTTCTCCACTTTCTTTCCAAATTCTTCATCTGTTTCAATGACCTACCATATTCTCCCCTTTGCTTTCCGAGATTTTCTTGACTATCAACCCTTATTTTCGGTCTTATTTAACGAGCCCCTCATTTCCTATTCTGATTCGCTCATGCATAGCGAGGGCCCTGTTCTGGCAGTCTTGGTGCCATAGGGAGCTTAAGAGGGTTCAAGCTGGTCGACCACTCTCGACATGTCGTAGACACTCGAGTCACGGCACGGGGGTTAAAAGAAGGTCCCCTTCACCCCGAGAAGTCGGAGTGGCGCTGGCTACACCCCAAAGCACATGAAAAAATTACATTTACATAAATACCCAGAAAGTGGAGGGGAAAATAGCCCCGCCGGTAGCGTAGTGGTTATCGCACCAACCGTATTCTGGAGGTCGTGGGCTTCGGATCCCACCTGGCGGCAATTTTTTCCACTTTCTTTCCAAATTCTTTATCTGTTTCAATGACCTACCATATCTCCCCTTTATTTCCGAGATTTTCTTGACTGTCAACCTTATTTTCTGTCTTATTTCAGCGAGCCCCTCATTTCCTATTCTGATTCGCTACATGCATAGCGAGGGCCTCTGTTCTGGCAGTCTTGGTGCCATAGGGAGCTTAAGAGGGTTCAAGCTGGTCGACCACTTCTCGACATGTCGTAGACACTTCGAGTCACGGCCCGGGTTAAAAGACGGTTCCCCTTCACCCGAAGAGTCGGAGTAGAGCGGCTACCACCACAATCAGAGAAAAAATTACGTTGATATAAATACCCCAGAAAGTGAAGTGGTAAAATAGCCCCACCAGTAGCGTAGTGATTTTCGCACCACACCAATATTCGGGAGGTCGCGGGTTCGGACCCCCGCGGACGGCATTTTTTCTTCACTTTCTTTCCAAATTTTTTGTCTGTTTCAATGACCTATGTTATTCCTCCCTTTTGCTTTGCAAGATTTTCTTGACTATCAAAACTTATTTCCTGTCTTATTGTAACGAGCCCCTAATTTCCTATTCTGATTCGCTACATGCATAGCGAGGGCCCCTGTTCTGGCAGTCTTGGTGCCATGGGGAGCTTAAGAGGGTTCAAAGCTGGTCGACCATTCTCGACGTGTAGACACTAGAGTCATTACACGGGGGTTAAATAGAAGGTCCCCTTCACCCCGAAGAGTCGGAGTAGCGCTGGCTACAATCCCCAAGCACAGAAATAAATTACATTGATATAAATACCGCAGAAAGTGGAGGGGAAAATAGCCCCGCCGGTAACGTAGTGGTTATCGCACCCGAATGGTATTCTGGACGTCGTGGGTTCCGATCCCACATTGCTGGCATTTTTTCTTTTTTTTTTCAAATTCTTTGTCTTTTTCAATGACCTAGCATATCCTCCCTTTTATTTCCGAGATTTTCTTGACAGTCAAGCCTATTTTTTGTCTTATTTCAACGAGCCCCTCATTTTCTAGTCTGATTCGCTACATGCATAGCAAGGGCCTCTGTTCTGGCAGTCTTGGTGCCATAGGGAGCTAAAGAGGGTTCAATGCTGGTCGACTGCTCTCGACATGTCGAAGACACCCGAGTCACGGCACCGGGGGTTAAAAAGAAGGTCCCCTTCACCTCGAGAAGTCGGTGTGGCGCTGGCTACCACAAACAAGCTCACGCAAAAATTACATTGACATAAATACCCCAGAAAGTGGAGGGGAAAAATAGCCCACTAGTAGCGTAGTGGTTCTCGCACCAGACCAGTATTCGAGAGGTCGTGGGTTCGAATCCCACCGGGCGGGCATTTTTTCTCCATTTTCCTTCCAAATTCGTTATCTGTTTCAATGACCTACCATATTCTCCCATTTGCTTTCGGAGATTTTCTTGACTGGCAACCCTTATTTTCTGTCTTATTTCTACGAGCCCCTCATTTCCTATTCTGATTCGCTACGTGCCTAGCGAGGGCCCTTGTAATGGCAGTCTTGTTGCCATGGGGAGCTTAAGAGGGTTCAAAGCTGGTCGACCACTCTTGACATGTCGTAGACACTCGAGTCATGGCCCGGGGGTTAAAAAGAAGGTCCCCTTCACCCCGAGAAGTCGGAGTTGCGCTGGCTACCACCCCCAATCACAGGAAAAAGTTACATTGATATTGACACGGTCTTGATGGATGAAATGGGTTTATTTACAGTGATGTGGTCCGGGAAGAGCCAAGCGAACAGATCGGGAACCGGCCGTCACAGTCACCACCTCAACGTCATCTTCTACAAAAAAACCACAGTGGGTTTGGTCAATCCCTTTCCATTAGAAACCCCGGAGATAATATCCTTACGTAGAAACTGTGCTGTAACCCTTCCCCGGGGCGAGACGAAGCTCACCGAGCGAGTTGAACTTGCCGGGGTCGGCAAGGTTTCAGGCGGGCGAAGTGAACTTCAGTCTTGCGGTATCAACGATCTTGCGACATCACTTTAGCGATTCCTAATTTAAATCGCCTAATTTTCGCACAACTACAAAGGGGCCGGTATAGGTTGATAAAAAGTTCTGGCACAAACGACGTTCGCGTAGCGGCGTCCAGAGCCAGACAAGATCACTGGTAAAGTACGAAGCTGGGGCGTGTCGTCGGTCATATCGCGCCTCAGTCTTCGCCTGGGACGTCAAAGTCCGTAGTCGGGCAAGGCGGCGCGCCTATTCAGCATGACAGAGAGTCTGCGCTATAGAAACCTCCTCATGGTGAGAAAAGGGCAGGATAGTCTCGAGGAAGCTACTTGGCAGTCGTATGTATAAAAGAAAGAAAGGTGCGTATCCCGTGACCTCGTGCTTAGCGGTATTGTAAGCGTATGTGATAAAAGGTAACACGTCGTCCCAGTTTTTGTGATCTGAGGATACGTACATGGCCAACATGGTTGTCAGTGTACGATTGGTTCGCTCAGTAAGGCCATTGGTTTGTGGGTGATATGGCGTGCTGTGTCGGTACTGTGGCCCACAGAGACGAAGGAGCTCTTCAACGATATCCGCTGTGAATTGTCGTCCGCGATCACTTATAACAACACGGGGGGCACCTGGCGCAGTATGATGAAGTGCAGAAAAATGTGTGTGACCTCAGAAGCTGTAGCAGATGGCAGAGCAGTCGTTTCCACATATCTTGCCAGGTAATCGACACAGACAATTATCCATCGATTCCCGGCTACCGACTTTGGAAACGGGCCTAGCAAG
This sequence comes from Haemaphysalis longicornis, assembly GCA_013339765.2. NCBI lineage: Eukaryota > Metazoa > Arthropoda > Arachnida > Ixodida > Ixodidae > Haemaphysalis > Haemaphysalis longicornis. Next base: position 45,645,549 of record CM023448.1, on the reverse strand, counting down.
TCAACTCCTTCTTTTTCAAAAGGTGACGTTGGGGGACGCACCGGGTGCAAATGCCCTGAAGGAGGAACTGTGGGGTGCTTGTAGCGCTGGCATACCTGGCATCCAGCGACGTACTGCTTCGTCGTCTTCCTGAGGCGAGGCCAGTAGGAACGTTGACGGAGTCGGTAAAGCGTGCGGGCAAAGCCAAGATGTCCTGAGGTGACGTCGTCGTGCATAGCATGCAGGACGTCAGGCCGGAGGTTCTCCGGCACGACAAGCAGAAAACGAGCACCATCGGACGAATAATTCCGTCTCCAAAGCAAGCCATCTCGGACGACGAAAGGTGAAGTCGGCGCTTGAGACGCCTGTGCCGAGAGAAAAAATGGCTTCAAGCTGCTATTTTTTTGTTGCTCTTCCTGAAACACGAATGCACTGGGGAGCGTGGTCGAGATGGAAGCTAAGGAATCATCATGGTGTTCTTCCTCAAATAGCTGCGCTTGTTGAGGCAGGCGTGCCAAACAGTCAGCGTCACTGTGGCGGCACCCGCTCTTGTAGACAACAGCGACATCAAATTCCTGAAGCCGTAAAGACCAGCGAGCGAGTCGACCAGAGGGGTCGCCTAGTCCGACAAGCCAGCACAGGGAGTTATGATCTTTTACAATGGTAAAATGACGTCCATAAATGTAGGGTCTAGACTTTTGAATGGCGAAAATCATCGCAAGGCATTCTAGTTCTGTCACAGTGTAGTTACGCTCTGCTTTTGAGAGGGTGCGACTTGCGTAGGCGACAGAGCTATGCGCACCTCCATGCGGCTGGACCAGCACAGCCCCAACACCGATGGCGCTGGCGTCTGAGTGGATTGCAATTGGGGCCGAGGGGTCGAAGTGGCGCAACACAGGACCGGATGTCAACAAATGCTTCAACTCCGTGAAAGACGAGTCACATTCGGGAGTCCACACAAAGGGCGTGTCTTTGCGAAGAATAGCTGTGAGGGGAGAGGCGATCTTGGCGAAGTCTTTGATAAACCGACGAAAGTATGAGCACAGTCCCAGGAAGCTCCGCAGTTCCTTAAGTGATCGGGGTTTTTGAATATCACGAACCGCAGCAATCTTTTGGGAGTCGGGCCTGATTCCATCGTGGTCAACAAGGAAGCCAAGCACAAGCACCTGGCGCTCGCCAAAATGGCACTTCTTCGAGTTCAGGACCAGGCCGGCCTGTGCGATGCGCTGGAGAACAACATTAGGCCGCTGGTTATGCTCGTCGAACGTCCTGCCGAAAATTATGACGTCATCTAGATAACACACGCAAGCTTCCCACTTCAGGCCATGCAGGACAGAGTCCATGAATCTTTTGAATGCTGCAGGCGCGTTGCACAGGTTGAACGGCATAACAATAAATTTGAACAAGCTATCTGGTGTGACGAATGCTGTCTTCTCCTTGTCGTCCGGGTGCATAGGAATCTGCCAGTAGCCCGATCTAAGATGAACCGCCGAAAAGTTGGAGGCAGAATGCAGACAATCGATGGCGTCGTCAATCCGTGGAAGTGGGTAGACGTCCTTCTTCGTCACATTATTAGGTCTACGGTAGTCAACGCAAAATCGCCACGTGTTGTCCTTCTTTCTGATCAGTATTACAGGGGCGGCCCTTGGGCTGGTAGATTCCTGAATCACATCGTTCCGGAGCATTTGCTCAGTCTGTTCATTTAGAGCGCTGCGCTCAGCAGGAGAGACGCGGTAAGGTTTCTGCCGGATGGGTGGTGCATCACCGGTGTAAATTCGATGTTGCGTCCGAGACTCTGGTGGCGCAGGAGGGTATTTACCCTGCGCAAAATTGAACACCGAAGCGTGCGGAGCCAGCAATCTTTGAAATGCGTGGCACTGCTCGGACGGCAACAATTTATTAACCATTCTGATGAAATTGGCTGTATAGTCCGGTACCACATTAGTCGCACGGGCAGCCATAGAAAGAGCGTCCAGTGAAGTAGCTAAATTATCGGCACAAGTGGCGAGCGTGAGGCCCTGAGGGAGAAGTACGGATTCTGAGCTTGCGTTCACTGTCCACACGTGAGTAAAGCCACCCTCCTGATGAACCAAATCCCGAGGTACGAACACAATTTTCTTCATTGCTGTGTCCAGTTCGGGCTCAACTAACGCCCCGCAGGAGCTACCCGTGGTCATATGGCTGCACTTCATGGGAACGAACATGGCTGACACAGGAGGCAATAGCGTATCATCGGCAACAGCGAACACTTCTCGGCCGGTTTCGGTGGCTTGGTCGATACAGACAGGCAATACACTTCGCAATGAAATCTCTCCAGCTCCGCAATCTAACTTTGCCCCACATTCTTTCAAAAAGTCGATACACAGAATGACATTGTGCGTTGCGTACTCTAATACTGTAAACTCAATTCTGAAGCTGTCTCCGCCAAGCACTATATCTGCCGAGATAATTCCAACTACCCGCAGAGGCTCACCACCAACCCCATAGAAATGTCTACTTCCATCCCACTCAAACTTAACTTTATGTCCAAGGCGATCTTTATATGAAAAGCTCATCACTGACACACTAGCACCAGTATCTACCAAAGCAGTTGCGTTCACACCGTCGAAACAAATACACAACTTGTTCTCTACCATCACTACTGACAGGGGATTTGGTAAAACCGACCGTTCCGCGACCTCACCCCTGTTTGCCGCACCAGCTAGTTTCCCAGCGGGGGGGGCCCGGACCGGCGGCGAGGCGACGGCGACCGGCCCTGGCGAAGCGGTGGCGTAATGCTACGGTCAGAGACGGCGGGAGACGCATTGCTGTTGGTGAGCGGAGCCGGGTGGTGGAAAAGGTGATCCTGGTGGATTGGGCCATCGCGTCGGCTGGACGAAGAAGAAGCAAAGAACCTCGGAGCTTGCTGCTGACGACGGCGACAGAAGCGAGCGATGTGCTCACTGATGCCAGAGAAATAGCAAACAGGTGGTTCCCGATAGCGGTCTTGGTCGCGTTGTTGCCGGTAGCGGGCTGGTTCACATTGTTGGCGTGGGTAGCCAGCGACAACTCTACGGGATTCATTCTCGTGGTCGAGCCGCCGGGATGGCGCTCGGACGCTCTGAACATTGACGCTATCTTGCGAAAACCTACCGCAGGGCTTTGTGTAGCGGAGTAGTGGTCTGGATGCTGGTACTTGAAAACAAGGCACATGAACGGCGCACTGGTGGTACACGCAATTTGCAGGAGGCCCCGAATAGACAGGCGGATTGGCGGTGTACGCTTGAACTTGCTACCCTAGTTCCTCTCGTATAATACGGCGAACCAAGGATGCGATATCCTCAGATGAACCAGTGTCCCCGCTAGCGACAGTGGGAACGTTTGGAAGACGGCCAAATTTGGGGCAAATCCGCCGAAGCTTGAGAGCTTCAAATGTGCGGCAGTGGTTGGCCACGTCTGCTGCAGAAGGCTAGGTTTTTCTTTGCAAGAAAGAAATTGTATACGTCTTCCGCTATGCCTTTTAGCAAATGGCCGACCTTGTCCTCCTCAGTCATGGTCGGGTTTACAAGAGAGCAGAGCTTAAGGACCTCTTGTTTGTACGCCGTACAAGTCTCGCCCGGTTCCTGTGCTCGCTGTGCGAGCATCTGCTCGGCCTTTTTGCGGCGGGAAATGGGGTCGCCAAAAGATTTCGTCAGCTCCTCGACAAAGATAGCCCATGTCGTGAGCTTTGCTTCATTGTTTTCGAACCAGGTCAAAGCTGTTCCGAAGAATTACACCACTACGTAGGCTAGTTGCGCTGCTGTGTCCCTGCGATTGTATTTGCTCACCCTTTCGTAGTGTTTGAGCCATTCCTCGACATCTTCATCATTGTCCCCAGAGAACGAGGTTGGTTACTTGCGGGGCCAACCGTTGACCACCACTGGGGAAGGGTTTTCACCATTCCGGTGCGGCGCCCTGTCAGCTGGATCCAAGCCGGCGATTTGCCTACTCCAACGGAGAACGCAGGATTTCGCTGGTTCCACAGGGTCCAGGACGTTGTTACCGCACCTACCACATGACACGGTCTTTATGGATGAAATGGTTTTATTTACAGTGATGTGGTCCGGGAAGAGACAAGCGAACAGATAGGGAACCGGCCGGCACAGTCACCACCTCAACCTCCACTATTACCAAAAAAACCACAGTGGGCTTGGTCAATCCCTTTCCATTAGAAACCCCGGAGACAATATCCTTACGTAGAAACTGCGCTGTAACAATATAAATACCCCAGAAAGTGGAGGGGGAAAATAGCCCCGCTGGTAGCGTAGTGGTTATCGCACCAGACCGGTATTCTGGAGGTTGTTGGTTCGGATCCACCTGGCGGGCATTTTTTCTCCACTTTCTTTCCAAATTCTTTATTTTTGTTTCAATGACCTACCATATTCTCCCTTTTGCTTTCGGAGATTTTCTTGACTGTCGATCCTTATTTTCTGCCTTATTTCAACGGCCCCCTCAATTCCTATTCTGATTCGCTCATGCATAGCGAGGGCCTCTTTTCTGGAAGTCTTGTTGCCATAGGGAGCTTAAGAGCGTTCAACGCTGGTCAACCACACTGGACATGTTGGAGACACTCGAGTCACGGCCCGGGGGTTAAAAAGGAGGTCCCCTTCACCTCGAGAAGTCGGTGTGGCGCTGGCTACCACCAACAAGCACATGAAAAATACATTGACACAAACACCCCTGAAAGTGGAGGGGGAAAATAGCCCCACCAGTAGCGTAGAGGTTTTCGCAACACACCAGTATTCGGGAGGTCGTTGGTTCGGATCCCGCCTGGCAGGCATTTTTTCTCCACTTTCTTTCCAAATTCTTTATCTGTTTCATTGACCTAGCATATTCTCCCCTTTGATTTCCGAGATTTTATTGACTGTCAACCCTTATTTTCTGTCTCACTTCAACGTGCCCCTTATTTACTATTCTGATTCGCTACATGCATAGCGACGGCCTCTGTACTGGCAGTCTTGCTGCCATGGGGAGCTTAAGAGGGCTCAACGCTGGACGACCACTCTCGACATGTCGAAGACACTCGAGTCATGCCACGGGAGTTAAATAGAAGGTCCCCTACACACCGAAGAGTAGAAGTAGCGCTGGCTACCATACCCAAGCACAGAAATAAATTACATTGATTTAAATACCCCGGAAAGTGGAGTGGAAAATACCCCCGCCGGTAACGTAGTGGTTATCGCACCAGACCGGTATTCTGGACGTCGTGGGTTCAGATCCCACCTGGCTGGCATTTTTTCTCCACTTTCTTTCTTTCCAAATTCTTTATATGTTTCAATGACCCTCCATATACTCCCATTTGCTTTCGGAGATTTTCTTGACTATCAACCCTTATTTTATGACTTACTTCAACAACCCTCTCATTTCCTATTCTGATTCGCTGAAGCACAGCGAGGGCCTCTGTTCTGGAAGTCTTGGTGCCATAGGGAGCTTGAGAGGGTTCAAAGCTGGTCGACCACTCTCCACATGTAGACAGTCGAGTCATGGAACGGGGGTTAAATAGAAGGTCCTCTTCACCCCGAGAAGTCGGAGTAGCGCTAGCTACCACCCCCAAGCACATGAAAAAAGTACATTGACACAAATACCCCAGAAAATGGAGGGGAAAAATAGCCCCGCCGGTAACGTAGTGGTTATCGCACCAGACCGGTATTCGGGAGGTCGCGGGTTCGGATCCCAGCTGGCGGGCATTTTTTCTCCACTTTTTTTTTCCAAATTCTTCATCTGTTTCATTGAGCGACCATATTCTCAACTATGCTTTCCGAGATTTTCTTGACTGCCAACCCCAATTTTCGCTCTCATTTCAATGGCCCCCTCATTTCTTGTTCTGATTCGCTCATGCATAGCGAGGGCCGCTTTTCAGGCAGTCTTGGTTCCATAGGGAGCTTAAGAGGGTTCAACGCTGGTCGACCACTTTCGACGTGTTGTAGTCACTCGAGTCACTGCCCGGGGGTTAAAAAGAATATCCCCTTCACCCCTAGAAGTCGGAGTGGCTCTGGCTACCAACACCAAGCACAGGAAAAAATTACATTCACATAAATTTTCAAGAAAGTGAGTGGAAAAATAGCCCCTCCGGTAGGGTAGTGGTTATCGCACCAGACCAGTATTCTGGAGATGGTGGGTTCAGATCCCACCTTGCGGGCATTTTTTCTCCACTTTCTTTCCAAATTCTTCATCTGTTTCAATCACCGACCATATTCTCCCCTTAGCTTTCCGAGATTTTCGTGACTATCAACCCTTATTTTCGGTCTTATTTCAATAGCCCCCTCATTTCCTATTCTGATTCGCTCATGCATAGCGAAGACCGCTGTTCTGGCATTCTTGGTGCCATAGGGAGCTTGAGAGGGTTCAACGCTGGTCGACCACTCTCGACATGTCGAAGACACTCAAGTCACGGCCCGGGGGTTAAAAGATTCTCCCCTTCACCCCGAGAAGTCGGAGTGGCGCTGACTACTACCCCAAAGCACATGAAAAAATTACATTTACATATATACCCCACAAAGTGGAGGGGACAAATAGCCCCGGCGGTAGCGTAGTGGTTATCGCACCACACCGGTATTCTGGAGCTCCTGGGCTCGGATCCCACCTGGCGCGAATTTGTTATCCACTGTCTTTCCATATTCTTTATCTGTTTCAATGATCTACCGTAATCTTCCCTTTGCTTTCCGAGATTTTCTTGACTGTCAACCCTTATTTTCTGTCTTATTCCAATGAGTCCCTCATTTCCTATTCTGATTCGCTACATGCATAGCGAAGGCCTCTGTTCTGGCAGTCTTGGTGCCATAGGGAGCTTAAGAGGTTCAACGCTGGTCGACCACTTTCGACATGTCGTAGACACTCGAGTCATGGCCCGGGGGTTAAAAAGAATATCCCCTTCACCCCTAGAAGTCGGAGTGCCGTTGGCTACCCACCCCAAGCACCGGAAAAATTACATTGACATAAATACCCCAGAATGTGGAGGGGACAAATATCCCCTGCCGGTAAGCGTAGTGGTTATCGCACCAGACCTGGTATTCTGGAGGTCGTGGGTTCGGATCCCACCTGGCGGGCATTTTTTCTCCACTTTCTTATTTTCCAAATTCTTTATCTTGAGCTACTACATCCTCCCCTTTGCTTTCCGAGGTCTTCTTGACTTGCCAATTCTTATTTTCTGTCTTATTTTCAACGAGCCCCTCATTTTCAATTCCGATTCGCTACATGCATAGTGGGGGCCTCGGATCTGGCAGTCTTGGTGCCATATGGAGCTTCAGAGGGTTCAACGCTGGTCGACCAATTTCGACATGTCGTAGACGCTCGAGTCACGGCCCGGGAGTTAAAAGAAGGTCCCCTTCACCCCGAGTAGTCCGAGTGGCCGCTGGCTACCACCCCAAGAGCAGGAAACAAAACACCTGAACATAAATACCCCAGAAAGTGGAGGCTAATAGCCCCGCCGGAAGGGTAGTGGTTATCGCACCAGACCAAAATTCTTGGGGTGGTGGGTTCGGATCCCACCTGGCGGGAATTTTTTCTCCACTTTCTTTCCATTTCTTCATCTGTTTCAATGACCGACCATATTCTCCCCTTTGCTTTCAGAGATTTTCTTGAATGTCAACCCTAATTTTTGGTCTTATTTCAACGGCCCTCTCATTTCTTATTTTGATTCCCTCATGCATAGCGAGGGCCTCTGTTCTGGCACTCTTGGTGCCATAGGGAGCCTAAGAGGGTTCAACGCTGGTCGACCACTTTCGACATGTAGGAGACACTCGAGTCACGGCCCGGGGGTTAAAAAGAAGGTCCCATTCACCCCGAGAAGTCAGAGTGGCGCTGGCTTCCACCCCCAAGCACATGAAAAAAATATTGACATAAATACCCAACAAAGTGGAGGGGACAAATAGCCCCGGCGTAGTGGTTATCGCACCAGACCGGTATTCTGGAGGTGGCGGGTTCGTATCCCACCTGGCGGTCATTCCTTCCAAATTCTTTATCTGTTTCATTGAGCTACTCCATCCTCCCTTTGCTTTCCGAGGTCTTCTTGACTTGCCAATTCTATATTCTGTCTTATTTTCAACGAGCCCATCATTTCCTATTCGATTCGCTACATGCATAGCGATGGGCCTCTGTTCTGGCAGTCTTGGTGCCATAGGGAGCTTAAGAGGGTTTCAACGCTGGTCGACCACTCTCGACATGTCGTAGACGCTCGAGTCACGGCCCTGGGGTTGGAAAAGAAGTCCCCTTCACCCCGAGTAGTCCGAGTGGCGCTGGCTACCACCCCCCCAAGCGCAGGAACAAAAACACCTGAACATAAATACCCCAGAAAGTGGAGGCTAAAATAGCCCCGCCGGTAGCGTAGTGGTTATCGCACCAGACCGGTATTCTGGAGGTCGTGGGTTCGGATCCCACCTGGCGGGCATTTTTTCTCCACTTCTTATTTTCCAAATTCTTTATCTTGAGCTACTAACATCCTCCCCTTTGCTTTCCGAAGGTCTTCTTGACTGCCAATTCTTATTTCTGTCTTATTTTCAACCAGCCCCTCATTCCTATTTTGATTCGCTACATGCATAGCGAGGGCCTCTGGTTCTGGCAGTCTTGGTGCCATAGGGAGCTTAAGAGGTTCAACGCTGGTCGACCACTCTCGACATGTCGTAGACGCTCGAGTCACGGCCCGGGGGTTAAAAAGAAGGTCCCCTTCACCCCGAGTAGTCCGAGTGGCGCTGGCTACCATCCCCAAGCGCAGGAACAAAAAACACCTGAACATAAATACCCCAGAAAGTGGAGGCTAAAGTAGGCCCCGCCGGTAGCGTAGTGGTTATCGCACCAGACTGGTATTCTGGAGGTCGTGGGTTCGGATCCCACCTGGCGGGCATTTTTTCTCCACTTTCTTATTTTTCCAATTCTTTATCTTGAGCTACTACATCCTCCCCTTTGCTTTCCGAGGTCTTCTTGACTGCCAATTCTTATTTTCTGTCTTATTTTCAACGAGCCCCTCATTTCCTATTCTGATTCGCTACATGCATAGCGAGGGCCTCTGTTCTGGCAGTCTTGGTGCCATAGGGAGCTTAAGAGGGTTCAACGCTGGTCGACCACTCTCGACATGTCGTAGACGCTCGAGTCACGGCCCGGCGGTTAAAAAGAAGGTCCCCTTCACCCCGAGTAGTCCGAGTGGCGCTGGCTACCACCCCCAAGCGCAGGAAACAAAAACACCTGAACATAAATACCCCAGAAAGTGGAGGCTAAAGTAGCCCCGCCTGTAGCGTAGTGGTTATCGCACCAGACCGGTATTCTGGAGGTCGTGGTCTCGGATCCCACCTGGCGGGCATTTTTTCTCCACTTTCTTATTTTCCAAATTCTTTATCTTGAGCTACTACATCCTCCCCTTTGCTTTCGAGGTCTTCTTGACTGCCAATTCTATTTCTGTCTTATTTTCAACGAGCCCCTCATTTCCTATTCTGATTCGCTACATGCATAGCGAGGGCCTCTGTTCTGGCAGTCTTGGTGCCATAGGGAGCTTAAGAGGGTTCAACGCTGGTCGACCACTCTCGACATGTCGTAGACGCTCGAGTCACGAGCCCGGGGTTAAAAGAAGGTCCCCTTCACCCCGAGTAGTCCGAGTAGGCAGCTGGCTACCACCCCCAAGCGCAGGAAACAAAAACACCTGAACATAAATCACTCCAGAAAGTGGAGGCTAAAGTAGCCCCGCCGGTAGCGTAGTGGTTATCGCACCAGACCGGTATTCTGGAGGTCGTGGGTTCAGGATCCCACCTGGCGGCATTTTTTCTCCACTTTCTTATTTTCCAATTCTTTATCTTGAGCTACTACATCCTCCCCTTTGCTTTCCGAGGTCTTCTTGACTGCCAATTCTTATTTCTGTCTTATTTTCAACTAGCCCCTCATTTCCTATTCTGATTCGCTACATGCATAGCGAGGGCCTCTGTTCTGGCAGTCTTGGTGCCATAGGGAGCTTAAGAGGGTTCAACGCTGGTCGACCACTCTCGACATGTCGTAGACGCTCGAGTCACGGCCCGGGTGTTAAAAGAAGGTCCCCTTCACCCCTGAGTAGTCCGAGTGCGCTGGCTACCACCCCAAGATCAGAAACAAAAACACCTGAACATAAATACCCCAGAAAGTGGAGGCTAAAGTAGCCCGCCGGTAGCGTAGTGGTTATCGCACCAGACCGGTATTCTGGAGGTCGTGGGTTTCGGATCCCACCTGGCGGGCATTTTTTCTCCACTTTCTTATTTTCCAAATTCTTTATCTTGAGCTACTAACATCCTCCCCTTTGCTTTCCGAGGTCTTCTTGACTGCCAATTCTTATTTCTGTCTTATTTTCAACGAGCCCCTCATTTCCTATTCTGATTCGCTACATGCATAGCGAGGGCCTCTGTTCTGGCAGTCTTGGTGCCATAGGGAGCTTAAGAGGGTTCAACGCTGGTCGACCACTCTCGACATGTCGTAGACGCTCGAGTCACGGCCCGGGGGTTAAAAAGAAGGTCCCCTTCACCCGAGTAGTCCGAGTGGCGCTGGCTACCACCCCCAAGCGCAGGAAACAAAAACACCTGAACATAAATACCCCAGAAAGTGGAGGCTAAAGTAGCCCCGCCGGTAGCGTAGTGGTTATCGCACCAGACCGGTATTCTGGAGGTCGTGGGTTCGGATCCCACCTGGCGGGCATTTTTTCTCCACTTTCCTATTTTCCAAATTCTTTATCTTGAGCTACTACATCCTCCCCTTTGCTTTCCGAGGTCTTCTTGACTATCAACCCTTATTTTGTGTCCTATTTTAACGAGCCCCTCATTTCCTATTTTCATTCCCTACATGCATAGTGAAGGCCTCTGTTCTGGCAGTCTTGTTGCCATAGGGAGCTTAAGAGGGTTCAACACTGATCGACCACTCTCGACATGTTGAAGACACTCGAGTCACGGGCCGGGGGGTTAAAAAAAGGTCTTTTAAACCCGAGAAGTCGGAGTGGCGCTAGCTACCAGCCCCAAGTACAGGAAAAAATTACATTGACATAAATGCCCCAGAAAGTGGTGGGGAAAAATAGCCCCACCAGTAGCGTAGTGGTTTTTGCACCAGACCAGTATTCGGGAGGTCGTGGGTTCGGATCCCACCGGGCGGGCATTTTTTCTCCACTTTCTTACCAAACTCTTTATCTGTTTCAATGACCTTGCATATTCTTCCCTTTGATTTCCGATATTTTCATGACTGTCAACCCTTATTTTTTGTCTTATTTCAATGAGCCCCTCAATTCCTATTCTGATTCGCTACATTCAAAGCAAGGGCCTCTGTTCTGGCAGTCTTGGTGCCATAGGGAGCTTAAGAGGGTTCAACGCTGGTCGACCACTCTCGACATGTCGTAGACGCTCGAGTCACGGCCCGGGGGTTAAAAAAGAAGGTCCCCTTCACCCCGAGTAGTCCGAGTGGCGCTGGCTACCACCCCCAAGCGCAGGAACAAAAACACCTGAACATAAATACCCCAGAAAGTGGAGGCTAAAGTAGCCCCGCCGGTAGCGTAGTGGTTATCGCACCAGACCGGTATTCTGGAGGTCGTGGTTCGGATCCACCTGGCGGGCATTTTTTCTCCGCTTTCTTATTTTCCAATTCTTTATCTTGAGCTACTACATCCTCCCCTTGCTTTCCGAGGTCTTCTTGACTGCCAATTCTTATTTCTGTCTTATTTTCAACAAGCCCCTCATTTCCTATTCTGATTCGCTACATGCATAGCGAGGGCCTCTGTTCTGGCAGTCTTGGTGCCATAGGGAGCTTAAGAGGGTTCAACGCTGGTCGACCACTCTCGACATGTCGTAGACGCTCGAGTCACGGCCCGGGGGTTAAAAGAAGGTCCCCTTCACCCCGAGTAGTCCGAGTGGCACTGGCTACCACCCCCAAGCGCAGGAAACAAAAACACCTGAACATAAATACCCAGAAAGTGGAGGCTAAAGTAGCCCCGCCGGTAGCGTAGTGGTTATCGCACCAGACCGGTATTCTGGAGGTCGTGGGTTCGGATCCCACCTGGCGGGCATTTTTTCTCCACTTTCTTATTTTCCAAATTCTTTATCTTGAGCTACTACATCCTCCCCTTTGCTTTCCGAGGTCTTCTTGACTGCCAATTCTTATTTCTGTCTTATTTCAACGAGCCCTCAATTCCTACTCTGATTCGCTACATGCATAGCGAGGGCCTCTGTTCGGGCAGTCTTGGCGCCATGGTGAGCTTAAGAGGGATCAACGCTGGTCGACCACTCTCGACGTGTCGAAGACACTCGAGTGACAGCCCGGGGGTGAAAAAGAAGGTCCCCGTCACCCCGACAAGTCGGAGTGGCGCTGGCTACCACCCACAAGCACAGGAAAATATTACATTGACATAAATACCCCAGAATGTGGAGGGGAAAAATATCCCCGCCGGTAGCATAGTGGTTATCGCACCAGACCGGTATTTAGACGTCGTGGGTTCGGATCCCATCTGGTGGGCATTTTTTCTCCACTTTCTTTCTTTCCAAATTTTTTATTTGTTTCAATGACCTACCATATTCTCCCATTTGCTTTCGAATATTTTCTTGACTTTCAACCCTTATTTTCTGTCTTTTTTTAACAGCCCCTTCATTTCCTATTCTGATTCGCTACATGCATAGCGAGGGGCTATGTTCTGGCAGTCTTGGTGCCATAGAGAGCTTAAGAGGGTTCAACGCTGATCGACCACTCTCGACATGTCGAAGACACTCCAGTCACGGCCCGGGGGTTCAAATGAGGGTCCCCGTCACCCCGAAAATTCGGAGTGGCGCTGGCCACCACCCACAAGCACAGGAAAATATTACATTGACATAAATACCCCAGAAAGTGGAGGGGAAAAATATCCCCGCAAGTAGCCTAGTGGTTATCACAGCAGACCAGTATTCTGGAGGTCGTGAGTTCGGATTCCACCTGGCACGCATTTCTTCTCCACTTTCTTTCCAAATTCTTTATCTGTTTCAATGACCCAGCATATTCTTTCCTTTGATTTCCTATATTTTCTTGACTGTCAACCCTTATTTTCTGTCTTATTTCAACGAGCCCTTCATTTTTCCATTCTGATTCGATACATGCATAGCGAGGGCCTCAGTTCTGGCAGTCTTGGTGCCATAGGGAGCTTAAGAGGGTTCAAAGCTGGTCGACCACTCTCGACATGTGACGCTCGAGTCATGGCCCGGGGGTTAAATAAAAGGTCCGCTACACCCAGAGAAGTCGGAGAAGCGCTGGCTACCACCCCAAGCCAAGGAAACAAAAACACCTGAACATCAATACCCCAGAAAGGTGGAGGCTAAAGTAGCCCTCCGGTAGCGTAGTGGTTATCGCAACCAGACCGGTATTCTGGAGGTCGTGGGTTCAGGATCCCACCTGGCGGGCAATTTTTTCTCCACTTTCCTATTTTCCAAATTCTTTATCTTCATCTACAACATCCTCCCTTTGCTTTCCGAGGTATTCTTGACTGCCAATTCTTATTTCTCTCTATTTTCAACGAGCCCCTCATTTCCTATTCTGATTCGCCTACATGCATAGCAGAGGCCTCTGTTCTGGCAGTCTTGGTGCCATAGGGAGCTTAAGAGGGTTCAACGCTGGTCGACCACTCTCGACATGTCGTAGACGCTCGAGTCACAGGCCCGGGGGTTAGAAAAGAAGGTCCCTTCACCCCGAGTATGTCCGAGTGGCGCTGGGCTACCACCGCCCCAGCGCACAGAAACAAAAAACACCTGAACATAACTACCCAGAAAGTGGAGGCTAAAGTAGCCCCGCCGGTAGCGTAGTGGTTATCGCACCAGACCGGTATTCTGGAGGTCGTGGGTTCGGATCCCACCTGGCGGGCATTTTTTCTCCACTTTCTTATTTTCCAAATTCTTTATCTTGAGCTACTACATCCTCCCCTTTGCTTTCCGAGGTCTTCTTGACTGCAATTCTATTTCTGTCTTATTTTCAACGAGCCCCTCATTTCCTATTTCTGATTCGCTACATGCATAGCGAGGGCCTCTGTTCTGGCAGTCTTGGTGCCCTAGGGAGCTTAAGAGGGTTCAACGCTGGTCGACCACTCTCGACATGTCGTAGACGCTCGAGTCACGGCCCGGGGGTTAAAAGAAGGTCCCCTTCACCCCGAGTAGTCCGAGTGGCGCTGGCTACCACCCCCAAGCGCAGGAAACAAAACACCTGAACATAAATACCCCAGAAAGTGGAGGCTAAAGTAGCCCCGCTGGTAGCGTAGTGGTTATCGCACCAGACCGGTATTCTGGAGGTCGTGGGTTCGGATCCCACCTGGCGGGCATTTTTTCTCCACTTTCTTATTTTCCTAAATTCTTTATCTTGAGCTACTACATCCTCCCCTTTGCTTTCCGAGGTCTTCTTGACTGCCAATTCTTATTCTCTCTTATTTTTCAACGAGCCCCTCTATTTCCTATTCTGATTCGCTACATGCATAGCGAGGGCCTCCTGTTCTGGCAGTCTTGGTGCCATAGGGAGCTTAAGAGGGTTCAACGCTGGTCGACCACTCTCGAATGTCGTAGACGCTCGAGTCACGGCCCGGGGGTAAAAAGAAGGTCCCCTTCACCCGAGTAGTCCGAGTGGCGCTGGCTACCAACCCCCAAGCGCAGGAAACAAAAACACCTGAACATAATACCCCAGAAAGTGGAGGCTAAAGTAGCCCCGCCTGGTAGCCGTAGTGGTTATCGCACCAGACCGGTATTCTGGAGGTCGTGGTTCGATCCCACCTGGCGGGCATTTTTTCTCCACTTTCTTATTTTCCAAATTCTTTATCTTGAGCTACAACATCCTCCCCTTTGCTTACCGAGGTCTTCTTGACTGCCAATTCTTATTTCTGTCTTATTTTCAACGAGCCCCTCATTTCCTATTCTGATCGCTACATGCATAGCGAGGGCCTCTGTTCTGGCAGTCTTGGTGCCATAGGAGCCTAAGAGGGTTCAACGCTGGTCGACCACTCTCGACATGTCGTAGACGCTCGAGTCACGGCCTGGGGGTTAAAAGAAGGTCCCCTTCACCCCGAGTAGTCCGAGTGGCGCTGGCTACCACCCCCAAGCGCAGGAAACAAAAACACCTCTGAACATAAATACCCCAGAAAGTGGAGGCTAAAGTAGCCCGCCGGTAGCGTAGTGGTTATCGCACCAGACCGGTATTCTGGAGGTCGTGGGTTCGGATCCCACATGGCGGGCATTTTTTCTCCACTTTCTTATTTTTCCAAATTCTTTATCTTGAGCTACTACATCCTCCCCTTTGCTTTCCGAGGTCTTCTTGACTGCCAATTCTTATTTCTGTCTTATTTTCAACGAGCCCCTCATTTCCTATTCTGATTCGCTACATGCATAGCGAGGGCCTCTGTTCTGGCAGTCTTGGTGCCATAGGGAGCTTAAGAGGGTTCAACGCTGGTCGACCACTCTCGACATGTCGTAGACGCTCGAGTCACGGCCCGGGGGTTAAAAAGAAGGTCCCCTTCACCCCGAGTAGTCCGAGTGGCGCTGGCTACCACCCCCAAGCGCAGGAATACAAAACACCTGAACATAAATACCCCAGAAAGTGGAGGCTAAAGTAGCCCCGCCGGTAGCGTAGTGGTTATCGCACCAGACCGGTATTCTGGAGGTCGTGGGTTCGGATCCCACCTGGCGGGCATTTTTTCTCCACTTTCTTATTTTCCAAATTCTTTATCTTGAGCTACTACATCCTCCCCTTTGCTTTCCGAGGTCTTCTTGACTATCAACCCTTATTTTGTGTCCTATTTTAACGAGCCCCTCATTTCCTATTTCTATTCGCTACATGCATAGTGAAGGGCCTCTGTTCTGGCAGTCTTGTTGCCATAGGGAGCTTAAGAGGGTTCAACGCTGGTCGACCACTCTCGACATGTTGAAGACACTCGAGTCACGGCCGGGGGGTTAAAAAAAGGTCTTTTAAACCCGAGAAGTCGGAGTGGCGCTAGCTACCACCCCAAGCACAGGAAAAATTACATTGACATAAATGCCCCAGAAAGTGGAGGGGAAAATAGCCCCACCAGTAGCGTAGTGGTTTTTGCACCAGACCAGTATTCGGGAGGTCGTGGGTTCGGATCCCACCGGGCGGGCATTTTTTCTCCACTTTCTTACCAAACTCTTTATCTGTTTCAATGACCTTGCATATTCTTCCCTTTGATTTCCGATATTTTCATGACTGTCAACCCTTATTTTTTGTCTTATTTCAATGAGCCCCTCAATTCCTATTCTGATTCGCTACATGCATAGCGAGGGCCTCTGTTCTGGCAGTCTTGGTGCCATAGGAAGCTTAAGAGGGTTCAACGCTGGTCGACCACTCTCGACATGTCGTAGACGCTCGAGTCACGGCCAGGGGGTTAAAAAGAAGGTCCCCTTCACCCCGAGTAGTCCGAGTGGCGCTGGCTACCACCCCCAAGCACAGGAAACAAAAATACCTAAACATAATACCCCAGAAAGTGGAGGGCTAAAAGTAGCCCCGCCGGTAGCGTAGTGGTTATCGCACCAGACCGGTATTCTGGAGGTCAGTGGGTTCGGATCCCACCTGGCGGGCATTTTTTCTCCACTTTCTTATTTTCCAAATTCTTTATCTTCATCTACAACATCCTCTCCTTTGCTTTCCGAGGTATTCTTGACTGCAACTTCTTATTTCTGTCTTATTTTCAACGAGCCCCTCATTTCCTATTCTGATTCGCTACATGCATAGCGAGGGCCTCTGTTCTGGCAGTCTTGGTGCCATAGGGAGCTTAAGAGGGTTCAACGCTGGTCGACCACTCTCGACATGTCGTAGACGCTCGAGTCACGGCCCGGGGGTTAAAAAGAAGGTCCCCTTCACCCCGAGTAGTCCGAGTGGCGCTGGCTACCACCCCCAAGCGCAGGAAACAAAAACACCTGAACATAAATACCCCAGAAAGTGGAGGCTAAAGTAGCCCCGCGGTAGCGTAGTGGTTATCGCACCAGACCGGTATTCTGGAGGTCGTGGGTTCGGATCCCACCTGGCGGGCATTTTTTCTCCACTTTCTTATTTTCCAAATTCTTTATCTTGAGCTACTACATCCTCCCCTTTGCTTTCCGAGGTCTTCTTGACTGCCAATTCTTATTTCTGTCTTATTTTCAACGAGCCCCTCATTTCCTATTCTGATTCGCTACATGCATAGCGAGGGCCTCTGTTCTGGCAGTCTTGGTGCCATAGGGAGCTTAAGAGGGTTCAACGCTGGTCGACCACTCTCGACATGTCGTAGACGCTCGAGTCACGGCCCGGGGGTTAAAAAGAAGGTCCCCTTCACCCCGAGTAGTCCGAGTGGCGCTGGCTACCACCCCAAGCGCAGGAAACAAAAACACCTGAACATAAATACCCCAGAAAGTGGAGGCTAAAGTAGCCCCGCGGTAGCGTAGTGGTTATCGCACCAGACCGGTATTCTGGAGGTCGTGGGTTCGGATCCCACCTGGCGGGCATTTTTTCTCCACTTTCTTATTTTTCCAAATTCTTTATCTTGAGCTACTACATCCTCCCCTTTGCTTTCCGAGGTCTTCTTGACTGCCAATTCCTATTTCTGTCTTATTTTCAACGAGCCCCTCATTTCCTATTCTGATTCGCTACATGCATAGCGAGGGCCTCTGTTCTGGCAGTCTTGGTGCCATAGGGAGCTTAAGAGGGTTCAACGCTGGTCGACCACTCTCGACATGTAGAAGACACTCGAGTCACGGCCCGGGGGTTAAAAAGAAGGTCCCCGTCACCCCGACAAGTCGAAGTGGCGTTGGCTAAAACCCCCAAGTACAGGAAAATATTACATTGACATAAATACCCCAGCAAGTGGAGGGGGAAAATATCTCCGCCGGTAGCATAGTGGTTATCGCACCAGACCAGTATTCTGGAGGTCGTGGGTTCGGATTCCACCTGGCGGGCATTTTTTCCCCACTTTCTTTCTATCCAGATTCTTTATCTGTTTCAATGACCTACCATTTTCTCCACTTTGCTTTGCAAGATTTTCTTGACTATCCACCCTTATTTTGTGTCCCATTTTAACGAGCCCGTCATTTCCTATTCTGATTCGCTACATGCATAGTGAAGGCCTATGTTCTGGCAGTCTTGGTGCCATAGGGAGCTTAAGAGGGTTCAATGCCAGTCGACCACACTCGACATTTCATAGACACTCGAGTCACGGCCCGGGGGTTATAAAGAAGGTCCCCTTCACCCCGACAATTTGGAGTGGCGCTGGCTACCACCCCCAAGAACAGGAAAATATTACTTTGACATAAATACCCACGAAAGTGGAGGGGAAAAATATCCCCCCGTTAGCATCGTGGTTATCGCAGCAGACCGGTATTCTGGAGGTCGTGGGTTCGGATTCCACCAGGTGGGCATTTTTTCTCCACTTTCTTTCTTTCCAAATTCTTTATATGTTTCAATGACCTACCATATTCTCCTATTTACTTTCGGAGATTTTCCGGACTGTCAACCCTTATTTTCTTTCTTATTTCAACAGCAACCTCATTCCTATTTTGATTCGCTCATGCATAGCGAGGGCCTCTGTTCTGGCAGTCTTGGTGCCAAAGAGAGCTTAAGAGGGTTAAAAGCTGGTCGACCACTCTCGACATGTAGACACTCGAGTCATGGCCCGGGGGTTAAATAGAAGGCCCCCTTCACCCCCCGAGAAGTCGGAGTAGCGCTGGCTACCACCCCCAAGCACAGGAAAAAATTACATTGACATAAAAACCCCAGAAAGTGGAGGGGACGAATAGCCCGGGCAGTAGCGTTGTGGTTATCGCACCACACTGGTATTCTGGGTGTTGTGGGCTCGGATCCCACCTGGCGGGCATTTTTTCTCACTTTCTTAATTTTCCAATTCTTATCTTGAGCTACTACATCCTCCCCTTTGCTTTCCGAGGTCTTCTTGACTGCCATTTCTTATTTCTGTCTTATTTTCAACGAGCCCCTCATTTCCTATTCTGATTCGCTACATGCATAGCGAGGGCCTCTGTTCTGGCAGTCTTGGTGCCATAGGGAGCTTAAGAGGGTTCAACGCTGGTCGACCACTCTCGACATGTCGAAGACACTCGAGTCACGGCCCGGGGGTTAAAAAGAAGGTCCCCTTCACCCCGAGTAGTCCGAGTGGCGCTGGCTACCACCCCCAAGCCAGGAAACAAAAACACCTGAACATAAATACCCCAGAAAGTGGGGGGGGAAATATCCCCTCCGGTAGCATAGTGGTTATCGCACCAGACCACTATTCTGGAGGTCGTGGGTTCGAATTACACCTGGCGGGCATTTTTTCCCCACTTTCATTCTATCCAAATTCTTTATCAGTTTCAATGGCATATCATATTCTCCACTTTGCTTTGTAAGATTTTCTTGACTATCAACCCTTATTTTGTGTCCTATTTTAACGAGCCCCTCATTTCCTATTTTGATTCGCTACATGCATAGTGAAGGCCTCTGTTCTGGCAGTCTTGGTGCCATAGGAGCTTAAGAGGGTTCAACGCTGTCGACCACTCTCGACATGTTGAAGACACACGAGTCACGGGCCGGGGGTTAAAAAGAAGGTCTTTTAACCCCGAGAAGTCGGAGTGGCGCTGGCTACCACCCCAAGTACAGGAAAAAATTACATTGACATAAATTCCCCAGAAAGTGGTGGGGAAAAATAGCCCCACCAGTAGCGTAGTGGTTTTTGCACCAGACCAGTATTCGGGAGGTCGTGGGTTCGGATCCCACCGGGCGGGCATTTTTTCTCCACTTTCTTACCAAATTCTTTATCTTGAGCTACTACATCCTCCCCTTTGCTTTCCGAGGTCTTCTTGACTGCCAATTCTTATTTCTGTCTTATTTTCAACGAGCCCCTCATTTCCTTACTCCGATTCGCTACATGCATAGCGAGGGCCTCTGTTCTGGCAGTCTTGGTGCCATAGGGAGCTTAAGAGGGTTCAACGCTGGTCGACTACTCTCGACATGTCGTAGACGCTCGAGTCACGGCCTGGGGATAAAAGAAGGTCCCCTTCACCCCGAGTAGTCCGAGTGGCGCTGGCTACCAGCCACAAGCGCAGGAAACAAAAACACCGAATATAAATACCTCCAGAAAGTGGAGGCTAAAGTAGCCCCGCCGGTAGCGTAGTGGTTATCGCACCCAGACCGGTATTCTGGATGTCGTGGGTCGATCCCACATGGCGGGCATTTTTTCTCCACTTCTTATTTTCCAAATTCTTTATCTTGAGCTACTACATCCTCCCCTTTGCTTTCCGAGGTCTTCTTGACTGCCAATTCTTATTTCTGTCTTATTTTCAACGAGCCCCTAATTTCCTATTCTGATTCGCTACATGCATAGCGAGGGCCTCTGTTCTGGCAGTCTTGGTGCCATAGGAGCTTAAGAGGGTTCAACGCTGGTCGACCACTCTCGACATGTCGTAGACGCTCGAGTCACGGCCCGGGGGTTAAAAAGAAGGTCCCCTTCACCCCGAGTAGTCCGAGTGGCGCTGGCTACCACCCCCAAGTGCAGGAAACAAAAACACCTGAACATAAATACCCCAGAAAGTGGAGGCTAAAGTAGCCCCGCCGGTAGCGTAGTGGTTATCGCACCAGACCGGTATTCTGGAGGTCGTGGGTTCGGATCCCACCTGGCGGGCATTTTTTCTCCACTTTCTTATTTTCCAAATTCTTTATCTTGAGCTACTACATCCTCCCCTTTGCTTTCCGAGGTCTTCTTGACTGCCAATTCTTATTTCTGTCTTATTTTCAACGAGCCCCTCATTTCCTATTCTGAATTCGCTACATGCATACCGAGGGCCTCTAGTCTAGGCAGTCTTGGTGCCATAAGGAACCTTAAGACCGTGTTCAAACGCTGGTCGACCACTCTCGACTGTCGTAGGACGCTCGAGTCACAGGCCCTGGGGGTTGAAAGAGAAGGTCCCTTCACCCCTGAGTAGTCCGAAGTGGCCGCTGGCTACCACCCCCAAGCTGCAGGAAAAAAAAACCCTGAACATAAATACCCCAGAGAGTAGGAGGCCTAAAAGTAGCCCGCCAGGTAGCGTAGTGGATTAATCGCACCGAGACCGGTATTCCTTGGAGGTCGTGGGTTACGGAATCCTACCTAGGCGGGCATTTTTCTCCACTTTCTATTTTGCAAATTCTTTATCTGAAGCGACTACATCCTCCCCTTTGCTTTCCGAGGTATTCTTGACTGACAAATTCTTATTTCTGTCATATTTTAACGAGCCCCTCATTTTTCCTATTCTGATTCGCTACATGCATAGCGAGGGCCTCTGTTCTGGCAGTCTTGGTGCCATAGGGAGCTTAAGAGGGTTCAACGCTGGGTCGACCACCTCTCGACATGTCGTAGACGCTCGAGTCACGGCCCGGGGGTTAAAAAGAAGGTCCCCTTTCACCCCGAGTAGTCCGAGTGGCGCTGGCGTACCACCCCCAAGGCAAGGAAACAAAAAAACACCTGAACATATCTACCCCAGAAAGTGGAGGCTAAAGTAGCCCCGCCATGTAGCATAGTGGTTATCGCACCAGGACCGGTATTCTGGAGGTCGGGGTTCGGATCCCACCTGGCGGGCATTTTTTCTCCACTTTCTTATTTTCTAATTCTTTATTCTTGAGCTACTACATCTCCCTTGCTTTCCGAGGTCTTCTTGACTGCCAATTCTTATTTCTCTCTTATTTTCAACAGAGCGCCTCATTTCTATTCTGATTCGCTACATGCATAGCGAGGGGCCTCTGTTCTGGCAGTCTTGGTGCCACTAGGGAGCTTAAGAGGGTTCAACGCTGGTCGACACTCTCGACATGTCGTAGACGCTCGAGTCACTGGCCAGGGGGTTAAAAAGAAGGTCCCCTTCACCCCGAGTAGTGCCGAGTGGCGCTGGCTACCACCCCCAAGCGCAGGAAACAAAAACACCTGAACATAATACCCCAGAAAGTGTGAAGGCTAAAGTAAGCCCCGGCCGGTAGCGTAGTGGCTATCGCACCAGACCGGTATTCTGGATGTCGTGGGTTCGGATCCCACCTGGCGGGCATTTTTTCTCCACTTTCTTATTTTCCAATTCTTTATCTTATGAGCTACTACATCCTCCCTTTGGTTCCGAGGTCTTCTTGACTGCCAATTCTTATTTTCCTGTCTTATTTTCAACGAGCCCCTCATTTCCTATTCTGATTCGCTACATGCATAGCGAGGGCCTCTGTTCTGGCAGTCTTGGTGCCATAGGGAGCTTAAGAGGTTCAACGCTGGTCGACCACTCTTCGACATGTCGTAGACGCTCGAGTCACTGCCCGGGGTTTAAAAAGAAGGTCCCCTTCACCTAGAGTAGTCCGAGTGGCGCTGGCTACCACCCCAAGCGCTAGGAAACAAAAACACGCTGAACATAACTACCCCAGAAAGTGGAGGCTAAAGTAGCCCAGCCGGTAGCAATAGTGGTTATCGCACCAGACCGGTATTCTGGAGGTCGTGGGTTCGGATCCCAACTGGCGGGCATTTTTTCTCCACTTTCTTATTTTCCAAATTCTTTATCTTGAGCTACTACATCCTCCCCTTTGCTTTCCGAGGTCTTCTTGACTGCCAATTCCTATTTCTGTCTATTTTCAACGAGCCCCTCATTTCCTATTCTGATTCGCTACATGCATAGCGAGGGCTTCTGTTCTGGCAGTCTTGGTGCCATAGGGAGCTTAAGAGGGTTCAACGCTGGTCGACCGCTCTCGACATGTCGTAGACGCTCGAGTCACGGCCCGGGGGTTTAAAAGAAGGTCCCCTTCACCCCGAGTAGGTCCGAGTGGCGCTGGCTACCACCCCCAAGGCACAGGAAACAAAAACCCTGAACATAATACCCCAGAAAGTGGAGGCTAAAGTAGCCCCGCCGGTAGCGTAGTGGTTATCGCACCAGACCGGTATTCTGGAGGTCGTGGGTTCGGATCCCACCTGGCGGGCATTTTTTCTCCACTTTCTTATTTTCCAAATTCTTTATCTTGAGCTACTACATCCTCCCCTTTGCTTTCCGAGGTCTTCTTGACTGCCAATTCTTATTTCTGCTCTTATTTTCAACGAGCCCCTCATTTCCTATTCTGATTCGCTACATGCATAGCGAGGGCCTCATTTCTGGCAGTCTTGGTGCCATAGGGAGCTTAAGAGGGTTCAACGCTGGTCGACCACTCTCGACATGTCGTAGACGCTCGAGTCACGGCCCGGGGGTTAAAAAGAAGGTCCCCTTCACCCCGAGTAGTCCGAGTGGCGCTGGCTACCACCCCCAAGCGCAGAAACAAAAACACCTGAACATAACTACCCCAGAAAGTGGAGGCTAAAGTAGCCCCGCCGGTAGCGTAGTGGTTATCGCACCAGACCGGTATTCTGGAGGTCGTGGGTTCGGATCCCACCTGGCGGGCATTTTTTCTCCACTTTCTTATTTTCAAATTCTTTATCTTGAGCTACTACATCCTCCCCTTTGCTTTCCGAGGTCTTCTTGACTGCCAATTCTTATTTCTGTCTTATTTTCAACGAGCCCCTCATTTCCTATTCTGATTCGCTACATGCATAGCGAGGGCCTCTGTTCTGGCAGTCTTGGTGCCATAGGGAGCTTAAGAGGTTCAACGCTGGTCGACCACTCTCGACATGTCGTAGACGCTCGAGTCACGGCCCGGGGGTTAAAAGAAGGTCCCCTTCACCCCGAGTAGTCCGAGTGGCGCTGGCTACCACCCCCAAGCGCAGGAAACCAAAACACCTGAACATAAATACCCCAGAAAGTGGAGGCTAAAGTAGCCCGCCGGTAGCGTAGTGGTTATCGCACCAGACCGGTATTCTGGAGGTCGTGGTTTCGGATCCCACCTGGCGGGCATTTTTCTCCACTTCTTTATTTCCAACTTCTTTATCTGTTTCAATGACCTACCATATTCTCACTTCGCTTTCCGATATTTTCTTGACTATCAAACCTTCTTTTCTGTCTCATTTCAACGAGCCCCTCATTTCCTATTCTGATTCGCTACATGCATAGCGAGGGCCTCTGTTCTGGCAGTCTTGGTGCCATAGGGAGCTTAAGAGGGTTCAAGGCTGGTTCGACCACTCTCGACATGTCGAAGACACTCGAGTCACGGCCCGGGGTTAAAAAGAAGGTCCCCGTCACCCCGACAAGTCGAAGTGGCGCTGGCTAACACCCCCAAGTACAGGAAAATATTACATTGACATAAATACCCCAGAAAGTGGAGGGGAAAATATCCCCGCCGGTAGCATAGTGGTTATCGCACCAGACCAGTATTCTGGAGGTCGTGGGTTTGGGTTACACCTGACGGGCATTTTTTCCCCACTTTCTTTCTATCCAGATTCTTTATCTTGAGCTACTACATCCTCCCCTTTGCTTTCCGAGGTCTTCTTGACTGCCAATTCTCATTTCTCTCTTATTTTCAACGAGCCCCTCATTTCCTATTCTGATTCGCTACATGCATAGCGAGGGCCTCCGTTCTGGCAGTCTTGGTGCCATAGGGAGCTTAAGAGGGTTCAACGCTGGTCGACCACTCTCGACATGTCGTAGACGCTCGAGTCACGGCCCGGGGGTTAAAAAGAAGGTCCCCTTCACCCCGAGTAGTCCGAGTGGCGCTGGCTACCACCCCCAAGCGCAGGAAACAAAAACACCTGAACATAACTACCCCAGAAAGTGGAGGCTAAAGTAGCCCCGCCGGTAGCGTAGTGGTTATCGCACCAGACCAGTATTCTGGAGGTAGTGGGTTCGGATCCCACCTGACGGGCATTTTTTCTCCACTTTCTTAATTTTTAAATTCTTTATCTTGAGCTACTACATCCTCCCCTTTGCTTTCCGAGGTCTTCTTGACTGCCAATTCTTATTTCTGTCTATTTTCAACGAGCCCCTCATTCCTATTCTGATTCGCTACATGCATAGCGAGGGCCTCTGTTCTGGCAGTCTTGGTGCCATAGGGAGCTTAAGAGGGTTCAACGCTGGTCGACCACTCTCGACATGTCGTAGACGCTCGAGTCACGGCCCGGGGGTTAAAAAGAAGGTCCCCTTCACCCCGAGTAGTCCGAGTGGCGCTGGCTACCACCCCCAAGCGCACAGGAAACAAAAACACCTGAACATAACTACCCCAGAAAGTGGAGGCTAAAGTAGCCCCGCCGGTAGCGTAGTGGTTATCGCACCAGACCGGTATTCTGGAGGTCGTGGGTTCGGATCCCACCTGGCGGGCATTTTTTCTCCACTTTCTATTTTCCCTAATTCTTTATCTTGAGCTACTACATCCTCCCCTTTGCTTTCCGAGGTCTTCTTGACTGCCAATTCCTTATTTCTGTCTCTATTTTCAACGAGCCCCTCATTTCCTATTCTGATTCCCTACATGCATAGCGTGGCCTCGGTTCTAGCAGTCTTGGTGCCATGGGGAGCTTAAGAGGGTTCAAAGCTTGTCGACCACTCTCGACATGTCGTTGACACTCGAGTCATGGCCCGGGGGTTAAAAAAGGTCCCTTCACCCCGAGAAGTTAGAGTAGCGCCGGCTACCACCCCCAAGCACATGGAAAAATTACATTGACATAAATACCCCAGAAAGTGGAGGGGACAAATAGCCCCGCCGGTAGCGTTGTGCCTATCACACCAGACCGGTATTCGGGAGGTCGTGGGCTCGGATACCACCTGGCGGGCATTTTTCTCCACTTTCTTTATTTCCAAATTCTTTATCGGTTTCAATGACCTACCATATTCTCCTCCTTTGCTTTCCGAGATTTTCTTGACTGTCAACCCTTATTTTTCTGTCTTATTTCAACGAGCCCCTTATTCCTATTCTGATTCGCTACATGCATAGCGAGGGCCTCTGTTCTGGCAGTCTTGGTGCCATAGGGAGCTAAGAGGGTTCAACGCTGGTCGACCACTCTCGACATGTCGTAGACGCTCGAGTCACGGCCCGGGGGTTAAAAAGAAGGTCCCCTTCACCCCGAGTAGTCCGAGTGCGCTGGCTACCACCCCCAAGCGCAGGAAACAAAAACACCTGAACATAAATACCCCAGAAAGTGGAGGCTAAAGTAGCCCCGCCGGTAGCGTAGTGGTTATCGCACCAGACCGGTATTCTGGAGGTCGTGGGTTCGGATCCCACCTGGCGGGCATTTTTTCTCCACTTTCTTATTTTCCAATATTCTTTATCTTGAGCTACTACATCCTCCCCTTTGCTTTCCGAGGTCTTCTTGACTGCCAATTCTTATTTCTGTCTTATTTTCAACGAGCCCTCATTTCCTATTCTGATTCGCTACATGCATAGCGAGGGCCTCTGTTCTGGCAGTCTTGGTGCCATAGGGAGCTTAAGAGGGTTCAACGCTGGTCGACCACTCTCGACATGTCGTAGACGCTCGAGTCACGGCCCGGGGGTTAAAAAGAAGGTCCCCTTCACCCCGAGTAGTCCGAGTGGCGCTGGCTACCACCCCCAAGCGCAGGAAACAAAAACACCTGAACATATACTACCCCAGAAAGTGGAGGCTAAAGTAGCCCCGCCGGTAGCGTAGTGGTTATCGCACCAGACCGGTATTCTGGAGGTCGTGGGTTCGGATCCCACCTGGCGGGCATTTTTTCTCCACTTTCTTATTTTCCAAATTCTTTATCTTGAGCTACTACATCCTCCCCTTTGCTTTCCGAGGTCTTCTTGACTGCCAATTCCTTATTTCTCTCTTATTTTCAACGAGCCCCTCATTTCCTATTCTGATTCGCTACATGCATAGCGAGGGCCTCTGTTCTGGCAGTCTTGGTGCCATAGGGAGCTTAAGAGGGTTCAACGCTGGTCGACCACTCTCGACATGTCGTAGACGCTCGAGTCACGGCCCGGGGTTAAAAAGAAGGTCCCCTTCACCCCGAGTAGTCCGAGTGGCGCTGGCTACCACCCCAAGCGCAGGAAACAAAAACACCTGCAACATAACTAACCCCAGAAAGTGGAGGCTAAAGTAGCCCGAGCCGGTAGCGTAGTGGTTATCGCACCAGACCGGTATTCTGGAGGTCGTGGGTTCGGATCCCACTTGCGGGAATTTTTTCTCCACTTTCTTATTTTCCTTAATTCTTTATCTTGAGCTACTACATCCTCCCCTTTGCTTTCCGAGGTCTTCTTGACTGCCAATTCTATTTCTGTCTATTTTCACGAGCCCCTCATTTCCTATTCTGATTCGCTACATGCATAGCGAGGGCCTCTGTTCTGGCAGTCTTGGTGGCCATAGGGAGCTTAAGAGGGTTCAACGCTGGTCGACCACTCTCGACATGTCGAGACGATCGAGTCACGGCCCGGGGGTTAAAAGAAGGTCCCTTCACCCCGAGTAGTCCGAGTGGCGCTGGCTAACACCCCCAAGTACAGGAAAATATTACATTGACATAAATACCCCAGAAAGTGGAGGGGGAAAATATTCCCGCCGGTAGCATAGTGGTTATCGCATTAGACCAGTATTCTGGAGGTCGTGGGTTCGGATTCCACCTGGCGGGCATTTTTTCTCCACTTTCTTTCCAAATTCATTGTCTGTTTCAATGACCTACCATATTCTCCCCTTTGCTTTGCAAGATTTTCTTGACTGTCAAACCTTCTTTTCTGTCTCATTTCAACGAGCCCTTCATCGCCCATTCTGATTCCCTACATGCATAGCGTGGCCCTCTGTTCTGGCAGTCTTGGTGCCATGGGGAGCTTAAGACGGTTCAACGCTTGTCGACCACTCTCGACATGTAGAAGACACTCGAGTCACGGCCCGGGGGTTAAAAAGGAGGTACGCGTCACCCCGACAAGTCGGACTGGCGCTGGCTACAACCCCCAAGCACAGGAAAATATTACATTGACATAAATACCGCAGATTGTGGAGGGTAAAAATATCCCCGCCGGAAGCATAGTGGTTATCACACTAGACCAGTATTCGGGAGGTCGTGGGCTCGGATCCCACCTGGCGGGCATTTTTCTCCACTTTCTTTATTTCCAACTTCTTTATCGGTTTCAATGACCTACCATATTCTCACTTTGCTTTCCGAGATTTTCTTGACTGTCAACCCTTATTTTCTGTCTTATTTCAACAGCCCCCTTATTTCCTATTCTGATTCGCTCATGCGTAGCGAGGGCCTCTGTTCTGGAAGTCTTGGTGCCATAGGGAGCTTAAGAGGGTTCAACCCTGATCGACAACTCTCGACATGTAGAAGACACTCGAGTCACGGCCCGGGGGTTAAAAAGAAGGTCCCCTTCACCCCGACAAGTCGAAGTGGCGCTGGCTACCACCCCCAAGTACAGGAAAATATTACATTGACATAAATACCCCAGAAAGTGGAGGGGAAAAATATCCCCGCCGGTAGCATAGTGGTTATCGCACCAGACCAGTATTCTGGAGGTCGTGGGTTCGGATTACACCTGGCGGGCATTTTTCTCCACCCTTCTTATTTTCCATATTCTTTATCTTGAGCTACTACATCCTCCCTTGCTTTCCGAGGTCTTCTTGACTGCCAATTCTTATTTCTCTCTATTTTTCAACGAGCCCCTCATTTCCTATTCTGATTCGCTACATGCATAGCGAGGCCTCATGTTCTGGCAGTCTTGGTGCCATAGGGAGCTTAAGAGGGTTCAACGCTGTCGACCCCTCTCGACATGTCGTAGACGCTCGAGTCACGGCCGGGGGTTAATAAAGAAGTGTCCTCTTCACCCCAGTAGTCGAGTGGCGCTGGCTACCACCCACCAAGCGCAGAAAACAAAAACCCTGAACATACTACCCCAGAAAGTGGAGGCTAAAGTAGCCCGACCGGTAGCGTAGTGGTTATCGCACCAGACCGGTATTCTGGAGGTAGTTGGTTCGGATCCCACCTGCGGGCATTTTTTCTCCGCTTTCTTATTTCCAAATTCTTTATCTTCAGGCTACTACATCCTCCCCTTTGCTTTCCGAGTCTTCTTGACTGCCAATTCTTATTTATCTCTTATTTTCAACTAGCCCTCATTTCCTATTCTGATTCGCTACATGGCATAGCGAGGCCTCTGTTCTGGCAGTCTTGGTGCCATAGGGAGCTTAAGAGGGTTCAACGCTGGTCGACCACTCTCGACATGTCGTAGACGCTCGAGTCACGGCCCGGGGGTTAAAAAGAAGGTCCCCTTCACCCCGAGTAGTCCGAGTGGGCTGGCTACCACCCCCAAGCGCAGGAAACAAAACACCTGAACATAACTACCCCCAGAAAGTGGAGGCTAAAGTAGCCTCGCGTAGCGTAGTGGTTATCGCACCAGACCAGTATTCTGGAGGTCGTGGTTCGGATCCCACCTGGCGGTGCATTTTTTCTCAACTTTCTTATTTTCAAATTCTTTATCTTGAGCTCTAGCATATTCTCTGCTTTGATTTCCGAGATTTTTTTTTACTTTCAACCCTTTTGTCTGTCTTATTTTAACGAGCCCCTCATTTCCTATTCTGATTCGCTACATGCAGAGCGAGGGCCTCTGTTCTAGCAGTCTTGGTGCCATACGGATCCTAAGAGGGTTCAACGCTGGTCGACAACTCTCGACATGTCGAAGACACTCGAGTCACGGCCCGGGGGTTAAAAAGAAGGTCCCCTTAACCTCGAGAAGTCGGTGTGGTGCTGGCTACCACCCCCAAGCACACGAAAAAATTACATTGACATAAATACCCCAGAGAGTGGAGGGAAAAAATAGCCCCACCGGTAGCGTAGTGTTTATCGCATCAGAACGGTATTCTCAAAGTTGTGGGTTCATATCCCACCTGGCGGGCATTTTTTCTCCACTTTCTTTCTTTCCAAATTTTTTATTTGTTTCAATGACCTACCTTATTCTCCCCTTTGATTTCAGAGACTTTCTTGACTGTCAACCCTTATTTTCTGTTTTATTTCAACGAGCCCCTCATTTCCTATTCCGATTCGCTACATGCATAGCGAGGGCCTCTGTTCTGGCAGCCTTGGTGCAATGGGCAGCTGAAGAGGGTTCAAAGCTTGTCGACCACTCTCGACATGTCGTCGACGCTCGAGTCACGGCCCGGGGGTTTAAAGGAAGGTCCCCTTCACCCGAGTAGTCCGAGTGGCGCTGGCTACCACCCCCAAGCGCAGGAAACAATAACACCTTGAACATAAATACCCAGAAAGTGGAGGGCTAAAGTAGCCCCGCCGGTAGCGTAGTGGTTATCGCACCAGACCGGTATTCTGGAGGTCGTGGGTTCGGATCCCAACTGACGGTCATTTTTTCTCCACTTTCTTAGTTTTCCATATTCTTATCTTGAGCTACTACATCCTCCCCCTTTGCTTTCCGAGGTCTCTTGACTGCCAATTCTATTTCTGCTCTTATTTTCAACGCAGCCCCTCATTTCCTATTCTGATTCGCTCATGCATAGCGAGGGCCTCTGTTCTGGCAGTCTTGGTGCCATGGGGAGCTTAAGATGGTTCAAAGCTGGTCGACCACTCTCGACATGTCGTAGACAATCGAGTCATGGCCCGGGGGTTAAATAGAAGGTCGACTTCACCCCGAGAAGTCGGTGTGGCGCTGGCTACCAGCCCCAAGCACATGAAAAAATTACATTCACATAAATACCCCAGAAAGTGGAGGGGACAAATAGCCCCACTGGTAGCGTTGTGGTTATCACACCAGACCGGTATTCTGGAGGTCGTGGGCTCAGATCCCACCTGGCGGGCATTTTTCTCCACTTTCTTTCCAAATTTTTTATCTGTTTCAATGACCTAGCATATTATCCCCTTTTCTTTGCAAGATCTTCTTGACTATCCACGCTTATTTTCGGTCTTATTTTAACCAGCCCCTCATTTCCTATTCTGATTCGCTACATGCATAGCGAGGGCCTCTGTTCAGGCAGTCTTGGTGCCATGGGGAGCTTAAGAGGGTTCAAAGCTGGTCGACCACTCTCGACATGTGACACACGAGTCATGGCCGGGGGGTTAAATAGAAGGTCCCCTTCACCCCGAGAAGTCGGAGTAGAGCTGGCTACCACGCCCAAGCACAGGAAAAAATTACATTGATATAAATACCCCAGAAAGTGGGGGGGAAAAATAGCCCCTCCGGTAACGTAGTGATTATCGCACCAGACCGGATTACTGGACGTCGTTGGTTCGCATCCCACCTGGCTGGCATTTTTTCTCAACTTTGTTTCTTTCCAAATTCTTTATCCCTTTCAATGACCTACCATTTTCTCTCATTTGCTTTCGGAGATTTTCTTTACTGTCAACCCTTATTTTCTGTCTTATTTCAAAAGCCCACTCATTTCCTATTCTGATTCGCTCATGCATAGCGAGGGACTCTGTTCTTTAGGTCTTGGTGCCATAGGGAGCTTAGGAGGGTTCAACGCTGGTCGACCACTCTCGACATGTAGAAGACACTCGAGTAACGGCCGGGGGGTTAAAAAGAAGGTCCCCTTCACCTCGAGAAGTCGGTGTGGCGCTGGCTACCACCATCAAGCACATGCAAAAATTACATCGACATAAATACCCCAGAAAGTGGAGGGGAAAAATACCCTCACCACTAGCGTAGTGGTTTTCGCACCAGACGAGTATTCGGGAGGTCGTGGGTTCGGATCCCACCTGGCGGGCATTTTTTCTCCACTTTCTTTCCAAATTCTTTATCTGTTTCAATGACCTAGCATATTCTCCCCTTTGATTTCCGAGATTTTCTTTACTGTCAACCCTTATTTTCTGTCCTATTTCAACGAGCCCCTCATTTCGTATTCTGATTTGCTACATGCATAGCGAGGGCTTCTGTTCTGGCAGTCTTTTTGCCATGGGGAGCTTAAGAAGTTTCAAAGCTTGTCGACCACTCTTGACATGTCGTAGACACTCGAGTCATGGCCCGGGGGTTAAAAAGAAGGTCCCCTTCACCCCGAGAAGTCGGAGTTGCGCAGGCTACCACCCCCAATTACAGGAAAAAATTACATTAATATAAATACCCCAGAAAGTGGAGGGGAAAAATAGCCCCGCGGATGGCGTAGTGGTTATCGCACCAGACCGCTATTCTGGAGGTTGTGGGTTCGGATCCACCTGGCGGGCATTTTTTCTCCGCTTTCTTTCCAAATTCTTTATCTGTTTCAATGACCTACCATATTCTCCCCTTTGCTTTCCGAGATTTTCTTGATTGTCGACATTTATTTTTTTATTTCAACGAACCACTTATTTCCTAATCTGATTCGCTACATGCATAGCGAGGGCCTCTGTTCTGGCAGTCTTGATGCCATAGAGAGCTTAAGAATGTTCAACGCTTGTAGACCACTCTCTAAATGTCGTAGACACTCGAGTCACGGCCCCGGGGTTAAAAAGAAGATCCCCTTCATCCCGACAAGTCGAAGCGGTGCTGGCTACCACCCCCAAGCACAGGAAACAATTACATTGACATAAATACCCCAGAAAGTGGAGGGGAAAAATTGTCCCGCCTTAGCGTAGTGTTTATCGCACCAGAACTGTATTCTGGAGGTCGTGGGTTCGGATCCCACCTGGCGGGCATCTTTTCTCCCCTTTCTTTCCAAACTCTGTATCTGTTTCAATGGCCTACCATTACCCCCCCTTTGCTTTCCGTGATTTTCTTGACTGTCAACCCTTATTGTCTGTCTTAATTCAACGAGTCCCTCACTTCCTACTCCGATTTGATATATATATATATATGTGTGTGGAAATACATATATCTAGATATATATACATATTTATATATATGGATATGTTTGATAAATATATACATATATACACCTATAAGACAACGGCGGGATTAGAAGTCGTGAAGCAACGAGGTGCATCCATTACATCTACCATTGTTGATTCTACGCATCGCAGAAGCCGTGCTCCGCTTGTTGCTAACCGAGCCTGCACTTTTTTCTTTGGATTAACTTAGGAATGCCGATGACATGGTAGGTGTGGTCCCATTGTAGATATCTAAAGCTGATGGGTCCACAGCTACCATCATCCTCCATAAGGAGAGCCGTAAAACAACTATAAGGCAGGGCGTCAGTCAAGGAGACAAAATCTCTTCATTGTTATTCACCGCAAGTTTACAAGAAGTGTTCCGAACAGTCGATTGGTAATAGGCGAGTGTAAGGGTAAATGGAGAATACGACATTAACCTCAGCATTCCAGATGCCGTTGGCTTGCTAAGAAACTAGGGGGACTATTCGCAAAACATGCTTTCTGAACTGGACAAACAGGGTAGAACCGTAGGCCTTAAATATAATCTGCAGAATACCAAAAATAATGATCAGATACCTCGGTACAGCACAGCTGTTTGAGATAGGCAGCAAGGCAGCGGAAGAGGTTAGGGAATATATCTACTTAATGCCAAGTTGTGGACCCGTAACGCAACCATGATGCAGAAAAATTTTGAGGGATAAGAATGGGATGCAGTGGATCAATTAGGCATTCTCAGATAATGAATGGCAACCTACTATTGTCCCTGAAGAAGAAAGTGCGTGACAGCTGCATCTTACCGGTACTCACTTAAGGGGCAGAAACTTGGAGGCTCACTAAGAGTGTTCAACCCAAAGTGAGAATGACTCAGCGGGCAATGGAATGTAAGATGATAGGTTTACAATAATGGACAAGAAGAGAGCGGAGTCGGTCAAGAAAAAACGCGTGTTAAGGATATATTAGTAGAAATTAAGAATAAATGGACGTGGGTAGGGCCTGTAATGTGAAGGCAAGGTAATCGTTGATGATTAAGGATAACAGAGTAGGTAGCTAGAGAAGGAAAGCCTAGCAGGGGGCTGCCGAATGTTTGATGGGCGGATGAGATCAAGGCGTTTGCAGAGATAAATGGCTTGCAGATATCACCAGACCAGGGTAGTTGGAGGGTAATAGGAGATGTCTTTGCCCTGCAGTGGGCGTAGATAGGTTCGTGATGATGATGATGATGACCGATAAGATAAACCCGCTCCCAGCAAATCACAATAGGATTTGCTCAAGCGTGTCACAAGAAGAAATGTCCTTGTGAGGCTCCAGATTCCCACCAAGGTATGTGTTCGAGTTTCGTTGGAGGAGCCATGGTATGCTCGGTTTCAGAGAAGACGTTTTTTACCTGGGCGGTTTTTACATTCCCGGGTTACAGCACAAGAATTATCATAATCATCACCAGCCTATCTAAACCCACTGCACAGCAGAGGCCTCTCCCAGTATTCCCCAATCACCCCAGTCCTGTGCCAACTGGGACCAACTTATCCACGCAAACTCCTTGATCTCATCCGCCCACCGAACTTTCTGCTGCCCCCTGCAACGCCTGCCTTCTCTAGGGATTCACTCTGTTACCCATAACGACCAACGGGTATATTGCCTCCGCATTACATGGCCGGCCCACATCCATTTCTTCTTCCTATGTTCTACTATTATACTCCTTAACACGCGTTTGTTCACGGACCCACTCCGCTATCTTCTTGTCCCTAATGTTAGACCTATCATTTTTCGCGCCATTGCCTTCTGAGTCCTTCTCAAATGAAGTTGAGCCCCGTTAGTGAGCCTCCAATTTTCTGCCCCTGTAGGAGAGTACCAGTAAGATGCAGCTGTCATACGCTTTCTTCTTCTCGGACAATGCTATGCTGCTATTCATTATCTGAGAGTGTCTGCCGTATGTGCTCCACCCCATTCTGATACTTCTAATTTTCTCTGCCTCAGGGTTGGGATCCGGGGTAACAACTTGGCCTATGGAGATTTTTGGTTACCACTTCCACTACTTCTCCCCCTATCCCAAACTGCTGTGCTGTCCCGAGGTTATCCATCACTACTTTGGTTTTCTTTATATAATTTCTAGGCCCACGGTTTTATTCTGGTCATCCGATGCAAAAAGCATGCACTGCAGTTAATCCCCCGAGTTACTAACAAGGACACGTCATCAGTAAACCTAAAGTTACTGAGGTATTATCCATTAACCCTTACTCCCACGTGTTCCCAATTCAACATTCAGAATACTTCTTGTAAACATGGTGTGAATACGATTGGAGAGATTGTGTATCCTTGTCTGACGCCCTTCCTTATAGGTATTTTACTGCTCTCCTTATGGAGGAAGATTAGAGCTGAGGACCCATTGGACATAACCCTTAGTATTCATACATAGTGCTTATCTACCCCCTGGGTCCGTAATGCCTGAATGACTGGTAGGATTTCGACCGAGTCAACTGCTTTCTGATAATTTATGAAGGCTATATATATAAGCGTTTAGTATACTCAGCGCACATCTTTATCCCTTGATTGATCGTGTTGAGAGGATCCATTGTTGAATAACCTTAACGGAATCCTGTTGGTTCTTTAAGTAGACTGAAACTAAGGTGGCCGAAGTTCTGTTAGCGATTAGCTTGGTAAGTACTGTGTAGACGACGCACACTAAGCTGGTCGGCCTGTAATTTTTCAAGTCCTTCATGTCACCTTTCTTATGAATTAGGATGGTTTCGCGTTCTTCCAAGATTCTGGTGCACTTGTGGTCTAGAAGCATTGCGTATAAAGGTTTGCCATTTTTTAAAGTACAATTTCACCATCATCCTTCAAGAGGTCTGCTGTTACCTTAACCTCAGCAGGTGCTTTGCCCCCTTTCATTTCTGTGTAAGCCTCCCGTCCTTCTTCGGTCGTTGCTGGTGGGATGTCAATCACCTCTTAACTACTTTCTCGTTCGGCATTATCCTGGATGTCCCGGCTACCATACAGATTCCTATTGAAGTAGTCAACCACTATGACTATTTTATCTCCATTTGTGATGATATTTCCTTGCTTATTTTTAGGTGTATAAATCTAATTTTTCCCCACGCCAAGCCACCTCTTTACAGCTTTCAGGCTACCTCCGTTCTTTACGGCGTATTCAATCATCTACATAATATACTTCTGTATGTAAGCTGTCTTACGCTTTTTGATTACCTTCGAAAGCTCCGCTAGTTCTATTCTGTCAGCTGGGGTAGAGATTGCCATGGCTTGCTGTTTCCTAATTATATCTGTTGTCTCCTG
This sequence comes from Haemaphysalis longicornis, assembly GCA_013339765.2. NCBI lineage: Eukaryota > Metazoa > Arthropoda > Arachnida > Ixodida > Ixodidae > Haemaphysalis > Haemaphysalis longicornis. The sequence goes on along the minus strand of CM023448.1, from coordinate 45,609,721 downwards.
TGAATGTTTACCACTCTCCTGTCTAGCCATCATGCCCCCGACTTCTCCTGCACACTCATTGATATTGCGTGTAAGGTTGTCGCCGTCTTCCTCTATTGAAAGATCGACTTTCTCGGTAGAGCTGAATATCGGTTCTCCAGCACGTTAATGAATTCTTCTACTTTACGTCTTACTGTTAGCTCACTAATAGGCTTCTTTCGTACTAGTTTGGTATGGTTCCTACTCTAATTTAGCCTAATCTGAGATCTCACCATATGGCGTCACTACACCTTACTTTTCCGAGTGCTTCCACATCCCTCACGACGCCAGGGTTATTGCAAATTATGAAGTCTATCCCATTTTTATGGTCCCCATTCGCACTCCTCCACGTCCGCTTCCGGCTCTGCCTTTTACAGAAGAAAGTATTAATTATGCGTTGGTTATTCCGTTCTGCAAACTCTACTAGTATGTCCCCCTTGCTATTTCTAAAGACCAGACTATTGTAGTCAACTACCTTGTCTCCAGCCTGATTCTTGCCTACTTTGCATTGAATTTCCCTATAATTACGGCATACTGCGTTTTTAATTTTGCCATTGCCGATTCCACCTCTTCATTGAAGCGTTCTCGTGGCTGGAAGTGGGCGCGTAGCCCTGTACCACCTTGAGCTTGTATCTTTTATTAAGCCTAATTACAAGGCCTGCGGCCCTTTTGTTAACGCTATAGTATTCTTTTATGTTGCTTGATATGCTTTTATTTAGTAGCAATCCCACTCCCAGTTATGCTCTTTCTAATAGGCCACGGTAACATAATATGTGTCCATTTTTAGCACCGTAAATACTTCACCTGCCCTCCTTACCTCAATAAGCCCCATGACATCACATTTATTGCGTTTTAATTCCTCAAACAACACCTCTACCCTCGCTTCACTCGATAAGCTTCTCGTGTTAAACGTTGCCAGGTTCAGATTCCAATGGCGGTCGGTCAGGGTAGAGGGAGTCTTAGCACGCTCTTCTTCGTCACAGGTCTGACCACCGCAGTGGTCAGTTGCTTCGCAGCCACGGGAAACTTGGGGCCATGGGTTAATTTGCGTATTCATGGGAGGTTGTGGCCGTTAATACACCAGGGTGGCCAATACTGCTTTGAGGACGGAGTGCGTAACCGGCAATGATCGCCGGGGTCAGGCTGCACCCAAGGCCCATTGTGCTATTCCATCAATATGCATATTTTTTTGCTAAGACCAGTCGAAATTGTCCGGCTTCGGGATTCGAATCGCGGTCCTTCTGCACGCGATGCGGCTGCTCTACCTCTACGCCACCGGTGCACCGCTGCACCACTTGACAGCACGAAAATATTGCTAATACAAAAAATGGAGGAAACATGTACAGTGCTGCGAATTTCCGGTTTTTAGTTCGTGTGTGTGTCTTTTCAGCACTCTATCCCTTGATCCCAAAGGCTAAGTACCCAAACTTCACAACAACGTTAAATGGCCCTTCAGATTTTAACTTGCCGTACCCCTTTGACAGGTGGGTTGAATACGATTTTACACGCTGAAATAACTCGTCATTGTCTTGCTGCCTAATGTTGTTTCCTCCACATTCGTCCACACTAGATGGGCCGACGATTTCTCTGCTATTCTTAGTACCACGATGTTCTATGCTTCTCTTACGCATTTCATTCTACGGGTTTTTCAAAATGTGCTCAGAGATATAGAGCAAGCAAGTAATATATGTTTGCCAAAAGAAAGTCTCCGGAGCACAGTGTATTATTGGTATAGTTAAAAATTTGCACGTTCGGTAACCGCGCCAAAAAAATCGTACAAGAGGAGAAGATGTGGTAATCCCTTCTCTTTTGCTTTCCAAGCTCAAGTACCATTGTTTTCATGGGATTTTTATTCCCAGTTTGTTCTCTTTGATGTGTAAATTTTTTACCTCCTTTAGAATAAACTTCAGTGACTTTCCAGCCTTCCCAATTTATATAGATAAAACCAGGAAAGTGTGCAGCTAACACAATGTTTTGTTTTCTTTTCATCAGTTCAAGATAACCAAAACTTGTAGTTCAATGTCCATTCTTCAATCGAAAACCTCACTGTTTCTGGCAAGAGTTTTTTTTATTGGCCACAGAGAAACAAGAAGCACATGTGTAGACCTATATTGTTCAGTCTTTTGAGGTACGAATATTTTGATGATGCAGAGGACAGCTTTCACAATGTGCTTCACAGGCCACCAAACACCCTTTTACAGACCGCTAGAAATAACTAGTTGTTCCATCTCCTTCTTTGATGGAAGCCCAGACCGGCGGAAAAGAATTTCGTGCATAGACCGTTTTCGCTGTCGTACAGGGAAATAGAACATTTCTGCTGTCTTAACGATAGTTTTCCTGCCAACTGACTCAAAGCAGCACTGAAGCGTGCGTTCTTCTTTCTGTATCGAAGTGATCTCTGATGGGCTTATGTTGACTGGTCTGATCACAGCTAAGGGTAGCCGGTCCACGCATTTCGCCGCACTCGCACATATTTCGGCCTCCGAGACGTACGATGGAGACGGAAATCGGCTTGGCCTACGTGAACTGCCGTTGAACTTGTTGGACTTCGACTTCCGCTTGGAAGAGCGATGTCCTTTTGGTGAGATGCAAAGGTGTGTGTTACCCCTCCAGTTGACGTCCGGCGCTGCACCATCACGAACGCCCGTGAAATTTCCAAAATCACCTTGTAAACTCGGCTAACATGTCTAGCGTTTGACAGCCTCTGGCCAGGTTCTCGTGACACTTGTTCAAAATCTGCTCCGAGACTATTTTGCCACGGAGAGCTTCGTTGGTTCTGCTGCTCTAAGCTAGTTCCTGCCAGTTATCAAAATACTCTAACAAGCGACCAGCTAATTGGCGGCCTGTCTCCGAGTTCTCTGGCTTCGCTCCACGAAACTGGGTTCGCTACCCCTCTTCAGTGTAGCAAAATCACTGGAGCAGGGTCTGCTTAAGCTTCGCATAATTCATCGCATTTTCCGCAGTCTTGCGTCCGAAGAAACTCAAAGCTTCACCAGTGAGGCACAGGTTCAATGAAAATTGCCCGCTTATCCTACGGCCAATTTTGCCTCGTTGCCACGCGTTCGAAGCGCTGGATGTAAGCGTGAAATTCATGGCGCTCTTCATTGAATGTCGGGATCAGCTTGTAGGGGCGGTCGTAACCATGGGCAATGCCAGTAACTGCTGACGTTCCCGACTCTGTGATAGCACTGGGTGGCTGCTCTCGCACTTGTCACTGTAGTTCAAGGACCGACTGCTCCGTTTCTAAGCAAGCCGCCGCTTCTCTATTCGCTTCCCGTTCCGCTCCGCGTTCTTTCTGATTCTGGCATGCCCTTTGTCAACAAATTCTTTCAACTCAGTACCGGAGAGGCCAAATTTCTCCCCTAGGCTCACCAACTTTTCGAGCGGTATTTTCGTCAGTCACACACACAGTAACAAGGTGAGGCTCTTTAGGTAGATTTAGGAGCAAAGTCCTGTCGCGGACAGCGCATTGTGCTGGACTCCTTCGGGCTTGTGGGTGACCGACGCGTATGAACAGGACTCGGGAGGGCAAGAGGAAAGAAAGCATATAACAATGCCTCCAAAAAACGGGACAGTGGAAAAGCGGTACCATTGCGAAGCACAAAAGCAAAGAAACACGGGTCCAGTACCCCTAACCAGCGTTCAAGAGGAGGGGAAAAACGTTCTCACAGCCGCATCCACGGTCGTGGTTTTGTGAAGTCGGTGGCGTACATCGCTCGTCCCGGTCGAGCGTTGCCCGTCTGTCGCTAGCTCTGCCCGAGCGATACGGCAGAAGATGCACCACGTTCTACGTGACGGGTGTAGTGGTGGTTCAGCCCTGGGCCGTGATCCCGGGTCTCGCCCAGTCGCACGATGACGCCCCGGTCATCTGCGGGCCATACATGCGTTGGCGGGCCCCGACTCACACCCCTAGAGATACTCGAACTCGAACCGGACTACAGGAACTGCGGGTACGCCCCGGTCCTTGTCCCTCGTCAGCTCCGAGTCCCTACTGCCGCCGGAACCGTGTTCCACCTGCAGCATTTTTCTTCCTCCTTCACGCCTTCGTGAACCAGCGCGTGGTTCACTTTTCCCAACTGTGATGGCCAATCCTCACACGGCCCCACACCCGCGATGACCGATTCCTTGTTCACTCATACAATTAAACTGTGGAATCACTTCCCCGGCAACATTGCTGGGATGCCTGGCCGGACATCATTCCAGGATAAGCTGGAAACACACATGCATTTTGTTGAATATTCACACACTTTAGAGATACTGCACCTGCGTAGAGTATGAATTTATTATGAGCAATTAGGTAGAGTTTATAAATTGTCTTTGATAAATTGTTTTTGATAGTTGCACCGATATTAGTCGTTTTTATTACTGTAAAATGTGCATTGTTGTCCGCGTAAAATTATACACTGTCAGTGTGTCTTTTAGGCCCATGTATGTTTTTACCTCGTGTCTTTAGGATGCAATAAAAATGAAAGGACCTAGGGTTCGTGGTTACCTGTATTTGGTTTTTGTTGTAGTTGTGCCGCGGAGCAGATCACGCTCAAAAACTTCAAATACCCTTCGGGTGTGTATCAGCTCTTGCTTCTCAGCTGCAGTTTTGATTGGGAAGGAATAGAAAAAATGGCACCTTGTCTTGCTTGGAGAGTTCTATTGTTGCCATGTCGCTTGGTTGGAAATCATTCTTGTTCAGTTTGCTGGCAAGGTAAGTCATAAATGCAACGCGTCATTATTTAAACTATTTAAAAAGAAGGGATATTGAATCCGGCCCACCCTCTTATAGTGCTTCGAGTAACTGATTCCCAAGGGTATCGTTGACGAAGGTGATATGTTTATTTGGCTTTTTTTAGATGAGCTATGTTTAAAAATGAAAGTATTTGGCAGTTATCAATACTTCAACAATTGCAAATTTCTTTGTTTTTTGCTTTTGCATAACTATCTCTATTATATTTCGATGTTTTTATAGATTGAAGCCGTGCGTTAATTATTTTAGGTACAATTGAAATAATTTGGGGGGGCCCTTTTTGTAACACACTAATTTTTTTTTTGTTGCAGTAGTATTTCCCAAGATCAGCGTGCAATAGGTCTAGCTAGAGCTGAAGAAAGCATATAATAATTGCATTTTAGTTGTGGAAATGCCGCCATGGCGCATGATTTTATCATGCTGGTAACTGCTGGCAGCAGCGTTTTCCCATGGTCACGCCATGGTGAATGCGAAGAAAATAACACCGACCGTTTTTACAGATATTTTATTGACCCAGTCTAAAGGCCAAGAACAACAGTTTCCGGAACACTCCACGTGGTTCCTAACGTACGAAAGTCGACCCATTTTTTATAATTTTAAATCAGGCCATTTTTTTCCCTCCAACCTTTCAGTGTAAAAGAGAACTCGCTTGCGTTTGCCAGGAATGTCGCCACATCATTCATTGAAAAGGAATACCTTGCAGTCGTCCGCGTAAATTACCTCTTTAAAGCTTTTGTCTATTGAGATTATACCATAAAAAAGGTCACAAAATGCAGCGGTGCGGACTGCGCAATTAGTACTTTTATGGCACGGTGTACGTTTTTTAAGGTAATGGTGACCACCTCCCGGCGGTCACTCTTTTCTTTTTTGACTTGTAACCAATTAGAAACGGTTAGCAGAAGCAGCCAAACAACAAGAGAGTGCGCGCTGCGTATTGCATACCTCCTCTCCTCTCCCACCTTCGCAGAGGATCCGAGAAGAGGAAATGGAAATATAAGCCACGCTTGTTACCACAAACTTAGACTGCGACACGCCAGCCGCTGAAACGTTGCAGAGAATAATTGCCTGAAGTCATAAAAATTCTGCAAGATTTTATTTTATTAAACGTCACCCCACATTCTCCAGCGGATGAAGAATCCCCCTGCATCCACGATCAACCCGAATGCAAAGGCCGAAGCTAGGCTAAAAAATGAACAGCTAACTTCTACACAAACTTAGCTAAAATGACGAAAAAAATAGTAACTACAGTTGTTAGTCCTCGCTAGTTACCGTTGCTGTTCAAGAGAAGTAACTGTGGGGGCGTGCGTGCCGTGTGCATAATTCACAACGTACATGTTCCTCCCCGGCGATCTAGAGGGCAACATGAGGGAGAATAGCCAAGCGCCTACTCGCCCGGCAATGGCGTGCTGCTCTCTGATCTGTGGCATGTGTCTATTCACAGTATCATAATTTCCAGAGAAATGTGGTTCCAATCCAGAATCTCGCGTATACTGCCATTGGAAGAAATCGTAAATTAAAAAATAAGAGTCACGTTGTTTAACGGAATAGTTGGCTCGAGGCACGGAGTGGCAACAAGCGCCTCCTGTTCAGGTTAATACAATGTGTACCGCATTACTCGCGAGCGATAATACCGCCCAATTAAAGACTCCTCGTGCGTGATGCTGGAAGGCAGCTGCTAGTAAAAAAATCGCAAGCCTTACTGACTAAGTGTAATGAGTAAACATGTTTAGTTTTTACAGGTCAACAACCCCAAAAATGGCATATTACAAGAGCACTATAGAGGTAATCCTACAAAAGCAGTGACAATGCCGCAACAGCAGTAATACGCTGCGGCATTTCCAAGTCCCATCTACCAATGCTAGTGGAAGAGGTCAGCAGCACCGTATACTGTTTCATCTCCAAGGAACAGAAACCTTTTCCCTATTATTTCAATCGTACAGAATGCCATGAAATCGCACATATGAGACCATGGATAACTGGAATGCCCTGCGAAGATTACGATAGAAACTTCTTAGGAGCTAATAATGTTTGTGGAAGCGGCTGCGTCACTAGTCAACTCTGCCTACTGCCGCGATGAGGGCCATTGGTTTTGTTTGCATTTTACGCGTAAACACTATTTTGTGAGCATTTAGTTGTAGTTGAATGTCAGCAATAAGGCCTAGAATTAGCAGAGCACACAGTCCACGCAGTTGTATTATTTGGAATTCCGACACTAGCAATAAACTCAATTACAGCGTGGGCAGAGGGCCAAAAGTTTTGGAGTTGACTCCCCGTTTTCGGACGAATTCCCCATTTGGTCTAGTGGTCTAGTCTGTCGCGGTTTGGGTTCGTGTTGCAGGAAACATTGGTTATATCACCGCTCAGAGGGGTTTTCTCCCGCAGCTCTTAGCTCGTCTCCAGGGCGGAAGTACGGAAATAACCGTTCGTCCACAAATAACTAACGTGGGGGGAGTGACTGTTTGTTCCCTCGCATTTCCTCTCGTAGGGGAATAATGGTTGTGGCAACCCAGTTAGTCCCCAGCATGAGCGATGTCACTCTCCCGTTACTTCTTTTTGTCTAAGAGTGTAGATGCCCCTAGCTCAAGCAAACACTTCTCTATTCTTGCAAGTGATGCAACGTGGGTGACTAGCGACACACAAACGCAAAAGCCAAGTCTTTGATTCAGCAGGCCAGGAAATGTCGTATCCCTCTCGAAACTTGAATTGAACGTATCGGAAATCTCGCAACCACCTTACGCATTACAGAATTTATTATTCATATAACAAACACTAAGGTGAGCCACGGTGGCGTACCTCAGTTTTAATAAACGTAAAACTTGCAGATTCTGTCAAGAAAGGCACTGCCTTCGCGCATAGTTACACCGATATTTCGTGACACAAAATTATTTATTTGTGCCGCATAGTGTTCTTATTACTTGAAATATGCACAATAAATAGCTAGGCATCGGATATTTTAAAGTGTAAAGATTTTATTGTAAGATATTTGTTCCCTACAGCTGAGCTACGAAATCTCATGGCCAGAACAGTGGCCTAGTTTAAGCCGGAGCGAATTTATTAAACGACTGTGGCCTTAGGAATCCCAGTCTCAAGCGAAGTTCCCAACACGCGTTCTCAAGCCGTCTCATGCAGTCACTCTTCGGCTGCGACTAACTGAGATAAAATTCGCACGAGCTCAAACACATTCGCGATCACTTGTGCTCCAAAGCACTCAGTTTCAAACGTACTCAAACTTTCCAGGACACAAACTCACTCAGTATTATTGCGGCTGAAACTCACCCAAAATCACTCACGCGCTAATCCCCTCCAGCTAAATCTCCTAGTGACACAATGAATTCATGCTCACTCTAACGTGAGCTTAACAGTGAGTTTCAGCAAAGAGTAGGCTGCGTGAGCTTACACATAAGCTCGTCCACCCACCGATGGTCGTTGGATCTCTTTGCCTTTTCAGAAAATCTTATCAAGGAATAATTTTAAGTTTAATAAAGTAAGCATCCTAAAGCCCAACCTTCGATCAATTTTTTCAGCAAACGTTCATCAGTGTATTGCCGACTTGAGCCTGAAAGAAAAAAATGGCTGAACATAAAATAAAGCTTCATGTACAAAAAGAACGCATACTCAAAACCTCAAAAGCAAAGGTTAGAAAACTAAGAACTAATATGCGATCGTACTTCATTGTTGAAGTATGCTTAGTAAAATCTCCAAAATGGAGACGACAGTTGTACAAATGATTAATCATATTTCTTCCCTCTCCATTGACAATGTTGCGGAAAGACAAATTTGCTCTGCCAACGCTGTCCTGTTGCCCTTTCTGCTCTTTCCAATTTTGCTCTCAGGATCGTTTATTCTGTCATAATAAACACGATGGAGATTCCGTAGTGTAAATTCTGTTTATTAAGATTTTCGGCTCGCGCCCCTTGTACTGAATCCTCGTGTGAAATATTAGCTCCATGGTACAATTGTTACTACTGAGAGGCGATGCAAACCGTTACCGGTTCTTTCGCACAATCGGATTAAAGAGATGACAATGCGGATGACAATGCGGAGTGATGACAATGCGGTGTCTACAATGCCTAGCACTGATGATAATGTGCTGATTATGAGAAAATGTCTGTAACGTGCTCAAGTGCACAGGGGCGTGGTCATAGTGTCTGACATATTTACCCCCCCGCGGCCGAGAGCGGCTGTGGGGCCGCGAGTCGTTCTGCGGGCCTCCGGTTAAACAGCTTGAAACGAGCTACCTGTACGATTTCCGTAACACCTGTGTGCCGACCTGATGACTGTTCTACTGTGGACACAATAATTAACTGGCGAAGTCGGTGCTGTGAATTTGTATGGCACGAAAAAAACGGCGAATAAATTTCTGGCGGAGACCGTGTGCACAAAAAGGGGTCATCATCATCACCACGCCGAGATTGAACACAGTGATGTGCGACGTCGCAGCGAGATTTGGGTTCCTACTGCTGACTTTCTCGCTGACTTTGCGAGAGTGAGAGGCAGTGGGCCAGCCGTGAAACGTATTGGTCCTGAGATGGCACTTCAGAGGCGTCAGGACCGTAGAAGAAAGCCGCTAGAAGGTAGCAGAGGAAGAGCGGCCGAATACAAGAAAGAATAGTCAGTATTCAGTCGTGTTTTGCTCTGCAGTATTGCATGCGAAAGTCACAAAGGGCAGAATGATATCCCAGTTTCAATGATCAGGGCTGATGTACATAGAGAGCATGTCAGCGAGGGTTAAATGGAATCTCTCAGTAAAAGATTCGTCTGGGGATGGTAGCTGGATGTTGTTGTGTGCACCGTGTTGGAGGCACGCTTAAGCTTTTTGAATAGAGAGGACAGAAAAGCCCCGCTGCGATCGCTGAGGAGGACGCGTGGCAAGCCATGCCGCAAAATATTGTTGTGCAGTATGAAGCCAGCGACATGAACAGCTGTTCCAGAGCTAATGGGACTTGGTTCAGCGTATTGTGTCAGATTAAAAGGCGTCTCAAGGAGTATCGTGTCAGCGTATCGAAATGGCTTTGGAGCTAGTGGGACGAACTAATCAATGCCGACGGCCCCGAAATGCGCCGACGGACAAGGATAGGTTGTTGTAGTCCGGCAGGAAGATGCTTGAACGCTTGCGGTGCTGGCAAGAGGCACACTAGCGAACGTATTTGGCAACAGAAATGAGCAGGCCAGTCCAAAAGGCCAGTCTACGTGTTAGCTCGGTAGTCTTTTGCGAAGCCAAGGTAGTAGGCTTCGAGGATAGGCCACCGGAGTGTACGAGGCACAACAAGGACCCATTTCCTTCCGTTTGGATGGTAATTTGGCCGGGATAGGGCGCCACGCAATAGTCTGAGCTTGCTCAGATGGCGATGCACCGGGCTGTTTGGAGGTGTCAAGAGGCCGTAGAGATAGTAAATGACTCGATATAGCCAAAGACGCATATTAACGATAGTCAGAATGCGCCTTCGTTTTTGCAGCGACGGCTAATCGACGCGTCCGTCAATGCTCCAGGCGATAGCGTGTGCCCAGCATGGACTGTTACTGGCGTGCTCCCGAGCATCGGAAGTTGTAGAAGACAATGGGCAACGAGAGACAGCGTCTGATACCATATTCTTGTTTTCTGACTTATACGCCAACGAAAACTTGTACTAGTAGAAGCGGGCAAACCAGCGGCCAAGGCGCTCACAGGTTTTTTTATGGTGGACAACGAGCATACCGCATGATGATCGGTAACCTTTGTAAAAAAAAGGAAATGAAGGTAAGTGCGAAATTTCTGAACCGCCCACACGATGGCAATGCACACCTGTTCAGTGATTGCGTAATTCTTCGCTGCAGGTTTCAACTAACGGCTGGCGTAGGCGGCGACCCTCTCCCGCAGTCAATTGTCACTTTGAAGAAGAACACCGGCAATGCTATGGCAACTGGCATCCGATTGCATGATAGTGGGCTTTGTTTCATGGAAGTAGCAGAGCTCCGGAAAAGACATTAGGGAGGTTTTTAGGTTGTCCAAAGCGCATTGACGGTCATCGGAGCAAACATGGTGGGCGGCGGACTGTAAGAGATGGTTTAGTGGGGACGCAATGGTGGCGTCATTTCGGACAAAGCGGGGAAAATACGAAGTCAGCCCGAGAAGACTACGGAGGTCTTTTTGTCGCAGGGACGAGGAAATCTGCCAACGGCAGCGCTCTTCCAATGATCGGGTATGATAACATTTCTAGTAACGACGTGGCCAAGCACCTGGATGGTTTTGGTAGAAAAGTGGAATTTTTTAGCTGAGTTGAAGTCCGGCGTTAGAAATGCGTCTTAGTACCTACTCAAGTCACATAAGATGTTCTGTAAACGTCGACAATAAGACAACGACGTCGTACAGGTAGCAAAGACAGGTCTTCCAGTTTATTGCTCTCAGCACCGCATCCTTCATGCTTTAAAATGTTTCCGGAGCGTTGCACAACCCTAAAGGCATGACAATAAATTCACATACACATCGGGAGTAGCAAACGCTGTTTTTTCTTTGTCGGACTCATGCATGGGATCGGCCAGTAGCCAGAAGGCAAGTCGAGGCTGGAAAACTTTTCGGCTCCTTGCAGGCAGTACAGGGAGTCCTCGATGCGTGGCTTGGGACATGCATCCTTTCTGGTAAACTTGCTGAGGGCACGATAGGCAACGCAAAACCGTATAGTTCCACCTTTTGTTCTACCAGAACCACAGCGGACGAACAAGGACTACATGAAGGCCGCATTACATTGTGTTTCAGCATGCCAGCCACATTTTCCTCGATGACTTGCCTTACTAACGAGGAGACGCGATACGGTTGACGGTGAACAAAAGATGACCCTTCGGTTTTGATGCAATGTGTGGCCGTGGTTTTGTGGGGAAGAACGACTGAGTAGCAGTCGAACTATACACGGTGAATATTTAAAAGCTCCAGGACTGATAACTTCAGTGATTCTGTGAGGTACGGGCCGACGGTGACTGCATGGACAAGTATTCGAGGAAGTAGTCGCTGAAGCCAGATATGAAAGCGGACGGGAACGTGGAGGCAGAATGGGCACCTCGACATCGGTGACAGATGCAATTGTGGAACCTCGCGCAAGCAGAACGTCATCTGAAGTAGTGTTTTGCACTAGTATAAGATATTGCCCTCCAGAAAAGCGAAATAAACACGCGGCAAAAGCAACTCCAAGAGAAAGGAGGCGGCTCCAGTAGATGACTAGAACACCACTTTGAAGTATATTACTAGCAGAACACTGAAGGATGTGCTCTCAACGGGAGGTTACTACTCATTGCTCATGCGCACGAAAGAAATTGCGTCCGTCTGGGAAACAGGTAATTTATTGGTATCTGTGTTGTTAATAGCAGAAATTCGACAACAAATAACAGCGGACGTTAATGAAAGATAGTCCCAACCAGGAATTTGGTCGTATGGGCTCGTAGGGATTACGGCATACTAAATATGATCCCAAAGCCCTTCAATGGAGACACATACCGTACAATATGCAGAAGGCTCGATGCTTGTTTCATTTTCACAATGTAATGAGGATCCCCTAAAAGGTGTTCTCACCGAGCGTAACCTTTTACAAAGATCAGCAAGAACAATGAGACGCTTGCACCAGTGTCCATTATTGCTTCGATGCGGATGCCTTCGATGACTACACAAATGTTCGAGGGATGCTTTGGGGAAATTGTTATCTATTCCATCTATGAAGTTTCGCATCCAAAAACTGCATCGCTTAGTTTTTAGAGAGATTAGCGTTATCGTGCATGACGGGGCGTAGCGGGGACACAGTTTGGTGGAAAGGTGATGGAGAGCGGTGTCGTTGATCACTGGAATAGCGTTGTAACACAGGGGATTCGGACGGAGGAGGGTTCTGGCGCGTCGAAGATTGGTAAGCCTACTGTCGGAAGAAATAACTAGGGCTCGTTACGTCTCGCTCGCAGTTGCCGCAGTCGTTCCGTTCATCCTGCAGGCGCGGTGACAGAAAAGAGCAATGTGGCCGCGAATTCTGCTGTATGAACACACTGGCCTCTCAGGCAGGCGCTAGGGGCTCAACGGTCCCCACATGCGATAGTAAGGCTCCGGGGAATGGCATGCTTGATCGTTGCCACATATCGAGGCAGAGGCTGTGAGGTAACGGGGGCCTTAGCAGAGGCAGCCTTCCACCGACTTCAGAATAGGACAATGCAGCATAAACAGTGGCAAGACCAGGCACAGAACAACCAGGCACACAGTTAAGCTACTCTTTGATTACCTCTCGAAAAGTGGGGCCCGTTGAGTGGTGAGAAGTCGCAGAACCATACGCGCTGGCGCGGCCGTCAAGTTCATCTCGAATCAGCACCCTTATAAGCAAGCGACGGTCATCGTGGCCAAGGCGCGTGTCCGACGTATCCCGGTGAATGCAGATCGATAGCAGATCGTATACACGTTGGCATGTAGTGGTCATATCCGCGACGGTTTTTGAGTTCTGAAGACCGAGCGCAGCGAAAGCGAGCTGGTCGGACTGCGACATATCCTTATGGACCTTCTGGCATAGAGGGGGGACACCTTCGATGTAAGACATGCAGCTTTCGGACGCGTGTTTTAGGAGTACTTCTAGTTTCTTTTTCGCGCCCTTAGAGCTAGCTGCGGATTCCCAAAAACGCTTGCGGATATCGGTTGTAAAAGTCGTCCATTGGGGTATGCGTTCCGCGTTATTGAAATACCACATCTTCGCAATATCGGTAAAAGATAAGCCAACAGTCACCCGTTTTAGCTCGTCGTCCCACCCGTTATATGCGCTGACTCACTGGAAGTTGCCCAACTACTCTTCTACATCATCTACACGAAGGCCAGCGGAGTCGGGATGATCTCGGTGGCGGCTGGTGACAAAACACTGCGGTGGAGGCGCAGCCGTAGCGCGGGCTCTATTGAGCGTCTTGGGAGTGGTCCCCTTAGTCAGACGGCGGCCCGAGCGGAGCTCCAATAGTTGCGCTGCTGAGGAAGACGGTGAGATCGATACGCATGCTCCACCACTTGAGAGACAATGGAAAGCGTGACCAGTTTATTTAAACATTCCAACAAAATAGACCTATTAAGCGGTGTTGATTATGTACAGGTGATGATGATGCCGAGGAGACGAGAGATAGAAGTAATAAAAGTGTGCTCATTATGAGAAAATGACCATAATGTATTCAAGAGCACACGGGCGTGGTCAAAGTGTCTCACTACATTTTTATCAGGCGTTATGAAGTCTCGGCAGCGCTTTTTCTATTTGGTGGGCAAAACTTTGTTCTTAGTGCACAGTGTTTGCTATAGCAAAAAAAATAAGGTGTCCTCAAATTTTTATATCGTTTAATAGAAGGTCTCATGTGTTTTGTGAAATATTTGCTGGAAAACAAATCTTAGATTAACCACCCATGCAATATCGGTATATATAAAAATGCTTAACGTTTACTTTTTTTGAAAGAGTGTTGACATGTATAGATTTTGTCTTAAGATATACTGCTTTCAAAAAGTTTATGAACAGTCTTTCAAGAAATCTGCAATTCTTTTTCGTGTTGCTCAATCAATTGTCAGGCAAACAGGCATAGAGAGACGCCTTTGTAGGTACTATGTCAGTATAAGGTACAATGTGGTGTTTTACCAGTTTGGAAGGAGCAATTTCAAAAGCAGTTTTTTTTATTTATGCTTTCCTATATTGTTATACAGAAGCTAAAGTGTGTAAGTACTAATGTTTACTCACCTTAGCCAATATTTATGTTCACTTCAATGACTGGTAGAATACTCATATGTTTCAATAACTGTAGTAGCTTGATCTACAGTTCACATATTGATTCAACTTTCCTACGTCAAATATAACTAAGGTATTACGAACGTTGTGTTTATTTTAAAACGTGCACGACTCTTTATAAATGGTTCAACACATACTGATTTATGTTCTACAAAATCATGGATTCAATAGCCCATATTGAATAGATTGAATAGCTTATAAATTCCATAGCACATATTCCATGGCCTATAAATGTTGCCAATACACTTTAACACTTTCTTATAAAAAAAAAATATTCGTTTTTATTGGTTCCCACACCCGCTTTAAAAAAAAATATAAAGAATGCCGGAAATGTCACAACGAAGAGATGTTTCGAATTATCTGTTGTTGAAAATATTTCTAAAACGCTGCAAATGTTTCAAAATACAACAATTTTGAACACAACCAAAGAACGCGGTATATTTCAAAAATTTTAAAACGAATACGTACTGAAAGATATATTACTCAGTTAGGCAGATTTTACATTTTTATATGGACTACTGTGAATATTCAACCGGCTAAAGGAAATAGTGGAAGGAGCTCTTTGCGGAATTGTTTATGTTTAGGGATATAAATCAGACCCCTCTGCGATAACCTTACCTCCCAAGAGAATGATGTCCGCGGCCATAGCAAACGTTTTACAGTGCGCGTAAAAAAACGTCTGACATATTGCCAAAACCAATGTATACACAACCTCCGCACTGCAACATCAGCCGTATGCCCGTCGTTGTGAGGGACTGTATTAACGCAGAAAAGCCCACATAGCAAACTTAAAAACCTCCGGAATTAGCTTTGAACGCAAAATATGCTGCTTTACACACAACCAGTTCGAATACACAAAATCTAGGGGTCATTTTTATTTTTTTGCAGCTTCAGAAGTTAAGCACACCCTAGCGGTTGTCATGTCCAGTGTTTGCACCCACCGGTGATGTATGGAAGGATAATTTGCCACAAATTTCAAAAGGATCTCCAAAGCGTGCACTGTCAAATTACACGCCGCGCTTACTTCAGATCATGTATTGAACATCAGTGTTGCTCCCCACCCCTTTCTCTGGGCTATATGAAAATGTACTGGTTTGTGGCGTTAGTCCTACATGCACAATTTTTCACTAATCGAACCGCAATAACGGTGCCTGTTTTACATACCTGTTGCTTAGGACATTAGAGCACTTCAACTGTTACTCATCTAGACACCTTCCTACTGGTCCAACTGATCAGTAATTCTTATGGCTTCAAGTGCAAAGAACACGAACATCGAAAACAAAGTATTGAGGAAAGGCGAAACATTTCTAATAAGTTAGATGTCTGCTTTTTGTTGTGCTTCGAAACGCGGTTACTACTCGTCAGCCAGCACCTGGTCTGTGTAATTTGTGTTCTTCAAGCATGTTTTAGTTCCGCTAACCAAGACAACAACTTACGCGGAGCCCTGAGTATGATCAATATTTTTGTCACTAACTTAGTGAATGGTATTTTTACAGAAGTTAAATAGGCGTATTTATGATACAAAAATTTTTGTATCAAAATTTTGTACTTGGTTCTTTGGCCATTTGTTCGTTTAAAATATTCGTACAAAAAACCAGTTATAGCTCCATAGAATTCTATTATGTTCTTTTCATTCCCCCAACAAAGCTTCCACCCAGGAGTTGTGGTCACCAAATGTGGACGTGAATATATACAACCCTGGACGTTGGCATTGCGCATAAGCGACTAAATTAACTGCACTCTTCGCTCCTTGTACCTGAATTCTTCTCCCTTGCGCACCCTTCGAAGACACACTGGAATTCTGTGTCCACGATAACCAAGTCTGAGGTTTAGCGGAATGTTCGCGATCTGGCGGACTGGCTTCGCATCCTGGGCTTTCAAAAACAGGAAGGATGACACGCCCGGCAGAGACTGCGCAAGAATCGCCGCCCTGAATCGGGGCTTGCGGTATTTACTTGGAATGAAATAGTGCGAATACTTCCAAAGAAACAAAAAAAAACATACACTAGCGCACCGCGGTAACGTACCGGGAAGATGCAACATTTTCCACCGACATTGATGCCTTACTAAAGCTTGGTCTTAAAGCAAAATGATATCAGCTAGGGGGGTTAGTACGCTGGGTGGCCGTCAAGTACATTGTGAAGAAAGATCACCGTGTGTACAGGAAGTTGTCAACTGCCAGATAAAAACATGGTGCAAAAGGTGTGGATAAAGACTGCTGTGCACGGAGTAATCAACTACTATCAAGACCATCGAGTAAACCTGGTACAAGCAGAAAAAAGAAGTGGGTTTGCCTTACTGCCATGTGCCTTATTTTCTGAAAAAGCATCTCAGTGAGTACGCAAACATTTCTGCCCTGTCAGTGTTAAATTCCAGGAATCCAAATCACAAGTTTTAAATTTATTGAACAAAATGAACCTATTCAATCTTTGGAAGGGAGTTTGGAGAAGTCAAGAAACGGTTCTGCATGTGTTCATTGACGGCGATACTCACAAACCGGATTCACGTTTCGAACCGTAGTGACATAAGACGGGTACTGGCAAATATACATTGGGAACTTTTTGAAATGAACTCAGTGTCCCGAGCTTATTGACTCCTTTCTGTGAACAGCTCTCTCAGAGGGATTTATATTTTAAATGATATGCTGTCTGGAGCCACGGAGCATTTCCAGTCGATACAGACGACTCGTTCTACTCCGCTCCCCACAACCAACGTTTCATTGTAAGGGGCGAACTTTCAGAGCAGCTGCTTCTTATAAACAAAACCCTTTCTGAAACTTTTATTATGTATATGTAATCTGCAGTAGTGAAATAGGGTGATACCTTGCTCGTGCAAACAAAGCGCCTGTGTAGGTTTTACCCTTCTCGAAGTCTATGTCATATCTTATCAATAAACTTTGACCGTATGCTCCCAGATGCCCTTGACGACAAACCTGTGAACAGAACTTGTATATATGTCTAATTTTTTTGTATACTTAATTTCAATTCTAAAGATATGACTCAACATGTGGCTGACAACATGACGACAGTTTTTATAAACTGCTTAGACTCAAATGACGCGACACATACCCCCGAACCACACTCTTAATTTTTTGAATATAAGAAAAACTGTGCGGAATCATGAGCACTTGTGCTAATTATTTGAAGCCCGCTCTAACAGATATCGTTTACCGTTTACTTGCGTACTTTCGAAACTGGTAAAACTTAGCATTACTAGCATGTGTTTGTGTAAAGCAAAAGAAGGCGGTGTTTTTTTAGCATAAAAGACTTTCGCGACTGAGCCGAACGCTTTCTAAAATCCGGGTTTTTTTGGCGGACCAATTGCATGCGCTGGTAGAAACCTAGCCCAGGATGTTGAAGCAAACTCTTAAAATCCTTAATCACAAGAAAATGAATTTGCTTAATACCATGCAATATCCCATAACAGGAGAAGGGTGGACCAGAACTATGATTTATGAATGGTACTTTCCCCCCCTCGCAAGCTGTCCAACTAAAGTCTTCGTATACACAAGAAGCAGCCCAAAAAAGGTATTTACAACGCTGCTTAAAATAGCATTCGCAGACGTCCCGGACTTTGTCAGCTATTCAATACTGCTTTCCTCCAGAAAGGTGTCGCTGATCTCCGCCAAATGGGGCCGCTGTAATAATGACAGAGTTCGTGAACACTGCACGCGCTTCAACAACAGAAGGTGTAGATTTGACAGAACATGTGCGCATCTAAATGGCGTGTCCGTAGTGGGGTCTTACGCGCTCTATATAAACAAGGTGAAACAGGTTAACTAAATCCTGCGTGGTAATCACAGATAGAGAAATGGCTTGCCTTAGCGAAATGCCACACGTGTGTGAAGGATACTGTGCCTTCGATTGCTTTTTGTATTGGAATAGCGTGGAATAATTTGTGCTTAAAAAGGAAGTAAAAATTATTTAGTGCCAGGAGTATCGTTTCTATGATTCACGTGTGAGTTTAGCGCCATCCGCGAGTGTCTTCTTCGTACGTTGTGCAGTGCATTACCACTGGTACATTCTTTCATAACCGTGAACCAGCGGGCACCTGCTTTCTCCTTAGGTGTATCACTGGATTTGTGCAGTTGTACAAAACTTGCATTGTTTGAAATCAGCAAAAAAAGACGGGACTAATGAAGAAACAGACGACACAACACAGAGCTTCTGCCCTCTGTGCCTTGCTTGTGCCGTTCTTCCTTTCTGTATTTTACGATGTAATGTACCAACGTGCCCTTGAGTACACGGTTTTTAAAGATACTTGCACCGGTTTTTTAGTACACGACACTTGCACAAAACCCATTTTATTCGCAGGGGCGTAGGGGCTACCACTACAAGGTGGGATATCAAGACATTTATTTAACTTGGGGAAACGCAAAAAAACTGATGTTAAGCATTTTACTTTTAGGACAGCAGGCTTCATAAAATTCGACACGTCGTTGCAACGATGACTGAATAAAACAACGCCATCGGCGGCCACGTTAGGTAGCAAACATTTGCGGCATCATTTATAGGGAACGTGACAAATACAGGCAGGGTCATACAGCAAATGACTGCAGTTCAGTTATTGATAAATAGGCCAAAGCGAAGCATCACGCGGGCAAAAGATTAGCAGATGATGATGGTGTTTTGCATTTATTTGCACAAGGCCAGTTTGGGAAGACAGCGCCAAAGAGATAATAATTAATACATATGTAAGTGTAAATTTTAAAATATGTAAGTAAAACAAAAGTGAACCAAAATAAATCGAATAAAGATGATTGTTAAATAGGGTCAGGATGATTACGCATAAATACTGAGCAGCAGAAAATTTGATGGCGGATAAAAACTGGAATACTCCCTTAACAAAGAAACTGAGCTATCGGTGAAAACGTAAAATGGCTGTAAAGAGATGTGTTGTGTGTATAGTTAAAAAAATGTATAGTTTAAAACAAAGGATATCAATTATTGACGGGGCCTCACTGTACCTGCTACATATTGGTCTTGGAGATTCTGTGAGAAGATATGTGTTCGTTGCATCTGTATGTCCTATCCGTTGACTAGTCAAGACGACTTTTGTGCATCTGTTGCCTATGTTAGTGACGTATGGTTCCAGGTGTTGTTATTGTATGCAATTTCTTTTCTGCTTGTTCACTACAAGGTGTTTCTCGTTTTAAGGAGGGGTTTCTTATGTTTGGGTTGAGGTCAGTGTAGGGCATTGTTGACATATCTACTGTGATTCAGACTGCCGCAGAAGTGGCCATTTCATCAGTCTCCTAACTTTCAGCGATTTCAGCGTGTCCCTGGTCCCAGCACATGGCCAGTACATTTTTAGTGCATACACACACAAGATGGTGTAAAAAACTAGATGAACTACGTGGTTTTTTGTGGGCCTGTGAAATGATATTGCAAAAACAACACCTAATGGTTCTGTATAGATGATGGACTTAGGAATTTTTCTCAAAATATGTTGTACAATACAATAGGTAAAATTCCAAATGCCTGTGTTGAGAAAATTGTCGTATATACGCTCAGGATTCTGCGGGCATTGAAGTTCAGACCATATCAGCGCATGGCACCGCAGTGGAGGTTTTAAAAGCACCAATGTAAAATTCTGCACCTGGGTATTTCTACCGCATAGACCGAAAGTTCTTCTATATTTCAGGTTATGGTAGCCTGTTTATGAAGTTTTATTATAGATACATTACCACATACTAGACAAAATTGCCAAGTCACGAAATATCAGAAAAATATTTTTCGTACAGTCCTGAAAAGCAAACGCTAAAATGTCAAGCTCCCTCTCTTTCTCTAAGAAGGGAAGAGCAAGGTATGGGCGACGTAAAATCAGCAGGGATGTAATTTATCATATTGACATGTTTAACCGGAGGGTTCTTTGCCAATGAAATTTTAAAAGTATGTAGCAAGTTGATAAGCCTTATTTGACCCTCAAGGCATCATTTTTACATACAAGATACATTCTTTGGACAGGGCTTGTGCGGAAAGCAGCCGACACAAGACGAAGCACACAGTGTAGCGCTGGTTTGAGCATACAGAACACTATCATAGTCCAAATGAGACCCTATCATGGCAGTAAAAAGACGGAGCAGGAGTTTTGCCTTGACCATAGAGTTGATGTGGAAGAACTTCTAGAACATTAATTGGGTTTAGACAATTTTGCTAACTTTGTTTAAATGATGCACGCTGTTTTCTTGAACGCGAAGATTTGAGAGTTAACAACTAGCTCCCACGGGAAAGATTCTCTCCTAAAAGTAAATAGCAAGTTACCCGAAAAAGCGAGGTTTTTAAAATCACTGATTATGCCGCAACGCCAGGCAGTGTATGAAAATAGTAACACAAAACTGTTAATGCACGCAAGCATACTTAACATACCAGTCAAGTGCGACGAGTTGGTAGTTCATAAATCGCGCCGCCGAAAATGCCGGCAGATCTCGAGAAGACCAATGTACTCCAAAAACTGCACGTGCCCTACTATTCTCATCGAAATGCTTGAACATGCAGCCTGTCAGTGATATGGTATGGGACCTCGAACGGGACGATGGGTCCTTTTCCTCCTTCAGCAAAGACACAACTATGGCGTCCCTTCATGACCAATGAAAGTGTCTTAAAAACTTTATTTTGTCGTATAAATAAAGAAGTTCACCAGATGTGTCGGCGTTTAAGAGGTGCATCATGGTGTCTGCAATGCTGTCTGCGCCAGGATCTGAAGGCTCACATGCCCTCACGGAAGCCCTTAGCTTATGTCGTGAAAACAGAGTTGTAATAAGTCTCCGAAGTGGCGACTTCTCCCCGCAAGCGGTTTTGTCTCAGCGAAGAGTTTATGTCATGGGCCGAAGTGGAGACGTTTGGAACTCTTGTGCAAGCCCTTAGGACTGGTGTTTTAGTTTGCCCCTTTTGTACCGACCAGGGGCAGGCTGTGGGTATCCTTTCTTTTAGGTGTATGCAATATTGTCCACAACTTCAGTGTTTGTGTTATAGTGAATATTTGCAAGGCTGGCGCTCCCAATCTCCCTTTTTGCCTCACGAC
Organism: Haemaphysalis longicornis; assembly: GCA_013339765.2. NCBI lineage: Eukaryota > Metazoa > Arthropoda > Arachnida > Ixodida > Ixodidae > Haemaphysalis > Haemaphysalis longicornis. The sequence goes on along the minus strand of CM023448.1, from coordinate 45,588,196 downwards.
GCCCACACTTTCCGGTTTAAACCAGATAAGTTAAATGGCTGTAGCGCAAGGTGAAGGGGTCTTTGTAAGTGTAAGGAGTAAATGTGCGAGTAAGTGTTGTCTGCTATATTCAGTGTTAACTAGAGAAATTTACGAAAACGTAAAAAGCTACCAATGCGGTTCCCCTACGCTTTCGTTCGGGAAGAGCCCGAAAGTGCATAAGGGGCATTTAGGTCCCAAACAAGGATAAATTATTTGGGCAGCTGATTGATCGCAGCTTCAAAATCCCAGCTTGAAAGGCTGTAGTCTGGTCTGGTGTAAAGAGAATACAGTGTGATTACTCTAGTAGTAATAATTGTTTCTTATGTAGCCGCCTCAAGGACACCCTATAATGATCTGATGGAAGATGCTGAAGATTTCCGGGTGACGATAGCCATGCCGCCAAGATAGACAAGGCCGCCATCACGGCCTTGTCTATCTTTCGTCACTGCAAAGTAAATATTAAAAAGATTGGTTTCTTGGTCGTTTAGGTGGTTTCCTTGTACGATTAGATTAGGTACGATTAGGTTAGGTTTTCGTTTCTGATCATATTATTTTATGAGCCAAATTAGGCCACGTTCATGTAAATGTGTTGCGATGCTGTGATTGTCGAATGGGGCGGTTATTTGGCTTCTCTAAAGGTTTGGATGAAGGAAGCTGTTTCTTACGCTGCGAAGCATACACCGAGGGTCTGACGTCCTACCTTTTCTGAGATATCCGGAATTTGCCTGGTGGAAGGGACCATCTGGACATTGTATTTCTGTTGCCCTTCGTTTGAGCCGTCAAAGCCGCGGACGTTTGGAGTGCCATGGTTGTTAAAGGTGGTGCGGCACGGTTGGTAACCGCTGAGTGCAGTGGGCCGTGGCCGCACAGATGGGAGGAGCTGTTCCTTCTGTGCTTGTTGCCACCGCAACCGCGATGGGTTGGTATGGTGTGTGGTGGCTAGTTTTTTCTGTGCCGGGGATAACCGGGGGGAGGGGGGCACGGAAGAGACAAAGTTGGAGTCGTGTATTTTATTCCCTGCCGAAACCACAGGCCGTTCCTCTCAAGGCGAGCAGCGTCGGCATACCTTTTCAGAGGCGAACCACTTCTGAGGCTCTGGGAAGGTGACGTTCTCTTTGACTGCGAAGGTGACGTTCTTTGTGACTCTGTTACTCTAAAGTTGATTATCGTTTATTTCTTCTTTGAACATCTCAAAATTAGTAAAATATACGGTCTGGGATAGTATAGGTTTCCACATCTGAAGCTTTGCGTTTCGGAATTATTGGTTCAGTGGTCTTGTGGGGCTCATTTACTGCACGTCAGTCGGCCAGGGCCAGAGGTTTGGACCGTGCCCAAACCGCTTGCACTTCAAGCAGTGGCGGGGGTTGGGTATGTGAAGTGAGCGCAGACAACTACTGAAGCATGCATAGACTGACATAGGAAGTTCCAAAAGTCCAAACGCAAGATTAGGTGTTTCCTCGGTATTTGTTTTTTTGTTTCCGCTTCTCTGCCGTTACGTCCAGATCACTGAGGGCCTCAAGCAGTACGGCCTCGGTCTCTTTTGTTCGATCCAAATCACAGATCATGCTCTGGGAGCTGTTAAGGCTTCGATGGCACATGATGATTATGTCGAGTACAACCATGCGCGTTTGTGTTAGAAGGTGAGAGGTTTGTTGTTAGTTGTCGACTTCAATGGGGATATCTGTCATTTGGAAATATAGGCCTTGTACGGCTTGCCAATAAGGCTTTCGATAAACTTGCAGATTCAAAACAAAGCTTGGGTTGTTGTGGATTTTGATTTAGGTTGCGATTCTATTGAAAAAAGCGCGAGGAAATATACTTTGGGAGGGAGATGAAAGGCAAGGCACGAAAATAAATTTTGGTGGACACCTTTGAAGGGACCCATCCTGTATGGAGGTGGTTTGAAAATACCTTACTTGATAATAAATTGCTGAGAACGGAGGTACTTTCTTCAATCAGTTTACGCGGATGCCAAGAGAAGTCCTGGAGCCTCCTGACTTAAATACATACAGGGAGCCCCTTTCCTGGAGCTTGACCATGGGTCGACTTTCACCGTTCGCTACTTCTTACCAACAGCGATAAACACATCGGCATGGTCTGGTACGGGTTATGTTAGGATGCTCTGATTGCACGCTGTCGCCAATAACGTCACCATGAATATCCAAGGTGGCGCGCCGTGCGGGAAGGGATCCATCACGCCTTTTTGTCGAGCCAAGACAGCGAGGACTGCAGTTTAAGTGAGAAATATTAAAAATGCGCTATTATTGGCTAAAAACGAAATCGTGCAAAGCAGAAGAAGATTCCCCCGATTGAGTCACACACACCCTAAATATTGAACTCCGCCCATTGGACCACGAAACATCGACGACCTAGGAAAACGCAACAATCCCTCCTTCAACAATCAGGGAGTGCGACCGGCCATGAGAATCCTCGCACGAGAAAGTACTACGAGAAGCCAAAACATTTCTGACCTAAGAAGGTCTGTGCCGCCTCTGAAAGCGACGAGACGTGATCGTTGGTCACAGAGGTTCCAGGATTTTTCTTAACTGTGCCACGCCCTATCGCTGACCCACGTAAGCTACAGAGCACGTTACTTGCTCTGTGGTGACCATAGCGAAATGCGAATAGGGCCCACCAGATTTATCATGCCCGTATAACAATCAATGACACCTACAAATATGGAAACCGACGCCGCTGCCACTGGGAAACATATTGGGACTAGACGACCGCTGCCGCGGCTTATCAAACACTTCGCACAGTCATAGCCTATACGTCGCAACGTTTTGTACTAAGCGCCCAAAATCACATTCGAAAACATTCTGGAGCGTGACAACATATCACAGCCATAAAGTTCCTGACATGCCTGCTAATATCAATGCCGCTTAAACTGATCGCTACAATCTTTCACAAGATAAAGACGACAAAATATAAAAATATAAAAAGTGTCGTGAGGTCTTCCTTCTTAGAAATCGGTAAGACATGGAAGTGAAAGCTGCCTTTACTGGAGGAAATGGGTGTATTTTGCATATATATAAGCTGCACATATATATTTATATTTTATCGGCATGGCACCTCACGCATCAACATTAGACACGGAATTACACACGACGGAGTATCGCGTAGGTCTGATTGAAAGCCCTGGCGCTCGCAAACCGTGCCAACTAGACGCAATGGATTGTGAGCTTATCGCTTGGTGAAGTCAAAGTAAGCTACAGCGAAAGGGACAGGACTTGCGGGTCGGGAGCTGTCTTGAGGTGTGTTTGATTACCGAAGTCTTGCTGGTGGGTCGCTTAGCCAAAGGTGTGAATCGAGGCGCCCTTCTCACAAGCTGAGCGGAATTCAACGTAGGCGGCAGACGGATAAACACCGCTGGTTCCGCTGCTACTCGCTCCTTATCGAGGCGCCAACTATCGGCGCTCATTTGCGTCATAAAACACTACTTCGGTTCAGCTCTTCCAGACGGCAGCACCATCTGAATAGATAAGTTCCAAGCAAGGACATAAGCCTCGTTCGTACAGCTATTGGGGCAAGAGCTCAGGGCTCAGTCGTTTCAGCGTTTCATACCTCCCATTGCGTCCACAGTGATCGTCGGCTCGAATCCTAGCGCCGCCACGGTCATACAACCTATTCTGGTAAGGTAATTTCCGGTGTGCATATAATGTCCATGAGGGTTATGTCCCCCGGCATAAAATGGTCTCATGTTAAAATACCGTGTCGTAAGCCATTGCATTGTTACTTCAAAAATATCATGTTCATCAAAACCACACCAAATGGTGTTCTTGTCGGTCACTGCTCTATTGACCACTATTCAAAACAAGAATTGAAGACAACCTCCGAAAATACACCTCCCCTACAGGCCCTACTTTACGGCTTTGGTTCTTTCTTGCCTAGAGTAGAACGTTCCAAATGGCTGCCTCTATCATTACCTACGCCGGAAATAGCGAGAACATCACCCGTTTTGTCGCAGCAGATGCTGCTAAGCTTGCCAAAATACACCACATAACGTACCACTGAACATGCCGCTGTAGACTACAAAGGTTACCATTCATGCATTGACCACAATACTTACCAATAGATACAAAATACGTGTCATTATCGAGGTATATCATACTGATAGCAGCGGCACAATTTTTACTCGGCGCCGTTAGTAACAGTACGCCAAAGAAAGGCGGGGCGATCTTTGTTTCTAAATTGCGGTCCACCCACCATATCTAATGTAGTAAACACACCGCAAACATGACCAAAACACAAACCGGAATAATTGTGTTAATTTAACCGCCAAACACAACTACGGAAGACAAAATTGTGCCCATCCCGAGGGCGTACCAGTACAATGGCTTTGCCTAAGTCTAGTAACCTTTGTAACAATAAAAACGACCCCTTTCTTCTCCAATATTCAACCCGCCCCCTTACCGACTGTCGCTTCCACGGCCGCCTCCCGCTCACTCCTCCACACCGCGCATCCAAGTCATGTGTTATCGCCGCAATCGTGGGCTTTTGATGTTATGGCAGGTTCAGGGCCGTAGTGGGAGCGGTTCACAAGTGACGAGGCAGGTGGCCTTATTGCAAACAATGGAAGTATTTATAAAAAAATAAAAGGTAGAGAAGGAAGGAGGCAAAAATGAAGAAAGATGTCGCGAAGTCTCGCGTAGCACGCGAACACTCTCTTGCTTAAGAAGAGTTTGAGTCCAAGCCCGCAGGAAATTGCACGAGGGACCTAGCAGTTTTGGCGGAGGCGGAAGTGGTGACAAAAAGCTCCGGTCGAAGGCGACTACCACTGGTGGTTGTCGTTGACGCGGCGTGGAACCGTCATCCGAGAGCAGTCACGGCGCCATGACGACTTGGTGAGGAAGCTGGCCGGCGGGAAAACGGGCCATGCTTGGGGTAGCGTTCCCGCGGCCCGAGCGACTGCCGCTGGAGCGCACGGTATTCACAGGATCGGCGTACCCGCAGTCCGGTCGACTGCCACTGGTCCACCAGGCTACCTCGGGGTAGACCATCCGCTGCATCCCTCGATCCCTTCTCGATATTTCTCAAACCCCGAGCCTCGTTCCTCTTCTTTCTCGGCTTCTTTTTCTCGAGACCGCTTCTGATATTCGCTTCTTCCTCTTTACTCAGCCACTCGTGCGCTTGCTGCGTTTTTTCCCGTGATTTCTTTTTGTTTTTCCCGCTATCGGGGCACTTCATGACATTTCCCGCGCCCCACAAGAACGTTGCCGGGTGAAAAGACGCGCACTTTCACAACTTCACGCGGGATAAACAAAATGACGATGGGTATAAAAAATAAAAACGGCCAATATTGGGCACGGAAGTTATTGATAGCATACTGGACGATTAGGCATGCAACCGGCTTGAAATTTCAGCTTGAACAAAAAAACGATAGGACTTAGGAAGGAAACACGGACAAAGTGCTGACAATTCCAGGCATACAAGTTCCCATGAAATTACCAGAGCATTCCCGAAGCTTTTTATATCTGGCCCTACGTTTTCCCATTCCTTGATGCAGTGAACTGTGGGCGAATAAGCTTGCAAACAAAGGTTCAGTTTGAGCACTTATTTGTCACGTGCTTCACCGTCTGAGGTTACTGCAGTGGCTGGCGGTCTGTTTGCTAGATAAATTCTCTTTCGTTGTGTTAGGTGTCCTTTCGGATGTCCCACACATGCGCTAAGCGTTCCCACTCGACTATTGCATAACGGTTTTCTCGTAGGGGAGCCGTTCGGCTTGCGTATAAACCCTGGCGCCGTGTGTGCTGTACTCCAGTAGCTGTACTCCTCCCAGGCTTCTTTGTGGGCCGTTTATTTAAAGAACAAACAATTTGCTTGTTTTGGAGGTGCAGGAAGGGTTTTTCTTCCCCATTGATGCAACCCTCTATCGCACTGACGACCGCTAAGCACGAGGACGCCTTTTGTCGTTCCTCATATTTCTTGAGATTGTTTACGCGAAAGAGGGTAATCTTGCCCAAGTCTACTTCGCACTCGAGGTCGTCCTTTCATCCAATTTCGTCCTCGAGGTAGTCCTTTCGTGGTCGAGGTTCTACTCTTCCTTTCGGTGCAGTCGTTTGGCAGATGTAACAGGACTTGACGAATAGTTTAACGTCGGCCTGCATACTCGACCAGTAAAATTCATCGAGAATCCTTTCCGTTGTTTTTCAGATGCTTTGCCTTCCAGTCATAATGCCTTATGTGCCCTCTGTAGCACTGCATTCCTCAAAGGTAGGGGTACACTACCTGCTTGAATGACCGTCCCGGCGAAAAGTGATTTGTTGTAGCTGCCACTCCTAAATGTGAATATTGTACCCCGCTTCCGGAAAAACACTTTAAGCTGTGATCCGGCTCCTGTTTCGGCCTGAGCTGATCTCTTGTCACCTCCTTGATAATAGAGCTACCTGTAGGTCTCCTGCTGGTTTCTGTGACAGCCACGAGTTTCTTAGAGTCCATATTAGTGTTACAGCTTCTCGAGCTTCGAGCTGGTTCTTCACGGCTGTCTGGGGTTGTCCTGGCTTCAGGATGTTGTGATTCTTATTTCAAGTCATGGTCGCTGGGTGGTCTGGCTCCGGGTATGTTACCTAGTAATAAATCATACAAGGGATCCTGCATGCATTTTACCAGAAGCATCCCTGAAAAGTTGGGTGTGTGGACCTTCAGGTACGCTACCTGAAGTTGCTACGCAGTTTTGTCCACGAAAACTACACTGGAAGCGTGGCCCGTCAGACAAGAGTCTTGAAAGAGATCACGGCGCACGATTACGGTGTTACTGCAGGAGTCTCGTAGCACCGATATCGACTTCCCGTACTTTTTCCCAGTCACCACAGGCAGGTTTTCAACCAAGAACTTGATCTTTGAATCGCTCGTTTCTAGCTGTTCGGGGGCCCTCTCTTGTAGATGTCGGCGCTTCGGTATGGTGCAAGCCGAAACCTGTTTTACGTCGTACTCTTTACCACGACAGTTCTCGGTTCTATGCCCACGTTTTCCGCCCTTGCCGCAGCTACCATGCCGTCCGGACAATGTACAGTCACTGGCACGGTGGCCTAGTTTGCCGCAGATTGAGCAACCTTGGGCCTTTCCTAATTTTTGAGACTGATCTGCACTCTCGTCCCGTCTCGGATTTTCTTGGGCGTTACCTACGTTTTTGGTGGCCTGTGCTTCTAGGAAGCGGTCGCAAGCTTCTGCCATCTCCTTAGTTGTCTTGCAGTTCCTTTACTTGATAAAGTCTGCTAGTTGCTTGTGGCAGTACTTCATGAATTGTTCTCATATCATCTCGTCCCGCAGTTTGTCGAAAGTTTTCGCAACGCCGGACGTCTCTAGAAACCTGTCAAAATAGCCAGCAAGGCGGGAAACGAACTGTACGCCGGTTTCCCCGTCTTCGGCTTTCGCGTGCCTGAACTTATCGTTGTACCCTTGCGAATTGAAGCGGAATCGTTGAACAGGGCAAGCTTCGGTTTTTTGTGATCTAGGGATTCCTGTGGTGTCATTCTCCCTATCATTGATAGCGGTTCACACGCGAGGCACATGCTCAGAAGTAGTGCCCGTTCGCCCTCAGGCCACTTCTGCGAAATCGCGACTGTTTCGAACCTGACAAGGTGGGCGTCGAGATGGTCTTGTCTGTCATCAATCGGCGGAATACGCTGATGAGGACCGATCGCTGTTTAATGTCCAGAGACTGCGGTCTCAGATACTGAACGATGACCTTGAGCACTATCTCTCGCAAGCTCTTGCAACCGGAGCTTCCCCTCTAACGTCTTCTGCTCCCGCTCGGATGCTTCCTTCGCGCATTCTGCAGCTTCTTTGGTGGCCTTACGCTCTGCCAGACGCTCTTCCCTCATTTGAGCCTGCTCAGACTTCACCCATTCCCGAAACTCCACGTCCTTAAAACCCAGTTCCTTTCGTAGAGCGATAGTGCTTTCGAGGTCTATGCTGCCACTTCACTCGTAAATTCTGCTCGCTTCTACGTCCTGCTCTTCAAGATGTTAGGAAGAGTCTTGCTGCGAACGCCACTTGTGATTTTATGGCAGGTTAAGGGCCCTAGTGGGAGCGGTTCACAAGTGACGAGGTAGGTGACCATATTGCAAACAACGGAAGTATTTATGAAAAAATATGAAATGTAGAAAAGGAAGGAGGAAAAAATCTATAAAGATGTCGCGAAGTCCGTCATAGCACGTGAACACCATCTAGCACAAGAAGAGACTGCGGAAAATTGCCCAAGCGGCCTCACAGTTTTGACGACGGCAGGAGCCGTGGCGAGTAGAAGCTCCCGTTGAAGACGACTACCAGTGGCGGTTGTCGTTGACGTGGCGTGGCCCCGGCATTCAAGAACAGTCACGGCGCCATGAGGACTTGGCAAGGAAGCTGGCCGGCGGGAAGACAGGCCATGCTAGTGGTAGCGCTCCCGCAGTCAGGGCGACTGCCGCTAGAGCGCAGGGTCTTCTCAGGATCGGCGTACCCGCAGTCCGGTCGACTGCCCCTGGTCCACCAGGCTACCTCGGGGTAGACCATCCGCTGATTCCCTCGATCGCTTCTCGATATTTCTCGAACCCCGAGCCTCGTTCCTCTTCTTTCTCGGCTTCTTTTTCTCGAGACCGCTTCTGATATTCGCTTCTTCCTCTCTACTCAGCCACTCGTGCGCTTGCTGCGTCTTTTCTCGTGATTTCTTTTTGTTTTTCCCGCTATCGGGGCACTTCATGACATTACCCGCCCCCCACAAGAAGGTTGCCGGGTGAAAAGACGCGCACTTTCACAACTTCACGCGGGATAAACAAAATGACGATGGGTATAAAAAGTAAAAACGGCAAATATTGGGTACGGAAGTTATTGATAGCATACTGGACGATTAGGCATACAACCGACTTGAAATTTCAGCTTGAACAAAAAAACAATAGGACTTAGGAAGGAAACACGGACACAATGCTGACAATTCCAGGCATACAAGTTCCCTTGAAATTACCACAGCATTCCCGAAGCTTTTTATATCTGGCCCTACGTTTTCACATTCCTTGATGCAGTGAACTGTGGGTGAATAAGCTTGCAAACAAAGGTTCAGTTTGAGCACTTATTTGTCACGTGCTTCACCGTCTGAGGTTACTGCAGTGGCTGGCGGTTTGTTTGCTAGATAAATTCTCTTTCGTTGTGTTAGATGTCCTTTCGGATGTCCCACACATGCGCTAAGCGTTCCCGCTCGACTATTGCATAAAGGTTTTCTCGTAGGGGAACCGTTCGGCTTGCGTATAAACCCTGGCGCCGTGTGTGCTGTACTCCAGTAGCTATACTCCTCCCAGGCTTCTTTGTGGGCCGTTTATTTAAAGAACAAACAATTTGCTTATTTTGGAGGTGCAGGAAGGGTTTTTCTTCCCCATTGATGCAACCCTCTATCGCACTGACGACCGCTAAGCACGAGGACGCCTTTTGTCGTTCCTCATATTTCTTGAGATTGTTTACGCGAAAGAGGGTAATCTTGCCCAAGTCTACTTCGCACTCGAGGTCGTCCTTTCATCCAATTTCATCCTCGAGGTAGTCCTTTCGTGGTCGAGGTTCTACTCTTCCTTTCGGTGCAGTCGTTTGGCAGATGTAACAGGACTTGACGAATAGTTTAACGTCGGCCTGCATCCTCGACCAGTAAAATTAATCGAGAATCCTTTCCGTTGTGTTTCAGATGCTTTGCTTTCCAGTCATAATGCCTTATGTGCCCTCTGTAGCACTGCATTCCTCAAAGGTAGGGGTACACTACCTGCTTGAATGACCGTCCCGGCGAAAAGTGATTTGTTGTAGCTGCCACTCCTAAATGTGAATATTGTACCCCGCTTCCGGAAAAACACTTTAAGCTTTGATCCTGCTCCTGTTTCGGCCTGAGCTGATCTCTCGTCACCTCCGTGTTAATAGAGCTACCTGTAGGTCTCCTGCTGGTTTCTGCGACAGCCACGAGTTTCTTAGAGTCCATATTAGTGTTACAGCTTCTCGAGCTTCGAGCTGGTTCTTCACGGCTGTCTGGGGTTGTCGTGGCTTCAGGATGTTGTGATTCTTATTTCAAGTCATGGTCGCTGGGTGGTCTGGCTCCGGGTATGTTACCTAGTAATAAATCATACAAGGGATCCTGCATGCATTTCACCAGAAGCATCCCTGAAAAGTTGGGTGTGTGGACCTTCAGGTACGCTACCTGAAGTTGCTACGCAGTTTTGTTCACGAACACCACACTGGAAGCGTGGCCCGTCAGACAAGAGTCTTGAAAGAGATCACGGCGCACGATTACGGTTTTACTGCAGGAGTCTCGTAGCGCCGATATCGGCTTCCCGTACTTTTTCCCAGTCACCACAGGCAGGTTTTCAACCAAGAAATTGATTTTTGAATCGCTCGTTTCTAGCTGTTCGGGGGCCCTCTCTTGTAGATGTCGGCGCTTCGGTATGGTGCAAGCCGAAACCTGTTTTACGTCGCACTCTTTACCACGACAGTTCTCGGTTCTATGGCCAAGTTTTCCGCCCTTGCCGCAGCTACCATGCCGTCCGGACAATGTACAGTCACTGGCACGGTGGCCTACTTTGCCGCAGATTGAGCAACCTTGGGTCTTTCCTAAATTTTGAGACTGATCTGCACTCTCGTCCCGTCTCGGTTTTTCTTGGGCGTTACCTACGTTTTTGTGGCCTGTGCTTCTTGGAAGCGGTCGCAAGCTTCTGCCATCTCCTTAGTTGTCTTGCAGTTCCTTTACTTGATAAAGTCTGCTAGTTGCTTGTGGCAGCACTTCATGAATTGTTCTCATATCATCTCGTCGCGCAGTTTGTCGAAAGTTTTCGCAACGCCGGACGTCTCTAGAAACCTGTCAAAATAGCCAGCAAGGCGGGAAACGAACTGTACGCCGGTTTCCCCGTCTTCGGCTTTCGCGTCCCTGAACCTATCGTTGTACCCCTGCGAATTGAAGTGGAATCGTTGAACAGGGCAAGCTTCGGTTTTTTGTGGTCTAGGGATTCCTGTGGTGTCATTCTCCCTATCAGTGATAGCGGTTCACACGCGAGGCACATGCTCCGAGCTAGTGCCCGTTCGCCCTCAGGCCACTTCTGCGAAATCGCGACTGTTTCGAACCTGACAAGGTGGGCGTCGAGATGGTCTCTTCTGTCATCAATCGGCGGAATACGCTTATGAGGACCGATCGCTGTTTCATGTCCAGAGACTGCGGCCTCAGATACTGAACGATGACCTTGAGCACTATCTCTCGCAAGCTCTTGCAACTGGAGCTTCCCCTCTAACGTCTTCTGCTCCCGCTCGGATGCTTCCTTCGCGCATTCTGCAGCTTCTTTAGTGGCCTTACGCTCTGCCAGACGCTCTTCCCTCATTTAAACCTGCTCAGACTTCACCCATTCCCGAAACTCTACGTCCTTAAAACCCAGTTCCTTTCCTAGAGCGATTGTGTTTTCGAGGTCTATGCTGCCACTTCACTCGTGAATTCTGCTCGCTTTTACGTCCTGCTCTTCAAGATGTTAGGAAGAGTCCTGCTGCGAACGCCACTTGTGATTTTATGGCAGGTTAAGGGCCCTAGTGGGAGCGGTTCACAAGTGACGAGGCAGGTGACCATATTGCAAACAACAGAAGTATTTATGAAAAAATATGAAAGGTAGAAAAGGAAGGAGGAAAAAATCTATAAACATGTCGCGAAGTCCGTCGTAGCACGTGAACACCATCTAGCACAAGAAGAGACTGCGGAAAACTGCCCAAGGGGCCTCACAGTTTTGACGGCGGCGGGAGCCGTTTCGAGTAGAAGCTCCCGTTGAAGACGACTACCAGTGGCGGTTGTCGTTGACGTGGCCTGGCCCCGGCATTCAAGAACCGTCACGGCACCATGAGGACTTGGCAAGGAAGCTGGCCGGCGGGAAGACAGGCCGTGCTTGTGGTAGCGCTCCCGCAGTCAGGGCGACTGCCGCTGGAGCGCAGGGTCTTCTCAGGATCGGCGTACCCGCAGTCCGGTCGACTGCCACAAGTCCGCCAGGCTACCTCGGGGCAGACATTTCGCTCGTTCCTCGATCGCTTCTCCATCTTTATCGAACGCCGAGCTTCGTTCCTCTTCTTTCTCACCTGCTTACATCGAGGCCCCTTTAGATATTCGCTTTTTTTCTGTTCACCCAGCCAATCGCGCGCTTGCTGCTTCTTTTTCGCGTGATTTCTTCTTGATTTTTCCGCTCTCGGGGCAGTTCATGACAGGGCTAGCTTGCTCTCTTGTGTTGCGTGCACTCAAGCGGGCATGCTCGACCAGATGCTGCATGAACTATCACCGCGTGTGCAGACATGCGCCGTAGAAGAACGTGCACTACATTCCGTGCATATTCCCCGTTCCCCTCTTCCCAAGACCGGCCACGTCCTGATGTAACCGAAACGCAAAAAAACGTCACGCAACCGACAGCACAGCAAAAAGATCGCGAAGCCGACAGTTATCGCTCATGTAGAGATGGGGGAACCTTTTGACGGGTCTTTCTGTTCGGCTGGTACCAGAGCGACGATGTGTTGTACTAGAGCACGATGTTCAGGTTTTATGTTTTTCCAGCAATGTGCGTCGATGCCTGCTTTTGTGGTCTTGCAGCGAAAACGGCCTGGAGTGCTTGGGGCATTTGTACCTGTTGTTTTTATCTCGGGCTGATCGTTCGGGCTATATCCGATAGAAAATATGGGTCGCAGATCTGGCACCCTCCTTCGAATGATTCGTCCAGTAGGGCGAGTTTGGGTAGGTGCACCTGAAGTTCCTGGGGATTCTTCACATAAACGTTGCAGGGGATTAGGACAGCCGACTAAGGTGTTTGACTCCAGGCTTCGCACCCGACATCCACGGATACTTTCTGTAGAAAATGAGGAAGACGGCTAAGACGAATAAATTGGAATTGATGACCTGAGTCACGAAAAAGCCTTGAAGGATAGCCCGAGGGAAACATTTATTTATTTATTCAAAAATACCCCTAAAGGCCCTCTCTAGGCGGGTAGTAAATAGGGGGCAGGACTCACTGAGAACGAAGAAAAAGAGTACTAGAAGCACGTTATTAGGCAAACAAATAAATACAAGTGGGTGTGAGGCATCAATTAAAATGAAACTTCAACCGTATCGAAGGCCGGCACCAAGTACCAGTTATGATCCAGGCCCCTGGTTTACCTCCTGGCAGCGACACTCGTCAGCTCGCGGAGCGCCGTCTGCGGGCGCAACTGAACAGATTCCGGGAACAACCGGAGCTGCTCGAGCAGTATGACAATGCAATTAGAGCATATTTTGAAGAAAACCATGCGTAACAAGCTGCGGAACAGCAGCGTCCGGGCTACAATTTGTGTTACATGCTCATCATGCCGTCATTAAAAGGGACGCAGTGACAGCAAAGGTTCGAGTAGTGTTTGACGTTTCTTCGCATACAGCCGGCCACCCTTGGCGAAACGATGTCATTTGCGAGGGCATAAAACTTGGGGTCGAAATCGTCCAGCTGCTCGGGACTTTTTGCGGTCGCCCTGTTGTCATCGTTGCAGATATTAAAAGCTGTACCTTCAGTCGCTAGTTCCACCCGAAGATCGCAACGAGTTGAGCTTCCTCTGGGGTAGGCGACTGCCTACGGGAGATAACCTTGCGTCCCCCTTTGTCACTTGGAGGATGATGCGCGTACGACATCCAGCCCATTCCTGCTGGCTGCAAGAATTCACCACCGTAACCAGGCCTCTCGGGAGCAGTACCCGTATACCAACGTGCTGCAGGAAAGGGAATTCTACGTAGATGACTTCATATTTGGTGTAACTAGCGTCGAAAAGGATATTCGAGTGTACGAGAAAATTCGCGAAATTTTCTCCTAGGCAGGAATGCAAATGCGATAATGGGCATCAAACTCAGAGAACCTCGGACATAAGTTGGTATGGCATAATGCTGCAATAGGAAATGAAGCGAGAGACGCAATCAGGATGAAAGTGCTGGGAGTACCATGGGACCGTACTGGAGACTGCATTTACCTGTCGACAAAAACGCATCGTAACTTGCGCCGCCAATCCGTCAACCAAGCGTACCCTGCGGCAGCCGTTTGCGAGAATGTATAATCCCTTGGGACACTGCAACGTTCACTTTAACGGCCAAGCTGGTGTTCAATGATCTATTGGAAAAGAGGCGCTCATTGGATAAATGCCTTAGAGATGACGACCAAGCGCGGTGGAACAGTTGGTGCACCCAATTGACATAGTTTAATGAGGTCCAGGATCAACGGTTCTTGTTCTCTTAATCGCTCGCTGTGGAAAATTCAATCGAGATCCATGCTTTTTGCGATGCATGCCCGCAACCCTAGGATGTTTCTCTATAGGTCCGAAAGCTGGGTACCAGTGGCCCATACGAGCGCAGATTGTTAATTAGCAAGAGCCGAGTCGCGCTTCTCAGGCCCATCTCCCTGCGTCGGCCGAGCTTCTTCTTTGAGGTATTGGAGAATTACTTGTACGTTATGCTGAAAAAACTGCACTTCTGGAGACTCCCCCATCAGTTTGTGCACGGACATTCTTGTCGCGCTGCACTGGATTACGAGCACCGCCGCGAAGCGCGACCAATTTGTAGGAAACCGCGTGGCAGAATTACGACGAGTAACTACTCATACATATTAAAATGATTGCAGCGGGAAAGACAACCGCCCAGATTTAGTCATACGAAATATATTGGAAGCGGCTCTTTTACAATAAATTCTATTCTCACGTGGACCGTCGTGCCTCTTAGGTACAAAACGGGAGTTCCTTGGGATGAAAATTGATCATGTTGACCCAAAGGAGGTCGTAGTGTCACAGGAAACTTTGGTTTGCCCTTGCGATGTGACGAGGCACAAACAGTCATTGACCGTAGAAAATTACATTACCATCAGGCCCCTTTTGCGGGTCAAGACCTGGTTTAGACGTTTTCTGCAAAATGACAGCGACGAGGGTGATCAACAAGCTGTCCCCTAACTTCAACTTATATAGTGAAAGCTCAACGCTACTGGAAGCGGCATGTCCAGCTGCAGTTATTCAGCACTGAAGCACGCGCCCTCTTAGTCGGTCAGACCGTTCCTTCGTCATCAGCAGTGCTTTGTCTTTCACCTTTCATGGATGACCAAGGTCTTCGCCGCGGAGGACATCGATTACACAAATTGAATTACAGCATCGATGTGAAGTACCCGATGCTTCAACCTGCGCAGCATATGTTTACCTACCTCATAGTTTAGGTGACCCATCACCGCACTCTTCACGGTGGAGTGAAAGCCACGTTTACAGAGACGGGAGAAGGGTTCTGGATTGTGAAGGCACGCCAAACCGTCAAAAGTATGCTGGCACAATGCCTGACGTGCCGACGCTGGAGGCTGAGTGCCCAAACTGCAACCTTTGCTTCATTGCCAAGCTACAGAATCACAGGAGCACAGCGGTTCTCTTTATTTGGCCTTGACTTCTGTGGACCACTCTACCTGTGCGAAAACCTCCCCCGGCAAATCCTTCATCTTCAAATTTTGATGTACTGTCACTCATGCCATACATTTGGAGCTGAATTGGGGCATCACAGCGGCTACCACGCTACTAGCGTTCCATCGGTTCGTGCCAAGACATGGTATACCGAACACTGTTTACTCTGTCAACGCACCGTGATTTCATATTCCGGTCGGGCGTTTGAGGCTCCGGCGTGAGCACTTCAATATTATGCGACTGGGATCAATGTGCACCGGAAATTTATTGTTGAGCAAGTCACTTTGTGGTGTGGCTGTTGGGAGCGTCTCATTCGCTTCACCAAGGACGTCCTCAAGCGTTCACTGGGTCGCAGTAGCCGTACAGCCGAATCTCTGTCTACCACCCATTCTAAAGTGGAAGCTGTTATTAATAGCCGAACTCTAACATACGTCGAACACCACCCCGATAAAGGAGTGTCACGTACACCTTCCCACTTCCTGACAGGTATGCGTGGCTTTGCATGCCCCGAGAGTTACTGGGACCATGACGTCGTCAACCCCAGTGGACCTACGGTGACAAGCACGCTTCCATCAAAGGCTGGCGGCTCAGTTGTGGCGCACATGAAGGAAATCACACCTGCTGTTACTGCGTTCGGCTCGCAGCTGTCCTTAGGACACTTTATCGCAGCTGAATGTGGGCGACGTCTTAATGGTGCATGAAGAGAACGCTCTGCCAATCCAATATACTTGAACCTGGGACAAATGGTAACCATGGCGCACCTGGGACCATGGCGTCTGCGGCGTAGCTATAGCGTGCTCGGTGCGGAATGCAACAAGTCACGTGATTACAGTTCAGTGCAAAAACTTTACCTGTTTATATCAGCCGCCTAATCATCTTGGGCCTGGGGGATGATGTAGAAAAGGAGGAAGACGACGAAGTGGTAGTGAGCACGTGCCACGATGTTCACCAGTAGTTTGTTCGATCACATCGAATAAAGAATCACTGGTAATCTGTCGAGAGCTCAGTGGGTTTTGCGTCACGCAAGCTTCCCTGAAACCTTCATTGCGCCGAGAAGCGTGCCAGCTTGCTCAAGTTAGTTAAATAGAGCAGCAGCAGGTTGACGCATGACGCGACAACCTCTGGCGCCGAGACACCGAGTACCATCGAGAGAATTGTGTGTGGGTTCGGACTCCCCTCCGCCAACGCGGACTCACTGAGATGCGCCTGCGTCGGTATTTTCGACCCTACTAAATTCAACATCATGTTGAACAGCGTACATAAGAAGTGATCCACTGTGGTGATTACGGCACATCAGGACTACGCACGCCACCCACAATTATCGACTTTGTTCTCCTCGAAACTTACTTGACAAGAAGACGGACTTTTTAGTTGTTTGTTAGGACTAGCTTTATTTTAGCACCGGGTCAATGGACCCTTTGAGGGGGAGTGACGCCGCAAACCACGCATTGCATTTTTGTTTATGTTTTGTTTTTACTTCCAGGCTGTCCCGGAGGTGTTATCTGTGTCCCAAGCGAAGCGTGTGTTCCATTATTTATTTTCATGACGCAGTGGTTGTCGCATCTTGATACAGAGATTGTTTCGCCCTAATCTCACAAGCATGGAATAATATTTTTTGATCCACAATGTTCTAAATGTAAATCGACGGTTCGAGAAACACTCGCGGGAAAAGATAATAGCCTGCACAGAAGATCCTCCGATATTTGACTTTCCGACGCTCGCCTGCGCGCGTCACTTTATTTAGTGCTGTTTCGCCGTCTGTGTATTTTTTGGTTTGTTAGGAAAGCACAAGCTCGAAGCAAAAAACTTGTTTTTCTTTGAACAAAACTGCGTCCTCTATGGTTCATGACAGTATAATATATATACCAAGGATCTCTTCCTAAAGCACTAAGCGCTTGATATTTGCCTATAGTCGCAAAGTTGGGATGCCCGTTTGTACGATATCTTGGATGGCGACGTCGCTACCCCTGCTGTTTATGCAGTGATATCGCCCACGTATAAGGTGTGGCGGAGCTTAAGCATCCGGATTCAGGATGTTGCAAGGTGCAGTATAGCGACGTAAGAAGGAAGGGCGAGAGCGCACAGCCTTGCAGAGTCTTTACATCAACATGCAGGAACAGGTCGAATTTGAGGTGCGCGATTGCAGGGCACCTCATGTGGTGGAAGAGAAAACCTTGTATGTATTAACAGGCTCTAGGGCCAACATTTATATCCGTGAGATCGCGTAGTATGGCATCATGGGATGCATAACCGAATACGTTCTTGATATCCTAACCAACGATAGCACGTGCGCTCCTCTCAAAGCTCCGGTGTTCAGGGTCTGGGTATGGTTCATCTGAATCCGCATTTTCAGCGGGAAGCGTCCCTGCGGGAGGTTTGCATATTTTTCAGGAGTAATTGGTGCGTTTAAACATATGCAGCAAAAAGGGGGAAAACTATTTGCTGATTAATCTTTCCTAACTCTTACAGCCCTGACTTTATTCTTAGGAAAGTGCTTTTTCTGCGTCTTTCTGTTACTTTTCGACCATATCAACCTGCAAAGAAAAATTGAGCTTTTGGTGCAAGTAATTTACAATTTACAAGGATGACTTCTTATTGGGCCCCCGGAGAAAATATTTAAAGGTAGCCATTTTTATTCGTGTAGAAAACGTTTTTCTTTATTTTCGCAATTTGTTCAGAGCACTCAGCCCGCATACAAAAATGAAGCTGGTAGTTATCTTTTCCGTTTACCACTCTGTCCTCTGTCCTTAATCTCGGCCCACTATTTGTTCAAACCAAACATTGTTCAAAAAGTATTTTTAGCAGTTTTGGTGTTTGAAATTAGTAAAATATGTTTGGTTGATATCTGAAATCTGGGAAACCAAGGCCGGAAGACGTCATCTTGAGGCTTACGAGATCGGACGAAGGTTCTCTATTGGTAGTTCATTACAGGTTTCAGTATAAATAGTGTGATAGCAGTTTTTTAAACATCCGGGATGACCCCTTTGGCTCAGCATTTGTTGCAGTAGGCCGTGATTGTCGTGACATTGGTGTTCCCTAGTTCCAGGTGGGATTATGGGTGGTGTCATCGTGTACAGGTGAAAATTGCGTCTTAAGTTTCACCATGGCTTTGGGCGTGTCAGACTTCGTGTGCGGCAAGTCAAGCAAGAGATGTGTAGGCCTTGATATTGGGTTTAAAACTGACCAGGGTGTCTGCTAATAGTATCGGGGTGTAAGTGCTGCGAGGAGTTGATGGTCATCGTCAGCAAAGTGTTGCAGGAGTGTGAGGAGTTGACGTCCGTGGGATTCATTAGTACGATGACTAAGTATACCCCAGTTGTGTGAGGCGCTCATATTACGACAAACTTGATTGTAGAATCAGACCTTTTTTTTGCCTTTACGTGGGTGGTGTAATTTTCTAACCCGCAATGAAATTGATGTAAGGGCGAAGTTGAAGTGAAATGGCCTTCGCCTCATTGAACTTAAGAAGGCAAAGTTTATACATTAATTTATCATGGTGTTGGTATGTTCTTATGTAGGTATTTTCTTTTGATTTTTATTTAATACATACTGCGAACCACACTTCGATCCAAGCATGAGGGCATGGTACAATAAAAGAGCAGCATGGTACAATAAAAGAGTACACAAAAACAATGCACAGTTACGCAGTATCGCATGTACTTCATTCAATTATCTGGTTCCAGTCTGAAATGGCGCGTGGAAAAAACGAAAATTTGAACGTGTTTGTTCTCGCGAAGTGCAGAGTTAGTGCATTAGGTTGGTGATGTCTTGCCGATCTTTTGTTTATGAAGAAAGAAAAGGGGTAGGATCAAGGGCAAGTTTGCGATTATATAAAAGAGACAAAAAATGAAGGAGGGACTTCTTTCTACGAACCTAAAGGGAATGAATATTATTAGCTAGCATTAGGTCTGAGGGGTAGTTCGTTCCCAAATACCTACGATAAACAAACTAAATGGCCTTCCACTGAATCCTTTGAAGTTTCCTAATGTTTTGTTTACTATGGTGGTCATACACGATGCTCGCATACACCAGCTTTGGTCTAACAAAAGAAAAATAATTAGGAAGCTTAACGTTTGGAGGGGAATTTCCGAGCTTATATCTTCGGAAACATAATTTCCGGACGGCATAGTAGCAAATATTATCTATGTGCAAGTTCCATGATACGTTGTTCGTTAATGTAACGCCTAGGTACTTACAGCTGTCAACCTGTGTGAGTGAAGACGATCCTAATTTAATGACGTGTTCACTGGGGTTTTTCTATTTTGTTACACAAAGATATACGCTTTTCTCAAATTTATTTGGATTACCCATTGTACACATCACTTACGCACGTATTTAATGTTTTTGTCGAGTTCTTTGATCATTATTTCTTGTGACTTTCCGAAACAAAACACAGTCGTCAGCGAACAATCGAATTTGAACAGTAGGGTGAACAACAGTTACTAAATCGTTAATATACAACAACGGTCCCACAATAGTCCCACAACACTACGTTGTGGAACCCCAGAGGTGACCGGAAGACACCGAGATTCTTCCTCGTTAATTTTTACAAGCTGTTGGCGGTTAAATAGGTAGGCTGCAATCCGAAAATCACAATATCCGGAATGTGAATGTTTTTAAGTTTTGCTATTATTTATCATGTGGTACCTTGTCGAAAGCTTTTTTTGAAATCTAAAAATATAGCACCAATTTGGTCAATGTTGTGAAGAGACGCTGCAAACATAAGAGTTATTGTAACCAATTGGGTTAGCGTGGTGTAACCATTTCTAAAACCATGCTGAAAATTTGTTAGTATGGCATTTTCGTCAAGAAATTAAAAAATATATTTGGAAATGATATGTTCAATAATCTTGCACCACTGAGATGTTAACGATGTAGGACGGCAATTTTGAAAGCTGAACCGGTCACCTTTTTTGAAAACACGAACATTCAGAGCCATCTTCCAGTCACTCGGTAGCTTCCCAGTGGACAAAGAAGTGCGAAATATTACAACCAGAAACTTAGCAAGTAGTCAGGCATAGCTGTGTTAAAAGACGTTTGGAATTTGGTCTGCAACACAAGAAGACTTGGTTTCCAAATTTAACAGCGTAGGTAGTACACCAGAGAAAGATACAAAATCAGTGTCATAAATGCCATTATCCGATATTAACAGTGGAGACGTTTGCAAAGCAGAAAACACACTGTGATGATAATATTTAAAATGTTGAGCAACAATTCCAGAGTCAGAAATTAGGTCACCATCTATTTTCACTTCCCTTACAGCCTGCATTTTGTCAGTAATGTGATGCCAATATTTATCAGGATCATTTTTTATGAAGTTCGGCAGGAGTGCTTGAAAGTGTAGTCCTTTGAGCCGCTCACTGTGTTTTGCAAACCATTTTTAATCTCTCTAATGACGTTAGGCTGTGCATTCTTCTTCTTTATTCTTTTGAGTTTGCGTTTCAAGTGAATGATTTTACGTGTTATCCAGGGTCTACGCTTGTAAATTTTTCGCGCTTGCTAGGTATGAAGTTGTCAAGGCAGTAATGAAACACGTCCTAAACCGGTCTTATAGGTTGCAAACACCAACGCCGTCGAAATTAGCACGACATATTTCTAGACGTTCAAGCACAAATTTGTCGTTAGCTGGTGAGTAATCTTTGAAGCACCGCGTCGTGGACTCATCTTGGGAGCTTAACTTGCGAAGGGGTACATTAACGCATACAAAGTGGTGGTCAGATATTCCAGGTTCTATCACAACAGAATATTTGTCAAAATCGCGGGAATAAATAAAAGATCCAAAAGAGAACTACAGGGGACCTGTACACGAGTTGGTTTGTTTACAACTTGTATTAGTTTATGTGTAAGCATGATATCAAACACTATATTTGTGTGTTTCAAAAATTCTGAACCAGCCATCAATCGTTTCCGGTCAATCCCTGGCAGGTTCAAATCCTCAATCATAAAAAGTTTGCCGTTGAGATGTTTTAACATGTGCTCTTGAAGTTTAATTACACATTCCACCGAGGAATCAGGAGGCCAGTAAATCGCGTAAAAAGAGAAAGAGTACTCCTAACACCAAACCTTTCTGCACAAGCATTCAAGTTCGTCGATATCAGGCAAAAAACGGCTTGTATGTTGTTCTTTAAAAGAACGGCCACGCACCCGCCTCTGGAAAAACCACGACAATGTGCGGGTCATTTTTAAGGAAGATAATTTCAAGCTGGTCAGTTATATTTTTAGACTACGAACATTCAGTTTCAGCAGGGGCGGTTGTTTTTCTTCGGTTGGGTTCGCACTAGTGTTTGGGGTTCTCCTGGTTTTTCGGTTGATTGGCCTTGGGGGAATATTTTTGTTCACAATGCAAGGTTTAGTGCCTGTGCATCTGGCGTTGTCACTGGATGATTTCGCTTTCGTTCGTTAATTTTTCGTTGGAGTATGCGTTTATCTTTTGAGGTATCCTAAGTGTAAACGTTGCTATTGATGAAAAGTTTGCCGAAAACTAGCGCCACTTTTTCTTTTTTGACGTGGTTTGGTTTCGAACTTGCCCACAGTTTACGTATGACGTCTCGCACTCTGCGGGAGCAATCTTTACCAAGGGAGAATTCTGAATCTTTCAGCTAATATCCTTGATTAGGAATTGAGATTCTGTCGTTTGCGTCTTTGGCTTAAAAAAACTGGTTTAACTTTGTTTGGTGCTGGCCTACCTATTTGATGCATGCGCTCAATCTTAATTGGTTAAAGCTCCAGTATGCTTTGAATTACTCCTTTCTTGACAACATGTTCATTGTGTCACTGGTCACGTTTTCATTTTCCAGTAAGCCGTACACTATCAGGTTTAATCTTCTACTATGGTTTTCGAGCTTGTCAACTTGCTTTTGAAGTTGCTGAATTAGGATACTCATATAAGCTATTTGAGTTTGGCAAGCAGCAACTTTGTTCTACAGAATCACACAAGCCATCGAATTTTTTTCTATTTATCAGTTAGTGGCTTTTCTTTTATGTCCTTTATGGCAGCAGGTATACTTTCTAGCTGTTTAGCAATTTTAGCCTAATCAGGATCATGATTCCACTCAACGTCTCCGCCCAGAAGGAGCAATTGTTGCAACAAGCCAGAAACATCATAAGACACATCAGAAGACCATGGGCAAGGCAACACAAGTAAGAAGGAGTAGCTTGAGCGAAAGCATTTTCTGTAAAGTTTGCTCACCTGTAGAAGGAAGACGAACGGGTTTTCAGACCACCGCATACTGGCTGAGCCACCGTGCCCAGTGGCCGAGGAGTGAACAGGACGCTCATATATAGCCGCAATCCGCAACGGCGCCGCCTGAACGACTTCTGGTATGAGTGATGCACGCGTGGCTGATAGCTGAAGAGGCGGGTGGTCTGGGTGAGCTTTTGATGACCGGCGAGGCAAGGTGATGCTGGTTTCGGGATGCAGCGCATGCGCATCTCCCACTTGCAGATCGGAAGGTTCGGCAAAAAGGCAGCCCAGCAATCCAAGGAACTGTAGAAGAGAGACAAACGAGTTTTCAGAGCACCGCATACAGGCTGTGCCGCCGTGCCCAGAAAATAAAAGAAAAAAGAGATGGACATCTGAAATGCTGAAAAAGTGCCAGAAAACCGTGGTCTTTTGACAGTTTATTTAATTTGATTCAAAACAGTCGACAAACCGCCTCCACAATCTTGTCTGTAATTGAATTCAGGCCACCTGGTTCACAAAAAAAATCAACCCCAGGCTTTTACGTTTACGCTGTCCGATGTTGTTGTTGTCGCAATACATATTTACAACGCAAACGGTATTCAGCAATTGTGTCGGTAAACCGATACGCCTAATTAGGTTCTAATCTCTTTTGAATGACAACGCTGTTCCGCAAATGAACTTCAGAAAGATCTTGTTTGTTGTCCAACGGGAATGCTGTTGTGCTCAAAAACGCTCTGGTAGGACTTTTTTCGATTACTGGTCTGCCATACTCTACAGTGGTGTACCCTATTTTGGTTTGTTTCGGAACGCCAATACTTGGAAGACAGTAAAGAAAACGAGTTTGAAAATATTAGGGAAAGCGATATATTAAAATTTGTATTCATCCTCTTCGCAGAAAAAGACATTTTTACAGCCACTTTTGTCATAAACATTATGGTAAATAGCGCGATCTTTGGGGGTCGTCTACGGCAGCCTGAAGTACAGTATAAAGTTGAAGGTGGGGGGTCCACTTTTCTTTGCGTAAACTGAACTGCCGGAATATATTCGTTACTCATAAAATACCTACATTGTATTATGGCACGTTGTGTTGAAGATTTACAGATACTTAGGTAAACCGGAAAAAGTTGCCATCTTTGTCGTCAATATTATCCGGAGCCAGTT
This sequence comes from Haemaphysalis longicornis, assembly GCA_013339765.2. Classification (NCBI taxonomy): domain Eukaryota; kingdom Metazoa; phylum Arthropoda; class Arachnida; order Ixodida; family Ixodidae; genus Haemaphysalis; species Haemaphysalis longicornis. Next base: position 45,564,429 of record CM023448.1, on the reverse strand, counting down.
GCAGTGTCCTGGCAGGAGTTCATACTGTGAAATAAAAATAAAACAAAATTATTAAACGGGTATTAAAGTATCAAGACATGTTGTATAGGCTTTCTCTACAACTACACTTGTAGGTTTTAACACAAAGTCCATTCCCAAAATTTCAAACTGATTAAGTCCATGCACCAGACACACACGGCAAAGTAAAGATTTGTTCCCATCTGTTTGAACATCGAAAAGCGCCTGAGGCAGGCAGGGTCAGGAAAGCTTGTTTTTGGCATTTGCGCTAGAGTGGTGCAGCCCCGACCCTAAAAAAATACATGCGCCAATGTATCTGGCAATATACACACTGCAGGTTTTTGTCACTGAGTTCAATATAACTATTCTATTATCGTCGGCAGGAATCCAGTTTCTGAACAACAGGCAAGTACCTGTTTAAAGGCAACAAAAGAATTTGGAAGGTTGATGAATTGGAAATTCACGAAACGTAAAAATATTTACTTAATAAGGGCTTCAAAAAGTAGGTTTTGGTATTAAGTACTCCTACTAATCCAATAATACTTTGTATTGATTTCAGCAACACTCTTCAGTGAGTACGGATACTATTAAACTGATATTTTATTTACGTACTCATTCCCGTGATTCCAGAAGGCCAAATTATTTCACAATTCAGTACTGAAAAAAGCTACTTTCCCTGATTGTTAACCTTGTTTGTTTTGCTCAAAAGGAACACACGCGAAGAAAGGGCAATTAGTGGGGGGTGGGCATTTGATTCAGTATAGTAGCCCAGCATAATTTATTATTCCGTAACCCTTCCATGCGTAAGAGACCTTGGGCGTTACGTAGGTGTAATAAAAATATTGCTCTGACATCCTACTTTGTGAAAGGAGCTTATTAAACGGATTTGGCACTGGTAGTATCTGTGAGCGGACCTGTTTTTCTCACTCCCGGCACTCTTGGCTCGGGTTCCCCGGGACAAAAGTGATTGGAAACCTGGCCCCGGGACAAACCCGGGTTCCCTAAAGTGGATTGTGAACAACCATTCGGCGGATGCATTTTCAGCCCAGGTTAAAATTGTCCTTGTAGATTTCTCGTCTTGTCTGCGTTTTGGCTCTACGGCTGTGGGCCTGTTCGTAACCTTAGCTTTGTTGGTGATGCCACAGGTTAGTTGCCCATTCCGGGAATTTGGGGTTGGAGATTCTGATAAAGAATAACAAATTGTCGATTTTCTCTTGCAGTCTACATCCTGTTTAAATTTTCTCTGCCTTTTTACGGCAAGCACGCTGGGCTTTCACAATTAGGCCAGTAAGCAAAAAGTTCAACGTTCTGTTTGTTTACCTCCCTCTATATTCTTTACGTCAGTCGCAAAGATTATGCACAAGGTATTTTCTACTAGGTTATGTCTTCACGCAGGCACCGCATGTGCAACATGTTAATGCCCGCGACATGGTTTAGCAGGACTTTTTCCAGAGACAGATGCAGGAACCTGCCTACATATCCTCCCTCCTACCTACATAGTTACGTGCTGCTTCTATATCTCGCCACCTACAAGCGTACAATATAATATGTTTACATACAAACCTACCTACCTACCTATCTGCCTAGCTGCCTACCTACCTACCAACACACATACCTGTCAACCCACAAAGCTTGCTGCCTATTTGCCTACCTATCCTCACACCCACAAAACCCAAACTTAGTGCCTACCAACGTGAATAACTATCTGCCTCAGAGCTACCTACTTTCCCACCAATCGAATTACCTACTTACCTACCTCTCTACCTAACCACCTACCAATATACTTACCATCCAAACCGTAATGCCTACCTGCTTACATCCTATCCTGCTACTATTATATCTACCGGCCTTTCAGCGTGTCTTTTTGCATGTCCTGTTTCCATACGCACTTACCCGTGTTCTTAATTACTCATGTAAACTGCTTCCTACCAACATTTCCTTCTAAAGAAAAATTTTAAAAGTCTTTATCGGCCTACCTACCTGCCTGCTTCATGCATTTCTACCTACTTTCCTCCCCACTTGCTACCTTCCTAATTACCTGCCTGCATAGATATTTACCAATCCACAATCCTAGCTCACGTACTACCAGTTTAAATGCCTACCGGGCTAGTGGCATATCAACCTACTGAACTGGCAACCAGCCTGCATGCCTATCTATCCTACTTCCTTGCCAACTACCTGTATACCTATCCACCCTGTTACACGTCGACCTGCTTGCTTGTTAACGCACCTAACTAACTACTATCTTCCTTTTTTTCAAGCAATCTACATACCCACCTACAAGACTACCTACCTTCTTTCTTAATTCTACCCTACTTGAAAGTCTTTCACCCAACATAACTACCTACCTAATTGCTTACCTGACTACTTGCCTTCCACTTTCCTCCCTCTCTCTTTTCTTACATACGTACCTCCTAACCTACCTACGAACCTAACTAGTACATACAAACTCACCGGCCCTCTAACATCCACCCACCAAACAACATACCAACCCACTCACCCTAATACCAACCAACATACCTTCATACATTCCTACCTTCCCGGTGACCTTTCAACAGACCTACATTCATACATCCCTTCCTGCTTACATGGCTTTCAACCTTCTTGCCAAGATTCAGGCATACATTCCTACCACCCCCCTACATGCCAGTCTCCATACCTGACAGCTTATGTGCCTACAAATCGGCCAACCTATCTACATGCCTAGCTACCTGTCCACATTCCTTGCTCCCTCCCTGCCTCCACCTGAACCCTGCCCCCTTCCTGGCTACTAACATTGCTCACTAACAATATGCCTATCTGCCCACCTACCCACCCTGCATACATTCCTGTCTTCCCAATTATCTACGTACTATATAGCAGCAGACGATCCCACCCACCAATACACAAACCTGCCTATACACCTACATTTCCGCCTGCGTACCTACCAACCTAAGTACCTAACTGACTAACTACATGTAACTACCTCCCTACCTGTTCACCTGCCGAACCACATTACTCAAAAACCGAGTACACACTCGCCTGCATATCTCTCACTGCACTTTTCTGCACTCTTTTAGCCAAAAGGGGTTTAGCTAAAGTCGGAAAAGAGTTGGTAGGCCTGCACATCACTTTTCCTGAATCTCAACACCCTCTTCCTAGCTCCACATATTTTTGCGTAAAAAGGATGTTGATCAAGGGTTTGTACAAGATGTTCATCTGTTCATTGAATAAGACCATGCTTGGATGCATAACAGCAGGGTGAAAAACAAGTCATTCCCTCATATACTTCTCTACGCGCAAGACATTTTCAATAATAAAAAAATATTTACTCGTATGCAATGATCGCTCGTTTCCATATGCGGTGCACCTCATGCCCCAAGCTTAGCTTTGGCATGTGAAACACCAATTTGAACCTTCGAAATTGAAAACATTAGTAGTGTTGCGAAAAGGCTGTTTACTGACTGGGTGTGGGTGTTTAAATCGTTGGAATGTGCGGTCCGATGTAGAAAAAAAAAACAGACGAGCTCGGAGTCGACCTAGTTTCTTCTGGTGTTGCTAAGTTTTGTTATGTTTGCTATGCTTTGCAATAATCGTGGTAATCTAGGATGACTGCGGAGGGGAGAGGCCAAGTTTAACAGTATTTTACGAAGCTCTGCCAGTGTCCCTCCCTCCATGGCCAGGTAATCCATGGGGAAATAAGCTAAGTGGACACCAGGCTCTAATGTTTCTCATCATCTTCATCATCATCATCACCAGCCTATCTACGCCCACTGCAGGGCAAAGGCCTCTACCATTATTCTCCGATTGCCTCGGCCCTGTGCCAACACTGACCAAGTTATCATCGCAAACTTCTTAATCTCATCGGCCCATCTAACTTTCTGCCGCCTGCTGCAACGCTTGCCTTCTGTAGGGATCCACTTTGTTGCCCTTAATGACCAGTGGGTCCCGGGTTCGATTCCCGGCCGCGGCGGCCGCTTTTCTGATGGAGGCGAAAAGCAAAAACGCCCTTGTGTACGAGATTTCGGCGCACGTTAAAGATCCCCAGGTGGTCGAAATTAATCCAGAGCCCTCCACTACGGCGCGCCTCATGGCCTGCGTTGCGTTGGCGCGTTAAATCCCTCAATCAACCAATAATTGACCAGTGGTTGTCTTGCCTTCGCATTTCATGCCCTGGCCGCACCCATTTCTATTTCCTAATCTCTACTAATATGTCCTTAAGACGTGTTTGTTCTCTGACCCACTCCGCTCTCTTCTGGTCCCTTAATGTTACACCTATCACTTTCCGCTCCACTGCCCGCTTAGTCGTTCTCAATTTAGGTTGAACACTCTTAGTGACCCTCCAACTTTCTGCCCCGTAGATGAGTACCGGTAAGATGCAGCTGTCATACACTTTCTTCTTCAGCGACAATGGTAGGCTTCTATTCATTATCTTAGAATGTCTGCCAAATGCACCCCACCCCATTCTCATCCTTCTCATTATCTCTGCCTCATGGTTGGGATCTGGGGTAGGAACATGGCCTAAGTATATATATATTCACTTACCACTTCCTGTGCCTCGCCACCTATCTCAAAACGCTGTGCTGTCCACCCTCCACGACATTCTTATCCATCTATTTAGGTCGATCTTAACCTACCTTATTCTTTTACTGAACTCTCATTCAACCAAACGGCGCACAAAAAACTGTCCAAAATATCTCTATCAGTACCATTTACCCAGATCTCTACCTGCCAACACACTCACCTTGTTAACAGTATACCTGCCTACATATCTACCACCTCCCAGCCCGCCCACCTGCCACAAGCCAACTATATAAAATACTTCCTTTATACCTACTTTTCTTCCTGCCTACCTACCTACCTGCCTGCATACCTGTCTACCTGCCTTTCTGCCTACTTCCCTGAACGGCTCTCTACTCTTTTCCCTGCCTGCCTTACTGACTGCCTACCGATCTGACTAAATCCCTACCTACCTAAGTGTCATAGGTCCTGCCTTCCTCCTTAATTACGTTCCTACGACCTAACAACCAACATGCCCGCCTTCTTACCAACCACGTACCTTCGCACATACTTACGTACACCCCGAACAAACCATCTACCTTACGAACAAAACACCCACATTCAAACAAAGCTTTCTACGTATACAAATACCAACCTTCCTAAGTACGTGTGTACCTTCCTACCAATCTACTTACCTAGGTACCTACCGACCTACTTCCTGCCTGCCTTTGTGCCTGCCTTCCTTGCTGCCTACAGATCTACATATTTATTTGACCACCGGCGCACCTACCTAACTACCTGCCTATCAGCCTGCGTGGCTACCTGCGTGCCTGCATGCCTATGTGTATCTATGCTTAATGCTATCATGGCTGCCAGCATTTAGGGCGGCTGCCTACATACCGGCCTACCGAACTACCGAACCAATCTATTTGCCAACCGACCTGGCTACCCTCAGCCCGGCCACACGTCGGCGTACCCGTCAGCCTGCCCGCATCCTTGCCAACCTTCCTGCCTACTTACATAATAACTACCGGCCTTCCTCTCTCTATACCTACCTAACCATACACCTGCCTATCTCCCTACCGAATGCCGATGGTTCAAGACGGAACCACTTCCCGAACGCTCCATTCGGGCAACGCCTGTAACACACTCTGAGCGAGGCAGTGGGCACAGCTCCATCTTTTTTTTTTCCACTACCACCCACTGTCTCTGCTCATCTCCTTATTTATAACACACTCCGCCCGGCCACAAAGACTAAAGCCTGGCCTATAGATTCAGCATTTGCATCAGGTTCCCTAATTCTGTCCCAGTGGATGGGTTGTTGAATGTTACTGGGCTCTTTTCTCGTCCGTGGCTGAACATAAACAAGAAGCATCACAATATAAGTTAGGGAGAACGTTATAGCCGTTATAATGCCACTGAGCTAGTTCATCGTGTCTCGGACTAAAGGAGACCCGAAGAGGAGCGCGAGCACTGGCCCTTTTTCATATCTATAGGGAAGACAACGACTAGTGTGGAGTACACAACCGGCGTGTCCTTATGTCACACAATCGCGTTCTTCGTTGCTTTTTCATGTAGCCACCTTCTTCTTGCACTCTTCGCCCTGACAACGTCACCGAGAGAATCCTCGTTATTGATCTTTGGTAGGTGTCTTCTTCAAGAAGACGTTATGGGACAAGCGCGGTTGACAACGTTTGCTGCACAGGCACCCTTGCTTGTTTTTCCAGCTTGTCAGCGCGAAGCCTATGAGCAGTCTCTAGATGTATCCCGCAGCTCGCGAGTGGCCAGGGCAAGGCAGCGCAGGAGAAAGACCTTCCAAGCGCGTATTCTGCCTGGAACGACACGTGGATATGAGAACCGCGAGAGGTTGACCTGGTTGGGTGAGCACTTTGTAGCTTTTCTGGAGCCATGGTCGTCTGAGCCATTCTGGAAATTCTGAAAGTTCTCTAAAACATTATTTCCAGAACTCGTGGCTTGACGTTGTGAAGTCTTTTACACAACAGTCAGTTTCGCGGGAGTAGGTTATTTGGTGGGATGGCGCTTTCCATAATTGTGCGCACATCATCTGTACGTCTCAACTTCATATTTCTAGTATTAGCCAGGGTAGTTTTCGTTTCCGGCTGGAGTGTCTCAGATGTTGTTGCAACATTCTTAGATTAGTTTGTGTGACACCTATTTTAGATCCCGTTTTATCTTGTAGTGATCTTCCAAGTGCAGCAGTTGTGTGCTGGAGGTGATGCTTAAGGGATACTTCGCCTCCATTGTTGTATACCCCGTCTCTCTGACGTTGCCTGCCCAGCAGGACGACAAGCCTTGCGCGTAATGCAAGAGGTAGCCCCCCGGGGTTATACAGCCATTCAATAAAGTTTGGTGGTTCCACGTGCTTTTTGATGGCTAGCGTGCGCCCCTTGAGACGTTGGTCGGTGAGTAGAGAAACGACACTGGCCGCGACAACAAACGGCACAAAGTAAAATTACTGGAGGCGGGCTGACCAACTTTACAGTTTCATCTGTTTCGATGCTCGATTGACCGCCAGTTGGCGAAGTGACGTAGTCAACATTTTCACTGGAAAAATGAAATAGGACAGTTTAATCTACACCGGAAGAAAACACACTACTCCGGGATGCAGCAGCACTGGCAAACAGGTAGAGCGTGTCTCGATCCTCCTCACTGTCTTCTTTCCCGTCTTTTTCTTACAGGTGCCGAGCCACCTACCCGGGAAGGGGGATTATAACAGGGAAACCACCATGAGACATACACTAATGAGCTTGCACGATGATAGGTCTGCGGCATTGCCCCCTTCCCTTAGGGGATCGTCCTGATTTTTAAAAATAGGTGCTCCAGAAGGAAAAAATTCCCAAGAATTTCCCCGAAAGGGAGTATGAGGAAGTGCGAAGCACGGGGTGATGCTATGAGGGGGAGTTTGTTGAAGTTTGGTGGCATTTTGCCCGTTAGTTACATTAACACCCCCTCGTGATCACGTTCGGCTTAACACGCCTCGTTTGTCCCTCTGCGGAAATCTTGGTGAATTAACGTGTATGTTCGAAAGGAGGAGCGCACCGCACGGCAGCGCACCGCAGCTGCGAAGCGCCGACCGGAGTGAAGGAAGAGGAGGCGCAGTCACTTGAGAGAATGCAGAACTAGCGGGTTTGTAGTATCACGTGTACACCACGCAGTTATCAAGCCGCTATAACGCCGCTGAGTCGCCAACGCACGCCGCTGACGACGTAGTTTGAATGCGTTAAACATATAAGGCGCGTTACTAACACTAATATCAGTGTCGCGTCCGTGGCTTAGTGATTCTGCTTCCGGCCACCGCAGTGAACGGACGCAGGATGCAGGGCTCCTCAGGAGCGGGTAATGCGGCCCATGTTGGCCGCGGAAACAGGATGTTTGCTCAGGACGATAGTTATCAAGTTTCGTTGCCGACATTGCCTACAGGACGTATCGTTTTTAACACAGTTTTTTTGCACGGTGACATGCGCGCCCGCCCGTATCGCGTTGAAGATTTCCGCGATACTTTGGCTCGGCTGAAATTGCTCCCTGAGGTGCTTGCCTTGGGGGCGTTCCAAATGAGTCACGTATGGGCGGTGACGTTCAAATCGGAGCAAGGCGTCAAAAAGATCTTGGAAGCAAAGGAGCTTCAAGTCAAAGGTCGACACTGCCTCGTCATCCACCCTGCCAACCAGGACCTGCGGCTGAAGCTCCACTGGCTGCTTTACAACGTGACCGAGGACGACGTTCGGGTTGCGCTGGCTCCCTACGGGAGGGTCAGCGACGTTTCACGGGAGCGCTGGCGTGTACAAGGCGTCCACGACAAGGGCTCGACGACGCGGTCCGTGACCCTCAAGCTCAACGCGGGCGTGAGGGCTGAGGACCTGCCCCACCAGCTCCGTGTCGCAGGCGAGCAGGCGCTCGTGGTCGTGCCCGGCAGGGCCCCGCAGTGCCTTCGCTGCTCTGGCACGGGGCACATGAGGCGCGATTGCAAGGTGCCGCGCTGCACTCTCTGCCGCCGCTTCGGTCATGAAGCGAACGAGTGCGTGCGGACGTACGCGAAGGTGGCCGGACCGGTGGGGGATGTAGACCGAACGGAGAACATCATGGACGAGGAGGAGACGGAGGCGGCTGCAGCAGGGGGCGGCGGAGACCCGGTGACGGGGGACGCGCCGCCTGAAAAGAGCGCTGAGGTGAAGGAGTCGGTCGCTGTCGTAGTGCTACCTGCGCAAAGTGCCAGCGAAGGAGACCAGCTGACGTACGATGGCGACGGTGAGAGCCCGGTGAGCATGGCGGGTCAGTTTCCGGCGTTGGAAACTCCCGCCCCCCAACAGGGCGTCGACTTGAAAACTGGCGACCAGGACCAGTCTGTGGCCAAGCGGCCGCGTCAAGACAACCTCCTTGGTCAAGACAGTGTCGGGCAACGAGGAGGGGGGGATGGTTCCGTAGCGGTGGGGTCGGTGAGTGTGGGACCTACGTCGCGGCGCTCCAGCTTCAAGCCGAGGCTTAACACGCCCTACGACAGAGGACCCACGGCAACAAAGAATGGGTAAGAACGCCATCCTTGACTCCGCTTTCGGACTGCTAAAAGTATTTTTAAATTGTCTTTGTGTGTCGTTGAAAAGCAAGAAAAGTGCAGGGCGTGTTCTAGTGATGGGCTTAAGGTCGTTGGTTGTATTGCGTGGGTTTTTGGTTCTGTGTCGGGTGTCGAAGGGTGTTCCTTGCGGTCATTGCGCGTTTTTTTGGGGGGTGTGTTGGGTGTCGAAGAGTTCTTCCTTCGTGCCAGGGCGGGGGTTTGGGGTGTTTTTGTATGTACGCGCGTCAAGTGAAGCTCTCTCAACGGGCTCAAATTGGATCCGTTTTTTTTTTCCCCTTTTTTTGGGGGGTGGGTTGTTTTCGTCGTTTTACGGTATTGTTTTTTTTTCTTTTTCAAATGTACCAGTGTAAATGTTTTGGGATCTGTTTGTTTTCTCTCTTAACCTGGTGTATTTAAACACGCCAATCCGTATTGCCACGCTTAACGTCAGGGGGCTTGCTGACAGGAGACGGCAGAATCAGTTGTATCGTTTAGTGACCGAACAGGACCTGGATATAGTGGCGGTACAAGAAACGAAGGTTGAGAGAGAGGAGCAGACAGATCGTATGGTGCGCCCGTTTGCGTCGAGGTATGACGTGTGCGTTGCTCACGCGGTCGGGATGTCTGCGGGTGTTGCCCTGTTGGTACGAAGGAGTTTGGGGGCAACCCTAGAGACCGTCACCGCGTCCGAGTGTGGGCGTTTTGTTGTGTGCGATTTTGTTTTATCGTCAAGCGAATGGCGCTTGATCTGTGTGTACGCGCCCACAAAGGCAGCGGAAAGGAAAGGTTTTTTTGAGGATGTTCGCGGGCTTTGCGATACGGAGAGGCTTGTTATTTTACTTGGGGACTTTATTTGCGTATGTTCCGCGCAAGACAAAAGTAGCTCGACAAGGTTCCGCGATGCGAGTACGATAGTTTTAACTGATATCGTCGCTGACTTTGCGCTGGAAGATGTGGGTGATAGCCTTGGCAGTAGCGGTTCCGTTCGCTATACACACTTCCAGGGCAGCAGTCATGCGCGTCTCGACAGAGTGTATGTTTCGTCAGAGATTCTGCCGGAGTGTGATAGCTACCGAGTCTCCCCTGTATCCTTCAGCGATCACTGCCTTGTGACCGTAATCGTTGGTAGAATTGCAAAACCAGGCAACGCGTTCTGTTGGGGGCTTTGGAAGCTTAATAACAAGCTGCTGCAGGATGAACTTTTCACTGAGGCCGTTAACGCATGCGCACGGACGTTTTTCTGTGGTGAAGAGAACCTTAACTTTACACTCAATTGGGAGCTCTTCAAACAAGAAGTTAAGTTAAAGGCCATTGAAAGATCATCCGCAATCAAATACGACGAGAAGCAAAGAGAAGTCTGGTTACGAAGTACCCTGGACGTTTACGTTAAGGAAGAGTGTGAATCGCCTGGGGCGTTGAAGGATGACATTAGAGGACTAAAAGCGCAGCTCGAAGTAATAGATAAAGAGAAGTATGAGGGTGCGCTTGTGCGCGCAAGAGCTGAACGATTTTTGCACGGGGAAGCGCCGACTAAAAGAGCGTTCAGCGCGGAAAAAAAGTATGCTCGCAGAAATGCGATAGTGGAAATTGAAGCCGAAGGTGTGGTTTATAGTGACCAGGCTAATATAGAGCGTTGTTTTTGTGACTTTTATAAAAATTTGTTTTCTTGTCATCCTGTCAATGCCGTCAAGTTTAGATAAGAGTTTACGTCTTTGTTACCGTGCTTAGACGAGGAAGTTAAGGCGCATCTCGAAAGAGATATTACAGTAGAAGAGATACGCGGCGCTATCGACGAGTTGAGCCCAGGGAAGACGCCGGGCCCTTATGGCCTGAGCGCCGCTTTCTACAAGGCGTTTAAGGGTGACATCAGCCCGGTTTTATGTAAAGTTTACTCTGAGGCGTACCACAAAGGTGTGCTGCCACCTTCTTTTCTTGTGTCTCACACTGTGTTTATACCGAAATCGGAGGAGGTTGCGAAACTCAGACAGATCCCTGGGTATCGTCCTATTAGTCTGACAAATGTCGACTATAAGGTTTTAATGAAAATATTGGCTAGCCGCTTACAGACTGTCATAAAGGACGTGGTAGGGCCGCATCAAACGTGCGGGATCAAAGGGCGGTCGATAGTTACAAATATTCATACTGCCCGAAGTGTTCTCGAGTGTTGTGACGCCATGGAAGGGACTTTGGCAATGCTCCAGGTAGACATGGCTAAAGCCTTCGATCAGGTGTCTCACGAACTTTTGTTAAATATGTTGGAACACGTGAATGTTGGTTCTGTTATTCTTAATGGTGTGCGCATGGCATACACTGGGTGTTCTACGAGGCTTGTTATTAACAAAACGATCGGCACACCCGTTCCTGTTCAACGTGCCGTTCGTCAGGGTTGCCCATTGTCTCCGTTGCTTTTTTGTTTGTACATTGAAGCCTTTTGTTTAAGTGTAATCAGGAGCGAAGACGTCAAAGGTTTTAAACTTCAGTCGTGTGAAGTGCGGGTGTTAGCTTACGCTGACGACATTGCTCTCTTTTTTGTTGATAGGAGAAGCATAAGTATTGCTGCAAACACCTTGAAAATGTTTTGTAAGTACAGTGCCAGTGGTGTTAATTGGCAGAAATGTCTAGGCTTCTGGCATGGCCAGTGGGACAGTACGCCTAGTGTTTTCGAGTGTATCAGCTGGCAGACGACGCCGGTGAAGTACTTGGGAGTGCCCCTCGAGAACTATGTAGACAGCGACCCTTACTGGCGCAGTCAAACAGTCGAATTGCGTGAAAAGGCCGAGAAATGGAAGGGTAGCGGACTTTCGATATTTGCGAGGGCCTCAGTGTGTAATGTGTTTTTAATTAGCAAACTATGGTACGTTCTACAGGTGTTGCATTGTTCGCGGGCACATGTACAGGCCTTGCACCGAGTTTTTGCTGTTTTGATTTGGGAGTCGTCATGGGAGAGAACCAGCCGTACGAACCTGTTTCGGCGCGTGCGTCTTGGTGGCCTGTCATTATCGCATCTGTTTTTGCGTCAAGTGGTAAATCGTTTTTTGTTTCTTCCGGGTGTGAAGGACCCCTTTTTGCGCACTGTGTGTCAGGTGAAGTTGGCCAGAGCGCTTCCTGATTTTGTTGTAACGTCAGCTTCTTTTTCGTTTGGCGCAACGAAAGGCTACTTCCGTGAGGTGGTACAGGCCACCATGTTTTTGCGTGCACGCTTCACGCTAGAGTACTTATCTAGTGTGACGCGTAAAAGATTGTATAATGACCTCGTTGATTCCGTACTTCCCGTTCCATTGTATAGATCGCTCTACAGTGTAGGGCCAGGACAGGATGTGCTTAAGCGTGTGAAACGTATGGCGATTGGACCATGGGTTAAGACTTTTTTCTTTAAACTTCACTCGGGCGTCCTTGATGTGAAAACGTGGCAGAAGGAAAAAGGAATGTTTTTGCCGGGTGGGGCGGACTGCTACCCGTGCAGAAAACCCGAGACTGTAGAACACGTGTTTTTGAACTGCTGGGACGGGGTCTTCTTTTGGGACGTGCTTCAACGGACCCTCAAAAAAGATTTCCCTCTGGACGCTCACGGCATTAGGTTTTTACCGATTGAGAGTGACGAAGTACCTTACGACCTCGTGATGGTCCCGGCCCTACATGCAATTTGGAAATCCCGCATGGCGATACGCCATAGGGACGTTGACGCTAAATGGTCAAGGGAATATTTCGTTGATTCAATGCGCATGATTATTGAAGTGTGGAGGGCTCAGCCTGAGCCTCCAGAGTGGTTGCCTGTAATGGAAACACTGACCAACCTCAAACAATTTTAATCGTTTTTCTGCTGGCAAGGTGATGACTAGCAGTTTTATCGTTGCAGTTTTTTGTTTGATGGTGCTTGTTTTGTGCTGAAATATTGCAATAAAAAAAAAAAAAGTCCGTGGCTTAGTCGGTAGAGCGTCGCGCTGCGGCCGCAAAGTCCTCGGATCGAAACCTGGCGCCGGATGCTGTTTTTTTTTCTATATAGTGTAGTGGCCTGGCTGGCGCGCCGAGAGAGGGTGTTGCGAGATGGAGAGTAGTAAATGGACTTTAGGAGAGTAGGCGAGGGGAGAGTGGAGGCGCTATGCGAGCGCCTTCACGCGTCGGAAATCCGGCGCCGTTGCTAGGCACGGTAGCTAGCTCCGTTGCTAGGCTGCGGACGGAGGACGGCGGTGGAAGCCGGAGTAGGCCCGACTAAGAAGTGCTTCGCACTTAAAACAGGAGAAATGGCAGTTTTGCGTCACATACGTCACTCATCAGGCGCAACACTGTGTGTGGTCACAAGTAGTGTGGCAGTAACTTGTGGGAGTGGCCTCGTTGACGGACCGGGATCCGCACCCACACTTTTCCGCCTGGCGGGTAAGTGACTACTCTGTGCCAGAGGTTGTACCGTCACGCTTTCACTGAGGAAGATATGCGGTTGTTTTACCGTGGCTTGTGCAGCACAGCTCCCAGGAATTCGTCAAGCAATCGTGCAATAAAAGCAGGTCCTCTGTCTGGTATGAGTAGCGCGGGGCACTATAATGTAGTGGTATGTTTTTAGCTTACTTCACAACCTCTCTTGCAGTGACTCAGGAAATAGATTTTGCCTCACAATAAACAGTCAAGTAATTAGTAGCAACAGTGTTCCGCCTCTTGCTAGACTACGACAGAGAAAACTTACCCGAAAGGTACATCCCTCTTGTTGAAAGGTATATCTGGGGGATCGATGAGCTACAGAAATCCCGCTGGCTTTTTCGGAGGCATCTTGCACCTACGGCAGTCATGAAAGGTACAACATACCATTTAACGCTTTCAGTCAGCTCGTCCAATAATACTTGAGGTGTATTCGCGCCAAGGTGCGGAAGAAGATGAGAAGACAGGAGTACGACTCGTCGGCACAGGCTCCAAGGATCTCCTCACGAAGTGTGTTGGGTGTGCCGAGTAAGCACGTCGTGTTTGTGGAACCAAAATTCCTCTTGTAAAGTACGTTGTTGATGAGACAAAACCTGAATGCAAATTTGGAGAAAACCGAGACGTTTAGCCTACGAAGTTATCAATTAGGGCACAGACCTCTGAATCATCCCGCTGTTTTTGAGTTCCAGAAACTGGGGTTATGGCATCGAGAAAGCCGCCATCGTCATCTGCATGGGTTAAGTTTTGAGCAACAGGGGCGAATAAAAAGCAGTCTGTGTCGCTGTGCTTGTAGCAAGGCTTGTGCACTGTCGTGACGTTCAACTCATGCATTCGGAGGCTCCAACAGGCTAGACGCCCTAAGAGATCTTTCAGATTAGCCAGCCAACAGAGAAAAGGATGAAGCGTTGCCACTTTAAAAAGTGGCCTGTATAATATTGCCGGAATTTGGTGACCGTCCAAACTACTACCCCGCAGTTAACTACTGTTGTGCAGTAGATGACTTCGGTGCATGAAAGCGTTTGGCTGGCGTATGCTATTTCAATTCAACACGATTTTGCACTCTACAAGTACCGCTCCTAGGCCGATGTTTCTCGCTTCTGTGTGCGTTTATGTTTCTCTGTCTTTATGAAAGTAGCCAAAGCCAGGCGTTTTCTGAGACGATTTCTTAGTTTGTCAAATGCTGCGGATTGTCCCGGGTTCCAACTGAAGGGAAAGCTGGTTATTGTCAAATGAGTTAAAGTCTCAGCTATTTTAGAAAAATACGGCAAGAAAGCGCGATAGTGGGCACAAAGACCGAAAAAGCGCGATTGTAGGCAGAGACTCCAAAAACTTTACGCCATCTTCCCGTAAGGGAACCCTGAGTAGTATGCGAAGCAGCCATGGGGTCTGCTTCCATTCGTCGCTTCGTCGCGAAGGAAATGCAGGCCGAGTCTTAGATGTTTTGTCAGTCATGGAGCGCAAAGACACAATAGGGAAAGGTAACACCATAAATCCTATCCTCGCTGTACTCACGGCACTACGAGGTGATTTCCCACTGTACAGACTGGCGAGCCATTCGAGCATGTTGTTACCTTTTCAAGTTTTTCAGCCAGGGAGCAATTTATAACAAAATTTTCGGAACCAGTGTTGACTAGAGTGGTAACTGGGTGATTACGGACGTAGACTGGAATTTCGGGGAAAATTCTCTTGTTTTCATCAAATTTGGTTATCTGGGTCGGGTTAGCTTCCCAAGTTCGCCACGTCGATGGAAGCTCTTGACTTTGATATGCAGAGGCCTCGCCACCAGAGTTCGCAGACTTCAGTGTCACCGACGTGGGCTGGGGGGCCCGTTCCCATTCTGGTCAGAGGGTAGGGGATGGATAGGCGAGGAGCAGCGTCGGAGTCAGATACACCAGGATTGGTGCACAACACCGCAAGTAGAGGTTAGCTTGTTGGCAGACAAGTACTCCAGAATTCCCCGAGATCCTTCTCTATAGCGCGGTAGCGGAGCATCCGGTGGAAATTCACGGAGCCCAATTCGGCGATAAGGGTAGTGGCGAAGAACATGACCATCTTCTCCAAAATGGTCGCAAAGGGGCCACTTGTCCGAAGTGCGCCACAATACCGCATTACTTTCCAAGCACCCTGGCTCATAGCGGGTCGCAGAGTTCAATACGCGGTGTAAACGTTTTTGGGCAGCGGGGGAAAAACAGGTGCTACAATATCAGCATTGAGGACAACATCAGTACAAGCTCTTACTGTGCGTGTCATGGGAGCTTTGGTGTGCAGGATATCCATGTTTGTTGGAACCAGCTGTTCGTCTTCAGGTATTGGTGGTTCCATTGCTCGGCAACTTCTTCGTGGATAACATCGGCAGTGGCAGTCACAGTTTGCCGGTTATAACCTCGTTGTAGTTTCTGTAGTTCTTCCCGCAGAATGCCACTCACAATTTCTCAGACGGCTCTCAGGTCATCAGAAGGTGGTCCGCAAGCGGCAGGATTCACTTGGCGTCTGTACTTCGGGGAGCGTTCCTGTACCGAGCGCACTATTGTGGACGCCTCTCGTACAAATTCTGCCAGCCATGTAGGAGGGCTTTGAGAAAGTCCAGCAAAAACCTGTTTCTTGACACCATTAACAAGGTCGCGCACCTTCACTGCTTCACCCATTCAAGGGTACGTGTGCCTAAAAGAGATTGACATGACTTCCACAAACTTGGCCATGCTCTCATTCTGCTTCTGAGCATAGGACTGAAGAGACCGCTATGCCGTCTCTTTTCGCTCGTCGAAGCCATAGGGGTCCAGACACTCAACTCACACCGAAACTCTTGCCAGCTGGCCATCTTTTGCTCATGATAAACGAAGAATGTTCGAGTTGACTCTTCCAACAAAAATAGAGGTTGCCAGGTTTGCGAATATTACGCAATTGTTAAACTGGGCTGCACGATTGAAAGCATCCAGCAAGTAATTCTGGTTCTCAAAGATGTCTCCGTGAAACGGCCGTGGTTTGTGTGGTGCATATAAAACCACTGGCGAGGTGAAACCGCCGCACTGGGTAACTGGCTGGTGGTGCTGGTTATGACGGCCCTTGTTCGAGTTGTAACGTGGCAGAACTCGATTCAAGGCCTCTCTGGTGACGGCTGACTACGTGGACAGGTGTTGTGTCCACTCGACTTGGTTTGAAGGTGACGGTTTTTCCAAGGTCGAAGGGCATGGGTTGGTACACTGCACACCTAACAAAAATGTCACACGAAAAATTAAATCGGAGAGATTATTGAGGTATCAACCCCGAAAGGAAACAAACTATGACGAGCTGCACTAGCACCGTTACACAGGCAGAACACGTCGCGATCCTATTCCTTTATTTTCTTTCCAGTCCATCTCTCACAAGTGCCTTGTATATTCTCCCAGAGGGAGATTATACAAGGGAAGCAGCGATAAGACAAAGTAATTGGCTGTCACGATGACAGCACTGCAAGATAATTTCACAGGGAGGCTCAGAAATCTGAACTGCGATTCCGCCCATGGTTCAAAACTGATGGCAGACTCGGATAGGGAAGGCAACTGTAGAGCTGGTGCATTCTAGCAGGGAAGGGGTCGCTCCGACACACGTTACCGTTCTACCAGTGTGCACTATCTTTTGTAAAGGAAAGTTTGACATCTACCTAAATGCAGCCATACGGCTACAAAGGAAAGCTACACAGCTTTCTCGGAAACTTCTCTATCTTCTTTCAGCGTGGCTATGGTTGGCGGGTTTTGGGACATTTTAAAGTGTGCTGGTGAAAGTACCAGCACGTGTTTGTAGCCTTCACCCCGTAACTGGAGATTTTTTGCGCTTTGTTGCTCATGGACAATAGAAGCATTCTTTACAGGCTTCCCGTCGGGTCATTTCGGCTGCCTACGAAACCCTGGATTGCCCTTTTACCTGCTACACTATTTCCCCTCTTTGCCAATAGGCGCGGTTTTTATCGTTTTTGTTTGTGGATGCCCTTCGCGTGCACGTTGGATCTGAGGGTCACCTATACGCAGCCTAATTGTAGGACCACTTTATCAATGTCGTAACTATGGGGCCGTGGGGTACCGTTGTTTTTGGATTGATGCCGTGGTGCTGTAGTTGATGTGGCCCACGTCAGTCGACTCATTCTCGAAACGTCGAAAGTCCAAATGATTCACTGCTTCTTCGGTGACTGTAGTTATGGTATTAGGGCCATGGCAGGCAGCATTGCAAAGAGGGTTGCCAGACAGCAGAGTGGATCACAAATGAGTATGTAGTGTGTTTTCTGCGCAGATAGTCGTCTGAGGTTGCTTTTTTGAGGGGCTCAGTTTGACCTTTCGGTGGATATAATGAGCGGGTGTTTTGCATTACGATGGGAACAGCTATGGGCTTTGAATCGTAACTCCTCCAGGTTGTTGAAATGTAGCCCCTCGAAATCCAATCCATAGCCACTAGGCCAACCAGGTGGCGAAGCATGTGCGTTCTCAAGGAGCTCAGTTTGTGTGTGTCCAAACTGCGCTACCTTGTTGTCATTCTTCAGCACGTTTCCGGTCGGTTTCTTGTATAACACCGTAGTGAGACATTCTCCAAATAAGCGTGTCGTTTAAGCAGTCGATCTTGGAGATAAGATCGGTACTGGTCTAAGCCCAGTGGTGGAGCGCGGTGATTACAGCAATGAGCCCAGTCATTTTGTCCCGCAATAACCTGCGGCCTACTCTTAAGTGCGAATGCACTTCTTAAGCGAGCCTGAAGCGTCCTCCGCCGTCCGCATAGCAACAGCTGCGGGTGCGCGCGCTCCTCGTCTTCCTTTGCAACGGCGGGAGATGGGCGGGCGCTGCCTGGCCGCTGACATGGCACATACCCACGTGGGGGATTGGCCAGGAATCTCCTCGTCTTCCTTGGAAACGGGGGGAGATGGGTGCGCGCTGCCCTGCCGCTGACATGGCACATACCCACGTGGGGGATTGGCCAAGAATCGGGCGTGAGAAGGGCTAATGCACCCGCTTAAAGGAGTACTGACACAAAATTTCAAAGCTGAGATCCGCTCTAGCAATCAAGTACAATGACAACACAAATAGGTGTCTGTGAATAAATGCATCTTTCTTTCTTTGTAGTTGTGTGTGTGTGTGATCTCTCTTTCGAGAACATTACTGAACCGCGCAAATTCAACTCGTGCATTCGCACTTTCACATTTTTCCCCTCTGGGAAATGCGGGGAATTTTTCTTGTTTCCTCTGGGGCTGGGCGTCTTATACAAGAGAGGGTCGCTTGTGCGCGGGCCATGATGAGCAGCGGTTGAGAGATTTACCTCCTGTACCAAGCAACGCAAAGGTGTCCACACCTTGCCAGCCTCCTAGCCGTTTTTGCCGTTAACGACAGGCCACATGTGGCTCCTAAATCAACTTTTATAGTACAAGCGGATGTAGGGGCCAAGGATAAGCACTACCCAGGTGCCCTTTTGTGGAAGCCATAAACGCACCTTGAGCGAGGCAGTGGGCGCAGCTTCGTCGTTCTCTTCCCCACTGCTGTCGCCATGTGAGGAGGTTGGGGTTAAGCAGACGGGTGTGTGACTCGCGGAGGAAGAATTCAAGGAAATTGACGCCATTGTCTTGAACAGATAATTCAACACTGAATATATTAGGGACAGAACCCGCACACAAGCGAAATAAAAAAATATGAACAGGACCGACCTGCTAGAGTTCGGGAGACAAGCGGAAAAAAAACAACGTCACGCTCACGGCTCTGTTCCACAGTGATGGCGCTCAGTCGCCACGGTGTCGACGTCCTCGCCGCAGGGTTTTAGAAGACGGCGGACCGGTCGCGGTTCCGCTGAGTCACGCGCCGCTATCTCCATTCGCTAGGCCTTGCCTCGAACTGCGGTTCCCAGAGACGTCGTGGCGATCCAACAGCATCCCGAACGGCGGCGTCGGTCTTCCGTGTCACTGGCCCTTGGACATCACCCCGTTGGAGCGACCGCGAACCTAGAACCTAAAAAGCCACAAAAGCTTCAAACCGCCGGCCCATCATTTTTGTCCAGCTGCCCTGCGGAACTTGCCCCGCTCGCTCCGCTTCCCAGGCCGGCCCTAGATGATGATGATCCTGCTCTCGCTGGCACACACCCTCTAAGGGAAATTGGCCCGGTCTTCATCTGCTTCTTCCTCTCGAAGCACCTGCTCTCCGCCGTCGTCCGGGTTTTTCCCCACTCGTGAACGCCAGTCACCACATTCACCCCCCTCCTCGAGAGGTTTGTTTGGGGAAACAAAACTCGGCACACAAAAATGTTCGCTCATGGCGACACAGGGTACCGAACGAACGTTCCGCAGTGAAGATCCTTCGGAGTAAGTCTCCCCCACCCCCATCCAAAAAAGAACGAGTGTTCCAAAAATCCCTCATGGGAAAAAAGACTATCTACTCTGTGGAGAGCTTGACGTTTTCGCACCCTTCGCGTACTCAACTGTGAAATCATACACCATCATTGTGAGGCTCCAGCGAAGGACGTGGTGGTGAATGTGCCTCGCGGAGTGTATGTACGCGAATGGCTGGTGGTCACTCTGTAAGATGAACTGCTTTCCGCATGAATAGATGTGGAATTTCTTTATCGCCCAAAGCATTGATAATACCACTGTATCAACAGTGGGGTAGGAAGCTTCCCGTGGCAAGAGTCGACGACTCGCGTAGGCGACTGGGTGAAGGACAATGTCATGTTGTTGCATGACGACTGCGCTGATGCTTGTGGACGAAGTGTCCGTTCGAAGTCGGAAAGGTCTTGTGAAGTCCGGCGCCTTCATTATGGGTTCTGTAGACAACAGCCTCTTCAACGTGTCAAACGCTGCTTGTTCAGTGTCACCCCAATTAGGCGTGTTGGGCACCCTATTTCGCGTCAGCTTGGTGAGTGGATGGCATACTCGGGAGTAGTTTGGCACGGACTGGCGATAATAGCCAGTAAGGCCGAGGAAAGACCGCACTTGTCGCTTGTTGGTCGGTCGTGTGGCACTTTGAGCCTTTGGAGGGTTTTCGTTTGCCGACACAAAAGTCCATTGCCAACGATGTTCCCAAGCAATTTGACCCAGGAGAACGCGATTTCACTTTTTTTGGGCCGGATCGTCAATCCAGCTTCCTGAACACTCGTGAAAAACGCTGCAAGTGCTTCCAGATGCTCCTCCTAGGTATCTGTTGTGATGAGAACATCATCGAAGTAAAGGTAAACATTTGGAAGGCCACCAACTACCTTGCGCATAAGGCGTTCGAAAGCTGCGGGAGCGATTTTGATCCCAAACGACAATAATCTTAACTTATATAATCCAAAGGCGGACGCGAATGCGGTAAAAGGCTTCGATTTCTGATGCATTGGTACATGCCAGTGCCCTTTAGTGAAGCCTAATTTCGAAAAGAAACGGCTCTTCCGTAACTTGGCAAAGATTATGTCCACTCTGGGTATGGGCTGATTGTCGGCGACAAGGACAAGGTTCAGTTGTCTGAAGTCTATGCAGAGTCTCATTGTCCCATCCTTTTTGTGTACTGGCAGGATGGGAAACTGTTAGGGTGACCCTGAAGGCTCAATAATACCCATCCGCAGCATCTCTTGAACCTCGTTTTCGACGGACTCCTGTATGGCAAAGGGGATTGGGTACTGCCAGACTTGAATAGGTTGGTCTCTTTTTTATTGCAACCTGCAGTGGACCAGTTCCGTCTTCCCAGGAAGGTCGGAGAGACTCTTCTTCTAAGATGATAGAAGACAACAGACTTGTTCGTGTTGCTCGGAAGTCAGATCCGTCGAAACTTCCACATCCTGGTAAGAGTCTTTTTGTCTTAGCGAGACACATGGTAAATCGCCGGCTTCCACTTGGTCAGACTGAAGAGCGACGGAGGCACGCTGTGGAGCTAGTGTTGACGTTTTCCGCTCTTCATATCTTTTCAACATATTGATATGGAACAAGCTAGTTCTTGTTCCAAGGTGAATGACGTAATCTACGTCGTTGCCCCTTTCCAAGACAGTGAACGGCCGCTTCCATGTCAGTACTAACTTATTATTGTCAGATGGAAGCAGAAGTAAGACATTGTCACTAATAGTGAGGGGACGTTTCTTCGCCCTTCTGTTATAATAGTTCGACTGCACCAATTTTGACTTTCGGAGCTCTTCGTGTTCCATCCGACAGGTTTCTTTTAGTTGTTTACAGAGCTCGACGGCGTAAGCGTACGACGTCATTACATCAGAGTTTATGTTCACTCCTGTCCAAAGCTCTTTCAGTATAGCCATCTGCCCGTGGACATGTCTGCCGTACAGGAAGCGCTTCAGAAATCCTCTGGTCTCAATGCTTGATAACGCAACGGCATCGGGGTAACGAGTTGCAAATTCCACCATCGTCAGAACGCACCGGTTTTCTTTCTCGGTGGCTGGTAAGAGAGGTCCGACAATGTCGATGGCGACAGGATTGAAGGGTGTTTCAATTACTGGCATGTTCCCCAGAGGCACATGGCCTACGAAATGTTTAGGTACAGTCCGCTGACAGAGGTCTCATGACTCAACAAATCTTTTAATATCGGCTTGCATCCCAGGCAAGTAAAATTCCTCGCGCAAGCAATGCAGGGTTCGTTTGATTCGCTGATGTCGAGCGAGTATTCCTTCATGGGCCATTTTGAAAACGCTGTCTCGAAGCTGAACTGGAACCACGAGCTGCTCCATTTCGTTTCCCGAGGTTAAACGGTACCGCCGGTAAAGAATACCTTTAAGCACCACATACTCGGTGCCAGCCGCTTGTTGCACATTTTTTTCCCCGACTTCACCTAAAAAACTTCCGGAGAGTAGGATCCTGTTGTTGCATTGCCCTTAATTCCGCAGTGCTGACCGTAGAGGGGTTAACAGCAACAACAGGTAACTGCGGAGTCCTCCTCACCGCCTGGCGTTTTGCTGCACCAACGCGCGTGTCGTTGTTCCACTTCGCGATAGATGGCGAAGAGGACAGCACGTTCCGGACAGCTCCGTCTCCTTGAGCGACTACTGGAACGCTGTCTGCTTCAAGTGTAATGCTTGGAGTGCTCGGTCCCTGTTCGTGAGACTCGGCAGGTGTTTTTCCAGTTGGCGTCTGGAGCATACGGATCACGAGCACCGTCGATGTTTTCTATGAAGACGTCGTACAGGGGGTTGTCAATGCACGACGCTAAGACGCGGCCTGAGAAGAAAGGGGAGTCTACCTCCACCTCTGCTTCCGGCAGTTTCAATCGAGTTCGGTCCAACAGGTAGACAGAGCTTGTTTCTTCCGTGAGCTTACTGTCCCGAACCAACGACCTTTTAACGATTACTGAGTTACAGCCGGTGTCCCGTAAGAGTATCACACGCTCTCCTTCAAGTATTCCTTCGGTTGTTGGCATTTGCTCCCATTTGGCCCTCCGAGTTTTCCGCCTAGGAAGCGCTTGCGCCCCTTGATATTGTTCACGCCCATTGGACGACTTCGGTCGATGGACGTTTCCAGTCAAAGAACACGATGCTTGTTTCTTGTTCTCTGGCTGGCTTGGGCAGACTTCGGCCCGGTGTCTGTTCTTGCGGCACCTAATGCAGAAGAGAGTTTTCTGGCTGGTCTGACAGGGACCCCGTGACTTCTCCAAACAGCCAGACGGACGATGGCCGTGCTTGTTACATGAAGGGCAATGTAGCTTGACCTTGCGCTCCTGATGATCAGGAGCCAAGGGATGTCCAGCTGGCTTGCCACTGTTTTTATTTTCTTCCCTTCCTCTGCCCAGGTTGACTAAGCCTTGAGCTTCGAGGTATTGGTCAGCCGTCTCAGCAAGCTGGTCCAGGCTCTTGCAGCACCTTTCTTTGAGGAAAATGCCTAGGTTCTCGTTGCACAGGCTCAGGAATTGCTCGAACACCATTCTGTTTCGGAGCGCGGAGTACGACTGCTCCGTTTTCGCCATTTCCTGCCAGCTGTCGAAGTAGACGAGAAGACGGCAAATAAACTGAAGACCTGTTTCTGAGTTCTGCGGCCTGGATTCCCTACACTTGCACCGGTACCCGTCGTCGGTGTACCTAAACCTCTGCAAAAGGGTCTCCTTCAGTTTAGAGTAATCCTTTGCATCGCCGGACGACAAGCGGCCAACGGCACTGAGCGCCTCACCTGTAAAGCACATGTGTAATGAGAGCGTCCACTTGTCCGAAGGCCAACCTTGGCTTGTTGCCACACTCTAGAACCGCTGTATATGAGCGTCGAGGTCGTCTAGTTCCTAAAATACAGGCGGGAATCAGCTTGCGAGGGCGGTGGAAGCTTTGTGCCGCTTTAGTCGCGTTGTCACTTCCCACGGCGTCCGAACTCATGTTGGAACCTTGCGACCGTTCCTGAAGCTGTAGCCTCAGTTCTAGCATGGCGCGTGCAGCATCAATTCGAGCTCGGGTCTCGGTCTCCGTCTCCTTTGCTAGCCTTGCGGCTTCTTTAGCTGCCTCGCGTTCAGTCGCATGTTTCACTCTTTCCTTCGCGCGTTCAGCGTTGATCCTGAACTGACAGCCCTAATTCTTTGCCGATGAGCATCAACTTCTCGAGATCATCCTCGTCCGTCACACCTACTTGCCTGCTTAAGCACTTCAGATAGAAAAAGAGCAAGGTCCAGTCGCGGACGCCAAAAATTGCCCCCCATTGCTCCCCAGTCACCACACGCCCCCTTTGTGCGCCAATCTCATTCTTTATTTATAACACCTACCTGCAGGCCTTAATACATATCTACGTACACAGAAAACTGGCTACCTTCAAACTGCCTCCAGCCTGCTTACATATATGTCTGCCCAGCCTGCCTGTCTGCCTGATCTCCTACAATAACTATCTGCCTGCCATCTTCTGAGCTTCCAGGTACCTACCATCTCTCCTACCAACCAACAAACCTGCCTACACTTTTACCTACCACACAACCCACGAACCTACCTGCTTAACTCAATGAGCTACCAAACTATGGACTGACACACTCTATTTGCCCACATATTCTCCCGCCGACCCACTATCCTGCGTACCTGCTTATCCTACATACATTCCTAACCACAAGCTTGTTTTCCTGCATGCCTGCTAGCTACCTAAATATCTTCCTTGCCTACATACGTTCAAGTTATGTACGCTACTGTGATTTCCCTTTTTTCTCTCCTGCCGGCATCCGTTCCCACCTAGTTGCCTGCCTACGTACCTACCTTCTAACCCGCCTGTCTAAACTGCCCGCCTGCTTTTGTGCCTACCTATTACCGCAAAAATCAGATGTATGCACTTAAGGATAAGCACGGCAATGTCATCACAAATAGGGATAAAATAGTCACAGTGGCCGAGGAGTTCTATAGGGATCTGTACAGCAGCCGGGACATAGAGTATAATGCCGAACGAGACAGTAGTGCAGAGGAGACACACATCCAACCAGTAACGACCGAAGAAGAAAGGAAGGCCTTGAAAAAAATAAAAGGGGGCAAAGCACCTGGCGAGGATCAGATAACTGCAGACCTCTTGAAGGATGGCGGCGAAATTGTACTTGAAAAACTGGCAAACCTGCATACGCAATGCCTAATGACCGCAATGGTACCGGAATCTTGGAAGAACGCGAACATCATCCTAATTCATAAGAAAGGCGGCATGAATGACTTGAAAAATTACAGGCCGACCAGCTTACTGTCAGTCGTCTACAAGATGTATTTACCAAGGTAATCGCTAACCGAACCTCTGCAACCTTAGATTTCAGTCAACCTAAAGAACACGCAGGGTTCCATAAAGGTTATTCAACAATGGACCATATTCACACGATAAGTCAGGTGATAGAGAAGTGCGCTGAGTATACTGAACCCCTTTATATACCCTTCATAGATTATGAGAAAGCATTTGACTCAGTCGAAACCCTAGCAGTCATTCAGGCATTACGGAACCAGGAGGTAGATGAGCATTATATAAGAATACTAGAGGATATCTATAATGGGTCTACAGCTACCATCATCCTCCGTAGGGGGAGCAGCAAAATACCTATAAGGAAGGGTGTCAGACAAGGAGACACAATCTCGCCAATGACATTCAAAGCATGCTTACAAGAAGTATTGAGAACGTTGGATTGTGAACAGGTCGGAGTAAGGGTTAATGGAGAATACCTCAGTAACTTCAGATTTGCTCATGACGTTGCCTTTCTAAGTAACTCGGGGGACAAATTGCAAAGCATGCTTTCCGCACTGGTCGAACAGAGTAGAACCGTGGGCCTGAAATTAATATGCAGAAAACTAAAGTAATGATCAATAACCTCGGGACAGCACAGCAGTTTGAGATAGGTGGCGAGGCAGTGGAAGTGGTAAGCGAATATATCTACTTAGGCCAAGTTGTGAACCAAGATCCCAATCATGAGGCAGAGATAATTAGAAGGATAAGAATGGGGTGGGGTGCATATGGCCGACATTCTCAGATAATGAATAGCAGCCTACCATTGTCGCTAAAGAAGAAAGTGTATGACAGCTGCATCTTACCGGTACTCACCTACGGGGCAGAAACTTAGAGGCTCACTAAGAGGGTTCAACTTAAATTGAGAACGACTCAGCGGGCAAGGAGTGGGGAATGATAGGTGTCACATTAAGGGACCAGAAGAGAGCTGAGTGGGTCAGGGAACAAACACATGTTAAGGACATATTAGTAGAGATTAGGAAGAAGAAATGGACATGGGGAGGGCATGTTATGCGAAGGCAAGATAACCGCTGGTCATTAAGGGTAACAGAGTGGATGCCTAGAGAAGGCAAGCGTTGCAGGGAGCGGCCGAAAGTTAGATGAGCAGATGAGATCAAGAAGTTTGCGGGGATAAATTGGTCACAGTTGGCACAGGACCGAGGTAATTGGAGAATAATGGGAGAGGCCTTTGCCCTGCAGTGGGCGTAGATAGGCTGGTGATGATGATGATGATGATGATTATGATGATTACCGAACCTCCTGCCTGCATGTCTACCTGCGCACATAAATACTTTCCCTCCTGCCTACCTACCTACCTGCAAGCCTATGTACCTTCTTATCTTCTTATCTACCTTCTTTTGCTTATCTTCTTCCTACCCACGCTCCTCTTTGTCTTCTTGCCTACGTACCTACCTACACCCGTGTGATCATGCCTGCCTACTTGCATACCCACCCACCCACCTGCCGGCCTTCATACCTAACCACATACAATGCTACAGCCCCAATTCACCAGCCTATCCAACTCCTTGCCAATCAACCTAACTGCAGAACTACTTGCCGAACTACCTATCTACCTGTGGCATGCTCTTCAAATGTGCCCATTTTAAAAAAAAAATGTTGTGTGAAAGAAGTATAATACCCAGGTTGTGTATGCCTCTGCACCTATGGATACGCGTAATATAGGTGTGAAGTTTAACAAAAAATCAACAAAAAATATTCGGCTACTTTGCGCTTGCCTGGCACACCACCTTGTGTGACAAAGGCTATCGTGAATACTCAATATATGGTGTGACAACCTGCCATGAACATGGGCAAACTGTGTGAATGCAAATTTATGTGGTTGGTGATCTGCCCCTTCGGCCAAAAGCCTTGCCCGGAATAGTACACCGGCAGGGAATTTATTGAAAAACTATATGGTTAGCCGAAGAGGCAGTATAAAATGTTTGATGGTTTCGTATACTAACGTATTATAGAAAGAGCAGTTTGTGTGTTTGATACATGCTAGGGCTACTTTGAATATGTGAAAAACCAATTATTCTCGACGGAACCCAACGCTGAAAGTTAAACGCAGAGCCAACAAAACGGTGTTATGTTCTCTCGTGGTTGATAAAGTGGAATAGAACAGACGGATTTGGTGTTCAAAATTGGAAGTCGATGTAGCAATTGCAGATGAGAGCAGTTTAACTGGAAAACGACTTTGTTTACACTTACATGATACCGTGCTAGTGGAAATATATCTGGCAAAAATCCACTTGGCGCTTAACAACAGGAGGTAACGGCCTCTTTCCGGAATAGATCGTGCACAGACCGCGGAATATTCGAAGTCAAAAAACGCCACGGATGACACTCTGGGTTACCTGCCCAAAACTTCATAGATATGTAAAATGCTTTTATTAGCTTCGAGGGTCCTGTGTAATCAAGAAGCTTCTTTTTTGAAGAGCGTGTTTACGAGGATGGCGTTTATGTTGTATTGGGATTTGAAAATAAGGGCCTATTGGGTTCTACAGTTGGCCTGACTGGGAAGAGAGGTTCACTATCTTCAGCAATTACAGTTGTAAACTCGATGATGCTCTCGAAACACATTCTAAAAAATACACACCCACGAGTATTTGAAATCATTCTTGAGCGGTGTTTTAGTGCTGGTGCAAAATTTCAGCGGAAGTAGTGATATTTTGCCTATTAAGTGCACAGTGAACTTCTACCACAAAGAATGCATACATGCCTCTGATGAGCCTCTAAGCCTACGACGCACAATCGTGATATTGACTGATTCTTCGAACGCCCTAATCTCTTATGCCCACAAAAATACCAACTAATGCAACAACCAGAAAAGAAATTTTCTGGTCCTTGCACTCGATCGGCTACACTAACGAGTTGTTCACCGTCATCAAACAGACCGAAAGAGTTTAGCTTTTTTCTTGTGAAAGAAGCACAGCTGTTATCTCAAAAGATAACCTCATCCCACACTCGTTAAGAAAGTCCTGTACTATTTAACCCTTCTTGTATCCTGCATTTGAGGAAAAGAGCATTGGGACCCGATGCACTTTAAAGAGAGTACTACATGCCTGGTGGCATTAGGCGTGGAAAGTTCACAATGACACAATCAAAACAGAATGATCTGAGAACCCTAACTTATGGGACTCCCTGTGCGGGAGACTGCTCGGCACTACGACCATCTTACGTCTAAGTAAAAACTCTTCGGCGGGTAAAAAATAATTGTATTCATGGAAATTCTCGTCCGTGTATACCTAATTCCGACATACTCTGCAAGATATCCGTGTGCACGGCCGTGTAAAGCACCCAATTGATGTCCACGAAAGCTGAAATTGTGATGTTCACGGAGCGGCTACCATGTTGGGCCAATATCATGCGATGTGCCCACAACGGCTGTAACGCGAGACCAATGTCACAAATGAGGTGCTAAATTTTGTACCAGCACTGAATATCCGGGCATGCATTCAGACAACACGTGCGCCACATCACACCACCACTTAGGCATTGCCGCAATCATTTTTCTATAATTTTAAACAAGCACATTGTATGTCATACTTGACAAAACGACTCAAAATGCAGTGGAGTCTTGTCGGGCTTTCCGACTGTATGGAGGCATGCTGTCTTCCTCAAAATTTCAACAGCTTTCTCAATCTGCAATGTGTTCAAGAAAGCAGCCACGCTGGTAATGTCCGTGCGACCATTAAGAAAACCTTTTCAGTCCGCCGGAGAACCTTTTTATAGTAGCAGAATGCGATTCTGCTTTTTTATTCACTTTGAGATGCTGGGATGCTATGTACTTTGGAATGTTGAACCTAAAGGGCTTCGTGTACTTTCTGATTGCTCAAATCCGCTGGGGCTTCTTAGTGTGGGAAATGTGTCTCGCCAGCAGGTTGAATTACCAAAACAGAAAGTTTATCAGCCAAATTTTCTTTGGTCTACTACGGACAACAGCCACAGCTTCTGAGAGGTCGCTATGAGCAACTTACACGCAAGTGGACTAATGATCAACTTTGTTGATGCGAAGTCATGATAATAAAGAGCTTTGTAAAAATTGCCGCCATTTGCTACCCAGCAATTTAAGAAAACGCCGTATAAGAGAGTGAAGTTTTCGACAACAGTTTTATACCTACGCGCCCTCACTAAGCGAAAAAGTGGCTCCCCGTCGTTGTAAGAGTGCACAGTCAATCATATTCGCAATCCCCAGGAGCGGAAAGGTCTGTAACCTATATTGTACGCGTGTTCTCGCGCATATTCTTGCGTAAGAAATGTGCAAAATGTTCAATGTTCACGTTTACGCATTCGTGCGCAGTAATGTTGCGACGTAAAATCTCCCAGTGTTTAAGCATGGTATGTCGCTTGAGTGCAGTGAAGCACGGCTGGGAATCAATAATGAGTAGGTGATCACTGCCACGGTTTTAAATACCGTTTTTCCAGCTGATTTAATTTGGGAGGCACAGAAAACGCAAATTTATATCAATGAAGCTCGAGTATCAAAAACCACAAATGAATGTGGGGAGACCCATCATATAGAACTCATTAATTACGACAGCCAACGGCACACCCAATGGCATATCCGTGGACATCGGAGTGATCCCTTCCCCATATTGCATTATAGGCAATTAATTCCTCGAATATATTTACATTAGACATCTCTAACTGGAGAATACGAGTTACAGATTGTAGGCGGGCCAGTTGTTACATAACTGATTCACAAGCAGCACAGGAAGGAGACGAAAGGAAGATAACACAAACACGGCGCTGACTAACAACTGAAGTTTATTGTCGCGTACAGGCATTAAATAGGAAAAGCCAGAAAACATGTCATATACAAATCAAGGAATGACAAATACAAAAGATGCAAAAAATATACAAAGACGACAATATATGCTGTGGTACAGTGATCTGTACTACTGCTATACTTGCAGAAACAACAAAATTTATATCGCAGCTTCCACACAATCTCTCCTAGCTACCAAGAAATTCAATTTTTTTCCCAGTAAGGGCGACGGAGGTGTGCTGATGCAATCCTTTTTACGGTTGTATATTTCCCATGCTTCTCTGATCTCCCGCCATACCCTGTCCTGATACCTGGCCACCACCTGGCACTGCTCAAACGAAGGCGAGCAACCTGAGCAGTTTACAATGTGCGCAGCGAGCGTGCTCCCTGTTGCATCTTTTGCTTTTTTTGCATTTTTTACATCGCACGCGTGCTCTCGAAGCCGATCATTAAGGCAGCGCCCCGTTTGACCCACGTACGACCTTTTACATGACAATTGTATCTCATAGATAACTTCTTGCCGGCACTGAACGAACGGCTTTGCATGTTTCTTCGGGCACCTGTTGACCGCTGGGCAATCGCTGTTTACTTTGCGACAAAGGCTGCTAAATTTATCGGGAGCAGAGAAAACAAGGTCTACACCCGACCGCCCTACTATTTTCTTGAGCTTGTGGCTCACACCAGGGATGTACGGTATTACGGCTACCTTCATTTCTCTCTTGGTGGAGGTTCTTGTTCTTGTGGTTTCCGTAGGTCTCTGAAATGTTGGTAGCCCACACTGCGAAAGAGCGAATTCGGTAAACCCGCTTTACGCAAGCGGCTTGTTTGGGCTTCAAAGCTGCTCTGGACGTGATGATGGCAGGATCTGGCAAGCGAGTTCTTCAAGGCAGAGGTAGGTACTCCTCACTTGACCAGTTTAGAATGCGCAGAGGTGAAAGGCATGAAGCCTTTTTGGGATCGCGGGGCATACCTCCAACACAGGCCCTCTGTACTCAAATAGAAGGTCAGATCCAAGAACTGTAGTGTGTGATTTGCGGGCACCTCCTTCGTTATCACGAATTAACTCAGGCTCTGTCCAAACAATCCCACCAAGTCATCAACCTTCTGCGACGGTCCTTTCTCAGAAACCTTGAAAATAATGAGATAGTCATCGACAAAGCGAAACACTTAAAAACTGGTCAAAGTGCTTCGCTTTGTCGATGACTACCTCATTATTTTCAAGGTCTCTGAGAAAGGACAGTCGCAGAAGGTTGATGACATGATGGGATTGTTTGCACAGAGCCTGAGCGAATTCGTGATAACGAAGGAGGTGCCCGCAAATAACCAACTACAGTTCTTGGATCTGACGTTGCATCTCGGATCTGTTAGTCTTTTTAACACATAACTCTGCTCTGGTTAGACCTACTGGTCCCCAAGATTCCTAAGTTTCACAATCTCCTAGTCTAAAGGTGTCCGGTAATGAAGCCTCTGAATACAACAAAAGTGAAAACTCAACTAAGCAACTTTCGCAAATCACAATATTTTTTTTACAAACTGATGTGACTTTATGAAGCATATTATCGCTTCTGTACTAGTTATTATTGTAATTAGTACGCGATGCCTGGGTACTTAAACGACACGCCAGAGGTCCCTTTGCAGGAAGCACTTTTAGCTCTGATAAGTTGGTCCTCTCTGGTACGGCGGACACGGTGCTCGAATGGCGTCAAAAAGCATTGGCACGACCAATTTCTCTACCGAAAAGGCGTTGCAGTAGGTGGACAGGGACTCTGGCATGCCTACAGCGCGAGGCTTGAAGGGGTGATCGATGATGCGCGCACTGGCAGAAAATTCTCCTAACGCCACCGCTGAGAATAGGTTTGGAATGGAGCAGACGATGCACGCCGGTGTTTTTTTTCTCAGCGGCGAGCTGGCTCAGTGGCACAAGCCTCGCTATGACCGTGGCACTTTGGCCGTTTCCGCGGCCTTTCCAATGTTGCCAAGTAAAGAAATGGAGATGTAAACTTTTCAGTGAATACCGTTTATAGGGGGAGCGGGAGATACCACTAACGCTGGCTGTCGAAGCCTAGGTCAAGTGGAGCCTGGGAGCTGAGTCCGTTCACCAGGCCGAGAGCTCAGGGACCTCTATTTATATCTGGGTATACCGAGCTAATAAAATACACCTGTCCCGTGTTTTATAATATATCATACGGTATTGTCTACTCCCGCGGCAAAAGTTATCTGTACCTAAAAAAGAACCGCACCAAAGAAATATGTCATCCTTTTTGGTATCTCTGCACTTAAACCTGAATATTAAACGCATTTTCATACATAAAATTTCTCAAAAACAATAACCCTCTCACTTCCAAATCCGTGTTTGTTATATCAAAATTTTTTGAAAATATATTTGGACCGTCATACAAAGCTTAGTGAACAAAACAAGGAACAAAGAATACAAAACAAGGATTTAGTGAAGTGGCAGTGAAAATCGCCGCTGAGATTCACTACACCAACACACTGAGCCCAAGCCGCGTTGCCGATCTTTACATCAAGGTGACGCCCCACCACACCCTTCACTGCTCGTAGGGCGTGATTTCCAAGCCAGATCTGGCAAACGAGAGAGAGGCTGATATCTTTGAAGGCCAGAGAAATCAAGGTGTGATGCCAGTTAGACACAATACCTTCAAAAGAGATGGCAAGAAAATACCCACCAAACACAAATTCCTCGCCTTTGATGGTAACAGTTTTCCAGATCACAAACATGCAGGCTTCATCCGTGGCTCCGTCTGTGCGTACATCCCAAATTCGCGTCGCTGTTACAAGCGCCAGCTGTTCGTACATGGTCCTAACTCGTGTCGGGGCCGGCGAACTTGCGCCCAGTGCGCGCCACACGACCATCCCACAGCTAACTGCACTTTTAATCAATTCCTCTGTGCGAACTGCCAGGAACCCTACGCTGCATACTCTCGAATATGTGTGAAGTTCAAAAAGGAGAACAATATTATCAATCCTAAGGTCACTCATTGCTTTAGCTTCAAAGAGGCGCGAATGAGGTTCCCCTGTTTTCCTCTGGGGAGGTACGCGAATGCAACCCGCCGGGGTGCAATGCGGCGCCTTGTTCTCACAACGCCCCAGTTAGGCAAGTCTGACCTGGTCCCACCCTCACCCTCCGCTGGGCTGTCCCCGGTAGTACAACCCTTCACTACACGACTTGTTCTGTCAGCAGTGATTGTGGGGACAACTGTGTCTGTTGGGAGTGATGGTGCATTCTCCTTTCTCACCTTAACGGCTAAAGCACACACCAGGGCACAGAGGTGATGAAGACGGAGGAAGCAGTGACAGCTCCGACCCGTGCTGCACCGTATTTGCCAGATATGGCATCGCTGACACGCTTGTCGGTAGCGGCTTGAGCAAGAACATCTAGAAGGGTGACAGGTCGTAGGATCCCATTCTGTCGGTTAGTCTACGGCCACAAGACACTGAAATTGACATCGCACCGTTACTACTGACAGCGCTGTGCAAAGAATATGTCCCGCCAAACCCTCCAGAAAAAAACTAAAAAGCACATAATCACTGCCGCGAAAGACAACTCATCGACATACAAACAATCAGTAAATTTCACACTGAATAAAGGCAAAAAAAGTCATATCGCACTGGAAAGAAAAAGCATTTTAAATAATCTTGATATTGTATAGGAGTAAATGCACTCATATTAGACAAGTGTCATGTGAACACAAGAAAGGAATTTGAATTCCGAAAAGAAGAATTTGGGGAGTAGTTCAATGGTTTCAGAAAAGACAGGGATGGCTGCATTCACTCTTAGGGTAATGTGACGATCATCCTCCGGAAATATCTAGCATGTCGTACGATTAGTTTAAACACTGGCATTGAGGCTCTAGCCCTTCGCACAATAATATTTAGCAGATTATTAACGGTATGCACCCTATACACTCCTCGTGATTATTGGCTGTCGATCTCAGATTTTGGGTTTCTGATAGCCTGGTTGCCAGAACATTTTGTTTCAGTAGGAGATCTTAAGAATCATAGCCCACCCTGAGGCTCTTCCCACATGAATGGCCAAAATCGCCTCATTGAGAAATTTCTAACATCTTCGGGAGTGGGCCGTGTTAAGAAAAAAATTCTGATGCAGTTTTTAAGACGCAAAAAATATTCATACCTTCACATGGCAATTTGCTGTGCAGTAATCCTTATGTCTCTCAAGTGGGACGGGGGAATATACCGATATGGTTTTGACCAGTTCTCAAACACAATAACGTGCATAGGTAAAGGCCTTAGCAGTTCAGCTTCCCATAGAAGGTTCGAGAAAGCTAGAGGAAACCCGACTAAATGTAACGAAACCTCTAAACTACAGTACACACTCAAAACACACCTAAACATAGATGAAGCCGACCAACTGTTCAATGCGGACATTGTCGATGAAGCCCAATAGTCTTTACTCAGACCTTTGGAGCCCTGTGCAACCAAAGCAAGACATGATAGAAATAGGACTATAGGTGAGTGTGGGACGCCCAGAGCAAAGCTTGGTGTATCTTCCATGGCTATACCACGTTGGAGTACCCGATCCCCTTCAAAATGCCTAAGACGTTTGCAAAGCATACGTGCCATAAACCAAAACTGCAAAGTTCGCACTCCTTTATAACATCAATAACTTTAAACACAAACACATGTACAGTATGTACGCGAATACGCTAAATTTAAAGGAGATCGCACACAGCTTTTCCCTGGTGCGTAAAACAGGGGACACACCCGAAGATTAGGCACTTGTACAACTCCTCCAATTCGTCTCCAGCTTTGCACACTAAACAAACACGTTCATCCAACGCAGTGCGTTTTGTTAAACCAAGCCACTACGTGACAAAGAAATTGTACTCTTCTTTCCTGTCCCCGTTTCAATTTATAACTTGAAAATGGCTCTCATTACCTGCAAGCCTTGAGGTCCGGGTGCCGACAACCTCATATACATCATGATACAACACGTACACTTGGATACCCTTGAAACGCTCGTACATCTATACAATGAATAATGGTTTTCGGGTACATTGTAAAGTCTTGGATAAAAATCATTGCTGTAGCATTCCTGAAAGGGCGGAGGGACCCCTTCTTCCCCACCGGCAATCGACCCATTGACCTGACCAGCTGCCTGTGTCAACTTCTCGAGAAGATGATAAACCGGAGGCTCGTGCATTACATTGAGCATAATTGTCTTCCTCAAAGATGCCAGGCTCATTTCAGGGTGGGACGATCCACGAAAGTCATACTCGTTTCACTTTATTCAAAGATGGCTTCGTGCAGAAACACCTTCGCTTACGGTGTCTTTCCACATCAAGAAATGCGATAACACCGCTTGCCTTTACGGCACTCTTAGTGATCTGAAGTCGATCGATTTTCGGGCAATATGTAAAACACCCTTGCTAGTTATTTTCAGTTAGAACGTTTTGCGTTATTTTCGGTATTGCATTCTCGAAGTTTCACGCGCAAGAAAACGGCGTTCCGAAAGGCGGAGTGCTAAGCTGCAGTCTATATTTAGGACGAACTCTCTTTGGAAGGCATTGCCGCCGACACTCTGCTATTCTATGCCAGTACACGGGGTTCAGGTATCTTTCAAATCATGTTATATGTCGGTCTGTGAACGTCAAGTTCAATTTGGCGTGAAAAATGTGCCGGATGGACTGTACAGACTGCTTTGTAACTCGAACAAAGAGAGGGCCCTTGCGTTGCTGTGAACACGAAGCACGAGTTCTTACGTGTTGTGTTTGACGAAACTCAGGTACGTTCCTCAAATGAAGCAACATAGGCTTAAATACCTTAAAACAATGAATATCCTTACGGTCCTCTAATAGCAAACGTATGCTGCTGACAAACAACGCATGCGCGTATAGACTGATTTGGTTGGGCCCCGGCGCGACTGCCGCAGTGTCGTGTATGGGTGTGAGACAAAAAGCGCATTAAGAATGCTCGACCCGGTGGTATATTTCGAGCATCACCTTGCGTCCCGTTCTTCCGGCAAGAGCCCAGTGAAAAGTGCATACGCTGAATGCAACAAGTGGCACCTTCAAGAAAGTGGACATACATAGACTTGCTTTCTGCTATTAAATTTTCGTCAGTTAAAAACTACCCTTACACCTACATCCTTACAAACATACATCCATCTCTCCACTGTATATAAATCGCCTGAGCGTTTCTCTGCCATTCTCACTTAAAGTGAGACAGGAAGCTTCGGGTCTCCACATTATTTTTCCAGACAATTACACGTCTTTTACTAACGTTTTATTAACGTGGCAACTCTGACCAGTATCTTGTGAGGTATTTTAACAACACTAATTAAACCAATGTACTACGAACTGCAATTTTGTAGCACTTCTAGTCCCTGCAGGATAAATATACAGTTTTACAGTGACGCATCAAAAACTGCAACCATGTTGTCTTGCGCTGCGCATGGACTACACTTTGATGCCTGCATAACGATGAACACATACACCACAATTTACGCAGCTGACGTCCATCCTATACAGATACTTTTTGAGCCTTGTTCGAGAATTGGCACCAAACAAGCCATGTAAAACGACATTGTCAAGATGTTTATTTTTTCAGTATTAGGTCCATACACGCCCAAGAACTTGTTCTGGTCTTTGTTGGTTTCGAGGCCACGCTGATATCACCTGCACAGAGGTTGATAAACAGATTACCACTGCTACCGCACGCAGGAACACGTTATGCGTCACACCGATACCATACGCTGAGCTCAAACCAGAAACCCAGACAACACCTTCTTAATAAATTCCAAGTATAGAGGAGCAAAAAAGCATAAGAAACTGCACGTTATAAAACCCCTGTCTGGAAAAAGCACTACTCACTCACACAACAGATTCACTTAGGTGGCCTTATGCAGTTCGGTTTGGGACATAAACTTGTAAAACACGCGCACTTGAATTCTGGATCTTAAAAAACACCCATGTAGCATGTGAGAGGAACACTTATCCTGATTCAGATTGTGATACTATGTAATCCACTCAACACAACAGGGCAAACCCTTGCCACAGCTATACAAAAAACGCACTCCTCTTCACGCCATCTACATTTGAGGTAATGTTCCCATGATATCTGATAAGCATGCCTTCAATCTTTTAAACAATGTCAAAAATTTATACATCATCTCTTATAATGCACATTGATGGCCTAGCCCTTTGCACCAGCCTCCTCCATTGACTTTTAATTCATTTGCCGCATATTTTAACTACTATGCTTTATATTTGCTTTCACACCAGTCTCATAAAATACGTTGTTTAAGTGCTCTTTAAGTTTATTCAGCTTTGCGACATAAATAACCAAACATTATCGTCATGATTCAATGCTTTTTTCACAGAATGCTAACATTCGATACCTTGTCCACGAGGCACACGAGAGTGTCGCCAGCGATGCGCCAAGATGTAATGTGGCTCCTTTCGCAACACACGTTAATGGTTGCCTTTTTTATGTCTACTTTCTGCCCTTGTCAGCTACTTGGAGGGAAGGGATGGTCGGACTTAGGTTTCGCGGTCCTGCACCTATCCAACTTTGTTGTTAGAGTTAGAGATTCTACTTTTCGTCCTTTGATGCCGGTTTCGGCGCTGTGCGTGGTTTGAGCATTTTCTAAATTTGTGGTTGCACTTGCCGAAAGTATGCCATTCTTCATGCCTCCTCCAGCTGTTCATAAGGTAGACATTAGGCTGCTTTGCTTCTTTGTAGCTCCAAAACGGCGTTCAACTATTTCTTACTGCAAGCGTAGTTTCACCGTTTCACTCCCCGTCTCCCGAATGCTCCAAATTGATGTGAGACTGTTTTAAAAGCCTGCTTTTTTCTTGTATCCTTCATAGCCTCTTCGATACCTTTGTAAAATGTCTCCGGGTAGCACTAGACTGTAAACTATCGCTCAGAATCGCTTGACTGGTTAAAAACTGGGTGGACCAGATGATCGTTCAATGTTTATTACCGAGCTTTACTCTTTGAGTTAAACTCCGAAACTTCAAAACTATCCCCGATATCGTAACCCAGCGTGCGTAGCCGATTCGCAATACACTGTACGTGGTTCTGCGTCTCCCGCCTAGGAGACAAATATTTTCGCCGCATTACACTATGTGGTTCCGTGCTGAACCGCTTTCCCGCCAGCAAGTTGACGTCAAAGAATTGCATTGCAAGAGCGATGGCTTCTAGATGCAAAGCATCTCTTGCTCGCGGATAGGTCCGGCGTCCGTCCATTGTCCGCATCTCTCCCCCTACACTATAAAAAAAGAAATAGCTACCGGCACCAGGTTTTCATCCTACAACACTCTGGCCGCAACGGGAGGTACGCGGTGCTCTTGTCACTAGGCTACAAAACCTAGACATGAGCAAGTGCTACGAACACGACTTATGTCCTTGACTTATTCAAACTACGTCAAGAAGCTACTGATACAACGAAGGCACGCGAAGCTGAACGTAAACGGAAACGATGAACTGAAAACTTAAGTAGAGGTTGTTGAATTTCCCGTGGGAAGGGTGTGGTGGGAAGTGCTACACCCCTTGCGGCTCAAGGAGAGAAGATGACGAAGAGGGCGGGCAGTGGGGTAGGAGCGTGAGCACGCAATAAATAAAGACGAGAACAAGCAGGTGCTCGATCAGGTAAAGCCGGTGTTGGTCTCCCTTGTTGCGCCGTCCACACCCCCACTGCGCATGCGCGTCTCTAATCTATTCTGCTCTCCTCCAGCTGTATAAAAGCAGGTGCGCGCGCTGCGCGCCGTTCAGTCTGCTCCGAGACACCGCCTGCGCCGGTGCTGCTTTGGTGAGGAGCATACACGGAACCCCGATGCTTTGCATCACCACATTGTTCCCTTCCGGGATACGATGTAATTTTTTGTGTCACGCAGTTGCACAGGATCCAACCATCGCGTAAAATGCAGCCCCGAAGCTGTGCACCCATTTATCCATATTATCGGCCTACCTGCTTCAAAACATGTACAAAATATTGCAAAAAAACCCTGTCGTTTCCCGTAAAATAGCTTGCTTCTCTCTCTTCCACTATTACATTTACCTCGTAACATGATCGCTTGGGCGCATGTATCCATGATGCCTTGTTTCCCGTCTCGTAACATGATCGTTTGGGCGCATGTATCCATGATACCTTGTTTCCCGTCCTCTGTGAAGGTGAAGTCTGATGGCCAAAACTGCTTCATTTCTGTTAAGCTTAATCCTACCACTTCGACCAATGAAACGCCACCGCTAGGGGCTGAAGTTGAAGAGATAAGAGGCAACGCAGGGTTGTTTTCAAAATATTTATTTAATATACACGTGAGGATGGTTCGGAATCACTCACACGGTGAGATGCTGTAGTAGGTTCCTAAGACATGCACAGGGTGTGCATGCTGCGTTTTCGGGAAGCTCCGGTCTCTTGTTCTGGTGCGTTTGTATTTGCGCAGGCTGCGGGGTCATGGCAGTGAATTACACGTGTTGCTGTGGGGGAGCTGGACTGCTTAGAACTGTAGTATACATGACCATCATCTCTATTCCGGCCGAGATGCGGGAGCCCTTTGAATATCTCGTATGATTTCTACGACAACAGCCTGTGGGGAATTAGCCGTCGATGTGCGGGCGGTTATTCTTAGCTCCTCCGCAGGTGCGTGGAGGGAAGGCATGGGTGGTTTCTGATTGAAATAACTGGGAGCTGACTGGTTGCTACACCGCTCCACCGCACAGATGCGACGAGTCAACCGGGCGACCAAGGGTAAAAAAGGGATGTCTCTGAAGGACAGTTATTGCTGAAACACGAAGGGCAACGGTCGTCAGCACTTCTGTATTTCGGTACACGCCGTCGACTTATGGCATTATTGTCTGAACATCGAAGGAGCGACTTAGCAATCCGCAAGTTTCGATTTGAGAACAAAGCAACAGGGCCAGCCGGGCTAAAGCCAGTGGTGAGCAAGTACATGTGCATTTAGCGATGAACTAAGCGCAGCATAGTCTTTGTTCCCTGGATGTATCCTTGTCAGCGGTTCCA
The DNA here is from genome assembly GCA_013339765.2 of Haemaphysalis longicornis. Lineage (NCBI taxonomy): Eukaryota > Metazoa > Arthropoda > Arachnida > Ixodida > Ixodidae > Haemaphysalis > Haemaphysalis longicornis. The sequence goes on along the minus strand of CM023448.1, from coordinate 45,524,570 downwards.
GGAGGCTATCGCGCCACTGCCGCTGTTGCATATACCGTTCCAATGCTGGGATTCCCACTTCAATAGGTCTCCTAAAAAAATATTTGCTCCTTCTTATCCTGTTCTTTCTTCCAATCACCTTATCTGGTTCGCTTCTCTTTGCATGCAGTGGCTCACAATGTCTTACTATTCTCTGCTTTTTCCTACCCTTCCAACTATGTTTCTCACACACTGCTGCATACCTACTTGCCTGCCTATCTACCTACGTGTGTCACTGTTTCCCTGCATCCGAACCTAAAATCCTAACACCCACAAAGCAAACTTCCTGCATACCTGCACACAAACCAACCTTCAATACTTGTGGCCAGGCGAAATACGTACCTACCTACCTACTTAAATACCTACCTACCTACCTCCTACCTACCAACCTACCTACCGGCCTGCCTACCTACCTACTAACCTGCCTACCTACCTACCTACCTACCTACCTACCTACCTACCTACCTACCTACCTACCTACCTACCTACCTACCTACCTACCTACCTACCTACCTACCTACCTACCTACCTACCTATCTACCACCTACCTACCTACCTACCTACATACATACATACATACATACATACATACATACATACATACCTTGCCACCCACCCACCTACCTAGCTATCTACCTACTCATCTACCTACCTACCTACCTACCTACCTACATGCCAACATACCTATCTACCTGTCTGCCTACCTACCTACCAGCCTACCGACCTACTTACCTACATCCACACACACATACCTTCCCACCTACCTACCTACCTACCTACCTTCCTACCAACCTACCTACCTGACTACCTACATACCTACCTTCCTTCCTACCTACCTCCTACCACCTACCTACCTACCTACCTACATACCTACCGTCCTACCTACCTACCTACCTACCTACCTACCTACCTACCAACGTACCTACTCCCTACTTACATATCTAACTACCTACCTACCTAACTACAATAATACATACCTACCTATCTCCCCACCTCGCTACCTACCTACCTACTTATCTTCCCACCTCGCTACCTACCTACCTACCTACCTACCTACCTTACTACCTACCTACCTACCTACCAACATACATACCTACCTACCTTCCCACCTACCTATCTACCTACCTAACTGCCTGCCTACCTACTACCTATCTACCTACATACCTGATGATGATGATGATAGTTGGATGTTTATGGCGCAAGGCCAACTGGGGCAAAGAGCGCCAAAAAAAAGTCATATATGAGGGGTGAAACCTTCAACAATAACTAAGTCAGGAAAAACAAAGTAAAATCACAAGACGACAATGAGCATGGCTGGTGTAGAGGGCCAGATTTCATGATGCGTGATAGGAAATGAGGTTTAAAAACTTGACTTCTGACAAACACTAAAACACACGTTTCACGGAAACAACGGCTTCGTCACCTAGAAAAAACGATGGATGTGGGGGAATATGTTGTCTGTAGAGTTCTCTGAAGTGTTTGTGTCGTGTTGTGTGAAGTGCCTTGCATGTGATTAGTATGTGCACTACGGATAGGGCCTCTCCGCACCTGCCGCACTGGGGTCTAGAAGATCCCGTCAGCAGATACGAGTGCGTCACATGGGTGTGCCCTATCCGCAGCCTACCAAAGGCGACTTCCGTGTGTCTGTTGTGTGAGTCAGTTGTGTATCGTCCCAAGTGCGGCTTTATTACGTGTAGTTTGTTGATTGATTGATTGTGGGGTTTAACGCGCCGACGCAACGCAGGCGATGAGGCGCGCTGTAGTGGAGGGCTCTGGATTAATTTTGACCACCTGGGGATCTTTATCGTGCGCCGAAATCTCGTTCACATGGGCGTTTTTGCTTTTCGCCTCCATCAGAAAAGCGGCCGCCGCGGCCGGGAATCGAACCCGCGACCTCGTGCACAGCAGCGCAACGCCTTAGCCACTGAGCCACCGCGGCGGGTACGTGTAGTTTGTTATCGGTCTGTTCATTCCACTGTGCTTGCCATTTCCTACGAAGGTGTTGTCGAATTTGTGGCTTCAGGTCACTCTGTGGTAGTATGGTTATATCTACTGTGTTCCTGAGTGCAGCAACTGCGGCCTTCTGATTCGCAACCTCATTGCCAGCAATTCCAGCATGGCCTGGAACCCAGCACAACACCAGAACAAGTTTTTGGGCATATATAGACATGATAGTGTTGAAAACCGTATGAACAATTCTGTTTTTGCATGGCTTGTATGATGCCAATGCGCGCACAACGCTCAAAGAATCTGTATATATGATGGACTTCGATATTTTGTGTTTAAGAATGTGTTGTGCAATGAGTAAGATGCCATATGCTTCAGCTGAGTAAATTGTGGTGTATGTGCTCATGGTTCTGCATGCATCAAAGTTTGGTCCATGAGCAGCGCAAGATACTATGGTTGCAGTTTTTGATGCGTCACTATAAAACTCTGCACATTGATACTTGTACTGCAGGGAGAAGAAGTGCTGCAAAATTGCAGTTTGTGGTACCCTGGTTTTATCAATATTCATGAAAGACAAGTCACAACACACAGGTTGAAGCTGCCAGGGTGGTAAAACGTCAGTAAAAGAAGATGTGTAAATGTCTGACAAGGATATGTTGAAATCCGAAGCTTCCTGTCTCACTCTAAGTGAGAATGGCAAAGGAACGGACGGGTGATTTACAAACACTAGTGATATGGATGCATCATTAAAAACAGGTTTAAAAGGATGGTTATTCATCGATGAAATTTTGAAAGCGTAGAGCAAGTCCATGTACGTTCGTTGGTCCTCAAGGCACCATTTGTTACATTCAACGTATAGACTTTTTGCCGGGCTAGTGCGGAACGCACCCGACGCAAGGCGGAGGCCTAAGTGGAGTACTGGGTCAAGCATTTTTAGTGCGGTTTTTGATGCCGACCCATACACGACGCTGCCGTAGTCTAACCGGGACCCGACTAAGGCGGTAAAGACCCGGAGAAGTAGTTCTTTGTCTGCCCCATAGGATTGGTGGGAGAGGACCTTGATAATGTTTAGAGTTTTGAGGCATTTATGTTTAAGTGCTTTGACATGAGGTATGAACGTGAGCTTGTTATCAAATATGACACCTAAAAACTTGTGCTCCCTTTTAACAGGAATAGATGCACGGCCAAGAGCAATCTCAGGGTCCGCACTAAGCCCGCGCTTGCGGGAGAACAGAACACAAGTACTTTTGACCGGGTTCAGTTTAAAACCGTTAAGGGGTGCCCATCCAGCAAGCTTCTTAACACCCAGCTGTGCTTGACGTTCGCAAATTGACAGGTTACAGGATTTAAAAGATATTTGAACATCGTCTACATAGACGGAACAGGAAATGGTTGGTGGCAATGCCTTTCGGAGGAAGTTCATCTTAACTATAAATAATGTGCAGCTTAGAACTCCACCTTGCGGCACACCATTTACTGCACATGTATCCCGGACAGGGATGACCCAACCTTAACACGAAATGTCCTCGTGGACATGTAGCTAGAAATGGTATTTAACCTGTTACCTGACACACCAAAGGACTTCAGGTCGCTAAGGATGCCATATCGCCAGGCTGTGTCGTAAGCCTTTTCAAGATCAAAAAATACCGTAAGGCAGAACTGCTTATGAGCAAATGCATCTTTTATGATGGATTCCAACGACACAAGTTGATCGTTGGTAGATCGCCCCACCCTAAAGCCTGCCTGGCAGCTCTCGAGAAGACCGTTGTACTCAAGGAAGTACACGAGCCTGCGATTTATCATCTTCTCGAGCAGCTTGCACAGGCAGCTTGTCAGAGCGATGGGTCGGTAACTGGCGGGAAAGGACGGGTCCTTACCCTCCTTCAGGAACGCCACTACAATGGCCTCCCTCCAAGATTTCGGAATGTGCCCCGAAAGCCATATGTTGTTGTATAAGTGTAGGAGTGTTTCAAGAGTGTCTCGGTGTAGGTGTTGTATCATTGTGTATGTAATCTGGTCTGCTCCTGGAGCTGAAGGTTTACATGTGCTCAGGGCCGCCTTCAGCTCATAGAGAGTAAATTCAGAATTGTAACCAGATTTTGACCTGTTATTATCACGTAAGGACTTCTTTTCACAAGCCGTTTTATGTCTCAGGAAAGTGTTTGTGTAGTGTGCAGAGCTGGAAACGTGTTGAAAGTGTTGTGCAAGTGTGTTAGCCTGGTCTTCCAGTGTGTCCCCTGTTGGACTGACCAGGGGCAGCCTGTGTGTCTGTTGTCCTTTTAGTTTTCGTATTCCTGTCCAGACTTTGCGTGTGTCTGTGTATGAGTTAATAGATGTAAGGAAAGGCGCGCCAACTCTCTCGTTTTGCCTCACGGCGCACACGTTTTCCTAACGCCTTGGCCCGTTTGAAAAAAATAAGGTTGCCCGACGTGGGGTACCGTCGAAGGATACCCCCACGCCTTGTTCTGGGCCTCTCGCGCCCGCCTACAGTCCTCATTCTACCACGGCCTCCGCTGGTTGCGCGGGGCACCAGAGGCGTGGGGAATGGACTTTTCGGCGGCGTCGAGGATGTGCGCCGTGAGGAGTTGGGTAGCTTCTTCAACGTGTAGGTATCCTATGGATGTGTGGTGTAGTTTGGATGTCTCTGTAAATGTATTCCAGTCAGCTCGCGCTTCATTAAACCTGTTATGGGAAGATAGACTGCTCTGGCCTATACCTATATACGTTAATGAAGTGGGGACATGGTCACTACCATATGGGTCTGTGCCCACACCCCACTCAAGACATGGAAAGAGAACAGCGGAACCAATCGCCAAGTCAAGATGCGAGTATGTATTGTGTCCTAAGTTATGGTATGTAGGCTGTTTATTGTTGAAAAGGCATGCTCCTGAAGATGTAAGGAATTTTTCTATAAGGCGACCTCGGGCATCCGTGCGAGAAGAGCCCTAAAGAGTGTTGTGAGCATTAGGGTCGCCTGTCAGGATGTATGGTTCGGGCAGCTGGTCAACCTGCGCCTCGAAGTCAGAGCTTAAAAATGAAACATCAGGAGGAATGTATATGGAGCATACCGTTATCAACCTATTAAATATTATTAAGCGTATTGCTACAGCCTCAAGGACGGTGTTCAAGGTGACAGGGTGGCATGCTAAGGATTTGCGGGCGATTATGGCCACACCGCCAGAAGAGTGTGTGCAGCCAACCCTGTATTTCTGTATACCAGGTAACTATTCAAGAAGTTTGTGTGCTTAGAATTCAGATGTGTTTCCTGGACACACATTACACTTGGCTGATTAGCATGCAGTATTTCATATACATCGTCAAGATTTTTAAGGAGGCCTCTACAGTTCCATTGAATTATGTTTTTTCTTCCCATTATTTAGTGTTAGAGCTACTGGAGTGTGTATGTTTATGTGTCGTCTTTCGGGGCTGTGACTCTCGTCTTTTTGGGCTTGTCGGGAAGCTTTGGGGTCGGACACGTTCCTTGCGGTGCACCGCAGACAAGAACGGTCCGACATCCGTTTCGTCGTCTGATGTCCTCGGATTGCCTGAATTATCAGGCCCCGTGGACCGCGCACCCTTTTGGGCGCGCTTTGACTGACCCACAACCACCGAGGGTTTAAGGAATGCCTCGGATGGCGCAGGCGGTACGGTGGAATGGGAGCTGCCGCTAGTTCCTCCGTCTCCATCTCGTCTGCGCCCTCGCTTGTGGTTTGGGACGCTGGAGCGGAAGTGGAGGATGCAGCATCGCTCCCAGCAGACGTGGTTGCCCCCACAGCCGCTGCTGGCTCAGCGAGCGGTCCGGAAGCGGGTTGGGCTGCCTGAGGCAACCCAGAGGGGGGTGGGGGCGGGACCAAGTCAGACTCGCGGTACTGGGTCCCTGCCGAAACCAGACGCCGCTCGGCCCCCCGGCGAGCTGTGTCGGCGTACCTCCCCAGAGGGAAAGAGGCGAACCTGTTCCGCGCCTCCGGGAAGGTGATGTTTTCTGTGACCTTGATGTTAATGATTTTCTTTTCTAATTGAAACTTTTCACAGCTGCGGGACCATGCTGCGTGCGGCCCCTGACAGTTTGCACAGGTGAAGGTAGTAGAGTTACAGTTTTCAGTAGGGTGGTCATGTGCGGCGCATTTCGCGCAGGTCGTTTTGCCGCGACAAGAAGTTGCAGCGTGCCCGAATCGCTGGCACTTGTAGCAGCTGCGCGGGTTAGGTATGTACGGTCGTACACCACACCAAATGAAGCCAGCATTGATGTGTTCAGGAAGTTTTGATTTGTTGAATGTCAAGATTATATGCTTTGTGGGGATTTCCTTATTGTCTTGTCTGATGGTGATACGCCTCACTGCAGTTAAACACTGATCTTTCAGGCCTTCCAACAGATCAGCTTCGGTCTCATTCAACAAATCGGTCTCCGAGATCACACCCTGAGAGCTGTTGAGGCTACGATGGGGAGTGACTTTGATGGCCAGATCTGCCATGCAGGTTTGCGACAGGAGGTTAGTGGCTTGTTGCTGCGTCTTGACATTGACTAGGACTTCACCGGTACGGCGTTTCTTAGCATCGAACGATTTTCCGAGGATGCCTTTCAGGAACTTAGTGATCAAGAATACGGACATAGATGAAACAGGGTTTGTTTTGTCAACTGCCTCGATAACCAAGAATCGAGGATAGTTGTCAGGTTTCGGACTGTGGATTGTTGGAAGGGATGGAAAGGAAACTTCGGTGCGGCCCCTTTTCGGGGGCCGATCACGTCTGGGGGGGGTTTCATTTATCCATATGGCATAGGAAAAAGCAGGGAGACGGGGGTACTTTCTTCTTTGACCTTACCCTGGTAGCCAAAGAGGTCCCGGAGCTCCCTGCCCGGTGAACAGACAGGGAGCCCATCCGCCGGAGCTTGACCTCGGCTCCGACGGCCACCGTTCGTGGTTTCTAACCCTCCACCTATAAACACATCGCCACGGTTGGATCCAGCTTATGTTTGGGGGCTCGGGGTCCGCGGTATCGCCAGTACCGTCACCAAGATTGCTCAAGGTGCCCCGTGCGGGGTACCTACATACCTAACTACCTACCTACCTAACTACCTACCAACCTACCTACCCACTAACCTACCTACCTACAGACCTACCTATCTTCTCAACTACCAACCTACCTTCATACCTACCTCCCTACCTACCTACCTACCTACCTACTTACCTACCTACCTACATACTTACCGACCTAGCTACATACATACGTACTTACCTTCCCACTCACCTACCACCTACCTACATACCTACCTACCCACATATATACCTACCTACCTATATTTCCTCCTCGCTTCTTACCTACCTACCTACCTACATACCTTTCTAGCTACCTGCCTACCTACCTACCCACCTCCCTACCTGCCTACCTACCTTCCTATCTACCTACGTACATACATAACTACCCGCCTTCACACCTACCTACCTACCTACCTACTTACCTACCTACCTACCTACCTACCTACCTACCTACTTACCTACCTACCTTCCTACGTACCTACCTACCTACCTGCCTGCCTACCTACCTGCCTACTTACCTACCTAGCTATCTAGAGAAATTTCTGTGTGCCTACCTTCAGACCTGGCTGTGTAAACGCTGCCTTCCTGCTTGTGTACACACGTAAATGCCCGCACCCATACTTGCCTCCTATGTACCAGCTAGTTGCCCACACAGCTACCTACGTACCTAAAGACCTACGTGCCTGTCTACTAACTGCTTTAGTGCTAACCTACGTACATAATTACCTGCTCGCAGACCAACCTAGCTACCTACATATCTACATACCTACCTGCCAAACGATCTTTATTTGAGTTCATATTATTTTCTTTTCTATTTATCGCTCAATATTAACAAAACAAAATGCAGAAATGCAGGAAAACTAATGCCTGCTTTGATCTTCCAACGTAACCACTACGTACATACCAAAGAACCTTTTTAAAAATCAACCTTCCAGCCTGCCTATTCAACAATATGCCTAAATGCCTCCCTACACACCACAGACACGTACACCTCCCTACCACCAAAGTAGCTGCGCACGCACCCGTCTAAATCGGTCTCCGTCTACTAATCAAAGTAATTATCTAACTTCTTGGCTAACTACATAGTCACGTTCGGCCTGCATGCCCGCCCACTCACCTACCTGCCACCCTGCCTGCCTCACTCCCTACCCACCTAACTTACCAATTACCCACCAAAACGTTTTGCCTACCTTATCGAGCTGCAATCAAGACTACCTTTCTATCTACCTACCTAGCTATTTATGAACATACCTACATATCTACCTTCATACCTAGCTGTCTACTTAACTACCCACCTACCCATCTTCCTATTTACTTACCTAACTACTTAGCTACCTACCTACCCAGCTACCTACGTACCTATCTTCCTGCCTACCTACCTACCTGCCTACCTGCCTACCTACCTATCTACCTACCTACCTACCTACCTACCGGCCTACCTACATACATACCAACCTACCTACCTGTCTACCTAACTACGTGCATTCTTACCTACCTAATTACCTATTGACCAAGGTAAAAGCACAATATAATCAGGGATCGGAAAATTATTATGCATAAAAAATATAGCTCAGCAGCCAAGGAAGAGTACACCGTTTAAGATAGGTGGTGACACAATGAAAAAGGTAAGCAAATTTAATGTAAGGGGGTTTTTTGCTACCTAACCACCAATTGCTCGCCTGGCTGCCTTCCGTCCACCATACCTACGCGCCGAACAAACTGCACACAGACCCAACCAGATCTCCCAGCCAGTCACTTACCTACCTACGTACAAACCTTTATATCTACCCCACTACCTACCTCCCACCCACCCACCTGCCTATCGGTCTCCCATATAGACAACTGCCAATACATCTCCATATATCTGTCTATAAATCTACCTGACTGCCTTTCAGCCTACCCACCCGAATACCCACCCGAATACCCACCCAAAAGCCTACCTTCCCACCTGCTGAGCTCCTCTGCTGCGTGCATGCCTATCTACTCTGCAGGCTGCTTCCTCCCCACGCACATACCCACAATCATCCATGCCTACGTCTGTACACAACCACCCACCTATTCACATTCCGGCCTACCTGCCTACCGCCTTCATGCCTATCTGTCTACATGTTTCCTACATACCTACACTGTAACCGGACTACCTAGCTCACTATTTTTACAAGTACAGACATAGTATCTAGCTCCCATACTACCGACCTGCTCTAATCACGGCTACATGCCCATCTACATACCTGCCATCATGTGTGCTTGCATAACTGCTAACCTAGCCACATACCAAACTATCTGCTTGCCTTTCTGTGTATATACGTACGCAGGCAGTTTGGCAGGCTGTCAAGAAGGTAGGACGCCGGCAGTAAGCCTGGTTACCAGGTGAAATAAACGTGCTTAGTAAGGTAGGTAAGCAAGCGGGCAGGTACGTTGTTGAAAAACAGGTATGCATGTAGGTAGTAAGGCAGGTATGAACGTTAGTTTGCAGGCATGCAGGTTAGCATATAGGTGGGAAAGTAGGTGGGTTTACAGGAGATATGAAGCTTGCTGGGAGGTGGTTGAACAGATGGTTAGACATGCATGTAGGTATCCAGTCTTGTAGGTAGGTAGTTTAGTATCAAGACAAGCAGGCGGAATTGATAGTATATAGTTATGAAGCCAGGCAATCAGGGAGGCAGACAGGTAGGGAGACAGCTAGGCAGGCAGGCAGGCAAATGGGCTGGTAGGTACGCTCGTAGGCTGGTAAATATGTAGGTAAGTAGGTAGGTGAGCAACTGCGCCCAAAGTAAGCAAGTAGGAAGGCAAGTAAACAGATGAGTGGTAGTTGGGTTGTAATGTAAGTCGGAATGTAGGCATAAGTAATCGTTCGGCGGGGAGTTGGGTGTGCCTGTCGTTAGATAGTTAGTAGGTCAGGCAGGCACATAACTATGTAGATAGGTAGGGCATACGCAGGAAGGCAGGCAGGAAGTCAGGCATGAGTGCACATAGTTAGGCAGGCTGGTATGCACGTAGGGAAGCCCCTATGTGAGTACGAAAGCATATATTTGGGTAAATTTGTTGGTAGAGAGGTAGGCAGGCAGGCAAGCAAACAGGCAGGCGGGTAGGTTGGGAGGAATGTGGGACGTAGTTTGGTAACAGAGCACGCAGGCAGGCATTATGACAGGTATTTAGGTAGGCAACTAGGATCGTATGGTGGCAAGTAAATCGTATAGAATCCTTCGCCCATCCTACATGCCTCCCCTCTTGTCTACCCTTCTTCCTTACCCTTCATCAACCCATCTATCTACATCATCCTCATCATCAGTATCCTATCTACACCCACTGCAGGACAAAGGGCTCTCCCGTTATTCTACAATTACCCTGGTCCTGCGTTACATGCGGCAGATTTGTCACCGCAAACTTCCTGATCTAATCTGCCCATCTAAGCTACTGCCACACTTTGCCTTACTTGCCTTCTCTGCTGATCCACTCTGTTACCCATATTGACCAACGGTTATCTTGCCTTCGCACAACATGCCCTGCCGACGTCCATTTCTTTTTATACTTTCTACTCATATGTCCTCAACACGCGTTTCTTCCCTAATCCAGTGCGCACTCTTCTTGTCCCGAAAGGTTACACCTATACTCAGTTGCACTACTCGCTGAGTCGTCCTCATTTCAAGCTGAACCCTATTATTGAGCCTCCAAGTTTCTGCCCGTACGTGAGTACCGGTACGATGCAGCAATCACACTTTCTTCTTCGGGAACAATGGTATGCTGCCATACTTTATCTGAGATTCCGACCGAATGCACTCCACTCAAATCTTTTTCTTCTATCTATGTCTGGTGGTTATGAACCAGGGAAAGAACTTGATCTAAGTAGATGCATCTTTGCTTACCACTTCTACTCCCACGCCACCTATCTCAAATCCCTGCACTGCCCAAAGGATATTGATCATTGCTTTAATTTTCAGCATAATAATTTTCAGCCCCACAGTTCTACTCTGTCCGGTGTAGTAAGTAAGCTTGGAAATTCCCACCCCCCGTTACTTAGCAAGGCAACGTAATCACCTAATCTGATGTTACTGAGGCATTTTCAATTACCACATACTCCCCCCTTTTCCCAATCCAATGTTGTGTATACTTCATGTAAACGTGCTGCGAACAGCATTGGAGAAATTGTGTCACCTTTTGTTACTCCGTTTGTTATATTATTTTACTGCTCTTCTTCTTGGGGACGATTTTAGTTGCGGAGCACTGGTAATATCCTCTAGTTTTTTACATATTTCTTGCATACACCTTGGTTTCGTAATGCCTGAATTGCTGATGTGGTTTTAACTGAGTCAAATGATTTCTCAGTCTATGATTTCTCAGTCTCCTCGCACTTCTCTATTACCTTTTGGATTGTGTGAACATGGTCTGTTGTAGAATAGCCTTTACGAAACCCGTTTGGTATTTAGGTTCACTGATATATAAGGTTGCTGAAATTCTATTTGCGATTACGTTGGTAGGGTACCTTGTCGACGACTAAGAGTAAGCTGAACGGCCTGTAATTTTGCGAGTCCTCTCTGTCACCTTTCTTATAGATTTCGATGATGTCCCCGTTCTTCTAATTTTCTGGCACACTCCCGCTCATTAGGCAATGCTTGTACAGATTTGCCAGTTTGACTAGTACAATTTGCGCACCATTCTTTAAGAGGTCTGCTGTTATCTGATATTCATCAGGTGCTCTGCCCTCTTTGATTTCTTTCTAGCCTTCATTACTTCTCCTGGCCCAGATGCCTACCTACAACTTACAACCTACCTAGCTATGTACACTGTGTCTACCTACCTACCTACATGCGTATCTGCCTACCGGCATGCCTGCCAAACTACATTCATAACTACCAACTTTCCTGCGTTCCGGCATAAATGCCTGTCGGTGTACCTTCTGGCGCATCTGTACACATACCCATCCACTTACGTGCCGACCCACACACCCGCCTACCTACTCAATCAGCACTTAATCCCCTATCTGTTTATGTACGCATACTTCCTGCCAGCATACCTGCCTGCCTACTTCACACCTACCTACCTACGTGCCTGAATAAATACTTGCCTACGTATTTGCCTACCTATCTACCTACATACTTACCTACAAACCTACTTTCGCATCTACGTTCATATCTACCTACGAGTTCCCATCTACCTAGGTACCAAACAGCTCGTTAGCAGCCTGTCTCCCTATCGTCATTCATATTATTCTGCTTACCTTACTGTCAGCCTGCATACCTACCTACCTATGTTTTGCCTTAATGCCTTCCAACCTACCTACCAGGCGAGCTAGATACCTTCCTACTTACGTATAGTGTTTTCCTTTCTACCGACATACCTACGTACCAGTCAACCTTTCTACCTGCCTTCCTACTATCCTCATATCAATCCATCCACCTACATAGCAAGCCATCCAACCACCTGAACACCTACGTGCCTACCTACGCTACCACAAACTAACGTATCCACATACCTACCCCCTTACACCCAGGCATCCCGGCCTTTCTTGCATAACTACCTCCTGAACTATATACCCAGGTTAGTGTTTACCTATACACGTACATACACATTTCAATCAAAATACCCACCCGCCTTGCTACCCACATACCCACGAGCCCCTCAGCCATCGTTCCTGCCTTACTGCCTTGTGACATATCCACCTGCCTTCCTATTAGCCGAAAAAAGTATTTACTGATTTCTTTATTGATCACAAAGGTCAATATGGCCAATAGGAAAATACAGTAGCGAATACAAGCAATTTCTCACACAACCTTTTCCAACAAAAAAAAGACATTTTTACCATTGTTTTACCTTCTTAACGATAATGCTATACAGATAAAGTTCGGTTCCATAAATATATTAGAAAATAAAAGGTAAACTTACTGCAGGAAAATAATTGCTAACCCGATATTTTTGTGATATAGAAAATCAGAAATGGATGATTAAGCACTAATTTTCGGCACTCTCAGTAAATCCGTGTTGAGGGAAGAAATTTCCCACACTATTCAGGATATCAAATACGGCCCTTAATCTGTGAGGCGTAATATTTTTGTAAAGAGTCGACATGACAGAAATAATTCATTATTCAGTGGCAATGTCTGCAACAGGGTTATCGGAAGAGTCTAATGGGATTCGTCGCCGGCACCTGTCTTCCGGCCGATCACAAAGGTGACTCCTGTTGCCGCTGCCACTGGAGTTTGCGAGTGCTATCCCAGATCACTAGAATCACGATTGGGGTGTAGATGTCCTTATTGAGGCTGGGTAGCGTGGCCTCAAAGTTTCATCGCGAATAAAATTGTTGCAGTTCTTGGTGTGACACTGCCACAAGGTGTCGTAATGGTTAGCCAAGGCTCTGGTACCTGAACAGAGTAAGTCATAGAGGTTCGGATGTGTTTCACTCTGAAGCATTGGGGAAGGAGAGGGCTTGTCTGGAGTTTCCATATTAAAAAGGATTGATATAGAATGAGTAAACTGTTATTGGCATAGGTAGATGCAACTACCATTCTTAATTCAGATAAAATACTTTGAAAACAACGGAGGAGTGCTGAAGCAACAGGAGTGGCCGGATGATTGGATACCCGGTTGGTGAGCTCGCCTGCCAGCCCGTGAGCCACCTCTATGTATTAGGAATGCGTAGTTGGGATGAAAAGGAGACACTGAGTGAGTACAAATTCTCGAGGGTGGTTCGAGGTGTGGTATAAGCTGCCGGCGCCTTTTGTGGTTGGGGATATAGCGCGATGCTGGCTGAGAGCCGGTAACAGTGATGGTAGGCGAGGCCCAGTGGCCTACATCCATAACCGCAAGGAAGACCGCTCCTGCTTCTGCAACCATATTGCCCCCGTGGTGCAACGTGCTAGCCATTTCGTGGCCATTTGGAAAGTAATATATGGCGGAACAGAGGCCTCTCATTAATCTATCCCGAGGAGTCCGTTTACCAGACTTTGCTGGGTTTTGCGAGGTAGGGTAAGGTTCCTCTTTAGTCCCCGGCGCTTACCCTCTTGGGAGCATTCTTGCATGTTCTTGGGTAGGCGGAACATCCGTGTCAGAGCTTTAAATGTGGAACTAACGGGTTTCTCATTACAATGATTAGGTGGGAACGTATGACGTTTTGGTTCTAGCTGCACTAGAAGGGGTGTCCTTGCGAGAAGTTGAACGCGAGGGGTGTGGTAGCATGTCTGATTTCATCAGCCGCATCTTCGATACATAGTTGTAGAAGGCAGTGCACAAAGCTTTTTCAGTAATGCCTAGCACCTGCTAGTAGGTAGTGTGAAAGAATGAATTACGTCTTTTTTATAGAACTATTCATAGATCTCCTTAGCAGTAAGATTGTAAAAATCTATACCTTTTTTGTTGAAGTAGTTCAAATTCTACAGGATAACTGTTGGTAACATTTCATCTCCATAATTAGTTCTATTTACAACCACCTTCCAATACTCCGCATGGCGTGTTTCCTGGACATGTTTATTATTGATTAAATTACCCAGACTGAATAGGTGGCTGAAATGCCGCTTTTTTCCATGTTCAAGGCTCTGCACAAACGGTACCTGTAGAGATTTTGTATACCAACTAAACGAAAATTGCTCAACAGCGTGTCTACTTCATTATCCGATGAAAAGTTAGCAATTATTCGAATTATTTTATTTTGCGTCCTAGTCAACGTTGCAATATTTCTTTGCATTGCCATGCCCCACACTAAAAAACAGTACTGTACATGAGAAAGAAAAAGGGAATGGTATATAATAAGTCTGATTCGAACTGGAAGTACATCACGATAACGGTACAGCAAACCCACGACTAGTGATAATTTGTGTATAACGTGATCGCATTGCATACCCCAAAGTAAAGTGTCAGAAAATATCACGCCTAATGTTTTAAAGCTCTTTACAATTTCAATTGGAGGACCGCTCCAGTATAGATTCTGGCTGGCCCTTGCTTGCTTGCCGTTTGATTGGGCTTTCGCATTCTTGTGCATAGTAAATGATCCGATGGTCGGAGGAATGTAACGAACTGGGTATATAAATATTAAATGGGCATCTCCATACAAAAGTGCAGACACTTTGTGGTGGCGTACTGTCCCATAGTTCAGATTTCCACGATGTCGCCATCGCTATCCCCCGGTATCCGTAAAGGGATAACATCCGCATGCAATCAGCGGCGGAGGTTAGGTATAGCTGCTCGGGCTGGCGGTAGTTCTCCATAGCCAGGTGTCAAGTGTAGATATGGGGAGGTTGTCATTAAAAAATGATGAGAGTGATGGATGCAGGAAACCCGTCGACAGGTTCAACATTACACCAATTTAACGCACACTTGAAAAACCCACACACAGAGTACTCAACAATTATGCACTTACACTCAGGCATCCCTGCAGGCCTCGCATTAATGCCTGCTAAACTAACTACCTAGGTTACTCTTTGCCTCTACACCTATATACTCATTTCAACCAAAATAACCACCCGCCTTGCTAACCACATACCCACGAGCCCCTCAGCCGTCGTTCCGGCCTTACTGCCTTGTGACGTATCCACCTACCTTCCTGTTGGGCCGAAACAAGTATTTACTTATTTCTTTATTGATCACAAAGCTTGATATGGGCAATAAGGCAATACAGTAGGGAATAGAAGCAATTTCTCACACAACCTTTTCCAACAAAAAAAGACATTTTTACCAATGTTTTTACCTTTTTAACGATAATGCTATACAGATAAAGTTCGGTTCCATAAATATATTCCAAAATAGAAGGTAAACTTACTGCAGGAAAATAATTGGTTACCCGATATTTTTGTGATACAGAAAATTAGAAATGGATGATTAAGCATTATTTTTGCACTCTTTGTAAATCAGCGTTGAGGCAATAAATTCCGGACACTATACAGGATATCCCATACGGCGCTTAAGCCGTCAGGCGGAATAATTTGTGAAGAGCTGACACGAAAGAAAAAACTAATTTTTTCAGTGGCTATATGTTTCCCACAGGGTCATCGGAAGAGTCTAGTGGGGACTCTTCGCCGGCAACTGTCTTCTGGATGATCAGAATAATGACTCTTGGTGCCGCTGCCACTTGAGCCCCGGAGTGCTAGCCCAGATCACAAGAATCACGATTGGGGTGTAGATGTCCTTATTGAGGCTGGGTAGCATGGCCCTAAAGTTTCATCACGAATAAAAGTGTTGCGATTCTTGGTAGGGCACTGCCACAAGGTGTGGTGCTGGTTAGCCCAGGCCCTGGTACGTGAACCGAGTGAGGTATATAGGTTCTGATGTGTTCTACTCTAAATTATTCGGAAAGAGAGGGCTTGTCTGGAGTTTCAATAATAAAGTGGATTGATACGGAATATGTAAGCTGTTATTGGCATAGGTAAATGCAACTACCACTCTTGTAGTTAGATAAAATACTCTGAAAACTACGGAGGACTGCTGAAGCAAGAGGAGCGGCAGGATGATTGGACACCTGGTTGGTGAGCTCGCCTGCCAGCCCGAAAGCTTCCTCGATGTCTTAGGACTGCGTTGGCTGGGTCTAAATGAGACACGGTTGAGTACAAATTCTCGAGAGTGGTTTGAGGTATGGGATTATCTGCCGTCTCCCCTTGTGATTGGGGAGGCTGAGAGCCCGTAACAGTGATTGTAGGCGAGGCGCTGTGGCCTATATCCACAACCACAAGGAAGATCGCTCCTGCTTCTGCAACCACATCGCCCCCATGGGGCAACGTGCTACCCATTTCTTGGCCATTTGGAAAGTAATATATGGCGCAACAGAGGTCTCACATGATTGTATCGCTAGGGGTCCGTTTACCATACTTTGCTGGGTTTCGCGAGGTAGGGTGAGGTGCCTCTTTCGTCCCCAGCGCTTACCCTCTTGGGAGCATTCTTGCAAGTTCTTGGGTAGGTGGAACATTCATGTCAGACCTTTGAATGTGGAACGAACGGGTTTCTCATTACATTGATTAGGTGGCACCGTATGACGTTTTGGTTCTACCTGCTTTATCGACGGGTGTCCTAGAGAGGCGTAGAACGTGAGGGGTGTGCTAGCGTGATTGATTGCATCAGCCCCATCTTCGATACATAGTTGTAGGAGGCAGTGCGCAAAGCTTTTTCAGGAATGCCTAGCACCTGCTTGTTGGTAGTGTGAAAGAATAAATTACGTCTTTTTTTCAATTCTAGCCAAGCCTGCTGCAGATTTAGTTAGCATAGACTATCTTTGGGGGGTGTAATATGGTTGTACGATTAGCAGGATACAGACTTGCGATATGTTTTTCGCCTTTGCATTCTGGGTTAGCTTGCCACCACATCGTTGGAATGAACATCGAAGAGGTGCCTGTTCCCGCAGTTGGGACCGATTGAGTAAGTGTGCATCCCCAATATACGAGCACTGATATCCTTATGATTGGGTTTTCGCATGCTTGTGCCTAATAGAATGAACCGATGGGGGGAGGAATTTAACAAAGTGGGTATATAACTATTAAACAGGCGTCTCTATCTAAAAGTGCAGACACTTTGTGGTGGCGTACTGTCCCATAGTTCGGAGTTCCATGATGTCGCCATCGCTATCCTCCGATATCCGTGAAGCGAGAACATCCGCATGCAAACAGCGGCGGAGGTTAGGTATAGCTGCTCGGGCTGGCGGTAGTCCTGCATAGCCAGGGGTCACGTGAAAACATGGTGAGGTTGTCTTTACTATATTAGAGTGTTTGATGGAGGAAACACGTCGACAGGTTTAACATAACACCCATTTATTATGCACTTGAAAAACCCTCACACAGAGCACTGAACAATTATAGTACACACAAATGATACACGCTCAAACCTCTAACCATCCCCAAGCACAATTCCAATCTATACATAAATTCTCTAAAATAAAGTTTTACACATTTAGTTCTTATCCACACATTACATCAAGTCCTAGTATAGTGTTTTGCACCACAACTCCCTAGCTGTGTGCTGCGACTGCGTCTCTAATGTACAGGCCTACCCGGGAGCCAGGGCTGACGTGTCGCACCCGTTGCGTGGCCGTGACTCGGTGATAGCCGTCCCAGTCTGGCCTAGGTGCCGGTGTTTCGATGCTTACGTAATAATTGTTTACTTGGTGGCTACCCCCTGGTAGCCTTTCCCGCTGGAGGTCCTTGATTCAGGCGCTCGATGCGTGACCGTTCCTTGGAAGGCATGTGCTCCGCGGGCCCTGATGTTGTCGCGGTGACCACCCTCTAATAGGTGATGCCGCTGGAGGTCCTGGTAGCCTTGGCACGAATGCAGCCCTTCGGCGCTCTCGAAGGGCAGGTCGAGGGAGCGTAGACGTTGGCCGCTGGTGCCCGGCCGATAACGCTGGGGCCACGAAGACACATGTTCCTGGTGCACCTAGGATGACGGTGCCGATGCGAAGTCGGCCCTCTCCCGCCCAAGTGCTTCTGGCGCCTCCTGGGATCTTGCCTCTTCGTTTCTTGCCTACCCGTTTCTTGCCTTCCTCTTCTCGTTGTGCGTCTCGCTTTTATTCCCTCTGGGCTCTCTCGTGGGGCAGTCTCATTGGCTCCTTGACTTTTTCAGATCCATATAAGGTCATCACGCTACTTTTCTCCTGCGCGGTGTTCTCTAATTGGCTGACGAGCGCGCTACCATTATAGGCCATGATGCTTTTGTGTTTAAATGCGCATTGGTGCGCTCCTGGCGCGCACTTCAAATTTCCGTTCTTTTGTACTTTTTTTTTCTTTTTGGGGGGTTTTGATGCATCTACTCTCGGTGGGTGCCCTAACATATGACACCAGGTCAAAAGAAATTGAGAGCAGAGCCTTCTGTGGTCCACACAATTCCCATCGGGATTACATCGATTTGGAGGTTCATGATTACAAAGCGTGACCTGCGGTGCGATAAATAATCCTAACATATTAGAGGGCAAGTGTACACGTCCTCTAGAGTGCCTAGGTTGGTTTCCTGGGTACATTATCGAACACGCTATTAAGATCTAAACCAACGCTTGACTGTGTGTGCCGTGGCAGGAGTGCGGAGGTCAGTATGGATTTTATGCTGAAGCTGTATCAACATACCCTGCTAGCAGCGTCACTGGGAGCAGCCGCACACGGTTTCGGGGAGCAATTGGTGTGTCACCGCAAGTGCTGCAATATGTCAGAAAACCATCTGCTGCAAAAAATACTTTTTGCGTGAGGTTAGCTTGATCAGACAAAGGTTGCCGACTTGAAGGGGTTCCGTAGGTTTCAGTACGCGTAGGGAGATGACAGTTTTCCTGCAATCTGAGTTGATTCCCTCTGTTCAGCATTTGTTGAAAAAGCCAACATTTGTTGATTACCGTAAGCCACTTTTGGGGTTCATCACGTTATAGGTGGAGGCCTCTGGCTGTGTTCCGTTTATAGCCCTACGTGGTGCGCTGGCCTTGCAATCCCGTAGAATGAAAAGCGGGGAGTTATGGCGTGCCAGATAGGCCGCCTTTCGGAAGAGTGAAGAAAAAACTGCAAGAGTCTGTGCGCAATATTGTCACGAAGCTATAGACGATGCAGTTGTCTTGAAGGAAAACACATTTATTAGAGCGACATTGTGCTCCCCTAACAACTCAAAGAATACACAGGTGGCGAAGCAGCAGTCAACAAAGTGACGTGTGCGAGCGAGCATCAACGATCGGAATGACGTGGCGTCTGCTCTGCAGGCTTTTATCTTTCGGCCCGAGCGTTTCTGGAACCGCCGATTTACGTACAGAACACTGTGGACCAGAAAAGATTATTCTGGGCTAGCGACGTTAGGACGAAACAGCCGGCTTATCTAAATGAGATACCCCGTGCGGCATAAAAATGAAGAATGCAAGGAGCGCTTCGCTTGACACAGATAACAGGGCCGGGCTGGTCGGGCAGTAAAAATAAACAATAAATCAACAAACAAACACATACATGGTTCGCGGCTAAATTTATCAAGGTCCTGTCTTTCCGCAAAAATGTGAAACGCTGGCACACTAGCACATAATCCGCGTCATCGACCCGCCAGGAGTAGTGTATGAACGGGATATTTCGACACACCAGCGCGTTGACCACATGGTGGCGGACGGAACAATATCCGTCGACGCAAAGCCACGACAGCTTCCGAGAATAAGTGTACGATACCTCTAATAAAGGGCGATTATAGCTGGTATAGAACAACCCTCAACCCAATAGAGTTGTTTTTGAAGGCAGATTTATAGGCAGATTCTACAGTTCTATTGCCACACAATGATATTGCCTAATAGTCGCCGCTCATCCAATGACAATTTCAGTCTCAATAGTTTTCTTAGGTGTGCTATGTGCGGAACAGGGGTTTTCTTTTGGGTTTGGCTTCAAACCGTCCGCAGCCTGTGTTTCTGTAGACAGCCGCCCAAGAACACAAACTGACTAATTTTTTTTCGAGAACTAGCATTCGGTCCTTCACAACCGAGAATTGTTTAGCGATGGTAGCAGTTATATTAGCGATTATGCCGTGAGCTCCTCGAGGCTGGCGTTCCTTGCCAGGTTGCTTTTCTGTTGTCGTTTCTTTAGATTACAATCTACAATTGGCTCAATTTTATAGCTAATATCCTGAGCCTTACCTTCAAAAATAAACTGCGCATCACGTTTCGTACGTCGTTTGCAAGGTGGTAAAATGGACGTTCCGGTCTTAAAGCCGTGAATTACTGGCTGGCCTCAAGGAGGTAACGGCTGTCATTTATGGGAGAGGGTTGTTCGTGGCCGACTCAGTAGGAAGTGTAGGGTCGTTGTTTGTCTTCTCCTGAGACGAGAGCTGCCAGGCCGCCTGTCAGGCGAGCTGTGTTCACGAGTGTTTTCTTTGTATAAAATTAGCATTTTTCCTCTGAGGTTAACTTCTACATGAGGCGAGTATGCCTTATGTGTATGCTGTGCGGACAGCGGGGTCGAGGGAGGAGTGGCGGGCGCTGCTACAAACATTTTGTGCAGAGGAGCCCGTATGCCGACCACCGGATACTAGAGACAAGAGAAGTCGTTGGCCAGAGCCTCACCGCTAACGAGTGGCAGAGGGGATACCATAGCTGGTGGTAGACCGTTTGCACCAGTGTACTGGAGCAGGCTTATGTTGTCTTCCAGTACAGTTAATCAACCACATACACGCCAAGTCAGGCGTTGTGTGAGAGCCAGCGCAATTTGGACACAATGGACCGACACGCAGGAGTGGGAGAGTATCACATTAGACCTGCGAAGTATGCGACAGCCGCTGCATTGAAGTAATGTTGTTTTTCGAGTTATTTTTATCATTTATACGCATTTATTTTTATTTGCTGACTGCAGTAAGCGTGACCCCAGCTTTTACAGAAAAACAGACAAGCCTTGCATTATTATTGCCAATAATGGTTTGCTTGTCAGTTTTGATATATAGCAAAATATAGTTTGTCATCGCTGTTAAATCGAAACAAAAAAAGACATCATGACAAACAAAAACGCCGTTTGAAACCTACTTCTTCTTCACTACTTGGTGTTCTACATTGATGTCATGTGCGCACTGGTCACTCAAAACAAACTGTATAATCAACAAATTATCAGTGCTGCTTTCACATTGGTTTTGAACGTCATTTCTATATTTAAATGCAAGCAACCGTGGACCTTTTTTAACCAAACAAAACTAATGAAATGCTCCGTGGCGAAATACGAGCGAAGGTATTCGCACGACGGACCTTCAAACAATACTCGAACACGCAATGCTTTCCAAGAATTCGGTATCCCAACAGGGTGTCCACAAATATTGCTGGGTGCTTTAAGTTTTGACGACAACTCAGAAAATCTGGCTGTGGTAATACTCGTGTCATGCGAAGCCAGCTTGAAAACAAGGTTACTTATAAAATTATTAAAAGGTACGCCTCAAAATATCACTCTAGTTGAGTAAAAAAACCTTTCACAGGTCCCTGTCTCGCCTACTCAAACCACGGTAGCGTTGAAGGAAGAAAAATGCGGTGCTCTATTTCTAGTCTTCATAGTGCTTAGTTGTCACATGCTAATCTTGCAGACAAACTCTTTCATGCTATTACACCAAGAATATATCCTGAGCTCCCTCAATCAACCCATAAAAACATTCCACACTCTAATCTTTCCAGTTAAACCAACCTAGCCACATATGGAATGTTAGCTTTTTAACAAAAAATAGCCAGTCATTCTTCTCAAGACCGACGAATGCTGCAAAACAAAAAGAATTGTGTTTTTTCGAAGGTTGTGAAGACATGTGACAAAGTAACCCCGAGATCGACAGGTTATCCTGGCGCTTCCACGGGCTTTCTTATGCTCCCTGTCCTTCCGTCGACATCTATGTGTCTCGAGAACAGAAATGAGCCTTGCACGTGCTGCAGAGCGCGAATCCATGCACTCTGGCGACGCAACCTGATGCCAGAAACAAGCGGCAGCGTAACTGCCATGAAACGCGAAGTTGAGATGTATGTGTTCACATGTTGTGTTGTTCGAGAGCCCCAGAAGGAGCCGAGGCACGGCTTTTCGAGGTCATCACTTCATCTGAACGCGATTCCGGCTCTGTTCCATGTGTAATATGTCCCACGATATTGCACGGTATTGGGGATGGTGCCGCCTTCGAAAGCTATAATTACCGCGGAGAAGGTGAAAACCTTTCGGACTTTTGGGATTGTGGGGTTAGTGTCTTACGAGATTGCAGATAATGACGTCTGCGTTACGCCCTCAGCAGTAGTTTCCTGAAAGCTGCTGTAGGCATACAGTGAATTAGTAGGGTGCACGACAGGAATCCAGTATAAGTGTGCTGACGACGATGGCTCTGCTGAGTAAGACGCTCGCTCAGCAAAGCTTGCCTCAGTCGTTTGCACTAGAAACATGCAGATTGTTTCAAAGCGAAATGCACAACGCCCCTGCCATCAAAAAAACAATTACACACTGTTTGGTATGGTACACACTGCCGGGTTTCATTGATTACTTAAAATAAAGAGTATTTCGCTAGAGAAAATATAGTTTAGAAACAGACGGCTACATCGTTTTCAAAGTAGTCATCAAAACAACTTGCAAAGTTGAGTGATGGATAATTAACTAAAGAGTAAATTGTTTCAGGTACAGGAATTCGTAAGTACGGCTACCATTCAACGAATATTTTGAATTGGCTGTTGTTGAAATAACAATTTGACACTCCACTTGCAGTGGCGTGTTACGGGTAGATTGTTGTTTATCGCACACTTTTGAAACTAACTTGCGTTGAACTTTAGGAAGGCTCATAGGAGCAGAAAAATGATTTTGAGTGTACTTCTCGCCAAATGTACTGATTGGAATATCCGAAAACAAGACATAAATTTTCAATTGACCGAACTGAAATCAACTACAATTTAAATTTTCAAAACGTATCGGCTGATTCTGACCCAAAGATCACATTAGAGAAAAAAACCCAACACAGTGCCGAGAGCACGCGACTGCTTGTCAAGCAGCAGCGGCGGAGGGTCCGCGGATATAGACGTGGTTTTGGCAAAAGAACTGGCAAAAACTCTGAAGTGCAAGAAAATGCAAGCGCTGCGGACCGCGTTCCTCGCGGCAACCACCTAGTCCAAAGCTCACTTAGAAGCTGAAGCGAAAAAGAACCCAGCCCTAACGTCAATCGCGGGCGCCCGTGCAATGCTGGGCATAAGAAAAACATTACAATGAATACTTGTAGCCAAGCGCGAAGCAACCACCGAACCAGTAAATGAACAATTTCCCACTTGTATAAATGCCTTGTGATGTGGCCTTTTGCGCTCACGTAGAAAAAAACTCTCAAAGTGAGTGCTTACACTTGCCCTGAAGAGGACTACGACCTCTTTATAGCTTCCGACGACGATTAGTAGCAGCGCCATTTGGAGAATATACAATAATACTGAAATTTACTATGTGTGCGGCAATGCTGATCTATGGCATGTTCGCCACGCAAGGTTTGCGCGTTAGTGGACGCCTCTATGAATTTTGTTTGCCTGGTTTGCCTGGTTCGTTTGCCTGATTTACCCCCCGCTTTCGCGAACGTGGGAGGGTCGGGGTACCCTCCAGCCGAGTCATGACCAGCAGCGTGCCGGTGGTGACTGTGACTGACGGCGAGCGGCTGAGCTCGTCGGTGTTTATTCACCAGCCACATACAATTTTGGCCACCGAGCTTACTGGGGACACAGAACTTAGCGACAAACGAAGATTCGGGTCGGGGGCACCACCAACTTGTCACATCCCTAACCCCAAGTGTGTTTGTCTAACACAAACACAAAACTACGCCTGTTACATTGGTGTGTACCGGTCCGGCGTTCTCCGCAGTCTCGTACTCCGCCTGTGCACTTATATCGATGCAGGTGTGGCAGCATCGCGTGCCGGCTGTGTCACAGTCGCACCATCCTTCAGCCTTAAAGGTGCCACCAGACTTGTACGTGGCGCCACAGTGGTACAAGTAGCACCAGCAACGTGGTGTTACGCTGGCAGCGGTCCATGTGTTTGGCTCCCTTGCCTGCTGGCTTCCTGAAGTAGCAGCTGATGTTTCGAGGCAAGGCCTCACGCAGTCAGCATGCCGGTGCGACGTGGTCCCGTTCGACATGCAGACGAGCAGTGACGACGCACTGGGAGGAGAGACCACATGCCCAGCGGACCAAGGTGGACCAGGCCGGAAGTCCCTTGTGAAGAGCGGAGCCTCAGACTCCGGCAAGTAAGCAGCCACCTTCTGGTTGAGCTTATTCAGAAATGCTGTGGATGAAATGTCTACGTGGAAAACGTTCAACGCTGTCTTGACCATTCCGCCCAACAGGAGCTTACTGAGAGCACGGCCCGCGACATCCTGGGGTGTGATCAGAAACTGTAAGAGGACCCCGACCCCCTGAGTTCGGATATCTGCAGCCGTGCTCTTCTTAAGCTTGTCCTTCACACTTTGCACCGTCTACTCAGCAGCACCGCTTGACGCAGGGCGGTACTGCGGAACCATTATCGGACAGGTTCTGTTCTTCGGCAGCCAGGCCAGGTAGTCTTCGTTGGCAAAAGCAGGTTCGTTGTCCGACACAATAATGTGCTGCAACCATTGGCCAGCGAAGACTTGCCACCGCACCGCACGGGTTGCTACTGCTGATGGAGTGGTTACTGGTAGGACTTCCACGCACTTGGAGAAGGCGTCCTCGACCACCAGGAAATAGTGGCCCTTCAAGAGGCCTCCGAAATCTGCGTCCAGGCGGGGTCAGGGTCTCTCCTGGAATGGCCAGGGGGTAATCTCAACATGACGCGGTGCTCGCTGGTTCTTCTGGCTTACTTGGCAGCTGTGCAAAATGCGATGGATACGCTCGCCCAGGCCACGCCACCAAATAATGGGACCGGGTCACCACTTTGATCTTTTCCATGCCTTGATGACCCCCATGCAGCAACTGCAGGACCCTGGACCGCAGGCTGTGGGGAATCACCACCCTGAAACCCCCAAGCAGGCAGTAGTGCTGTATGCTCAGATCGGCAGCATTGTGGTTATGACTGGTCCGCAATCTCCTCCCCTCGGGACACCCCTTGACCACCTGTTACATGACTGGGTCCTGCCTCATCACCTGCGACACTGCCGATCTGGACATCACCTCCTGGTAAGCGTACTCCAGCATGAACCCTTCGGAAGGTTCAGAAACCGGAGAGGCGCCTCCGGCAGGGGCAGACGGCCTAGGCATCAGCAGGTGACAAGTCCTTTTCCAGGCGGTAGACGAGCTCGGAGTAGATGGCGCGAGTCTCAAGCCCCCTCGCACCACTAGAGGTGATGCCTGCACTGGAACCACCTGGACAGGTCAAAGCAGTGCCGGAAACGGCTTGTGGTCCGTGATCGCATCGAACTTCCTGCCACACAGGTATGGTTCAAGGGCTCGACCCTGAACACGAGGACCAGGCCATCTTTATCCAGGTGGCTCTACCACTGCTGTGCACAATGAAGCGGACGAGACCCGAACGACACAGGGCTTCCATTCTCCATTCTTCTCCCAGTGCGCTAGGACGCCTGCCAACCCTTTCGGCGACGCATCTACTGTCTGGACAACAGGTTTGGCCGGATCGAAGTGCACCAGCACCGGAGTCTTATTGGTCAGCTTCTTGCTGCGCTGTAATGCCAACTCTTGTTCCTTCTTCCAGGCCCACTGCTGTCCAACTCGAAGCAGAAGCTACGCACTGTGGATGCGGCGACAGGTTCGGCAGGATGCTCCTGTAGAAGTTGATAAGGCCGAGTTAGCTTGGGAGCTCTTTGTTGTTCTGGGGCTTGGGTGGCTTGAGCACAGCCTCAACTTGCGGGGTGCCAGGGGCTGGCCTGCCTGGGAAATGACGTGGCCCAGGTACTGAACACTGGGGGCCTAGAAAATGCACTGGTGCAGCTTCATCCTGGCGTCCTGCAATCGTGCAAGGACGCTGTGCAGGTTTTGCAGGTATTCCTTTTCGTCTGTAGAAGTCACCAGGATGTCGTCCAAGTACACCGACAGGTGCCTCATTCGCTGAACAGGTTCTCATCTAACTCTGGAAAATGGCAGGTACTGAGGCCATGCCGAACGATAGGCGCGTGTACTGAAAGACATCCAGCGCAGTCGATATGGTGACATACTTCTGGGACGACTCCTAGAGTAGCAGCTGCTTGTTAGCATCTCGGAACTGGAGCTTGATGAACCTGTTGTAAAAGAAGTAGCTCTGCCTCTCTCGTGCCCCATAATCATCATCATGTGTTCACAGGAATAAGGGAATCATCAGGAGAGGTCTCGTATTTTTGGTGCCGTGTGTGGTGACTGGCGTCCCATGAGTGGGGAAAAACCCGGACAACGGCACAGAGCAGGTGCCTCAAGAGGAAGAAGAAGATAGAGACGGGGCCATTTTCTCTTAGAGAGTGTGTGCCAGCGAATTTAGGATCATCATCATGGAGGTCCCACATGGGTAGTGGAGCGAGCGGCGGAGGTTCCAGCAGGGCAGCTGGACAAAAACTATGGGCAAGCGGTTCGAGGCTTTCGTGGCTTTCGAGGTTCGAGGTCGTTACTTTGGGGTGATGTCCACGAGCCTGTGACACGGAAGACCGACGTCGCCGTTCGGGAAGCTGTTGGATCGCCGCAACGTTCCTGGGAGCCGCAGTTCCGAGGCAAGGCCTAGCGAGCGGAGCCAGCGACCCGTGACCTAGCGGATCCGTGACTGGTCTGCCGTCTTCCAAAACCCTCCGGTGAGAACGTCGACGCCGTGGCGACTGAGCGCGATGACTGGGAGACCGAGCCGTGAGCGTGGCGTTGGCTATTTTTTCCCCGCTTCTCTCCGGAACTCTAGCGGGTCGGACCTGTTTGTATTTTTATTTCACTTGTGTGCGCATTCCGTCCCCAATATATAGTGTTGAGTTATTTGTTCAAGACCATGGCGTCAATTTCCTCGTGAACTTTCTTCCGCGAGTCAACCACCCGTCTGCTTAACCCTTACGTCCTCACAATTTTGGCGTCCGCGACAGGACCGGGATAAGGGACCTCTAGAGGTGCCCTCCCAACTCTCGGGAGCCAGAATGAAGGCGCAGATGAAAGAAGCCGAACCGAAGACTATCCGAACAGCCTCAGAAGAAGAAGATTGGAAGAAGCCCAGCTTTAGGCCCGATACAGTGCATGATGGTCCTATGCGGAGACGATACTGACGCGGAGACGACACCGACTTCTGCCCTGTGAGCCGGGTCGCAAGCCCCTACGAGATTTGCGACGCTGGGCCGTAATATGGAGGCCCTAATCGAAAGGCGGCGCATTGTCCGACAATCTGTCACGTCCATCATTGGGAATGTTGAAGACCTCCTCCTAATCGAAAGACTACGAATAAGTGAGTTGAAAGGGGTGCTTGGTAATTTGCTTGAGAATTGTGACACGCTGAAATTGATTAACCGAGAAGTTGAAGACACCGTGGACATTGATGAATTAGAGGCAGAGGTTGAAGATGCTCTTAAGTTTGAAGAAGTAGTTTGTATGGCAAGGGCAAAGGCTGAATATAAAGTTGTTCAAGCGCAGAGAGCCCGAGAAAACCTAATTGCGTCCTGCAGACGTCGAATATACACAGAGCTGCACGAACACGATATGACATAGAAGAATACTGGGAGAGTGCAATAATTCATAGGCGAACCAACCTAATCCAGCAATGAATGACAAAAGCCAACTTACGATAAAACCGAGTGTAAATTCGTGCTATGTAATGCTGCTGGATACCAGCCATTTCGTGTCTAACCCCGAAGAGACTGAGTACACCCAGGTTATCACTCAAAATAAAGTATCAGATCAAGGGGCGATGATCCCTAGAATGGATGGACTAGCGCAAGCGAATGACACAAGCAAGGACACGACCATAGACAAGCTGCTGTAAAATGCAACACACAAGGAGCATTATAGTCTTCCAGCACCTGAAGTGATCACGGCAGAAATGTGCAAATGTCTACACCCCAAGGTGATTTCGAACAATTCGCCGGTCGAAGAAGTAAAGAAATGTTTTCTATAGCCCGACCTTCTTTTTTTTTGTAGAGTCAACATGGATGGTTCTGAAGAAAAAAGGTGCGCTAGTCTAGCCAAGCAAAAACGGCCAAGAGGAAACGTCTGAAGATAGAGGAGCAGGAAGCTGTTTTAAATCTCAACTCAACGCCACTGCGAAAGTATGCGCGCCACAAGCTAAACGTTGCGGATGGGAAGAATACCCGTCGGCACCGACAGCTTTCAGCGAATGGGCGTACAGTCTACCGCGCGAGAAGACACAGAGCTGAGTTAGCCCACAGGACACGCATCACGTCCTGTGAAAAGAAGCATACGTCCAATGCGTTCCACGTGCATCCGGATGCCACAAAGAAAAATTAGGTAGGGCAGAAACAGCAAGTAATGCGTGCAACCAACACCGGGAGAACGAGCTCAACTGGTCTCCCACAACAATGCGTGTACGGTCCGCAGAAGTTCGGTTCAAGGACCCACCAACCCCAAGGCATAGTTATCATCGATGGAGATGGAAGCCACACGATGTCGAACTCATTTGGGTGGCATGCATTTGAAAGGAACTCTCCACGGACTAAACGTTTTGGACGCGGACTATGCTCGTTCATTGTTGAGCGGGGGAGGATGTTGTAAAAGAAGTAGCTGTGCCTCTCTCATGCCCCATAATCATCATCTTGAGTTCACATGATTAGAGTAATCATCAGGAAGGGTGTCGGTGGATCGTCCCTTTTATGTCTTATGTATGTCAGAAATTATGTCCCTCAGACAAACTTGTCCAGAGATTTTTAATTCGGGGTAGCTGGTACTTTTCCAGGGTAGCGAATGTGTTGATGGTGACCTTGAAGCCTTCGCAGGTAATAACATTGCCGTCTTGCTTGAGTATTGGCACAATAGGGGCGGCCGACTACGATGACTTGAAGGGCACCAGGATGTCATCTCACTGCAAACGTTGCAGCTCCTGGTAGAACCCAATGTTTAGGGCAAGCGGCAGCGGGCACGGCTTAAAAAACGGGCAACTGGCTTCCTCTCGGACATGAATACTCGCCGCCGTGCCGGTGAATGGGCCAACCCTGGGCTTGAACATGGCCTTGAATCTGGTCAGGATACCCGGCATGTCTACCACTCGTATCGTTTCCTGGTACTAAGCAAGCGCACGCCATATGCCTGGACAAAGTTCTGACCCACCAGCATCGGTGACTACCGTTTGGTCAAGTACAGGGCAGGGTAGCCTCCCTGTCACCAAGGCCAACGCTGGCCTGCGCGTGACCATTTCCCGCGGCGAGCTGTCTGGAGTAGGTGAGCAGCATGACGTCCGACGCCTCGACGGACACTCCAGGGAAGGTGCGCTCTAAGACTTTCCTGGCCATGACCTACACTGGGGCCCCGATGTCCTCCTCCATAGAGATGCGTTGCCAGCAGACTACGACGGTCAGCATATACGGTGGCGCAGACTACTGTGCTATGCCACTGTGCCAGATGTCCAAACTTTGTGGGTCTATGAAAACGACGAGAAGCCTAGCCGCCGTTGAACCTGCAGCTGCCGCACGTCCCCGCCTCCTACCCTCGCCGGCTTCCTTTGCGTTGGCTTGCGGGGAACACGGGGTTGCCCCATGCCACTGCGTTTGTCGGTTCGCTGACCCATCTCGGCACGCCCGAGCAATGTGCCCAGTTCAAAAACACGCAAAGCACTCCGCTTCCGCGTACTAGCACTGTGAGGGGGGTGGTCACCTCCGCAACGACTGCACCTGCTATGCCCTGTCGCCATCTTGGCCAGTGGCTCCTCCGTCGACATTGAGTTAACCTCACGTGCTATCTCGCCCGCATCCTCCGCCGCAGCATCAATTGCCAGCGCTGAGACCACGGCGTCGTCCAGGGAGGGGTCGTGTTAACGCCAGGAGCCGCGTCTGCATGGCGGTGTCGTTTATGCCGCAGAAGTAACGGTACCGGAGCAGCGAGTCGAGCTGGTCCCCGAAGGTGCGGCCGCTCACTAAGCCTCGCAGCGCAGCGACGAACTGTCCGATAGTCTCCCCTTCTCGGCGGCTCCGGTTCTTGAATCGAAAGCGCTCTATTAACATGGACAGTGCCAGGCTAAAGTGCGACCGCAGCGTCAGGAGCAGAAACCCAGCGACTTCAAAAGCGGTGTGGCCGGCTTGGGGAAGTCGAGCAGGAGAGCGAGCGCGCGGGCCCGACATCTGGCCAGGAAAACATCGCGCTTTTTTCCTCGGGTATGCTGTTCGCTCGAAAAAAACATGCCGAGTTGTTGCTCATAGATCGGCCAGGCGGAACCTTTACCCTCGGACGGCTCGAGCCTCCCCTACAGCGGCATCGCGTATTGGCCGCCGGCGTGTGGGCACTCTCTGGGGCTTCGGAGGCTCCGTGGGCTTCTTCCCTCGTCGCCAGTGTCATGAATTAGCCCCGCATTTGTGAACGTGGGACGGCACGGGTACCCTCCAGCCTAGTGACGATGCGCAGCGTGCTCGTGGTGACAGTAACTGACCACGTGCCGCTGTGCTCGTCGGTGTTTATTCCCCAGCCACACGCAATGTTCCCACCGAGGCTGATGGGGCCACTGAACTAAGCGGCCAACGAAGATTAAGTTGAGGAGAGGGCTCTACACACTTCTCACAATGGCTTTCAACTATGACATTCTTTCGGTGACACGCGCACCACCCTGGCAGCATTTCGGGAAAATGCATTACGAAATATTTCCTTGTTGCCTGGTGGGTTAGTCACAGCAACACTCTAAAGATACCAAACTTTCAAAAATCTGCTTCACAAATGTTAACAGCTATTTACCTCTATTTCCAGCATGCGCCACAAAAGAAGTGATTAAACCAAGCATAACAAGGCCCTAAATGCTGCTAAACCGAGGTGTTAACATGAAAGTGTATACTTTTTCTGATAATCAACTTTCCTAGACAACGAATGATAGTTCCAGACAACAAGACTTGCCAAAGTCGCCAGTCATTTTAAGTGCGACTGCACTTCTTAAGCGAGCCTGAATCGTCCGCCGCCGTAGTCCGCATAGCAACAGCTCCGGGTGCGCGCGCTCCTCGTCTTCCCTAGCAACGGGGTGAGATGGGCGCGCGCTGCCTGGCCGCTGACATGGCACATACCCACGTGGGGGATTGGCCAGGAATCGGGCGTGAGAAGGGCTAATGCACCCGCCTAAAGGAATACTGACACGAAATTTCAAAGCTTCAAAGCTAAGATCCGCTCTAGCAATCAAGTACAACGACAACACAAATAGGTGTCTGTGAATAAATGCATCTTTCTTTCTTTGTAGTTGTGTGCGTGTGTGATCTCTCTTTCGCGAACATTACCGAACCGCGCAAATTCAGCTCGTGCATTCGCACTTTTACATTCTTCCCCTCGGGGAAATGCGGGGAATTTTTTTGTTATATTTTGAAGAAGTGGCCAATCCAGGGAAAATAAAGATGTGCTTGTGTAATTTTGACTAGAATTTATCGGCCTGCCCTAGCAGCTTCAATGGGGGTTGAGACTGATATTGCATAATTATGGTGTGGTACCCCAGTCACGACATCAGGAAGTGGTTCTCAACCCTGTGACATTGTGTTTGTTGAAGCAAGTGGCAAACGTGGAATTCATAGGTCCATGACAGCAGAGAAGAACGCATTTAATATTGGCTTTTATTGCCAGCTTAAGCGTTGACGCTTGTCAGCGCGTATAACTTCTAGCGGAGTAACTTGAATTCCAGACAGGGTAGTCTGTCATCACCTTGTCAGTGTTTGTGAATTTCAAGATGTCGGGAAACGTTGTTTCGCAAGATTTGCGTCCACCCAGGGATGGTGGTCATGTTAAAAGTGAACCTTAGAATCGTCTGGGCGTGCTTCGGCGAATGTACTAATCTATGTCGGTGACACTGTCATTGTAATCGCTGCTGTGGCACCGGTACGCAACACGGTCGTTTACAGCAGGTCGGTGGAGGACAGGCTTTTCTGGTGGCATTGCTGCTCCTGCGTGCGTTTCCTCTACTGCACTGGGGCTGGAGTGGATAAGCTAGCCACATAACAGACTGTCGAAATGCGTAGCGAAACAACGTTTTCGACATACTCCCCCAGTCGCTTATATGAACACGGCAATCCTTATTGCCGAAATGGCACTTCTGTCCACAGGAGCCGCTTTCTTAAAAGGTGATAAATACGGTTGCTTCAAGAGCTAGCCCGGTGCTTCAGAAGCTGGTTGGCCTCGCGGGATCTTTGCCCAAGCAACTGCTGGCGTGTAAGCTGCAGTCGTTCATTGTAGTTGCGCTGATTTCCCGTACGCTGCGCATGGCGTGGCCGTACTAGTCGTGGTGTCTTCACGAGGTCATACCGTCGATGCGAGCTTGTCAGGGAAAGGCTGGAGGAACTCGACAGGGGTGGTGCAAAGCTGTTCCGCCTGCGTACTTGGTTTTAGTTAGCAGGAAAAGCTCGCGAAAAGGATAGCCCAGAGCTTGTCGAAAGGATGGGGTGCAGGTTCCAGCAATCTTTAGCCTAAGCTAGATGATAGAACCCCCTACATCAGCCAGCAAGGGTCCTGCTCCGCCGTGAGACCCAAAATGTAAAAAGCACTACTGCTGGCAAAGCGTTGGCTCTATGGTGTTAGGATAAAACAGCGGGCGTGGTGCCAAGGCTGTTGTATTAATCTAATGGAATCGCCATTGAAAGATGGCTCCCCGCACCCGGCCTAAAGTGGCCGACTGTGGGTGGATGAGGTGCAAGGAAGGCCGGTCGTGGTGGAACTTTTCGTCGCTCTCGGGTAAATGACTCATTACGCCACAGGAAATCCTGCAAGCTGGTCAGCACGGTACCCATTACATGGTTCGGTATGTGCTGTGAGCAAGCAGTGCCCGGGGGCTATAAAACGTGATTGTGGTGGGAACGATTCGTGCCAACGCGCCATCGCCTATGCCTGCAGGGTGTTGTAGGCCAGTGAACGTGTTCTTGGTCCTCACAGCTTAGGTCATGGGCAAGCAGGGAGGTGGCTAGGCCTCACACTTTGATCGGCGAATCCATGCCGGTTATGGGGAGGTGCGCTTTCCTTTTGAGGTACTCGAATGAGGGGTAGCGCTGGCCGAAAGCCAGGAAGGGCAGACGCGAGGTGGGGAAAGTTTATTACAAGGCGCCAACATGCGGGTTGCTACATATTTTAGGTAATAATTCAGTTGTGCAACACGGCCGAGCTTTAATCACACATGAGATTTGGTGGCAGCCGGAACCCGATGACCCATAAGCTCCCATAACAGGCGGCCGAGCAGAGCGACTCCTGGATGCTTCTGACGTGTGTCTCGTCATGCCATACCAAGGCCATGGCTTCTAAAGATGAAGGCAGGTTCCCATAATTATAATTTCCGGTAGCAGCGGTTGATGAAGACGTGGTCGCTTAATCCTTGCACACATCACACCTCCTGGCATACCTTGGCACACCCTGTCTCACAACAGACGAAGCAGGCATCTTATCGAACTGATACATCATCTTGCTACTGAAACTTTGCCCATCCGATTTTCCTATCCGATGAGAGCATTCTAAGCTTTCGAGGTACAACTGCGCGTAGAGAGAAATAAGTTTTGTCATGAACCTGAGCAATATACATTAGTTGGGGACATTCTTCTGCCAGCAGGTTTTGTCAAAATCACAACTGGTGCGGGTGGGAGTTGTGCCTTCTGCCATGATCTGCTTACACACCTTGTAAAAATGTCGGTCAGCACGCTGCGCAGCGAGGAGGTCGTACCCGCTGACAGACGTACGCGATTGTGCGATAGCATAAATTTCTGGCTTCTGTCCAGGCTTTCTATCATTCGCAGATGATGGCAGAGGTGCGCGTTTTGGAAAGTTTGTGACGTTAATAGCCGAATACCAGCGGTGGAGAATAGTAAAACCATAGCTACGAAACCGAAGCCCCTGGCGCGTAATAGGGCAAATGACGCCTGGGAACACTGCAACCATGTTGAAGACGAATATTTGTGGCTGGTTTTTTCGAAACTTCACCACTGGCATAATCATGCAGGAGTTTGTGTGACACCAAAAAATTCGATTTTGTCTATTACATGCAACAGTTTTCATTATAATGGTCCAGGAACGAAGTGCTCTCTGTTTGAAGTGCGTCCAGGGTGGTTGCTGGTTCAACGACGGGGGGGACTCGAATTTAGGGAGTCTAAGGCACGCCCACAGCCGATGCTGCACATTCACTTTGTGTACGGCGGATTTGCTGAATGGACAGGTGGAGCCATAAGAGCCACGGCTCTAACAGAGGGCCAGGTAAGACACGTATGATGTAGGAGCCATTCCATCTCGTTTCGTCGGCAGCGCTCCCTCCTTTTGGCGGGTTACCTCACCAAGATGGTTTGAACCACTCCGGGGTATAAGAGCTCGCGTGCTGCTGCCGGAGGGTTTTCTTTGATCGTACGAGGTATCCAATAAGATATCCAATAGGATATTTCAGAATGTGGAAGTCGCGCATCAAGGCATATGGGAGGCAAAGCCTGACGGCATCCCTACCCCTGTCGGCATACAGAAGGGCTGTAAATTTATTGTTGCTAGCGACGAAAATTTTTGGCAGACCATGTGGCTTGTGCCAAGCGATGATACCGTGGATGGCTTGCATAGAGCCGGTCCGCAAGTGCATTCGACAATATGGTCCTGCCCCTACAAAGGGCAGTATTGCGGCAGTTCCAATTTTTATATCGCACCTTAGGCTAGATACTTAAACGGAAAAGATTTAGCCGCAAAAGTGAAAGTTTCCTCTAACTGCGGTAGCTGGAGGCAGAATTTCGCAGTGTGCATCATGCCATGTCTGACGTTACCATCTGCATACGCAATTGCTTTTCTGCGTTGGTGGAATTTACGCGAAAGACTTGGGCCATGGGTTGGCGAGTAACTTCGTAATGGCGATGGCCGATTAGAGCGTTTTCTGTTAACACTAGCAGCCGCGGATACATGACTGACCTTGCAAGGTTGCACTTGGCAACACGCACCCATATCGAGCGTACATACTTTTTAGGCACAGGCAGGCCGGCGCTGGTGTGTAAGGAAATCAATCTTGTTGGTAAGGCCCCGGCCTGAAAAGTAAGCAATGGGGTCATCCGTAGAGTCGTGTTGTGTATGACATCCGAATGTATGACATTCGAGTTTGCTTAGAGGCGAACCTAGTACCTCATTGTCTGATACTGTAAAAGAGACAGGTGCACCATTAAGGCTGAAACACTGACAGGACAAGAAGGCGAGCAATGCTGGTACACGACCCGCGTGCCTCAATTGCATTTCGACAAAGCAAGTATTTTCTTTGGGGCAGTCTCTGTTGCACTCTTCACCAATGTATCCACAGACCCAAGCAAGAAAAAAATCAAGGCCAATATTATAATATTTGTAGCTTCTATAGAACTTCTGGTAAATGAGCAACTGATCAGGCACGTTCTTGGGTCGCCGTCGCCCATGGTAGTTAACCACTACATGTATGGCGTTTTATCTTCCGATTGTCTCCGTGGCCAAAGAGGACGCAGTTGTTTTCAAGGAAAGCAAGTTTATTGGAGCGAACTTGCGCTCCCCTAACAACTTAAAAATATACAGAGGCGGTGAAGCAGCGGTCAACAAATTGACTTGCGCAGGCGAGTGTAGCCGAAAGGAATGTCGCGACATCTGCTCTGCACGCCTTTATCTTTGGGCGCTAGTGTTTCTGGAACCGTCGATTTACACCCACAACATTGTAGATCAGATAGGAATATTCTGGGATAATAATGATAAGATTAAACACTTCGCTTACCTGAATGAGATAGCCCTTGCGGCATAATTATAAATAATTCGCTTACGCCACAGATAACAGAGCCGGGCGTGGCTGGGCAGTAAAAACAAACAATAAATAAACAAACGCATACGTGGTTTGCGGCATTACCGCCCCTCTAAAAGCGCATCGACCCGATGATAAAACAAAAGACAATGGAAACGAACAACAAAAAATTTCGTCATCTTGCATAGTAATGTTTCCAACCAACCACGTGGACGACTTCGCGCCGCGTGCCTCGTAGTGATGTTCCGGAATCACTTTTGGGGATGACCTCGTAGGTGAGTTGGCCGACACGTCGTAGAATCTGGTAGGGTCCGAAATGCAGTCGCAGGAGATTCTCAGTGATTCCGCGCCGTCGGATGGGAGGCGAAACCCAAAAACGATCCCCTGGGTGGTACTCGGCGTCTAGGCGTCGGAGGTTGTAGCACCCGACATCCACCAGCTGCTGCTCGGGCGAGCTGGTGGGAATCCCCTGCACACTGAAGGTATCCTTTGACATCGTGGTTGAGGTCGTCGTCTTCTACATGCGGAAGCACGGCGCCAACCATCGTAGTCGCCCGCTTTCCGTAGTCAGCTCGAACGGCGTCATCTGCGTAGTTTCCTGGATAGCCGTGTGGTATGCAAACGTAACATACGGGGCACATCGTCAAATGTCTTTTGTTTAACGTCGACTTATATTGACGTATCTCGGCGATTGCCTTCTTCAGACGTTGAGTTACAGCGTTCATTTAGGGGTGGTAAGCCGTTGTTCATTGCTGATCCGTGTTGCCATAGTGTAATACTCCTTGCATCAGCTCCGCAGTAAAGGCCGTGGCGCAGTCAGTGATTAGAACTTCCGGGGCTGCAGGTCGCAGCACAATTTGGCCTATAATGAACTTTGCCACTTTTGGTGCAGTCCCCATCGGAAGACCGGCGATCTCTGCGTAGTGCGTCATCCAGTCTGTCATTACGACAATCTATTTGTTCTCAGATCGGGATGTATGGAACGGGCCCAGAAGGTCCATTGCAATCTGTTGAAAGGGCCTCGATGGTACGGCGATCGGCTGCAGAAGTCTGGCGGGTCTTGTCGGTGGCGTCTTTCGTCGCTGGCAGTCGCGGCAGCTCCGGGCGTTGTGGGTGACGCCGAATGTAAGGCAGGGTGAGTAGTAAAACGCCTTGATTTTTCCAGTTGTGCGGGCTTTTCCCAGATGTCCAGAAGTGGGGTCGTCGTAGCACGCTTCGAATGTTTCGCCGAGTAATTAGGGGTCGGCAGGCTGCTGGGCGGGTAGGTCGCTCTCCGTCACAACTCGGAAGAACGCGCTGTCTTCATCGGGGTTTAGTGGTGGCGGGTCGACGGGGGCGCGGGACAGGCAGTCGGCGTCGGAGTGTTTCGTGCCGGGTGCATAGACTACTGTAACGTCGAATTCTGGCAGGCGCAAGCTCCATCTACCAAGACGGCCAGAGCGGTCCTTCAAATTTGCGAGCCAACACAGCGCATGGTGGTCTGTCACAACTTTGATTGGTCTTCCATACACGCATGGGCGAAATTTAAAAATGGGCATATAATTGCGGGGCACACTTGCTCAGATGCTGAGTAGTTTCTTTCTTCCTTGGACAGGCCACGGCTGTCATAGGCGAGTACTTTTTCGCACCCGCTTTGTTTTTGTACCACGACCGCACCCAAACCTATATCACTGGCGTTCGTGTGCATTTCCGTTTTGGCGTTTTTGTTGAAATGCTGGAACACTGGTGGGCTTTGCATTAATTGTTGTAGCTCGCAAAATGCTTCATCCTGGATATT
Organism: Haemaphysalis longicornis; assembly: GCA_013339765.2. NCBI lineage: Eukaryota > Metazoa > Arthropoda > Arachnida > Ixodida > Ixodidae > Haemaphysalis > Haemaphysalis longicornis. The sequence continues at coordinate 45,486,606 of CM023448.1, read as the reverse complement.
TTTCTAGCTTAAAGGGGTGCTATCTTTTGTCAAGGGCGTGAGTGGATCTGCGATGCCAAAGAAATTTGCGACGAAGCGTTGGTAGTATGCGCACTGTCCCAGAAATCTCCGCACGCCCTTTTTATCTTTCGGTCTCGGGAAGTTTGCAATAATGAAGTTTTAAACGCTGAAGCAAAGCGGCTCTTTCCATGCTTCAGCGTTATCCCCGACGTACGTATGACCTTAAGTACAGACTGCAACCTTGCAAGTTGTTCGTTCAACGTCTGGGAGAATACCACAACGTCGTAGAGGCATACGAGGCAGATGTGCCACTTCATGCCAGCTAGCACAGTGTCCATGACTCTCTTAAACGTTGCTGGCGCCGTGCATAGCCCAAATGGCATCACCGTGAACTCGTATAGGCCATCCGGGGTTAGGAAGGCAGTCTTCTCTCTCTCTCTCGTCTACTTCAATTTGCCAGTAGCCTGTCTTTAGATCCATCGATGCGAAGTACTTAGCGTGGCAGAGGTGGTCGAGGGCATCATCGATTCATGGCAGCGGGAACACGTCCTTTTTGGTGATCTTGATCAATTGCCGCTAGTCAACGCAGAACCTCAGTGCGCCGACTTTTTTCTGCACTAGTGCGACCGGAGCATCCAGGGGCTTTTCGATGGCTGTATAATGTCGTCGCTGTGCATGTCTTCGACTTGTGCCCGGATGGCTTTTCGCTCGTGCGAAGACACGCGGTACGGTGACTGTCGGGTAGGCCGGACTCCGTCTTCGGTTATAATTGGGTGCTACGCTAGGGGTGTCTGATGTACTTTTCAGTTCGACGAAACACACTCGCTGTAGCGACGCAGTAAATACAACAATTTGTCCCGATTTTCTTCCGCCAGCGCCATGTTCACGTCGAGAGGATGCGGGAGCTTGAAAGTATCTGCGCGTGCGCATTAAAAGTCGGCAACCGAGATCACATTACTTGCATTTAGCGTTTCTTCGAGGAATGCAATTTCAGCGCCCTTGTTTTGATGCTGGTACTCCTCGGTGAAAATCGTGACCAAAACTTGGTATTGGCTTTGCCCAGAGCTCGCGATGCCTCTTGCGACGGAGACACCACGGCCGTGAAGCGACCCTTTGTCACTCTCTAATACCCTCCACGTCAGGAGCAGCCCCTTCACAATAGACGGTGACCATCAAAGTTGCGCGAGGTGGCAGGGTCACATGATCGCCGTCGATCATTACAGCAGCACGGTGTCCGGGATTCGGCTGCGGCGTCATGGAGTGATCTGAAGCCAAAGTTATCGACTGTACCTGCAGGTCAATTATTGCGCCGTTGTCCGTCAAAACTTCTATTCCGAGAATTAGGTCTTGGGAGCAAAATGACTAACGCCGCAGAGTACGTTGTGGCGTGTATAGCGACGCACGATGTGCACAGTACACTTGGCGTCACGAGGTGGCTTCCTGCTGTGCGTATGTGTGGACCATCCCATCTGGTCATATCTTTCTTAAGCTTACCCGAAAGTGGTCCGCTCATTATTGAGTAATCGGCTCCCGTGTCTATAAGTGCGATTACACCAAAGCTGTCGATGGGAAGCTGAACTTTGGACGCTGCTTTCCTCGAGTTTCGGGTGCGCTGGGGCGTCGTATCTCGGCATGTATATGCTGACCGTCGGGGAGTATGCGTCGTCTTCTTCGTCATTTTCTCAGCGGCAAGTTCGGTCATGTCGGGTAGGCGTCGCGCCGTTTCGCTGTCGTCGTATTCTGGTGTTACGTCATGGTTAATTAGGGTCGTCGGGTTGAGGACATGTCGTGAATCATGATACAGAGTGAGTCGCTGCTTTGTTGGAGAGTTTTCATTTTTTCGCGGTCGTGCAACATTATCCCCAAGAAGTTGCTTGGTTTAATTTTACCCACGTGGGCTGGGGGACCTTCGACGTGAGAAGTCAGCAGCGCTGCAGCGGTTCCGTGACTGATACGGTATGGCGACGGTGAACGGTTAAAGCGGGCTGGTCCTCGGTTGGTGTTGGAGAGGTATTCTTCGATCTAAGCAGGGCGCTGGCCGTATTGGGGGTGTAGGGCGTCTACGGAGAACACTCGCCACCCGAGCCTCTTGTAGGGACAGCGACGGTAGATGTGGTTGGCTTCTCCGCAGCGGTAGCTCAGCGGGTGATTATCGGGCATTCGCCACACGTCGGTCTTTCTTGGCGTCTGGCTCGTCCGAAGTACGCCATCCGAAGTACCCCACGAGCTTATGGCTCGTGGTGTACATCGGATGGCATAGAATATCCCAGCGCTTGTTGCACTTCCCTAATCACGTCGAAAAAGGAAGCGACGTGGGGCTGCAGCGGCGTCGGGAGAAGTTTCTGCAGCTCCTCTTTCACTACTGCGTGGATGGTATCGCGTAGGCTAACAGCCGGAAACCACATGTTGTCGACGTATTTCGCATTGGCCTAGCCAACAAACTTGCTGTCATACTGCTTAGCACGCATTTTGAGAGTCTTCTCAATCGTGGAGGCTTCGGTCACAAATTGGGCGATGGTTTTGGGTGGGTTCCGGACAAGTCCAGCAAACATTTCCTCCTTCACAACGCGACTGAAGAAGCGTAACTTCTTTACTTCCGTTATTTTGGGGTCCGAACGCCGAAATAGTGGCTTCATCACCTCAACGATGATCACGAAACCTTCGTTGGGTGTTGCGTTCACGTTTCCAACAGAAGGGCGGCTGGTTCTTTCCGCACAACGGTGGCGAATGTTTTGAGGAACTCCCTCTCAATTAGAGCCGAGTCGGTTAAGGGGCTTTCATGATTTCCAAACCACGTTCGGGTCGTATCTTCTAAACAGAAGAAAACATGGCGAAACGTTTCTTCGTCATCCCACCCGTTAAAGATGCAGACGCACTCCACGTTCTCCAATCAGTCTTCAGGGTCTTCTCCTTGGGATCCTCGGAATGATGGTGGTTCCCGGGGCTGTTAAAGAGCGAGAGTAGTGCTGCTCATGGTGTCTGCGTTGATCATGGTGGTTGTCGCGAAGTCTTCTTTCTTCACTTTATCCGGAAGAAGCCCGAACTCCGGCTGAAGACCTAGCTGTCGGCGGCTGGCGCGAGTGGAACTTTCTTTTCGGCTTTACGAGGGCATAGGGTGCATTTACCCACCACCTCCATCAGATGTCACCTGGCCAAAGACGAAGCACTTGCCTTCAAGGAAAACGTGTTTACTGGAGCGAAATTGTGTTCTCCTAACAAGTCAAAAGAATGCAGAGGCGGTGAAGCGGCGTCTCAACAAATTGACTCGCGCAGGCGAGTGTCGCCAAAAGGAATGCCGCGACGTCTGCTGTGCGGGCTTATATCTTTTGGCGCGAGTGTACCTGGAACCGTCTATTTACATCCAGAACAATGTAGATGAGAGATTATTCTGGGCTAGTGACGTTAACACGAAGCAGTTTGCTTGTTTAAATGAGAAATAAAAATACAGAATGAAAGACGCGCTTCGCTTGGGACACAGATAACAGAGCCCGGCGTGGCCGGGCAGTAAAAAGAAACAATAAATAAACAAACCCATACGTGGTTCGCAACACGGTAGTCCAGGCCGTTCATGGACTAACAAAGAATTCGTCAGAGTTATTTCTGTTTGAAGAGGTTTTTCTGGATCGTGATATTACAATCAAACCACGCAGTATTTTCTTTAGCATTAATGAGGTAGCACGCTTCTGGCAATCCTGCTAAACGCTAATCTATGGTAATCAAGGCTGACATTGCTCTAGTTCTTACTTTCCAGTGAAAGCCCCGTTCAATCCAGTGACAGCATCCTGCATAAGGAACAAAACACAAAACTTTCCCAGGCTGGCTTCGGCAGCCAATTTCTTTCGATACCCAAATTTCACAGGAAAAAAGCTCGAATAGTGCTCAAGCCATCAAGTAAGACTTGCAGCTAACATGCGTTCTATCAGTTGTCGAGTAGTTGAGGAAAGAGCAATTGTTTACCGGTGGTGACAACTGAGGTTGGTTGTTTTGCCTGGCTGCAGGAAGGCAACAGTTTCCACGTGACAATACAAAATTGGTGCTTTTTTGGAAAAATTCTTCAAGCCTTTTTTTTATCTCACTCGCGAACAAGTGTGATGACGTCAAGGTAGAAGTGTAGTTCACATATAAACATATTGTATGGTTTGTAAGACACTTGCCCACCGTCCTCACACACCGGACAGGGTATTGATGGTGGTGATGGCTCTCAAAGCGAACTCACCTTCACTATCAACAAGGTCCAGGTCAGGTAATCACATTGAGGCAAGCTCTTCTCCTAGGCATGAGTCCTTCACAGCGCTTGCCCTACTCTGACGCTGAAAGTTATTTCCGATATGTAACGGGCAATAGAGTCCGACACGTTTCCAGAAAAACCGAATGACTCCAAGTCGCTGAGGATCCCGTAACGCCTAACTGTGTCATAAGCTATCTCGAGGTAAGAAAACACTGTGATGCAAAAAAGCCTATGGATGAAGTAATCCTCAATGTACATTTGATTTGCGACGAGTTAATATTTCGTAGAATGCCCGACAATACCATTCTACTCAAAAAAGTACCTTTTATTTTTTTGGCCTCATTTCATTTATTTTTATTAGAAACTTTTGCGGATTAAAAATCCGCGACAAGCTATTTGCCAATAGCCGCAGCCAGTTGAGGACCATAAAAAATAGACAGCAGGCAAAACGAACCTCCTGCGTGAGGGCCTTCAGGGGTACTTTGAATAAATAAATAAGTAAAAAAATAACAATAAGCAGAACAAGAACAATAGCTAGTGTATCCACAGTGTGTAAACGCTTCATGCAAATTAACACATGAGCTGCCAGTTGAGAAAATAAAACCGAAATAAATCAATACTAGCGAAAACAAAATAAACACTAGGACAATTGATCAGTATATTCAAGATTGAGTGTCTAATAGAAATGTAGCTTTGCAGCCCTCTTTTATTCAAATAAATTCATCCATTGCCTGTGTACTCAGATAGATACACAAGCCTACATGTACAGATCTAACAGCCACACAAACTAAGCGTACGGCAAGAAAACCTTCAATGCATTGCAGCAGGAATGTCCCTTTAACATATTTGGGCCATATATTTCAAATAAATTATCATAAAGATTTTTAAAAATATATTTTCATGCACCAAACCTGTACCGTTCCACGATGTGTTCTTGCTATTTGTATAGATTTTTTTTCAGCCTAGCTCTGCACGATGGAACCTTTTTATTGAAAAAACAAAATTGTTAGCCATCTTTATTTTAACGGTACACTCTTCAGGGTTTTTCCTCAAAAGTTTTGGAATATACGTTCGCCATATGTAACACGAGTTAGAGGCTGGTTATAGTTTACCTTATCGCCATGCCAGTATTGCTGGTTGGAAAAATAAAAAAAAATTAGTGACAAAGGTTGACTATTGGGAAAGAACTTATTCACACTAACTGCAGTTTTTATTTTGAAAAGAAGCTTTCGATGCAACATTGGTAGGTCACAAAACAAAATTTTAGTACGCTCTAGTTTTTAGCAATTGTTTAACACACAAGCTAGGTTTGGGCACATGTTATTTACGCGGATCTTCCTGTAGAAATGACTCACAAGAAGAACACCCAAGTACTTCGGTGTACAAGTTTCTTCAAACTCAAAGTAATTCTCAAAGAGTTTCAAAGTGCTTCGCCCAGGGGTTTTTACTTCCTGAAGTGAAGAAATATATTTACTTTTAAGTTCAGTCACAGTCACACTTTTTGCTTTGAATCAAGATGAGGTTCTTTTGTATTTTCTGAATAGGAATAAGTCTAACCTCTCGAGCGGGTTTACTGCAAAGTTATAACAGTCACAGAAGTATAAGATGCCGCCATAGAACAAGTTATCATGTTGGCAAAGTCATAATTATAAACAATAAAAACATTGCTTCAAGCACGAATCACTCCATAACTCCGTCCGGTTTGTAGAGGCATATCTTTAGTGTAAATATTCTCCAAACAAAAAAACGGTTGCCTGTTAGTTAAGTAGATCGTACAATCATTGTAGCTGGTCGATGAATGCCGTACGTGTGTAATTTTTGTAACAGAACTGAATTCACTACTGTATCAAATGCTCTCGTCAGGTCTCAGAAAATTATAGTTGTTGTTTCATTACAATGCGAAGATGTGCATACTGATTGCACTGTTTTCAACACAGCTTTCGACGTTCACCTGTTTTTAAAGTTATGTACACACGTGGTTGCAAGAAAACTAGCTTTCGGAAATTGTATTTATAACACTAAGTACGGATATAGTCCGATAACTACTTTGTTCATTAACATCCCCGTGCTCGTTTACTCGATGGGTTTCGGGATAAATAAAACTTCGGGATCAATGCCTTTTTGCAGAGAATGGTTGAAATAATTAGGCACAATCGGCTTTAGAAAAAAAATTACACCATCTTCCTCTGGGGAACCCTGATGAGTATGCGAAGCATCATCAGTGTTTCGTGTGGTTCCATTGTGTTTTTTCGTTTTGTGGAGTGATCTGGTGCTTAGCAGCAACAGGATAAATTCGGCGTCCGGGTACACGCCGGTAGCAAAGGCACCCAAGTACTTTTTTTGTGGCGGTGACCAGGCGGTCGCTCTCAAGGCGTCGAAACTCGTCCACCATGTTCTTCTCGATGCTGTCATCTCTGTGGTAGAATCGGTAGTCTCAGTCAGCGTTGGTGAGGAAAAGAATGTTGACGTTGGTGCACCGGCTGAGAGCAACGTACACGCCCTCCTCTTCGTAGCTTTGTCTTCTCCTCCTTATTCTTCAGGGGTACCCCAACGAGATGATGACGGTGGTTGAACGCGAAGATATCTCGTGATGGATTCTTTGGTTGGCCAATCTCCAGAGGCATCCTGCCACAATTGTCATCAGCGGTGCCTGGCCAGGCATGCGGAGTGAGGGTGCGGATTGCGGAAAAGAACGACAACGACAAGGTATTGAGGGACACAGCCCGGAGCCTGAAATGCTCCACATCTAATAAATATTGTTACGGTAAAAGGGAGGTTTATTTCCTGGACACGACGGAGAAGCTTCACAGGAACGAACGGGGCTCCAAACGCACACTCCTGAGGATCGTTCCTCTTTTGCAGCATTTCTTTGAACTGATCCGCTATAACCTTGCGTTCATATGGGGCGACTCGGTGGTGATTTTGTCGAATTGGGCGTGCCAAGCCAGTTTCAATTGTGTGACGCGCATGTGAAGGCGGGATCCCGATGTTGGTGCCGTCTTGGGCGAAGTCAAACAAAGAAGCATGTCAAGATAGAACGGTCACAAGAGTAGCACGCTCAGTTGAGGAGAGTGATTTGTCAATAATGCCCAGAAATTTAAAATCAGGCACGTCGCTAGTGGCAACCTGAGGCTCACTTTCACAACCACAGCAACAGACGCGCTCTCGTGAGCCTCAAAACGGGCAAGTTTCATGCCTATAGGTAGAACTATGTTATGAGCGGAGCAGTTCAACGCCCACAATAAAGCTTGACCATTGTTGATGCGAATAAGGCACCGCGGCAACAAAACGTCTTTCTTCGCACAGTTCCCAGCCAGTGGCTCCACAAAGGCGTCCAGGGAGGTGACAGGGATGTCAGAAGCGGTCACCGTGATGGGCGATGCTGTGTGTGCTGGCAGAACCACGTCGTCACAAACAATCAGAATTTCTTCAGCTGGAGAATCGTCGCCACACAAGGAAAAGAGAAGACTACTCACTGAAAGTTCACCGGCGCCAAGGTCAACGGTTGGCCCACATGCCCGTAAAAAGTCCATTCCGAGAATGACGTCGTGTGTGGAACTGGGAAGCACTGCGAACTCCACTGTAGACGTTTTCCCGGCCACCAAGACGTTCACCCTACAAACACCCATAGGTCGGAGCCATTCGCCACCAACTCCTCGGAACGAAAGAGGCGGATCCCAGCTGAACATTACTTTGCGGCCAAGTCGTTCCTTGAACGCATAACTCATTACAGAAACGGTGGCTCTAGTTTCCACTAAAGCCATTGTTGAAACTCCATCGACCGAAACTTGAACTTTGTTTTTGTCCATAGAAACAGGCAGAGGTTTATCCATTACAGACGGTCCATCGACCTCACCCCCATCGGCCGCACTGGTTAGTTTCCCGGGGGTGGTGACATCGGGCTCCGGCGAGGCGATGGCGACCTCCTCGGGCGCATTGTAGGTGGTGTCAGGCTGCAATCCGATGAAGGAGAATCACTTCGCTGCGCATTTTGTCCGGAGGGGGTCGGAAGTACTCCCGGATGCCACGATGAGTCAAGGCTGTAGGAAGAACGTTGAGGGTATGCGTCTGGGGCCCTGTATGTTGGCAGCTGGCGTCGACGACGGCATTGCACAGCGATAGCAAACAGGCGGCCGCCGCCCCGTATCTGACCATTCAAAAGACGCATATCGCATACGTGGTTAGTAAGCACGCTGGCCAACCTCGTAGTTCCCTGTATTCGAGTGATCCAGTTGTAGATTCGGTTCGTAATAGTCGGCATATAGATTACGAGGAAAGCGACCTGGCCGCCGAAAATCTGCGTCTCTGTGATAGGGACCATTAAGATTTCCCGCGGCTCGGTGGGGCTCAATGCTTGAAGCGTTGATGGACGGATTCATGCATTCACTGTGGACACAAGGGCCCCGGCACGCAGCCTCTTTCGTCAGATAGCATTCAGAGAAGCTTGCTGGCTTGCTTGAGACGTCTTCATGTAGCCGCAACTCTTCATGGGCTATTTGCCATATAGTAGCCGCGAGATCAGCGGGAGACGTTCTGCCATCGCTTGCGACAGTAGTCACCTTGGATAAGCGGCCACACTTTGGAGTTATAGGGCGTTTTTTTAGCGCTTCGAACTTGCGGCAATGGCGAATTACATCCGACACGATGTCCAAATGCTCCATGCTAATGAGGAATGTGAAGACGTCCTCAGCAATTCCCTTCAGTAGATGCCCCACCTTGTCGTCCTCAGGCATTTCTGCATTCAGTACTCTACAAGATGCAAACTTTCTTCAATGTAGGTGGTGCAGCTTTCCCCTGGGACTTGAGCTCGCTGCAGAAGAGTCTGCTCCGCTCGCTTCTTGGCTTCAGCGTCACCGAACCTTTCCTTCATTAAATCTACTAGCCAATCCCACGTCGTACATTTCGCTTCATTGTTGTCAAACCACACCAGGGCGGTCTTCTCCAAGGAATATACGACGTTTGCAAGCTTGTCTGCCACATTCCAACGGTTGTACTTGCTCACTTGTTCGTAATGGGTGAGCCAGTCATCGAAGTCTTCTTCCGCTTTCCCTTCAAACTTCCGTGGTTCTCGTTGCAGCTGCCAGCCGCCGGGCGGTGTCGCCGAAGAGTTGCCTTGAGCCGGGGGCGCCTTGACTTCTCGGACGGGCGAGAGGCCAGCTACGCGACTGCTTCGGCGAAGATCCATTGACGCCGTTGTTCGCTGGGTTTACCCCGCACCTCACACTAAGTCTGTTACGGTAAAAGGGAGGTTTATTTCCTGGACAGGACGGAGAAGCTTCACAGGAACGAACGGGGCTCCAAACGCACACGCCTGGGGATCGTTCCTCTTCCTCTTCTAGCTCAGGGATTGCCCATCCGTCATGCACATGTCCAAGTATGTGAGGCGTTGCAATATTGTACTAGAGTGTTTTGAGTGTTATAACGTCTCTTTCGTATGCCTTATATCCAAGCCACGACAGTACCTAGTTCTTCATGAAATATATCCCAGAAATAAATTATGGTTTAATTATGAGAAATTTATTTATAGGAAGTGTCGTGGATTTTGGAAGGGAATGGGGATCCCAAAATTTAAAAAAAATGCATTGAAAGTATGCACATGTCTACAGTAACTCTGTCAGGCAGAACCTGTTTTTAAGAGATTTAACAATCGCACGATGTGTTATACCCCACAATTCCTTAGTATTTCTTCCGGCGCGTCTAATAGTAAGCCATTGTATTTCTCTTTTTCTCATCTTCTCAACAACACCACTTCAGTTGAACCGAACTGCTGTATATAGTACAAAATCTGTGTTTTGCTGTTTTCACTTGGGACACGAATTATCTGTCTTCCTAGAGACTTTCAGTATTCTATCATTCATCCTGAGACGCAACGGTTAAGAATATAAAAGACTGAGAGGTGTAGTGCATTCTTTTATCGCGTTGGTTAAATGGTCTATAAAATTGGCTTGTTCTGTGTGAACGTTAGTGTTGTATACGAATTTCGTTTACAACACTAACGTCAGTTAGTGTTGTAAACGAAACGTTAGTGTTGCAAGAATTTCGGTTGCCCGATTTTGCCTCGAGCCTGTCCTAATGTACACGCCATTTCTGGGTAATCATGGCTTGTTAGAACCAGAGGCGTTATCACAGATAAAAGCAAATATTGAGGAATGATCAGCACTATTCAATTCATAGACACCTGAAAAAACTGTCACTCTTTGTCCCCCAAATGTCCCCCAAACTAAACGCCTCTTGCAAAAGTTATTCATTGCTTGGTAACCCAGAAATATCCTTCTTAAAATATATGCCTAAAATAACCGGAACTTTTCGTTTGCGACTGATAGCACTTTCTGTGGCCTGAGAAGCAGAAATGAACAGGGGTACATAAATATGTAGTTTACTTTTGTGATGACCTGATATGAAGGGACACAACTCCACCTCTGGTGACAGTGTTTTGAGACGAGGACACAACACTGTACCCAGAAATACCGACTGTCTCATGTATTTTCAGCCAATTCTCGAACAGGAATATGACGTAAATGTAAATTTATGATGCAATAAAAATGCTGACAAAAGGTCTTCATTGTTTTAAATGCTTCGAGTATTACTAAAAGTAATTTAGAACACCAAAACTTTAAGTTGTTTTCATTAACTCATTCATTAGAGAAAAATTTTGGCAGCTTCTCCTACCAAATATTCGAGATGCGAAAAGAAAGCAGGTAAGCGGATCCACGCCTAAATCTATTTTATTCTTCTCTTCTTCTCTCGTCGAAATTGGCATCGCATGCGAAATACACGACAAGCGTGTTTTCTGCTTTGCGCATCAGTATCCTCCTTTGGGACACCAAGGAAAACTTTCTGTTCCTATCGCGTTTTTTTTAATGACTTTGCCAAGCAGAACTTTATACTCTGGGAACATGCACTGATTGACGTAGATGGGCTCGTTTTCATCAAAACCGAGCACGGAGCCTGTCAAACTTTTTTTTTAGCTTTCACTGGAAGCTACTTCCTGCGTGTCCTTGAATAAAGTGTTTTAGAAAAGCGGCGGTTGCTTTCGCCTGCGTGGATCGCTTCAAAATGCGGTGACATGTCGGTCCTGCAGTCGTTATTGAGCATAGATCACCTGCGCAGATCAGAAGTATTTCTTTGAACCTGGCACATCCATGGAGATTACAGCACTTCTGTCAGCGTGGTTAATATTCTATCTTTAGCACGGTTGTTGCAGGGTTGTCCAAGCTGAACTCTCAATGAGGAATAGATGAGGACTGCAAAACTGGACGAAGTTTTTTAGGACAAGTGCGGTTGCTTTCACCTTCGAGGATCCCTCTCCTGTTAATCCTCTTCTCGAGAAGCTTGCCCACACAGTTTGTCAGCACGATGGAATGATGGTTTGCCGGAGGAGCTGTGTCTTTTCTTTTCTTGAGTTTGTTCCTTGACGGAAGGCCAACAACGGACAAAATCATCAAAACACTGCCATTTATTTAGAGTCGTGAGATGAACAAAAAGTAACTAAAATAGGCTCTAGAAGTGAAATCGAAAGGTGAAGTAAAATAAAGTAAAGAGACATGGCTGGTTTATAGCGCTAGGCAAAGATTATGTACAATAAAGGACTAGTAAATATTTAGTCTCGGACAGACCGTTTAAAATGCGTCTGAACGAGAACATCGGTATATCGAAAAAAAAGTACAATGAATGGAGGGGTATTTGTTGTCCGTAATCTTCTGAGAATGGTTTTGTCATATTGTGTCTAGTGCCCTGCATGCAATTTGTAGATTGACAGCAAATTGTTCCTCTCTACAACTGAGACAAAGTTGTCAGTTGTGAGTGTATAGCATACGTGTTGCCTATTCGCAGCCTAGCTAAGACTACTTCCGTGCGTCTGTATTGTTTTTGTGCTGTGTATTTGCATAAACGTTTTTTATGACGTGCCGTTTGGTGAATGTTTGTGTATCCCATGTTTTCTGCCAACATTTACGTCAATATCTTCTAGCCAGTAGTTTCATGTCAATGTAGTAAACATAGGTTATGTCCACTGTGCTGCAGAGACCAGCTACAACGGCATTGTAAGTGATTGAATTCCCAAGAATGCCGCCGTGGGCTGTACCCAGGAAACAATTATTTTTATTTTAATTATTGAGCAGATATCCACGCTTTTATTAGGTGGATGGGTAGGTTGTTATTTGTTGGTTTAAGGAGTGTAAAGCTGTAACTACGCTTAGATAGTCTGGGAAGATCACGGTTTCTGTGTTGGTTTATATTTAGTGCAATGAAAATGCCATACTCTTCTGCTCTTTTTGTTTGACCTTCTTGTGGTAGAAGAAAAATTGCGGCTCTGAGCAGCACTCAACACGCAGGAGTTTCGCATGCAACTATATAAAATGTAACATTGTCTTTTACCTCAAAAACTGTTTGTTGTTACTTCTCTTGGCGCATTTCGCTAGTCAATACATTTAAAAGAAATATCACAAAAAATCGTTTGCATGTCCAATACTGTTTCTAGTTCGGCAATGGAGGACTTCATGCAGTAATCAAAGAAAACACCTACTTTCTCCGCGTGGGACTTGTTTCGGAGAGAGCAATTATCAGGCACCGATAGCCGTGCTCAATAAAAAGGAACAGATGAGGTGTCGTTTATGATAGAACTACGTGGGTGCTTGTTTATCGAGATCGCTCTAATGGCATATTGCCTTTAGGTGTAAAACCGCTAATGTTTCATGCTCCACTTATCCCATTTTACATATAGACTTTTAATTGGGCTCGTCGGAAAAGGCCTAAATGCCAGACGGAGCCCTGAGTGCATCCCTGCATCCAACAGTTTCAACCAGCTTCAAGGCGGACCCATCAATGACACTAACATAGTATAACCATGAACATATATGGCTGGTAAAAACGCGGGGCAGTAGTTGCATGTCTGCTCGGTGGGAGCAATGCGAGAGGACATTCACGATCTTCATAATTTTTAGGCATTGCAGTGTCAAAAATATGATATAGGCAATGAATGTCCTCTTTTAGAAAGTACCACGCTAAATATTTCTATTACTTTTCGAAAGGAATTGAAACACCTTTAGGACTAATTTCGGACCAGGCTGCATTGAGCGCATCCTTGGAAATACAACTCAAGTACACTTTTCTGGATTAAGCTTAATTCTTTTTCTGTCTTCCCAGTCAGCAAATTTGTTGTCACCAAAATAGACTTGCCACTTGCAAAGGCACTGACAACAGCATTTAAAAGACATTTGAACATCGTCTACATACATAGAGTGGAAAAAATGTTTCTGGCCATCCCTTCCCAAATGAATTCATCTTTATTACGCAGAGTTTGCCGCTGAAAACAACCCCCTTGAGGCGCACCACTTTGTGCACGTGAACCAGAGAAAATGCATTGCACACTCTCATGCGAAAAGTTGTTTCTGACATGTAGCTTGCAAGTGTATAGAACTTGTTGCAAGACAAACCCAATGACTTAACGACACTAAGTATTCCATAGGACCATGCAGAATCACAAGCTTTTTCACTATCGAAAAATACCGCCATACAACACTGGAATGCATCTTTTATGTACGATTTGACTTGGTCATCGCCTGCCCTGAAGCCTGCCAGGCAGCACAAGAGAAGACCATTGTACTCCAAAAAGTTCGCGTGTCCTGTTTTTTATTTTCTCAACACGTTTTGATAGGCAGGTTGCCAGGGCGTTGGGACGATGACTTCAGTGAAACAAGGCCTTTCGATCTTTCAGAAACCCCACTACTATGCCACTACTAGGAATATGGCCCGAAACCCATAATTTGTTGGGTAGGGTTGGGGGGGTAAAATGAGTGTCAGAGTGGACTTTTTCTAACATGGTGTTTGTAATGTTTCTGCACCTCGAGTTGAAGGCCTACAGGCGCTCAGAATAGGCTTCAGATGATGAAATAAAGAGGGGCTACCGTATAAAGTGTGCGACGTATCATTGTCACGCAGGTACCTCTTATTTCAAGATATATTGTTCTTCATGAAAGTGTTCCAGTAGTGTGCTGAAGAGGAAACATGTTGGAAGTGTTTTGCAAATGTGTTAGCCTGGTCTCCTAGTTGGTCTCTTGTTGTATTACCAATGCGAAGGCCGAGTTTCGTTCGTCCTGTTAGATTTCGTATTCGAGTCGAGACTTTGTGTGGTTCTGTGTAGGTATGACTTTCTGGGTATGAGGAAGGCGCGCCAACAACCCCTTTTCCACCTCATGAGGCACAGGTTGTCCTACAGCCTTTACCGTTTAGATGAGATCACATTATCCGAGATGTGGTACTGGCGAAATACATCCCACGCCTGGTTCTGGGAATCTCCTCCTGGCCGGCAGTCTTCGTTCCAAGAGGGACTCTTGCTTGCGTGGGGCACTGGCAGAGTGGGGGATGGGCTTTCCGGCGGCTTCGAAGATATGCGCGGTGAAGAGTTTGGCTGCTTCAACTACATGTGACTGTATTATCTATGTGTGTTGAAGTATCAATGTTTCTGTGAATATATTCTAGTTCACCCTAGCTTTGATAAAATTACAGAAAACAAAACGGTTTGGGTTCACCTATCTATACTAAAGTGGTAGGGAAGTGGTCACAACCTTACGGGTTTGTGACCACGTTTCACTGAAGATATCGAAGGAACTGCAGACCCTGTAGCGATATCAATGTGTAAGAGTTGTTTGTTGTAATATAGTAAGTACACTGTTATTGTGATAATTGGACCAGCCCCTGATCACGTTGAAACCTCTCATTGAGGCAACCCTACGCCATTCGTTTGGAAGGAGCTTAAATGGCCATTGAGGTCACCAAGAAGGATTATTAGTTCGGGAAGGTGATAATTGAGAACTCCGAAGTTCGACCTTTATAGGAGAGAGCCTGGTTGAAATGTAAAGACAACGTATAGTGATCACTCTAGTAAATATTTATTCATACTGCAACAGCATCAAGGACAGCCTGTAATGACATGATGTGACATACTAAAGATTTTCGGGCGACGATACCCACATAGCGAGAAGAGTACACGTAGCAAAGCGTATCTTTCTTTACTACAACAATAACTATCAGGAAACTTTTAACTGCTAACTGTAAGCACATCACACATGGTTGTTTGTAGTGCAGCATTTGGTATACATCATGTACGTTGTTGGTAAAGTCCCTACAGTTCCGTTTGATTAGGTGTTCGTTTTCCCTATTTTTATTTTTTGCACGACTTAAGTGCTTGTTCAATTATTGCATTATGGGCATGTGACTGTTTCCTTTCTTGGATTTTCTTCAGCGTTGGACATGCGAGCCCGTTTCTTCCGCTCCGAAGCAAGCAGGAGCGGGCTGTCATTCATCTCGTCCTCATATATTCTCGGCGTAACCAATGAATGGCAATACTTCGACCTTGGAACCTTTGGGTGTTCCTGGCTGCACCCACCACCAACGAGTTTGACCCCGGTGTCACGGGTTACGCATATAGTGCAGGAGTTTGAGGGGATGCTGCGGATTCCTCGGTGTTCATTTTCTCTCCGCCCTTTGGCGTGCCGAGGGCAAGAACCAAAACAGTAGGAACAGCAGAGCTCCCGACACACGAAGACAAACCGCAACAACTGCCGCTTTAGCAAGCTGTGCGTCAATGGGTTGGGTAGTCGGGGAGGGCGGAGACAGGACTAGGTGATCTGGCTGAACTGGCTTGACTCAGAAATATGACGCAGCACCGACCCCCGTGAGCTGTGTCGGCGTACCTTGGATAAACGAAACAAGCCAACCCATACAGCGTTTTTGGGCACGAGATGTTTTCCTTACGTATACACTGATGGTACGTTTATGAAGTTTTAATATTGCAGGTAAGACTGTTATTTGCATGGCGCCGTCAACATTTGAGCATTTGTTGCTAAAGTCTTTGCCAATCATTTGTCGGGTGGCCAGGTTCTGCACACTTTTCACACGCCAGTTTGCTTCGGCACTGGAACCTAGCAGGCACATACCGCTGCCACTTGAAGCACCGACAAGGATTAGGGACATACGATATGAACTTCATACAGATATACATGTTGAGAAAGGTTTCAGCGGTCGAAAGTGGGGATGACGTGGTTTGTTTTTATTTCCTGGTTTCCGCTATGGGTAGTGATTTTCTTGGCTGATGGAACGCCTTACTCACGCAGGCCCTCCAGGTAGTCGGCGAGTTTCGTCTTTAGGTTGCGATTCCGAGATAACAGCTTGGCATGTGTTTTGACTGTGGTGAGGAGTAGCCTGAAGTTTTAGATTGCCAACCATACTCTGTTGAAGCCGGATTGTACGCTTTCGTTGTTTCTATATTTTAGCATTTCATCACTGGCCAGCTTTTTTGGTTATAGTTGTCGCCACCATGCTTTAAAGAAGCAGCAATGAGGTATACTGACTTAGCAAAAACTATTTAAGAATTATCGGCAGGTTTTCTTATGTGGCGGTTTCTGGGAACTCTGTGGTAGATAATGGAGTAAAGTTACTTTGGTGTTGCCTCATTTTGGGATCCGAATATTGGGCTTGGGAAATTTTGAAACCACCATACAAGGAAAAAGCTTAAATGTCGTATAATTTTTATGTGAACATAAAAAAGATGGATTTTTGGGCGGCAACGAACATGTTCACCGTAGAGAGGCAGGTTGGCTCCAATTTATGTAAGTTTGTTATGGATGTGTTGTGAAGTTGAGAAGACTCTGTGAATGAATTCCAGTTCGCTCTTGTTTCATTGAATATCCTTTGGGAAGGTGAGCTGTTTGTACCTATATATGTTAAAGAGATAGCATTGTTGTCACTGCCGTACTGTTTTGTACCAACGAACCACTTGATAGACGGAAATGGATGATGATGATGATGGATTGGTTTTATTGGCGCAAGGCCGACTATGGGCAAAAAGCGCCACAGAAGAAGTTACTGAATTTTGATGAGAACCTAAACACTAAAACATGTGACTAAAACTAAAGGTGATGCAAGACACAAGACAATGGAGATGGCTGGTGTACCTTGCCAGGACGATTACACGTGATATTACAAGAGCTGCAGAATGTTTATTTAAGCTAAAAACCTAAAAAAACGTTGACTAGAAAACATTGGTTCGTCAGCTAAAAAGTATGATGGGTGCAGAGGAATGTGTCGTCTGTATATTTCAGGGAAATGTTTGTGTCGTGTTGTGTCAAGTCCCTTGCATGTGATTAGTATGTGGACTACAGATAGGCCCTTTCCACACCTGCTACACGTGGGTCCCGAAGTCCCAGTGAGCAGGTGGGAGTGCGTCGCATGTGTGTGGCCTATCCGCAGCCTAGCCAGGGCGACTTCAGTGTATCTGTTGTGTGAGTCAGTTATGTAGCTTCCCAGTTGTGGTTATATTACGAGTAGTTTGTTGTCTGTTTGTTGACTCAAGTGTAATTGCCATGTGTTACGATGCTGTCGTCTGATGTGTGTCTTTAGGTTGGTGTAAGGTACTATTGTAATGTCAACTGTAGTCATGAGAGCAGCATCACCAGCCATTTGGTCAGCGGCCTCATTGCCAGGGATTCCACAAAGCCCTGGTACCCAGCATATAGTTATTTCAAGATTTGAGGCATATGCAGACATTAGTACCTTGAAAAGAGCATTTATCACATAGTTTTTAGATTACCTTCCTAATGACAGTGCCTGTACAACGCTTTGAGAGTCTGTGTACACAATGAACTTGGCAATTTTATGTTTGATGATGTGGTTTGAAACGAGTAAAATGACACACGCTTCTGCCGTGTAATGTTATGAAAATTCATTGTTTTGCTTAAAAATTTGGTCCGTGCGCTGAACAAGATACTGTAGAACCAGTTTTCGACGCGTCGCTATAAAATTCTGTGCACTTGTACTTGTCCTGCAGGAACAGGAAGTGCTGCAGAATTGCATTCCTGGGTACCCTATTTTTTTCTACAAGAGTGAATGACAGGTCGCATGATACAGAACGAAGATGCTATGGTGCGATTAAATTATGAATGGGTGTCTTGTGCGTGTCTGAAAGGGGGACATTGAGTGCAGAAGCCTCCTACCTAACTGTGAGAGAGAACGGTAAGGGATTAGACGGCCTGTTTAAAAAGAGTTGTAAATTTGATGTATCGTTCATGATGGGATTAAAAGGATGGTTGATTAGAGACATGATCTTGGATACATACAACAGGTCTACATACTCCCGCCGATGCCCTAGGCACCATTTGTCGCACTCGGCATAAAGACTTTCAACAGGGCTAGTGCGGAATGCGCCACATGAGAGGCGAAGGCCTAGAGGAAGCACTGGGTCTAGCATTTTCAGTGCTGTTTTTGTAGCAGACCCATACACGACACTGCCATAGTCGAGCCGACACCCCACCAAGGCCGTGTAAAGGCGCAGCAAGAGTTGTTTGTCGGCCCCATAAGATTGATGTGAGAGGACCTTAGAATATTCATTGTTTTTAAGCATTTGAATTTCAGCTGTCTGATATGCGGGATGAATGTAAGCTTTTCGTCTAATAAAATGCCTAAAAACTTGTGTTCCTTGTTCACAGGAATCGACACGCTGTTAAGAGTGATGTCTAGGTCTGGGTGGAACCCACGCTTCCTGGAGAATACAACGCAAGAGCTCTTTCCGGGATTAATTTTGAAACCATTTTTGTCTGCCCAGCCGGCAAGCTTCTTGACGCCGAGCTGGACTTGACGTTCGCAGATGGACATGTTACATGATTTAAAAGATATCTGGACGTCGTCTACATACATAAAATAAGATATTGTGGGTGGCAATGCCTTTCCAAGTAAGTTCATCTTAACTATGAAGAGCGTGCAGCTGAACACTCCACCTTGCGGCACGCCATTTTCTCGCACATGTACCTTTGACAGTGCAGAACCAACTCTGACGCGAAAGGTTCTCTCCGACAGATAACTAGCAAGCGTGTTAAACATATTACCAGAAACACCGAATGACTTGAGGTCAGTAAGGATCCCATAACGCTAAGCGATGTCATAGGCCTTTTCGAGGTCGAAAAACAAGGTAAACTGAACTGTTTGTGAATGAAGGCATCCTTAATGTATGACTCTAGTGCCACAAGTTGATCATTTGTGGATCTCCCTGCCCTGAAGCCTGCCTGGCAGCTCTCGAGAAGGCCGTTATACTCCAAAAAGAACACGAGCCTCCGGTTTATCATCTTCTCTAGAAGCTTGCACAGGCAGCTGGTCAGGGCAATAGGTCAATAGCTCGCGGGAGAAGAAGGGTCCTTCCCTTCTTTAAAGAATGCTAAAACTGCGGCATCCCTCCAAGACTTCGGAATGTGCCCCGAAAGCCATATCTTGTTGAAAAGGTGAAGAAGTGTTACAAGAGTGTCTGTGTGTACGTTCTGTATCATTGTATAAGTAATGTTGTCTGGGCCTGGAGCTGAGGGTTTACACGTGCTCAGAGCACCCCTCAGCTCATGAAGCGTGAACTCCGAGTTATAAGATGTGGCTGACCCGTCATTGTCATGTAAAGGCTTCTTTTCGGCCACGAGTTTGTGTTTCATGAAAGTGTTCGTCTAGTGTGCTGAACTGGAAACGTGTTGGAAGTGTTGTGCGAGTGTGTCAGCCTGGTCTTCCAGTGTATCCCCTGTTGTACGGACCAGGGGCAGGCTGTGTATCTGTTGTCCTTTGAGTTTGCGTATACGTGTCCATACCTAGCCTGTGTCTTTGTACGAGTTTATAGATGTTATGAATGATCGCCAACTATCTCTTTTTGTCTCACGGCGCACACGTTTTCCGAATGCCTTGGCCCGTTTGAACAAGAGGAGGTTTCCCGACGTGGGGTACCAACGGAGGATACCCCACGCCTTCTTCTGGGCCTCTCGCGCATGCCTACAGTCCTAATTCCACCACGGCCACCGCTGGTTGCGCGGGGCACCAAAGGCGTGGGGAACTGACCTTTCGGCGTCGTCGAGGATGTGCGCCGTGAGGAGTTGTGCGGCTTCATCCACGTGTAGGTGTCCTATGAATGTGTGGTGTAGTTTCGATGTCTCTGTAGATAGGTTTCCAGTTAGCTCGTGCTTCATTGAACCCATTATGGGAAGATGAACTGCTTGGGCCTTTACCTATATATGTAAGTGAGGTGAAAAAGTGGTCACTGCCATAAGGGTCAGTTCCCACACCCCACTCCAGAAGAGGAAAGAGAACTGCGGAGCCAATAGCCAAGTCAAGACATGAGTATGTGTTGTGTCCTATGTTATGAGATGTAGGCTGTCTATTGTTGAAAAGGCATGCTTCAGAAGATGTCAGCAATTTCTCTATCAGGCGACCTCGGGCATCCGTTCTGGAAGAGGCCCAAAGAGAGTTGTGAGCATTAAGGTCGCCTGTAAGGATGTATGGTTCGGGCAGCTGGTCAATCAGCGCCTCGAAGTCGGAGCTCGTAAGTGCAACATCAGGAGGAATGTATATGGAGCATACCGTTATCAACCTATTAAATATTATTGACGAACGGCTACAGCGTCAAGGACGGTGTTCAAGGTGACAGGGTGGCATGCTAAGGATTTGAGGGTGATTATGGCAACACCGGCGGAAGAGTGTGTGCAGCCATCTCTGTCTTTCCTGTATACCAGGTAACTATTGAAGAAATTTCTGTGTTTGGAATTTAGATGTGTTTCCGGGACACACATTAAACTTGGCTGGTTGACATGCAGAATCTCATGCACGTCGTAAAGAATATTCAGAAGGCCTCTGCAGTTCCATTGAACAATATTTTCTCTTCCCATTGTTATGTGTTCAGAGCTACTGCAGTGTGACTATTTATGTAGGGTCTTTCGGGGCTTGCACTCTTGGGAGGGGTTTTCTGGCCTTGTCTACTGACCTGAACGTCGCAGCCCGTTCCTTCTACTGCGATGAAAGCCCGAAGGGCTCGACGTCCATGTCGTCATCTGAAGGCAAGGGGGTGCCCAGTGGACTGGGCCCCCTTGACGTGGTACCCTTTCGGGTGTTCTTTGCCTCCGCTGCCAGGGCCGAAGGCGTGGGGAGCACCACAGATGGCACAGACAGTGAGGTGGAGGAGGGGGTCACTGCGACTGCCTCCGTCTCCATCTCGTCCGGGCCCTCGCGTGTGCTTCGCGCCGGTGGATAGGGGGAAACGGTGAGTGCAGCAGCACCCCCACCGGACGTGGATGCCACCACAGCCGCTGCTCACACAGCGAGTGGGGCGGAGGCGGGTTGGGCTGCCAGAGGCAACCCTGGGGGCGGGGCGGGGGCGGGACCAAGTCCAACTCGCGGTACTGGGTCCCCGCCGAAACCAGACGCCGCTCCGCCCCCCGGCGAGCTGCGTCGGCGTCCCTCCCCAGGGAAAAGAGGCGAACCTCTTTTGCGCCTCGGGGAAGGTGATGTTTTCTGTTACCTTTATGTCAATGATTTTTTTCTCTAGTTGAAACTTTTCACAAGCGCGAGAGTATGCTGCATGTGGACCCTGGCAACTCGGGCAGGTAAGGTTGGTTGCAGTGCAGTTGTCGGATAGATGATTATGCTGGCCACATTTGGCACATGTTGTTCTGCCACGACAGGAGTTGGTACCATGCCCGAACCTCTGGCACTTGAAACAGTGCCGCGGGTTCGGGAAGAATGGCCGGACAGAACAACGGATGAAACCTGAGTTGATATGCTCGGGCAGTGTGCAGCGGTCGAAAGTCAGAATCAGATGTTTGGTGGCTATTTCTTTGTTATCTCTCCTAATGACGATGTGCCTTACTGCTGTCACGCCTTGATCTTTTAGGCCTTCGAGGAGATCGGTCTCTGTCTCGGTTAGGAGGCCTGGCTCAGATATCACACCCAGGGAGCTGTTGAGGCTGCGGTGGGGGGTGACTGATATCCAGGTCTGCCATGCGGGTTTGGCTCATGAGAGTTGTGGCGTGCTTCTGTGAGTTAACCTCAACTAGGACCTCTCCAGTTCTTAGTTTTTTAGCATTGTATGTGTTGCCAAGGATAGATTCAAGAAACTTGAATACAAGGAATACAGATTGTGAGGTAAGCGGCTTGGATTTGTCAACCGATTCAACTATCAAAAAACGTGGGTAGTTGTCAGGTTTTGGTGAGTTGATGGCAGGAAGAGGTGGAAAAGATTCTTCGGTGCGGACCCTTTTCAAGGTCCGATCATGTTTGGAGGGGGGTTTTCGATTTACCATACGGCATAGGAAAAAGCAGGGGATGGGGGTACTTCCTTCACTCGGGTTACCCTGATACCGAGAGAGGTCCCGGAGCTCCCTGCCTGGTAAACAGACAGGGAGCCCATCCGCCAGAGCTTGACCTGGGCTCCGACGGCCACCGTTAGAGGTTTTTACCCTTCACCTTTTAAACACATCACCACGGTAGGTCACAGTTTATGTTGGGGGGCTCGGGGTCCGCGGTATCGCCAGTACCGTCACCAAGATTACTCGAGGTTATGTATCATCTACGAAACAGCGTAAAAAACGGGGACACTAGGAGAGAAAGACGACAGGACGACGCTCCTATTGTCCCCGTTTTTTACGATGTTTCGTCAAGATGATACATAACCAGTACCAACTCGCCCAAATGTTGATCCTTCTGCAGTATATTACTCAAGGGGCCCCGTGCAGGGTAGACGTAAATGGAAGCGGAGATCCTATAGCCAAGTAGAGGTGTGAGCACGTGTTGTGTTCTGTGTCCTCTGTTATTGTGCGGGCGTTTTCGCATTGAAAAGACGTGCTGCCGATGATATTAAAAATTTCAATAACGGGGGGCCTGGTGCATCCGTGCGTGAATTTCCCCAGAGTGAATTAGCCGCACTCTTGTCACCAATAAGAAGTTCTGCTTCCAGCACCTGATCTACCAGTGCCTCGAAATCAGAGCTCGAAAGCTGAAATAGCGGAGGAATGTAAATGAAGGAACTCGTTAGTTGCCCGTAAATGTTCTTCGAATTGCTACAGCCCCAAAGCCAGCCTTTAGTGTGATCATTTGCCACGCCAAGAATTTTCGGTCGACGATAGCCCCACCTTAAGAGAAGTGTATGCAGGCATCCTTGTCCTTCCTCTATGCCACATTACTGCACAAAAAATGTTTTTTTCTGACATTGGGTTTTGCAGACACATGTTTGTTGGCTGATTATAGTATAGTATAGTATCTCGTACACATAATCAATATATTTTAGAAGACCTTTTCATTCTATTGCAAGACCTTTTGCTTCCCTTTATTTACATTTTAAACACCTCAAATATGCGTACGTGCGTGTATCATTTTCCGAGATCGACCTCTTGCAGGTGGTTCTAGGTCATCGCTCGTAGGTGACTCGACGCCGCAGCCGGTTTTCCCTTCGCGCCGATGCAGGAAGGAACGGCTCGACATCCATGTCGTAGTCCGAGGACCTGAGGTTTCCCCGCGGAGTGGGCGTCCATGTCTTGGCACACCTTCGGGTGTTCTTTTTTGTGCTCTAATATTGCCGATGGCGCGTATCTGTTCTCATCCATCTTCTCAGCGTCCTCAAGTGTGCTGGGGCAGGCATAGACAACAAGGTCCGCCCTTGCCCCAGCGGTGCTGTTTCCTACGGCAACCGCCGCTTCTTTCTCAGGCGGCGGCAAAGTAACAGCTTGAGCTGCAAAGGACCACAAAGCGCGGGCGCGGAGGGACCAGATCAGCTTCACTGACCTGGGTAGCCTACAAAACCAGAGGCCGCTCTGCTCGCCGGCAAACTGCGTTTGCGTACCTTCCCTGGTGGAATAGGGCGAACGTCTCTTGTGCCTGTGTGAAGGGGACGTTTGCTTTGATATTTATTGATCTCTTCATTTTTGAATATGGTGCAAGTCGTTGAAAAAGCTGGGTGTGTTTTCTGGTACCTAAAAGAGGTGATCATTTGGTTTTTGGAATTATTGCTTGGGCACTCTTGGGCGTTTTTCGCAGATGAGTCTTGTGCAGCAAAAGAGTCAGCCGTCCTCGAACTGCTGTCACTTGAAGAAGTGGCGCAGGGTTGGTATGTAGGGTTAAAGATGACGTTTATTATGCCCGCAGCGACAAACGCGGGTAGTGTTGGGCTGTAAATTACCAAGTATAGATGTTTTGTTGGTAAGTTTTATGTCTTTTCGGCATATGACAAATAACCTCACTTCATTCACGCCCTTATCGTTAAGACTCAAGCAAACCAACTTCGCTACCATTTACTAAATACGTAATAAAACCACTCTGTGGTAGCAATTTGGCTGCGATGGCGCTTGATCTCGATATCCACATCGCCCTTGCGCGTTTGCCCCAGGAGGCGAGGTGATGCCAGCTTGTGTGTGATTCAACCGGACTTCTCTAGGTTGTGTTTCGTAGCCTTATATGACGTCCCGATAACGTTTTCAAGAAGCTTGGAGACCAGCAACACAAACTGCCTGGTGTGCTTTCATTTAGCGATTGTTTTTACAATAAAATGCATGAGAAATCATCGGCTTTTGGGATCAATAGCAAAGATTATTGAGGATAAAAACGTTGTTCTGGCACGTTTTCAGGGGCCATTCATATGGAAAATACAATGCGGCTATAGAAAAAAATCATATGGCTCGTAGAAAAAGCATGACACGCGGGTTCTTTCTTTTGAGCCTTATTCTGATAGCCGGAAAGGTCCCGGAGCTTCCTGCCTTGTAAACAGCCAACAAGCCCGTCCACCACAGCTTGACCAGGGCTTCGACAACCAGCGTTCATAGATTCTTACCCTCCACCTCTAAACAGAACACCACGTTTGGTTACCAAAATATGTTCCGGTGTTCAGGGTCTATGGTTGCCCGCATAACGGCGCAATAAATAGCCAAGGTGCCCCGTGTGCGGCGGAAAAAGAGTGACCCAGGGTTCCTGCGCAATCAAGGAAACGTTGAACACCAAATCAAAATTTATCACTCGGACGCCTGTCTTAATATTAGGTGCCTTCAATATAAAAGCAGTTTCGCATTTCTCAAAAATACAAAATCGTTACCACCCGTTCCAACCCTCATTCAGGGCAACTACACAGCCCTTGGTCCCGAGAAAGACGTGGGCTATCTTTGATCGCGTTGTGGTAGAGGAAATGGCAAACTAAAAAAAGCCAGTACAAGCGCTTTTCTCGTGAACGTGTCTTGGGGCTTAAAATATTTCCTAAATTCACCAAACTTCAAAACAAAACTGTCGTGTTCTCCTGTGGCAAAACTATAATTTTTTAATTTCTTTACTGTGCGCAATCCAGAATACGGATGCACGGAGTTTACCGTTCCGAGTTATAAACTCTGGATGCATACCAAACAAGATCGCCTTAACATTGTAACAGACCCATCGTACCCAACTCGTATCGGAGATATTGGGAGTGGAGGCACGACACCTCCCTTATCTTCCACCGAAAGCTTATGGGGCAGGCCACTTAGGTAATACGCAAGAAAGTCTTAGGAATAATCACTTTACCGTACCTATAACAATCGTTTCCGGAGTCGCAGGCGAATTTTCAGAAAGTCATTTTACTGGTTCAGTGGGATCTGCTGCGAAAATTTGGATTTCAAAACTGGCCCGTCGCTCAGACGCCGAACCGGGAGTGGCAGCGATAGTCGATATTGAGTTATTCGTGGACCAAAGTCATGTTCAAGCTGACACAGCCAACAAATGCATACCCACAGAGGCAGACGTCTGCCTCGCAGACGCACTAGTTCATCAGATGTGGGAGGTAAGGATGCGTGTGAGACAGTGACTCCACAAATAAAAATAAATCACAACTTGCTCTGCCGGCTTGTTCTTCCTGAGAGTGACTATACTAAACAACTCTTGGGACTAGATTGACATACGACTTCTGATCTCACGGACAGAGCTAGAGCTCACTATGTTACGGTGCTTTATGGGTTATGCTACAGACCCGGAAAACAATATGACCACGCAAGGACACAGCCTTCACGCTGGCCTGCTTAATTTTAAAAGAACCAACAAATAACCTTTTTCAGGCTCTTCAGAATACCGACATTGCCAATTCAGCGCCCGAAATGCTGCCATTAAAATCGGGCTCTGAAAATTCCAGCCTCGTCAGCCCTATCAAACTCAGCGTGGTGCAGGCCGCTAATGCCGTTTTCATAATATGCTACGCACTGGGACCGTGTTTTCTAACAAAAAATACGGCGCAGCATACGTTAGGACTCTTTTGAGACCCTCTCGCAAGGATTTACTGGTTGTTTGAATGATATTCATTCCTGCTCAGTTGGAAACTAGCGAAGCCACCACTGTTTTATGACAGGCCAAACGCTACTAATTACCAACGTTCGTCTCGTTTGCCTCATTTTGTCTTAAGCAAATTTACCAGAATATCTAATCCCTAGGAGAATAAACGATTACACTAAAAACGTCTCTATACTCGAAGACGAATATTGACTCGCGCCACAACTCTCGACACAAGATGTCAAGCTCCGACTCAAACTGGACGCTAATGTCGGAACGCCCTGCTCTTCATCAGATACCCGCTTCATCCTCGGACTTCACTTCGTTAGGCCGTAGATACGTAAACTATATGGCAGTGCTAGAGACCCTCAAGAGCCTCCAAGGGTGCAAGAGGGCCTGAAACTACATCCTGGATTTTCTCCCTATCGAACTGCAGCTATCAGGATTCGCGGGGCAAATCAGGCTCTTTCAATTTCTTTTTTACGTAGCAAGGATCGGTCTACCCTGTGTTCCCCTTAGAATGAAATCCTTCAAGCATACCCTATACCCCGACAATGTAACACTTGGCTTAGGCGGTGGTTGTAAAAATCACACTGGGACACCCTCCAGCAAGGCAATTCATGCTGACCAATACTACATTGCACCACGGCGTCACAGTTTAAGCCAAAAATCAAAACTCATTGTCCACCATTCCCCGCACGAGGAAAGTCTAGTTCGACTCTAACTTAAGTAATTTTTTTCCACTGTTTTCACCTACTCCTACTGTCTTGAGTAATCATGTCATAAGATTCAGTATACAAGCGAACCAAAATAATTCCAGTACCCTTCTAGAGCTCAAAAAAGGTGCGGGGTAAACAATCGGGTTAATACCCAGGATAGCCAGTAGCAACTAGGGAAGGAATTAATAAATTCGCCACCGCGTCTTGCACGTCCCTAAATCAATCCCGGCGAGAAACTCCAATGTGTACCTCCGAAGGCACAGGACAGAGGTAAATAAAAAAGTGTATAATATCATTTCATTCCTACGGTTGCGTTTTCTTCGTCATTCAAAGTAGAATCTTCGATCCCACATTGTGCAAGACGCGCCGGCCGTGCTCGGTTCGTCTCAGCCATATTCTTTGGTTGGAAAAGTGGGCTTCCAGCAGTTCTTCCGCCCGTCTTGTGCTTGCCCTTGCCGAGCAACTTTTTCATGGACGAGAGGATGGGATGGGAGAGGATAGCGAGCTTGACCACTATCCTGATCGTCGTGTTCAGCGTTTCCCTGTCCGCTTTCGTTACTTTCATGTACGGGGTGAAGTACGTGATGTGCGACAGGACGAACACCTGGACAGGTGCATACCGTCGTTTTCTTTGATGCCGGGGTTCTTTTTGGTTACCGTGCGGATCATGCTCAGGATTTTCTCTGCTGTATCACATGAGGAGAGGCCATGCCGTTTACTTTGGCACAGCCGAACAAAGAGGAGGTAGACGCCAAAAGCTCGGGTGAAAGGAAATGGTGCCGCCACAGCGTAGTTATAAAAAACAACAGCCGCAAGAGGCTACATGGCAGCGAACCTTGCGGGCATCAGTCACACACGGAACATTACGGCGCCATGCGAGCCGAACTGCAAGCTATGGAAACTCAGGTGAAGGGTATGTGAATCAAGGAAGAGCGCCAAGCCACCAAGTTGGCGACAATGGCCGCAAAGAGCGGATTTGCGGCCTTGAAAAACGGTCGCACCTGTAAAATCAAGGAGACGGTTGCGAGCAGGTGCGGTCGCCCAATGACTTCAGACGAAGATGAGCCCAAGCCATAAGAAGAGGTCCTGCAGGGGTACGCAACGTTACTTTACCAATGTAACTGCAGGGACATCCTCAACAAGGCTGCCGAGCTTCGACTACACATTGACGGCCTCGACCATAAGCCGGATGTGATTGCGTTACAGGAGAAGAACGGCAGACCCAGACTACCGGGATACGTGTCCCACACGAACCAGACAAAAGGTGGCACGGCGATCCTTGTGCGCAAAAACGTGGCAGCAACCTAGCACCTTATTATGCAAGACGGCTGCGAGCACACCTTGGTCTGGATCCTCACGAGAATCATTGTAAGCCGCAGAAAAGTGTTCATGATGGTGGTGTACTGCCGACTGTCGCACAGCAAGTACGAATTATACAACACGGTCAACCAGGCGAAGTAGTTGGCGTGGAACAGCCAGCTTTTGATCAACGGCGACTTCAACTTCCCACACAGCACACGGAGCTGCAAAGTTCAATCCATACGCGGAATGCCCTCGCGTGGCGATAAAAAAACCAGGAGATCGCATTCTTCAACGAGCCGGGCGTTGCAACTCGAAAGGGTAATTGCGCGAGCCAAGACACCGTAGCGGATCTATCCTAGCTGACGGGATCCTTAGACAGTACCTGGTGCTATGAGGCGGTCGACCTTGGTTCGGATCACAATATTCTGGGTGTAACAATAAAAAAATCCAGACTCCAGGCGGCCTTAGGCAAGGCCAGAATCATTGACTTGAGCCCATGTGCATGCGAAAGAGCAAAAAAGCTGCGCTCGATAAGTTCACACAGGAAGTGACCCGAACGGCACAGAAGCCGTTGGTTGATGCCAAGTTCGCACACATGTGGGAGGCGGGACACTCCCTCACGCGGAGGTGGAAAGGCCAGAGACGCAAGACGCTGGTCAAGCGCATAGCGCTGCTCAACAAACAAATCTTGAAATATTCCGCCAAGTAGTTCCGCAAAATTGGATGAGCACCAGCGAGGCACTTCAGTTCAAGCTGTCCGTGCAAATGACCTGGTGTATGCTGAGACACCTGATAAACCCGCTCTGCAGAAAGTCTGCTACCATTTGTACTCTCACCAACAAGATGTTCAACTTCTACGGAGGTGACGACCGACGACCAGAGACTCATCGCGGACCTCAAAGCAAAATATCTCATGTGGAAAACGGACAGCTCCCAATGCCTGAGGAGTACAGGATACCGCAAAATCCGGAGATTAAAGAGCGCTTCTTTATCACGGAGCTGCTAACGGCCATTGAACGAAAGCAACAAGAACTGCGCGCGTGGAATTCACTCCTTACAATACCAAATACTGAAAAACATGAGTGATGCAGCGTGTCACGAGCTCTAAGGCATATCAACAGACCCTGGGAACGCTGGGAGCAGCCAGAAGAGTGGAAAGAAGCCAAATTGAGGTTCATACTTAAATCGGGTGAGCCTCTGACGATCGAGAACATGCGACCGATCTCGCTAACATCCTGCGCGGGCAAGATCATAGAGCGCATGGTGCTCAGAAAAGTCGAAGGATTCCTGGACGAAATGAGCCAGATGCCCGCGACCAAGTGCTGGTTCTGTGATTACCTCGGCACTCAATGCGTCCTCATTCCGCTGCACGAACTGGTGATCAAGAAGGCATCCAGTTACGCACCGCGCGGAGTACTACTTCTCCCACTGCAGCGTGGTGGAGAACCTGCGCAGGACGTACTCCGCAGCCGAACATGCAGGTACGTCAAAGACTGCCTGACAAAGAAAACAGGGACCATCTGAAAGCAGAGGAACGGTCCGTGACATTACCGCTTGGCGGTAGGGGAGGGGTCTGTCTTGCAGCTTCTGCTGTTCCATCTTGCCCTCCTGCCTCTGGCCGACTTACAAAACGATATCGAAGGCACAGACCACGCGTTGTACACCGACAAGATAAAGGTGTAGAAGAACCGCGCGGGGTTCCATGACTCGGTGGAGAAAACCTTGTGGAGAATGGCAACGACCCTCCACGAGTATGTTAAGACATGCGGCCTCAGCTGCGTCCCGCGGAATTTGGAGCTAATCATGGTACAACCCGGAAGACCGAAGAAAGAACCCCCGCCGAACGTTCTAGTCACCATCGAAGGCACAGAAATCAAGTCTACGCCGCAGATCCGGATCCTCTGACTCCTACTGAGGGACGGCGGCAAGGTGTACGGGGCTGTCAACAAGATCCAGAAGAAGTAACATGATATACGTACCTCGGACAGATGTTTACTGCTGACAGCAAGCACGATAGTGAAATAAGGTGCAGAACAGAAATTGGTTGGGGAACACCCTGCAAGACTCTCAAATAATTATAATAAGGCCATCTCTGTCACGGAAAAAAATCAACAACCTGTGAATGCCACCGGGGTTTAAACACTGGGCTAAAATTTGGTGTCCTAATAACGAACTACCAGGAAAACGTAGCTCGGTTCAAGCAGCCATGAAATGTTTTTGGTTACAAAACTCTTAGGTACAGAAAAAGAGCTGCTGGGACTGAGAACAAATAAGAGTTTGGGATGTCATAGTTCAAATAAAAACTGTGAAACGGTCTCGGGCGGGAGATATTGATACACGAACTGACAACCGATCGATAGTCATTGTTACAGAATGGGTTCCCAGAGATATGAATAAAAGAAGGGTAAGAGAAATACCATGAAGGAGGAGTGCAATCTGCAGCTTCGGGGGTGAACTGTGGGCTTGAATTCCCGAGGACACAAGCGGTTGGAGGTCAATGGGGGATGCCTTCGTCCTGCAATGGACCTCAGAAGGGTGAAAATGATGACGATGGTGATGATGAAGATAATGAGGCGGCGTACGATGATGATGATGAACAAGGGTGCAAGATTTTCATAGCAACAACAAATAAATCGCATTCAAGAGCATTTTGTCAGACCAACTGAAATCATTTCCCTATCTCTGTATTTCAATCCGGTGACCAAAATAACTGGAAATTCTAATGGCTCGCTTCCTCCCTCTTTCCCTACAACTAGCTCGTGCTATGCCAACTATTTCTTGCAGCCTTGGGCAGTCGGTATAAACTCTTAAAGGAGAGCGTTCTTGACTTCAGCGTAGTCTATTTATTTTGTTGCAGTCATCCTGCCATTAGCTAATATATCCTGCCCTGTCAAGCACACACTAATGGTAACAGCCCATTTCCCTTGGTGCCAAACCTGACATGTCACTCCGCTTTCGCAAACTGGAAGACAAGCCTGCAAATAATAACGCCTGTAATCAAAGAAAGGTAGAAGTTTCGGTTCCTTCTTCCTGTTCAATTTTAAACATGTGTGCAAACATTCACTTTCAGGTGCCACAGGGACACCGTGAGAATGGAAGGAGAATGTTACTGGTAGCTTTTAAGCTGATTAAGCAAAAGCTTCAATATCGGACGGAAGTCACAACTTTTTGTTTTCTGACTATTTGGTGAGTTCTTCAGAGGCCACAATATAGCATGATAGTGAAGTTCATTTTCCACAATAAGAGTAATTTACGAGAGAAATATGCGTGTAAAGCAACTTGTTTTTTAAAGATGCTACCATTTTTTACAACTCCCTCTCCTTGCAGGTTTCATTATTAAGTTTGATTACAAGGAATAAATAAACCATAACAATAATAAGCAAAAACAAAAATGGCACTCGAAGTAGACGACTTTTTAGAATGGTTATAAAATTCAGCCAGATGCAAGAGCATTGCACACCTTTGTGAACCGATTTTAAAGTCTGCAATAGTGAGCAACCTGCAAATGATGGGTTACGTAGGTGAGGTGCTTGAAATACACATTTTAGTAAGAGCTATAGAAAAAATAACGGACATAAAAACAAATGTACCCTAAAGCAATGTTCCTTCAGTTACATTTTGGGTACTCTATTTGTAATAGATATGTAGATAGATTTATGGATTGATTGATTGGTTGATAGGTTGATTTATTCATATTCATTGATGTATTTATTTATTTATTATATTTTTATTGAACGATTGATTGATTGATTGATCTATTGATTGATTGATTGATTGATTGATTGATTGATTGATTGATTGATTGATTGATTGATTGATTGAGTGATTGAATGATTGATTGATTGATTGATTGATTGATTGATTGAGAGGTCAACGCTACGACGCACCCAGGCGTTAAGGCGCGCCGACGGGGAGTGCGGCGGAATATTTTGGCCACCCCTGAATCTTTGACTAGCGCCGAAATCGCGCTCATGGGCGCTTTCGCGTTACGCCTCCATCAGAAAATTGGACGACGCCACCACGAACCGTATACGGGTCTTAGGGCTCAGCAATACAGCGCGTTAGCCACAGAGCCGCCGCAGCGGGTTCTTTCTCTCTTCTCATGCAGAGATCAACATCCAAGTATAAATAAATATTTAAAAATAAAGTTAATGTTTAATACTGGTAGCCAACAAGGCGCTGCTGCTTTCTGGAATGCGGTGGACCACTGTTCCAATTCCTACCTTTTCTGTGATGCGTTACATAAACCAGAGAGGGCCCAGAAAAATATTGCTTCCTGCAAGTTTGAAGCAGAAGTTTAGGGTACTTCCTGTCCTTGAGCCTTAGGTACAATTTCAAACAAATCTTAAATAAAACTTTTATACATCGGTGACAAATTTGGAAAAAAAAATACTATAGTTGTTAGAACTCCATGCTCTTATGCGTGGCACGGTGAAATTTTAAACTGCAAAGCTTTTTAGAGAACCGTAATTTTTTGTGTCCGCAGTTGCAAATACTCAGAAAATGCAGAGTATGCGCACTTAAGCGCGGGTGTTTTGGTAACGCCGGGCCGTAAAAAAACCGTTGAAATGGGTAGTGCTCCTGTATGCGCGCCTCGCAGCGAACGCGCAGAGTCCTCGATGTGCGTTCAACCACCTAAACATACCCATTTATGGAGCCTGGTGAAGATAGCGGCGACTGCCTTGTAGTTAAAAAACATGAAAGTACCGAGCGCTCGTCTGCACCTCCCTCGCAGTGACTGCCCAGCGTTCCTAAAGCATGTTTGTCAGGCTAAGCATTCTCACTTAGGGAGTTTGCCAAGATTGGCCAGAAAAAAGCTTGGACGTTCGCCGTAATTATAAACACTTGCTCGGAACGATGCAGACATTTTATAGCATACGTCCCCCCAGGTGGTGTCCAATGATCATCACTATAAAATGAAATGAAAAAAACTAACACTTACCCCGAGAATGATGACCTAAACGTCGTTGCAGCAGTGAAGAAGAAGCAAATCGCCTGCTGTCCTTCACACAAACCGTCGTGAAAGTCGTGAAGGTTGTTTACAGTTTCGCTACCTCTGCGCCTTAAACGTTCGTGTGAGCTTCCTAGAATTTTGTTTTCAAGTGACAGGCTACTCAAAATTATACCTATTTCGAATGCATAATTTATGAAATAATAGGCCTGACCAAATTGAATAATGAGGTAACTAGAAACAAAAAAACTAACCTAAATGCTTTCTGCTTTTAAGCTTTGTTTCCGTATTATTATAATTTCGAAAGTATCCAGGGCTATGCACAAAGGAAAAATTCATTGTATTTGGCTGACCAGGCAGCATTTTCGTTTTACCTAAATAAACAGGCGTATAAAAATCCCTGCAATGATTATGTGATCAATTGTGGCTAAACCCATATATTCTCTTTGGAGATACTTGGGTGGTCGTGTCTTTACTCTGAGGAAAATTTCTATTATAAAGCTTCTCTGCATGCCTGATTACCGCTAAATATATTAATGCATAGTGAAAAAGAAATACCACTTAGGGTCAAAAGGTAATGAACCCACAGCTTCAGCACTCTCATAACGCCAGAATGCCATCAGTTGCATCACAGACGCTCAGCATATAACGGCGTTAGAGAAAATAAGAAAAACAACCCTCTAACTTTACCTGGTCTCACGTACCTTTATCACAACTAGACCCGCAGATAGTTTTGCATTTACCTTCCCGTTTACATTTCCTGCTCCCAATTCACAAAACCATATCTTGCACAAAAATTGTGCTTGTTACACATCAAGAATACTTTACTCTATTTTTACAGTCTGAATAGCACAAAACCTTGCACCCACCTTGCGACAGCAGTGATTCTACAGTTCAGGCCTAACCGACTAATGCCACTGAGTATATTTGTGGAATTTGTCATCTTGTGTAGCAATACGTCGATCACCGGTGTGGTGTTAAATTTGTTCGAGAGATGGTCTTATGGGCAGTAATTGTCAACGAACGTGTATAAGCAAGATTTCCGCCCAAGATCACGACCACAAGCATTCTAATCTGCTTTGACAGCCTCACTGTACAAATTGTGCAGGAGCTCAGGCTCCTTTCTTCTCTGGTTGCTCTCAGTACAAAGACGCCTCGCAGTTTCATAACGGTGAACCTCCTAAGGGATGAAGCCGGCGTCTTAAGGTGCAACCGCCAATTCCCGACTCAGTCAAGCATGTGTGAGTGTGAGTCCCCTCTCCGAAAGATACCAATAAAAGTCCACTTCACAAGACAAA
The DNA here is from genome assembly GCA_013339765.2 of Haemaphysalis longicornis. Taxonomy (NCBI): domain Eukaryota; kingdom Metazoa; phylum Arthropoda; class Arachnida; order Ixodida; family Ixodidae; genus Haemaphysalis; species Haemaphysalis longicornis. The sequence goes on along the minus strand of CM023448.1, from coordinate 45,452,043 downwards.
AGCTACGTATCGCCACATTAGAACTGAGATCTCCTGCGTTCCCACAACCTTCAGTCCTCCAGCAATTCTATGCTATCTAAAAATCTGCGAAAGAGCTCTTACCACTAGCCATCTCCCGAACTCCTGACATTGAAGCTATGCCTGAGTCTATTTCCACTGGCATCAACGCCGTTTTAATGAATAAATTGAACTTGACAATGATCTTTGTTGCTGTTCGAGCCTTTGTGTTAGCCCTACCAGAGGAACGCAACTTGTCCCGGATAAAACGGCTTCCTGCCATGGAATATATGGTGTGTCCGCTACGTGCCCGTTACCCTATAATAGTAAGGATCAACGCCTTTCGCAATACCAACTTTATATTTCAGTGGAAAGCAAACAGTTTGCAAACAAACGCGACGATTTTTGAAAATATGTACTCAGTTCTATTTCCCCCTGCTTAGTATTGAGGAAACTGCCAGAGCGGAGACTTTTTTATTTGCAAATTCTGTGATTTACTAATATTCATGACGTGGAGGAGGAGCAGATGAATGATATGTGTTCGCTTGGATGACGCATTTAGGATGTTTACGTACGCAAAAACTTTGAAACCGTTTTAGAGGTAATGGTGAAGGAGCTGCATTAGAACTTAAGACTATCCCAAATGATACAAAATTAAACCTCTACGCTGCTATTACATCTGACTACGGATACTGTCACTCTTGTTGGGCAAATAAGTTTACTCTGTGGCTAACTCCAAATGTTGATATACATGTGGGTATTTTTCAGCTTTACCATTGTGTCACTTCTGCCATAGAATAGCAATTTTTTCGTACAGGCGAATTTATTATTGATTTGAAAGCCATTTATTTATCGTCATAAAATTTACATCTTCGCTAACTTCCAGCGGATTTCAACGTATTTATTTTGCAGAACAGAGTCAGAGCTGCGAGCCAATCGAAATGGATTTGTTTATTTCAAATCATCCGCAACCATTCGAGTTGCTGCTTTATCTTAGGCTATCAGCGGACATTTTCCCTGGTTATATGCACTGACAGCCTATAAACCTATAAAACCTGCAAAAAACACGGATTAGTTGACGATCAATTCATACCAGACGGTGCCCTTAAGCGTTTTTCAACGCAATAATTCAGAAAGACTGCGCCCGTACTGCTAAACCAAAAATGAGAAACCAGCCTGTAACGCTTTTCTTGGTAGATTTACCGAAATGTACAATGCTCACTTCTCTTCAAAAATAAAATATCTTTGGGAATTTGAAGATAGTGGATTACAAACAATTTCCGACATCGAGCAAAACATAAGTATAAAAATCCGCGCCATTTCTATATAGAAGTTCAACTGACGATTTGAAATTCTTCAAGCAGTGCATAAACAAGCACACAGAAACCTATGCTCAGCGAACAAAGACCATTTCTTGGTGTTCTTTGACACCAATCTACACTGAGTGTGGGCCCGGCTAAACTGTATATAAATGCAAGATCACCACCAGAACAATCTCCGAAAACTACGCATGAATGAGATAGAACCTTTTGAAACCAGACTAGCTGACGCCTGGAATGAAGATTTAACGGCTGCCGTGGGAAGCTGTTTATTGCAAATACTGGAAGCAAACAAACCCAAAAAGTGATCAATTATAATCTTAGAGCCACTCAGTGCTGAATAAGTGATGTAAGTTGTTTTAAACGAGAACAATAGCCGCTCCTCTGACATTAGCGACTTTTTTTAAACCTCTCAAACATGTGTATATATTACAGCGGCTGATCTCGTGCATATATTGTTGTGTTTAGAAATGCGGCTACATTTACAAAACAAATGCTTATAGTAAAATAACCCGGCTTTACAACGATTATTGTTTAGGACCACCACGAATATTAAAAAAAAAACTGTCTTTTATGTCTGTTTTTTCTTTCACAAGCATTTCTCGCATTTGAAAGAATCTTTCACTGTGGATTGTTGACCTTTTTTGATCAATATAACATGCATCCTGCCAAATATTTTAGTTCTGGAAATACAAATCAACACAACTGTCGCTGTTACAATAAAATAATATGTCCGGAATTAGTCAGAAAATAAGGCTCTCAATATATATTTCTTGATGTTTCCAAAACGTTTAGGTTAGTAAGGCATAAAATATTTGTGAATGAGCATAGGTACTGCAGTATTCAGGGCACTGCACAATCTTAGTAACGTCTTCTGTCTCAAACAAAATACAGGTATGTCTCATTTACAACACATACTCCAATTTATGCCTGTGATCTCCCATATCCCACATGTCAGGATTCCCTCGCGTATCCCGCACGTATACCAGGAATTATGTTTTGCAGTATTTCTTTGAATGTAATTGTAACCACGAGTGTCCAAGTACATTTGATATTTACGCTGAAAAAAATAGCATATTTTTCTCGGTTATTTCAAACTGATGCAATATTAGGTTACTTGCACTGCAAAAATTGTCTAATGCCGAGTATTTACGAATACCTTAAACAAAAACAAAAAGAAGCGATATTTCTTCCAAAATAAAACTTATTAATCTCATTCTGCCAATAGATTGAATTACCGAGATTCAGTGTTTGTGGATAGTTTTGGATAACTTGGTGTAGTGGTATTTTCCAACGTACTATGGAATGATGAAATTAGGTAAAATCACAGGTTTAATTGTCGGGTTAAGGTGCATTCTCGCCAAGTCTAAGAAATTGGTGGTGTACAATGACCTGTCGATTTCCAATAAAATATTGTCAACTTAGTTTAAATACTGCAAAGTATTCCTCTCTACACGAGGTATATTTACTAAAAAAAAACATTCTTTTCTCGTGTATAACATAGGCTAAAAACAGATTATCCGGGACCTCTTCGTTAACGTGGTGCTAGAAAAATTTCGACGTGTACATTTATCGCTTAAGTCGCCGATTGATTTATTAACACAGAGAAATACAAACACATGCGTTATCTTGCCTGGTGGCCACAAAAAGATGTTAATAAACTGTAAGGAATCAAAAGCCTTGGGCTGTCCCTACAGCTCGCCAGAATTCGGGAAAAAGCACATAGAGTAAACTCGGCCTTGTCGTGTAATTGTGCGTGATTGTAAATATTTTTAATAAACACAGATGTTGGGAGCATCACCCACGTCATGTGCGCCGGAATTCGCGGTTTTCCTATTTGTGATTTTTTTTAATATTTCTTTTTTATTATGCAGACATTGCAAATGGCGGACCTTCCTTTCTACACAAAGAAGATTTATTGTTGCTAGGTTTCTTTATTTACTTTCTGGTTGTCCAACAGCAGAAGGTCAGCTGCAGCTTCGTTAAGCCGACTAGTAAAAACATTTCCCGTGTATTGTTTCCTTTGCCCGTATTTATGGAAACATGGATTTATTAGAATGCTTTATATTCATAATGTGCAAACTTACTCTTGCGCATTCTGCGCACTTCCAGAGCTTCTTTTATGCCGGCGGGGATATCTACCCTGCTACGCTCCCCTTCTCTCTTCTAGTCGTCTTGGGAGAAATCCCTTTGTCGAAATTGACCACACCAGAAAAAGAAACAGCCAGGAGACCTACATTTGGAGGATGAAATTGTATATTTATAAACAGCCAGTTCCGTTCCACCAGAGATAACGGTAATGTCGCTGGTGATGCCTGGTCACGTGAAACCACATCGTCAAAGCAGCGACACAATGTTTAGATTAGCCGGAAGAGTATCACGTGACTGGGTGGGGACACTGCATAATTTGTTGGTTACGTCTGGTCTGCTCTGCTGCCGGCCGGTCTTGATGAGCTCGTTCTGCGCGGGACACACCAGTTGGGGGACACGGTTGAGTTCCTGTCGTGGCGGGGCTGGGGCTGCCCAGAGCGGCCATCGTTTTGTCGACAGCTGCACGCGGGGAAGTTGAGAAGCGATCGCCAGTATGGGGATATACCGGCAGAGTGTACCAAACACGAAAGAAAGCGGTGCAATGCAATACATGAATTTTGAGAGATGCGAACAGCTATTTAGTTTGTAAAAGGGTAGCCCCCGCCGATTACGCCCAAGCACACGCAGCATTGCCTTTTATTCTTTGTCGTAGTTTATGACAATAATAAACCAGCTGATATATATGGCCAGAACTACAAATACACAAACATCCTTTCTTTTCACATCTGCCAAAAAACAGGACTCATTCCAATAAAGCGAAACCTTCAAGTACAATTGTCTCAAAGAAAATTTCCAGCGCATATATGGCAAATAAAATAGAATTGAGGGCCCCAACAATAAAAAATAAAAATTCAATGACTCCTTGAACACGCAAGTTTCGCTTGCAGTGATAACGTTTCACCTGCAAGTGACTTTTAATATTTGTGATCAGGTTTGAGGCCGCTTTAGGAAAAGTTATATTGTAGGGATATTATCAGAAAAATGGAAGGTCTCTTCCCTAGAGTGGAAAAACACGTTTCAATGGTGCGAGAAGCCATCTACATTAGTTTCAAGGCAGACATATTACATTTGGGACTTGTTTAAGGTTTAAATTATTCCAATATATATGTTTCTACGTGATTTATTCAATTATAGACGTCCACTCAAAAAGTGCGGTAGTCCGCCTCGGAGGCGCATGCCTAAATTACTAAAGCTTGGTTGTGTGCAAAGGAGAAAATCGCGGCTTGTGCATTTCAGGCAGACTACCTTCGCACTCAGCCATTTGAAGAATAAAAACTTTTAATTTGCGTAATCACAGTTGACGGGTGGATAGTTCATTCTTACTGAAAAAACACAAGCAGTTGCTCAGAACAACAGATTGCGTGATTGGGAATGAAGGGGGTTCTTTGGCTGCAATTTTCAAGATTAGGTCTTCTCTGCAATGAGATCATGCTCACCGCTAACACTAACGTAAAAGCCGCACCTATATGCCTTGACGTCCGGGGTGACGATCATGGGAGCAGCGATGCAGAGTTTTGGATCAGCAAGGAACGACGTGTTGGGTTATTCCTCGCGTGCCTGAATCTTGTTCTTCAAATACAACGACGCCAAAGGCTACACCATTGTGACATGTCTAACCAATCCTTAAAAACATAAAGGTGACTATAAAAAACAACTTGAGGTGTTCCTTCAGATGGACGGGCAGGAAAGCACATGACGACACCGTACAAATCGATTACCAACCCTCGGCGGTTCACATGTTGAGGGGACCCTCAAAACACCTAACCACCTTTAGTCAGAGACCTTTTTTCAATGTTGTTTTTGAACATAAAGGGCTTCCAGACAACAGATGTTCATGATATATGTGTTCAGCTATAATTACGCAAACCAAAAAGAACGATGCTCAGACAGTGTGTCCCTAACCCTCCGTGCTGAGACGTGAGGCTAATATTATATCATGTATGTGAACAGCCCACAGTGCTGATGGTATGTCAATTGTCTGAGCCTTCACGGTCACGGTCTAGACGGCCTAGGATTCAAGGCATTTTAAGCCACAAGCTTTCAACCACAATAGTATGAAACCAGTTTGTGTGCGATACCGCTATAAAAAGAAGCCACCGTTTCTTCTGTCGCACCGTACCTTGCGGCAGTTTTGCAGTTGTTATACTCTGTGTAGCTGCACTCAGCTGTTATGCTGTGGGTTTCTTGCAGAAAAACTGGCAGATGGAAATCACTATAATGCCTAATTTTCGTTTTCATTCCAGGCCCTTTATCACCAGTGCAGTTCATGGCGCTGTGAAAGCTTCCGAACAAAATTGACGCGAGGGGTTTTAAAACTCTGGGTATTTTAGCACATTCTTATGAATTTCGACACGGGTTAAAAATTTCCATTGAATTCTTAAATTTTCTGGTTTATCAGCAAAAATTATTTCTGCACTAACAAGCAGATTGTTTTTTGCAGTAGCGATGTTTTAGCTAAATTGCCTTTTCAAATGTTTTCTTTCTAATTTTCCCTCAGGGGTAATATTGCAGCGAAACCTTGTTTGTCTTATTTGCGCCATCGATTGTGGCGTACACCGAAACGCCTTACAGTAAAGCCAAATTTAGGAACCTTGTCTATAACCACGAAGTTTATTATGACCCTCGGACGTACCCGTTTGGGAAAACGCGGCTGGGATAAAATGTGTACTGTGCACTTGTTCCAGCTGGGTAGCTCGCACAAGTGTCGCGCTATATATCTATAAAATGACACACGATTCATATCATCACTTTCATCAAGCCAAATGAAAAAGGCTCGTTCTGATCGGACGATTGAACTAATTGAGTGGCATGGGTAGGTCACGCGTGGATGGCCCAGAGGAATATCGGGCAAACATTGAATAGCCCAAGCGTTCGCATAGTCCTATAACACTTGACAACACTAACGTATGTCAATCTGTTAATTATGGGTAAAGAACACTGAAGTGAACGTGTTTTGTTTTGACCGATCCATTTTTTCCCGTTTCATTTGGGTCAACATTTGTTTTATTTTAGTAATCTTGTTTTGATTTGGTGTTGTATTGCCATTTTGTTTTGATTTTGGACACTTTTGTTTCTGTGATGTCAAGCTTCGCGTGCACCCCTGTTTAAGACGGGAACGTTCCATAATTATTGGTTATTTTCTTTGATTCTCTACCTTTAACATTTTAACTTTCATGAATCTAGTTTTTACCCGTTTGGTGCACACATACAGGAAACAAATGTTATAGTGTTGAAAGTGTTCTAGGTAGAATCACTCCTAATATAGGAAACATATAGAAAATCTAGGAATGTGCTCTATTGCTGAGAAAAAAATTGGTTCCTTATGTTACACTATCCACTATGGGTCACTTTCCTTACTTAGGGCCCTTTTGTATCTCTGAGTACCTGACGCAGATATTCTTCTGGTGAAATGGCAAGAATGAAATATCATACACGGGTGTCGTTGCACACATTTAATGTGTAGTTAGCACGGAGTTATTTTTTGATAGTTGAGCACCTGCAGAACCCCCAAGATGTGCAACTGTGATTAAGGGGGGCGCAGGCATGCTAACTGTCGGCGTATTCCAGTGTAGTTTATGCAGCGAAGGTGGTTTCTCCGAAAGAAAATATATCCTCCTATCTTTAAGCAAAAAATGTCATCGGTGTAGTTTAAAAGCCACCTTCATCGCGAAGAGAACCGGGCTGTTTCATTAAAAATTATTTCTTTTATCTATACACGTGCAGAAATTACAAAGTATAGCAATTGGTTGTTTTTAAGTAGCTACTGTATTGCAAGAAAGACAATCTTTAACAAAAACAAATTGAGGCCTGGACACAAAAGACACAACCCTTCTGCTTGTATTGCAGCGTACATACCTTCATTTGCAACGTTGCAAAAGTGCAAGTGTTTGGTTCTGCAATAGTCGCTAGTAGAAGTTAGTGACCCATACGCAATGGCACGAGTCAGGAAGCAGCAGTACCAAGAACGTGAACGAAATTGTAGATATACGTGTCCCGCTGTGCATGAAATGGTTAACCGTTTTGGAGAAAACAAACACTGTTAATAGAAAATGCGATAAAAGTAGTAAAACTATTTTGGTTTCTCAAACATTATGTATTTAGGAAAATACAATGATTTTTGTACAAACTCATTATTTACCTTAGCAGTTTACATTGGTAAAAATTCCACTTTGAAGTTCTAGTGCCCAAGCAAAATGTCATTTTTTAACCGTAATGTCTCATTAGGAAAAAAACCCTTCTTTATAATTTCCTTACCCATTCTATACACTCCTTCTAACATAATGCATTCCACGCTTTTTCTCGCCGTTTTTCAGACCATTGATAAAGTATGTTTTAATGGCCTTTGTATTAAAGGAATTTTCTACATTCTGCATTGAATATTGTCCAAGCAATGTTTTCAATATCAAGTTATCTCTTGTGAGGCCACTAAGTAATGAAGTGTAGTCATCTGTATACAACCAAAATACCTTAGAAAATTTGCTTATGCAGTCCTAAAAACGTTTTGCTGCTTCTCTGCTGGTAGAATATGTCTGTATTTGTAATGTTTATTATAAATATTTGTGACTTTGAATTCAGTTTTACTAAAATATTCCGTGACGTTTTGTGGAAACAGTTTATGGTGCATTGTTGAAAGACCACTTTACGAAATGAAGCTGGCATTGCTCTCAAGCAATGTTTAAACGGACAAAACTGTATTTTCATAATGCTAGAAAGGTTATGGCAAAATTTAAGCATACGGGAACAACATATTTGCTTTGTGTTTCGGATAGTTGATGTAGTTAACAATGAATACTTTTATTTTTGTTTTACCCCCTTACTTCAAATAGGCTGGTTTGATTGGAATTAAACTGTTAAATAGTATAGTCGTAATCTGTGTGTCGAACAAACGCACAAACTTAACAAACAAATCCAACAAAGTTAAAACTAGCGTTATTGGGTTGGAAGGTTACGGTCATAAGGACTAATTTTTTCTTAATTTCGGCGGCGCCACGAATGATTCACTGTGTCCGTGTTATTTTCTCGGCGAGATGTTACTGTTGCAAGTGCTCGTGTGAGAGCATCTACCATATGCTAAAATAAAATGGCAGCAGTGCCAACAAGAAAAGATCTATCATTTTTCTCTGTAACGCGTGAGGTCAATAACGTGGACGACTTTATATCGTGTGCGCGGTCGATATAAGCAGCTATCACCATCGGGGAGAATCTCGTAAATAAGTTAACCAGCGGTTTGCAGTATTCTGAAGGCTCCAAAATACCGTCTAAATAGTTTTTCACTGCGTCGACTTTTATTGAATCGGGATCCAAACCAACATAATAACACTCGGATTGTTCTCGACGTCTCGGTGTAGGAGGTTGTAATGAAGGGTGTCTACCAGCTGCTGGTTCGTTGTTCGAACTCGAGGAAGCTGGACGGGCTCCTCGAGAAGCTGTCGGTGCGCTTGGACATCGGTTTTTGGATTGTCACAATGTACACGCGGCAGAGTGGGGTCGGTCATCGTCATTGACCGCCTCCCGTATGAATGCCAAACGGAGCCACTTGCGTTTTTCCAGAATAATTGCGGTGCATGGAAACGTGCAATAGCGGGACACTTTTTCCAACGACTTCTGTTCAACATCGACGTACACTGACAGTATATCCAAGTTTGGTTAGCCCGTTAGTTTGGGGCTTGTCGGCCGTGGTTCTTCGGTGATCCGTGTTGCTTTGGCATAGGCCTTTTGCATGAGCTACGTAATGAAATCGGTCCCGGTGCAAATGAAAAATACTTCAGGGGCTCCATGTGCCAGCACAACTTGGCGGATAGAAATAGTTGCTACTTCTTGTGGATCCTTTTTGGAAAGCGCTGGTCTCTCCCTAGTGTCGCGTATATGTGGTAGCTTGCACAGTTCACTAGATCTCTGCTCTTCACGCAGGGAGCGAGCCTAGGTCTATTTCGAGCTGGTCGAAGGGCCTCGATTGGGCGGCGATTGGCTGCAAGAGTCCAGCGGATTTAGTGGGCGAGTTTCCTGCCACTGGGAGCGGCGGAAGTTCCGCACGTAGTTTCTGACGTCGAACGTGTGGCAGGGTCAGTAATATTTTGTCTTGATCTTTCCGAGTGTACGTGTTGTGCAGGGGTGCGCTTATGAGGGTTCGTCGTGACATGCTTCCGTTTTTTGTCGCGGAGGCTGTGAGGTATCACGGGAGATATTTTGTTCTCTTGTAGGGTCGAAGATCTCCGCTAGCCCGGAATATTTGAAGCAGAATGTAGTGGAGCTGCGCCTAAAAGCCCTTTGCACTGCGACGTTGCGTCCTTCTAGATAGTCGATCGTGAACCGCAAAACGCGTCAGCAAGCGGTTGTGTGGCTATAACGCTCACCGTCATGACTCCGAAGGACGCGCCGTCTTAACCTGCATCTTGTGGTGGTTTATCGAATGGGGCGCGTGACCGGCAGCCAGCGTCGGAGTGTTTCCGGCCGGGTTTGTATAAAATTGGTAGCAAAACATAAGTGCAAGCTCCACTGCCTCAGATTCCTATAAGGGTCCTTCGAATGGGCGAGCTAACACAGCTTATAAGAATTCTGTCAAAGCTTGGATCGTACTAATAAACACGTATGGGCGAAATTTTTAATAGGCCGAAATTCTAGCGGAAAACTCTATTCCAGAGGCTGGGAGTTCGCCATGGCGAATATTGTTCAGCAGGCTGTTCCCTTGGCTGGCATAGGCGATTACCGTTTTGCAACCGCGTTGCTTGGGAAAGTAGAAGGCACCCAAGCCTTCTGGCGTCCATATGCATATTGGCGTCCATGTGCATTTCCGTTTCGGCGTTCTCATAGAAAAGAGCAGCACAGAAGGACTTTGCAGGCGTTGTGTCCGACCGGTGAATGCTTTCTTTTAAATATTTTTTCCGAAAAGAAAAGGGTGCTATCTTTTCTAAAGCGCGTGAGTGGCTCTGCAATACGTGTGAAGCCGGTGCCGAAGAGCCGGTAATATGTGCAGTGTCCAAGAAGTCTTCCCTTGGTCTTTTGCTCCTTCTCTCTTGGGAAGTTCGCTATGTTTAAGGATTTTGCTGTATCAGGGAAGACTCCAGCGGTGTTTACATTGAAGGTTGAAGACGTGGCTGAAAACCGCGAGTTCCTCGTACACGGAGCGGGACTTTTTAGGCGTCACAATAAACCATGACGTACGAATAGCCTTGTGTACGGACTGCAACTTTGGGAGGTGTTCGTTAAAAGTCCGGGGAAATATTTAGCCACAGCACTGGGTAAATATTTGATTCAAATGCGCCACTTTAGCCCAGCTAAAACAGTTTATATTACCATTTCACTCATTGATGGTGGCCTGCATAGCGAAGCGTCATGTTAAACTCGTATAAGCTGTCAGGGGTAATGAACGCAGTCTTCTCTCGGGCTCTGTCGCCCACTTCAATTTGCCAGTAGCCGGCCATAAGATACATAGATGTGAAATACTTCGCGTCGCGGAGGTGGTCGAGGGCGTCGCCGATTCTGGGCACGAGAGCCGTCCCTTTTAGTGATCATGTTGCGTCGGCGTAATCAACGCAGATCCGTACAGTGCCGCTTGATTTAGGACAGGCGCCACCCATGGGCTTTTGGATGGTTGTATAACGTCGTCACTGAGCATGTCTTTGACTTTTGTCCGGACGGCTTCCCGCAGGTCTGATGACGCGCGGTACGGTGACTGTCGAGTAGGTAGGGCTCCAGTTTCGCCTATTTTTCGGTGCACCGCTAGAAATATTTGACGTAATTTTGAGTTTTACAAAAAACAGCCGCTCTAGCCATGCAACAAGGCGAAAAAGTTCTTCCATTTTTGTTAGGGTAGCGCCGCGTTCACATGGAAGGACACGGACAGGTTGAAGGTATCTTCAGATGCGCGTTTAAAGATGGCCATCACGGTAATGACGCGTGCATTGGGGGAATTCTTCGATCAACGCAATTCAGCACCCTGTTTAGGTACTGGTAGGCCTCGCTAAAATAAAGGACAAAAATGTTGTCTTTGCCTAAATTCCAGAATGCCTCTGGTGACGGAGACACCAACGTTGAGAAGAAACACATTTGCAAATATCTACGATAGCGTCGACGTCAGGGACAGTATCGTCAGAATAGAACGTATTAATTAGTTAGCGTGGGATAGGACGTTGACCTCATTATTGGTGGTCCTTGCAGCAGTACTGTGTTGGGGTTCTTTATCGGCGTTATGAGTAATCCGAAGAGAGCTTCCCTGGATGTTTGCCACGCCCTTCCCGCGTTCTGAAATTCGTTCTCTGATAACCATGCCAGTTTTTGTACCCTCATAAGTGTTCTTTCTTTCCAAGAATTAACAGTTGCTACTCAGCTCCTGGGTTTGGTGCTTCTGCACTCAGTCCCGTGCCTGTCCTGTTCAACTTCATGCGAAGTAATCGCCGATGCTAATCCAGACTTCACGAATTCCACAAGTCTGAAGCACCAACGCAATGACAACGATGGTCTTCCAGTACCGTGGTCATCGCGCGAAGGTAGCCTCAAGGGTCTTAGTGGAGTGTGAAAAAAGCCATGGAGTCGTCGGCAGCGCTAGATGGACAAAACGGTCCTACATGTACCTTCACCTAAACGAGTTAGTGTTCGACTCCGTGACCTTGCTACACATGTCTTAACAATTGAACTAATGAACATTTTCGACGTAACCACATTAACCGTTTATCTTCTGCAACAGGATAACTACCGCCGCGCGGGAGACCCGCAACTGGCCAAGTATGTTATCATGAAAACTAATAAGAATTCCAATATAATTACTGTGACAACAGCCGACTGTGTACATGCCGAGCAACTTCTAAGATTAAGTGTCCTTCCTATGTCGTCCGACGTACGCCTCCGGGTGCATGTATATCATTTTCCTACCCGAGGCATTATACGCGGGATCATATATAACTCAGACTCCGAAGCCGAAAGCAATACGCTCATAAGTGCTCTTAAAGCTGATGCGCCACTATACTCACTGCACGCCCAACGGGTCGTAATAGAACAGAGATTATCCACTTCCCTTATGACATCGTTGATCGGTTTGTAGCTTACATTGTTTCTTGTGCCGTGTGGAAATTTATCCGGCAAAGTGTTTAATTGGCACACGTTGTCACAACCCAGGGCATAAGGCATGTAGCGGTCTTTTCCCAACTATTTTTTGTAATGAATGTGGTCGATACCCGAGTTGAAAGACTCTCCAGGTGTATGTGTTTATAAGGAACAGGCACAGCACTGTGTGCATTGTACACCTCGAAACTAGCTTAGACTGTCCAGCTCACACTCACTTCATCCAAATGCTTAAAATTCATCAGCAACAAAACCGCTTTGATAACCGTTTCGAAAACTGCCACTATTAACGGCGACTTACATACCCCGACGACTTGCCCTGCCCCCCTCAAGGTAACAGGCTGCTGTAATCTGCCGTCACCTAAGAGGACGATCCCATAATTGCTGAACTACAACAAGGACGTCAAAAAGCCGATATACAAGTTGCTGAAGAGATGGCTGCTCTTCAGAAACAATTTTTAATAATCAAACGCAGCCACGTCCTCCAAATGATTGACATAAAGAAACAATTATCACACGCAGAAAATCTGTCCAACAAGCAAGCATCAAGCCCGACGCAAGCAAACAACCCTCTCAAAAAGCAACGAACCCGCCCACACGTGCCAGGTCTCGTCGCTAGGCTGGTACATCGCCGAACGAACCACAGTTTGGGGTTAACTTACAAGCCCCCAGTAATCACATATTTATCTCCATGGTATTACACTAAACAAAACACCAAAACTCAGAGTCAAACGCCACAAGGAGATGCAATTGTATTACAACAAGTAGCGCAGCAGCTAACTGAGACTCAGAAGACTCTACAACGCATTATCACGCAGTTATATGGGACTGCCGGTCACAACACTTCAAACACAGCTCATGGCTTCGTCTCAGCCTTATTCCCAGGCTTACGTTCTTCAATGGAACTGCCGTTCTATTGGTACAGTGCCGCAGAGCTCGGGGAGCTTTGCCAGACAACACATGAGCCCCTCGCACTCCTGCTTCAGAAAACGAGAGGTACGACCACAGAAATTGCAGGTTATCAGGGCAGTTTTTTGCCGTCCATATATAACAAAAGACGCGGGGAACAAATCAAAACAAAAGCTCGAGCCGCCATAATAACCATGAAGGACATAGCTCACACCCAAGTGGATACCTCTTCTTAACGTATTGAAGTACACGAAACTGTTGCTGCCCGCTGTACAATTAACAAGACGAGATATCTGTTCGCATCTCATTATGCCCGCCCTACAACAAATTATCTACCTACTGTGGGCATTGAATATTTTTAGCTACCTAATTTACGACAGCAATACCCCCATGACACACTCTTATTCGTTGGATATTTCAACGCTAAAGACCTGCCTTGGCTCCAAAATACAATGGGCCTCGGCGGCCAAGTACATGAAGGTAATGCTACCAGAGCAGTTCTGTAACTTCAGGACTACCTCGATTACCCCTTATTCACGTGCTTCCCAGAAATCAGACGCACACTACCCTGGATCTTACGTAGGCCTCAAACAGTGCAGTTCGCGAATGGCGCTGTAGCACCGACCCTAGGGGTTCCGATCACTACCCTATATGGTTAACATTGGCAGACTCAACGTCTCGTTGCAAATTGAGTCGCACAGCGGCTGACTGGGAAAGCTTTCGCCCTCTCAATGCGGAATGTGAAAAATATTCAAGCCGAATGGGAAAAACAGTCGGCTTGCTCAGTCTCTAGGCGAAGACGAATTCGAACGAGTTGCGGCCCAGACATTCTTCCCCCAAGATAACGTATACGACTCGACTATGTACGCCCCAGTCTACGGCGATTAGCTGAAGCCTGAGGACACAGTTTTCACAATTCAAAAACTGCACACCGGGCTAGAGGCTGTTAATGTCAAGAGCGTTCCCGTGAGGGCAAAATTGGCTGGCAAATTCTCCGTAACCTTGATGTGAAATCCAAAGAACTGTCATTAGCGGAAAGAACCACAATATGGGAAAGAACCACAATACTGCCCGTTGAATAGGAGCACTAAATTGTGCACACAATACCAAAAGGTAACATTTCCAATCTTTTATTTCGAATCATCGTCTGATTTCACTTACATGAACTAAATGCAAGCTGATGGAGCGCATGATCTTTACTCGTCTCACCTACCTACTCGAGACAGCGAACGACGTCATTTACCACAACTTAAAAACCGGGTTCCGGCCAAGTCTCACCACTCATGACAGCCTGCGCTTATTAGGACCAATGATAGGAAAAAAGTGGGGAACGAATATTGAAACAGCTTCAGGTGTCCTTGTTACTTTTGGCCCCAAGAAACCGCTGGACACAGTTTTCCACGCCTTCATCCTTTAGATTATGGGAGAACTTAACATAGATCAAAGACTCACCAATTTTGTCAAGAACTTAGTATGAAACTGAACCTTTGAAATCTGTACGAGTAAAGAGAACCCCCCATTTTCCAAAACCACAGATGTGTACCGCAGGGCGCCATTTTATCTCCAACTCTAAGTTATCTTGTCAAGTAAAACATTGCCAAGCAACTCAGATAAATACGGCACATTCAAAGCACAAAATATGCCGACGGCATCATGATTGCGACAAACCCCCGTAAGACAGACCTAACCCGACAGCAAGTTCAGGTTTTTATTGTCGCGAAACATGTATGGGTTTTATGTATTGTTTGTTTTTACTGCCGGGCTGCGCCCCGCTGTGTTAACTGCTTTCCAAGAAAAGCGCATCTTGCATTCTTTATTTTTATGAAGCACGGGCTATCACATTAAGATAAGCAGACGGTTTCGCGCTAACATCGCTAGTCTAGAATAATCTTCAGTGATCTACAAAGTTTTGGATGTGAATTGACGGTTCTAGAAGCACTCGCACCGAAAGATAAAAGGCTGCAGAGCAGACGCGGGGGCATTCGGTTCGACGGCACTCGCCTGCGCAAGTCACTTTGTTGACCGCTGCTTTGCCGGCTCTATTTTTTGGGGTTGTTAGGGGAGCACAAGTTTGGTCCAATAAACTTGTTTCTCCTGCAGTACAACTGTGTCGTCCTTGGCTTCGTGACATCTGGTTGAGTTACGGCGTACATGCACCCCACGCCCTCGTCAAGCCGAGAAGCAAGACCAAGCAAGACCAAGACCGAGAAGCAAGACCGACAGCAAGGTCTCCAGCCAGAGTTTGGACTGCTTCCCTGGTAGAGTGAAAAAAGAACACGTCGTGAAAACAACTATGACCAACGCGGGCACCAAGACCATCGCTCCAATTCCTGCCCTCGTTCTATAGCAACCCAGGGAGCCCCAATTATTCCCTGGGTCACCTTCTTAGGACCCCGAAGACTGGTTGGAGCAAGTCGAACGGGTGAGGCTCTTCAATCAGTGGGACGACGCAGAGACACTGAGGCAAGTGTTCTTCTACGTTGAGGAATAGGCAAGGATCTGGTTCGAAAAACATGACAGCACCCTACAGTCTTGGAAC
Source organism: Haemaphysalis longicornis (assembly GCA_013339765.2). Taxonomy (NCBI): domain Eukaryota; kingdom Metazoa; phylum Arthropoda; class Arachnida; order Ixodida; family Ixodidae; genus Haemaphysalis; species Haemaphysalis longicornis. The sequence goes on along the minus strand of CM023448.1, from coordinate 45,436,131 downwards.
GATTTCCGAACGCAATTTTTAACAACGTTCACCATGGTTGTCCGAAAAGAGCGGGCAGAAATCTTGCTGCAGACGCGGACGGAACACCCCAACGAAAGTTTTGTTGTGTTCGTCGAAGCGATGAAGAGGCTCTTCAGGCGTGCTGACCATTGCATGGCGGCAAAAAAAGAAGTTACGGTTTTTAATGGGCGGTTTGAAGGAGGAATTGTTTGCTGGACTTGTCCGCAACCCGCCCAAAACCGTCACCGAATTTGTGACCGAAGACAGCACAATTGAGAGGGCTCTTGAAATGCGTACTAAGCAGTATGACCGCAACTTTCTTGGCGCGGCCAATGCGAACTGCGTCGACAGCATGCGGATTCCGGCTGACAGCCTACGTGATACTATTCCCGCAATAGTGAGGAAGGAGCTGCGGAACCTTCTACCACGCCGCTGCAGTCGCAAGTCGCTTCCCTTACCGATGTGATTACGGAAGAAATGCCTCAAGCGCTGGGTACCTTAACGACCTCAGAAGCAACGCGCGAACGGCAAGCCATGTCATACGCAGCTGCTGTTCGCCGGCGTCGCCCACCTGCGCCCTACCGTCACGAGACTCCATACCGTCACCCCCTGTCACCGGCCCGACCAACTGCGATGCAAACCCCCGCCCCAAGAAAGGCCGAGGTGCGGTGATGGCCCGATAATCGTCCGCTGGGCTACCACTCTGGAGAAGCCGATCACATCTACCGTTGCTGCCCCTACAAGAGGCTCGGTTTGTGAGGCTTGTCCGTCGACGCACCACGACCCCGACGAAAAGTACTGATGAACTCAAAAGTACGTCAGATACCCCTAGCGAAGCACCGAATTTTAACCAAAAACGGAGTCCCACCTACCCGACATTCACCGTACCGCGTGTATTCGTACGAGCGAGAAGCCATCCGCACACAAGTCGACGACATGCACAGCGACGACAATATACAGCCATCGAAAAGCCCCTGGGCTTCTCCGGCCGTACTCGTGAAGAAAAAAGGCGGCGCACTGAGGTTCTGCGTTGACTACCGGCGATTGAACAAGATCACCAGATATGATGTGTACCCCCTGCCGCGAGTCGACGATGCCCTCGACCACCTCTGCCACGCGAAGTACTTCTCATCGAGGGATCTGAAGACCGGCTACTGGCAAATTGAAGTGGACGAGAGAGACCGAGTTAAGGCTGCATTTAAAAACCCGGTGGCCTACACGAGTTCAAGGTGTTGCCGTTTGGGTTGTGCATCGCGCCAACAATGTTTAAACGAGTCTTGGACATGGTGCTAGCTGACATGAAGTGGCACACCTGCCTCGTATGGCTCTACGATGTTGTGGTACTCTCCAAGACATTCGACGAACACCTTGCAAGGTTGCCGTCTGTACTCTAGGCCACCCGTACCTTGGGGTAAACGCTGAAGCCTGAATAGTGCCGCTTTGTGTACCAGCAACTCACGTTTTTGGGCCATGTCGTCAACGCCGCGGGAGTCCGGCCTGACCCGGCGAAACTTCTGCAATAGCAGACTTCCAAAGACCGAAATATAAGAAGGGCGTGCGGAGATTTCTCGGACTACTTGCATACTACAGGCGCTTTGTAGCAAACTTCGCCCGCATTGCAGAGCCATTCATCCGCATCACGAAAGACAGCACCCCTTCCATATGGGAAAATGCTTAAGAAACAGCATTCTGCGAGCTGCAACAATACCTGCAAAGCCCGCCTATGCTCGCGCATTTCGACGAAAACGCCGAAACGTAAATGCACTCGGACGCCACTGATATAGGATTGGGTGCCATTCTCGTACAATAGCAAACCGGGTGCGAACATTATTCGCCTATGCCAACTGTGGTCTGTCCAAGGAAGAAAGAAATAACTCAGCCTCTGAAAAAGAGTGCCTCGCGATTGTATGGGCCATTTTTAAATTTCTCCCATAGGTGTATGGAAGGTCGTTCAAGGTTGTGAAGGACCAACATGCGCTGTTGGCTCGCAAGTTAGAAGGACCCCTCGGGTCGTATTGGTAGGTGGAGCTTGCGTCTTCAAGAATTCCATGTTACAGTAGTCTATAAATCCGGGAGGAAACATTCCGACGCCGACTCCCTGTCCCGCGCCCCTGTCGACCCACCCCCATAACACTTCAATGAAAACAGTGCGCGCTTCGGAGTCGTGACTGAACAGCGCACCGACCCCGAGTTACGCGCGATGATCGACTACCTGGAAGGATGCAATGTCGCCGTGGCCAGGGCCTTTAGATCCAACTTTCCTGTATTTAGCCTCAAAAAATCTGTACTCGTGAAGAATTCTAGCCCCGGAAAGAGAGCGAATTACCTTCTGGTCATCCCGGCAGATGTTCGTGACAAAATTTTGGAAGCGTGCCACGAAGACCCATCTTCCAGACATCTCGGCACAACTCGCACAACAGGGAAAATCAAGCTGAAGTAGTAAAGGCCCCGCCTTGCATCCGATGTCGCCCACTACGTCCGCAGCTGCTGTGAGTGCCAATGACAAACAAATGCCGGCGACAACACCCCCGGGCTTTCTGGAACCAATCACCGTCCCGTCGGGCCCTTTCAACAGATTGGAATGTACCTTTTGGGCCCGTTCTGTACGCCAAAATCACAGAACAAGTGGATTTTGTAGAAGCAGACTACATCACGCACTACGAAGAGACCGTCGTACTTCCGAGGGGGACTGCACAAGAATTCGAAAAGATTTTCATAAATCAGTTGTGCTGCGACATGGAGCCCCTGAAGTCCTAATCACGGCCCGCGGAATAGCCTTAAGTGCGGAGCTTATGCAAGGAATCTTACGCTAAGGCAACACGGATCAGCGAAGAAAGACGGCGTACCATCCCCAAACGAACGGACTAACGGAACGTCTGAACAAGGCGATTGCGGATATGCTGTCCATGTACATCGACGTTCAACATAAGACTTGGGACGAAGAGATCCCGTATGTCACGTTTGCTTACAACATGGCTATCCATGGAACTACGCAAATGAAGCCGTGCGACCTTGTCTACGGAAGACTGCCGACTACGATGCTTGACGCCATGATTCCGCATGTAGAAGACGACGACCTCAACCCCGACTTCCAAAGATACCTTCAGCGTGCGGAGGAGGCCCGCCAGCTCACTCAAGTTCGTACAACGGACCACAAGCTGGTGGATGCCGGGCGCTACAACCTCCGACGCCGAGACGTCGAGTACCACCGAGGGAACCGTGTTTGGGTTTGAAGTCCCATCCGACAACGCGGACTCAGTGAGAAGCTTCTGCAATGTTATTTCGGACCCTACCAGATTCTACGAAGTGTCGGCCAACTTACTTAAACGAGGTTATTCGCAATGGTGATTCCGGAACATCACGAGAGATGCACGCGGCCCGAAGTTGTTCATGTGGTTCGCTTGAAACCTTACTTTGCAAGATGACGGACTTTTCTTGTTGTTTTTTCGGACTGCCTTTTATTTTATCATCGGGCCGATGCACTCTCAGAGATGGGGTAATGCCGCGAACCATGTATAGGTATGTTTATATATTGTTTGTTTTTACTACCGGAGCACGCCTGGCTGTGTGATCTGCGTTCAAAGCAAAGAGCCTCTTGCATTCTTTATTTTCATGCCGCACGGGCTTAAACATTCAGATTTGCAGACTGTTTCGCTCTAACTTTGCTAGCCCAGAATAATCTTCTGTGATCTACAATGTTCCCTATGTGAATAAACGGTTTTATGAACACTCTCACCGAAATATAAAAGCCGGCAGAGAAGACTCCGTCTCATTCGGTTCGACGACACATGCCTGCGCAAGTCACCTTGTTGACCTCTGCTTCGCCGCCTCTGCATTGTTTTGATTTGTTAGGGGAGCACAAGTTCGCTCCAATAAACGTGTTCTTCTGCAAGGCAACCGCGTCGTCCTTGGCTGTTTGGCAATATTTTACCTGTACTCGACTCTCTCGCCGACACCCTCCAACATGCTGAGATGGAGCCTTCGCCAGAAAAAAGCACTTATGTGGTGTTTGGCGGTACACAGCAACAGAAAAACGCCTACACTTTTTAATTTGTACGATCCCACCTTAAGCCGGACTTCCGAAAAAATTCACCCGCATTTCCCCGAAGGGGAGCATGGGGGAAGTGCGAATGCACGGGTGATGCTATAAGGGGGATTTATGTTGAACTGTGTTGGCATTCGCCCGTTAGTTGCATTTACACCCCGCGTGATCAAGTTGGGATTCACACACCCCGTTTGTCGTTCTTTGGAAATCTTGGTGAATTAAAGTGTATGTTCGAGGAGAGCACACACACACGCAAGTAAAGTGAAACGACAGTATTCTTTATTCAGCACTTGTTGGTGTTGTCATTGTAGTTGACGGTCATTATGACCGCCTTGTGGTCACTGAAATGTACGGTCAAGAGTTGTTGCAAGACCGCGCGTATCAGACAGTTCCTCGCAAAGGCCAGGTCGATGTAGCTGCCGGTGATGGTGGTGGGACCTCTAGCGGTAGACACGTCATGGAGTGGTTGGCGAGCATGTATTCCATCAACCACTCGCCGCCCATTCGCACGTCCACGTTAAAGTCCCCAACAACCACGACCGGGTCCTAGGGCTTTACGCGCCTGGCCACACTCTCCATCGCCGCGTCCACGTATTCGACGACGTCGCCGACCGAGATGTTTGGCGCGAGGTAGAGGGTGACGACCACGATTCCGTCGCCCGAGTACGCGTCGGTGTAGACGGCACTGTACGGCGACTCGTCCCTGACCGGCGAGGTGGACACGGCGTGCGACACGAGGTTCGCGTAGACGTGACCGACGAGGTAGACGCCGCAGTACTCGCCCCGACTTCCGCTCCTGGGAATGCACGGGTGATGCGAAAGAATTCTTCTTGGCCAATCGCCCTAAGTGGGTATGTGCTAAAGAAATTAGGAACTCTTCTTGGCCAATCGCCCTAAGTGGGTATGTGGTGCGGACGGACGGACGGCGGTGGACGTGATTCAGAGTCGCTTATGAAGTGCATTCGCACCTAAAATGGGTTAAAGTTGTTGGCATACCTCTCCCTGAGGATGGTGGCTGCAGTGTGTGGCTTGACCACATGAAGAAAAATGGCATCAACATCTACACATAATAAAAAGCATAAGCAACCGATTAGGAGGGGACACAACGGAGACACATACTTTTGAACCAGGGTGTCCTTACGAGAAAACTCACATATATGGCGGCATTCCTCAATTTCATCAAGGCTCAGTTGCAGCAGCTGGAGGTGCTACATCATGAGAGCCTTCGAGTTATGATAGGCCTTCCCAAACTTGCCAAACTCGAAGAGCTATGCAAGCACGCCCAACTTCCACCTCTCAGAGAAAATATTTGAACCCGTAATGAAGGGTACGACTTCCGATGAGCATCCACTCTCACCCGCCGTGCGCTACTTGCTGTACTGCCACAATGCGCGGCACCACAGCACCCCATCCCTTTACTGCATCTACCATGAGACACCTCCAACGTCGTCAACCTAAACCCACTCCCAGTCACCTGCCCTACGCTTCGTCATTCAAACACAGACACACAGCTGAAGTGACCGAGCGGTTTCCCAATAGCGCGGTTTTACCGACACTATTTGGGACCCTACCCAACCCAACAATTGGGGCATGTAATGTGGAGCTTGTTAGAAGGGTAAAAAATCTTGGGGTTGTCTTTCACGAGCACATGTTATGGAATGCTCATGTTGGCGCCCTCTATTCACACCTCTCTCGTAGTGTTGGCGAGTTGTGCGACTTACGGTTCTCGTTAACCCGAAACAAAAAAATAGTATTATATAATTCGCTTTTCTGCCCAAAATCTCCGTATTGCTTTCGTGCGTGGGGTACCACAACAGCTACAAATCTCATTAATACCCATTGACTTAAAAAAAAGCACGCCAGGGCAATTGAAAATGTAGCATATGACGAGCACGCAGGCCCCATTTTCCAGAAAATAAACATTATTCGTGTACATTAGTTGTACAATTTTGTATTGCTTGCGCGATAGAATTTATATATAAAAAAAAATCACCTATATTTAATGCCGCTCGATCGAATAACAAACCGTCCTTGCGCCTATGATGCTCGTTGCACACACACATTGAGCATTCCCCACACACGTACAAACTACTGTCGACAAAATGCTTAAATATACCCAACCGGCCACATTAAATTACTTTTGAGCTTTAAAACCTCAGATTTATTATATAGTCTTCTCATTACGATTAAAATTACTTGTATTCCTAGAGACATTGAGAAAGCCTGTTCGACTTTGTGTTACCCTGTCACTGGCAGTTTGGTTGAGATGTAGTGACGCCTGTTTGGTTTATTAGATTCTATATGTCTAAGAGCGCCAAGAAATTGCTTTTAAATTGCTTTTAATTGTTCTTATCTTGAACACCATGTGAGTTTTAGTTCATTCTATGTACTATGACTAAGTGTTCCAGCAAATTGTTTTTTTTTCGAACGTACTTATGTCTTTACTTGATCAAATATTATTATGGGTAATTGTAGCATAAATCTTGTGTTGTAGAAAAACGTTCTCTTTTATTTTCTCTGAAATATTATGCCACGTTGTATGTTTACTGTATATGAATGTACATTGCAACTGCTGTTTGAACTGTATATGGGGCACAGGCCTCGTCAAGCCCCAGATGGGTTTTTGTCTGTGCCCTCAGTATATCAGCATATCCAATGTTGAAATAAACACTGACTTCCCAATACTGCCGGATTAGCGGCCATTCACTCGACATTTCATGCCACCTGTCAACAAGAACACCGACAGCCCCTTCGTCTACCCACCTCCAACTCAAAGAGACATTACTGGCTGTCCAAAAACTTCAACTTTCTCACTTGCCTACCAACCAGCCTTATGCTAATATCTTCATAGCCAGCCAGGAGGCATTCCACGCATTGCGTCGGGTGCCTCATCAGATTTTTAATTGGGCGTCCATCAAGATGCTTGCCCAAAGGATACATGGAACAACAGGAATATGAAATCGGGTAGACTTTGTGCCAAGGCACTGCGTTAACTCCTTGTACAGGGCCAATCATGCCCTGGCGATCGATATTCTTTTCACCAGCTCCGACCAAGTTTTGCTTCTTTAGGACAACAACTTGGACCACCTTTAATCCCGTGCCACCTACAAGTGGTGTGTTAGAACTCAACTACACAGCCTCATGCCTGCCAATGACTACCCGTTACCTGCAAGACATCCACGTGGCCTTGAGGTTCTGATCCAGAAGGCTCGTGCTAGGGCGGCGCTTGCAAAGGGCATCTTTTTCAATTGGCGTTCTTGAATATCAAAGAAAGGGCGGCCACCCGTTCTCCCAGGCAATACCACAAGCCGGCCATGACACCACCCACAGGTGTGACGTGCTCTTTAGGAGCCACACCGACCATTAAACACACCCTTTGGAAGTGTCCAATACTAGATGCGGGGCGCAGCTCTTGCAAATACAGAAGCGTTACGCGTTTGACGAATTGTCTGTACCCCCTCGCAGCCACAGTCAAGCAGGTATTTCCCTCCTTGTCGTACTTCGCTCACGCCACTGGCGTCCATTTGACAATGTAAATTTAGCCCAAAATTATTGACACCACCCTCCCACCCGGCCCCACATAGGCCTAGTCGCTATCTTTATGTTAATGAAGTTTCATTCATACAAAATTTTGTATTAGGTATTTATTTATACAATACAATCGTCCTTGCCCGGCCGAACAGGAGCGTTTCATTGAAAAATCTACGTCGTGCACCCATTGTACAGAAAAAAAACCAAAAAAACGAAAATAACGCCAAGATCGTCAGTATGCGCTCGTGTTTCTCTATCGCACCAAATGCGGGTAGAGTCTTCAAGAGGAAAGAACACTTGTTGTCTATGTATCTTTATTGTTCCATCGGTGTAATGTCCGCACCCAGTCGAGATGTTCCAGCCATTCTATAGGATCTTTTAAGCGGAAACAAGAAATGGTTGCGGCTTGAGCAGTTGCTGCTGCATGAATATTGAGGTATCGCCTTGCACCATGGCAGTGATTGGAGAGGTTGTTATCTTGGGTTCGTCTGGAAGGACACCAAACTTCGGAGGTAAACCTTACAGTAGGCGGCTGACTCTGGTTGTATTTGCTTGTTGGCTTTCAAAGGGCGTAGGCATTACAAAAGGCACGTTCCGCGCCCCTTACGAGATGTCATGTAGCGAAAGACGACGCAGGTTTTTTCAGAAAACGAAACGTTTTTGGTGCGAGCTTGTGTTCTTCTAAAAACTCAAGTTTTCACAGTGGTCACAAAGCAATCAACAACGGGACGTACTCGTGCGAGTGTCGGCAATTCGAATGCCGAGAGGTCTTCTTAACATTAGTCATATTTCGGCGACAATATACCGTCGAAATATATCGAGGACACTCGAGATTAAATATTATTTTAGTCCACCGATGATAGAAAAAAACACTCCCCTATCCCACAGGTTAAGCTCTGCGGCCTAGAAAGACAACACACGCTTCGCTTGAAACAAAGCTAAAAGCCGAGCGCTGCCGAATGGCAAAATGAAACACAAGTAACAAAACACAAGTGAGGGTTTGAGGGATAAATATAAATTGAAGGAACAACTGTAGTTATATTTAATGATTTACACAGTTACCCCGGACGGCAAGTAAACCCTTCACTCTATCATGGCGCTCGACATGTGGGTAATACATTTTAAGAAAGAAGCATCGTTATTCTGCGCTAGGAAATTTGTGCCTTTTCCTTTGTTTTGTTTGTGATTCTTTTCTTGTTACTTTTTTTAGTATTTTTAGAGTACTGATTCAACAAGCCGACTAGTGACACGCCACAACTTTCAAATGATGTGGTTCACCACTTCTGCACTGCCCGCTTTCTACATACGTGGCTCGACGTTCACTTTCTCCTTGCTTGCGCTATTATAACGGTATTCGTAAGCCTGAAAACTAGTTTATAGAAAGGTGTTGACACACAGCGCTGCTACCATGTTGGCCCGGGGTTAAAATTCAATGCAAATCAATTACACCTTTAACATCTTGTGACTGCAATGAATTGCGCCGGATCACGCAACAGAAAGGGAATGCTCTTGGTGCAAACGAGGTAAATACATTATATTTAGAGACGTCAGGTTTCAATACACGATAAAAGGTTTCACGCAGAACGTTCGACGCGAATTTGGGTAAAGGGAAGCAACCCAAGTGGCCCGCTATACTGCCCACAACTACAAGGTCCACGAACGTACCCACGTAAATGTCCTGAGAACAAAACACGCTCATGGTCAGCCGTATGAGGACGCGAGTGCCGATGTCAGCCTCGTAGCGTCAGCCTCGTAGCGACTACACACGATGCGACGCCGGAGAGGAGCCCAGTCGGGTCAATCGAAGGTGTTGATCCTGCCTCGCGCACGATCACGTGACGGTCGGCACGCCGGAGCCCGGTCGATGGTAGCGCAGACCTAGCCCGGAACCGGGGCGGAGGCTGGCGACTGCCTGTCTCGCTATGTGACGTAGCCCGGACGTTTTACTCAGGTTGCCACAGTTCCGTGCCCCGTTCCTTCCGTCTTGTCTCCTGGCACAGTCTAGCTTGCTCTCTGCCCGTGCTCGCTCACAAAATCCTCTTCGTCTACCTCAGCAGCATCGCTGGGTCTTGGTAGCTTCGTCCTTTTAGCGTAGAATGCGGCGTCATTCCCCTTCGGGTATGTTCCCTCACAATGACAATCTTCACCGACGATGCAACGTCTTTTAAGTTGTAGTCATTTAGAAGTACAACTGTCTGCCCATTACATCTACTTGTGCAGCCACCGCCTTCAGTGAGCAAGCCCATTTTTAGCAGGCCACAACCACTTTACCCAGTTTTAACATTAATGAAACTCATTGGCAACCTGCAAATCTATAAAAAAAACGTAACACAGCTCCGCACCTTACCCACCCTCCACGAAGTACAAGTCCCCACACTGCCAGAAACTATGGCTGTGCCTGCCCCCTGACAAAACACGCAATTGTTCGGGTAGCTTCCACTCACCTTGAGGGCCAGTTTGTAGTATCAAAGTGGAGCTTTTGCCCAAGCAAAAATGGTTCCATTCTGTTTTCGTGTGTACTACCTACCCTACTAAAAAGTCTCTTCTTAATGCTTTTTTTGTTTGGCAGCAGTCATGGTGATCTGAAGTTGTTCCAAAGCTACTGCGTGTTTTTTTTTCAACCATCTGTGAAGGCTTACCGAACAACCATTTGTGCCTCCTCTGTAACTGCGGGGCAGACGACACGGAGACAATTAAAAAAGCGTGCTTTAGCTTTTGACTGCGTCAGCTTATATTAGCAATTTCTTAACACTCCAAATATAAGGTTCAAAAAACTTTACCATGCGTTCTGTTCCGGATTTCAAAGTACATTAATTAGGTGAAATGAAACAGGCTCTGGCATAGCGTTGCAGACTGCCCTTAGCTATGGGTGTTTTTTCGGATTTTTCTAACCGCGCTGATAACACTGAAAACGCCTCTCTACTAGAAATGTGCAATAAAATTACGGCGATGTGATTACGTAAATTTCACTCGATAATTTGAAAGACAGCACGAATGATCTTTTAAACACATATTGCCACGAACTATTTCTTGTTTTATGCATTTCGGTTTTTTGCAGTAGCTCGGAAGGGCTCCGAAACTGTATGAGTGCGAAATTAATTCCCATAACCTACCTTCTTTTTTGTATCAGCATCATCGTCATCGTCATCTTCGCCATAGTCATCATTATCATCAATCTTATCACGATTATTTGTAGGGTCAAAACAACAGTACAAGGCCTTAAGCGGTGGTGCACGGGAAGAAATATACAAAATTCAGAGTAAACACAGACACTTTAATATGAAGTCCGAAACGACAAAAATTGAAAAAGAACGATAGAAAAAGCGATCAGGTCACTTGAGCCATAGCGAGCCTTAATAATTGCAAGTTCTTGTAAAAATGTTAAAAATGTGTTTGCTGTGCTGGGTATCTCTAATGGTAAGAATTGTATTTCGGCTTTCTTTACAATAACATTGAGTTCTTCAGTAAACTTTGTTGCCGTAGTTTATCCTGGTGGTTCTGAACGTGCAGGGTGGGGAGATAATTGCTTGCACAGGAAACGGGTGGCATTTTATTTGGCGACGCACACCTGTGCATGTCACACTGTGGACTGCCCGTTTTTGCAAAAAACTATGAGATGAAATCTTTTGTGTTGTAGGGGTTGGTTTTTTATACGTTCAGTTGTGGCTTTCAGCCGAACTTATATGAGTGTTTTTACAATAGCGCTTGGGGAAGAAGCCTTAAATCTATTGCGTATGGAGTACTCAGACGCTTACATCTTACTGGAATGTCGTTGAAAAGACAGAAACCGGCCACTTATCATCTACACTAATTGGCCGCATTCCCATCTGGACAACAGCGGTTATATTTATATAGCCACAAAAGTATATCCGCTTTAAACCCCAGGTTTCCGCATGCAGTACCTTAGGGCCTTCACTCTGGACATACCACCAGCCGCTATTCCTTATGTAGGCGCTTTTGGGGCTGTCATTCGAGGCTTCAAGTCTGGCCACGCTGTCCTAACGAAACATTTCTCAGTAGAGGAGATGCGACATGGCTCAAAGCGTTAATTAGTGAACCGATGAAGTTACACCAAAATCTTTGGTTGTAGAAAAAAAGAACACCACCTTAGCACCGGTACTTTCTCGCCGAAGTCCCGTTCTGACAGCAATAAAATCACTTCATTGGCTCGTTTGACGGCGTCACTTAGCCGTCAGATCGGCGTATGCTCTCGTCAAAAAACAATGGAGCCAATTCAAGTGGTGGGATGTGAGGACACAGTTAAAAATGCAGACGTTAAAATGATTCTAAAATACTTGTCGCCATAAAAGTAAAACGACAACTCCGGGGTACTTCGCGGCTAAAAATTTTTTCCGGCAGGAGCGGCAAAGCCATACAATGTTTTTGGAGCCATCAATATATACGTCATTTGCGCTAATGCTCTTGTCAAGTTACAATATCCAATCAGAGCAGGTACAATGGGGTCCACGCAATTAGGCAGACAGGCAGACAGTTCGCAGGAAAGCTGGGTCTCGGTAGCAAATAATAATGAACAACTTCTCAGTAGGGCTCAGTGGAAGGAGCCTGTGCTGACAGCAGCAGTGATACCCTTGTTACCTTCTTTTGGTACGCGTGTTTATACATCAAACACGCGCACAATGTCTTTAGAATGTTTCAAAGCAGAGGTGTGGTGACGTGACCCGGGAAATCGAGGAACGAGGAAGAAAACGACGAAGCTCGCAAACAATGAAAACAAGCTTAATTTTATCAGCAGCACATTGCGACCAGAATATAGATTGGACTTCATGGTACGGACTAAACTATTTTACACCATTAAGGGTTCTGAAAGGGTGCATTAGACAGGTTGCGCCCCTTTTGCACTTTTAAGCACCCTAATTTACCTCTAATGCCCTAACAGGGGGGTGCTTCGAAACAAAGGGTGTAAACAGCCGTTAAAAATGGTGCAGCAACAGCCTAAATGGTGCTGATTGGTTTTGATGGCCGATTAGGGCATTCACTACAGCACCCTATGGTTAGGGTATTCAAACAAAGTGCGCAAATATGCTGGTAGGACGGAAAAAAATTGCACAAATCCTGCTAAATTTTAAAGGCCACTTTTCGCTACATTACTTCTTCGAGTGCATCCCAAGATTTATTTTGATGTCTGTGTATACGGTAACCGAGAGCTACAAAATGTCTCTTGTAGTCATATAAAAACATTTTTACGCAAAGCATTGATGTCTTTACCGAAACTTAATAAACCTGCGAATGTCATCACGTATTGTTATGCAGTAACACTGCTGACGCAAATCTGCGCAGTCTTTGCATGAAGGTTTCGAATTTTATGATAAACAAGCAAACAACGATTGGTTTTGCAGCCCAAGCAACACAGTTGGAGGTTGAGCAGTTTCGTGCTAACCCTGAAGGGCCATGCTGCACAATCGCGAGGTGCATTGGATTTAATTGGATTAGATTCAATTTATATTTCTTAAATTCGATTGGAATCTAATGCAATAGGAGTACGGGTTTTTAAAGATCTGGGCCTGCAGGTTCCCGGGTGTTCGTATTCCAGAAGAGTTAGGGCATAGCCATGGCAGACGCACTGCCACCGACGCGTGCCCAGCTGTGCTCCTCCGTTTTCCAGTAGCCAAGTCTGACACTGCGACGGAGCCACTTGATAGCCGTTTCGCGTGGCTCCTGGAGAGGCGTGCTGCGCATGCGCGAGGAGCAGTGACTGGACGAGACTGTACCCGACTATAGTGAATTAGATTGGACTGGACTGGACTGGACTGGACTGGACTGGACTGGATTGGATTGGATTGCTGAACCTTACATTAGGCTACGTATATGCTGGCGTAGCCGAGCTAGGCCGTTGCTAATTTTAACTGTTTATCAAATGATGTTTTACGAAAGAAAAGAAAGAAAACTGAGGCACTTACAATTGATCTCTCTACGCCAAATTTAGTGTAAACCAACAGCGGCGCCTATGTTGAAACAGGAACAATCAGCCCTTGCTAATTATGAACTTGGATACAATAACACTCCCCCTGGCACGTTTTTCTGCAGCCTTGTAGAGCCACAGCACAACCTCGAACTCTGACCCCTGTTTAATTATTCTGTTGTGCCCTGATTGGCAACTACCCCAAAAACGCAATCATGCCCCCACCTGAAAACAGTCATTCTGTTCGCTCAGAGCAGTTACACGTACTAGCAATCACAATTACAATAATACAATATAGAGACGGCCTAGGTCTCTGCTGCACAAACAACGCTGGAAAATACAGGCATTATAGAGTTCATACTACTGACCTATCGATAGGCAGGTATCAAAAGGAAACAAAAGTGTCTGGGAGACTGATATCGGGTAAAAATATAGATACGCCAAATATTACTACGATTATTTACACTAAAACACAAACAAATACCATTGACCGCCTTATCCTGCCATCTGCTGCTCATTTTATCGTTCAAATCTTCGCTAAAAAACTTCTGCAAATTGCGTTCGGCGTTTGTATACTCCTAAAAACGCAGCTTCTTTATTATGACACACTCAATGAACAATGAATCATAAAGTTACTCTTACATTTAGTAATACAAATATTTACCAAGTTGTCATTTTTATTTTTAACGCAACCCACTGCCACCAGCCGATACCGTTAGTACGGCATGCGGCGGTGCGGCCACGACCATATTATTGTAATCACCCCGTCTGCCGACGTATATGTGCTGTGGTGTGCTATTAAACAAGTGCAGTTCCTATGATTATTTGGGCTCTCGTCGTACTTTGTTATATCTGTCGTGCTCGAATTGGAGATGAAGTATTTGAGAACAACTTTGACAACTGAAGACGGGTAATTTCTTTTGGCGCTTGGCCCCCAAAGTCGCTGGCTCTTTTGCGTCGTTTTTTGAATGGTCAGTTTCCTCGTCACATTTACCGCCTTCCTTCTCACTGCGTGTCCTTTGTGATTGTCATCGCCGCTTTACGGATACGTTAGCAAGAAACCGGCTGTGTGTGAACTGTTTAACGAAACTTGTTAGGTTGAACCTAGACGGCTTGCCTCTAGAAAGGCGATGTGCGCAAGTTTAATCCAGTGTTTGCATTTCGTGCTAAACGGAGTGGTCATGAACATAGTGATGTGTCAAGTTTCATAGCACCAGACTGAACTTTTGAAGACTTCACCACTGTGAACCACGTCTTACGCGTAGTTTACCAGAACATGGGTGGCTACTCCTCTACGCTGCGCTGCCCAGAGTTTACGACTTCATCTCTCCTCGCTGTCATTTCTGCCGTGTTGATAATGGCAAAAGGGAATAGTTTGCAAGTGAATGTGTGCGCCTCGCAAGCTTTGTTGCGTTTGTGGCAAGCCACCTGACCATGTGTACGGCACCGCTGTATGCGGGCATTGATTTTACCTGAATGCTGTGTTGCCCGAGTTGGAACTTACTCTGCAACCAATTGTTTCCATTTTTTGATACGTGGTAATCATTTGTCATGCTTTTTTAGACCTCTGGACGATCTTGGCAAATACGTCCCTCCATTCAGTTGTAAGAGAGCCACTGGCACTGTCAACAGTTCTGTGTCTGACAGAACCTAAGTTTTTCAGACACAGTTTTGGTAACTGGCCATCATAGCTCACTAATTATTGGTGTTTCATGCATAAGCTAACATGTAGTCACTAAATGGCCACCTTGAATGTTGAGTTCGAAAAAAATCAAAATTTTTCCCAAAATAACAATGTGGCCGTAGCAGTTATTCAGCATGTATTCAAATTTTTTGGAGTTAGTCATGTAGTCGTATTTCTTGGTGTTGACAAAAAATGCCATTATTTTTGTAGTCTGGTCTTGGTAAAAGCCCGACCAGTTTATCGGGTTTGTTCACCCTTATTTCGCATATTTATCACGTGAATTGACAGTCCTGGCTAGTCCGCTTTTCCAATAAGTTATACAACTGACTGTACCATGTAAAAAAGCCTGAAGCGAGTTCTGGAGGCTGCGATTGTACTCACGCTGTTGCGAGACCACCAAAAAAAAACATTGTTCTGAAAAAACAAAGATTTGAAGGTGTGACTTATTAGCTGCGTTATCATAGTTGCAACGTGATAATTACAAATCCCACGGCTTTTCCGGAAAGCACTGTGGATATTCTGAGCTCATTAGCTCAGAGACAACCCGCTCAAAGACACCGGCAAAGACCCTTGTTTCTCCAAGATACGCGCAAGCATTGAGTAACTAAGCAATACATTACACCTTTTTTATGGAGACGGCGTGCGTGCCTCACCTACTCCTGATTGGGCGTGTTCGTAGTCTTTCTTGTATTCACCCCATTCGAGTCATAACGTTAATTTGGGAATGGTGCAATCCAGCAATTTCTTGCAAGACTGGGGAGCTTGAACACAACCCCGCAATGAGTTTTCAATGATCCCCACCAGCTGAAGATAATGAATTCAATTGCCAGCATTGCCTAACCACTATGGCAGAAGAGGGTATACATGAAGCATAGTTTACGTTATGCGCGTTTCTGTGCCATTTGCGTGTTTTGAAAGAAAAAATAGGAAAAAATAAGAAAGAAAAAGAAAAAGAAAAAAGCGACACCTTCTTCTCTCTCAATTATTCATGCATGATTCCCAAAGCTTGTGGCCATAAATTTAACAGATTGCCCACATATCTAACCTGTATATATGCGTGAGCTGCCAAAAGCTGTTTTTATCAGTGAAAAGGTAAAAATACTAGTTTGGTTGCATTTGTGTGCAGATGACCTAGAATCATTGTTTTAATTCCTAATAAAATAAAACTAAGGTAGCCCTGCCAATTGTTCTGCATTCCTGCATTTTATCACGCTCGAAGAAAAGTCGGACATGCAGGATTTCTACTGCTTGGTAAAGGTAAAATTACCAGTGGTACAAAAACAACAACATCTACAAAATAAACACAACTTCACAATCGCGGGATGCCAACTGTCCAGCTACCAACTATGGTCCTGCAATATTTCTGCTGTCTGGAGCGGCATTTGCAGCGTTTCCCACCTTCTCAAAGTTTGTGACCAAGTTCTGCTCCAAATGAAGGATACCACTGGGGATTTTTTGTTTCTAGTCACAATATTATGTGCTCAACCGCTGATGTGCTCATAAGCATTTTAAATATTCATCCCCATTGAGCATGTGTTATCTTCTTCTGGTGTGGAATAGAGCTGCGATCAGGTTTTTTGTGACAGTAACAAGTGGGCCACGTTGTTAGAGTTACTGAGGCCATGTTGGTTGTGCTGCTACTGAAATTACACTGTTATTCGGCTGAATAGTTTCAACCAATTACACTTTCCAATCAAAATTCAATAAAAGTCATGATTAGTTGTACTACAGCGCAGGATAGAAATGCCAACATGCGTTTTAGGAACTTCTGATATGTCAGGTGTTTTGCTAGCGAGCAATGAACCAAAACTGAAAGTGGGGTAAAGTAAAATCCAAATTCGTTGTCACCAGTGCATGACCTCAGTAAAAGTTATCTGGTGACCGTATTTAGAATGAGAGAATAAATGCAAAAATAAGAAAAACAGAAGAAACTAGACAGGTTGCTACACTAAACCAGTTCAAATAATTCTTCATTCACTGCACAGTGATGCTTTAGGTAGGTTACTAAACTGTCAGTGTGTTTACACACCCAACTTGCGGGGAAGCACGTTAGCTATTAACGAATGAATTAGTGGGGATGCGTAGTGGCTACGCAGAAGTCATAGTTTTTATTAGTTTATGGTAATGAATACGATCTTCCGCGGCAGTGTATTAGGTAGCTCACTCGCACAAGATTCCTTTTGTATTTTGGGCATTGTGGTGTTGCAATGATTTCTCGTTGTATTTCTCATTTTCGTTCCAACTGTAAATGTGTCGGCAGCTTCACAGTGAATGTCTGACACTAATACAGCGTTACTGGGTTCTTGAAGGATGACTTAATGAAAAATGGCCACCGAGCTTAAAACCATTTGCCCAATGCACTGTACTGTATTTTTGGTTCCTGTAGGTGATGCACCATGAAGTGACAGCAGTAGGTAAAGTTGATGTCAGCGCTTTTCCGTGCATTTTTCTTTGCCTTCGATGGAAACAAATTGATTACTCTAACCAAGGGCTTGATCCTAACCATTCTGAACGTTTCGAAACGTACTTGTCTCCTTGATTATGACTGTGTAGCTTTGACTAAAAGCAATAGTTAACCGAGCACTTTTTTTGATGCAGTTGATCGGAGGCTCGGGCACAAATATGGGAAAATGCAGCTACTTATCTGTTCGTTTTTACCCAGCTTGGTGGGGTGTGCACTGATTCAATGAGGATTCTTGAGTAATTTGTTTACCTCTGTCTATCACATGCCGCTTGCCGAAGTCAGTGTAGCAACCGGTAAGCTATTTTTTTGTTTGCCCCACGTGATTCCCCTTATCGAGACCTTTATCTGACACCTCACATTACTTTGACATGTACCCCAATCCTTGACTCACGTGAATATCGCAAGACTCTAGGCACGGAGCAGTTCTTGATTTCTCCGAAGAGATTCCCCTTATCACATCGAATATTTTGGTACCTCAGAAACCCTGGTTACATCAATTTGACTTTCAATAAGATGAGTGGTAACAAAAATGATTGATGTACCTATATGAGGTAGTTAATTACACTGAACGCGTGTCATCTGGACGTAATTTCTGACAAAAAATTGTGAGTTTCTTATAAGTAACATCATTACGGTAACGAGAGGTTACTTTTTTAAACAACCCGGAAACACGCGTTCTCCCGGCTACACGACAGAGAATGTCCCAACTATTTTCGGGATTTTATTCCGCTAGTGGCGCTGTTGAATGGCGCCAGCAGCGCCACCTGTCCTAAGTTCGCGCCCGAATTTGGAATCGAGAGTTGAGCATTCTGCCAATTTTCCCTAAAAGTTCGAGTAAGTGAGCAATTTAAATTTGATTATTCATACCCATGACACCATCCTCGTATCCAGTAATTAGGCAAGAGTGTTGGATAGACAGGTGACTGTTTTATTGCCAGTTCTAAGGTAGTCTGCCTAAACTGGTCACGTTACCTAGTGCATCTAACTTGGATGAAAATACAATCACCCGGATTTGTAGGGATTTCCAACTAAATTATAAAGCGCTTGCATGTGTTCTGCAATGCATGTGTCCTGGATTATATTCGTTGGCGACTGGATTATATTCACTTGCGCTGGGATTATATTGAGCGGAAATCCTGTGGTTTTACACTAAAACAATACATATCTATTGTTGTGACGAGAAACAACATATGCGCTGAAGTTTTTCTCACAATATTAATAAAGTGTTTAAGTGAAGATCATCGTCCTTCATTAAGCGACTTTGCACATTGATTGCAGTATTCCATGTAATCCTGAATTTTTTTATGATCAGTCTCTGTACAGGAGCCATATAATTCTATATGATGTCGCTATACATTTCTGTAACTGTATCTAGTTAACAATTGCAATTTGTTGTGGTCAGTTTTTCTCAACTAAACCATGGCTTTTTTAACAGCCACCGCATGTTTTCGTGTGCCTAAACAGTTGCCTCATTGCGTGTTGAGCCTATGTAATGTTGAAAGCATATATTTTCTTCATAGTGGTATTCCGGGCTATCATCAGGGTTCTTCGCTTGCTGCTCACACTGTTTCATGCAATTATATTGTATATTATCGTTTAAAATTGAAAGCCAAAAAATTTGCTGTGGTTTTAATTTTGTCACCTGATTTGTACTTTATTTTTTCGACGTTCTGTAACGAATAATTATCCATATTTTTATGATCTCAAGGCATTAAACTGGGCTATTTGGTAAATGGTTCGATGGAGGAAAAAGCAGCATTAAACAAAGAACTCAGTAAAAGAGGTATGCTGGACAAGCTCGCGAACTTGTCCTGTCGTTCTCTCTTAACTGCCCTGTGTTTTGCGTAGGTTTTTTATTCATTCAAATATTTTTGGAGTTTGTTGCACACAGAATAGTTTACGTGCGCAAGCGATATTTGGCGGCAAAGGCCCCCTGCAGCCAGTGTTGCCATCGCTGGGCGTCAAACATCCGCTAAAAAGCAATGAGAAATCCGCCAGATTCCACTAGATTCTAAAACATATCCGTTAAATTTCCCGCTAGGGCCTATTTTATTTAAAATAACAGTGCAATTTCGTATGATAAATGCCTTTATCATTCTTAAAAGCTCCCCAAAGCTACGATAGCTGAAATAACACAAAAAAATATTCCAAGGAGTCTCACTGGAACACTTGAGCCTTCAGTGCTGTGGGGGTCGTCTTTGGTCAATCTCATCACAGAAGAGGCTAAAAGTTATAAATGTTCACACTGATGAAAAAAAAAAAGAACTCACAGGTCAACGAAAAACACATCGGAGTCTTCGTCGCCGCTGTCGTCGTCTGACACCATCTCCACGGGACCGCTGGTACTTGTTGAGGGAACAGAAAGGTGACTTGGGTGCACATAAGTTGCAGATGTCCCGATTGCACTAACAACTGCTGCGGGAAGTTCCTAATTAAAACAACTTTTCTGGTGTCACTTCAGTCCCGCTCTCACGACCAGGATGGCGTTTGTTGTTTCAGGCTTCAGTTTGTTCCTCAGCTTGGATTTTACTATGTTAAGCTCACTAAACCTAATCTCTACTTCAGCATTTGAATACGGCAGCACGAGCATCGACATGGCAAATCCGGCCAGCTCGGCGAACGGGTTATCGCCGCAGCCGTCCTTATAGGTGTGGACTTCACACCAGAACGACTGCGTGGACGATATTTGCTTCCAGTCCAGGAGGGTGATTTTGCTCCACTGGTTTTGAATTTTTTCCATTATCTCAGAGCCGTTTTGAAACCTCACGAATTTGTTTGTCTAAATAGGCGGAGCAAGTGAACAGGAGCACTCCTAACCTGTGAAGTTTAAGCAATTTCTGCATTTTTATAGGACACGGAAATGGTTTCTTGCAGGGCGATTTTGAATCGGCGCACTGCGTGAGGTATCCGCCAGAAATCCGCTATGTATGAAAATGGCCCGCCAAAAAATCCACTAGCCGCTAGACTAATTTTTCCCCGTCAGAATAAAATGAAATCCGCCAGATTTAGCGGAAAATCCGCTAAATTGGCATCACTGCGTGCAGCATTTAATTAAGTGTTCTCTGCTCTTTTTTGCGCCAAGTCAGACGCCATTACCAGCTCTCAAGAGGTGGCATTTTGTCAATATCAAGTTTTATTAAGTATTTGTTTCTATAGCTTTACATTTAAAAAAACGGCTTGGTCAGTTTCTTTCAGAATCACGCTTAGGGACTTTGTTTTTTTTTCAGAACCACAAAGGATGTTCATTCTCGGTTCATGCTGAAGCAGCTGTATTCGGACTTTACACGTGAGCTCTGAACACATAGAAATTATGGCATGAAACAACCTACCAGTCTAAGCTAACTTTGTAGACGTAATTGTAGATGTCAAATCTCTCGACAGTGTCGTACAATGTCTGGTGTAGTGCACAATTGGTCTACAACAGCACCCAGTGGGTGCTGTTGTAGAGAATAACTCTGGCTCTAATTCTGGAGATAACAGTTAAACCTGCATGAAACGAACCCCGATTTAACCAATTTCTTTAAATAACGAAGTTTTTTATTTCTATATTGCCAGCCCCAATAAAAACCAAGTGTTGCGACCTCTGCGGAACGAAGGCGTTGCGACGGTTACCCTTTATGAAACGAATTCGCAACGCTAATGAGCCAATGTTTTTCACACTTTTACAAAATATCCGCTATTGAAATGCAGTAATTTTGGGAATTTAGCCCGCGCCGCCCACTTCCCGGTGTTTCCATGAGTGAGTGCGGTGTCGCTCAGGCACGTGGCCTGCTTGCCGGCGTGTAGGAATGCGCGTCCACTGGTATCTGTGGTGTTAATTTGTCGGTGATGAGTATTGCTGGGCGAAAAGGAGGTTTTGTTAATTTAAGACAAGCTCGCTTTTTGAAATGCGGTGTCCGACATCGAGTAATACGAACGTCATTGACCGGTACAATGGCCCTGCTTGTGCCTCCTCAATGGTTTTGAGTGGGAAAAGAGCATCCCAAGCAGCAGAAATTGTCCACCCGAAGTTTCGCAAATCGTCAGTGGCCAATAAGTTCGAGCTTCGCAATACCTCGGACGCAATTATTGTCTGGTGCTTGGGAAACGTGACAATTCAACAATCGGCCAAACTCTGGAAGGCCAATATTTGACAACGCGTGGCAAAGTATGTTTCAATAATGAGGCAAATGTTTTGAGCCATGCTATTTCCACACACAATTTTGGCTTTGTGCCCCATCCTTATTGAGAGTACCTCATAATTTTATTTTATTTTGTTACAGACTACTGCGTGCCCATTTAGGGCCCCATCAGGATGGGCAAGAATATAACACTGCACGCCCCTGTAAATGATCGACAACAATAAAAATACATCAGATACAAAAGATTCAAAAAGATACAACATGGGTCATTGTTCATTACGATTAAGAAATTCTACATAAACGGTTCACAACTGAGGTAGGAAGTTCCAGCCGTTTATGGTTCGAAGAAAGTACGAGTACTTGAACATGTTAGTTTTGCCGAAATACGGTGTTGATGATTGAATCTGCCGATGCCGGTGTCGTCATGTCGAAAGCAGTATTAGATACAAATGATAGTTTGCTGACAGCTCGTTGTTATTCAAAGAGGAAGACCTTTAAGCCTGTGAATTTTGCGACGTTTTTCAACTGTGGATATACTGTTTTCTTTCATAAGGTTTGGTGGGGAATCAGTTCTTCGGTACATGAAGTACATAAAATGGACGGGTTTACGTTGGATTAGTTCAAGAGCCTCGATTTTTTTTGTGTGCATGCATCCTGGACGATTGATGCATATTTCTACGTGGGTCGTATAACACTTATATAAGCTAGTTTTTTAACAGTAGAAGGAGCATGCTTCAATTTGTGTTTAAAAAAACAAGTTTATGGAAAGAGGGCGCGCAACCATTAGAAATGTGTTTATTCCAGCTGAGATTTTTGGTTAAGGTAACACCGAGGTACTTATACTCAACAACCTAAGCTAGTGTATGGTTACCGGATTTATCTGTGAATGGTAAAATAGCTTTTTTGTTGCCTACTCGCATAAAGACGGTTTTGTCTATGTGCAACTCATCTTCCATTTCTCGCACCATGCAAAGTTGTTATGGAGGTTAGTGTTTAGCAAAACGTGGTCGTCATGCTACGTAATTTCAAAAAACAACACACAATCATCAGCAAGCAGTCTGATCCTAACTGGTGCAGAAACAGCATGAACAATGGTAATGTAATAAAAATAATAAGGGCCCAAGAACGCTCCCTTGGGGAACCCCAGACGTTACAGGGAGCGGGTCATAGAAATTACTGTCATTGCGTAGAAACTGAATTCGGTAAGACAAGTACGAAGAAACCAAGGAAATTTTAAATTCAGTAAGGCCAATAGATTCTAGTTTTTGAATAAGCTTATCTTGAGTAACAAGGTGAAGTGTCTTTGTGAAACGAAAAAGATGACATCAACCTGACCTGCCTTATCTAAAATAATTGAAAAACTGCACAACAGAGAATAAGTGAGTTTCTGTGGAAACCTTTTCCTGAAAACATGCTGAACATCCGAATTTATGTTATTTACATTAGGAACGTTATAATACATTTAGCTATAATGTGTTCAGGCACTCGGCAAGATGAAGAAGTTACAGACATTGGACGATAGTTTGGCACCAAATCTTTATCACCCTTTTTGTGCACCAGAGCAATGCGTCCAACCTTCCAATCATGAGGCAAGCGGCCGGAACGGAAGGAAGCGCAGAAAATGAATATAACAAATTTTGATAACATCTCGGCATATTGTCTTAAAAAAGGGTTGGGAATTTCATCGGGACACGGTCGAAGTTTTAGTTTTCAAAGTCAGAAGCATCACCTGCCATTACACTGACAAGCTCGGTGCAGTTGCTTGTTAGAGGCGGTGAAAACGTTATGGAAGTGCAAATGAAAATGATTGGCAATCGCTTTATTGTCGAAAATAGTTGCTCCTTCGTGTGTGCTCAACACTATTGGCCTTCTTGCTCAAAAAGTTGAAAATTTTTGTGTAGCCGACGTAATAAATTTGGGCACAGTAGTCTGAAAGTATCTACTTTTAGGTATACTCACAGCATCGTTTAGTCTGTCCTTGGCAGAAAGCATAACATTGCGTGGAACACCCTCGCGTTTAAGCCGCTTTAGTTTCCTTTTCATGTGCATAATATTTCGCGTGATCCAGGGATTTTATTTGTGCATTCTTCTAACTTTGCTAGAGATAAAATTATCTTGACAATACAGGCATATGTCTTTAAATTTGTTCCACAATACTTCAGCGTCACTTTCCTGAAATCTCTTGAGGAAAGATCGAGGTTGTCTAGAACACTCTCGTAATTTGCACGCGAGAAATCTTTCACAGTGATGGATTTGACATGTTGAATAGTGAAAACAGCCTGCACGGGAGAAGAAAATAACTATGTAATAATCCGAAAATCAGGATTGACCGTTAGAGAATAATTGATCTCGCTATAACAACCAGGTCAAGCAAGGATGCACTTACGACTGGAACCCATGTTGGTTGGGTAACAATTTGATGCAAGTTTGGCTTATTTTAATATCAAAAAGGTACGACGCATGCTCATAGTTTTTGTGTTCGGAAAGGGAGAGTTCTATATTATCCCTGGTAAGTTGAAATTGCCTGTTAGTATTGCCCTATTGTGCCTGCATGTGTCATGTTCTGATAAAGTGACTGAAATATTCGGGCGATGAATTAGGTGCACGATAAACTGTAAGAACTGCGAATGGTCGTCCACCCAAAACGTTTTATAATGACACTTTTGTGCTCTTTACTGTGACCTAATACAAATCATTTCATGTATTGTCTCACATGGATAGCAGCACCGCCTTCCCTAGAAGCCTTATCTCTGCGATGTGGCCGAAATGACGGTGGAAATACGTCATCATCGCAAATTTTCCGGCTGTAACCAAGTGTCTGTTACAACAACCACAGGTGGATTGTAGCCTTAGATTTACGCTTCTAATTTCTGTGCTTTGTTGTTGATACTACGAGCGTTCAAGTTCAAAATTCATAGTTTTATATCAACAACAGTTACTAGTGAGGTATTTGGTGGGCTGACTTTTAGCTGGCAATTATAACCGGACCTTTCTTCGCATCGTACTATTTTAACGTATCTCGGTCTACATTAAGTTTGTCGTAATTGATGGTTACGTTCTTGCCCTAACCTTTTTCAGACTTTGCGCCCTCCCACAAAAGATTCCTTCTCCTAAGCGTCCATTTCGAATATTCAATTGGTATTGATACGTCAGATTTTTTTCTATTTGTGCGCGTATTTTAAGATTTTTTCTCTCTCGTTGTACTCCAGAAGGAACACAATAACTGGATTTTGGCTGCCATGCTTGCCAATTTTATGAATTCGACCTACGGAATGACACGGTACTTGGAGTCTACTGGCAAAAAGATCAGTAAAACATCCTTTTTTAAGTTTCGGTGGTTTACGAGGGCTTCTCATTGATGGCAAAAACGACAAGACGCAATTATCTGTTGCATCGCGGCCCGATTACTGCTTTATTCTTGCCATACTACAGAAAATTATTTAACGCGTGCTTATTAATTATTTATTTATTGCACACTTGTTGATTATTTTCCTGTACAATGACATGTATAGAACATAAATCGCACCACAAGGCACCATCAACTAAATCAACTTAACAAAGCAATACGTGACGTGCCAAAACCAACGGAGCAACACAACACACCATGTTTGTTTGCTTACGTTGTTGTTCTGCACACAAAAGTTCCTACAAGAAACCTGGCCTAACCCTGGCAAGAATACGAAATAAGCTTGTTCAAAACACAAACAATAAAGGAGACCCAAACTAAATTGTTGAGAAATATCTAAAAGCTCTGCTCCTGAACCCTGAACCGAGCTATCCTTCGTTTACTGTTTGAGATGCCTACAAAACAAAAGCATTCAGTTAAATGTGGACGGCCCTCCTCTCCGGTTATTCGCCCTCCTGCTAAAATCACAGACTGTAGTTCAACAGCACTATTGCAGAAAATTCCAGCTTGGAAGAATTGTTCTCTCTGCTGCATCCACGTGTTGTGCACAGCAAACACGTTTACGTGGTAGCGCCCACAATAGGCAAAAAAAAATCATTCATTACAACGGCAAATACACGCTGTTTACAAAATACAGCCCCTTGCCCCATCGTTAACGTAGACACGTGCGAAAACATTCCGCCTAAACGTTTAGAGTGTTTGCACTCGCTATGGAACATTAAACGTACTGCAGTATTTATTTTTCAGAACTGCATTTTACGGTAGCAGTCACTTGGCTTGGTCTTGAGAAAACAGTGCTTAATTTTACCGATGCTTATTGCAGTCCGGCAAGATAAGTAGAAAAAAGTTTAATAGACAAAGCAACACGACAGCGGTTCGTTGAAATGTTTGGGGGGCTACTGAAGTCACAGAAACAATACTTCGCCTCTGAAATGCCATGCCGGTAACGTTTTATTTTAGTACGTTTTGTTTTCTAACAACGCTGGATCAGATTACAAGGCAACGCCTTATCCAATGATTTAATAACGGACAAACTTTCACGTTTTATTTTTGGAAGACCTTTATACCAACTTCGAGGGAGATGACAAGCCTGGTGGCCTTTTTTGGGCGATGTTTGTAAGGGGGTAACCGAAAAAAAAACAACCAATAAAGCGACGCTACAATCGTAACTGATTGCGGATTAAAATGGTTACAGCGTTGCTTTCGTCTTCGCTCCCTTCCGCATAGTCGGACGCGCCAGATGCGAGTGGAATCGATAGAGAAGCCCAGCAGGGGTGTCATAAATTTCTCGCACTACAACATGTTTTGGTTGCTGTAGAAAATTTTGAAACGCACGCTTCAGTCAGTGTAAGGTTTATTGAAGCCAGCTTAATACGTAACTAACTTTTATACTGCTCAAGAGTCTTGCTTCAACACATACTGAACGTCGTGAACCTACAGTGGGTGCACAGTCGATTGTTCAGAAATGAAAAAGCCGGAAAGAGAATAGCTGAGAACTAGCGCCTCGCAAAATCGAAGCACATGTTTGTGATTACTTAATTCTTCCTGAGAACCAACACTAAGCTGCACTCACGAGCGCCAATTCTTATAGACAACAGCTAAAATTTTGGAGGGCACGAGCCCGAGCATTCATTTACGGAGCAAGAAAAAATGAAATGGTCACTCTCGTTTCCAGCGGCCGGCCTCAGCAGCGAAACGATGTTGCTCGAACAGTCAAATACACTTCAAGCACCGCCAGCGACACCAAAACGCACATCACCGTCATGTACAGGAGTATTACGGTAGTTTCAATATCACAAAAATAATGCAGTCGTCGGAGAGACACGACCGTCCGCCAGCCCAGGCGCGGAGAAAAAGAACGCGCAAAGGCACAACAGTCAAGCAGTCCGACGGACACCGTGGCGTTAGCACAAACAAATAAACCATTCCTCGAGAACGTGTAAAACTATCTCGCACGCAATTTTAAATACGCTGTACTTTAATTTGAGTACGCTTTGTTGCGTGCGCGGAGCTGTGGCTCATTAGGTAAATATGTTTTGCTGGCTTGTGGCCTGTTCACCGCACCAACCGTTGTCGCCGTGGGCACGGAAAGTGCACGGCCAAATGCGTATGCTGAAGGGCAGAGTGCGATGTGCTTTCCGTGTGAATCTACTTCCTGTCGCCGTTTCGTTTGAGCTCTATCAATCTTTCCGCCGAGTTAATGGGCAATAGCTAGGATGCCAATGGGGACCCGTGGGGCTTCCAATCATTGGCAATCGGCCTCTGCTGCTTGGGATATTGTGCGCCAAAAAGACACACTTAGAGCGCACCTTTGGTTCTTGGAACGCGTAAAGGCACCAAAAAGTGTCAAATTGCAAAAGTGATACTTCGGTTGCATTTGCGAATACGTTGGCCGTGTAGTAGCAGCCATCACAAATCACGCAGTTTTTATGTGTGAAATAAATACTTGAACGGTGAGTTCAGCATGACTGATGTGTAACATTTTTGTTTCGTTTGTGCTTCGTTCACCCGAGATTGAACACAAAACTTGTGCGTAACAAAAACCTGCATGTAAAGTACAAAAAACAAACTTTTGTCATCTTTGTAATATCCATGTTTACTGCAATTTAAATGCATGTAAAATACTTATAAGATTAACTATCTATATTGGGGCCGTTTTCGCGGTGCCCGCCGAACGTGAAAATCCCTGTGTAGAGATGTCCGTGCACGTAAATGTCCCAAATTAGCCAGAGTTTGTTGAAAGGCCTCCTGTTCGGTGCACTTTATATTCCACGTGCAGTTTTGCGTAAAAACCGTTAAAAATTGGTAACCAAAGTAAATTGATTTTAATGTTTTAAGTGGAAATATTCTCATTTAAAGCTGCGACATGTATAGAAAAATATTTTCCAATATTCATAAGGCTACCAAAGGTTCACAGAAAAGCTTTTGGGTATGCACCTTTCTAGCAAAGGAAAAATGTCATTAAAAACAGGAGAAACCCAAAATTGGAAAGTCGCAAACACTAAAGCTGCTGTTAGAAAAAATGTAAATGTTTTATAGAGAATCTTTTACTGGTTTATTTTCTAGTCAACTCTAAAACAGGCTACAGACGTAAAATGGTTGCCATGAAGCACATCGTAATACTCTCCGAAACTTATGGGCACCAGCCGTTGGTTTTTTATTTGCAACATTGACGAATGTCCTAACATCCACATTCAGGGACATAATGCAAGGCACAATGTAAAAGCTAGCCTCATGATAAACTGTGATTTAAGTTAACAACAATGGCATCACATTTCAATTATGGGCTTCACAAGGGTACTCGTACGCATTGTTCTGTGGTGTTTACAGTTTTTCATTTTGGGGTGTGTGGTCGTTTATTCTGATGTATGTTCATTAAACTTGATATAACACCAAACCATGGAAGTCTTGTACCTTATGAAGATTTTTTTATGAAGCAAAAAGATTAATGCAACAGTAAATAAATGGCAGTGGGGACGCATTTTTTTAGTAGAATAAAGCTGTAGTACTGAGGGAACTATACGTATTGCATTGGTCCTTCCTGCATATTGAGCTTTCCAGCACAGCTCAAGAATAGGGCACCCAACATTGCCGGTAACCATCATGATTGAAAGTTTGACGCAATACAGAGAAGCCGAGGCTTCTAAGGTTCAAAGAACTTTTGTGCGGATGATGTGTTGCACACCTACTTGCTTTCACTGCATAACTTGTTAAGCGGTGCAGTGAAACTGAAAGTATGCATACTGAAGTTTGGAAAAACAGACATATAACGGATTTTTTTTTTATAAGAATCAACAACCTCTGAGGTGATAACTTCTGCATTGAGATGTGGCTGTATAATATAAACTATAAATCGATCTTTTAAAAATCAGGGGTACCAAACCTTCAAGCAAATAATCGGTTGACATTGAGCTTTTCTGGAATGTCTCATAGAACAAATCTTGGAGAGCAGGAATGTTTCATGCCATAAATCGTTTGTCATATTGTGCAATAGGTGGCTGCACACCTGCTGCACCAGTTGTGAACCTAGGGTGGCGCACCCTTTTTGTACCTATTTCGGTGGGTGGTATGTGAAAAATTGTCATATAGATCGGAGTGCTGAGTAGAACCTTAGGATACTTTCTGGCCGAAGAGTGTGTTATAAGACACCCGTGCTCTGGGTGTTCTTGCGGCGACAATATGAACGCACCCTTTTGTGCGTAAAGATGTTTTGTGTGTAGAAGCCATGGCTCTGAAAAGTTTCACATATGCCGCCCCTGCGAACGTAAGATTGAACGTGCTTTGGTCAGTAAACAATGTACCAAGGAGAATATTGGCGATGTGGAACAAGCAGATAACTGCGCATCCAATGAATTGATAATGGAATCTCTGGCTTCCGAACAGGAAAATGACGTATGCCAGACCGCTTAGCTGTGCTACGTGGTGTTACGTCATGTAGCCAATC
The DNA here is from genome assembly GCA_013339765.2 of Haemaphysalis longicornis. Classification (NCBI taxonomy): domain Eukaryota; kingdom Metazoa; phylum Arthropoda; class Arachnida; order Ixodida; family Ixodidae; genus Haemaphysalis; species Haemaphysalis longicornis. Next base: position 45,406,516 of record CM023448.1, on the reverse strand, counting down.
TCAAACTTACAGACGCAGCAAACAATGAAGTAAATTACTTTTCCACATTACATCATATGCCAAGTTAACGCATGCTGTCCACGTGAAACAATACTGCGAAACAAAATAGGTGCGATCCGGTTCACTCAGATGAGTAAGCAGTGACTCAAATTAGTTCTGGAACCGTGGTGCATGAATTAGAAATGACGACAAGATAACCGCTGTACTTCGCCGATATCCGCTTCTGCCAGCGGGAGCGATTCCTTACATAGGCTCGTTTGAGGAGTAACCTCATGCGTACAGTCTGCAGACGATCTTTTGGAGAAAACATTTAGTGTATCAGTGAAAGCTGCGATCGGGTTCACGCGGTTGCGTGCCCAGCTAATAGACTAATAACGAATTTTTGGGCACCAGAAAATTGACAAGCAACAGCATTACACTGGCACTTGATGGCGGAACTTCCTTCGGGACATTAGCGGCGATGCTCTAAATATGCCTTGTTAGAGCCACTACTTGTGTCTGTAATTCACACAGCTTGTCGTCATAAAAATATGTACTCCAAGCACTGGTGCTGTAATCTGGAATGGTAGAAAATGATAAACGACAACTTTTTCCATACCTTCGGGACCGAATCTCATCACGGAAACCGCGGAGATGCTTCAAATATTATTCGTTGTAGCCGCCCTTACTGAAACCAAGACCACCCACCCCATCATTATGAATTGATGTAGCCAATAATACGAGCTCTGTTGTGGAGCACCCTTATGAGTACACAGAAAATCAACTGATACTAGATTGTTCGACACTAGAAAGTAAAAGGCATGTCGGTGTTACTCCGTTTCCGCAATACTGACGCGGCAGGAGTGGCAATACCCTAATTTTGGCTTTTGTGGAGCCACCACTTGTGAAAGCTCTAATGCAAAAATGTAGCCACCAACCGGAAGGACGATATTCAGTGCGCCGGGGAGTAAGCCGCAGGCGAATGTATAGCAGAATCTCGATGCATAATTAAAACTTCCAAGGAGCACTTCGTGCTGCAATGTCGTCCTGCAACAATCAGCAATGCATCACAAAGGCGCCAGTGGCCCCGCAACTTCGGCCGCCGCCGGCTGCCGCTCTCTAAACACTGTTTTCAAGTAGAGGTGGCGCAACTTGTGTAAGCTGCCGATAGTGATATCCAGAAGTGTTGCGTACCAGTAGATATAATAAGGCAACTTATCAGATGTACTGCGTGCCGACAATTCCGCCCCCTCAGCAGCGGCGGTTACTAATACGTCCACGTTACACCGTCACTTATGAAGGGAACTGTTTGCAAAAAAATGTTGCAAATACGATGAGGGAAACCTGGAGCACGCAATAAATAAGAAGCCAAACAATAAATGCCAAAGCCCAGCGGTGTAATAAAAGAGTACACTACTAACGAACGTTACTTTGTTCCCGCAATCAGGTCCTGGCACTGGCGGCGATGCCTCAAAAAGGTTCAAGCTGAACTACCAGTTTATATACCAGGTGCACGCGTACTCACGCCACAATGTTTCCAAACAGCGAGAGTGCCATTTTTCCTATGCCATGAAGCACGCTGCAGTAACACTAATAAAGCAATCTCAGATAGCCGAAAAAGCGACTCATTATCAGCGATATGTGGTTCCTACTATACTACCCAGAATGCAGTGGCAATAGCGTAGTACTGTCTGCTATTGCTACCATTTGTACTTTCCAAACGTCTGTGACCTATTTGCACACGAGAAAGCAATAAAATAACGTGGTAACGAAAATGCGATGTGTTTCCCACTGCTGAGAATAAAGTGGTTATCAGATATCATATAAAAATCCCCGTCGCTGTAAAATAGTACACTACAACTTATCCCTCGTAGTTTGTGCACGCAATCTGATCCTGAGGGCGCGAGAAATGCAGTAAATAGGCTCTTTCGGCGGGCCACTCGATACGTCAATTCCACCAAGTTCTGGTGACCAGCAATTTTGGCCAAACATAGACCTCCCATGTGTTTCGCGCGGTTATGTGGGCATCTAATGAACGATTAAGAGAACATTCACCATAAAAAAAAGCCTAAGAGCGGTTTCTTGCCGCCATTCTCCTGTGCAGCTTCAGCGATGCCAAAAGAAAATTTTTGGGTGTTCTACGCACGCTTTTCTCGCGATAAATGTGTAACTGAACCTATATGTGCGTGATGGTTCACACAGAAGAGAACGCCGCAAATGAACAGATACCAGAACTTCCGCGGCGAAAATAGAAAAGCGCAGTATATTAGTACAACTACCAGCCCACATTGCTGTCCGAACACCAGGAGCAATGCATTACCTGGGCTCATTTGGCGCAGTACTTTATACACAAAACCACCGCTTCCTCCCGTGAAAAAACAATGTGTCTGAGCAGAGGAGGTTCAATGTGGAGCACACAGTTGAGAACAGACCCAGTGATGTGATAGTATATCTCGGGAGCTATATAATACAAAGCGAAACTGCCATCCTGACATCGTGACAGAAGGAGTGCCTAACAGTATTTTCTAGAGCGCCTCAGGCGTCACGTCCCCCCACGCATTATTCGTGAAACAATGCAGCCAATCAGGGAAGGTACGATGTAGTTCTCGATCTTGAGTGCGCTAGAAATAAAATGATACGAGAAGCTCGGGAGCTAAAAAAAAAAAAAACAATATGTTTCAGCGGTGCTTTTCGGACAAAAACCCATCGTGACAGCAGGGCGATGCCTCAGGTAGGGTTAAGTGGTACCGCAAATCGAGATGTCAATTCAGCGCTCCCCACCATCAAAATGTAGTCAGCTGAAGTGGTATGATATAGAGAAGATATTCCGGTACCCATCCAAAAACGGATACCTAATTTGGCAACACAAAACAGAAAAAGAGAACTTATAGACAGTTATTCGTGGCAGCAATACTGTCCTGGCATAGGTGGCTATCCCTTAAATTTGCTACGTTAATGCTGTTTGGTGAGTCAGTTTTTTCTGACGGTTTTTCATTACAAAAAAATAGTGCCAATCATACAAAGGTTAAAGTTTAGCATGTAGTACATTAGGTGGAAAATGAGCTGATGGTGGGATATCAGGCCTGAAATAAAAAAGCCAAATGGCATCAGCGGTGCTTTAGAGCCAAAATCTTATCTTGACTGCAGCGGTAATGCATTATTAAACTGCGGCGCTGCCGCACCTTCAGATTAGAAGTCTTCGCACAGCCTCGTCGCAAACAACGGGGCCAAGCAATGAAGGTGGGATAAGGAGCACGTGGTTGAGTACTCAGCTGAAGAACTGTGATAAAATATTGTGCGTCAAAAGCCCACAAAGGGTAACTAATCAGTGGTATTTCATGACCAGACTATTGTTCTGACAGCCGCCGCAATGACAGCATTAGGCAGCTTCTCGGCTGCATTAAGCTGCATTACGCATTACAAGGACAGCATTAGGCTGCATTACGCGCCCTTCTGACCCCAAATTCTTTGGAGCTCTACTTTGAAAGAGTGTCTCCAAGGAGAGGCGTTGCAATGCGCACTAAGCAGTTGATCATGGAGCAGATAAATTGATCGCGCAATCTCTGGAGGTACAAAATGGATAAAACAGTTTATTAGCAGTACTTGGGGGCACAGTCTTGTTCTGAGAGGAGATGCCACACCTCTTCTGACCCCAATACGGCGAAGGCTCTTGTCAAAAAAAAAAAAAACACCGGCAAACACAGCAGGTGTGACGAGGAGCACGTAGTTGAGTACGCCGGGAATGAAGTCATTCCAGATACTTGGCAAAAAATTGGAAGAGGTCATCTAAGTTCGGGCCGTAAGATGTACCACACGCAAGCGTTATTTTGACTCCCACGAAGCGTTTTTGAACAGAATTGCTGCATGCACGATCTATTGTTTTCTGCCACTGAAGGTCGAGGAGAGAGAGATTAGCAGCAAGGGTGTTTCATCGCGGCGGTTCAGAAGAGATTGGGACTTCCTTCGCTTCAGTTGCTTAAGTTGTGAACCTGAAAAATTCCTGTAGCAGGGAGTTAAGTTGAAGCGAGAACGTGGCAGTCTATTGTTGCAAGGGTAGTGTTTAGTAAAGTTTGTGCGTGACTGAACATTGGTGCTTTTTGCAATAGGAGAGAAATAAAGTGAAAGTGTTTGTAGCTGACAGCCTACGGCGGTTTTCGGTAATCGGGGTGAAATAGATGTTATTATGATGAATGGCCACGCGAGCGGTTGACCGCGCAATTGAACCAGCAGGAACTGCGGCAAAGACAACAATGAAGAGGAGCCACGCGGGGCCGTGATCGCGGTCGTCGAACGACGACAGCTGTAAGGCAAGTGGCGGTGTAAGTGCAAGTGTAAGGCAAGGTGTGGTTACGTTGGAAACACCCCCACGAGAGGCCTGGTCCACGGGCCACCCGAAACAAGACCATTGCTACCCTCTGTCAAGGCTCGAGAATGCGTCTGGCCACGCACCGTCATCGCGGCACTGGTGCACCAATTGCGGACGATCCTTTCTTGCGGTAGGGTGATGCCGTTCCTGCTGCTGAGCCGCCAGAAGCGCATAGCGCCAGAATGTTAGCTCAATCGCTACCGTGCATTGTCCTCAAACCTTCCGTACTGCCAGAGTGTATTGTGTACCGGCAGACTGTGTTGTGCTTTTCCCCATCGTATCGTATGCTCCCGTCGTGTGCTTGTTCTTCTCATGAAATATATATTCAGCGTGTTAAACAGCGTTCGTCTGAGCCAGCGGGGTCCTTTGCCCATTACTAACAGCTACATAACTATAGTGTGAACTTGAGCTCTGGTACGGGTGCAATCGCTTCCTCCATTGCCATCCAAAACAGCTCAGGCGAGTCTCCAGGTAACAAGCTTGTAAAAGCTGTCCTTATGTTTTGATAGATGTAGAATATTTATTGCGTGAGTTCTTTCTGCCTCAGCATACCCCTGTACATGAATAGGCTGTCTGGAAGAGAATGGATGTTTTCCTTAATTTTGCTTAGTTTTTGGATAATGTATAATGTTGTCACCCAGCATCTTCCATTACATATATCTTTGAATACTTGTGTTGGTTTATCCTGAGGACAGTTCTCGAGACCATTTTACAAGACGTTCATTGATTACAAGACGTTGATACAAGACAAGACGTTGAGACAATGATTACGAGAAATTCATAACTAGTTTTGACCAGGGTAGTACGGAAGTATTGTTTGCAAAGAGGTAACATGGGGCGTATGTTTCCGCGACTCTTGGTGAGTGCCTGGATCTCTTCAAACTTTGATGGCCGACTGTCGTCGTGTCACGGTTAAATGATTTTTTTGTGAATGGGAGTATGTTACAAAAGCGTGTAGCTTTTCTGCTTCCGGTCAACAGTTTTATGCCCTTTGAGTGCATGTAATGATTTTACGTGTCTATGTGATACTTCAGAAAACAAATTGCCAAGAGGTAGCTCTAACTTCAGATTCATCGTTGCTTAATGTAGGGGCGCAGGCTGTCACAAATATCCCAAGAGTAGTCAAATACAATTGCTTCCTCCTACTTTCGTACAGCCTGGAGTCGGAAATACTGTCTACTCATTATATTTGATTTTTTCACGAAATAAATACGTCCCGTCATTTCACCTCGCCTTGTTTAGGATGCGATTACTGTCTTTGTATGCCGTTTTTAGCAGAGTTACTGTATCGGTGACATGACCGGGATTCTCTTGAGACGATAATTTTTCGGACGTGTCTGTGTACCCTACGAACCACTCCGATTGTTTTCCGTCCCAATGGCTCCTACCGATTTGGTTTTTTCAGCCATGCCATTGTTGCCGAGAGACTGGTGTGTGTGTGTGTGATTTCTTCAAATGTGCTTTCAACACACGACATCAGGCGATATTCAACAGAGCCCCATTACCGCCAATTTAGGTTCACTGCAGCACTAAGGACATTCACATTGACTTTCAGTAGCTCCTGAGCTAAGTTGCGCAAAAGTATTCTTTGCCTTACATTTTTTTTTATTTCGTCTCTTTATTTAACTATAGGCATTTCCCTTGTTCGAGACCCGTCCATTGCGTTACCCTGTTGGCCAAGCGGTTGTAATTTTGTCGTATGGTAAGCAGCACGAGGTGGATGGCGGCCTTTTATGCTGCCTTGATGATTGTGTCAGTTGATGGTCTTCTGTGCGGGATAGTGGAGTAGTATGATCAGTAACATCCGGCTCACGATATATCGCTGCTTGATTCCTACTATTTCGTCTTTTATTCCTGCTTTTTTTGTTAGGTGTTTTCAAATCTGGGCAAGTGGGTTAAAATTTTCGATATTTTGGCGATTGTGAGATAGGATCTGTCAATTGACTCCACGCCCATGGCGAGCATTTTTAAATTTTGGGCTCCCTGGGAGGATATCAGCACCCATTTTTTAAAAAGTGCTCCTGGGTTGGATGGTACAAGATCATCATAACCGAGTTTTGGTCAGCATAATCGAGTTTTAAACAAAGTATAATTAAGCCAATTTTTTGTAAAACAGGATCTTTTCATTTAAATTGTAGTATTATTAAGCCATCTTTCTTCTACAACGAGCCCTTTCCTTTGAATTGTAGCACCCATTCTGGTAGCTTTCTGTCGTTTGTATTGTATCGTGAAGCGCTAAGCTCCGTTATGATGACCTTGAATCAACTAGCCTGCAGCAGGTTTTATTAGGCCATCTTTCTTCTCAACGGGCTTTTTTCCTTTCAACTACCGCACGTGCCATTCGTTTTCCGTCGTATTTCTTGTTTCTTGAATCGCTAACACATAAGATTGAAAGAAGTGAAATATTTTTTCGTGTAGAACTACAGTGCTGACACCAGGTAGACTTCTACACTCCGGCTCACTGTTTTTCCGTCATACTTCAACAATGTGATCCCCGCTTTCGATATTTTTTGACAATCCCTTTCAGTAGCTTTGGTCGCTCAGACTTTTAACACCTCCTGTTGCACGTCACCAAGGTAACCAAACTTATAAGAATATTGGTTGCCACTTAGGATGTAGACATTTCGCCATGCTCTTCCGCACTTACTTGTGACTGTCTGTCGTACAACTTGGAAATATTTACGTGGTCCAGTCTTTATAGTGCCCAATCATTTTGCCGTTGCCTTTAGCTGTGCCTAAAAATTACCCGTGGCTTAGCTCACGTATGCTAAAATATAGGTAGCGTAAGATATTATTCCGTGTTATTCTTACCTTTCCTGTCTGTCTAGGATTAGCTTGATTATCATGCTTACGGCTGCTGCAGTGACACACAAAAGGTATACGTATATTTACATTTATCAAGCGGTTCCAGCGCAGCATCACCAACCACTGCGGAGCTAAGCTGGTTCCAAGGCGCACGCCGTGGAATGGGCCACCACGTGCCACGCTTGCGCAGCACGGCGTTGCTTCGTTGCACGAGCCATCGTCTTCACACCCGGCCACCCCTCGAATGATTATCAAATCTACCGCGCCGCCACGTGCCGCGCATGCGGAGCACCGTTCTACCGGAGCCCCGAGAAACGGCTCAACCTCGGCTCGTGTAGCTCATGCTACAAAATTGTCTTGGTCTCTGCACGATGCTCGTTAGAAAGAGTAGTCATACCCCGGTAGAATTTTTTGCAGCAAGACTTCCCCATCCCGAGCTCGATGAAAGACATCTCAACGTGGGCGTACCCGAGAAGAGTCAGTGTGCCCGTTTCGCGCTCTTCATTGCAATGTGGACGCTGATGCTGAATGTTGGCCTTTAGAGTAATTATTTTTTGAGGTTGTCAGCTCTGCCGTGTGGGGTTGCATGCCACTATGAATGTACATGTTTCGTTTTATGCACTTTATAGGTGCTTAATAATTTTAGTATCAACCGGGTCTGTAATTGTGGTCAGATGTTTCCGGTCTGAATTGTTTAGGTAAATTCATGCGATCGTTAATCTGCTGCTTTCCTGAAGAGTGAGTTTTTTGCAGGTGTTTTTTTTTTTTTTTTGTTTTTTCTACGATCCAGAATAGCAGGGTTTTTGGACGTTTTCGATACGCTTTTATGCCAATTTTCCCGTTTTTAGATTATTATGGCGCAGAAATAGCGGGGAAGTAATTACTGATAGTATTTAAAAATAAAATGGCCGTGTATCTGGTACTTTCGTTGCGAATCTAGACTCGCGCTCCTGGCAAGTAAATCCGCCCGCTCTCTTTCCCCATCACCCCTTAAGGAGTTCTTCTCCCGTCTCGTTCCTCCTAAAATAACGCGCTAGATGTTCGCTCATGTACCTTTAAATTTACCGCGTTCTACAGCTCCAAGTCGAGTGTTTCGATGCCAGTGCTGCCGTACGGCGGAGACGCGCGTGAACTGAGGCACTCTACTAGAACCTTCATACAACCATGTTGCCCGACTCTAGCACCGCTCCAAGTGGAACTTGGAACCTTTCTAGTGAAACCTTATGTTGCTGTAGGCGTTTGAGTTTTTTAAATGCCGCTAGTTACGGTGGGCAACAGGAGGCGACAGGTTTCTGTAATCGATGTAGTATTTCATTTGGTATGGTTAAATCAAGCATCGGTAATTATTTTTAACAAAGGAAAACTGCACGTATGACTCATAAATTGATTTTCTGCCTTTTGTATGCGTAATGTTTTGTTATTATTCAAGAATGTTGACAAGTATTAACAGTAACACCGAACGTAAGCGTTTAGATTGGTGTGTGGGTATATAAGAGTATTGCGCAGTTTCTGCGTAACTTTGGCCGGGTGGCTGAAGACAGTCATAGACAGACCTCCTCTCACTCATACAGGTTGTATCGGTCCTAATCAGAATTTTTTTTCGGCATTTAGCTAACTTTAGATATGCTAGGCTATATGTTACAACGTGGAATTTCCCGCCTGTGTGTCTCTTACGAATAAAATGGGCATTTGACATGATCAATCATTCATACCTTCTTCCAATATATAAGCATAAGGGTTTCTTTGTAATTTTGTTCAGCTTCTCCGAGGATTGTATAGTAATGCATCCAGTTACCTGGTGAATAATGGTGTGGCACACGGTGAAATTACAATTTATTGAGGCGCCACTCAAGGATGTCTATTGTTACCGCTCGCTTGTGTCTTATGTCTAGACACCTTCATCACAAAAGCCTTCGACAACCCCAAAACCAGGGGACTACCCTTGCCCGGTCAAGGCATGGTTAAAGTGTCTGCGTACGCAGATAACGTCATTATTTTTATCAGGGACCCAGATAGCCTTACAGCTGTTTTGGGGACTTGAAGTGTTATGCCCGACGTTCAGGTGGTGAGTTAATGTAACAAAAAGTGGTGTTCTCCCTCTGGGAAATGCTACACTAGCCCTCAACAATAACTTAAAATAGTTTGAGACATGAAAATTCTCCACGTAAAACTTACCGAGGGTGGTGTTTCAAAACACATGTTGCCTGAGCTTGCTCATGATATCCAAAAGAATATTTCCCGGGGTAGGTATTTCAATTTCTCTTTTCCGGAGAGATCGTATCTAATTAAGTGCGTTTGCCTTGGTAAATTCATTTTTTCTTCAGCAATATGCTGCCTTCCAATCCTGTTGCGCAATAAGTGTCACGCGACATTTTTTCTTTCTTTTGGAATGGAAGCACAGAGCTTTTAACAAGCGATGCCCTGCGCCTCCGCGTCGCTTTGGGGGTTGTAATATTTCTTGCATCGAATAGTTAGCCAGTTGTTGGCCTTTAGAGTCGTCTCTTCACGTCTCACTAACGTAGAACCTCAGGGCAGACCTTTGATCTTCTACTTTCTCTGCACTTCTACACGGGTTCTTTGTCCAACTATGGCCAGCAACTGTACCTCAGTGCAGGTGTCCGTTCGAAATTATTCAAGGCTGTCATTGTATTGGCTAAGATAATTCGTGCACTGGTTGCTGATCTCAATTTTGTGAAAGGACAACCTGTGTGGCTGTGTGAAAAAAATACCGCGAGTTCGAGTCGGCGGGTGGTTTCACCAGATTTTTCCTGGTTATGACTGACTTCAGGTAGCTTTCCCGACAACGCCAAAAAACATCCCGGAGCATGCGACAAGACCTCTACACCACGAATAGTCATAATCCTGGAGTCGTAACGTGCAGCGTTCGAGCTATCTGGAGGGATCTTTTAGCGAACAATGCAAACATATGGCTTGATTGTCGGCGATGACCGCAAAGGATTTGGCGTACAAATATGGACGAAATTTGCTTGTCCCAGACGACTGTGAGACAATCGCGTTCCGTGATAGAATAGTTACGTTCAGCAGGTGAAAAAGCCGGCAGACGTAGGCTATCATCTTGTCATGATTTGTATGTTTATGAATGAATACTGCCCCTATCCCGTGGCCAATGGCGTCAGTGCGAACTTCTGTAGGAGCCAACGGAAATAGCTTGGCCAAAACTGGTCAACAAGTCAGGCGTTCAGATAGAGCGGTAAACGCTCCGCTTTGCGCAGAGCCCCAGGACAAAATGTATCGGCCTTCACAAGATCCGTCAATGGCCGGGCGATATCAGCAAAATTCCCAATAAAACGGCGAAATCAGGAGCATAGTGCCCCAAGTGGCGAACCTTCATTGGCGAACGCAGAATTGAAAACGGTTGAAGCGCGCGTACCTGATCTGGATTACCTCCCACATTAGCAGCGCCGAGTACATGGCCGAGGATCTTGTGTTGCCATCCACCCGATTGACAATTTGGAGACTTGAGCTCGAGACCGGTGATGCAAAAAACCTCCAGCATGTCTTCAATACGATGGACGTAAGCCTCAAATGTAGGTAAAACACGCTGACGTCGTCCAAATAGCCGATGCACGTTAACCACTGCAAGACACGTAAGAAAACTATGACCATTCCTTCGAAGGTAGGCGGCGCGTAGCAGAGACAAAAAGACATGACCTTGAGTTGGTACAGCCCGTCCGGCCTCACAATTACTGTATTTGTGCAGTGCTTGGAATAACCACCCCTTTGCCAATACCCGTACCGAAGGTCAATAAATGAAAGTGCGATGCATCATGTAGGCAATCTATGGCGTCATCAATCAGAGGAAGCGGGTAAACGTCATTTCTGGTGTCATTTTTCAGTTGTGATGATTATTGTTGAAGCGCCTGCGTTTAACCAAAATGACTGCGGACGCCTATGAAAAAGTAAGAAGGTAATGACATGCTTTATATCAGCAATTTATCGACCTCATCTTCAATGAGTTTGCGTTCGCCGTTAGTGACACGGTATGGTCGCCGATACAAAGGGCTTGTATTCACGGTGTTTACACGGTGTGTGATCGTCGATGTCTACCTTAAAGGGCTATCACCCAAATTAAAAATGCCTCTGAGGCACGAGAAAAGCACCCGGTGCTACTCGCGAGCCTGTGACAAACGAAACAATGAGGCTATCAATTTAGCGATGTCACAAGGGGTAGTCGTGCGATCCCTGCAATCGTTCGCTGCATCCATGCAGGCGTCAGTGGACACAGGGAAAAAATAGCATTCGTCCCGGGGAAAAAGGGTGGGTAGCGACATCCAATGAATAACTTCGGACGAAGAAACAAAATTAAGAATTTGTACGCTTATTTGGTTGTTGCCGAATGTGGCATCAGTGTAAGGAAGAGCCGCGTGCAGTCGGCGGAGTACGTCAGTTATAAGTAAAATGACTTTATGCGCCCTCCGGAAGTGGGGGCTATGGTGACGTAGGGACGTGGGTCAGTGTGTCAGGAGTAAAGCAAACATTTCCTGTGGAGCAAAGGCAGGTATGGAGCTTGGAATCGGCCGCAGCACTGGTTGGCAGGTCAAGACGAAGAATACTGGTGGCAGAGTCAATGAGCGCGGCGTTGTCGCTCAGAAAGTCAATCCCGAGAAATGTCAAGGGGCATGTGTTCAAGATTCTGAAGCCGACAGGAATTTTGTGCTCATAAACACGAACTTGTGCGGTGGACAGTCCTTCAACAGTGGGCGTATCGCCGTCGGCGACGATGATGGCAAGGGTGTGGGGCAGTCGTCAGAAACCTATGGAGACTACGGAAAAAATTACAGCTCATGACAGAGATATTGGCACCAGAATCTGTTAGAGCGCTCAAGCGAACCCCGTCAAGAAAAACGTCAAGCAAATGGCTTCTTGTTTGTCTTAGCAAACAAAGGATTATCATTCCGGGTCGGACTTTAGGCATCGCAGATGTATTGTCTGCCATTACTCTTCTGTTTTTTTATTGTTTATACTATCAATAAATACATCGTCACTGTTGCCACGTTACATCTAGTGTTGCAGGTGCGGAATATTATTTTAGATTTCGGACCCTTTGTGTGTTGTTTTCTTTTGATTTAAGAAGAAAATGGCGGGCAATTGTTTTTAACTATATCGTCGCGAATTTTATGAAAAGAGAATTGTGTAATTTTCTACCGCGTCACTATGAACAAATTGTGATGCTATAACAAAATTTTACCTGTTTTGAAGATTAAGAAAATGGTAAGTCACATATTAAAACAAATATGGCTTTTTATAAATTACACATCAACATTACTTTGTGTAATTCGGTCGTGCTACAATTCTTAGGAACCATTTTCCATTTGGTGAACAATTGCTATAAGGGCGGTCGTATTTAAAGTAAAATATTTAGTAATCTGCTATTTTTACACGGTTTCCAACATGTTCTAATGTGAAAAAAAAAACGCTTCATGGGTATGCTCCTTTCTGGGACCGAAAACTAAGGCGAAAAAATATACATACAACAATATTCAAAGACTAGAAACTGTTAGCGAGGACAACTGAACTACCAGCAAAAGTTTTACGAACTGCGTGCCTTCAAGTCCTGCACGCCACCTGAACATAATTTTTTTTTACCGTTTCTCTGCGTTTTCAGTGAATTTTGTTGCGTGATAAAGTAAATCAGCACGACATATAGTTGCACTCAAAACCGCTGAATAGTGTTCATGTTGCTGCGTAATTTGATGTTTTACAATAATTGCTTGCATATTTAGTTTTTTTTAGGTAACCTGCAAAAGTTTATGTATACCTTTCCAGATAACTCTTCCAGATTATTTTTTTGAATCTGTTCATAAGATTATATTTTTTAACACCGCCCACATATCCTAACTCGCCTGTTTTCCGTGCGTGGAGGGACTTTCTAGTCCCTCCACGCTAGCCGTTTTCCACTTTGCCACTAGCCACTAACCGTTTTCTTACTTTGGTAGAGCGCTTTAACACTGGCAACCAGTTCACCTTCAGTGCATACAATTTTAAGGAAATGATTCCAATTGCCCATCGGGCTGTTTTTTGAGTAATGGAGAAGTGCTCACAGTGATGTCGAATCTTGTAGGAATGCTGTAAAGTTGGTTTTAGTTACCACAATTCACCGCATTGTGATACCTGCTGATAAAAAGTAAGCTCAAAACCACGAGTGATACGGTAAAAAAAAAGTCTCGACGTTCATTATAAAGTTAGCTTTCGCTGTAAAGGTCGCGTTTCGGGGAAATGACTGACTGACTTAAACGGCTTACTTGCACGAATGCTTTGCTCTGTGGACAGCCAATGCACTCACCATTTGTGCAAGTGCGGCACGCACACACACAGCTGGCTTGCGCCGCATCTTTTGTGCCGCGCCTCGGCCAGATGGCGCCACGGGTCCCGCGACCGAGAGAAGACGCAGTGAAACATCCTCTCGAGAGCGGCACGATCAAATGCAGAGCATTTCCGGGGGCGCACGACATGACCAACGAATCAGATTCGTAACCAACGAATTCGGTAACCAACGAATCAGATAACCAACTCCTAAATGCAGACCTTGAGACTGTCTCAACCTGGTGCAATAAATGGCTTATGACACTCAACTCTAACAAATCTAAGTGCATGGCAATAACCCGGCGATCTATTTCTCGCGCTTGTACCTACAGAATTAACGCAGTCCCCCTCCAGCATGTCTCTTCATATAAGTACCTCGGCGTTTACATTACCAACAACCTATCTTGGCACACGCATGTTACCTACATCTGTAATAACGCTAACCGAACGCTCGGATACTTGCGCCGCAACTTTTCTCGCGCTCCGCTGTCCCTTAAAATTCTACTATACCGATCACTAATTCGCCCAACGCTCGAGTACGCGTCCGCTATATGGGATCCCGCGCAGCACAATCTAATCAACGCGTTAGAATCTGTTCAGAACCGCTCAACTCGGTTCATTTGTTCTAATTATTCCCGTACTGCTAGCATATCAGGAATGAAATCTAACATTGACCTACCCAATTTAACTGTCCGGAGGAAACTTGCGCGACTTCATTTTTTTTTCATAAGATATTTTTTCACCACCCATCAATGAAGCGAGACCTGATTTCACAACCATCGTACCACTCATCTCGCATTGATAACCAGCATAAGGTTGCCATTCCATTTTGCCGCACGAAGTTCTTTCAAGCAGGCTTCTTACCGAAAACGTGTGCCGATTGGAACTACCTTCCCTCTTCCGTTGTAACAATAACAGACCCTTTGTTGTTTAAGAGTGCAGTTTCTCAGCAATTTTTGTAACTCTATGCGCTTTCCATTATCTATCTTTGTCTTTTATATGCTTGAATTCTTACTACAAAGGCATTCTTTTTTTTTCAGTTGATTTATGTTGCCTTCGTAATTTGCGCTTCTGATATTTATTTCTTTTCTTTGTTTTTTTTTCTTGTTTTTTATTCCGTTGTGTGTTATGAAATGTTGTACCCACCCCGTCTGTAATGCCCTAAGGGCCCTGAGGGTACTCTAATAAATAAATAAATAAATAAATAAATAGTTTGCGTTTCGTTAATGTTGTTGCACTTGTGGCAACTGCTGACGAGAGAGCGCTCATCAGAAGTAATTTCAATTAGTCAACGATATAAGGTGCGTACGTCTCATTCTGTGTCGGCCTTGTGGCGCAGTGTGTAGAGCACCATGTACATTGCGTTCCGCCAGCAGGTTCGAGGGATCGAAACCGGGCGCCGGATAGTATTTTTTTTATATATATAGTAGGGAGGGTGCGGACTACGGACGTCAACGCGGGTGACATCGTGAGTTACTGAAATGCTCTGCATTTAAAAACCACAAACGATGATCGGGATGAGGACCCCAAGGTAAAAAGACTTCGTTAAGAGCACCAACTACCACGATATAAAAATCGCATGGCGTTGGTGCGGCTACAATCCCGCTGAATTGTCACTCTGCACCACGGCACTTTTTCTAATGGAAATTCATGACTAACCAACGATACACAGACAGCCCGGCAGGTATTCTGCCGGTAAAAGGTGACCAAATTTACTGACAGGTTCTGGGAATCGCCCGGCAGGAGACTTTATTCTTGCGGTCACAACGCTAGGAAGACCCAGCAAGAACGGCGATGTCGATGACACTGTCGCCGCCGAGGTCAAGATGATGCGATGATGATAGGGTGCCAACCCAGAAGAGGGCGATTGTCCACATGCTAACACATAGCCTGTAATTCTGCTGACAGTATTGACATCGCGTAGTTTGTTTGCCGTTGTTGAAATCGACGTGGTAGTGCGTGGTGGTGCATTGGTTTATCAGCGATTTTCGGTCCAAGCCATTAATAACAACACAGCCACAGGGTCTCATCTTTTTGAACAAAGGAATGTTTGCGCTACTTATATGATAACAATTTGTGCCATAGGTGCTTTTTGGGGTACTCAACAAAAGGTAAAAATCCAATTCAGAGTTTAATCTGCTCGGTCAGGAAGGTGATTTTACTCTATAGTTACTTGGATGCTCAGACTGCTGAGGCGTGGAGCACGATTTTTTACAGAGCCTGGGACTCGATTACAGGTGAGCGTTGACTGCAAGCGCCGAGTAGGTTTTCAGTGGGTGTATCATCCGTCCAGCTCACCAAATCATTTCTTATTATACAGGCAATATTATTTAGTGGACCACAATATCGAAGTGATCTTCGTTCGAAACATTCGGAACGCGCACAAAATGCACGGACAGTGTTACTAGGCTGCACGCTGGTGGTAAGGCTTAAGCTGTGTGGCATGCATAAGTCAGGTCTTTATTGCCTTGTGAATACACGCACAGAGATGTGCAATAACGTTTGTAACACAGCGTTTATGTGGAGGATTAAACACCATGGTTATGGACCCCGGAACTCTGTCGGCAGGCTACGCAGTCGGGCCAATGGACCGAATTTTTCGGCCAGGCACGGGATCCTGGCAACCGAATCCTTGTTTTACTACGTAGGGTTTAGAATTGTGTACCAAAGATTTTGTATGTGCATTTGTACACAAGATACACGGTACTCTAGCTTGTTGTTTTAGCTCGCATGTTTTTCGCCGAAGCTTTTAAAAGGAAGTATATCTTCTAGTTTTTCCTGTCGGAGGAAACTGGAAAAAATTATTATGAGGAGCATGATTTGTGTGCCTTCAACCAGTCCATTAGTATGGTGAAGCTACGGTGCGCACCGGCAAATCGAGTCGCGAAATACTTGGAGCAGAGCATCTACCTTAAGGTACCACGTGGATCACAAATAAGAACGCGAATTGATCTGTGGGTAAAAGCGAAATCTAGCAAGAACACAGAAATGAGAGCAGCTGAAGCCGCTAATCAACTGCGTTTTCTGCGCAATGAGACAGATGAGCGAACAAAGCGACTGTCGTGTGATAGCATGCTAATGTTGTTGGAAGTCGCCTATACAAGTGAACTACCACCTCCTCAAAGAGAAAAGTAGGCGATTGCACGGGGTTAGGCAGACTCGCAGATGTAGTTGGACGCTTTCAGGACTGGCCCCCTACTCAGGCAGCTCCCTCGGTTTCAGACATGCGCCACATGTTGGGTCAGAAAAAAACTTTTGCCAGTTTATTGCTCTAGCAAAGGAAACATGCGCAGGAATTTAGTGGTCACACATAGGACGCAGCAGCAAGGGCGATGCCGATGCGGTACAATAAGCAGAAACCTTGCTCTTTGGTTTGCTTTGTAGAGAAGCCGTCCGAAAGAGAACAATTGTTAGAAGGTGTGGCTGCAGGGGCAGCAACAGATGACGGAATCCCCAAAGGACAAAGTTTCAAGTGCGAATGCACTTCTTAAGCGAGTCTAAAGCGTCCGCCGCCGTCCGCATAGCAACAGCTGCGGGTGCGCGCGCTCCTCGTCTTCCTTGGCAACGGGGGGAGATGGGCGCGCGCTGCCTGGCCGCTGACATGGCACATACCCACGTGGGGGATTGGCCAGGAATCTCCTCGTCTTCCTTGGCAACGGAGGGAGATGGGCGCGCGCTGCCTGGCCGCTGACATGGCACATACCCACGTGGGGGATTGGCCAGGAATCGGGAGGGAGAAGGGCTAATGCACCCGCTTAAAGGAGTACTGACACGAAATTTCAAAGCTGAGATCCGCTCTAGCAATCAAGTACAACGACAACACAAATAGGTGTCTGTGAATAAATGCATCTTTCTTTCTTTGTAGTTGTATGTGTGTGTGTGTGATCTCTCTTTCGCGAACATTACCGAACCGCGCAAATTCAACTCGTGCATTCGCACTTTCACATTCTCCCCCTCGGGAAAATGCGGGGAATTTTTTTTGCTCTGCCCTTAAAGTTTTCGTACATGCCAATAAATTTGCTACTGTTGCAAGGGAGTCCCCAGAATTCTGGGCGTCACAAGCCGTTGTGACGAGTAAGAGCCTGTAAGGAGAGACAGCATCGTGGTGTCCGCGACCACTTTTGTAAGGAACAAAGCACTCATATTCTTGGAGTTTAAGGCCAGGTCAGCAAGACATTCATATTGGTCACCTTAAAAGCCAAAGGAGCCCCCACAGAACATGCTGGTACCTGACAGTTCTATAACGGCGCTAAGAATTATACTGGCAAGCTTGTGGACAGCAAAAAAGACCGTAAAACGTTCCTGCTCAGACACTGCAATTTTTAAAGGACATGCTTACCCTGCATCTCACATAGGTTAGTACGTGGTGTGTTTCATGATGCCCCAAGAAGAAGCACTGCTCGGATATAGTTGCTAGTAGTTTAATTTAGCACTTCCGTCGAAACAGTATGGTAAATAACAAAGTAAACGTCAATGCATAAAGGAAAATTTTAAGTGAGAGAAAAACGCCTCGCTCTTGGCTTGTCCCGTAATATATTTATTTTAACGGAAAAGGTAACCGAGAGGACAATAATGCTCTGCATATCTATGCACGAACCAATGATAGGCTGTGCTTAGTCGAGAAAAGAAAATAGTAGCGAGCAAGCTGCATT
Source organism: Haemaphysalis longicornis (assembly GCA_013339765.2). NCBI lineage: Eukaryota > Metazoa > Arthropoda > Arachnida > Ixodida > Ixodidae > Haemaphysalis > Haemaphysalis longicornis. The sequence continues at coordinate 45,388,390 of CM023448.1, read as the reverse complement.
TGGGTTTTATATCCATATGCGATATTTCAAATCCAACCAACTCAGGAAAAACAGATGGGGTTAGGGCTGTAGGTTTAATCTCTTGACACAAGCTGAAAAATGCTCTACAGCAAAGTTGGTTCCATGGGCTTTTGAAGCGTTTGATGTTCAAATCATTGGCTCAATGTTTGGCTGATGATGTGGCATTTTAGTGGCGCAAGGTAAACTAGGACTATTAAGTCCAAACACAAATGGTTGATCACCACTGATTAAGCGTGAATAAAATCATTGAATAGCAACTAAAGTAAAAAGAAAGCCAATAGAGATGGCTGTTGTAGAGGGCGGGTTGTGATTATGCATGGCACGATATGAGACACAGAAATTTACCTTAAGAATATTACTTAAAAATATGTTTCACAAAAATATTGGTTGATCGCCCAAGAAGTGCGATGGGTGGTGTGGGATTTGTCTTCTGTCGATTTCTGGGAAGTGTTTGCATCGTGGTGTGTGAAGTGCCTTGCATGTGATCCGTATGTGAACTACCGAAAGGGCCTCTCCGCACCTGCAGCACTGGCGTATAGAAGTTGCCGTCAGCAGATACGAGTGCATTGCATGAATGTGCCCTATTTGCCGCCTAGCCAAGGCGAGTTGTGTGTATCTGTTGGACTGATAAGCTGTGTAGCATCCCATATGTGGCTTTATTACATTTAGTTTATTGTCTGTTTGTTCACTCCGGTGTGTTTGCCATGTTCTACGCAAGTGTTGTCATGTGTGGCTTGAGGTCTGTATAGGGTACCGTTGTAATGTCTACAGTTTTCCTGAGTGCAGCAGCAGTAGCGCCCCTCTCACCTGACAACTCGTTCTCAGCAATCCCAGCGTGTCCTGGGACCAAGCAGAGGAGGAGCACATGTTTTTCCGCATACCCAAACATAATGTTGTTGAACACAAGATGAACAATGTGGTTTTTGGGGCACTTGTGCGAGGATAGTGCGCAAACAGCACTCAAGCAACCTGTATAACAGACGGAATTGGGAATTTGATTTTCAAGACTGTGCGGCACGATGAAAACAATTTCGTATGCTTCTGCAGAAAAAAATGTTGTGTTTATTCTCCTGGTTCCGGCTGCGTTGAAATTTGGACCATGTGCAGCGCTAGACACAATTGTAGAGGTTTTAGAAGCATCTTTGTAGAATACTGCACATCGGTATTTAAACTTCAGAGACAGAAAGTGCTGCAGTGTTGCAGCTTGTTGTACCTGATTTTTGTCACGTTTTATGAAAGAAAGCTCACAGGGCACAGGGCGAACTTTACAAGGAGGTAAAATGTCTGCAAAAGATTATCTGTAAACATCTTGAACCAAGTGCTGAGATCCAAGGCTCGGTGTCACTCTAAGTGAAAAGGGCAGAAGAACGGAAGGGCGATTTAGAAAAAGCAGAGATGTGGATGTATTGTTAAATACAGCAAAAAAGGATGGGTATTCAGCGATCAAATTTTAAAAGCATAAAGCAAGTCCTCGTACATCCGTTGGTTCTCAAGGCTCCACTTGTTACTCTCGACATGCAAACTTTTGGCAGGACTAGTGCGAAAAGCACCCGACACCTAACGAAGCCCCAACTATAGCACTCGGTCAAGCATTCGCAACGCTATCTTAGTCGCAGACCCATAGACCACACTGCCATAGTCCAGCGAGACCCAACCAAAGCAGTCTACAAGTGCAGCAGTTTTTTTGGTCGGAGATGGGATTGGTGAGAGAGAACCTTAAGGATATTCATTGTTTTTGACATTTTTGCTTACGTTCCTTAATATGGGGAATGAATGTGAGTTTGTGGTCAAACAGAGCACTTAAGAAGTTGTGCTCCTTGTTCACATGAATCGGCACGTTCTCAAGAGTGACGTCTGGGTCCGGGTTGACCCCACGTTTCCTGTAGAACGCCACACAGGAACTTTTTGCAGGATTAGTTTTAAAACAATTCTTGTCACCCCCTCTAGAAAGTTTGTTGGCACCAAACTGGACTTCACTTTCGCAGATAGACATATTACACGACTCAAAAGATATCAGCGCGTCGGGTATATACATATGATAGGAGATTGTAGGTGGCAATGCCTTAAAAACAAGTTCAACTTAACTATAAAGAGAGTGCAGCTCAACACACCACCTTGTGGGACGTCATTTTCTTGCACGGGAACCTTTGAGTGCACCATCTTACTCAAAACGTTCTTTCACAAGTATCTAACAAGGGTGTTTAACATGTTAACAGAGAAACCGAATGACTTGAGGTCACTAATGATCCCGTAACGCAAAACGGTGTCGTAGGCCTTTTCGAGGTCGGAAAACACCGTTACACAATACCATTTCTGAATGGAGGCATCCTTTATATACGATTCAAGAGCAACACGTTTATCATAAGTGGATCACCCAGACCTGAAGCCTGCCTGGCAACTCTTGATAAAACCGCTGTAGACAAGGAAACACATGAGGCTGCGATTCATCAACTATCTAGAAACTTGCACAGGCAGCTTGTCAGGGCTATAGGATGGTAGCTTGAGGGGGACAATAGGTCCTTTAACTATGGCCTCCCTCCAAGAGTGTGAGTACCCCGAAAGCCATAGTTTATTATATGGATGTGGAAATGTTTCGAGAGTGTCTTCGTACAGGTGTTGTATCATTGAATATGTTATGTTGTCTGCGCCGGGAGCTGAGAATTTACACGTGCTCAGAGCAGCCCTCAGCTCATGCAGTGAAAACTCTGAGTTGTAAATAGATGTTGACCTTAAGCTATCTAGTATAGGCTTTTTTGCGGCCGATGTTTGTGTTATATGAAAGTGTTTGTGTAGTGTGCTGAACTGGACACGTGTTGGAAGTGTTGTGCCAGTGTGTCAGCCAAGTCTTCGAGAGTGTCCCCTGTTTTGCTGACCAGAGGCCGGCTGTGTGTTTGTTGTCCCTTGAGTTTGCGTATCCGTGTCTATACTTTTTCTGTGTCTGACTAGGAGATTATTGATATTATGAACGAACGCCAAATATCTCGTTTAGCCTCACGGCGCACACGTTTTCCCATCGCCTTTGACCTTTTGCGCAAAGGAGTTTCCCGACTTGGGGTACTGACGGTGGATACCCGATGCCTTGTTCTGGGGCTCTCGGGCTCGCCTACAGTCATATTCCACAAATGCCTCCTCCGGTTGCGCGGGGCACGAGAGGCGTGGCGAATGGACGTTTTGGCGGCGCCGAGAATGTGCGCAGGGAGGTGTTCGGCGCCTTCTTCAACATGTAGGTGTCCAATGGATGTGTGGTGTAGTTTGGATGTCTCTGTGAATGTACTCCATGCAGCTCTTGCTTGATTGAAACTGTTTTGGGAAGATGGATGGCATGGGCCTTTGACTATATATGTTAGTGAGGTGGAGAAGTGGTCACTGCCATATGGGTGAGTGCCTACACCCCACTCGAGAAGAGCGAAAAGGGACTGCGGAGCCAATAGCTGGGTCAAGATATACGTATGCGTTGTGTCCTATTTGATGCTATGTAGATTGTTTATTGACGAAAAGTCATGCTCCAGAGGATGTTAGAAACCTCTCTATGAGGCGACCTCGGGCATCCGTGCGAGAAGAGCCCACGAAAAAATTGTGAGCATTAAGGTCGTCTGTTAAAATGTATGGCTAGGGCAGCTGGTAAAAGAGCCCCTCGAAGTCAGTTCTCGAAAGTGCAAGATCAGGAGGTATATACAAGTATATATATATGTATTATTTAATATATATATATATTTATATATATTTATATATATATATATATCTAGAAAAAGATAAACTCACAAAGCGCGCAGAAATAGTATGAATAAAGAGTCGGATACACAGCAAGAACAATAACAAAGAATGTTTACTTACGTAGCGGCAACGGGACTTGCCTTCATCAGAGTAAAGTTAAATGATTTTGCTGTCGCAAACATTTTGAACACATTTCTTATATAGGTTTGCATAAAACTGTGAGAAACGAGCGGAAAAATGTTCGGAAAATGGGGAGTGTGCATAGAGTCAGGCTACGCCCTATGTTACAACATCAACAACAAACAAGAAAAATAAATTTAAAAAAAGGGGGGGGGGGCGAGAGAGAGAAAAAGGGGGTCGTGTTAACAATCCAGCGTTCAAGGTTGCACCATGACGGGTCAACGTATGCCGCGCGGGCTGCAAGTTCAGACAATGGGGGAAACTGGACACTGCGGTTTGAAAAGAAAGGGAAGAGTATACACTGAGGTATTCAGTGACTGCTGAGACGGGTTCGGGGGGAAGCGAAGATGGGTGTGCCCCCCGCGGGTCAAGAGAATAGATAGGGGGCACCAAAGAGCATTTCACAGAAGCTAGCAACCAGTCTCAGCAGTCACTGAATACCTCAGTGTATACTCTTCCCTTTCTTTTCAAACCGCGGTTGTCCAGTTTCCCCCATGTCTGAACTTGCAGCCCGCGTGGCATACGTTGACCCGTCATGGTGCAACCTTGAACGCTGCTTTGTTTAACACGACCCCTTTTTCTCTCTCTCCCTCCCCCCCCCCCTTTTATTTTTCTTGTTTGTTTGTTGATGTTGTAACATAGGCGTAGCCTGACTGTATGCACACTCCCCATTTCCGAAACATTTTCCGCTCTTTCTCACAGTTTTATGCAAACCTATTAAGAAATGTGTTCAAAATGTTTGTGATCTATTCATGTTTGTGATCTCTTTGTGATCTATTCATGTTTAACCTTTTGTGACCCTACCTATTTCCTGTTAAATTGCTAGCTTTCTGTGAAATGCTCTTTTGAGCCCCCTATCTATTCTCTTGACCAGCTGGGGGCACACCATCTTCGCTTCCCCCCCGAACCAGTCTCAGCAGTCACTGAATACCTCAGTGTATACTCTTCCCTTTCTTTTCAAACCGCAGTTGTCCAGTTTCCCCCATTGTCTGAACTTGCAGCCCGCGTGGCATACGTTGACCCGTCATGGTGCAACCTGAACGCTGCATTGTTAACCACGACCCCTTTTTTCTCTCTCTCGCTCGCCTCCCCCCCCCCACCCTTTTTTTTCTTGTTTGTTTTGATGTTGTAACATAGGCGTAGCCTGACTGTATGCCACACTCCCCATTTCCGAAACATTTTCCGCTCTTTCTCACAGTTTTATGCAAACCTATATAAGAAATTGTGTTCAAAATGTTTGCGAAGCAAAATATCATGTAACTTTACCTCTGATGAAGGCAAGTCCCGTTTGCCGCTACGTAAGTTAAACATTGTTTGTTATTGTTCTTGCTGTGTATCCGACTCTTTACTTATTACTATATATATATATATATATATATATATATATATATATATATATATATAGAGAGAGAGAGAGAGAGAGAGAGAGAGAGAGCATACCGTTATCAACGTATTAAATATTATTGTTGGAATTGCAACAGCGCCCGCGCCAGTGTTCAAAGAGGGCAGGCAAAAGATTTCTGGGCGATTATGGCCACACCTCCCGAAGAGTATGTGCTCACATCCCTGTCCTTTCTGTATACCAGGTAACTAATCAAGAAAGTTGTGTGTCTCGAATTCAAATGTGTTTCCTGTACGCACATTACTCTTGGCTGATAACCATGCGCATTTCGTATAAACCGTCAAGATTTTTAAGAAGCCCTCTGCAGTTCCATTGTATTATGTTCTGTTTTCCCATTATGAAGGTTCGGAGCTACTGAAGTATGTTTGTGTATCGTCTTTCGGGGCTTGAACTCTCGGAGGGGGTCTTTTCGGCCTCTCTACAGGTTTATATGTAGGGACCCGTTTCTTATGCGGCGACGCAAACAGTATTGGTCCTACATCGATCTTATCCTCGGATGTACTGGGTGTGCCGGATGGACCAAGCCCCGTGGACTTGGCACCTGTTTGGGTGCCATTCATTTTCTGAGCCACTACCGCCTAAGGTGTTGGGAGCACCGCCGGTGGTATGGGCGGTGCGGCAGAGGTGGTAGCCGATGCGGGACCCCCGGTGTCCATCTCCTCCGCATGATTCAGTGGAAGCAGCGAGGGTGAGGAAGCGGGGGCAGAGGGGCATCTGTCCCAATAGTGACTGCTGCCTACACAGCAGGCTTTGCCCAAATGTCGGTTGGTTGATCTTGGGCTGGACATTTTGCGCACGTCAATTTACCGCGACAAGAAGTTGTGCCGTGTCCAAACAGCTGACACCTGATGCAGCGGCGTGGGGTCCGCGCACAGGGTCGGACTAAGCATCTAGAGCCGGCGTTGTCCAAATGAGGCATTGTTGATCGCTCAAACGTCAAGATATTGTGTTTCTTTGGTATTACCTTGTTGTTTCGGCGCATCGTTACTCGCCTCACTGCAGTCCCGCCATCATCACGAAGGCCGTCGAGTAGATCGGCTTCGGTTTCGCTTATAAGATCCGGATCAGAGATCACGCACTTGCAGATATTAAGGCTGCGATGGGGCGTGACCTTGATGTCAACATCGACCTTGCGCGTTCGGGCGAGAAAAGGTAAGGGGACTGCTGTTTGCTCTCTACCTCAATCAGGAGTTCTCCCATTTTCAATTTCTTAGCCTTCTACGATTTTAGAACAAGATAATCAAGATACTTGAAGATTGGAAACATGGACTAGGCAGTGATTGGCGTTGTCTTATCAAGAGATTCTATGATCAGAAAGCGCGAGAAATTATTAGGTTTTGAGAGTAAACTTTATTGCAAAGGAGAAGAGAAAACTTCGGTGCAGCCCCTTTTCGTGTACCAATCACGTTTTTTTTTTTTGGGGGGGGGGGGGGCTTAGAAAATACATTATATCACAGTATAGAAGCAGGGGACGGGGATAATTTCTTCGCTCGGGTTACCCTGATACCGAGAGAGGTCCCGGAGCTCCCTGCCTGGTAAACAGACAGGGAGCCCATTGGCTGGAGCTTGACTTGTGCTCCGATGGCCACTATTTGGGGTTCCTACCTTTTACCATACAACACATCGCCACGGTTGGATCCAGAATATTTTGGGGGGCTGGGGGTCCGCGGTATCGCCAATACCACCTCCACAATTGCTCAAGGTGCACTTGCGGGGGCTCCATGTTTTCATCAAGAGACCCTGCGCAGCATTTTCAATTATACAAAGATATTTGTTAGACGCCACACAAATTAGGAGCTGAATCAAAATATTGCTTTAAGATAGCGATATTAAGCCATCGGGGCTCGACGCAACAGCAGCAAATTTAGTCATTGCGTCAGCGAGCGCTGAGAATTTACCTCGAGAATGTCGGCACGTCAGGCACGGGAAGGACCGTTACCAATCGGCACTAGGGACTCCTGAATTTACCCAATAGATTTACCGAGGCTTGTGTATATATAATGAGATAAGAAACAATTTTTTATGAATATTTATTTAGAAATGAACCCACCTATTGTTATGATTATGAAGACATAATCATCACTTTAAGTAAAAAGCGTACTTTCCATTCAAAACAGCGCGTTTAGATTGAGAAAAAAGGCTTTTAAACCAGTACGTATTAGGACAAACTAAACGTCCTCGGTTCTTTGTTGTCTTCGGGCGCTTACAAATGAATTGTGTTTGTTACAAATATTTGTTCTACCCCAGGGCCAAGTGATCCACACTTGTTTGGCAGGCTTCAGACTCTGAAGACCTAAGGGACGTGTTATGAATGGTACAAATAGCAGTGGCTCGGTAAGCTGAATTTTTCTTTGGCCAAGGAAGATGCGATTCAGTGAATGAAGTGTGTGGATGGCGCCAGCGGTATGAAAAACTTCTGCGATACTGCCCACCGTCCACAGCCGACCGAGGAGCTACTAAAAAACCCCTACGATAGATATTTTTATTCAATAAAGATTGGGTTAAATCATTGAATATTCCTGATTCGTTATCTGCAATATTGTAATACAAGTGATCTTCACGGAATTAGCGCTGGTGGACTGACTAACATGATAGAAAATAGTGTTCCGAAAACTTTTGACACCTGCAGTAGAAGCAATCGCCAAATCAAGTTATTTAATATTGTGACGGGGCAGTCCCTGTTCGCGCCAAACATGCGGTGGGCGCTGCGCCGCTGATAGAAGACGACGAGAACGACAACGCTTGGCCCCGGACTCACGCTGCTGCCTAATCCAGTGCTTCCCAGCTTGTTCGTACTTATAAATAGCTTCACCTTACGCGTCTTCGCCACGTAACATCCTTGGTGGAGGTTGCGGAGTTCGAGTGACCAACTCATCCCGTACCATCGCACGGGCGTGCTTCACCAGCTTCACCCATCACGGAGCTTCGTAGTGGACGCTCGGTTCCTCGTGTCACCATGCCGACCGATGGAGCGACCGCGTCGACAACACCCCTCGTCATCGTGTCTCATCCCCGGGAGCCTGGCCTGTTTACCGGAACAGACGACGTTGATGTCGACGACTGGCTCAGCCTCTATGAGCGTGTCAGCGCTCACAACAGGTGGGACCCTACCATCATGCTGGCGAATGCCATCTTCTACCTGAAAGAGGAAAGTCCCGCGCGCAAGTGGTTTGAGACGCACGAGACCGAAATATGACCAGTTGGGAGGTGTTCAAAACGAAGCTGCGAGCGGTATTCGGAAAGCCTCTTGGCCGTCAGCTTGCTGCCCGAAAGGAGCTCGCATCCCGCGCCCAGACGTCGACCGAATCTTACGTCGCCTATATCCAGGACGTCTTGGCTCTTTGCTCGAAGGCTGACAGCACCATGACGGAGACCGATAAAGTAGGCCACATACTGAAGGGCATTGCGGATGACGCATTCCACCTTCTTATGTGCAAAGACTGTGCCACAGTGGAGTCCATCATTACGGAATGTCGCCGATTCGAAGAGGCCAAAGGACGCCGTATCGCCCATAACTTCACAAGGCTTCCGCACACAGCAGCTACATCTTCATGTGAAGATGGACGTCCACGAGCCTGTATTTCACGCCTTCAAGATCCCGTTTCGCCGTCGGCAGATATAACAAAAATCGTCCGCCGAGAACTGCAGGCTATGGCCCCTACTACTGCGGTGCCATACGGGCCGGATCGGAACGAGCTCCACACCGTTTCCGCCATCCAAGCCATTGTCCGCGACGAAATAGCCAACCTGGGCCTTCACCCTGTGTGCGCGATTGGCTCTACTTTACAACGACAGTTTAGGTCTCCCGGTCCTCACATCGACCATCTTCCTCCCCGCTATCCCCGCCGGAACCCTGCTGAGTGGCGTACACCAGACGACAAACCGATTTGTTTCAGTTGCTCTGGAGTCGGCCACATTGCTCGGACTGTCGCAACCGCAGGCCCCCGACCTTCCGCAACGGCCACGCCAACTACAGTAATCGACCATCCTTTGGCTACCCCAATGACCGGCAAAACTGCTTCTCTTCCCGCACTGACTTCAACCCGCTCAACTCTACCAGTCCAAACAACCGAATGAACCGATCGCCGTCGCCGCAACGCCGCCAGTCCCGATCACCGCAGCCTCGCCGCCCCTCCCCCATGGCCGACTACTCACGACCCCCTCCGGAAAACTAAGTCATGCAGCTCAAGGAGGTGACGCTGCATCAACGACCCGGCCCGTAAATCCTCTACTGACTTTGCCGACTATACAGAATTTACTTGAAGTCCTTGTCGATGGAGTTGTAGTACGAGCTCTTATCGACACCGGTGCCCAGATTTCCGTCATGAGTTCGAGCCTTCGCCGCCGTCTCCACAAAGTCCTTACGCCGCCAACGTCCCGTGCAGTTCGAGTCGCCGACGGCAGCACGCCTCCGGTCGTCGGAATGTGCACAGCTCGTATACGCATCGCTGACCAAGAAACAGCCGTTCTGTTTACCGTACTCGAACACTGTCCTCATGACCTCATTCTGGGCCTCGATTTTCTCTCTGAGCATTCCGCTCTCATCGACTGCTCTACTGGACTCCTCCGCCTCCAATTTCCTCTCCCTCCTTCTTCCGACGCACCCCGGCTGCGCTGTTGCAACACCGAACACGTTCGTTTGCCTCCAAATGCTGTCAGCTACATCTCCTTATCCCCGTCCTCCCCTGTTGCAAACGGCGACTACGTCGTTTCACCTCTTCTGGATGTGCTTTTGTCACACAATGTTACTATGCCGCATACTATAGTCACTATTGTTGACAACAAGACCTGTCTCCCGTTCCTCAACTTCGGTTCCTTCCCTCAAGTTTTACCGAAAGGAATGGCACTTTCATCACTGTGCCCTTTGGAAGCACATACCGCTACTACCCCGCTAGAGCCCGTGACGCCTTGTTTGGGTCCCACTGAGCAGTCATCGCTCCCAGCGAATGAAGTCGCAGCGATGATCGCACCCGATCTTTCGCAAATGGACGCCGACGCTCTCCGTTCTCTCTTGACGTCCTATAAAGACATCTTCGATTTAGGCAGCCGTCCACTGAGTACGACACACGCTGTGACTCACCGCATCATCACTGGAGATGCCGCACCGGTGCGAAGACGGCCATATCGCGTATCTCATTCTGAACGCCTCGTGATCCAACAAGAGGTCGAGAAAATGCTCAGCAAGGACATCATTGAACCGTCTTCTAGTCCGTGGGCATCCCCTGTCGTTTTAGTCAAGAAGAAAGACGGCACGTGGCGTTTTTGCGTGGATTATCGGCATTTAAACAAGATCACGAGAAAAGATGTCTATCCGCTTCCGCGCATAGACGACGCCCTCGACTGCCTGCATGGTGCCAGATACTTTCGTCGATTGACCTGAGATCTGGTTACTGGCAGATAGCCGTTGATGAGCAAGACCGCGAAAAGACTGCATTCGTGACCCCTGATGGCCTTTACCAATTCCGGGTTATGCCATTTGGTCTGTGTAATGCTCCGGCCACATTCGAGAGAATGATGGACTCCCTTTTGCGCGGTTTTAAGTGGACCACGTGCTTATGTTATCTAGACGACGTCATCATCTTCTCACCCACATTCGAGACACACCTGGAGCGCCTGTCAGATATCCTCGAAATATTTCGACGCGCTGGTCTCCAACTAAATTCCAAGAAGTGTCGCTTTGGCCACCGCCAGATAACAATTCTTGGGCACCTGGTCGACGCCTCTGGAGTTCAGCCCGACCCCGACAAAGTTCGAGCCGTCACCGATTTCCCCGTGCCGCGCTCGACTCACGATGTCCGCAGCTTTGTCGGGCTTTGCTCCTATTTTCCCGCCGTTTTATAGAAATTTTGCCCACATCGCTCGTCCTCTCACGGACCTTTTGAAGAACGGTGCCACTTTACATGGGGACCCGATCAAGCCCAAGCATTCAGCACTTTGATTTCCCTCCTAACGTCACCACCAATTTTGGGTCACTTCGACGCTTCCGCTCCCACCGAAGTGCGTACCGACGCCAGCGGCCACGGGATCGGTGCCGTGTTGGCCCAATCGCAAGCCGGCCAAAACCGCGTGATTGCGTACGCCAGCCGTTTGCTGTCAAAGTCCGAGCGCAATTATTCCATTACAGAGCGCGAGTGCCTTGCTCTTGTCTGGGCCCTCGCAAAATTTCCTCCCTACTTGTACGGCAGACATTTTAAAGTCATCACAGATCACCATGCGCTGTGCTGGCTTACCAACTTGAAAGACCCCACCGGAAGGCTTGGTCGCTGGGCATTACGTCTGCAGGAGTATACGTTTTTCCGTCACCTATAAGTCGGGTCGCTTGCATAAAGACGCTGACAGCCTCTCACGTCACCCTGTTGAGCCCCCTGAGGCCACCCCATCTACTGATGTCGCTTGCGTGTTCGCAATATCTGACTTTCTCCACATCGGTAACGAGCAGCGCCGTGACCCGTCGCTCCGTTCCCTCATTCAACGACTTACCTCTTCATCACCCGATTCTTCCACGCGCAACTTCACCCTACGAAATGGCGTCTTATACCGCCATAACTTCCGTGCTGACGGTCCGGACCTCCTCCTCGTTGTGCCCAGCCACCTCCGTTCGACCGTTATGTACCAGCTACACGACGTACCCACCGCAGGCCACCTAGGGATAACCAGAACTTATGATCGAGTGCGGCGTAGGTTCTTCTGGCCTGGCCTTTACCGATCTGTACGCCGCTACGTTGCCTCGTGTGACAGCTGCCAGCGTCGGAAAAAGCCTTCCACACTTCCTTCTGGAGAACTTCAACCCATCGACATTCCCCATGAGCCGTTCTTCCGGGTGGGTCTCGATTTACTTGGTCCCTTCCCACTGTCGTCAGCGGGAAACCGGTGGGTCGCCGTTGCGACAGATTACACGACGCGGTACGCCATCACCCGTGCCCTTACAACAAGCTGCGCGACAGACGTCGCTGACTTTCTTCTCTACGACGTCCTTCTGCACCACGGCGCTCCCCGCCACCTTCTAACTGACCGCGGGAAAAACTTTCTGTCCAAAGTTATCGACAACATCCTCCGCTCTTGCTCGACGAAACACAAGCTTGCCACGGCCTATCACCCGCAAACTAATGGCCTCACCGAACGCTTGAACCGGACGCTGACCGACATGCTGTCTATGTACGTGTCTTCTGACCACCGAGACTGGGACCTTGCATTACCCTTCGTAACTTTCGCGTACAACACATCCCGCCATGACACGTCCGGTTTCTCCCCATTTTATCTGCTGTTTGGCCGTGAACCGGCTTTGCCTTTGGACTCGCTCCTTCCTGCCTGCTCCTCTGAATACGCTCGCGATGCTGTCACTCGCGCCCATCAAGCTCGTCAACTGGCTCGCGAGCAGCTTCTTGCTTCGCAAGTCTCACAAAAGACACGGTACGACGAACGTCACCGCGCGGTCCACTTTCCTCCAGGATCCCTCGTCCTGCTCTGGTCCCCCTGCACGTCGTGTTGGCCTGTCCGAAAAACTGCTCCAACCCTATTCTGGTCCATACAAAGTGTTGCGTCGCGTCACAGATGTGACGTATGAGGTTGCTCCTACCGTCTCTACTTGGCCCTCGTCCTCTACTGTCCCGCCTACCAGTGTTGTCCATGTCGCCCGCCTCAAGCCATATCAGCCGCCGCTGACCGATTCTCCTTAGACAGCACCGAGACGGTGCCTCTTCCGCCGGGGGTCATGTGACGGGGCAGTCCCTGTTCGCGCCAAACATGCGGTGGGCGCTGCGCCGCTGATAGAAGACGACGAGAACGACAACGCTTGGCCCCGGACTCACGCTGCTGCCTAATCCAGTGCTTCCCAGCTTGTTCGTACTTATAAATAGCTTCACCTTACGCGTCTTCGCCACGTAACAATATCAATGCTCTAGTACAAAATAAATATTAGCCTGCAAAAGGGGATAAAAACAGGTAGCTTTAACTGAAATGCTAAAACTGTACATGCCTGGGGCAAAAGTTTGAGGGAAACTATGGCATAAAGCGGAAGCCTTGTGTATATGAAAATAAACTTGCGCAACTTCGGGCTGGGAAATCTAATCTGAAGATTCAGTATTAACGAAGAGGAAAAGTTTGGTTGCTACGCCACCAGGCTTTCTGAAGAAAAATTACTTTCGAAAAAAAGTGGGAGCACAGGCGAAGTGCATCAGCCAAGCCGAATGAACACAGCTACAATTTCACCGTACAACCTATAGAGTGCTAATGACTGCTACAATGTTACTGAACCAAAGCAGTTTCCAACGCGTGATTTGTGTATATTGAACGAAATATGCGTTTCTTCTAGTTTGCTTTACGTAGTGTATCTAAAGCTACCGTAAAATGCGATAACGAGAGTTTGCTGAACTATGAAGCAAACCCTGACGGCCAAGCTTCGAGCTTCATATCTGAATATGAATAGTTGGAAAGCGGCATCCCAGGCAACAGAAAATGCCAAGCCCAAGCAAGGCAAATTATCACTGGCCAGTGCGTGCGAGCATGGCTATACACCGTCTACCATTATTTGCTGGAGCTAGGAAAAAGTTGACAAGCCAACACTTGTAGAAGCTCTCGAAGGCGAGTATCGTACAATGCTTGGTAAAGCTTATTTCCATGATAATGCCAATGTGTGGACCCAGGGGTATTTTCATACGCATTGCTGGCTTTCTGGGAAGTCCTTGTGGCCTTTGCTATTATATCAGTTTCTTCGCACCAGTTATTTCTCCTTTATAGATGCCAATACAAAAAATTTTTATGCGCACGGAATAAACATCGTTGTCTAAAATAACCTGTATAAAACAGAAAATAGGCTGCAATACACAAATATTTAACTGAATAAACTTTGGGAAAAAATTACGCGACTTCAAAAAAAAAAAAACGATTAAGCACCACAACACAGCAGACCTTTTTGCTTGCTTTTTATTATTCATATCGAATTTGCAGGAAACCTGACTCAGCAGTGGCAAGAATACGAATAATTTGTTCAATGCATAAAAAAGCATCAGGAAACGCGAACCGGCCATTTCCTTCGTTCAGCTGCTTGAGATGTCTACGAAACAGAAACATTCAGGTAAATGAAAACAAGAACCGTTACTTCGGTTTTTCAGCGATCGGCTTAGATCACAGTATGTAGTTAAAGAGCAATACTAGAGTATATGATGATGGTTGGGTTTTTTATGGCGCAAGGCCGACTAAGGGCAAAGAGCGCCAGAGAAAAGGTTATTGAATGAAATGAAGTGGTTACCACAAATAGGTAACTAAAAAAAATCAACCGAACATAGTAAAATCAGTTAAAGATAATGGTGATGGCTGGTGTATAGGGCCAGATTTGATTATGCGTGATAGGAAATGAGGTTTAAAAACTTGACGTCTGACAAATACTCAAACACACGTGTCACAGAAACAATGGCATCGGCACCTAGAAACAGCGATGGATGTAGTGGGATATGTTGTCTCTAGAGTTCTCTGAAGTGTTTGTGTCGTTTTGTGTGAAGTGCCTTGCATGTGATTAGTATGTGCACTACGGATAGGCCCTCTCCGCACCTGCTGCACAGAGGTCTTGGAGATCCAGTGAGCAGGTGCGAGTGCGTTGCATGTGTGTGCCCTATCCGTAATCTGGCCAAGGTGACTTCAGAGTATCTATTCCGTGTGTCGGTGGTGTACGGTCCCAAGTGAGGTTTTATTACGTGCAACCTGTTGTCATTTTGTTCACTCCAGTGTGTATGCCATGTTGTGCGAAGTTGTTGTCTGATGTGTGGTTTCACGTCAGTGTAGGGTAATGTGGTTGTGTCTACTGTATTCAAGAGTGTAGCAGCAGCAGCCATTCGGTCCGCTGCTTCGTTCCCGGCTATACCACAGTGGCCAGGGACCCAGCAAAGGACTAGTTCACATTTGTGAACATACACAGACATAATACCCATGACTATTAGATTTATAACGTGATTTTTTGAAGACTTTGTTGACGACAACGCCCGCACGACACTGAGGGAGTCTGTATATATAATGGATTGTGGGATGTGACTTTGAAGGATATGATTAACAACAAGAAGTACACCATAAGCCTCTGCCGTAAAGATACTGGTATTACTATTAAGAGTTCTAGTGACATTAGGGCAGGGCCCATGCGCCGCGCAGGACACAGAGGTTGCAGTTTTAGAGGCGTCCGTATAAAATTCAGAAAATTGATACTTCTGCTGCAAATACAAGAAGTGCTGCAGAATTGCACATGTGGGAGCTCGGTTTTTATCTACATGTGTGAAAGATGTGTCGTATAAGACAGGGCGGAGATGCCATGGTGCTATAAAATCTGTTTGAGAACTTTGTATGGTGTCTAAAAAGAAGACAGAAAGCTCTGACGCTTCCTCTCTAGCTCTGTAAGAGAAGGGCGCAGAGAACGATGGTCGGTTTAGGAGTAGTGCAGTCGTAGACGTATCATAAAAAGCTGATTTAAAAGGATGGTGTGGCATAGATAAAATTTTAAAAGCAAAAAGGAGATCTGTGTATGCTCGCTGACGTTGTAGGTTCCACTTATTACACTCCACACAGAGGCTTTCGACCGGGCTAGTCCGGAAAGCGCCACATGCCAGCCGGAGCCCCAGATGAAGCACTGAGTCCAGCATTTTGAGGGATGTCTTACTTGCTGACCCATAAACAACACTTCCATAGTCTAATCGTGAACCTATCAGGCTAGTAAAAACACGTAAAAGAAGTTGTTTGTCAGCACCATATAAAGAGTGGGAGAGAACCTTGAGCATATTCATGGCCTTTAAGCATTTGTGTTTAAGTTGTTTTATATGTTGAATGAACGAGAGCTTTTCGTCAAGGACTACACCTAAAAACTTGTGTCATTTCTGACTGGAATTGAGACACCATTGAGTTTGATGTCTGGATCCGACCGAATGCCACGCCTTTTCGAAAACAAAACACAAGTACACTTCACTGGATTAAATTTAAAACCGTTGCTATCTGCCCAGCCAGCTAGCTTGTTAACACCAAGCTGGACTTGGCGCTCGCAGATAGACAGGTTACAAGACTTAAAGGATAATTGCACGTCGCCTACATAGATTGAGCAGGAAATGGTTGGTGGCTGAGCTTTCCGAAGAGAGTTCATTTTTACAATAAACAAAGTGCAACTCCACACTCAACCTTGCGGAACACCGTTTTCCTGCACATGAACTCTAGAGAGTGCAGTTCCAACTCGCACGCGAAACTGGCAAGCGTGTTCATCATGTGACCCGACATGCCAAAGGACTTCAAGTCGCTAAGGATGCCGTACCGCCAAGCAGTATCGTACGCCTTTTCAAGATCAAAGAAGACTGTCATACAGTACTGCCTATGGAGGAAAGCATCTTTAATATATGACTCTAACGCAACGAGTTGATCGTTCGTAGATCGCACTGCCCTAAAGGCAGCTCTCGAGAAGACCGTTATACTCTAATAAGTACACGAGTCTCCTGTTTTTCATCTTCTCGAAGAGCTTACACAGGCAGCTTGTCAGGGCAATGGGGCGATAACTCGCGGGAGAGGAAGGGTCCTTCCCTTCCTTCAGGAAAGCCACTACTATGGCCTCCCTCCAAGAGCGTGGGAAGTGCCCCGAAAGAAATATTTTATTGTAGAGGTGAAGAAGTGTTTCAAGCGTGTCTGCATGTAAGTGTTGTATCATTGTGTATGAAATCCTGTCTGCACCTAGAGCTGAAGGTTACAAGTACCGATGTGCGGACCTTCAGATCATTGAAGTGGAAAGGGGGTTGTTATAGGATGAGTTTCGACTTATTAGTGTCTCGCAAGGACTTCTTCTCACATGATGCTTTGTGTTTAATGAAAGGGTTGGTGTAGTGTGCTGAGCTGAACACGTGTTCGAAGTGTTGTGCAAGCGTGTTGGCCTGGTCTTCGAGTGTGTCACCTGTTGTGCTAACCAGGGCAGGCTGCGTGTCTGTTGTCTGTTAGCTTGGCGTATTCGTGTCAAGACTTTGTGAGTGTCGGTGATGAGTTTGATGGAAGTGAGGAAGGCACGCCAACTCTCCTTTTCGCCTCACGACGCGCACGCTTCCAAGAGCCTTTGACCGTTTAAAGGAAATGAGATTATTTGGCGTGGGCTACCGGCGAAGGACACCCCACGCCTTGTTCTGGGCCTCCCGCGCCCGCCTAATGTCCTCGTTCCACCAGGGCCTCCTTGTGGTGCGGGACGCACTGGAGGTCTGGGGCATGGACTTTTCGGGGGCGTCGAGGATGTGCGCCGCGAGGAGTTGGGCTGCTTCCTCCACGTGTAGGTGTTTTTATGGTTTGTGTGTTTGTTTAGATATTTCTGTGAAGTTACTCCAGTTTGCTTTTGATCTTCTTAAACATGTTATGGAAGATAGAACTGCTCTGGCCTATACCTATATACGTAATGAAGTGGGGACATGGTCACTACCATATGGGTCTGTGCCCACACCCCACTCAAGACATGGAAAGAGAACAGCGGAACCAATCGCCAAGTCAAGATGCGAGTATGTATTGTGTCCTAAGTTATGGTATGTAGGCTGTTTTTTGTTGAAAAGGCATGCTCCGGAGGATGTAAGAAACTTCTCTATCAGGCGGACCTCGGGCATCCGTTCTGGAGGAGCCCCAAAGAGAGTTTGCGCATTAAGGTCGCCTGTTAGTATGTATGGTTCGGCAGCTGGTCGACCAGCGCCTCGAAATCAGAGCTCGAAAGTGCATGATCAGGAGGAATGTAGATGGAGCATACCGTTATCAACCTATTAAATAATATTTTTTGAATTGCGACAGCCTCAAGGACAGTGTTCAGAGTGACAGGGTGGCAGGCTAAGGATTTCAGGGCAATTATGGCCACACCGCCGGAAGAGTGTGTGCAGCCATCCCTGTCCTTTCTGAAGACCATGCAACTATTCAAGAAATTTGTGTGCTTGGAATTCAAATGTGTTTCCTGAACACACATTACACTTGGCTGATTAGCATGCAGTATTTCGTATACATCGTCAAGATTTTTAAGAAGGCCTTTACTGTTCCATTGAATTATGTTTTCTCTTCCCATTATTTAGTGTGAGAGTTACTTGAGTGTGTGTGTTTGTTTATGTGTCGTATTTCGGGGCGTGACTCTCGCCTTGTCGGGAGGGTTTGTCGTCAGGGCGCGTTCCTTGCGCTGCGTTGCAGGCAGGAACGGCCCGACATCCATCTCTTCGTCGGATGTCCGAGGGGTGCCCGACGGACCGGGCCCCCCGGACTTGGCCCCCCCTCGGGAGCCCTTCGTTTGAGCCGCCACCGCCGAGGGCGTCCGGGGCGCCAGAGGTGGCACGGGCGGTGCGGTGGCGGCGGGAACCGGTGCGGGGCCTGTGGTGTCCATCACCTCGGTACCCTCCAACGCACTGGAGGACGGGGAAACAGAGGCGGGAGTCGGCACCTGGTCCAACGGAAAGAGGTTGCACCACAACGCTGCTGCCTCAGCAAGCGGCGTGATGGTGGGTTGGGCTGCCAGAGGCAACCCAGGGGGCGGGGGGGGGGGGAGGGGGGGGGCGAGGGACCAGGTCAGACTCGCTGAACTGGTTCCCTGTGGAAACGAGACGCCGCTCCGCCCCCCGGCGAGCTGCGTCGGCGTACCTCCCTAGGGGGAAAGAGGCCAACCTCATCCGCACGTCTGGGAAGGTGATGTTCTCAGTTACCTTGATGTTAATTATCTTTTTTCGAGTTGGAAATTTTCACACTTGCGGGAGTACGCTGCATGCGGCCCGCCGCAGTTCACACAAGACCGGGTATCGGATGGACAATTGTCGTTTGAATGATCTTGCGCCGCGCATTTCGCACACGTCGTTCGGCCGCGGCAAGAGTTTGTACCATGCCCGAACCGCTGGCACTTAAAACAGCGCCGCGGGTTCGGGATGTACGGATGGATGGAGCAACGGATAAAACCTGCATGTATGTGTTGTGGAAGAACGGCGCGGTCAAAAGTCAAGATTATGTGCTTAGTGGGAATCTCCTTGTCGTCTCTGCGGATAGTGATGCGTCTCACGGCAGTGATGCCCTGATCCTCCAAGCCGGCCAGGAGATCCGCATCCGTTTCGTTCAAGAGATCTGTCTCGGATATCACACCCTGCGAGCTGTTGAGGCTCCGATGGGGTGTGAACCTGATGTCGAGATCAGCCAGTTTAGTCTGAGCTAGAAGCTTTGCAGACCTCTGCTTGTCATTTATTTCGATTAGGAGTTCACCAGACCTTTGTTTTTTGCAATTATAGGATTTTCTGATTATGGCTTCAAGATACTTGGCGATCAAGAAGGCTGACTGAGATGCAAGAGGGTGGGTTGGATTGAGGGACTCCATGACAAGAAATCGAGAGTAATGATCTGGTTCAGGAAATGTTAAAGATGGCATTGGGGGAAACGTACTTCGGTGCGGCCCCTTTTAGGGGGCCGATCACGGTTGGGGGGGGGGGGGTTTAGACAATACCATAAAGCCTTAATATAAAGCAGGGAGACGGGGGGTACTTTCTCCTTTGACCTTACCCTGGTAGTCAAAGAGGTCCCGGAGCTCCCTGCCTGGTAGACAGGCAGGGAGCCCATCGGCCGGAGCTTGACCAAGGCTCCGACGGCCACCGTTTACGGCTTCTACCCTTAACCTTTAAACACCTCACCACGGTTGGACACGGCTTATGTTGGGAGCTCGGGGTCCGCGGTGTTGCTGCTCACCGTCAGCATGAATACTCAAGGTGCCCCGTGCGGGGAATACTAGAGTATAGTCCACCTTGAAAAAATTTTTCTTTCTGCTGCATCCGCAACTTTTCCATGGGAAACACTTGTACGTTGTAGGGCCTGTAATAAGTAAAAAAATAGTAATCGTTCACTACAATGTACACGAGCGCTGCTTCTTACATAAAGCGACTAGCACCATTCTTAACGCACAAACATGTGAAAACATTAGGCCTAGACTTTTAGTTTGTTAATACTCGCTCTCAAAAATAAGAAATACTGCCATCGCTCACTTCTGCATCGTAAAATACGCCAGATGCGAACGAAACCCACGGAGGAGCTCCGCGGCAGTGTAATAACGTTGTCGCTCGGCCATGCCTACTTAGCTAACGAATATATACGAACGAAATATATTTTTATCGATAGCAATTCATACTGTTAGCTTAATACACCCATAACTCTTATACTGCACATGAGTGCTGCTTCAAAGCATTCTGGATGCGCGAACCTGCAGTGGTGCGCAGCAGCTTGTTCAGGAAAGACACAGCCGGAAAGAGGATAGCAAGAACTGGGGTCTCGCAAAGGGAAGCACATGTATGCGACGGCTGAATTCTGGCCAAGAAGCAACCACACTAATCAGAACTCCAGCGCACCAACCCTTAAAAACGAAAGCTCATTTTGGGCGGGAACGAATGCGAGCTGTTTGCAGCGCACACGAAAAAAGGTTTATGGTGACAGGCTTTTAGCCGCCGGCCACAGTAGACAAACGGCCTTACTACAACAGTCTTCAAACAATGCTACTGTCCCAAAAACACACCTCCCAGACACCTACCGGAGTGCTACGGTGGTTTCACTCAACCAGAGACAGTCGGCCGTCACAGCTCATGCGTCCGTTCACCTTCCAAGCCGCGAAAAAAAAGAAACACGCAAGGGAACAAGGGGAGCAAACTCCGCCGGAAGCTGGTGTGTTTTGATACACAAATGAAGCATTTCTGCAGCGCGTGTAACCATATCTCGCACACTATTTTTTAAACGCCGCACTCTAGTATGGGTAGGCGTTGTCTCATAACATGGCGATGTGGCTCTTTAGAGTAGCGACTTTTTCCTGTATTGTTTCTTGTTCACCAAGTGAATAGTGTTTCCGCACGCCACCCACAAGGCTTGCATTTGCAGCGGATGGCTTTTATGGTACTCTAAAAGCTCGGCTTTCCCTATGACGCTCCTTCCATTTGCCCTTCGCTTGGCACTACGTCAATCTTTCGGGCGAGTTACGGATGGGTGGCTGATAGCTCGGAAGGCAATGTGCGCCCATGGGATTTCCAACTTTAGGCAATCGGCCGTTGCCGCTTAAGATATACGATAATAGACAAGGTTACCCACGGAAAAAATAAAACTCCCGACGAGTTTTTAACAGAACCCGGGATATTCACTGCTGAAAGCGGTGGCATTGCAGGCATGGAAGACACTTGTCGAATCACTTGAGGTGGAAGCGTACAGAGGAGCGTAGCGGGAACGCATCTTTTGCGCCATGTGATTCACAGCCGTGCTCGACAGGCACTGCCCTACACCAGTTGCCAGCTCACGAAAAACTACAGCCACTCGTTCTTTGACAGCCGTCGGGACAATGAGAGCCAAAATTGGGTCATGTAGAAAAATTGTTAAACGTTACCAATTGCGTTTTCTGCCAAGGCAGCAATGTTACTACGGCGCGGACGGAAGATGGATGAAGCGTGTTTACTTCAATTCCAGCGTGTCAATGAATCTTTTTTTGGCAATTGCAACTGCACCCCCCCCCCTCGACCAGTGACCTTTTTCGGCTGGGTGGCCCGACCTACAAAAGAACATGAAAAATCTTGAAACGGTGCTAAGGTAGGCAGAATGAGATGTCCCCTCCTACCTAAGACGTGTGCCCAAATCGCCACAAGATAAGGCACCTTGGAAGCATCGGTCAGAGCGGCTCTACACGGCAAATGAGCGACCATACTTTCTTTTAGAACCTGGTGCCTCATCCTAACAACTATGTGTTTCGCCGGCAGTGTTGGCAATTGTTTTTCTATACATATTCCTGAAATAATACCCTGAGATCACTTCTGCCACCAACAAGTCCACAAGCAGCTTTTCACCTGTGATCTAGACACCACAACCCCGAATTTCCTTTTCACGCAAGCAAAGTTTAGGCGAATACACAAAGTAACCGAATGACTCATCAAAGAAATTATGCCAGTAATTGAAGCTACCTAATAAAGAAATATAACGAGAAGACGTTTGAGAACAGCCCATTCATGGCTCACTCATATGCACCGTGCTTAAAGAATTCATCATTTTTGGCAGGAAATATTGCATTTACCTTTTTATCCGGCCGCATTCCTCTTTAATAACGTTCTAGGGCACATTTGTGCCACATTTGTACCTCGTAGCAACAACACATAAAAGTTATAAACGTATTGTTTTCGGAGCCAGGGAGCGGCGTGTGTTGAGGCACAAGATATCAAATCTAGCTAACCAACACACCAAGCTGACTCTTCAAAGGCCATACTAGCATTATCGCGCTTTTGTTCAGATTGTTTGACAAGGGAAATCATCTCGCTAGGCGAATTTTTGGTATTATTAGGGCCAGAGCCGGAATATAAACAAAGCTTACCGCATGCTCGAGAAGCTTCCATTCAGGGCAAACGAGTACTGAAGGAGCTCCGCAATGTTTAATAGATATTTTCGCTGCCAAATAAGCCATTTATCTTCCTATTCTTTCGCACTACTCTGTCATGACGTTCTAGAGCACATTTGTACAAAATTTTAACCTCGTAGCAGAAGACGGTGATCACGTCCTGACCAATTTGAGCACGTACCCACATGAGAGGATTGGCTAGGGCAAAAATCGATTGAAAAATACCTGGCGACCTGAAAATGGTAAATTATTTCCGGAAAGACGCCGTAAAAAAACGTAATTATGAATAAAACCCGAATTTCCCATTAATATTACCCTTTAGCATTTCAAACAACCTGAAGAAGAAAGAAAATCTTGAATGCAGAAATAGTTTGAGTTATAGACATTTTTCTTCTTCGTGTCCGGGGATCAGCGCGCTTTGAAGCACAGGCAAGCAAGACGAGTCTAGCTAACTTTTTTGACAAGGTGTCTCATTAACAGCTATACTCGCGTTACCGCGCTGCTGTTCAGTTAGTTTGACAGGAGAAATCAGCTCGATAGGTGCTTTTTTGTTAATGCCACAGCCACAGCCGGGGTATAAAAAACCATCAGCGTTTGTTAGAGAACCTTCCAAAAAAGGCGCACACGCTTAGACGGAGATGCGCCAGCTAAGCTTCAAACTAGCCAGCTGAACGTAGGTGAGAACGAGGAACTTCCAACTACCCAGTCTTTTGTAGCTGTACTCTTGGCATGGGTGTAGATGACCATTCCAACGGCTGGACGTCGGGGAATTTCATCAGTAAGCCTGCTTTTTAGCTTATTCCATCAGCACCGCGCGTGTTAAAAAAGCAAAATGAAAAGGGACAGGTTCAGTATTTCTACGGGCGTGCGTGACAGCGTCGTCGGCAGGAAACTCCGTTCGCTCTCGCTGTTTTTTTGTTTTTGTCGGGCTCGCGGTTCTGAACACATAGAGATATGGAGTGCTGCACCCTCCGTATGTAACCATTATCCCGAATACCTAACAGGCTACAATAGGAAGTTTCAACCATTCTAGGAAGGCTCTTGCGGACACAGACAGCACTCCCTTACCCTGGTGTAGTAGTTGGACACCAACTCCAATATCTAACCAACTCCAGCTCAGGCCTCCGCCTGCTATATCCTTAGAGCATCTAAGAACTGCGAAACAGCAGAGGGTGCTAAGAATTCCTGCGTCCGGACAGGGGGCCAATGGAAGTTCACCCGGGCAAAGCTCAACGCACGCCTCTGTCTAGTGAGGGATGCTTAGGCGTACTATTAGGGGAGCACTCGAACATTAAGTGGGATATCGTAGGGTTAACCGAAGGTAGGACACGGTAAAGCTTCGTGGAGCTCACAGAGAAATGGCAGGAAGCGTGTAAAATTTTTTTAGTGTTCGCGAGAGTCGCGGTTATTATGATCAAGTAAAACAAGCGATAGAGTTTAAACATAGTCCAGGCCTATGCGCAAGCCACGAGCTATGTTGATGAAGCTGTAGATAGCTTCCACGAAGATGTCGAATCAGCAATGAAGAATGCAACCACGTAGTTCACGATCGTGATTGGGTTGTTTAACGCAAAAGTAGGTAAGAAGCAAATGAGAGAAGGGCCACTGGGAAACTTTGGAATTGACAATCGCAACAGTCAAGGAGATACACTGGTGGGATTTGCAGAGGTAAATAAACTGAGGTTAATCAACACGTTTTTCTACACAGGCAAGAATAGGAAAAGGACTTGGAAAAGTCCCGGTGGTACATCTAAATATAAAATAGAAGTTATTCTAAGTTACTACCCGGGTTTCCACCAAGATGCTAAGTTAGAGTTGGGGTTCTGATTACAGAGTGGTTAGATACAAGCTAATCATTTTAGAAGAGAAAGAACGAAACTTGTAAAATTGTAACACCTAAGCAATCCTGCATAGAATCTGTCATAACCAGATCGCTGTACTTTAAAGTAACTCTTCAAAACAAACTCTCGCTCTTAGACGAGCAGGAGGGGGTCAGTGTGGACAGGCTAAAATTACAAACTACCACTGGCACTCAGTGAATCAACACCAGCTGTGGGAGAAGCATTGTGTAGAGAACAAAGTGGAAAACTAACTAAAAAAACAAACGAAATATTGCCCAGGCGTAGGAACATAAAAGTTCCAAGTAGGGCAGATCGGACTGAATTGGCCCAGTTGTCGAAACTGGTTAACCGAAATAAAAACGAAAGACAATCATGCGCATAACATGGTAGTGGTTGATGAAACTTTGGTATAAGGAGGAAGGTTGAAAGAAACTAAGTGAATGCTACCAACCGGCACAGACAAGATTTAAGCACTCAGAGCAGAGCAGAATAATTTAATGCAACACTTCTACGAGATAATAAAGGTAGCAGAACGACTATGCACCGGTCTTTATGCCATCCAGAGGGATACTGCTGAGAGCACAATCTTACTTGGCGATGTGCCACTAAAAACTAAAGAGGGGGTAAGAAAGGTTGTCAAGGTCATGAAAAGAGGAGAAGCTGCATGTGACGACGCCATAAGCGGATATTTTTGAAGAAGGGAGGAAATATTCTTCTGAAAAAAACTCGCTGTACTATTTGCGGAATGGTTGAAGGCTCGTAAGGTGCCCGTAACCTGAAAAAAAAAACACGAATGTTATTCTGATTTATAAGAACGGAGATCCAATGGTTCTCCAGAATTGCAGACCTATCAGCCTCCTCTCAGTTGTTTCAAGCTTTTTAACAAAGTTTTTTTAGCCCCATAGGTGACACACTAGTTTCTCATCAACCAAGAGAGAAGGCTGGGCGAAGGAAAGGGCACTCAATCAAGGATCAGATTTATGTCGTAAACCAGGCGATGGAAAAATCCGCAGAGTAAACTAACCCATTTTACGTTGCATTTAGTGATAACAAGAAAGCTTTTCATTCCCTACTCACCGTAATCGTTTTAAAAGCAATAAAACACCCGGGAATAAAGGAAATATAATAACACTTTTAGAAGATATAAGTCTGTCACGGGCAGGATTGCTCTCCGCAAGCAAAGCGACAAATTTTTGATCCGTAAAAGAGTAATACCAGGAGATACAATCTAACCATAACTGTTACAGCATGTCCCGAGGGAATATTCTAAAAGGATAAGCGGTGGATATTTGAACCAATCGAGGTTTGCGGACGACATACTCTTGCTGATGGAGACTGCAGAACACATCTAATTAAGGCTTGAGGAACTACATTTGGAAAGCACGGCCGTGGGACTGAAAATAAAGATGAGAAAATCTGAAGTAATGATGTATAAGCATGCCAAGGACGCTTCTTTCAGCATAGGAAACGAAACCCTTGACGAAGTAACAGAATATAACTACCTCGGAAAGGTGGTTAGTGCTGACCTCAACCATGAGAGATGAATTCAGTACAGAATAGGTATGAGCTTGGGAGCACTCAGCACGCACTCTCAAAACTTGAAATGTAAGCTACCCCTGTAACTCAAAATAAAAATCCGCAACCAATGCATACGGCCGGTAGTGATCTACGGAGCAAAAACTTTGCGCCTTACCAACCAACTAGAATTCCAACTGAAGTCGGCTCAACGGGCCATGGAACGAATGTTAAGAGTAACCCTCAGGGACAAGAAACGATCTACCGGGATGAGAGAACAAACTCGAGTTGATGATATTATAGTTCAAAGAAATAAAAAAGTGCACTTGGGCTAGGCATTTAGTGCGATGAATTGACAACCGGTTGACAATTAAGGTACCAGGAGGATACCAAGAGATGGGTTTAGGGGAAGGGGAAGGCCGACAATACAATGGAGGGGTGAAATACGGTATTTGGGGGCTATACAGTTGACATGATTAGCAATGCACAGAAGTGGTTGGAGGTAACTGGGAGAGGCCCTCGCCCTGCAGTGAACCTAACGCGGTTGATGAGAGTGATAATGATGAATGCCAAGCAAACTGTTATTTTCATACGGTGAGCGACACCGGTTTCGTGTGTCTCTAATTCTTCGACAGAAGGTCGCCAAAACACTTCTACTTTATTCAGCGAAACGGTCCCACGTGGTCAACCTCTATTCGTGGTTTTTTGTACCGCCTGAGTGCCGTCTCGGCCAAAAACACAACCTGCGTGAGCATGCGTGTCTTGAAATATTTCGTAACACCATGTTTTTGATTCTTAAGCTCTAAAAACATAATTCAATTGTAGGGAGACGTTCTAAAAAACTCAAACCCGTTGATAACGAAGCTGGCTAAAGCCAATTACGGTATATACCGAACAAAATAGATCAATTAGAAAATACACAAGAAACATATTCTTTATAACGAAGTTCACATATAATATATCGAACTCGGCGCCCCTAAAATTTCCTCCAAAATGCCTGGTCTCGGAGGGGAGATCTAGATGTTGATTGGCTGTGATAGAAATTTGGAACCTCCAATGGAACGACCTGACTTCAGGCACTTTTGTTAACTGTTAGCGACGCGGCTGACTCACGATTGACCCTCCCAGTCAGCGAGTCAGGACCAACACGGAACCATCGGCAACACGGAAACATCG
This sequence comes from Haemaphysalis longicornis, assembly GCA_013339765.2. Lineage (NCBI taxonomy): Eukaryota > Metazoa > Arthropoda > Arachnida > Ixodida > Ixodidae > Haemaphysalis > Haemaphysalis longicornis. The sequence goes on along the minus strand of CM023448.1, from coordinate 45,361,194 downwards.
GTGCCCTTTAAAAATTGCCGGAGTTTCGAGGATGACATTGCCGCCACTGTGAGCCCCTCGGACGCCGACACCATCGCCGATGTTATAGCTGCTGGCGGTGCTGGAAGCACCAAAGGGGCGAGGGATGTCGCGCGCGGTGGCCGTTCGTTGCTTAATGAAGCGCTTTCGGCAGTCAATGTGCTGCACCAATATTCCTTCGATATTAAAGGACACGGACTGCTACTGATTCAAATGATGTCTCATGTAGAGAATACTGTGCTAGTTTCGGTCGCCAAAAACGAAACAGAAAAGAATCACCGCTGTTGGGGAAAGTAGGGAGGTACACCAGACAGTAGCTTTATTGCTTGCAATTAGGATATTTTTCTGTATGGTAAAGGGATACTTTATTATGTTCATTCCTTCATGTGAGGATGGCAGGAGGAGGGTGGGTGGTGGTAGGGGTGTCCCTGGTACTGCGAACTCGCGCCAAAAAATTATTATAACTGGGTTCGGCTATTTCGAACTATTGGTATATCTAAATATTAGTGACGCATATTGCAGTTAGCTATAGCTGGGTTTGACTGTACCCAGCTTGTAAATACCTATGAATAATTTTATATTGTATCTGGGCTTTTCTGCTTTCTTATGTCTTGTAATCCAGAATATAGTGACATCCACATTTTCTTTGACGTATGTTGTGTATGTGTATCTTTTGCAGTCATTTCTACGTATTTTACCATGAATTACACTGCTCCTTTCCTGCTGCACAGTCTTTGTGTGTGTTTCTTTGCGTTTATTCAACTTATTGGCGAATCACGGCAGCATGTACACTGGCACAGGTTTCATCCTTTTTAACGTGGGAACGTCGCGGGTCGTGAGCGCTGGTTCTACTGACATGTCATCATGTTTAGCGATCGTGCTTAACTTACTATTGAACAATTTTAACGTTTCCAGTTGAAAAATGTCTGAAATTTGTTAGGCAGGCACTGTAGTCCATCCAAATTACGGAATCTAGCAGAATGCGTTAGGAGCCTATCTGGATCAAGAAAAAAAAAACTTCGCCAACTTTTGTTCTACCGCAAGCAACGTTTTAATTTCCTGTAACAATACGTGCAGTGTTGACGTTGCACCTAAGATGACCGCTTCTGTTTGCACAATGGCCGAAGGTCAACTGAACAAAGAAACGTTTTTCCGGTGTTTTCATAATATGGGGGACCAATCAAATTTTTATAGAGGAGTGCTCTCAAAGTTCTCACCAGGAATGCACTCTTCTATGCTCCTAGACTGCTTCCATTGTAGCTAAGGACTTGGGCAGCATTCTTATAGGCCTATGGCTGAAGGCCTCAATGGCTTTTCATACAAAGATATATAGTTTTTCTGGATTGGCATGTAATATTTTTGTCAGCAGATGTAACGTACTTGATTCAGACAATTTCAGTGCGGGAAACAATATTCAGAAGTTTGATTATGTCTGCGCAACATTAATTAGATATTCAAATAGTCAAAGCATGCAGAGAGACGATCCTTATTCTAAATTTGTGCAAGTACCATTCGTCTAAGCCACCTGCACTTTCGTGAGGTAGTATGCCATTTCCTCTTCTTCTGTGACCAGACATTTCATTCCTGCATTCAATTAGGCAGGTGTTCTTAGCACAGTGGAGAGCTCCGGAAGTGGTCTTTGCAGTTGACCTCTGCCCACACCGGCCAAGCTCATTTTTGAACAAAAAATGCAGCGTCTTGAATGACTGTTAGCTCATATATTCCTAAACAATTTTGGTAACTGTCACCAGAGAAATGCTATATAATGGCATCGCTACTTCCTCTTTTTTCAGATTTATAGGATTCCTACACAGATTGCGTAGTCCGTGATGTTTTCTGCCAATTTTAACATGCCCCTATCGCTTGAGAAATTAACAGTATATATTTACGCTCATTCTGAACAAAACCTTTCACAGTTTAACTCGCATGAGCCCGGTGTCTTGGCTTTCACCTGCTTCAGGTGGTATATGTGTAGACTCTGAAACTGTTATCATACCTCCTTACACCGTCTAAGTGGTGTGTTTTAAGGCGACACCCTACAGAGTGCTCTCGAAGAGACGTTTATCTTCATTCCCTTTTTTATACGGAACTTGGTTTCCGGCGCCAGTCGTAACATGCCCCACGATTTTGTGTTCACTTGCAACCTACAGTCTTTGGAGATCTGTGTTGGCGGATTGTAATGCTTGCGTTTTTTTCGCTTGCCCTTCCGTGGAGTGCTTCCTATAGGTGGAGGATGCGACTCACAGTTTATTTTTGAGCGATGAGTAAGTCACACCATTGTGTAATGATAATAAAGAAAACCTCAGCACGCGGCAATTATTGGTTGCATTTAAAAGAACTATATATAAACCGTTTGTGCTTGCGCTAACCGGTATCTATAGAAGTCGTGCACGCAGAGTGCCAGGCACCTCGGCGTAATGGCCTGCGAACTTAATAATCATATTAAATTGAGTCCACGCCCCATGCAACACTCCAGTAACATTGCACACATTCTTCACTTGGTACATACGACTTTGTGTGTGGAAAGAGCATGTCACTTTGATTTCCTCAGGGGATATACTTTTAGGCTACAAAATGTACCGATGTTTTATCTTTTGCTTTAAAAATATTTTTTTCTAGGGGAGGTTACCGAATTTTATGGAATAAAAAATTCTGTGTTAATGCATGGGCAAATTGTCTGGCGGCTATTGTGAAGACACCAGCTCAAATCCTAACCGAACGTATTTGGGCCTGTTCTATTTTTAATAGCAGTGGCCATTTTTTGACGAACAGCAACAGCACCGGCAATTATTTTGCCAAATATATAACTTGAATTGTTCGCCTTAAAACTGTACAGAGATCGAAAGAGTAAAGTTGTCTTTATATACAAGGGATAACCGTGTGTACCTGATATAACGTAAGTGCCTTTCCCTAATTGTTTCTACCTGAAGTCGGCCTGCGGTTAACGGTGTGTATGGGCAACATTAGTTCTCGTGCCGCTCAAATGTTTCGACTTTCCTTCGGCTCCCATGGCGATGGCAACTTGTGGGGCTAGGTACGACGCCTGCTAAAAAGAGGCGCGCTTTTTGGATGGCTGAAGAATTCAATTGAGCAGTTGCATGAAGACCTCATATGAATGAATCGACCACCTGCAGATGTTTGCTCAGTGGGTGCCCCTTTCGGCAAGTAAACCGGCCATAGAGTTTTAAAGTCGAATTGGATACGCATGTAGCTGATTTCATCCCAGGAAAGCGCAACATCCTCCTTGCAGACTGCGTTGAAATTATGTCGCCAGGCAAGCGATGTTGCTCGTCAAGAGATTTCACTAAACAAAAGTGGATCGCGCGAAAGAAGTAAAAGCACCATAGGGAGCCAACTAGTCAAAGAGTTTCGTGACTTTTTAAGCATTTGCTGGCCTCGTGTGAGTCCTTCGGTGGTTTTTTCTATCTTTTTTCTTAACGCGACAATGTGGCCCCTCGTATACTTTAGCGTTTTTCTTTTTTTTTCTGGACCACAATAAAAAGTCACCTCTCACGTAAGTATTGAGTGAATACATTCAATGCACAGTTTTTTCTAAAAATCCTAATTAAACACGGGTAAGATACTTGGAAGATACTTGGAGATCGATGCAGCGATGGCGTAGAGGTAGAACACCCGTCTCGCGAGCAGAAGGACCGTGGTTCGAATCCCGGTGCCGGACAATTCCCTCCAGAAAAAAAAAATATCCGCGTATTGATGGAATTGCACCCTGACCCCGGCCTGACCCCGGCGACTATTGCCGGTAATGCACTCTCTCACCAGAGCAGGATTGGCCACCCTGGTGTAGTAATGGCCACAACCTCCCATGAATACGCCAATGAACCCTCGGCCCTTAGTCCCCAGCGGCTGCGAAGCACCTGACCACGGCGGCGGTCACACCTGTGACGCAGCAGAGGGTGCTAAGAATCCCTGCATCCGGACAGGCCGCCAATGGAATATGAACCTGGCAACGTTTAACGCGCGAACCTTATCTAGCGAAGCAAGTCTGGAGGTGTTGTTCGAGGAATTAAATGGCAATAAATGGGATGTAATGGGGCTTAGCGAGGTTAGGAGGGCAGGCGAAGCCTTTACGGTGCTGAAAAAAGGACACGTCCTATGTTACCGTGGTCTAGAGGACAGAAGAGAACTAGGAGTGGAATTTCTAGTCAATAAAAGCATAGCTGGCAAGATAGACGAATACTATAGCATTAACGAAAGGGCGGCAGGTCTTGTAATTAGGCACAATAAGAGGCACAAGCTCAAGGTGGTGCAGAGCTACGCGCCCACTTCCAGCCACGACGACCAAGTAGTGAACGCTTCTATGAAGATGTGGAATCGGCAATGGCTAAAGTAAAAACACAGTATACCGCAGTTATGGGGGACTTCAATGCTAAAGTAGTCAAGAATCAGGCTGGAGACAAGGCCGTGGGAACTATGGTCTGGGCTGTAGAAATAGCAGGGGGGACCTACTAGTTGAGTTTGCAGAACGAAATAACCTACGCATAATGAATACCTTCTTCGGTAAACAGGAGAGTCGGAAGTGGACCTGGAGAAGCCCGAATGGGGAGCACAAAAACGAAAAAGACTCGTAATTTTCGATAACCCTGGCGTCGTGCAGGATGTGGAAGTGCTCGGAATGGTAAGGTGCACTGACCAGCGTATGGTAAGATCTCGAATTAGGCTAGAATTGAGGAGGGACCGCAACAAGCTAGTATGAAAGAAGCCGATAAATGAGCTAAGAGTAATTCGTAAAGTAGAAGAATTCAGGATCGGACTGCAGAACGGATATTCCGCTCTTAACGAGGAATCCGAGTTTACGACACAAGAAGCCAGCGACAACCTTACACGCATTATCACGGAATGTGCAGTAGAAGTCGGGGGCACTATGGCAAGACAGGATACTGGTAAACTTTCACAAGATACGAAAGATCTAATCAGGAAACGGCAAACCATGAGAATCTCCTCCGCAGCTGACAGAATAGAACTAGCGGAGCTCTCGAAGTTAATCAATAAGCGAAAGGCAGCTGACATACGGAAGTATAATATGGAGAGGGTCGAATACGCTGTAAAGAACGGAGGTAGCCTGAAAGCAGTGAAGAGACGTCTTGGCGTTCGGAAAAATCAGATGTATGTACCTAACGATAAGCAAGGCAATGTCATAACAAATAGGGATAAAATAGTCAGTGGCCGAGGAGCTCTATAGGGATCTGCACAGTAGCCAGGACATATAGGATGATGCCGAACGAGACAGTATTTCACAGGAGATAGAAATCCCACCAGTAACGACCGAAGAAGTAAGAAAGGCTTTGAAAGAAATGAAAGGGGGCAAAGCAACTGGTGAGGATCAGATAACAGCAGACCTCTTGAAGGATGGCGGAGAAATTGTACTTGAAAAACTGGCAAACCTGTATACGCAATGCCTAATGACCGCAATGGTACCGGAATCTTGGAAGAACGCGAACATCATCCTAATCCATAAGAAAGGCGACATGAAGGATTTGAAAAATTACAGGCCGATTAGCTTACTGTCAGTCGTCTACAAGGTATTTACCCAGGTAATCGCTAACCGAATCTCTGCAACCTTGGATTTTAGTCAACCTAAAGAACAAGCAGGGTTCCGTAAAGGTTATTCAACAATGGACCATATTCACACGATCAATCAGGTGATAGAGAAGTGCGCTGAGTACACTGAACCCCTATATATAGCTTTCATAGATTATTAGAAATCATTTGATTCGGTCGAAACCCTAGCAGTCATTCAGGCATTACGGAACCAGGGGGTAGATGAGCTATATGTAAGATTGCTAGAGAATATCTACAATGGGTCTACAGCTACCATAATCCTCCATAGGGAGAGCAGTAGAATGCCTATATGGAAGGGTGTCAGACAAGGAGGCACAATTTCTCCAATGCTATTCACAGCTTGTTTACAAGAAGTATTCAGAACGTTGGATTGGGAACAGGTGGGAGTAAGGGTTTACGGAGAATACCCCAGTAACCTCATATTTGCTGATGACGTTGCCTTGCTAAGTAACTCGGGGGACGCATTGCAAAGCATGCTTTCCGTGCTGGGCGAACAGAGTAGAGCCGTGGGCCTGAAAATAATATGCAGAAAACTAAAGTAATGATCAATAACATCGGGACAGCACAGCGGTTTGAGATAGGTGGCGAGGCAGTGGAAGTGGTAAGTGAATACATCTACTTAGGCGAAGTTGTGACCCCTGATCCCAACCATGAGGCAGAGATAATTAGAAGGATCAGAATGGGATGGGGTGCATATGGAAGACATTCTCAGGTAACGAATAGCAGCCTACCATTGTCGCTGAACAAGAAAGTGTATGACAGCTGCATCTCACCGGTACTCACCTACGGGGCAGAAACTTGGAGGCTCACCAAGAGGGTTCAACTTAAATTGAGAATGACTCTGCGGGCAATGGAGCAAAAAATGATAGGTGTAACATTAAGGGACAAGAAGAGAGCGGAGTGGGTCAGGGAGCAAAGTGGTGTTAAAGAGATATTAGTAGAAATTAAGAAGAAGAAATGGACGTGGGCAGGGCATGTAATGCGAAGGCAGATAACCGCTGGTCATTAAGGGTAACAGAGTGGATCCCTAGAGAAGGCAAGCGTTGCAGGGGGCGGCAGAAAGTTAGATGGGCAGATGAGATGAAGTTTGCGGGGATAAATTGGTCACAGTTGGCACAGGACAGATGCAATTGGAGAATAATGAGAGAGGCATTTGCCCTGCAGTGGGCGTAGATAGGCTTGTGATGATGATGATGATGAAGAAGATACTTGGAAAACATATAACCAAAAAATTGTGATATTTTAAGTTGACGACTGACAAAATAATAAAATGTTTTAAATATACTTGAGGTTTTAAGGTATACTACGATGACCCCTACAAACTTTGTTTAAGTTACGTAATGGAACTATGCCGCAGAAACTATTGTAATAAAAATGTACAGATTAGCCAGTTACAAATATGTGGATAAGAATGTATTGGGAATGGAGTTAGGCAAATTTTGGGTTTTTATAAACTACTCATTAAACTCATGTATAAACAAGGGGTTGCATTGTAATTGCCACCCCGTGCTTTAAAGGCAATGATGACTATTACATTCAGCAGGTTATGGTTCGGCTGGAGCAAGAGAAGGTGTACAATTAACTCTGAGCGGCCATTGCTTTCCCTTGAGTGTTGGGGTCATGACACCAAATAAACGTCACTGCTTCGTCGTACGTAAATTATTTGCGTCAGTGTAGGCCGTGCGTTCCTATGGAAGCCCAGGTGTCACGTCGAAGCCGACGGCTAGCTGGACTGCTTCAACCGCATCCTTTAGAGAACAGGAACCCGGAGCTGATGTACACCATACGTATAGGAAGCACGACTGAAAATAGAAAGCACCGTCCGTTTGATGGAAGGGTTATCGAATACGTCGACGAGTGGCTCAAGTTCTGCCAACGCGTGAGGAGGTGTAATGTTTGGCACAACACCTTCAAACTAGCTAACGCCGAGTTGTCACCGGGAGCTGCTGTGTTGGTGTATTTTGAAGACCCGTATCACCCGCTGATCACTTGCGACTACATTGTGTAGCACATCAAAGCCCACTTCAAAATTTCATTTCCGAGAAATTCTAGCAGAGCTAATACAACCTCAGCGGGCACACATACGGGAGAAACCTGCACATCGTATATTGTAGAAGAGCTGAACCTCTTCAGCATCGTCTATTCTCAGATTTCTGATAAGGTCAAAATGGGTCGTTTGCTTAGAGGCATCAAAAAAATGCCTAGAATATCTTGATTGGTCGGAATAAAATAGTTCGGCTTCAGGTGCCACCATACGTAATACAAATTTTGATGCTCTGAAGACGCGTGGCATCGCTCCAGAATTTTGTAGACTCCTTACCGCAACCCGTATGTCAAGCCGTGACTAGGATGGTCGAACCGACACGGAATACGCTGCATTGGGAGGGGAGAGTTGTCGCACCTGTGGGACACAACGTGTTGGGATTGAAGGTCTGCATTCTGCTGACGTTCATCATGGATTCAACGAATTATCTGTCAAACATGTAAAACGGCGCTGTGACCAACCAGATTTTTCAGCCCAAATAATTCCCCAAGCTTCATTTCAAGAGCAAAAGAGCGGGCTGCATTTACAAACAAACCAATTCGTCTGAAAAGCATCAAGCAGATCAGCGCTTTGCTAACAACTGCAGCAGTCCTGTTTTCTACAACAACGACCGAGTGACTGCTTATGACAAGATTACCTGCATACGTTTTCTTGTTATGGCAGGATTGACAAGTTTCCCATTTTGACGATCACGAGGACAAAGTCCGATAAAGAACCCACGACTACTGTTTGGTCCCTCTAACATGGACTATTACTAGAAATCTCCAATTTCACCTTCATGTCCTGTTCACTGCATCCGCACGAAGAGGGCAGAACTGTCGCAACAGACGCCGTACCGAGTGTCACAGACTACAAAGCGATCAACGTACAGTCAAACGCCGCTACAACGAACGCTTCTACTACGAAATGGCCTGTACAACGAAGCATGCCATATGGCCTGGCCAGATTCCGGTGTTTCCTATGTATTGCGAACGCCACTACAGCGAATACCACTACAGCGAATTTGCCTGTTTAACGAAGAAAATTATGCGTTCCCAATCGCTGAATTGTTGTTTGATAACGAATACGGCTAGCCGCACCGGTGGTAACGCGCAGCAGCGAACCAAATCCGAGCAACCGGGCTGCTCGGTATAGGCTCGGGGCTGCATCGCCGATGGCACTCGCTAATGCAAACGGCCAGACTAAGGTCACCCCGGGGCTATCTTTTAAGGAACTACAAAACTAAAAACGGGCGATAATGCCGCTACACTGCTGCTCAGGGGTGTAGCCAGCGGGAGGAGGGAGTTCGACCCCCCCCCCTTTCCCCCTCCTTCCGAAATATTTTCCAGGCAGCGCGCGTAAGCCAGGTCTAGTGTTTCCTTCCACAAAACTCCTCCCCGGGAAGCCCACATGTTTCCTTTTACGCAGCCAGAGAGGGGACGGTTGCCTAATTGCGCCTTTGGCCCTCGGGGCGGAGAACACAATCACTGCGGGGGCGTAAACGCCTGCACAGAATGGCGGCGTGGCCCGACTGCGGTTACTCGCTCTTTTTAAGGCGTTGGCCTGTAGCTGAACCAGATGTACCTTCGGCCTTTCTTGTGTCGACAGACGCCGAATAGACAAAATAGGAGCGCGGAAGACATCGACAATTTCCATGTGCCCGCCGACATTGTGCGCAATTGCTGGCGCAGTGCTGGCTTCACTGATAGATGTGCTGATAGATGTGCCGAGGATGTGCCGACGATGTGCCGACGATAGACAGCCGATAGATGTGCCGACGATCATGAGTCACCCATTTCGGCCACGGAGCTGCAGGAGTCCATAAAGATGTACAGTGCGTGTTGCGACGCCGCATTGGTTGTGAAGGCTGACGATTACGTCTCGGTGGACGACCAGGTCCTAATTTGCTGTGACCTTACAACTGACGACATCGTGGAAGCCGTCATAGAGAAAAGGGACGGAACAATAGACCCGGCGAGTAGCGATGAAGAGCTTGCAGAGGAGCCAAGCGTTATGACTACCCGCTTAAGTGATAGCGGCATTTGACGCGCTACAGATATATATCTCGTCACTCCCTGACCTCGCGCCGCAGCATGCCGTGAACCTCGATAGCGTCAGGTCGGTGGTGGTTGCGCATTCAGTACGTCATACTACAGTGCAGAAGAAAATTGTTGACTTTTTTTCGCCTATTGGAGCTTAAATCTGATGTAAATATAACATATAGGTCCGCTGCTAATTCTAATTATTTGCTTACTTTATTCCACTAACTACGGTAAAATGCATTCGCATTTTTCAGTTATTACAAACTACAACAGCCTGCTCGATGACATTGAAGCTCTATCATCTTTATCATCATTTAAAAGGCTTCTTAAAATTTTTCTTCTAGAGTGCTGAATGGTACATAACAGTCAGTGAAATGTTTTGTGTATTTTGAGTATTATTCGTTGCACTTTTGCGTATTGTTTTTTCTCGCTGAATGTATGTTTGTAGTGCTGCACTGGGTTTTGATCATTTATGGTACATTTCACTTTAATTCCTTCTTTTCCTTTATGCTTCATTGTGTTTTCTCATACTGAGTCAATGTAATTATGCCTGCTTTTGTTTCTTGTGGCATACGGGTGTTTAGAAATTTCACATAGATGCGCGGTTTAGTGTTTTCTATCTCGTGAAAATTCCTTAGTGTTCTTTTGAAAATTACTATAGTTTTACATATATAATACTGCGTTTCCTGTTTTTCTATTTGTCCTTTTTTTTCTCCTCCTTCGAGTCCGCCCTAAATATACCACTTATTTTGTATTGCTATATTACCAATGTTTTTTTATAATTTATATTACTACTCTGCAATGCATATAGCTCTATAATATGCTACTGTATGATATGATTCTAGCGGCTTTCACTGTGTTTTATTCTTCTATGCAATATTTACCCGAGGGTCCTGGTGCAGTCTCGACTATGGAACCCTCGTCTGTATAATTTTGTTTTATAACCTTCATCTTCTTTTAAGATTGAATAAACTTCTGCTTCTTATATATGGTTATCTGCTTTGTAGGGTGTCAATGTATTCCATGACGCGTATAGCGAAGTGATTGTGTATAACGAACAATTACCACGGTCCCGCACGCTTCGTTATACAAGCGTTTGACTGTATAAGCTGAAAACATCAGCACAACCGACGCAACAGATGCCGTACCGAGTGTCCAGACTTCAAAGCGCTCAACGCACAAGCTGAAGACATTAGAAACGTTATCATACAGAAATCATGGAGTCCATGTCTGGCCCTTATCATTTAGGTTAGAAAAAACGTAGGTCATGAAGGTTTTATGTTGACTATTGCTGATTAACCTCTATCATTTTAAAAGGATGTGTGCCCGCTTTTACCGATTGAAGACGACATCGCCGTTTTGCACTCGTCTTTCTTGTGTGCGTTAAGCGACTCGCGGTAAGGTTAAGAGAAAAACACTTTGTTCCAGCCGGCAAAACCACTGCCCTACTAACGCCAGATGGCCATTACATATTCAACGAAGTGCCGTTTGCTCTTTGTAACGCACCTGCTACTTCAGAGCGATTGATAAACACCCTTTTGCACGATTTAAAATAAAACTTTTGATGGGCTATCTAATGACGTTGTGATTTTCTGTGGGACGTTGATGTAGGATAACGACCACCTGTCTATGGTACTTGACTGTATGGAGAAGGCGGTATTTCTGCTGAAATTTATAAAGTGCCGCTTTGCAGAGCGAGAAACCCCTGTACTTGTTCTGCTGGTGAACAGCCAGGGTATTTGAAGTGGCTCCATAAAGGTTGAAGCTGTTACTTCTTTTAAGCCCCGAAATTCTCTGAAATAACTACGCAGCTTCATGGTTTGGCTAACGAAGCGTCCACACTAACTGTTTTTGTAGCAGAAAAATAGGAATTTCACTGAACGCCAGAGCATGAAGTCTCTTTTTTCCAACTAAAAAGTATCCCAAAATGCGGACATGTAATTCACCACCTCGACGTTTCCATCCGAACTGAACTTCACACAGATGCGAGTGGTGTTTTCACAGGTGCCTTGCTCATGAAGCGCAATTGAGGGCCCGAACATATCATTTACTCCACCTCGCGCTCCCTAAGCAAGTGTGAGCGTAATTACACCGTGACAAAACAGAATTGCAGGCCGTCGTCTTCGCTACACAGAGATTTCCTTCCTCCCTCTATTAACGTGCCTTCAGAATAGTGACCGATCACCAGTCGTTATGCTGGTTGGGTAAACTGCGTGACTCGTGGGGTAGGTGTGCGTGCTGGGACCTGCGGCTTCAAGAACTAAACTCCAATATTTTCTATTCGAGCGGTTGAAAGCCAGCCGACACTGAAATTTTCTCTTGCCTGCCAATAAAAAAGACAGACAGTGTCACCGATATTTTTGACGGGTATCTTTTTTTGTTGGGCGGGCGTTTCCTCACTACGTAGATTCCGACTTGTACAAATAAACAATAGGACCCTCGAGCCTTTTTTGTAATCTGCACTTAACCGAAAGTCTCGACAACGCTTTTGCCTCCATGAGGGTTTGCTTCATAAAAAGGACTAGTCATATGAGAGCGCTTGTCGTCGCTTGTGCTCCCGCAAAACCTAGTCATCTATGTTCAGCAAGTCATGCATAACGATGTGACCTCTGGTTATATAGGACTTATATGGACACCCTAACTCTTCCAGCAGCGCCTTCATTTGCTGAAGATGCGCGATACAACCAACCGGTTTGTTTCGAACTGATAAATTTTTCAATGCCACAAACGTCCAAAAACTGCCCCCGCTGGTGAACTTCACCCCCTAACCCGCCCTACCACATATTTTAAAAAGGTCGGTTTATCACTACTGAGAACCGTTCCCCGATACTCGTGTGACGAGCACTTGACCCTAGTAACCGTCGAACGCCTCTCTCGCTATGTCGAGACATCTGTTTTATCATCTGCGACAGATTTGGAGAAACAGCATGTCTTTTAAAAATTGCATTCCATTAGGCTTCGTATGGATTATACTAATCATCTATGTTCAGCAAGTCATGCATAACGATGTTACCTCTGGTCATATAGGACTTATATGGACACCCTAACTCTTCCAGCAGCGCCTTCATTTGCTGAAGATGCGCGATACAACCGACCGGTTTGTTTCGAACTGGTAAATTTTTCAATGCCACAAACGTCCAAAAACTGCCCCCGCTGGTGAACTTCACCCCCTAACCCGCCCTACCACATATTTTAAAAAGGTCGGTTTATCACTACTGAGAACCGTTCCCCGATACTCGTGTGACGAGCACTTGACCCTGGTAACCGTCGAACGCCTCTCTCGCTATGTCGAGACATCTGTTTTATCATCTGCGACAGATTTGGAGAAACAGCATGTCTTTTAAAAATTGCATTCCATTAGGCTTCGTCATGGTCCCCTTCATGTGATTATCAGTCACCGAGGACGCCAGTTTACTGCTGAAATAATCGAAGAGCTTCTTGGTCTTTGTTCTAGCCGCATCGGATATTCGACCGCATGTAACACCCCCCCCCCCCCTGCCGCCAAGGGCCTCACCGAGCCCACATATCGGACACTAAATAATACGCTTTCAGTGTACGTCCATTCCAATCACTGAAAGTAAGATATTATCTTGCAGTTTATCCCCCATGCATACCAATTTGCCAAGAAGGATGCGCCTGGCTAGGCTCGCTCTCTTCGAAGATCTCTTTCTATCATACTGATGAGGATGATGGTTAGATGTTTTTCCCCAAGGGCAGCTGGGGAAAGACAGCCAAACAAGAGTAGATAACAACGAAAAAAAGTTGGTAATGAATTGTGTAAGCTAGAATAACAGTAAAATCAGTTGAGGGAAATGGTGATGGCTGGTGTATATATAGGGCCAGTTTTGATTATGCACGATAGGAAATCAGGTTTAAAAACTTACCATCAGACAAATATGTAAAAACGTGTTTTAAATGCAGAGCATTTCAGTAACTCATAATGTCACCCGCGTTGACGCCCGTAGTCCGCACCGTCGTTGTCCCTACTATATAAAAAAATACTATCCGGCGCCCGGTTTCGATCCCTCGACCCTGCGGGCGAAACGCAATGTACATGGAGCTCTACCCACTGCGCCACAAAGCCGACACAGAATGGGACACTACGAACGCGCCTTATATCGTTGACTCATTCAAATTACTGCTGACGAGCGCTCTCTCGTCAGCAGTTGCCACAAGTGCAACAACATTAACGTAACGCAAACTACTTAACGTCGTGCGCCCCCGGAAATGCTCTGCATTTGATCGTGCCCCTCGCGAGGGGGATGTTTCACTGCGTCTTCTCTCGGTCGCGGGACCCGTGGCGCCATCTGGCGAAGGCACGGCACAACTCGTAGCACTTTGAAAAGATGCGGCGCCAGCCAGCTGTGTGTGTGCGTGCCGCACTTGTACAAATGGCGAGTGCATTGGCTGACCACAGAGCAAAGCATTCATGCAAGTAAGCCGTTGCAGTCAGTCAGTCAGTCAGTCATTCAGTCAGTTAGTTAGTTAGTTAGTTAACAACTACGCAAGCATGTGCGTTTCTTGCTTTGTAAACAAAGCGAAACACGCAAGAACGACGAAATTTCCATGACTCATTGAAACTACTTCAAGAAGCTGCTGATACAACGCATTCACTACCACCAACTCCCCAAACACTAAACGTCAACGCAATACAACCCCCCTCATGCGACGCATTTACTCGAGTCCCCCTCTTTGTGAGAATTAGCTTTTCGTGTTTAGGCAAGACGCGACCTCATGCCGGATCTTTCTTAAGCAGTGTCAACAGTAGCCTCCATTGATGCGTCGTTCACTTTATAGATGGCTTGTTACTGACGATATGGATTATACTAATCAAGTACTAGGCCAACTGATAGCCTCACAAGAAAATTGTACGGAAGTAACTATTTGTAATGCTCTCGTAATAATTTATTCTTGAGACAGATTGATCACCTCGGCTGCGTAAAAATGGCAGCAGTCAAAATCATGAAGAAGGTGTTCAAATGCGCTAGATTCGCTACTTTGAACAAACAAGTTGTGATTCATACTTTGCCTGGGTGAGAATATTACAGACATAATGACATTACCGGCCCAAAACAAGGATGGGTGTAGCAGAATGTGTTGTCTGTATAGTTCTCCTAAGTGTCTGTGTCTTGTTGTGTCGAGTTCCTTGATGTGAATAAGAAGTGGACTACAAATATTCCCTCCTAACACCTGCTACACACGGGACTTGGAGGCACAATGAGCAGGTATGAGTGCATCGCGTGTTTGTGGCCTATCCCTAACCAGGCCAGGGCGACTTCCAGTTGTCTGCTGCGTGAGTCCGTAGTTTATGGCACCAAGTGTGGTTTTATTAGGCACAAGTTGTTGGCTGTCCCTGTATTTCCGTCTGCTTGCATTGCATTGCGAAGGTGCTTTCTGATGTGTGGCTTAACGTCAGTGCAGGGTATAGTTGGTATTTGCAGAGAGAGACAGAGAGTGAGAAAGATGAAATATTGTATTTGAAAGTAGAGCGGCATTGGCCATATGATCCCCGGCCTTATTACCCGCTATTCCTTAGTGACCAGGTACCCAACACACAGTCAGTTAACGATTTGAGGCATATTCAGAGATAATAGTTTTTAGGACGCTATTGATGACATATTTTGTGGATGAATTTGTGAATGTCAAGGCTTGCACTACAATCAGCGAGTCGATATAAATCACAGACTTAGGGACATTATGTTCCATAATATGACTTGTAACAAAAAAAATGGCATAGTCTCCGCGGTAAAAGCACTGGTGTTTACATTCATAGTTCTACTTGCTGTAAAATTGGGACAGTGAGCACCGCAAGACATGGTGAAGGATGTTTTGGACAATCTGTGTACAATTATCAACAGTGATATTTATCCTGTTAAAAAAGAAGTGCTGCAAAATTGCGCACCTTGAAACTCGATATTCCTCATTTTTTTACGAATGTCAAGTCGCAAAGCACAGGGGGAACTTGCCATGGGGTTACACAGTGCTGCAGGACGTTTTATAGATATCTAAAAAGGAGGCAGTTCGTTCAGACGCCGGCTCTTTGACTCTGAATGAGAAATCTGCATAATGGGTGGGGCGATTTAAAAACATCTGGGTTGTGGGTGTATCATAAAAACAGGCATAAACGGATGGATGTCCATTGATAAAATTTTAATTTTTCAACATAACATAAGTTGACAAATGTCAACAGTCAACATAAGTTCGCAGTTGTTATCAGCACAATTTGTCCCACTCTCAGTAAAGTCTCTGGACAAGGCTAGTACGGAATGCTCTGCAAGAGAGGCGAAGCCCCAAGTGAAGCACTGGGCCCAGCATTTTAGGTGCTGTTGTCGTGGTCGACCCGTACACAACACTCCCATCATCCAAACGAGATCCCACTAAACCCGGAAAAACATGCAGGAGGCGTTGCTTATCGGCCATACAAGATTGGTATGAGATGACGTTTAGAATATTTATCGTTTTGAAGTATCTATGCTTGAATGGTTAGATGTGTGGAATGAATGTGTTTTTATCTAGGGCTACATCGAGTCGCCATAAAGCATAATTTCAGGGTCTGCTTCCACTGCAGGTCTCTTGGTAAACCCAACGCATGTACTTTTAGAAGGGTTACGTTTAAGAAAATTTTCGTCTGCCCAGCGAGCAAGTTTGGGAACTCCAAACGTGACTTGACATTCACATATAGAGATGTATCATGGTTTAAAAGATAATTGAACGTCATCTAAATACATCATGCAGGAGATGGTTGGCACCGTGACTTTTCGAGAGAGTTTATCTTTACTTTAAACAAGGTGCAGCTCAGAACGCCACCTTGAGGCACGCCATTTTTGTGTAAATGAACTTTTGTAAGTGTCGAACCACCTCTAACACAAAGTGTTCTTTCAGACAGGTAACTGCAATGAGTGATCAGCATGTTACCTAACTTCAAACAGAGGTTACGGCAGCACCAGAACGATGAAAAAAAAATTCCCCTAATTTCCCTGAGGGGAAGAATGTGAAAGTGCGAACGCACGAGTTGAATTTGCGCGGTTCGGTAATGTTCGCGAAAGAGAGATCACACACACACACACACACACAACTACAAAGAAAGAAAGATGCATTTATTCACAGACACCTATTTGTGTTGTCGTTGTACTTGATTGCTAGAGCGGATCTCAGCTTTGAAATTTCGTGTCAGTACTCCTTTAGGCGGGTGCATTAGCCCTTCTCACGCCCGATTCCTGACCAATCCCCCACGTGGGTATGTGCCATGTCAGCGGCCAGGCAGCTCGCGTCCATCTCCCCCCGTTGCCAAGGAAGACGAGGAGATTCCTGGCCAATCCCCCCCATGGGTATGTGATGCGGACATCGCCGGTGGACGCAGGTTCAGGGTCGCTTAAGAAGTGCATTGCACTTAAAACAAGCGTGTGGCGTCGAATGCCCTTGCCGAGCACGAGGGTGCAACGGGTCATGGGATTGATTGGGATAATTCCACAATCAACGGCCAAGAAAGGAACTTCAGATCGCGGCTCTATCTCGAGTCTCTGGAAATACAGGCGACACGTCATACACTTAATCGAAATGAAGGATCCCTCCCTCCGTCATACACACGCTGCCAACGTCACGTGCTCAAGAAAAATAAGCGTGCATGAACTTTTATTCGCCTCATTGTGAACAAGGCTTCAGTAACGAAGCCGAAACTTCAAAAAGATTGTGAACAAGGCTTCAGTAACGAAGCCGAAACGTCTAATTGTTTTAAAGTTTTTAAGTTTCTTTTAGTCGGTGTCTCCGCTTCTACTCCAACATGCTTCCCGACCAGACGGGTATCCGTCAAACCCTCGACTTCAGCATGTTACCTGATATACCGCAGGAATAGAGGTCTCTACGAATGCCGTAGTGCCATGCGGTATCCAAACCTTTAAATATCGAAACATTCTGTCATGTTATATTGGCCATGTACGCAGCCATCTTTATTGTGGGACTCCAATGCAACCAACTGATTATTGTTGGATCTCCTCGCCCTGAACCAAGCCTGGCAGCTCTAGAGAATACCGCTGTACTCTAAGAAGTACATGAATCTCTAAATATTCATCTTCTCGAGAAGCTTCCAATGGCAGCTTCTCATGGCGTTGGGACGGAAAATTGCAGGACCGGAAGGGACCTTCTCCTCCTTCAGAAAGGCCACTACGATGGCCTCCTCCAAGACCCTGGATGGCGCCCAGAAAGAAATGTTTGGTTGTACAGGGGAAGGAGTGTTTCAAGTGTGTCTGAATGTAAGTGTTGTATCATAGTGTATGAAATGTTGTCTGCGCCTCCAACTGAAGGTTTAGAGGTACTGAGTGCATTATTCAGCTCATGAAGTGAGAAGTGGGTGTTACTAGATGAAGTCGACTTATTACTATCTTGCAAGGCTTCTCCTCATAGCATGTTTTGTGTTTATAAATGTGTTGGTGTAGTGTGCTGAATTGGACATATGTTGGAACTGCTGTGCGGGTCTGTTAGCCAGGTCTTTTAGCGCGTCCCCGGTTGCACTAACCAGGGGCAGGCTGCGTGTTTTTGGTCCTTTGAGTTTGCGTATAGACTATGAATGACGGTGTATGGGTAATTGAAAGCAAGGAAGGTGCACCAACATTCCCTTTTTGCCTCACGGCAAACCTGTTTTGTGAGCGCTTTTGCCCGTTTGAAATATACAACGTTGTTGGGAGGGGTACCTGCGAAGGGCACCCCAACTCTTGTGTTTGGCCTCTCGTGCTCGCCTGCAGTCTTCGTTCCACCAGGGCCTCCTTGGGTTGTGCGAGAAACCGGAGGCCTGGGAATAGCTTTTCTTGCAGCATGGGGGATGTGGGCGATGAGAAGTTGGGCGGCTTCGTGTACATACAAGTATGCTAGGGCTGTGTGCTCTAGTTTAGATGTATCGGTCAATTTACTAGTTTGCTTTTGATTCATTCAACCTGATATGGGAATATGGACTGCGCGGGCGTTTACCTATATATTTTAGTGAAGTGGGAAAGCGGTCACTACCATAAAGGTCCGTGCCCACGCCTTACTCCAGACAAGAAAACAAAACTGTGGAACAATAACCAAGTAAAGACATGAGTATGTGTTGTGTCCCATGTGATGGTATGTAGGCTGTTTCCTGTTGAAAATGCATGCTCCAGAAGACGTTGAAAACTTTTCCATTAGGCGACCTCCGGCATCCATGCCAGATCAACCCCATAGACAATTGTACACATTCAATTTGCCTGTGAGAATGTATGGTTCGGGAAGCTGGTCAACCAGTGCCTCGAAGTCAGGGCTCCAATGTGTAAGTTCCAGAAAAATGCAAATTACCCTCAAAAACCAATTGATTCGTCTCGTATGGAGTGATACAGCCACAAGAAGAGTGTTTAAAGAGAAAGGGTGGCATGCAAATTATTTCCGGGCGACAATGGCCGCACCACCCGAAGAGCGTGTACAGCTAACCCGGTTCTATCTGAATACCATGTACGTATTTAGGAATGGGTTTGTTGGGAATTGAGGTGAGTGTCTTCGAGACGCATAATTCTTGGCTGAATAGAATGGAGCATCCCATAAACATCGGCAAGATTTTAAAGGAGGCTTCCGCAGTTGAATTGGATGATGTTTTCTGTTGCCAATATTTACATTTGGGAATGACTAGAGGGGGTGTGTTGATGTTTTGTCTTTTGGGGGTAGAGCACTGCACGGGCCCGGGCCGGCCAGAAAGCCCGGTCCCAACCCGGCCGGCGGGCCGAGCCTGGCCGCCCGAAGTCGATTATCGGCGGGCCCGGGCCGGGCCCGGGCTCCGTGCCGCGGGCCCGGGCTGGGCTCGGGCTCGACGCCACGGACTTGGGCCGGGCTCGGGCTTGAATTCTTAGGCCCGGCCGTTAATAGTTCCGACGTGAAGTGTAGAAAAGAGCATAAAATTGAATATTCTGAGTATAGTTTTACGCGCTTCTTGGTGTTAGTTGTACACATTGTTTTAAGAACGTTGTTTGCTAGGGCTGATAGTCACTATACTCTAACTTTAATCACATTTCATGTACTGCATCAAGATTTTATATTTTGGTGTATAACATATCAAAGATACGGTTACAAGGAATGCCCTAGCGGGGAAGGAATTAATTAAGCCACCCTGGAGCTGTGCGCCTATGTCTATGTACGTGTATTTTAAATGTAGAACCAATATAAATGCGGCTGCCGTGGCTGGAAATCAAACTCGCGTGCTAGAGAAGCGCCACCGCTTAACACCCACTCCAGGGAAAATATTTCAAAGCACGCACATATTCTTGAATTCAAATGGAGAGCAAAAAAGTTTATTAACAACAACTTGTGACCGAAAAAACCACATGAAGTTCCCAAGAGCCTGGTCATCAAAGGTGATGGTGTCTCTCGTGTAAGAATACGAGCTATTATTACGCCCATGTGGCGTGAACTGCAGATGGTATGAGCTAATTAGTACGTGTACTTTTAAACCCTTATTTTTTGCGTTACAATTCAGGGCTTGCTTGTACGGACTACATGCTCTGTCTGATTTCCCACTACGAAGACACTCGACCAAATATAATAAACAAATTTTCTTCAACGTCTAAGACCAGGCCTGGCCACACACATGCGGGCCCTTCCCTAGGCTCAAAAAAAAAAAAGACTGTGCCTGGGCTGGGCGTGGGCTTGAGACGACGGGCCCGGGCCGGGCTTGGGATTGAGACGACGGGCCCGGGCCGGGCCTGGGCTTGAGATGACGGGCACGGGCCGGGCCCGGGCAGGGTCACTTATGAATTGCCGGGCCCGGGCCAGGCCCGGGCTCGGTGTTACGGGCCCGGGTCGGGCTCGGGCTTCACAAAGCGGGCTCGGGCCGGGCTCGGGCCTTAAAATCAGGCCCGTGCAGTGGTTTATTTGGGGGCTTGTACTGTCGGAAGGTGCTTTTAAGACCTTTAAGTCAGTTTTGACGTGAAGGCTGCTCTTTACGCTGAGTTTCAGGCCGTAATGGCCCGACATCCATGGCCTCGTCAGATGTCAGAGGGGTCCACGACGAACCGGGCGCCCTAGACTTGGAGCCCCTTCTTGGGGGCTTCGTTTGAGCCACCACCACCGCCTCGCCGAGGGGCGACAGAAGTGGCTCGGGCGGTGTGGTGGCGTTGGGAGCCGATGCGGGGCTCTGGGTGTTTATCCCCTCGGCACCCTCAAAAGTACTGGAGGAAGCCGAGGCAGTGGCGGGAGTGGCATCGGTCCTGACAGGGACGGTTGGCACCACAACCACTGCTGGCTCAGCAAGCGGCATTTTTACGGGTTGGGCTGCCTTATGAAACCCAATGGGGGTGGGGTGGGACTACGTCAGACTCACTGAACTTTATCCCCAAGGAAACCAGAGTCCACTCCACCCCCTGGCGAGCTGCGTCTGCGTACCTCCGAAAAAGGAAGAGGCGAGCCTATTTTGCGCATCTGGAAAGGTGGTGTTTCAAGTGACCTACATAAATATTATTTCCCTCTCCTGCTTAAACGTCTGCCATTTTCGAGAGTAGGCGACGTGGGGTCCCTGGAAGTAGGCGCAGGGGAGGGTTTGTGATGGGCAATTTTAAGATGGGTGATCATGATAGGCGCACTTCGAGCACGTCAGACGGCCATGGCAGAAGTTGGTGTCATGTCCGAACCGCCGGCCTTTAAAGCAGGTGCGCGTGTTTGGAATGTAGGGCGGGACATTACAATGTACAAAACCGGCATTTACGTACTCTGGCAGTGTGGACCGGTTGAAAGTAAAGATAATGTGATTGGTCGATACTAATTTGTTATGTGCCTCACAGCTGTGACGCCCTAATTTCTCAGCCCCGCCAGCAGGACTGTATCTGTCTTATTCATGGGGTCTAGTTCGGAAATGACACCTTGAGAACTGTTCAGGCTTCGATGGGGTGGTACCCTGATTTTAATATTGGCTATGCGAGTTTGTGCAAGAGGGATTGTGGCTTGCAGTTGGTTATTTACTTCAATCAGGATATTCTCAGATCTTTGTTTTAAGTGCGAATGCACTTCTTAAGCGAGCCTGAATCGTCCGCCGCCGTTGTCCGCATAGCAACAGCTGCGGGGGCGCGTGCTCCTCGTCTTCCCTAGCGACGGGGGGAGATGGGCGCGCGCTACTCTCCTCCTCCTCTCTCCGCTCAGTGACTGCGGGTGTTGGGCGCCTCTTCTCCACTTCGGGCGGGAGAGCTCTCGCTCGCGTAGCGGGCGCTCCGCATTCCGACGCGTGAGGGCGCTCGTGTAGCCCTCGCCGTATTTCGTGCGCTGCTCTCCTCCTCTCTCCGCTCAGTGACTGCGGGTGTTGGGCGCCTCCTCTCCACTTCGGGCGTGAGAGCTCTCGCTCGCGTAGCGGGCGCTCCGCATTCCGACGCGTGAGGGCGCTCGTGTAGTGGCCGCGTGGCGCGGGAGGGTATTAGTCGAGCGCGCGCCGTCGTCGAGAGCGGTCGCTGGTCCTGCATCTCGATAACGATGATGGCGGACCGGGCAACGGTACCAGCAATAACGAGTGAAATATCTTTCTTTGTAGTTGTGTGCGTGTGTGTAATATCTCGACTACTCATTAAGATCACGATATCCACCGTAATCGCGCTATCAACAACCGTGCATTCGCACTTACACACTCGCCCCCTCGGGGAAGTGCGAGGTAATTTTTTTGGCATGAGTCTCCTATGATGCCTTCAAGCCGTTTTGAAAGCAGGAACACGAACTGGGATGAAGAGGCTTTTGTTGTTGTCATGTAGAAGAAGCACTGGACGGGCGTACTTGCTACTTTATCCCTACCCTGATAGCTGAAGAGTTACCAGGGCTGAAAGAGTCCCGGAGCCCATTCATAGGAGCTAGATCTGGGCTCCGCCGGTCACCGTTTGTGGTTTCTGCCCTTCACCTTAAAACTCCTAAACACTAAAAATTACAGCGTGCGTAAGGAGGCTCGGTGTCCGCGGTGTCACCAATACCGTCACCAAGATTACTCACGGCGTCCCATTCAGGGTCCTTACCATACTTCCTTTTAACCATACCATACCAGCCGTGCTATAGGTGACATTTCATGCGAAACAAAAGGAGCCCGCCCACTTGCCTGTTTCCGCGTTCTGGACTACCGGCAGTCTTGAAAGCTTCGCCATTAAATCTAACATCGGGACGTTTGTTAGAAACCTGGACACTCAATGTACCTTTAGACGTAGTTGCGTAATCGTGGCTTATGATAGAAAATGTTCCGGAATGACGATGCTGATCTTATGTTGACTGAAAATGTAAGTGACGTTAACTATATTTTATCTCATCTCACTGCCAGGCACCGTTGTCCCACGGTATGTCACATTCTACACATCGCTCCCATAAAAGCGTTTCTTTGCCGTGGAACCAATTGTCTGACCCAACGAGTTTCTCTGCCCCGCGGGAAACGTTACAAGCAATTATACGCGAGAGGTTCTGTAGTAATTTTCACTTATTACTGTAATGACGAAGATTACAATCACATTAAATGACGTAAATGACGTAAAAACGTAAATGAGGCACACTGTTATCAACCTAGTAACTATTATTGTGTGGATGGGTACAGCGTCAAGGACAGTGTTCAAATTGACAGGATAGCAAGCTAAGCATTTCCGTCCGACAATGCCACACCACCCCAAGAGTGTGTGCAGCCAACCCTGTCCTTTCTGAATACCGTGTAGCTTTTTAGGAGACTTGGGTGATTGGAATTTAAATTTGTCCCGTGAATGCGCAAAGCACTTGACTGGTTCGAATGCAATATCTGAAAGTCATCATCAATATTTTTAGGGAGGCCTCTACAGTTCAACTGAATAATATTTTCTTTTCCCATTATAGAGATTTAAAAGTTACTGAATTCTGTGTGTATGGGTGCTTATGTGTTTTTCGGGGCTGTTACTCTATGATGTGGCTTTTTGGACCTTTCTGTTGGTTTGTCCGCCGGAGTCCGCTCCATGTGGTGCGTTGCAGTCAAGAACGGCGCTACATTCATGTCATCGTCAGATGTCCTGGGGGTGCCCGTCGAACCGGGCCCCCCAAAATTGGCCCACCTTCGGAAGCCCTTTGTTTGAGCCGCCACAGCCGCGGGCGTCGGGAGCGCCAGAAGTGGCACGTTGCGGGACCCCGGTGTCCTTCCCCTCGGCACCCCCCCACGCACTTGAGGACGGGGAGTCCGAGGCGGGAGCGGCACTGTCTCGACGTACGCGGTGGGCACCACAACCGCTGCTGCCTTAGCAAGCGGCGTGGTGACGGGTTGGGCTGTCGGAGGCAACGAAACGAGGGGCGCGGGTGGGACGAGGTCAGGCGCCTTGGACTGGGTCCCTGTTGAAACCAGACGCCGTTCGACTCCTGGCGAGCTGCGTCGGCGTACCTCGCAAGGTGGAAAGAGGTGAACCTCTTCCGCGTCTCTGGGAAGGTGATGTTCTCAGTTACCTCCATGTTGATTATCTTGTTTTCCATTTGAAAACTTTCCCACCTGCGGGAGTAGGCTTCAGGTGGCCTCCGGCACTTTACAAAAGAGAGGGCGTCGGATGGACAGTTGTCGCTCGGATGATCATGCGGCGCAAATTTTGCGCGGGTCGTTCGGCCAGGGCAAGAGTTAGTACCATGCCCGAACCTCTGACCCTTAAAACAGCGCCGCGGGTTCGGGATGTAGGGACGGATGGAGCAATGGAAAAAACGTGCATTTATGTGTTGTGGACGAACTGCGTGGTTAAAGGTCAAGGTAATGTGCTTGGTGGGAATCTCCTTGTCTTCTGCGGATAGGTATGCACCTCAGGACAGTGACGGCCTGATGCTTGAAACCGGCGAGTAGATCCGCATCCGTTTCGTTCAGGAGATCTGTATCGGATATCACACCCTGTGAGCTATTGAGGCTCCGATGGCGTGTGACCCTGATATCTAGATCAGACAGTATAGCCTGATCTAGAAGCTTTGTGGACTGCTGCTTGTAAATTATTTCGATGCGGAGTTCACCAAAACTTTGTTTTTTCAACTTATACCATTTTCATATTGTGGCTTTGAATACTTTGCAAATAAGAAGACTGACTGAGATGCAAGAAGATGGGATGGACTGAGGGACTCCATGACAACAAATCGAGAGTAATTATCCGGTTCAGGCATTGTTAAACATGGCAAAGCGGGAAACCATACTTCGGTGCGGCCCCCTTTAGGGGGCCGATCACGTTTGGGAGGGGGGGTTAGACAATACCATAAAGTATTGTATAAAAGCAGGGTGACGGCGGTACTCCGTTCATCAGCCTTACCTTGAGAGATATAGAGGTCCCGGAGATCCCTGCCCTTATACAGACAGGGAACCCATCTGCTGGAGCTTGACCTGGGCTCCGACGCCCACCGTTTGTGGTTTCTAGACTCCACCATACAACACAACGCCACTGTTGGTTCCAGCTTATGTTTTGGGGCTCGGGGTCCGCGGTATCGCCCGTACCGTCATCAAGATTACTCGAGGTGCCCCGTGCGGGAGGCTCTGTGACAAACTTGCTACACCAAAGCTTTGCAATTTTTGAGCTGTAAACTGAATTTGCCCACAAGGCACTCTTTTAAGAGTAAAATGTACATGCATGTGCTACTGTGCACCAGCTTGCAGTGCCGAAACCGCTGTAAAAGTTGAACTGCTCAAAAAGCACTGCTCTTCGAAGCCAATCTTTTTATTCACCCAATTGGCTTTCTCCCATTAACTTTTTTGCAATATTTCAAGGCACATCACGAAAAGCCCAAAGCAATCCAAGCCTTAGTGCATTCAGTAGTCACCGTCTTAAAAACTTATGATTGCCCTTCAGTTTCGTTACATTCTGTCAGAATGTTAGCTTGGTGTGGTGGTGCTCAGCAAAGTGGGCCACTCAGCGAATTTGTTTGCTGGCAGGGTGTGATGATATTGGCAAAGCTTTCCCAGGAACGCGTGCAGGTGGTACTATTTAGGAAAACCTGCTCAACATGCATGGACCATTGCTCAAAGCATTTGACAGCCACCTTGCTTCCTGCTATTTGTGCTAATAATTCCCAGCTGCCACACGCTGCTCTATCTGTGCTCCCAAATGGTCATCAGGTACAGTAGAGTCCGCATTCATTTTTCTCGCTGTGAATCGAGGCAAACCAGAACCTTCGGGCGAAATCGACACCGCAACAAGACTTAGGATGAGGCATCATATTTTGTTTGCAACCGATGCTTTGCGTTTTTTAAAATGCACGTCGCGAGGAAACGTTCTCGCACACATTCATTTTACACTTGCACATCCATGCATATTTGTTTGTTTGAAAACGCTTCCGCTAGTTTCATGAATGTTGTCTTGCCATTCGCCACTGGTGATGCCACACGTTCTCATGCAGAACATGTACAGGGGAGGGCGTGCCCCTTTTTACACCGTTTTTGTGAGCTGCATAGTTTTTTATTAATAATACTAATTTACCCAACCCGGGAAACTTGCTTTTACGCTTTAGTGTCCCTTAAGGAGTCTATACTCTACTTAAAAACCATTACGTCTTTTCCGGGGAGATGTGCTTTTGGGCTATGATACTTTTGCATCCCAATAGATTTACTTCCTTTTTTTTCTTTTTAACACTAGCAATATTTGAAATACAAAGGGTGTTGAAGCATGAAAATTTCAGTTTAATTCTTCGAGTTGGATATGAGCGGGCCTATTTTGCCATCGTGGACTTTGTGGCATTTAAGTTGCCCATAGGCGCGAAAGATGGACACGACAAGTGCTTGACTTGCCACAAATAGTATTTGTTAGCACCGCAAAGATGTACAAGTACAAAACACCAAAAAGCACAAACATAGGCCTGCGTCCTACCGTCAAAATGGTGGCACTATGAAAAATATAAAAACAAAACTTAGGCAATATGCATACTCCTATCAATCACTACAGTCATATAAACAATTGTAGCAGTAGCAGAAGCACCCGCGCAAACGAATCACAGCCACATACCTCACTAAGTGCTTTAGCAAAAAATGCACCTGCGCAGTCAATTCAGAGAATTACACAGCAATGCTGTGACATACAGTTGCTGTTTTATGTATGCTACGTTGCCTACCTATTGAATTGTGTTTTACACCGTAGCTCACTTTATCTCCGTTCTGCTGCGAGAGACGCTTTGTTGTTCCTTTTAATGTGGCATTCCCAAGTAGCACTGTCGGTAGGTGTGAGAGTGTAGCTGCGTCGTCTAGAAACCTAGCCAATCTCTGTGTTTGTAATACCACCCCTACCTAACCAGGTTTGTTTATGCATTTGCATGTTGTTATGCCAGCGGTGTTTGTTGCATACATAGGACCACTGGGAATTTCCATAAAGGCCACCATAATTGCAGAGGACTACTACCAACCCAGTCCACAACTAAACTACACCACTCTGTGTCATTAACAAACATGTGCTTCCTTGGCCCCATACGGATTATACACCATCACACAACCTGCAATTTGCGCACCCAGTTCAGCCCACTACACCATATTGTATGGGAGGGCTCATACCCCGTTTAGCCTCTACCGAAACATCAGCCCCATCAGTGAGCAGCGGAGGATCACCTGACCAACTTAGACTTATTCAACCAATTTGGCCTGGTACGATGGGCCAGAGCACCCAACAGTTATGTACGTTTTCCAGACTAAAGAAGTGCCCCCAACACCAGTAGCTTGAGTCCAGCCAAGTTCATTAAATCAGATCAAGTGTAGCAGTTCCTCAACCGAAAGAATCCCACCTTTAGAACAAAAACAGTCAATGTCGAAACCGTCTAGGGAAGCAAGAGAGGACGCCGTTATCGATGGAAAGCAGATATATTTACACTACTTACATAAAACGGTACTGTAAGCAGCCATCTTCATGCCTCGCCTAGTCGTCTGCTGTGCTCGACGCCAGCTTCATCTTCCTCTTCTTTGAACGTTTTAACATCTTCCCACCCCAGACGAATTCGTACCAGCGGTTGTGGTGTCTAGTCAGTTCCCTATTTGCTTCCAGCAAGTGTCCGAAATGTTCGTTTTTTTCTTATTTTCGGCCTCCTCTTTTCTCTAAACTTCGCAATTCACCTGGCTTCCTGTCTGGCTTTCTTCATGATGAGCACGTCAGCTGATAAGTCACAATAATTGTTTCCTCTTTGTCAGAGTGGGCACTGTCTTCAGATGTACCTTCATTGATGCCTTAAATTTGTCACTGGTATGATGGTTGTTACCTTGAAGGCCTACACCCTAGCGGCGCACGCCATCGCGGTACCGCACTCTCCAGGTTTCCTTCAATTCCAAACACTCCTCTTCTCCTTGTTGATCACGGATGTCATCACGCTGACGGCGGTATTTTCATCTGGCCTGTTTTCAGGACAAGAGGAGTTGTGGAAGTTGGCAGTCCCCCGAAGCGTACGTGAACGAGTACGGTTCTTAAGGGGCGTGAGTCTTTACGGTCAGGGATTTCAAGCCGTTCCTACCTTGCACCATTGCCATCGTCTGGTTGTAGCTGCTGCACGTTTGCTTCTGTCGGGTGTCTTACGCCATACGCACTCCTTCCACCCAGACACCCTTTCGAGTATTGGTCAGGCTTGTCTCGAGGCGATGGCTTCAAGTTGTCGTCTGTTGAAATTGTCTGCAATATTTCGCTTAGCCCGTCGTCATCTCGTCCCACATCTTCCCCTTATAATGGTTCTTTCGCATAGAGTGTACAAGATTACCCACACCTGGATACTCAGAAGCAAAGGTGCACTTAATAATTTCACGCACATCCCTTTCACTGGCGGCCACTTCGAAATCTGCCCGTCAATCAAAGATGTTCTCTTTCGGTGCTGATATAACCAAAATTGACTGTGCGAACCCATTACTATCTGCGTTCTGCTCCTGCTCTACCATTTCCAGAATTTTGTCGCACTTGTAATGAAATGATGCGCAGAAGCTTGGCGTACCTGAAGTGCCAACTCAGCCGAATCATAATTCATTGAGGGACACCGTGTCATTGGGGCTGCTGATGCAGGTGTGCTTCAACATTTTTTGGGTTGATTACCTATTACTGGAACACCCATCGATGTCGTTGAAGTAGTCGGCTTCATGGCGGTTCGGGTCTTGTCCTCAGGCTCTGTAGTCTCGCTTGTAGGACTCAACTCCTACTTACGTAGGTGTTGCCTTCTTTTTTCTTTTACGAGACCTGGATCGTGAGGGGCATGTGCTATTCATAAGTAAAGTCTTTGTTTTAGGTAGCGGGTAATTATGTACACTTCTTTAACGGACTGTAAAGCATCGTTGTGTTGGCCGTCTGTTCTGGCTCCAACATCCAGAGCTTCCAGCTCGTCTTTAAATTCTATCAGGTTGGTCGGTGCTGTATTGGAGCCTGTCTAACGACGCAGCGGATTACACGGGTTTTGATTTCCTAGAGTCGGCTTTATTTCGGCGATCAGCGTATGATTAATTCAACAAAGTTTTTCTGAAGAAATTTCAGCCGGTTTGTCGGCTTCGACACCTCCTCCTCGCTTCGGGGTGAGCAATGCGTGCGGTGCAAGAGTACATTACCGCTCCATGGCTCACTTTGTCGTGTCGCTGGATGTCCAGGGTTTCGGCACTATGTGGAAAACGTCCGGGGAGGCATCAGAGGAGGCCGTAGTCGATGGAAATCAGATATATTTACAATAATTACATAAAACGGTACGGTGAGCAGCCATCTTGATGCCTCGCACAGTCGTATTCGTCTTCCTTGCCTAGGCTGGTTGGTTGGTTGGTTCCTTATGTCATGGCGCGTACCCACGCGGAGGATTGGCCAGGAAGCTGCCTGTAATAATTAGGCTGTGACCCGGTTTATTTTAAAGAGAAAGAAAAAAAAAGAAGTACGAGAAAAAACATTGAGAGTAGAAAAAGAAATCTTTGGATAGAACAGGATTGTCAGGAAAAAAAAACTTGCGAATGAAGGCATAGCTATCTAGCAGGGCATCCGGCCTCTCGCCGCAACAAAGGAATGAAAGGCGATCACGACATCTCTGTGGCAATATCCTATGACGGAAGCACCCAGGGAAAGAATAACGGTTAAAGATAAAGGGAGATTCAGCGGATTAAACGTGTATTCAAGGTGCGTGCGTTGCATCGAGGAAAAGCTGCGACAATTTAAAAGAAAGTGTTCTATTGTTTAAGAGGCCTTGCAGAAAGGGAACTGAGGAGATAACGCCTGACCAGCATTGTGTGTTTGTTGAGCTCGATGCCAGCGTCATCATTTTACAGTAAATGTGCAGGCCTCCTGACTTATGGGCACACTATACCATATTTACGCTAAAATATATTTAAACTAGCTACACATGCTCGATAGAAGCGCAAGTTTCTCATTAGTTGTATAGACACCCACACAACAGCTTGCACACAGGGAAGACTAAGTGCATGGTTCTTTAGTGTTTCGCAGACCTCCTCGACAGTACCAACTTCCTTTCCCACTATCATCCAACCTCCATATGTCTACTTAAGACCTTTCTCCTTCTTCAGCAAACTTTCTTTCAGCCCTCGGGACATGAAATTCGTGCATGCTGTCATGGCGCTGACGTACGCAAGGCCTTCGATAACCTCCTTCACAAGGCTATCCTTTCCATCCTCCATGACCTTCATGGCTCCCGTTTCTACTCTATGTTCTCTTGTTCCTCCACTCCAGACAAGCTTGATTATGACATCGTACCACTGTACCTTCACTCATTACTCTTACCCACAGTACCCCTCCAGGTGCTGTGGTACCATCTACCATCCTAAAATTCAGCTTGCGCTTGCGCCTCTTGCCAGAGGTTTTCGGAGTTATCCAGCCTTTTGTTATTTCTTCTATATACCTAAATTAACCTCTGGTGCGCGTGTGAGTCTCCAGTGAACGTGGAGCTGAATGTGCAATCTGGCCTTAACCTAAATTCTCCATTCTTTACCTCCTTAGGCCTGCAAGCAGTTTCATAAAAATCAGAGCTGCTTGTGCTTTCTGCCTGTAAATATCAACCATGTGTCATCTCACTCTTGTCACTTACCATTGATGGTACCCTGTTCCACGTGTTTTAACCGGCGGGTTCTGGCCTTTCTCTTCAAAGATATTTTCTTTTCCGAAGTCTATAGTTAACTGTCACGAATGTGCCACAATGTTACTCACTTCGTCCGACCTACCAATACACACCTCTACAAAGAAATTATACGCCACAGGTTTCTTTATTTCTATTACCGATATTTTGCACCTCCTTTAGGTTAGACAACTCGGCTGTCTGTTATGGCTCTGCGCAGGGCCATTGGCTGCTTAAGCAGGTGGACAATAGGCCCATTGAATGTCCCATGCACAACCTCCGCGGCCCTTTTCCAATATCCTGCGCTGTACCTACAATCCGTCAAACATGTCCCCACACGATCACGAGGGCAGAAGGCAGGGTCCCGTCCAGTCTCAACCTTTTTCCTTCGGACAGTGTAACATGCGAATATTGACTCGGCATATTATCCTAATTGTGGCTTCTTTGCTTGCGTCATTTGCCCCACCCCATTGAGCCACCAATAAACTACACAGAAGGCCCTTACTCTAAAATCAATACCATTCTCTACATTTTTAGGCACTCTGCAACGTCCAAATCACCTTAATCTTCTGAGAAATCCCTTAATCATCTCTTATTCATCCAGTGTACTTGACAAAAAATAAACAAGCACTTGATTTGCCTAAATGTACAAATATGACTTGTGTAGAGCATACCATGCACTCATGAATCCTACAAAGAAAATGCCACAGTAACGATATGAATGTAGCTGAAGCATACACAGTCAACATAAATTCATTGATGCTCAACATTGCTGACGTACCCAGCACACCAGCACCCTGAGCTATTTCAGATAGATACAAACTCCAAAGTCAAATCGCTCAAATATCAAGCACATGTTGCATCGGTGTGAACAAGTTGTTTATGGGGCTATGGCAATTGGTTCTTCATGACTATACACAAACACCATCCAGAACACTTTCCTTGTACACATTCCTTTCAATAGCTGCACGGTTTTTTCCGTTTTTTTGGCCAAATGTTGTATCAAGAATTTGTTGATCACGAATCTGCAACACTATTTGCTCCGCCAGAAAGGACCACCTTTATTATTCTCCTGAATGCCCGCTCTCTTACAAACAAATATGACCAATTCACTTTCTTTCTTAGCCAATTCGCGTTTTGTTTCAACATTATAATGCTTACAGAAACGTGGTTTAGCTCATTCAATATTCCTCCTTTACGGGGTACAAGCAATTTTTAGCGAACCGATCCGACAAGCGTGCGGGTGCTGTTGCCATCTTTACATCCATTTGTAGTTGCTACGACCAGCTACCGCCATTTACTGTGGTATCCAAAGACTGCGAGGTGCTCAGTATTGAAAGTACGAACACACTTGTATCTGTTCTATATCGACCACCCAGCGGCGATACAAATACCTTCATAGAATTTGTGGACGAGCTGATTGAATACGCTTCATTTAAAAGGCTTCGATTAATTCTTGGTGGGGATTTCAACATTAACCTTTTTGCTGAGACAACTCATTCAAAAAAATTAATAAACGTTTTGACTGCCTGTGGCTTTACAAATGTCATTAAAACGCCAACCCGCGTGACGTTAACAAGTTCAACAATCCTTGTCCTTGTTGCGACCAACACCGACACGCCCGTGACAGAAGCTGGAACTATCCATTGCGGCTAAAGCGACCACTGTCCGATATTTATAGCGTACTCCTCTTGCGATAAGCGTTGTAATCCCTCTCCCCCCAAAGTAACTTACCAGAACATAACTGAGTGCAAATTGGAGCAGTTCAGAAACAAAATTCGCGAAAGCGACTGGACACCCGTTCTTAAGCATGGTACCGCAGACGGCGCTTACAATAAAACGCCTCTTTTCCGATAAAGTCCTTCACAGCCAGAAAGCGTATCAGAAAACCGTAGATTGGGCCTGATCAACTAAAAATGATACGAGAAAAGAACAAGCTTCATCGCCTATTTTTAAACACGCTCACCTTGGCGGCGCATAAAGCATTTAAAACACTCCGCAATTGTTTGACCGCCAAACTACGGAAGGCCAAAGCCCAGTATCATCAGTAGCTATTTTGTGACGCATCCTGTCCTGATCAAACATGGAAAATTATAAATGATGCACTGGGAAAACGCGCCGGGAAGACGGAAACGTCAGAACTAACTGTTCGTGGCGAGACCCTTACTGCTACAGCACTTTCTGAGCACTTCAACGATCATTTCATCAATGCAAATGCTAACATTACGTCCCCAAACCCCATGTCATGTACTCTCGAACACCATGTTCCCGAAACTGCTTTCTTGAAACCAACATACATCTCGGAAGTTAATCAAGCTTTTATGTCACTTAAAAACTGCAAAGCCCTCGACATTGGAAACATGCAGATTAAAAACGTAAAACACGTACTGGACCTTGTTTGCCCGTATCTAGTCTTTATATTTAACCTTGCAATCGAGTCGGGTTGCTTCCCGCACAAAATGAAACGCGCTAAAGTGTCTGTTATATTTAAGGGTGGTGACAAAAACAATGCTTCTAACTATAGACCCATATCTGTCCTACCAGTGCTATTAAAGAGTTTCGAAAAAAATATTTTGGTGTGGCTTGAAAGCTTTTTTTCTAAGCATAACATTTTGTCTGAACGCCAGCATGGTTTCAGAAAAGGCTGCTCCGCCGAGTCAGCACTGCTCTTGCAGAAAGAAATAGTATTAAAACATATAAACCTCCAAAATTACACTTGCAATATTCATCGACAACAGCAAGGCATTTCATTATCTGCATCATGAAATTCTTCTGCAAATGCTTCAAAAGTATAGAATCCGTGGTGTCTCGCTCTCGCTTATGCAATCCTACATGTTTAATAGGGAGCAATATGTAGTGCACAATGGCTACCAATCTTCATTCAGAAAGGCATTGTGCGGTGTACTACAAGGAAGTGTTCTGGGACCGGTTTTATTCAATGTTTATGTTAACGATATAATTTCTATTGATAAACAAGCCGAATTTGCGTTGTACGCGGATGATACTAGTTTATTTATTAGCAATGTTCACGCAACCCGCCTGTTTTCCGCCGCCAATGTTACCTTGACCCCATTACACGCTTGGTCGAACGAAAACTGTTTAAAAATTAATGCAAAGAAAACCAAATGCATTTCATTCGCGCTAAAAATAAAAATTTAAATGTAACCGAAGACTTGATCTTGGGGGCCTCGCAAATCGACATTGTTAAGCAGCACAAATTGTTGGGGCTGGTGCTCTCGCACCGCATGACATGGGACGCCCATGTGGAATTACTGGCCAAAAAGCTGTCATGCGCAGTGGGTGCATTGTACCGATGCCGCGATTTCTTCCCGCTGAACATTAAACTTCAAATATACCATTCGCTTTTCCGGTCACACCTTAATACTGTACGTTAGTTTGGGCCACGACAACCAAGAAAAATATTTACACATTACTTCTGTTAGAAAAGAAAGCTATCAGATGTATAAATAACGTACCGTATCTTCATCCGACTAAGCAATTGTTTGAGCAGCATAGAATAATCAATATTAGGCATCTTTATTCTTACCGTCTGATATATCAGTTACACTTTTCGAATGATAAATATAAGCAATTCTTAACACAATTATGCGGTATGGATCTACGAATTAGCCCTTATACAACTCCTGGCTCGGAACAATGCCTCGTTCCACGCCCACGAACCAATTATCTTTGGCAGTAACTGGCATAAAACATTCCAAGCATATTAAATAAATTACAGGGACTTAGCGACAATTACGGAACACTAACACGGGCTTCCTTACGTGATGCGTTTGTTGAAAATGATTGTTTTTGAATTCCATTTTCCATATTGCTGTGTAAATATGCGTGGATTGTCCCGTCTGTTCTTTTTACCTGTATATGATTATGTGAAGCCGAACCAATGCGTTCAAACTCGCTATACAAATATTTTAATGTTTTTATTTTTTCTTGATGTTTATCGGCCTTCTCAAAGGTACTGTTATGCTGTTTTCCTTGTTTTAATCGCATTGTGCAGTCGTCATAGAGCTGCCAATTTGGCTCTCTGGCCCCGACAAGCTGTAGCAACAGCTTTCTTGCTAGGGAGGCCATCGACATTGTGTTATGTTGCGAGAAAAAAATAAAATATAATTGAATTGAATTTAAAACTGATGTGACCTCTCACATAAAGTCTTCAAAGCCCCTCAAATCCACTCGCTACTATTACAGGCTGTAACATGCGTTACTAAACGATATTTGATTCCTCCACTCAACAATTATTACATGCGAGACTAGCCTTTCAAATAAATTTCGTACAGCTGAGTTTAATGGCGCAATCATTATGAACAGTCAAAAGGTCTCTCTATAATGTTTAACCTCCTGTCCATATCTTCCAGGTGAGAAACTTGAAAAAATACTGTTTTTGTTTGAAGAAATTTTTTAAAAATCAGCACAGCATTTATATTGTCATCTCACATAACCCAAGTGATACTGTTATCACCAAACAAATTGAGGCAGCCTATGTACTTGCGTGTGCTTTAAGGGTGTTTTAATAAATTGTGTAATTTATATGGCAAAGCGTTTTGCTATAGCTACACATTATGCTAGAGCTACATATGAGAGCTACAAAGATCAACGTGACCCTGGTTTCACACTGGGCATGAGGATATCGAGGCGCAGGCACACAAACGTTTTCACACAGTATTTAATAGGATCATTTTGCTCGAATTCCTTTACGGTTTGGTGTCGCTTGGCTGCTATTGTGTGATGTGGCAAGGACTCGTAAGAAGGGCCTGACGTTCGCCGCGGTCACACCACGTGGCTGGGACCATAACGAAGGGTTCGCAACGATTAGGTGGCTGTTGCGTGGGCTCAAATAAAGAGGTGGCGTACGCAGCGAAGTGGCTTCTCCAGGCTCGGGCTCGAACGATGGTTGGACATCGCTTGGCTAAGTGTGGAGACGGGTGGTCAAACATCACACTCAAGCGACGGCTAGAATATGTAGTCCTAAGCTTCCTTGACTTCTGCCTACCAATTCTTGCGCCTCGCTGTTCCGCTGCCCAGATTGCTCTCCCCTCAGACTCCGCTCAGGCTAGACTCCGGTGTCCGACGTTCCCCCTGTCTTTCGTCTAACGCATCTCGTGACTCGTCTTGTCCGCCCCCATGGTCGCCGTCCCTCGATCTGACCGCCCTTCAATCTAACTGCCCAGATAGGTCACTGGATCTCCCTCCCTCTTTCGTCTGGCCGGCATCCTCTTTTAATAACTTTCTTCATTCTTTGTCAATAATTTTGGTACTAGACCTTAGCACAATTTGCTGTGAGCATCCATAAATGTTTGTTGTCAATAGTCTTGCACGTGGTAATAAAAAAACCAGCCAAAGCCAGCTGGGAATCCCCGTGTTAGCCTAAGCGGCCTTTATCTGTTAATTTGGTTTAGGTACCAATGCGGCATTGCGACCAGTAAGAGCATTATGCATGAAGCCGTAAGGAGTAAAGGAGCGAAATCAAAGGCTACGAAAGCCGCTGCATATTTTGACGCATCTAAAAAGAAGTGGAGCAATGTAAGTATGCTTGATTGGAGGCATTTGTAAGTTGTGTTGGCTGTTTTCGGGAACGAAATTACAAGGACCAAAAAGTAATCTTTTTTTCTGATTATCCTTGAAATAAGTACTGTTTGTATAGGTAAATCTGGCATATATTTTGGATCAGTCCCGTCCTAACTTGGTGTCCTCAGGTTTAGAAATGCTCTATATAGGGTGGTTTACTGCGCATGGTACCGATAAATTCTGACTCATCCTTTGGAAACTGCATACAAATTCAGGTATCTCTTCCCACAATTACGAACAGATTTTGAAAAACAGGTCCTGATTAGTGTGAAATGGACATTGATAGCAAAAAAAGAAAAGAAGCTGGTACTCTCACTCTTTTTCGGCAAGTTAGAGGACACTAGATTGATAAGAAGAGCTGTTCAAGAATCTCAAAGACTGACAAAAGCAAGACAGGCACACTGTATTTACAATAGTTACACGGCATGAAGGACCTGCATACTTGCAACCAAGAATCTTCTTCCTTCTTTGCCTTCTTTTTCTAACACCTCCACGTGCCACCGCACCGAGTTTCCCTCTGTTTTTTCACGTGCTATCTCCCGCACGTGGGTGGCACTTTCAAACCATAGAACAGCTTGTGACGATGAGAAAACAGGAACACTTGATTGAGCGCCTGTTAGCTCAAGCGAGTGCGTTAAGAGGCAGTAGGTACTTTTCCCACCAAGGTTTTTTATTGTGTATATACAGGCGCATATTGGTAAAGCACGGGAAGCTATTGTTTGTTAGTACAGTAGCCTCTGCACTCCATAAGTACACGCATGTCGGATAGGCTGTTATAATGTATCCTTTTCTGTAATTTATCACCTTTTCGTGCCTAATATTTTGTGCTGCTTCGTGGCCAAGCTGAAGTCTACCACATAGGACCACTGCAGTTGTCTTAAACCCTTCTGAATAAAATATCAAATATATATGTTTTTTTATGCCTGGCTTTGGTAATGATCTAAATGTGGGTATTTTCAGGTTATTGTGTTCAGCTGCTGTGGTAAAAGAAAGTTTATGGACAAGTTCAAAAGTGGACAAGTTAATTTCAGGATGATGACGATATCAAGCCAACCAAGTGATAAGTGATATAGGTGTTGTAATTAGATCTGCAAAATACTTTGAAGTTGCCGGACAAAACAGCACCTCGAGAAAACTGGCGACGCTAATTCGAGAAATACTACAATCTCAAGCCAGCCAAGTGTTGTGTATTATACGTGTTTTAAATATCGCTTCAAAATTACCTTTGTTGCTGCCTTTCAGTGTTGTCTTTTCGTAAGAAACACGCAGCCTCTCTGTACGAATATTCTTCACAAAATTGTAGTTAGAGAACATTGGTTGGTGGCAGTGATCAACCGATTCCGTGCGCATGCTTGAAGTTGCAACAGTGCACCTGCAAAATTTTTTCCTATTGTTTTTTCATAGCCTATGCCAACTTTTGACATAAGGCTGCAGGTCACTGCAAAGATAACCTTTTGTTTAACTGTCACGGCTGTGTAATACATTTTAAAGAGTACAAAAATTTTAACTGACCAGAAATCGGACACATGAAGCTCAACACTTGTGGGATCTTGTACTTGCCTCATCTGAAAAGGCCTACTGCAGTGAAATAAAGTACACCACATGAACCTGTTATCAGTTCAAAGAAAGTAAATGAAGCTAGAAGGAAGTCAAACATGCCGAGAAGGTCGAAGAAATGCAGTATTTACCATTTATTACCTTGAACTGGTTAGTGCATCAATTACATTTAAAATGGTTTATGGCTTCAAGCAAATTATGAAATACTGAACAGAGAGTTACGACGCTAAATGAGCCTATTGAAATTTTTTTCAGAACAAACCACTTGTGCAATTGCGGTCAAAGTTTATTAGAGCACATTTTGTAGCCCATTTTGTTTGGGTTAAAGAATGGCAGTGGGGCTTACCAGCCTCCTTAAGATCTTTGCCCATTGGAAACCGGGAGCATATTGTATGGCATTGGCTAAGCAGTGCCCTTCCCATATGCCAAATGTTTTGTTTGTATATTAGCAGAAAAAACGTGTTCTCTGGTTGTGTTCTCTTGCCCTTCATGCCTGTGGCCAGCTGGAAAGCGACAAGGTGTAAGATAAGCCGAATGTAGCTCACTCATTTCAAGTACATAAAACTTCACTAAACAATGTTAATGTTTGGACACTTTTTGCACCTGTTCAGTACATCAGCCCAGGAGGGCCCTAGTGAATACACGGCACAATATAGACGCATAAAGAGACACTACAGTGCGAAGCAATTTGGCCTGCATGGGTAATTGCAGTGTTGTGATAAAAATAATACGCGACCTGCAGCAGCAGTGCATTATTAGTGCGTGAAAACAGGCATCCCGCCCCGTATATTGTTCTGCACGACAACTTGTGACATCACCCAATGCGAATGGCGAGAAAAGGGTGGTGGAGCTAGTCGAAGCGTTCTCATGAAGCAAACATGAATGCAGGGGTATGCAAGTGCATTTTAAAAGACACACACCTCAGCTAGAAAACATAATAAATGATTCCTTATCTCAGGCTTTCTTGCAGTGTCGATTTTCAGGGAATGTATGGCCTCACCTATAAGCACATCCACAAAACTGCATGCATATTGGTGCACTACAGGCTATAGTACTTTACCTAGCTAGTGACTGTAGCGCATACAGATAAAGCAGCCACCGGAAACCGGAAAACAAGCACAATCAACACAAAACAGGAAGGCTGTCTAATTCTTTGATCAATGGTGCAAGCATGTTCAGAATCGTTTCCTATATGTTATGTAAGAATGCCTGAATGATTTTCTGTAGAAGCTATGCCGGTGTTTATCATGCCCCGCCAGCAAAGAGATGGGACTTGGTGGCCCATTTTGCTATACGCCGCCACACCAAGGCACATTAGGTGGAGCGCTTCTGACAAAATGTAACGAAAGGGAACAGCAATCAGAAGAAGTTTGCATGACGATGGGGACAGCTGAATACATTCGGGCTTGGCTTGCTCTGGAAACGTCGCAACCCGCACTGAAATGTTGCCCAAAACTGAAAGAGAAAAACTAGTTCGATTAGTTATAAAAAAAATTCCCTCGCACTTACCCGAGGGGGAGAGTGTGTAAGTGTGAATGCACGGTTGTTGATTGCGGGATTACCGTGGATATCGTGATCCTAATGAGTAGTCGAGAGATTACACACACGCACACATCTACAAAGAAAGATATTTCACTCGTTATTGCTGGTACCGTTGCCCGGTCCGCCATCATCGTTATCGAGATGCAGGACCAGCGACCGCTCTCGACGACGGCGCGTGCTCGACTAATACCCTCCCGCGCCACGCGGTCGCTACACGAGCGCCCTCACGCGTTGGAATGCGGAGCGCCCGCTACGCGAGCGAGAGCTCTCCCGCCCGAAGTGGAGAGGAGGCGCCCAACACCCGCAGTCACTGAGCGGAGAGAGGAGGAGGACAGTAGCGCCCGCCGTTACGGCGAGGGCTACACGATCGCCCTCACGCGTCGGAAAGTGGAGCACCCGCTACGCGAGCGAGAGCTCTCCCGCCCGAAGTGGAGAGGAGGCGCCCAACACCCGCAGTCACTGAGCGGAGAGAGGAGGAGGAGAGTAGCGCGCGCCCATCTCGCCCCGTTGCTAGGGAAGACGAGGAGCGCGCGCACCCGCAGCTGTTGCTATGCGGACGACGGCGGCGGACGATTCAGGCTCGCTTAAGAAGTGCATTCGCAAGTGCATTCGCACAGCAACACATATATGTACGCTTCAATCTTAAGCCAAATACTGCCACCATGTAATATTGCTTTTCACACAATGAGAGCAGAACTGCTCATAGATGCTCACTTCTCTAAACGTCTTTTGGGAAACTCGTCATTAACAATGCAATATTCGTCACTTCAAAGCCTCTCTGCCAAACTTGCTAACAGCCATGCTTTGCAATTGGCCGAATTCGCACACCAGACACTCTCTTAAGCGGTCCCCGACGACAAAAAAAAGGGTGGAGGGTTCACAAGGGACTTCAATGCTGAAAAAAAACACATTTAGCAACGGAAGCGCTCCCCAAAGCCACAATTAAGGGTCAACCTAGCTGACTGCGGCAATCGTCTGAGCAGTAGTAAATCATTGACGAACTCTGACCTGTTACATCGCGCCTGCCGAAACTTCAGCGAAAAACAACCAGAGGTCGGCGAACTCACTCATGAGTCCACTCACTCAGACTCATCTGGACTCAAACTCACGCGTGAGTTTGAGTTTGAGTGAGCGCGAGGCTAGTGTGGCATGGTGAGTTTGAGCTTGAGTGAGTTTGAGCCGAGTGATCCCGACTGAATTTGAGTCCAATTCAGTTTGAGTAAGCCTGAGACCTAGTGAATTCTCAGTCCATTTTGAGTTCTGAGTACATTTTGAGTTTGAGTACATTTTGAGTTTTGATTACATTTTGAGTTTGAGTACATTTTTGAGTTGTGAGTACATTTTGAGTTTTGAGTCCGAGTGAGTTCTGAGTTTGGCGCTCAATGTGAGTTTGAGTTTGAGTGAGCGCAGATGTGCTGCTCAGCATTGAGTCTGAGTTTGAGTGAGTGGTGATTCGAAAAAAAAAATTGTGAGTGAGTTTGAGTGAGCCGCGCCAACTTTGCCGCGGTATGATTACAACTGCCGTTCTGTAACACGGAACAGTAGTAAGAAAAAGAATGAAAGCAACACGCAATGAAAGCTATCACATATTAAATTGGGGCACAAAATGCAATTTTCGGGCTTAAGGTTGAGCCGATCTCATGTAGGGTGAACGATACATCCGCGTTTGAGTACCCGCCGTTCCAAATACGCAACGAATTGCGAACGGCTGGCGCATTTCAAAATCTAGGGGGGTGGGCAACACCTGACCATTAAAGGTTCTCTTTACAACTTCTACAGCGGTGGTCTAACACAGGAGGAAAGGAATAGATCCACGTTTGATAAATACCGTTCCAACAACGCGGCGTCTTGCGAACGGTTGAGTCGCTTCTAAATTTACAGCGCCGGCATCCACCTGAGAAGCCGAAATTACACACCGAGGCACCATTGGAGCACTTAAAGTAAGAGCATGAGGAGAAGTTACGGCAGAGCGCACACTGCCTATCCAAACACTACTTGTTTCACGTTAGGGCAGCAGGGGCGGGGAATACTTGATAATGCCAAATATGCAACACAGGCACTGTTGAACCATTTTTAACTTCGTTAGAATACGAATGATTAGGGTTTCAATTCATAGCAAAATACAACGCCCTGATCGATACACTTGCTGCTTCATGTAAAATGAGCAGAAGCTATCGCAGAGCCCACACTTCTCTGGCGATATTCTACTCCGGCAGGTCGGTCCCAGCGGCTCAGGGAGTGCGCACAACGGCACAAAAGGCAAGTGCCCTTTACCTTTTCCTCTCGCGTTCCTCCTTTTCTCCTTTTGATACGAGAGAGTCTGGGTAATTCATTTCACGCCACCGGGAGCTGTGTATTCATAAACTCTTCTAGCCGGGACACATGTTTTTGTTGGGGAATCCTGTTTCGGTCATTTAATTAGCAATCGAGAAATAGCAATTTTAACAAATTTTTGTTGATATGGGTAAGTTTTTTAAGTGGTTGGCGCGGTTTATTTCTGAAATATATTTGTAAGAATTGAAAGCAACTCCAGCCACAATCTTATGTGGTTCGCACAAAATGCACCCTTTGCTTCCCATAGAAAAGTGTAGTGTTGTTGGTATGACATGCGTAATTTAGTTTTGTAGATGGCATAAGTTATCAGTTTCAATTATGCCTTCTGTGCAAGGAATCGCCAGGGATTTGTATATTTCAGTGCTAATTACGCAATCTCTTTCGGATTTCTACATCAGACACCTAGTTTTAGCTCAGAGAATCGTGCTTTGGCTCTGAGATCATTGGCATATAGCAGTTTAGAGAAATAGCAATTGGCGTTGGCTTTCTGTAACTATTACTTGTTTGCATGGGCGTTTTTATTAAAACCGGAAGGTATAGAAGGTAACTCAAAACATCCTTTAAACCTTGTTGTAGCAAAAATCAGCTTAAAGTCCTTGCATCTGAGGCTATTTCAATATTTTTAGGAATTTGATTTTTTGAGCAGCTACGATCGAGAGAAAACACTTTCAAATTACCTTTCTTCAAACTACATACCGACCTCCTTACGTAATGCTCTTTCTGAGAAATTGCTCTCTACGGAATGCCTTCATGCGAAAGCAATAAATACACAACCCTACAAAAAACCCAGTATTTACAGTGTCAAAAAAACAGCCGCTGCTGTAGAGAGAAAATAAAAAAAATATGTCACATACGTGTTCCAGTGGGATTCGAACCCGCCTTCACAGTAGCAGCACGGTTCTGAAGAGACTGCTACGAAACACTTCTTTAATGCATGAGATATTTGCAATTTCCACACAAAGCATACGTAGGCTGTCATCTATGAGGTAACACCAAAACAGGGCACTTAAAAAAGGCCTCCCGTCCGAACTTCGGCAAGCAGACACAACCATCCTACAGATTTACCCAATCAGTTGTGTCACTGCGCATTGCAAAATGATCCACGCCCTAGCAACCTGCTCACAAAAAGGGAAAGTTCTTGGTCTGAGGGGTTCTGTAGA
The DNA here is from genome assembly GCA_013339765.2 of Haemaphysalis longicornis. NCBI lineage: Eukaryota > Metazoa > Arthropoda > Arachnida > Ixodida > Ixodidae > Haemaphysalis > Haemaphysalis longicornis. The sequence continues at coordinate 45,318,382 of CM023448.1, read as the reverse complement.
CTGGGAAAAAAACGCGGTACTCCCACAAATATAATTTCATATGACTGCAAATATAACATTAGGCACGCAACTGTTCTCTTTAGAATACAAGAACAAGATTGGCACTACAAGTAACACCCATTATCTTTTTGCAGTTTGTTGCATAACAATATAGAATACTGTATTCCACACCTAAAAAGAAATGACAAATGGTTTAGGGTTGGCTGCATAGGCAGTACTTTTCTTCTTTCCTTTTTCTGTAGCATCACGTTTTCTCGGTGTGTTAGTAAAGGCTAAAAATATTCGCGCTATTTTTAGGAAAGTATTAATAATATGGTGAAAGCCAGCCTTGTGTAAGATATTGTGGGAACAGCGATCAACAATCAACTGTAGCCAGAAACTTGCTCTAGATTGCCCTTCCTAAAGTCTACAATAAATTGAAAAATTATATTACAGAGAAAGCGAAGGACTGACAAAGTAAACATTGTCGACCACTTTCTTTGAAACCGTATAGAGCCTGTGTGCTAACTTCACCAGTACATGCAAGCGGAAAAGATAAATGCGCCCATTAAAAAGCAAGGTTTCTCGCGTGCGCTGTGAGGCTACAGATTTTATTGGAGGTTTATGGTTTTACTATCCGCTCTCAGAAGAAGGTCAAAGCGTTTTCAAATCAACACCATATTACCTGCCAAGAAAATGTTCCTTTTATTATTCGGGTTTCAGCAAAAAATCGACCTAATGCTGCGCAAACCATTAGGTGATATGTTTCGCTGGACAAACTGTCTGGGAAGCATTGCTTCTAGTGGCATGTTCCTCTTGAAGCATCAGACTCCCAAAAAGAAAGCTAAAACCACCGCTTTTATTATTTCTATACCAGAGAGCGTGTAAACGTAATGAAGTGTCACTTCGAGATGCAGTGAAACCCGATTATAACGAACCCGGATGTGAATTATGCTTCATATCCTAGTAAACCGAATTCGTTACGAAAATTCACGCTAAACGTATTCCTTAAAACGAGGTTCACACCGGATATATCAAACACGGCGTGCCTACAATGGACACCGAAATGCATGGGGTCTCGTAGTGGTGATTGAGACGTTGGGCCTCGCATGGAGCGACGTGACGCCCGACACCTTCCTTAATTGTTTCCAATGCACAGGATTCACGATAGAGCAGATCCAGTCAGCCAATATTGCCTAGATATTGAAGGGCATACACTTGAAGTGGTACTAACGATGTCTCCGCCAAAAGGAAAGTGAAAACGAAAATCACCGCTCTTTTTCGAAGTAGGCAGTTAAGGCGGAACGTGGCTTTTTTACATACAATAAATAGGTTGTTTTGAGTAAGGTAATGGCATACTTTATGTGTTTGTTTCTCTATGTGAGATTTGCACAGAGGGTCTATGCATTGCGAACTCGTGAATAAAAAATTCGTTATAGACGGTTTCCGCTATATCGAACTATTGGATTTATCGAAATAATTGCGGCACATATTAGAGTTCGCTATAACCGGGTTTGGCTGTAAGATGCCTCACCAAGCAAGCCAGTGCACCTGCGCATCTGCTCCAGCCCAGCCTACAAGCTATCGCCTTACCATAGGTGAGTAGGAAATCTTGTGGTTGGGACTCTTATTAGGGACACTGGGACACTGATGAAATTAGTTGATAGGTTCGTGTTTTGTATTCTCTGAATATTTTTGCCTTTTCAATGTACTGTGTTCGTGTTCAACTACAAAATGCCTCTTACTTTCCACCAGCTCTGTCTTAACGTTTTTATTAAGACGTAACCTGAATTAAACTTGGTCAGTTATCCACCGTGATGTTGTGTTTTGTACAGTTAGCCACAAGTAGTGGAAAACGCTCTTTAAGAAGCAAGGCCTCAGCTGGTCAAGACGGACCAAGTGGCCAACCAGCAAAAGGAAGTTCGTATTCAGGAGGAGAAAAAGATCGCGTTAGTAAATAAATGTTGGTTAAATGCTTGAAATTCACACATTCGTATGAATGAACCCAGTGTGTGGCGCCCAGAAACTCCAAATTTGTATATAGTGAGGCTAGTGTTTTGGTGGTCGGGACCACAAACGGCCTGAAGTAGTTTGAGTGGTTGTCGTGCGCGACACTTTGGAAATCCATGACGTGAAGGTTGGTGCTGTAAGGAGATCGATGGAGTCAATCGTTGGGACATAGGGGGCCGTCCTTGATACCTTCTTTAAAGTGGACAGAACGTCCGAAACAAAGGTCCCCTTACTCTATATATCAAAAGTGTAAGTGGTTGCAAAGTATGAGAACAAACATCTTTATTTTACGGCCTTAGGTATGTAATGTAACTTCTTAAGTGATAAGTGGTGCTATTCGTGCACTTTGTTAGTAAAACAGGCAGCCAGTAAATATTCAGGCAAGGTACAAACGTGCCGCTTTGATTGATTGCAAAAACCGACTTTGATTGATTGATTGATTATTATTAATATTAATATTATTAATAATATTATCATTATTATTATTATTATTATTATTGATGGCGCATGATGTTCCCAAGTAAGGACAAGTGTCTCCTCTGCTGCCTCGCTTTCTTCGGCATGCAGGAGTTTTTTCGATGTTCTGCGTGTAAACGCTGTGCGCACGGAAAGTGCATTGTTCTTCGGGACGAGGAACTGCAGTGTCTGATCTCCGGTTAGCAGCCGTTCGTGTGTAACCTCTCTGTGGCTGCGGCGTCACCAGCTAGGCCTAGCGACCGCGGTGAGCAAACAAGCGCAGACGGTCAGCCAGCTTACATCCCGGCCGAACGAGTGGCGTCCCCCTGTCGGAGCAAGCTTCGTCCCTTTTGCAGACCTATGCGCAGAGGTCGCTGCCCTGAGAAATCTCCTCTGTGAAGCCTGCGCCAGCGTTTCCTTTCTCCGCTATGTAGTCACTGAGCTTCGCGAGGAGAACGGCTTCTGCGACGGGACAATGAGGTTGGGCTTGCCAAGCAGGCTGCAATCATCACTTCCCTGCGTGAGAAGGTTCGCTGCCTGCGAGGGGAGGTCGCATGTCCCCCGCCTTCTCCGCCTGCTTCCCCGAAGACTGCTAATCCTTTCATGCCGCCGGTGACTTCACCGCAGTCTGGTATCCCTACGAGGTCGTCGTTCGCCGAAGCCGCCGCCTGTGCAGCTGGTCAAGGTGCCCCCTTCCTGTCCTCTACCACCGCTTCGCCGTTCGCTGAACGCCCTAGAAGTAAACCTGCTACGGCCTTGAAAACTTTGGTTTCCCCTTCGTTCTACCCTCTGCCCAAGCCTCCAAGGTCCGACGCTGCGTTTAATGGCCCACCGACGAACTTGCAGAAGAAAAGAAGCCATCCCCGCGTGGGTGCGTCGGAAGCTTCTCAGTTGGTTGTGGTACACCGACCGCCGAGCCAGGGCCATCTTTGTTTCAAAACTGTAGGCTAACACCACATCTGCTCAACTGTTGGCCCAACCTGTCGACTGTGCAAACTGCGCCATTGTCGTGCAAACGCCTTAGGACCAAGTACGACTCCTATTCTTTTTGCGTAACTGTTAACGAGGAGTGTTTTAGGCACCTGAGCGACCCGTCTATGTGGCGAAAAGGCTGCCTTTTCAAGCCGTTCTAAGGCAAGGTCCACCCTAGTATGCTCCTAATCTGTAAAATACCTGAAAATGATCAGTAAGCACCATAGTCTCGGCATATACTATCAAAACACTCGAGGTCTACGAAATAAGTCCTCTGAATTTACTAGAAATATTGTATGCTTTAAATTTTCTGCTATTGTCATTAGTGAAACCTGGCTTTCCGATGATATCTCGTCTTCCGTCTATTTCTCTTCTATCAAATCTGTAGAAGGGACAGAAAATTAACTAGACCTAAACAAAAAGGAGGCGGGGTTCACATTGCCATTTGTCACTCAGTGCAGTGCATGCGGCGTGCTGACCTCGAGACCTTAGACGAATCAGTCTTTATTGAGGTAGGCCTGACGAGGTGCTAGAAGCTACTCTTTGGTGCATTCTGTATATCCCCGGATGTATTACCTTCTGAATTTAATTTAACACTTACATCCATAAAAAAGAGGTCTCAAATGCACACTCCAACCATAAGCTCATTATGCTTGGGGACTTCAACACCCCAGGTATTCGCTGGAACTGTCTTTACTTTGAGCAAAAAAACCATTATGCAGCGCAGAAATGCAGCATGCTAGTAGATTTTCAATCGTTCACCTCCATGCAGCAGTTTTGCCGCATAGAAAACTACTGTGATAATGTTCTACATGTGTGGTTCTCAAACTTAAAAAAACGTACAAGTGTGTGCGTCCGAATTATCCCTTGTGCACCAAGACAAGTTTCACCCCCCTCCCCGTTATTGTCTCTGTCTCGGTCGCAACCCAGCATCGCTCTGGCGGTGTTGACAATTGTGCAGTCCCGCGATACGCTTTCAAGCGTAGAGATTATGCTGGGCTGTATCGCTTTCATTCATCTGCTTAATGGTCTAGTGATTTTCATGTTAATGATGTTGAAGAACAGGTTCGACGTTTTACCGAAATCGTCAGGAGTGGCATGAAAAAGTGCATCCCTTGTTATAGGCCTGTTCCTTCTAAATTTCCCCACTGGTTTTCTAAAGAACCTCGAAGTTTGCTTAAAATTAGGGACAGCGCCCACAAAAAGGCCCACCGTAACGGGCTTGAAAAAGTGGAAAGCGGAGTTTATTCGGTATCGCTCACTTTGTAAAATCCTCTACCGGCGTGACCACCAGCTCTATGTAGAATCGTTGGAGGCTGCTGCGTCTCAGAAACCGGCTGAATTTTGAAGGCATGTACACGGCCGTTCTAAGATGTCTAAAGAGCACGTTAGCCTGCCTAATTCCAATGGTGAAGAGGTTGAGGATGTTGCCACCAGTTTTGCTCAGTACTTTCATTCTATCTTTCAACTGCCAGATGGCAACGAAGAACAGCTATTGTTTAATAACTCTAATTTTAATACTGTTATGTTCGATGAAATTATTGTCAATGATAGCCTTCAACGAATGAAACCATCTTTTTCCTGTGGGGCAGATGGAATTCCAGCAGCCCTCATGAAGGCTTACGGCCACATTTTTGTGCCTGTATTAACTTTCAGTTATAATAACTGCTACCTTTTCGGTAAATTTCCTCGTGCATTGAAGATCTCTCAATTTTTTCCATTATTTAAGTGGGGTGATAAGTCAGCCGTTTCTAACTATCGCCTGATCTCACTCTTTTGTGTCGCCTGAAAACTCTTTGAGTCAGCTGTGCACAAAGTTCTTTCTGCCTGCGTCAAGAACGTTGTGATATCAAGTCACCACGGATTTTTCTTGGGTCGATCGACGGTCACAAATCTTGCAAGCTTTATGACGCAGGCTTCGGCTGCAGTTTGTGAAAACCGACAGTTGGATGTTATTCCTTTTGACCTCATTAAGGCGTTGACGTGGCGAACCTTCAGTTAATTATTAACAAGCTTGCAACGTCTGGTGGAGACGCAAGAATTGTTGCCTTGTGGTCCAGCAATTTCCTTGACCCGTCCTTTTTTGTAGATGTAAACTACAAAAAGTCTAGTATTTACCCGGCAACGAGTGGTGTACCTCAGGGTTCCGTGCTGGGTCCATTACTGTTTTCTATTTTTAATATAGAGTGTGTCAACAGTGTTAACAAACTCTTCCTTTTTTCTCTATGCTGATGATGTCAAACTATTTAGGCACATTAGCGATGTTCAGGACTGCTGTGCCTTGCAGAGGGATGTGTCAGAATTATCGGTCTGGTGCAGAAAAAACTGCCTAATTTAAAACCCCCCTAAAACAAAGGTTGTCACCTACAGCCAGAAAACTTACCGTCTGCTGTTTTCCTACAGTATTAAGGGAGCTCCTCTGCAAAGGGTTGAGGAGATTAGAGACCTAGGGGTGCTTTTCGACGGTACCCTCTATTTTTCTCCTCATATTAGGCCCATCACACGTAGAGCGCTCCGAAGTCTTGGACAGGTGTGTCGGATTACAAAAGAATTCTCTTCTCCAGATCCATTTCTAATGCTATACAATGAAATATGTATACCACAGTTAGAATATTCTTCTGTTGCCTGGAACGGCATCTCAAAATCTAATAGTGAAATAATAGAACGTGTGCAAAAGAAGTTTTTATCCATTTTTGCGCACCGTCATCACAATAACAGTTTTCACCCTGATTCTGACTTACCCGTAGTTCCTTCCATCCTTTCCTTGAACTGCAGACGTATGCGTGCAGACCGTACATTTCTTCACAAAATTGCTCATGGTGACCTTTCCTGCGCAGACCTGCTTAACTGTTTAGAGTTTAGTGTATCACAAAGACCCACCAGGTCGCATCGCCCATTCTTGACCGCTGCGCGCCACTCCAATCATTCTCCTGTGCGTAGAATACAGAATTGTTACAACTGCGTCTTTCAACGCCTTGATATCTTTCAGAAATCCTTTAAAATTTACCATACAACGCTGTTGAATACAGTATGTTAAACATTTATGATATGTCTTTCGTTCTTATTTTTCTGGAATTTGGTTTCTCTGCGGTTTTGTCTAACTGATAGTTGCCTATTTTTGAAACTGTTTATGGTCATTTGTTCGTATTATAATTTGTCTCTACACTCTTGCTGTTGTTTTTGTTGTGTTACTGTCAAATTTTGTTGCTCTGCCTGTCGTGTACATTTATGACAAGCAGAGAAACATAGGCATCATCTTTTTTTATATTTTTTTACCTGTACCCAGGCTCCGCCTGTGCTTTATTTCTGTCATTTTCACTACTACACTTTGTGTGTGTCTTGTCGTTTGTTTGATTCAGGCTATATGTTTCTGGTATTTTGTTTTAATGTGACTATCCATGCCCCAGCACTCTGGCCTCTGGCTTTTCCTGGGCACGTAAATAAACATGATTGATTGATTGATTGATTGATTGATTGAATGAATGATTGATTGATTGATTGATTGATTGATTGATTGATTGATTGACTGATTGATTGATTGATTGAATAATTGATTGACTATTATTATTAATATGTGAATCGCCACTGCAAGCCCAGGTCAAGGCTTGCCCCCGCTCCGAACTGCTCAGTTAGAAATTCCATTCATGAGCTTTCTATCTTTCCCGAAAGACATCACCGGGAAAGGGGCAAGCATGAGATAACATATGAAGTGCCCCGACAAGAGCAGTTGCGGTAAATATAGTCAAGCTCGTCCCTCTTGTGCAACAACCCCTAATTTCTCAAGCTATTTAAGTTAGCTGAACAATTGACTACGTTTTGTTTTTGCTTTAAATCTTTCAAGTGAACTAACTAGCGCTCGTCGCTCTATGGGCATTGGGTCTACTGACACCCATTTTAAAGAGATGAAAGAGCCTTGTGAGAAGGAGCCTTGTGAGAAAGAGCCAATAAATATAATTTATTACCAGAAAATAGAGTTAGTTTATTAAAAAGATGACTTTCTGCTGATAACAAGGCTAAAATTTATTCGCTGACCTGAAGCAAATATTTTCGATAATAAAAGAAACATATGAAGCAATTCAAGCCTCGTTCTAGGTTCAGGCAATTTCCCAATCATGTTACTGTGCCATGTTTGAATGACTGAAGATTGTCGACTAAGCCATAGCCAAGAAACATGACTGGACGGTTCCAGTGGGGCCTCAAGTTCCTTTTATTCTTATTACGTAAGTGTTCACAAGCACGTTACACACCCTATGTTTCTTAGTCTTCGCTCATATTAGGGCACGTAGAGTCGATACTACACCACTGCAGCCAAAAATCTAATTTTTGTTTATTTCAAGGGGCTCTTTCGGCTCTGTTTACACATTTTTTTGTTCCTGGAATGGAGGTGAGTGAGCTACCAAAAAAGGAAGCTCGTTTACACTGCATGAAGTGTGAAGTGACATTTTCTCGTCGCGGCTCTTTAAAAAAACGCAGGAGTCTTCCCGGCCTTGCACCTCGGTTAGAAGTCTGCCTGCCTTGTGCCTACATCTGCCTGCATTGACCACTTTCATCACAATACGGAGATACACACATGGTTCTTGAAACTGTGCTTAGCATGTTGACTATTGGTAATGATAGGCTTTTATGAACCGCTTAAATTACCTTTTCTGTTCCAAAGCAAGTGAAGGGGGTCATGGTGTGTTTATAGCATAAAAAACGCTGATATTTTATTCCCTAGTGACATGCCATTTCGGAAAAAGGTGGAAACTATCATGAAGAAATTCATGTCGAACTTACTGAGGAGTGAAAAGGTAAAAACAATGCATTATGCCTCTTTCGCCAAAATTTGTGTTTTCAGATACTGCTGGCATAGTAACTACCTGACAAGCCCGGCTGCGCAACCGCCAGCTAAAGCTAAAGGCAAAGCTAAAACCGCCAGCTACTTAGCACGCTTTAGCACTTTGCTAATCCCTTAATTCGGTACCAGTCAGTAGTAAAAATAACAGCTTTTCACATAACACGATACAGACACTGCGTATCTTGTTACCTATCCACTGCTTTTGCATTTTTGTCTCAATTTGCACCGTTACAAGAGGCAGCAGAAGTGCAAGAAAAACGGTTTAAACGTTTATGTAGACAGTGCCAGCCGAGTAACCTTAGTATCCTGCGGTCGCTGCCTCAAAAGTCGCACCGGCAGCCCGCTTACGACAGCCAGTGCCGCGGACGCTATTGGCAGCATATTAACCTGTGTCATGGAGTGCCGTCGAAGTTTTGGGGTCAGAAAAACAATGTATTACTCCGGCGTCGCTTACGGACAATTGGTAAAGTAACACGAGTGTGACAGTCGCGCATGTGTATTGCCACATCCATCTTGTTTTATACCCTTTATCGTTTTATATACTGTCTGAATAAAAAGTAAATATTTTCAAAAAGTTTTAAACACGGAATGTCAGCAATTCAAGCGACACACGACAGGTCACTGTGTAACTGCTAGGTAGTTAGCTTCGCAATATTGCGGTGAACAACAACTTTAAAACGCTACTTCAAGCGGGACTGTTTTTCTTTTCAGATGCATTGCTCTAAGGTGTGTGTGAATAAAATCCCCTAGCCGTGAAATTAGGTCAAAGGTCTTTGTCTTATGAAATACTGGCTACATACTTAGTAGGTGATCACCACATATTTTAAGGTCTTGCGGTTAAATAAATGCAACCATTAGAATGTTTGTGACTTTGGTATAGGCTTGGTGCACTTGTTCCTCGACCACACGGTGGTGCTACCTGCGTGGCGCCGCCGACTCCATTTCTTTGGTTCTACGCTGACACGCGGAATTCGTTTTCCCCAATGCGAAATAAAGCTGGTGATGTGGTGTTACAAAATTCGTTCGTGATAGCAGCATTTTCGCTACGTCATTAGTCAGTTTGTTAGCGCGTTGTCGTATGGCGTGAGAAACAATGTGTTAGCATCGGAGTGGTGGGGTGCTCTGTTTACACTTATTACAACCGGACTTGAAACGGGGACATTACGAAAGTTTTAAGCACGTCGGGTTCTTTGCCGCTCTGATTATTACGCTAGGGAAGTGCTGGAAGGTGGCCTGAATGCACACAATAAATTTTTCAGGGAAGGTATCGATGATAGGACCAATCAGGGGCGAATCCTTGGCACACATTGTTTTAAAAGTGAGGACGATTCGGTGTTGAAGGTTTTATCTTATACCCCATCAATGCTTGAAGCCCTACGAAGTTATTGAAATTTCACTATATATTCCAGACACCGTACTCTAGGGATTTTGATGAACCGTATTACACCCCAAGTCTCAACCTGGGATACAATCGTGTTTTTGAAGAGTGCGCGATAAATAAGGCCACTCCTTAGGTAGTTGTGGGTTTCGTATATTTGATTCGCCTTCAACTGTTTTCTTAAGATAAATCGTGTTCTGCTGATTTTTTCCGGTTTAATGTCTGCTTCTTCAGCACACAGGTCAAAAACCCTGATAATTCATCAGTGGAGTCTTCGCCATTACATGTGAATGGGTTTTCACTACAGACCGAAACTTTAGGCAAATTGGCTGTTGTTTCTTCAGTCCGTACCATGCCTATTTACATATAAGCCTGACCTGAGGCAAGAGGAAATGTTTAGGCAATAGTTCGTTGTGCCTACAATGCTGTACTACCTATATGAACCTTTATGCGCCTGGAAATGTCTTTTCTTGGTCCTAGATATTCCGTTTTGGATTTCTTGAGTCGTCCTGAGGGAAGTTTATCGTTTCCGAAGCCCTAAACGGGGCGTTTGTTTTGCACCATTAGCGAGAAAAATGCACGCCCCGTGCGAAAAACGCCGATAAGCGCAAACCGTGCCCCAGCGGCCACCACCGCGAAATTGCCTTCTCATTTGAGTAGCCAAAAAACCTTACGCAGTGGCACTGCAACCTAGCTCACCGGCGTCACCACTGTCCGCACGAACTATTTTGTTCTATATCCTTCTGGCGTGCTGTGTCCGCGAACACGCAGAGAAAACTTCTGCCGACGTGCCCTATCGATTACCAATAAAATAAAAAACAGCGAACAAAAAAATGAGAGAAAGCCTCGTACATGCGCTCAAGTTCAAAGACGCCTCCTGGGGAAAACCAAGGGCAGATATGAGGTGCCAAAGTTTTAGGGTGACGCCATGGAAACCTGCACTGGCAGCAGCCGATCACAGGTAAACCACCGTCTGGGAAGATGGAGTACATGTATGACAAGAAAGGGACGATAAACGTAGCTTAGTAATTGGGTTCTCTGCACTTTAGAATTACGGTAGTCGTGACACCCCTCATCTGCTATGCCGGGTGTCATAGCAGATTAGGAGAATTTGGAAACCTTGTTTAAAGGGAATTAGCTTCAAAGAATGTTGCGTGCTGTCTAATGTCCATAGCTCGTATCTACTGCTAGTAACTGAATGTCGTTATTCCCAAAGTTGCGACTATTATCTGCTTCTACTGGCCAGAGTGGCTCCAAATTTTTGACATAATCATTGCCGTTTACTGTACAATCCATGCAATTAATCGGTGTTGTGAAGAGCTGGAAAGGTCGTTTATTGCTTCGTCAATGAAGAATAAGTTGCAGTAAAAATCTTTATTCGAAGCGCTGTTGTGCCGTCAAGGCTTAGTTTCCAGGTGTGCCTCCTTTACTAAAGGTTGTTGTTACACCTTCAGGAGCTCATATGATGGCAGAAAACCACCAAAAACAATCCGTGTCTTTTGCAGCTTTGCAATTGGCAAAGGCGTCGCAGCCCAAAGTATTTGCACCACGCCGCAGTTAAACGCGCAGGGGCACATTCGTGTCCTTATTTCTTATTCTTCGAAAATAGCATTTGAGCGACTGAGACTGTGGCCACTATCTGCACAAATGCTGAGCTCATTTCGGAGGACTTGGACCGCCCCGATCCATCTCCGAAAAACCGGGTGATTAAATCTGTCTGATGAAAACTTTCTGGATTCTGTGCGCTATAACAACTGCCGAATGCTCTGATCACCAGATATTCTGGTATTCAGGATGTAATAAGATCATTTAGCGTCCCGATGTTCAAGAACGCTCCCCCAACTTTACTCGAAGCTGAGCATTGGTTTTTCGCCCACTGTTATCGAACGAACGGAGGTACAATTTCAAGCAGCAAAAAATAGAGATTGGTTTGGTTTTTCATGCCTTTTGATGATGGAACCCCGTGAATTTTGCGTAATTTAAAATAGAGACTTTTGTGCAGCCTATTTTCTCGAAGATCATAAATTACTTACCCACAGCACACGACCTTACCGCTGTTTCACTTCAAGTCAAACATTTGTAGCAAAATATGCCTCTGACGTAATGAGGAACTAAGCCTATGTATGCCTAAACTACAGTATTTGTTGCCTATATATGCCTAAGTGGCACTTTTTAGTTCGTATTACAGATCACTAAAACCACGATTTTTCGTACCCTTAGTTCCGTTGTCTAGTCATCTCCACCACATCTGATTTTTAACATTATATGCCCCACCCTTTCCCAATTTCTCGCCTCTATTCAGAGGTGTAGTGAGGCTGGTAATGGGATCAATGCACCACAAGACTGTTGCCGGTGCACATCACCGTCTCACACTCCACTTGAAAGCGCAAGCAGGACTGCACGGCACGGTAACACCACTGCCTCATCTCACACGCCTTCCCCACAAATAAATTTCCGCAGGCCTTGGTGGATAAGCCTTCACAACTCCGGCAGAGATCATAAAAGGCTACGAAGAAAATAAGGAAAATAACCGCACAGGAATGACATCAGACCAGTGCAAGGCGATCCGCTCTATCATTGCCCTAGTCGGCGCATCTACAGCCAACAGTACAAATGGAGTCGCCGTCGAGCAGGACATGTGTCGCCTTGTGGCCCTACATACACCCGCAAGAGTTTATACACTTAGCGTTTGATTGTGTGGCGCCGCTTCCGGCCTTGCGGGAGCGATGCCATTTGTAGGGTTGCATTGTGCCGTACAGCGATCGCGTTTCTGGACGCAAAATATGGTTGCCAACGTGCACTTGGCAAGAACATTCGTTTGTGTTAAGTTTTCTTTTGCGTCATATGTGGTTTTGCTAAATGCCTTGTCAGAAGAAGTAGCCAGCAACATTTTCTCTTCTAAATCCCAGACTGTGCTGTTCATGTTTCCTAAATACAAAACCCAAAGCAAGCTGCACACCAGAAAAAGGTGCGTCAGTTTTTTTCCTCCTTCACAGCGAAGGCTAGGGTAGTGTTTGACTGCGGTCTTACACGATGCGGCAAATTTGCAAAGAAGTTATCGATGATGGGGCTGATCAGTACTGAAACTGTTCTCCCTGTTTCATTCCTGGTTGGGACGATGAGCGTCGAAGCTTTTGCTCCGAACCTTAATTGATAGTGGGATTTAGGGCGCAGTTGCTACACAGGCATTAAGGCGTGCTGTAGTGGAGGACTCCGGCATAATTTACCACTTCCGGATTTATAACGTGCGCCAAAATCTCGAGCAGATGGGCGCAGATGCCTTTCGCCTCCATTAAAAAAGCGGCCGCCGCGGGGTGACCTCACACCTTATAACATGCTTGATACATTACGTAGTCGTTGACATAATCACTAATTAACCTGGCAGAGGCGTACCCGGCTGAGCATCCAGCTGAAACCTGGGCAACTTCGAGTGTAATCATGTGAACACGCGTACACGGAACGAGCCACTTGCCAGGTACTTGTGGCCATTAAACTCTTTCGCCACCTTCGATACTTTCTTATGACAAAGTGTGTTCCGTCACAAAATAATGTAGCTTTACGTTGTGCTACCTGGGTACGCAATTTGACTACTACGATAAACAGCGCAGAAGCGAAGCATAATTCTATGACAAACTACAGCGTACTTGTTTGCAACTTGTCGCTGCACCATCTATTAAGAATTTGAAGTATGCACCCAGAACTTGTTCTCCCCGACATTTCCGCTTTGTCTACACCAGAAAAGCTCTTATAAGCATCGCTGGATTGTTTGTTGCCCGAGGTTGAATCTTTGTCATCGCCACCGCACCTAATTTTTTCTCGTATTTTATCACGTATACCACGCGACGGTTTCCAGCCAGACCCTGTGCCCAATCTCTCACAACATTGGTAGCTGATGTTGAGGATGGCCGTGAGTTGAGAACACGGTCGATAGCGCACTCACTATCTCTTACTCTTCTCAACCACCACGCAGCAGGCCTAAATTGCACAGTAAAACTAGAGCCTTGTCTCATACGTCCCGACAACAAGAAATACCGTAGTAGTGTTGGTAGAAGGACCTTCCTTAATCGAGCTTGGGTTGTTTGAAGCGGGCAAGAAAAAAAGGAAATTAGCGCATATCGATGACACTGAGATAGAACTACGTGTACCGTGTTAACGGAGCCGCTATCCGTGACGGTCTAAGCAGACAAAGGGAATCCGCACCGCGTCACAGTGTCATCTCTTACCCTGTAAATGCAATATATTCAGAAGAACCTAATTCTGGTGACATTTTTGCCCTCGCCTTTCTATATGTATGGCTGCCGGAGCCAAACAACAAGGCAGTTACTGATTTCTGATTCCACTGGAACCCACTGAGGACAGCACCGATCAGTCACTGGCAGTGGAGATGACTGCACGACAGACAACTGATTTGCAATGACGGTTGGCGCACCTGGGGGCGCAACAGTAGCAAAAAGCTTCAATGATCCGTCGTAAAGAAATGACCTACGGGTTTTTTGCTTAATTGTGGGCACCTTGTTATGAACCGCGATTCCTTTCCCATATCGCACACAATTCGACGCCGGTCCTCTGAATAGGCTATCGCGAAATTAACAGATCGCTGAACTAATTAAGATCGCTGATATCACCATAACGTTGATAAGTATGATGTGTGTAGTACATCAGGTCCACTAGTTACCCACATACAGTATTGTTAAATAAATAGATGCAGGAAGAGGCAGTAAAAAGGGTCAAAGTGAATATCTAGGTTAATGGCTCTGAAGAAAACTAAGCCCTACCAGCCTTACGACTTTTGAAAGAGCATTAGCTGCAACATCAACGCGTATGCACACTAGTGCTTAACAAGTCGAAGCCCATACGTTAAATCAATATTTTAGGCGGGAAATGTGAGGGGGCGGCAGAAGCTGAGCAATAAAGCCGCGCTTCTTTTGAAGCAAGTATGGTTGCCGCAGATCCTTTTCGACGGAATACCGGATCATAAAGTATAGCGTGATAGAACGTTTCAGACATGGCACACCAATCGGTGAAGTATCGAACCATACGCAGCTCTAATTATACTAGTGTCCGTACGCCAATCGGGATACGGCCACCAGTTTAAGTATACTTACACTCGCGCAAGCGAGATCCATGGTAAAGCCGAAACACAACCGCTGGGCTGTCGTAGCAAGCCCACTAGGCTCAAGCACACGCTAGCCTGCGAAAAGGTAAGACAAACAGCTATATTATTATGCCCTGTTCTTGATTATGAGCCGAGGGTAGTATATTGTCGGTAGGAAGTATGCAAGCTTACCTGGTATGCAATCAGCGTCACCTAAAAAGGCCTTTCTCTCCCCAGCGATTTCTCATGGGAGCCCCCCTCAGCATAACTCCCCATACAAAAATTCGAAATACCAAATTTACTCGCGCAATAATGGCTCTTTTTTCAAAAATTGATGCAAATTTATGGGCGCGTTATTTACACGGGGTAAATATTTAGCGAAAAACGTTTGAGCACAGAAAACGTAAGCAAGATGAGCGTCAGAATTTTACGTAGGCGTAATGAACATAATAAAAATAATAAAAACACAATAAAAACTCTCCGCACCACCCGCCAGCGGCTTTATAAATTGACGCAAAATCCAGTGTTTTAATTATTTAGGGAATGTGCTGGAACGACTAGTTGAGAGGTGAAAACAGCGCAAACACTAAGTGGCTGACGCTGTAACAGTGTGGGACATAAAAGAAACGGGGGACTGACGCAGCAAGCTGAGCGCATTATTCTCTTTGTCCTGTGAGTACATTATGTGCATTGAGTGAGTTTCTTCCTGATCATTTGACGTATGGTTGCCAATATTGCTAATATCAACAAGTGTGCGGTAATGACGTAGCCGTGGCTGCTTTTAAAGCACGATCATCATCAGCTACACTTGGCACATATGACTTACTGATGCGGCAAGTGTATGGTGCGTTCATTGTGCAGGAAATCGGAAATAAAAAAAAACGAATTTCGACTACAAACTTTAAGTGTGCGATCATTACGCGAATGTGATCAATATGGTAGAAAATGCGGTATGGCGCATAAATAAATTACATTTAACAATACATAACCATATATTGCACATATAGGGCTTGGGTTTGCTCTGTAGAGCAGCAAATGGCCCTGTATGTGGCGTTCAAAGCCCATATGTCATCAAAAAAGCAATAAAGGACTCACATGGGTCCTTATATTTCACGGCAAAATCAGGCGCTAGATGCTTCTTTAAATGTCTTGAGTAACAAATTTGTGATGCAATCACATCAATGCTTAAAACTAAGTTTGGCCAATTAAGGGAGTAGTTACGCATATAAAAAAAAGATTCACGAAGTTCCAAGGATATAGTGCTCCGAACCATCTTTATTTATGTTTTGTTATTACTGCCCGGCCACACCGAGCTGGGCAAGGCCGTGTTATCTGTGTCCGAAGACCAGCGCGAGTTCCATTCTTTATTTTTATCCCACGCGGGTTACCTCATTCTGATACCAGAGCGTTTTGCCCTAACGTCACTAGCCTAGAATAATGTTCTTTGATCTACAACGTTCTGGATGTAAATCGACTTTTCGAGAAACACTCGCGTCGCAAGAGAAACGTCTCTAGAGCAGACGCCGCGGCATTCGACTCGCCGACTGTCGCCTGCGCGCGTCACTTCTGGCTGCTTTTTCGCCGCCTGTGTATTCTTTGAGTTGTTAGGGGAGCAGAAGTTCGCTCCAATTATCTTGCTTTCCTTGCAGACAACTGCGTCGTCTATGGCTTCTGACATCTAGTGGAGGTCTGGGTACATGCACCCAAAACCCCCTGCATGTCGCCAAGCAAGCCCCACGCGTACCAGTCGTCGTCAGCAAGGCTTCCTACCAGTGTTCGGTGTACTGCCAAGGAAAGTGTAGAAGGAAACGGCGTGACCAGCATGGTCAACCAAGCAAATCCTCGCGTCATTCTGCAGCCACCTCGCGAGCCCCCATCATTCCGATGATCCCGTGGTGAACACGCGGAAGAGTGGCTGGAGACTCTGTAGTACGACCGAAGTTTCAACCGATGGGACAAGGAAGAAACCCCGAGGCGAGTGTTTTCGGCGGTGCTTCTGAACACAGCTTGCAATTTGTCTATGCAAGGCGGCACACCGGGAATATCTGCCGAACACCAGTGACCTCGGCTCATGACTTCTTCCGCGTATCGGGCATACACACTTCCGCGTATCGGGCATTACAGCTGTGGAGTGTCCCGGGAAAAATATTTTGTCCTTCATCTTCTAGCACAGACACGCCCACCTGGTGGTTTGTTTGGACTTCTGGCAAACCACGGTGAAGTGTGGTTTGGTTCCACAAAGGTGGCACCGTGATGGACGTGTGCGGCACCGGTTTCTCGTATTGATTTTCACGTACACAGAACCGGTACTCTGGTAGTCGGCGGTGTTCCCGTCACCATGGCTGTTGCGGCTGTCGTTGCTGTTCAGCGGTGACGCCCGTCCCCATTGATGTACGGCAACCTCGGTCTGCGTTGAATGTTGCCCAGTTTTCCAGTCGTTGCCTCGTCGCTGTCGGCCCGATGTTCCAGTTGCTGTCAGTGAACGGTTTCCTAGAGGATGGCCTTCGCTAGAGCGTTCGCTAGCGAGAGAGTGGCACCCATGTCGAGAGCTTCTGACACCTGTGTGTCTCGGAGCCCTACGAAAAATCGGTCCCTGATGATACGCTCGCGGAATTTCGCAAATTCACAGCGGTCACCTAGTTCATGCAGGGCTGTCACAAACGTGTCCACGCTTCCTCTGGGCTTTGCTTCCAGCGATGAAAATTTGCGCTTCCATAGGCTACGTTCTTGGCGACCACGAAATGAGCGTCAAACTTTGTTTTAACTACCGCGTAGCTCCGGGACTCTCTTGCCGTGTGGCCGAACGTCTGAAAAGTTCTCCTCGCCTGCCTGCCCTTGTTGTACTTCAGCGTGCTCCCCTGGGCTTCCTTTTGTTCTGTCGTTGAGCCCCGATGCGTAGGGGTAGTTTTCGAAAGACATAATTTATTCTGCACGCTCAGAAGTCCTGTTCAAGTTGAATGACGCAGGCGGTGGCCGGGCGGCCGCTGGTGGGCTGGCTCCCGCTGTCGAGGCCGTAATCGTATGACCGAGTGCAGGGTGAGTGCCGCAATGCCACCATGAAAGAGGAGGCTCATCCAACTTCTGACAGCATGATCGTGTCCGCTCTTTAGTGAGGGGTGACACGAGCAAAAGACTGAAGCCACTCTGATGTAGCTGCAACCAAGAAAAATTTCCGGGTTTATTCTACCGTCGCGTTTTATACAATTCGGACAGTGACATCACTTAGGACTGCGTATCCGGGCGCTCAGCCACAACAGAGATAACAGCTAACACGACAGACGTACGGGCAACAATCAGCGCCGTCGTTCGCGAAAAACTGAGGAAACTTTTCCCAACTACGCCGCAAAGCCAAGTCGCCTCCCTGACCGACGTGAAAAGAGAAGAATCCCCACACGTACTGTAGACTTTACGCTGTCGGAAGCACCGCGCGAACCACTAGCTATGACCCTATTTGGCTTTTGCAGCGTCCCTACAGGGAGAGTTTTTTGTCTAACACAAAATAACGTCAGACACCTCTAGAAAAGCAGCAAAAAATAAATAAAGATGAAGCCCAAGCCACCCGACCGTCACCGTACCGCGTCTTTTCACACGAGCTGGAAGCCATCTGAACTCAAGTCAACGATATGCTCAGCGACGACATTATACTGCCATCGAAAATTTCCTGAGCTGCTCCGGTAATACTGGAGTAGGAAAAAGACGGCACAATGTTGTTTCGAATAGGCTACCGGCTGCTGAACAAAATCACCTAAAAGGACGTGTACTGTCTGCCATAAATCGAGGACGCCCTCAACCGCCCCTACCACGCGTAGTACTTCTCATTGATGGATCTGAAGACCGGCAACTCCCACATTGAATTGACGAGAGAGAACGAGTGAAGACTGCATTAACTACCTCGGACGGCCTATACGAGTTCGAAAGGATGTCGTTTGTGTTGTGGACAGCGCCAGCAACCTTTCAGAGAGTCTTGGACACGTTGCTAGCTGTGTTGAAGTGGCCCACCTCTCTTCTATACCTCGACAACATTGTTGAATTCGCCCGCATTTTCGACGAAAACCTTGCAAGGTTCGAGTCTGTACTCGAGGCCATTCCTACGTCTGGGTGAACGCTAAAAGCAAATAAGTGCCATTTCGCGTACGAAAAACTTTAGTTTTTGGGAAACTTCGTCAATGCCGCAGAAGTCCTGCCTGACCCAGCAGAAACTTTCCCCATAGGAACTACTCAAGACCTAACGACCAGGAGGACGTGCGAAAATTTCTCGTACTGTGCGTATACTACCGGTGTTTGTCGCAAACTTCGCAGCATTGCACAGCGGGGCACACGTTTGGCGAAGCACACCACTACCTTGAGCGGGGTAAACGTCAAAGAACAAGTATTCTGCGAGCTGCAACACCGTGTTTAAAACTCGCCCGTGCTCCCTCATTTCGACGGAAACGCCTAACCGGAAATGCAAAAGGACGCCAGTGATATAGGCTTGTGTGCCGTCCTCGTCCAAAAGCAAAGCGGTTGCGAGAAATTTTAAGTGCGAATGCACTTCTTAAGCGAGCCTGAATCGTCCGCCGCCGTCGTCCGCATAGCAACAGCTGCGGGTGCGCGCGCTCCTCGTCTTCCCTAGCAACGGGGGGAGATGGGCGCGCGCTACTCTCCTCCTCCTCTCTCCGCTCAGTGGCTGCGGGTGTTGGGCGCCTTCTCTCCACTTCGGGCGGGAGAGCTCTCGCTCGCGTAGCGGGCGCTCCGCATTCTGACGCGTGAGGGCGCTCGTGTAGCGGCCGCGTGGCGCGGGAGGGTATTATTCGAGCGCGCGCCGTCGTCGAGAGCGGTGGCTGGTCCTGCATCTCAAAAACGATGATGGTGGACCGGGCAACGGTACCAGCAATAATGAGTGAAATATATTTCTTTGTAGTTGTGTGCGTGTGTATAATCTCTCGACTACTCATTAAGATCACGATATCCACCGTAATCGCGCAATCAACAACCGTGCATTCACACTTACACACTCTCCCCCTAGGGAAAGTGCGAAGGAATTTTTTCGCCTATCCGAGCCGTGGTCTGTTGAAAGAAAAAAAACTACTCAGTCTTTGTGAAAAAGTGTCTCGCTTATATATGGACGATTTGAAAATTTCGCCAAGACGTGTATGGTAGATCATTCAAGGCTGCGCCAGACCACCATGCGCTCTGTTGGCTCGCCAATTTGAAGAACCCCCTCTGGCAGCCTTGGGTGGCGGAGCTTGCACCTGCAAGAGTTCGACGTTACAATCCTCTGGAAAACCGGCTGGAAACGCTCTGATGCAGACTGACCGTCCTGCGCCCCCTTCGAACCACCACCACAACACTCCGAAGAACACGGCGCGTTTGTCTGAGTCGTGACTGAGAGCAACCTAGCCACTAACCAGCGTACCGACAACGATTTAGGCGTCATAATCAACTTCGTCCAAGGAAGCAACGTGGACGCACCAAGGGCCTTCAAACGCAACTTACCTGCATTCAGCATAAAAAAAACTCGGTACCCGGGAAGAATTTTTACCCTAGAACAAGAAAGAATTACCTCCTTGTCATCAAGGCAGGTCTTTGTTAGGAAGTTTTGGAAGCTTCCCACGGCGACGCGTCATCCAGGCATGTTGGCAAAGCTCATAAAATTGAAAAATTAAAGCGAAGTACAACTGGCACCGCCTTAAATCCGAATTTACTCACTACGTCCTGAGCTGCCGTGACTGCCACCAACAAAAAACGACGCTGACGAGACCCGCCGGACTCTAGCAGCCAATCGCCATTCGATCGAACCTCTTCCAACAGATTGGAATGGACGTTCTAGGGCCGTTTCCTACGCCAGAATTCAAGATCAACTGGATTGTCGTAGCAACAGACTACATGGCGCGTTACGCAAAGACCGCCGATACTACGAAAAGAACTGCACAAGAAGGTGCGAAGTTCTTCACAAACCAAGTTGTTCTTCCACTAGGACCCCTGAATTACTAATTATCCACCACAGAATTGCCTTTACTGCGGAGCATATGAAACAATCTTACGCTAGAGGAACACAAATCACCAAAGAATGACGGAGAACCACAACCACAGGAACGTACTTACGGAATCTCTGAGCAAAACATTCGCGGATAAGGTGCCTTTGTATGCCGACGTTGAACATAAGGCTTTGGAAGAAGTTCTCTCGTATGTGACGTTTGCGTTAAACACAGCGATGCAGGAAACTACGAAGGTGACACCAGTCGATCTTGTCTACGAAAGACGTCAGAATACAATGCTTAATGCAATGCTTCCGCACGTACATGAAGACGACGTGAACTGCGACTTCCAAGAATACTTCGTTTTGGGTAAGCAGGCCCGGCAGCTCACTCGAGTTGGTACAACAGACCAGCAGCAGGTGGATGCGAAACGCTACAACCTCCGACGCCGAGTACCACCCAGGGGATCGCGTGTGGGTTTGGACTCCCATCCGACGACGCGGATTCAGTGAGAAGCTTCTGTGACGGTATTTCGCACCCTACAAGATTATACGAAGTGTTGTCCAACTTACCTACGAAGTGACCCCCTTTGTTGATTCCAGCACATCATGGCAGCGTACCCGACCTGATGTCGTCCACGTGGTTCGCATCAAACCTGAATGGGCCGAATGACAGACTTTTTTGTTGTTTGTTAAGACTGTGGTTTCATTTTAGGATGGGGTAGAAGTAAACTTAAAGGGGGAGTAATGCTGCGAACCATAAATTGGGTTTGTTTATGATTTGTTTTTACTGCCGGACGGCGCCCGGCCACGCCAGGCGGCGTTTTTGTGTCCCAAACAAAATCCGCGTTCCATCTTTATTTTTATACCACACGCGTTATCTCATTCTGATACGGAGAGCGTTTCACACTAACCTCCCTAGCCAAGAAGAATATTCTATGATACACAGTGTTGTTGATGTAAATCGACGC
Source organism: Haemaphysalis longicornis (assembly GCA_013339765.2). Classification (NCBI taxonomy): domain Eukaryota; kingdom Metazoa; phylum Arthropoda; class Arachnida; order Ixodida; family Ixodidae; genus Haemaphysalis; species Haemaphysalis longicornis. The sequence goes on along the minus strand of CM023448.1, from coordinate 45,296,728 downwards.
TTCGAGAAGCACTCGCACCGGGCGATAAAATCCTGCAGAGGAGAAACAGCGGTATTCAATTCAACGACGCCAGCTTGCGCACGTCACTTTTCTGAATGCTGCTTGGACGCTTGGTTTTTCTTTGGGTGTTTAGGGGAGCTCAAGCTCGCTCCCATAAACTTGTTTTCCTTGAAGACTACTGCGTCGTCTTCGGCGTCGTGACAATATATATACAAATCGAATACAACTCAGTTGACAATTGCCGGATATGAATTATCTTTTGAATACGAATATCCAGACAACATTTTCTTTGTATTTTTCAAGTTATCACAGTGATTAATAATTTTATTACACACAGATGTTTCCTTGCGTATTTAAAAACTGCAATTGGTTTTATATGCACAAGCGTCACAAACGGCTTTTTATTTTACCTTTTTGAAGCGTCCAACTTACAAGTATAGCACCTTCCAAAATGTCATTAGGCTTGCTGAACCAAAAAAAAAAAAACACTGCCCGTGAATGACACTTTGTAGTTAAAAGCCTAAAGTTAAATGAAAAAAAATATTTTTGTTACATAAAGCAAGTAGATGTGCATTTGAAAGTTTAAAACCTTAAACAGGGCACCCTTCAATATGCTTGAAATTGTGTCTAGAATACAGAAAGAATGTCTACAAATTCCTTCCTCCTGCGGTCTCGATGGCGGTCGTTCTCACGCTCCACCAGGCCCCCGTAATCATTTCCGCTGCCTGTCGCACATTGATTGCGCGACCTTCATTCGAACGTTATTCAGGACTCGCTGAAAGAAACGCCACCTCTAATGTACCTTCACGCTCTTTATGACCCCTTGGTCAAGCGGCTGCCGCAGGAACGTCCAGTTCAGAGGGAAAAACTTCAGCCGTACATTTTTAAGGCGAACGTTAAGAAGGTGTGCTGACAAGTTGTCCACGATTATGGGGATTTTTCTGCGCGCCCTCCTCAACTCATCATCCGCCTTGAGGAGCCATTAGGAAAACAGCACTCGCGTCATTCATTCACGCACGTCAAATACCTCGGTGATCGCAACGCAAGGAGGCCAAATATTACATGCTGCGAGGCTTCGTGTATTTTCCGATGACCAAGTTCTCGAGCTTTTTAGTGTCTGTAGCATTTCAGCACAGCAGCACAGAAACTCGGGCTGTCGGTTTCTTGCTGCTTTGCAGCTGCTTCTGTTACAATTGATGGACTTGTCAGGCAGCGAGAAGCGCCAAGCACAGGCGATAGCGATAGAGCTAACTCGGATTTAGGATGTTGTTGACGATGGTTCTACGTGTCCACCATTAGTCGTCGTTTAGACCAACACTCGGAATGTGTTAATTGGAAGTGGTGTTTTATATGAGGGTGACAAAATTCTATAGGTTATTCTGAAATAATCGGTGCTCTCAAATTCGTAAATTTTTACATAGAAATTAAAGCGGTTTTTTGGAGATTTTTGGAATGTTTGTTAATCTGCTAATATCGTTAATGTGAGGTTCGCAATAATGTTTTTTTTTTCGAGTTTGGGAAAGACGCGTACTTTAGCAGTTAACTGCTGAGAGGCCGGGTATCGCCTGGCTATGCCACAAATACTTTAACGCATCGATGTCACCGCACTGCACAGGAATGATGATCACTGAGTCGCTTTTCAATATTTTTCAAACACTTAATCGGTATTTTAAAACAGTTCAAGAAAGTCCGTAGTCACGTCTATCTTGCCGCCAAAGTCACTTTTGCGATCACTTCTGGAGCTACGATGGCTCCGATTAGGCGTAGTTGCTCTCAGGTCGTTTTTGATACGAGGAGTATTCCTCATGCTTCCTGTTGTACATTCTTTACCGAGCGGTTGTTAATGTTGATGGGAGCGAGGGGAATGCACAATCATCTAAAATGTGATCATTTGACCTAAGTTGCACAGCAAGTGATTTTTTCGCCCACATAGAACGCGTACCCAAGTATTACATGACAAGGGCTCTACTCGCGCGAACAGCGATGGTGCCCGCCGAGGTCGAGTAAAATTTACACGTGCTGAATACGATATGTGGAGGGGCGTGGAAGGGGGGGGGTAATTATTTCCGCAAAAATTGACGTGGCCCACGATTCAAACCATTCACGGCCCCTATATCACACCATATTGAAGCTGTCATGCAACATTTTTCTGAAGAGTAATCAGGGAGGACATAAATAGCTGTACTTGGAAGAGCGGTTACAAACGGCTCACACCCTCTGCTTGATAAAATAAGATACACCTATTTTCGTACCTCGAGATTTTCTTGAGTCGCCGAGACTAACGGACGTATTTTAACACGAAAGTGTTGCCTTCCCTGATACGCGAACATTTTGATGACGTCCTAACCATCACGGAAATGACGCCAGGACAACAAACACTGCAGAAATATGGGTGTGCTCTTGTCTAGGAGAATAAAGCGAAGTAGTGCATCATGACAATAACCAGCGCGGACAGTTAGACTAAGCTGCTTCCTAGCGACGCCGATAGCCGAACGGCATGAACTCCGACCCATGTTGATGCCAAGCGAAACGCCAGCGCGAAGCGTAACGCGTTCGCGAGTTCACGGTTCAAGCTAAAGATTGTACCTTTCGCGTTCCACAAGCTGAAATCATCGCGACATAACCATCTTCAGAAAACGCCACGGAGCAGGAACAAGGTTGTCGCACGTTTTCTAAAGCGAACCGCTAGCAGGAAGTCGCTCGCCAAACCAGCGCACAAGAAAGCCGCTATCGTGCCAATCATGCTCCTTTCGCTGCAGATTTCTTCGCACATTTACTTTCCTGTATTACTGACTTTTATCACAGAGGAATCAACCACAGTTTTTTTCGTAAATGCTGGTTAGATTTTTTTTTTCAGATTTTACACTCCAGGCCTCAAAGCCTAATTTGATAATACCACCGACTGTTTGATCGGCGTTTGCCTCTAATTTGAATACTTCCTATCTAACGGTGGCTGTAATATTTTTCAACAAACACACCATAGAATAAAAAAAAAATATCATGGTCCCAAAACCAAAGACTACGCAGTTGGCTTGAACGCCGAACAAGTTATTTGGAGCTTACGTGTGCTTCCCTTCTTACGCAAAATATACACAGGCGGCAAAGCAGCAGCAAACAAAGTGAGGTGCGCAGGCAAGTGTCGGTGGGCGTATACCGCGGCGTCTCGTCTGCAGGTTTATATCTTCCGGCAAATATGATTGTCTAAACGTGGATTAACATTAAGAACATGGTTGGCCAAAGAAGATTATTCTAGCTTAGCAGCGTTAATGCGGAACGCTGTCTTTATCAGAACCAATGTGTCATAAAAATAAAGAATGGAACACGCGCTTGGCTTTGGACACATAATGCGGCCGGGTGCAGCCCGGCAGTATAAAGAAAACTTAAACAAACAAACAAAATTTATGATTAGCGGCAATAACCCCTCTAAACGTGCATCGACCCGATGCCTATTATATTGAGTGGCCGGTTGTCTACTCAGAACCTAAATTTGCAGTTTTTTTTTTTCAGCGGTATGGCGGGTGCTGCCCAGTGGCTTTTTGATGGGTGTTTAAAGCCGTCGCTGAGCATGTCTTCGAATTGTATACGGATTATTTCCTGCACGTGTGAGGACGCGCGGTATCGTGACTGTAGGGTAGGTCGCGCTCCATCTTCGATATTTATTTCGTGCTTCGCTAGGGGTTTCTGAATTATTTTTATTCGATCAGAAAACATTCGCTCTAGCGACGCAGCAAAGCCAATTTTATTGTCTATTTCTTGCAGTAGCACCGGGTTCAGGTCGAAAGGATGCGGAAGCTATAAGGAGCCTTCCGGTACGCGCTGAAAGTCGGCGACGGCGATCACGTCATGATTTCTTGCGTTTCTTCGAGGAACAGAATTGCGGAGGCCATTTTAAACGCGAACGTCATTCCAATTCATAAGAAAGATAACATAAAGGACTTGAAAATTACAGGCCGATCAGCTTACTGCCAGTCGTCTACAAGGTACCCAAAAAAGATATTCCTAACAGAATTTTTGCATCTTATAATTCAGGCAGCCTAACCAACCAGCAGGGTTTCGTAAAGGCTATTCAACGCTAGACCATATTCAAGCGATCAATAGTGTGATAGAGAAATGCGCGGAGTACACAACACCTGTGTATAGCCCTAATAGATTAGGAGAGAGCATTTGACTCGGTCGAAACGTCTGTATTCATTCAGGCATTGCGGAATCAGGGTGTAGACGAGGATAAGGTAAGAATACTAGAGGAGATTTACAATGGGTCCACATCTACTTTGACCCTCCATAAGGTGAGTCGTAAAATACCTATAAGGAATGGCGTCAGGCGAGGAGACACGATCTCTTCGATGTTATTCACAACATGTTTACAAGAAGTAACCAGAACATTGGATTGAGAACAGGTTGGTGTGAGGGTTAATCGAAAATACCCCAGTAACCTCAGATTTCCTGATGACGTTCATTGTTAACTAACTGGGGGAGGAATTGCTAAGCATGATTACCGCATTAGAGAAACAGAGTAGAACCGTGGGCCTGCAAATTATTATGCAGAAAATAAAGTAATCATCGATAACCTGGGGAGAGCACAGTGGTTTGATACAGGTGGGGAGTTGCAGAAGTGGTTAGCGGATACATCTACTTAGCCCAGGTTGTTACCCCCGATCCCAACCATGAGGCAGAGACACTTTGAAGGATAAGAATTGGGTAGAGTGCATTCAGCAGTCATTCTCAGATAATGAATGGCAGCCTGCCATTTTCCCTGAAGAAGAAAATTTTTGAAAGCTGCATCTTCCCGGTACTTACCTACGGGGCAGAAACGTGGAGGCTCACTAAGAGGAGTCAACTTAAATTGAGGACGAATCAGTGTGCCATGGAATGCATTGTAATAGATTTAACATTAGTGACTAGAAGAGGGTGGCGTGGGTGGAGACAAGTGTGTGTAAGGACCATTAGGTAGAAATTAAGAAGAAAAATTGACGTGTGCAGGGCGTGTTATGTGAAGGCAAGATAAGCGTTGGTCTTTAAGGGTAAAAGTGGATCCTTAGAGAAGGCTAGCATGGCAGGGGGCCGAACGTTAAACCGGCAGATGAGATGAAATAGTTTCCGGGGATAAATTAATCGCACTTAGCACAGAATCGGAATAGTTGGAGAATAATGAGAGAGGCATTTGCCCTGCTGTCGGCGTACATAGGCTGGTGCTAATAGTTATGATGATGCTTTTTCCGTGGAATAAGTACCCAAAACGTGGGATTTGGGTGGCCTAAGCTGCGCGATGCCTCTCGCGACGGAGACACCACACTTGAGAAGCAAACTTTGCTCACCCTTTAAGGAAGCACCGATGTCAAGTACAGCGTCTTCACTGTAAACGGGGATCATCACGCTTGCGTCGGGTGAAAGTGATGCGATGATCCGGATGGTGGTATCATCCGCAAATATTGTGGCATGGCGGGTTGTGCACATGTGCTTTTGTGCAGAAACATGTGCACAATCCGCCGAGGCACAAAATTCAAGAAGTACTCTACAAATGTTATCTGCCGCATACCGCTTAAGTGTGATAAAGTGTATATTGGGCTGATGGGACGCTGTCTGAGCGTTTGTATAAAAGTTTTAATGAAGAACATACCACAAGGAACTAATAGCGTTTGTTTTATTTTTGTTGGTTTATAAAACTTCGGTCAGGTCAGGTGGAGGGGCAAACTTGCCTGCCCATTGCCGAAGTTGTGGACGCACGCCCTCCTTGACAAAACACAAATAACTGGTAGGGAAACCACAAAGTGCGAGCTGGAGCCTGACGAAGCTTACTAAATGCGCAAGCATGATTTGTACAAGTGCGTGAGTGTTTGCGCACTAACAGTATCAGGCACATAATCTCAATATCTGAAAAAGAGCGGATTTTGAATTGTGTCATCAGCAGACCTTCTGTTTTTTGTTTTTACAGCGCGTGCCCTGACTATGCTTTTCTTCAAAATTTTATTCATTAGGCTGTTGCTATTCCCAGCGTGTGGATTGTCTACGTTCTCCTCGTATATGTGTCTTCACCGTTCTTCCAAGTATGTGCCTACAGGCCCAACACCAAACACTTCTACATTACTGCATTTGCGGCACCTCGCATGCACACTGTTGAAATATTCTACAGCCCAAGGAGCATAGCCGGGTAGGCACCATGTTTGTATGGTCTGCGTCTAGACGTTAAAAGACGCACTCATGGGACCAAAAATATATACCCTTCCGCGGGATCCGCGGACGCCCATCTCTTGTAGGGAAGGGTGGAGAGCCAAGGTAAGCTTCATGCTGCTTTTTTGAAGCTTTCTGGATATCCCCCAAAGTTGGCCTAGGGGATATCCAGCGGAACTTTACAGTGGAAAGATACTGAATTTGTTGTTGTATGCATTGCTCAAAAACAAATCAATCATATTCAAAAAGAAAACCTAGCACGGTCGGGGATTCAAACTGGCGACTTACAAAGCAACAAACCTAGATGTCCCAAACACTCGGCCATAAGCAAGCGAGGTGCAATGGTGCAAATACAAACTGTGAGATGTATAGAAAGTTTATATTTTATTTATTTTAACATTTTCAGCTGCTTAGATGACTCTTTTTTGTATAGAGCACCTGCCGGAGGCATGCCCCGAATTACTAGAATATCTCATATCTAGTGACTGATTCCTTAGGTGGAAAAGCGTTCGCCGATGTTTGTTCGTAGTGGTAACCACTGTGCTAGTTCACCCAGGGCAAGAAGTGCTTCCTGCATCCTGGTTTTAAGCTGTCAGATAAAAGGTTCGGTTGGTTGTATTTTCTTAGTACCCATAATAACAATGCTGACTCTTGTAGCGCCTTCAATCGGCATTAGAGTTTCCAACTATCGCAGCAATTGGCGAAGCGTCCCATGTCTTCTTGTTTGGTGCGACTTCACCTTAGAGCTTCATACAACCTACAAACTAACCAACGAGAGGCACGTTCTTCTTTGCACAAAGGCGCCGTCGCTGAGTTCCAACAGAGCGAACGAATTGCGACGAGCCGACAGCCGGCTGCCGAATGAACGCTCGACCGCCAGATTCTGTCGGAGGGTTGGCGAGCCGTGCGGTAGCGCAGTCAGGCCAGCCTGCCAGTTATGACGCCATACGAAGTGTCATAGAAATCGGCAAGGAGGATGCAGTAGTAAGATGGAAATTTCGGCTTGTTGGTGCAGATTAGGATTTATGGTGAAAAACAGAACAAGGAACACCAGGACAAAAGAAGAGTGGACGACGCACAGCGCTGTGCGTCGTCCACTCTTTTTTTGTTCCTGTGTTCCTTGCGCTGTTTTTTCACCATGAATCCTAGGATGCAGAGATGAGGGACGCAATTTTAAATATTTTCGCAAATGAAGGCATGTAAATAGAGCGAGAGTGCTCGGAATACGATCTAGAGACTCCAGATTACAATTTACGTTAGTAATTCCCAATGTTAACAAATTACTTTCAGTGTTCGCTTTAGAGAAAAGTCAAAACGGAACACATCATTGGAAGCCCACAAATACATTAAGAGTAGCCTTACTTAGCACGCCATGCCTTAAGTCTTCAAAGTAGGTGAGGTTGAGGCTCGCTTTTTGACCGGGTTCGTCTCCAGCCCTAAGTTAGCAGGCTGGCAGAAATAGAGAAGTTCACGGCCCTGTCAGACTGTCGGCATGCAATCGAGCATGAGGTGAGCTTCGACGCCGAATCATCCTGACCTTCACTACAGTGTGTGCACTTAGGTTCGGCACTGATTCGTTACATAACCGAAGCCATCTCTGTAAATCCATGGTGTGCAGCCAGGGCCCCTTTGAGCACTTCCCATGCCTTTGCTTCGAAATGGCAAAGACCTCGAGGCGCCAGAAGCGTTAGTATTGCAACCGTTTCAAGTGCGGTAATAAAAACCTAACCAGCGCACTCCGCCACTCCGAAGCGGAGCCATTGTTGGTGATTCCTTACAACAAAATGGCGGCAATCTGAAGAAGGACGTAACAAAACTTCCGCCTACACAAATGAACTTTTCAACACCACATCGCAAACCACATTTGGCTTTGGGAAACCGGTTGTTCGTGTATCAGCGGGAAACCAGAGAAATAGAGGCGGTGCCACCGCGCAGGTCATACCCCCATGCGGGCGAGAAACCAGTACACAAAGCCTGTAACAAAGACTATAAACAACCAATCTCAGAGACCAAAACCATCATTTCGCAAGTATTGTAGTGGTTACATTACATCAACCGCGTGAACGTAAATTGTGCGGTGAACAAGTGCTAAGTATGTAGCAGATACTTTATAGACCAAACCCATTTCTTTATGAAAAGCCATTGCTTCAGCACCTTCTTCCAAATCACCTTAGAATGATGCGTCACAAAAAACTGCCTCCTTACAAGTAGCGTTTTATAACAGCTATTTTTATTGGTTTATTGTAGGGTTTAATGCGCCGACTCAACGGAGGCGATGAGGCGCGCCGTAGTGGAGGTATCCGGATTTATTGTGGCCGCCAGCGGATCCTCCACGTTTACAATAGTGTGCAGTAAAAGCGTAAAAGTTACACTGTGAGATGTCACGTGCAATAATCATTGCGTCCATTCCCTGATTAAAATTATTACAACTACCCAGTTTTCATTCAGCCTCTACATTACAGGTTATAGGTTATTGTTGGACGGTGCAGTTGTGTGGATTTAAGGATGGCGTTATTTTCATGGCTGTCTATCAGTGCCATCGCAGCCCTTAATGCTGCTGTGGTCACAGAACCACTGTGATACTCTTTGGGAGAACCTAATAGGCTGCCAAGGGTCGCCGCGGCACCGACTGTCGTAAAGGCGCTGCTGCGTGACTGCTGACGCGCTGACGTCAGAATACCAAGGCTGATCGGCTGGCACTGTGTTCCTGTGTTCACGGAGCTCCTGTTCCACGGAGTTTATCTGCTGCCTTTTGTTATGGTGCAAAAAGAGGTTATAAATGCAAGAGCATTTCATACCCTATAAGATACAAAGAGCCTGTATCATGACATGTGAAAAGCGGCCATTTTGTGCTACTGACTGGCAGCGAATGAAGCGAGAAGCAATGGGCCATTGTTTGCTTAGTACCGGGCGATTTTAGCTTTTACTGAACAGCATACGAGTTTGTGAGGCAATTCGGTGCGACCGCTGATGTGGAAACATTTCTTTACTGTAAGCAGTCATACCTCATCCTTTGTTACCCTTCGACTCCACTTTGCATACGTTAAAAATATCATACACCCTTCTTTTGTCCCGAAACATAAAGGCTATATTTAAGCGGGTCCAGTAACCCCTTCCATACGAATACACAACATGATAAGCACAATTTGAAGCAAGATGGGTGTCCCTTATATATTTTGAGAAATGGGGACAATGCGGCGACATGTACGTTTAGGGCTGACTTGTTATTGATTTGCGTGGCCGAGAACAAGCCCCGGCTTCTTAAAGGTGTCATTATGACAATATGCCACTTCATTCGGCCTGAAGGAACTACCTTTTTGGCAACTAACTGCGCTCCATTCCAGCCATAAAATTTGTCTTTAAAAAAAGCCCTCTAAAAATAAAATAACGTTAAAATTATGTGGTGCAGTGATGCAGTATGGACTAACGTGCGCTAATATGAGTGAAGACAGAACATTTAGAGTTATTTTTTATTTAATACCTACTGCGTCAGCAGCATCAGAGTGATGAGGGCGGTGGGAAAGAACACAACCAAATACCACAAGGTTGCAGTAACCCGAAAACGGATCTTAAAGCATTGCAAGTGTGCAAAACATCTTTACAGTGCAGATATTTACCACAAATAGCTATCCATAAAGTTATTGGGTGGACATGACGCAATTAAAAAACACTCAAAAACGCCAAGCGCGTTGCACCTTGCTGAAAAACGTTAAGTCGGGGGGAAAAAGACAACCAAAAATATTGAGTTTTTAAAGGGGCCCTGAAAGGCATTTTGAGCACACTAAATGAACTAGCGCAATCGTTAGACTGGGTCGTCAACGTCAGCTGTGCCAAGTATTACTCTTTTACGCGCAGCGGAAAGCTCACACTTTTGTTGCAAAGTTTGTCGCTTTTTTCTCACCCTTTCCTTCGTGTTTTTGGACGCCGCCATCTTCACATGTCTACATCATCGATTCCCATATGTTCGTCATGAGCTAGACATCCTGCTATTGGGCGGCTTTTTCACGCACTTCCGGCAAAAAGATGAGTCGTCTGCTCAGCGTCGGCTCGCCGGCTGATCTGCCAGCGGAGTGGAGTGCTTGGACATTTTACGGCAAACGAAACAAGTGTAAACAAACGCTTAACCGTTCGTATTGAATGCAACACGGCCATAACACGACATGGATATTCTCTTACCTGAGTACCTTCCCTAAAGAAAGCGTTGAAGCCCGTGGCACTTCTTTCGTGCAATCGCAGAGAACGCCCTGAGCCGAATGCCCGGGTTTGACGGATACATTTTATTCAACTTCAAAACAAACCAGAGATGCGTTTCGAACGAACACAACGTCACAACATGCGTTGCAAGTCTGAACCGCGATTGACAGACGATCGGTTGCTTCCTCCTGCCCGTCGTAAATTCGGCACTCACCTCGCGCCTTGTTTGCGGGGACGAACAGCAAGTCACTGAACTCTGGCACGCAAGCGAGAAGGCTTTTAGCCAGGCACACTACACATACCCCATGCGAGGTTGAGTCGTTCGTCGTTCGAGAAAGATAATCCAGACCATGGGAAGCACTATCCACCCGCAGAAGTACAACGTCGCATTTCATCGCGAAACGAACGCTACACATAGGAGGCGATGCACACACACACACAGCTTCGGTCGCTGCATTGGCTTAGCTGCAAGCTTCGTTCGGACAGTCAGCGATGATTCGACGATACAGAGCTGCGTGAGGGCGACGTGCTAACCACTTCACGTATTTAAAAACACAGGGGCAAAGAACTTGGTTCATCGGAAGCAAAAGATCTTTCCTCCATTATTGTGCCTGAAATATACTGGCTAGTGTTGCTAGTGTGCCGAGGGCGGGCCCCAGGCGTGCGCCGGGAGCGATGTACGCGGCCGGCTGCCGCTTGGGGCGCTGCCGTGCGGGAGTGTGCGCGTTCGTCTGCCCGAGCAGATCGCGCGGTTGCCTCCGCGCTGCGTAGCAGACGGCAGGGGCAGAACTTTCCAATCCCGCTTGCGACGAAAGCGAGCGAAAGCGACGGGAATTCTGTCGCGCGAAGAAAATTTCTCCCGACAGTTCGACAAACACGATCGTCGCGCGACAAAGCGACGAAATTCCCATCGCTTTCGCTCGCTTTCGTCGCAAGTGCGAACGGGCCTTTATGCGCAATCTCCGTCCCACATAAAATAAGCTCTTGCTTGTCGCCTGAGCATACGGTTGATATGTGACTACGTTACACTGTGCTTGCGAGTGTATTTAAACGATGTCACTAGGTTTGAAACGTAAGCGCTCGGCGTGCAGCTTTGTAAACGCAAGCAGCCTCACGTACGCACGCTATTTTGCTGCTAATAGAGAGTTTTAGTACAGCGTTTGTGCCTTTGCATACGCTAAACGCTAAATTTTTGCGTCCCGCTACGTAAACATCGCGAGGGGAGTTTTAGTAGAACGCCTCATCAGTTTTGCGTTGCGACATGCTAATGCATACGGCGCCATCTGTTAAATGTTTTCCGAAATGACTCGGCGGCTGTTCTGCTAGCGGAGTGCCGGAGTGCCTGAACATTTTACGACTATCAGAACACGGATGCGCTCGAGTGCGGCGTTGGTTTGCTCTGCGCCTTCCCGTTCATCGCCACTGATAAAGCAATCCGATCCGGCGCGTTTTGTGCACGGGTTCGGTGTCGGTTTAAAATGTATTTTTTTCACATGCCGCCGGTAGTAGGAATTACAACCGCCGCAAAATAAGACCCGGAACCAGCGGGCCCACATCTGAGACCGCGCTTTTTGGATAAACAGTGCGCGGTGCACCAAAGGGAACGAGCGCACGATTCTCCCTGCGCTGCTGCGAGTTCGCCGCGAAAGGGCAAGGCCAGGCCGCACACATGCGGCCAGGTCTTTCGTTCGCTTTTCCAGCCTTTAGAGGAGTGTCCATGGTGTCAACAAAGATGAAAAAGCCGAAAGAGCTGGCCCGTAGCAGACGGCAGTCTGTGGGAGCGCAATAGCGGAAGTACGTCACCGCTGAGGAGCGAAGCATCATGGGAGGGGAGGCCAACAGAGAAGAAACATTTGAAAGGAGGAGGAAATAGGGCGCGACGATAATGCGCGGTTTTCGATTTACGATTTCTCAGCTAATACTCATCGCTTTAACAAAATTCTTGCAGGAGGAGATTGCTAATACATTGCTTTATTTGGTTAAATGTACATCCATGCATCGGCGGAAGGCATTTCAGGACCCCTTTAAAAGTACTCGCTGACCTTGAATGCATGATGCGTGAGTTTTTTTGTATATTGGGGAAGCCAGAGACAGTCTTCTGGTACTATACATGTTTTACTATAATTACCTGCGTTAAAAAAATGTATTCCTAATTATTTGCTTGCCGTTTCTAACAAAGCTCATTTTCGCTATTCTTTCACTGCAGTCGCACTAAATACAACACCCAATTTTCCCCCAAAAAAAGCCTGCCGCTACATTTTGTAACCTTTCGCATTTCTGTATATCGCAGATTGCGTGCGTATTCTATACCGTGAATGCATATTCCATGATTATTCATACATTTTCCTAGTATGGCAGGCCCTCAGGTTCCAAGGAGAAATATTTTGGATTCTAAAAAGGAAACCCATTCCGCTACGTGCCTAGCTGTTGCATAGTGAACCTGGCATAGTAATGGTTGCACGTAAACTAAAATCTAAGTATTTGTATTTTTTTACTTGACATGACTGTTTATTGTTCATAACAGGTGATTTCATTTAGGCTTTTTTTGTCTGTAAACCTCATATAAACTGTTTAACGTAAATTCAAAGTCATGTTATATTTAAACAACACCGACTGATTTTGTCAAGATCACATTGAAGGTTGTGTACATCTTCACCTGCTTTGATTTCTCTGTACACGCCGCAGAGTGTTACAGAGAACGATCTGTGAAGTAACTGTACGTGAACACAGAAGTAAAACGAATAAAAGGAGCTACACACCCCACTACAATTGTCGAGTCATGTTGCTTGGCTGTAGCTTAGGTGATGATCTTCATTTGTGCAAACAAGATTCCCTGACACGATTGAGAAATTGCCGCAAAGTGGCTGGTATATTAAAGCTGATTCATATGTTTTCGTTATTATTCCAAATATTTGCGTAACGTTTGGGGTAAAGGTGTTAATGTTTTCAGAAGAAAGCGGTTTTTATTAAAAAAAACTTGTTTATGGCAATAAAATAATGTTTATTTTCTATTTCTCACATGGACACTTAAACTCTCCAAAATACTTACTCTCCAAAATTGGCACAGAAAAACCCAATTCTAGGGAATCGGTGAGCCCACAGATGTACATTTGAAAGATGTTTAATAATACTTGTCCCAATTGCTCAGCTGACTTGAATAGCTAAAGAAAGTGGGAAGGCTTCACAAGAGTAACGTGCTCGACATGAAAGAAAGGAGCTCGTTTTATTAAAGTCGTGCTCCTTCCTCTCGATTTCATTCGGCAGGCTAGAAGGCTCATGGATGGTATTGTTTACTGAGCAGTTGGCCTGGGAACACAATGCCTTGGGCAGGGCTTGCAGCGGCGACTCACGTCAGAGTCAGGAATCATACGTCTCTAACGTGGGAGAGCTATCACTTTAAATCCTCTCCAGTGTGCTAGTAATCTAGCCACGAAGAACCGAATAATACAAAAATTGCGCCGCGCGATCATTTTTCTACCCTACAAGCCCCCGCAGGATCAGTCTGCAATAAGAATCCCCTAAGGTAAGGCTGCTCATCCAAGGACTATATAGCCGTGCTGGAAGGTAAACCGCAATCTTGCCCTTATTTACTAATAATGCTGGGTCCTGCTCCAGCGAATTTTTATGCCTGGGTGTTGATGTGAGGAGCACCCATGTGATTGAGTCTAAACATTTAGCACTGCCATCATACCATTCAAGCCCTTTTAATGAGTAATGCTGTGGCTAGGTATTGCCGGCGCCTCTAACAGCAGCTTTTGTTTCTGTGCCAACCATCAGCTAAAGTATAGGGGCCCACAGGCATCAAGTACTCTGGTAACGTATTAGCAATTTTAACTGTGTACAATAAGCTACGGGCAAGGTTAACTGCCGCTACAAAAAAATGCTGCTGCTCGGTTGTCGGTAGTCTAGGTGTCGTTGTAGGTCCTTTTATCGGGCAGTGTTTGTGAAAACACCATTGCGGTAAACAATGTTCCTATGAAGACTGCATGAAGGAGAGTGCACGCAAATGACTTCGCTGACCATGGCCGGATAGCCGTCATCCAGCATCTTGTTGCGTGACACCCATACACATATCAAGTACTGGTGCAGCTTTACTGATGCTCATGCAATTCCAACCCGTCCACACGGCAACCGTATCACGAGATGATTATTCACGCCACACACCGCAAAAACCGCACACATCCAACTATATCATTTGGGAACCTAGAGAGGTGTCATAAATTATTCATACCTTCCACTGTAGCTCGAGCCGCGAACAGAACTCGAGTCATCGTCCAGGTTTCCTGTTCTTAATATTCTAACGGTTGTCCTTGTCGTGCTTGGGTCGAGTCTAAACCGTAGAAATCAGAGAGAATCCCTGTCTTTTTCTCGTAGGCCATTCTGAAGAAACGCCTTCTCGACGTCAGCGATCATCGATAGCTTGTACCTGCGAAACCACAGAGGGAGACTCACGAAGTCAGGTTTCAGGTTCGGGCAGATTCCAAGTTTTCGTCAAGTGACTTCGCGTCAAACACAATCCGCCATTTTGTCGGGGACCGATGTTTTCGTACAACTGCTTGGGGCGGAATGTAATACAGCCGACCGCAAGGTGCGTTTTTGTCCGGTGGTATCTTTTCGGCAGATCCTTCTGCAAGGTACGTTCTGATTGTCGCGTCATACCTCTCCATGAGGTTGCCGTCCCTTTCGAGTTTTTCATTAGGCTGTGGATCCAGTTTGAAGACACAGCGAGGTTATCCGCAAGGTCTACCCTTGCTTTCCATGGGAGCGCGAACTCATATGGCTCGTTCATTTTATTCACTGTCTCTTCAACCTGGGTCATCACCAGGTGTTTGCGGTGCCTTTTTCGTCCTCGCAATTTATACCTATGCTTTCAAGCTTCCAGAAACGGGTAAGAGCCTTAGAAACCTTGTTGACTTCAGCAGATTCTCATAGCACTATTAGGCTAGAACATTGAATGGCATTAGCTCCTAATGGCAGTGGACCTGGAGCAGTCCATCCTGACAATGTTTACACCATAACAGGAGTCGAGGTCACTGGCTTCACGTTAACCGTCACGACGTCCCAACGGTGATTTGAGCCAACCAGGACCGTTATTTCGACTACGCCAAGTCATTGTTCTGAGAATTCCCGTGTGTTTAAACTCATCCGTTTCATCTTCTGCATGACGTGCGTGTCGGGAATGGGAATATGCTCGTTGCATATCGTGTCGATTTCGAGTCCTTCGATCTGTGCTTGCATTCTTGTCAATGTGGCAACGATGAAGGCAGGCATCTTTCTCGAAGTTCTCGTCGCTTTCTGCCCTCTCAAGACACAAACAGTGAAGCTACCCTCTTTTCTTAAAACTCGCATCGTAGCTCTTGAACGCCTCTGCTGTGATGAAACTCCGTTGGTTTTCGCCGTCAAAAAAATGAGGTGGCTTCCCGAAGATACGGGACCTTTTACTGTGCGGTCAAAGTTTGCAGCAGTACCGTAGGTCCAGTTTTGTAGGGAAAACAGGCTGATGGGGGTAGAGGTCACAGTGTTGCTGCTTGGGGTGTCTGGTGTGCATATTGTCGTTGTGTGCTTTCTTGCACACTTTTCGCACCACAGTCGACCTCCGCATTATTTCGCCAAGTGACTTCAATTGACATATCTAAATCATCGGTCCTCCTTGGCGAGCAGCTGCTTCTTGATGGTGGAGCTCCGTTCTTCGCAGTCGCATGCCTGGGAGTGATGTTTCGTCGTCTGGCAGAAAAAGCACCTTTGAAGTCTGTTCACTGAGCTCTCCATAGATGGAACGCTGGGTTCATTCTGAGGTCGCTGTTGTCTAGGTTGCTCTTCTCGTGCATTACCGACGACACGAGATCTTGCTCCAATATGATGCTCCAAGGCTTCTCGACACTGCACTTGGTGATCGACGAATTCTAGAAGCTGCGGAGGATCTTGTTCGGGCTGTGTCGTCGGGTGTTGTGGGTTACCTACGCTTTCAGTCGAGCTGTATGTCGTTGCTGAAGGCGTGGATTGGTATACGCGTTCGCGAAACTTCAACACCATATCAGGAGGCACCACCTTAAACAAAATCTCCCACCACATGGAGCAATAACTGGATGGATTAGTGCCAAGTGCCTTCAGCTTTCACACACGCACCTCAACTTAATGGTAATGTCGTAGAATCTGGTGTACGTTCGCTGACGACGAAACCAGGTTTTAAATCAAAACGGCTTCGGAGATGATCCTGAAATAATATTTTCTCGTCTATGAAGCGCTTCTTCAAGATGTCGGTGGCACCTCTGTAGCCCTCCTCGCTGGCCTAGAGTCCAGAGATGACCGATGCGGCAGTTCCGCAATGGAGGGTGTTGAGATGGTTAAACTCCTCTGATTTGCTCAGATCGTCGTTGTTGTCCACAGCCGACGCAAACTGAATCCAGAAACGCTGCCAGTTCTACGGATTTCTTTCAAACTTTATGAGGTCATGATTAGATGACTTAGCCTTGCTGGGGTTCGGAGTCTGATAACTCGGTGATGTGTTGGTCTAGATCCGAGAGCGTATTGCAACCTGAAACGACCTCTTCCCCATATTCTCCCGCGTCCAACGTTTCGCTTTCAAGTAGGCTCCCCGGTGTCCGGTTAAAAATAAGGTCGTTCAATTTATTTATCTGCTGGAGAAGGGCTTTGACTATTTCGAGCAATACGCTCACCTTGGATGCCGAGAGTCCAGCCTCCCTTTACAGTGCTTCTCCCGCTTCGGTTACCACACCGTCCAGTTGCGAAGGCCGGTTCTGGCGAAGGCGCAGAAGCCGTTTTATGGCAGTCAGCTGGCGGCTGGGGATTCTGGGCCAAAGTCGCCGGTGCCGCGTCGGTTCAAAGCGATTGTGCAGCTCCACACGTCGTTGAGGTAGGCCTTGTCGTGAGATCTCGGATTTCTGGCACATATGGTGGACCTCAAGTTACTGCGGCTGCCACGCCGTCGTGAAAGAGCGGAAAGCACACGTAAGGCAAGAATGAGGGCTTTTAGTGGAACTGGCTGCGGTTGAAGCGCTAGGGTGCAGCGCAAGCGCGTGGCGCAACTTCGTTGACAGATGTGATGCTGATGATGATGAGCATCATCCGCCATGCCCGAAGAGAAAGAGGTTCCAACAAAAGCCAATTACGGAACCTGATTTCTCTACTCGGCCCAGAACAAAAGTAGCTCTTTTGTCAAACGACTTTTATGTAAGTCCTCCCGTTCGAGGTTCTTACAGCGCCAGGGGAATGCTTATTCAAAATTTCGAATGTGTATCAGGAAGCCACCAAAATGCAGAGACGTGCAGCCTCTACTATATTACAGATGATGCTCGTGCTTATTTTTAGGATGCACTGTATGGTTCGCAATTTGCAGAAAATTTCTCTACAAAAGTCACGATATACCAGAAAAACGCGAAGCCAAAAAATTGACTGCAGATGATGACAAGCTGGGCAAGCAGGTAGGATTAGCATTCTCTTGTAGACGTAGCGCCAAGCACAAACACAGGAGAATGGATGAAAATGCGTGCAAACCTCCAACAAAGCTTATTCCGAAAGCCTGCAAATAACACTCCTGACTACTAAAATAACACACAAAAAGAAATTATTGAAAGCGCCATACTTTGTGGGAAATTTTTATGATTCGCTTGTTATCCTACTTCCTTATCCTAGGGACTTTAAATGCAACTTTAATCAAGATGAAGTACTACGGGCCCCGCCTTGCATCTGACGTCACTCAATACATCCCGAGCTGCCCTGACTGCCAGCGACGAAAAACGCCGCTGACAAGACCCGCCGGCTTTCTGTAACCGATCGCCATTCCATCGAGGCCCTTTCAACATATTGGAATGGACCTTCCCGGCCCCTTCCCTACGTCACAATCACAGATCAAGTGGATTGATGTAGCGACAGACTACACGACGCGCTACTCAGAGACCGCTGCTCTTCCAAGGGGGACTGCACAAGAAGTCGCAAAGTTCATCATAAACCATGTGGTGCTGCGACATGGAGCCCCTGAAGTCCCAATCACGAACCGCGGAACAACCTTCACTGCGGAGCGAATGCAAGGAATCTTACGCTACAGCAAAACAGATGACAGAAGAACGATGGCGTGCCACTCGCAAACTAACCAACTAACAGAATGTCTGGACAAGACGATCACGGATATGCTGTCAATGTAAGTCTGCGCTGAACATATGGCTTTGGACGAAGTGCTCCCGTTTTTCACACTTGCGTACAGCATGGCTATCCCGGAAACTACGAAAATGACGCTCTTCGAGCTTGTATACAGAAGACTGCCGACTACGATGCTTGACGCCATGCTTCTGCATGTAGAAGACGACGACCTCAACCCCGACGTCCAACGACAACTTCAGCGTGCGGAGGAGGCCGGCCAGTTCGCTCGAGTTCCTACAACGAACCAGCAGCTGGTAAATGCCGGGCGCTACAACCTCCGACGCCGATACGTAGAGTACCACCGAGGGGACAATGTTTCGGTTAAGACTCCCATCCGACGACGCGGGCTAAGTGACAAGCTTCTGCCACGGAATTTCGGACCCTACCAGATTATACGACGTGTCGGCTAACATACTTAAGAGGTGATCCCCGATGGTGATTCCAGAACAACATGACGATGAACGCGGCTCGAAGTCGTCCACGTGGTTCGCTTTAAACCTTATGTTCAAGATGACTGACTTTTTTTGTTGTTTGTACAGACGGTCTTTTTTTAGCATCGGGTTGATGCACTCTTAGAGAAGGGGTAAGGCCGCGAACCATGTAAGGGATTGTTTATTTATTGTTTGTTTTACTGCCGGGCACGCCCGGCTGTGTTATCTGCGTTCCAAGCAAAACACGTCTTACATTTTTTATTTTTATGCCACACGGGCTATCACATTCACATAAGCAGACTATTTCGCCCTACATTCCGTATCCCAAAATAATCTTCTGTGATCTACAAGGTTCTGGATGTGAATCGACAGATCTAGAAACATTCGCACCTAAAGATAAAAACCTGCATAGCAGACGCCGCGGCATTCGGTCTGACGATACTCGCCTGGGCAAGTCACTTTGTTGACCGCTGCTTCGCCGCCTCTGTATTCTTGTGAGTGGTTAGGGGAGCACAAGTTCGCTCCAATAAACTTGTTTCTCCTGCAATGCAACTGTGTCGTTTTTGGTGTCGTGGCAATATATATATACCAGTAGCAGAACCTTTTCGCGGAGCTAGAAGAAATATTTGAGAAAATGGTATTAAAAACAAAAACAGCGCTTTACTTACGTTTCAACTGTACGATAAGTTTTTCCCTGAGTAACATAAAACCTGGAAGCACGCACACATATGTAGGTGCAGAAGGTGTGCTACAGTGCACCACGTTTATTCTACCATTCGCCTATTCCTGTAATTCGTAAGTGAGGTGTATTTTTCACCAGCTTCCCACCCTGTCTTTTTTCAGTGGAAATAAGTTGTTTATTGCTTTGCTTTTTAGAGAAAAGTTTCTCTGCTGCGGTACCTCATCTCCTATTACTATGATGCGTTGCTTTTTTGTTCTTTTCTTACTTTTCTTGGCTGTGGAGAGGTTGTGAGGAGCAAAACCCCCCATAGTCTGCACGTACTCGTATAGTGACCCTAATTTCCCGTTTCCCTCGCCCCAACCCGCCAATGTTGTTAACAAAGCTGCATGTTGCATGCCTTCAACACATATGAAAGCGTGCGTGCTTAGTTACTCAGATGAAGTCTGGTCCTCCTGTGGAAACGTCAGTGAACCGCATTTATTGCTTTTAATCGTGAGTCAAGCATTTTCTCATAGATACATATATGTACATGTGTGCATAAATGACTAAATTTATATATATATATATATATATATATATATACATTTATTTATATATATTTGTATGTGTGTGTGTGTGCATATATATATATATATATATATCTTCATATCAAGTAGCGCCAAAGGCTGTTAGTGTGGGGTGCACGAGCCCCATGACATTTACCGACAACGAGATTAAAATGTGGGAGGAATAGGGTATAACACTGCCTATTTTTAATGTTTGAGGTATGACTACTGTGTAACTTTTCTTTATTTCAAAACTGTTCCAATGCAATTGCCATAATACTTAAAATATTTTTCGCTTCTGTCAAATTTGCTCGGTATGTTACGTACTCTTTTTAATATATATTTCTGTATATAAGAAGTCCCAGGCCCTGTGCAGCCTCATACTTGTGGCATTTTGTCTTTGCCTCTGGCCTTTTTACGGCAATGGCATATAAGGATTGATTTGATTGAATTCGAATGTGTTGAGTAGTGCGGGCTTAGTGTTGTTTATGGCCTATGTATTCTATAAAGTAGAGTGAGAGGGGTATACAGGGGTGCTACAAGGTTGGACCACGTGGTATAGGACACTTGGTTTCCAATGCTTACTTGACCTTCTAAAATGAGTATTCCATTCTGGCAATGTTTGAAATATCGAGAATGAATTTACATCTACAGGAAAAGTACAGGGGGAGGGGGGCGAAATATGGTGGTCTTTGTAAGGAAATAAAATGGTGGGGTTGTGCACCGCCTCAGTGGACATTCCTTGTTTTTGGTCGGGGAAGGTTCCATGTTTTGAGAGTAGGCATCCCGTGGCCTGGGCAGCCCTTACCAAATGTTGTGTTCAGTTTGGGGAACTCGTTTCGGGGTACTCGGACGTTTGCTGAATTCGTGTTCTCAGCATGAAGAAAAAAGAACACATTCTGCATACTTGAAATGCTCTCGTTTACGACCGAGGTCTCGGAGATGACAAAGGTTTTAACACTAGGGGCAACCTTCAAATATCGCAAAAACTACGGCAACACATGACATGCCGTCTGCGATTACATAGAGCAGCTTGTGAAGTCCTGTAAAATTTAGAACTACTAAACGTATGTGACGAATGAAAGGAGCATTTATAAGGTTCGAAAGGATTTCTAGTAGGTATTTTTTAGGTTACTACAATATTGGCGGGTCCCAGGCATTGGACAATCGCGTGTGTTCTCCGGGGTTAAAGTTTTATGTTTCGTGAGGAGGTAACATTACAGTGTTGCACCTGAAGATTTGTGACATATCTGGGATGGAGGCTGCGTGTCACCACGGCACAGGCGTTGATCATTTATTTGTAGATATGACAATTTTTCATATGTTCAAGGTCTTTCAATCTGCCAATAGCCTAGAAACGCGAACAAACTTTGGCCGGCCACTTTGGCCGGCCGGAAATTGGCTGGCAATTTCACAGAAATAGAGACCATCAGCTTGTTCTCGGTCCCATACAAGCAGTTTGCGGAGGTAGCAGCCATTGCTCTAGGCCCCCAGATAGTGTTCTCACGACCCTCAAAACAGGCTGGCTTTAGAGAGGATTATCGGCAAATGGATCACATTTATATTACCACTTTGGCAACAGACATCCCTTAGTATGTGTATTTACATAAAATGTTAAAGCAGTGAAATTACTTTGAGTTGTAACAGACAGCAGTGCTGGAAGCTTTCAAAGTGCAGTAAATAGGCAAGACCTGCGTTGGGGTTGCGCGGGCAGGATAATCCTCAAGAAAAGGCCCACGTTACTGATCGGAAACGCTGTACAAAAGGGAGATACCATTTGGCCAAAACTTTTTACCGCTTGTCTAGAGGGGGTATTAATAATAATAAAGGGGTATTACTAATAAACGGGGAATGTTTGAGTCAACTTAGGCCGGCAGTGACCTAGTCTTGCTTAGTAAATCGGCAGAGAACTTTTATAAAGGCTCGAGGAAGTTTATTAAAAATCTTGGTCAAAGGGCTACCCAAGAATAAGCTATATTTTAGTGTAATAAACACACTTGCGGAAAGCATCCCACTGATCTTAGCCAGCGCCTCGCTGCAACAAGTAGAAGAGTATAACAGCCTCGAACAATTTGTCAAATCTGACCAAATTCTTCTGAAAGAAATGTAATGCAGAATAGGCAATAAGTCTGTTAATAAAATAGTACGCGTTCAAAGCTTCTGGACTTGATGACGCATTGACCAGAAACATGGCAATTCAATAAACAACTTTAAAAAACCTCGGTTGACAAAACAACCTAATGAAAAAATGATTGCAGGGGTAATGGTCTGGGATAGGAAAACAGCCTCCAGTGCGATAGACCATACCTAAATGTAAGATATGATAGTGAAATTTATGAAAAAGAGGCGAAATGAATCTTCCTTTGTAGGGAGACACAACGAGAACCAGTGGAAACCCACGAGACAGTGTCCATACTGAGAGAGGGATTTAGGAGAAAGACGAGATCTTTATTTCTACTGCACCACAAAAATGGCAGGTTTGAGAGAAAAGACGACTCCCACAGCTCAACACTGGAGAAGGTAGAGTTTAAAGCAAGAGGGCTTTGTCCTGCTATATTAGTAATTAGGTTTTAGCGCCTGCCTTGACTTTAGGAGAATAAATATCAATATTCTTTTTCTAATTTCGTGTATGGCACTTAAACCTTATTTATATTACGGTACACCAACCAGCCCATATCAATAAACTAATGAGCTATTTTTGTGACGTGGACATAAATAGGGTTATAAAAGTGTGGCAGCAAAATCGGCCGTGGTTCTTTTTGTGACGGTGACATTCTGAGTTTATTCCAAAGGAACCGTACGTTTTCAAGAAAGGCTGATGTTGAAGCTTTCAGTAGTTCACGTCGGATACGTCTAATTCTTTATGGCTAACATTGGGTGGGACAGCTCTGCGCGTGCTTGGTAGATACTCGTGTAATTCGTTGTTCCCTCTGTATGTCAGAAATAACCGGTCGCATTCTTGTAGGGGCTGGTGCCAGGTGCACATCAGCAGTTAAGTCGAACCAACATCTCGGCCTCTCATTTGTTTTAGGGGTGAGGACGTTTATTCGAATCAATTGTTCATGTGTGAGATCCACGGCTCGTCAGGAGATGCTGCCTTTATCGTGCGATTGCAATGGTATGTAAGCATCGAGGGAAGTGAAATGTGATAGCGCGTTTACCATATTTCACTTACCAGTTGCTCGATTGTAGTTCCAAGGATGTAGGCCCATAATGTAACGCTAAGTGGTGATACAAACATGATAATTGCCACCGCAGATAAAGTCTTGTATGGATGTCTGATCTCGCTAAAGCATGGCCCTTTTGACATCCGGCATATGGTAGTTCTTTGTGTGTGTAGGACGAACCTACGTCTTCTGACTGAAACTGCAACATTGAGCCGAAACGCAGCTTATCTGGATCCATGTTGATCATCCATTAGATGCACATGGTAGATAATCTGATATACAGTGACACCCGATTTGGTTGAAGAGTAAAAACAAAATTTACAGTTGTCGAAGGAACACAATGACCATCGCCAGCACTTAGGCGTCTCCGAATAAATGCACGCGTACACTAGCATATTATTTTCTATAGTAGGAAAACGTTATTACAAGATATAAGCGATAAATATCCTTTTTGGGCGTTGAGCAAGCAACGATCGTGAAACTGTACTAAACTGGCAACAGACCTAATTTACTCTGCGCATTAGGCATGGACACGCAGTGAACGCGGAGTGAAAGATGTGGTTGAAGTTACTCGTGCGATATGTTGATTTTTTCTATTAAATTTGTGTAAACACCCTTTGCATGTGAGAGTACTTATCTTTTCTTTGCTCGAAAACTGCTTGTGGAACACCCTTTTAGAAAGGGGGCTCCATTTTTGCTGTGGCAAGGTTAGCCGTCTTCACCTTTGCAGATGTTTATATACCAATTTCCATCCCTCTACCGCAACATAAATACCGAAGAAAGAGGGTTTACACTGGTTAGTTCTCAAGTGCACAAAACGCTTGCTTTACCAGGATAGAACAAGACAGTCAATGGCACAAAGAACCTGCAACATTCTTCCTTTGGGAGAAACCAAGATTTTCTCATTTTATAAAAATAACGGTTTTGTTTTTGTAAACGATTCATTAGATTCTGCTTGATTTGATTCCACATTACCTTTAAAAACACACCGAGCTTTGATCTAAAAACACCTCCGTTGATGAAGAAGTAATTCATATTCTTTTGAGCATTCTTTCCACGTCTTTTGTTCTTCACGAGTTTTAAAACACTTTTCCTATAGAGCATCCACACAACATATTCTTTATAAAAATAAGACAACCTCAAATAAAAATCATATTCATCATCAATAATATGATCAGCCAATTTAGCTCCACAGCAGGACGATAGGTTTCCTCCATGTCCTCCACCTGCTTCTGTCCTGTGGTGCCCCAATCCATTTTTTATCCGAATTTTTCTAATGTATCTCTCCACCGAGTTAATGCCCTTCCCCTTTGTCTAGTTCAATCCCCAAGTGTAAATTATAAAGCCTTTGGTGTCCACCTTTTCTACGTTCATTGTACAACACGGCCATGCGAAGCCCTAAGATATCGTTTATCCAGATTCCCTGTTTTCGGTACTTAGGCGTAACTCCTAACAATATTCGAACCATAAGCCCGTAGGATGGAACTCCGTTTGCGTTCAGACTCTTTAGTAAGGCTCCAAGTTTCTGCTCCGTATATCACCGGCCCGACAAATTGCGTAAATATTTTTCTGTTTAGGAGATAGAGGCGGCAAAATTTCATTAGTGGACATTGCTTGCGCATGCACCTCACGCCATTCTTATTCTTCATGGGATTTGGTTGTCGTGGTGGGGAGCAGGACGGACCATCTGGCCAAGGCAGTCACCTATGAAAATTTCTTGTGGGATGGTACACACTTGGCCTACTCGCTTGCGAATTGGGAATTTATCACTTTTTTTCTGAAGATCATTTGTATAAAATTCCTTTTTATCAACAAAATGTTTCTTGGGTATATTTCTGCACCTTATAACGCAACTAAATCGCATCCCTGAATGAATGTTTTACATTATAATTGTTGTCTGCTTATTGTGTGCGAAAATGTTAATTGATAGCAATTTTGTTATTAGGAAATGGCAATGCATTAGTAATTTCAACCGCTAAAAATAATACTTTTTTTGTGGATACCAGAACCATCGTGGCTAGCATCTGTACGAAGATGTCTAGCAGCGCGTACAAATATCTTCTGTGCCAAACCAAGTAGTTTTAGAAATGACTGGGAAACCATCAGAATTAATTTTTTTCGCAGGATTTCAAACAAACGCCATGAGTAAATGCTTCAAAAATTGCTGAATTCAACGTCTGAATACAGTTATAATTTATACTCTTAACAGTATAAGAAAACAAAGTATCTTCTCCTGTGAAAACGGGTTAAGGCAGGACCGTGGCAATATCAGAAAAATTGTTTCACATAGTATTCATCTATTAGTGCTAGCGTTATGTTTCGTAAAGCAATGGCGACACATTTTCTGCAATCGTTGGGCAAGCATTTAGTCTTGCGGAAAGGTTGCCACCTGCTTGAAAACATTTCCGTGGTTATTTATCTTATTAGATATAAATGACTGCTTAAATGTGTTTCAGGTGGGCGATGTAAGAATAAATTTAACAATTTAAATTTTGGTGCCATTCTAGGGCTGGTCCTTTGAAGGGCCAGTAAAACACACAACATTTTTGTGAATTTTTTTTTTTTGCAAATTCTGCGAATGGAAAAGATGGAAAAAGTTATACCACGTAAATGAACTTCTAAATAGGTTGCAATGAAATAAAAAAAAACGCTTGGATTTGAATTGCCCCTTTCTAGTAAAATGTATTTGAACTTGAGCTCGTATTGCGTGATTTGACAGAAAAGGGTGAAGCAGTGCACTGAAGATGAGTGGCACATATATTCATGCCTATTGCGTCTACTCTATTGCGAAAGTAATCTTCGGAGAACCAACATGTTGTGCTACCATTTTTATTTAGAGATTCAGGGTAACTCTGGCTTTTTAAATGAAGTTGCAAAGAAATTATTTTTGGAAAACATTGCAGGCAACGATTCTAGTAGAGTGGTGTTAAAGAAACCCTATTCGTAATCGTGACACTGGGTGAACGAACGAAACATTTTGTCATAACCAAACAATGTGCGCGCAAGGAGGCGGTACCACTTCATCGGAATCAGAGCATTAAAAGAGTGGCTGCTATTTCTTATATATCAATACTCCACTGAGCATAAAAAAACATCGCGGGTATATGCATCCTGGGGAAATTAGGGATGGCTTCTTAGTATACTTCAAAATTATGAAAGGTCTTGTTTCGTGGGCGACGTAACCCTTACCGGAAACGAAATCTGTGAAAGGTGGTAAGGATTGGTATGAAAGAAAAACGAGTGCTATAACCGAGGACACAAAAAACGAAGAACGACGAGAGCACACAAACAGCGCACACGGACGTCACAAATAAAGAAAAAAAAAAGAAGTTGGCATTGCGCTCCACTTAGATTTTAATGTGGCAAACGCATCGGACAGGTGACGCGACTACAATGCCTTCGGTAAGGAGACAAAAACTGTGTCTACATTAGAATACACACATAACACAACTGATCGCTTCCATCATTCCTCGTAGTCCTCTCCTACCAACACCAGCACTTCACTTCTTTCTCCTCGGGAAAAAAGTGTTCCAACAACCTCCCACCGCGGCGCAAAACTGTGATGCGCCGGGGGGAACGGGGGGGGGGGGGGTCCTTGCCCATGTATATCCACTAGCGCTTTGGTTTCCTGCATGGTCAGTGTCCAGTCGTTTCGGGCAAGCGGTAGCCTCACTGGTAATTCTTTCCAAGTAGTCGGAACAACAGGAAATTCCTCCATTCCGCGGCCGTAGCCCTTCTTCTTTTTTCTGAGCGGAAACTGTCGTGGTCGTCGCGAAGACCCAGATTACTGCCATGCAAGCCAACGGCAACGACAATCGTTTGGTTCACGTTCTTGTATTGGCTCAGAGACTGAGCTTAAACGCTAAATGTGCGGTAGTATCAACGTCTTTTTTATCCCTCCTCCTGTCTTTTTGTATTTGGTTCACCCGCGTTCTGTTTGGCAAGGCTTCCTTTGGTGCACCTACTATTTGGTCAGATGGACACCGAAACTGCGTTGGGGACGCGTAATTAGCTGCAATTGCTTCAGTTCCACCGGGGATGTCGCTCATTGGCGAATTCTGTTCATCGTTGGTATGTCCGTCGAGGTGAAGTACGATGTCGGCATATGCAACTTTTTTAAGAGCCAGACCTGGCGGTATCGGGTCAAGTTGAACGGTAGCTTCAGCGCCATTTCATGTATCATGGCGTCACTGCTAGAATCCTCGATACAGGCTGGTGTCAGACATCTGCTTGAGCCTCGAAAATGTATTCTGACCCCTGACGTGTCACCTGGGTAATTGAAGTTCTGTGTGTTTGCGCGGACAGGAAGCTGGGACGCAACTTCGCCATACATAAGACAAGCATCAGAAAAGTCGAGTCGCGAGAGTCGCATCGCTGGTCTTAAGATTGATTGCCATGTCACGATGATGTAATGAAACTGAAAAGTTTGCATGATCTCTTGTTCAGCGTACTTGCCAGTTCGAAAGGGTTTGCTGTCGAGGTCGGTGTTGCGTAATTGTCGGGACTCATAGTCAAGGTGATCGGTAATTGCGGAAATTATGGCATCTGTTGTGGCCGCGTTTGAAATGACCGCCTACGCTCGTGAGATCGGAGTCGTTATAGAAGAGCGTGTGGGAAACTCAGAGTCCTGGCGCGTTCCCCATTCCTCGCAGCCAGCAGCATATACGAGGGGGAAAGGCTCCTCCTCTCTCCTCGGCGGAACGCCGCTCCTGTCGCGGCGCAGGCGTGTCGTGGCGGCGGCGGCGTGGCGATCGCTGGTCACGTGACCGGCTCTTCGCTGCCCCGGTGGGCCGGTCGCGGTGCGCGGGACGAAGGAAGGCTCTCTTGGGTTCGAGCGGGCAAGGAGGAGGGACGTGAGTACCGGAGATCCGGGTTTCCCCTTCTTTTGTCTACCCTTTTGTGCCTCCCTCCTGATTCTCGCTGGACGGCTGGATCGTGACGAGTGAGTAGTCGACCACGTTTCCGGTGGAGCGCCTATAAACGCGAATTTGGCCGTTTCGTTGTGTTTGTGTGTTCCTTGCTGTTCTCTACCGCTACGCCAGTCGGAGGTCCGTGGCGGAGTTCAGCCGAGCTAGCCTTGCGGCCGGAACTCTGGTCCCCACAATTCGAGGTTCGCTAGCTCCGAAAAGGAACATGGAACACGACTATGATTTGGTGGATTTGATGCTGTTGGCCGACTTATGTGGTCATACCCGGGAGCTCCCGCGATGCCCTGCATCAACAGCGTCCTCCACAGCCGACGACGCGGCTCGGGTCCCCCTTCTCCAC
Organism: Haemaphysalis longicornis; assembly: GCA_013339765.2. NCBI lineage: Eukaryota > Metazoa > Arthropoda > Arachnida > Ixodida > Ixodidae > Haemaphysalis > Haemaphysalis longicornis. The sequence goes on along the minus strand of CM023448.1, from coordinate 45,268,116 downwards.
GGCATCTACGGAACCGCAGCCGCGGCATGCGCGGGAAAGGGAATCCCGGAAGGCTCCGGATTCCACGAGCGCTCTCTGTCAGGCGACGCCGCGCGTTCATATTCTAAGGTGCAAGGACTACACAAACGCTGAAGCCCCAAACAGCGCGCCTCCCATGCCAATCGGCTCGCAGACGCCCGTAAGCGGAGGAATGTCTGCAGACACCGCTTCCATCGTGAACGCTCTCGCAAGCGCTATGCAGCAGGCGCTGCAGGCGGTGCGCTCACCCGAGCCCAGGGTGCAGCTACCGGTGCCGACGTACAGCGGTTACGGCGATCAGACGAGCGCCAATGATTTCCTGCTTGCTTTGCGCCGTTACGAGCAGGCGACGGCATAAGCGAGAGCGCAGTGCTGCGCAGAGTTCTGCCCGCAGCCCTGGTGGACCAGGCCTTCCAATGGTATCGGACGACTTTCGAACCATGTTCAGGGAAGAATTCCTACCCATCGACTACCTATCAACAATGCGTAGGGACTTGGAAATGCGCACCCAAGCCCCGGATGAATCGCTCGTCGAGTACGTTCGTGCGATGCAGGAGCTTTACGAGTACGCCGACCCACAAGCCCCGAGCTCGGAGCCGGTCGATCGAGTGGTCAGGCAATGCCACCTCACCTTTGCCTTGCACTTGAGGAACTGCAGTTGTACGGACCTCAACGAGCTGGCGGCCGAAGCTCGCCGTGTGCAAGCAGCAGTCGCGGCTGCAAGCGCGTATCGGTTACCGCTGACTCAAGTAGAAAACATTGGAACCAAGCTGTAGAAACACTGGAACAACCGCCTCCGGTGGAAATACTGGAACCAGCAGACGGGCCGAGCCCGGCTCTACGTTGATACCCAGCCAGCGAGAGACACTGGATCTTGGGGCCAGAGCTCTGGACCCCTACTCGTATGGGTTTCGCAGCGCGGAGGCGATACGGCCGGATTCCCTGCCAGCCCCGCGCGCAGAGCACAGAGCAAACCAGTTGGATGATCGGCCGGCGAACGCGCGCCCAGACGGGCGTGCTTACACGGGATCGGCGCTGCCACAGTTGCCTGCACCCGCTCACAACTCGCTCCCGCAGAACCGTATGCGGCCAGTCGGTCGCGGAGCGCCCGAGCAGCCTCAACCATCGCATCACCCAGCACAGTGTACCGTCCGCTGCTAAAAATGTCGCCAGGTCGGTCACATTGCGCGATTCTGCACAGTCGAGCAGGGAAACAGGCTCAGCCGTAGGTGAGCCCAACGGCGGCGGATCGAAGCGGCCGAGAGGCACGCAGCGCCACCGCACCCGCCGCGTACAGAGCCGGAGTCCCGACCAATGTGCCGGCGCCCTTTCTCGACCTCGCAGTCGCGGGGCGAGAGCTTAAGGCACTGCTGGACACCGGGGCAAGCACTTCGCTAATAGGGGAGAGGGCGTATCCCATCTCGAGCACAAAGCCATTCGGCTGCACGCGCGGAAGTTGCCGCTTCAGCTGGCGTGTGGTGGTGCAACATCGAGCAGTTACGTACGCCTTGTGGTGCGCTGGGGCCAGCGTGTGCGGCGAATGCGTTTCATTCGCTTGCCCGGACTCACAGTCCCAATCTTTTTGGGAAGAGACTTCATTTCCAAGACTGGTCTTGTCGTCGACATCGGCCACGGAGGCTATCGGGAGAACCCGTTTTCGCCGCTCAAACCGTTCGCCGAGCCGCCGCTTGCATCGAGGTCGCTATGCGAGAAGACGGGGAGAGACCTCATGCCCAAGCCTGGGCCTGTCGTCGACATGGGCAACGGAGGCAATCGGGAAAACCCGCTTTCGCCGCTTAAACCGTTCGTTGAGCCGCCGTTTACAGCGAGACCGCTGAGCGGGCAGGCGGACGAAACGTCCCACTCCCCTGCGCCGAGAGAAGCAGTCGTTTCTGGCGCAGCTGGTAGCCGGCGCACGCAGCAACCTTCGAGCCCGGTCGTTCTTGCCGCCGCGGCTGATTTCTCCTGCACCGCACGCTCTCCATCCCGAGGCCGGGACGACAAATTGCGCGCGCTCCTAGCAAACTCTAGCGATCTGACAGCGGCGCAGCGTGACCGCGTCTTGTCATTGTTAGCCGGCTTCGGCGAGATATTCACTGAGCAAGCAGGTTGCAGCAAGTTGGTGCAGCACTGCATAGGCACCGGCGATGCTCAACCATGAAAATTCAACCCCCGTCCCGTCAGCCCCGCCAAACGGCAGGCAACTGCTGAGGCGCTGGAGGAACTGCTGAAAGCAGGCATTATCCGCCGCTCGACGAGTCCTTGGGGGTTCCCAGTGGTGCTCGTTCGAAAGAAAGACGGTAGCTGGCGTTTATGCGTGGACTACCGGCGGCTGAATGCGGTCACGATAAAAGATGCGTACCCCTTCCCGAGCGTAGGCGAGATCGTCACGAATCTTGGTGGCGCGAAGTATTTCTCAAAAGTGGATGCCAGCAAGGGGTACCTTCAGGTCGAGATGCGTCCCGGCGATGAATGCAAGACTGCGTTCACTTGCCATCAGGGGCTGTACGAGCTCATACGCATGCCCTTCGGTTTCTGTGGGAGTCCCAGCACATTCCAACGCTTGATCGACAGGGTTCTCGGTGAGGCAAAGTGGCAGCACGCCTTCGCCTATTCAGACGACATCGTCGTCTACTTACGCACCTTCGAAGAGCACCTCCGCCACCTGAAAGACGTCCTAGGAAAACTCCGGGCGGCTGGCATCACCCTCAATCCTGCCAAGGCGCAAATATGCAGTGTTCAGGTGAGCCTGCTCGTCTATCGGATCGAACGCGAACAGGCGTATCCCGATCCCGAGAAACTTCGGGCGATCTTGGAGTTTCCCACACCGAAGGCTGTCGCCGGAGCATGGCGCTTCCTACGGATGGTCGGCTACTACCTCCCGTTTATCCCCACTGGCGTGCGTCTGCAAGCACCCTTGACAAGCCTGTTGAGGAAATCCTCTCCTTGGGAGTAGGGAGAGGAGCAGGAACGCAGCCTACGCCAGCTGGTGGAAGCTGTCGCAGACACTGCATCGCTGAAACTGCCGGATCTGAAAAGGCCGTTCGTTATCCAGACGGATGCGAGTAACCTCGGTGTAGGGACAGTTCTCCTCCAGGCGGACGGAGAACAACTGCGACCCGTAGCTTTTGCGAGCCGTGCGCTCACACCAGCAGAGCGAAACTACTCGGTCACCGAGAAGGATTGTCTGGCCATTATCTACGCACTTCGCAAGTTTTATGCACATAGAGGGGGTCAAATTCACAATCGAGACCGATCACATGGCCCTGACATGGCTTTCCGGCCTCTGCGAGCCCTGCGGGAGGCTGGCGCGATGGGCCCTGACATTGCAACGCTTCGAGTACGAAGTATGCTATTGCAAAGGTGCCTCAAACGGGGTTGCGGACGCGCTGTCACGGGCGCCGGTAAACGACACCCAACCGGCCGGAGAAGCCGCGGATGATGCGGAGAGCCACACAACTCTCTCGGCGCGGGAGGAGCGCGATGCGGGGACTCCCCGTGCACCGAAAGCTCAGCGCACATGCACCTCGTGGGGGAAGACTTTCGCTCGAGGTTTCATTCAGTCGGGAGGAGCTACTCGAGGCTCAACAGGAGGACTTGTTTTGTCGGGAGAAGATCACCAGTCTTAGCAAAGAGACGGACCCTCAGGCAAATCGAACACCGGAGAATGACGGGCGCCGGGAAGCTGCTGGTATTGCGGATGGCGCGAGCTCTAATGCTAGTGGTATTGCTGCGAGTGAGCGGGAGAGTTACCTGCTTCACGCCGACGGGGCTCTGCGTGCACGGCAAAACGACTCAGACGAATGTTTTAAGGCCGTGATCCCGTGCAAGCACAGGTGTGCTGTTTTGCAGCACTACCACGACGCAGACAGTCACGGCAGCGCGCCAAAGACATGGCGGAAGCTTTGTCGGTATGTTTCCTGGCCCGGCATGAAGGCACAAGTATATAGTTACGTACGCACATGCCACTTCTGCCAAGAGCGCAAACCGCGAGGCGGTAAGGTGCCGGGCTTGCTACAGCCTATCGTGAGCATAAAGCCTTGGGAGATGCTGGCGTGCGATCTGATGGGCCCGCTGCCGCGCAGGATGAGAGGGTACAAGTTTGTACTCGTGGTGACATACCACTTCTGTGGGATCGATGAACTCTATCAGCTGCGCAAAGCGACAGCACAGGAGATCCTGCAAAAGCTGTCCGAAGTGTTCTGTCGCTACGGATTCACGGAGCGGCTGATTACCGACAACGCCACGTATTTCACATCAATACAGTTTCGTGAAGCGTGTGCAGCCATGGGTGTCAGACAGCAAACAACATCGTGCTATCAGCACCAGTCCAACGTGATGGAGCGCCGCAATCGTGACGTGAAGCCACTACTCGGAGCATATGCCAGACGGCAAAAAGGCTGGGTGCGCACTTGAGTTCGGCAGTCATCGCCGGCGCTTGGCTAGCCAGCCACCTGAAAGGCAGCACCACAACGCGGCCTCCTGCCCGGGTCCAGTCGTCAGGGATCGTCACTGCTGACCCGCAAGCCGTGGAAGCCGCCGGAGGTGCGGCAAGCAAACACACCGTCGGCGCGGGGCGAACCGCTGCGGCTGGTGACGGCCTGGGAGCAGCCTGCTGCCCGGGCCCTGTCTTAAGACGGCCCAGCCTACTTCACCGGTGTGGACTGCGGACCATGGGCAGGCCGACAGTGCAGACGGCCGGCTTTGAGTGCTGACGGACGAAAGCGGGACAACCGGCAGATTCTGGCCAACTATGTCGCGGCGACGTGCGGTGCAATGTGGAATGAAGCGCAGTTGCGCAGGTGCGGCTTTGGACTGGGTGAGCCCCGAGGAGTGGACGATGCAGCGCAACAAGCGGTGAGACCACCCCCGGCCAGAACCATCGAGTCCGAGGGGTCTTCGGTCAAAGGGAACCCAGAGTCCTGGCGCGTTCACCATTCCTCGCCGCCCGCCACCGATGCGAGGAGGGAAGGCTCCTTTTCTCTCTGTGGCAGAGTGCCGCTCCCGTCGCGGCGCAGGCGTGTGGTGGCGGCGGCGGCGTGGTGATCGCTGGTCACGTGACCGGCTCTGGGGGGCCTGGTGGGCCGGTCTCGGTGCACGGGACGAAGGAAGGGTCTCTTGGGTTCGAGCGGGCAACGAGGAGAGACGTGAGTACCGGAGATCCGGCTTTCCCCTTCCTTTGTCTACTTCCTTTGTGTCGGCCTCCTGATCCTCGCCGGACGGCTGGACCGGGACGAGTGAGGAGTCGACCCCGTTTTTGGTGGAGCGCCCATAAACACGAGTTTGGCCGTTTCGTTGTGTTTGTGTGTTCCTTGCTGTTCTCTGCCGCTACGCCAGTCGGCGGTCCGTGGCGGAGTTCAGCCGACCTAGCCTTGCGGCCGGAACCCTGGTCCCCACAAGCGTCAAACACTTTGTTTGCGGTGCAGCTGATTTCATTAGGCTTCGTTCGTAGTTCGGTAATGATGAAGTCGGTGTCAGTTCTTTTCAGGCATTCGTCGCAACCGTTGCGTACATGCCGTTGTTCGTTCATCCCGCGGGGTTTCGGCACCACTATATCGCGACTACAATGCCTTCTGTCAGAAGAAATAAAGTGTATTTACATTGAGAATGCAAACAGAGCACAACCGATCGCTGCCATCATTCCTCGTCGTCCTCTTCTACGAACATCAGCACTTCACTTACCTCTCATTTGGGAAAAGTTCCAACAGACAGGTATTATAAAGGGAGTGGAGTTACACCACGCTGCGCTAGGAAGATTTTTTCGATTATCTTATTAAAAACCGTTGTTTTAAGTTACGCATATTGGTCCACTATGAGGGCAACATATGCTCCGATGATGCAGGGAGCGTGTGAGTGCCTGGTTAAAAAGGCAGAGTGATCTCCTAAACGCACGTCTTTTCTGGCATGGGAATAACCTTCGGGTGCTCAAAGGTCGGTGCAGAGCCACATTTATAATTACTCATGCAGGTGCGTGTAAACATTGTTTTTTACGAACGGCACTGCAAAGGAGAATATATGTTTCAAGGTACGCGAAGAAATGTAGTGCGGGAAACATTTAATACGAACTTGCGGTTAGTACCTTTTTATAGTTCTAACAAATTACCAATTGCCAGAACAAACAATCAGTATAGACAAACGGGCATCTGCTGCCAGCAGTTTCAAACTAGAACGAGTAGGCGTTTTTGTATTGGTTTTCCTAGTCCATGTCCATTTAAATGGGCCCTAAATAGGGTTGCGGATGCAATAGGGCCTGCAGCTTTTTTTCTGCTCTTTCGACACACCTCAAAATGCTGTGGTAGCTGCAATCTGATAATCTTGGAAAAAGGCAACCTGCACGCATATGTGAGGGCTTTTGTACTCCGCGATACAGCGTAGCCTTTACCTTCGCAGACAGGTACACTGTATTTTGCAGCTCTGGAAGAACATTATACGCGTAGCACTAGCTGTGCGGCACCGCTATTTGGTTCAGCCGTGCTAGCGTCGGAACTTTAGTTATAGAATAGAAGAAAGGAGGGCTTCAAGACCAGTTACTGGGCCCCTCACACCCAACATGCTCGCCCACAACAGTAATTGAAGATGTCCAGGACCGACTAGCGGCGCCCTTGCGTTTGTTATGTGCAGCGCAGGAAAGGCTTATAATAGCCGCAGTCACTCTGTCACTACTCTGTCACTGCCGACACCGGCGCAATCTTTCAGCGTGCGATCGCCCCCTTTCATACATTTTTAAACTTGTTTTCAGAAATAGTCCAGCTATGGTGGGCGCCTGCAAGTTTTATCTGTTGCGGTGGGCGCGACTTGTACGGGCTCATTGCTCACTATGCATGCTAATGACTGCCGTTGTGGCGAACCTACGGGTTCTACCTTCCGAAAACGGTCCCAGGAATTCAGCATTGCTCATATATTTTATAGAGGACGTTTTAGGAGCAAACGCAACTAAGCTCCGTTACGGATGGGGAAGGTAAATATTCGTCTATACCAAGATACGCTCTCACATAGTGTCACTCGCATATTTCATGCCCAAACTTCCGAAACCACTGGTGGCCTCGCCTATGGGGACCGGGCGGCCGTTGTATGGTACCACCGTCGCTTCAGCGAACAGCGCCGCCCGTGGCGAACCGCTCGTCAGTGGAATGCCGGTGGCGGTCAGCGCAGCGCAACTGTGCATGGCTTTCCGTCGTTTTTCTGCAGTGCGGCTTGCAAAGGGTATGTAACCCCACGCGCATTTTTCAGATCGGTAAATCTTGAGCATGGATGTGATGTTTACGAGGCATGCAATGCGTGTGATTTACGCCCATACTCAGTATTTACAAATAGCAGACGACGCTCAATGCGCCAAGTTGGAAGTCAAGCTGGAAGTGAAAGTTCGTTGCTTCATGCAATTTTTTTATGCCTGCATGCAGTTTCGCGTATCGAGGAGTATACTGCAGCTAAATATTTCCACAAAGCCTGTGTATGCAACCGATCAGGAATGCTGCGGCGCTGGCCTTGGGCAATTGATGACGAAACGGTGTCGACGTCGCGCACAAGCGAAAGACAAAGTTGGGGGGTGTCTTCTAAGATTCACCTCGAAACAGAAATTGTGATGGACTACGCTTCCGTAACTTCATTACCTATGGCGGAAACGTGTTTAGTTTCACAGAAATGCTCTTACTATAGTCATCGGGAATCGTTTATAGAATAAATACCACATGATAGTAGAACATTATTCCTTGTCGTGGAGAAGCATTGCTTTACGAAGAATTGCAATGGTTGCTGGCTAGTTGGTAAATGGTTTTTGAAAAACCAGTTCCTGCATGGCTGAAGGACGCAAGACAGGAGGGTGCCCGAAACCTGTACTCAGCTTCACAACTGAACGCTGCGGTCGGGGTACAAGCTGCCACCTACGCTTGAAAAATAATGCACACCTTCGTCTAACGACGATGAGGGTTTATCGCAAAGCTCTATCGTATGGGTTTCCTTGGTTGCCTTCTGGATTTAAACCTTGACTTGTTGAGCGTCGAATTTAATCAGTACGCAGTTTGGTCTTTTGATCGCAGCGTCTTTGACCGTTTTCCATAAGATTTCGCAGGAAGAAAGCTTTGCGTTCAACCATCATATTCATGCATTAGACGGAGGGCTAGATGATTTTGCTGCTTAATTTTGAACTTCCATGCCCCCCTCTCCAAATCTAAACTTTGTCCGGCGTGTCGGAAATGTGTCTGTGCTGGAGGACTCGGGCTGATGCACCCTCATTTGATGCAAAAAATCGCGCGTTTTTGGTGTCTTCACCAGGCATTATACGATTTTTTCAGGTACTCTGTAAAGAATACCTAAGCATTAAAAACACAGGCTACCGCTAACGCCGCCGCATTTTTTAACAATCGGCGCCAGCATTTATTCTACGCAGGTGGTAAAACGGGAGGGCAAGAGGGATGAGTAATAACCACCACAAATGTGGGATTTCTACTTCGGCTTTCACGCTCCCATGCTGTCACAGTGTCGCTCACCAAAACCGAAGGCACAAAGCTCACGGTTACAGAAACTGTAAAACTACAGCAACATTTCTACGGTTACGTGGTAATCCACCTCGTATGCAAGTGCCTTTCTATTTAAAGCACCCGCATCGAGGTATCCCAGCGCTAAGGCTGGCGTGGAAACCGTAGTCATTGAAACCAGTGAAAATATTTAAAGTGGTAGAAAGGAATAATAATATTGCTAATACTTGTATTCCTGCTCAGATCGCGTGGAGCCAGGCGCAGAGCGCTGCAAAAAGCGCTCGTGTCAATGTAGTTCATTCCCAATCATACAAGCATCCAATAAGTTTGCGTAGCCGTTAGTGAATTTAAGAAGAAAATAATACTACTTATAGTAGTTTTATTCGTACTCAGAACGGGTGTAGCCAAGCGCATATCGCTGCAAAAAGCGCTCATGCCATTGCAGCCGGCACCCAACTTTACAAGCGTCCAACTAGTTTACGTAGTTATTACTGAATCTGAGAACCCAACACATCTGTCTAGACTTTGTTTCACCGCACATATACGCTCACAACACCGCCAAAACATTCAAAGCACCGAAACAAACATGACAAAAACAACGGGAGGCTGTGTAGTCCAATGCACCGGCTCATTCCACTGACGAGGGGAGCACCGAGTGGTGGCGCCACCCGTCCAGCTGCCCGGTCCCTATAGTGGAAAACGCTGATTGGCTGCAGGATGTGATTGAGCCCCTGAACAGTGGCGCCGTAGTCTTCAGCGCAAGCTGCATCATACCGATTACGTCACACACGAAAAGCTACATCACTGCTCTCTTTAGGTGGCAACAAAAATTCGCATGCAAGAAAGAAACGACACGTAATCTAGAGAGAGCGGGCTTGAAAGTTAAACCCATTAAGAACGCCTTTATTGTAGGAATCATGTGATAAAGCAGTCTGTTATTTTGTATACTTCCTAGCATCTTTATTGGTACTTGCTAATGCTGAACCATGTCCATGATTGCCAATAATATGTCTGTGCCAGTAACCTGTCTAAAGCAGCGTTACCGGCTACTTGGGAAACTTTTTGATACCTGCACCGCAAAGACAACATTTTAACGAACTGAGGAAGTAAACATTAAAAACAGGACTCTGACAACATAAGTATACAAATTATTCAAAGATGGGGTGCCATATGTGTGCAAAATTTTGTTAGATTTTAGGGGTCACGATGTGTTTGTTTGAAACGATGACTGATGCGAAAAGGACAGCATATGCCATTTAAAAGGCTCCTCTACTTAACCTTTTTTCGGAGAGCGTGAAATAACTAGCTCATCACTTTACCAAATACAATTGCCAGCACGCTTTAATTCTGTGACAGTGCATGTAAATAAACGCAGGAGAAAACCGGGTGCAACAACCAGTGAAGGTTTTAGTGCTATCCAAGTCTAGGGCATTGTGTCAGTTCTCCCTCAGGTCTATGATGATGTGAGAAATGATTATGTTAAAGTAGAACACAGGTTATGATGGCACGCTATGATAGCTTTGAATACTTGTTGAACATTAACTACATACATGTTCAAGTATTTATAAAAAATGTTGCCATTGCCTGCATACCTCCTGTTTCAATTTTCGTGCATGAAATAAAGACTTGCAGTGCCATAATGCGACACTCCTGGTGTTTCAAGTAACACTTGTGGCACTTGCAACCAAGTTAGACGACTTGTTAGACTCTTTGTGGTTCGTCCCCCGAACAGCGCAAGTGTTGCAAGGCTTGTGTCGTGTGACGCAAGCATCTTTTTTGCGTAAGGACGCAATCGCAAGTGTTTGCCTAGCCATGCTTTCTATGCATTGGCCATGCGACTGAGCACTGGATCTGCCTGTTCGATGGCCCTAGTCTATTAGCACCGATAACGTTCTTTGATTTGTGGTAGCATGCTGTCTCCCAGTTCTGAATTCAATATTTTTTCACGGCTTCAAATCAATGTGCATGGAGTTACAAAAATTTCTGCACCCCAGTGTGCAGCAATTTTTATGTCATGGTGGCATGTGAGACGAGGCGCTGGTTTTACCGTGCCACCAAGCCTCCTTTGCGCTTGTGTTAATTTTAAAGGATGTGAGGTGCTCCGATGATAGTGTTATAATATTTCGGATATTTATTTATTTATTTATTTAAATTACCCTCAGGGCCCGGGTAGGGCGTTACAGAGGGGAGTGGGAACAAAACAATGCAATAAGGAGCAGCCACAGCAAGGAAGGAAAAAAATGAGAACAGAAAAATGAGAAAAATAAGATCAGGCCAAGTTCGCAACAAAATGCAGCAGTAAAGTTCCATTCTTGTGTGACATAACAGCAGGCAAACGATGCAAAACTAACGTAAATAAAATGACTAACAGATGAAAAAAAAAACGGTGCATATTCCGGAAATTTTTGAAATCTCATCAGGAAGTGGTAACGTAGGTAGCACAAGTGAACATGATAGTAGGTAATATTACAGCAAAATGGCAACAATAGGCACAAATGTTCAAAAAAAATGGCACATTCATGACTGGCTGCAAATGTAAGCCAGTCCATTTTCGATATGACCATTTTCAATATGATCTCCCAAGGAATCGGAGAATTTCGCAAAGGATCAGGCATAATGATACCACGGTATGTACGTGGTAATATTATGGTGTGATTGCGCATACCTTCTAAGTTACTCGAAATTCTATGGGACACTCGAATTTTGAACGTTTTGTATGACTTTCCGGCCAAAATAAAAATCTCCAAAAACCATTCCATGTGTTGAAATATATCAATCGAAGTCTGGCCACATTGCACAAAACCTGGCGTATACCGCCATGTGTAAAAGTTGAACTGGTCAGTACCGCAACAATGCTGAATGCGAGAAATGGTTCAGCATAGCAAAAAAAAGCATCTATGTCTGACAATACTTGTTCAGCTTCTTTTAGCAAACGGTTGCGAGGGCAAACATTGTTTGGCTTGACAGTGTTCCCAAGAGCTTGCAGAAAAGAGTGGCGTCAGCCACACGGAAGATAGAGCCAGTGACTGGTGGTGTTTGCTGTTAGTTATTTGGACGTCACCCTAGGCTTTCTAATCCTTAGTAAAAAGGAAAAATTAGTAGAAATATTACATTCTGCTCCTACCTAAAACCCCTGACACCCCTTCAAGGTCTTCCTAGTGCCTCCTTGATGAAAGTGCATGCATGGCGGTTGACAGGAGAAAACAAATTCCTGACTTGGGACGACCAAGGTACTTCCGATGATTTTTACGTGAGTATTGTTTTGTAGTCGAAGAAGCAGAAAACATCAACAGCCGTGGCCCAGAGAATGCACTTGACCATTGGCCATTAGGGAATAGTCGAACTTCAAAAAATAGTTTGAAGCCCATAATTATTTACCTGACTACAGACCTTTCACAACATGTTCCCCTTAGAACAAAAATGCTTCGAAAAGAATACACTGGGACGCTTGTTTATTCGTTCGCGCTCTGTCGCTTGCTTCTATTTCGCTGTGTACGTTACCTTCAAAACTTTCAGCTCTCCGTTTTGAACTTCTGTGTCTTCGTAAACGGGGTGTCTTGCATATCAGCGCGCTCTTTGTTGCAAGAGAGACTAGCAACCTTCCTATCCACTTATATACTGCAAGCTTCGCCCCTCTCCATGTTTCACGCTAGTGGAGATGGCCCGGTTTTGTTTCCCTTTAAACCTGCTTACGCTTTCTTACTATAGTACGTAATCATCTGAAACTAATCCAGCTCGACTGCGTTCTTCTAGCAATTTCTGATTGTTCAGCCAGTCCTCTAAACAATATTGGCACCGATAGGACGATGGATCTTGGTGGATTAGGGTTGAAGAAATTGGATTTATTGCCAAGAACTTGTTGGGTACTAAGAAAAGCTACAAAGTGCTTGTCGAGAGCAAACAACGTCGTCCTCCTCTGGACATCAATCGATAAAGATAGTGGGGGGTTGATCGTCCGCCATATCAATGAATACTAAAGATTGCGGCATTACCCCCTCTTCAAGAACGCGTCGTCCCGATGCGAGTGGATACGTAAACTGCAATGCCCTACTCTAGAAATGACGGCTGAAATCCTAGCGGACAAAGTAGGGTTTTAGGTGCACAACATGTACAACGTCCGGACGCAAAGCTCGTCGGTATGAAGAACACACTGCGTCCGCTAGTAACTCGTAGTTAACGTCACTGATACGGCACAGTATTGTATGCGGCCCGAAATACCGAAAAATTCATAGCGCATAAAAAACAAGGACAGAGAAGAGGAGAGACAACACGGAGCGCACTTTCAACTGTTTTTTATGCGCTATGAATTTTTCGTCAAAGCATCACCAACTAGCCCAGAAATCCGTACTCCGAAATACCGCTTAAGGAGCTCTTCGCTAAGCCCACGGCGTCGCTAAGAACCACGCCTTGTCTCGACGAATAAAGTATACGTCACGTCTAGGAAGATTGCTTTGAGCAGCGTCGAATGAGTGTTGAGTCGTAATTCGGATTCTTGATAATTGCCGGGCCTCATCTGCGCACTGAGAGACTAGTCGAGCGTCCTCGTGGGCGCCATCACTTGGCAAGAGGGGCTACATGGCATCCACCATTGTGGTTACTTGCCGGCCATGAACCTGGTGAAACGGAGAAAATGCTGTTGTCTATTGGACGGCAGTATTGTACGCGAAGGTTACAAAAGTTAAACGCTCGTCTCATTTTCGATGCTCTACGTGGCCGTACAACGCCATCATGTCTGTAATACTCTTGTTCAGGCGCACTGTCAGTCCATTTGTTTGAAAGTGGTATACGGTAGTTCGGCGAAGACTGGTGTGACTTGGCAGCAGAACGTCTTGCGTTATTTGAGCTGTAAACGTGGAACCAGGTCGGTGATGAGAAGCTCTGGTACACCATGTCGTGGAACAAGATGGTGGATAAAGAAAGCAGCTACTTCTGATGGGGTTGCAAATGGAAGGGGTTTGGTTTCGACGTATCTGGTCAGATAATCTGTTGCAACAACTATTCAGCAATTGCATGCGTTTGACAAAGAAAAAGGACCTAGCAGATCCATTCCGAACCACCAGATCCTTTCCTCGAACGGGGCAATCGGCGGTTCAATCGGTTGAAGAAGTTCCACAGGGCATGGGAGGGGGGGCATCTTTCGCCGCTGGCATTCTGGGCTTGTTCTGTTGTAATGGCGTATAGCTTTGGGAAGATGAGGCCAATAATACTTTTTCCTTAGTCGCGCTAGAATACGGGTGTAACCAAGGTGTCCAGAAGTCGGATTATCGTGACAACTCTCGACAATCTCCATGCGTATATTGTCCAGCACGAGTAGAAACCACGAGCGACCGCCAGGCGCAATGTTATTCTTGTAGAGGACATCGTTGCGAAGAGTGAGCGCGTCTACAACACGTTTGAAGGCTCTAGGGACAGCACTTCGCCTGCTAGGGTCGTCCAAATAGGTGATCACCTGCCGGAGCTCAGGGTCGCTCCGTTGGCGTCTCACCATGTCCGCCATACTGACTGCTCCCGAGAAGGTGCCGTGAACGTCGTCGTCCACACTCCATGGGAGCCCGAGAGAGGCAGTTGGCGTCACTGTGCATGCGCACGGACTTGTACGCTATAGGGACGTCGAATTCTTCTAGCCTCACACTCCACCGTGCTAGACGGCCATACGGGTCCTTTAGTTTGGCCAGCCAGCAAAGCGAGTGGTGGTCAGGGACCCCGCGGAATGCGCGCCCAAAAAGATAAGGGCTGAACCTAGTGATCGCCAAAATCACGGCGAGGCCCTCCTTCTCAGTAGTGCAGAAATTTCTCTAAGCCCAAGAGAGCACGCGGCTCACATATGCAATGACTAGGTGAGCGCTATCCTGGTTCTCAATAAGTACCGCACCAATCGTATTGTTGCAAGGGTCAGTCGGAATTTCTGTCCGCGCCTCCTGCTCGAAGTGCCCCGAAACAGGTGTTGTCTGTGGCACTTATTTGAGTCCTTCAAAAGCCTGTTGTTGGTAAGGCTTTCATTCAAATGGAACATCTTCCTTTGAGAGGAAGGTTAGTGGGACGGCAATGTGTGAAAAGTTCCAAATGCAAAGTCGGTAGTAGGCGCAAAGGCCCAGAAACGTTCTTGCCACCTTTTTGTAAGGCGGTCTCGGATAAGTGCTCACTGCGGTAGACTGATCTGGGTCAGCGCGGACTCCTTTGTTGCTGACAAGGCCAAGAAATTTGAGCTGGTCGTAAGCATACCGCCAGGTTTTTGCCATTTAGTGTCAAGCTGGCGTTTTTCAGAGCTTCAAGCACGGCTCTCAGCCGATTTAGGTGCTCCTTGAAATTGCAAGCAAAAATGAGGACGTCCTCTTCGTAAACAAGCAAGACAAATCTGCCATTTCGCGCCTGCGAGGACCGTATCCATGACGCGCTGAAATGTTGCCGGTGCTGTACATAGCCCAAACGGCATAACTGAATTCGTACAGACCATTTTGTGTATTAAACGCAGTGTTCTCCCTGTCCCGCCAATCTACCTCGATTTGCGAATACCCGCTCTTTAAGTCAATAGGCAAGAAGTAACGAGCATGACGGAGCCGATCAAGCTTGTCATAAATACGTAGAAGGGGGTGTGTGTCCTTCTTAGTCACTTTGTTGAATCACCTATAATCCCTACAAAACCGCAATGTTCAGTCTTTCTCGTTTTACAATATATCTTTAATATATCTGGTGTAAACTGGGATGCTAGGATTGCGGGGCCCGCAGATCGGATGCACGCTGACACTATTATAGAGATAATGGCCAAACATAGCCTAATTCAAGTTGTAAACGGGCCGACTCGGATTCAGGGACAATGCCAGACTGCCATTGAATTAGTATTCTTATCAGATGAAACGTTCTGGTATGAAGTCGACATCAAAAACGGAATTTCTGATCATAAAGTTGTAGTAGCTAGACTCAGAATTAAACATAAAATAAACAAAGTAAAAGCTCCAACAGTGAATGTTTATGATTTCGAAAATGCCGATGACATTTCAACACTGGATTACCTTGAATTGGCTCTTGACAGAATGCCCCAATAAGGTGATGTAAATTCGCTCTGGGAGTACTTCAAATCTGTCGTTGGTCACTGCCTTTCCCGATTTGTGCCCTTAAAACGTAAGCGTGTTGAAAAAGCCAACCCCTGGATAACGCGAAACCTCATCCATATAAAAAGAAGGTTAAAGCGCGCGCGAAAAAAAAACCTACGAAAAATCGCACGTTGATAGCAGAGCTCAGTGCCGTAGTGCGAAAAGAGTTGAAGGCGGCTAAAAATCAATTCTTCCGTAATACATTGACCAAATATATGAAAGATTCGCCTCAGAAATTTTGGCGGTATCTATCTGGTAATAAACCCTCAATAAACGCAGTTTTTGTGAATGGGAACATTTGTAGTCAGCTGACGGACATTGCGTAGGCTTTCAACAATTTTTTCGGGTCCGTTTTCACTGCGCAGACGACTATGAATTTCGTGGAAGAGCAAACCGGGGATTTAAGTGGTAGTGTTGTTATGTCGCAAGAAGGTGTGCTTGCGTTGCTGGTAAACTTGGTTGTAAAGAAATCATGCGGGCCTGATATGATACCAAATGCATTTCTGAAGCGATATTGTGAATGGGTGTCCTATTTTCTTGTTATAATTTTCAACGTGTAGTTGCAGAAAGCCGTTGTGCCGAGTGAATGGCTTCGGGCGAGAATCGTGCCTATATTTAAAACAGGAGACCGACTGCATGTGGAAAATTACCGCCACATTTCGATTACGTGTGCAGTATGCAAAATGTTAGAGCACATAATCAGTAAATATTTAGTCGAATACATTGAAAACAACAACCTTTTTTTATACGAAACAGCACGGGTTTCGCAGGCGGCTCTCAACTGTAATACAATTATTTGAAATTTCGCATTGCTTCGCCGAAGCCATCAACTCGAAAGAGCAGATTGACGCAGTTTCGATTGATCTTTTGAAAGCCTTCGACAGAGTTTGCCATGTGAAACTTATTAATAAGTTGTATGATTTCGGTATTAATCCGGGTATTATTCGTTGGATTCAGGCCTCCTTACATAACAGGCAACAGTTTGATGAAATTGCTGGCGAACGGTCATCCAGTTTACCCTTAACTTCCGGAGTACCTCAAGGGTCTGTCTTGGGGCCTATTTTATTTCTATTGTATGTCAACGACATCGCGGACTCTGGGCATCCATCTATTGAAGTGAGATTATTCGCTGACGACTGTTTGCTGTTTCGTCGTGTAAGTTGTGCATGAGTGGAGTGTGCAGTGGAATATGCAGATAAATTATGGAAAAAGTGCTTGTATAACCGTGACGCAGAAGAAGTCTCCTTTGAATTTTAACTATTCCATGAATAATACAGATATTAAGAGAACGAGTAAGCTAAAATACCTTGGTCTCACAATTGCTGCAAATTTGAATTGCAATGAACATATTGACACTATATGTGGTACTGCCCAAAAAAAGCTAGGTTTTCTGAGACGAAGGCTCAGAGATTCAACTGTGGAGGTTAAGCTGATGGCATACAAAACGTTCGTGTGGCCAACTCTCGAATAAGGAAGTATAATTTGGGACCCGTATCAGCAGTATCAAATAAATGAGCTTGAGCGAGTTCAACGAATAGCTGCCAGGTTTATTTATGCAGAATATCGCAGATATCCGTCGGTGACGGCCTTACTTGCCAAGGCAGAACTTCCATTACTGGCATCGTGTAGAAAAATGGCAAGGCTTAAATTCTTTCACGAACTTTTCAACGGCAAACTAAACTTACGTCCTGAGTTATATCTGCAAATTCCCACACGAGTCTCTCCTCGCATCAATCATTCGTATGCTGTTTTGCCTTATTCTCCAAGGGTTGATATTTTTAAGTATTTCTTTCTTGTGAAAACTATTGTAGACTGTAATAACCTTGACCCGCGAGTGTTTGTGGAACCAAATACCACTGATAGCTTTGTGAAACACTTGGAAATGTTTCTAAAATAATATGAGTTCTTTTCTTGTCCTTTGTTTGCACTGTGACTTGAGCAGTTTTTGTGCGTGTGAGTGTTGTTTATGATGTACTTGCCCACTCCTGTAACAGCCCGTAAGGGCTAACAGTATCTGAAATTATTAAATAAACAATTGGCGCCGCCTAGGAGCTTGTCGGCCGTTCAATAACGTCGTCCTTGAGCATGTTTCGAACCTGCTCCTCGATAACTTTCCTCTCTTTTAGACAAACTCGATAGGGTTGTTGACGAACAGGATCTGTTATATCGTCAGTAATAATTCTGTGGTGGGCTACACTGGTCCTCCCAACACCGGTTTCTGCTGAGAAACAGTCCCGAAACTCATCGAGCAGTTGGGATAGCTCGTCCCGCTCTGAGAGCGAAAGCTTCGGACTGACGTCTAACTCAATGGACGCAGTCATGCCTGGATTCTGGGCCGCAGATCGTGTAGTAAGTTCGAAGAGCAAAGGATCGGTAATGAATTGCCAATTCTAGGCAAGGTACAGTCATTGCTATCGTGAAATGCTGCGGCTCCTTCCGGAAGATCGTAACAAAGACATCCGCATGTCCTTCGTGAAGGTGTGCTATCCCTCGAGCAATGCCGACCCCCTTTTATACAAGTAGTTAGACCCTGCCCTCGATCAGAACCGCTCCGCTAGGTGACATATCTGCCTGTACAGAGACGAACACGCTGGACCGCGGGGGCAGCTTCACGTGATTAGCTACGACACGTACCTGTGCTGCCGTCAACGAAGGGATCTCTTGAATAGGTGCAGGTGTCCGAATCGTAAGCCGGTTCATTCCTTTGTCGATGACGTCGTCATATTCGGTCAAAACGTTTATCTTAAGGATAACGTCCCTGGATCAGTTCTCCAGTACGAGTAACTTCACCGGACGCAATTTACCATTAATTTCGACGTGTGCGGTGCAACGTCCTATCGGTGCGACAGTGTGACCTGCGGTGGTGCGCACGTCTGGACCGTCCCACTGCGTTGTTACTTTACTCAGGCTACGAGATAACTTTCCACTCAATCCAGAATAGTCTGCCACTTTGTCCACGAGCGCCATCACGTCGGGGCCGATGATAATGATGTCGAGGTTTTTTTACATGGCATGTGCATTCTTGGCGTTATGTTCCGGGCGTCGCGACGTTCGTGTAGGCTCTTCGCCATTTGCGACATCGGCAATACCACCACCAGGGGCGGCCGGGGTTAGTTTTCCTGGTGAGGAACCGGAGAATGACTTTTACAGTGAGATCGTCGAAGAGGTGAAGCGGGGTGATGAGGGGACGGCGAGTGAGGTCCTCGAACCGTAGGGGGTAGCGGCGAGGACGGACGTTTAAAGTAGTCCTCGCGCGGCGGGGCCGAGCGTCGAAAGTATTCCTTGCGCGGCGGAGACAGGCGGCGAAGCTACTCCTCGCACGGCGGAGACTAGCGTCGAAGGTAGCCCTCAATTTCTCACGGCTGCTGGCAATATTTCGGGCGTGGGTCGTTGGGACGGTACCCTCGAAGCCCAAGCTCAAGGTAGGGGCACCGGCAGCACACGTGATCGGCTTCACCACAGTGGAAGCAGAGCGGGCCGTCGTCGGCCGTCATCCCCAAATCCGTCTTTCGGGGGCCACGCTGCTGCGGCCTATGTGTCTGGCAGCCTGCATGGGCAAATCTCTCTCGTCGCAGCATGCTCATGTCCGGCCCTGCAGTAAGCAACTGAGGTTGGCGGGTAGCAGCAGCTTAGGTTGCGGCCGGGCGCTGGGAGGTTACATCGACTGGGCCACTAGGAAAAAGAGCTCGTTGGAACTCCTCCTGGACAGTCTGGACGACAGAAATAAAAGCTGGCGACTGCGAAGACGGCCGCAGCTTTTGGAGCTCTTCTCAAACAACGTCCCGGATGAGCTCCCAGATGTATCCCTTGAATGCGTAGTTTGAGAATAGATCCCATGCAAAAGCTGAAACCGTCGGGACATTTGTAATTAGGTAGTAGTGACCGTTCCTGTCTGTCAAAGCTCTTAAATGTTCATTGCCTCTGTTACCAATTCTTCCACTGTTGCTGGATTGCGAGCAAGACCACCAAAGATATCACTTCTCACGCACCTCATAAATGCGCGTAACATTTCTTCTTCAGTAGCTTTTGGGTCGGCGCGGGTACTCAGCCGAAGGACGTCTTCAAAAAAGGGTCCTCGATTCGGCGTTGAAGGAGGTATTCAGCCTTTTGCCGTCGGTATTGGTTGCCGAAGTCTCGCCTCAGTCTTTCCTTGCAAACCTTCCAATAGCTCAGCGATGCTTCATTGTTTTATACCATATCCGGGCCGTATTTTCCAATGTGAAATAGACGCTTTGCCGGCAATTATCTGAGGTTTATCCGTTGTGATGAGCCACTCGTTCATACTGATCTATACAGTCATCGACGTCCTCAAAGGCATAGCCGTACATTGGGGCAGGTTTTCCTTAGATAATGGGCCAGTGCACAACCAGAAAGAAAGGTGCATCGGTTTGCTATGCCTGTGACGTCATCTTGGAAGATACAGTTGTCCTAGGACCGTCTAGTAGCAGTCCGAGCTCGAGAGTATGGCCTTGTGCCGCCTGCTCATGCGAGCCACGTTTTCTTGGCATGTCACGGTTGCGGGTCATTCTGTTCAAAAGAAAATATAACTTTTTTTCTCTTGCCTCAGTCGGCTGTCTTGAAATGAACTCGCAATCTATTTCTGCTCTCAAATCAGGCGATCTGTTTGTACCTAACTTGACGTTATTTCGGTGAGATCGGGGACCTGCGATACCTTTTTTGAGTTAAATAAAGAATCGCAGTCTTCATTGCTTGCGGTCAGTATTACCATGATGTGGTTTATCTGCAAAATTGGTGTGTGAGAAAGACGCATTAACAATGCTAGAAATATTACGCACATTTTGTTTAATTCGGGCCTAGCGTGGGTTGCGTAAGGTACATCGGGATCTGGGATTCTCTTCTTAGGTGAAATAAGAGAGCTTTGGCTATATCTCCTGTAGTACTAGCATAATTGGCCCTGTGTGCACAACCTATGCATGAGAAAAAGTGTTACTAGGGCAAGAATTTCTTATATACAGTCAAAACATGACACACCTGACAAATTTGTTGGCAATCTACAATACTATATTGAATTCAAGCCCGTCATAGATGCCTGGCGGTAATGACACAGTGGTGAATGTTCCGTGTCTGTTTTATATCAATGGTTCGAATCTTGTCAAAGCTTTTTATGAGTGAGGGCATCACACGCTTTTTAACAGTGCATGTACATGCTTCTTACCTTTTCATATAGGACTAACTTTCGCCAGGAACCTCCGTAGCAAGGCAACGCTAACTTTGTTTTAGTACGCACTTTGAATTTATAATGCAGGAGGCACGTCAAATCAAAGTATAAAATAAAGTAGCAAGAAAACAAATAATTCAGAGTTTGTGTTTGTTGATCATGGTGTCCTTTTGCTTCAGGTTTGGTGGTGATGGATTAAACATTTCACAGAATTGCAAAATCTGCCTGCACGTATTTTTAGAAATGCAAACAGACGTGCAAATGCTTTTTATGTTAAGTTGGGTTCCGTGTAACTGCAGCTAACCAATCCAGAATAACCGCTCATACACAATCATATATACCTCTAAAGGTGGAAGAGTTTATTCAACTGTGTCAAGCAACGCAAATCGTCGCAGAGGCTTATGTTTGACTTCGCCGCTCTTAATCGGTTTCTTGCGCTCCCCTGCTTGTCAGCGCGTTACCACCGAGCGGCGCCAACGATCACGCGACATGTGATTTAGCATCCGTGCGGTTGGGCCTTAACACTCAGCCTCTCTTTTTATTCTCCGCTGTCACCATGATGGTCGCTCATTTTGCAATGCCACTTAGTAAAAAACAAATTAACGAACAAATTGGAATAACATGATGGACACTGTGGCTTCGGCACCCTAGATTTTTATATTTCAATACATTTTTTTTGTTTATATTTCCTCCTTCTATGCGTGTGTTCTAAACATTTTCTACCCGGTCCCCTTTCTCGGTATAAAATTGTGCTTAAGACCACTAGCTGCATCTGCGTTAAGCAAACGCGTAGTTTTTTAGGCGAAATGGCAATTCGCTGCAAAATTATAATGGAGTAGACAAGACACAACGCTGCTAACACCTGTACTTTTATTAAGAGTTGGTCGATTTTATACAAGAGAAAATGAATATAATAAAAGTGAAGGCAAACCAATATTTAGAAAGTTGAGGGCAAAAGGGCGTAAGATGAAATGCGGTGACAAATAGATGCCCTTGCTTGGTGAGGAGTACTTATCGGACAGCAATTGCAAGTCAGAATGTGTTCATGAATAAAAGCGCTGCTGAAGCTATTATCTCTAAATGATTACCTGTACACAGTGGGCCTCGATGATGTCACTACTCCACGTCAAGCTACTGCGGTTGTCGTAATAAAAGGTGGCGTAAATGCACAGCCCTCGCAAAGAATGCTCTATATTCCGAGAAATGCTGCTCCTTCCGTTTAAAAAAAAATGTAGGTCTGGGTATTTATTTCAAAAATTCCAAGTGGGCAATAATATTTTTTTTCCGCAATACAAGAAAATAATACTATCTTTTAACATTGTTAATGTTTCTTGGAAGGACTCTGCGTGTAAGTCACATTTACGTATGACCAGGTAGGTGGCTTGATGCACTAATTATGTATTTTTTAAAACAACTGCACTGCTTCCATGTCATCAACACAAAAACAACTGCAGTTATCCCACCTCTTGAAACAATATGCACGGGCGTATTTTCATTCTCGCGTTTTCATGTCACGCTTTGCCGTTCCAACTTAACAGATTTTATGTTGTTTGTGCTTTCTTTTTTTGTTTTCGTCGGCATTTGCACGTGTATGAATTATAAAAAGTTTTTTATAGCGCCATATGCTTCCTAACATATATCCCATATCCCTCAAGAAAATATTTTGTATTATTTAGTATAAAAACAGCCTTCAAAACAACAAAAGAACACAAAAGAAAAAAACTTGGTAGCAAATGTTTTCCACTGAAAGCAAAATAAATGCTAACTCATTTCTATCCTTTCCCACTTTCACTTTGGGGCCATAGTTGCAGCTGAAGCACAGTGCGAGTGAAACAAAAGCACTAAAAACTAAAAACTGGAAAGTGAGGCGCACAGTCAAGCGCACAACTCCCAGCAGTTTGATCATTAGCAAACCATAGTGCATACTTTCCAAAGTGTGAAGCCTGGGCAATTAGCGGTTGATGCATACATAGCCTCTTTTTAAAAAAAGCTATAAAAGTACTTCGAGGATATGTTTGTTGCATGTGTATAAAATGAACATACTCACTCGCGGCAGTCACTAAATTATGTGCACCAAATGAACTAAATCATTTGATAGCGGCACTAACTTTTTTCTTAAATGACGACTGGAGAAGACAAGATGTGCTATAGAAAACTTAAATGTGAGAATTTTTTATTCTGGCCCTGTTCTATTAGTCTGTCATGTTTCGAGTGACGACCACGCTTGCTAGAACATTTACACACCCAACCGTATAGTCTTTGTTATGCAGTCGCAACTGTATAACATGAAGCGGATGCTTCTACTTGATATTTTTTTCCAGGAAAGTCAAAAACTGGCGCTTCAGCATGCTCCAGGAGGTCAAGGAGAGAAGCATACGCCTCTAGTATAAAATAAAAGCTTTGTTCCTCAACCTACTCCATTCAATAAAGCGGAAGCCATGAGATGTACATTTAACTCGAAACGTAGGAGTTATTCTGGTATAAACGCTTTCCTTTTCATTAACCGCAAAGAGTCGATTTTTTCTAGTAAGGCTGGTCTGTCTACTGGGCTAGACTTTGCTGTTGGGCTTCTGTCTCTAGCAGAAGACCTGTTTAAATTAAGACATGAATTTCCAGTGAGTATACTGTCACTGGTGATTATACTGTTACTCTTTGGTAGGGAAGTACAATATAAAGTTTCACACCAGGCCGCACTGCTACAATTTTTTTAAAAAAAGGTTCTCGAAATTATATGAAACTTGCATCTTAATATCAAATCACCTCTTACTGTTCTAGAGAAGCCTCGTGCTTTTTACCGTCTATTCCGCTCCAAAGAAATTATGATATTTATTTTCTATATATATCAATATATATTCATGACTTCCCAAGGATGATACCCACAACGTACTACGAGCGTAAGTTGCGTTCAGTTCAGTTCAGTTTCACTTTTTCATACAAACAAACGAAGAATGAAGAATAGGTGAAGTCACTGAACAACAAATACTGCATAAGGATTATACAATTTAAAAACAAATTATTAAGCCAGGAACTCTCAAAAAGTCTTGACCTGTCGGATAAAAGCTTATAGTGGGCCACCAAGTAATCAACCTACAGATACATGAACGCATGTGGTTACACGCACTTATACAGAAATACATGTTAGTGTTATAGGGTCTAATGTATTTTCACCAGATAATACAGATTTTTTTTAATACATGGCACAGACACATAAACACATATAAGTAAATTTCAGGATATTTTAAGGTGCACCAAACAAGAGGTGTTATGATGGGTCAAGTGAAGAACGAAGTAAGCGCCTAAATAACCTGGCAGATCGGCAGGTTTTGATAATATACGTCAAGTTATTCTACTGCTTAATTGCGCAAATTCAAAGTGTGCTTTAAGTAGTTCGTCCTTATTTTTAGCAGTATAAAATTATTTTCTTCCGAAAATCGGGTGTTATTACGGTTAGCCAGATCCCATCTACCTATTATATACAGGACATTTTCGTTGTTGAACAGCTGGTATGCCCTAACACTTACATTAAACGTTATAAGCCTATCTAGAGGGAAACTTATAAGTTCTCGACAGAGAGGAGTGACATGGGCATCGTCAGGGCTACTAGTGATACTGCGAAGTGCTTGATTTTGAATATGTCGCACTGTTGCTAAATGAAATTGCTAAATTAGCCCAGAGGCTTCGATGCAATATCTCAGATGGCTGTGAATGAAAGAATTGTAGAGTGTAAGCAGTGTAAGTGTGGTCGATATCAACTAATAGAATGAAAAAAAAAATGCGACAATATTTGTCCAGATTAGGAAAACTGCTAGTGTAACTGGTAAAAACGAGAGAGTGGTAGGTACCATTGACAGCAACTGATAACATTATATACAGGCGCTTCATTGTTTTCTGTGGGGTAGAGAAGCGGAGATAACTCAGTTTATTTTTCCCCTCACTTTACGGGCAGGTCCAGATGGACGCCGATTATTCCTGCTTTCTAGAGAAAAGGCAGCTTTGCCACCTGTGTATAACTAATGTTACAATGGCCACCGTAAGTGGGGCTTTCATTCCAGCTATAAAAAATTCGCAATGTTTCACGCCAGGTTTTAATTAGTGAACAAGCCTGAGGTGTCGCCATTGCTATCACCTTGAATACAGAAGGAACTGTGCTGTCACCGATCGCAGCAGCAATAGTCAACGTTCAATATCAATAACTGCAAGAGTCCTATTCTGCATGTACTGAAACCAAAAGCTCAAATTTTATTTCGGGTGAACTGGCTAGCAAGCGTAGCCGATCTATTTTAGGGGCGATGCCCTTTATTCGCACAGGCTGTCGTCGCCGTACTTCGAATCATGTAGTCGTTGTACTGAAACACCAGGGCACTGGTCTAGAACGTAATGCGTACGGAAGTAACGCACCGGGACACCTTTCCCAACCCCCTGTGCTTCGACGCTTCGTGCTGCAAGGACGCGAGTCCTTTCTGCATACCTCTACCCCACAACGGTTTCATCTCCTTGGTCACAAATACCAAGGTGCCACAAATACACTCAAAGACTGCAAGTTTCGCCACTCTCGGTGTTTCACGTTAGCGGGACGGACCGGGATGCGGTATATTTTGGTTAACATGCTTTTACTTGTGATATGTTGATAACCCACACTAACAAAAAAAAATAAATGAGCCGATGGGCACCCATTCCTCAGGTTTACATCAAACAAGAGAAGAGAACCTCTGCAGGCAACTTAAAAAATTTGCAGCCGTAATGGTCTCTACCGAACATTCACGATTCTACACGTCATTCTCTCTGATTTTAATGTAGAAATGCTACTGATCTTTACCGGCCAAAACCAGATAGCTTGAACGAATGAAATCACTCAAGCTATCATCGTATCTGGCTTGAAAAAAAGGATTGAATTTATGTTTATAAACCACTAAAAGCAAACTTCCCCCGCAGCGCACTTTCTCTCAGCTGAGGGTGTGTGTGATGAGGAAACAGACAGGCGAAAATGTGCAAAAAAATGTGGGTGAGGGTACACAAATGCATATATACAGGACAGTACATTGCGAAAAAAAACTGATTCCACTTTCACACACACAAACACACACACAAACACACGTACGCACACACAAATACAATGCTTGAAGCGGATTTCAACTCTTCCACATGGCTGCTCACCAAGGGCACTGCTCAATGCGCGACGTTACCCGCCAGATGGCTGGATTTGAAACACTCCGTCATGTCAGCGACTCTATCTTTGTTGACCAGTTTGCGACGCCCAAAATGCCCGGCCATCGATGACCCAGCGCAAAACCCTTTAAGCGGTGACTACTGACCTGGTGATGCAATGAGGAAATTTGGCGAGTCGGATTACGTATCTCTTGCTGAAAAAGGACAAAACACAAGGAAGGAAGAGGATCCACATGTTGTGGTGTCTATTTCTTATTCGTTATCAGGCTTTTTTGCACTGTGCAAGATGAACCTGCTGAAGGTCTCTCAATCAACTGTGTTCCGCACCGTAACGAGAGTACAAAAGCTGCTCGCAAAGAATACACCTTTTTGTGCGTCTCGTGGACTTTCCCAACTCGTGAAGAGTTTGCTTCAAGTTGTTTATGTGCATTCACGTCGCCATTAGGTTATATGGGGCAACAAGATTTTTCACTTCGCCTGCCCTGGACATGTCAGCGAGTTGCAAGTTTTTTTTTATAACCACTGCTGCTTTTCTGGGGGGAATTGAATCTGCAAAAGTAAATGCATCTCTGTTTCGGCAACAGTTACCTTTCAGCAAAACTATTATTACAATTTTTTTTTTTGTTTTCTTTGATGGACTAGCTTTCAATGACATCAAAGACTATCTAGCCTCAGAAATGTTTTCATGCCCGCAAAAAGGGGATTTGCCGCTGAGAAGTTTTCACTTACTCTATAGTCTGGTCACTCATTATTCACGATAAAATAGTGTAATCAGTGTATTACTTGGGGACAAAAATTGGATCCTCAGGCAAATGCAACAAAATTCATGCTCGTTGGACGCAGATTTGTTGGAAACTCCGACACTAGTTTAGTGGCAGGAAAAACATGGAGGCATTTTGAATGGCCAACAAGTTTCTACGGTCTAACCTGTAGAAATTACGAGTGTAGGAAGCAGACTCGGTAGGATGCGGTGGCTCTCATACATTTATTGCGGGTACGCATGGCCCGGTCAGGAGTGGGAGCGGTGCAGGCATTCTACCGCCCAGGCGCTCGGACGTGTTCGATCTTCGTGGCGCGTTGCACTGCTGACGCAGCCGGGCGAGCACAGCTACTGATGATGATTGTGGGATGCAGGGGGGATGAGAATAGTGGCTCTGTTAGCGGATGAAGCTGCCGCCACTACAGGGCTCCCCCCCCCCCCCCAAGCACGTAGTGGGTTAAGAAAGAAGCCGAAGTACAAGCTATGTGGAGATAATTAACTGCGCCTATCCATGTTAAAGGTTTTTAGACGTTTAGGTCAAATCGCAGGTAAACTATGGGAGCAGTCCTGGTCAGTCTGTTGTGGGCCTCCAGAGCGTTGATTGGTCTCAGGTGGCCTTGGCTTGGAGTGCATGTTGGGACGAACTGGTGTACGGTAGAGTAGTCGCGAATTGAAAGAGGCATAAACCGCGGCCACAGCGCATACTTGGCGGGGCCGGTAGAGCGGGCGCTCTATGACCACACACGCGACATGTGTCCAGTGGCGTTCATGTGCCAGTACGAAGAGGCTTATACTGTCGGCGGTGACGATTTGAGCGCGGGGTCTGGTGCGACATTGTTGCCCATGCACTAAGCGTAACCGCCGTACGACTCCTAGTGTGGCAGCGGCTACAGCGTGGCCCCCACGTCCCGGAACGCCGACGGATATGAGCCCACAACGCTGGTCGTAGCCGGCATGCAACGCGTTGTTTGGCAAGACGGCACTCACTCCTCGTCGATGTGCGCCGAAGCAGTGGCAGTGACGAAACTTGCTTTCACGACTGGTGCTTACGAAGTCGTTTGCGATGTCGGCGTCGAGTTTCGGGAACGCGCTCCTCTGGCGGCGACGTCGGTGAGTTATGAGGCTGGACGTCTGTCGCCAGTGGGTCGGGATTTACCTGGTAATGGTGCACGTTGTGGATGACGGTGTGGGCGCGGGCGTTTCATGTAAAGCAGTGGTCGCGGCCGTGTCGTTGGTGTCCGCGGAGGGGGCCGCAATGTACGCTTCAACCGAGTCAGGCTGCGATTGCAGTAGAGTAGGGCGCTCGCTCAATACCGTGGCGGAGTTTCTTCCAGGTTGTGTCTTCTGAATTGTAATTCCCGCAACTTTCAAGTGATTTCTTCTCTGTGCCTCATGGTTAATATTATTCCCTTATGGTTGAATGCATGTTGATTGCTGTAGCAATGGAATACGACAGCGCGTTTTGCGAAATTGTGCCTGTTCACTGCGAAGAACTCTAGGAAAAGCTTCTTTCCTTGAATGCTATTTTAAGCTGTAGTATAATCTTTGCTTATGAATTAAACCTGTGCACGATACAAAAAGCATTTGAACCTTTTGTGCTAAATCTTAACGCATGGTACCTGTTGATATTTTTCCAGTATATAAGGGTGAGGCTCCATTGCACGATTATCGGTTTCTGTTCGAAATGTGGCAAAAGCTTTTAAATGTTTATAGTGTTTTTGGGTACAGTGCCTTTACGCTTGTGTGTTTTGCTTTTTTCTAAACATGAGCATTTTTACTAATATTTTGCATATTTCCGACCAAATATATCTGCCACGAACACTTTTTATGGGAAGCACCAGTTCTTGCATTATTAAACTGACTCAGACCATCCGAGAGAATGTGGACATTTCTATATTCAGCTACACATTCAGTCACACATCCAGCACCTACCTTCTGGTGTAGTCATTGGTATGTTTTAAAAAGGACAGTTGGCGTCCATGTTGGCGTTACAGGTAATGCAGGTGATTCCTTTATTTGTATAGACACGTTGCGGAGGACAGCAACAGTTTTTACAAAAAGGTAAATATGTAATGTCACTTGGATACGATGGTCCTGGTGACTTGTCTGCCGAAAGGCGCTGTTGGGCACGCGAGACAGAATACGATGACTCTGAACAAGGTTTCTCTGTAACTGTAATACGGCAACAGTTTACCGTTGTGGATTTGCCTTTGATATATCCTGCATAACTGAAAGAAGGTTTAACGTTAGGCTTTTCGTAACGCACGACCAGTGTATCGCTTAAGGCACCATCCCCCAAGTGGAGTTTTAAAGCTGCAAATATTTTTTTATTACCTAGCATGTGTTTCGGCCGTGACGATTTGTTTACCTTTGTATTGTCTTGTTACGATATTGAGACTGATAATGACGCGTACTGTTTCTAGAACCCCAAGGTGAGTGTAATAACCTCCCAACAGTTAAAAGTTCTGAAGTGATAGCTGAGATGTTTTTTTTGTAATGTTAATTATTTGATGACGTTTAATAGTATGTCAAAACGTTTTTTAAAGATTTTTGGTGTTCTTCGCATAGCATAAGCACGAATGAATTGCTGATGTCGTGTGTTGCACCAGGGCACCTACGGGACAATTCCAATAAATTGCAAGCGCAATTTCGTGCGACGTACACCCATAAAATTTCTGGAGCTAGTTCATAACGTTTTAATCACATCTGTTCAAACTTTGAACCTTGTAGCAGGATAGCTTTGAAGGTATAAGCTTTGTTCTCTGCCCTAGGTATCTTTAAGGAGCACGCATTTAGGGCAGAGCCAAGAAAAACTACTTTAGCTAACTTCCCCGAAAACATGCATGACTCTTTAAGGGCCGTGTTGCCGTGTTACCGTGTTGCTGGTTCGAAATTTTGACACAATAAATCAGCTCGCTGGCGCTTTCTCTGTGATGTCACAGCCTGAGAAAAACTGTAAACAAAGCATCCTCGTACGTTCGAGAACCTTCTATGCAGCACGGACGTGTATGGGCGGAGAGTCGCGAATGGTCACATTTCAGCCAAGAAATATTCGATATACGTTCTCATCCTTTCACACGTCTCTTTTATAATGCTTGAAAGCATATCTGTACAAAATTTGAACCTGGTAGCAAAAATAGGTTTAAAGTTTTAAACGTTGTTCTCTTCCCTAGGGGTACGGAAGAAGCGCGCCTTTGAGGCACATGCAAGAAAAACGAATGTAGCTACATTCCGCGAAAACATGAATATTTTAAGGCCAAACTCGAGTATCGTGTGGTTTATTATATAGTTTTACAATTTAAATCAGCTCGCTAGGCACTTTGTTGGGCGATATCACGGTAACAGTACGAATGAATGAAACCATCCCAACACGTTCGAAAACCTTCCCTTCAGGAGTGATGCGTATGGACAAACCTCCGGGGATTTTCACATTTTCTCCAAGGAATTTAGCTTTTAATTTCCCTTCTTCCCCAAGGCTCTGTCATAACGCCCTAAAGCACATCAGTGCAGAATTTTAACCTCATAGCAGCAATAGTGTTGAAGTTATAAACATTTGTTCTCTTCCATTAGGCCTCCGGAGGAGCAAACGTTCGAGGCACAGGCAAGAAAAACGAATTTAGCTAACTTCCCGGTAAACTTGATGATTGCAAGGCCATGCTTGCGTTATGGTGTTGCTGTTTCGATATTTTAAAGTTCTAAACGTTGGTCTTTTCATTATGGGGCGAGAGGAGCGAGCATTTGACTCATAGGTAAGCAAAACAATTCAGCCAACTTACACCAAAACATGACTGTATAAAGGCAATACTCGGTTCATCGTGTTTCTGTTTCAAAAGTGTGACAAATGTAATATCCTCGGTGGCGCTCTTTGGGTGATGTAATATGCAGAGGATCAATTTAAACAAACCATCCTCATACGTTCGACCACCTTCTATTCAGGACTGACGCGTATAGGCGAGGCTCCCCAAATTGTGTGCATTTTCTCCGAGAAATTTGCCGTTTAAGTTCTCGTCCTCTCACAGGCCGGTTTAGCAACGTTCCGTAGCACCTCTGTACCTAATATCCGCCTCGTACGAGCAATATATTTAAAGCTAAAAACGTTGTTCTCTTCTCTAGGTGGCAGGAGGAGGACGGATTTGAGCCACAGGGAAGCATAAGAAATTTATCTAACTTCTCCGAAATGCCACACTGGGGTCATCTTGTTGCTGTTTCGAAAGTTTGAGGACCGAATTATGCTACCTAAGCGCTCTTTCTTCTGATATCTAAGCCATAGCAATAATGTAAACTAACCATCCACGTTTGTTGGAGAAGCATATATTGAGGGCGGACGCGTAAGGGCAGAGCTTCGAGAATTTTCGTTTTTTCTCAAACAATTATGCCATTTAAGTTGTCATCATTTCTCACGGGTCTTTTATAACGCTCTAAAGCACATCTGTACAAAATTTGAACCTCGTAGCAACAATAGTCTTGAATTTAGAAAGGTTGTTCTCTTCCATGGGGGACCGGTAGGAGCGCTCTTTCAGGATAAGTTAAACAAAAAAAAATTAGCTAACTTCCGCAAAAACACTACCATTCAAAAGCCGTACTCGGCTTATCTGTACCTGTCGCGAAAGTCTGACAAGTGAAATCAGCTTGCTGACACTATTTGGGTGATGTTACAGCCAGAGGAGGAATGTAAACAAATCATCCTCATAAGTTCCAGAACCTTTTATACAGGAGTGAGACCTATGGGCGAAGCTAAGTGATTGGTCACATTTTCAGCAAGAAATAGGGCATGTAATTTCACATCGTCTCACACGAATATTTTGTAACGTTCCAAAGCCCGTGGGTACGAAGTTGAACCTTTCGCTGCAGTACTTTAAAGTTTTAAATGGGGTTGCCTTCCAAAGGTCGCAGTAGGAGCGCGCAGTTCTGGAAGAGGCATGCAAAACAAATTTAGCTAACTTCCACAAAAACGTGACGGTTTTAAGTCCACACTTGCAATATCGTGTGCCTTTTTAAAATCAGCTGGCTAAGCACTTTTTTGGTTGATGTCACGGTAACCGGAGAAATTTAAACAAACCAGCCTTGTACGTTCAATAACCTTCTATTACGAATGGACGCGTATGGCTAGAGCTTCGCGAATTTTCACATTTTCTCTAATGTGCCTTTTATTCTGTTATTTCCGCTGCCTTTCATCACGTTGTAAAGCACATCTGCACAAAATTGGAACCTCGTAGTAGCAATAATTTTAATGTTTTAAACGTTGGTTTCCAAGGTAGGGGGCAGAGAGGAGCGAGAAATTGAGGCGCACGAGAGCAGAACCAATTTTGCTAACTTCTTTGAGAACGTGACCATCTAAAGGCCACACTCGGGTTATCGTGTTGCTGTGTCAAAAGTTTGACACATCAAATCAGCTCGCTGGAGCCTTCTGGGTGATGTCACACCCAGAGAAAAAATGTAAACCAACCCTTCTCGTACGTTTGAGAAACATCTATTTTGGACTGACGCGTATGGACAGAGCTCCGGAAATGATCACATTTTCACCCAGAAATATGCCATGTAAGTTCTCATCCTCTCACACGCCTGTTTTGCAACGTTCTAATGCACGTGTTTACTAAATTTGGAATTTACAGCAGCGATTGTTTTGAAGGTATGAACGATGTTCTATTTTGTAGCATCAGGAAGGAGCACCCATTTTACCTAATTTCAGCTAACTTCCGCGAAACGTGATTCTTCAAAGGCCACGCTCGGGTTATCGTGTTGCTGTTTGGAAAGTTTGACAAGTAAAATCAGCTCGCTAGGCACTTTTTGTGGTAATATTACAGCCAGAGGAATGTATACAGACCATCCCCGTACGTTCGAGAACCTTTTATTCGGGACGGAGCCTCTTGGTGGTGCTGCGGGAACTTTCATCACACGGAAAGCAAGCGCTAAATAAAAACACGGGACGAGGAGTAGACGGGACAAACTCCTCGTCCCGTGTATTTATTTAGCGCTTGTTTTCCGTATGACGATAAACCAACACGCCCAAACCTTATCCGTTCTGAGGAACTTTCATGTTTCTTAAAAAAAAATATGCTCTTTAGGTTCTCAGTGTTTAACACGCCTCTTGTATAACGTTCTAAAGCACATCTGTACAAATTTTGAACCTCGTAGCAGCAATATGTTTGAAGTGTTAAACGTTCTTGTCGTCTTTAAGGCACTAGAGAAACGCGCATTTGAGGCACAAGTAACAAAAAGCTAACTTCCGCGAAAACGCGACTCTGTAAAAGCCATACTCTGGTTATCGTGTTGCTGTTGCGAAAGTTTGACACATAAATTGGCCTCGCCAGCACTTTTTGGGTGATGCCACAGCAAGAGAAGAAATGTAAACAAACCATCATCATTTTTGTAGAGACGAGAGATACACCGGCAGTCGGAACACGCTGCTTTTATGGCGGGAGGCTAATAAATACAGATCGTGTTCTCGCGCTGCATGAGCGGCTCTTTCTTCTTCAATTTCTTGGCCCTTGATGAGAATATTTTACAGGTTCCCGCCCGTGCAAATGATGTGGAATCGGCACGTGTATTTAAAACAATCTTCGAGCATGTATATGTGCCTCGTACGCCTACTTAGTAGCTCGTTGCTGCTATTGCGGAGTTGGCACGCCCTAAATTCTACGTCACGTCCGGGATACACCTCCTCAATTCCACACATCTCCCAGAAAGTTCTTGGTCTACGACCTTCCAGGATAACTACGTCCCCTAATGACAGGCCTGTTTGTTGCTGTATTGATACCAATAGTTGCTGCAATCTCCCTCAAGTACTCCCGGTGTCATCTGGTCCACCAAGACCGAATGGTGCGACACCGGCTTTTTCAAGTCGTTTGAAAATCCGTGCTTTGCGTCACTGTCCTCCATCGTGAAGTTTCATTATTTTTCCAATCACAACCCTGGTGTTATAAGCAAGGGTTCGTCATGTTCAACGTGCACGTAGGTAAGAGGACGGTTGGTTAGCGTGCTGTAAACTTCGGTAACCATCGTCCGCAGCTCTTCTAAGGGGATCGTTGCTTTTTCTATTCTCTTCCTTATTGATGTTTTGAGACTCCGCATTAGGCGTTCATAGAAGCCTCCCCACCACAGACGCACACTGTGATGGTCTTCCACTGCAGGTTGCACGTGGAGCAGTAATCCTGCGCTGCCTCGTCCTGGATGGCTTGAACCAATCTACTCACTTCTTTCTCTGCTTTGTTGAAGGTCTTTGCATTATCCGAATATATTACAGCCGGTGTACCTCTTCTCTCAAAAAACTGTTTCAACGCTTGCAAGAAACTGCTTGTCGACATGTTGATTACTAACTCTAAATGTGCACCCCTTGTAACGCACAGGTGAAACTGATAACGCACAACTTGATCTGCCCGTCGTTTTCTCGTGCGTGAAGTGTTCCCGCAAAGTCGACACCGCTAATTTCAAGTGGCAAAGCTCAATTTACTCGGTCTTCTTTTAAAGGTGGCGGAGCTTGCGTCATAGGTCTTACGTTGTGCCTCTTGCAAACAATGCATATTGTTCACAACTTTTTCGAGCATCTGACGTCCTTGTAGTACCTAAAATCTTGTGCGTAGTAGCGACAAGGTGTCATCAACACCTCCATGCAGAACTGGGTGGTGAACATGTCTGACAAAAAGCTAAGTGAAATTACCTCCTTTAGGCAACACATTGAGACGCCGGTTGGGTAGATTGCTGCACTGCAGTCGTCCTTTGTGCCGAAGAACCCCTTCATCATCAAACTATACTTCCATTCCATGCACTGAAAACATTTTTCGCTGGTTTTTTGGCTTACTTGGACCTAAATCAGAAATGGTTTGTTGTGCTTCGTCATGCAGTAGGTTTCTTCCTTGCTTATCTGAGTTGAATTCAAAGGTGCGTGTAGATGTTTTCTTTTTATACGATTTATAAAATGGAAAACCCAAGCAGTTCCGCGTATTTGGCGGCCACATGAACTATGCCATTCTATCTGCATCACGCACTGTGTAGGCGTATGTACTTCGCATTCATTGCATTGGGCGCTTTCTTCCAGTTGTGAAGCAGTGGTGGGTACAACTATTTCTTGTTGTTCACGTCAGGTACAGTGCTTCAGGTTGGGCCTCTTCACCACAGGCCTGATTCCATCAAGGCTTTTTCGCTTATCCCATCTTTAACAAGGATTGCCGGGTTATTTTCTCCTTGCACGAATGACCAGCAGTCGTGATTCATCGCTCTTTCTA
Organism: Haemaphysalis longicornis; assembly: GCA_013339765.2. Taxonomy (NCBI): domain Eukaryota; kingdom Metazoa; phylum Arthropoda; class Arachnida; order Ixodida; family Ixodidae; genus Haemaphysalis; species Haemaphysalis longicornis. Next base: position 45,233,206 of record CM023448.1, on the reverse strand, counting down.
TTTCCGACACGCGGTTCTCGACGTAAGACTGTTTTGTTCTGTTTCTCTTTATCCAATGTAGGTTTAGCATAGTGTGAGTCCAATAAAACGTTTTCTCTGATATACCGAGGTAATCCTTATTTATGTATTCGCTCAACCTCGCGGCCACCACGGCGGTCATAAGCTCAAGACTTGCTAACGTTACAGTCTTCATAGGTGCCACTCTGTTTTCGCTGCCATTATTTTCGCTTCTCTTGACCCGTCGTTGTAGGTGAGACGATGTACATCGCCGACGCATATGCTTGAGGGCTTGCATCGGCAAACACGTGTGAAGTCCTAGTGGCGACGTTCTTTTCTTTGTGGCCGTAGCATCGGGGCACTTTCAAGTGTTGTAGATTCTGTATACCTTGAATGAAACATTTCCAATTTCCCATTTCTTCGGCCGGTAGATGGTCGTCCCATGTCTCTCCTAACTTTCATTGCTTCTTAAATGCTAGTTTCGCTCTGACCGTGACTGGGTATAAAAATATAAGCGGGTCGAACATTAGCGCCGTATCCTGCCGGGAGGCTCTTTTTGTCAAAGAACTGTTGTCAGTTGGTGACGCCCATTTCTCTACCAGGAAAGATAGCATGTCTTCCGAGTGATGCCACACCGTTCCAAACAATGCACTTATTGCTTTTTATCGAACCCTATCGGGTAATTCTTTCTTTTCGGGCTCGTTGAATAGTTGACTTATTTAAACTAAGTTGTCCATTTTGAGGTTTATTGACGCTGCCCTGAAAACTTCTTTTGCCTCATTGAACAAAGTTTTGGCTTCATCTATCGTTGATCATCTATCATCTATCCCAACAGCTAACAGTAAGACGTAAAGTAGAAGAATTCAGGATCGCGCTGCAGAACCGATATTCCGCCCTCAATGAGGAAGCCGAGCTTACGACACAGGAAGCCAGCGACAACCTTACATGCATTATCACGGAGTGTGCAGTAGAAGTCGGGGGCACTATGGCTAGACAGGATACTGGTAAACGTTCACAGGAGACGGAAGATCTAATCAGGAAACGGCAAACCATGAGAATCTTTACCGCAGCTGACAGAATAGAACTAGCCGAGCTCTCGAAGTTAATCAATAAGCGTAAGACAGCTGACATACGGAAGTATAATATGGAGAGCATCGAATACGCTGTAAAGAGCGGAGGCAGCCTGAAAGCAGTGAAGAGACGCCTTGGCGTGGGTAAAAATCAGATGTATGCACTTAAGGATAAGCATGGCAATGTCATCACAAATAGGGATAAAATAGTCACAGTGGGCGAGGAGTTCTATAAGGATCTGTACAGTACCCGGAACATACAGGATAATGCCGAACGAGACAGTAGTTCAGAGGAAATAGACATCCCACCAGTAACGACCGAAGAAGTAAGGAAGGCTTTGAAAGAAATGAAAGGGGGCAAAGCACCTGGTGCGGATCAGATAACAGCAGACCTCTTGAAGGATGGCGGAGAAATTGTACTTGAAAAACTGGCAAACCTCTATACGCAATGCCTAATGACCGCAATGGTACCGGAATCTTGGAAGAACGCGAACATCATCCTAATCCATAAGAAAGGCGACATGAAGGACTTAAAAAATTACAGGCCCATCAGCTTACTGTCAGTCGTCTACAAGGTATTTACCAAGGTAATCGCTAACCAAATCTCTGCAACCTTGGATTTCAGTCAATCTAAAGAACAAGCAGGGTTCCGTAAAGGTTATTCAACAATGGACCATATTAACACGATCAATCAGGTGATAGAGAAGTGCGCTGAGTATACTGAACCCCTATATATAGCCTTCATAGATTATGAGAAAGCATTTGACTCGGTCGAAACCCTATCAGTCATTCAGCAATTACGGAACCAGGGGGTAGATTAGCATTATGTAGGAATACTACAGGATATCTACAATGGGTCTACAGCTACCATCATCCTCCATAGGGAGAGCAGTAAAATACCTATAAGGAAGGGTGTCAGACAAGGAGATACAATCTATCCTTGTTATTCACAGCATGCTTTCAAGAAGTATTCAGAACGTTGTATTGGGAACAGGTGGGAGTAAGGGTTAATGGAGAATACCTCAGTAACCTCAGATTTACTGATGACGTTGCCTTGCTAAGTAACTCGGGGAACGAATTGCAAAGCATGCTTTCGGCACTGGGCGAACAGAGTAGAACCGTGGGCCTGAAAATAATATGCAGAAAACTAAAGTAATGATCAATAACCTCGGGACAGCACTGCAGTTTGAGATAGGTGGCGAGGCAGTGGAAGTGTAAGCGAATATATCTACTAAGGCCAAGTTGTGACCCCAGATCCCAACCATGAGGCAGAAATAATTAGAAGGATCAGAATGAGGTGGGGTGCATATGGCAGACATTCTCAGATAATGAACAGCAGCCTACCATTGTCGCTGAAGAAGAAAGTGTATGACTGCTGAATCTTACCGGTACTCACCTATGGGGCAGAAACTTGGAGGCTCACTAAGAAGGTTCAACTTAAATTGAGAACGACTCAGCGGGCAATGGAGCGAAAATGATAGGTGTAACATTAAGGGACAAAAAGAGAACGGAGTAGGTCAGGGAGCAAACTGGTGTTAAAGACATATTAGTAGAAATAAAGAAGAAGAAATGGACGTGGGCAGGCCATGTAAGGCGAAGGCAAGATAACCGCTGGTCATTAAGGGTAACAGAGTGGATCCCTAGAGAAGGCAAGCGTTGCAGGGGGCGGCAGAAAGTTAGATGGGCAGATGAGATCAAGAAGTTTGCGGGAATAAATTGGTCACAGTTGGCACAGGACCGAGGTAATTGGAGAATAATGGGAGAGGCCTTTACCCTGCAGTGGGCGTAGATAGGCTGGTGATGATAATGATGATGATGATCGTTGATGCACCCAGAAGCACGTCATCAACGTAAATAGCCATGTGCAGCTTGTTCACCGTGTCCGGAAACTCGGTTTCGATTCCATTCAGGCGGTGCTTGATTGTTGCGGCTAGTAAAAACGCGCTCGGTACTGTTCCCCAAGTTACTCAGTTCATTCGCCATGTCTCCGTCTCTTCCTTTATATTGCCTTCGTCGTCATGCTTCCTCCACAGGAATCTAAGGATGTTTTTGTATTCTTTATGAATTGAAATTTGCAAGAATCCTTCTAGACATCTGGTGTCATCGCCACATTGTCGCTTGTAAAGTTTATCAGCAGTTATAGTATGTCCTCTTTGAAATTCGGCCCCTTTTCCAAGTTGTCGTTCAGATACCCTCCTTTTGTTGAGCTAGATGACACGTCGAACAAGAGTCACACTTTGGTTGTTTCTCGGTCTTCTCTAATGACGGCTTGGTGCGGCATATACTAACAAAGCGTTGTGAGCCTTTCTGTTTTGCCTGGGACCCGTTCTGCTACATTTGGTGAAAAATATACTGTTATTGCCTTGTGGCACCGACTGAGCGTTTCTTCATTTTTGCTTGATCTCCTAGTTAGTTGCATCAGTCTTTTTCGCAATGTCGTAATTAGTATCCCGTGTAACGTTTTCTTTCCCCCTTTAACATACTAAATATTTGTATCCAACCTTGACTATTCCATTCTCGAAACCTTCAGCTATACAATTATTGTTCGTTTGAGTCATTCTTCTTGCTTTCAATGCCGATGAATTCAGGGTTCCAAAACTTTTGCAATTCTTCGTGAAGTCCGTTCGCGGCGGCTTCCACATGGATTACCATCACCGCCTGCACTTGCGTTAGCGTCACTCTGCTTGGTTGGACCGGTCCTTGCAGACCCCAACGAAGCTATGTTTCAACGGCCATAAGCTTGTCTCCAACTCGTTTTGATGTCCCAGTAAAGAATTCCCCGTAATATTCCGATCCTATTAGAACGCCCACCTAGTGAAATGCTGCGGGTTTCTCGTTATGATCTGCGATCTTCATGCCCATGGCATGCATTTTGTTGGCATATCCCCTTACTTCGGCAAGGTAGGCTGTTTCGAGATATCACCTCAACCTTTACCGCTTCGATGGTAATTGCGTCGCATTCTCTTTCCGGTGTCACGGCAACTTACACCACTTTCATCAACTTAACATTTCCACTTTCACCACTTTCATCACAAGCTTTTGTTTTCTCAAAACCTTTGCTCCAATTTTTTCTGCAAGCCGAGGTATTATAAACGATCTCTGATTTTCGCTATGAAGCAAGTGTTTCATAATCACCTTCTGTTCCTCCACCGAACCAAGCCGCTGCCGGCTGCAGGAGTACAGCAGTGTTTTCGTTTCGGTCTTCTCAATCCACTGCGTCCATAGTACAAGCCGTGCTGGTTGTCTCCTTTTGAGGTACGGCTGAAGCGTCGCCTCCTTTTTGGTCTCTTAGCTTAGTCCTACACATCGACGTTGCGTGCCGGCCTTTGACACTTTTTGCATTTAACGTAGGACCTACAAACACGAGTGGTGTGGTTAGGTCGTGTGCACCTAAAGCCTGCTCTGCTCACGACCAACGCCGCTTTCTTCCATATCATCGTAAAGCTTCTGCAGCAATACTCAGTCATATAATTTTGTTGGTTACAGAATAGGCATACTCTGTCAGTTGAGCCACAAAAATTGGCTGTGGTTTTCCAAAATTTCGCCGGTTCCTTTGTGCTTGCCCGTACTTGCTCTTGTGGTGTTTTCTCAAGAAACGCTAGCAACCTTTCGATGTTTCAGCGTTTTTTTCCAGCTGAGTCACTTCTCTGGCCTTGGCGCATCGCTACCATGCAGACTCGTCACTGCGACTTCTTTCTACTTAAACGCAACAGCTAGCTCGTAAGGCAGCACTCTCTTAAGCACAGGCATTAGCATCCGTGCGCAGCACTCTGTAGAAACATTCAATGACTCGAGGGCTAGTGTGTGGACTTGCACTATTTGAACAAGTTTGCGAAGGGCGTCTGTTTCCTTTGGAGGTTTCATTTTTTCCAAGTTTTAGTAGCTCGTTCATGTCCAGATCAACTAATTGTTCCTGATTACCGAATGTTTCTTTAAATATATTCAATGCTTGATCATAGTTAGTTTCAGAATACTGGAGACCTTCTGTAGCTGCGACTGCCTTTCCTGTCATCGACGACATCAAGTATTTAAACATCTGTCCCTTGCGGATGTTGGGCCTCAGGTGTACCGCCGATTTGTACTGCGATCCAAACTGATGCCAAGCACGCGCATTCCCATCAAACTTCATCAACTCCAGCTTAGGTAACTTGGCTATCTATGTCGCGTCTGTCGGGTGGGTCCGCTCCGCGTTATTTGCAGTTTTTGGTAAGGCTGGCCCGCACGCCTGCGATAACTCTGCTATGCTGGTCTCCAGTTGAATAGCAAATATCTTTATGTCGTACTATATATTTCTTTCAAAATCGGCCTCTGCTGAGTCACCTATTATGAACTGTTCCATTGTTTCTTTATTGTCTTTAGATTGGCGGCTATGCCTTTGATTTGCGCCTAAAGTACGTTCAGGGTTCACTTGTCCGCTTCGTTAACAATTCTTTCTTCTGCCAGGTTGGTCAGCTCCGTAATCTAAGTTCTAAGCACTTTCCTTTTCCTGATTAGCGTTTTCTTACTCCTGCTGACATCGTTCTTCACTTACGCTTTGAACGTTGATCCCCATGCGTCCTCTTCGGTCCCGGCAGGCTCCGTCGCCATCCCTTTTCCGTCCAGGTTGCTCAGCTGCTCCTCGCTGTGGTCGTCTCTGCGGCTCCGAGGCAGTTAGGTGCTTGTCTACACTGCTCGAAGGTAATCCTGGTCACGGCACCATCGTTTTGTAGAGACCAGACACAGAGCGGCTGTCGGAACACGCAGGTTTATAGGCGGAAGACGAAAAAAATGGAGGTCGCGCGATCGCGCTGCATGAGTAGGATTTCCTTATTCGTCTTCTTCTTTACCCTTTAGGAGAACATTTTACACTCGTATGTTTGGGAACTTTCTATTCAGGGCTGACGCGTATGGGCGGAGCTCCGCGAATGGTGACATTTTCGCCAAGAAAAAGGCCAAGTTCGCATCCTCTTCCATGCCTCGTTTGAAACGTTCTAAAGCACTTCTTTAACAAGTTTGAGCCTCCGAGCTGCTACAGTTTTAAAGTTATTAACGTTGTTCTCTTCTCCAGGAAACAGAGAGGAGAGCATATTTGAGGCACAGGCAGGCTAATAAAATTTAGCTAACAATACCGTAATCTTCACTATATAAAGGCCATACCCGCGTTATCGTGTTGCCATTTCTATAGTTTGACAAGGGAAATCAGCTCTCTGGGCACTTTTTCTGGTCATGACATAGCCAGAGGAGCAATGGAAACAAACTATCTTTGTACCTTCGGGACTCTTGTATTCGTGACGGACGCCTATTGGTGGAGTTCCGCCAATTTTCAAATTTTTGCCAAAACATATATGCTATGTAAGTTCTCATAATTTCACACACCTCTTGCGTAATGTTCTAAAGCACATCTGTGCAAAATTGGAACCGGTAAGCAGAAGAAACTTTGAAGTTATAAACGCTGTTCTCTTCCAAGGGGGCCCTCGGTAGAGCCCTCATTTGAGGCACAGCCAGCGAAATGAATCTACCTGACTTCCTCGAAAACGTGACAATTTAAAGGTCATACTCGTGTTCTCGTGTTGCTGTTTTGATAGTTTGTCGAGTAAAATCAGCTCGCCAAGCGCGTTTATGGTGATGTAGAAGCTAGCGGTGGAATTTAAACAAGGCATCCCCGTACCTTTTAGAACCTACTATTCTGGGTCGACGCTTATCGGCGGAGCTCCGCGAATTTGGACATTTTCTTTCAGACATGTGCTATTTTAGTTCCTATTGTTTCACACGCCTCTTTCATAACGTTTTAAAGCAAATCTCTACAATCTTTGAACCTGACTGCAGCATTAGAAAAAAGTTAAAACCATTGTCCTCTTTAAAGGGCCCCCCGAATTAACGCGCATTTGAGGCACAGGTAATCGAAACGAATCTAACAAACTTCTGCAAAACGTGACAATTTAAAAGCCATAGTTGCGTTGCCGTGTTGCTGTTTTGTTAGAGTCACAAGTGAAGTCTGCGCGCTAGGCACTTTTCCTGGTCATGTCACAGCCAGAGGAGCAATGAAAACAAACCATGTTTGTAGCTTCGAGATACGTCTTCTGAGGGCCTACGCGTATCAGCGGAATTCTGCCAATATGCACATTTTCGTCCAGACATATATGCCATGTAAGTTCTCATCTTATCACAAACATTTTTCATAACGTTCTAAAGCACATCTGTGCAAAATTTGAACCTCGTAGCTGAAATGCGTTTAAAGTTATAAACGCTGTTCTCTTCCAAAGTCACCCTCAGAGGAGCGTGCATGAGGCACAGACACGCGAAACAAATCCACCTTACTTCCGCAAAACGTGACACATAAAAGCCATACTCGCGTTATCGTGTTGCTGTTTCGAAAGTTTCACAAATACAATCAGCTCGCTCTGCACTTTTTCTGGAGATGTCCCAGCCAGAGGAGCAATAAAAACGAACCATCTTTGTACCTTCGAGATACTTATATTCAGAGCGGACTCGTCTTGGCGGAGCTACGCGGGTTTTTATATTGTCGCAAAACATATATGCCATGCAAGTTCTCATTGTTTCACACACCTCTTCTATATTGTTTTAAAGCACATCTGTACAAAATTTAATCCTAGAAGCCGCAACATTTTGAGAGTTATAAACGTTTTTCTCTTCCGTAGGGAGTGAGGGGAGAGCGCATTTGAGCAGCAGCTAAGTAAAACGAATTTAGGTAACTTTCGCTCGAACGGTACTATTTAAAGACAACTCTCGGGTTATTGTGCCGCGGTGTTGAAAGTTTCATAAGCCATATACGGTCGCTAGGCGCTTTTGTGTTGAAATCACAGCCACAGCACGAATATACACCAACCATAACCGTACGCTCGAGAACCTTCTATTCGGGACGGAGGCCTCTGGGTGGAGCTCCGCGAATGTTCATATTTCCTCCAAGAAACATGCCATCTATGTTCTCACTGTTTTTCATGCCTCTTTATAAATGTTCTAAAGCACATCTCTACAAAAGTTGAACATCGGAGCAGGAATTTTTAAAGTTATTTATGTTGTTCTCTTTCCTAGGGAATGAGAGGAGCGCGCATTTCAGGCACAGCCAAGCAAAACGATCTAACCTAACTTCCGCAAAACGTGACTGTTTAAAGGCCATACTTGCATTATCGGGATGCTGTTACGATAGTGTCACATGCGAAATGAACTCGCTAGGCGCTTTTTAGGCGATGTCAAAGCCAGAGGAACAATATAAACGAACCATCCCCGTACATTCAGGAACCTTCTATTCAGGACGGACTGCCATGAAGGGAGATCCGCTAATTTTAACATTTTCTAAAAAGATATCTGCCATTTAGGTTCCTATTGTTTCACACGCCTCATTAATAACGTTTTAAAGCACGTCTATACAAACTTTAAACCTGACAGCAGCAATACATATAGTTATAACCGTAGTTTTCTTCCAAAGGGCCCCTGGAATTAGCGCGGATTTGAGGCACAGGCAAGTGAAACAAAGCTAAAGTATACTAAAACGTGACGAGTTAAGGCCATACTCCTGTTTTCTTGTTGCAGTTTAGATAGTCTGACGAGTGAAATCAGCTCGCTAGGCACTTGCTCTGGTTATGTCACAGCCAGAGGAGGAATGTAAACAAACCATATTTGTAACTTCGAGAGCCCTCAATTCACGACGGACGAGTATAGGCAGAGCTCCGCACATTTTTACGATTTCGCCAAGACATACAGCACTCAAGGCCCCATCCTACCACACACATCTTTTATAACGTTCTGAAGCACATCTTAACAACCCTTCAGCCTAGCTTCAGCAATATTTTAAAACTAATAAACGTTGTCTTCCCGAGAGGGCAAGAGGAGCGCGCATTGATGGCACAGGCAAGCGTAACGAATCTACCTAACTTCCGCTAAAAACGTGACGAGTAAAGGCCATACTCGCGTTATCGTGTTGCTATTTCAATTGTTTGACCAATAAAATCAGCTCGCTAGGCACTTTCTCTGGTGATGTCACAGCCAGAGCAGGAATGTAAACCAACCATCCGCGTACATTCGCGAGGCATCTATTTCGGGACGGACATATATGACTGAATCTCCCAAATGTTCATATTTCCTTTAAGTAATATGCCATTTATGTTCTTATTGTTTTTCAGGCCTCCTTCATAACGTTCTAAGGCATATCTGCATCACAATTTAACCCCGTAGCAGAAATATTTTTAAAGTTTTTAACGCAGCTGTCTTCCCTCCGGGACGAATGAAGCGCGCATTTGCAAATTGCGCATTTGCAAGCGCGCATTTGCAAGAAGCGCGCAAGAAGCAAATAGAGTTTTGCTAAGTTCCACCTTAACGGGACACTGTAAAGTTCATACTCGGGTTATCGTGTTGCTGTTTCAAAAGTTAGAGACATGAAATCACCTCGCTGTCTCTTTATGGGTGATATCCAGCCAGAGGAAAAATGTAAACAAACCATCTTCGCACGTTCGGGAACCTTCTATTCGGAACGGACACCTCTGGGTGGAGCTCGGCAAATGTTCATATTTATTTCAAGAAATATGCCATTTAGGGTTCTCATTGTTTTACAGGCCTCTTTAATAACGTTATAAAGCACATCTGTACCAAGAAGATGTGCGAATGGTCACATTTTACCCAAAATATGCAATATAAGTTCTCAGCTTTTACCGCACCTCTTTAATAACGTTTTAAATCACATTCTGTGCAAAATTTGAGCATTGTAGCTGCAATAGTATTAAAGTTATGAGCGCGGTCCTCTTCATTACGGGTCTCAAGAGGAGCGCGCATCTAAAGCACAGCCAAGCAAAACGAATTTAATTAACTTCCGGCAAGCGTGACAATTTAAAGGGCATACTTGCATTATTGTGTTACTGTGAGAACAGTTTCACAAATTCAATTATATCGCTAAGCACTTTTTGGGCTATGTCAGAGCCAGGGGAGGAATGTAAACCAACCACCCCTGTACTTTCCGGAAACTCATATTCACGGCAGGTGGCTATGGGGGATATCCGTGAGTTTTCACGTTTCCTAAAATATTATTCTATTTAGGCTCCAATTGTTTCACATGCATTTTCATAACGTTTTAAAGCACATCTGTACAGAATTTCATCCTGACAGAAGCAATAGTTTCAATGTTTTATACGTCGTTTTCCTCCCAAGGGGACAGGAAGTAGAGCGTATTTGAGGCAAAGGAGTGCAAAACAAATTTAGCTAACTTCAGCGATAAACATGACGATATAAAGGTCGTATGTGATGATGTCGCGGGTTGGTGTCATGAACAACGAGGCAACGCACACGAGACAATCAAAGAACGTGAGGTAAAACGGGTCCGAAAAGAAACTAGACACATTTATGAAAGAATTAGAAACTGAATACGCGGAGAACACACCAAAGGAGGTGACACAAAACACACGATCTAAAAAAAGAAAGCTGAAGGAGTAGTCCTGGTACAAAGTAAGATATTTCTATGACCTGCTAAATATCCCTAACAAGACAAAAAACTGGCTCAGAGTTCTCCAGGTGCGTCGTGAGGCGCTTTCCTGGTAGACAGGTAGACTTCCCCGACATCTACACGTTGTAGGGTGCCCGGTGTCCATAGAGTATTGGTCGAGTCTTGGCGCTGCTGTCTTGACTGGCCGGAACCGTAGATCCCCATTGACAGTAGTGCCCCGATAACCTGGCGCAAGCCGAGGCTCCCTGGCGCAAGGAACCGGTGCCTCGATTTGTGAGAAGAGCAGGTGGTCTGCCCGAGACGTCGCGGTAGCACAGGAGAGAACAATGCGCAGGCTACTTGGCGCAAAGCTGGAGTGCCTGGAGAAGGACGGTGTCTGGCCCTACGGTGCGGGCCCCGCAGCGCTGGCAGAGTTGGCGACGTCCTAGCGCTGTTGCATGGTGTTATATCGCGGCGGCAGCCGCAGAAGAACAAAAAAGCGGCCACTGTAGTCCATGGTCACCAACCAAAAACTAAACTTTTATTCAGAGGTATGCATATTTATACAGAGATCAACTGGTGGCAAGTAACGACAACATAAACCGAATCGAAACCGAAACTGAAACACTACATATTCCCCTTCTTAAAATAACGATGTTAGTAATTGTTAGTGGATTAGTATTAGTACAAAAATACATAATATTTACAAATATTTACAACCACACATGGCATGTGCGCTTCACAATATTGTCTGATGTACAACTATGCAGCATACATTCAATGACTGCTACATAAAAAACCAATTAAGGAACAAAAAAAAACACACTTGCAGAACGACTGAAACGTCTCCACAAAGTCCATATAGCACTCAAGTTGTGTAACTGCACCAGTCTACACACAAACACACTAGCTACACACGGCCCCCGTATCGATCCGCAAGTTTTCTGTTCCTCGGTGGCTGGACCCGACCTTGAGGTACTGGGTGCTTCGACGCAGCTGGCGCTGAAGCTTGTAGCGTGGGCCTAGCTGGTGGAGCTTCGGGCTGCGCTATTGAGGAGCTATCCTCGGGTCGCTCAGGCGCCAAAGGCGGGGTTGCAGGTTCGGAGGCAGCGTTGTGATGCGGATTCCACGCGGCTGATGGCGCAGGTACCTTAAATAACTTCGAAGCGTTCCAAGTTCGTCAATCGTCAAGCCAGAACTTTGATGGGCCTTGTTTGTGGACAACCTTCTGTGGGTGGCTAAACGCGAGGTCGCCCTTAGCAGATATTCCGGGTTTCCTAATTCGCACAAAATCACCAACTGACACTGTTGTCTTCTTCGCGTCCGTGCGACGGTCTGTGTTCTCTTTGCTGTACCCAAGTTTGCTCTTCACACGGTGGCGTTGACGACAGAGGTGGGAAGCAGGATCGCTGAAGAAGGTTGGTGATGGGTGGCCCACAACGTCAAGACGTGTTCCCGGTAGCCACCCGTGTAAGAGAACGGATGGTGCAACACCCGTACTGGCATGTGGCGTGCAGCGATATATACCTAAATAGTCTGTTACCGCTTGACGAAGCGGACGCTGCTCCAACATTGCAACCTGCACGAAATCATTGAAGACACGGTTGAACCGCTCTACAAGTCCGTTCGCTTGAGGGTAGTAAATGGATGAGTGCACGAGACGGATGGCGCGATCATTGAGGAACTTTGTTAGCTCCGCAGAGGCGAACTGGGCCCATTGTCGCATACTATCACCTCCGGGTAACCCTCACGGGAGAACACCGAAAGCAAAAAGTTTATGACGGTGCGGCATGACACTTCACAGCAGAATTGAACTTCTGACCATTTCGAAAAGAATCGATGAGTGTAATGGCTTATCTGCAGTCGTGCGGTGCTCTCTGCAGTGGGCCGACGATATCAACGGCCAGCTTCTCCCATGGGCTTTCTGCAAGGGTACTGTCTGCAAAGGAGTAGCAGCAGTCTTTGCACTTTTGTTGGCCATCTGACATATTCTGCAGTTCTAGATGGAAAGTTCCACCGGTATATCTATGCCTGGCCACCAGAACCTTTCTCTTAGTCGAGCTTTTGTCCGAACTATACCCGGGTGAGCTTCGTGGGCAGCAGCGATTACTTGCGGTGTGAGAGACAAACGAACAACGATTCGTTCTCCGCGCAAGAGCAAGTTGTCAATGACCGACCATTCTCCGCGCATAAAGAAGAAAGGCTGAAGTTCACTTGAGAGCGTCTTATGTGCAGGCCAAGATGTGCGGACTTAAGTCGCGACTTGCTCCAACTTGCAGTCTTCACGAAGGGCCTGTTGAAACTGCTCCTTGGTGAAGCAAGGTAATTCAACAAAGGACACAACCTCCTCGAATGACGCATCTTCCTGCGGAGACGCAACTGGAAGGCGAGAAAGGGCATCCGCCACCTGGTTTTCGTACGTTTTCCGATACTCTACAGTATAGTTGTAGCAAAGCACCCGTTCCGACTACCGTGCGATGCGAAGGGGGTGGCAACCAGTGCCTTGCGTAGAGAGGAGAGAGACCAAGGCTTGGTGGTCTGTGCGCAACGTGAAATGCCGTCCCCACAAGTACGTATGCCAGTGCTCGCATGCCCAAACGCACGCAAGCGCTTCACGCTCTCCCACTCCGTACTTCCTCTCCGCAGGTAAAAAAGTAAAGGAAACACTTCGCAACCTGTGGCCGTCGACCTGCTGGAGAACAGCACCCAGTCTGCTATGGGACGCATCAGTGATCACTACGACCGGAAGGGGCGCATCGAACATCTGCTGAACTTGGCTGGACGAGAGCAGAAACTTTATTTTGGCGAAACTGGCGTCTACCGCATCAGTCCAAATGAATGGTTGGTTCTTTCGGAGAAGAGCTCGCATAGGTTCTACCACATCAGCAAGACTGGGAAAAACTTGGCGTAATACTCGACCAGACCAAGAAAAGAACGGAGACTAGTAGCTTCAGTTGGCGCAGGAGTATTTTTAATGGAAGCAATTTTTTCAGGCAGTGGAGAAATGCCTTGCGCTGTGATCTTGTGTCCCAAGAAGAAAAGTTCCTGTACGCCAAATACGCACTTGTCGTTTAAGTTGAGCCCGGCTTCATTAATGCGCCGTATTGCAGCGATCAGGTTGGACAAGTGTTCCTTTTCATTTTTCCTAAACACAATGATGTCATCGATATAGAACAGAACACCGGAGCATCCTTTACGGATTTTGGACATCATTTGTTGAAATGCAGCGGGGGGCGGGACGCCAACCCGAAGCACACGCGTTTAAAGCGAAAGAGACCATCGTGAGTAATGAAAGCGGTCAAATCACGGCTTTCATGATCGAGCAAAACCTTGTGGTAGGCTGATGCGAGGTCAAGCTTCGAAAAATTAGTTCCCCCAACTAGACTGTGGCGGAGTTCTTCGGTGTGTGGAAGAGGAAAGTTATCCGTCACTACGGCCTTATTAGGCTCCCGTAAGTCGACAGCAACACGAGTGCCTCCATCCTTCTTTTGAAAAACAACAACCGGAGAGAACCATTCTGACGCATTATTGCGCTCTATCACATCCAACTGCTAGAGCCGACGAAGTTCTTCAGATACCGGTGCTCGGAGTGAAACGGGAAGGTGGCGAAGTTTTGCTACAGTAGACGGAACTGAGAGCCGAACTTTGACACGATGCACAAAACCCTTGGCTAGGCCGAGGCTGGAGTCGAAAAGGCACGCAAACTTATTGCACAACTCTGCTGGAAGGCATGCAGTTGAAACTGTTTCCTGGCCTGGGGCTGGTACGTTGGTAGCACTGGTAGTTGACGCGTTAGTCTCAAGGCAGCGGAGGGACGAGCCATCAATCTCGAGCTGAAGGGCCCTAATGGCGTCAATACCTAGCAGCGATGTGCCTTGAGAAACAACGAAGAACAGAATGGACGCTTCGCGTTCCTTGTATACCACCTTCGAAAAAAGCATCCTCGCACTAGAAGCTGTTTTGATTAATCTAGCAGCTTCACACGAGGCGCTAGCAGCAGCGCATGCCCGGCAAAATGCTTATCAAAAAGATCACACGCCAGAATGGAAGCCGAGCAGCCCGAGTCGATAAGAAATGCTAACGGCGCATGCCCAACTGTTACCCTAATGTGAATTCTGGCGCGGCTGAATGAGGTCACCGACAGAATTCTGATAGCATCGTCGGGCAAATTCTGGTCGCTAAGCTCGTGAACACGAACGCCCTGTTGCTTCTTTTTGCATACCTAACTTAAGTGCCCAATGAGCCCACAATTATAGCAACGCTGACCTTTCGCTGGGCAGCGGGATGACGCGGCACGGTGCTGGCACGAACCACAATGGTAGCTGTAAGAGGAAAAGGTGTGTGGGCGCGTACAGGAAGCAGGTTGGTGGGTGTCTGGATGCGGGCGCGTTTCGGTACGAGGTGCAGGCAGAAGCGTGTCGCTACGCGAAGGACGAGGCAGTGTTCATTTCGACTGCGGTCGCGCGGCGTTGAGCGAGAGCTTCTTGATATACGCTGCACGGTGCCTGAAGCAATTTCTCAAAGGTCATCACTAGCCGGTTCGATTTGTGACGCTAACTGTATTGCTCGGAAAAACGAGAGGGTGGAGCCCTCAAGAAGAAGGCGTTCGCGAATGTGCTGGGACGAGACCCCTTCCACGAACTGGTCACGAAGCAAGTCTTCAGGGGAAGCAAAAGAAGATGGAGCGGCGAGCGCACGTAGTGCGGCAACGTACTCCTAAACAGACTACCCTGGGTGCTTAATGCAACGGTGAAAGCGGTGCCTTTCTACTACGACATTGCTTGAGCTTGTGAAATGTTGCGTTAAAGTCGCTACAGCTTCGTCGTAAACAGAAGGCTGAACGGCGGCGGCCTTGCTAGCTTCAGTAAATTTGTCGTCGGCGGTTGACTCAGAAACTTGAATGGCGGCGGCCTTGCTAGCTATAGTAAGTTTGTCGTCGGCGGGTGACTCACCGTTGTGAGAGGCATCCGTTGGAAGCGGTAGACTGCAGAAGACACGTTGACCCTCAACGCCGAGGCGGTGTAACAGCAGCGCCTTGCGACGTTCGGGCGGAAATTCGGACGCTCCGTATGCCAGTAGGTAGTTTTCGGAAATTTGGTGCTATTGCGTCCATGGAATAGGAGGGCGGCCGGGTTCAGGCAGGAACGGGGGCGGCGGAGCAAGCCCGATGCAGCTCATGGAGTCGAACAAGTGCAGGCGTGGTTACGCCCCCCGAAAAAGACGCATCCTCGTCGCCATTGTTATATCACGGCAGAAGCCGCAGAAGAACGACGAAGCGACCACTCTCGTCCACTGTCACCAACGAAAAACTGAACTTTTATTCAGAGGTATGCATATATATACAGAAGTCACCTGGTGGCAAGTAAAGACAGCATAAACCGAATCTAAACCGAAACTAAAACACTACACATGGGCGTCGGCATTGGGTGGATGTCGCCTTTCTTTAGGGCACCCGAATTCCAGCGACTTTTGCGTTCCGTCATCTAACTTCTTCTTCTTCTTCTTGCATGAACTTCTAGAACGTTCTTCCTTTATGGCACACACCGGCGTGCGGGTGAATGTTATGACTTTTTTGTTGACTTCTTTGCTTTCTTCGACGCCTCCCAGAATCTCAATACACTGTACTCGCGTTATCTTGTGGCTTTTTAGATAGTTTCACAAGTGAAGTCAGCAAGCTAGGCACTTTTCTGGGTGATGTCGTGGCCAGAGGAGGAAGGAAAACAAACTTTAATTGTACGTTCACTAACCTTCTATTTAATACAGACACGTATCGGCGGTGTTCCGCGAGTTTTCATATTTTGCCAAGACGTATATGCCATGTAGGTTCCCATTCTTTCACACACCTCTTCTATAACCTTCCAAAGCCCATCTGTACAAAACTTCTGCATCGTAGCAACAACAGTTTTGAAGTTATAAACGTTGTTCTCTTTCGTGGGGGCCTCCCGAGTGGCGCGCGTGTCAGGCACAGCCACGCAAAGCAAATTTGCCGAATTTCCACAAAACGTGGCGGTTTAAAGGCCATGCTTGTATTATCGTGTTGCTGTTACAATAGTTTCACAGGTCAAATCAGCTGCCTAGGTGTTCTTCGAGAGATGTCACAGACAGAAGAGCAATGTAAACAAACCATCCCAGTACCTTTGGGAAACTTCTATTCTATAGAGCGAGATCCGCGAATTTTCATATTTTTTGCAGAAAATCAGTCATTTATGTTCCCATGGTTTCAGGCGCCTCCTGTACAACCTTGCAAAGTATTCTGCACCAAATTTGAACCTCGTAGCGGCAACAGGTTTATTGTTGTAAACGTTGTCCTCTTCCCTAGGTGTTATAGAGGAGTGCGTATTTGAGACACAGGCGAGCAAAACAAATTTAGCTCACTTTCGCAAAAACTACTATTTAGAGGCCGTTGTCGAGTTATCGTGTTGCTGTTTCAATAGTTCGACAGGTGAAATCAGGTGGCTAGGCAATTTTGGGGGATTTCACAGCCAGAGGAGCAATGTAAACAAACCACCCTTGTACCATCGAGATCCTTCTATTAAGGGCGGACGCGTATGGGCGGTGTTCTGCGAATTTTCGCATTTTCCCAGGACATGTATGCACTGTGTGTTGTCATCCTTTCGTACACGTCTTTAATAAAGTTCTGAAGCACATCTGTACAAAATGTAAGCCTAGTAGCAGCAATATTTATAAGGTATAAACGTTGCTATCTTCCCGAGGGTGCCAGAGGAGCTCGGCATTGAGGCACAGGTAAGTAAAACAAATTTACTTAATTAAACGAAAACGTTACTGTTCAGATACCACAGTAGGTTTATCGTGTTGCTGTTTCGAAAGTTTGACCAGGGAAATCCGCGAGCTTTGCGCTTTTTGTTTTGCTATCAAAGCCACAGCAGGAATGTACACCAACCTTCCCCCTAGGTTTGAGATCCTTCTATTCGGGACGGATGGCTCTGGGTGGAACTCTGCGAATGTTCATACTTTCTCCAAAAAGTATGCCATTTAGGTTCTCATTGTTTTACAGGCCTCTTTCATAACTTACCAATGCACAGCTGTACAAAATTTAAACCTCGTAGCAGCAGTTATTTTAAAGTAATAAAGTTGTCTTCCCTACAGGACGAGACAAGTGCACCTTTGAGGCAGCTAAGCAAAATATTCTTAGCTAATTTCGCATAAACGAGATTCTGTAAAGGCCATACTCGTGTTAGCATGTGGATATTTCGAAATATGGACACATGAAATCAGCTCGCTGGACCTCTGCGGCTGATGTAACAGCCAGACCAAAAATGTAAACAAACCATCCGCGTACCTTCGAGAACCTTGTATTCGGGACGGACGTCTCTGGGTGGAGCTCCCTGAATTTTTATATTTTCTGCAAGAAATATGCCATTTTGGTTCTCATCATTATAGACGCCTCTTCCATAACCCTATAAAGCACATCTGTACCAAAGAGTTCCGTGAATGGTCACATTTTAGCCACAATTATGCATTGAAAGTCCTCAGCCTTTGACACATCTCTTTCATAACCTTCCCAATCACATCTGTGCAAATTTTGAGCCCCGTTGCAGCAATAGTTGTGATGTTATAAACGTGGTTTTCTTCCCTGAGGGTTCCGAGTACCGCGCTTTTCAGGCATAGCCAAGCAAAACGTATTCACCTAACTTCGACCAAGCATGGTAATGTAAAAGCTTAACTGGCATTATCGTGTCACTGTCACATTATTTTCACAACTAAAATCACCGCGTAGGCGCTTCTTTGGGTGATGTAAGAGCCAGGGGAGCAATCTAAACAAACCATCCCCATACCTTCAGGAACCTTCCATTCAGGGCAAGCGGCTACGGGGGGATATGCGCGAATTTTCATATTTACTCAAAGAAATATGACATTTAGATTACCATTGCTTTACAAGCCTCTTTCATAACGTTGTACAGAACATCTTTAAAATTTTAGCCTGACAGCAGCAATAGTTTAAAAGTTATAATCGTTGTTCTTCCCCAGAAGACAGGAAGTAGCGCGCATTTGAGGCACAGGAGAGCAAAACAAATTTAGCTAACCTATGCGAAAACGTAACGATTTAAAGGCTCTATTTCCTTTATCGTATGGCTTTTGAGGTAGTTTCACAAGTGAAATCAGCTCGCTGTGAACTTTTTTGGATATGTCATGGCCAGAGGAGGAATGTAAACACACCATCTTTGTACGTTCGAGAACCTTCTATTCAGGACTGACGCGTAACGGCAAAGTTCCGCAAATTCTCCTATTTTCGCTAATACATATATACCAGGTACGTTCGCATGGTATCACACACCTATTTTATACTATTCTAAAGAACATCTCTAGAAAATGTCAACCTCGCAGCAGCAAACCTTTTGAAGTTTTAAATGTTGTTCTATCCCCTTGAAGTCCAAGGAGGAGTGCGCTTTTGTGGCGCAGGCAACTAAAACGAATTTAGATAACTACTGCAAAAATAGATGACTTAAAGACCATAGTGGCATTATCTTGTTGCTGTTTGGAAAATTTCACAAGTTAAATCAGCTCGCTAGGCACTTTTTGTGGAGACGTCAGAGCCAGAGGAAATTTAAACAAACCATCCCCATACGTTTGAGAACATTCGATTCAGGACGGGTGCGTGTGTCGAAAGTTTCGAGAATTTTACACTTTTTCCAGAAAATATACTATGAGTTGTTTTTATCCTTTCAATCGCCTCTTTCATAACGTGGTAAACATCGCCTGTGCAAAATTTTAACATCGTGGCCGCAATTAGTTTAAAGTTATGAGCATTTTTTTCTGCAGTCGGGGCCGCAGAGGAGCGCGAATTTGAGGCACAGCCAATAAAATCGAGTTCGCCTAACTTCTGCGAAACGTGATAATTAAAGGCCACCCTCTGGCTATCGTGTTGCTGTTTTGACAATTTGGCAAGTGAAACCAGCCCGCTTCATGCTTTCTGTGGTGATTTCACAGCCAGATGTGCAATTTAAACGAACCACTTCCCTACCTCTGAGAACCTAGTGTGCAGGAGCAACGCTTATCAGCGGAGCTCCGCGAATACTCACATTTTCCCCAAGAATATGCTGTATAGGTTCCAATTCTTTCACACATCCTTTTCACGACGTTCCAAAGCTCGTCTGCACAAAATGTGAGCATCATGACAGCAATCGTTTTGAAGTTGTAAACGTTGTTCTCTCCACCTAGGAGGCTCCAGAGGTGCCCGCGTTTGAGGCACAGCCAAGCAAAACGATTTTACCTAACTTCCGCAAAATGTGAGAATTTAAAGGCCATACTTGCATTACCGTGTTGTTGTTACAATTGTTTTACAAGTAAAATCACCTCGCTAGGTGCATTTTGGGTGACGTCACAACCACAGGAGCAATGTAAACAAACCATACCTGCACCTTCCAGAAGCTTGTATTTATGACGGACCACAATGGGGGAGATCCATGAGTTTTCAGTTTCTGCAAGGAATATGCAATTAAGTTTCCCACTGTTTCACGTGGCTGTTTTATAACGTTTTAAAGCGCAAAAGTACAAACATTCAACATGACAGCAGCAATATATTAAAAGTTATACCCCTTGTTCTCTTCCAAAGGCCCCTCGTAGGAGCGCGCATTTGAGGCACAGGCAAGGGAAATTTATCTACGTAACTTCCGATAAAACATGACCATTTAAAGGCCATACTCGCGTTCTCGTATTGATGTTTTGATAGTTTGACGAGTGAAATCAGCTCGCTAGGCACTTTCTCTGCTGATGTCACAGCCAGAGGAGGAATATAAACAAACCGTATTTCCACCTTCGAGATCCTTATATTCAGTACGGACGCGTATCAGAAGAGATCGGTTATTATTCACATTTTCGGCAAGATATATGCCACATGAGTTCTTATCTTTCAGACACCTCTTTTACAACATTCTGAAGCACATCTGTACAAAATGTCAGCCTAGTAGCAGTAGCAGTGGTGGTAATAGTGTCTGTAATATTTAAGCTGTCCTTGTCATAGTTCCCCCCTATAGTTGTTGCAGCGATGGCGTAGAGGTAGAACACCCGCCTCGCGTGCAGAAAGACCATGGCTCGAATCCCGCTGCCGGGCAATTTCCACTAAGGAAAAAAACCCCGCGTATTGATGGAATTGCACAAAGGGGCTTGGGGTGCGGCCTGACCCCAGCGACCATTGCCGGTAATGCACTCCCTCACCAGACCAGGATTGGCCACCCTGGTGTAGTAACGGCCACAACCTCCCATGAATACGCCAATTAACCCTCTGCCCTCAGTCCCCAGCGGCTGCGAAGCAACTGACCACGGCGGCGGTCAGACCTGTGACGCAGCAGAGGGTGCTAAGAATCCCTGGATCCGGACAGGCCACCAATGGAATCTGAACCTGGCAACGTTTAACGTACGAACCTTATCAAGTGAAGCAAGTCTCGAGCTGTTGTTCCAGGAATTAGAAGGCATTAAATGGGATGTAAAAGGGCTTAGCGAGGTTAGGAGGGCAGGCGAAGCCTTTACGGTGTGGAAAAATGAACACGTCCTATGTTACCGTGGTCTAGAGGACAGAAGAGAACTGGGAGTGGGATTTCTAGTCAATAAAAGCATAGCTGGCAACATAGACGAACACTATAGCATTAACGAAAGGGCAGCAGGTCTTGTAATTAGGCTCAATAAGAGGTACAAGCTCAAGGTGGTGCAGGGCTACGCGCCCACATCCAGCCACGACGACCAAGTAGTGGAACGCTTCTATGAAGATATAGAATCGGCAATGGCTGAAGTAAAAACGCAGTATACCGTTTTTATGGAGGGCTTCAATGCTAAAGTAGACAAGAATCAGGCTGGAGACAATGGAGCTGGGAACTATGGTCTGGGCTGTAGAAATAGCAGGGGGGACCTACTTGTTGAGTTTGCAGAACGGAATAACCTATGCATAATGAATACCTTCTTCTGTAAACGGGAGAGTCGGAAGTGGACCTGGAGGATCCCGAATGGGGCGCACAAAAATGAAATAGACTTCATATTATGCGATAACCCTGGCGTCGTGCAGGATGTGGAAGTGCTCGGAAGGGTAAGGTGTAGTGACCACCGTATGGTAAGATCTCTAATTAGGCTAGATTTGAGGAGGGACCGCAACAAGCTAGTGAGTAAGAAGCCGATAAATGAGCTAACAGTAAGACGTAAAGTAGAAGAATTCAGGATCGCGCTGCAGAACCGATATTCCGCCCTTAACGAGGAAGCCGAGCTTACGACACAGGAAGCCAGCGACAACCTTACACGCAACATCACGGAGTGTGCAGTAGAAGTCGGGGGCACTATGGCTAGACAGGATACTGGTAAACTTTCTCAGGAGACGAAATATCTAATCAGGAAACGGCAAACCATGAGAATCTCTACCACAGCTAACAGAATAGAACTAGCCGAGCTCTCGGAGTAAATAAGCGTAAGACAGCTGACATGCGGAAGTATAATATGGAGAGGATCGAATACACTGTAAACAACGGAGGTAGCCTGAAAGCAGTGAAGAGATGTCTTGGCGTGGGGAAAAATCAGATGTTTGCACTTAAGAATAAGCAAGGCAATGTCATCACAAATAGGGATAAAATAGTCACAGTGGCCGAGGAGTTCTATAGGGATCTGTACAGTAGCCGGGACATACAGGGTAATGCCGAACGAGACAGTAGTTCAAAGGAGACAGACATCCCACCAGTAACAACCGAGGGAGTAAGGAAGCCTTTGAAAGAAATGAAAGGGGGCAAAGCACCTGGTGAGGATCCGATAACAGCAGACGTCTTGAAGGATGGCGGAGAAATTGTACTTGAAAAACTGGGAAACCTGCATACGCAATGCCTAATGACCGCAATGGTACCAGAATCTTGGAATAACGCGAACATCATATTAATTCATAAGAAAGGCGACATGAAGGTCTTGAAAAATTACAGGCCGATCAGCTTTTTGTCAGTCGTCTACAAGGTATTTACCAAGGTAATCGGTAACCGAATCTCTGCAACCTTAGATTTCAGTCAACCAAAAGAACAAGCAGGGTTCCGTAAAGATTATTCAACAATGGACCATATTCACACGATCAATCAGGTGATATAGAAGTGCGCTGAGTATACTAAACCCCTATTTATAGCCTTCATATAATATGAGAAAGCATTTGACTTGGTCAAAACCCTAGCAGTCATTCAGGCATTACGGAACCGGGGGGTAGATGAGCATTATGTAAGAATACTAGAGGATATCTATAATGGGTCTACAGCTACCATCATCCTCCATAGGAAGAGCAGTAAAATACCTATAAGGAAGGTGTAATGAAATGGGCCGGACCACACAAAACGGAGGGAACGCTCTTGGTGCGGATGAGGAAATGACATTATATTTACAGACTGGACAGCACAGAGGGTTTAAGCAATGACAAAAGGGAATTCACAAAGCGTTATGAAGAAACTCAGATAATAAAAACCACCCACGCGGCCCGCTCCAGTGCCCGCAACTACAAAGTCCGCGCACCGTCCCCGCGTAAACGTCCCGAGGGCAGGAAACGCTCACAGTCGGTTGTATGGGACGCGGGTGCCGACGTCGCCCTCGTAGCGGTGTTCGTGCCGTTGAGGTTGGCTACCCAGGTTCCAAGCCAGAAGACTTTCAGCCGGGTCCGTTGAAGGCCTTGCTCCCGCCTCGCGCTCGGTCACGCTCCGTTAGGAACGCCGGAGCCCGGTCGACGGTGGCCCGTGCTGGCGACGATGTCCCGGGCCTTGGCGGCGACGCCCGGAACCGTAGCGGAGACTGGCGACGGCCTTGCCTCACTGTGGCACGTAGACCAGACGTCTTGCCCTGAGGTCGCACAGAGCCGTGCCCCGTTCAGTCCGCCTTGTTCCCTGGCTCCGTTTCGCTCCCTGTGCACGTGCCTCGTTCAACCCTTCTTCTTCAAACTCATCAGCAGGCGCTTGGCCTTGAGCTTCGGCTTTTCCGCGTAGAATGTGGCGTCATTCCCCTTCGCGGGTATGTTCCATCACAGAAGGGTGTTAGACAAGGAGACACAATCTCTCCAATTTTATTCACAGCATGCTTACAAGAATTATTCAGAACGTTGCATTGGGAACAGGTGGGAGAATGGGTTAATGGAGAATACCTCAGTAACCTCAGATTTGCTGATGACGTGGCCTTGCTAAGTAACTCGGGCTACGAATTGCAAGGCATGCTTTCCGCACTGGGCGAACAAAGTAGAACCGTGGGCCTGAAAATTAATATGCAGAAAACTAAAGTAATGATCAATAACGTCGGGACAGCTCAACAGTTTGAGATAGATGGCGAGGCAGTGGAAGTGGTAAGCGAATATATATACTTAGGCGAAGTTGTGACCCCAGATCCCAACTATGAGGCAGAGATAATTAGAAGGATCAGAATGATGTGGGGTACATATGGCAGACATTCTCAGATAATGAATAGCAGCCTACCATTGTCGCTGAAGAAGAAAGTGTATGACAGCTGCATCTTACCGGTACTCACCTACGGGGTAGAAACTTGGAGGCACACTAAGAGGGTTAAACCTAAATTGAGAACGACTCAGCGGGCAATGGAGCGGAAAATGATCGGTGTAACATTAAGGGACAAAAAGAGAACGGAGTAGGTCAGGGAGCAAACTGGTGTTAAATACAATTAGAAGAAATTAAGAAGAAGAAATGGACGTGGGCAGGGCATGTAATGCGAAGGCAAGATAACCGCTGGTCATTAGGGGAAAAGAGTAGATCCCTAAAGAAGGCAAGCGTTGCAGGGGGTGGCAGAAAGTTAGATGGGCAGATCAGATCAAGAAGTTTGCGGGGATAAAGTGGTCACAGTTGCCACAGGACCGAGGTAATGGGCGAATAATGGGAGAGGCCTTTGCCCTGCAGTGGACGTAGATAGGCTGGTGATGATGATGATGAATAGCAGCGTATAAACATTGTTCTCTACCCGAGGGGGCGAGAGGAGCGCGGAGGCACAGGGAAGAAAAACGAATTTAGCTACCATCCGTGAAATCATTACTATTTAAACGCCACACTCAGGCAATCGTGTTGCTGTTTCAAAAGATAGACAAGCGAAATACGCTCACTAGGTGCTTTTTTTGTTGATATCAAAGCCAGAGCGGGAATGTAAACCAAACATCCCCGCATGTTCGAGAACCTTCTATTCGGGACAGACGCTTATCGGTCGAGCTCCAGAAATGTTCATATTTCTTCATTGAAATATGCCTTTTCTGTACTTATTGTGTACAGGCCTCTTCATAACCTTCTAAAACACATGTGCTTAAAATGTGAACCTGGTAGCACCACTATTATTAAAGAAATAACGTTGTTGTCTTCCCTATCCCGATGAGACAAGTGCACATTTGAGCACATCTAACCACATAGATCTTGGCCAACTTTAACAAAACGAGACTCTCTAAAGGCCATACTCGGGTTATCGTGTTGCCGTTTCGAAAGTTCGACTATTGAAATCAGCTGCCTGGCTCTTTTTAGATTATGCCAGAGCCAGAGGAAAAATGTAAACAAACCATCCTCGTACGTTCCAGAACCCGTTTCGTAACCGAGATCACTGGGTGGAGCACCGCGAATGTTCATATTTCCTCCAAAAGATATGAAATTTATATTCTCATTGTTTTACGCGCCTCTGTCATTACGTTCTAAAGCACATCTGTACTAAATTTCAACCTCGTCGCTGCAAGGGTTGTAAAGTTATTAACGTAGCCTCTTCTCGAAGGTACGAGACAAGGGCGCACTTGAGGCACCGCTAAAGAAAATAAATTTAGCAAACTTTCACCAAAACGCTACTCTGTAAAGCCCATACTCGGGTAATCATGTGGCTGTTTCGAACGTTTGACACGTGGAATCAGCTCGCTGGCGCATTTTCGGTGATGTCATCGCCAGAGTAAATATGTAAACAAACCATATTCGTACGATGGAGAACATTTTATTAAGGACTGATGCGTATGAGCGGAGCTCCGCGATTGGCCACATTTTCGGTAAGACATGTATACCATGTAAGTTCTCGTCCTATCATACACCTCTTTAATACTATTGTAAAGAACATCTGTAGAAAATGTGACCCTCGTAGCTGCAAACGTTTCTAAGTTTTAAACGTTGTTCTATCCCCTAGCGCTCATTTGTGGCACAGGTATGCACAACGAATTTAGATAACTACCGCAAAAATTCG
Source organism: Haemaphysalis longicornis (assembly GCA_013339765.2). Lineage (NCBI taxonomy): Eukaryota > Metazoa > Arthropoda > Arachnida > Ixodida > Ixodidae > Haemaphysalis > Haemaphysalis longicornis. The sequence goes on along the minus strand of CM023448.1, from coordinate 45,207,571 downwards.
TTAACTGAAGACCATACTGGCATTATCATGTTCCTGTTTGGAAAATTCCACAAGTGAAATGATCTGGCTAGGCGCTTTTTGTGGTGACGTCAGAGCCAGGGGAAATGTAAAGGGACCATCCCCGTACGTTCGCGAACATTCTATTCAGGACGTTTGCGTGTCGAAATTTTCGAGAATTTTACATTTTCTCCGCAAAATACACTATGTATGTTTTTATCCTTTCAAACGCCTCTTTCATAACGTGCAATAGTTTGAAAGTTACAAGCGTTTTTCTCTGCAGTCGGGGCCGCGGAGGAGCGCGCATTTGAGGCACAGGCAAGCAAATCTAGTTTAGCTAACTTCTGGGAAACTTGATCCTCTAAAGGCCACCCACGGGCTATCGTGTTGCTGTTTCGACAATTTGGCAAGTGAAATCAGCCCGCTTGGTGCTTTTTGAGGTGATGTCACAGTCAGCGGTGAAACTTAAACGAACCATCCCCGTAGCTTTTATAACCTATTTAGGACGAACGCTTATTGGCGGAACTGCCGGAGTATTCACATTTTCCCCACGAATATGCCGTATGAGTTGCCACACTTTACCACAACTCCTTCAAAATGTTGTAAAGAGCATCTGTAACATGTGAGCCTCCTAGAAGCAAATGTTTTCAAGTTATAAACGCTGTTCTCTTCCAAAAGGCCACTCGGAGGAGCGCGCTTTGAGGCACAGGCAAGCGAAACGAATCTACCTAACTTCCGCGAGAACATGACAAATGAAAGGCCATACTAGCGGTCTGGCGTTGCTGTTACGATAGTTTGGTGAGTAAAATCAGCTCGCTAAGCACTTTTTGTGGTGTTGTCAAATCTATAGGTGCGACTTCAATGAACCATCCCCGTACCTCTGAGAACCTACTATTCAGGATCGACGCTTATCAGCGAAGCTCTTTGAATATTCACATTTCCCCAAGCATATGCTGCACGAGTTTTAAATCATTCATACATCTCTTTCATAACCTTCTAAAGCGCAGCTGTACAAAATGTCATCCTCGTAGCAGAGATAGTTTTGAAGTTTTAAACGTTGTTCTCGTCCTTCGGTTCTCTAGAGCTGCGCCAATTTCAAGCACAGCCAAGCAATACGATTTTGCTTAACTTCCGGAAATGTAACGATTTGAATGCCATACTGGCATTATGGTGTTGCTGTTACGATAATTTTACAAGTAAAATCAGCTCGCTAGTTGCATTTTGGGCGATGTCACAGCCAGAGGAGCAATGTAAACGAACCATCCTCATTCCTTCAGGAACGTCCTATTCAGGTTGCACGGCTATGAGGTTAGATCCGCGAATTTTCACACTTTCTGCAAGAAATCTGCCAGTTAAGCTTCTATTGTTTCACCCGCCTTTTTCATAACGTTTTAAAGCACATCTTTAGAAACCTTGAAACTGACAGCAGCAATTGTTTAACAGTTATAACCGTGGTTCTCTTCGAAAGCGTCCCTCGGATAAGCGCGCATTTGAGGCACCGGCAAGCGCAGCAAATATTCCTAGATAACTTCCCCTAAATCGTGACCATTTAAAGGCAATACGTGCGTTCTCGTGGCGCTGTTTCAATAGTGTGCCTAGTGAAATCAGCTCGCTAGCACTTTCTCTGGTGATTTAACAGCTACAGGAGGAATGTAATCGAACCATATTTGTACCTGGGAGGTTCTTCTATTCAGGATGGACGCGTATCGGCAGAGCTCGGCGATTTTTCACATTTTTACCATGATACATGCCACATAAGTTCTCAACCTTTCAAACACCTCTTTCATAAAGCTCTTAAACATATCTGTACAAAATTTCAGCCTAGTAGCAGCAGTATTGTAAAAGCTTTAAACTTTGTTCTCTTCCTGAGGGGGCGAGAAGAGCACGCATTTGAGCCGCAGATAAGTAAAATGAATTGAGCTAACTTCCGCGAATACGTTTCTATTTAAAGGCCACCCTCGGGTTTTTGTGTTGCTGTTTCTAAAGTTAGACAAGCAAAATCTGCTAGCTAGGCGCTTTTTTGTTGATATCACAGCCATGAGCAGGAATGTGAACTATCCATAACCGCACGTTTGACAACCTTCTATTCGAGACGCGCGCTTATGAGTAGAGCTCTGCAAAAGTTCGTATTTTCTTCATGAAATATACCATTTAGGTTCTCATTGTTTGACAGGCCTCTTTCATAACGTTCTAAAGCACGTCTGTATAAAATTTGTACCTCGTAGCGGCAAGAGTTTTAAAGTTATAAACGTTGTTCTCTTCCCAAGAGGACGAGAGAAGCGAGCATTTCAGGCACAATTAGGCAAAATAAATTTAACTTACTTCCGAAAAACGCGACTCTGTAAAGGCGATACTCCGGTTATCGTGTTGCTATTTCCAAAGTCTGACACATACAATCAGCCCACTGTTGCATTTTGGGTGATGTCATAGCCCGATGAGGAAACAAGAAAACAAACCATCCTCGTATATTCGACCACCTTCAATTCAGGACTGACGCGCATGGGTGGAGCTCCGCAAATGGTCACATTTTAGCCAAGAATATGCAATTTAAGTTCCCATTCTTTGATGCACCTTTTTATAACATTCTAAATCACATCTGTACAAAATTTGATCCTCGTAGTTGGAATAGTTTTGAGGTTTTATGCGTTGTTCTCTTCCGAAGGTGCCTCCGAAGAAGCACGCCTTTCTGGAGCAACGAAGCAAAGCGAATTTACCTAACTTCCACCAAACGTGATGATTTAAAGGCCATACTTACATTATCTTGTATCTGTGACGACAGTTTCACAAGGGAAATTAGCTCGCTAGCCGGTTTTTGGACGATGTGACAGACAGAGGAGCATTGTAAACTAACCATCCCAGTACCTTCCGGAAGCTTCTATTCAGGACGTACGCCTCTGGTTGGAGCGCCGCGAATGTTCATGTTTGCTGTGTCGTCCTTCCCCTAACCATGTGGAAGTAAGTTCACACCTCTAAAATATACGAATTAAAATAAGAAGTTGTGCTGGAGGGCAAATGAGTATTTAATTAACAAGCCGTTATATCTCTTCTTTTTATAGTATTACAAGGTTGGTACAAACTCAATTAGATATCTGAGAAACTCCAATAGAACAAACTCAATTAGTGTCAGGGACATTCCATTTGTACAAACTGAATTAGCGTCCCTGGGAATACAACGCCAAGAGATTTTACAGCAGACATGATGTCACTCGTGTCACTACCTATTAATAATAAATATCATCATTTATTATCTAATTCCTTCTTCGGTATATGATAGCTTTTGTTTTATTCGTAATACTTTAGGACGGTGTCAATTGCACAAGTTACCAAGTAATCCAAAACTTACTTTCCCCAATGCTATAAATCAACTTTTTTGTTTTCTGTGGCAAGCGCTGTGATATTATTAGCATAAAAAACAAAATCAACTAAAACAGGAGCATAGAAAATATCATTTAGATATACCGAAACCCACATAGGCCATAAAATTCTGCACTGTGGTACACCTGACAAGAGTTTCTCTACATCAGACGCGACTTCATAAAAACACACCGTTTGCTTGCAGTACTTAGGGTACTACTACACTGTTATGGGTCTCAATCTCCGAATAGTTTTTGCTGAGTTTTTGGAATAGCATAGGGTGGAAAAATAAGTTATGACCTTTCGGTAGGTCAACATACATTCGTTGTGGTGTGTTGTGTGCTTCAAAACTGTCAGTTATGTTCTTTATGTGTTTGCCAAATGAATTGCAATGAGTCGCTGTTTTCTAAATCTATATTGAAGGTTGGAATGAACCGAATCTTTGCACACAATTTAGTATATCGGAATAAATGATTTTTTCTACGGCTCTAGATGGTACTAGTAGCATAGATACAAGACTACCATCTGAAAAGTAAGAAACAAAACCACTTTTGTGTATAGCAACAACCTTTGAAATTTGCATTTCTTTTGGGAAGATACCTGTATTTATACAGATGTTGTAAGTAAATGCCACTGTCGGAGCCATTAGGTGTATTAAAATTAATTATTTGATTTTGAAAGCCATCTGTATACCTAAATTTACTCAATCTAAGTTTTGACATTGATATTACTTCTAATTCAAAAGCTGAAAGCATCAATAGGGTATTTGGACGCTCGGTGCCATACACACATAATGAGCATTATTATTTTGTGCCGGACACCGTGCACAGTGTTTGGCCCTGACATCGCTAGCCTAGAATATTCTCTTTTGACCTCCGGTGTTCCTGTTGCAATTGGACGATTCAAAAAGCAGTCACTTGATCGACAAATACTGGAGAAATACTCAGTCAGTCGTGGGAATCCCGGTTCGAAAGTTACGTCTTGTGCTAGCATGAATGCGACGATACTTCAAATTACGCGGTCTGCGACTGGCAAATTTTTTCAAGAATACTTAACAAAAGCGATTATAAGGGGCTATCGCTGATGTCGCAGGCAACAGTGCCCGCTTTTGTAATTCTTTTATCAACTTTTGGTGATGCAGAACACTCAGCAACTTCCTTTGGCGCTCATTATGTGCGTCGCAGCTTCCACGGAATTGCAAAACCATAGGTACCAATAAACGCCCTAAGTTCCTTCTCTGTCTTTGATGCGCATTGCATGCCAATATTTACACAGTGCGAGAGATAAGCAAAATATGTATTTGAAGAGCTGTAATAAACCGAGGTTGCAGTGCCTCAAAATAGTACATAGGTTTTGTTTCGAGTACTATACCAAACAGTAGAGTGTCTTTCGGCTTTCCACGGGCAATAGTTCCACATCTTCTCTTCCCTACATAAATGTTTGGTTTTGTTCAATACTAATTGCAAAATGAACAGGCATAAACTTGCCACCATATTTGCGAGTATGCCTGTTAGAGCAAAAGTGGTTAAACCAGTATAGACCTAAGTATTCAGACTCATCAATGCACATCTTTTAAGTAAATATTATCACAATAAATTAGGAAACGAAGGAGTTAAAGAGTAAGTGACATTATCAAGGTTATTTTAAATTAGGCGACAATTTTGGTGATATATTGAGAGCACTGCCATTTACAATATTTTTTGAGTTCCGAAGCAGATGAATGTTCGAGAAACTAATCATGGCAGTATAGGCAGACAAGGAGGGGCTCAAGCGTTCTCTGTTCCAGAGGTGACACGCTGCGCAGTGCTAGAAGACCCCACCAATATTCGTACCTCGGCGTCGCCATCTCCTGGGGTTTGCTCGATGATTTGTCACCACTCCAAGCACCGAACACCATGTCGATGTCCTTCCCGTATGAAATTTGCACGTCGCTTTTGGCGTCAGATCACAACGCACAAATCTGCCGTGAATATCCCACATATAAATTTAGTAGAAATTATACTTTATCTTGACAGACAATGTATGAAGACTCTTCATTGTGGTGCTAAGGTGCTCCTTTACAATAACAGCTGCCTGGCTGCCAGACTAAGATTAGTGCTGGGGAGCCACATGTTTTTGGATTCCTTCGTGTATAATCTCGTTTTGCCCGCAAGAATAACTGAATAACCATGTTCTTATTTTCGCAGCTCCGTGTAGAAAAGCGGTGACAGGCATCGATATCACGGAGGTCAATCAGCTCGCCGAGTTCCTCACCCACCTTCGAAACTATGTTCGCAAGAGACACGTGCTCTCTTTCCCCGATGCCTTGCGTCTGAAGATGGCAGCTTCGGGAGTATTGCTCAGATTGACCTACTTCGTCTTCTACGGTCTTTATTTTTGCTTCGTGTACAGGCAGTTCGCAGAACACGTTTTGTTTGATTTCTCAAGTTGCTTCTTTTCTTTGGTACCTTTTCTAACTACCTTTTTTATATCATCCCTTTTTCCGTGGGTGTTTTCAAGACCTCATTTTTTTCTGCTAACGTCTTAGGTCATGGGACCTGTTTCTCAATTACCCTCTATGGTTTCTCGAGTACATTTTGTTCCTGTTTTATTTTACCTTTCAGTGGAGCTGTTTGCCCTGTGACTTTCTTGGTCTGCTTTGCTGCATCCTTGGTCAGTGTGAAACTATTTAGCAGACGCTCTCAAGTGCAAAAAGTAAACTACTTTCCTACATTTTTGGCACACACTAGTAAACTTGCCAGGCGCTTCAATAGTTAGGTGATACTCACCTGTATAAAACAGTACATGTCCAGAACGGCGTAAAAGTTGTTTCTCAGTTGCCGCTAAGGGAAGATGGCCGGAGTGTGGGGTTCCTTTTATGCAGTTGAAGCTGTGAAACAAAACAGCGCAGCAATTTGCTAGAGCAACTGACGGTCACGGCTATCGGTACCAACAATCTTGATATTTGCGTCGGCGTAGGCTCAGGGATGAACCATTTCGGGCATTCCGTGCAGTTGCAAAGTGGTGGCCCTGTACAAAACACGAAGCGTTCCATTCATTGAGCAAGTCATTTCGCCGCTGGCCCCAATAGAAGCCAGCCTGATGGTGGGGCCGCTTTTATGAGGTTCAAATCGTGACGTGTAATGGCACCGCAACTCACTGTTGCAGCTGAGGGTGACGCCTCCTGGTTGCAACAATCATGATATTTGCGTCGACGCAGGTGTAGTGATGAACCGTCGGGTTTTGCACGCAGCTGCACCGTGCTTGCCCTTTACAAACCATCAAGTGTTAAGAACGCTGTGCAAGTTATTTCGGCACTCCCCCAAGTGAAGCCAGCGGGAGGGTGGGGCCTCTTTTATGCGGTTCAAGCCGGTACGTAAACGCACAGCGAGTCGCTGTTACGTCTGAGGTTCACGCCTCCCGGTACAAACAATCTTGATCCTTTTGCCGGCGAAGAATAAGTGATGAGCCGTTTCGGGCGTTGCGTGCAGTTGCTGTGTTCGGGCTCTGTACAAAAAACGAAATGTTCAAAAAGATGTGCTGGTCATTTCACCGGTGCACCGAAGTCTCATGAAAGAGCTTGTGTTTCTGTGAGTTTCATATTAGCCGTTGGCTTTTATTTTGTGCTGAACGCCATCAAGGTCGCCCATGTTGTGCAACTCTAATCTTTTGTCTCGAAAAATGATTTACATTTAAGCTTCCGTGCGGTCTTGCCAGTGTCATTGTCTCACCCAGACACCTAGTGTCAAACTCCCAGGGTAAATATTTAATTAGTTAACACAAGGGCAACCCTCTCTATGCGTGCTGTCTCTAAGTTCAGACGCTACCTTTACGCAGACTGTCCTCAGAGTTAACCAATTACCAACGTACTTCTTTGGGTGTCTTCTTTAGGCGACCGTTTCAGCGGTCTTGCCGATCAAAGTTCTGATTGCAAGAGTAAACACTCTCTATTTGTGAACAAGTATGACCACTTAAATCCAAGAAGGTGATTGTTGTCAGGCTACGCCCTGGATCTCCCTCAGCCAACATGGCGGGCAGTGGCGACTATGTTCTAGCTCTCTCTGATCTACATACATAGCCCACCACCTACGTATGGGAGAGTATATACATTCTCATGGACCAACTCAGCACCATAAGGACTTACGCACTCTCCTCTCTATATCTGCTATACGACAGCGATACAACCTACGCTTAGACGGCCCAGTGTCGTTGCTTGTCCAGAGTAAGCACCTGCAGCTATATGTACGTCAGGAGCTCCAGAATCATTGCACAGCAAGTCACCGTGGAATTATTCCTACATACTGCTATGGAACAATGTCGCTGAAATTTCGAGACAAAGTTGGTGTTATTACAAAGCGTCGCGTAATCGGAGCGCCAGTGCAGGCTACGCGATGCAGACACGGTCTTGCTCCTTTGGCGCGAACACGATACTAATAGGTCCCATGTGCGTCATCGTTGTGTCATAAGCACAATATCAGAATACAGCTTCAATAAAATAAACAGAGTTGTTTCCTTTGGAATTCTTATGATTTTCATATATATCATTTTTTTTGCTTAGGCCACACGTGTGTGGCATTTGCCCCAAAACAGCTTGCAATATTTTGTGAAGAGGAATAAAGGCGGAGTGCTAAAAATGGTGGTTCTCTCAAGGCCTAATAAGACAAACCACACATTCGTACACAAGAATAAAACATTCCCACAAATTAAACCACGTGATTTATAAGGTAAATCTCAAAAATAAATAAAGGCTCGAGGTAAGAAATCAGCATTGTTGTACCTGCGGCTAACAACAACATCATTCCCGTATTTGACGAGGGAAACCATGCTTGTGCAAAGAACCGACCGGGTTGTTAGAAAAAAAAAGCGATTACACAATCCAAATTGTTTGTTAGCTGAAATATATGTGACCGTGAAAAAATATACTCCTTGAATAATTTTTTATTCGACTTGGGAAGTTTCCCAACGTACTAGCCTCATTGTACGAAGGGTTAGAAAGCTATGAGGCTAGACGCCCAAGCGACGAACAGTACCCATAGGAGCCGTACTTCGAGAGGTTACTGGCGCATCATTTCGAAATTCTTACATTCATCTCTGAAAAACCAATGCATGACTGAGCTGTAGGCATGGCAGAAAAAAGGTGGAGTTAGGACCGTGTTATTCTATTCAGAATAGTTTTTATTAACATTTATTTTTCGTTTTGTGAGTGGTGAATTGTGCACTCAATATGGTGAAGTTGGTTTCGCTAGCAAGCTTTAACTGTTTGCATCCGGGGACAAGTGGGGTCACGCGCAGTGCTGGTTCCCTTAGTCTGTGGGGAACCAAACTTTTTATGGGTCACCCGGAAGCCGCGCAAGTCAGTTGATGACGGTTCAGCGCCATGAATTGTAGAATAAAAACATCCCTGATACGTTCCAGTGGAAAAGTATTATGGGAAGGTTGGAAGAGAGCTACCAGTTATTTTGTTTTATTTAGTATACAAAACGCGGTAAGAAGTCGTTTGAAAGTCTGAACCATAAGCATAAAGCATTTGCTTTTTTTTAGTGCATACTCTAAGCATTTAGGCGTAATAGTACATTGCATTGCGAGCTATTCTGGAAAAAATATCACTAACTGCATTGCACATACCGCATAAGTATCGTTTTCTGAGCCATTCCTGCTTGTTATGTGACGTTAATGTGATGTATATTACTGAATGAAAATTTGGGGGAATTCTTTATGGATGAAAGAAGGTGTGCAAAACATTTGTACGCAGCTTTCAAACGTCTCCACAAAATGAACACACGACGTCTTTGCCTTCTTTGTATGTACATAAATGCTCTGCTTAAAAAAACCTGAGATATTACTTGGTTGTGTTTTTCAAAGCATCAATTTTTATGTACATTTATGAGTCACCCTTCTCTCGGAAAACGTTCTTTCTCAGGCGATTAACGTAAGGACAATTTTTGTGTTTCTGTGAAATATATTCTGCTATGTTTTATATTACTGCGCGATATACCAGAAAACAGTAAAATTTGCATGACTATCAACACACTCAATAGGCCGTACGAATTCTTAAAATAAAACTAAAACCTGCCAGCAAAGCCGTTACGCTTTAGTTCGCGTAGTTTTGAAGGAATTCGCGCTATGTTAGACCCGTTTTCTGATTGCTGTTGACGCGCTGATAATATACGGCGCATTCATATCAATGTCTGCAGCTGAGCTCTGTCGGTTTAATATTGATTCGACACTAACGTAGTGTTATCGCCCGAATATAACAACCATATTACGACTAACAAAATATTGCGTGTAAATACTACTTCGCCTCAACTTTATATCACGGCTATTTCTCCAATGCGCGCGACTCGGCCGTAACATAGTTTTATCACACCAACTTAACAATAATAATGACACTAGCAATCCCTATCGCGTTGCAATACTACCTGAGTTTGAATTTATATATCGGGTAATCGTCTAATGTGCACCTAAATGTGGCATTGAAGATGAGATCGCTATAAACGCGAACGTGCTAAGTAACAGAAGGAGATTTCGCTGAAAGAAATATAAATGAAAAGTTTTCTTAAACATCAGTAGACATCAGCTTACACTCCTTTGTGCAAAACCATTAAAACGTCCTCACCCAACATTACCTCTTAAAATAACAATGCTGCATTGAGTTCTTGCTTGATACACCAGCACAAATGTAATACAACAGAGTTTGCGTTCTTTTCATCCTATACCCGTTCTACATACCATTATTTATTCGCATATACTTACACTTTCCTACACGATTTGTTTTCGTCTGCAACGCCGGGGTATTATATATTAGCTGTAACGAGGAAGGTTGTTAAATGACCAGAACTGTGGAAAAACCCAGGGTGCCGAACTTTTCTGCTAAGTACCAGAAAGACGACGAACCTCTCTAGTCGTCCTGATCCAGTACGAACTTTTCTTCAAAATAAATTTGGTGAAATGCTACATAGCCTTCATTTCTAGCCTTACGGCTATATTGAAGTGGGTTTTGGTATTTTCTTTGTAGAAAGGTAACTCCAACTTTCCGATTACCAGTAAATCTGGTCGTTAAATACCTGCCAATTACTTGAAGTTGTTGATCAATTGTCTCTCGCGCAACACATGGCCAGCCTCCTAATTAGCTGAATTGGTGGAGCGAATTTTCTGGTTAAGCGATGGCCCCGGGTTTCAATCCTCGATCAGGATAAATTTTTCTTCACGTTTGAAGTTTCGGACAAAGCTGTATAGCTTTTGTTTGTAGCCATACTGCTGCATAGAGCTGGACCTCATAATTTCTTTCGCATATACTTAACTCCACCTTGCGAATTTCCAACAAATCTGGTCTTTTAACACCTGCCAATGACTTCTAGTTATTCATCAATTCTCCCTCGCGCAACAAACCGCTAGTCTCCAAGATAGCTCTGTCGGTAGAGTGACCTTTCTACTTTTACTGTGGGCAGCAGTTCCAATCCTAGACCACGGCGATTTTTTCTTCAAGGTCAACATTTCTAAGAAAGCTGTATAGATTTCCTCAGTAACCGCACTGCTGCATTGTGGTGGATGTCAAAATTTCCTTCCCATATATTTAACTCCATCTGCAGATTTCCCGTAGGTCTGGTCGTTTAACACCTTTTAATCATTTCGGATTGTTGATCAGTTAGCTCTCGCGCTACAAACGGCTAGCTTCCTGGTCAGCTCAGTTGGTAGAGCGGCTGCTCCGGTTAAGCGGTGGTCCCGGGTTTGAATCGTGGGCCAGGAACAATTTTTTTTCAATATGGAACTTCCTGAGCAAGCTGTGCCGCTTTCCTCTGTAGCCGTACGGATGCGTTGAGTTGTATGTCAAACTTTCCTCAGCGGAACTTAATACCAATTTGGGATTTCACCGAAATCTGGTCGTGTAACGCCTGTCCATCACTTCCAGTGTTTCATCAATTTGCTCTCGAGCTCAGGTAATATAGCGACTGCTCCGGTTAAGCTGTGGTCCCGGGTTCAAATCCTGGACGATGAAATATTTTTCTTCAACTGCGAGTTTTCCGAGAAAGCTCTATAGCATTTTTTTTTGTAGCCTAACGTCTGCAGTGAGGTGTTTTTCACACTTTCCTTCCAAATGACGAAAATATACAGCCCTAACAAAATTTTGACTCAAGTTTACATAGCTGTGAAACCAATAAAAACTATCTCGCACACCCCCGGAGTAAGAAACATGCCCTCGTACATACGTTTTTGCGACTTTTGATGTCCAGCTGTTGGGAACAGAAACAACAACTAGGTCACATGGTTTTCAAAGGCTCTCAAGAGTTTGGTAATAAACCTTACATCAACGGATTTAAAGTGGAATATCAGCACATGGTCCTCCATTTGTCTACCACAAGGGCATAACACACACAGTAGTATGTCCGCGACAGAAGAATATGGCATTGTAATTGCAGTACAGCACATCACACAAACCACAACACAAAACTACATAATCCTCACGGACTCTTTAGGTGTTTTTAGGGTCTTACAATATTTTTAACAAACCAAGAACTCTCTTCACAACTGCCCAAAAAATCGCTTTTTTTATGTCTTCCTCTAACTCAGAACAAACAGTAATTGTTTGCGGGGTTCTGGAAAGGATCGGCAATCTGGTTGGAAGCACTCGCTGACCAGAGTGCCGCCGTGGCAGGTCTCCGCAGCAGCTTAGAAGTTTTCTATGTCCCCTTCCTCTACCTCAGACCTATGGCAAGAAGAGCTCTTCGTAAACCTTGGGGAAAACATAGGATACACAAACTGAAAAGAAACAACACTATGACACCACACTTAGGCAACTGCATAACGGTAACCAAGACAGATCCACAGAAGTAGTTGTAACTAGGCTATAGAAAGGCAACACGTATTTGAAGCACTCACACGTGCTCATCGGGTCGTCAATAAATGACCTATCTGTTGTTTAAATACTTTAGGAGGTTCCGCCCACGGTTTCTTACCTTGGGACCTCCTTGTGTATACTCGCAATATGTAATCGCACACTATTGCATTTTTGAAATAAACATTGAAACTTTAAATTAAATGTAGCGCACTCGACACCACATGATAGACATTTACCTGCACTCTAGATACCAAATATCTTAGAGAATCCATCCCGCTTTCAGAAGCGATTCAATTGTGTGTGTTAAGCTTGTTGCTAGGTTTGTATTGGAGGTCAAGTTTTCAGATTTCATTTTATATCACTCATAATTATCGCGGCCCTATACACCCGTAATCCATCCTTTAAACACTTCTACGTTTTTGCTGTTTTAAGCCTACAAAACAAAGCAGCCTACAATCATTGTCATTTTAAATAATAAATATTTGCTAAATTGGTCGGCGTTTCGCTAGAGAGAAAATTTCTCCAGAGAAGAAAACTAACAAGAAAATATTCAAGAAGTCGCCTAAGTTGATATCTATGGAGTTTTTTATAGTATTATGCACATGGCACATTGACGGTATCGATATTTTAGTACAGAAAATGGTACCGCAAGGGGCACCTTAAGTATTCATTGTTGCGGTATTGGAGATACCGCCGGCCCTCAGCCCCAAGACATAAGTTGTAGAAACCGTGTTGGAAGTTTAAACCTGGAAGGCAAGAAACAATGAGCGGTGGCTGTGGAAGTCGTGGTAAAGCTCAGGTGAATGGGCTCCTTCTCTGTTTACCAGACAGAGGGCACCAGGGCCCCCCTCGGCACCAGGGTAATCCGACCGATAAAAGGACCCCACATGCGATAAGGTAAATTGTAACCCCTCAAAACATAATCAGCCCCGTAAAAGAGGGCACACAAGAAGCTTTGTTTGCACGACTGGCGAGCGTTACTCTTCCCAAACCTGACAAATCAGCTCAAACTTTAATTTCCTTGAGCATACAAGGAGAAGGCAGTCATAAAAAGTTGCACAACATGTCAACTATCCCTGTTTCCTGGTTACAAAATGAGCTGAAAATAAAACCCCGTTTCTTCGCAATCCGCATTCCTTATCAATAACTTTCTCGAAAGCACCCTTGTAAAAATATTAGATTCTAAGAAACTCACAACCACTGAGGTACTGCTCAAAGTTAACTCAACAACATGCCACTAACATCCCGACCCACACCCCATGGAAAATCTTTACATACGTAATCCCACCGCCGACTCAACAGCTCTGAGGGAGGGATTTCTGACCCATTTCTTATGAATGGGATGGACGCCGATCTTTTCAACGCCCTAAAATACCGGTGCATGAAGGCAGTGAGCACAATGCCCATAGGCGACATTATGCGGAAATCACAACAAACCACATCAAAGCACGTGATATTGAACAGTTAGACGCTTCCGGACTCCTTTAAAAATTTTTTTCCTTGTTCTGTGTGGTGGTACGTCCTGAAACAGCTGCACTATTTCAAGTGCAGCGCTTCGGACAGGGTACCAACTCGTATCGGGGCCAACTAACCTGCATCAAGTGATCCCAACGTGATCACCCGAACGATAACTGTAACGCACAACACCTTCATTGCCCAAAATTTGAGGTAAACATAAAAATACAATATTTACCATCAAAGTAACAGAGAACCTCTTCTTTGTATAGACGCGATACAATTTTGTCTCGTTCCCTCTGGAGAGGTACGCCGACGCAGGTCGCTGTGAGAAAGAGCGGCGTCTGGTTTCGGCAGTGACTCAGTACCGCCACTCGGACTTTTTTCCGCAACCGCTCCTCCCCTGGGTTGCCCCAGGCAGCCCACTACGTCACCACACAGCTTGCTGAGTCAGCACCTCTTCTGGTGGCAACCGTGTCTATCGAAATTGGGGCTGCTCTAGTCACTTTGGCTTGGCCGGCTTCCAGAACACATGGGGGCAGGAAGATCGGCACGGGAAGACTGCAGCAGCTCCCAAACTCGGTGCACTGTACGCGCCATACGTCGCACCCCTTACAGCCTCATTGGTGGTAGGTGCAGCTGCCGGTACTCCTAAGGGCACTCGGTCCAAGGAGTGCGATCCGTCTGGCAATCTGCGTACGTCAGACGAGGAGACAGTCATCGGACCTTTCTTCACTATATTGCAATGTAAGGAACTGGTTCCATTACCCAAACTTCTAAATAAGCCAAAAAAGACAAGATTCACTGCCCCAAAAGACCATGCAAAAACACACAAACACAAATATTTCAAGTTTCTAACAAAAATATTTGGATGAGAAAACACAGTTCAATGAAACTTTTTCGGCCTTCAAAAATCTATGATGTATATGAGATACTTCGTAAGAATCAATGAGCTGGAAACTCTTAAAGCATTAAACCAAAAAATTCCTCAAAGAATTTATATTGACATATATACATGCACACCCACACACACAAACACACACAAATATATATATATATATATATATATATATATATATATATATATATATATATATATATATATATATATATATTGTGAAGACGACAGATGGATAGAGTAGGGCAAAACAACTGTTTTAATTGGGCGAACTTGTGCCCACCGAACTGAAGAAACGAGAACAGGGAGGGAGGCCGCCGTCGAGCAAGAGAGAGCTCTCCTGCACTGCGAACGCGTTGCTCGTCGAGTCCTCTCACGTGCGTCCGCGAGCTGTGCGCTGGACGCCACTCGGCACACGTACGCGTTCTACCCGGCGCAGAATTTCCTCGAACGCGGTCGCATGACGCGGCGCTGTTCCGGTGGTTGCTGGCACTCCCCGCTCTCATAAAAGTGGAACGCTTTGTCGGAGCGTGTGGCACTATCCCCCCCCCCCCCCGAAAAGCTGCATCGTCCCGAGTTCCTGTCGGTAGGGATTTCGACTCGGCAAAGCGCCTCAGGTAATCAGTCGCTACAATAATCCACCGATTTCCCGACTCTGACCTAGGAAATGGGACAAGTAAGTCCATTCCGATTTGTTGGAATGGCACCCTTGGCGGTGGAATCGGATGCAGAAAGCCGGCATGGCGTAAGGGCGGTGTCTTCCGTCTTTGGCACTGGTGGCAAGTCTTAGTGTACCAGCGTATGGTCTTCGCGAGTCGCGGCCAGTAGTAGCTTTCTCGTACTTTTGAAAGCGCGCGCGTATAGCCGAGGTGTCCAGAGCTGGGGTCATCATGACAGGCCTCAATAATTTCTCCTCGCAGGTCATCGGGTGCAACAAGAAGCCATGATTTTCCCCCAGGTTCGAAGTTTTTCTTATATAGGACGCCGTCCCGAGTGCTCAGTGAGGGTAAAACGCGAACGAAATCTGGGGGGGACTACGTTTCCTTTTCCATCCAAGTGTTCCATCACGTGCCGTAGTTCTGGGTCACGTCGCTGCCGCACTGCCATATCCGTTGCGTTCACTGCTCCGAGAAAGCTCTCCTCGTCATCAGTCTTGTCCACCGGCGCTAATTCTGCGGGATTTCATGACAGGCAGTCTGCGTCCTTGTGCCTTCGACCTGACTTGTGGGTCACCGTAGTGTCAAATTCTTGCAATCGGAGGCTTCATCGAGCAAGTCGCCCTGCAGGGTCTTTCAAATTCGCCAGCCAGCACAGCAATGATGGTCGGTGACAACTCGGAATGGGCGTCCGTACAAATATGGACGGAGCTTCGTCACCGCCCACACCACCGCGAGGCACTCTTTCTCAGTCGCCGAATAATTGGTTTCGGCCCGGGAAAGCGTTCGACTTGCATACGCAACGACTTGCTCAGCCCCATCTTGTAGCTTAACGAGGACTGCTCCAAGGCCTTTGTTACTGGCGTCGGTGTGTATTTCTGTTTCGGCGTCCTGGTCAAAATGCCCTAGCAATGGAGGCATTTGTAGTGCTCGTTTCAGTTCGTCGAACGCTCTTTGCTGTGCTTCCATCCACTCGAAGGCGACGCTTTCTTTTGTCAGGGAGTTAAGTGGGGCCGCTACACGAGAGAAGTTCCGGATCAAACGCCTGTAGTACGCACACAAACCGAGGAACTGCCTGATGGTCTTCTTGTCGGTTGGAGTTGGAAAGGCAGCCACAGCGGCTGTCTTCTGCGGGTCGGGGCGAATCCCTTCACTGCAAATGATGTGCCCGAGAAACTTCAACTCCCGGTAACCGAATCGACATTTTGTCGGTTTAAGCGTCAGACCCGCGTTCCTGATTCCCTGTAGAACTGCTCTGAGGCGCTGAAGGTGTTCGTCAAACGTGTTCGAGAAAATTACAACATCATCAAGATAAACAAGCCACGTCTGCCATTTCAGTCCGGCAAGACCAGTATCCATCACCCACTGGAAGGTGGCAGGCGCAGTGCAAAGTCCAAACGGCATCCTTTTAAATTCATACAGGCCGTCAGGTGTACTGAACGTGGTCTTTTCTCTGTCCCGTTCGTCAACTTCGATTTGCCAATAGCCACTCTTCAGATCTACTGATGAGAAGTAACGAGCACACCGTAGTCGATCAAACGTGTCGTCCACACATGGGTAGAGGATAGACATCTTTCTTAGTTACGCGGTTCAATCGCCTGTAATCGACACAGAATCGTAGTGTCCCGTCCTTCTTCCTCACCAGAACTACTGGCGCAGCCCAGGGGCTGTTTGCGGGTTGGATGATGTCATCTCGTAACATTTCTTGTACTTGTTTCTGTATAGCTTCTCGCTCCTTGAAAGATACCCTGTATGGCGATTGATGAATGGTATGCGTGGAATCTTCAGTGATTATTCTGTGCTTGGCAATGGCAGTTTGATTTACACCTTCTGTAGTCGAAAAACAGTCTTGAAACTCATCTAGTAGCCTGGTTAAATCGTCTTTCTTTTGCGACGAAAGCATTTGGTTTACGTCGAGCCCCACGAGTCCAGTCGAGCTTGCTCCAGGTGGACCTGCCTCCCCTATCACTTGTAAAACGTCGGAGAAATCACTGATGTCATCGACGTAGCCTATTGTCATACCTTTCGCGAGGTGCTGTGGTTCGTCCCGAAAGTTTGTCACAAGAACTGTGGCACGGCCATCTTGCAGCTGTGTGACACCCCTTGCGACGCAATGCCTTTTTCTAGGAGAAGCTCAGTATTTCATTCAACCAGGGCTTCGTGGCAAGTACTTACATCAGTGACAATAAGCAAGAAAACTCCTGAACGTGGAGGTACCCTCACATGGTCATCTAGAACTCGTGCCGTCGTTAATATCGGCCGCCGGTCGTCGGATGGCGCGACAGGTTTTCGAAGCGTCAGGCTGCTCTCACCAAGGTCAATTATAGCACCGTACTCACACAGAAAGTCCATTCCGAGTATGACGTCTTCAGAACAGTTCTGCAGAACGACAATATTCAAGGGGCATGCCTCGCCATTAATTATAACATGAGCGGTACACTTTCCGATAGGTGCTATGAGATGTCCCCCGGCAGTCCGTATTTCAGGGACATCGGACATCCAATACAGTCGTCACTTTCCTAAGACAGCGTGAGAAGCTCCCGCTAAGGACGGAATAGTCTGATCCAGTGTCGACGAGCGCAATGGAGTCGTAGCCGCCAATCACCACATTGAGGTTATTTGACACGGAAAAATGCATGCCGCGTTGAAGACCACCTTTACTTGACTCACTGCGTCCCACCGCCGCTGGAGGCTCTTCGCTAAATTTGCCGGCGGCAACACCACCTCCCGGAGTTGCCGTGAAAATTTTTCCCGCCGGGGCAGGGGAGAGGGGCTCTCACGGCGAAGTTGGCGAGCAGGAGACACTGGGCGACAGGGTGACGGCGAACGGGATTCTCGGCGATGAATCAGTGGCGGAGGCGGCGGGCGGCGCAAATACTCGGCGATGTCCCGTGGATGCTGTCCGTATCTTGGACACGGGTCGTTCGGCCGATATCCGCGAAGTCCAGGTTTGCGGTAGGGGCAGTGGCGGTAGACATGATTGGCCTCTCCACAGTGAAAACACAAAGGTTGGTTGTCGGCCGTCCTCCACACGTCGCTTTTCCGGGGGCCGCGATGGGTTGTGGGTGCGTATTGTTGCGATGGTGGTTCCCGTCGTGTGGAGCCAGGTATTGGCGGTGAATTGCGGGAGACGACTTTTGGACTACGGCAGCGTACGTCAAGGCTGGCTGCTCAGGGACAACCTGGACAGGGGGTTCTGGCTCAAGGGAGCGCCGCACTTCCTGTCGAACGACTTCCGCGATGGAAACGGATGCTGGGCGTTCGGAGGATGCAAGCATCTTCGTCAATTCTTACGAATGATGTCGCGAATTGTGTCTCTAGTGCGTTCGGTGCCACCAGTGGTCACGTCCAGTCGACTATCGGCCACGGCGGCCACGCAGGGGACGGCGGTGTTAAGTTCTTCCCGGATGATGCCACGAATAATATCGCGAAGATTTCCTGGCTCGGCGGCCACCGTTTCACGGTGGTTGTGCGCCAGTGTAGTGACACTAGGGCCGGTAGTGAGCCTGTGATAGTGGCTAGCTCTTACCTGTAGCGCCCTTTCAATGTTGGTTGCTTCAGTAACAAACTCACTCACTGTCGTTGGGGGATTACGAATGAGGCCACCAAAGATGTCACTCTTGACACCTTTCATAAGAGTTGGCAACTTCGGTTCTTCGCTGGCCCGGGGGTCGGCGCGGACAATCAGGCGGAGCACTCCTTCAACGAAGCTGGTGACGGTTTCATTTGGACCTTCGACCCTTGTCTGAAGGAGATACTCGGCACGCTGCCGTCGGTACGGGTTCACGAATTCCCGCTTGAGGTCGTCTTTGCAGATTCCCCACAATGCAAGTGAAGCTTCGTGGTTTTCGTACCAAGACTTGGCAGTCTCTTATAGTGAAAAGTAGACGTTCTCCAGGCATTGCTTCGGGGTCCATCCGTTGTGGCGGGCCACCCATTCGTAATACTGGATCCAGTCTCCCAAGTATTCAAATGGCTCTCCACAGAAGGGCAGCGGCGCCCGAAAGGCAATGGGCATGTAGATGATTTGCGGTGCACTGGCTTCCGTCTGCTAGCCTTGGGAAGTCATGACGAATTTGACCTTCGTCCTCGTTCCGTCGTGCAAGAGTCCAAATTCAGGCGGTTGATTTTGTAGACGTCGGCTTGTACGTGGCTGGGCCTCATCCAGGAAGACGCGCCGTCCGGGACTCAAAATTGGGCTTGCTGCACGGCGTGTCAGAGGGGTACGCTGCATGGGTTGCGATTACCCCGCACCTACCAGTTTTGTCACGATTGACAAGACGACAGATGGATAGAGTAGGGCAAAACAACTGTTTTAATTGTGCGAACTTGTGCCCACCGAACTGAAGAAACGCGAACAGGGAGGGAGGCCGCCGTCGAGCAAGAGAGAACTCTCCTGCACTGCGAACGCGTTGCTCGTCGAGTCCTCTCACGTGCGTCCGCGAGCTGTGCGCTGGACGCCACTCGGCACACTTGCGCGTTCTACCCGCGCAGAATTTTCTCGAACGCGGTCGCATGACGCGGCGCTGTTCCGGTGAATGCTGGCCCTCCCCGCTCTCATAAAAAGGGAACTCTTTGTCGGAGCGTGCGGCAATATGTGTGTATATACCGGGTGTACCAGCTATCATGCACCAGGATTTAAAAAAAGAGAACTTTTGTAACTCGAAGAAAACCTACTGCATAATGTTTGCAGTACTGTGAAGAATCGGATAGTATTTTTTTCGTTAATGAGACTTCATTAATTATTTGTAATTAATTATGTAACTATGAGAAATGCTGTCCTAATCACTAAAGTGTCAAGGAGGCACTTGTTTTTAACCACGAGGGGCATCTAACTGTGATATTTTCAGCGACTAACTAATTGCGTACTCATATATTCTGACTGATCAAGAAAACCCGCGAAATATGAAAAATACCGCGTGACGACGCTTACGCGTCGTCACGTATATATATATATATATATATATATATATATATATAGATATAGATATCGAGAAAGACGTAGAAAATAAAAATAAGTTTACTGACGTTTCAGGGAGAGGACATTTACAGGGAGAGAAGAAAGGGAGTCCTCTCCCTGAAACGTCAGTAAACTTATTTTTATTTTCTACGTCTTTCTCGTTTGTCTTGTCACTACTAACCTTATCTTTTTTCGCGCTCTGTGTGAGTTCTTATCTTTTCAGACTAGATATATATATATATTATTATATTTATTTAAATATATATATATATATATATATATTGTTATGAAGATATCACGGCCCCTCCCTAAATGGGTGTGTGCCGTGCACGTCTCCCGTCAGACGATGTATGTGCTTGGATATGGGACAATCCACCACAAGTGAGTATGTGCTTGAATCTGGGCTAGACAGCCCCATCGAGAGCGCTGTGTGCGAGACTCGTGCCCCGTCCCGACAGCTCGCTTGGAGGCGTTTGGACTCCGCCATAGTCAGGCCTTTTATACCTTCCTGCCAATAAACCTCTGCCAATATATATACATATATATAAACATAAGGTAGATAAAAGGGACAGAGATAGATGCACACATTCCTTGGGGGTGTGGCCATTGTCGTTAGAAAATCGATTGCACGTGTGTCTCATTAACCTAGACAATATTCTTGAGGCGGTCGCAATCGATACAATTAAAGTGTTTGGACATAAAGGTATGCTATCAGTGCTTCCCTTCTGATTTCCAGCTATCCAGATCCCTTTAAATGGTGCTCGTAGATAAGATTCCGTATCCCTTTATCCTGATAGGAACCTTTGATACACATAATTGTCTTTGGGGCTCTTCCCACACAGAAGACCTTGGTTTCATTATTGAAAAATTATTAACTTCCTCCGGAGCATGCCTATTTACAAAGAAACTGCCGACATGCCTACGATATCAGACCCATCCTATTTTCACACTTTGACATGGCAATATTTTCTTAAGTTACCTATTTATATCGAGTGTGGCATGGACACAGTCCCTTAGGTCCGCGAGTATTGCCCTACTCAGCCAACATCTGTAGGTAAAATCCCCAGCAGCTTTTGTTGTCAGAAAAGTTTCGATAAAGTAAGAGAAAAATTGGACACATTTACGCTGACATATAAACTACACTACACAACCAAGGAACACCTGCTCGCTCAATAAGCTACAAACTCCTCTCTTCGCATATCCTCGACGCTGCCAAACAGTCTATTCGCAACGCCTCTGGTGCCCTGCTTAGGAGTCCCCTCTCAGCCCCCGATGGGGACGGTCATGTCGAGAGAAAGCTCCTGACGAGTGGGTGACGCACTCGCGTCGGACCGGTTCCCCTGGGACCCGCTGGCACCGTCCAGCGATGCCGGGCGCGAGTAGAGAAATGGTCAGCGGGGGGGCCCACGAGAGCGGCACACCCCGTGAACTCAAGGAAACGGTCGCGGTGTGGGGTGGTGCGACTTCTCTGAGCAATGCGAAACCCTAGGCGTACGATGAGCAGTGGAGTGAGGAGGTGAAACCCGGCGCTGCTGAGGGAGAGAAGGCGGGCCTCGTGAACGACCAGCCAGGAGGGACCAGCTGTGAGGACGCGGACGACGAGCTCCCGTCGAAGGCCGCCGCAGCACCGCGCTAATCCGGTAACATCACGGGAGTTGAGACGCGGCGGAAGGCTTGCGGGAAACACGGTGGTGCAGTCACCAACAAACCAAGCCAAAGAGATACCGGATCAACGACCGCCGGGGGAAGCTCGCCTAATGGACGGGCTTGATGTCCTGACCGGTAAGCGCTTTTCACACCATGGCATCACACCAGAAAGCAGTCAGTCTTGCCACTTTAAATGTGGTAAGTCTAACCTCGCAGAAAACATTGGCTGGTTGACCTCCTGAATGAAAAACAAATACATGTGGCATTTTTACATGAAACCAAAATTGCCTCTCGAGAGGGCGATCAAAATTTTGTACGATTTTTCGGCCACCAGTTGTGGTGTTTTTTCACCCTCACACCCACCCGAGCGGTTGGAACCGCAATTCTAACCTGGAAACACGAATTCTTAACAGTAATTGACTGCGAGCTGGCGTAGGACTGGCGCTTTCGCTCCTTCGACGTCCTGGTGGGAGGGAAGCTTACACGCTTTGTGTGCGTGAAGGGTTACCATAAAAAGACTTAAAGAGACAATAGCCAAACGACGCGGAAGGTTCGAGGCCCTGAACAAACATGACACCAAACACAAACATCACGAGCACTAAGCGAAAGGGGAGTAGAGAGCCCACAACAGTTTGCCAGTGGAATTGCAGGGGCATCCTTTACAAGGACATGGAACTCGCTCTATACATGAATACAGTAGAAATTCGACCAATAATCCTCGCCTTGCAGGATACAAGAGGAGTTCCGAGGATGGCGGGGTATGTGACATATACCGACCCCACTTAAATGGGAACGGTGATTCTCCTAGAGAACCATATAGCAGCCACCCAACACCTTACAGCGCAAGCGGGATGCGAACATACGCTCGGTTGAAATACATGGAAGGGAAATCGGAATTAAAAGTAACATATTCATTATGAGCGTCTACTGCAGACCGTCGCAAAAACAATACGATTTGGATCTCGTCATGCTGGATGCGAGGAAACTTGCTGGGACCAGGCCACTCCTAATCCTCGGGAACTGAAACGCACCGCGCACGCTGTGGGGGTACAACTTTCAATCAAAGAAAGGAAGGGCTCTAGTGAAGACAATGGACGACCAAGATATAATATTACTGAACGAACCTTCAATACCAACACGCCGAGGAAACAGTCTATCTAGGGACACACCACGGGACCTGTCTTGGCTGAGCGGGTCACTCGACGTTACATGGAAGTGCGAAGATGAGGATGAGGGCTCAGATCACAGCGTCGTTACAATCACGTTACGAGGTCTCAAATACCAAGCCAAGTTGGGAACAGCCCACATCACAGACTGGAACAAGATGCGCAAGCATACTCAAAAAGAAGAATAAAACCCAGACGAAACAGCGTTAACCGGCCAGACGTACCAGTAGTGGGCCGATAAGCAGAAACGGAAATTAGGCCAGTTCACACAAACATTCATTACAACGACACAAGTGCCATTTTTCGACAGCAGACTCGCCAACATGTGGGCGGCCCGACACTCACTGACGAAACGCTGGAAACGGCAGAGGCGAAACAGAAAGTTAGCCTGCCGCATAGCCCAAACGAACACGGAAATATCCGACAACGTGGCCAAACTCAGCAGGAAGAATTGGCTAAAGATCTGGGATGGCCTCCAAGGTCAGCTGTCGGTGGGGAAGACACGGAATCTGCTACGCCATCTTATCCACCCTACAGGCAGCAAAACAGCAAGCAACAGCGCGCTGACGAAAGTGCTGAACACATGCAACGTTGATAGTGACAAGCTCATCAAGGGCCTCGAAGAACGCTACCTACAAACAGAACAAGGAAAACATCCAACTCCGCAAAAATATATGGGTCTGGACAATGAACAGCTCGACAGGCCCTTCTCACTCTCGGAACTCTGGTCTGCAGTCAACGAGAGCAACAAAAGGAGGGCCCTTGGGAAGGACGCCATCACGTAAAGGCTACTTACATACATGAGCGACAAAGCGGCGCAGACTCTCCTTGAGCATAATCAACGCAGCTTGGGAGAGCTTGCAGCTTCCTCCGGAATGGAAAGAAGCAGACGTTCGCTTCATCCCTAAACCCGGAAAAGCTCCAGCGAAATAAAACATCAGACCAATCTCTTCAACGTCATGCGTTGGGAATGTAACGGAGAGAATGGTGCTCCGCCGACTCCAAACTCACCTGGAGGACACAAATCAAACGCCAAGGACTATGTTCGGTTTCAGGAAGCATCTTTTCACCCAAGATGTAATGCTTCAGCTTCGGGAGCTGCTCGTCAAGAAGGCCACATGGAACAGCCCCAGGGCGATCCTGGCCCTCGACTTGAAGGGCGCGTTTGATAATGTCACGCATGCACGCATTCTAACAAACCTCAACGAAACGAAGTGTGGCGCCCGCACATTCGGATTCATCAAGAACTCCCTAGCCTCTCGAAAGGCACATATATCGCTGGGCAATGAGAAGTCGGAACCCATTGAGCTAGGTAAACGTGGCACCCCTCAAGGGCCTGTCCTGTCACCACTTCTCTTTATTTTGGCTCTCTTACCCCTGCCACGCCTCTTAGACCAAATTGAGGGGATCAGGCACGCTTTTTATGCAGATGACATTACAATATAGACGCAGTGAGCGGGTTCCGACGGCTGAATAGAGGAGACCCTCCGGGCGGCAGCGCTAACTGTACACGAGTACGCAAACATCTGCGGACTGAGCTGCGCGCAGCAAAAGTCGGAGCTCCTCGTGGTCCAACCTGGGAAACCCCGCAAGACGCCCCCACCAGACATCTCCATCCAAATCAAAGACGCCGAAATCAAACCGACGGACAAATGTCGTATCCTCCAGCTAATTCTACAGAAAGGCACACGCTGCTGTCGATAAGATCAAGAACAGCGCGGAGAAGATCCTCGCAATGCTGCAAAGAGTATCCACCAGGAATAGGGGCCTGAAAGAAGAAGACACCCTACGGTGGTACAAGGGTTTATTATATCCAGAAAAACATACTCTGCCCGATATCGTAACCTCAGTAAGACACAAAAGTCTACACTCGACACCATCATGCGAGTGGCCAACAAACAAGCCCTAGATATATCAATATACTCGTCGACGCAGTGCCTACAGGCCATGGGCATGCACAACCCGGTTAACGAACTCATCGAGGCCGATATGTCCAGCCAGCGTCTCCGCCTTAGCCAAACAATCCAGGGCCGCGCGGTGCTGGACAAGGTGGGCTGGCGCAAGGAACAAGGCACGATAAAGGTCCCCACACCAACAGACTGGTAGAGGTCTATAAACACCAAGCCCCTACCCCGGAACATGGCCCTGGGAAAGGATGACAGAAGGACACAAGCTCGTGCCAAGGCGATTTCCTAGCAATTGCGTCAAGACACCGGAGTGCTCTATGTGGATGCCTCACTTTTGAAAGGAAGCAACCACGCGGCGGTGGTAGTCACCGACGAAGAAAGGCTGGTCACCAGCGCTGCGGTGAAGACCAAGGACACAACTACAGCAGAGGAGGTGGCCATAGTCCTGGCGCTCGTCCAACCGGGCGTCGAGGTAGTGGTGACCGACTCGAAAAGAGCCTACTGCGGCTTCAGGAAAAGGGTGATCGGTGCAGAGGCATTGGCAATTATATCCAAGAGAAGGGCACCGGGGCGAGCCATAGAGCTCTAGTTGGTCCCTGCCCACAAAAAGGTGGCCGGCAACGTTATCGCCGACTACCACGCCCGAGCAATGACCCTCCGGGCAGGGCTGGACAACGGCACCCCAACCCCGATTGTCACATACAAAGAGATAACGCACGAGTACAGAGAACAGCGGTGTACCCTCCCTAAGCCGCATCGCGCCCTGACCAGGCACCAGCAAACGATAATCCGGTGAATTCCGGCGGGGTCGCTTGCGGACGCCGTACTACTACACAAATTCTATCGAGAACGAGAGGAGGATAAGTGCCTATTCTGCACAGAGAACGTTGGGACACTTGCTACTACACAAATTCTATCGAGAACGAGAGGAGGAAAAATGCCTATTCTGCGCAGAGAACGTTGGGACACTTGCACACATTATGGCAGACTGCACTGAACTCAAGACACCCATACCTCCCTCCCACCGTTCCCCCAAAACCCACTCCACGAGCGATGGGAGACCTTGCGGTCCAGCCCCACCCTGCCTACCCATTTAGCACTAGCGGACGGGGGCCAGGAGTGGGTGGCTGCATTCTCGAGAACCGCCCCGTCCGGCGTCTGAAGACACCATTGTATCGAGCTCAAAATAAACTTTCTACTACTGCTACAACTACTACCCTGCTAAACAAAAGGAGGCCGTTCTGAACCGAGGACTGTATTAGGTGGGAGAGGCACAAATCAAGGCGTGGGGTATTCGCAATCAGAACCCACATCGGATAACCTCCATTTGTTGAAAAGAAAAACCACTTTGGGAAAACCTGTGCGCCGTGAGGCAAAACGGGAGAATTGGCGCACCTACAGAAGGAAAGTAAACTCGAACGAAGGCACATGGAACATATGGATACTAATACGCAAATTTAAAAGACAAAAGACACATAGCTTACCCGTAGTCAGCACAAAACTGGACACACTCAAGCACCAGCCTCCTTATCGGTCCACTTTTCACTTCACAAGCTGATTTCTGCACTGAGCTCGAGTAAACCATCAGATCCAGGCCCAGACAAGATAAGATATACATTAATACACAACGTACACGTAGACACTCTTCAAACACTCTATCACCTATCAAACAAGACATGTCTTTCCGGGCCAATTCCAAAGTATTGAAGGCACGCTATCGTTGTAGCTTTTCAGAAAGGGTGAAAGGAACCTTCGTCTCCTGTTAGCTATCAACTGATTGCCCATAAAATCTGCGTGTGCAAGGTTGTCGATATTATAAAAAGAATCCCAAGGTACTTTCTAGAGTAGAATGATCCTCTCAAGAGCTCTTACGCCGGCTAGAAGCGGGCATTTACAAACAATCAACATGTTGCTCTAGAGGCGTACAGTAAGGATTGCTTCGTACGTAAGCAATTTTATGTAAGAGTATTTTCTGACCTGGTCATCCCTGTCCACTCCTCCAACGAAAACATCCATGGCGCGGCCAAGCACAACACCTTCCACGAAGTTGGAAGTGCCCGTCAATCCAACCAACGAATCAGACACAGCCAGACCCAAGCTGGATGATTCATCCATGCCAAAATCGCATTCCTGGACATCTACTACCAAGTGAAAGGACCCACAACCACTATCTATACCACAATAATTTAGAGTAACCCAATCCCCACAAACGTGAGCCCCGATTACAAAAATATATGGAAAGGGCAGGGTGAAAGCCCTTGCAAAATTCCTGTACAAAACAGAATCCTCCACATGGACGCCTCACTCCCTATGGGTTGTATAGCAGCAACGATAGACGTCACAATTGACAATTCGATCTGCTGCCCATCCTTTGTCAAACCCACCTCCGAAAAGGCCGAGCAAGTAGCTGTCCCAATAGCCCTTACTCAACCCAGCCCCAAGACCATCACCCTGGGCTCCCAGAGAACGTACACCAAACTATAGAAAAGGGTTGGAGTATATCACAGCAACCCGCCTTCCCCCCAAAAAGACCATCGAAATCTCAAAACCAAGCTCATATGGGTTCAAGCACACTCCGAAGTCCAGGGCAATAAGTTCTTCCATCAACAGGCCCCAGAAGCTACCTCCCAGGCCGACGAAACTGCACAACCACCCATCACCAGATAACGCTAAATACGCAAATAACAGCGAGGGTAAGGCACGTTTTCCACACCTCACAACTCCCTTACTCGACTAGATGAATGTATCTACCGACAAATTTACGGCGGGTCCTTTCCACACCATCTACTTCAAAAAAATTACCCCGCGCGATAAGACCCGGAATGCCGTTTCTGCAAACGACTCGGCCCGCTCCGCCAAGTAATTGGAGAGTGCGAGTTTTCCCACACCGTTCCAACTCCTCCCCTTGCAACCTGCTAAGACTTAGATGAGCGATGGGAGACGTTGCTGCTCAGGCCCGCCTTGGAGTACCAAGACCAACTGATAACAAGAAGCCTGGAGGACCGAACAGCATATGGAGCCTCGGAAGAGGGCCCCACTAAGCATTTTCAGTTCAATAAAGTGTATTCTCTCACTATAGAGAAAGCTTAAGACACCACTTGGAACTGCAGCATCCTCAGTGATATCAAGACATTAGGTGTTTCGGGAAATATGTTGAACGTTCTTTATAAATTCATTCCGGAGAGAACCGTTCGTGTGAGAGTTGGCTGTGCACTCTCAAAAATTCATGCACAAGAAATTAGTGTGCCACAATGTGAAACTTTCAGCTGCACACTATTCCTAGTCAAAGTAAGCTCCCTTGGGAAGGCCTTGCCACCTACACTTTCTTATAACATGTATGTAGACGAAGTTCAAATATCTTTAAATGTGATATTATGTCAATCTGTGAATGTCCGGTTCAGCTTGGTATCAACAGCCTTGCTGGATGGGCAAAAAAGGAAGGTCTTAAAATCAATCCTGGAAAATGATCTTGCGTTGTATTCTCAAGCAAGCGTCAGTTCCACCGGACCCAGAAATTCCAATTGACAAGGAGCCCAAAATTTAAATGTTGTGTTTGACGATAAACTGACATCCAATCCTGTCATCAAATAACTTAAGCATAAATGTTTAAAAACGATGAATATCATTGAGGTGCTCTCACACCAATCTTACGATGCCGACAAAGAACTCCTGCTTCGCCAGTGTACTGCCATGGTTCGATCTCGGTGCGGCTATTGCAGTGTCGTGTGGGGGATGGCGAAAAATACATGATTGAGAATGCTTGACTGAGTGCTCTACTGGCGTTTCACCTTTCGATGGGTGCCTTCCGCACTACTCTGTCTGAAGCCTGATAAGTGGTGCCTACATGACCAACAAACGTACTTGGGCTTGCTTTATGCTATCAAAATTTTATCTCTGAAGAGCAATTCTGTGAAACCAGCCCACAATGATTCATCCACATACCAGCTGGTTATGCACCGCCCGGCCCTTCATTTGCAGTTCTCACATAAATTGAGACAACAAGCTTTGTACATCAGCATCTCCTTTATAGACGTCTTCACATCCTGTTTTACGGACATTTTACCATTCTGCAAATGCAAACTGTATACAATGGCTCATTATTAATGAAAGTATAATAATGAAATTTCAAACAGAGTACCACAAACTGCCACTTTGCGGCACTTCTTGTCCTCGCAGTATAAATATAAGGACGCTGAGTTTTACAGCCAAGCTTCGAAAACTTCTACTATGATGTCCTAATGAACCAAAAATTGGCGCCTGCAAAACCATAAGCACTCACACCACAAATTTCTCAGCAGAAGCATGTGGCATAATGCTCATCACAAAACATTCTTAACACAAAATTTCAAACTCCATCATATACACCGATATTTAGGCATGGGCGCGCACTCGCATCTCAGAAACTTTTCACAAACGACGTAATAAACCTAGTATTTAAACTTTTTATGTCTGCGTATGCTCAAATACTTGAACTGGTACTCGGCTGGGCTCGTGTTCACGCTGGTATAGCTGGCAACGAGGTGGCGGATAAAACGGCGGGTGCAGCTGCACTTCGGAAGACAGTATAAATAACATAACAACACTACCACACATTGACCGAAAGCCAAATAGACGACATCTTCGTAACAAATGGCAAGCGCAGTGGAGTGAACACAGCAACAAGAAACTACACATAATAATACCACAGTAAGGACGACAAACAAACATCTTACACAACAGGTTCACTGACGTTGTCTTGTGCAGCTTCCAGATAGGACACTGACATGCAACACACTCGCACTTGCTCACTGCATCGGCAAGACCGCTGTGCAGTAGGTGTGGGAAACACTTCATCCGTGGTTCACATATTAGTACAAAATAAGAATGTCAGCACAAAAGAACACAAACACTCACAAGAACTCTACAGAAAACATATTCCACCACACCCATTCTATTTTTCGATGATGATCCCATATTTCCTATTAGGCGTGTTTTTAAGTGTTTACTATATTTATTTTCTTAATTTCTTTTCGAGGGGGGAAAGTACATTCAGACCACTGTTGGAGGGCAAGAGGCTACAGCCTGACAAGTCCCTTCCTCTCAATATAACTTGCACCGTAACAGGCAGGAGCCCACATCGCAAAATCAAATAAAAAAAATACAAAAAATATTTGGTTATGTTATGCAGAAAAGGTACAATATAGCTAGCACATTTTCGAAGCACAAAAAAGAAGAAAACGGTATTGTCAAAGAAATAAATACACAGACACATACCATAAACTAACATTTTACCAAATTAATTTACAAATAAGCAGTAAATATTTAAAAAAGCGTGAAATGCCCACGTTTAGCAGACCCAAACTGCTCAATAGAAAGTTTGAAAAAACGACAAGGGAAGTTTAATACCAAAAGTTTCTCAACATAACATAAAAAACAAGCATTAATACCGTAAGAAACACAGACGTACAACTCCTTCCGCGAAAACGATACTGTCTGATAACACATTCTAAACTCGACATAGCATTGTAACAATATCTGGAGCGAACGTTTTTCGACACTTTTATGAATATAAACTCTTTAATAAGCTCTCAATCTCCTTGTTGGTGTTTAAAAGGTTTATGACTTGATATTTCTTCAACTGAATGCCAAAAGTCCTACTAATTATGGGCTTTCTATATTGTTTATTGCTTACGTGGTACTCTCTCTGAGGTGAAGA
Source organism: Haemaphysalis longicornis (assembly GCA_013339765.2). Classification (NCBI taxonomy): domain Eukaryota; kingdom Metazoa; phylum Arthropoda; class Arachnida; order Ixodida; family Ixodidae; genus Haemaphysalis; species Haemaphysalis longicornis. Next base: position 45,177,021 of record CM023448.1, on the reverse strand, counting down.
TTCTGAACTCGGAAATAGGTCTGGGTTTGATAAAATATGTGTGGGTATCCCACGCGTGTCCTAAATCAACTAAATCGTGAATTTTCAGAATGCCCAGGATTCTCCCCTGTTGTTCTTTGCTTATTCTATAGAATAGATTCGGAATATACCCGATAGCGTTTTTGCAGTACGAGTAAAGAATTCCAATTTGAATTCATGGTATTGCCCCAGTAAGAAGACATTAGAGCAACAAGGACTCCAAAAGAGCAAAATACAATTGCTTTTCAAGCAAAGCAGGGAAACAAACACACAAGTTTCCCTAAAATACTGACAGAACCCGACCCCTTCGTACATATGCGATCTACATGATCATTCCATGGCAATATATTATTCAAGATAACACGCAATAAAAGTAAGAAACTTATTGAGAGAATTACAAACCAGCCAAGAAGACGAAGACACAAGAAAAGAAACAGACAGGACGATGCTGGTTTCTTTCCTTGTGTCTTCGTCTTCTTGGCTAGTTTTCAATCCCTAAATCATGAGCCAACAGGCCCAGTTTTCCACGTTGCTTATTCAGGGGACCCTTTCAAAAATGAATTCGAAAATAGGAGAAGTGGAACAAAATCCAACAGGGTAATATTTGGTCTAAATGGTAAGCCTTTCGTTATATTGACATTTAGTTCTAGTTTATTTCCCATTACCCATTTGGATAATTTCTGAAGGGACAAATTTGCAATATTGGTAATTGTTTCGAGGTTAGGTCCGTAAAGAAATCATTAGTATCATCTGCATCAAGAACTGTTGAGGGGATACGGGGTATATTACCTACATTATTGTTATTTAGTAACAATAAAAGCGGCCTAAAATAGACCCGTAGGGCGCATCACACCGTATCGTTGGGAAACTGGATGCAACACCATTTACAATGGTGCTTAGTTTCCTAGGCTTTAAGTAACTACTAAAGAAATCAAAGGATAAAACTATTATCCCATAAAATTGAAATTTGCGCATCAAAATGTCGTTCTGAACAGACTCGAAAGCCTCCTAAATTTAGAAACAAACAAGTTGTGAATGATGTATTTTCTATGTTTTTTATTATCTCTTTCTTTATACCATGCAGTGCCCTTTTGTTAGACTTCCACTTTTCGAGACCGTATTGGTCTTCTGCAATTACTTCTATTTTAATGAAAAGAAATTTCATACGTGTATTTATCACAATTTAAGCCACTTTCGAGAGTACTGAATGAACAGAAGTAGAGCTATAATTCCCAAAATCGTTGCACTTACCGCCTTTGGCCATTGACACCGTAGTGATTTTTGCGCCTTTCAGGGAAAATACCTCCTGTGAGCACCTGGTTACATATGTGACTAAAAAATTCCCCGCATTTCCCTGAGGGGAAGAATGTGAAAGTGCGAATGCACGAGTTGAATTTGCGCGGTTCGGTAATGTTCGCGAAAGAGAGATCACACACACACACAAGTACAAAGAAAGAAAGATGCATTTTATTCACAGACACCTATTTGTGTTGTCGTTGTACTTGATTGCTAGAGCGGATCTCAGCTTTGAAATTTCGTGTCAGTACTCCTTTACGCGGGTGCATTAGCCCTTCTCACGCCCGATTCCTGGCCAATCCCCCACGTGGGTATGTGCCATGTCAGCGGCCAGGCAGCGCGCGCCCATCTCCCCCCGTTGCCAAGGAAGACGAGGAGATTCCTGGCCAATCCCCCACGCGGGTATGTGCCATGTCAGCGGCCAGGTAGCGCGCGCCCATCTCTCCCCGTTGCCAAGGAAGACCAGCAGATGTTGCTATGCGGACGGCGGCGGACGCTTCAAGCTCGCTTAAGAAGTGCATTCGCACTTAAAACAGGTGCAAATATATATCCTGCATATTTAACTGTTTCCGATTTATGTTGTGGACACCGGCTGAGCATTTTCAAAAGCTTTTTGAATTGGAAAACTTAAGTACGGATTGCGGGAGATACAACATTGTTACCAAATTGGTGTCAACCAGGTATGCTGCAGGGTCTACATCAGTCGAATAGTCGTTTACTGAACTGACTGTAGGGAAGTACTCATTGAATACATTTGACACAGACACAGCGGAATCAGAAGTACCATCCGCTTCATTTCAAGTTGGACTCTTTTATGTGATTTCGAAACCAAGGAATGATAGGTGCTCGCAATTTGCTCTGCTGATCCCTTGTCACTAACAATATAGTATAGTAATTTTTCTGTGTTTCTTGAGATAAGCGGTCAGCCTGTTTCTAGTCTTTTTATACAGACACTGAGTATTTATATTCTTTTTTTAAGAAACTTAAAAATATTTGGTTTTTATCTTTTTTTCTATTGTATATTTGTAATTTATCAAGGGCTTCTTGACTTTTCTATACATAGTGAACGAAACCTCCGGAAAAGCCATGCAATATTTGTTCCGAAATTTATCAAAGAATACAACTTATGCCAAGCCACGATTGCTTTCACAATACACATGTTACGTATGTTCTCTCATTAACTGGCCGAAATACACCTACAGTTTCGTCGTTAATTTTTCTATACAAGAAAGAATTTCTTGGCACCAGAGGAGTTTTATTTTGGTTTGAGAGAAAAACAAAAAAGGCGGATGATCACTGATGTCCCTTTTAAACAAGCCACACTATATCAGTGGAAGCAAAATCTGTAAAACCTCAATCTAAAAAAGTTTTTTTTCTATAGCTCCGCGTGTAGGTAATTAACAACGTTTGTGCCACCATAGCAAGCCATTGTGTTACATTTCTACCAGTATAACTGTTGCAGAGCATGTCTTTAATAAAATCACCTCTAACCACAACATTTTTATATATTTCTTGAATGGCATGAAGTGTATCGCGCATATGCAAAATGAAGTTGTTAACGTCACCTGAAAGAGTATGGTACATTAGCCGAACTATTTCCCTAAAGAATCAACAGCTATTATTTCATAATCTGCGCCGACATTTCAAAAGTTTTCTTAAGAACGCAAAAAGAATATCATGAAGATTCTAGAGGGCAACACAACCACCTTACTGCTTTGTTCTATTTAAAAATACACTTTGGTATTCATCGCAGTGGACAACACCGGAAAGATTTGTGTATCATGTTTCTGTAGACATTAACACATGGAAATAATGTCCAAATGGTTCGAGGTACATACTAACGTTGCCCGATCTATTCTTTAGGCTTCTTGCATTCTGGAAAAATAATGAAAAAAGCTTTTCTATGTAGGGACCAATTCGAGATAGGTTAGTTTGGAATTTCCTAGTAGAAAAGTAAACGTCAAATGGAGGACTGACAGAGCATTCTTATGAAAGGGAAAAAATAACTTAAAGCAAAAACTAGGACGACAGACACTTATGACTGCTTCTGTTGGGCAGCAGCCAATACCACGGTATCTGTGCTGCCCACCGCATTTCTATTCACAATTTGCAGAGATTTGTTTCACAAGCATGCGAAATTTAGGTTCTCGTGGGCAGTTACACATTAGAAGCTTACCATCTCCTTGCCATGCGAAAGAAAAGCCCGGTTCGGTTGCCCTTGTGCGTGTTAGCCACAGAAGGTGTTTGGTTTGAGGTGTGGAGTTCACGTAGAATCAGTGTTTAGGTTTCATTTTTTGCAATTCTTTACTCTTTGATTACTCGTTATCCTTCGGTTTGCGTGAAACAAACCGCACCAGGATGCGTTCCACGCGGCTGCATTTGAACTGCAACTGATGTATGCCATCAATGCCCTGCTCAGTAAGCAAGGGAAGGCTCAGATCACGGGCTACGTCAAGCAGATATTCGTCCGTCCATGCTCTTTGGTATGCCTTGTACCTCTGGATTCCGCCTACCGTCATACTGTTCGACATCGTTCGCTTGTCTTCGAAGCTCTGTCACTTTTCTTTCAGTGGACGCATTTTCCACACGTGCAAGATGGATTCTGATGTCCGGGATTTCTTCGTCTTGATTTGATAAGTTAGCTATAACGTTTTCTTACTTCGCAAACATGTATTCAAATGATTTTTTTTAATCAGTCACTGTTTCGTTAAATTCTAGTAGAGAATCAATTTTCGCATGTAGGTTAAAAAGTTTGACAAGTGGCTCGCTTATAGCTGCCATCTCATTTGCAAGGCCTTTTTCATCTAAAGAGGACTGGACAGCAGGACGCCAACCATTAGCTCTCCTGAAGGAACACAATCTTTGCATTTCCAGCTTTACAGGCTTCCATTTGTCTTCTTTTAGATGCGGAGCATCTCTTGCTCGGCGGGATGTCACTTGTCTGTGCCCCTTCCGCAGCGCCTCTGCTAATGATTGTAGTAGGTAGCCCCCAGGAATTGGCCAACCAAAAAAATCCATCACCAGATAGCTTCGCGTTCAACCCCCGTCGTCGTCTTCCCGAAGGGAAACCGCTGAAGATGAAGAAGGAGAAGACAAATCTGCGAATACGCGGGCGTGTACGTTGCTCTCTGCCGGTGCACCAACGTCAGCAACCTTTACCTCTCCAACGCTTAGATGCGATTCATATCTTGCTTGTGGGCATGTAACTTGTCCGTGCCCCGTCCGCAGCGCCTCTGATGATGATTGTGGCAGGATGCCCCTAGGGATTGGCCAACCAAATATTCCATTACGAGACAGCTTCGCGTTCAGCCACCGTCGTAATCTTGCCGTTGGGGAACCGCTGAAGAAGAAGAAGGAGGAGAAGACAAAGCTGCTAAGAGGAGGGCGTGTACGTTGCTTTCAGCCGGCCTTCCAACGTCAACAACCTTTACCTCCCCAACGCTGACCCAGGCTACCATTTCTACCACATAGACGACAACATCGACAAAACATGATGGACGGGTATCGGAGCCTCGAGAACCACCGCCTACTCACCGTCACACAACAGTACTTGCATCCTTTTGCCGCCGGTGTGGCCACGGGCGCGGAATTCCCTGTGGCGCTACTAAACATCAGATCGCTCAACATAACGGCAACACAATTGAACCACACGGAAGCCCCATAATGCTGCGCATCCTCATCAGGGCTCACCACTGGAAGGTGGTGTAAGTTTTGTTTTCTTAGGGACCTATGTGACAGACCTGAGGCGTTTCCTATATGATAACAGTTTTCACACGACGTACAGATAACAAATACACTGTTTTCTGGAAAGGCAGCGTGGCAAAATACACATGTCATAATCGTCAGAAATAGCTAAGCTGCGGAATTGCAGTTGGTGGTGGCAGCAGCAGCAGCAATAATGGTCAAAGAGAAAACGAAAACGTAAACCAACCTGTAACAGTACATTTAAAAGGAGCTGTGAGGCAACAGGCAGCTGGTTACCGGTGACGCCATCTGCTATGGCAAATCGCGGTAGCCCAAGTTCATCACGCTATCTGCACGCCTTGCACGGTTGTTCCCGGGAACCTTCGTACATCCTCGAAACTTCGGAGCCAGAATAAATGATAGCGCCGTTCAAAACCATGACGAACCTCATAGGCCATTGGCAGCCGCTTAGGTGGTGTCCAGGGTAACACAGTAACAGAAGTTGCAAAAGGAGCTGTCAGGCAACAGGCAGGTACGTGAATGGGGGCGCTGCTGCCGCCACAGCTCAGAGCCAAATTTATGCAAAATAAAGGGCAAAAAAGAGCAAAATTAAACTTCAAGAAGTTAATCTCTTGCAGATCATTTTATATCACATTTAATCACCTCTCGGCCTTTTACGCCGACTACCCTCATCGTCCGCCTCTCCAAATACTGAACTACCATACTTTTATTTTATTTTCTGGAGCTCTTGACCCTTTCTTGGCCTTGCGAAATTAGAATACGTCCATCATCAGCAGTTTGAAAAATGCGAGGGTTTTTTTTGTAGGGAGTTTTCAAGAACAATAAAAAGGCCTTGCTAACAATATACAAAAGACTAACATTGTTAAGAATTACTTACTAGAGTGTTGAACTAAAATCACTTCTGTGAAAGGAACACTATTAAGTTATTCCAAAAGAGCCTCCTCAAGAGAAAACAGGCAAGTGTTGTAAAATTTAAATGTTAACCTTCGCATATTTGTTATTTGGTGAAAATTGAGCAACCTCGAAGGAACGTTACAATGGCATGGCCATACTTTGCGTTAAGATTCTTGCTTAAATTCAACAAAAAATTTGCATTTTACAGTAACGGTATTAGTGCTCATCTGTTCTTGCCGCAGTAAAATTTTAACCTTCTGTTGCGTTCTCATGTTAGGTTAGCTGTTGCTTCCAGGCTAACTCAAAGGGTCTAACAAATCAGGTACAACTTAGAAGGCAATAGAACGCTAGATGGGTGTAACACTAAGGGACCGGAAGAGAGCGGAGTGGATATAATTTAATGTCAGCATTGGCACTACTAAGGCCACCTAACACTATCTATGCCAGCTAATTTTAAGTACCACTATATATAAGAACTATATTTCGTGAATGGAGACTCTGAGGACATTTTAGCCCAGCTACAGGTCCCATCTGAACTTGCAAAATATTTTTCCTGTGGTTATCCTAACCGCTTGGATTGAAGTGACAATATATACACGGATGAAGCCATGTCCACAAAATGTGGCAAAAGGAAACATGCACAAACCCGAACAGCGTCACTGCCATTGACGTATACTTCCTGCAGCAGAATGACGAGGTAGGCTGGTTGGTATATATGCACAACTAAACCTTCAAAAAGCCCATCACTGAAAAACTCGTCATGTTGTCCTGTTCGCTTGTCCTGATGGGCCTAGATTTTTAGTTGAAGTATACGTTGTACAGCAGGAATCATCAAAGTAGTGCAAGAAATGTATACAGCACAATCACATTCACACATAGTGTAAGTTGCACCAATGAGCCGCCTGCAACTAATAGGTTATTAGCAAACGACAGGTCAGACACCAGAAGCATCCTCTGTCTTGAACCTGTGAAATCCCAAATGCGGTGTTACTCTGATCACCAAGGTGTGTTACACACTAAATTCCTTCAGCAGAAAATTCCATAGGTGACCGAAATTTAACACCCAAATTTTAATATTTTTATAGGTTCTGAAAGGTTAATTTAAGTTTTCAATGCTGCAGTAAAAGTACGAAGCACAACCAGTGCTGCTCGTACTACTCTAGCAGTTAGGACATGCGTGTAGTTCGGGCGGACAAATACATTCGGGTTGCATACACGTTGTTAATTCCAACATTTCACGACCAAACTCAGCGTTCAAAAAGATTGAAGTATTTGAAAGATTGAAAATACTAAAAAAGAAAGCTATTATGACGAAAAAAACAGCATCTGCAGAAGCGAAACAAAAACTAATATCACGCTAAAAGTACACAATGTGCGTGTAACCTATAAAAGCCTATAATCGCACACCCGCTTACATTCGCACACGCACTACCATTCACACTCTCCAAATTCCCTTATTTCATTTCATATCAAAACATTCGCCTAGCAAAACGGGACAGAACACAAACACTTCAGCAAACACAGGGCTAGAAATTGCGCAAGAATTGATTCTGTTTAAAAACGCAGCAGCTAGGTACAAAGGTCTACCGCCTGATCTCTGCAACGCACAAAGCGAGTCCCTCAAATCGTTAGGGCTAACCGCTTACGCGTACCGAAGTTCGAGAGCAACTCTACTACGTGAAACACATATGACAAGAAACCAAGGTTCACGAGTAGACCCTTACCTCCACCACATGGCAGTATTTCTTACCTCCAGTACTTACTTCCACTACTTGGCAGTATACCTCCCCTACTTGGCAGTAGATAAATCCATGGTAGTCAAATCACCGAAATAACGAAAGTTGAAGGCGTGGACAACCGTGCCGTTACCGGCAACGTTGCCAGATTGAAAAGAGGCTTCGACACCAGCTTCCTGCCAAAATTTTACCACATTTCACCAGCAATAAAAAAATGTCAGATAAGATGTATTTCCGGCTACTTCACTAATTTTTAATCATCCGCCGCAAATCGCGTCTTCTTACTGTTTCCTTTTTTTAATTTTCACTGCCCTCTTAGAGCCTAAATTCAACCATTTTGTCGATAAAATAATAAACGCATAAGAAAGGAGTCCAAACACACGTACTACAATACAGTCCTTCACATTGAAAGCTTCGACACTCTAAAGACACCTGTACCACATATTATACACACATTTTTTTTTGTTCAGAAGTAAGCAAAACAAACGCATAAGAACGAAGTCCAAACACAAAATGACAAAGTTCGGTTCATGAAAGTTTTCGTAGTCAAGATTTCAGGGAAAAAATGGTAAGCATGAAATCCAGTTACATAACAGGTAATTCATAATAACACTGACATAAAATATCCGTTGACACCAAGCACATTCACCACTGATAATTCATAAGAACACGGAAAAACATAAACGGATGGAACAATCGCCCGAGTTCGCTATTACAATGATTCTTGTGTTGCGCTCCTTAGGCGTGTTCGTGGCAGCGTTCCACGATGGGGCTTGAGGGATTTACGGCAGAGCTTGCAGAGCAATAGCCTTCCGTTTGCCGACCGCACGCTAGTCAGCCACAAAAGTATTTGCTTTGTAGAATGTACACAATCACCACACGTGAGAGCGTCCATCCGCGTGCGCACACGTAAAGCACCGACCCGAACGCATAGCTATATGAACAGATGGGCGTATGCGAGCAAAAACTGCGCGGAGAGCTAGGAGCTAGAAGCGGCAATAGAAAGCTTGACTACTACCCAGCGTTGCCAGATGGTGAAATTGGGCACCAGATTTTGAAAATCTGGTGAAATTAGGGGCGCCTGGTGTTGATGTCCCTAAATTGCTACACCAGATGATATCTGGTGAAAACTGGTGAAACATTTTGTGACATGGCTTGTCACCTAATCTATTCAAATTTACGCCGTTTTGTTAGCGGTTCGATTTGCATCCCGTAGCTGCCGCTACATTATTGCCCACATACACTCGGTCGCACAAGGAAGCAAGCGACCATCGGGGGGACAATTTCCAGCGCGCATTTCAGAGAGGGAGACTCTCTTAGGGAGACTCTCTCTCTCTCTCTCTCTCGCATGCTATGCGCCCATACGTGAGTTGAAGGAGTGTGAGAGAAAAAACTACATCACGTGACCTGTAAGGAAGCGTGATGCATGATGCCATTTTTTTTGCATAAGGAGTGCGCGCGAGAGAACCAGAACCACATAACCTTGGAGGATACGTTTTCTGCGACGTAAGGTTTGTTATTGTTTTGTTCCTGTCCGCTGTTTCCCCGTTTCGGGCATTGTATTTGTGCGCGGCGGTCAATGGGAAGCTGGCGCTTTATCACATGTGGTAGTAGTCAAGCTTTCTATTGCCGCTTCTAGCTCCTAGCTCTCCGCGCAGTTTTTGCTCGCATACGCCCATCTGTTCATATAGCTATGCGTTCGGGTCGGTGCTTTACGTGTGCGCACGCGGATGGACGCTCTCACGTGTGGTGATTGTGTACATTCTACAAAGCAAATACTTTTGTGGCTGACTAGCGTGGGGTCGGCAAACGGAAGGCTATTGCTCTGCAAGCTCTGCCGTAAATCCCTCAAGCCCCATCGTGGAACGCTGCCACGAACACGCCTAAGGAGCGCAACACAAGAATCATTGTAATAGCGAACTCGGGCGATTGTTCTATCCGTTTATGTTTTTGCGTGTTCTTATGAATTATCAGTGGTGAATGTGCTTGGTGTCAACGGATATTTTATGTCAGTGTGACTATGAATTACCTGTTATGTAACTGGATTTCATGCTTACCAATTTTTTCCCTGAAATCTTGAATTTGAAAACTTTCATGAACCGAACTTTGTCATTGTGAGTTTGGACTTCGTTCTTATGCGTTGGTTTTGCTGACTTCTAAACAAAAAAAATGTGTGTAAAATTTGTGGTATAGGTGTCTTTAGAGTGTCGAAGCTTTCAATGTGAAGAACTGTATTGTAGTACGTGTGTTTGGACTCCTTTCTTATGCGTTTATTATTTTATCGACGAAATGGTTCAATTTAGGCTCTAAGAGGGCAGTGAAAGTGAAAAAAGAAAACAGTAAGAAGACGCGATTTGCGGCGGATGATTAAAAATTAGTGAAGTAGCCGGAAATACATCATATCTGACATTTTTTTATTGCTGGTGAAATCTGGTGAAATTTTGGCAGGAAGCTGTTGTCGAAGCCTCTTTTCAATCTGGCAACGCTGCTACTACCACATGTGATACAGCAACAGCTTCCCATTGACCGCCGCGCACAAATACAATGCCCGAAACGGGGAAAAAGCGGAGAGGAACAAAACAATAACAAACCTCGCGTCACACAAAACGAATCCTCCAAGGTCACGTGGTTGTGGTTCTCTCGCGCGCACTCCTTATGCAAAAAAAAAATGGCATCATGCATCACGCTTCCTTACAGGTCACGTGATGTAGTTTTTTCTCTCACACTCCTCCAAGTCACGTATGGGCGCATAGCATGCGAGAGAGAGAGAGAGAGAGAGAGTCTCCCTACGAGAATATCTCTCTCTGAAATGCGCGCTGGAAATTGTCCCCCACGATGGTCGCTTGCTTCCTTGTGCTACCGAGTGTATGTGGGCAATAATGTAGCGGCAGCTACGGGATGCAAATCAAACCGCTAACAAAACGGCGTAAATTTGAATAGTTTAGGTGACAAGGCATGTCACAAAATGTTTCACCAGTTTTCACCAGATATCATCTGGTGTAGCCATTCTGGGACATCAACACCAGGCGCCCCCTAATTTCACCAGATTTCCAAAATCTGGTGCCGAATTTCACCATCTGGCAACGCTGATTCATAGACATATTTTGGCAGTGTTATCCGCTTCAACGTAAAATAAAGTCATTTTTTGGGGATCTCCTGGTTGTATCTGCGCATGAGGGGCCTCCCTTGCGGCACTGATGTGTATTATCTTCAATCTGACGGGTTCCACTTTCCGTGGTTAGGCCCGAGTCAGAGATAACTATCTCAATACGAGCTGTTTACGCCTAATTGGGGCGTTACCGTTACGTCGACATCGACGATACGTGTCATTGAAAACACCTTCGTGCCGTAGTGATGGTTGTTTACTTCAACAGGAGGTTATCAAGTTCATTCTTTTAACGTACATTGCCTAAATACAATCTAAAATGGTTTCAAAAAATCAGGTACAAATGCGCCTTATCTATAGCGTTTTAAAAAATATTAGGCTAGTTATCCATATTAGGGAAAGCGACTACGGGGACAGGAGGAAACAAGCCTACGTTGCGGACCCTTGACATGATTCTTTCATGTGTGGAACGTTTTTTTAGAAATTACCATGCGTCATACTTTAAAGAAGGGGCACCCACCGCTGTCGCTCACTGGCTGAGGCGGGGCGCTGCTGAGGACGATTTCGCGGGTTGTCTTCCCGGCCGTCGGGGTCGCTTTTTTGATGGAGGCGGGAAGAAAAAACGCCCTTGCGTACGACATTTCGGCGCACGGTAAAGATACCCACGTGGTGAAAAAGAATCCGGAGCCTTCCACTAAAGCGCGTCTCATTGCCTGGGTTGCGTTGGCGCGATAAACCCTAAAAATATCATGACCATCATCATCATCACTTTCAAGCTGGGTGCTAGGGTTATTTTTTTTCTCGCTCGGTCATGATGACGTTCTGTACAAAAATATTGCATCAAAGGAGTGAGCGGGACCTGTGTTTGTATAGTCCCACACAGCAAAAATGAAGGCACACACAGTAATAATCATTATGAAACTGTCTGAAAAGCAAGCCACAAAGGGCAGAGAAAACTACTTATTTCCAATAGGGCAACAAAGTCAGAGTCGAATGTAAAAAAAGCTTTCAAACTAAAAAGAACTCCCTTGATATATTTTATTCGGTCACACGTCCTTGTCGCCGTCCTGGTCCCTGCTTTTTTGTAGCGATGCTAGTAAAGCTGCCGAGCTTCGATGACCGTTGTGCAGAATTGGTGAATCAGGGGTAGGCCATGGAAGGCCTACCCCAGACCCACATTAGGCATTTCTATGTCAAAAAAGTTCCCGCCCCATGCACAGTTCTTGGAGGTAACACTCACACGCGTACGGCACAAAGGCCCACAAGCAAATCTGACACACATTTTAAATAATATCTAAAGAGTGTTCCTCAAATAGAAACCACCCAAAATGAGACTGGACCAAAAATGGAGTTCAGCCTAGTATCTGAATCTGAATCTTTCTTTCTTTATTCGACATCAGACTTGTTACAGATGTCCAGAGCACAGACAAAATGCCTCAAAGGATTGGGCTTGACGAGGGTCCGTGCCCCTTCGTCGGATGTTTGTTTACAGTCAAACAAACAAGGGTGCTTAGCAGCGGGAGTAGCACAGAACTTATAAATTATTATAAAAAGAACATTAAATGAGAGCAAGGTGTACATCAAAGGAAAAAGCAAACAAAAAGTACAGTAAGAATGTTTTTTTCCGAATCATCACATAGTGTATGCAATGCGCAGTGTACGTGTGACAAAGACCAAAGAATTGAACAAAGCACTGGCAGGCACAAGGCAACAAAGAATTCATATGACTTTTCAAAGTGCATAAATAAAGCATGAATGCCAAAAACAAGGGTAACAAGAAATAAAAAAGAAACAAAAAAGAAACACTGGAGCGGGATGGGCAATGTCCAATCTCTACTATTTGAAAGGCATGCACGATTATTCACTGGTGTGATTATTGTGCAACTGTGTTTAGAAGAGTTGGTAGCGTATGCTGCAACATCTGAAAACCGTAGTTAGTGCGTGCGCGTGGAACTTCCCATTTTTCAGAACGTCTCGTGTTGTAGTAGTTCGTATTTAACGTTAGGTTGGAGAGTTGTTTGTAAGGGTTTCTATGCTGTCTAACTGCTGCCCTGTAGCGTTTTAGTAAAATGGTGTTGTAGATACACTGCACTCTTGCAATGTTCAGCTGCTTGAAAAGTGGGCTGGTGTGGGAATCATGTAGAATTAGTAATCGCGCGTACGGCCTTTTTCTGAAGTAAGAATAGTTTGTTCAAGTTTGATGTAGTGGTAAGTCCCCAAACTAGGTGGCAGTACTGTAAATGCGACAAAAACAGAGAATTATAGATCAGCAACTTAATGTGAGTAGACAAGACGGAAGGGAGTTTATGAGAATGCCAGCAACGGGAAAAAAATTGCTCGAAACTGAGTTACAATATGATGATCCCAAGACAAAGTTTCACCAAAAATTACTCCCAAAATTTTGACGGAAGGAACTATTTCAATAGGAGTGCTAACAATTATTAATCTATCTTTTATATCAATTATCATGTTTCTAGCTATGAAAATGATAGCTTTTGTTTTTGTTACGTTAATGGCTAAACAATTGGCAAGGCTCCAGTTATGAAGTACAAAGTGTGATGCCTATAGCAGACACTTTAAAAAATGTGTGTGGACCTGCTTTGCACAAAGGACCTCCATGAGAAATAGCCGGTTCCGAGGGAACAAATATGGTGAATAAAGAAGCTCAACATGATTTGACTCAAAATGTGACCTGCTCTGCTACATGGTGCTATGGAAATCACCGTGCTTGAACGGCGTGATGTCTCTGCGCGGACCATATTTTTCAAGCTATAGTCTATTCGCTTAAATTCTGCGTTGGGATTAAAGTACTCTGATGGGATAAACACTACACCACTGGGGTGATTTACAGTCGCCCGAATGGTCGCCGTAAGCAGTATACACTAGCTCCCTGACTCTCTAAATTTAGCAAACCTAAATTGAGCATAGAGGACATGCCATAAACAGCAGGAAAAATGCTTAGATGTAAAAGCGCTGGTTGCAATTGTAAGCAATTTATAAAAACGATGGTTCTCTTCTTTAGCTTATCAAATGAAAATGATTGGTGCTCTTGGGTGAAAATCAAATCGGCAAGATAACTCCACGTCGCTGGGAGGACGCCTTGCACAGAGCACTGGTACATGCATGCGATTAGACCTTAACTATGCTACATAAGATCGCATGCCTTTGTAGACGCGTAGCTTTCAGTGTTTAGAAATGAAGGTGGTACCTCCTTAGCTGTAAAACTTTCTTAATAACGATATGCATTGATTCAGGAGGATTCTGTAACTATATTATAATTGAGTGGAAGAATACGAAAGAAACAATACATGCCGCTGGAGAAGAGGTGTCCTACACACCAGCGATAGGTGTTTTAACAGCGTGTTATAACAGATGGCGTTTTGAACACGCTGTGAACAATGTGTAAAAATAGAAGCACTGGCCTAATATTTAAATAAATTTCTTGAAAATGACAATGCTGAGTTTAAGGTTAAGTCCTGTTCTTTATGTTGTCGCATAGAAAGAAAAGAGTAAATAAACAATACAGGATGAAGGACAAGAATTGTTGGTCTGAGCAGGGGTTCCCGCACGCGACAATAGAGGAAATATTGGCTCATTCGAGCGCATGACAGTTTCAAGAAGCAGTGTGCAATGTTTACAAATGAAAGGAATGAGTTCTAATGGTCTGAATTTCTTGAAAACGACAATGAACTGTTTAAGGCTGCGCCTAGGAACTTGCTTGTGCAATATACGCGAAACATGCATTGGCTTTGTTTATTAATGTTTAGTTTTGCCAGACCAGGTGCGCCGGGATGTGTTATCTGTGTGCCAAGTGAAGGGCGTGTTCCCTTCTTAGTTTTTATGCACACGTGTTATCTCCTTTATCAAGATAATGTTTCCAACTATCGTCACCATCTTAGAATATTATTCTTTGATTTACAGTGTTGAGCATTTATTTCGGCAATTCTAGTAATACTCGCATCGAAAGATAAATGTCCGCAGTGCAGACGCCCTGGTATACGATTCACCGCCGCTCGCCTGCGCAAGTCATTTTGTTGACTGCTGCTTAGCCGTCTCTGTGCTGTTTCAGTTGTTAGGAGTGAACAAGTTTGCTCTAATTAACTTGGTTGTCCTTCAAAACAGTAGCGCGTTTTTGGCTTAGTGACCCGTGTTCCCATGCAGCACGGGACCGTTTGCCAACCTCAAGACGGAGTATTTTGGCGGGATATTTTCTCTCAAGCTTTTCTCCGGCAGATGTGTTCGGTACGTGTTTAATTGTGAGCCTTTTGGCCGTATATGGCCGTACTCCTATGGCTATCCAACGGTCAGTGTCTGCCCGCCAGTCGACCGGCTTACGTTCATACGGCCAGATTACGGCCTTAAAGCTCGGTCCGTAACAAAGCTGCCCTGGTGCGGCCGAAGCGCGGCCACCGAAAGACCACCGAGTTGCGGTTGTAAAACTCCTGCCGGAAGTTCGGCCCTGCTATGGCGTGGGACTTCAGCCGCAGTACTGTACTGAGGCGGTTGAACTACCACAGCATGCAGCTTAAGCAGACGCCTCAGTCGCGCTGTGCAGCACCACAAACCCACCATTTTGGGTACACTGCATCCACATCAAAGTGAGTCCGCGCGACACCACCACCCGTCAATCCTTCGGCGCAGCCTTGCTCTATTGTCCAGGTCCTGATACCGTTTGTGTGGGTGGCTTACATGTAATAAATGTAGAAGGAGGGGGCCGAAGGCACATATTTAGGTGGTTTGAATTTCAAACGATAAAAATATCGCTTTTAGCGAATTTATTTTAAGACAATCTTCTTCAACACTTTATTAATCTGACTAATGCCACTATTTTTACTTGCTTGACAAGTTTAGTTGTATATAAAACCGGTGAGAATGCATTTTTGAAGCGTTTTGGTACTCTAGAAGCCACTAAGAAGCACCAATATAATTTCCTTACCACAAAAATATGTCACGTTTTTGACTAATATTTATGGAGACATTTTCCACTCTATCAACTTTTCTCATCATCTTTCACAGGGCTGATTCGGAGAGAGATTGAACAAGTACTTTCATTTTCAATTATTTTTATGGTGTTTTGTTGTGTTACCTGCACACCGCCTAATAGTACAAAAGAACTTAATTTTTCTCCAGTGTCGTTCTACGTTAAAAATTCTACACGCATTGCGAATGACACCTTGCTTCTGGTGGCTGCCGTTGTATCTCTCCGTGTTCACGGAAGGAAAGGCGTAAAACTATACTTACATATTTCTTTCAAACCAATAACATACCAATGGTAGTATGCATGCATAAAACCTTGCATACTGCAACGAATAAAACAATAAATATTTCATTGCCGAGTTTGAATGCGGAATGCTGTCAACTCGTTGGAGGCTAAAATGCCGTTTCACAAAGTTTTATTTATTGATTCATTTATTTTTTGTTAGGTTGATGTCTGCTTCGCCTTTGCATGCATTACAGCAATGAGGTACATAAGACTAAGCATCAAACTTGCGACCAAAAAAAAAGAATTGTGTAAAGCGCAATAAAAATTTTATTATTAACAGTGGGTAGAATAATACGCGGAACAAAATTACACTGTCGTATTGATATAAGATGACAATATTCGCGGAAGGCGCCACCTTTAAGGTAAAGTTATTATTTGCTTTAAGATTCCGGTCCCACTTCGGGATATGTAGAATGGCGCTATGAGGTATTTCTCTCCTTTGATTCCAGTTTTCGAATGATAGATAATACGAAAATATTTCCACCTGACGTTTCGTCTGAGATCTTTCATGTTTTACCATTTAGGTTTACTTTTTCATTCTCTCTAGCTAAGTTGACAGGGCCAATTACCTTATACGATTATCACTGCCGTATTCTGTATGTTTTCAAGCGTATCAACCAGAATAGGGTTCTCCTTTTAAGTTCATCTTGTTCTTTAACAACACACTCGTGAATGCCTGTAGCAACCTAATTATGATTATTGTTTAAGTTAGGGACTCTTGTGGGACATCCAGATGTGGAGTGAGCGGATCATCGAGGTAGGAATGTAAAGTCTTAAAACATAAAAATCGCCGATGTTCCTAAACTGTGCTTTCGGAATAATACATTAGTGACCGAGGAACCTTCTGTGGGTTCCTGGGTTTTTCAGGAATTACGGGAGTCCTCGCAGTGGATAAGTCGTTACTTCGGCGGTGTTTGTGGCACCGGTCATGACTTGCTATTGCCAGCATTTGTGTGGTACTTTTTCTGATTTGCATCAACACGTTGGATCCGGTGGCTGGAAAAATTTTTTCGCAAGTCATGCCGTTCTGTGGTCAAGATTTTTCTATCCAGCCTCTCCAGCTGTATAAAGGCGGAGATACAGACAAGGTCTTGCTCATCTTTGCATTTTTAGGTAACTTGATTCGAACTAAGCAGCAGGAAAAACAAAGTCGCGAATAATAGCCAAAAAGAACAAAATTTCATGTTCATGTCACATAAATGTTTTTTCGCCGAGAAATTACATCGACAACCTGTGCGAATAAATAACAATACTAGACGTTAGTGACACCAAGGTGTAATATTTTTCTACAATAAAAAGATTGCAATATTGAAGTGCATGACTAAACGACAAATTTCAGTTACGGCTGCGCTAAAAAGGAAGTCACGTGTAGGCACTGGTAAAAAATAATGCAAACTAAAAGCAATCTCAAAGAATAGATTTGTTAATATTCCACGGAATAAAATAGCGTTACTTCTTAAGAAGTAGATGAAAACGATTTTCTTGGACACACCGAAAATATTTAAATGTTGTATCCCACAAAGCGCCACCGCGCATTGACGCGCCCATGGAAACGGTGGTGCGACGATAATTGGAACAGGTTAAAATTTTTCTTCGGAGCGAACCACCGCTGCGTTCGCTCTAAAACTTCACACGAAGGTCAAATTTTGTGGTCCATTTTGTTTGACACCGCGAAAAAAGAGAGTACCTACTTGTTTGTTCTGAAAATAAATAAAAATTCCCCGCATTTCCCAGAGGGGAAGAATGTGAAAGTGCGAATGCACGAGTTGAATTTGCGCGCTTCGGTAATGTTCGCGAAAGAGAGATCACACACACACACACACACAACTACAAAGAAAGAAAGATGCATTTATTCACAGACACCTATTTGTGTTGTCGTTGTACTTGATTACTAGAGCGGATCTCAGCTTTGAATTTTCGTGTCAGTACTCCTTTAAGCGGGTGCATTAGCCCTTCTCACGCCCGATTCCTGGCCAATCCCCTACGTGGGTATGTGCCATGTCAGCGGCCAGGCAGCGTGCGCCCATCTGCCCCCGTTGCCAAGGAAGACGAGGAGCGCGCGCACCCGCAGCTGTGGCTATGCGGACGGCGGCGACGCTTCAGGCTCGCTTAAGAAGTGCATTTGCACTTAAAACAATTTTTCCAAAACAGATACTGGCGGCCTATTTGGAAGTCCGAGCCAGCGAAAGCTGATCTTGGAACGTCGTTGCCATCTGGAGTATGCAGACCGAAACGCACGGTTGCGACTCATGGTAGGAAGGCACCAACTTGTGTAGCATACCAACTGAAAATCTCTTTCGTACGTAGTTTACGATGATCACAAATACTTGGATAACAGCTATTACCAGTCAAAACAAAATCTTCTCACGGTTCATCGTTGCTAATAAACGTTGGATTGGTGTCTTCACCACCATTCACAATTTCTCACCGTCTCCTACCTTATTTTGCTCCTTCCTGAAGTAACAGACGATTAAAAAACCTGCTTTCACTTTTTCTGATCAGCTGCTAATTCATTTCGCTGCTTCCTGCCACGCAAGGAGCGTGTATCCCCATTGCGATTTTCGCTCGGCACACCCGAGTGGCGCCGGATTACTGAGGTTGTCTATAAAATTGCCCTTTGTGTAAATAACAATCCCAAAAAAGTTTTAATGACTACTTGCTTTACCGAAAGCGCTCAATCCTGTCCATCACAACAAGCTGATTTCAAAATCAGAAAACATAATTGGGGGTGGAGAGATTTTAAATTGGGTGAAAGATCTTATCAGCGACCGCCAACAGTTTGTGGTTTTCGAAGGCGCATTATCAGGGACAGCTTCTGTTAAGTCAGGCGTGCCCCAAAGCTTTGTCTTTGGGCCCTAATTATTTCTTATCTATATCCTCCACATTAGAGGCAACATAGACAGAAAAATTAAGCTTTTAAAATTTAGACTGTTTTATTTAACGAGATATTAGAGACCGCGATGACCACACGGCAATAAATATTTCATTGGAATAGAGTGCTTACTGGTGTGAAAAATTTCAAATGTCGAAAAACCTAACAAAAACAGTCTGCATGACGGTGACGAGAAAAAATGTACCCTCTGAGTTTACTAAAACAATAGACAACCCACCTTTACAAAAAGTCACGCGGCAGATATATCTCCGTGTCAAATTAATTTCGAACTGAGACGGGAAGTGCACATAAACAACGTTACAGCACCGGCTCTGCGTAAGCCGTTTTTCTTAGAAGGCATATACCACTTGCACCATCACAAACTAGGCTCTTTCCTTACATGACATAAGTCCTTCCATTTTTAGAGTACTCCAATATGGTTTGCTTTCCTGAATCTGTCACTCATATCGCAAGGTTAAGAGGGGTACAAAGGAAGGCCCTAACGTTTATCCACAACAAGTACAAACGCACCGACTCGCCTTATAATCTTTTATAATACTTGTGGTCTTCCTACGCGAGCGACAAGAGCAAAACTGGCACGATTAAAATTTATACACAACCTCCTTCATAACCGGAGCCGCATCGATGCATCAAAATATATACAGCTAACCAGAATCCATAGAACTAAGCCACAATCATGCGTACATGGTTACCAAATACACTTTTAGCAAGGAATCCTTCAAACATCCATTTTCCTTCTGTCCGTAAGAGAACAGAATAGTTTATATGGCTTGATTACCAGAATACAATCATTCTAAGTGTTCACCTCAAAATTCAAGTACATGTTATGCAAATTATTTTCCAGTTTCTTCTCTTTTTCTCTTTGGATGAATCGTATAACCGTTTTCCAGGCGGTTATTTTTAATGTATAAGTGTCCCGTACACTTGTGCGTAAACGAATTTGTTTTTCGGGTTGCAACAACTAATTCTAAGTTAAAGGAGCGTATGTTTATTGTTTTGCATTATTGCCGGTGCTCTTATGTTTGCGTGCAACCAGTGTTGTATTGTCGGCTTGATAAGTAGAACTGGCAGATATGCCATGTAAGTATGTAGCCACTTTTAAGTGTTTGTATTGTAAGAAATGCCGTTTTAAAATTTAACTATTGAATTTTGTAAATTGGTCGAGGCAGATTAAGGCATTTGTGCCTCCAGCCTCAGTGGTGATTTTTTTGTTTTGCGTTATTGCCGGTACTCTTTTGTTTGCGTGCAACCAGAATTGTATACTCGGCTTGATAAGTAGAACTGTCTTATCTGTAAGTATGTAGCCACTGTTAAGTGTTTGTATTGTAATAATAAACGTACCGATTGAAATATTGTAAAGTGGTCGAGGCAACGTAAGGCATTTCAGGCTCCAGCCTCAGTGTCCTTTTAGGCATTGTCTGAAAAATATGTCGCTGTAAAAATGCGAAACGGTGTATTCTGCAGCCTAGAACTGACCCCTTCTGCTTCGGTCTCGTATGAAACTGGCAGTATCGAAAATAATATATAAAATAAAAAAATAAATATATATGGCATCCTATCTGGAGAAGTCAGGGCGCTAGCCTAACATATTAGGAGGACATAGGTTGTTAGATTCAACATAGTGGGAAATACTGTCTTAGATAATGTGCTCTTGCAATTTTTCAAAGCAGGAGGTAAAAGATGCGGGGCGTAGATTGTGTATTGAGTATGAGTTGCCTTGTTCATGTATTGGGGTCATGTCCGAGTGCTTACAAGATGCTGGAAGGATGCCTGAGGTCAAGTGTCGGTTATAGAAATCGGTAAGTCGTGTGATGAGGTCGGGATTGAGATGCCTATGTATCGTATTTGTGACTTTGTCGTGGCCACGGCCTGTGTACCGGTGTAGTGTTTATAGGGCCGATTTCACAACCTTATAATTATAGTAGAATCGAGTGCTGAATTTGGTGCTGCCATGTAGCAATTAGAAGTGAGATTGTAGGGTAGCGGTTGGGGGATATACAAGTCCTCAAAGTTTCTATGGTTTTTCCAGGGCTGTTTGGAGGGAATAGAATAATTGTGTTTTCCGGTGTTGTCCCTGTTGTTTCGTGTATTTCGGATCTAAGATGTGCGAAGTATCTACCATGCCTTTCTTGTTGAGAGCCATCCTTTGAGGTCTCCGCAGAAAAAGTTCGACTTTCATTTAGCTATAGTTTGGTCGTGCTGTTCTGTTTGTGTTCGGAGGTGTGCTAGTCGGCGTTCGAGTACTCTTCTGTGTTTGTGCTTATGTTTTCGTTTTTCCATGCTGCAATAAGTTTCTGATCCGTGAGTAATTTGAAGGTCAACGTTTGTGGTGGGGAGTTATGGGTCGATTAGAGAGGTACTCTGTCCTTTGGTGTGTAGGACAGATGTGACCCTAGTTTGAGCACCCTTTCTGTGTTAGGGGGGGGGGGGTTGTGTAGGCTGTTGGTTGGGAATTGGTTTCAGTTGGTAAGAGTGTTTTCTGTTCGGGAGGCATGCATGAGCGCTGCAGATAATATGTGTTTGAGTGATGAAGCGGTCCCTGCTTGGGGATTTTGAAAGTGGGTTCCATGTGGCGTTGCATATGTGTTTCGTCATAGTTGGGTCGGGACCTGAGTCCTTTCAGACACTCTTGCCAAATCTGGTTTGTTGCTGAGGTTCGTTATGCATTGCGAGTTGGAGTTTCTGTATAACTCAGCATAGTATTCTTCTCTTTCGGGTAGTGTGTGTGTATACCCATTATGTGTGGCTCGTTGAAGTTGCCCAGAATGAGTAATGGCTGGCTTATGGAATGGCGTATGGCGTGTAGAAATAAAACTTTAAAATTAATATCATTGGATTTGGTTGGGCGGTAGACATTACAGGAAGTGTTGTTGCGTACAATAGGTTTTGCAGGTAAAAAGTAATGAATACATGAGTAATGTCAGAGTTGATCATGTATTGTTGGGTGGCTGCATTCCTATGCACAAGAGTGCTCAGTTGGGGGAAACGAGTTTCCTGATGTGATCTGTTTTTGAGAAGTTTGGTTGGAGTGTGTTTATTCTAGCGCTATGGCGAGGGGTGTTTGTTCTGGTGCGATAAGAAATACTTGGGAATTAGAGCGTTTGGTTCTGTACGCTCTGCAATTTCACTGCCATATGACTTGAGGCTCAGGATACTTTGCCATGTTCTATTGCAGCATTGAGTGGAGTATGAGCTGAGGGAGGTGGGACGGGCTGTATAATGGCGGCCTGCATCCAGGTTAACATTGCTTGGTAGAGGTCGTGCACCGTGAGTCAGATGGCTTTCATGTGTTCCATGGTATCGTTTTTTAGGGCGGTTAAAGCAGAGTCAATGTCCGAGTACCGCAAATTATTCGAATCATGCGCTCGCTCACCAGATTGTGTGTCGGTTGGAGCAGATGCCTGTCTTCTCAGTGGGGAAGATTGGGACAAGTCGTTGAGTACGGGGGACGGGGGGCTGCTGATTGTCGAGGGATACTTGTTCTTTGAGTTGGGTGGTTACGCCAATTTGGCGTTCGATTTCCTGGCGTAGTTAGGGGATTTCGTGGCGGAGCACTTGCATTTCTCGATGGAGTTCTTGCATCTCATTCTGCAACGATTGTGCCGTGCCTTTTGCCGATGGTGGGGTTTGGAGCAGGCCCGGGGCACTTACCGAGGTCTGGGCAGCATGGCTGTAAGTCTTCTTGTGAATGGGCTTGAGGGGTGCCTACGCTCTAGTGCTGGGATACCCAGATGGTACAGTAGGGGTGGTCTGCTGGTTTTCGTCGGGGTCTTGCGGCATGGCTCTAACCGTTTGGGGCAGACAGCCACTCCACTAGTGCGGGCGTTGCCGCATAGGATGCCATTCTTTTTGCGGGGATGGTCGGGTGTGGGGACAGGAGTTCCGCAGGTGGTGCAGTGGAGTTGTGATGAATGTTTCGGTCATACGTCATGCCTGCGGCGTAGTTTCCAGCCAGCTAAGTAGGATTCTGCCTTCCGCTTCAAAGGGTAACACCGGATGATGGCGGCGCAGTAGCGGACACTAAGGGGTAGTAATGGGTCATTTAGGTGCTAAAGAGAACTTGAACCATTCCTGTGCCAAGGATTCGTTGTGTCTCAAAGACAGTGGTGTTATGACTCTACTGGACGAGACTCTCTATAATGGTGGTGTCATCGTCCCTGGGAGCTACTTCAAAGAGTGCTCCTGTTACGGGTAGACTGGGCGGAGGGATATGGTTGGCCATACCGTAGCTGCTGTTTTTCCACGGAAGGGTTTGGAGATTGAAGTACTGTTGGGCTCACGCCTCAGACAGTGTGCCGACGACTGTGAATTTTGATCGTTGGTTAAGTTGGACTTGGTCTTCGTGAGTGTTGGTGAGGTTGGCCTGTTTGAAGATGGCGTCGGCTAAAAGGGGTGGGTTCACTTGTGTGATGTTGAGGCCTCCTTTTGGTCGCAGCACGATTTTAACATCATCCGTTGGCAGCGGTTCTTCTGGGAGGTGGTTTTTTTGCGGTGTTTCCTTTGCATAGGTTTGTTGTTGGTCGCTGCTGTGGCCTCTGCCGCTGCTGCGGTCGCGGCTTGCGCCCGTTGGCGAATATCGTTCCATCCTGGCTCATTCAGGACCTGAGGATCGATGTCTTCTATAGCAATGGCGTATTCCATGCCGGAGTTTGTATGGAATAGTGAAACGTGAACCATATTGTCCAGTACTGGTGCTGGGAGGTACTGGGGCCTGGAGAAGAGTTTCAATGCCCATCGCTTCTGGGGGCATTGGAAACGTTTATGGTGGCGCAGTTGTCTTGTGGTGCAGACGGAGCAGCCGTTCTGTAGGGAGTTTCCTCAGCTACCGCAGGTGGTGCTTTCCTCGTAGGGACGGGCCACGAAGGCTCAATTACGCCAACCGTGAAATTAGGCTTAGCGGCGCAGCGGCGCGGCGACGATTTTTGAATGCGGTAGTGCTGGTATCAGGAATGGTAGCTACATCAAATTTAACTCACGAGAGGCCTCACTTTGAGAAGACCTCGTTGTCCTGAAAGTCCATTGTTCATTGGACGGCTGATGTAAGCTGTCTGCAGAGGCCCCTCTCCTCTTGAGGACGTTACGGGTCCGTGAGCTACTGATTACGTTGTGTGGTCTTCCGAAGTGAAGTGCTCGGTATTATAACGCTCAATCCCTGTTCTTGGAAAGCCTGTCACCCTTATTAATAAGGCGGATCCAACTAGTTCTTCAACATTGCGGATGGACATGGCCATCCCGATGTTATTGATCAGTCAATCATTGCAAGCATCGTTGTACCGATGTTTAAATTGTCCGCAAACCGACACAGCAGGGGGTTGGAGGTGGTGGCTAGGGTGTTGGGGAAAGGTTAGCAGGATGATGACGTTCTTTTTGGCCTTGTCGATAGTGCTTAGGCTGACGTGACCTTCCTGATTGTGAAGAATTAGAAGACTGGTTTGAGTACTTTGTATGCCTCGCAATCGGCTACAATGCCAGCCTAAATGGTTCGCTTGATATCCATCCCGACCTGTTACCACACCAAGACATCCAGGTGGGGCACCCTCGAGGAAACAATTCTGGGTTCTTTACTGGTTCAAAAACAAAAACTGGTGGCAGAGCGATGCCTATAGTATTCACTCTGCACAGAACGGTCAGCAATTCGCCGCGATGTGATAAGTTCACTTCACTAATTGGTTTCTGACTGAGTGCAGCTACAATCTTTGGGGATTATGTGAAGTTGTGAAGCCTGTTTCATCCCAATTGTCCTAGCGGTATTTCGTGAGCTTGTGTCTGCCGTAGACACCATTTATGTTCAAAACGAAAGCATCGAGGTTGTTTTTTGTTGAAGCTTGTTGCCGACTAGGACTGATTGCTTCCGGCAATCGAAGCGAAAGTTTAGGATGGCGGCCCATGACACCCAAAATCTAGTCTCCTAAAGCTACCTTGTTGAGATCCTATGACGTCGGCCACCACCCGTTTAATGCTGTTGCAAACTGGTATGCCAGTGAACTTACCTGTATTCTCGGAAGTCCATATTGCATCTTGCTGGCCTTCTTCAGACATTCTTTCAAGCGTACTTCATCCTCTGCTGTGAAAAAAATACAGTCAAATCATGTTATTGCGTATCTCAAATTAACGAACACCCCTACCAAATCCCCATTATTTTTACGCAAAAATATTTTACTACTACGAATTTCAGAGGACCAATTATTTCGGAATAACGTATCGAATTATATGATACTGCTGAAACAACACTTCAAAATAATGAATTGGGAGTGTAGGAAATTACACGTGTTGGTGTGAACCGCGACTGATGGTGGGCATGTAAAACAAACATAATCAAAATACTAAATGCGAGTTAGCTTTATCGCCATCGCCTGCGCCTGTGGGTTCTCGCTTCATGACAAGACGATGCAGTTTAACGGAAGCAGCAGAAATGCAGCCAGAATCGTACAGTCGAGTTTCTGTACTGCTGTTCTGCAATGCCACAGGCAATACAACGCTCACAAGCTTTGTCATCGGAAAATACAAGAAGCCTCGTAGCCGTGTGAATGCTGAGCCAATTCATACGCGTGGACGACGCGAGAGTTGCTTTCGGAATGGCTCCTGAAGGCGAATGATGAGATGAGGAGGGCTTGCAGAAAGGTCCTCATAATCTTGGAGAACTGTTCGTCACACTGTTAACGTTCGCCTCACAAATGTTCGGCTGCATTTCTTTCCTCCGAACTGCACGTCCCTGCTGCAGCCGCTTGACCAAGGGGTCATGAAGGGCGTCAAGGCTCACTACCGGAGGCGTTTCGTTCAGCAAGTCCTGATTAACCTTCGAATGAAATTAGCGACCACAATCAATGTGCGACAGGTCGCGGAAATGATTACCGATCATGGTGGAGCGTGATAACGGCCACCACAAAGAACGCTGTAGGACGTTCGCTCTACTTGACGCGCCACCTGAAGCCGAACACCTGATGCCAGACAGTGAAGAATGCTCTGCATGGGAGGAAGTCTCAGAAACCTCGCTGTGGACGCTGCAGTCGCCTTCAAAGATTACGTGCAGTGGTATGATGAAGCGTGCACGTCTGCTTAACTGACGACTGATAACATCGGCAACACTGTTCTTCGCGATTAGTGAACCAGCAACGAGGTCGCTTCGAGCAATGATGATAACGCTGAGAAAGGTCCCGCAAGCAAAGGCGAAGAAGCTATGTCTAACGCCGATGTTTTGCGGTGCGTAGCAATAATGCGCACTTTACTTAGCAGGTGCAATATTACAACCAAGGCAATGCGCAAAAACGTGGAGAGCTTCGATTCATTCCTCTTGCAGCAGTTGAGCGGCACGTCTCAGGCAATGATAGCCGAATTATTCAAATAAATTGGCACCCACACCCGCTTTAGAAGGTAACGCGATTGTGCATGCCTTTCCCGTAAAGGTAGGTGGATGGTTTTTTTACGTCCTTAATTTTTACCACGCATTTTTCTAATTTTTACTAAAATAATTATTCAAAATAAAAAAAATATTTTTAGCAGTCTATTGAAATTTGTTGCATCGAGATTTTGCTTCACTACCAAAAAAATAAGACTTGCACCAGATGCTCCCTCTGTGACTGCATTCCTTGTACTTCTTCACTGCTTGGCGAAGCGATGATTTTGATCTTTTAAGAGCTTCTCTTACGTCTCTAATACTTTCTCCATACTTACCTCTCTAATCAAAGCGTCTCTAATGCAGAATCCCAGAGCATGAAGGGTCAAACTGTTTGATATCTAAATTCTGCCGGTTTGTTTTTTCTTGTATACACTGCACATCTCCCCAATATTATTAATAAATTTTTAGCTTCAAATTGAAAAGTTCGCCCACACAAATTGCGCTTAAGTTCGTTCCATACATTTTACAGAACTCCTACTGCTACAACATACGTGTCCTTACTCCGGGCTGGTGAAAAAGGTGTGGAGCACTGAAAACTGGAAGTGTTACGACATTGGATTTCTTGAAGTCCTGCTTGCTAAGCAGCCTGTCGGCATTTAACCTAATTTTCATGGAGGCGAGTGTTTATACAGTGAAACTAATATGCAAAAATGACCCCTTTTGGAGCTAATGCAGCGAAACAATAAAGCTGATTTCTTGACACAATACCAGAGGTGTGTCATTACCCCCTCACCTCGAATGTCCTATGACTCCCAGAATACGTCACACATCGAGGGAACATTAATTTGGAACATTTCTCTTGTTAGGGTGTATACTTTCGACTGCACATAATACGTCAATAATGTGTGTCCTTCGCACACAAAATTGCATTACCGTAGTCAGGGTTGTTTGTATTTGACCTGGGTGCAATTGAGATGGTGGACACTTTTCACTCGTGAAATTTTCGATGTCTAGTCAGAGGCGGATCCATCTGCCGAAGACGTGCACCATTACAGGCAAGCTCCCTGCATGCTAGCGGCATCTCGTGGGCAGTCAGCAAACGAGTTCGAAGTGACTGCTGATGATTGATTGATTGATTGATTGTGGGGGTGTAACGCGCGGACGCAACGCAGGCGATGAGGCGCGCCGTAGTGGAGGGCTCCGGATTAATTTTGACCACCTTGGGATCTTTAACGTGCGCCGAAATCTCGTACACACGGGCGTTTTTGCTTTCTGCCTCCAGCAGACAAGCGGCCGCCGAGGCCGGGAATCGAACCCGCGACCTCGTGCTCAGCAGCACAACGCCTTAGCCACTGAGCCACCGCGGCGGGTTGACTGCTGATGAGATAAACAAACCTTATGAGATAAACAACGTTCTTTCAACCAGGCAGTAAAGCTGGACCTCGAAAGTGTCTTAACATGGATGCCGCCATGATGCCACGCTGTTGCTGCCAGATCAGTAGTTGAAGATACTGAAGATACGCAGATCAGGAACAATTAAAGGGGCATAAAATACAAGTAGGAGTACATTTACAGCGTAATTTATAATTTTTTAAGGTTTATCTACTCATCCATATTTGAGGAACAAAAATGAGATGTGCGAAAGTAAAGGGACCGGAAGTGCGACATTCAGTGCCGGTAATTTGTGAGGAGTGTCAGTGATGTGGAAGTAATTTGAAAAACTCACACTAGCAAACCATGGTGTCGTCTACTGCGTCGCTTCGAAGCTGACAGAAATTATCTCATCTACCCCTGTGCGCACGTTGCGCAGCCCGCACACTGCGGACGAAAGGAATACAGACTTTGCCGCCTATCTTATAAGATACGCTATCCTACATGCCTGGTAGTTGCTGCTGCCGATTTGAGCTCGCCGTCAGCCGGAAATGTGATGTTACATGACACATTTTTGGGTAATCGGCTTCCTTTGTGTGCACATCATTCGTAAATTAAAAACAAAGAAGTGCCCAAAAGAATTTACGATGCCTAGCGTAAAACTAGGTCCTCGTTAAGTTGTGCTGTTATAGTCTCGTAAATGATGTTTTGTTTGAGGGAGAAATGAAACAAGCCTGAAATATTTGTAATAATGAATAATAATTTTATTTGCACAATAAGATGGCTTTCTATAAAAGACCTAGTGAACCAGAAAAGTACAAGTTTTCGATTGATGCATGCTCCTTCGATCACTGGAACGCGCCATACAAAATTTTTAAAGATAACAATGCCTCGAATCATCATTGAGTGACTGCTCAAAAAGAAGCTCTAGAATGATCACTGTCGGTCCGTCAATCCCACCTTAGCACAAGTTTTGATACACGTGTTCTGGCCCATGGAAGTGGAAGAAGAGGAAACTTGGGTGTGTATCGCTTGGTGCCGGCCTCCCCATTAGTCTTGTGGTTTGGGCCCAATTCTGGCATTAAACTATTTCCTTTCGTGTAGTGAACCTCAACATTACCCTATATTTCGGGTGCAGGTGCGGGGTAAAAACTGTGAACCCCTAGTGCACCCAGAAGGAGGCGCTGAAGAAGGCACATGGCCGAGAAGGAGCTGACGCGGCCCACCAACGTACCAGGAGTCGGATTCGGGGCGCTTCGCGTGAGTTGGGACTACAGCGCACTGCACTCAGAGTGGCGGCAACGCGTTCCGCTTCCGCGACCACTATGGCAAATGACAACGTCACACCAGGTAAGTTCATATTCATCAGCCATGAAAGCCTCCTTCTTTTCATGGAGAAATCTGAATACGCGGACGATTGGGTGGAGCTTTAGTGGAAAGAGTTGTAGCCTACGCCAGTGGTACTCTTTTAAAAGCAGAGTATGGACCTTCGGGGGACATTTCCAACGTCGACAAAGGGTAATCGATGTATCGTGGTCGCGACTGACTACCTCACACAGTATGCGGAAACAGCGACTGTATTACGAACCCCGGCCAGGTAGCACAGGTTTTGTGCACAACAACGTTTTACGGCATGGGGCACAACAGGTCGCCAACAGACACAGGTACAGCTTTCACAGCGGATCTCATGCAGTCCGTTATGATTCTGATGCACACTACCCACAGGTGATCTACTGCGTACCATCCGCAGACCAACGGCTTGAAAGAGAGACTAAACAAGACCCTCGCCAGCATACTTTCAATGTATGTTAACATCAAGCACTAAACCTGCGACGAAATTTTGCCTTACGCCACGTTCGCTTAAAACACGGCACTTCGGAAGCCACAGCAAATATTCCTTTCCAATTGATTTACGGCCGCACTATTACAACTACCTTAAATTCCATGCGATTCGTTCAAGAAGACGAAGACAACATTGATGTTGATTGATAATTTCGTGCAAAAAGCGGAGGAAGCACGTCGTCTAACACGGCAGCGGATCCAAAGTCAGCAGTGTGACGATACAGCTCACTACAGTTAGCAGAGGCGTTTGGTGTTTCACGAGCCTGGAGACGCCGTCTCGGTTTCGACAACACTGCGCGCGCGTGGACTTTCACAAAAACTACCGCGTCGGTACTCTGGCCCGTACAAGGCCGTGCTCCGCCTCAAAGGCGTCAATCACAACGGTATACTGGATGGTAGCGCTTCTTTCTCGCGAGGCTAGATAAGTTCCGAGGTCGTACTCGTTGTGAGAATGAAGCCTTACAACGAC
The DNA here is from genome assembly GCA_013339765.2 of Haemaphysalis longicornis. Taxonomy (NCBI): domain Eukaryota; kingdom Metazoa; phylum Arthropoda; class Arachnida; order Ixodida; family Ixodidae; genus Haemaphysalis; species Haemaphysalis longicornis. The sequence goes on along the minus strand of CM023448.1, from coordinate 45,147,092 downwards.
AGAAACTGACCTCACTGTTCTCAACAAAAGCAAGACATTTCGACTGGCACAAAAACCGGTGTTAGCAGATTGACGGCAACTCACTGCACCATCTTTTTCTGGCTATGATCGTCTACAGCCACAGCCAGCATCGAGACGATGCTCTCTTAGAAGAGGGGCAATGGCATAACCCATCGATTTAGTGAAAGCTCAGAAAGGAGCTTTACAGTGACGATGGTCTGTGCCGTCAATACTACCTTAGCACTAAACCACATGCACGTGTTCTGGCGCATGGAAGTGAAACAACAGAAAACTCGTGTGTGTGTTGCTTCGTACCGGCATCGCTATTAGTCGTGGGGTTTACCCCCAATTCTGGCATTGAACTAATTGCTTTCACGACGTGAATCTCAACATAATCTCAACATTACGCTCAAATATAGTGCACCCGTATGCAATCCAAATAATGATTCAAATGACAAATTACCCACGATCAATAGATCAGCGAAGTTCCATTTTTTGTTGTCTACTTGTACTTCCACTCCTATATGGCGCTGGTATATACCCGCACAGAGACCGACGCGGAGAAGTAAAATTCATTCATGGGAGCCTTAGGCACAGAAGGAGCGGACCCGCCTCTACGGGGTTAAACAATATTTTGTCTTTCCCTGTTCACCTTCGCTAACGAAGAGAAACGGCCGCTTCTGTTCGCGCCTGGTTCCGCCTAAACATCCGGCTATATCGGTATGAAGCCTCAGTCTGTTTATAGAAACCGCCTTCGAAGACCCTTGTGCTAACGTTCATATGCGCATTCTCAACTTCCGATGAACCTGATGCGTATCTGGGTAAGGCAAAGCCGAGAAAGGATATGTCCCCGTTCAGAAGTATTTGAATTTGATTGTACCTATTGTTTAGGTATTGCGCTATATAAGTTAAATCTTTGTGCTTAGTGTTGAAACAGCTGCCACAAATTAAGAACAGAAGGTGAATAAAATTGCTTAGGAATAAACAATCATCATTTACTACTTGAGAGCATCCAGACCTAATATGTACTGCATGCAGCAGTCATTAGGATAGCCGACAATAAATAAACTGTATTGTCTTTGTTTGCGAAAGCTACAACTGTGGGTATCGGTTCAGCCAGGATCACCTAAGAGACGTTCTTCAGCTGTATACATCCTTTAGAAGGAAGGAATAATAAAACATCCTCTGCGCAGTCCCGTACATGTAGCACAGGCTTCCTGTTTATGCCAACGTAAAACTAGTGACCCTGCAGGTACAGTGACACACCCTGTCTAATTTCAGCGCTTTTATTCGTGCGCGCTGATAGCAACAAGAACGATTACAAAGTTGCACTACCACAGCTGGGTGCCAGCAATTCTATAGCTGATTATGAAAGTTTCGGGTAATGCACATTGAACTAGGAGTCACCAGCATTGTTATTTTCATCAAAAATAATACTGGAGCATGTTAATGCCATCAGCTCCTACATATCATGTGCTTAAAACCATAAAACATATCCTGTGTGGCATTTCCGGCAACGAAACAAAAAAAAAATCACGTTCACAATCGTACCCTATCGTTCTTCATCGGCTTGTGTTTGAGGCTTGAGAAGATGAACGCAAGCTGAACCCAATATATAATCCTGTACACATACATCACTGCATAACTCTTCATGCGTACATGACAGATAGTACATTATTCTTTGGCTGCGATAAAAACAAAAAAAAAATGCAGAAAAGCCAACTGGCCGCTATGTACGAGCAATTTTCAATACATTTTATTTACCCACCAGTACTACTACCAGGGGAAGTTTGAAATGCTAACAGCGAGTCTCAAAAACCATAGTGTGTGAGTTTGAAGAAAAGAAGAAAGAGGAGAAGAAAGGTTGGAAGGTTACTCGAAGAAAGTATGAGAACTGTCCGGTTGCCTGCGCTACATATAGAAATCGTAATAAGGTTGCTTAAAAAGGAAAGAAAACGACTGGCATACAATGAAAGACAGAAAAATGTGTAGAAAATAAATGTAACATGGCGTGGAAATGGTATGTACAAAAACACCCCGGACAAAAAAAGAAATGGCAAAAAATAGGCAGAAAATGCGACAAAAAATTGCAAACAAAGGATACTACACGCTGGTAACGCCCTATAGAATCTGTGTGTTTTTCCCTCTTATGCACTTCAATCTGCTTCTTCAAGACGAGAATTGATTTGATTGCTTCCGCTGTACCATGCCTAGAACCTAAATACGACTCATTTTCTGTGTAAATGATGTAAATAGTGCCCCGAATTCATATTTTTTCCTGAAGTGGGGCTGCTCTTTCTGGCAAGCTCTTGTGCAAACTGACTCTTAGAATTGCACTTGTTTTTTTCATGCTGCGTACCATTTAGGCATCTTGTTCATGCTGCCACTCATTTCATTTGTGCTGCGTTTATTCGTACTAGTTTATTTTGTTGTAATGCTCTTCTCAACTGCAAAACGCTTTTTTTATATTTCAATTGGTTTTCCTTCTTGAACGCATTTGGCTTATAGCGCTGTCTTTTTATGGGCGTTAAACATTTCACCTGCCATGGGTGTGCCAGAGAGAGCCAGTTCCCCACACCATTTTCCCTTTTCCTCCTTCTGATAGTGCGGGACATAGAATTTCAAAAGCAAAGAGCCCAGTGGTGTACTAATTAAAGCTTGCACTACTCTCCTTGTATTTCTAAGAACTGAAAGCTGTAGATACCATCAACCCAGAATGGCACTGCATGTTTTGCATGAAACCCTTTTAGTGTGTGGTATGTTGTTGTTAACATTTTGTTTAAGCTGCTAATAAATAGATTTCTTGCGATCTAACCCAATCTGGAAACATTAATAATATATCCTGTGTTACAACCCTCTGCAAACAACCAATGCCCAAGCTTCTAGGCTTGCCTATAAATAGGGAAATCTCTTGAGTGAATTTCTCGATGCACATAATATACAAAAATTAGGCTTGTATATTTTGTGGTGTTTGAATCTACGGTGATGCAAGAGCAACTACCTTAAAGACAAAACCTTGACAGACTAACTCCAAAGGCTTCGTAGACAGGCACTTACACTTTCTCAGAAACCGTGTTTGTTTAGCATGAATTGCGCTAACAAATACGAATTCAATTACACAAATTTCTTGGAAGCATTGTCCACTTCAAACTTCCATTAACTAGAAACGCAAGCTGTTGTAAAGAGCACATGAAAGGTCCAGGGGGACGGGATGCGTTTAAAACAATTTAAAATAGCAGTTTAGAGACGCTAAAACAAAGTAAAGACTACACAGGAGCAGCGCTGGATATCAACTGAAATATTTTACCACACACAAAAATATATACAGAAACAGCGCATGCGTGAGCACGACGAAACCAACCAGGAAAAAAACCAAGAGAAAAAGCAATCATGGCTAAGTGATTTGTTTTTAAAGAAAGAAAGACCACAAATAAACTATAGATATTATTGATGTGTTATGGGACCTCACGTGCATTTTATTTAACGTGGTAGATTTGAGTAAATACATAAATAGCTCGGAATATTTAAAAATGGTTAAACTGTAGTGTCAGGCGTCAGTAAGGTACTTGAAATGTATGGTAGACTCTCAATAAACGAAACTTCAAGGGACCGAAAAATTGGTTCGGTTTACCAGGGGTTACGTTTATTGATATAATTATGTTAAAATGTGGATTTATGCCCGTACACACCTTTATATTATCTCCTCTAACTCTAAGCACAACCACATAAATGTAGCTGATAGGTTTTCGAAAAGATAAAAAACTAAGGTGGTTTAAACACAGCATTCACAATGTTGATTTGGCAACAGTGAGTCGTTGTGAGCTTCAAAATGCACCACAACATTTTGTCCGCGTTTTTGCAAATGCACGCTAACCAATGGTAGAGGCCTAAACTTTGCTATTGCTTAAGAGCCACCGAATTTAGAAGACGGCAACGTGGTAATGAATATTGGTAATGATACCGCAACGTGGTAATGAAGACGGCAACATGGTAAGCGTGAATATGACCACGGTGGAATGAACGTGCTGGCAGGAGCTGAGCACTATAACCTTGGCGTCTTGATTCAAGACGAAACGACTGGAACAAGAAGGGCGATGTTGCATTCGTTGGGTAACACAGCTTACCACTAACAACATGAGCCTTACGTGGCCAACCAGGCTAAGCAAACCTTGCGAAAAGAAAAATGATACCCGGAACCGTAAAAAGCTGATTTTCATGCTAACGGGTCTCCCAAGAAGTTCCATTCCTTGTTTTGTTTTTACGGTGACGCGGAAATTTTAGTTACGTTTACCGGGACGTTTTTATGTTATCTGAATACAAAATAAAGAAACGTACGGTGTACTGTTCTGTTTTAGGGGCAATTCCGTTCAAGCGAATACCGTTTATCGAGATTGTGCGGTATCTACCCAATGAAGCTATGTGTTCTGTGCGACATTCCTTGTACCTAGAAGGCGCGGTGTTAAAGCAGCTAATACAATTTTCAGAGGTGATTTTAGGGCAACAAAACCCTTTACCGTTGAGCTATGTCTCACAATGCTCTTCGAAAATGTCCTTTCTCAGTACCATCGGGTAAGAACAATTTATATTCCTTTCATAAGTATAGTTTGTGATGTCTTCTCAATTATTCGTGCTACAGTGGAAACGAGTAAAATGTATTGGTTATTCAACACATCAATTGTGCCTTCCGCATACTTGAACAAAAATTAACGGCTGGCACCTCGTAGGTGTTGTGAAATCTCCCCCCTACCGGATAATGACCGCCGCGACAGCAGTCTGTCTTGATTTTACCAGAGTCCTTGAATGTTTTCAAAGCATTAAAGGACTCTGATTTTACCTAACCGGCCAAACCACTTCCGCTCATTGACTAGCCAGAGTTACTGTTAATTATTGATAGTGACGCTGGCTAGTCAGTGAGCGGAAGCACTTTGGCTGGTTAGGTAAAATCAAGGCACACTGCTCCCATCCAGTACAGCAATCCTAACTGGTCTCGTTTCGCAACTGCAAGTGATCAGTCCGTCTTGATTTTACCTAGCCGGCCAAACCGCTTCCGCTCACTGACTAGCCAGCGTCACTATCAATAATTAAAAGTGACTCTGGATAGTCACAGATCAGGAGCGGTTTAGCCGGTTAGGCAAAATCAAGACCGACTGCTCTCGCGGCGGCCGTCTCGGGGTACGGGGGGTGGGGGGGGGGGATTTCACAACACCTACGAGGTGCCTGCCATATTAACACCTATCCACAAAACTAACAACTTTTTGTTTCCAATCCCGCCTTATTACACCGAGTTATTGTATGGTTTAACACGCCGACGCTACACCGGCGGTGAGCGCGAAGTAGGGGAGGGCTCTGGACTAATTTTTAATACCTTGTCATCTGTAACATGCCAAAAATCTCGAACATACGAACATTCTTTATTTTCGCCTCCATTAGAAAAGTGGCCGCTGCAGCCAGGAATCGAACCTGCGTCCTTCTGCTCAGCCGCACAACACCATAGCCTCTGGGGCACCGCGGCTAGTGCTATAATAAACACCTGATCTAATTCCTGTTGGTTCCTTAACAAAAATCACACCAGTTAGGTTACTCCCGAAAATACCGCATTGCCAACCGCTAAAAATATTCGGCGGCTTCATAACCAACTTTGAAGCTGGTTTTGGCATAGATATTTTCACATGCAATTTTACTCCAGCTGACTTTATTAGTGTTATTAACACTCGTAATACAACTCGCGTTTATAAACTACTTGTTCCTAACTTTATATATCAGTTTTAACAAAACAACCGTGAGTAAAATTGCTCTTTTTCGAGTCCGTAGATAAAACCAGCAAGAAAATGCCGAGCGTCCGTATGTGCGTGCCTTGCGACAACTGCACAGCGTCCCTGGCGCGCGTTTGTCAAGCCAACCATACCACATAGGATGATTGGCCAAGATTTCTGCGCCCATCCGCAATTAAAAAAACCACGAAAATACCAAGAGCTCGTGTTCGCGTGCCTTGCGCAGAACACCTAGTGTACGCGCCGCAGTCTTGTGAAGCGAATCATAACTATTGCGGGAGATTTCGAGGATTTCAAAAAAAAACTCCAGTATTCGCCGTTACCAGGGCAACCCTTACTCGGAACAAGACAGAGAAGTCAAACCATACGCCCCTCCAATGAGTATTACGTCTAAAAAAAGGAAGAAACCTCACACTCATAGCAACAAGGATGAAGTAAAAGTACTTTCGGCAGTAAAGTAGTAAATCAGCTGCAATCGTGGAACAAATCGATTTGTTTTTTTTTTCGTTATTTATTATTATTATAAAATTATTATTATTATTATTATTATATTATTATTATTATTATTGTATTATTAAAATTATTATTATTCTCTACTGCCGCCCCTCTCCTGCCGGCGGCTGAAAACAAAATATTTGTCGTACTCCTCATTCTACGTCATCGTTGACGAAGAAAACATGAAGCGTCTGAACGACCCCTCAATGTGGCCGCGTGGCTGCATTTTCAAGCAATTCCGTTGGATTCTACATTATGATATGCTCCATCCTTCAGAGTCTGTAATTGACAGTGAAGGTGTGTAATTTGGACATCTTTTACCAAAACGCTCGTGGTCTACGAACTAAGCCAACTGAATTCTTCGCTAACGTTATTTTGTCTTCGTTTCCGGTCATTGTGATTACCGAAACTTGGCTGTGCAATGAGATTCCCTCATGAGACTATTTTCCATCAAGTTACAACACCTTCCGCAGTGATCGTGACTTCAGTGCAACCAAACGAAAAGGTGCTGGCGTACTTATGGCTGTAGATAATTCTCTGAGATCTGTTCGCCGAAGTGACATTGAAACTGTTCCTGAATCAATATGGGTCGAAATTAGCCTTGATCGGTGCGAAAAATTGTTGATTGGGCCCTTCTATGTGCCGCCTAGCATTACCCCAATCTCTTTTAATGACATCATCTCTTCCCTTGAAAATGTCATAGCTTGACATAGGAACCACCAGATTGTTGTTATTGGTGATTTTAATACCACGGGTATCGACTGGAGAACACTTAAATATTCTCATTACCATCAATACATAGAGAATAAGTGCGGCCTGCTATTAGATTTTCTTGCTTTTAATTCCCTTCAACAACATAATTCTACTGCCAATGCTTGCGGTAACATATTAGATCTGTGTATTTCGAACAATCAGCCGATTGAAGTGTCCCTCTCTGACGTTTTTCTTGTTCGTTTCCAATAAATTTCACCCACAACTTAAACTAACACTCTCTCTGTCAGGGGAAAAACAGAGCTTTCAAAATAACATCAACAAATCGCCTAGATTTGCTTTCAAAAGAGGTGACTACGTTGGCTTACAACGTGACTTATCCTCCATTCACTGGTCTATGGTAACTGAAAATCCAATGTTGATGACCAAGTAGATCAGCTTACGGAACTTATCTTAAGCAGTATGAGCAAATATATTCCACAGTATACTCCTAAACTCCATAAATATTCCCCCTGGTTCTCGTCTGAACTTATAATTGCTCTAAAGCATAAAGATCGCGCACCCAGAAAGCTTAAAAGCCCTCCATCTCTCGAGCGCAAGGAAGATTTTCGATGCTTCTCGAACTCTCTGTAAACGCCTATATAAACGGGATCACAGTTCATATATTGCACACTTAGAAAAAAGCGCCTCTGACAGGCCGCCTGAGTTCTGGAAGTATGTGCGCAAACGGTTTAACAAAAGTGAAGAGCCTTTAATACTCCTTAAGAGCCTTTAAGAGCCTTTAATTGACTGGACTCCAATGGAACAGAACTACAAGCCGTCGCTGACTGTTTTGCCACGCAGTTCTCTTCCGTTTATAAAGCCTCCGACTGTAGCACTACTATCGAACAACATTTGTCGCTAGATGAAAATCTCATCAGCGAATGCATTAAGCGCTTCAAACCATCCTTATCATGTGGTCCAGATGGTATCCCCTCAGCCATACTATAAGCTTATAGCAGTATATTGGTCCCACTACTGACTAGCATATTTAATAACTGTCTGATTACTTCAACATTTCCTAGCATGTGGAAAATTGCTCGTGTTTTTTCAGTATTTAAGTCTGGCTCTAAAACTCATGTCTCGAATTATCGACCGATTTCTCTTCTCTGTGCCATGTCAAAGTTTTTTGAGCTGGCCCTTCACCACATACTGTCTTTTAATGTGAAAAACTCATTGAATAATAATCAACATGGATTTGTCCCTGGCCCATCAACCGTCACTAATCTTGCCAGTTTCATGACGCAAATATCTACACCTGTATTCCAGACAGGACAGGTCGACACTATTTACTGTGACCTCAGCAAAGCGTTCGATGTAGTCAGTCACTCAATGCTTATGGTTAAACTTGCTCATTTTGATGTTGACACAACTGTTGTGAATCTATTGCATAGCTACCTACGTGACAGATCTTGTTATGTTGCCGTCAATGGCCAAATGTCGTCCTTTTACAAAGTGACCAGTGGTGTACCTCGGGATTCGGTATAAGGCCCACTCCTCTTTTTAATGTATGTTAACGACGTTTCTTCTGCCATTCGCAATTCTTTTCTTTTGTATGCCAATGATATAAGGATATTTAGGGAAATTCATTCATTTATAGACTGTCGTTTGTTGCAGTCTGATTTGTGTTCTTTTTCAGAATGGTGTAAAAACAATAACCTTTCTCTCAATATTATAAAGACAAAAGTCATGAGTTTCACTCGCAAATCTTCTAGCCTATCTTTTTTATGCTCTGTCAATTCTGTGTCTTTATGTAGGGTTTGTGAGATCAATGATCTCGGCGTTCTCTTTGATAGCACCTTGCATTTTTCAGCTCGTACTAAGCGTGTCGCTATGCGGGGTCTTCGTTCTCTCGGCTTTGTTTGTAGAATATCGAGATAATTCAATTCTCCTAGTCCACTCCGCAAATTGTACACCGCAATATGCCTTCCTCAACTTGAGTATGCATCTGTGATCTGGAATGGCATCTCTAATTCCTTAAGTAACGTAATTGAGCGTGTCCAGAAAAAAATTTCTAAGCGTTTACAACCTTCGCTTCGCTAAAAATGACTCTGGCTCGTGTTCTAACACCGTTGAACTATTGTCACTGCCTTTACTTCGCTGCCGGCGAAATCGCGCCGATCTCTTCTTTCTTTTCAAGCTCGTTCACGGTACTATATCCTGTCCTATACTGCTCATTAGTATTAATTTTCGGATTCCACGGAAGCAAACAAGAGAGAGCAGGCCGTTTCTTGTAACTACCCGCGTCTCTCAGCACTCAAACCTCAACAGGATACAAAGTCTTTATAATTTTTATTTTCTTGACCTCGATGTTTTTGATGGGTCACAGTTATCGTTTCCTCCAAGGTGTCTACCGTTATAAGATAACATCACATGTGCAATTTGTTCTATCCTTCTCTTTTAGTTTATCTGGCGCATTGTTGTATGTATGTATGTATGTATGTATGTATGTATGTATGTATGTATGTATGTATGTATGTATGTATGTATGTATGTATGTATGTATGTATGTATGTATGTATGCATGCATATTATCTGAATTTTCGTCATTATCATTAGCCTATTTCTCATACTGTGTTAATCTACTTTTGTGCTGTTGTCCTAATATTTCTGTACGCATTGTGTCTCTTATAGTTTTCTTCTGAACAGTCATTTTGTTCTATTCTGTTATTCTTAGGTGTTTTTTGTTTTTGTTTTGTGCGCCAGCATCAAGACCTCTCGGTTGTTCCTGGGCACGTGAAATAAATGATTGATTGATTGATTGATTGATTGATTAGTATTATTAAAATTATTTTATTATTATTATTATTCGAATTTCTTAGAAATGTTGTGTGCTCCAAATTTTCTACTATTGTTATTACTGAAACTTGGCGTTGCGATGATATCTCATCTTCCGACTATTTTCCTCCGAAATATGAAATTTTTAGAAGTGAAAGAAAGTTAACTGGGTTTAGCAAAAGGGTGGCGGTGTTCTCATTGCCATCGATCGCTCAGTGCAATGCGTGCGGCGTGCAGACCTCGAGACTGAGGAATCAGTCTGGCTTAAGGTAGGCCTCAAAAGGGGCGAGAAGCTGCTCATCGGTGCATTCTATATAACCCCGGATATTTTACCTGCTGAATATAACCTAAAGCTCACATCTATAGAAAATGTTTCCAATTGAAACTCTAACCATAAGCTAATTATACTTGGGGACTTCAACACCCCAGGTATTCACTGAAACAGTCTTTCATTTCAGCATAAAAACCATTATGCAGCGCAGAAATGCACCATGTTAATAGATTTTCAATCATTCACCTCCTTGCAGCAGTTCTGTCACATAGAAAACTTCTGTGGTAATGTCCTAGATGTGTGCTTCTCGAACTTGAAAAACGTACAAGTGTGTGCCTCCGAAATATCTCTTGTACACCCCCACAAGTTTCACCCCCCTCTTATTGTCTCTGTCGCTGCCCAGCATTGCTATGGTGGTGTTGACGATTTTGCAGTCCCGCGATATGCTATCAAGCGTGGAGATTATGTTGGGCTCTATCACTTTTATTCATCTGCTGAATGGTTTAGTGTTTTTGATGTCAATGATGTTGACGAACAGGTTCGACGTTTTACCGAAATTGTCAGGAGTGGCATGGAAAAGTACATTCCTTGTTATAAGCCTGTTCAGTACAAATTTCCCCACTGGTTCTCCTAAAGAACTTCGAAGTTCACTTAAACTTAAGGACAGCGCCCACAAAAAGGCCAAGTGTTCTGGGCTTGACAAGTGGAAAGCGGAGTTTAGTCGGTATCACTCACTTTGTGAAAGCCTCTACCGCGTGACCACCAGCTCTATATAGAGTCGTTAGAGGCTTCTGCGGCTCAAAAACCGGCTGACTTCTGGAGGTATGTACGCGGCCGTTCTAAGGCGTCTAAAGAACACATTAGCCTGCTTAATTCCGATGGGGAACAGGTTGAGGATGTCGCCACGAGCTTTGCTCAGTACTTTCATTCTGTCTTTCAACTGCCAGGTGGTCACGACGAACGCCTGTCGTTTAATAATATGTCTAATTTTAGTACACTTATGGTCGATGAAAAACTTGTCAATGAAAGCCTTAAACGGATGAAACCGTCATTTTCCTGTGGTGCAGACAGAATTCCAGCAGCCCTCATGAAGGCTTACGGCAACATTTTTGTGCCTGTCTTAACTTCCATTTATAATAACTGTTTACTTTTTGGCAAATTTCCTGGTGCATGGAAGATGGCTCGAGTTTTTCCAATATTTAGGTCTGGTGAAAAGTCAGCCGTTACCAACTATCGCCCAATCTCACTCCTTTGTGTCGCCTCAAAACTCTTTGAGGCAGCTCTTCAGAACGTTCTTGCTGCCTGCGTCAAGAACGTTCTGACACCAAATCAGCACGGCTTTTTCTCGGGTCGATCGACGGTTACAAATATTGCAAGCTTCATGACTGAGGCTTCGGCTGCAGTTTGTGAAAACGGCCAGTTGGATGTTATTTATTTTGACCTCAGTAAGGCGTTTGATGTAGTCAACCATAAATTATTAATTAACAAGCTTACTATGTCCGGTGTTGATGCAAGCCTTGTTGCCTTGTCGTCCAACTATCTCATTGACCGGTCCTTTTACGTAGATGTAAACATCAATAGGTCTAGTGTTTACACTGCAACGAGTGGTGTACCTAAAGGTTCTGTGCTGGGTCCACTTTTGTTTTCTATCTTTATCAATGATGTGTCAACAGTGTTAACAAAATCTTCATTTCTTCTCTATGCTGATGATCTCAAACTATTTAGGCACATTAGCAGTTTTCCGGAATGTTGTGCCTCGCAGAGGGATGTGTCGGAATTATAGGTCTGGTGCAGCAAAAATTGTCTAATTTTAAATCCAGCTAAAACAAAGGTTGTCACGTACAGCCGGAAAACCTATCGTCTACTCTTTTCCTACAGTATAGAGGGAGCTCCTTTGCAAAGGGTTGAGGAGATTAGGGACCTCGGGGTTCTTTTCGACACTACCCTCTCTTTTTCTTCTCATATTACGGTCATCACCCGGCGAGCGCTCCGAAGTCTTGGAAATGTGTGTCGGATTACAATAGAATTCTCTTCTCCAGATTCATTTCCAATGTTATACAATGCAATATGTATTCCCCAGTTAGAATATGCTTCTGTTGCCTGGAACGGCATCTCCAAATCTAGTAGTGAATTAATAGAAAGTGTGCAGAAGACGTTTTTATCCATACTTAGGCACTGTCATCCCAATCTCAGCTTTCATCCTGATTCTGACTTACCCATAGTTAGTTCCACCCCTTCGTTGACCTGCAGACGTATGCGTGCAGACCTTACATTTCTTCACAAAATTGTTCATGGTGACCTTTCTTGCGCGGACCTGCTTAACTGTTTAGAGTTTAGTGTTCCACAAAGGCCCACCAGGTCGCATCGCCCTTTTTTGACCGCTGCGCGCAACTCCAATCATTCCCCTGTGCGCAAAATACGGAATTGCTACAACCGCTTCTCTGAACGCCTTGACATCTTTCAAAGCTCCTTTACAATTTACCGTACTGCGCTGTTGAACACAGTATGTTAAACATCTATGATATCTCGGTCGTTCGTTTTTCTTTTTTTTATTGCTGAAATTTGGTTTCTCTGCGGTTCTGTTTAACCAGTATAGTTGCCTATTTTTGAAACTGTTTACATATCATGCTTGTCTTATCATTTGTCTCTATACTCTTGTCATTGTTTTTGTCTTCTTACTGTCAAACTTTGTTCTCTGCTGGTTGTGCATTCATTACAATAGGCTGAGCCACAAAGGCATCTTCTTTTTTCCTTTTTTCCTGTATCCAGGTTCCGCCTGTGCTTTATTTCTGTAATTTTCGCTACTTCAATTTGTGTGTGTCTTGTCGCTTGTTTGTTTTCATGTAACTATCCGTGCGCCAGCACTCAGGCCTCTGGCTGGATGATGAAGCGCTCTGGTGCGAACCAGTTCGCTCAGGAGTTTCGGCGCCTACGTGCCTTATGCAAAATATTGCACAAGCGTAATCATGCTTCGTACCTGGCGTCAGTAGAAGCTAAAGCAACCCATCAACCGGGAGACTTCTGGAAGTACATTCATTCAAGATCTAGTAAAAGTAAAGAATCTATTCGTTTACTAGACTCCAACGGCAATGAGGTTGCGGAGGTGGCCGACTGCTTTGCTCGTCAGTTTTCTTCTTTTTTTGGAATTCGCGGTGGCAGTGATAACAGTAGCGCCCCTTGTCACCAGGGCGGTAACTCTGGTTGTTTCCAACTGGATGAGAACATCGTGCGGACCAGTATCAAGTGGCTAAAGCCCTCGCTTTCTTGTGGACCAGATGGTATTCCTGCCGCCATTCTAAAAACGTATGCAAACATATTCGTTCCAGTGTTCACTTCAATGTTTAATAACTGTCTCCGGTCTGGCACGTTCCCTCGCTCATGGAAAATCTCTCGCGTATTCCCTGTATTCAAGTCAGGCCCAAAAACTGACACCATAAACTATAGGCCAGTCTCGCTCCTTTGTTCTGCCTCTAAACTATTCGAGTTATCTCTTTCATATGGTGTTGTCTTTCTCACTTAAACACGTCCTCATTTCTAATCAACATGGCTTTATGCGTGGTCGTTCAACTTCCACAAACCTCGCGTGCTTCATGGAGCAGGCTGTCCCAGCAATCGTTGGTAGAAGCCAGCTTGATGTGGTCTACTGTGACATGAGCAAGGCCTTTGATGTAGTCAACCACTCGTTATTGCTTGCCAAGCTCATTCTGTTAGATGTCCACGCTTATTTGGTGGGCCTTATACGTTGCTATCTCCAGCAGCGATATTGCTATGTAAGTGTTAACGGTCAAACTTCATTTAGGTACAAAGCAACCAGTGGTGTACCTCAGGGATCTGTTCTGGGTCCCCTTCTTTTCTCCATTTTCATTAACGATGTTGCTTCTGTAATTCAAAATTCTTCTTTTTTGTTGTATGCTGATGATATGAAAATCTTTAGAGAAGTGCGCAATATTCATGACTGTAATTACTTTCAGGCTGATATTGCGTGATTCCATCGTTGGTGCAGCAAAAACGACCTAATTTTGAACCCCTCAAAAACGAAAGTTGTCTCCTATAGTAGAAAAACTCAACAGCTGCAATACTCTTATAAAATTGCAAGCACTGCATTGCCGAGGGTGACTGAAATTCGAGACTTGGGAGTACTATTCGATACTTCTCTGACTTTCTCTTCCCACGTTACACACATTACCCGTCGCTCCATTCGATGTCTGGGTGCTGTTTGCAGGTATTCTAGAGAGTTTAAAGGTCCTCTTCCTTTTTAAAGTTGTATTCGGCTATCTGCCTACCTCTTCTCGAATACGGCTCTGTTGTTTGGAATGGAACTTGCAAGTCCAATAGTGACCGTATCGAAAGAGTTCAAAAATAAGTTCCTCTTTATCTTTAAGCACCGCTTCCGTCATGTGCTAGAAGACGCTAACGGCAGTGTGCCTTTTCTGAAAAGTCTTCCTTCCCTTCGGTGTCGATGAATGCGAGCTGATATTATCTTTCTTTATAAACTTCTTCATGGGGATATTTTGTGTGACGACTTGGTTACACTTATCAATGTCAACTTGCCGAACAAACTTTTCCGAACATTTCGAACTTTTAGAACAGATGCTTTAAGTCGAAGACGCTCGTCCATCTGCAGAATACAATGTGCATATAATGAATATTCTGATCGTCTTGACATATTTCAGAGCTCTTTTTCTTTGTTCTCAAAAGACTTGAAAACTGTTGTAGCTTAAGCGCCTTTAGTCATTGCAAATTTATGTGCTGTATTTATTTTAGGCAAATTATGTTCTTGTTTGTTTGTTTTTCACATTTCCTGGTTTTGCGTTTGCTTGAATTTCTGTAGGATTGAGTGTCAGTGCTTGTAATGCTGAACTTCTTTCAAAGTTGAAACTTCGGAACATTTTGTTATAAAACCTTCGTGTTATGCGTATAACTTTTCTCTGTCATGTCCAGTGAGTATTTCCTGTTTTTCACGTGCCTTGAACATTTCGCTGTCCGAGTGTCATGGCTTGCAACGCTAGGTCTCCTGTTTCTTTTCTTTTCTTATTATTTTTTTTTGCTGTTTTGCTTTCTGAGATTACTGTAACTATCTTTACTTTATTGTTTCTTTCATGCATACGGTTTTGTGTGTTGTGTTGTCTTGATTTTAGTTTGTTTTTATGTACGATTTGTATATGGTGTACCAGTACCAAGACCCTAGGGTTGTTCCTGGGCACCGAAAATAAAGGTTGATTGATTGATTGATTGATTATTATTCTAGAGAGTTTAAAGGTCCTCTTCCTTTTTTAAAGTTGTATTCGGCTCTCTGCTTACCTCTTCTCGAATACGGCTCTGTTGTTTGGAATGGAACTTGCAAGTCCAATAGTGACCGTATCGAAAGAGTTCAAAATAAGTTCCTTTTTATCTTTAAGCACCGCTTCCGTCATGTGCAAGAAGACGCTAACGGCAGTGTGCCTTTTCTGAAAAGTCTTCCTTCCCTTCGGTGTCGACGAATGCGAGCTGATATTATCTTTCTTTATAAACTTCTTCATGGGGATATTTTGTGTGACGACTTGGTTACACTTATCAATGTCAACTTGCCGAACAAACTGTTCAGGACATTTCGAACTTTTAGAACAGATGCTTTAAGTAGAAGACGCTTGTCCATCTGCAGAATACAATATGCATAAAATGAATATTCTGATCGTCTTGATATATTTCAGAGCTCTTTTTCTTTGTTCTTAAACAACTTGAAGACTGTTGTAGCTTAAGTGCTTTTAGTCATTGCATATTTATGTGCTGTATTTATTTTAGGCAAATCATGTTCTTGTTTATTTGTTTTTCACATTTCCTGGTTTTGCGTTGCTTGAATTTCTGTAGGTTTGAGTGCCAGTGCTTGTAATGCTCAACTTCTTTCAAAGTTGAAACTTCCGAACGTTTTGTTATAAAACCTTCATTTTATGCGTATAACTTATCTCTGTCATGTTCAGGGAGTATTTCCTGTTTTTTACGCGCCTTGAACATTTCGCTGTCCGAGTGTCATGGCTTGCAACGCTAGGTCTCCCATTTCTTTTCTTTTCTTATTATTTTTTTGCTGTTTTGCTTTTTGAGATTACTGTAACTACCTTTACTTTATTGTTTTTTCATGCATACGGTTTTGTGTGTTGTGTTGTCTTGATTTTAGTTTCTTTTTATATATGATTTGTATATGGTGTACCAGTACCAAGACCCTAGGGTTGTTCCTGGGCACCGAAAATAAAGGTTGATTGATTGATTGATTATTTATTATTTATTTATTTATTTATTTATGAATACTGCTGGTCAATTCTTGTTGCCCTGGCAGGAGGAGCATAACATAAACAATTATAAATAGCATTGATTCAAAAAAGGATCACAGTGGTGTACGATAGCTAAATCGGCAGACATAATGGCAAAAAAGGAAACAGAATCATTGTCAACACTGTTAACGTCAGACCATAAACTTAATAAAATGCAGAACAGAAAACAGACAAACCACAACCTTATAGACCAACAAACAAACCGGAAGGAAATAGTATAAAATGTTATTGTACTTTAATTAGCACTAACTAGCAGTTACCAACACCACTACGGTTGGGTGTAGCCCGAAAGAACCCATTCCCGTTTGACCCCTTCCCGTTTGAACCCATTCCCAAAACGCCCTTCCCGCTTGACCCGTCCCGTGTGCGCCCGTTCCCGAAACGACCTTCCCGCTTGGGCTGCTTCCTTGTTTCAGCCCGTTCCCAAACGCCCTTCCCGTTACAACCCCGCTCCCAAAGCGCCCTTCTCATTTGAACCCGCATCGTTCCAACCCCTTTGTATTTCTGAAAATATGCGTTACCGTCTTCGAAACTGTTCTCCAAAATGTGCTTACAAGCAACGGGTCATGCACTTGTATGTAGGAAATTTTCCGAAATCGACCGATATTTCCGGCCGATAAAAGTTTCTGAATGCCTAAGGCCGATACTGCCCTTTTGCCAAAAAATTTGTAGCGGCGAAAGTGTGCTAGAAAGATACGCAATATCTTGAGTAATGCACGCATTGGATTTTTTCTGCAGTTGGTGTTCGTACGTGCGGCTGAAATTTATTTATCAGCCGCTCTTATGCTGATTGTTTGGAGCGTAGCTCTGTATTCGGGTTCGAGAGATCTATAGATCAAAGATGTCCGTAGGAGAGACTTTAAAAAAGGCAAAAACATGTGCATAAATCTGAGAATCGGCTACTAATGTCTTTACTGCGTGAGTAATGGGCAGATTTTTTATTTATTTACCGATACTTTACGGCCTGGTCGGGCTCATGCAGGAGTGAACATAAAACACATCAGTATTGGTTGCCGTAGTTTAAAAACGCCCAAAACAAATAAGTAAAGACATAAATATGTAATAGACGCAAAGATGGTCCGAACGCAAAGGGGTCCGAACAACGATGTGCATTCGTAATGTATACCAATTTTAAAACACCACGATTCAACCAGAACACACATTTCCAATACCTGGGGAAAATTCTTTTAACGATACCGAGTTCCTGTTCGTTCAGTTAATTTATTCCAGTAAGAAATTGCACGAGGAAACAAAGAGAACTTTCGAATAGTAATTCAGCTGATTGACTGCCTAATAATATTACTATGATGTCTTCTCGCTAAACGACTGAAAGGCCCTTGGAGGTAGTATTCCCGCGACAATTTTAAGTTTCTGTAGTAAAAAAAATTTAGGCTAGAGACGACCCTGCGCTGCTTAAGTTTCTGAAGGTTGTTATATTATGAAAATTGAGTATACTAGAGTGACGGGAATAAACAGAATCAATAAAACGCAAAGCTAAGTTTATAATTTTCGTCGCTTCTCATGACTGCGATTTTTTATAGCCAGATGTGACATATGTATCCAGATACATAGGGTTACTTTATTTTTATACATCTTTTTATCTTTTATAGTTTTCATCTGTTTGTTTTCGACATTGACGTACACTTGCGCTATTATAACGATTAAATGTGTTAGTCCGCCAAATACGATTTCTTTCATTGTGAGGGTGTTTTTGTGATTTTTTATTCGTGCTTCCGCGACGCTTTTCTGGGCTTTTTGATTTTATCATTTTTGGTAACGGAGTATCAGATAGTTTTGATTTATTTAGTTCACTTATAACATTTGTTGTCTTTTCTGGAGGGGGGGGTTTCAAATATTTGTTTTTATTAGTTATTTACTCGTCCTTTGAGGAATATCTTGAAGCTTGAGTTAAAGTTAGCTCTAGAGTGTGGATAAAATATATGTTTGTGTATAAACCTTTGGTAGGCGCTCTTTGCTCTCGTTGGCCTTGCGCCATAAAACACCAACCATCATCATCATAAACCTTTGGTTGATCGTGTGTGTTAGTAGTTCCTCCTCACACTCTTTCGGGACACGGCCATGATGGCGTCGTTTTAATGTAATAAAATTTAAGGGCCTGGTGTTTTGGGGGTGGATCTAAAGAAGCTAGAGACGAGAGTCAGTCGACCGAACAAGTGCAAACGAGGGCAGACGCAGGGCTACCCTCGCGACCTAAATACATTTAGTTAAGTGCATTTAGGTATTTTGCTGTTTTCGTTTTCATAAGCAACGTGTTTGTTAAATTGTTAATTCGTTGTTAATTTGTTAATTGGTGTGTTAATTTAAAAGATTTGTTTGTTAATTTGTTAATTTGTAATTTGTTTGTTAGAATTTGTTAATTTAAAAGAATAAAATATTTGTTAATTGGTATGACTTGAATTGTAACCAAATGAAAAACAATATGAAAATGTTTTTATAATGTTTCATAAACTGGGTACGTTATTCCGGGAACGGACTAAATAGGAAAATACGAAACGGGAAGGTTCTTTCGCCCCGGGTTGAAATGGGAAGGAACAAACGGGAAGGTTGAAATGGTAATGGGTTCAAACGGGAACGGGCCAAGTGGGAAAGGGCGAAACGGGAAGGTCGTTTTGAGCCGGGTTGAAACGGACGGAACAAGCGGGAAGGGCGAAATGGGAATGGGTTCAAACGGGAACCTCCCCTACGATTTATACAGATCAAAAAATAGCCGTCCCAACTCTTGCAAAAAATTGTTGGCATTGACAACATATGGCGACAAGTCATCCCATTCACTCACCGTTGTTGGAAAGAAACTATGCTGATGTGAATTACTCTTTGCAAAAATAGCGATTAGGGCGTGTTAAGCAGTGTGCGTTGTTTTTCGCTTCATAGCTGGTTGGACAAGATTCGTCTCATTTAGCGAACATTGTTCTCAAAGAAACTTGTGAAGTAAAGGCAGTCGTTATATTTTCCTCCGTGTTTTCAGAGTAGGTAAATTATTCTTCATAATCGATGATGGCGAATGTCTCCTTTTGTATTTCTCAAACATAAATCTTACGGCCTTTCTGTGTATGCGTTCAAGTTTTAATGTATCTTCCTAACTTGTGGGTCCCATAGTGCCGACGCATATAATAACTTGGATGTCACACACACATTGCATGCTAAAAGTCACACACTTGCAAAGAAATGTTTCACTTTCCGCTTAATATAACATTTTTCAAAAGCTGACCCACAGATTTCGGAAATGTGCAACCCCCGATAGATTAGTGGTATTTATATTATCAGACTCATTATTAGTGCTGCCATTAAGATGGTAAGTGAAACCACTCCGTAAGTTCCTTCTTCTTTCACGCAGGATAGTTGTTACAGTATTCAGTGGCATGCCACAATCCACACACCAAGCATGAATTGTCACAACGGTTGCCTGTAGAAAAAGATGGTGGTTTTCTGTCGCTATTTTTTTTAAATAACACCGTCATCGGGAAATATTCTTATTAAAATATCATGTGGTATCACTTCCGGTAAATTACGAATATAAATTAAAAACGATAGAGGTCCAAATACAGTGTACTATGGGATCCTGGGGGTGACAGGAAGCGTATCAGAATAAACACTTTGCACTTCTACAAGTTGCTTTCAGTTTTTAAGATATCCGCAAATCATCCTAAAAATCAGGGAGGAAGACCAATGCTCTCCGAATTGTATAAGAACTTGCAATGTGGTACCTTGTCGAGCGACTTGCAAATAGCTATCAACAAAACCTTTACTTGGGCAGCCTTGTCAAAGACCGTGAACAAGGCATGTAACGTTGATTTTAACCTGAAGTTATTTATGCTACAAAGAATCCGGACACAAACCGATGTTTCGAAGCCGGCTCGGCTTCTTCTTCAGTGGCGACTGGGGCCACGCTGCATCGGCGACTTATGGTCTTTCACTGTGGCCGCCGTCGCGCAAAGTCCTTCGCTGCGGCACATATTCTCTGTATGTATGCCGAAGGAAGAGTACCAAGCGAGCAATTAAGGTTCCTATAGGTTCGTGGGATATGCCACGACTCAAGGAAACGCCGCTTCCTCCACTTCGTTTCCCTTTCGAAGGCGACCCTCTTCACCCGATCGTGGACTTGACACCATCCCCGTGCCCAGCACTTTCATTTTTCCGTGACCGCATCCTCGCCCCCTCGCCGGGAAGACGTCGACTCATGTACACAACTCCGGCCGCTTGGTGCAACTTGCGTCGCAGATGTGTAATGATGAATACGAGAGCATGGCCTCGTTCGATGTCCTGTCGTTATTGACTAGTGTTCCTGGATCTTTCGCTGTATCCTCGGCCCGAACTGCCGTCGAAAGAGACGCAAACCTATCAGAAAGGACGCCGCTCACTGCTGAAGAGCTGTGCCGCCTACTGGAGTTCTGTTTGGCCAGCACATATTTTTCGCAGAATGGTCAAATTTTCAAACAAGAAGCTGGAACCGCAATGGTGGCCGCCATCTCAGTAACAATGGCTAACTGGACGATGGAGCACGTGGAAGGGAAGGCTTTGAGCTGCTTCCTGCCGCAACCTGAAATTTCGTTTCGGCATAGTGAAGACATCCGCAGTTGACCGCCTGGAAAAACGCCTAAATTCCGTTTACCCCGCCATCCAGTTCACAGTTGAATGTGAACGAGAAGGCTCCATTCCCTTTCTTGAGGCCCAATTGACAAGAGGAAGCAAGAGCATGGTGTTCTTCCCTCACAGGAAGCCGACGCACACCGGCCGCTAACTTTATTTTAGTTCGGCCCACGCCGCTACCACAAAGCGTCTGCTGTGTCCTCTTTAGTTAACAAAGCTGATGCAATTTGCTCGCCGGAATCCGAACGTAAACAAGAGGTAAGCCGTGTAACTGCGGACCTCCAGAAAAACGGCTACTCGAAAAATTTCATTCACTCCGTAACCCTCAGAAAAGAGCAGAACAAGGTGACAAACTCTCTAAGGACATCAACCTTCAGAACTCTGAAGCTCGTGCCGGTGCCTTATATCCCAGGAACGAGCGAGACCTTGGCCAGCATTTTCAGAGGAGTAGGAGTACGCATCGCCCACAAACCTTCGACAACTATAGGCCGCCTAATCCCCCACCCCAAAAACCGGCCGACAATGGAGTAAGCGCCCGGGGTTGTTTACCGTATTCCGTGCGCTGACTGCAACACGTCATACATCGGTGAAAGCAAAAACCTACCGGAGAGAATTAGGCAACACAAAAACGACGTACGGAAACAGAATAGAGAACGCAGCGCAGTCACCAAAAACTGTGAAGCGGCCGACAGAAAACTGACTTCTCTGGAAGGGCCATCCTCGAAAGAAAAACAGACTGGAGGAAGCGGCTTTTCCTTGAGTCGTGGCATATCTAAAGAACCCCTGGCAACCTTAGTCACTCGCTTGCTACTCTCCCTTCGGTGTACACACCCGGATTACGATCGACAGCGAAGGGCTTTGCTAGAGGGCGGCAACACTGAAAGACTATAAGACGTAGCTGAATCGTGGCCCCAGTCATACTGAAGCAGAAGCGGAGCCCGCTTTGAAGCGTCGGGTGGGTCTTGTATCTGTATGGACTTGAGCATAAATAAATTTCGGTTTAGTTACTTCCCAACCAGACAGAAGTCTGTCAAAATGTTCACCTTCAACGTTCATATTAGTTGGGTAACCGTTGGCCCACATTGTCTAAACCAGTTTTGGTAAATTGACAACACCTTGTGCTGAGAACAAAAATCTCTCATGCTGTAACATCCTGTAGCATTGGCTGGTCGTTGAAACTGGGGCGGCGGTTATCAGATAAAAGGCGGTTTCCCCTCTTGTGTATCAGAACTACACACCTGCTTCAATCTTACCCGTAGCCAGCGACAGATTCAATAATGCCGTTAAAAACTATGAAAGTAGTTCTGTGTATCAGCTTTAAAACTGGTTTGGGAAGGCATACGGCCTAGCGGCTTTCCGAATAGTAATGCTCAAAATTATCACCAAGTGGGGACAAGTATACGAAGTGTGTGGACACGAAAAGTGTGGACAACTATACGCAAGCTCAAAAAACAACAAACACAGAGCCTGCCTCTGGTCAAGACAACAGGGGACACACTCGAAGTCCAGGCTGCCACATTTGAACAACACTTCCAACACCTGTCCATCTCAGCACACTACACAATCACTACAATGAAGCAGAAACAATCGGCTAAAAAGAAGTATACGATGATACAACACTTCCACGCAGACACTCTTGTAACAATTCTTCACCTTTAAAGCAAGTTATGGCTGTCGGGGCACAATCCAAAGTCTTGGAGGGAGGCCATGTTGTAGTATTGTTGAAAGAATGGAAGGACACTTCCTCTGCCGCTAGCTACCGACCCATTGCCTTGAGCAGCTGCCAGTGCAAGCTTCTCCAGATGATGATCAATAGGAGACTAATGTACTTCGTAGAGTACAATGGTCTTCTCGAGAGCTGCCAGGCTGAGCTCAGGGTGGGGACACCCACCAACCATCAACTGGTTGCGTTGGAATCATATGTAAGAGATGACTTCATCTATGACCAGTATTCTATGTCTTCTTCGATATGAAAAAGACCCTATGGCACGGCATGGCGGTACGGCTCCTTCAGTGACCTCAAGTCGTTTCGGGTCTCCGGCCACATGCCGAACACCCTCACTAGATATATTTCGGAAAGGACCTTTCCAGTGAGGGTTGGCAGTGCTCCTTCGAATGTATGCGTGCAGGAAAATGGCGTTACTCAAGGTGGTGTCTTGAGCTGTACACTACTTATTGTTAGGATGAACTCTCTCTGGAAGGCATTGACGCCAACCATTTCCTGTTTATTATATGGAAATGGCGCTCAAATATATTTCATATATTGTAACTTCCCAATTTCTGAACGCGAAGTCATGCTTGGTGTGACAAAACGCTGGCTCCACGGACAGAAACGGTTTTAAAGGGAACCCTGAAAAGAGTACGTGAGTTGCGTTCTCCCCATGTGCGGAATCAAGGCAGAACCGCAGATTTTCCTGCATCGTGCATCTATTCCCCTAAAAAAGAGCAGAAGTTTTTAGGTGTCATATTTGATGAAAAACTCACGTTCATTCCACACATCAAACTTAAACATATATGCCTGAAAACACTGAACATTCTTAAGTACCTTTCACAGCAATCCTATGGTGCAAAGACATCCTTCTCCCTGTCTTCACAGCGTTAGTCGGGTTTTACTTGGGCTACGGCAGTGTTGTGTATGGGTCGGTCTGATGATCTCGGGGTTCGGTGGTGTGAACCACGAGGTGTGCACATGGGGTCAATGGCGGCAGCGTCGCAATATGAAGGTGAAGCGTAGATGCGGTACATTGCACAGACCGGCAACACGGGGATGTGCAGAACAGGATAAAAAAAGAACAATATTGAGAAATAAAAAAATGAAACACAAAGGGAGAAGTCGGCATGACGAAGTGTTTCCCTGAAACAGTTAGGCGGCGATTCGTGAAAAGGCACACAAGCGTAAAAAACCAGAACAGTCTCACCAATGTAGCTTGTTGTGACTCGGTTGCGAGTGGCTTGATGGTTCCTTGCCCACCGAAACGGCAGGCGAAGCGACCAGGCGGAGCACAAACGGCAAGAGATGCATCCCAGGGCTGTCGCCCAATGCAGTTGTAATCCGGCTGGTGTCCAGGAGGTTCCTGGCGATGCCCAGGCGCGGTCGCACGGGCGCCGTCGATGGGTGTATTCGCAGAGTATGCAGGCGCACCACGAACACTCGTCCGCCGAATTGCCCCCATCGCGTTCCGCGTGCTTCTCTTCTCCCATCACTTTTTGTCTCAGGAGGCGCATACCTATTAGCGAGTTATTGGCCTCCTCTCCTTCCGCTGTTATCATTTCTGCGCCTGTTTTATTCCTGGAGCTGAACACAGTCGTCATCAAAAACAACACTAGAATTGCTTGATCAAGGTTTTGTCAGGTTCGGGACAATAATAAAAATATAATAAACTGTGGAAACGAGACTTTCTGTTTATGTAACTCGAACCCAAGCAAATACACACAGCAAACAGAGATAAACTAAACAACCGCGGGAACTAATAAATACTAAATAGCGGTGAAAAAGCGGTATGGAACACGGTAAAGAGTTTAGGCAAGCGGGTAATAGTCAAAGTCCAGAAGTCAAGGGCGAGGACTAAGTACGGGAATGAAATGTCCAAAATATGTCTTCGCTGCGGGAACGGGGTTCTCCTACCTTACGTCCCGGTAGTGGTGTTGCGGTTTTGAAACGTCCAGGTGATGTCGTGGCGGCGGTAGTCAAGCGCGCTCCCAGCTCCCGTGCCGTAGTGGCCGACGCAGCTGCCTTGGGGCGTCGCGTTCTTTCACTGAGGCCCGGCGTGACGACTTGTGCGCGGAGGTGTCTTGGGAATGCGTTTGTGGAGGACCTTTCGGGGCACAGCACGGGTCCGGTCGCCCGACCGCCAAGCCCCCAGTCACTCTCCACACTTCGGAGTTCTCTGGCTCCCCTCTGCCGTCCGCCGCTCTCGTTGGCCGCTTCCGATTGGCACACGTCCGGCGCAAGCTCGTGCTCTAATCTCGAGCGCCCATCGCCGTAGCCCAGGCAATGACCTTAGCGCCGCGTGCCTCACGTCGTTTTCTTTGTCATCTTCTTGCTGAGTTTAAAGTGTTTTCTTCTTGGAGTAATGTTTCCTGTGGTCATGTGATTTCTTCGCATGACACGTCCCCCCACTCAAGCAATTTTCACTGAAAATGTTCACACCCCACGCACAATTAAATATCACTTCACAAAAGTGTCCGCACTCCAACAACGCACAGTTCAACAAAACTTCACGAAACTGTCCGCGGAACACTCATAATATAGCACTCCAACTAACTTCCTAGTTTTTAACAGCATCATCATACTAACCAACGGCACTCAAGCACAACTTAACCCACATGCTGACCAACCGTAGTCAAACTTCCTGAAACTGAACGTATACCAAATGAGCGTCAAGCCAAGAAAACAACATAGCAGTCCTGTTGAGCGTGTTACAATGAACTTGGTGGCTTTCGGCGTTTCGAGTAAAATACTCTGCTCGGATACACAAGGAACCATTGGCTTGACTGACAGCCGCCTGGATCGTCATCGTCACCGGTATTCACCTGCTCTCGGGCTACGTCTATTCTCCGAAGTTTCGACGTGGTACAGTTACCGGGCGATCCTGTTTCTGGGCTCAGTCGGTTTGGACTCCGGGCTAGATCCTCAACGTCTTGTGCCCCTCGAACATTGCCAATGACCACATCGTACAGTGGAGATTTCAAACAGCTCACCAACGATATCCCAGTGAAAAAAGGTGACTCGATAAAAACTTTCGCTTCTGGGGCAATGACACATTTTCCATTGGCTAACTGTAACACGCAAGAGGTGCCGGTAAGTGCCGCTCTTGGAACGAGAGACTCGCGAACGATTACTGTGTTAGTTCCTGTGTCTCTTAAAATGAAGGCCGGCTTGTCTTCGACTCTGCCTTTCGAAACAGGCATAGTATCCATTCCTGCACGGACGTCCAAGACGGCATTAGCCACCCTCCATTTTCCTTTCCTTACACCACCCGGGCCGGGACTATCCTGCTGTTCAACGTTACGTTCACTTGTATCCAAGTTTCCTTGTTGTTCCCCGTTATTATGATCAAAAATTAACAACTGGTTCTGCTTTTGGGCATCCATAAAACGGTCAGCAGCGGTCGCGGTCTCAGAGAGTGTTTTGCACTCCCTCTCCCGTACGAACATCGCGAGTTTTCTGTGCCAGTTAGAGAGAAGCTGCTCAGTGATTACCAACTGAGCGAGTTTGTCGAAGGTTTTGTCAATGCTAGAGAGTTCTACCCATCGCTCAAAATAACCTTTCAGTCGAGCGGCGTATTGTTTAGCGGTTTCGTCCTTCTCCGGCTTCGAGTGACGGAAGCGCTCCCTATAGCCTTCTGCGGTGAATCGAAAGCGCTGCAGTAATGCAAGCTTGACCTGGTCGTAGTCTAGCGACTCTTCTGGGAAAAGGCGGCCGTAGACTTTCAGTGCCTCTCCGGTAAGACACGTGCTGATCGCGATGGCCTATTTCGACTTAGGCCAACTTTGACTTTGGGCTACGCATTCAAATCGTTTAAGGTATGCGTCGAGATCATCTCGAGCAGCCTCAAAAGGCGGCAGGAATTTGCGTGCGCTGATGCTTTGCGGGGTGGAAGCCTGAGCCTGACCAGTGGTTTCTCCCTCGACACCTATTTGGGCCCCATCTCCTCGCGCTGAATTGAGTTCCACCAAGCGAATCTGCAGCTGCAAATTGCGCTCTTCGACTTGTGCACGAGCCCGCTCTTGCTCGGCTTTCACCCGCTCGTGCTCCCGCTCTAACGCTATTTCGTCGCGTAAGCGCTTCTGCTCTGCCTGGATCCACTGCCTCAGTTCTTCGCCACTCAAGCCCAAGCGTTCGCCCATGGCAATGAGTTCCCGTGAGTCCATTTCGGTTTCGGTTTTTTTAGGGGAATGCCAAATGAATTAGCCTCGTCCTGCCGTGGACGCCAATTATTGTCAGGTTCGGGACAATAATAAAAATATAATAAACTGTGGAAACGAGACTTTCTGTTTATGTAACCCGACACCCAAGCAAATACACACAGCAAACAGAGATAAACTAAAGAACCGCGGGAACTAATAAATACTGAATAGCGGTGAAAAAGCGGTATGAAACACGGTAAAGAGTTTAAGCAAGCGGGTAATCGTCAAAGTCCAGAAGTCAAGGGCGAGGACTAAGTACGGGAATGAAATGTCCAAAATATGTCTTCGCTGCGGGAACGGGGTTCTCCTACCTCACGTCCCAGTAGTGGTGTTGCGGTTTTGAAACGTCCATGTGATGTCGTGGCGGCGGTAGTCAAGCGCGCTCCCAGCTCCCGTGCCGTAGTGGCCGACGCAGCTGCCTTGGGGCGTCGCGTTCTTTCACTGAGGCCCGGTGTGACGACTTGTGCGCGGAGGTGTCTTGGGAATGCGTTTGTGGAGGACCTTTCGTGGCACAGCACGGATCCGGTCGCCCGACCGCCAAGCCCCCAGTCACTCTCCACACTGTCCACTGTCCACTAGCCTATACTGCATACTGTCGTAGAAGAAGCTTAGCCTAAAAAACCATAAATATGAGGGCTTATTGGCGACAGCCTCTAGAAGAGTATATAAAATAATGGTATGACATGCTAACCATTTTCGCGCAATGATGCCCACACCACCAGAAGACAATGTGCACTGGTCTCAGTCCTTTCTAAAAAGGCCCAGCATAAGGCTCGCAAATTTGTGGTTTCAATGTTTCTGTAATTATTTACACTTGTTTCGTTGACAAGCCGTATCCAATATACTTCATCTATATTTTTTCGAGGATGCCCTGCACTTCTACAGGCTATGGTTTGTCTTCCATTGGTATATAGTCATGAATTTTTCAAATGTGTGTGTACGATATGTGTTTCCTGGCTTTCGTTTGGGTTTTTGTTCTTTATGTAGACTTAGGTACAGCAGTTCCCGGCTCAGTGCTACAGGCAGGAACTGGGTGACGTCTATGTCATCGTGCGTGTTTCCTAAGAATTGGCGATAGATTCAGGTCCCGGGTCTTAGCACCATTTCGGTTGCGTTTTTTCTTATGCGCCACCGCTTAGAGCGTCACCTGCGCACGAGAGACATAGGCGGAAGAAGGGAATGTTGGATGTCTGACTTCGGAAGAAGTGTCTATGCCGCGGAAGCTGTTGGTGGCCACGGCAACCACAAAAAGATGGAAATCCGGTGCAGTGACGGCTACTGCTGCTATGGGAAATCTGGCCATGTGTGAGGCGGGAGAAAGTCCGACTCGCGGTATGGAGTCACTGCCGAAACGAGGGGCTGCCCCGCACCTGTTTCGTGCGTACGCATACTTTTAAACTGCGAAGCAAGTGACTATTTTTAGTGGTTCTGTGTAGATGTTTCATTTACTTTAAAAATAATCTTTTGTTTTCAACTGTGATTTTCTCACATGAGCTTGAGTAGGCTAGCTGAGGGCAGCTACAGCTTGAGCATTTCTTGTCTTCACTATTAGAGTTTTTAGTTAAGTAGTCGTGCTGTGAGCCCCTGTGACAGGTTTGTCAGCGGAAATTACCGATATTTCCAAACCCGTGCCTCCCAAAGAACCACCATGGGTTGATGATGATGATGATGGTTGAATGTAATGGGGCAAGGCCTAGGGGGGTAAAGAGCGCCAAAACAATGGTTATATTTAGGTCGTAAAACCGTGAGCACTAAGATAAGTACGCAAAAACCAAAAACAAGGCCCTGAATACTGGCAAAAGAGTTTTTCACGAAGTCCCACACGGCGTGAGGGCGACCGAAGATGTACAAGTGGCCGCAGTGTAAACTGGCGATCTTGGTGCCGGCTGTAATAATGTGTCTTATGGGACAGTAGGGAGGAGGAAAGAAGGGTGCGATCAACTTGACGGGCGTGATCATCCGCGATCTATGACGGTGCGGGCGTAGTCGGACGTGTGTACATGAGATGGCAAGACTGTGTTCAGAGGCAATGCTGGTTCGTGGCCGAAGAGTGTACAGGAGGGGTACTAGCCAGCAGTGTCGTGACGGGACAAATTGCAGGCAAACGTATGTAAGACAAAGCTATGTCCCAGTCATTGTGGTCTGCGGAGACGTACATAGACAGCATGTCGGTAATTGTTCAGTTAGGTCTTTCGGTCAGGCCATTAGTTTTAGGAGTGTAGGCAGTGGTGATCTTGTGATGGGTGGAGTAGGAGCGAAGAATGTGTGCAATAAGGTGCGATAAAAATGAGCGGCCACGATCTGTAAGGAGCTGTCGAGGGGCCCCCTGAAGAAGAATAATGACACGAAGCAGAAAAAGGGCAACGTTCGTAGCGCACGTCGTAGGAAGGTCCCGTATTACTGCATGACGCGTGGCATAGTCTCTAGCGACGGCTATCCATTTCTTGCCAGATGTAAACTGAGGAATAGCGCCGAGCAAGTCTAACCAAAAGGCGGAAGAAAGGTTTGCTTCGTAGGTCCAATGGTTCAAGAAGCCCAGAAGGAGGAGTATTGAGTGTTTTCCATCATTTGCAGAGGTCGCAGGAGCGCACATACTGCCAGACAGATCGGTAAAGACTGGGCCAAACGCAGCGGTGTCTCATGCGATCGTAGGTGCGGGAAACACCCACGGGGCCACCAGTTGGGAGGTCATGAAGTTGTTGAAGAACGTCCAGACAAAGGTGCTCAAGAATGGCAAGTAATAATTTAGGGCCGTCAGGACGAAAGCTCCGACGACCCAGAAGTCAGTTTTTCAGTTCCAACATGCCAACTGAAGGAGTCGAAGGTGTAGAAATAAGGGTCTCGATAATGAAGCCCAGACGAGAATCACGTCGTTGTTTGTCACTGATGATTTTGAGGGTCGAAAGAGACATTATGCCGCGCACAGCAGCAGGAGCTGGGTCAGGTGGATCTACTCGGTACCGTGATAAGCAGTCAGTGTCCTGATGCAGTAGGCCAGACTTGAAGATGCCAATATAGGACAACTCCTCAAGCCGCAAAGCCCAGCCATCGAGGCGTCCCGTTGCGTCTTTGAGCGAAGATAACCAGCACACAGCGTGGTGGTCAGTAATTATCGAGAAGTTGCGGCCATACAAGTACTAACGAAACTTACTCATGGCCCAAACTAGACCAAGGCCTTCCCTCGGTGATGGAGTAGTTGCGTCCATATGGGGAAAGAAGGCGACTCGCGTATGCAATGAAGCTGTCACATCCGGCTTGTGTTTGGCTGAGAATGGCTCCGATGCCATGCCCACTGGCGTCAGTGCCAACCTCGCTTGGAGTGCTGACGTCGAACTGGGCTAACACAGGGGCAGATGTCAGCCGGCAGAATAATGCGTCAAATGCCTCAGCTTGCTCAAGGGCCCAGAAAAAACCTCCGTCGCATGCCCCCGCGCGAGGGACACGTGTAAATGCAGAGCATTGGGGGTTGTCCCGTGGCGTAGGTTGTCGTAGTTGGCGGTGGTAGTTGTAGTTGTTGTTGTCGTACGGGTGCGTCGACGGCGCTTGAAGGCCAAGTACGACGAAATGCACGAGACGTTGGAGCACGGGGAGTTTGCGAGCTTGGACAAGTTCCTGCCCGCCTTCGACGTGCGGTCCGTGGAGGAGTACTCGGAGATTCTGCGGTCTGGCGCGTCGCGTCCGTGCGTGCTTCACGCGAGGACCCCCGCCGAGAAGCACGTGAACGCGTTCAACCCGTGGGTCGGAAGGGTTCTCGACTCCAACATGGACCTGCAGATCATCCTCGACCAATACGCAAGTGCGGCGTACGTTTTGGACTACGTCAACAAGGCCGATTGTGGCATCTCGTAACGTGGAGTCCGCCGCTCGCCGCTGACGTTTCGAAGCCGCGTCTCGCTCTCGATTCGATGGATCCGCAGCTATACGCTAACGACTGGTGGCGGCCTCTCATTCTGGACGCTCGGGATCGGCCGCTCGACGCTGACGCTTCGCCGCGGCCTTTGCGCGCGCTCTAGAGGGAGAGGAGGTAGCACCTGCTGCTGCAACGCCTCTTTCGGCGCCGGAGCACCCGCACCTGTTGTTGCGAGCGAGAAGGAGCAGGGGAGGGGCTCTCGCGCTGGCTGGCTGCGGATGCCGATCGCCAACGGATGGGTGACATTGTGAGTTAAAGAAGTGCTCTGCATTTAAAACATGTCGTCCTTCTTCAGTACATCAGTGAGAAGTCGAAAGATGTTAGCAAAACCTTTTTTGTATCTACGCATGTAGAAACAGAGGCCAACAAATCTGCGAACGTCGGCCGTTGAGCGAGGCGCAACTATCTCGTGATAGATTTTTTGGTTGGCCAATACCTAGGGGCATCCTGCCACAATCATCATCCGATGCGGTGTGGACGGCTCACGGACGCGGCACATCCCCCCGAGCAAGAGATGCTTCGCATCTAACATGTTGGAGTAAGAAAGCAGCAGGTGCAGAAACCATGAGCTTGCATTGTAAAGGGTCCAGGCTGAGCATCGGCGTCACCTTGTCAGTGGGCGGCGGGGCCGCTGTATGAATAAAGTCAAGGGGCAGTGGTGGCCAAAGTCTGTCTTCGCGGCAGCAAACGGACAGAACATACTGTATATATGCCACGCATGGCTCGGTCGATGTCTGAGCCCGAGTCGCGAGTTGTTTTTTCGCACCGAAGCTGGCGGCACTCTTTCTTTTCAAATACCTCACACAGCCGTGCTTTGGCGGCGTCCCAACTAGAGAGGTCTGCTTCATTCCTTTCATATCATGTGAGTGCAGCTCCCTTAAGGCAGAAAGGAACATTTGCGTGTATTATAGTTGGGTCACAGCGGTTGGGGCACTTACTCGTTCGACAAGTTTTATTGTCTTAAACGTCGGTTTAAGACTGGATACAGGGAAATTTTCCAGGCTAACGTGTCTGCGCCATGATAAAGAACGAGGCTGTGGCAGTGCCCTGGTACGGAAGGTGTTGCCAGTCATCACGGTTGACCGGACGGGACGCCCTCTACGGAGATCCGGGGCGATGGAACTTTACCCTACGCCCTACCAAGAGAGGTCACAGGGAAAATGGTATTTTGCAATTAATTAAAAATGTCACATCGTGGGGAACACGGTACACAGTCTCAGGTGGCTGCAGCCAGAGAGCGAGATGGTTCGTCCCCTTCCTCCTCGTCGGTCAACCGTCCACCACACCAGCGGTCTGGGCTGGGGCCAATCCCACGGTCTCCATATTACTTTTAGAGGGTGCATACCCATCCTGTGACAATACGTTTACCTCGTGATTTGTGGCGCATTCCGACATAAAGGCCTTAAAAACAAGACTGATAACTTAACATTTTCAATGTTTTCGGGACAAAAGGGCACGTACAACGCTACCAGAATCCATAAAATCGATGTATTTTAAAATTTGATGTTGAACAATGTGATGTAGAACAAATAAAATGCCGTAAAATTCAGCCCTCAAAAGGGTGTGGTAGGAGTATTGTTTTTCCCAAGTTAAAGCTTGGTCCGTGTGCAGAACAATACACAGTATCAGCTGCCTTTGATGCGTCGCACTGAAACTCTGCACACAGGTGCTTCTCCTGCAGGAAGAAGAAATGCTTCATAATAGCTACCCTTGGGGTCCTGCGTTTGTCGTATTTCAAAAAGGAGAAGTCACGATAAAGAGCCCGGAATTGCCATGGTGAAATAAAATCCGTGATGGGTGTATTGTGGATGTGTGAAAATAACAGTGGTAGCTCAGAAGCTTCTGCCCTCACTCTGAAAGGTTTAACGGCATGAAAATAAATGCACAGTTTACAAAGAGCTGCTGTGAAGATGCATAATGAACGGTGAACGTAAAAGGAAGATTTGCCATAGCCATTATTTTAGAGAACTACAACAAGCGAGTTTATATCCTAGGGTGATACAGGGACCATTTCTTACACTATGCATAGAGGCTTTCAGCAGGGCTACTGCGAAAGGCGGCACAAGCAAGCCGAAGCCACAAATGCAGAACTGGGGCAACAATTTGTATTGCCGTTTTTGTTGCCGACCCATATACGACGCTACCATAGTCCAAGCAAGACCCTAGCAATGCCGTGTAAAGACGCAGGAGGAGCTGCTTCTCTGCACCGTAGGATGGGTGTGGCATGAGGTTATAAATATTCATAACTTATACGCACTTTTTCTTCAGCATTGCATTATGTTCAGTACTTGCGGGTGAACACAGCGCAAGTACTTTTTTGATGGTTCATATTAAAACCGTTCGTGTCTGCCCAGCCAGCACGTCTCTTCACGCCGAACTGAAATTGACGTTCACAGATTAACATGTTACGTGATTTATTTATTTATTTATTTCGGTACCTTCAATGCCCAGGGGGCGTTACAGAAGGGAGTGGGTTTCTTTTTTACAAGGTATTGAAAAAATATATATACAATAAGGGGAAAATATACAAAGCCAGAATAGATGCGATGCCTTAAAGGCAAGAGCGAAAAAGTATACAAATCACAGGAGGTAAAAACTATACATATACATATATATATATATATACATACATAAACATATATGCATATATATACATTCATATACACATACACGTACATACACACCGAGAAAAAAAAACATTTGGTGCGGAGGGAAATATAACTCAAAAGCTGGGGAGTTATACAAAGACAGTTGTGAAAAAAAGACTATGTAAGAAAATTCATTTACAGTGAAAAATATGCAAGTGTACAAAAAAAATTGATTATACAATTATACAATGCACAAGTGACGTACAACTGCCAAACGAAATGCGCGCGCATCTGTGATTGTAGCTATTGAAGTTGGCAGGCGGTTCCACTCATCTGATGCTTTTGGTATGAAGGAATGGAAGCACAGATTAGTACTACAGTGAGGAACGTTTACTTTGAAACGGTGATCAACACGCGATGATAAGTACGACGGGCTGGAAAGGAGTTCATTTTTTAGTTGTGGATTGAAGTGATAAATTTTGTGGAACAAGTTTAGTCGAGACAGCTTTCTGCGCACGGAAAGATTCGGCAGATTTAAGGTTCGTTTCATTGAAGTTACGCTCGCTTTGCGGTAGTAGTTAGTTAGGATAAAGCGTGCACTACGGTTCTGTATGAATTCTATAGCGTTAATAAGGTAATCTTGTGCTGGGTCCCATACCGAACGGGCATACTCGAGTTTAGGGCGAATTAGGGTTTTATAAAGGATTAGTTTCAGATGGGAAGGTGCCATAAAAAATTACGTCGCAGGTAGCCTAGTGTTCGGTTTGCATTACTAATTATATAATTCACGTGTGTTTCCCAGGAAAGGTTGTTGGTTATGTGTACTCCTAAATATTTGTATGTTGCTGTTGTTTCAAGTTGGTGGCCATGAATGTTGTATGATGTTGGATACCTTTCAGAAATATTGGAACGTCGCGAGATTCTCATCATTTTACATTTGTTAGTGTTCATACGCATTTTTAAAATGTCACACCAAGTCGATATCCTATCAAGGTCAGATTGTAGTGCGGATGCATCAGACGTTGATGACATCGCTCGATAGAGCACGCAGTCATCTGCGAATAATCTAATGGAAGAGGTTATGGCGTCATGTAAGTCGTTGATAAAAATAAGAAACAGGAGAGGTCCGAGTACAGAGCCTTGCGGCACACCTGAGGTGACTGAACAATAAAATGAATTGTAATCGTTGGCTGTTACAAATTGTGATCTGTTCGATAAAAAATTTTCAATCCAAGCGAGAATTGGGGGGTCAATGTTTAGTTTACGCAGTTTTTGACAGAGCAAGTGATGGGAAACAAGGTCAAACGCTTTGGAAAAATAAAAAAAAAATACAATCAACAAAATTACCACCATCAAGGGCACAAAAAAGGTCGCGTGTAAAGGAAATTAATTGTGTTTCTCAGGAAAATGTTTTCCGAAATCCATGTTGGTGTGGAGAAAAAAAGGAATTAATTTCAAGAAACGTAACGAGGCTCGAGTAAATGATGTGTTCAAACAGCTTGCATGAGATGCTGGTCAATGAAATTGGGCGATAGTTAAGAGGGTTATGAATGTCCCCAGATTTAAATAAGAGAACAACTTTGCCAATTTTCCAATCGTCGGGTAATTGACAAGAATTCAAAGATAGAGAAAAAATTTCCCCTGGAATTATGGAAGAATAAACGTCTATGTTTTTCAAAATTTTAGAATTTATACCATGAATTCCTGACGATGAGGAAAGTTTTAATTGGGCTATGAGTGGAACAATTCCAACACAGTCAACTACCAAAGGCTCCATTGGAGGAACGTTTGAAGTTTCACAGGAGTATGCCTGATCATGTGGCTGATGCGGTCTAAAGACCTTTCTGAATACGTCATTCAGAAGAAAACAGCTCTCAGAGCAGGGTGCAATGTCGCCGTTTTCATCTATCAAAGATATCACATTGTTCTTCGTTCCACCAATGACGTTCCAAAACTTCTTCGGGTTATGTAGAAGCAGAGAAGGGAGGGTGTCAAGAAAAAAAACACGCTTTGCATTTTTGACTGCTTTTTTGAATTCCGAATTGACACTACGATACGCAGACCACATAATCCGGTTATCACTCTTTCTTGCCTTGCGAAACAGCCTTTTCTTCTTATTCAAGAGACGGTGAAGGGAAATGTTGAACCATGGGGACCGATGGGTGCAGGAAATGAGCCGTAACGGTATGTACTTTTTGATTAATGAGTGCACTTTATTTTTGAAAAGATCCCAGTTTCTAGCTACAGTACGTTCGTAAAATGTGACCATATATTCAACAAGAAATGCTTCCAACTCTTTGTTGATCGACAAAAAGTCAGCTTTTCGATAATCACGGACGTACTTGGGCTTGCTAACTCTAGTATTTGTACTGGCTTTAACCGCGAAGTTGATGAAACAATGATTGCTAAGCCCTGGCGTGCCAGTGAGTGAGTGAACAAGGTCAAGGGAAGTGGTTAAAACCAGATCAAGCACATTAGCGCTTGTTAGTGTAGTGCGGATTGGTTGGGTGACAAGTTGTGATAAATTAAGGTTGGAACACAAATCTACAAACTGAGCAGCTTCGGGTGAGGGGCCTGAAACACTGAAGGAGCATCCAGTTCAAACTATTGAGGGGTAGTTGAAATCCCCAGCAGAAAAAGCAACGATTTATGAAATCTTATGATAATATTATTTAGTACGTCATGAAGGTCATTACAAAATGACGAGGGGGCATTCGGTGGTCGGTAACAAACACAAAATATTGCGTCATGGTGTTTTATGCGAATACCCGCGCAAACTAGTTCTAATGGAGATGAAACTGGAACAGCGAAAGACTGTAAATAGTCCGCGATTGCAATAAGTGCGCCTGCCCCCAATCTTGTGCCTCGATATCGATCACATCGATAAAAAGAAAAGGACTTTTGGCAATGAAGAATTTCGCTGCTTGATACCTTGGCAGATAGCCAAGTTTCGGTAAGTGCCACAACATCTGCGTTACACGTATCAATGAATGAAGAAAGGTCATCACGTTTATTTAAGACACTGCGAATATTAGAAAGCAAAAATGTGATTTCACACACGGAGTGAATTTTACCTAGCTATGACTGTGAAGTGGAGGGCGGAGCTGAGGGTTCTACGCAAACAGCATTGCTTCCGGAAACACCATCACTATGAACATTTATTTCACACACACTATCAGAAGATTGAACATAAACGTAACATTTCTTGTTGATAAGAACTTTGTTGTAGCAAACTGGAAAAGGCTGACCGCTGGCTTTACCAAATTAAATCAACTTTTTGCGCAACTTTCGAGTTGCAACGCAGAAATTTTCGGTGATGCTTACGTTGGAGGGTTTGAATTGCGACCGAGACGAAAATATAGAATCTTTTATCTTAAAACTGGAAAATTGTACTATAACTGGTCTGGGCTTATTCGGCACAAACTTCCCAAGCCTATGGGTGCGTTCGATCGTCCCATCCAAAAGTGGCGTTTCCAAAATAGAAGATAGAAGATCGCAAATTTTATTTTCTGATTCGGCCCATGATTCGGTTGGACTGTCAGGTAGACCATGAAAGATAAGGTTTTCACGGCGAGATCTGTCTTCAATTTCGTCAAGGCGACTTGCAAATGAAACCGTTTCATGGCGTACCGCTTCAGCAACGGAATGAGGAATGTCGGGCAGTGAGCATCCGTCGGACGCGGCCATTTTTTCTTCCACAGCCGATAGTCTTTCGTTGATGTCAGTTATCTCTTTTTGCAAATTTAACTGAATTTCTTTGACGTCCTTCAGTTGCGAAAGCACTTCAGCATGATTTTTATCAATTTTCGCGTTTAGCGATTACAACAAGAACAGAACATCGTTACTACTCTGAGCAGGATCCTCGTTAGGAGGACCAGGATTTACTTCGATGTCAACGCCGAGAAGTAGAAGCTTCCCAACAAACACACATTCGCGAACAAGATCACAAAAAACGCTGGGGCTTGGGAGGAGCAGCAAATTTGCATTAATAGTGCGGTTTGCAAACGAAGAAGGTCGAGAACCAACCTGTGCAAAACAGAGCAACACTTGAGGCAACCGCATGGCAGCTGTCCTCCCAAGCCCACTGAAGAAGTGAGCGGCTGGGCCATCCTTATACGGACGTCGAAATCTGGTGTCGATGACGATGGGGGGGCGAGAAACGTCATAGGTGGCCGAAGATCATCGTAGAAGTGAACTGGCGGCACCAGGAATTGTTCCTCCCAAACTTGCGCAGGACATGTCGACGAAGAAACCAGTGGCCCATCGTGCCGCTTCGATAACGGTAGGCACGTGCCGCTGATTGACAAAACCTGTGCAAAACAGAGCAACACTTGATGCAACCGCATGGCAGCTGTCCTCCAGGACATTTCAACGCCATATACATAATCAGAACAGACATGATTGGGGACAATGCTTTACCGAACGAATTCATCTTCACTATAAAGAGTGGACAGGTCGAAACACCGGCTTGAGGCACGCCGTTGTTATTACCATGTACATTAGAAAGTGCACTAGCAATTCGTACACGGAATGTTCGTTCAGACATATAGCTAGAAAGGGTGTTAATACGTGACTTGAAACACCTGACGACTTCAAGTCACTCAAGATGCCGCATCGGCAGGCCGTGGCTTTGGGATTTGCAATATCAAACAAGAGTTTTAATGAGAAGTGTTTTTGAAGGACGGTATCTTTTATGTAGGATTCCAACGCAACAAGTTGATCTTTGGTGGAGCACCCCGCCTTTTAGCCTCCCTGGCAGCTCTCGAGAAGACCATTGTACTTTTAAAACTACACGAGCCCGCAGTTAATATTCTCCAAGAGCTTGCACAGGCAGCTGGTAATGGCAATGGGTCAATAGCTACCGGGAGACGAATAATCCTTCCGCTCTATCCGGAAAGCTACAACAATGGCCTCCCTCCAAGAGTATAGAATATGCATACAAAACCATATCAGGGTATATGGGTGGAGGAGTGTTATAACAGTGTCTGAGTGTAAGAGCTGTATCATTGTATATGTGATGTTGTCTGGGCCTGGAGCTGAGTGTTCATAAGTGCTCAGAGCGGCCTTCAGCTCAGGAAGTGAAAACTTGGAGTTAGAAGAGAAGGTTGACTCTCGTTATTAAGTAAAAACGTTTTTTCGGCCGATTGTTTGTGTTTTATGAAAGTGTCAGTGTTGTGTGCGGATTTGGACACGTTTTGGAAGTGTTGTGCGAGTGAGTTAGCTTGGTCTACCAGTGTGTCCTTGTTGTACTAACCAGGTGCAGCCCCTGTGTCTGTTGTCCCTCTAGTTTGCGCGTACGGACTTTGTGAGTGTCCGTGTATGAGGTTATGGATGTTATGAATGAGCGCCAACACTGTCGTTTTGCCTCACGGCGCACACGTTTTCTTATCGCCTTTTTTTCCTTTTCAACAAAAAAGGTTTCCCACCGTGGGGTACCGACGGAGGATGCCCCACCCCTTTTTCTGGGCTTCTAGTGCGCGCCTACAGTCCTGATTCCACCACGGCCTCCTCTGGTTCCGCGGGCGGCCAGAGGAGTGGAGAATAGACTATTTGGTGGCGTCCAGCTTTGGCGCCTTGAATAGTTG
The DNA here is from genome assembly GCA_013339765.2 of Haemaphysalis longicornis. Taxonomy (NCBI): domain Eukaryota; kingdom Metazoa; phylum Arthropoda; class Arachnida; order Ixodida; family Ixodidae; genus Haemaphysalis; species Haemaphysalis longicornis. The sequence goes on along the minus strand of CM023448.1, from coordinate 45,108,121 downwards.
GGCAGCTTGATCTATGTGTAGTGGTTTTATGGTTGTGTAGCGTAGCAGGAGTGTCAGAAGACATCTACAAAGAACATATTATAAGCCTATTGACGAGTATCGTACGGATAGCGATAGCCACAATAATGGTTTGTAGAAGGAAAGTGTTGCATGTCAAGGATTTTCGGGCAATGATAGCCACACCACCCGAGGATATACCACCACCACCTCTGTCCACCATAAATACTATGTAATTATCTGAGAAATTCGTGTTTGGAGCTTATTCCGTTTCTTGGGGGCACATGAATGTTGGCTATTTTGAATGAAATATTTTATTTATATCATCAAGATTTTTAAGGAGACCTCATCAATTCTTTGGATGATGTTATTTCTTCCAATTATTTAGGGTTAGAGCGACTAAAATATGTTTGTGTTTATGTATTGACTCTCAGGGTTGAACTTTTGAAAGGGTGTTTTTCACCTTCTCACTTGATCTGGATGCTGCAGCCTGTTCCTTTCGCTTTGATGAATGCCCAAATGGCTCGACGTCTGTGTCGTCATCTGGAGGCATGGCGGTGCCCATGGGAAGGGCCCCCATGACTTGGTACCCTTTCGGGGGTTCTTTGCCTGCGCTTCCAGTAGCGATGGCGTGGACAGCATCACAGATAGCACAGGAAGTCAGATGGTGGAGGGGGCCGCTGCAGCTGCCTCTGTCTCCAGCTCCATCGTGCCCTCGCGTGTGCTTACCGCTGGTGTAGAGGAAGCAGTGGATGCAGCGGTATTCTCAACCCACGTGGTTGCCACTACAGCTGCTGCTGGCTCAGCCAGCGGTGTTGGGCGAGATGGGCCGCCGAAGGCAACCTGATTGGGGGCGATGGCGGGACCAGGTCTGACTCGCGGTACTGGGTCCCGCCGAAACCAGACGCCTCTGCGTCCCCCAGCGAGCCGAGTCTGCGTAACTCTCCATGGGGAAAAAGGCAAATCTCTTCCGCGCCTCGGCGAACGTAATGTTTTCTCCTAATTTGATGTTATTGGCAGTTTTTGCCCTCAGAGTTATTGCAGGGGAGTTGTTGGGAACTACAATTTTCTGTGATATGTTCGTGACACTTTATTTGCCCCGACACTAGTTAGTACCATGCCAGAACCGCTTTCACTTAAAACGGCGCCGCGGGTTCCAGATGAATGCTCGGACAGAGCACCGGATAAAACCAGCATTCATATGGTCTGCAAGGACGGAACGGTTAAGTGTCAGGATGATATATCTAGGTGGAACTGCCTTATCTTCTCTTATGGTTATGCGCGTGACAGCAGTCACACCTTCACTTTTGAGGCCTTCAAGAAGATTGGCCTCTGTCTAGTTTGCTAGATCTGGCTCCGACTTGAAGGGCAGTAATGCGTCGAACCATCCATGGGGTTTGTTTCTTTATGTTTTGTTTTTTCTACCCCGACGCTCCCGGCTGTGTTATCTTTGTTTCAAGCGAAGCGCGTGTTCTATTCTTTTTCTATACCCGCACTGGTTATCTCATTCTGATAAGGAGAGCGTTTCTTCCAAATTTCACCAGATTAGCATAATCTTTCATCTCCAATATTCTCGATGTACTCGACCGCTCGAGAAATACTAGAGCCTAAAGATAAAAGCCGGCAGAGCAGACGCCGCGTTATTCGATTCGTCGACACTTCCCTGCGCTCGCCACATTGTTGACTGCTGCCTCGCCACCTCTGCATTCATTGAGTTATTAGGGGAGCATGACTTCGCTCCAACCAACTGTTCACCTTCGAGGCAACTCTCTCGTCTTAGGCTACGGGACTATGTGTGCCACACGCGTTGCAACTTGCAGACATGAAATCTATGTCTTGTTCAGCAGCTTGGACACATGGCCTTACTAAATTATATTCGTCCTTGCCATTCGCCACACGATTCCACTCTAACTTACGGTGCTGGCTAGGTTCTACTGCTTGACCAGCCCACAATTCCTCCTAACATTTCCAAACCCAATGCGCGGAATCTCTCCATCAAGAATGTTCTATTACTCCGAAGAATGTTAGCCCCGTACTTTTATTGTAGTTCTCGCCAGTCCCACGTGGTGGCTACCTATTCTGCATTATCACAGATGTACTGCTCAAACAAAACGCAGCCATTTTTTAGTTACTCGTCACGGTCGCGAGGAAGCAAATAGGCGTCAAATTTGTAACCTAGGAATATTTTACCAAATCCTTCCTCGGAAAATGTCGCCTGCTACAATGTCCCTGTGGCAAAAGCTAGCTTTCTGCTTTGACAAATACTGGTTCTAAATCCTCCACATGCAGTCAACAGAACACTTGGCGAAATACCAGTAGTTTCTCAAATATTGGGTGTCACACCTTTCATCTTCACAAACACCGGAGCTTTATTACTTTTTTCGCGTCCATTCGGAACATTTTCGAATGACAATACTGAACTTTAAACCAGACGCTGGGGACCCGAGAACTATGTGTCAACATATATATCGTGCGTTCCACATGGAACGTGGGAAACAAGGAATACTCGGAACACGCCTACCGCACGTTCGGCACCCCCATAAATAGCTCGTGCTTTTGCTTGGGAGGACGAGCATATGCCGAGGAGTTAGGGGTTATGTTTTTGATAGCTTGAAGACGTCCGTTTCTGAAGAAGTCCCATCTGTGGAGCTGTCACCGATTCCATGTTGCTTAAACATAGTGACAAACGAAACACATCCAGACAACTTATTTTACATAACCTCCTACAGATAGAAGACAAATACAGTGATGCTTTTAAGCCTTCTGAGGGCATTGGATGTGCTGCACGTGACTCAAACTTGTTCAGCAAAAAGACTTTACAAAGAAAATAATAGCATTTTTAGTTACAAAGAAGTTACAAAAAAATAATAGGGAAGAAAAGACGTTACAAAAAAATAATAGCAATAGCATGATAGCTCATTAACAGATTAACCCCTCACGCGCAGCAAAAGACAGCACTCCATTTTTTATAGAATAACTATGCGTGGTTACAGAATTACATTACTTGACAAAAACAAAAACTGTATTTTAAAGCGTATAATCAATGCAGTAACATCTTTATTCTTTAAAAATATTTTTTTGTTTATTCCGGGATACTGAGTGTACTGGAAAACGATTTCGCTGAGAAGAATGCCGCTTTGGCCACTGTCCGCAGTCGCTTAAACACACCGTCTTGTTTCAAAGTAGACCCAATACCCCTTGTACGAACGGCACTCTTTGAATTTCCGCAGAAAAGATGAGACACACAAACTTTCAACAAATTGGAAACAAAAATTAGGTTTAGATACATACATGGTAGTCAAAACAAAGCATACACAAGGAGGTTGCCTTAACAAGGCAACGGATAGGCCACACGTAGGTGAAATACTCTCAAGTGCACAGTCACTTCTGAATCTTCTATGGGGAAGGTTTAGAGAACACCCATCCGTTGCTCACATCCTAATTAAATTTAAGGCACTGAACGCAAAACGACGAAGACATCTCCGTGAACTCTACAGGCAGTGCATTCTCCTGCACCCATCGTACTTTCTAGGTGACGAATTTATGGTTTCTGCAAAAAGCGTTTTTAAGTGTTTAACAAAAGTTAGGTTCTCTACATTATTTTTTATGCCGCATAACCCCGATAAGGCCCTCCAAGCCAGCAATCCTCTTTGTCCTATTGATTTACCACATTGTTTGTTACCCGATTAGTGTATTCGCCGTTTTATCTGCTTGGTCATCACTCCATTTTGGAGCTTTTTGTTCCCGTTTGACGCTCCCCTATTTATCTTCAAGCACTACAATCATACTCGGTGTATCTACTGGCGTAGATTAGGAAGACGTACGTAAATGAAAGGTTTTCCATCTTTTTCTCCGAGAACTTTTTACATTTCATGATAATGTTGATATCACCAAATAATATTTAGTGGCTGATTTTTATCGCAACTATATTGAAAGAAATAATCAATGAACACAGTAAACTTAATTTTGTCACCGGATAGACGCCTTTTAATAGCCAAAATAACAGTTCTTCCCCAAACCGAAAGTAAACTTACAACATCGCCTTGATAACACAAAATTATTCAATGACAGTGCACTTCAGATTTCATTTACATAAGTTGCTCTGCCACCGCCTCGATGTTTGGTTCTGCGAGTATTTCTCACGAGTATTTCTTAACCATCTTTGCGTGAGTAACACGGACAAAACTGTCTTCCGCAAACCGACCAAAATACCAATTCATTCTTTTTTTAACACTCCACAGTTACCGCATGTCAAAGATAACGTATTTTGTTATATGACTGCATCCGGTGATTACAAATAGAAGTGTTAGATCCCTCACCAGTTCACACATACAGCCATGCATTAGAGGGACAGTTGAGAGATATTCGAACACATCCAGTACTTCTTGAACACAGAAATACATAAAACACCGACAGATCTAGGCTGGCTCATTTCTCCGCATCGGACTTCAGAGCAAAATATGCCCGGAAAATTATCGGTACATTTTGCCTCGCCGCAATGCACTAGGACCTATCCGGCACGTCAATGGAGAGTGCAATTTTTGCAGCACGGATGATTCATCAGCACACAAATCTATCAACCCTTGCTTTTTTATGGAAGATAAGATGATTTAACTCAGGCAAATATATATATAAATTCCTTTCTATATTACCTGACATAACAGCCCGTCACTCCTTTGTGCAAAAAACATTTACCAACCTAGCTAAAACCTTATAATCATATTTACACGACAACGCTTCATTTTGTGCTTGCAAGATATACAAGCACAAATTGATTACAAACAACTTTGACCTGTTTTATTGATAAGTCGATTTTTACCACCTGCTTTAGTAATATAACTTGGAAGATTTTTTCTTTTTATTTATTCTCTAACGCCTTGAGAATAAAAGTGACCTGTAACAACTATGATCTTGCATCAATAAAATATTTACACCATACATTGCCAGCTACAAATCAATTATTACTAAGCTCGAAGAGCCGGCGAATAAAAAACTGACTTTTGAATTCTACTTTGCTTTGACCATGTATGTGTAAAATTTATTGAACGGAAACCTTAACTAGGTCCTAAGGTTTTAATGCCTTTATAGTTTTTTTTATAAACTTTACGGCCGGGAGTTTCAAGAGGAAAAGTTGACATTTCCAAAATGTTGCGCTTATTACTCTAGAAAAATTATGTTACTGAGAAGAAAAACGAAAACGAATATGTAAAGGAGCGTACGTTTAAGTCTAATATGCACAAGTCATATTTTCCTTCTTGACATTTTAGCATTTTGAATGGGTAAGTTTATTTTTTAATTCGATCTTTTAAGGAATAAAAAAAATGGTGCCTAAGCAATTACAAAATTTTAACGGCTTTAAATATTTTATACCTGTCTTCAGTCAACGTTGGAACTCTCGAGGGACTGTATTGAATTATTAACAGTAGCCTGATTTGTGGGTAGAATGCAACATTGTCTAAAATGTAAAGCTACATTTTTGCACATTCCTTGAAGGCCAAGTATTAGGCAATTGATGCAACAATGCAATGGCGTGAGAAATCTTGGACATTTTTGGTTTGGTTGGAACCTCTACAATCTTGTTATACAGTGAAAGTTTGAGTGCACAAAATGCTTACTATAGAGAAACATGAATTTTCGGTATGCTCTCATTTTACTTTAAAATAAGCCGATAACAAGGCTGACAACATTGCTGCTGTTTCAAGTATTTCTTCTCTCCAAACACTGCCATAATGCCCTTGCCAAAAAGGCTCACCAGTACCTTGTGAGATTCAGCGCATTGCTGCACAATATTTGAAAAATAAAAATTTTGAAGACGTTATTTCACTTTATTCTTTGGAAGGTAGCCCTTAATCGGGGTCACAAGAATATATTTTATAAGTGCCTTAAACAAGAAAAAGCTTTCGTATTTTTGAAGTTACTGAAAAAAGCTTGGCTACAAAGTGTTACCAAAAAGCTTTTGCCACCATAATATGATTTTATAAGGCTGTTCGGAAGCAGTATTTTAAACAAATGTTTTCTAGAGTGTCGCATGTGCCCGGTTACTTGATATATAACGGCGTAAATTGTAAAATAAAAGCTGGCCAGGCCCTGTACAAAACTGTTTTTGATGTATTTGACAGATATGCGTGCGAAAAATGCGCATGTAATGAATTGTGTAAAATAATAACCTGAACTCAACGGCGATTTTAGAAAATAAATGATCAAAGCGGATTAAAACGGCTCTGTAGAAATGTCTAGAACGTATCTTTCTCAAGGTTAAGCTTTATGCCCCACTATTTCATTGAAAGTTTACTATTGAGAAATATATTGCCTGAGCAATAACACTACCACAATCACCATAAAGTGGCTGCTAGAAACTAAGCCTTTACAGTAAGTGGTGGCACAAGGAGTGTATCCTTTCCCTATTTTAAAAATATAGGCCATTAGTTACGAGATTGCTTGCCGGCTGTTATGACTCACTTCTAATCGGGGAGTAAAAACGTTGGTATGATACAGGCCACAAAGGTAAAACCATGTACAGAAAAAACAAAAAGACAAACTCAGAGTAGAAAATATACGGTATATTTATTCTGCAGAAGATAAGCAATCCACAAACTACTAACAAGCATTATAAAACTTTTGATCAGTACACAAAATACGAATAAGCATTGCGAAATACCTGAATAACCAGTTATGTACGCCATGACAAAAAGAAAAACGTGTTAGCCAACGTGATAAGCTTCGTCTCTATATCCCTATAACCATTTGCTATTTCTTTCTCTGTCTATATCTTTTTCCACACCTTAAAAAGTGCCTATGTTATGTCTGTGTAGAAGTATGGTACCTACCAGTAATGGTAAGTTACATATTGTGTCACGAAACATCAACGTGTTTTACATCAAGCCAAGGCTACCCGTTGAAGTGAGCCGGAGATAAAGCTTTTGTAGGGGCGAAATTTTAAGCTGGGATGCATCTAGATACAAGTTATTCTAAGAGGCTCAGCGTTTGAGTAAATGTTTTGTGTATTTGGAATGATGCCGCTACTTTCGGGCCTAAACCAAAGCGGAAATTGGGGAAAAGATCTTTACTACTTCCGTATTTGGTTCTTATTCGAAGAATATGCTAACATTATAATGTAACACGGTATCTAACGAAAACACATTTCCAAACTGGAGGCAAGCAATCACTACAGCAATAGAACTTGAAGCCGTTTGGGTGTTTTATTTTTGGGGTTCATTGTGCGTTATCCTGCGGTGGACTACTTTGCAGAACTGATAAATACACCTTAAGGTCGTTGGTGAAGTTTTGGCACCTCACTTAGAAAAACCCCACGGTAATTTCATTTCGTCGTCTTCATTGTGTTTTTATTAATTTCGTGTTTTCACGCTGGTAGAACCTACTTACAGTAGAAGAGCCGTGCAAACTTCCACAGAGCCGTCTGAACGGATAGCAGCCCCTAGGAGACCGAAACCTAGGTAGACAATTTTTCTTTTCATCTTTTGTAATATTTGTCGAGTTTTCTTTGCACATGTCCTACTACAGAAAAGGCAGCTACAGAGCTTTTTATTGACAGTGGTGTCAAGGAATCCTAAAGTTTGTGAGTAAAAACAAACGTACAAATAAAAAAAGCCACTGCTCTAGAGTGGTGGAATAGGTGTTGTTGGTGTGCAGGGTAAGAAATGAGGGGTACAAAGTTGACTCGACAAAAACCTGAACATTCCATTTGGGCAAAATCACGGGGTTGTAACCTATGCAGTGTGATGTGTGTTGATAGAATGTGTTGTTTACACTGTTATAGTATGTGTTTGCGTCTGGTTGTGTATTTGCCCTTTGCAGTGATTGATGATGAGGAGAAGAAAAAGGTCCTCACCAAAGTAGCAACCTAATGCGCGTAAAAATCCAGTAGAACATGGCAGTGTTTTACAGCTGTGGGGCCTACCCAACACTTCGCTAAGGCCACGTGAGTGCGCCAAACGCTTAAGTGATGAGTATCATCGCAAGTGCGGTTTAACATTGCATGTTTGCCAATCTGGCTCGGATATGTGACTTGACGTGATTGTAGGGTACCGTTATGCCCACAGTATTTGTGAATGAATCAGCGGCAGTAATTTTACGTGAGGCATAGTTTTGAGCAATCAAACCATTTTCACCCTCAGTTATAAATGTTTTTATGTGGCTTTTTTATGATCCTAAGCACTCCCAGTACATGTAAAAAGACAAACTGATACTACAGAGAATAGAGGGGGAAATCCTTAATGAGAATATTGTTTTTCGTGTATTTAGAAAGTCAGGACAAAATCTCAGGATATGTCTCCACACTAGAATAAGCGAATTGAGTTGATATATCGTTGATCTAAAAAGAGCACAGGCAAATTCTGCATTTTTACGCACGTACACTTCATATAAATACTATTGTATGTTGTTCTACTTTGAAATTTATATTGCTAATTCACTGCCGCAGGCTACGCGCCCAATCCTTTATCGTCACAATGTGTTAAATATGATGCTGCTAATCAAACTTACTGCCGTAGAAATCCTCGAAGTATTTTACGTACTCACTTATGCCCTTATTTCCTTGTGATATGAAAAGCACCCGGTGAGAGAAACAAAACCCGCAAAATCCAGCACTGCGGAGTTTAGCGTCAAAACCTACAAATTCTGGCCTGTCATACACCTTTCTACAGAATTTAAATATTTTTGGAGCTACAGCAGGCACACACGTGCTCAGAAATCACTGTGCTTCTTCAGCCAAAACTCAGTTATCAAATTTGGTTCACCAATTTTATCACGGCTGTGCTTCTTTCCGGTAGATATTTTGTATTGAATGAAAAACTTCATGTAGTGTGGGGAACTGGAGACTTGTTAGGATTGCTGTGCAACTATTTTTACTTGCCATCAAGCGTCTTAGCTTGTTTACTGACTAGAGGCCGGTTATGTATCTGTTCCTCTATAGTATCAGTAATCGTGCAGACACTTTGCGTGTACGTGTAAGAAAGAGATTATGGTGATGGTGAAAATGCTCCATATGTCCCTTTGAACCTCACGTCGCTTAAGATTCCAAAAAACGTTTCACCATTTAAATATGATAAGGTTATCTGATGTTGGGTACTGACGAAAGATACCCCACTACATTTTTTTGTACTTCCAGCGGCCGCCCACATCAGTCTTTCTACCACGGCTTTTTCGGCTGTTTGTGGCACCGACAGCTCTCGGAATGAATTTTCCGCAGATTTAACAACGTGTCCCTTGACAAATTAGGTAACACCTACATCTTGTTGGTGTTTTACAGATGCGCTCTAACTGCACATGTTTTAATGAACGAAAACTGCTTTCCTGTTGATTTATTCGATCTTTTTCTAAGCTGAACTGTTTGGGCCTAGGCCGGTATCTACTTGTGTTGTTGAGAATTCGCGATTTTCTGTACAGGTTTTTTTCTCCCTGCTCTACGAAACACGGAAAAAGAACTGCAGAGTCAATATGTAAGTATGCGTGAGCAAGCGTTGTGTGGGTAGCCATGATATGTAGACGCTTTTTGTTAAAGAACTGTCCTTCTAAAGGCGTTAAGGACTTTTCATTAGGGAAACCTGGTTCTTCTCAGAAAAAAAAGATATTCCTCCAGAGGTCAGTCCATCGGGATGTAGCTTTTTTTGTAACAACAGCTTTATTCAGCTGAGTAATAAACAAGATTGAACTTATTGCCACTGGTTTGGCATTCTAGATTTAAATGCTAAGGAATCGGTAAACTTCTCAGGGATCTGCAAAGGTAGAGCAGGTAATAGAGCAAATTTCACATTTGTTCCAGCCCTCTTACTGGTTATTCATTTCTTTGAAATAATCGACTTCATAGGGCCCAGAACAACGCAGGAAACGAATACTTCCCTTACTAACTCAAGCCTGATCATGGACAACGCCATGAAGCTCCCTGCCTGGCAGACAGACAGGTAGCCACCGTTTGGATCCTGACGCCGGCGCTGACAGCAATGTTGAAGACTTCGCCACTTCGCATGAAAAGTTCCTTCAACGGTTGTAAATAGCCTCACTGTCGTGGTTCCTGGTACACGTTGGTGCCTATTCCGTCGCCCGGAATACACGTTCGAAAATGGGTGCAATCTTTTGCTGTTTTGACAGGCTTGCAGAGCATGTATATTTCTGTCGAGTTTAACGCTGGTCATTCATGCCACTAACGTGCCCGCAACACGCAGGAGTAATTCCATTTTTTCACCCTTGGAGATGAGATAGGAAAGAATGAATGAACGACTTTATTTAGAAATAGACCTGAGGCCCTGGGGGGTTATTGGGAGGTGAGGGAAAGGGAGTCGAAAGCCTCAATGAAAATCTTATGTACGCTATTAAACACAAATTGTCCGTTTCCAGACCCTACTAGGGCTGTCAGACCGCTCTACACCGCTTTGTAAAGACCACTGGCAAGTGAATAAATTCCTACGCGTTCGAGAAGACTATCATCGGAACGCAGGCGCTCCAGGTGCTCCGCCATCGTACGTGGTGGTGGGAAATTGGCTACCAGCTGTTCTCGGCCGCTTTCGAATGTCGGACAAGACCTTATTAGATGAAACAAGTTCGGGAGGATATTAGCGGCACCGCAGAAATTCCACGTAGGTGCGGATGAAAGGGATGTGCTGCCGTGGTACCATTTGCGAACAATGTCCGGAGTGTAGGCGGCGTCCGCGCAAGCCTTGTTAATAAAGATTTCGCCCTGCCGAGAGAGGGATATCGAAGCAGGGAGAAAGCCTGGGGGGGGTAGCTTCTTGGAGCCGCCGTTGACTTTGTTTCCGAAGTTGTCGTCTTTTTTGGTACCAGGCTAAACATGTAGGTGAAGTTTCGTCAGCGGGCGTGGTAGCCAGGGGAGGAGTCGAAAGTAGGCACTCCCTAGCAGCGTTATGTGCTTGCTGGTTTCCAGTCGCTCCAGCTGTGTGACCAGGTGTCCAAGCCAGACGAATATTAATGCCTTGTCCGCGCAAGGATTGAATTGTGCTTATAATGTGGTTGGCGGTGAGATAATGCGTATAAGCCTTGTTGAGTTCCTGGAGGGCAACGTGTGAATCGGTAATGATGCGGTAATGGTGATATTCGTGTTGCTGGTAGGTCTGAATTTGTTGAAGTGATCCAAGAATAGCAAATAGCTCGACATCGTCAGTAAGGCCGTACGTGTTGCTGATCTGCCGAGATCCATTCAGGGTTGGGTCTTCGGGGCAATTCCAGGCTATTGCTGCGCTCATGCCGCTAATAGCGCATCTGTAAAGATGTCTAACTCCTCGGGGTCTTTGTCGTGGGCCAACTGGGCAATGTGCTGCTCCCGTACAGTTCTTCGACGTCGCTCTATGGGGCGGCGACGAAGTAGGCCGAGTGCCGGGCGTTCCCATGGTGGAAGAGCAGGCGGCATATTTGAGATATCTGTGTGGCTGATTTGGTGGTCCCGTTGTTGGAGAGCTTTCCCTTGAGGGGTAAGGTCAAGGCGCTGTTGGTGATGCAATTTTGGCTCTTCCACGAAGATAGGGAGGGGTGGAAGCGGTGCAGCCTTCTCAAGGAGGTCGACTCTGGTGTGTCGCGGGAGGCCCGTAATGGCACGTATAGTGGCACGATGCAATACACCGAGGTCTTTCATATGTCTTTCTCGTAGGTTGTAAGTGGAAAAGCCATATGCCATCCGGCCTATTGCAACGGCTCGAGCCAGGGTTTGGCAGGATCGCTGTTGGGTTCCACCATACTTGTTGGATATTCTTGTGATTAAATGCAAAGTTTGCCGCCAGGTCGTTTTTAGTTTACGGATCCATGCATTGGGGCTGTTGCAGCTGCTAACTTGCAAGCCCAAGAGCCGGATGGTGCCATTCTGGGACCTAAGTGTAGTGTTGCCCATCTCAAGTCTTAACTGGTAAACCGGATTCGTGGCCTGTCGGCCATCGACGCTGAGAAATTCTGTTTTGGTTGGGGACAATTGCAAGTTCAGGGCTGTGAGGGATCTCTCAAGGCAGAACACAGCTGCTTGAAGTTCCGTTTGCATGTGCTGAGCGTCTGGATAGTCCACTGCTTCCGTCCACACCACGACGTCATCGGCATAGATAGCAAAGCGAACGGACGTGTCTTGTTCGAGGGATCTGGCCACTCTGTTCATAGCCAGGTTGAAAAGCATTTGTCCTAGTATGGAACCCTGCGGTACCCCTCTTTCGAGGAAGAATGTGCGTGGGGTCCATCTATCATCTTTGCTCGAGAGCCGAATGGGGCGGTGTTCAAGAAAGTTGCGTATCCAGATTTGCACTCGTTGACTGGGGAAGGCCAGCGCGAGCTCCTTGAGTATGCCTTCTTGGCTAACGTTATCAAACGCTTTCTGCATGTCTACTGCCAGGTGGTAATCTGGTGTGAGCTTTAGTGAGGTCTGATTTATAACTCTTCGTAACAACCATAGCTAGTCTTGTGTACCGAGATTGGGCCGAAAACCAGTTTGTGCCGGGTGAAACCACGCTGTTTGTTCTAGGTGATATTGCATTCGGTTGTTGATTAAGCGCTCTATGAGTTTACATATCGTCGGTGTTAGTGCGATCGGTCGCAAATTTTCTGGTCGGCGGGAGTCTTTACCTGGTTTGGGGATGGGGTGAATGATCGTAAGCTTCAGGTGATCGTCTACTTGGCCTTGCTCCCAGGAAGAGTTTATCAGTTTGAGAAGCGCCTCATGTCCCGCAGCAGGAAGATTACGGAGGTCCTGCCACGTAACCCCGTCATGGCCAGGGGCCGAGCGAGGTTTGCCTTGTCCCAGAGCCACCTGGAGCTCGCCCATTGTGAAGGGTTCGTCAAGCGACTCCTGTCGGTTGGGGACTGAGAGGCAGGGTAGACGGGACAGTCAGTTGTGCCTTATCGCACGTGGCGTGGGGGAAGAACGTGTGGATAATCTTGTCCTCGACAACGTAGGGATGTGCCTGTAACATCAACTCGTCAACAATAGGAAGTTTTGATTTTGTCTTGCCCGCCAAGCTTCGAAAAATGCTCCACAGATGGGCAAGACCTTTCTCTTGACCCAAGCGGTGACAGAGGTTGTGCCATTTCTCTGTTTGAAGTTCTTTGGTAGGCATTACTACTTTATAATGTTTCTTCAGACGTATCAGATTCCGGTGCCGTTTTCCGCCCGCGCGGTACCGCTCAGTAAGGTGCTCGGCTGTCCGAAGGAGGCGGGTCATGTGAGCGTCGGGGACCTCTACATCGACTGTGCTTGTAACAGTTTCAAAAGCCATAGTCCTCGCATCCGTGACATTGTGTACACAGTCGAGTAGAGCGGGGTCCTCTTCCACGCGAAAGTTATCTCGGAAAGTGTTCCAATTGAGGGTTTTAAGGGTGGTCCGTTGGCGCATCTTCTTAATGTTGATATGAAGAAAAATTGGGTAATGATCACTGCCCCATGTCGTGTTTAGTGGTTGCCATCGCTTGATAAATCCTGGGGTTGAAAAAGTAAGGTCCGGCGTGGTATCAGTTTGATTGCGGTGTAGGCCTACCCGCGTCGGGTGAAATGGCTCGTTTCGAAGGATAAGGTGGCTGAATTCAAGGGCATTCTCAAGGTTTTTCCCTCTAATATCCGTGTGGAAATAACCCGAAAGTGTGCTGCGTGCATTGAAGTCCCCTTCGAACCGGAGAGACGTGATATGTGAGATCCAGTCGTAGGTATCTCTGTAACCAGTGCTGCACTGCGGGCGATAATACACAGACACTAGAAGCAGGCGCCGGTTAGCAGGTGGTTCGATGCATACTATTATAACCTCCCTATTAGCGTTGCTCGCCTGGTCCCATCTATGTTGAACGGCACGGCAGTCCTTGCGAACTAAAATAGCTGCTTGTCCTTCAATGACTGGAGAATGCCTCCCTGCATGCTCAATGGCGGGATCCATAAAGGTAGTATAATTTTGAAGTTTACATGATCCCCGTGTTTCCTGTAACAGGATGGCTATGGGATTGTGAGTACTGATCTGGTACTTTAGAAGGGGACCGTTCTGTGAAAAACTACGGCAGTTCCATTGTACAATGAGTCTATTGGCATCGCGTCGTAGGCGGGAAGTCAGTGCTAGGAATGCTTTTTCTTACGCTTTGTCTCCTCGGGGGTGACCGTTTCAATAATTGAGCGGAGCTGGTCGGCTAGTTGTTGAATGTCGGCCTTTAGCGTGTGTACGTGCCCTTGTAACTCAGGAATCCCTTTGAATGCTTTTTGTAGTTCTTTGGAGGCTTCGAACTTCAAATTCGCGTCCCGTTGTTCCAGCATGTGTTTCGTAACCCATTTTTGCGTGTTGTCCGAATGTTGCTGCGGCAAAAGGTTTTTTTTTCACTCGAGACCGGCTTCGGCGCGCTGGCGGTGGAACCGGAGAGGTGGATTGGCGTCGCTGCCGCTGTGTTCGGGCTTGAGTGAGTTCCGAGCGGAGTTGCTGCAGCTCGGCCCGGAGTTCTTGAAGTTCCTGTTTACGACTGTTGTTCTCTTGCATGATAGTATTCATTGTTCGAGTTGATGGAGGAAAAGGGTCGTCCTTTTGTTGGGTGTGGACCACGTCGGCCCAAGAGATTTCATTTTTGAGCTTCGATGTGTTCTCGTTCATTTTTGACGTTTCGTTTTTTGTGGCATCTTGATCTAGGTCGGCCGATTTCCCCATGCGGCTAGGGCATACTGGACTAACTGCGAGGTGACCGGGCTTCTTGCACGCCGCACAGAAGGGGTTGTTATCGCACTCTTCTTCTGTGGCATGTGGACGGCCACAGTCCCGGCAGACACTCGAGGCAGGACAGAATTTTGCCATGTGGCCCAGTGTATGGCAGTTGAAGCATACTATCCTTTTAGGTTTGTATTCCGCTACTCTCACCAGTTCCATGTAATACTTAACAACTCGTGGAAGGACTGCAGAGTTGAAGGTGATAATGGCGCGGTCCCGACTTCCCTATCTTATGAACTCGATAGCATTTCGGCCTGTTTCGCAACGCAGCCAATTGAAGATGGTGTCGTTACTTTCAGCCGGGTCAACCCGTATAACTCCGCGAATCGTGTTTTTGATAAAGTCCATTCGGTCGACCGTCACCTCTATGGTTTCAAGTCGCCCGTTGTGCCGGTACGTGAGGTGGTCAGTTCTGGAAAGACTAGCAGCATGTTCGGCATCGTAGAGGGTGATGTGGGCGCTATTAGCGGCGTCGTCATACCTAATAGCAGCCATTTCAGCAAGTTGGCGCTGGGAGAGCTAGAGCCAATGGCGTTAGCTATGGCCTGTCTGGGGATATCTCGTACTTTCATCTTAACCAGTGGTCTCAACTGCAGTGAGAAACGAGTCCGACTTACCCTTTCGGTTTTGGTGACCTTGTTCTTCTTGGTAAGCAAGACGCGATGCCATTCACCCGCCGTCGTCTTCGTTCATCAGATGATCACGTTCGGTCTTTCACCTTGGGCAGCGTCGTAGCGGCCAGCTGGCTGGGAGCGGGCGCTCGGTGGCAACTTATGAGCTTCGTGGTTGTCCATGTTACTCTGCTGGATTTCGTCCACTTTCATATCACAAAGTGGCGGCGCGGAGGCTTTGGCCACACTTGCAGTTGCGCGGGCAGCTGTTCCGATGCACGCCGTCGGTTCGTTAGGGTTAACTGTCTTTTGATAGCTGCGTTGATCGATTTACGAGCACAAAAAGTCCGGTGGGGCCGAATGGTCATCCGGGGTGGTCAGCACATGGTAAGGAAGCTGTCTCACCACTTACGTGTGTCAGCGAAACGACGTTCCAGAACTGTTTTACAATATTCGAGACGTTATGCGAGGCACGAACGCATAGTTCGGCCCCCTAGCGGCCGTCAGAGAGGAAAGAAAAAAGCCGTCCAACAGCTTGACTAGCCCCCTTCTCAAAGCGATGTACAATACAACGTAATAAAGTTTTAGGCTTCGTACGAGGAAAATATGAAGCAGAACAATTAAAAAACAGAAACAAACAGCAAAAATAAAGAAAAAAAACCAATACGGAGTTTTGCAATAAAAGGAAGTGCGCAACTGTGCCGCCACCGACGCTTTATCGCGCTGTGATTGCAATCATAGAAAGGGCGCCGCAGTCCAGGTTACACACGTATTTGCACAAGTTGGAGAAAAAACGAAAGAAAGAAGTAGAGTAAAACCTAAGAAATCATCGGACAAGTACGTTAAATCCCTTTATAGTTGGCATGCATGATCTATGAGAGGCGATTCATTGATTCATAAGAATTGTTTTAAAATGGAGACAAGGTTGGCGATTGTTCGGGGTCATTTTAATTTTAATGTTGCTTGTTTGACAAAAATTTAGCATTTCCGAAAATTTCTGCTTCAGCATTTGGCCATTGTAAGTTGTTTTGCAAACGATATTTTTACGAATTTTTGCTATTTGTTGTGTGATATGGAATAATTTCTGCACTACGTTGAACAGGTGTAAGCGAAAATGCCTTTTTTTCGGCTTTTTTTTATTCCTCACGGATAAGCGATATAAATACGTTGTGTATTTTCATAATGGTACGTTTCAGAACGAGCTCGCTGGTTGGGGAATCGCAGACTTTTTATTGCCCTGCACCATATAGATAATAGTTATTACGCGAAAAATAACCAAATTGTAGAGAAATATTTTAATTTTAGGGAGCAGTGTGGATTCGTAAATGAAAGTTAATCGAAATACTTCTGCTAGTAATGATTTTATACGGTTTATATGCTCGCCCGAAATTCTTTTCGATGTTGCGATGTGACGATGACGATGACGAGGTTTTTTATAAGCAGTGACTATATCTATCACTGAATTCTTGTGCCTAATGGTATGAAAAGTAAATATAGATTGGTTTCGGGGGCAAAACGTAATAGATTTAGTCCGATTTCTGTTTCCTTGTGGGACATTTCCCACTCTTCATATGCTTAGTGCGGCCAGGGCGTTCTTTGATATTGTAGTGGGTCTCAAATATGCTGATTTAAAAATATGTAATGTGTTGTCGCTGTATTATAAATGTTTTCGTGATTTTATCTATAGTAATACAGTCATTATGTATAAGGTGAAGAACTGGGGTCAGAGAATACTACTTTGCGCAAAGCCATATACTGCCTGTTCTACTTCTGATGATTCTCCCTTAGGCCTGGCATACCAGACTTACGCAGGGGTAGTCCTGTACGACGAAATCCATGAACTCAAATTTATGCAATATTAACGTGTGATTTGGGTGATGAAAAGCCTTTCGGTATTCTACATATATGACTAGAGCAATCTGTTCATCTTCAGAAATTTTGGAACGAATTCTTTGTGTTCCAGGGGGCTTAATTTTTTAATCAGTTTTTCCGAAGACAAACTATGCCGAGCTCAGCATGTTATAATAATTGGAAAAGTTTTTCTTTCTAGAAAGCGTCACCTTCTCGAGTCTTTTTAAGAAAATTGGTTTTATTGATGCGGGTTCTAGTTCGCAATGTCGGTTTCATTAATTTGTGGGCAGGACTGCTCCTTTTGCTGTTTCCATTTGCTTGGGAAACACTGCTAATAAGCATAAGTAATATATTCGTTGGAAATTGGGTTATTAAGTTTAAACGGTACTTTATTGTTTTGATTGATATCTCCACCGCATCTGGTCTGACAGCACAACCTATTCTTAGAAAATTTCCACCTACCAGCTCATCAAATATCGATTCTACGCAGAAAACCTCTAACATCGCTGCGACGTCACTAAAAGATCCGAACGTCTATATCCCAGAAGTGTCTCAATTAGACATCCGTACAATGGGCAATATATTGACAAACATTTTTGTAGGTTGAGATAACGTTCCTGGTACCCTAATGTCGGACGTTCTTTCAACTATGCTAAAGACGTAATCTCGATATTGATGAAGCTTCATTTGTTGATGGTATTGAGACATATTTTTTGACCTTGTTCAGGTTTTGCTGGTGTGTCCGTTTTTTACTTCGTACATGTCTATCGCAGTTACACCTTTTTAGCCATATCTGGTATTATTATTATTCAAACCCTGCGCAGGCGTACTGTTTTGAAATTACCTAGAGGTGTTGTATGAGTTTTGTATGAGTTTTGTACCGAGGGGTATAGTGCGATTTGTGTAATCCACCAATATTACTTTTACCGAAATATAAAGGCGGAGTACATGATAAATAAATAAGACTCAACATATGCCTCAACAAAAAGTGATGCTCATAGGAGCGTTTATTCAGTAAAACAACCATTTTACTTGGTTGTTCTACCTTTGTAATAAAAATACAAATGCTGACCAGACAAATCGCTGGCGACACTGTTCAGCCACATATGTTAACAAAAAAGTTTCCCCTGCTTGTTCCGACGGTGAAAGGCTGGAGGAACAGGAGAGCTGGCAGGCTCTCCCCCGGTCACTTTTTTTACCGTACGGACATCTTGCCCCGCAACGGCGTAAGAGGCGGAAGAGGCCCTGGCCCGCATCACCAGGCTCTCAGCACACATTATAATCACTTATTCGAAGAGAGCCATTCAAAACTTCATTCGTGGTAACGTTTCCGCTACAGCACTCAAGATTTTCCAAAATCTCACCCAATACTCAATCACTCGACATCGTCTGGACCCCGGCCCCCCAGGGGAGGGAGGCAAAGAGGGGCCAACAAAGAAACACAACTAAACCGACGTGCTGGGCTCGCTCCTGCTCTCTAACACAGTGCTCAGTCGGCACGCGATCGTCTTCTCTCGTATCAAGAAGCCACGGAGCATTATCGCCTCTCCCGCCACCGTTTTCCCATTGCCCACACATCCCTCACCAACGCTCAGAAGCACCTATGGCGACTCTTTCCCTTCAACTCCCTCGCCCTGTTGATCCCTCCTCTACAAGACCCACTCCTCTGAGTTCCCTGTGCCAAACTACCCCTTCTGTGACTCCCTGGACGCACTAAGCCACGGCATGTGGCCTGGCCTCTTTGCCTATTCCACCCCATCTCCAGCTTCGAGCAGTGAGAGGACGCGCTCGGCTGCTCGCAACCGGGGGCGCAGCTACTTATGGTTCAGTGAGCCGCCACTGCCACCGCCAGCCTTCGGCCGGCAGCCACCACGCTTTCCTGGTCAACTTGCTTGGCAAATAAAGTGATTTCTCTCGCTTTCTCTCTCCCTTGGTCGGATTCCCAGCTCTTGCACCTGACACGGATTTTCGAACTTGCTCCTGAAAGCTCTCCATGAGTGGCGGGCCGGGATCGTTTCGCCCGTTCACTTAAACAAAATGCTTTGACCCAAGAATTTGTACCCTAAAAGAGGCTGCCAACGAATATACTCGAGTTATTCGTTTTGGTTGTATTTGACTAGTTTCGGCACTGACAACGCATGTTTCTTCGGGACTGATCTCGGAGGCGAGGCCAATTATGCAAATACTGCAAGTGATGTAGCAAAGCTCCCTTATTTAAGCTAAATAAAGCTGTCGCGCTTCATCGTTCCCCCTATGCAAGCTGGTGTAGCTGCGAATAAAACTGAATGCGCCTCTAGGGTTCTGGCGTTGATAAATTTTCTTCGTTACGCACCGATCTTGCAGACAAGCCCATCATGCGAATACTACAAGCGATGAAGCCAGAGCTCCCGTATTTAACTCACAAAAAGCTGTCCCAAACCTCCAATATCCGTGATGAAAGCCAAGCTAGCCACAAAGGAATGCGCACTTTCGAATAGAAGTTGTCATAGAAGTAGAGGATGATGAAGTGCGCGCGGCGCAGTAGCACTGGAATAAAGAAAGATGAAGGACGCTGCTTTCCAGTTCTGGTACGCCGTGGGCGTCTTGGCTCTTCCTGGTCTCTTCTTCAATACATCTTGGTGCCGAAACCCGGGATCTAACCAGGGACCTTTACATAACCCATGAATTTTCTGTATCCAAAGCTGCTGAAACAGGATTTTTCATTTAATGGCAAATGGACAAATCAATCCTAGGGGGGCAAAGACTCCAGCTATTGCTTGGAGTACGGTCCTCTTTGTCGCTGGTGTCTTGCTGGATGCAAGAAGCGCAGATTTCATGCTAAAGTGAAGTGTGCCATCTTTTCTCCAAGCGATGCCAAAAACTCTTCTGTTATCAGGAGGCAATACGGGCTCTTTATTGCTTTCTTCCGCTTGTCGTTTTGCGCAGTCGTCAGAATGATCTTGCAGAGCAGCGGAATTTGTCGACCACTTTTTCAGTGTAATGCCGTCTTTAGGCATGATGCGATTGGCTTGCCCATAGATGCGTAGAGCACTGTCTTTTGAATCCGCTCCGACAAAGAAGTCGTCAACGTAGAACGATGTCTTCAGTAGTTCCGCCGTCTTCTTGTCCTCTTCTGAAGCTTTATTCAGGTGATATTGTATAGAGGCCGAGAGTAGAAATGGGCTTGATATAGCTCCAAAAGGAAAACGTTTCATCCGCCACTCTTGCAAGTGGTCTGCCGGGGTTACAGTTGGTAGGCTTGCATACCAGAAGAACCGGAAGGCGTCACGGTCTTTCTCCTGGATGCCGATTTGGAGGAATGCCTTCTCCACATCTGCACTGAGTCGAACTGGGTACGTCCTGGACCTCAGTAGTAGCTCCAGTATATCAGGGTTCAAGTTGACTCCCTTGTGCAGGCATTCGTTCAGTGATAGAAAACCCGGAGAAGATGACGATGCATCAATACAACTCGTAGTTTTGTAGTTGTGCGATCTTCCTTGAGCACGTTCCTTGTTGGGGCATATAGTTATCCGCTTGTCCTTTTCTGGCGTTAAAACTTGCCTCAGGAACAATCTCTGCGTGTCCATCCACGAGGTACTGTCGTATGGCTTTGTCATACCTTTCGAGAAGGTATTTGTTCTTATGCAGGCGTTGCACCAAAGAAGTTATTCTTCTCATGGCCACGCAACGGTTGTCTCCGAGAGCTGACTTCTCGATAGGCCTCCATGGAAGAGCCCCTTCATAACGTCCTTCAATCTTGGTAACTGTCGATTCGAATTCCTCTAAAGCTGGGTTTTTGATCTCACCGTTGTCGTTTGTGCTTATTCCCATAGTCTCCAAGTCCCCAAACAGTCGGGCAATGTCGTCTTGGCGACCATCTTGCTCCGGCAAGCTGATGTTACTGTGCAAGACGCATACCATGCAGTTAGACGGCGCGGATTGATTTGCGGTGTCTGTAGCACCTTGAAACGTCCAGCCGAAAATTGTGTTCACGGCCACAAGGCTAGAGTTAGTATGGCGCATAACTTCAGCTGTCAAAAGCACCCACATTTGATCTGCTCCGATTAGAAGTCCAATACTGTCGTCTCCAGAGCTCCAACCAAATTTGTCTGAATCACCGATATTTTTTCCGGTTTCTTCGAATTTCTTCACGAATGGAACATCAGCCAAGTATGATTGAATATCCTGGCATATTTCGGGAATTTCAACCACGTCCATAGTGCATTCTGAATGACCACACTGGCTTTGAATTTTTAGCCAGACAATACGATATTTGCGAGTTTTCTTTCGGCGAGTGTTTCCAAACGTGTTGATGGCGAGAGCGACTTCCCCTACAACAGGAAGCTTCAGTTTTCGGGAGATGTCCTCACGTAAAAAACTCCTTTGGCTACCACCGTCAATGACAACGCGAAGGAAGCATCGTCGCTCCTGGGAGACAGCCCATGCCCGAAAAGTCTGAAGCAGTACGGTCTTGCTATGCTTGACGTTTTTGCCCGAGTCCGTAGCCGCATAGTACGCTTTATCCGAGTCAGGTTTAGGTGGTTGACTCCCGGTTGTCGACTGCAAGCATAGCGATGAAGCATGCCTGCGTTGACATTTGGAGCATGAAATTCGTCGTTGGCAGTCCTGGGAGCGGTGTCCCTTAGCCGTGCATCTGAAGCAGCGGGCTTCTCTTGTAAGAATCTCTCTTTTCTTATGGTCCGGAATCTTTGACCTACACTGCTCCATTTCATGAGTGGTACTGCAGCAAAAACAGCAGTAGATTCGTTTTGTCGGCGAATTTCCAGCGTCTTGAAATACCGCCACTGTTGGAGGATGTGGTCGGCGAAATCCACCTCTATTTTGTTCCACGTTTCCGTCAAATCTCTTTTCTTTTACATCAAACATCGTCTGGTATTTCTCTCTACTTTCCACTTCCACTTGAATGAAATATATCAGGTCTTCTAACCTTTTGTCAGCTACCGTCGCGTATTCGTCTTGTGTTGTGTCGGAAGGGAGCTCGGTGTTCGCTCGACGCCGATGGTACTCGATCACGATGTCCGTTGGAAGGCTCCAGAGCAAAACATCGGTAAGCATCGATGCGTACGTTGTAGTAGGCACCTTCAAGGCTTTTAATCACCGGACATGACTTTGCAGGGTGTCGTAACGTCTTCGCAGTCCGGCAACATCAGAAGACGACTTTAGAGCTGGCAGGCATCGCAGGCGGTAGAGATGTTCTTGATCGATGCGGAAAGGTTCGCCGAAACTTGAGCGAAGCATGTCTATGGCATCTTTGTAGCATGCTTCGGTCGTATGAAGGTTGGCAATGGCTGACGCAGCCTCTCCCGATAAATACTTTCTTTAATAATGAAACTTGTCCGTCGTTGTTAATGAAGGATTTTTGTCAATAGTCGCTTCGAACTGTTCCCAAAAAGGAAGCCATTTACTTGTTTCTCCTCGAAAGGTCGTAATGTCAAGTTTCGGTAATCGTGGTCCACCTGACCGAACGGCAGACTGAAGGTCATCTCGAAAAGCTGAATCCTCGACGCCAACATTGTGCGTAATCGCTACGGGACGATGATTCTTCAGAGCCTCTATCACAGTCCTTAAACTTGATAATGCGCCGATGGCTTCGTCTTCGTACTGCACGATAGTCTGAAGCTCGGTCTCAAGTATCTCGACGGGGATTAACGGGTCACGCTCGGCGTTAATTGCTCGCAGTTCAGCGTCGCACGCTGTCAAACGTTCAAGCAAGTTCTGAAGGCTCACCAAGTCAGGAGTGAACATTGTAGGGCTGCGTGCACTTCGTTGACCAGTTTCGTTTGCTGGGCCACCGGGTCGTTCGTTTGGGCTTCAATCGGTTCATGGTCGTTCCCTCTTCTCCCGGCGGTTCGTCGCAAGCTCGGAGAACGTCGAGCAACGGGTTTTCTGGATAACCTGAAGTCTGAATGGAATGACTGGATTGATTCTCTTCCGAAGCTGCAAGAGACAAGAGTCAAACGATACTTGCTTTCAGACGCAGAAAACTGATCGGACTGTTGGGAAGTTCACATATTTTGTGACGCAAGTCCGTAAGCATATGGGGCGGTAGCTTACCTTCGTTTCGTGAACAGCGCAGGAGGAACGGAAACGTCGTTCTTGTTCGCAAAAACAAGAGTGGCTCCAATCAGAAAACTTACCGCACCTAGGTTGGAACTCATGGGAGCGCTCATCGCCGCAAGAATTGGTGCCTACCTGAAGAACAAGGTTTTTGACAGAAGGACAGTTATGACGTTTTGGACGTACTCCTCGATAGCATTTGGATGGATACGTGGCGGCAAGAAGTGGGAATCGTTCGTCACGAATAGAGCGGCGGAAATACATGGAACGTCCCGTAAAACTCAGTGGCGTCATCGCCCAGGATCTTTCAACCCCGCGGATTCACTACCTCGAGGTTGTTTGGCTGACGAATTGATTTGCAGCTCACTTTGGTGGGAGGGACTGACCTGGCTTTAGTTGCCGGAAGAAGATTGGCCAGATGACATTCAAGTGTCAAGCCGCGATTTGTCAACCGAGCTGACACATGTGGAGCTGACAGGTTGCAACGGAGATGGACTAGCACAAGTTATACCTGTCGAGAGGTTTAGCAGTCTGCATAAGCTTCTTAGAGTGGTTGCATGGAACAGAAGATTTTGTGTAAGAAGTTCCGAGCGACCTACAGGACCACTCTACATTTGAAATAAGGACGGCGGAACAATGTTTGATAAAAGCAGAACAAGCGAAACACTACCGTCAAGAGATGAAAGATATTAAATTAGGGCAAGATCCGAAAAACTTCGACATCGCGATGCTTCGCCCGTTCATCGATGGCAAAGGACTGCTGCGAGCACAAAGTAGATTGTCATACTTCACTGTAAACGAAGACACGAAGAACCCTATCATCCTACCGTCAAGATGTCATCGACTCGGTTCACAGAAGACTACTCAGAGACGTGTTAGTAAAATTGCGGGAAAGATTTTGGATACTAAAAGCTCGCCAGCGAGTGAAAAGCGTCCTGCATTCATGGAGCACATGTAAAAAATACAAAGCAAAGTCTGCCTCAGCTCCAACAGCACCTGTTCCGGAAGAGAGACTTCGGAAGTCCAACCCGTTTGATATAATCGGAATTGACTTTGCCGGGCCCCTACTGGTTAGAGGAGAAATTCGCAAGGTGTATATCGTCCTCATCACATGTGCTGTTGTAAGGGCTATACACTTGGAAATAGTTTCAAGTCTGACCACAGAAGCATTCATGTATGCTTTCCAGAGGTTTATAGCTCGAAGAGGCGTGCCAAGTGTAGTTTATTCGCACAAAAGCCTTACATTCCAGCGCGCAAGCAAAGAGCTGCGTTCCCTGTACAGACTAAGCTCTTCTCACGAAATGCGCAACTTCGCTGCTGAACGTGGCATCACACGGAAGTTTAAAGTGGCAGCTGCACCTTGGTGGGGCGGATTTTGGGAACGACTGGTCCGTTCTGTAAAGCGAGCCGTACGAGTAACGTTGGTCAAGGCATCTGTAACCGAAGAGCAGTTGGGCACACTCATGTGCGAAATAGAAGCAGTCGTAAACTATCGTCCTCTCACTTTCGTGGAAAGCTCCATCAACGAGCCAGAAGTCATCACACCTGCTCACTTTATCGTCGGCAGACGTTTAACATCATTACCAACTGTGTGCGCAGAACTGTGTGAAGAGAAGCCTGCAGAAATTACGAAAAAATGGTATTACAGCCAACAACTCTTGAGCCTTTTCTGGTCGCGATGGACAAAGGACTACGTTCTTCAACTTTCATCATTCCATCGTGTCAAGTCAAAAAAGACCATATCTGTTAAACTCGGAGACGTCGTGCTCATCGAAGGAAATGGTCCACGTGGAATTTGGACGACAGGAATCATAGCGGAAACACATCCCGGTCGTGACGGCATAGTTCGTGCTTGCAAAGTCCGAATCCCGAATGGACTGTTCCTGACCCGTCCTGTTCAAAAGTTGTACCCGCTCGAGCTCGCCAAGAGTCCCGGGGAGGATGTCATAGAAGTAGAGGATGATGATGTGCGCGCGGCGCAGTAGCACTAGAATAAAGAAAGAGGAAGGACGCTGCTTTCCAGTTCTGGTACGCCGTGGGCGTCTTGGCTCTTCCTGGTCCCTTTTTCAACACAGAAGTGGTTTGTAATTTGCTTCAAGGCACCCGAATACAACGGGATAAAAATAAATTGATTTTTTTGTCCCAACATAATGACCCCAAACCAGGAGATGGACATGGAATCCGGACGATGTCGCCTGCTTTCGGATGCTTTCTTGCGCAGCGTCGACGCTGATATCTGGTGAGCATAGACATCGACGTAGCTCCCGCGAAAGCGCACCTTGCCCGGCAGTTTGCCGACGCAGTGAACGCGGGGCGATGTCAGCCTCACAACAAAGCATAAAATACGGCGCCCACTAGCCAACGCCAGCTGCATTTCCAGCGTAGATCCTGAAATCGCCTTAAAAGCCGTAATCTAGATTGTCTGTACAATTACTGTTTCCTTTAAAAAAAAAACACGCTCAAGCTTTTCTGTTGATAAATGGCAACTAATATTTGTATTTACCAATACCTTGGGCATATATTTCGTAACGCGTTTTTAGCAAGGTGGGTGTCTTTCAGGAACAATTTTTTCCCTCGTACGAACATCAGATCTGAAAGTGACTGCGCGGCGAGTGCGACCGTCTGACAGTTGTATTAACTGCACTCCGTATTGATGCGGGTGCTACTGGCCGGTCACGGCACGGTGTACACGCCTTCAACTTTCGTTAATTCGATGATTTGACTACCATGAATTTGTCTACAGGACGAAGAAACACTGCCCAGTAGTGAAGGTTGGTGAGTACTACTGAACCTTGTTTTCTTGTCATATGTATTTAACGTAGCAGAGTTGCTTTCGAACTTCGGTCCACGTAAGCGGTTAGCACTCACGTTTTGAGTGACTGGCTTTGTGCATTGCGCAGATTTGGTTTGTACCTGGCTGCTGTGTGCGTAATCAGAAACACTTCTCGCACAAGTTTTAGCCCTGTGTTTGGTGAAATGTTTGTGTCCTGTCCTGCTTCGCTAGCCGAAAGTTTTGGTAAGAAATAAAAAAAGGGAAGCCGGAGAGTGCGAATGTAAGTGCGTGTGCGAATATAGGTGCGTGTATGCGTTACACGCACATCGTGTACATGTAGCCTGACATTATGCACTCTTGGTTTTTGTTTCGTTTCTGCAGATTCCGTTTCTTCCGTCACGATAGTTTACGGTTTAAAAAACGTGCACAATAATTGAATGATTGCCGTGCGCGTAGCATTAAAATAGAAAAAAAATTAGGAATTTTCGAGCGTACAGCATTATATTAAAATGCCATATGAATGCTTTGTTCGCGTTTCGATTTAGTGTTCAATCTTTTCGAATGCTAAATTTGGTTGCAATGTTGGAATGAACAACGTTTGTCCAACCCACATTTTTTTGTAACCTCAAACTACACGCATGTCGTAACTGGTACAGTACTATGAGCAGCTCTGGTTGCGCTTCGTATTCTTACTGCAGCATCGCAAACGTAAATTAACGTAAAAATATTCAGAAATGGCTGTTAAATTTCTGTCACCTATGGAATTTCCAGCCCAATGAATTTAGTCTCGAACACGCCTTCGTGATCACAGTAACACAGCATTTCGGATTTCGGAGGTTTATTGCAGATTATGATGCTGGTGTCTGGCCCGTCGTTTGCTAATATCTTACATGTTGCAGGCTGCTGCGTGGTGCAACATAGACTATGTTTGAGTGTGATTGTGCAGTAAAAATTTCTTGCACTACTTTGATGCTTCTTGCTGTACAACGTATACTTCAACTAATAATCTAGCCCTAAAAGGAGAAGCGAACAGGACAACCTGGCGAGTTTTTCAGTGGTGTGCGTTTTGAAGGTTTAGTTATGCATCTGTACCAACTAGCCCACCTCGCCATTCTGCTGCAGGATGTCTACGTCCATGGCAGGAACGCTGTCTGGGTTTGTGCATGTTTCCTTTTGCCACATTTTGTGGACATGGCTTCGTCCATGCGTATATTGTCACTCAATCAACCAAGTGGTGAGGATAGACACAAACATATTTTGCTAGTTAAGATGGGACCTGTAGCTGGGCTAAAATGACCTCAGAGTCCCCATTCACGAAATATAGTTCTTGTGAATAGTGGTACCTTACATTAGCAGTCATAGTTTTAAGGTTGCCTAAGTAGTGCCAATGCTGACAATAAATTATATCCACTCCGGTCTGTTCCTGTCCCTCAATGTTACACCCATCATCTAGCGTTCTATTGCCTGATAAGTCAACCTTAATTTAAGTTAAACCCTTTTAGTTAGCTTGGACGTTTCTGCCCTACAGGGGAGTACTGGTAAGATGCAGCTGGCATACACTGTCTTTTTCAGGGACAATGGTAGGCGACTATTCTGAACTATACCAGTCTGAAAAAGCTGCATTAACAACACTGGCTCTCTTGTATCCATGCCTAGATTGAAGAACTGGCTTGCAAGGGAGGTGCTACTGCAGCAGACTGCGCAAGGCGCCTGCTCAAGCGAGTGTTCACGGTCAACTTGGCGCAGGAGTTTTCCTGGTTTGGGAAAAAGAGAAGCAGGCTTTTTTCCACCTGCGCATGGCATCCTGCATTGTGTAACTAGATATCATAGTGTTGTTACAGACATCAAAATAATTATCTCGCCAGACAATGTATAGGGCCCAGATTTTTATTGTCAGTCACATCATGCGTGAATATCAGCTTTGTCGACAACCTGGGGCTTCTTAGGTTTTTATTGATAGAAGAGGTATTAAATTTCTTTCACCTTTGAACCATGAAAATTTTACTCACTTTCTAACCAATATGCTCTGGAACTATTTTGGCAGTTTCTGGCACCACAACGAAGAACAAAAACTGTTCCAGAATCCCTACCATAACTGATGATGGAGGCATGCACCATTGAACTACCATTGAATTGTTTTCGTTCTTCAATGCGTTTTTTTGTTTTATTGTTCTTTGACCGTATCACTAGTGTAAATCACGTAGTCGTGTAAATCTGTGTTGTCACTAATATTCAATCATTTCCGTGTTCCTCGTTTTTTGTTTGTTCCCTAATCATATTACCACTTTGTGCGAACAATTGAAATATTGTAACTTTTTATTGTTTTCCTAACCAAAATTCAAGAAGTTGTTTCTAAAGTTTTTGTTGTTTTATTGTTGTCCTGCAATTTCACAATGTGTAAATCGTTTCATCACGTAAATTTTCACTACTCTTGTAACCGCCGTACCGTCATTTCTGTATACACACCTTCTTTACAGTTTACAACCATTTCCTTAGATGTTGGTTCGTGAAAAGTAGCTTAAATTTGTATAGCACTCACAGCTACCATTCTACACCATTTCTGTATTTCCTTTGTGCTTTTTTATTGTTTTCCAAACTTTTCACTAGATGTGAACTATTTATTTTCGTAAATTTGCTTTGTTTTTGTAAACACCATTCAATCATTTCTTTGTTCTCACACTTTTCTTGCTTTGTTTTTCACCCACTTCAATTCAGGTGAGATATTTCAAGTCGCATAACTTTCGTGTGCTTGTACCCTGTGTTTACGTGTTTACTTTTTTCCTATTTTGCCAAGCTTTTTACTGTCTGTGACCTATTTTTATAGTCATGAATATTTGTACTATTCTTGTAGTTATACAGCGCGTGCACTGTAGGCTACTGCAGATAGGAATCAAAATTAAAATGGTTGTGTAGGGAAGGCGCTCTACATAATTTGAAAGTCAATATAAACTGTTTTACATGATATATTGTGTTTTATGTGTATTTTGAAAGCTGTCTTACAACCCAGCTGCACTTACTTACAGCTCGGTTGGCAAGACTGTCGTGTTAATTAGTTTAATTTTTGAATTGTTTCTGTGATAGAATATTTGCAGAATGTCCATAAAGCCATGCTTTCTGGCACAATTCGATGGCGCTGCTGTGGTTGCCTTAGTGTCAAGGGCGCTTGTGCTGACCTAGACTGGTTTGCTGTTACTGCCAAGTATTTTCGATGCAACATTTCTTGTTTAGAGCTGTGCTTCGTGTGCTTCTGCAAGGGTGTGTGGTCAGCTTGGCACTTCACGTATGAGACTTCATTGAGTATTCAGCACTTCAAAATTGGAAACACATAATTCTAGAAACCAGGTGCCAAGTAACAGCAAACAGTGCTGAACAGCTAGAAATACGTGTATTTGAAATGTAAATGCCCACAACACGTAGGCAACCTTTGAACGGGGGCTAGCCAAGCTCGAAAATGTATAAAGAATGTATATTTCAAGCATACAGGTTCATCTCAACAATAACATACTAACATACACTAGTCATAAATGTAACAGTAATACTTGGACCAAATACACAAAAACAATGTAGAACAGACATCTGTATACGTCGT
Source organism: Haemaphysalis longicornis (assembly GCA_013339765.2). Classification (NCBI taxonomy): domain Eukaryota; kingdom Metazoa; phylum Arthropoda; class Arachnida; order Ixodida; family Ixodidae; genus Haemaphysalis; species Haemaphysalis longicornis. Next base: position 45,078,568 of record CM023448.1, on the reverse strand, counting down.
GCTTGCGTGCCATTACAATATCCATAATATGTACCACTAAGGGAACGTCCTGAATACAGGATATGAAAGTACCATGAGAGGTCTATTCTACGTTATCCTTTGTGTGATTTGGATATGTTGTTTGCAGTTGTAGAAAAATATAATATATGTAACTTCGACTCCAACGGCACGTCTCCTGGACATCTGCAATGTCGATTGCTGACGTCTCCAGAATATCTGCACGATGTAATGTGGTTTGATGGGTAGCAAAAGAAGAAAACAGGACAGCGCTCGTCCTGTTTTTGCTCTTCTCTGTGTTTCGTCTTCTGCGCTGTTTAGTCACCATGTCGCAACACCAACTCGCCCAACTTTCCATCCTGCTGCAGTTCATTTCTTTTTCAACGGGCTCTTTTCAGTGTTTAACCTTCGATCCCTCTAATCCAGCGAACCTAGCTTCGCTCATTGCCGCGTGCAATGTAAAAGCGCGCATCGCCTCTTGGCATTTAAGGATCGGGTCCTGTCATCAGCGCTCGTCCTGTTTTTGCTCTTCTCTGTGTTTCGTCTTCCGCGCTGTTTAGTCACTATTATGGGAAGATGAACTGCTTGGGCCTCTACCTATATATGTAAGTGAGGTGGGGAAGTGGTCACAGCCATATGGGTCAGTTCCCACACCCCACTCGAGAAGAGGAAAGAGAACTGCGGAGCCAATAGCCAAATCAAGACATGAGTATGTGTTGTGACCTATGTTAAGGTATGTATGCTGTTTGTTGTTGAAAAGGCATGCTGCAGATGATGTAAGAAACCTCTCTATCAGGCGACCCCGGGCATCTGTACGAGAAGAGCCCCACAGAGAATTGTGAGCATTAAGAACGCCTGTTAGGATGTACGGTTCGGGCAGCTGGTCAACCAGCGCCTCAAAGTCAGAGCTCAAAAGTGTAACATCAGGAGGAATGTATATGGAGCATACCGTTCTCAACCTATTAAATATTATTAAGCGTATTGCTACAGCCTCAAGGACGGTATTCAAGGTGACAGGGTGGCATGCTAAGGATTTGCGGGCAATTATGGCCACACCGCCAGAAGAGTGTGCGCAGCCATCCCTGTATTTCCTGTATACAAGGTAACTATTCAAGAAATTTGTGTGTTTAGAATTCAAATGTGTTTCCCGAACACACATTACACTTGGCTGATTGGTATGCAGAATCTCATAAACGTCGTCAAGATTATTCATAAGGCCTCTGCAGTTCCATTGAAATATATTTTCTCTTCCCATTATTTAGTGTGAGAGCTACTGGAGTGTTTATGTTTATGTGTCGTCTTTCGGGGCTGTGACTCTTGGATTGGGCTTTTTGGACGGCCTATCTGTAGGCTTGGACGACGGAGGCCGCTCCTTGCGCTGCGTTGTAGGCAAGAATGGCACGACGTCCATCTCGTCGTCCGATGTCCAGGGTGTGCCCGTGGAACCGGGCCTCCCGGACTTGGCCCCCCTTCGGGGGCCCTTCGTTTGAGCCGCCACCGCCGCTGGTGTCGGGGGCACCAGAAGTGGCACGGGCGGTGCGGTGGCGGTGCGAGCCGGTCCGGAGCCCGTTGTGTCCATGGCACCCTCCAACGCACTGGACGATGGGGGGGCAGGGACGGGAGCGGCACCGGTCCCGACGGGAGAGGTTGCGACCACAACCGCTGCTGGCTCAGCGAGCGGTGCGGAGGCGGGCTGGGCTGCAAGAGGCAACCCAGGGGGGGGGGGGGTAGGCGAGGGCGGGACCAAGTCCGACTCGCGGTACTGGGTCCCCGCCGAAACCAGACGCCGTCCGCCCCCAGGCGAGCCACGTCGGCGTACCTCCCCAGGGGGAAAGAGGCGAACATCTTCCGCGCCTCTGTGAAGGTGATGTTCTCGGTTACTTTGACATTGATTATTTTCTTTTCTTGTTGGAATTTCTCGCAAGTGCGGGAGCACGCTGCGTGGGGCCCCTGGCAGTTGGCACAGGTAAAACTGTGGGTGTTACAGTTTTCGGATGGGTAGTCATGTTGGCCGCATTTTGCACAGTAAGGTGGCCGCGGCAGGAGTTTGCGCCTTGCCCGAACCGTTGGCACTTGAAGCAGCGCCGTGGGTTCGGGATGTATGGGCGGACAGAACAATGTATGTAACCGGCATCTATGAATTCTTGAAGGGTGGATCGATGGAAGGTTAAGTTAATGTGTCTAGTTGCTACCTGTTTGTCATCGCGGCGTATTGATATGCGCTTTACAGCCGTGACGCCCTGATCCCTTAAGCCTTCCAAAAGGTCGGACTCGGTCTCGGAGATGAGATCTGCCTCAGAGATCACACCTTGACAACTGTTGAGGCTGCGGTTGGGTGTGACACTGATCTCCAGATCTGCCATGCGGGTTTGTTTCAGGAGGATTGTGGATTGCTGCTGAGTTTTAACTTCAACTAGCACTTCACCAGTTCTGAGCTTTTTGGCGTCATATGTTTTGCCGATGATACCTTCAAGGTATTTAGAAACAAGAAATACAGATTGAGAGGAAACCGGCTTCGATTTGTCTACAGATTCAATTATCAAAAAACGAGGGTAGTTATATGGCTTTGGGAGCGAGATAGAAGGCAAAGAAGGAAAGGATACTTCGGTGCGGCCCCTTTTCAGGGACCGATCACGTTTGGGGGGGGGGGGGTTTGAAAATGCCATATAGCATAGTATAAAAGCAGGGAGACGGGGGTACTTTCTTCTTTGACCTTACCCTGGTAGCCAAAGAGGTCCCGGAGCTCCCTGCCTTATGAACAGACAGGGAGCCCATCCGCCGGAGCTTGACCTGGGCTCCGACATCCACCGTTCGTGGTTTCTAACCCTCCACCTATAAACACATCGCCACGGTTGGATCCAGCTTATGTTTGGGGGCTCGGGGTCCGCGGTATCGCCAGTACCGTCACCAAGATTGCTCAAGGTGGCCCGTGCGGGGACCTTTGTAAGTAGAGGCGTGCGCCACTTGTACATCCAAAAAGGCAAACAGGAGTGTTCGCTCTTGAAATCTCGGGCTACGTTGCCCTGTATACGATGCTGCTTTCGCAGGCATACAAAATGCCATTCCTACCGCATTGCTAACACGTTCTTTATATTCAGTGTTGATACTCTGTGCAAACTGTTTGCATACCTATGTAAGTTAACTAGAGCATGGTCAGTCTCCCACAAAACCCGGGGTGTAGAAATCTCTTCGTTAAAGGCTTAAGGCGGCAACCACTTTATTGAGGGTGGTCGGTTCTGCCCTTCCACAACATGCACAATTTTTATATCTCCTCACCGCGTTGCACATCCCTTTTTACTCACCGAATAAATTAATCAACATCTTTCGATCATAAAGCGTGCGAACGCAATGCGTGCCTTTTTAGTATAGGTCTAACATTTTACTCTATAGAAAACCTTCGGTAGGCTACATGTCCAGTTAAGCTCACGGGCCGCGTCCCTACATTTGAGAGAGTTCTGATCATAGCTGTAAAATTGGCAATATTTTCCCAGCTCCTCGCAACATTGATCCCACATTCGTTTTTCTCGACGAGAACTTCAATTAGAGCGCTTATCCCCACTATATTGCAAATTCGGCGTGCAGCTTTGTATGTAGTTCGCTTGTGATTAGCGATCCGAAAGACGGAAAGTTAAGTTCAATCGTTGTTAGGGCATGAGCTGCGACTCCGCCATTGGTGGCATTCATATTGTTGGTAAACATCCGCATTATTTTCTTGTGTCTTCGCACTTTGCCTAATTATTTATGATCGGTGGTACCTTCAATAGCAGCGTGTGTTTAAAATTTGCAAAAAATGTGTTCTTACTTTAAATGGGTAATGGAGAAGCTCGAAGTGTAAAATGACCTTTTGCCGCCGGCAAAGGAATATGAAGAAGCCGTGGGTTGTGAATCCAGTCCAAGATTTTTGATGGCAAACATGTGGAGAGTGTAAATACACAAAATTTCCTATTTTGAAACCGACACGTTTCATACCGAACTTCGATCGCTCAAGGTGTTCTATCACCAGTTTACATCGTTTGTTGGAAGGCGCCACCACGCCCATCCCTACCCCGTCTCCTCTCCTAAAGCAACCGCCTCAAGGCTCGTGGGTCGCGTAAGCCACACCTAGCTCCAGTCACCCTTGATCACCGTCATCCCCTAGCCCCGTGTCTCCCGCCTGGGACCTGCAGTGGCCCTGGGACCAACTGCCATGAAGAGCCCTGACCTACCAGACGACGACGCCTTTGCTGTGCCAAGTTGCCTGGGTCATCACCAGGGGCTTGCTCAACGAGTTTATGGGCTTGCTCGTCACCTTGCTCAAAGAGGTTATGGGGCAGTTCAGGTAAAGGCCGGTGGTCACCATGTTCAACATCTTCATTCATAACCGCAAGGATTTCTGCCTTTTGCTTTTCCACAAATTCCACTCACCGCACCCCTATACTCACTACCACACCCCCACCGAGACAGTCAGCATCGACAAAGCTGGTGTGGCAACACCCACAGTGACGAACTATTGTTGTGTTGAATAGTTTTTTCGATAAAGAATTTTTATTTGTCGCTACTAGACCTTTTGTAGAACGTTTTGACTACGGTTGTGTATGTAGTTTACATACGTTGAACGGATCTCCACATACATAAACCACCTCACAACCATGAATCGTTTCTTGCGTTTTGCCTCCACGTCCATCTTTGCTTACTGCATTGCCAAACACTTACTCCTTAATCCTCAGTTTGCTCGATAGCCTCACAAGGCCAGGACATCGTCGTGGCAAAATATGAGAATGACACCAGTAAATTCACGGGTACGAAACACAGAGACACTTATTGAGAGCCTGAGCAATGAGTGCACCCTGTGATCGCGGCCATAGGCCAGACTCTGCTTCTCGCATCGCGCATGACCGAACACGTAACCATTGTCGTCGTTCAAGCCATCGTCAGAGACGACATGGCCTCATGTGCAATGACTGGTTTTGTAAATTGTTAGCCCAACATGCCTCCGACGGGTTTTCGGTGGTTCCTCCCCCACTGATGTACCAGCCATGTCCATGATCTTAAACTGTGTTTCCAAAAATGCCACCCCGGTGAATGAGAAGAGCCGACCAAGAAGAACCAACCAACCTGTCTGAACTACTGAAGCGTTGATCATGTAGCCCGTCACAGTCATAGCAGGTGGTCGTCATCTCTCTGTAAACTGTTTTCCGAAAACAGCTACTCTGTCAACCGGCCTGGGCAATTTCCACCGGTTCTTTATTAGCTCTTTGTACCCAAAAACCCACTACGCAAGCGCTCGAGCCGCTGGCCGTCGCGTCAACGTCCGGACTCGCGTTCGGTGCTACCGCCTTTGCTCAACCAGCCACATTCTGAATATTCAGCTCACAAAATCAAACCAACGCCGTGCCAAAAGGTGATGCTGCATTAACAACACGGCATGCAAATCATGTGATGAATACAATTGCGACGCCAAATTCAATAGATATTAAGGTTGATGGCATTCCAGTTAACGCGATAGTAGACATGGACGCCTGTACTTTGGTCATGAGATCGAAGGTGTTCTATGCCTTAAACTGTATAAATGGCTGATGTTGGAATGGCCACCGAAGGAGGAATATGTACTGCCCTCATTTTCACTGCCGGATATTCAATTGCAGTCTTGTTTACTATCTTGGTCTTTAGGCCATACGACATATTCGTACTGACTTTTCGACTCACCAGGTAGCTCTATATTATGGTAATGGCACGGGTCAGTTTTTCAAAAGGCTAACATTCCCCTCCAAGTTTTCATCTGAGATCAGCAGATTCTCTATATCGAGGAGTCTATATTATCTCCAAAAAACATCACCTGCGTAACTTATTTGTAGTTTCCGCAAGACCCAGGTAGCGACTACCTATTCTCGGCCGTTACCGACGCAGTGCTGTACCGCAACGCCACCGTTTCGTTTGCAGTTGTGACGTTAGCGATAAATCAAATAGTCCTGCAAATTTGGAACTTGGGATTATATTGCAAAGTCTTAGGTCCGAAAATTTCGCTTGCTATATTCACCAGCTTAGGTGAAATCGAACCTTTATTTGAAACCTATTCTGCCTCCTAATCCTCCGGAGGCCCTCAACAAAGCACTCCGCCGAATACCAGAGATTTCGTCCAAATAATAACGTCGCCCTTCCAACCTTAACAAAGTTCTTTAACTCCAGTGCCTATTTACCGTCCTATATGGATACTTTAAAATAAGACAACCGTCATTCACTCCACACATCCACTGTAGCCGCCAGTTTCACTGGCGGATGAAGCCCTATACGACAAAGTTAATTATGTGCGCCCACACCAAAGGTAACGTGATTAGGCTGGGTGTAGAGAAGATGGAGATCAAAGGCAATATTCAACAATCTTCTAATGGCGATTCGTTATGGCGATTCCGCGTTGATTTAAGACACCTAATAAAAAGGAATGATGTTCAACCTTCTCGCATTGATGACTCCCTCAATTACCGGCATGGCGCTTAATATTTCCCCTTCAATGACACTAAATATCGATCCTCACCAGAAGCTGTTGGCATCCAGCCCCACTGAACGAGCAATCTTACATTGGCATCGGGCATGAACCAATTTATGATAATGCCGTCTTGGCCACTGTACTATAGCAGTGATGGTGTAAAGCAAGATATACTTTTTTGATATATTTGCGTTAATGACAAACCTCTGCTATGTGGGCAACGTTCGCGTATTTCACCCACGTTTGCGAAACACGTGCATCACCTGTATGGCGTAGTGTCACGTTTTTGCAGAGCCCAAATTCGGCTCAATATTTTACAGTGCAACTTCTGTTTCCGTGAAAGAAATATTCAAGGTGATCAAAAAGTATTAGGCACCATAAACGGCTTTCCTTAACATCTATGGTGTACAGGCGCTTTCACGCTTGTGATGCTATGAGGCTAAGAAGCACTAGAATCTACTGGTCACCATAAGACGAGACCATCCCAGCATACAGCGTGTGTATGTCACGCTTGTTCTACTACTATTATCCTTAACCGCCGACAACGAAACTTCAACTGGCGATGTGTTGATCGATTCAACCGTGAATCCATCCGGCTCAACGCTCCGCTTCGAAGGCTATGCCAACGGACCAGCGACATTTTGTACCTCAACCATGTCTTAGAGTGTATTCCTTTGTGGCGTGTTCTGGCTGCGGACGCCTTGCACCCGAGTTTTGAGGGTGCCGCTTTCGTGGCAAGCCACATCTACGACATCATTTGTCGCAGCTACAGGCGTGAGCCAGAACTTTGGTTGGCACATTTTTAAGCCTCCGCCATCAACCCAGAGCGCCAGCATCGCATGTCCAGCGACCAGCTTCTCGTGCAAACGGGCATACTGGCAGTGCGTACCGTAACAACGTTCGACAGAGGCGCACCGACACGTACCAAACAGCCACTGAAATTGACGGGAGAATATTCCGCCAGGTAACCAGACGGTTGCTAAGGTGTCCCGAGAGTTTTTGAAGCTGCGGATATGATAGTCATGTAGCTAAACTGGATGTATACCATGCTTGTAATATTGTTGCTAAATGTATCCGTATTTACCTGGAGCCCGCGATTCCTGAAATGTCAGTGCCCTTAAAAAGTAATTGGAAAAACCCGCTCCATGAAACTTAAAAACTGATGAAATCATTATTCAGCACCATAATTTGTGTCTCCTGTCTATTGTGGTTGAGGAAAACGAAATTCTCGCCGGTATTTGCCTGGACCACCGTAAGGTCGACCAGTTGCAATCGTTTGAAAAACAAAATATGTCAGTGGTATATATGAAACAGAACAAGCTACACCGTGATGGAGTACATTCCCCCATTTCTATCAACCCCAAGGGTCAGCTCGAAATTCAATGCATGATACACAATTTCAGGTGGATCACACAGCTGTAGTTGAAACAGGTTGGTAAACCTATCAGACCAAGTACTCTCTGAGGATGAATGCCGTGTTCGGTGAAAGGGTTTAAATTTCTGTGGGGCGAATCGCAACGTAAGCGAGTTAGTTTGCCCGCACACTATGACTAAAGGAGTACTTTGACGACAGGCCGAATAGTAACACCGCAGATCCAAAATTGCCGTCAACCAGGCATAGGACACCACCAATTCACCGATATAAGTGTCTTGACTCATACATCAAACTTGTACAAGATATCGTTTCCGCTTATAAGAACAAAGTTCCATGTCAAAAAACCTCTCTTAAAGAGAAGAGACGGCATTAAGCACACTAAGCTCCCTTCCTGACATTATTATTAAGCCTGCAGATAAAGGTGGAGCTATGGTCACCTTGAACATAACAGACAACTTAAATGCAGAGTACAGAGAAATAATCATGCTTCTTTTTAGAAAGCAGTGTCTATCGATCCAACATCTGTCTTTAAACAGAACGTGCAGGATAGGCTGTAAATACCCGAGACGGCTGCGCATTCACGTTTTCCCCTAAATCCAGTTCCTGAAAGTCTCTACTTGCTGCCGAAAATTCATAAGAAAGACCACCCTGTCTGACCTATTGTTTCCGGAATAGGCACTGTAACTTTAAATTAGTCGAGCTTTGTAGACATTCTCAAAGGTGACATTCCTGGTACCCTCCCCTCACTTGCCACAAGAACACTGCAGACGCTTTTCTACAAACTATTCATTGATGTCATCTTTCTCATCTGGTGTCATAGAGAAAGCAGCCTTTCAGAATCCATCACGGCCTTCAATAACTTTGACGACCACTTTTCATTTTCGCACTTGTATTCGGACTTCTTTCGCAACTTGTTTCGCCACTTACTTTGGTACGTGCAAATCGAAATATCTGGAGAAATACTCTTGACTTGCCTGTATAGGAAACCGGCCGTTGACCACCAATACCTGCACTTTAAAAGTAGCAATGTCAAACACTGTAAGACAGGCATACCTTACAGCCAACCGCTTAGGTTTAAGCAGGTGTGCATAGAGCTTAAGAAATTCACTTCACCCAGCAAAAGGCTTAGAAACAATCTCGTATGTCAAGTCTGCGCTGCCTGTCATAAATGACCGAATAGGAAAGTCTGAAAAGAAAGGCCTTACTGAACTCCTAAACAATGCCAAACCATCAACCTTAAAAGCCAAAATAACCTCCTTCACACATATTCTGCAAGTTCTCCGAACGTGAATACCATGCTCTAAAGCATTAGTACATCCTCCTTGAAGCGAAAAAACGAAACGTGTTTTTCCTGAGCCTCACCGAGTTGTGTACAGGAGAGCTGGAAACATAAAAGACATTGTAACATCGTTTAAATTAAACGACCGCAAAAGCACACGTTGTGAACCATTAGACAAACCTCGGTGCAATCTTTGTGTAATCATGCAAAAAAACAAAAACTGTGCGGAGCACAGGGTCGCACTTCTTCTTCCGTATATAGGGTGACTACAACTGTTACAGCGAAAACTTCATGGACCTCCTTGAATGCACATTGTTCTACGCGCAGTACATCGGCCAGACAGGAATATCCCTCAGAGTACGTTTTAAAAACCACCGATCAATGTAACCACTCTGCAACACCTTCCGATATCCGAGCACGTCACCGCACAAGGGCATACATTTGACAAACTTGCAGTCACTGTACTTCAAGTGGGTTTCAGGACACATCACGACCGTGAAGTGTGGGAATCTTTCCTGATTTAAAAATTCAACACCCTTTCAAATGGCATAAACGAGAGTGCTTGTAAACTTTTCTTCCTCACCGTGTGATGTATAGAATTTTGTGCCACAGTTTTTGTGCACACAGTTACTAGTTTCTTCTGTCTGTATATTTCATTCATCCCCTTCATATAGGAGCTACGCTTGCTGACTTTTCTTCGTGTCGTAATGCATGCGGTTGCATCGCCATGTGCTATAATTATGGCGCTCCTTTCTCAAAAACGTTTTACACAACAGGTATGTATGCTTTGTATTTCGATGGCTGCTCTGCCTTGGAGTCCTGATGTCTATTGCTATGGCCGCCTTACTTTGTAACAAGGGCTCAAGATCTTTCACCTGTTTTACCGATTTTCTTGATGTGTACTTGAATTGATTGTTGCCTTTTTTGTTTGTTGCCTTTAACAGCGCTATCCTCGAGGGATAAACAGTGCCGTTTGTCTATGTGTCAGTGTTAATATAATGAACATTGTTAGTGCCAGAAACACACCGGACGTGTTTTAAAAACAAGACGAATCATGTAGAGGCTTAAACTTGGTGTTAGAAATTAGGGGCTCTGGCAACAATTTTAGTCAACTAAAAAGTGTGAGAACATTTGTTGACCGTGGTTGATATTTGCTTCTCTGTTTTTCCAGTAAAATGTGCTATTGGGTTAGCTGGTGCATTATGAATTACGAAAATTGCCCTGAATAGACAGAGGAAGAAAGACAGACAATGCGCCACTCACAACTATGGGTTGTGAGTTGCAGTTTTTTTTGCATTGCTGTTTCTGTTTTAATACCTGTAACCACTTCCTTTTTTGCCCCCCTGAAAAATGTTATTTTCGCTGTCTTATAACGCGAGGTGATTCTTGCCTACGCTCGCATAACTCATAACTCCTGCTTGAACTTTCCGACAGTTTAACCACCTGTCGCCCGTGCATGACGGGAGGCTTGCATTGCCAGGCCTTTGTTCGGCGGCGTTAGGTGCTTCCTTGCAAAAGCATCCCAGATTTCTCCAACAAGCAGACAGCTTATGTCTTTGGCACCATCCGCGGCCTAAAGAGAAAAAGTAGAAAAGGGGGGGAGCAGGGGACGGGAGATCCTCTTTGAAGTCGACGAAAACACGCGCCCTCAGCGTGCGGGGGGCATCAAAGCACGCGGTCGTATGCGTATTGCTCTGATTTGGGATCCGACGCTGACCGGGATGGTTACCGCTCGCCGCGGCTGTCAACCACGCAGTTATGTGTTCCCTATCGCTCCTCGGCTAGCCAGAAAAATATATTGTCTGTCGTTCACTGCCTCTCCGGTTATTTCTATATTCTTACTTTTTTTTGCCATTTTTAATTTTTGCCTTTTTCGCTTTAACAATTCTTTACAACTCCCTCTCACATATATTTTTCCTTTTTATTTGAACCATTTCTAATTACTTCTAACACCGTCAACCACACAATTATGTGTCACCTATCGCTCCTGTTTACTTACTATTTTCGCTGTCGGCATGCAAGGCGATTCATGTTTCCCTACTCAGACACCATCACTCTCATTCCGACTTTCCAATGGCTTTGCCTTCTTGTCGCGGGCGCGAATAGGGGCGGCTTGTTTTCTTCAGAGGTTCTTGAACACGTAGGAACATTACGGCTTCGGCAGCCGCGCGAACTAAGCAGAAAGGGTGGAAAATTTGAATGAGAGACCTTCTTTGAGGCCTAAAAAAACACGCGCCCCCGCACGGGAGTCTTAGAAGAGCGCTCACGTATGATACCCTTTGCATATTGTTCGAAGGCGCTGACGGCGGTCGTTTACAACTCGCCACCCCTGTCGAACACGCAATCATGAGTCCCCTATCGCTCCTCAGCTACTATCTGTCCTGTCATCTCGGCTCTTTATAACTTTTTAGTTAGCCTGTCCCCAGGGCTTCCTTTTTCTCTCAATTTACTTCTCCCTTACTCTCCTCTTTCCATCACCCTATCTCACTTATTTACGCTTTTCTAGTTTGTGCTTCCTTATTGCTGACTTTCTCTCTCATGTTTCAATGCGGTTTTTTTCACCTCGCTTCCTGTCCTAAACATACGTCACCGCCCTTGGAACCTCAATTGCTTGAACTGAATATACATCACTTCAATCCTGTAAGATATTACTCTTGATAAAAAGGGTCCCAACCCGAAACGTAGAGGTAATTAATATTTTTATGTTTCAATTGTGATCCTCTACGTATTTCACATCAAGTCGCCAGAAACCTCGACTAACGACCAAAAACAATGGCTCCTGCAACCCTTGCAATGGGAAGAATAACCTGGAAATTCGCCAAGCCTGTCTTCGATGAAATTCGATGAAGTCTGTCATATTCGGTGACTCGCAATGTAAGCACTTAGACAATCATTTTCATCCCCGATGCAAAGGTGCTCCATCTGTCTTCTGGAAATACGGAGTGACTATTGAAGACTTTCCTTTTCTTATGAACTTCGGGCCGCAGACTGCAGCAACTGTCATTCTGAACATCGGCACAAATGGCTTGGCAACATCATCGGCTTCGGCAACGTTCAAGAAGTACGGGGATCTTCTGGCCACAATCAGACGAGAACATCCTCGCATACAATAGCTCTATGTCACGTGAGTTCTACTACGAGCCCCAAACCGCCGACGATGGAACTTCAACTGGCGCTTTGATGATCCATTCAACCATGAAGCCATCCAGTTCAACGCCCTGCTTCGAAGGCTGAGCCAAAGAACCAGAGGCAATTTCTACCTCAACCATGGCTTTGAGTGTTTTTCCTCGTGGTGTGTTCTGGCTGTGGACGGCTTGCCCACGAGGTTTGAGTGTGTCGCTCTCATGGCAAGCCATATCCACGACATCATTTGTCGCAGTACTCTCAAAAGCCAGAACTCAGATTGGCATATTTTAAAGCCCCTCCGTCAAGCCCGAAGTAGCAGCATCACCTCTCAAGCTACCAGCTTCTCCTGCAAACTGGCATACCGTGAGAGCGTCCCGTTACTGACACGAAACAAGGCAGCCACTCAAATTGACGGGAAAATATTCCTTCAGGTAACCAGATTGTTTTACTGTGTCCCGAGAGTTTTTGAAGATGCGGAAAGTAACCAAAAAAGAGTTAGATGTGAATGTCATGTAGCTACCCGGGAAGTGTGTCATGCTTGTAACATTTTTACTAAAGGTAAAAGTACTAGAGGTACACGTACACTAAAGTTATACGCAGATTATGACTGAAAGAGTACTTTCAAGACAGGCCGCATAGTAACACCGCTCTTCCGAAATTGCCGTGAACGGGGCATTGGACACCACCAATTCAACAATAATAGTGTCTCGACTTATACAATAAAGCTCTACAAGTTGTAATCATTTCTGCTGATAAGAACAAAGTTCCGTTCCAACAGAACCTCTCTCAAAGAGAAGTGACGGCGTTAAGCACACTAAGCTACCTTCCTGACATTATATTAAGCCTGCAGATAAAGGTGGAGCTATCGTCATCTTGAACGAAACAGAATACATAAATAGGGCGTACAGGCAAGTAGTGGCACTTCTTTTTACAAAGCAGTGTCTAGCGATCCAAGACCTGTCTTTAAACAGGACGTGCAGGATACGCTGTCTTCACTTGTTCGTGAGAAGAAAATACCTGAGATGACTGCACGTTCACTTTTGCACGTAAATACAGTTTCTCGATGACTCTACTTGCTGCCAAAAATTTATAACACCATCCTGGCCGACCAATTGTTTCCGCTATGAGCACTGTAATTGAAACTTTGACCAGCTCTTATATATTCTCATAAAATACATTCCTGGCCCCCTCGCCTCGCACGTTAGGGACACATCCAACTTTCTCCGCCAAATATAACACTTGGGCATACCCACCAACAGCCCAATTGTCACCTTGGACGTTGCCTCCCTTTCTACAAATGATTCTACAAAAAATTCTACAAACAATTCTTCACATAACATTGAATTCGATGACGAGCACTTCATACAGACCTATAGAACCTCAATGGGCACAAAAGTTTGTCCAAACTATGCAAATGATTTTATGAACAAGCTGGAAAGAGAACTTTTTGCCACGAGGACACTGTAGGCGCTTTTATACAAACGAATCATTGAGAACATCTTCCTCATCCTGTGTCATGGAGAAAGCAGCCTTTCAGAATTCATTACGGCCATCAAAAACTTTGACGACCACTTTTCATTTTTGCACTTGTATTCGGCATCCGAACTTACCTTTCTCGACATGGCAATCAAAATTCCTTGAGGAATACTTTCGGCTTCCTTGTATAGGAAACCAACCAATCACCAATACCTGCATTTCAAAAGTAGTCATGTCAAGCACTGCAAGACTGGCATACCTTAGAGCCAGTCGCTTAGGCTTAAACGGATGTGCTCAGACCCTAAAGATTTAACTTCAAACTGTGAAATGCTTCGAAACAATCTCCTATGTCAAGAGTATCCGCTGCCCTGTCACAGATGACGCAACCCCAAAGGCTGACAAGAAAGACCGAACTGAACTCCTCAATGATGCCAAACCATCCCCTTCAAAAAGCCAAATCAACCTCATTTTCACATATTCTGCAAGTGCACCGAACGTGAATAGTTATAAAAATCCTCCACCAAAGCGAAAAAATAAAACGCGTCTTTCTTGAGCCTGTCCGAACGGTGTACAGGAGAGCTAAAAACCTAAAAGACATTGTAACATCAATTAAAATTAACAGCCCCAATAAGCACATGTTGCGGACCATGCGGCAAATATCGGTGCAAGCTCTGTCCAATGATGCAAAAAACAGAAACTGTGCGAAGAACATGGTCGCACTTTTATCTCCGTATACAGGGTGACTACAACTGCGACCGCAAAATATTATTTATCTCCATGAATGCACATTGTGCCACGTGCAGTAAATCGGACAGACAGGAACAGCGCAAAGATAGCGTAATACCAACCAAGTAACCGAGCTGCCACACCTTCTGATATCCAAGCACGTCACCACACTAGGGCATCCATCCGACAAACTTGCTGACATTATACTTCAGTCGGGTTTAAGGACGCATCGCGACCGTGAAGTTTGGGGGACTTTCCCGATTCCCAAATTCAACACCATCGCAAATGGTATAAATGAGATAGCTGGTAAACTTTCCTTCCTTTCCGTGTGATGTATAGAGGTTTGCGCGACACTTTTCGTGCACACATTTATTAGTTTCTTCTTTCTGTATATTTCATTCATCCCCTGTAAATAAGAGCTATGCTTCCTTCCATTCCTTCGTGTGGTATTGCATTCAGTTTGCAACGCCATATGCTAAATAAGGCACTTCATTCTTAAAAAAGGTTTTACAGAACAGCTAGTTATGCTTTATATTTCGATGGCTGCTCTGCCGTAGTTTCCTTATCTTTAGGAATATCGCTGCCGTGCTTTGTAACAAGAAATGAAGACCCTTAACCTGCTTCACCGTTTTTCTAGATGTGTACTTCAATTGATTGTAGCCTTTTTTGATCGTTGCCTTAACCAGCGCTATCCTAAAGGGATACACACTGCTGTTTGCCTATGTGTCAGTCTTTGAATAATGAACATGGTTAGTGCCAGAAACACACCGAACGTGTACTAAAAACAACACGAACCATGTAAAGTTCTAAACTTTGACTTAAATTTAAAGGCGCAAGCAACAACTGTAGCCATTTTAAAACTGTGCGAACATTTGTTGTAACCGTTTTTGATATTTGCTTTTTTGATTTTCCAGTTTTTCTTGCATTGCTCTTTCTGTTTCAACGCTTGTAACCCCTTCCTTTTTTCCTCTCCCGATAAATTACTATTTTCGCTGTATCACAATGCGAGGTAATTTTTGCCTACGCTCTCATAACTCCTCAGTCGTGCTTCGACTTTCCGACAGTTGAATGCCCTGTCGCCCGTCCGACCGGGGCGGCTTGTTTTGCCCACACCATGTTCGGCAGCGTTTCGGGCTCTCGTGCAATTGATTCCCAGATTTGTAAAACACACAAACAGCTTATGTCTTTTGCGCCGGCCGCGGCCTAACAGCAAAAGTGGAAAAGGGGGGACGAGGGATCGTTTATGAGGCCAACGAAAACACGCCCCTCCGCATGCGTAGGGCTTCAAAGCGCGCGCTCGTATGCGTACTGCTCTTCTCTAGTAGCCGACGCTGACTAGGATGGCTGCAGTTCGCCGTGGCTGTCAACCACGCAGTTATGTGTTCGCTATCGCTCCTCCTCTAGCCAGACAAATGTCAGTGTCTGTCGTTTACTGCCTCTTTAGTTATTTCTACATTTTTGCTTTATTTTTGTTCGCCCTTTATTATTTCTGACTTTTTTGGCTTTCTTATTTCTTCCCGTCTCCCTCTCTCATTTATTTTTGCTTTTTTTGAAATATCTCTTATTACTTCACACCCCGGTCACCACACAATTATGCGTCGCCTGCGCTCCTGTTTACTTACTTTTTTCGCTCTCTCTTCCTGCCAGGCGATTCATGTCTGCCTAATCAGAACCCACCACTCTCATTCTGACTTTCCAACGGCTTAGCCCTGTTAGCGCAGGCGCGGCTACAGGCGGCCAGTTTTCTTCCCATGTTGTCTAACTCCTAAACACATTACGGCTTTGCCGCTGGCGCGAACTAAGCAGAAGGATTGAGGGAAGTTGATAGGGGAACGTCTAGGAGGCCGACAAAAACACGCGCCCCTCGACGGGAGCGTTAGAAGCGCGCTCACGTATGACACCTCTTGCATATTTTTCGCCGACGCTCACCGCTGGCGTTTACCATTCGCCACCCCCGTTGGCCACGCAACCATGTGTCCCCGATCACTCTTCAGGTTCTGTCTGTCATGTCCTCTCGGTTTTTTATATCTTTTGAGTTTGCCTGTTCCTAACACTGCCTTTCTCTCTAAATTTACTTCTCCCTTACTCTCCTCTTTCAATCACCCTCTCTCAATTATATTATTTTCAGGTTTGTGCTTCCTTCTTGCTGGCTTTCTCTCTCATGTTTCCATGCGCTCTTCTTTCTTCCTTCTCGCATCCAGTCTTAAACTTCTGTCGCCGCCCTGGGAACCTGACGTGCTTGAACTGTATATAAACCACTTCTATTGTTTAAGTTAATACTCTTGATCAAGCACGGTCCTAGTCTGAAACGTAGAGTCAATAAGTACTGTTATTTCCATTGTTTTTACACCCAGTCGTCCGAAACCTTTTCTAACGACCTCAAACAATGGCTCCTGGAACCCCTTCATTGGGAAGAATATCCTGAAAATTCCCCAAGCAAATGATGAAATCTGTCATATTCGGTGACTCGCAATGTAAGCACCTGCAAAATCATTTTGACCCCCGATAAAAATGCGATCCGGCTTTCATCTAGAAATCCGGAGTGAAGATTGAAGCCATTC
Organism: Haemaphysalis longicornis; assembly: GCA_013339765.2. Taxonomy (NCBI): domain Eukaryota; kingdom Metazoa; phylum Arthropoda; class Arachnida; order Ixodida; family Ixodidae; genus Haemaphysalis; species Haemaphysalis longicornis. The sequence goes on along the minus strand of CM023448.1, from coordinate 45,061,565 downwards.
CTTCCTAATTAACTTCGTGCCGCATACTGCTACAACTCTCATTCTTAACATCGGCGCAACTGACTTGACAACACCATCGGCTTCGCCAATGTTCAAGAGGTGCGAGCATCTACTGGCCACAGCAAACAATACCATCCTGGCATACAACGTGTGTATGTCATGTTTGTTCTACTATGAGCCCAAAACCACCGATGACGGAACTTCAACTGGCACTTTATCGATTCATCTATGAAGCCATCCGATTCAACGCCCAGCTTCTAAGACTCTGCCAACAAACCAACAAGATGTTCTACCTCAATGATAACTTAGAGGGTTTTTCCTCGTGGTGTGTTCTGGTTGTGGACGGCTTGCAGTCGAGTTTTGAGTGTGTCGCTCCCATGGCAATCCACATCCACGACATAATTCGTCCGACCAACGTTCGTGAGCGAGAACTGTGGTTGGCCTATTTTGCAGGCCCCGCCAGCAACCCAGGTGCGCCAGCATCGCCTGTCCAGTAACCAGCTTCTCCTGCAAACGGCCATTCCGGCAGAGTGTCCCGTTACAACCTTCGCAAGAAACAAACTGACACGACCAAGGCAGCCACTCATATTGACGGGAGAATAGTCCTCCAGGTAATCAGACTGTTTATACTGTGTCCCGACAGTTTTCGAAGATGCGCAAAGTAACCAAAAAAGGAGTTTGTAATGAATCTCGTGTAGCTACCTTGGATGTGTATCATGCTTGTAACATTGTTCCTAAAGGTCTCCGTACTTACCTGGAGCCAGCAACTTCTGAAATGTCAGCGCCCGTAAACACTAAGCGGAAAAACACGCTCCACGAAGCGTCAAAAGAACTGCTTCACATCATTATCCAGCCCCATAATCAGTGTCTCCGCTCTATTGTAGATGAGGAAAACAAATTCTCGCCGAAGTTTGCATGGATTCACATGAAGTTGACCAGATGCAATCGTTTGAAGAACAAAAAGATGTCAGTTGTTCAATATCAAACAAAACAAGCTACTCCGTCATGCAGTAAATTCCCCCCTTTCCATCAACGACAAAACGCCAGCTCAAAATTCGTTGCATAATGTAGAACTTTGGGTGAATCTAACAGCTCGAGTGGAACCAGTGTGGTGAACCTTTCAGACCAATTTCTCTCGATGGATGAGTTCAATGTTCTGTCAAAGGGTTTAAATTTCTCTCTGGCCAACGGCAACATAAGCGAGTTTCGGCTGTACAATGATGTTGATGAGTTTGCACGCACACTACGACTAAAGGAGTACTTTAATGACAGGCCACAGATTAACACCGCACATCCAAAATTGATGTCAACCAGGCATTGGACAACACCAATTCAGCAATAAAATTGACTTGACTTATACATTAGGCTGTGCAAGATGACATCATTTCCGCTTATAAGAACAAAGTTCCGTGCCAAAAGAACCTCTTTCAAAGAGAAGAGACAGCGTTAAACACACTAAGCTGTCTTCCTGACATTATATTAAGCCTGCGGATAAAGGTGGAGCTATCGTCATCTTGAACAAAACAAACTACCTAAATGAGGCGTACAGGCAACAAATGACACTTCTTTTTACAAAGCAGTATTTAACCATAAAACACCTGTCTTTAAACAGAACGTGCCGGAAAGGCTGTATTCATTTGTTCGTGAGAACTAAACAATCCAATACGACTGCACGTTCACGTTTGTCCCTAAATCCAGTTTTTAGACGATTTTATTTGCTGCCGCAAATTCAAAAGAAAGATCATCCTGGCCGACCTATTGTTTCCACTATAAGCACGGGAACTAAAAATGTGTCCATGTTTGCAGACATTCTCACAAAATACATTCCTGGCACCCTCCCCTCGCACAATAAAGACGAAACCGACTTTCTCGCCAAATATGAGACTTGCGCATACCTACCAAGAGCCTACTTGTCACCACGAACGTTGCCTCCTTTTACACGAAAATTACACACGAGGGCGGCGTCAAAGCAGCCATTCAGTTTTATAAAGTCTAAGAATCTCTCAACAAACCTGTCGGCAGTGAAACCCTGGAAAATCTTCTAAAAAGGATTCTTGAAACGAATAACCTTGAAGTCGATGACAAGCACTTCATACCTACATATGGTACCTCAATGGGCACAAATATTGGTCAAAACTATGCATATTTGTTTATGGACAAACTGGAAAGAGAAATTCCTGCCACAAGAACGCTGCAGCCGCTTTTCTATAAACGATTCATTGATGACATCTACCTCATGTGGTGTGATGAAGAAAGCAGCCTTTCAGAAATGATTAGTGCCTTCAATAACTTTGACGACCACATTTCATTTCCGCGCTTGCATTCGGCATCCGAACTTAACTTCCGCGACGTGGCAATCAAAATGTCTGAAGGAATACTCATGACTTCCTGGTATAAAAAACCGACAGATAACCACCGTTACCTGCACTGCAAAAATATTCATGTGAAGCACAGCAAGACTGGCATACCTTATGGCCAGTCGCTTAGGTTTAAACGGCTGTGCTGAGATTTTAAAGACTTTACTTCAAACTGTGAAAGGCTTCGAAACAATCTCCTATGTCAACAGCATCCTCGGCCCGTTACAGATGACGTAATCGAAAAGGCTGACAAGAAAGACGAAACTGAACTTCTAAACAATGCCAAGCCAACCTCAATCTCACATATTCTGCAAGTGCTCCGAACGTGAATAGCATACGTAAAGCATTATACAAACCTCCTCCAAAGCGAAAAAAAAAACGAAACACTTTTCCTCACACTCCCCGCACGGTTTACAGGAGAGCTAGAAATCTAAAGGAGATTGTAACATCATCTAACATTCAACCCCAAAAGCACAGGTTGCGGACCATGCACCCTAATCTGAGTGCTAGCTTTGTGCACATATGCAAAAAACAAAATGTGTGGAGCACAAGGTCGCCCTTCGCCTTCCGTATACAGAGCGCCTACAACCGCGACAGCGAAAACGTCATTTATCTCCTCGAATGCACATTGTGCCAAGCGCAGTACATCGGACAGACCGGAACAGCTCTCTGAATGCGTATTAACAAATACCGATCCCATGTACCCGCAATTCCTCACCTTCCTATATCCAAGTGCGTCACCACACTACGGCATTCATTCGACAAATTTGCAGTCACTGTACCGTGCAGGAGGAGAGTCTCTCCTGATTCACAAATTCAAGTCCCTTGCAACTGTTTATTTTACACGAGATTGCTGGTAAACTTTCCTTCCTCTACCTGTTGTGTAAGACGTTTTTGCGACACTTTTCGTGCACACATTTAGTACTTTCTACTATCTGTATATTTCATTCATCAACAATAAATAAGAGCTATGCTTGCTGCCTTTCCTTCGTTTGGTAATGCACACGATCTGCAATGCCATGTGCTATATGTAAGGACCGCCCTTCTTAAAAATGTTTTTCGCAAGAGCTTGTTATGGTTTGTATTTCGATGGCTGCTCTGCCGCTCTCGCTTTTTGTAAAAGAACTCAACACCTTTCACCTATTTTACCAATTTTCTAAATGTGAACTTCATTTGATTGTCGCCTTTCTTGAATGTTGCCTTTGCCAGCGCTATCCTGGAGGGATACACACTGCCGTTTGTCTATGCGTTGTGTCAGTCTTTAAACAATAAACATTGTTAGTGCAATAAATACACCGAAAGTGTTTTAAAAACAATACGAATCTTGGAAAGGCCTCAACTTGGTCCTAAAATCTGCGGGGCTCTGGCAACACCTTTAGGCAATTTAAAACAATGAGAGCATTTGTTAAAATCCTTTTTGACATTTTCTTCTCTGTTTTTTTTTCAGTTTTTCTTGCATTGCTGTTTCTGTGTGAACGCATGTACCCCTTCCTTTTTTCACCTCCCGATTAACTTACTATTTTCGCTGTCTCGCCATGCGAGGTGATTCTTGCCTACCCTTTCATAATTCATCAATTCTGCTTGGACTTTCCAACAGCTCAAACCCCTTTCGCCACTGCGACTGGGGCAGCTTGTTTTTTCTCCTTCTTCGGCAGCGTTTGGGGCTCCCGTGCATCCGCTTCCCAGATTTCTCCAACACACGGAGAGCTTATGTATTTTGCACCGTCCGCAGCCTAAAGAGGAAAAGTGGAAGAGGGGGTACAGGGGATCGTCTTTGAGGCCAACGAAAACACAGCCCTCCGCGTGCGGATCCTCAAAGCGCGACCTCGTATGTGTACTACTCCGCTCTGGAGCCGAGCCTGACCGGGTAGGTTACAGCTCAGCTTGGCTGTCAACCACTAAGGTATGTATCCCCTAATGCTCCCAGGCTCTCCAGACAAATGTGCGTGTCTGTTGTTCACTGGCTCTCGGTATATTTTTACATTTTTACGTTATTTTTTTGTTTTTTTTCTGCTTTTTGTTCGCTTTCTCATTTCTGTCCATCAATCTGTCTCATTTATTTTTGCTTTTTTATTTGAGCCCTTTCTTATTACTCGTCCCCTCTGTCTACCACGCTCTTAAGTGTCCCCTATCTCTCCTGTTTACTTACTACTTTCGCTGTTTGCATGCAAGGGGATTTATGTCTCTCGACTCAGACAACATCACTCTCATTCTGAATTTCCAACAGCTTAGTGCTTTCGTCGCTAGCGCAACTGTGGGCGGCCTGTTTTCTTCCCAGGTTTCTCGGACACGTAGACGCATTAGGGCTGCGGCGCCGGCGCGAACTAAGTAGGAAGGGTCGAGGGAATTGGATGACGGAACGTCTTTGAGGCCGAAAAAAACACGCTCCCCCCTCACGGGAGTCTTGGAAACGCGCTCACGTATAACACCCCTTGCATACTGTTTGCCGGGGCTGACCGCAGGCGTTTACAACTAGCCACCACTGTCGACAACGCAATTATGTGCCTTCTATCGCTTCTCAGCCTCTGTTTGTCATGTCCTCTCGGTCTCCTGTCCCTCCCGCTTCCTTACGTCATTTATTTACGCTTTTCAAGTTTGTGTTTCCTTATTGCTGGCCTTCTCTCTCATGTTTCAATGCTCTTTTGTCTCTTACTGCTCTCTTCCAATCTTAAACTTATGTCACTGCCGTTGCAACATCAATTGCTTGAACTGTATATAAACCACTTCGATTCTCTAAGATATTACTCGTGATAAAGAGCGGTCCCCTTCCGAAACGTTGAGTAAATAAATATTCTGTTTTCATTGCAAACTTCTACGTGTATCTATATATATATATATATATATATATATATATATATATATATATATATATATATATATATATGTATATTTATATTTAACCCGCCGCGGTGGCTCAGTGGCTAAGGCGTTGCGCTGCTGAGCACGAGGTCGCGGGTTCGATTCCCGGCCGCGGCGGCCGCTTTTCTGATGGAGGCGAAAAGCAAAAACGCCCGTGTGTACGAGATTTCGGAGCACGTTAAAGATCCCCAGGTGGTCCAAATTAATCCGGAGCCCTCCACTACGGCGCGCCTCATCGCCTGCGTTGCGTCGGCGCGTTAAACCCGACAATCAATCAATATATTTCTATTTATATAAATTTATATTGAATAGGAAATGCGGTGCCCGTTTTAAATAAAACAGATAAAGAATTTTTGGAATACAGAACTTGAAGAAAAAATGCTCGCCGGGTGGTATCCGAACCCACAACCTGCACAACACGCGTGTCTTGTGATGGCAACTATGCTACGGGTGGGGCAATTTTCGCCTATACTTTCTGGCAGCCTTGGCACCATTGGGAGCCTAACAGGGTTAAACGCTGGTCGACCACTCTCGATATGCCGTAGACCCTCGAGTAACGGGCTGGTGGTTAAAAAGAAGGTACCCTTCACCACGAGTAGCCCGAGTGGCGCTAGCTACCACCCCCAAGAGCAGGAAACAAAAATACCTTAACGTGAATACCCGAGAAAGTAGAGCGGAAAATAGCTACTATTTTTCTTTGTCCTCTTTATATTTTGTAGAACACATCCCTCAGTCCCCGCTCGAAGACTGGGTTATGACAGCATTTGTGAGGTGAGGGGGACGGTGCGGAGGAGCGTGCTGCACGTTCGGCGCTGTAAGGGCATCTTTTGTGGCAATGATGTAATATATCCTTCTCCTCGTGTTGCTCTTTACGAGGAATCAATCAGTTCCAACTCAAACATTCAGGAGCTTTTCACTTATGCAGACCGTATCAGTCCCTGCTCTCTGTTGCTTCTCTCGCTCCCTTTCCGAAGTCTTTTTGGTTTCCGTACTTGATTTCCTTGGCCACTTGCTGGCAATGTGGCCCTTATCTCCTTGTCTAACAACTATCTAGTGTAATTCCGAGTCCTGTCGTTCGTTCTTTCTTATCATATAATGCTTGGACGCAAATGTTGGCATGCTTCGTCATAGTGCAGAGCTTTTTCGTTGGGGCTTTCAAGCTGCAACTCTTCCTCTCCTAAACGCAGGCGCCATTGTTTCTGCACAAACAGATTGGTTGTATTTTGTGTGGCTGTTTCCTCTCCTCCAACTTCTCAACCGCACTTCCTTTCGGTAACCGACTTCGCTTCTTTCATTTTAAATTCTTTTCTCTTTTCTTTTCCCTCTTCCCACCTTGCGTAGCCTCTGTCGTAGAGACACTATATGATAGAGTTACTTTCAAGCTGTTTTACCCTCGATGAGGGTCCTCCTTGTGGGGCTGAGGAGAAAGGGAATTCCTTGAAGGCAAATTGTATATAGGAGTGTCTCCGTGCATTTTATTATAACCCGCAAGAAGAAAGACCCCACATTTGAAACAGTTTGGTATATTAAAATACTTGTTCAGTGTTCTCCAAGTGCGGACACCCATGTTTTGACCTATTATTATGTTCATCTCTTCGTCGGAAGGTTTTTCACCTTAGCCACTTTTTTAAGATTTAAAATCATGCTTCTATTTAAAACGAACTTACTTTTAAGCCTTCCTACCGCTCTTCTTGCGTAGATCATAAACTTAAAGTTGGGCTAAAACAATGTCGCACGAATGCCTTTTTTATTCATTTGTTCTATTTACTTCCAAACATTGGAATCATCTTCCCCGTGACATCGCCCAGGTATTGGAATTTTCTCTGTTTCGACAAACTTTATGTGCCTTATTTTTGGACGATGATGCCGCATGATTCAATAATTGTCAGGTTTTGATACTTTTGCTTGTGCGTGGTTTTTGATTGTGTTCTGTTGTTTTTGTTGGTTTACTTTTGAATACTGTTATCAAATCATTGACAAAGTCCGTCACAATTTTTTTATATGTTTTTGCCCCCTTTGTGTCAACTGGTTTTTCTGAAACCCACTTCCCTCTTCAATGTGAAAGCGATTGGGGGTTTGTCAAATAAAAAAATCAATAAATAAATGACTTCACTAGTACGGGTCTCCATAGCCGCTATATACGAATAGCACTATGCGACGTTTGCACTCCATATTTAAGATAAATATTTGTGCAAAAAGGGTTACACGGACGAAGCAAGGACGAACACTTTTATATTGCCCACCCTCACTTCGTCCGTGTTCCCCTATTTTTGCCAATTTTTTTTGGTCCTGATATATAACGCTTGACTTGTGGCCGCACTACTATGGAGAACCTGACCTACGGATACCGTAAAACGTGCACCAAATCTGTTTTCGTAGGCGACTCCTCAGTTAAGCGCATTGTACAAATTGTGACCCCGTTCCGAAATGAAACACTGGCCTTCGTTTGCCAGCCGGATGCCACCATCGTTGACATTCTACCACTTCTGGACTTTGTTGCAGGGATAGCGAATGTGTTTTTTCTCCATGTTTGTGCAAACGACATCAAAGAATGGTCACAGATCGGTGGCAAGCGCATTTGATTTGTACCATGAGGGGCCGGAGTTTTATCGCCGAAAACATCCGGACATAAAAAGACTTCCAGAACAATGCTCTTGCCACAGATGCAAAACCACCGCTGTGGAGACGCCAACACAGGGGCAGTAGAATTTTATAATAACGACCTCCACAACGCAATGCTGAGAGAGTATTGCTGAACCTCCCTAAAAAATGGCAACATCGACCATATATTCGAGTGGCTGCCATCGGTTCCGTTTTTTGTGGCGGACGGATTCCATCCTAACAACGAAGGAGTGGCTGTGATTTCCAGCCACCTCCATTACGTTCTGCTTAGAAATGCTGCCCGTTTCACACGGGTGGGGCAGGACCAAGCCTCAGATTCTGCAACTATCCCGGCAGTTACGGACTCCCGCAATTTTCTGCTCTTTCACATAGGGTTTCAAAGCCACGAAAATATGTCGTGAGCTTTGAAATTATAGGCGGTGCTAGCCCAGTGCTGCTGCGGCTGATAGCATGCAGTGGTGCCGGTATTTCCATTCAGCCATGGCCAGGTGACTCGCGAGGTTGCAACTCGTGTGCCAATTGACAGCGTGTCGGCTCGGTTGAGGTAAGGTCTGGGGTGAGGTATTATAGACCATTGCAACGAATGCGTAAATTTGTAGAAAACCCAATGGTATTGTTCACAAATCTCATATCTGCATACCGACGTAAAAAAAATTTAAAAACCTAAGTGTCTCCGGCTGTATTTATCAACACCAATATCTACGTTGAGTGAATCCTAGAAGAAGAAGAGGGAAAATATTTTAAACGATGTGTCTGTGAGCCTACCAAAATTGGTTGGGAAGCACAGTAGTCACAATTCCGAGGAGGTGCAATCAACACAGCTGGTAAAACGCAGGGAAGAATTTCTCTCTATTAAGAAGCAATCCGAACTAGAAAGATACAAAGATTAAAAAGGTTAAAATGTGGGAAAGCAAAAGGCAAAAAAATGTTAAAAAGATGATGTTTTCAGTCGCCGCCGAAACACAGGACATTTGATGGTGGTTGCCGAGGTGGAAGGCTGGGGTGGACTAGTGATTGTATTCGACGAAAAAAAAAAAGAGCTGTCAGTGTTCTGGCATGTTGACCATCCCCCAAAAAAACACGCTTCTACGGCGGCGTGGCAAGACCTGCGCAGTAACATTGTGAACCATCTCAAGTGGAGAGCTCTGTCCAGCGTAAGTGAAATTATTATCAAAGGGGATAAACCTCTGTTTTTCGTCGGGTAACGTTATAAAATATAGTATATAACAGGACCTCGATAACTTTGCGAGAAACCTGCCCCTACGGTAATACTTTCACAAGCGTCCCACTGAACGCAAAAAATTACTACATTCCTCTAAACAGAGAATGTAGATACCCAATAAAAAATGAGCATTCGGAAGCGAGAAATCAGATTTTTGGGCGTGGAAATAAACATATCCGTCGAGTTCGAGAGTCAGTTACTCACCCGCGGAAACCCCGCGAAGTACGAGGGTGAAGCGCTGACGAGGCTAAGTGAGAACAGCGCATAATATAAACCTTCAGACAAAGGCGGTTTGTGGTTATTACGAAAATACATGACTCCCGAAAGGACCGAGAGCGACAGCTGGTGGACTAGACATTCCGCAGCACGCTCACAGACGACCCAACATTTAAATATAAAACTGAAACTTTGGATACAATAGAGTACTTATTAAGTGAAAGGAAAAAAATCTTTAAGATGTATGAAGCGATGATTTCCCAAAATACTCAGCCAGGACATTCCCATAAATTATCATCAGCAGAAGCAGCAGAATCACGAGCCTACTCAGGTCCACTGCAGTACGAAGCCTTACCCGCTCACCTCCAACTGCTCCAGTCCTGCGCTTCCCAAGTCCCCACTTAATCACCGAATTCCTTCTTATATCCCTCCATCGGATAATTGGCCTTCCCCTTCTTCTCGCCCCATCTCGCGGTATGTCCTCTGTTTCCTAAACTGTCCACCGGTTGTCCATTCGTCTCAGTACATGGCCGGACCAAATCTACTTTGTTTTGGTTATGTAAGCTATTGAATGTTCTACCCTAGCATGTTCTCTGATCCAGGTAGCTCGTTTCCTGTCCCCGACTGTTACCCCTAGCAATACCCGTTCCATGGCCTGCTGAGGCGACGTATGTATGCTTTCTAGTTTATTAAAACGCCTGGTTATAATTCCTTGGGTTAAAATCAGCAGTGCGGAATTGTTATAGATATTTCTTTAGAGTGATGGAGCTAACATAATTTTATTATTTGGGAGTTCTTCCCAAGTGCTACCCAACCTATGCTTCTCATGCGCCGGATTGCTCCATCGTGGTAGTTGCATTGTTTTCCTTCTTCGAGCATTTCATGACCTAAGCTGAAGAGGGCGTTTTTGGCATGCTTATATCAGATTATTTTAAAGTTGTTTTGCATTTCTTTGTATTTAGCTCCAAAGATCTCGTAAAGTCCGTAGTTTCTTGAATTTGCGAGCGCGGCGATGTTTTGTTGGTCCGACCGTGTTGCCTGTTTGTCGAGAAGAAGGAATATGAAAACGTTTGCTGATGAGAACACTCGACAGATATTCTGCTGCACGGTTTCCAGAAAATTTAGGCCAGAAATTTTTAATCAAACGCTCATTAAGAAATGGTGCCGAATCTGTCTTTATTCTCACAAATGAGCTCAGCAGACAGAGTGGCGCCGAAGCTCGCTGCTCCTTAAATGACTTCTGCTAAGTATGCGAATTGCTAGGTATACGAATGTGTCCTGTGCCATGGAAGTGTAGCGTGGTGCAAAATATTTGGACCGTAACGCTTTTTGGTGATTGCAAAGCTGTTGATAAACCAGGAGTGTTCTGTATTAGTTTTGAGCCCTCAGCCGTGTTCTGAAATTGGAACAACGGGCGGTGCACAAGATGCCAAATCGGTAAATGCCACTTCAAGACATAATGCCGCTTCGAAGAAAATCTTGATTGCAACTGAATATTTATTGAAGGAGCAGAACGACCATCCCAGCTCTTGGGAACACCGATGGCAGCACAGTGAAGAACAATAATTATCTCAAATATATTGGGCCATTCGGTCCTGCAGATGCAGATCATTATCCAAGCTGCGGAAATAACGCCATTCAGTGATGGTGTACTCTATGGTGATTATCAACAGTAGACCGCATGCAAGATTGCTTGGAACAAATTCCTTTAGCGCTAGGTTTCCGCATGCGCTTAAGAATTACCTGGCACGGGAGATCATGGGTGTTACCACTAGATTACTTGTAAAGTGAAGAGATCCCCATTCCTAAGCACTGTTTCTCGTTCATTCTTCGTGCTACACGCGCTGAATGTTACCAGCTGGTGGTACCTAATTTCGGCGGCGGACAGTGCAGGTGTTCGCGGCGTCACCTTAAAAATTTGGTGTCTGAGATTTGAGCGAGAAATTCCCCAGGAGGCGTCTTTCACCTTGACCGATGTGTACGTGGCTGTGCAGCGTTGTTGTTTTTAGGTGCAGTTTATTTATTACAGCAGCAATAGATAGGACTAACGGAAGACGTTTTCGGTGTTGGTCTGCAGCCACAGTGTGTCAGAAGCACAGAGAACAAAAAGATTTCGTGCGGAAAGTGGCGATGTCGGTGAGCTTGGCTGCGGTGTAGCTGCACACGGGTTTTTCTGCCTGCTCGGCCGAGGTGGCAAGATTGAGGCGGTGGCGGTGTGGGGATTTGAGGACGGTTGGCGCTTCTCGGCGTGTTTGGCACAACGCGCGAATTTTTCGTTCAAATGGCGTCGAACAAACACCCCATTGCGGGCTTCAGAAGTGAGAACCATTTCTGCAGGACACTGACGGAAATTGTCCAAAAAAGGCATGTATAACACAAAAAAGGCTTTTATAGGCGCCAAAAAGACCATATAGTAAAAATAGCATCTAAAAAGCCCATATAGATAGAATAGGCACTATAGGTACAATAAAGTATTTTTTTCTATGCTCCCGTTCCCTTAGTTCGGGCTTATATGTTAATAGGGTTGCTACAAACTGTAGGAAAAATAAGGCATTTGGCCTAAAGTTCCGGTCTCTAGCTATTTCTATTTATTTTTAACCCCACGGCAAATCTTTCTTTGTGTATTTTAACAATCTTTTATCATTTTATTTTGTCACTCAAATGGCGCAAGTATTCCCTGTAAAGCTGTGAATGTTCCCCACAACAATTCAAGGGGTGACGTCACTTATTCAGTCAGGTTTCTCAACAAAGGGAGAAACCAGATGTTCTACCACAGGGTGCCTTGGTTTCATGGGGGCGGTGTCCCGAACGCAGCAGCTTTGGCCGGGATAGAGCGGCGGACATTGCGACTGTAACCCGGTCAGGCCTAGGCAGAAAGAAAGTGGAGAGAAGAGTGTTCTGATGTTCTGAAGGGTGAGACAGCGGAACCTGCCCATCATGATGTGCTAGCTCAATGATGCACTACCGCCTGACCCAAGTGCAGACACCGAAACAATCCGCCATGTGATCCTAGTCATTCCCATTAACGCAGACCTAAATGAAATAGTTTCATAGGTTGGAGAATTTGCGAGAGACCTGACGGAACTTTTATATTGTCAATTCGGAAGCAGTTGCTCCATTCGTTTTTTTTGTAATACCTGGTAAAACCCAACCTAATTGGTATTCAGCTATTTAAAAACCGCCATCCCATTCGTGATAAGCAGTGCGTGAAAAGTGACGTTTCACTAGCGGCCAGATGTCTGTGAGCAGTCTCCAAATAGTTCCTTAACCTGAAAACCAATCGTTAACGTATCATTGCCCTACCACCACTTACTTCTGTCGATTCCGGGTTACCCAGGAGTGGCTGAAGAACATGTTAATGAAGCCGCACGAAGTAAGCGCGCAATGGCCGCGAAGCTTCGCCAAAACATGCCAAACATGGTCGCTAAAGCACACGTCAAAGCCGAGAGAAGAATCACGCCGACGCACCCGTCCGGGTTAGTAATGGGAACGCTGGTTAATAGTACCCTATCACCGCACAATCTATGTGGTGCTCCATGAGTGAAAACCACCCTCGGCCTCCACAGCCGCGTTGGGAGTTTCTTGCGTCCCACGCCACAAAAGAACCGTTGGCTGGTAGTGGTCGAAAGGTTTGCTTTATAATGGTTGCACTAGAGGAGCTGCGGTGTCACCATGCCAAGATGTTGCAGCGGTGGCTCAACCGAACGGTGCTGCGACGACCGGAGGAAGCTGTTGCAGCGCTGTCTCACCGAAACAGTACGTTGCCAGCGTTGAAAATAGCAGCAATGCTAACTCACCCCAGTTGTTCGGCGCAAGCGTTCAAATTTCCTGCAGCGCCGACTCTCGTCCGCACTGCGGCTCCCGCGTGGAAGAACGATTGCATGCGTTGAATTCTTCAAATGGTTCGTGCCACCAGGTGGAGCGCTTTGTAACAGGCTGACAGGGATAATGGATAATGGAGGGTATAATGGAGGGTAGGGAGATGGCTTTAGGGGTGTCTTACCTGTGGACGGATAAGGATAGCAAAGAACCAAACGAAAAACTGGTGGCGTGCCTAAAAAAGGACATCGAAGATTTGAAACGTTTTCCGGGGAGGTACTATTGGTAGGGGACATGAACGCCCACATTGAAGATCTAGACGGGTACACCGACTTCAACGAAAATCTAATGCTAGTTAATGTGTGAGTACCAGAAGCTGATCATAGTAAATAGGGAACAAAAAGGCGAGGGACAAATAACGGGGGAGTGTGGTAGGAGACAGTCGAGTATTGACTACTGCCTTATTTCAGAGGGACTTTATTAATGGTTGGAAGGAATGACCATGGATGAGGAAGGGGGCCACAGTCTGGGCAGTGACCACAAGCGTATAAACCTGAGTTTTGGGAAACTGGGGGGCGAGAAAACGGGTCGACCGGGGCCGCGCATTAAGTTAAACAGCAAACAAATTGCAGATATAGCTAAAAGCATAGAGGCTGACTTAGAAAGAAATCCTGGAGAAGAGTGGGAATATGACAGGCTCATCAAGACTATGCAGGAAAAAATAGTCAAGGCAGAGGGGGCCAATCGATGGAGAGGAAAAAAAACACCCAAAAGCTTGTGGAACAAAGAAATAAAGGCGGCGATAGAGAGGCGTAAACATGCGTCTAGAGAGCACAGGCAGGCCAAGAGGATGGGGAGACATCAGGAGGAGGTGGACCTAAAATGGGAGCAGTATAAGCAAATGAAACAGGAAGTGCAGCAATTAGTGCAGGCGAAAATAAAGGGGGACAGCGAGCGATGGGTAGCGCAAATACGAGGAAGGGGTAGAGACGCGCTTAAAAGGTTTTGGAACCATGTGCAGGCATTAGGGAAACGTACGAGTCCCACAGAAGGCGGTACTATAGAAAACGAGCAGGGGCAGATGCCTCAGGGAGGAGGAAGCATTAGCATACCTGCACAGAATCATCACGGAGAAGTCGGTTAAGGTGGTATGAAGAGGCCCGCAGCGACACAGAGAGTCGCGGTGGGTAGGCCGAAATGTCTTTAGATAGATGGGGACAAGCTGAAATGGAAAAAGAGCAGAGGAAAAGGTCCCCAAAATACCGCGGCAGGAACGGAATGTGGATACTAATGAAGTTGATCAAACAGTTAGGACCAAAGAGCAAGGGAAAGCTACCTGGAAGCCATCAGAACAAGGAAGAAGAAAAGGCAATACCGGCCCGCGTGGCAAATGAGCAGGATGAACTTAGTGTAAAGGCAAAAGGAGTCAGGACAAACCCAAGCTCGTATAGGCCAGTAAACCGTCACGTCAATGCTGTTCAGGTTCGCAATGCAGGCAGTAAAGTTCGAACTAGAGCAGTGGGTGGAAGAAAATAGGATAATAGGGGAGCTACAAAATGGGTTTCGAAAGGACATAAGAATAGACGACAACTTATTCGTGGTAAGCCAATGCATAGAGGTGGCGAAGATGCAAAACCGACCTTTGTGGTTAGCCTTCTGGACAATAAAGCGCTTGTATGATAATGTAGATAAGGAGCGGCTTTGGAGTATCCTGGAGGACGAGGGAGTTCGGGCAGAATTCATTAGCTTACTTAGGGAGCTATACCGGGAAAACCAAGTGCAAATTGTGTGGGAGGGGGTAACATACAATAGGCCTGTATGCACCTACAAGGGTTTGAAACAAGGATGTCCTCTCTCTCCGCTGATGTTCATGATCTACATGGCGGGGTTAGAAAGGAAGCTAGAAGTCAGCACGATGGTGTTCGACTTATCCTACATGAAAAACGGGCAGGTGGCGGAACAACGGGTTCCGGGACTAATGTATGCAGACGACATATTGTTGATGGCGGACAACCGGATAAGTATGCAGGGCTTGATGGATATAGTCGGTGAAGAAGCGACGCACCTAGGGCTATCCTTTAGCAGAGAAAAACCGGGGATCATGGTCTTTAATGATGGCGAGGAGCACAAACCAGTATCAGTGCAGCAAGTAGGAATACTATTGGTGAAAGAGTATAAATATTTAGGAGTATGGCTGAACAACAGCGAAGATTACACGCAAACGCATGAGGCTCACCTTAAGACGAAAGGAAGACGGAACGCGGCTATACTGAAGCATAGAGCCCTCTGGGGATACAGGAAATACGAGGTGGTAAGGGGAGTCTGGAAAGGGGTCATGGTACCAGGATCAACTTTCACTGATTCGCTTCTGTGCATGAAGCCAGAGACCCAAGAGGGCCTGGAAGGAAATCAGAGGGCAGTAGGCAGATTGGCCCTAGGGGCCCACAGTAAAACTACAAATGAAGCGGTACAAGGGGATATGGGCTGGTCGTCTTTCGAGGCGAGGGAGGCGCAGAGCAAGATAAAGTTTGAGGAGCGAATTCGTGACGTGGAGGACGAAAAATGGGCCGCGAGGGTGTTTAAGTACCTGTATTTGAGGAGCATGGACACGCGGTGGAGACGGACGACCAGACAGCTGACCAAGCGGTACAGAAAGTCGGTAGGGGAAAGCGGGGTTTACACAACAGGTAAAAAGAAGGTAAAAGCAGCAGAGTCGATGAAGTGGGCACAGAGAATGGAAGCGAAAAAAACCCTGGAGACTTATAGGGCAGAGAAACGGGAAATTAAGAAGGAGGCATTCTATGGCAATACGAGATGCAGTGCGTTGCTCTTCGAGGCATGGGCAATGTGCCTAAGAACCCGGGCATACACGGGTAGCTACAGGCAGCAGGATGAAACGTGTGCATGCTGCGGCAGGGATCGGGAAACTATAGACCATATTGTCAGGAGCTGCAAAGAGATACGGCCACCGCGGGGTGAGGGGGAAACGACGCTGGCGGAGCTTCGCCCACACTCACCACCAAATACCTTGGACGAGCATGCACCATATATGGATGCTCTGAAAGGCGACGAAATGGTGCAGGAGGCAGATTTGTTGCCACCAGGAAACAGTCATCAGTTCACGGTGAGCTGCGGGCCTATCTCTCTTTGCGAACATACGGGAAGTGTAGACAATGCACCTTTCATTACTGGAAAGCTAGCCGGACTGGAGATCGCAAGCCCCACTAGATACCGGTACAAAGTTAACAATGTTCAGAGACCTCGTCGGCGAAGGTGCTCTGCGACTAGAATCCGAGAAGGTTCAGTTCTTTAGCAGGAAGGAAGGGAGGCTGACTGTAAATGTTGACGGCGGAAAACACCACAAACGTTTTTGGACCTTCCGGGGTCCTCCACTCTGGCCACCTTGAGCCGCGATTTTATGGCCGGGACTAGGCTTGTGCTTGGTGTAATGTCCGGAGACTACAATTATGCGCCGAAACACAGCAAAAATGATTTAAAACAAGACCATTCCAATAACCCACACGTTGGTTCACCGAATGAGCCCATGGCGGCCCATGTTGAAAATGTTTTGTAAACAATCTTACAGTTTTTCACAGGACCATCGAGCAAAAATCCTGGACGGCAGGAGCACTACAACACTTTCACAAAGGCGTACATGGATGATGTGGTGTACAAAGGCGTACACCACGGCGTACATGGATGATGTGGTAGTATTTTCTGACAACCTCGAGGTTCACTCCGCCCATATACAGACTAGGCTGCATCACATGCACAGCGCAAGTGCCACAGTGAACCTATAGCAGGTGTAACTGACTGCCAACATTTACGTGTTCCTTTTCTTTGTTTGAATCCAAGGCTCATTCCGACGAGTCGAAGAATAACGTGACTACCTGCACTTACAAAATCCGAGAACATCAAAAGCCTAGAGCACTTCATTGGTAGGTCGCTTTTTACAAGCAATTTATTCCGAACTCTGCTGATATGGCAAGATCCCTCCGCCAGGTTCTAAGAAATGGTACTTCTTTGCCTTTGCTGGCTTTGGAAGATTAGCTACGACAGGGCGTAAGATGACAAGTTAAAAGTTGCTGGTGGCAATGAACACCTCAGGAGTTGACCCCAATCTGAGGATTCTGCGCATCCATGCACGCTTCCTGTAGCATACATGGCATTACCGTTTGTTACACTTCCCGGATAGCGTTGTTACATAAGAACAACGCAATTCTGTAGTATTGAGGAGAAGTGTCTGGAACTCTGAACTATCCACTTTGCCGATTGCGTTACGCGGTGTATTGGACCAAATTGTTCAATTGGCAATCTCCACTACGATTAGGTTTATTTGTCGGTCTTTCTGCACCGTGATCATTTTCCGTCCCTTTCAAATCGCGGTCACCTAATACATAAAATACTATTCGTATTTATGGCGGGGGACCCTCTAGTCAAGCAAACAGATGTTGCCTTACAAGTCAGATTAGCAACAACAAGATCTCCGACATTTTCTTGTCAGCGCTGCAAGACAACGTCATGTATTTCCTCATGACACTTTCAAAAAGTGAAAAGGATGAGGATCGCAAGGGATATGTTCCGCTTGGTATGTATATATTAGAGAACAACAAACGTTGTCGGTTACCAGTCTTACTGCTGTACCAATGGCATTATTTGTCACTTTAAAAACAGTACATATATTGAATTCTGCTACTTCCGCCAGGCAATATCTTAGTGAGGGTAGCATGAGTCAACAATTACCCTTGAAGATCACCGTGTGCGTCAAATTTCAGGCTAAAAACTGCGCAAACTAGATGCCACAAGATAAGAAGGCTCAAAGATGACACTCAGAATGGACTATATTTTATGGCTCTTGGTACTGATTTTTACAAACCTAGAAAAAACAACCAAAGAAAAGCGAAGGACACAAAACTTTAGCACGTGGTTACATGAAAGCCTATGCTTACCACTGGTTTTTAGTTTCTGTTTTTCCAATGAATGAAAGTAACGTACTTTTTATCAAGATATGCAAAACGCAAAGGGACATTCGATTGAAAAATGGCACATGAGCTCGTCAAAAGTGACGAGCCCGGTTTAGGGGCGACCAACGTGGCATTAACTAGCAGTTTTTATTTTCAGGGCGTGAAGAAGTGACCCTATTCTACTAAGGGCAATAAAAAGTAATGCGAACGTATCGATCGCCTGGACCTATTACTTCAGTTGCATTTACGTATTCCCTCACGATTTCACCCTGCTTTAATATTGCGAACGTGGCATGCACTGAAAACATTTATTTACTTTGTCACGAAGATGCGAAACTTTTTACTAACAGCGAAATCAAAGAAGCTGCTTACATCTTTTGCCTTAAGTTTTATTTCGGTGGCCAGTTTGGTTTCCTGCACGATTTTGGTTTGGCGTTTCCAAATCAGATTGTTCTGATTTAAGAGAAACTGCCATTTTGAATTATAAACACCAAATTTCTTGGCGAGGAGACACTGAACGTTCGCGAACTCTACTTGGCGTTTTCGCGGAGCAAGTCTTGAATTCAACATGTATCTATTGAAGAGTCGATTCCCCATCGCCAACTTCACAATATAGGCATCCTACAGATACCTACCATGCCTGACCCGGTCCGGTTCAAAGAACATGCTCTGAAATATTTTCATCCGGCGGCAACTGAAAAAGACATGAGATGGGCTATCGGACTCGGCTTTCTCTTTTTTCGCTTCATAAGAATTGTTAGCCATATGCCTTGCTACGTACCCGGCCTCCTTAAAAAAACGCGCTTCTTACGCTTTTTACAACCTGAAGACTTTTCAACACCCCGCACGGGGCACCTTAAGCAATCTTGGTGACGGTGTTGGCGACACGCGGACCCCGAGCCCCCATACATAAGCTGGATCCAACCGTGGTGATGTGTTTTAAGGTGAAGGGTAGAAACCTCAAACGGTGGCTGTCGGAGCCCAGGTCAAGCTCCGTCGGATCCGCTCCCTGTCTGTCTACCAGGCAGGGTGCTCCGGGACCTCTTTGGCTACCAGGGTAAGGTCAAAGAAGAAAGTACCCCCGTCTCCCTGATTTTATACTATGCCCTAGGGTAATTACAAGCCCCCCCCCAAACGTGAGGCCGCACCGAAGTATCTTTTCCTTCATTGGTGTCTTTGACATTTCCTGAACCAGATCATTACTCTCGATTTCTTGTCATAGAGTCTCTCAATCCAACCCACCCTCTTGCATGTCAGTCAGTCTTCTTGATCGAAAAATATCTTGAAGCCATAATAGGAAAATCATATAAGTGCAAAAAATAAAGGTCTGGTGGACTTCTAATCGTAGTAAATGACAAGCAGCAGTTCACGAAGCTTCTAGCTCAGACTAGACTGGCTGATCTAGACATCAGGGTCACACCCCATCGGAGCCTCAACAGCTCGCAAGGTGTGATATCCGAGAGGTATCTCTTGAACGAAACGAATGCGGATCTCCTTGCCAGCTTGAAGGATCAGGGCGTCACTGCCGTGAGACGCATCACTATCCGCAGATACTACAAGGAGATTCCTACCAAACACATTATTTTGACTTTCCACCGCGCAGTTCTTCCACAACAAATAAATGCAGGTTTTATCCGTTGCTCCATCCGTTCCTACATCCCGAACCCGCGGCGCTGTTTTAAATGCCAGCGGTTCGGGCATGATACAAACTCTTGCCGTGGCCGAACGACGTGTGCAAAATGCGCGTCGCATGACCATCCGAGCGACAACTGTCCATCCGACACCCTCTCTTGTGTAAACTGCGTGGGGGGGGGGAAAGGGAGCGCATGCAGCCTACTCCCGCAAGTGCAAAAAATTTCAAACGGAAAAAAAGATAATCAACATCAAGGTAACTGAGAACATCACGTTCCCAGAGGCGCGAAAGAGGTTCGCCTCTTTCCCCCTGGTGAGGTACGCCGACGCAGCTCGCCGGGAGGCGGAGCGGCGTCTGGTTTCCACAGGGACCCAGTTCAGCGAGTCTGACCTGGTCCCTTCTCCGCCCCCCCTGTGTTGCCTCAGGCAGCCCAACCCGCCGCCACGCCGCTTGCTGAGGCAGCAGCGGTTGTAGTGCCAACCTCTTCTGTTGGGACCGGTGCCGCTCCCGCCGCTTCCTCCCCGTCCTCCAGTGCGTTTGAGCGTGTCGAGGAGATGGACATCGGGGGCCCCGCATCGGCTCCCACCGTCACCACACCGCCCGTGCCACTTCTGGCGTCCCCGACGCCCGCGGCGGTGGCGGATCAAACGAAGGGCTCCCGAAGGGGGACCATGTCCGGGGGGCCCGGTTTGACGGGCACCCCCAGGACATCTGATGACGAAATGGACGTCGCGCCGTTCCTGCCTGCAACGCAGCACAAGGAGCGGCCTCCGACGGCCAAGCCAGTAGAAAGGCCTAAAAAACCTAATCCAAGAGTAACAGCCCCGAAAGACGACACATGAACACACACGAACACACACACTCCAGTCATTCTTAAATTTAAATAATGGGAACAGAAAACATCATTCAATGGAACTGCAGAGGCCTCCTTAAAAATCTTGACGATGTGTATGAAATTGTGCATGCCAGTCAGCCAAGTATCATGTGCCTCCAGGAAACCCACCTAAATTCCAAACAAACAAATTTCTTAAAAAGGTACATGGTATTCAGAAAGGGCAGGGCTGGCTACACCCACTTTTCAGGAGGTGTGGCCATTATCGCCCGAAAATCATTAGCATGCCACCCTGTCACTCTGAACACTGTCCTCGAGGCTGTAGCAATTCGAACAATAATATTTAATAGGTTGGTAATGGTATGCTCCATTTACATTCCTCCTGACCATGCACTTCTGAGCTCTGATTTCGAGGCACTGGTTGACCAGCTGCACGAACCATACATACTAACAGGCGACCTTAATGCGCACAACTCTCTTTGGTGCTCCTCCAGAACGGATGCCCGAGGTCGCCTGATAGAGAAGTTTCTTACCTCCTCCGGAGCATGCCTTTTCAACAAAAAACAGCCTACATACCATAACTTAGGACACAATACATACTCGCATCTTGACTTGGCTATTGGTTCCGCAGTTCTCTTTCAATGTCTTGAGTGGGGTGTGGGCACAGACCCATATGGTAGTGACCAGTTCCCCACTTCATTAACGTATATAGGTATAGGCCCGAGCAGTCCATCTTCACATAAAAGGTTTAATGAATCACAAGCAAACTGGAGCACATTCACACAAACATCACAACTACACCACACATCCATACAACACCTACACGTGGAGGAAGCCGCCCAACTAGTCACGGCGCACATCCTCGACGCCGCCGAAAAGTCCATTCCCCAGGCCTCCTGTGGGTCCCGCACCGCAAGGAGGTCCTGGTGGAACAAGAACTCTAGGCGGGCGCGAGAGGCCCAGAACAAGGCGTGGGATGTCCTTCGCCGGTACCCAACGTCAGATAACCTCATTCCTTTTAAACGGGCACTGGCGTTTGGGAAGCAAGTGCGTCGTGAGGCGAAAAGGGAGAGTTGGCGCACCTTCCTCACTTCCATCAACTCATACACTGATACACACAAAGCCTGGACACGAATACGAAAACTAAAAGGACAACAGACACACAGCCTGCCCCTTGTTAGTACAACACGGGACACACTGGAAGACCAGGCTAACATACTTGCACAACACTTCGAACACGTGTCCAGTTCAGCACACTACACAAACACTTTCATGAAACACAAAAGAACTGCGGAGGAGAAGTCACTGCGTGATAGCAACAAGTCGCACACTTCTTACAATTCTCCTTTTGCAATTTATGAGCTGGAGGCTGCTTTTACCACATGTAAACCTTCAGCTCCAGGGTCAGATAAGATCACTTACACAATTATACAATTCTTACACTCAGACACACATAAAACACTCCTACACCTATACAACAAAATATGGCTTTCGACGCACATTCCCCGCTTTGGGAAGGAGGCCATTGTAGGGGCTTTCCTAAAGAAAGGGAAGGACCCTTCCTCTCCCGCCCGTTATCGTCCCATTGCCCTGACAAGCTGCCTGTGTAAGCTCTTTGAAAGGATGATAGACAGGAGACTCGTGTACTTCTTAGAGTACCATGGTCTTCTCGAGAGCGGCCAGGCAGGCTTCAGGGTGGGGCGATCTACTAACGACGAACTCGTTGAGTTAGAGTCATATATTAAAGATGCTTTCCTCCACAAGCATTACTGTATAACCGTATTCTTTGATCTTGAAAAGGCGTACGACACTGCTTGGTGGTACGGCATCCTCAGCGATTTGAAGTCCTTTAGTATGTCAGGTAACATGTGGAACACGCTTGCCAGTTACCTCTCTGAAAGAACGTTTCGCGTGCGAGTTGGAACTGCACTCTCCAGAGTTCATGTGCAGGAAAACGGTGTGCCGCAAGGTGGAGTTTTTGAGTTGCACTTTGTTTATTGTAAAAATGAACTCTCTTCGGAAGGCGCTGCCACCAACCATTTCCTGCTCAATCTATGTAGATGACGTGCAATTATCCTTTAAGTCTTGTAATCTGTCTATCTGCGAGCGCCAAGTCCAGCTTGGTGTTAACAAGCTAGCTGGCTGGGCAGATAGCAACGGTTTTAAATTTATTCCAGTGAAGTGTACTTGTGTTTTGTTTTCGAAAAGGCGTGGCATTCGGCCGAATCCAGACATCAAACTCAATGGTGTCGCAATTCCAGTCAGAAATGAACACAAGTTTATAGGTGTAGTCCTTGGCGAAAAGCTCTGGGTCATTCCACATATAAAACAACTTAAACATAAATGCTTAAAGGCTATGACTATACTGAAGGTTCTCTCCGACTCTTCATATGGTGCTGATAAAAAACTTCTTTTACGTGTTTTACTAGCCTGATAGGTTCACGATTGGACTATGGAAGTGTTGTTTATGGGTCAGCAAGTGAGACATCCCTCAAAATGCTGGACCCTGTGCTTCATCTAAGGCTCCGGCTGGCATGTGGCGCTTTCCGGACTGTCCCGGTTGAAAGCCTCTATGTGGAGTGTAATCAGTGGAACCTACAACATCAGCGAGCATGCACAGATCTCGTTTTTGCTTTTAAACTTTCATCTATGCCACACCATTCTTTTAAATCAGCTTTTTATGATTCGTCTATGACGGCACTACTCCTAAAGCGACCATCGTTCTCTGCGCCCTTCTCTTACAGAGTTAGAGAGGAAGCGTCAGAGCTTGCCGTCTCCTTTTTAGATACCATCCAAAGTTCTGTAACAGATTTCATAGCACCATGGCATCTCCGCCCTGTGTCATGCGACACATCATTCACACATGTAGATAAAAACCGAGCTCCCACATGTGCTATTCTGCAGCACTTCTTGTATTTGCAGCAGAAGTACCAATGTTCTGAATTTTATATGGACGCCTCTAAAATTTCCACCTTGGTGTCCTGCGCGGCGCATGGGCCCGGCCTTACTGTCACTAGAACTCTTAACAGTAATACAAGTATCTTTACGGCAGAGGCTTATGGTGTACTTCTGGTTGTTAATCATATCCTTTAAAGCCACATCCTACAAACCATTATATATACAGATTCTCCCAGTGTTGTGTGGGCGTTGCCGGCAACAAAGTCTTCAGAAAATCACGTTGTAAATTTAATAGTCAAGGGTATTATGTCTGTGTATGTCCACAAATTTGAAGTAGTCCTTTGCTGGGTCCCTGACCACAGTTGTAGAGCCGGGAACGAAGCAGAGGATCGAATGGCTGCTGCTGCTACACTCTCGAATACAGTAGACATAACCTCATTACCCTACACTGACGTGAAACCACATATCAGACAACAACATTGCAAAACATGGCAAACACACTGGAGCGAACAAACAGACAAGTTACACGTAATATAACCACACTTGGGACCATACACCACCGACACACGCAATAGATACACAAGTCGCCTTGGCTAGATTGCGGATAGGGCATATCATGCAACACACTCGCACATTCTCGCTGGGGCTCCAAGACCTCTGTGCAGCAGGTGCGGAGAGGCCCTATCGGTGATGCACATCCTCATACAATGTAAAGCACTCGACACTACATGACGCAAACACTTCCCTCAACTACACACACGAGATATTCCACCACACCCGTCATACTTCTTAGGAGACGAAGCCCTGTTTTCAATCAAACGCGTTTTCGAGTTTCTCACCGACGTAAAATTTTTACATCTCATTTCTTATCATGCATGTTGACAACCTGGCCCTTTACACCAGTCATCTTCATTACGTTGTGTTTTACTTTGATTATTTTTACAAAATGTTCCTTTACTTCCCGGTCACTTTCATGTAATCACTTTTGTTTGGCGCTCTTTGCCCTTAGTCGGCCTTGCGCCAATTAACTCTAAACATCATCATCTTCAAAACTTTTCAACACTAATAGTATGCGGGCATTTGGTACCTAAACGAGTTCGAAACAGCGCAGGAACAAGAGAATAGGAGGATCACACAAACAGGGCGCTGAATAACAAATGATGTTTATTTTTGCGCAAAGGCAATAAATTTGAAAAGACAGAAAACACATGATATACTAATCTAGAAATGACAAATACAAAAATACAAAAAGACCAAAAGATACAATACCAAAAATATCTGCTATGGTGCAAAAATCCGTACTCCGGCTGTATCTGCAGCAACCAGCCAAATTTATATCACAGCGTTACCACCATCGCTTCTAGCTACCAAAAAATTTGATTGGTTTCCCAGTAAGTGCCACAGAAGGAGTGCTGATGCAATCCTGCCTACGGGTTTATATTTCCCATGCTTCTCTTATCTCCCGCC
The DNA here is from genome assembly GCA_013339765.2 of Haemaphysalis longicornis. Lineage (NCBI taxonomy): Eukaryota > Metazoa > Arthropoda > Arachnida > Ixodida > Ixodidae > Haemaphysalis > Haemaphysalis longicornis. The sequence continues at coordinate 45,036,676 of CM023448.1, read as the reverse complement.
GTAGCCTGTCCTGACACCTGGCCACCACGTGGCCCTTCTAAAATGAAGGCGTGCAACCTGAGCATTTCGCAACGTGCACAGCGAGCTTGCTCCCAGTTACATTTTAGACGGTGTAGGTGCCGTCCGGTTCCAGAATGAGTGTGGCAGTAGCATAGGTAGCGTTATGGAGCGGCTCTCATTTTACCTGGCTCTACATTTGTAAAGTTTGATGCTACCTTGTACATCCATAAGAAGGGCGTCTGCATCAGCTCCGTTAGAGCCCCACTACTGAACAACCTTGTCCTCCCCAGCATGACAAAACTTTGATGCCGCCCTGAAGGGCACTGCTGTGGTCAAATTGTTTCGTTTGTCGATGACTACCTCATCATTTTCGAGGTTTCTGAAAAAGTGCAGTCGTAGAAGGTGACTGGATGGGTTTGTTGGCCCAGAACCTGAACGAATTCGTGATAACAGAGCAGGTGACTGCAAATACCCAGACAGTTTTTGGATGGGAGGTTGTATTTGAGAACTGAGCATCTGTGTTGGAGCTATGCCCCGTGACCCCAAAAGGGCTTCATTCCTTTCACCTCTGGGCATTCAAAACTGGTCAAGCGTGGGGTAGCTACTACTGCCTTGAAGAGCTTGCTTCCCAGATCTTGCCATCATCACGTTCAGAGCAGCCATGACACCCGAACGAGCCGTCTTTGTGAGGCTGGTTTCCGAATTCACTCCTTTGTAATGTGGGCTACAAACGTTTGAGAGACCTAGGGAAATCACCAGAAAAACAAGAGCCTCTACAAAGAGAGAAAAGGAATGTAGCCGTAATACCCTACATCCATGGTTTGAGCCACAAGCTCAAGAAAATAGTAAGGCGGTTGGGTGTAGACCTTGTTTTCTCTGCTCCTGACAAATTGAATAGTCTTTGTCGTAAAGTAAACCGGGAATGCGCAGCGGCCCATGCAAAGACCTTCGTTCAGTGCCGGGAAGAGGTTACCTATCAGGTTACCACGTAAAAGGTCGTACGTGTGTCAAACCGTGCGTTGCCTCAATGCTCGCATTCGGGAGCACGCATGCAACGTAAAAAAATGCAACTGGAAAAACGCTCGCTGCGCACGTCGCAAAATATTCATGTCGCTCGCCTTCATTTGAGCCGCGCCACGTGGTGGCCAGGTACCAGTGCAGGCCAAGGCGGGAGATCAGAGAAGCATGGTAAATATTCACCCGTCAGCAGGATTGCATCAGGACACCCTGCGTCGCCTTTATTGGGAAATAAATCAAATTTTTTGGTAGCCAGGAGAGATTGTGAGGACACTGTGATATAAATCTTGCTGGTTGCTGCAGATATAACAGTACTACAGATTATTGCACCATTGCAGATATTGTTCTTTTTGTATCTTTTGCTCTTTTTGTACTTCTGTAGTTGTCATTCCTAGATTAGCATATCACGTGTTTTCTGTATTTTCATATTAATTGCTTCTTTGTGACAATAAACATCAGTTGTTAGTCACCGCCGTGTTTGTGTGATCCTCCTATGTTCTTGTTCCTGCGCTGTTTGTAACTCAGAAGACTTTTCGACGGAATAGGAAATGAACTATATATAATGTGGCTTAATTCAGCGTTTGTGCCAAACTAAAGTTTAAATTGAAGCCAGTTGCCCAGGAATGGTCCTAGTGCGCGCGAGACTGATTGATCGTGTACTCTAAGCCCCTCCATTTCGATGCCAAGCCTATATATTCTTTTACCAAACGGGAATGTTTTGCTAACAGTGGGCTTTGACGAAGTGTCGTCCGCATCGCTTCGTCCGACATTTTCTTTTGTAACAGATCATGATGCCTTGTTCTAGGTGCAATCGGTAAAAAAAACTATCAATTGCCTTGTTGGATGACTGTGCGTTTACAACAATACTCGTTTTCTGTCATGCACCAACCCGAAAGTGTGCACAAGGGTGCCTACTGTTTCTCACATTTCCAAGAGGAGCTCCCGTGTCACCTGAAAGTAAGCAGAAGCAGGTGTTTTTTTTTCGTCTGAATGACGCTGCAGATAGGTGCCGTACAATACAAGTACACCTTCCTGCGCCCAGTTATAGGTAGCCTCCACGCTTAATTCTTTAAATCCCCCTCCAAGCACTATATACAACCTTCACAACATTCACTATTGTAACAAAGATCTTCAGCGCGTTTGTCCTAATCATATTGCGCTTCATCGTATCTTCCTCATCTTTCTTTACTATATACTTGTTTGCCTTTTTTATTTTTTTGTTTTTCTCTATAATCTGGCAAATCTCGACAGCTGCACAGTAAAGGACAAATACTTAAGGTCAAAAGACTCGCCTGTTTTTCTTTGTTCTTTCGGCGAAATTTTGTTCCTTCCATATAGCTTGTGACAATAATTTCAACGTAGAAAATGCATTTTCATAGGGATGCCCGTACGTCCACGGTTTCAAAAAGGTCGCCTGTAGGTATGGTGTGTGGGATAGTAGTGGTCTTTCGCTCGCCGCAAAAAGGGGAGGGATGTGCGCAGCTTTACACAGAAAGGTTAAATCAAAAGAAAAGACAGCCGAACTGTGTGTATGTGGGTGGAAGGATCAGTGGAAAAGTGTAAACTACCAAACCTGCGCGGAGTACAAAGTGCCGCTATCGTGTGGTGCGTCATACAGAGAGGAGACGCAGGTGTACCAGTGTTTGATTTGAGAACTCAGCAACGACGGTCACATTGGTGATTATCCGTGTTGCCATATTGACGCAGCTAAGGCCGTGTTGTTAAAGTCGAACGGATGATTGCTTAAAAACACTAGAGAATATGCAGCAAAGCGGCTTTTTTGGACACACTTCTGCTTTAATGCTGTTTAACGCGTTGTTTGATTCTTATTTGAAACGATATAGGTCCCGCGCAGGCGCAGAGAAAAGAGAGTAAGCTAAGCCTTCAACTGAGACAAATTTGAGGAGTGAAGTTGGTGAGGCTTGCAGATTGTGTATGGCAGTCACGGGAGCGATACCGGCTTGGTATACATGCCGGGCAAGCTGGAAGCACGGGATGGGGCAAGAGCTGAGTTGACCAACTAAGACGCATAAACAACAAAATGGCAGCGCGTTTGAACAGAAGCTGTTTAAAGAATTGTCAACCAATACAAACTCACCAATGATCACGGTGGTGGCATAGAAAATTGGAGATAAGATATCCGATACTCAGCACCCCTATCTAGTGTCACTTTCCGAGTGGAACTCACAGGCCCGCCGAACCGACGAGAAATATTTCGTGCCCTCCCCGATTAACATTTTTAATTTTAAAAACTACAAGTGTTAATGGTAAAAAAGTTTGTAAAAGAGCTTTGCTGGGCAGTTACTTTCGCAGGACAAGATGCAAACCATTTTTTTTATTAGAACTTTGTCACTTGTGGCTGTATTCGCCGTTGGTGGTAATGTGTGTAACGGGTTTTTAAACAAATTTACATCGCAATACAAACACCTAGCATCTCGTTCAACTTTCAAATGTTCATCATATTGATTTGGGGATTGAGTTTTAAAAGAGTTCGCATGTTTCAAAACACGTGCGTGAAAATCTTTATGATCTTAAACCTCGCTGTTAGGATAGTTAAGGTCTATTCTAGGATTGCAATATAATAGCGATGGGGTCAATCAGATAGAAGAAAAACTGGTCGTCATCACCCCCTGTGAAAGTGGATGTCTTGTAAAGCGGTAGTAAACCGCTGTAAATTGAAATGGAGTACTGTATTATTGTTTTTTGTTGTCAAGTCGGACTTGTCAATTGCGCTGGACTTGTGCCAGTTGAGGTGTGCAAAAAGTGTCTGCGCTCTTTTGACATTTTTTTCCGTGCCACCACATGGATCATTGGTCAGTTGGCATTGGGTGATATTTGTTTCCACTGCGTTGATTCGCGGGCGTCGTCATTTATATGTTTATGCGTTTTAGTTTGTCAACTCTGATTGGCTTTGCTTGTACTGTCTCCACTTCTTCTGTGCGCTACTAAACTCGTTCCGAATGCGAATAACATTTACCGCGTGTAGCAGCATTTCCGCCACAAACGTGTGTCCAAATATGACATTTTTTGCATTTTCGTGGTGTTTTTATGAACAACCCCGTAGGACGGTAATGCTGAGACTGTAGATGTGGCAATCACGGAAAAATGATAAACACCAATGTGCCCACCGTTGCTGACTTGCGTGCTCATGTTGGGGTACTCTATTTTCTTATGTACTGAAATTACGCTGGGCTTCTCGGGAGGCATAGGCTAGGTCCGGATTAGCCTTACAAATGCGCTCGGCGTCTTCCTCAAGAACTGTTCTTTTAAGGAACACCAGTCACTCGAAGGAATATTAAAACTTGTCTCATAAATGGTGCCACAGCCAAACTACGAGAACCAATAATGACCCACCGTAAATACGTTGATTGTGAGGCTGCAGAAGTTTTACATATTTATTTCGCACCCTCGTAGTGTTAAAATATTACCTCATAGTGTTAAAACTACAGAATTGGCGAAGATTACAAGGAAGGAATATTCCTTTTAAGCGGAACAGTGGTTTATTCAATTGATATTGGTGATTTTAGGCTTTCTGGGTGAAGGGGGTAGTGGTTCACGGCAGAGGAAAATGAAACAAAAGCCACTGGGGATATCTTGAGCTCGGCAAGGAGCCCGACTGCATACAACCCAGTGCAGGGAATGGGGAGTAGTGGGGGACTGGCAGAATAAAATTTAGAGCGACAGATAGGAAGAGAGAGAAAAGTAGAAAGGTGGCTGTCAGAGATAGAAACTGTCAGTAAGGGCACACCAGTCAGTCACTGCCCTCCAGGCTGCAGCTGCTGCGTGAGTCCGGGTGTTTCCAGGTAATATAGCAGACGGGCGAAAATTTTTTGTTGGGTTGCCGCAGGGCCTTTAGAGAAAAGAAGGTCCTCCATTCGGCCGCTGGGTAGTCTTCGAACCAGGTGCGCTCCGTAGAGCTGTGCTCTCGGGCATGCGTGGGGGCGAAAGCAGGGTCGGAGCACCCACGGCTCTCGTTCCGTACAGTGTACACATGTAGTGGTGTTCTTGCGCCCTTGTTGCTCCACACGCTCCGCCACATTGCAGTTGTCCAGCTGCCTGCGGAGAAGCACGCAGCTGGCATCCCTGCTGATGCGCGCCGGCAGCGGCTGTGGCGCCAGCTCACTCACAACCCGGTGGTCGGGTGCATCGTCTGCACCATGTGGGCCAGGGCGGTGGGGCCCTAGTCGAAGGCGGTGGGAATCTGGGGTGCCCTCCTGGGTGGCCTCCTTGCTCGGTCGTCGGCATCCTCGTTACCCGGGTTGCAATGTAGCTCGGAAGCTAGTGGAGCCGCAGGCACAGCCTCGTGAGGACACACTCTATAGCTTGGCTGCAAGAGAGCGCTCCTGCTAGCCGCTGCGGTTGGTGGGCTGGTCGGCCGCATGCAGCCGCAGCAGAGCAGTCCTGGAGTTTGTGAGGATATCGGCAACCAGGTGGTTCTGGGGCACTTTTCGAGAAGGTGGCCGGCGGCCAGGTGCACCGCTGCCAGCCCTACCCTTGGGGAGAACGTGGGGAAGGGCAGGCGGCCGTTCTGGCTGGCTACCAGCTCAGCAACCACGCATGCAGCTGCCCCGTCGCGCGAGGTGCCCTTCACGAAGCCATCCATGAAGAGATGCAGGTCGCTGCTCAGCTCGTCCTGCAGCAGGGCGGCCGCCTCGTGGGAAATGCCCTGGGTCGGTGTGGCATTCTTGTTGCGGACCACACGGAGGCTCGTGGTGATCTTCAGGGCCTCCTCTTGGTCTGTTGTAGCGGCTCCAGGCGGGGTCGGTTCGGCATCTCGATGTCCTCCTCCAAGATAGTGGGCAGCGTTCGCATGTGTGAGTTGGGCTGGCTACGGAACCTCTGCTGTAGCGCGGTCCCATCGCATTGCGCCATCCGCTAGGCTTCTTCACTGGCTACTATGCCGAAGTAGCCCTACACCCACCAGACCATTACTTCCAGCTTTTCCTTTTGGGTTTAGCAGAGCTGTTTTATAAGACGAGAACGACTGAATTTCCTTGTTATTTTCCTGAGGACAACGCCCACACCGTGCTTTAGGATTCGGTGAATATCATTGACCTTTGAACGTTTCGATGAATTACATGGTCTGCAGCCAAAAGAAACCATGTGTTTCGGCATTCAATATGGATTTGGCTTTAGTTTAATTTTTGTCAATAAAAAGACAGGACCATGTAGAGCACATGCCGGCGCGTCTAAGGACTAGAAGTCATCTGTGTAAAATGCACATGCTGTGTATCTGTTCTGGCGGTACAAAGTGCGCTGCATAAATTATTCCATTGGGCCTGTTTTCTTGTCAGGCTCCCTAAAAAACCAATCAACAGACAAAGGACATAGGTACAAGCAGGGATAAAGTCAGCAATACTTGTTATTCCAACATTAGCAAAAGATATTTAAAGATGTGTGTAAAAGTAAGAACTGATGGAAGAAGTCGTTTTACCATTGCAGATCACATTTCAAAAGGTCTTTCGCCTGGTTCCTTGTGGTGCTGTTGTGATGTTCAGTAAAGGATGTCAATTTAAGAGCATTAGTTAGGTCATTGTATATGCGCTGTTCCTCTAAAGACCACTGGTTGGCCTCCACATTGAAAACATAAGATTGTACTTGTCTAACATCTTTATTACTCTTTTTATAGAAGACTAATACACACGACATCCGTGATCTACGCGTTATCTCACAAGTGTCGTAAATAAAAATGTTGAGTGGTCCAGGCATATTATTGGGAGGCGCTTGATGTGTGAGATAAACGAAAGTTGGTCATCATTTACAACACCTAGAAACTTGTGGTCTTTTTTACAGTTGTGCGTGTGTCATGTGTGATGATGCTGCCTGCGTGAGTCCCACGTGGTCTCGAACAAAACCACGCATTTGCTTTGTCCAGATTGAAAGAGAAACCAGTTTATTCTGCCCAATTTGTAAGTTTTTTTTAAAAAACTTGGATCTGCCCCTCAAAGGTGAAAATATTGCTTGACCTAATGCAACTTGAATATTATCCACATATCCAGTAGGAGACGTACCCTGGTATTCTGAGTTCTTCCTCCACTCCAGCCTCCCCTGGAGGAGATCTTTGAAATCGATTTCCCCATGTATAAGCATTGCGGAATCCGCCCTTCAGCCGAGTGGAGGGAGCAAATAGAGTGGACGAGGGACTCAGAATACGACCCTTAGCCTGGTATTCTGAGTCCATCCTCCACTCGAGCCTGCAGTGGCGGAAGTCCTTCAAATCAATTTCCCCATGATTATGCATTGATGAATCCTTCCCTCATCCTAGTAGAGGGAGCAAATGGAGTAGAGGGGAGACTCGGAATATGATCCAGGGTGTAAAAGCATAGTCCCCATAGAGTTTTTATTCCCAATAAACAGAGTGAAGCTCAGCACACCACCCTGTGGCGTTTTTTTTATTGAATAAAATTTTGAATTGGAGAGTTCAAACTCCAACCTTAAAAGTTCGCTTCGAGAGGTAATGTTTAAGACTGTAAAGCATGATTCCACAGACCCTATGACGTTGCAGATGACACAGATTATCACAACGTCAGGCTGCGTTGTAGGCGATGTGGAGGTCAAAGAAAACTTATAAACTGTGCTGCTTATCTACAAATGACTACCTGATAGAGGATTCGATATAATGCAGGCGATCTTTTTACGCGTCAGCGAGAGCGATATTCGAGAAATGTGCAAAGTGGTATTAAAGGGCGATGTGGTATTCAAGAAATACATTAGACTGAGGTTGATCAGTTTTTCGAGGAATTTACTTACTCAACAGGTTATAGCGGCGGACTTTAAGCTTGTTGCAAGTGCTGGGTCTCTTCCCTACTTTAGCTTCGGCCGCACAACAGCTTCTTTTGACGCATTTAAAACCGCCCTCTTATCCAGATTTAGTTAGGTAGATGTAAAAGCACTTTAGGCGCTGCGACGTGTAGGAGCCTAAGCAGACATTATGTAATTTTGTATTCACCAGGTTCTGTGTTCCCACAAGTAATGCGTGCAACTTTCGGCTCTTGCATAGTAAAGCACCAATTAAACCTTACGTGGCCCTTTCTTTTGTCACGTATAAAGCATCTTTTTTCAGATTTCTTGTGCTTCAGGTAATGTTGACTATTGGTAGGATGCTGACACTTACTCAAAATACTCGCTTAGCTCAATCGCTTAGTTTCTATGCTGTCTCCAACCGTGCTAACCAAATAACGTGTAATATTGTAAGTTCCAAGAACCAAGTTTACCTTCTCCATACTTTCTGCGTATTCGTATATGATGTTCATGTCGGTACAGAACTATTCAGTATTTCTGTCTCTTCAGGAACGTGAATCTCTAAGCCATTGGCATTTGGGCGCTTGATAAGTCACAGGTTTTCTCCTTTCGGGCACCTACGCCAGACGCGTACTATTTATTCTGTTCCTTGTGACCAAGCTAACACCATCATTCAACCATGATTTACTCTTGATAACTCGACTGGGACAACTTTGGGCAATGGAGTAGAGTACCGCCTCATTTATATTTGTGGTCAGGGTCTCCGTGTCTTCGTCAATTTCGAGGTGGCTTATGAGTGTGTAATGATGCTTAGAGAGTTCTTAAAACTCCTCCCTGTTCGCAGGATCCTCCTTGAATTTCTGTAAAAGTGGCATGTTGTAATTTGTCTCTGTAGGGAGGAAAGACTCCCTGGAAGGTAGTCATTCCCATAAAAGTTCCTAATGACTTTCCAAGCAATGACTGGTCAGTGGACAGGTGAATCAATTGCCAGATCTATGCAGGTGATTGTGTTATGTGTTACGTGATAGTGCGTGGGATCCTTACTTTCTAGTAGGCAGGCTTCAGATGAAGGCAAAATCATTCAAAGGAGACACCCTCGGACATCGGTGCGTGCAGTCCCACAAACTGGGTGAAGAGCATTAATGTCTCAAAATAATGAATAGCGTACTGCAAGCTGATCAACAAAAGTTTCGAACATTGTACTGCATAGACCGTGACCTAGAGGTATGTGTATATAGCGTATTGTGGCCCAGGTAATAAAGATTATAGGTCATATGACAACTGCTTCTAGGTTTGTCTGGAGGAGTAAGTACTTGCATGAAACTAGCTTTTGCGCAATGATCAGGATCACCAAGAGGAGTACATGCAACAGTCTCTGCCTTTTCCAAATATACAGTAGTTCTGAAGAAAGTTGGTATGGTTCACATTCAGGTTTGTTACATGGAGCTCCAATGTTATTTTGGTGTTCTCACAGCAAATCATAAATATCACACAGGTTTTTCAAAATACCTCTGCTGTTGCACTGGACAAGTTTAAAAGCCCCTTCAGCTTATATTACATGAATTGGACAGGTCCCGTGTTGTAAGCTCCATAGGCTCAAGACACCTTTCCAGGATTCCAGGAGCTTTATTCGTAGGTGCCTTTACTGTTTGGTGGTCAAGAGAAGTACCCTGTCTTCTCAGCGTACCGCGCACCGGATAGCTTGGGGTTGTGTCCATGGCTTCATGCAAAGCCTCGACAGCAGGTTAGGCTCGGATGTTTATGTAGCGTCCCTCTCAGCTGAAGCCAGCACCGCAGCCCAGCAAGTGCTCATACTTTATCACAGCGTGACAGACGTTATTCGATGGTTGTTATGCTTGTTTTGAGGCATGTGCTTGATGCTTTAATTCTCGTTTTGTGGCATGTGTAGTGGCCTTAGCCACCGGCACTGAGGGCTCATTCTGTGTGCCTTAGGGCCTCACATGGGAGATTTACAAAGGGGACTATAATCGAGTACAGCGCCACCCTCCTTCGCGCTACTCCTGGAAAACTAGTGTGCGTTAGAAAGAGTCTCTATTGTACTTCCCGAAAAGTAATGCTTTCCTTATTCTTGTGAGATTATTTCATTTTCTTTCTTTCTTTTCGAGCCTGACACGGAATGCTCTCCTTTGCAGTTACACAGTAAAGTGGAGCTTCACAGGTGCCGGATATGTCGTCAGCGAGGCTACAATTTGCATATGTTGCCTTGCCTAGGTAGTCCAACGAACCACAGACAAATGTTTGCCAGTTATATAACTCTCGGTGTTTAGAATATACAAACGGACAAAGATCCTTACGTACGCTTCCTCAAGAGATACAGGATATACACTGGCCAAGAATGTGAGAATGACATGCTTGGTGAAACTTTTATATTGTTATGTGGTGGCAGGACAAAGGACGTGAACCATGAGATGGGCGAACAATGTATCCTCGCTATTTACAAGATGTCGGCCATGAGACCGAACCGGCGCTGGCTGCACGCCTGCCCTACTTCTTCTTCCTTGTTCTCACCCTTGTCGTCATCTTGTAACAATATTAATACGTACGTTATTTGTTTCGTTGAAGATTGGCAACATTCTCACCATCGCAGACTTCTATAGTTGTTTCTCGGACGTAATAACGCAGTCGCAATAGAGATAACGCTCTCGTAGTATTCATGGATCAGGGGGAGTTATGCTCAGAGGTTCTTCTCCAAGAGTGGTTATTTTGGTAAATTAGGCACACTGTTCTGTGTCTTTTACTTCCTAGAGAAGGTCACCACTTCGATACTTGCTTACTCTATAGCCACTTCCTAGCTCATCTGTTAGAACTTTGGCTACGAGAAACGGTGACAGACGCCTCATTGAATTGCCTTCTTTTTAACCATTCACGACTTGAAACTTCATAAATATTCTCTATTTTTTGACATAAAACATTGCTGGACGGCTTCGTTGCACCCCTGTTTTGAGGACTATCTTGGGATGACGATGGCGTTGTTGCCATGATTCAAAAAGGTTAAGTGGCTCACGTGCAGATTAGGCATGTACGGCTGCTATAAGACTGTGTAAGTAGTCTACGCCAATTCCTTAACCATGATTAACCTTTAGCGTCTAGAAGTGTGTGGAAATGCTTAAAAGACGAGATGGCAGGACCCAGGTAGATTTGAGATAGAAATGCGAAACAGCTAACAGGGAGACATAGAAAACGTGATTGACTGAGCGGGTCAACCCACGGCTAATCGGTGGATGAATTGGTGTGTTCCCGCTGTCAGGGGACCATGAAGGTTCAAAACGTCCGGTGATTTCTCTCAGCATTCAGAGTGCCCTTTTTCCTGGGCAACTTCATTCAAGTTAGTGGAGTTACCTTTTTGGGCCATAATTATGAACTTTTTCTTTTCCACCATCATTTACCCTAGGCATTTAGGCGAAAAGCAATATTTCATTGCATTTTCACCCACTCTTAGAAAAAGGTACAATTCACAAAAATGTGCATAGTAGCCGTTTTATATACGTTTTCAGATATTTCAGAGACACAACTGAAACATAATTTTTTTAATTTTACGCTTGCATTGATAGTTTGCTGTAAATATTTGAAATACATATTGCCAGACGTTTCAAGTTGCCTTTTATAAATATATCTTAACAAAACTCTGGGTTACGTGTGATGTTGTTTGTGTGCCACAACACGTAACAGCATATCAAATTTGTATTAATGTTCAACGCTACTATAATTAACACAAGAGTCATAAACTCCTCTCATGCAAAAGCTTGGCCAACTCCATATGTAAATACCACACCAACGCTTCATTGAGTGTTTGCAAGTTATATCAGCACAAATTTAAACAATAGATTTTTCCTCGTTTCAGTCCTCAGTTACTAAGTGTAAACTATTTGTTTATTCATGATATATTTTGAATTTTTTCATTGTGTTTGTTATTTCTTGAGTCTTGGTAGTATATATCACGTATGCCACACTTAGAAACTTTTTGGCATGATATTCCTTGAATAAACATCAAATATAAAATCAGCTGCTACAGTGTATGAGTAAGAACCATGCCCCGGTTATATACTTCACTGGAACTTTTTATATTGAAATAATATTGTACTACCGCTTAAAACACATCGTTTGGTAGATTTCAACGCCTTTATTTATTTGGTAAAAAAAGGCAGTGTTGCCTCTTTAAAGTGAATATTTACGCTTTTCTATATTATTGCCTGTTTTGGTCCAGAAAAAGTGTTCAAAGATCAGATAAACCAGCAAGTAAATTGTTCAAGAAATAGCATACGTTTTTATGCATGATGTTATTACATTGCTATGCAGATGACAGTATATTATTACGGATATTCTAGGTCAACAGAACAGTGAGTTCGTTTTTTTACTTGGACTTTTATGCAACAAACCATTGCTTGCCACAAACCACAAACCAAACCGCCCTAAATATTTGAGGTTTTAGTAATTGCGCATTGAGTGCTCAACTTACTGCGTTGCTATATTTTGGTTACTATTTTATCACAAACCGTACATCATCAATTTCTGAACGAATGTAAAGGCATCATTGTCTATATTTAAAAATATTTTTTCGTACTTGTGTGTACGCACTAGAAAGGAGCATTACTGATGACAGGGAACTATTTTTGGTAACTTTTGCTTCATTCAAACGCATAAAAGTACCTAGAACACTGAGCTTGAATGACTCTGCTCCCGTTAATAAAATTTGACTTCGTTGTGTTTTATTTTTACACCCTTTTTATATGAGAAGAAAGCTCTGAACGTTCTACCTTTATTCAAAATTTCTTTACTCCAAACACTCTGGTGGCAACATCTGAAAAATCGGAATAAAATGTTTTTATCATCGTCATCAACAGCTTGGGGAGACCCACTGCAGAAGAAAGACTTCTCCTATTGCCGTCCATCCGCCGCTGTCCTTCAGAGCCGGAGAATATTGTGTGGCTGCGCATTTTCTTAAACCTTCTATTTATCCGTTCTCCCGATGTTCCCGTTCTCCTGGCCCCGTTTCTTGCTGTCCTTGCTGTTGCCCTTGTGCTTCATTTGCTCTCAGTTAGTCGTACTACGTGGTCACCCCGGGTCTATTTGGTGTTGTTAATCTGAATAACAGTTTCTAGGATGAGTTACACTGGCCGAGGTTAAGAAGTTTTTCGTGGCTACTGGAGAGCCGTGCTCCGTAAGCGCGAGGAGCAGTGGCGTCACACCGCGCACAGAACGTTGCTCGCTTCCCGGCATTTCTCACACACCCCACGCCGTCAGCATGTTGATGGTCATGCGAAGGGTGTGGAATCGATGGCTCGTAAATCGCAGCAAACCCGGCGCTTGCTCGTGGAACCAGCTTAGCTATGGGGCGATTGGTGACGCTGCACCGGAGCTGCTCGATAAATATACATATGTCACATATTGCGCATAGCGTGTGTGTGTCCTTGAAGCAGCAGTGAGCCTCATATTCCAGCTAATCCTAGACAACCTTCAAAGCTATAAATAATCATTTGAACTTTAGCTCACGAATTTTAATCCTGGCATAGCGGCTAAGCCAGGGGTAATTTTTTTTCGCACCCGATGTAATTCATTATTCAAGGTTGCTAGTTTCATTCGCGTAAGCGGTAGTAATAATTAAATCCTCCCACGGTACCTTTGGCGGAGTTAACAATGCTTTGTACATGCTAAGTATTCCGCCAAGATTCTACACCATGTCTTTTCGGGCCCGATGCTTGATCAAAACCGTCCCATGGTACCATGGCCGGAGTTACCCATGCTTTGTAGACGGTTAGTAATGTGCCAAGTTTTTACACCAGGTTTTTACCGGCCCGATGCTTGATTGAATGCCTTTATTTTTAGGGAGGGAGGTACCTCGCTTTTCATTTCTTACGAAATATTTTGAGTTCACCCTATTCTGTTCCTATTGCGCAGCGGTTTCGTTTTCCTGCCTGGGATTAGCACTGACGATCTTGTGAACATCGTAACATTTTACTTTTTTCAGCGCTTCGTGTGCTTCTGAAAATCAAACATTCAGCTTCTTTAGATACATTACATTACATTCACTCATATTTATCTTTAGCCCCAAAAAGAAGCTCTCAATTTTTTTGTCCTTTAGTTGTTTCATGAAGTGGTTCGGCAGATTTATTAATCAAGAATATTTCGCCTGCAAAGCGAGAAAGGACAAGTAGTCTCCGCTTATTCGTAAACTCAAGCTTCGCCAGTCAGGCTTCGAAACTACATTTTGCACACATACCGTAAACAATTTTGGCGAAATTGAATCTCTTTGTTAAACTCCATTTCGGATGGGGAAGTTTTCACTTTTCTTGGAAAAGTTAATTCTGCAGTTCCTATTTTATATGTCCTGTAGGAGTCCTCGGTATGTCTCCCTAATTCTTAGTTTTTTTGGCGTCCATCGCTGCGGGGATGCTTACGAATACAAACGCTTTTGATTAAATTTAAATGTCATCTAAACCGGCATTGTACTCCAGCCATATTCTATTGTTTAGTTCCTAACAGCGTTGTCATCATAGTAGAGTACCCTGTTGATACGCGAGCCTGTTCCTTTGGTTTGTGGCAATCCAGGCAGTTGTTGTGAAGTTAACACTTATTTTGGTACGAATATTGTATACCAGCAACAAGTTTTTGACGGGTGTGTAATTTTAGCATGTGTGGTGTGTTCATACTTGTGAAATAAACAATGTCGGTGTTTTTCCGGCCTTTGGGTATGGGGCTGTGAGACTTTTATACAGACCAGAATTTGTTTAACTAGCTTTTAAAGTAACATGTATCCACTCTTATTTAAAAAGTTCATGGTTATGGCATCATCTCCTTAATAGGGTTTCTCTTGTTACCCTTTTCCACATTTCTACCTCAAGGTTATTATTGGGGGTACATCGCAAGCTAAGCTTGAGGGCTCAGCAGTTTCCCCTTGTCAGCGTCCCTGGCGTATAGGCTGGTGTGGAAATGGTACGTTTATTTTGGCAATAATATATCGCAATAGTATCTCAGGTACGTCCCAGAGCCCCTTATAAGTACAGCTTTGGTTCATTCGCTAGACATAGTTCGTGCATTACACGTTGTCAGGTTCAAGTTCCACAACTGGCCGGTCTGCCCCAGAGAATCGTAGAAACATCGGCTGCATTGCTAACCTGACCACAGCCATGGTGTGGTGTTGTACCGCTCCTGGGGGTGAAATATATAGGCTTTGGTTGGTCAGTCATGGGAGATGAGGACCAACAGCTACACAGGGGTGCCTCGATGATGATGATGATGGTTGGATGTTAATAGCGCAAGGCCAACTAGGGCAAAGAGCGCCAAAACAGTGGTTAAATATGAGAAGTGAGAACTTAGACACTGAAATCAATAAGCAAGAACAAAAGTAAAATCAATAAAAGACAGTGAGGATGGCTGGTGTAAAGGGCCAGATTTCATGATGCGTGATAGGAAATGAGGTTTAAAAACTTGACTTCTGACAAATACTCAAACACACGTTTGACGGAAACAATGGCATCGTCACCTAGGAAAAAAGATGGATGTAGGGGAATATGTTGTCTGTAGAGTTCTCTGAAGTGTTTGTGTCGTGTTGTGTGAAGTGCCTTGCATGTGATTAGTATGTGCACTACGGATAGGGCCTCTCCGCACCTGCCGCACTGGGGTCTAGGAGATCCCGTCAGCAGATACGAGTGCGTTGCATGGGTGTGCCCTATCCGCAGCCTACCCAAGGCGACTTCCGTGTGTCTGTTGTGCGAGTCAGATGTGTACCGTCCCAAGTGTGGCTTTATTACATGTAGTTTGTTGTCTGTCTGTTCATTCCAGTGTGTTTGCCATGTTCTGCGCAAGTGTTGTCTTATGTGTGGCTTGAGGTCTGTGTAAGGTAGTGTTATTATGTCTACTGTGTTTCGGAGTGCAGCATTGGCGGCCATTTCATCCGCCAGTTCATTTCCGCCGATGCCAGAGTGGCCTGGCACCCAACACACAGTCACCTCAAGGTTTGAAGAATATGCCAGCACAATTGATTTCAAGACAAGGTTAACTACATGGTTTTTCGAGGACTCTCCGGATGACAATGTACGGACGACACTCAGTGAATCTGTATAGATGATGGATTTAGGAATATGATGTTCAACTATGTGACTTACAACAAGAAAAATGCCATATGTTTCTGCCGTAAAAATACTTGTCTTTACATTCATGGTTCTATATGCTTCAAAATTCGGCCCATGCGCCGCACAAGACACTGCAGTGAACGTTTTCGATGCATCGCTGAAAAACTCTGCAGCCTTGTATTTATCCTGCACATACATGAAATGCTGCAGAATCCCACTTTTCGGTGTCCTGTTCTTATTGTATTTTAAGAAAGACAAGTCACATGCAACAGGACGAAGATGCCATGGTGCTACAAGATCAGTGATAGATGACTTGAATGTGTCTACAAAGGAGACCTCATGAATAGTGACCTCGTCCCTTACTCTGAGCGAGAAGGGAACAGGAATGGACGGGCGATTTAAAAAGAGTTTTGATGTGGATGTATCATTAAAAACCGGTTTAAAAGGATGGTTGTCCATTGATGAAATTTTAGAGGCATATAACAAGTCAACATAGGTTCGCTGGTGTGATAAGCACCATTTGTCACACTCTGCGTAAAGACTCTGTACAGGGCTCGTACGGAATGCGCCACAAGAGAGGCGAAGCCCCAAGTGAAGCACTGGGTCGAGCATTTTAAGTGCTGTTTTAGTGGCTGACCCATACACAACACTCCCATAGTCCAATCTAGACCCCACTAGACTTGTGAAAATACGTAACAGGAGTTGCTTATCCGTTCCATACGACTGGTGGGACAAGATTTTAAGAATGTTGAGAGCCTTTAGACATTTATGTTTCAATTGTTTAATGTGAGGGATGAACGTAAGCCTTTCATCCAGCACCACACCTAAAAACTTGTGTTCCTTCCTCACAGGAATCGATACGCCATTAAGGATAATGTCTGGGTCCAGATGGATCCCACGCCTCCTGGAAAAGACAACACAGGTGCTTTTTTCTGGGTTAACTTTAAAACCGTTCTTGTCTGCCCAGCTGGCAAGTTTTTTGACACCGAGCTGGACTTGACGCTCACAGATGGACATATTACATGATTTAAAAGATAGCTGGATGTCGTCTACATACATTGAATAAGAAATTGTAGGTGGCAATGCCTTCCCAAGGGAGTTCATTTTAACTATGAACAGAGTGCAGCTTAGCACTCCACCTTGCGGAACGCCGTTTTCTTGCACATGAACTCTTGAGAGTGCGCTACCTACTCTCACGCGAAACGTTCTTTCGGACAAATAACTAGCAAGGGTGTTGAGCATATGGCCCGAAACACCGAAAGACTTTAGGTCACTTAGGATCCCGTAACGCCAAGCGGTGTCATAGGCCTTCTCAAGGTCAAAAAATACCGTTATGCAAAACTGTTTGTGGATGAAAGCGTCCTTTATGTATGATTCAAGGGCGACAAGTTGGTCATTTGTAGATCGCCCCGCCCTGAAGCCTGCCTGGCAGCCCTCGAGAAGACCGTTGTACTCAAGGAAGTACACAAGTCTCCTGTTTATCATCTTCTCGAAGAGCTTGCAAAGGCAGCTTGTAAGGGCGATGGGCCGATAGCTAGCAGGAGAGGAAGGGTCCTTTCCTTCCTTCAGGAAAGCCACTACTATGGCCTCCCGCCAAGAGCGAGGAATGTGCCCCGAAAGCCATATGTTGTTGTATAGATGTAGGAGTGTTTCAAGAGTGTTTGGGTGTAGGTGTTGTATCATGGTGTATGTGATTTTGTCTGCACCTGGAGCTGAAGGCTTACATGTGCTCAGAGCAACCTTCAGCTCATGAATTGAAAAAGGAGAATTGTAAGAAGTGTGCGACTTCTTGCTATCACGCAGGGACTTCTTTTCCGCAGACGTTTTGTGCTTCATGAAAGTGTTTGTGTAGTGTGATGAGCTGGACACGTGTTCGAAGTGTTGTGCAAGTGTGTTGGCCTGGTCTTCGAGTGTGTCCCCTGTTGTGCTAACCAGGGGCAGGCTGTTTTTTTGTTGTCCTTTCAGCTTGCGTATTCGTGTCCAGACTATGTGTGTATCAGTGTATGAGTTGATGGAGGTGAGGAAGGTGTGCCAACTCTCCCTTTTCGCCTCACGACGCACTCGCTTCCCTAAAGCCTTTGCCCGTTTAAAAGAAATGATGTTATCTGACGTGGGGTACCGGCGAAGGACACCCCACGCCTTGTTCTGGGCCTCTCGCGCCCGCCTGCAGTCCTCGTTCCACCAGGGCCTCCTTGGGCTGCGGGACCCACTGGAGGCCTGGGGAATGGACTTTTCGGCGGCGTCGAGGATGTGCGCCGTGACGAGTTGGGCGGCTTCCTCCACGTGTAGGTGTTTTATGGTTGTGTGGTGTAGTTTAGATGTTTCTGTGAATGTACTCCAGTTTGCTTTGGATTCATTAAACCTGTTATGGGAAGATGGACTGCTCGGGCCTATACCTATATACGTTAATGAAGTGGGGAAATGGTCACTACCATATGGGTCCGTGCCCACACCCCACTCAAGACATGGAAAGAGAACTGCGGAACCAATAGCCAAGTCAAGATGAGAGTATGTATTGTGTCCTAAGTTATGATATGTAGGCTGTCTTTTGTTGAAAAGGCATGCTCCGGAGGATGTAAGAAACTTCTCCAACAGGCGACCTCGGGCATCCGTTCTGGAGGAGCCCCAAAGAGAGTTGTGTGCATTAAGGTCGCCTGTTAGGATGTACGGTTCGGGCAGCTGGTCGACCAGCGCCTCGAAGTCAGAGCTCAAAAGTGTGACATCAGGAGGAATGTATATGGAGCATACCGTTATCAACCTATTAAAAATTATTGTGCGTATTGCTACAGCCTCAAGGACGGTGTTGAGAGCGACAGGGTGGCATGCTAGGGATTTCCGGGCTATTATGGCTACACCGCCCGAAGAGTGTGTGCAGCCATCCCTGTCCTTTCTGAAGACCATGTACCTATTTAAGAAATTTGTGTGCTTGGAATTCAAATGCGTCTCCTGAAGACACATCACACTTGGCTGATTAGCATGCAGTATTTCGTATACATCGTCAAGATTTTAAGAAGGCCTCTACAGTTCCATTGAATTATGTTTTCTCTTCCCATTATTTAGTGTGAGAGCTACTGGAGTGTGTGTGTTTGTTTATGTGTCGTCTTTCGGGGCTGTGACTCTCGCCTTTTTTGGCTTGTCGGGAGGCTTTGGCGTCGGGACGCGTTCCTTGCGCTGCGTTGCAGGCAGGAACGGCCCGACATCCATCTCGTCGTCGGATGTCCGAGGGGTGCCCGACGGACCGAGCCCCCTGGACTTGGCCCCCCCTCGGGAGCCCTTCGTTTGAGCCGCCACCGCCGAGGGCGTTCGGGGCGCCAGAGGTGGCACAGGCGGTGCGGTGGCGGTGGGAACCGGTGCGGGGCCCGTGGTGTCCATCACCTCTGTACCCTCCAACGCACTGGAGGGCGGGGAGACAGAGGCGGGAGCGGCACCGGTCCCGACGGAAGAGGTTGCCACCACAACCGCTGCTGCCTCAGCAAGCGGCGTGGTGGCGGGTTGGGCTGCCAGAGGCAACCCAGGGGGGGGGCGGGCGAGGGACCAGGTCAGACTCGCTGAACTGGGTCCCTGTGGAAACGAGACGCCGCTCCGCCCCCCGGCGAGCCGCGTCGGCGTACCTCCCCAGGGGGAAAGAGGCGAACCTCTTTCGCGCCTCTGGGAAGGTGATGTTTTCAGTGACTTTGATGTTGATGATTTTCTTTTCTAGTTGAAATTTTTCGCACTTGCGGGAGTATGCCGCATGCGGCCCCCCGCAGTTTACACAAGTGAGAGTTTCGGCTGAGCAGTTCTCGCTCGGATGATCGTGCGCCGCGCACTTTGCACACGTCGTTCGGCCACGGCAAGAGTTCGTACCATGCCCGAACCGCTGGCACTTAAAACAGCGCCGCGGGTTCGGGATGTACGGACGGATGGAGCAACGGATAAAACCTGCATTTATGTATTGTGGAAGAATTGAGCGGTCAAAAGTCAAGATAATGTGTTTGGTGGGAATCTCCTTGTCGTCTCTGCGGATGGTGATGCGTCTCACGGCAGTGACGCCCTGATCCTTCAAGCCGGCAAGGAGATCCGCATCGGTTTCGTTCAGGAGGTCTGTCTCGGATATCACACCCTGCGAGCTGTTGAGGCTCCGATGGGGTGTGACCCGGATGTCCAGATCAGCCAGTCTAGTCTGAGCTAGAAGCTTTGCAGACTGCTGCTTGTCATTTATTTCAATTAAGAGTTCACCAGACCTTTGTTTTTTGCATTTATACGATTTTCCTACTATGGCTTCAAGATACTTGGCGATCAAGAAGACTGACTGAGATGCAAGAGGGTGGGTTGGATTGAGGGATTCCATCACAAGAAATCGAGAAAAATGGTCCGGTTCAGGAAAGGTTAACGACGGCAACGGAGGAAAGGACACTTCGGTGCGGCCCCTTTTCAGGGACCGATCACGGTTGGGGGGGGTTTAGACAATACCATAAAGCATAGTATAAAAGCAGGGAGACGGGGGTACTTTCTTCCACAACCTTACCCTGATAGCTGAGGAGGTCCCGGAGCTCCCTGCCTGGTAAACAGACAGGGAGCCCATCCGCCGGAGCTTGACCTGGGCTCCGACGGCCACCGTTAGAGGTTTCTACCCTTCACCTTAAAAACACATCACCACGGTTGGATCCAGCTTATGTTTGGGGGCTCGGGGTCCGCGGTATCGCCAGTACCGTCACCTAGATTACTCAAGGTGCCCCGTGCGGGGACAGGGGTGCCTCGAACACTCTCTTTCTATGGAATGTCTCTATTGTTCTAACGAGCCTTTCTAGAATAGTTACACCAATTTCGTTTCGCCTTTCAATTATCTGGGATGGTGTTGAATTCTGCATCAGATAGCGCTACATACCTGTGGTTTTTTGACAGCCAGAAAGAAAAAAAGTAAGAAAAGAAGAGCAGCAGAAAAAAGAAAAAGAAAAAAAATTCCGGGACATCTCCAGTATTGTGAAACCTGGGGAAGAGCGAAACTTTCAGTGTATGAGTTTGTTCTTGGCATATTACCGTTTTCGCCAATAGAGATGAAGCCGGTGGAGGTAGATGTGTACCCCTTTGCTGTAAATGTTTCTTTTTTGAATTACGGCGCTTTCTAACGCGAAGCGTAAACGAGTGTTTCGGAGTTTTTTAATACGCATCACGTGTAGTACGCCCTTTATATATGTCACAAACCGGTGCATATGTGTTCTCGTAACAGAGTTGCTCTTGTTCATTCCGTGAAAATATCAGGCTGCGCCTGGCGCGCCCTACACATGAGAAAAGCTGCGTTACTCTGAAATAAATTCCTTTTGTTTTGCCGTGAACACATTTCTTTGTGGAAACCGGGAAGTTTGCAGTACTCGTGTCTGGAGCTGCTTTGTGGACAGCCCGTTGCTGTGTTACAAAAGTAAAGAGGGATTGCCCGAAGGTAAGTCAGAAGGACTGGGCGATACATTAGGTCGATACATACAGTCGATACATACATAAGTCGATACGATACATTAAGTCTTGATCTTGTAATGATGCATCAATGCAATGTGGGAAATTGTCAAAGCTAGCCCACCAGATATGACGCACAGCAGAGAGGAAATTCTACTGTACTGTGGAGTCCTTTAAGAATTAAAGCGCAGCCCTTCATATAAAATACTTGGACCGCGGGCCGCTCCATAAGATTGTCTTTTCATACAGCGACAGAGAATAAGAATAATTACACCTCTTCGAAGGGGTGAACTTCCGGAAGTGCAAGGCTCCTAGTAGCCACAAAAGAATCCAGTTGTCACACTGTCTAGAATGCTCTGAGCGAAAAAAAAGCGCCCCTTGGACCTTTGTGTAATGAGTGACACCGTGGTTCCACTGCAAAACATGGGCGGCACTCCTATCTGGTTATGATTGTCTGCTGTTTTGTTGAGTCAAAAGATGAAGGAATACTTTTTGGTTACGAAGGACTGAATGAAAGCGCAACGCGTCTAGCAGCAGCCAAGAAAGCAAGGTGATACACTTTCTATTCCTTGATGAGCTCTACTGGCAAAAAAGATGTACAAGAAACACTAAGACGAAGTTGGTTTTATGATATTGCCGAGGGAACCCATCTTCAACAATCTTGTAAGAAGATACGTTCAATGAACATGATTTTTGAGTTACTATGAGAGAAACGAAATAGGATAAAAAGCATCACCTATAATAACAACGATTTACCACATCACAAAGTCCATTAAAGGGCTGTCAAACAGCGGCATTTATAATAAAAATAACTGTGCAATGTCACCTCACTACTGTGAAAAAAATTCGATATTTTGTTGTGCCCCGGAGTGCAGTTAACGGATTTAATCAAAGATATATACCTTAACTGAAAGCGGAAAATAAATGCACAAATTAAAACCGTCTAAAAATTACATATCAGTTATATTTTCACGACGGATACGAAGTTATGAAGTAATGTGTTTTTTACAATAAGGACGATACGTGAAAAGAACCAGTCCGGGTCAGCCAGGAGTCATCTAGCAACCAGGTTCTTCCACCTTCTCCTCTTCCCCTAGATGCGCCACAGCATAGCAATTGTCTCGCCAGTGGATCACTGGCCAGTCGAACTGGACGCTCACCCTGACAAATTCCCCCGGGGCAGACGAAGCTCCTTAATAGAGTGAAACACTACAAGTGAAGCACGGCTTAAGGGGAGCAACATAAACCAGTAGCGGCGATCAAGGCTGGTTGTTTTTGCTACCACGTACTTCATGTCGTTTAGTTGAATTACAACGTTGACTGGGCGAGAATACGAGGCGACAAACTTCTGGTAGAGGCCGCGCTTTTTATTTGGGTCCATAGCGAGACAAAGTCAATTGGAGCGTATACAACTGGGCAGTGACGTTTTTCGTAACGGGTCTTCGCACGAGTTTGGGTTGCGAACAAGTGCAGGCGAGCGAGTCGATGAGCTTCTTCGGTACGACACAGAATGGCCGCAATAGAGGTTTTCTCGTGATCAGATAAAGGCAATATGCTGTCTAGAAAACAGCGGGGGGGACGAGCTGACGGCAGAAAGAACGTTGAATAACCCGTAGTTTCGTGTTTGGCAGTTTCATATGCGTACATGATAAATGGCACCACCACATTCCAGTTTTTGTAGTCGCAAAGTACATACATGGGATGCATAATATTCACGCTACTGCAAGTGCTTTTAATCAGGCCGTTAGTTTGAGGGTGGTAGCGTGGGCTGTGTGGGTACTCAGATGAACAAACTCGGATCAGTTATTCAACAATTTCAGTATTGAATTGTTGTGCTCAACGCATAATGTTCCCCTGGGCATCCCCGTGATGCAAAATGATTGAGGGGATGAAGAACCGCGCAACATAGCGCACCATAGCTATTGCTGAGCCGCGAGGCGCCGTTTCACCATATCTGATCAAATAGCCGACACAGACTATATTCCACCTGAGGTTAGCCGATGTTTTAGGATATCTACCAAGCAGGTCAACGCCAACTTTCTTAAACCGCAAGCTAGGAACGTTCACCGCCTGTAGAGGGCCAGGCGAAGAACCTGCTCTACGTTTACAGCGTTGGCAGTGCTGGCAGCCCGAGACATAATTATGAGTCTCTTTCAATTCTTTCCAGTAGACGAGACAGAGTTACTGTCAGTCGTCTTACGCAGTGGGCTACAACCGTGAGTGAGTACCCGAAAGTCATACAGCGTACTCTCTCGCCTGTAACGGTGCGGAGTACATAGGTACCTCCAATTGTCCGCCCGCGTCCATCCGTGCACACACTACCATCAAGCGAAACTGAATCGCAATTCTATTTTAACCATGAGTTGCAGTTTCATTTAGAGAATGACGAAGGTACAACTGTAGGCTCAAATCTAATGACAGTCGGGGCGCAAATAGGATGTGAGTAGGCGCGCAACTTGAATGTCATTTCGAGTCCCTGTACTCTGCACACTCGTCATCGTCCACGCAGTGGAGATGCTGCCATTTTTTAAGGTACTTTGAAGCCGTATTCTTGAAGGCGCAACACCCAACATGCAAGCCGACCAGCAAAGCGAATGGCTGTCGGCGACGATAGTAAAACAAGGCCGTAGAAATCTGGAAGAAAGTTTTTGACGGTGAACCCGATGGCAAGGCATTCAGCCCCGCGACGGTGCAAAACTGTCGGATTTTGTGCCGGTACGACTGGCGTACACAACCACGTGCGGGGCTGCATTGTACACTTGAGCAAGCAACGCAACGATTCCAATGACGCTAGCGTACGAGTGAACTTCAGTCGGCGCCCATGGTTCAAATTAGCGTAGAACTGTGTCAGAAGTGAGTAACAATTTCAGCTGTCCAAAGGCAGGCTATGGTGGACAAAAAGAATAGAGAGCAAACTTACCAGTTCAGTGTTTCATATATTCGGGTATGTGGATGATTTTTTGGTAGTATGTAACCAACAAGTCTCCCATTTCGTGTTAGTAGGTTTTTAGACCTCTTTGAGAAGATTCGGCTAGGCCTGAAGTTCACCTTTGAGGCACCTTGTGAAAACCGACTTCAGTAAATGAATTCAAATATTAAACTTCAGAATGAACATGTGTGCTGGCTTTATGAAGCCAATTCTGAGCTACGCATCGAAACATTCCAAGTTGGTGAAACGAGGAATTGCAAATTATGTGTTGGGTGCTGCTTTGGATACGTCATGTGTGCATTCATCTGAACAGGCTTTTGATCTTCACGTGCGTAGCCTCTTGAGAGGCCGGTTTCCCAAGCAATGTTTCGAGGACAGCGTGTGAAAAAATTATTAGAGAACCAAAAAGAAGCAAGGAAGACGTTGTTACGGTTGCAGCATTAAACAGCAGGAATAAGAGCCCGCAGTAATTCATTGTGTGCACAAGATGTCACATGGCCTAAAAAAGTTGGTTCCAGGTACAATGAGAAGGTTCCGTTTACAGTACGAAACTAAGTTTGCAGGGTATGTTCTTTAGAGGTAAAAAATTGTGCAGTCACCATTGCACAGGCAGGAATGAATGCAGTGTGAAACATAAAACTCAATATGTCAAGTGCAACATTGGCTGTGTTCATGTGTTTCACAGTCTTGGGGTGAGAGTGTCGGAAAAACAGGCAGATGCGAAAACGTGCCCCTCAGGGATCATCAACTGTCCCTGATGGTTTGTAGGCTGCTTTTCTGAAAGTTTTTTTTCAAGCTTGTGCGGCAGTTGACAAGGGAAGTAGCTGAACCCTTCGAGATAAACCAGAGAGGGGATGATTGCATCAGTGAGGCATCTGTTGCTCTACACAAGAAAGTGATTGCGTACCTTGGTAATCATTGAGTTGTACACCCTGCGACAGTTATTGATGCAGGTATTTGGTTTTGTTTTTGTTGGTTTCTAATTGTTTGATGTTTTTGGGTGGTTTACTTCTTATTAAAGTACACACATGTATGGTATGAAGTATGGGAGTCTATACGTTCTTTGTATTTTCGGATTAGGCATTAGTCGTTAGTAAGTGCTCGTCCTGCGTTCCTTTAGTCATGTCACATTTTAAAGCAAAGCTTTTTACCTCTACCCCCCAAGGGTTCTTTCGTGACCGTTGGTGTCACCAGAAAACTCCCGGGAACAAATAAAAGAATTCACTGCCGCCGCCGGGAATCGAACCAGGGACTAATAGAGTACCAAAGCGAGAGCCCATTCTCTTACCGATTTTGCTAGGAGCCCACGCGGAGACGGGGAAGACAGGTGGTGTACTCACCGAGCGCATCTACGGGTGTACCCATGAATTCCTCGCCGAATGCCACATCATGGCGTAACGCGACCTCTCGCGCCACTGTGTGCTCCGTCGACGGCACGTCTAACGGCCCTGCGCGCGCCTTGCCGGTGTGCTAAAAATTACAAAAAATTAAAGGACACTCACACAACGCCTAGCATCTCACTTCTAGTACACAAATGTCCTAAAGCCTCTGGCCTTTAGTGTTCACGTAAAAAATCACAGCGCCTTGTCGTCCACGCTCACACCAAACGACACATCAAAGCAGCACGTTCAAATACTCCATGATGGCTAGCACAGAATGCTACCCTACGGCTCATACAATCCCACTGCTTCCCACACCTGACGTATCTTAACTTACGGCACCCGAATCGCTACGACGGTAAATATAAATTTTGCTCAGAAGTAGGAACACTCTGCCACATAACCGGGGTGTGTGACTTTAGCCCTGAGCACACTTTCTATTTGCGCCAACTACCTAACAAGAACAATGGGAGATGCTGCTGCGCAGACCCTCTCCGCCTACTCATCTTCAACTGGTGGACAGGTGCCGTGCACTCTATGTGGGCTCCACTGTAGAAGGCACCACTCCCCTAGGCCGCATTCTGGGCCGTTCAAAAATCTGAATAGAAGTATTTCCTCCTCTCTTTTTCCTCCTCACCTCTGTCTCTGCCACCGATCTCGTTGCCTCCTTCGGCGATGGCAGAGATGGAGAAGTGAGATCGTCTGACGCCGGGTTGGCGCTTTCTTTATTTTATAAAAAAAGAGTTTCCACTCATGTGCTACACGACCACAACTCAACGAACCACCGTTTATAGATCATGCATTGATTTAATCCTCACCAAGTATATTTCTTTGAAGTAACA
This sequence comes from Haemaphysalis longicornis, assembly GCA_013339765.2. Lineage (NCBI taxonomy): Eukaryota > Metazoa > Arthropoda > Arachnida > Ixodida > Ixodidae > Haemaphysalis > Haemaphysalis longicornis. The sequence continues at coordinate 45,010,248 of CM023448.1, read as the reverse complement.
ACGGGTGTTGTTAAGTGCATTTCACTTGTCTCTTGTTTCAGTATTTGTAGAGCGAAGTGAGGAAATTTAAGTGACGCCGCATGGCTACTCGTTGTGCGTTTTACAGCTTTGCTTTCAAACCACATTCATGATGTGGATTGGCCTGAATTTTGTTTCAGTGTTGCGCTTTTTACATGTTTCAAAATTCAATATTACCAACAAGCCCAACTCGCGATTCTGCATCGTGAAACATGTGGCCGACTCTAGCCCGTTGTCTCGGGAGGCTTTCGTGTTCTTCACGCACGCTGCAGTTCTCAAACAGTGCACCTTGTAGTTCGTCTGCCATTCATCGTCGTTGGGAGCCTCAAGTAATGTTTTCGCATTCCTTTGTTTCGAGAGCTGACGACCTTCTTCCTTTTTATCTAGGAGACGCGATATGATGTCGCCATTACGGACAGAACAAGGGAGCCTTTATTATGGTAGTTCGTTCACCAACTGCTGTTTTAAATGCAGAGCATTTCTTTAACTCACATGTAGCGTCCGCCGTCCGTCCGCAACAGCTCAGCGTGCAGGTGCGCCCTCTCCCCCACTCCTCCTCTTCCGCATCACGCTACCCTCCTCGCTCTCAACAACAGGTCCGCACCCCTCCCCCTACACTATATATAAAAAAATAATAGTTATCAGGGCCTGGTTTCGATCCCACGACCCTTTTGCGGAACGCGATGGTACATGGTGTTCTTCCGACTGCGCCACAAAAGCGACACAAAATCAAAGGGTACGAACGCCCCTTATATACTTCATTCATTCAAACTATGTCAAGTAGCTACTGATACACGGCAGCAGTTGCATCAAATCTCGTCTTCACCACTTGCTGCAACGCACGACCACTGCCTAAAGACCCCTTAACAGTACAGTTTAGCGACCACGAAGCCGTCGTTCTCAGCGTCCAATACAACGACAACACCAACAAATAAATAAATAACGACTTACAACAACCTACTCCTTGCCTTCACTTCTTCAGTCACAAAAAAAAACCCATCTCTCCGCGAGGAGGGACCTCGAGTCGCAAAATCACGAAAGTAATATTTATTATATGAAAGAAATATTAATATTTAATTGTAATAAGCAATAATAGTTAACACACTCACTACCACACCACCACCACCCCCCAAACACTAACATTAACGCAATACACCCACTCCCTACGCGACGCATTGACTCGAGTCTTCTTCGTGGGTAGACATAGGTCGTACCGTTTGTTGAAGTTAGCTGGGGACTTGAATTCAGCTGGGCACAGTCTAATGTCTTAGATTGATGCCGTTAAAAAGGTGTCTATAGATGAAGGGGAGGACCCTTGTTTCGCAGCGATGTAACCTCCCATCGCCCTGAAAAGCTGATTGGAGAAGCTTTCTAAGCTGATTAACACAAGATCTTGGACTACTATGGAACAATGGTCTTCTTGAGAGCATCCAGGTGGTATCCTGAGCGGCACAATCTACCAGCAATCAACTTGTTATAATGAAATATTATGAAAATGTGCATTAGTAATACACAGTTCTACAGTACAATTGTTGATGTGGCAAAGGCCTACGACACGTCCTGGCCATACGCATATTGAGTGACCTGAAGTCAGTAAGTGTTTGGAGCACCACGCTGAACCCCCTTTCTAGTGACATGTCAGAACCAACCATTCTTGCCAGATTTTGTGTGCATCTTCCCACGTATCTGTGCAGCAAAACGGGGTGCTGCAAGGTGATGTATCGAGCTGCGCACTTATGTAAATCTAAGATAAAGATGTTCTGAAGGGCTCACTAGAAGCCGTTGTCTGTTTTATGCAAGAGGGTAAAAGATCTTTCAAATCATGTAATATGTCATTCTGTGAGCGTCAAGTCAAGCTTAGTATGACCAAACTTGCTTGATTCGCGGGAGTAAACGGTTTAGGGCTAAACATTGTAAAAAGTGCCTCCGCTGTGTTTACTTGTTGGCGCGGATCCATCTCGGCCAAAAACAATATTCTAAACAGTGTGTCGATTGCTGTTACAAAGGGTCACATATGATAGCCATAACAATACTCTACAGACTGACGGTAATCACAATTCAAATAGCTTCTAAACATGCCCTAAAACAATACACGTTCTTGAAATTCCCTCTACACCAATCTTACTGGTGCACAAAAACCCTTTCGTTAATATCTATATACTGCGTCAGTAGGATCTCAGCTGGACTATAACAGTACTGTCTAAGGGACAGCAACAAAAATGGCACCCTGCCCACAACCATTAAATGATCAGAGTCTGCATTTAGAGCATGACAAATAGTGGCTAGAGCATTAGCAGAAGTCTGTTGCTTTGCTGTATGTATCCAAAGACATCTTTCACCAAGCATTCATTTATTACGCTCATTACCGGCACATCAAAATTACAACTCTCTTTAAACCGGTCATATATTTCCTTATGTTTCCCTGTTTAAGTGAAGCAAGAAGATTCTGAACCCAGCATGTCCCTTGTATACGCGCACAAGACCCCAAGCAATATTTCATATTAACATGGCTTATGCGTTCTCTATTACGCAACCTGTCATATACACAAGTAGAAGAAACAGGGTACCCAGGAGTTTGATTTTGCAGCACTTGTTTTAAATGCAGGAAAAGTACGGTTGGTCAAAGGTCTACTGCTGCGCTTCTGAAACAGCGTTAACTCTGTCTTGTGGATCCCATGGATCAAATGATATTTTTAGCAAAACCACAACTTTTCCACAGAGCATTGACACGGCCGAAGCGTACGGCAGCTTACGTGTTTTAGATCACAACAGTGAAAAAAAAAAATTCCAAAGTCCAGCGTGTACATCTATTCGTTAAGCCTTTTGGATGCACTGAAATCCATAAGGGTTTCAAAAAAGTATATAACCACTCTTTGTTTAGGCTTGTTATGACCGCCTATTCCTAAAATAATCAACAACTACATGCTGGTTCCAAGGACATTTTATTATCCCTTGCAATAAGGCTGCCGATCAAATGACATCTGCCACCGCTCTCAAGAATACAATGATAATAACAACGATGCCTTACACTGAATTGAAAACCATACACTCGACTGCAGCTTCACACGTGCCTAACCACAGTTACACAATACACAACTTACGCATACAGCAGGCGCACTGAAGTGGCCTTGGCGCAATTACGGATAGGCCACACAAATGTAACACACTTTCCTCTGCTCACCGCATCCGAAAGTCATCTATGTAGCAGTTGTGACGAGAGGTTATCCATAGTTCGCATCGTAATTTCAAACAAGACGCTTGACACAAAAGGAGGCACAAACCTTCATTCAAACTCTACTGACATATTGCACTGCACCATCTCAGATTTTTATTCGACGAACCAATGTTTTCCTTTGCGCCTGTTGTAGGTAATTCAGATATAATAATTCTACAGCTGTTCTTATATCATGCCTTATTCTCTTGGCCCTGTGCACAAGCAGCTTTATTATCTTTTGCTTCGTTTTCACTCTTAATTTTACTCACTTTTATATGTTTGTGCTGTTAGTATTCAAGTTTGCATCACTAAATAAATCACCCGTGCTTTGGCGCTGTGGGCACTATTATGTTTAGCGCTACAGAAAAACCACCGTCATCAATAAATCATCATTACACAAAGTTTTTATGGTACTGGGCGCAAACTTTGGTAAGTAGAAACGCACAAGTTTTGTGTGCGAACCGTCATGAAGTTGAGTGTATTGCATCTTGAATGAAGGTTGGCATCGCCGTTCTGTGTGGTGCGTTTGTTGGTATTTAAGCCACATTCTTTGCGAAGGAACTTTTCACATTGCTAAAGGCTTCATTTATCTGGCGGAGTACTTTATTTACAACGTTCGGTAACAGTTTGTACGATCTGTGTCCCTACCTCTGTACGTCACCGAGCACAAGATGAGTATTTCTTCCCAAAAACTTCAACACACTCCGTGTTGTGGGAAGGGTGGTATCGCCTCCATTACTACGATTTATTTGTTTGTATAAAACTACATCTATCTTTCAAACCTCAATGTAATCCTCAAGCATTCTCTTCTTTGCCAGATACTTCAGTTACTCCATGTATTCGCACTTTTTATGAACTGCATGCCTACCTTTGTAAGTATAGCCTTTTGAGACTTGTATTCCCACTGACATTAGGTGGGATATGATCCTTTTTGGAAAATGGGTCGCATTGCAGCATTTTACAATCTCTTTTTTAGCATTCGAAGCGCATTTTTAAGGAAAAGATTCAACAATGCTGAACGATTTTGTATCCCGCCAACTACTTCAGTTACAACGTTTTTCCACAGTTTGTACAAACCTTCCATGTATTTTTTGTAACAACAGGAGCGCGAGCCGTGTATACTGACTTACGTAAAGTTGATTGTAATCCTTGTCTCAGAAAAAGCGGCGAAGGCATTCTGTGAGAAGTTTCGTTTGTTGGCTTTCAAACTATATTCTTTGGTATCAACTCTCCGCGTTGCTGCAGCTCTGTTTTGTTTTGCCGAATATTTCAGACGCAACATTTGCTCACATTGTGTAAGCATGGTGCTCTCTCCCTTTGTATGTATAGGTGCGCGAGATAAGTTGGCGGAGGCACGTAAAGTTTAGTGAGCGGGAAGCATTGGGTAGGGGGCCCTCTTTACGGTGTTTTATTTGCAGTTCTTAAAAGAACATTTTTGTAAGCAATTCGCTGCATTCCTCAAGCATTTTTCTTCACTGGTAAGTCCGTTACAATGGTTGCTCACATTTTGTTTAAAATCTGTGCTTACCTCTGTGGGTTCAGGAGCACGTGATCAGTATTATAACCTAAGTATCGCTGAGTATAATCTTTGGTATGACAGGACGGCGTCCCCTGTTTTTACTTCCTTTTTTGTTAGCACTATAACCACATCCTTTCGCAGAAAATCTCCGCCTTGCTGAAACCACTAGATAAGTATGTAGTTCTCGCAGGGGAAAGGGAAGCTGTCATTTTTACTATGTTTTCTGGTGCATTCAAACCGGATTCATTTGGTAGCTACTCCCCGCAATGTTGAAGCTTTCTTTTATCCTGCCAAGTTCTTCAATTACAACATTTTGTCACAGTTTGAGACAACGGCGCGCACACCTTTGTATGTAGAAGATTGTGATAATAAAAAGGCAAAAGGTGTAAAGTTTAATTTTCACCTTATTTAAAAACGTTCCTCCACCACATTGTATGTGTTTCATTTCATGGCTATGAAAGAAAATATTAACCGCAGGAACTCTACACTGTGGTCAAGCCTGCTTTTCTCTTACCGATTACTTTAGTTACGCTTTGTCTTAGTTTGTATGCCCGGTTTGCCTGCCATTGCAAGTACAGGTGGGCGAGATAAACTTGCCTTCAGTAGTTAGGTTCAGTGTTATTGTAGCTCGGCAAAGACTCGTGTCAGTGCTCTGCACAGAGTTTTCTTTAGTTGTAATGCAAACGGTATTGTTTTGGAAGCAATTATCTGCATTGATGAAGCCATATTTTACATTGACAAGTGATTTAGCAACAACGTTGGGTCTTATACTCCGCGAAGTGTGTGCCAACGTTTATAAGTGGAGGTGTGTGAGGTTATTAGGCGCAGTAAGTAGCGTTCAATATAATAGTTGTTCTTTTGTCCTATATAATATGTTCGTAATCAAGACACTTTATTTTTATACACTCTTCGCATTGCTCAAGATATCCATTCTGTTGCCTGATGCTTCTGTCCGCTCGTTTTTCACACTTTGTATGCTCTGTGCGCTTAACTTTTCAGGTACATTCACAGAATTAGTGTGCCGACAGACGTAAACATCTGGATGATCCGTATAGGTTAAAGGGTGGCATCACCGCTCTGTAAAGTTTTAGTTCGTTGGCAACCAAACCAATTTCTTTTTTCAGAAGACCTCCGTATTCTTCAAGCCTCACTTTCTCCTTCGAAGCACGTCACTTACGTTAGATAATACTTTGAACGAACGGTCTGCCTACCTGTGCAAGTACAGGCGCAAAGATGAGGTGCCTTACAAAGCTTGCTGCAGAATCTATTATCATCAGTGTAGCACTGATATCACCATCATCGACGCCTGTCGTCATTGCACGACCGGCATGCGCTCGCCAAACGTATTTTTTTGGTCGCCCTTAAACCTCGCGACCACTCCGCCACTCTATCTCTTGTCTGAAGGCCCCTCTGATTCTCACTGGTTAATGAGTCCCCACAATCTGGTGCTGGAAACTCGGGATAAAATCACAGCGACAGGCGGGGCCTGATCACCCTCAACAACAGGGCCTTCTGAACATTCTGCGAACCACCCACTGATGACCCCAGATGACCTTCCTGGAGCGCAATTTTGGGCGCCGAGTCACTGTGCAAGCCAAGCTCAACACAGTCTTAAAGAAAATCGAAGACGCCCTAAGTGATGGACGCGTGACCACACCGATGGATTTTGCTATTTCCCTCGAAAGAATCGCATTCATGTTAGAGCCGATCCAAAAGCTGGATGAGGACATCAAACCGCGGACACCGACAGGATCTCGACGTGGAAGAGACCCCCGACTTGACAATGCTCAAAGACAGCGTCGTCCAGATCATGGCAAAGCATCGTTACCACCCCGAAAACCATCCGACAAGTGAGTCTCACCCTTCAAATTTATCGAATAGAGCCCACGCTGCTGAGGCTGTACCTATGTACACGAAAGTTCCGAGAAAAGAGCTGTAACATTTGACGGCCATCGCAGACACTGGTACACGTTTTGGAGCCAGTTTGAAAGTCCTATTCATTCGAATACTAAGTTAAAGGACACAGACCAATTCCACTACCTGACGAAGCTACTAACAGGAATGGCGGCATCTGCTATATCATTATCGCCGATTACAGAAGCCTGCTACGCTGACGCTGTAGAAATTCTTAAAAAGCAATTTGGAGACAGTGAAGCCATCGTAAAAGATCACTTGCACGCTTTGATTGCCCTGAAACCTGTCTCGTCATCGTCAGACATGACATAGTTACGCAAGCGGTAGGGCAAAGTACCGGTGGGCTGTAGAAGCATGCAAGCGCTTTGGACGTTTGAGGTTGTTATAATACATTGGTATTATTGGTTTTGTTGTTGTCTCCAAAGGATTGCATTGTTGGTTTTGACAGATGGAAAAGATATATGGATAGGAAAGGCGGTTTCTTCAGTATTGCTGAAGGATGTCGCTGCTCCTACTTCTGACTTGGAGGTGCCTTTGTGATTACAGTGGTTCTTCTATGGTACTCCGGGTGTGTCCTCCAGTGCTCTTGCTGCACAAGTCAAAGGAATTACCTCCACGAACCACCCGGCCACCGGCGACGCCGTCGACGTCCCTCCGGCCTCTGCCATGCACAATGTGGGAACCTATCCAGTTGATCAGTCAAGTTTTATGTATCTCTCTTTCTCTGGTTTCTGGAAATGTCCGGGTAGTTATTCCGCAAGCAGCGCCGTGTTCCGCCTTATTCTTTATAAGATTGCCGTTGCCTGGTGCCCAAAAAAATATATGAAAGACAGCTTCTATATGCGTTGCAGTATCTTGAGGTCTTGAGGCGAAGAACTTCGTTTTTTTAGAGTGAAGACATGCTTGCTTGGAGAACGGAAAGATGATATTGTACACTGCGGTGGCTGCGGTTGCAGCCGAGGCTATAGCAGTAAGTTTTTTTCTCGTTAAGATGGAGGGGCTACTTTCACTGATATCAGGACAGCTTCTTGCGTATTGAAAGCCACCAGGGCGTGAGCTTACCGTTATATTATTGAGATGCGTCGGGGTGTCTGGTGTCGGGTTTCCTCAAATACTGTCTCTCTAGAAAGCGGATTCACGATGTTTACCCGCCTGTGTTGAAAAAAAGTTTGTATAGCCTAGATCGAGGGCTACTTCAATATTGCCAAGGCTGTTTCGAAAAATACAAGTGAATGTGACTGAGTTTTGATGTGGTGCCCGAGTTTCAAAAAGGATGCGGCCTGTTGGTGTTATAGACTAGCGCGCAAAGTGGTTTCTTCTTTGGTCCATCACAATTTCTGGCAGTAAATTAGGCAGGCAATTTGATACGTCTTCCGAATCAGCGCGTCACAAAAAAGAAGGTTCTTAAGGTTCCAGCAGAACATGTGGTAAACTATATGCTATGGAGCCAGTCAGAAAACCTTGGGCGATGGGGCATTGCCTTGTTTCTTTAGAGAATGGCACTAGGTACAGATGCGTCGACAGACCTGTTTTAGTTGCGTAGTCATTTATTGTTATCGTGGTAGTAAGACCGCTCCCATTTCATCTTTCTAAAAAGGAACTTTTAAACTCGTACGGTATTGAATTCCAGTAAGCGAGTAGTGACGATTGCCCAAATGTGTCTGGGGCAGGGTTTTGGGTTGACATTGTGGTAGAAAATTGTAAAAGCTTCAGTTTTATTCTGCAGGAACAACTGCAGCAAAAAGGCCCAAAAAAAGTGGTAAATAAAAATATTTATGCTGGACAAGAAAACTAAAATCTATGAAATACAATGTGCATGCGTTGTGAAACGAGGTGTACGAATGAAAAGAGTTGTACAAATGAAAATATGACAAGAGGTGTACAAATAATTTCCCATGTAAAATAAAACCCGTTGAACAGAGTACATAGGCCGGCTTCCTGAAAATAGACCAGGTGCGTCGAAATGTGTTGTTTCATAAGTTCGCCAAATGCTGTGCATTTTTATGACGAGAAGCTTGCACGAAATTAGGAAGCAAACTATGGGTATGCCCATTCCCACACCAACTACAAAGGAGTATTGAAGAGGAACTGATAAAGCGTGAGGGCCTCTTATGTGTGTCGCTTTTTGTTACCCTGCTTAAACAACTTCCACGGGTCTATTGTAAGAGTCGGTTGTTTATCGTCGCAAGTGTGGTTTTATTACGTTCAGTTCTCCATCTGTCGCCTTCAGACTGATTGCCATATCTTACGATGTAGTTGATTGGTGTGCGGTGAAAATTTAGTTTAGGGTAGTGTTTTAGTGTGTACCCCGTCCCTTAATGCAGCACCTGCCTATTTGTCTGCGACTTCATTTCCATATATCCTAGCATTACTCAGAACACAGCGCACAGTCACGATCAGATTGTAGGCATATGACGACCTAAAAGACTCGAAGGCGAGGCGCATAACCATTTTTAGAAGCACTTTGGGGCAATACCGCTCAAAGGACGCCCATTGAAGGTGCGAAAATATTTTTTTAGGAATACATATATAAAAATTGCGATTTAAAACTTGAGAACCCTAGATTGACGCTGGTAAATTGCTAATACATTCATATTTTACATGCCTTAAAGTTTTGTACGTCTGCAGCGCCGCACACCGGTGTAAAAGTGTTATACGCCCCCTAAAACTTCTACCGTCTGCTTTTTTTCCCGACGGTACAAAAACGCTGAATAGTCGCAGTTGCCGTACCTTGTTTTTCAAGTATGGTATAATACAGAACTTACTTGTGCACCTAATGATGCACGGGTGCTGCAAAAACTGTCTTTTTATGAGAGAGTGTTAAGAAGCCTGCTATGTTAACCTGAGTGAGAAAGACACAGAAATAGATCAACTATCTAAATGCAGTTATGAGTGTTTAAAAGATGTTTTAAAAGATATCAAAATGTTTAGAGTATGTTTAGGTCACTGATAATGCTGTAAATTCTTTCTACATTTGGTATTACTGTAGGGGTCATTCAACGTTGCTTTGTAACAGGCAATGGCGGAAAGCACCAAACACATTTCAAAGTCGCAAATGCCTTATTCGATCGATCAAGGCGCTTTTCCTTCCTTGTTCATTTACAACGGCCAGCCGGCCAACTGCGAGCATTTCTTGATGGAAAAAACGACAGTAGAAATATTTTGTGAGCACCTTACAAAAGACATGACAGGACCATGCGAATATAATTTTAGGTGTGGAATACCTTAGGACCGCACCATGTCCGTCCGGATAGCATTTGAAATTGCCAAAAAACGCACACGCATAGGCAGGGTTAGAGCATGTACATGGTAGACCAGATAGAGGTAGTGTCAGTCGTCTGCGCATTGCCCTACGATCGCGAGTTAATGCCCGAAAGTCAAACGGCTTACTCCCTCCTCTGTAACGGTGCGGAGTACCTTAGGACCTCCCATTATCCATCCGCATTCATCCGTTCAGACGGCACCATCATGCGAAAATCAAGCGAAACTCGATTTGAGCCTTGAGGTACCGTTCGATTTAGGAAATATTCGAGGTGCAACTCAAGGCTCAAATGAAATGACGGTCGGTTCGCAAATCGAATGTCATTCGGGGGGCAACTTGGATATCATTTTGAGTCCCCGTAGACCGCACCTGCGCCATCGTACACGCAGTGTAGATGCTACCATTTTTACCAGATATTTTTGAGTTAAAGGATGTGCGGGTTAAACGTTAGTTTTTTTTCAAGCTCTATGGCTAAATACTATGCTAAAAGAGAGCGATTAAACCACTTTAATTTTGATTTTTGCATCTAGCCCCGTTCTACGTCTTTTAAAACGCATAACGCTTGTTTTTAACTGGATTTGCCCATTTTTATCTGCACTTCCAGACAGTTTGTTGACACCGAAGTGTACATCGCGTTCGCGTGGTGACTGAGTACTTAGGTTAAAGGCGTTTTCTACGCGAATGGAACAAGAGTCGTTTCTGAAAACTATTTCCCAACAAGTTCGTAAGTATAAAGAATGTGCCGCATAAAACTCCACACTGATGCATGTGGCGTTCCTGCGCTTGAACCTTTAAGAGCACCTATCCAATTCGTACTCTTAATTCTCGTCGAGACACACGAAACGCAAGAGTGTTTAACGGTACTCGTTAGACCAAACTGCATCACTTCTCTTAGAATTGATCAACGCAAAGTGGTGCTTAGGCCTTTTAAAGGACAAGAAACACCGTTGAGCAAAACCTATTCTGACGAAAGAATGCTTGATGCACGATTCAAGGCTCAGGACGTGATCATTCGTGGATCATCACAAACTGAAGCTACCCTAGCAGCTCTCCAGAATACTACGATAAAAAGATCAAAACTGTCTCATTGATCATTTTCTTGAGAAGCTTGCACAGGCAGCTTCTCAGGGCGATGGGATAAAATTTGATATGGAAGAATATTCCTTTTCCTGCGTAAAAAGCCACTTCAGTGCCTACATCAATGACCTAAAATGCGTCTCAAATTCATGTGTTAGGCATAGACAGATAAAGGTTCCAAGTTTGTCTGCTTGTAATTGTTGAATAATGCAGTATGTAATGTCCTCACCAGTAGCTAATGTCTAACAATAGGTAAGAGCTACACCAAGCTCATGAACAGAAAAAAGTGGTTGGGTGCGTTTCACTTTGTGCTTTCGCATAGGGATTTCTTTTAACAGGATATTTCTTGGCTTATAAATTCTTCTTCCTAGCAGTTTGGTACACATGATTTTGGTTGTGAGTGGGAGGGAGCGGACAAACCAAAAAATTAAAAAAAAACATTTGGCAAGCGTTTAAATCAAAACGCTTATCGTCATTAGAAGATATTTATCAGTGCGTAGTAGCCGCCCTATATTTAACCCTCTTTTTGATCTCATTATCCTAATGGTTAAAAGCTGCATTGAAATTGCCATATGACGGAAGGAGACGCCGAAGTCACATGACCTCAACGCATTGCTTGGAAGGAAGATGGAATACAGGCAATCGTAGTTGATGTTATACATTCTATCATCAGTACCACTGAAAATGAAGCAGAACAGGTTCGATACGTCGAAAAGGATAGCTTTGAAGGCGAGTCTACGCTGTGTCGTAATACCGAAGTGAAAATTGTCTAAACAATGCGGTAGTTAATAATCGCGGTACTGTACTGCGCCAAAACATCACTACTGGTGCTTTGCACGTGAAACACCTCAACACACCGAGTCAAAACCAGCACCAATCAGCATACACACCTACACCAGCTTCGCAGAAACTCTGGGTCACCCACGGTTCTTCATAATGTTATTTTATTACGCATTTCTTTAGCCACGACCCGACGTACTTGTTATTAAAAAGAGCAACCCTTACTGGCGATTCCGTCTAAGGTTGAGTAGAGTTGCACCAGTTAAACATTAAACATCTGCAGAAATATTCCCGGCTCATTCAGATGTTTGCCAGTCCTTGTCCAAGGCAACACTTTGTTGGGCGAATCGCCAATATGGCTTGTTAGCATGTGAGTGTCAAGAGGAGAGAGTGAAGGAAGCGCATAAAGCCGCTAAAGATGCATAGGTGCCAGCGTCGGTGGGACCGTTTAACTAACCCGAAAGGATTGTCAGTATGCAGGAACGGGCTGCAGCATTTAGGAACGGGCTGCAGCATTTATTTATTTATGTAGCAATTTATTTGTCCTAACAACAATTTCCTCCCGAAAAGTCGAACATGCTGTATCGACCGATATGGATGAAATGCTTCAAAATCAACCGTTGAATAGCTCTCCGCAGACGCATTCTAGACGAATCAAATGAAATCAAATTTTTATTTTCTTTTGAGAAAGAGAGCAAGAAGTAAGAAAAAAAGCTGCACATTTTTAGCTTGCCGGAGAGCAATACCCCCCATTTAATTTTGTCTTGTACGGTTTTTTGATATCCAATAGTAGCACGTAGCTTCAACAGTACACACAATTTTAGAGAAGCAAGTATTTTCCAACTTGGAATAAGAACAGAGGAAGGTTTTGATGAATATGCAGTAAGAGAAGTGCAAATAGGAATTTTCGAACAATCTATAGACAATGCAATAAAAACACGCATACCCATCAACATCTACACATGCATATACACATGCAGAGGTTTAATTACAAAATACAATAAAGAAGAAAATATGTTTACATAAATCAACAAATTAGGTCAGCATATATGCTAGGAAGTAAATCGCGGGCAATTAACGCACTTAATGTATGATCACTTAACACGTTTTGTTGAATAAAAATTCGGGAGGCAAAGGAAGATGATATAACATGGTAAAAGTACAACAAAACTCCAACAAGAAAGACAGTGCATTACATATTCTGAGATAAGTAAATAAAAAGAAAATGCGTAAGAAGCGGACGAGTGGAGAGCGCGAGAATATCAATATCCAATGACGAAAGGTTATTTAGAAGCAGTGCAATGTTATCAGATAATAACTGCAATCCGTAGGATTTGCGGCAAAAACGTTGAATCCGTGGATGTTGTTCTCGAATATTGTATTCATAATGGCGTTCGACCAGAAGTAAAAGGTTTGTGAACTGGTTATTTCTCGTACGAATACGTGTTCGATACATACAGGTGAGACCAAATTGGTAAAAATAGGTAATTCGCAATATTGTATGAGCGGGATAAATAATTTGTCTATGAGAATGGCAGGGGGCATTAATGAAAATCCGTATAAATAGTTTTTGACACACTGTTGGTTTAGTTATGTTTGTTTTGGATTTAGTTACTATACTAAGTTACAGTAAATTAGCACGGGTGTAAACGCCTACTGTACAAGACTCGTTTTACCGCCAAAGGAAAAGCGTGGCGATCCCGATTTAACATTGCCGTAAGTGTATTTTATTTTCTTCGAATGTGTTCAACATGCAAGTCCCATTTTAAATTTTCAGAAATTACAACGCCAAGTGTTTTAAAATGTCAACAATTTCATTATTCTTTTTCTTTAAATATATTCGTTATACGTTGCTTAAACTCTATTCTTTGCTCGGTACAATATTGCCTGAGTTTTTTTTTGGTATTTATTTCTAAAACGTTTTCTACCCACCATTTAGGAGATCTCTTCTAGAATTTAATTTGCCCTGTGTATTAGACCTACTTCATCTACCCCACTCAACAGTATTTTGTTTCATCCGCATAGCCTATCCAAAGGGTGTCATCGAATGGTTGAAAAATGTTTAAATAAATAAGAAAAGAAACAGGCCAAGAGTGCTCCCCTAAGGTACACCAGTGGTTACTCGTATCTTGTCAGTTTGTATGCCTTGGTGGCTTACATACTGGCACGGATATTTTAAATACCACTCAACGGATATTTTAAATACCACTCAAGAAGTTTGTTTGCCTTTGCACGTACGCCATATTGCTTTAATTTATATAGTAGTTTTTATTATTCACGCAATATAATGCTTTAGAGAAATATTTATACAACCGCAGTACGACAGACATTCGTTCAAATGCACCAAAAGTGTGCTTTTTTTGTTAGGAGTGGTAGTTCGGTAGATTTGCCTTTCTAGAAACCGTATTGATCAGTCAAAAGACGGGAATACTTTGAAAATACTTGCTCAAAGAAGAATGTATTATTTTTTTCGAAACCTTTCGACAGTATGGGCAAAATACATATGTGTGTAAAGTTACTGGTGTTATTTATATCACCGCGTTTATATCTTGCTAAAGCTTTTGCTATTTGCATTTATAGAGGTAAATTGTGCAGTATTTTTAGAATCGGAGCTAGAAGGTCAATCAGATACTTAACTGGGCCCGTCTGCATATCATTACAATCTTTTGAAATAGTATTTTTAAATCCATTAGGAGCATATGTAGTGTTACCCTCATTGGTTGAAAAATATACATTTCTACTATTAAAAGCTGATGTTCTATGCAGACGCGGGTAATTGCTTATATGACAGCCGCTCTGGTAGCCTACTGAGACAAAATATCTCTTTAGTAGACGTGAATGTTCTTTGCCTTTAACGCTTCGAATATTTACTGTCATACTTTGAACAGGTGTCTCAACGTCCGGTCGTATGTGGTAGTTACCCCTTTTCTGCAACTTGTCAGTGTTTTTGATACGCAGTCAAAATAGGTAGAAAAGGTGGTAGATTTTGCTTCTCTTAGTTTTGCATTGAGTTTTTACGGCATTTTTTGAAGACACGCCATTTTTATTAGTCCTTTGGGGTTTTACTTTTGTTTTATAAAAATGTGATTTCGTTATCCAACGCTTGCGACCATTATTGGGCTTAGGGGCAGTTACTTCTGGAAAGTGCATTCTATAAATATTAGCAATATCCAACATTAAAGCATTGTACATTGAGTCTGCATAGGTTTTTAAAATCACGTCATTCCAGGAATGATTGAGGGTATCCGTGCAAAATGAGTTCAGTGTTACACTAGTTATGCATTGATTATATGCTTATTCGCGAATCATCGCAAAAATTACTTGTTTGTAGATCAGAAGTTTCCGAAAAATTACTTGTTTGCATTCCTTGTTTGCAGATCAGAAGGTTCCACTGCCATAGTAAAACAGCTTTAACCGTCTATAAAGAGAAAAATCCAGCCACTCTTGTGGTCGAAGTTATTTTGTCGACATCGCTTGGGGCACGAAGAGGGAGTATCACGCCGTATCTTCTCTGCGCGCGAAGATTTTGCGTTTTTCGCTCATGCGTACTTCATTCCGGCTTGATTCTTTTTTGCAACCGCGGAACCCAGAAGCTGTGTATTTTGCCTAGTCTTATGTTCATTTACGTAAACACGTGCCCATTTCAGTGCTGCCAATTTAAGTTGTCGTGATCCGCATCTTTTTTGCCTTGAAAGAAACGAATTGCTCTTAAAGCGTACAACTATAATCAACTCGTATTTTTTAGCCCTAGAAACCCTGTGGCACAGATCAATTTCGTCCTTAGTGAGTGGCTCAACGACTATTTCAGACATTTTCAGAATCAATTCTTGGGCATCCTGGTTGTCTGGTACACCTTTTACTTCCAAATTGTAAATCTGCCCTACTCCTCAAGTTTTTTTACTCGCTGCGTGAACCTGTGGTTCCCTTCTTTCTTTGATCGATTGCTGGCTGTTAGTTCTTTTATTTTCTTGGTCATAGCTTGCACATCTTTGTTCGTCCGTTTTCATCTCATAACAAGTGTCCTCTGCAATATTTTACGCTATCTCTCAGCTTACAGAACTCTTGCTTAAGGTTAGCATCAGCGCCATCAGTTGCCCTTTTTTCACTGCAAGTGCTCATCGTCCTAGAATAGCAGTAAAGGTACCCAGAAAAACGAATCACACTAAGCAAAAAACAGGGACAACTCTTTGCGGCAGCGCCACAAAAAACAGGTAAGTTTTGAATAGCGTAGGTCTTACCTTGCGGGACAGAAGTATTTAGCCTGTACGCACTTTGTGCACCGCTGCCCAACAAAGCTGGCGGCCGCTGCGTCGGGCTTTATTTAGAAGACGGAGGGCATCGCTGCCTGGTCTGCATGTGACGTGGGAATCGGACCAAGATGTCCTTCTTATACGCGTCTCCCGATAGCCTTCTGCAGCACACTGTTGCGATAGTTGCGTCTTCCAGGTTCCTCCTTTCATTCAGCTCATGACTTCTGCAATCTGCAGAGACAGAAGCATTTAGCCTGTGCGAACTTGGTGCACAGCTGGCGAAGTTCATTACACTACGAATTTTAAAGCTTCAAGTTATTCAAAAACAATTATTTCATGGAAAAAATACTACCAGCTAGAATGAGTGGTCGAGCTTGATCAAAAAGTACTCCAAGAAGTAAATCGAGTCTTTTACTTTGCCTAGTACGCTGAATTTAATAACGTTTTTGGGTTCTTGATCACAAAACCAATCCATCATTCAACACGACATTGGTAAACGAAACCGAAAAAAAAAACATGGTGGCTTTCGCACACAAATAAAAGAAAAATATTGTACTTATTCGCACTTTACAAAGCACACGGCAGACGATCATAAAAAACTCATATCTCCATCCGCCGAGAAAAAATAGTACATACGATTTTCTTGTCCCGGGGTCTGCCGCAGCCACACATCAGGAAATTGTATTTTCCCTGCCATGTTAGCAATATTTTCACGGCTAACCCTTGCTCTAATACGATCTTCCTGGTAGAGGCTGCAGGGTCAGTTGGTGTGGTCGGTCTCGTGGTTATGCCAGCATGTGCGTCTGTTGGCCCTGATTTAGGCAAACGTTGAGGCCTTTTAGATCGAAGAAAGATGGATTATGTAAGGAAAATTGCATAGTTTGATACTGAGTCAACAGAGAAGTGTGTAAAATAGGCAAATTTAGTGTGAAATGTTTTCTGCATTCTTTTGTTTTCTGCAAAGTAGTCGCACATTGAGAGTTTGAGGAGCATGACCGCAAGTATATTCTATGTATTTTTTATCTTTTGTTGTTTTATTGTTTTACTTGTGTGTTAACTTCGTTTTTTTTTGTACGGTGGACTGTGGCCGCCCGCTACCTACCCGAAGGAGCATGGACCCTAGTCTGCCTTCAAGAATTTAACCTCTGCTCCTCGTTCTGTAGGGAAAAAAACAACAAAGAAAGAAATTAGGCACGTCTTCTTCCACCCCTTTTCTCGGCTGTGTTCAGAAACGCACCAATCAGAAAAACCCGTGGCTCTTAAAGTGACGCCCGCACACTATGAGAAGGCACATGTTCTTCTTGCACAGGTGGGCGTCATGTGGCTACAGACAGGAATTCATGCGAAGGTCGGACCTGTTCGAACCACCGAGGCTAAAGCGTCAGGAGGACACCTGCGGCCCCCTCTGGTAATACGGCGTTGGGCGAGTCATGAAACAGCGGCGTCTTGGACATGCCAAGGAACTTCCCACAATAAGTGGCACACCGACAACAAAAGAAGAAATCCTTGCCTACTACTGCTAGGGTCGCACTGCGCGAAACTTTGTCACGCCCTCTGATAAGTATCATTGCTTATTAGGACAGCCTTCTTTGCGGTCGGTTTGGTGACAGTGAAGTTAGTGAAAGCGGCTCATTTCGGGATCAGAATGGATGGCCGTGCGTAGTTTTGTATAAAGCCTTCTCGTATCCGGTCAACGAGGGTGGGCATTCGAACGACAGAAGGCTCAGGTGGTTGAACCCGACAATACCAACGATGGATTTCTAAACACCCCACGCGGAACTTAACACTGGGCTGTTCAAGCACTCGGGCCTCCAGAAGAATGTGGAGGATCAGAAATACAAAGTACAGCTGCATATTGCGAGTGGAGAGGTGGAAAGTGGATTTCTTCACTGCTAGTACACTCATGTGCCGGATGGACGCTCGTTGTACTAGGCACGCGAGGTGAGAAAGACGCAGGAAGAAACAGTCATTCACAAACCGACCAAAGGACAGCTTGGAGACGGAAGCTATTAGCAATTCGTCCCCACGGTCGGCCTCACAGATGTTCAATAATCAGACACGCGGCCATGGCACTGCGGCATCGCTTTGTCTGAAATGGTTGCAGGTACCACCGCGGTGCCGGCACTTTCTACGGCCTGCCTCGGTAGTGCGATGACACAAAAGGAATTGAGCATTGACTTTTGAGCGGCGTGGACGATGTTCGCCGCGATTAGTAGGGCTGCTGTATTCACGTGAAGGTATGGTATGACGTCATCATCTTCAGCATCAACAGCCTGCTTGAGCCCACTGCAGGGAGAATGCCTCTGCAATTGTCTTCAAACAGCTCCAGTCCTGCGCCAGTTTAATTCAGTGTTTGCCACCAAACTTCTGTATTTCATCACTCCAACATAGTATTGTCCTTCCGCTTCTTTTAAAGTCATCTCTTGGTACTCACTCTGTTACCCTAGTTGCCTACCTAGAGTCATGTCTTGGTATCCACTCTGTTACCCTGGTTTTCCACCTGATGTCGTTTCTTCTCAATATATGATCAGCCAAAGTCCGTTTGTTCTTGTTTCCTGGAAACATCATTTGCTCGAGTATGTTATCTCATCGACGAAGGTTGTCTCCTATCCCTAAGTGTTACTCCAAATATTACCCGTTCTAAGACGCGTTGAGGCGATTTATGTTTGTTTTCTACTTTTTTATTAGGGCACCAATTTTGTGCTCCATATTTCATGACTGGCAGAATGCACTGGCTGTATATTCTAATGTTTAGTGATTGTGGTAGCTTACTTTTTATTGTTTGCGAGTGTCGACCGAGCGCTCCCCATCTCCTATCTATTCTGCGCCCGATTTTTCTCTCGTCGGTGGGATCAGCACTCACCATCTGTCCGAGGTCGGGGTATCGTTTTACGGCTTTAAGCGCTTAGTTTTCTAAGCTGAGGTTGGCGGACCTGTTGCATAGTTTATTTGTGCCTCTAAATGTACTCGAGTTCGCTGGGGCTTCATTGACAGTTTCATGGGAAGGAGAAAAGTTTTGTACATTTATCGTAAATGCTGATATTATTCGGGACTGGTCATTAGGAGATGGGTATCTTCCACTTCCCGCAGAAGAGATGGAATAAGAACTTCAGACGCAGTAGACAAGTCAGTTAGAGAGTGAGTGTTGTGTCCTCTGTAAATATGCATAGGCTGATTTGTTGAAACTCTATGCTCTGGATTACATTACATGTTTCAGAAAGACGACCTGCGCCATCTAAGCGGGAAAAGCCCCGCAGTAATGGTTTCAATTGAGGTCGCCAGGTAACTTAATTTGCTCAAGTAATCTATCAGAGCCTGAAACGGAGAGCTCCACACATAAAAAAGGTGGCATGTAAAAAGAGCATATAGTGATAATCTATTTAAAACAATGTTTGGATATCAAGAACCCAAGGGCCAGCAATAAGTGTGTAAGATGCCATAATAAACACTTTTGGGACATGATGTCAACCACGCCCAAAGCAGTGTTTGCTGCCATCCCTATTCTATATAAGAATACCAAACGGATCTGTATAATTTGAATATTTGATTTTATATATGTCTCTTGAAGACACATGACACCGAGCTGACTGAAATGTAATGTCTTATTCATACCGGATACTTTCGGAAAGCCTCTGCAGTTATATGTGTTATGTATTCTCTTTCCAGATTTATAGTTTGCAGCTACAGGAATGTGTATTTATATATGGTATTCCGGGGAGTGACGTTATGATATTTAGGCATTTTTAAATTTTTTTCCCTTGAAAGTTGCCCTCTCTCGCTGTGCTGCTTTGCATTCAGGATCCTACCGGCCACTCTGTCGTCGTCGCATGTCCTCTGAATATCCGAAATATCGCCCTCATTTGACCGTGCAGACTTTCGGGTGCTGCTACCTGCAGATGCCACAGGAGAGGGTGTGAGGCGTGTGGCTAGTGCCTCAGACTGCGCATTAGCGGTGGTGATGCCGCGGGTACCCCTTTAGCTACCGGCTTCACGCCTTCGCCTATATCGCGGAGCCGAGGAGTAGCAATTTCCCCAAACTAAATCGCTCTCGACTGCGACTTGATATTACAACCCCTGATGGCCCTGCAAATATATTGGTGGCAATTTGGGCTACGTTAGGCTACCAGGGGGGAGACGCGGGTTCCAAACTAAATCAGTTCTCTCTGACCTGAGTTCCATCGGGAATCTGGCGCCAGTGCAACCACAAGAAGCGGCGTCACGGTATTTTTCCGAGGGGGAAGATACACACTGGTTTCGCACCTCTTGGAGATAGATACATTTGTTTCCTTGAAGTATTGTATTTTTTCTAACTGATGCATTTCACAGTTCGTGGAGTAGGCGGAGGGACCCTCGTAGTTGAATAATGTAAATGTTACCGCTTTTATATGGCTGGTAGTGCACCAAGTGCAAGCTAGTGCAGTTGTCACTTTGCACAGGCAACTCGACGATGGCAGGAATAGGCGGCATGATAGAACACGCCGCGTATTGAAAGAGCGGCGCGTCTTTGGAATGCGATGCCCGTCACTGCAGCTTATAAAACCTGCATATTTACCGGTCGAAATTGAATTTAATGTGCTTGGTCAGGAGCAGTGTTGTACGGAACGGCGTTACAAGGAACGGCGTTCCTGGAACTAGTTCCTTTTTGGAGGAACGAAGGAACGCCACCGTTCCATTAAGGGTCGGTGGAACTGTAACGGTAACTCGTTACGTTTTGAAGGAACGGCCGAACGGCGTTCCTGCCGTTACAAATCGCTATGATTTGGCTGTTTTGATGCCAAGGCTTGAGTACAAAAATACACAGTCGCTACTCTGCGTCTTCTTCTCTTCCATAACCTGGTTAATGTGCCTGCCCTTCAGCCGTAAGTTTTTCTTCGAAGGTCAATGGCAGAAGAATAACTACGCAGCAGGCCGCAGCTTGTGCTTGCTTTGATGGTGGTTGCACTTACGCGGCGTTCGACGGGTAAATAGCGTAGCCGCGAGAAAGCTTTTCACCTTTCACCGTTTGCCTGGGGAGGCCAGGACGCGCGTCTGGCCGATAGAAATAATCCCTGGCGGGGAAAGATTGTCTAATACGGGATCCGGATAATTCGTTGTCGGACATTCAGGTGCAGGACGTTGCGGTGCGGACATTTCTGTGCACGGACATTTTGGTGCACGACGTCTTACCCCAGACATTTTGAGTCACGGGATGTCCCAGGCATTCTTTGAACATTTTAGCTTTAATATTGTAATTTCATGACCAATTGTTATGATTTTACGTACGACACCCTTGCTCGCGCCGCCGTGTGAGGAAACGAACAGCTAAAACCTGGCGGAGCATTGCCACGTAAAACCGATTTTCTGTAGTAGATGGTAAAAATTAACGTCGTTAATTCGCAACCGTTCAACCTTTGTTTTATTTTAACATTCATGTGAAAAACCCTGCTACTTTAGGTGTTACCAAAGCGCTTTGCTTTCACTTCACCCAACGGTGCCAGACGCTGCTGCTTTTAGTCCATCCTCCCTCTCCCCCACAGCAAAACATCCGCGAAAAAAAAACAACAGAAAAACGAGGTAGATTAGGCGCGTGTGAATTCCGTTTTGATTATTTTCTCAATCAATGTCGTATTCGTTCCATTCGGTGTCGGCTCTACTTAAAACTAACCAACCAACGATCGCACCTACGGTGGCGTTACGTACGGGATGGGAAGGCTGAGCCCCGCCGGGTACCAGCCCCCTTGGTAGAGAGAGAGGACATTCAGGTTCACTTGTGGTTCACCGTTGGGTCAACTCGACTTCGAAAACTTGAAAACGACTGTTGCCGCTATCGCCACACTAGCCTATTCAATGTTTTTGGTCCTCATAATGGGAAAAAGCAATGTATGCCTGCGGTGTCCAGGATATGCGTGACTTGAAGAGTTAATTCCCAATGGGGAGACTGAAGGCGAAGAAATAGCGATTCCTGGAGTGGGGGCGCCATCGGTACGACCACGACACGCGGAAGGGCGTAGCCAGGAAACGATAGTGGCCATTGTGTTCTCAGCGGCTTTTTGGGTGGCTTTTTTGTTGCACATTATAGAGGTTTCGTGAGCTCCTGGTGAATGTAAACCTTTTTCTTGTATCACTGCGGTCAGGTTTCGGAGACAGTAAACTCCACCACGCCTGTAGGATTTTCAGGTGAAACCGAAAATAACATAATAACATGACTGAAAAAGAAATCTGATCGAGATTAGAGCGCGCAGGCGGGAAGAGGGGGGGAGAGGGTGGCGCTAGGACAAAGAATTAAAATGTGGTGAATGTAGGCATGTAAACATAAAACGAAGGTTGGTTTTCCCGAACCAGATGGGTGCAATTTTTATGCGCAACCCGTATGCACTTAATCAACATTTAGGACATTAGAAGCTGCGGCTGTTTTCAAAAAGGCCCATTCTTCCTCCACCGCAATACCCTAGACCAGTGTTCGCAAATTCATTTTAGCAAGGCAGCCCAGCCTACGTAATACCCTTCATACGACGTTCTGCATTCTGGGGGGCTAGCTAATGTTTGTTACGTTTTGGATATTGAGAGTGTGCATGTAATATTTGTAATTGTGGTTGTTTAATTTAAAAAAAAGATACAAAAAGCATCGTACCATCGTAAACACTGTTTAATTGTCTTAGCTAAAAAAGAGCGACTATAAATTAACAACCTGCCGTAAATGAAAAAAAAAACGTGTGCTAAAAAATTCAGTCGGCTGCATACCAAGTGTCCCCAGGAATAGGTATTAAACAAAAATATCTAAATGTAGAATTCCAAACAAAAAAATCAAAAAATAAATTCACTGCTCCAGATTGTTCTCCATAACCCACGTTAAGCGGAAATAAAAATATAACGGCTGTCGCACACAGGCAAGCACAGGGTAATTTGGTCGCCGAAAAGTTTGCGCCCCGAAATGTCCATACACCGATATGTCGATGCACCGAAACACCCGTACACTGATATTTCCGTACACCGAAATTTCCGCAACGAAACAACCTGCACCTAAATGTCCTAGAGCCGTCTGGAGTTTTGACCAGTGCTCCCTGAAAAAATTCGCCGAGGAGATTTTCTTTTTAATATTTTTAACTACAGATAATCTGCTGCCGGTGGTGTTATTATTAGTAAAATATACGTAGTTCGATGTGAGTTTTTAATTTCTCACTTAATGTCGCCCCAGGATTATCCCACACTATATTTCAATTTAAAAACCTAATTGTAACGTTAATGGAACGACACGTTCCAATTTTCGATTTGGAACTGGAACGCGTTCCTTTCGCAATATTGGAACTTGTAACGGGAACTCGTTCCAAAATTGGAAAGGAACGAGGAACGAGCTTTCGTTCCCATTTTAAAGGAACGTGTACAACACTGCTCAGGAGGTATTTCAGGTCTCTCAACATTTTAACGCATCTGACAGCTGTCACGCCCTGATATCTCAAGCGTTCCCTGAGTTCAGCATTTGTCTCCATCAATGTTTGCTCACCAATGTTAATTTTGAAGCCATACAGGCTATGGTAGTGTTTAGAGTTTATTAGCTGGCCTGTTCCTCGCTTCTACCTTACACAAAGTTTTCACCCGTTCGTTGTGTTTTTTCGCTTTATATGATCCCCGATGATACCTTCAAACGATTGAACAAACAACATCTTCTAGGTCTCTCCTTTGGTTTTACAATGTCTTAAACCTTTGGTGCTATGAAGGCTACCTGTCAGTTGCCGTACATATTGAAGATGTCAAAGAGGAATACATAGAGGACACCTGCACAAATTTTCTGACATTTGAACTCCGTGAGGCGTTGATAAGTCATCTTGGCTGATA
Source organism: Haemaphysalis longicornis (assembly GCA_013339765.2). Taxonomy (NCBI): domain Eukaryota; kingdom Metazoa; phylum Arthropoda; class Arachnida; order Ixodida; family Ixodidae; genus Haemaphysalis; species Haemaphysalis longicornis. The sequence continues at coordinate 44,986,402 of CM023448.1, read as the reverse complement.
TATCTTGGAGAGATATATATTGAAAGTGTACAAGACGTGTTTCCTTTTTACGTGACGTTGTGAACCCCTTACGACAAAAAAACGCCTGATATGAGACATCTCGGGAACGTGTTCTGTAAAATACACAATAATATTACTAATAGATGTGTCAGATGTTGAGCAATTGAAGATGTCTACACGAGTTGTATACAAGAGAGACAAAAGATGGCATTTTCAAGAAATGATTAGGATGTATTCAACACCGCAATAACATTAGCTGTTTACATCATTGTAGTGTAGAACCGTTTACTCTAAATCTGAATTAATACACCTAGTCATAATGTCTTCAAGCTATCTCCAAAAGATGTGTTAAAGTCACATTATAATAGTCGCTATCCATCAACCTGCCCTACAAAAAGCTTGATTCTCCATCCATCGGTAATTAGTATCTATTGTGCGCTTGTTTACGCACTTTTAAATGTTTATTTTAGGTGCATAACTTTGCATAGAAACGAAGCAATTAGACATGACCTTAAAAGGAGGGTATTGTTGCTAGAACAGTACGCCCCTAATTAATCTATGCTCGTGAGGAATACATACGTATAAATTCACTATCAACGTCCACATTTTCTCTTTAATGTACCTTGTGTTACTAAATTTTGAACTTTTTGGCCAACGTTTGTGAGGAAGGTTTTATGAAAGTTGCAACAAGCGAAGATATACTACCTGGTTTTTTGGTTGTTTTATGCATTCACCACGTCAATCATAGGTCCGGTCGGTTTAACCAGATATTTTGCTATTCAATCCAAGTTATCTCATATGACTTTGTTTCCGCATCTTTACAAAAGAATCAACATATCGTTGTAGAGCCAAATGCAAGAATTCCATAGAACGTTTTCATTAAAAATATTTTATAGGATTGTCGATAAGCAGTTGTGGACCACGTTTTAGTTTTTTTTTTGTTTTTGACTGCAGCAAATTACTTATCTGCACACATGCAGTGAGTCAGAAAATACACCGAACTCAGCCTTCCTTTCTGTTCGAATATGATATGTGTAATATAAGAAGTATTTTTCGTGCTTAAAAGAAAATAAACGTTTTTGTAATACACGGGATGACAATATAATATTGTTGCAGAAATCACATCACTTTCAAAACCGTCATTCTCGCTTTTAAAATATATAATAAAGAGTGGCGGTACACGCTATTAGTTTGAAAAGTGTATTTGTTGAACCAGTTTGTATAGTAGGAGTGCACAACAAAGGATATACATTAATGACAATGTCTGGCTTGTCTTATAAAAGCCAAATACTGGACAAGCATTTGTAAAAAGCATAATGGCCCTTCCATGTACAGATAGCAAACTCTGTACACTTCAATTCAGTGTCATTCATGGCCGTGGCAAACAAGTACTACAGGAGAAATTTTTTTCCGATTTGCTGCGTCATTGTTTGATCACAATTGTGCTTTGTGCCGTATTACGAAATGTTTGTAAAATATATGACACCATTTGTTACCACATTTTTCACCAAACTACCAAGGCCTAGGGTTCAAGGTATATTTTTCTCATCTGATCAGAACAAATTACGTGCAGGATGGCAGTGTGACAAAAAAAAACTGATGTTTTTTGGCGGATATAATGGTGGAAATCCCATGAAACATATATCCACACCTTGGTTATATCAATGATCTTTAAAAGGTTTGCTATCAAGTACGCATTTCTCACGTTATTAAGCAGATACCAGCTTGATTGTATTCGTAACACCTACTGACGTTGAAGAGATATGCACATTACAGGATGCTTTTTTTACTTTGGATTGGTTGTCGGGAAACGTTATTTTCCTAAAACCTATCGAAACTCGCCTCATTTGTTTCCATACCTAACTGTGCGCAGTCACTCCGCATCACGTTTTGTTTCTGGAAAGCTCTTATCACTATCTCTTTGGTTGGTGTTCCCGAGCCTAAACGATTGTTCTTAAACATGTTATGAAGTTTTTATTGTTACTTATTCTGTTACACACACTTAGCGGACATTTGTCGCAACTTCGCCTATTTATGGTGCTTTGGGTGTCAATACATACTTTGCGCCCTTGCCTGTTCATAAATTGTTCTAACATGCTTTGGCTTATAGCTTACATCAATACTGGAATAGAGTGTATATAATTTGTGAGTGCGTTGAGCAAATAGAGTCTAACAAATTTTCCGTTAGCTTTTATGAACGTTAGTGATGATATCAATTTTGTGTATACAGTGATGTGCTCGAATCTTTGAGCTTGCCGAACATTTTGCAGTTGATCGGGGTCATTTTAAAACATTTGTAAACAAAACCTTTTATGCCTTGATTACCCGTACCCGTCGCTCTCACCACAATTAACTTACGTGATGCACTGTCACAATACAGGGAGTGGACGTTGGACGAGACTACTACATTCCTGCTGCTTTCAAACAACGCCTTGGAGAAGGTTCTGAGACAATATTATAAAATAAACAATCACCTTTTCTCATTGTGTGTTCTTGTCATGATGGTTGAGTACTTTTAGATTGCCCCAATGGTTGTTCTCCTGTTCGGTTTTGATTTGGTAGGAAAGTTTCGGTGTATTTGCTTAACGATGACCGGCATACTGTGCCCCTGAAGCCCTATATGAGATTGGCATTTCATAGTTTGTGTATGTTTTCTAAACTAAATAAGCAATTTTATCATCATTGTAAAATAATCCGGATAACATAATTATGCAGAGCAAAATCGGCGCATCAAAAAGCATTGTTGTAATTTGAACGAAAAGTGAATCCTAACTCGATGCATATACCTAATACGTTACGTTATTTATAAATCACGAGAACTATATAAAACTCTGTGTCCGATTACGTCTGTATTCTTACACTACAATCCGCTAGTTAGGCTGCTGCCTGCAATAATAAACTCCATTTAAGTAAAGGGTATAAAAGCCACAACTTTATAAACAACTAACTAGCCTCGTAATTGAGTTTACTCTTCTTTCTATCCAGATGAATTGGTATTCCTTGTGACTTTCACATCGTTGTCGCGGGTGCTAATATCAATCGCCTTCTAAAATAGTCGGCGTTTTGTATCTTTTTTAAGGATTGCATTTTCTTAGGCGCATTTGAATGGGGCACTGCTTACCACCCAGTAAGAATACAAATGGTAAATGTTTTGCAGAATATACCAAGATCTTACTAAAACAAAATAGTTTTGAAAGGCTTCTGTTATTGCTAACAACAAACCACACGTGGAATTATTCAAAATCCATCGACCAACCTCTATCCAACACTGCATAGTTATAATATTGCAACAATCTTTCAACCCATATTTGCAAGGTGCATCGGCCGAACTTTCTGCAATGCAATTTCCTGCGTTTTATTCGTAAGATGTTGTGCTACATTTGTGTTGTTTAATTTACTTTTAAAAGGTTTCCTTCGTGGTTTATATTACGTAACATACTTTTACTAAAAATAACCCTTATGTGAAATAATGAATTCCTTTTTGTATAGTTAACTTAGTCAAACGAGCTAAGTCCCAATGCCTGTGACGTAGGCACATGTTGCGGTAATATTGGTAATATTTGTAACTATTTTATGCTGAATTGCTTTTGAATAGCTGCTTCCACTGGTTCATATGGCAATCTGATTTTTTTTCATTTTTTTCTATAAAACCCAAGCAAACGCTATTGCAGCCAGTTTATAGTGGTTGCTTGTGCTTTTTCAAATTGTTTCGCGATTTGTACAGCAAGAATTCCTGAAAAGAAGAAAAATTTAAATGTAAATGTTGTGTTTTTATATTTACGCAGTTTTTATGTCTAATGCAAATACCAAATGCACCCTATTGTACATTTAAGGGAAAACCAATGGTGAGTTCGTTTTTTTAATAGGCAATGTTATCGAACACCAAAAATTGTTCCCGATGCACCTACGAAAATTTGCAGTTTCTTAATATAGGTGATCTGAGTTTCCAACAATATTCCTCTGGTGCAAAAATAATATTGGTCATTTGTGGCCATAATACGTTCGCTGATTTTTGAATGTAGCCTATGTCTGTGTAAAATTTACGATACGAGAACATACAATTGTCGAAAATCCCAGGGACTGCCTCATCTGCGCATGTAAAAATACAAGCGGCAGTATAAGGTACTGTGCTGACAACAGGGATAAAAAGTGGCAAAGACGACGTGTACTCCTCCCACTAATCAATGACGGCCGTAAGCACATCTACGAAACGAATAACCTCTCCTCGGTGGCCCCAAAATTCCTGTATTGCCAAATGAAACTTCACCATCAGAGCCGCGGCAAGACATCAATTGTAACGCTAGTTGGATTGTACAAGTTCAAGGTCATGCCCGTGGACTGTGCACGGCACCAGTAACGTTGGAAAGAGTCATAAATACTTGGCAGGCAGGGCGCAAATTGCGTACCTGTCTCGTCGTAGTATTCGCGTCAATCTTCGACATGCCCCTTCAATGTCTTGAGTCGGCATTTGAGGCAATCATAAAACCAATATTTCTGTCGAAGTCTGAAAAGGGTACTTTCCGTACTAGAAATTAAACTGTTCTGGAGACGTCGTAAATGACGATTTGGTACTGCTTGACCCAACCGAAAACTTCAGCCATCCGGATCTTTCCTAGACCGAAGTACAAAAATGTCGTTCGGTGATTCGTCGGACAGTGTGCATGCTATCAGCGATTCGCAGAACACTTCGCCGATATGAGTAAACCGCTGACGGGATTGACTAAAGACAGCTTTCTGTTGTGAGGGAGGAAAGAGCAGCAGAAAGTTTTTTGTTTCTTTTAAGATCGCTTCGAACACCAACGCTTCCTTGTACATACCGACGTGTGCACATAGAAAGAAATTCATCCAGCTGCCTGTGATTTAGGCTTGGTAGTGGTTCTCGTATATAGCACAATGGCTCTGGAAGGTGAACTTCTTATCCCAGCCGCAGTTTTTGGAGAAGAAAGTAAGTAGTGGGTCTGGAAAAGACTGTGCCGCCATTATGGCCGCATTCTGCCACCAGGAGCGTTTTAGCATTTTACTTGCAGATTTCAAGAACTCTCTTGCCACCTTGGGCGATGGAGCCTTCGCCTGCTCTCAATCAACTTGACCATCATTACTCATAAAAGACTCAAATGCGACTGCCTGTCACGTGCCCCTGTCACCCAAAGGTCACAGAACTCCGATTAACACGTGTAGTTCTGCTGCACCGTTACTGAAAGTGACCTAGCTGCAATGTAGTGAGCCAACAAGGACTGGCGCGTCACGATCAAATATATCAACGATCTCGGCGTGCGCAATAGTGAAGAAGATGAACCAGACACCGAAGACGGAGTACCTGGTCGTCATCACTAGTCTACTCCGTGACCTAGCCGACTCCGCGACAAGTTGTTAAAGCGTGCCACGACGAAGTATCATGAGGCGGCCTCGGTGCAGCATGCACGTTCGGGAAGACCAAGGCACAATACTACCTACTCCACCCTACGGTCGGCGCCTCCAATCCCTTTCTAAGCTGGTATAACGGCCATCAGCGGCAAGCGCCGATGATAAGGCCCACAAATGTTGCGTAGCGCTCCACGCTACCATCGCGCTGCGTCATAGAGATGTAACTACGCGTTCTAGCCTTCCTTCTTACGTAACGAGCAGCGAACAAGTGGATTCGTGTATTCACAAACTCCAAGACGCGTTATGCCGCCACCGCTACTATTGCTATCGAAACTAATGACAAAGTAGCGAAATTCCTAATTCACCAACCGGTGCCACACATGAAGGCACTGAAGTCACAATCTAGAACAGCGGAACAGCTTTCTCGGCAGAGATAATCTAGGGAGTGCTACACCAACACCGAGCACAACAACACTGCTGCGTATCACCCATAGACGAACAATCTAAGAAACCGCCTGGACAAGACCATCGCGGATGTGCTGCTTATGTACCTCGACGTTGAGCGCACGACATTGCGTAAAATATTTATAATTCCACGTTCTGCTACAAAACAGCTACCAACGAAACCGTATTCATTGCTAAGTTCGAGCTTTTTTACAGTCGACCGAAGAGGATGATTCTCGACGCAATTCAATCACACCTAGAAGGCGAGGTTATCAATGCTGACTTCCAGGAACACCTACAGAGGGTGGATGAGGGTCGCCAGCTTGCTCACGTACGTACCAGAAACCAGCTTCTGATGCCACTCTACAACACCCGATATTAAAACGCCATACGCCACACAAAATCACCCAGGCGATGATGTGTGAGCAACTGATATAAACGGTATTTCGGGCCCTACACAATGCAATAAAGTGTTGGCCAGTTCGTCCGGGAAATTGTCCCAGCGGGTGTTTCTACGAGATTCGAGGACGGCAGCGGCCCGAAGTTGTCCACGCAGTCCACTTAAAGCCTTAATACGAAAATGAAAGACTGTTTAATATTTGGTCCTATATGGTGTTTTAGCGTCTGGTTGATGCCCTCTTGTCTGTTTGCTTGTTTATTTATTTAGGAAGAATACAAGGACACCGTACAAGTTAGAATATTTTCCAATCCTCTGCCGAGGCAAACGGGGCAAAAGGTGTTTGAGCCCATTTGGTCGAGCCCGATATATCAAGCCCGATCGGGCCGCCTGACGAGCCCCCTCACTGATGTTGCACAATGGCATCAGCACTAGCCACGAACATTCAACCACCAGTCAATGAAATTATAAAACATGCAACAAACCAAATGACATCATAGGCAAACTCTTTCAACACAATTGTTGGGTATAATAAACAATTACACATAAAAAAGTACGTATAATGATAACAGATGTATGCTACGAAAAAGATAGATACCTTGACACGACTAGAAAAGTTTAGGAAGAGGAAATTTTACCCGAAAAATACCAAAGCAAACTTTTTTTTTGCACTTACGGTGGGTGCGCGACATAATTTTAACGGTATGCCTAAAACAATATTGAAGGAAACCTTCTCATGACGGCACAGACTACGGCATATAAAGCGGTCACACGCGAACCCAGACATTAATTTTTGTCCAATAAATTTCTATTGTTTTCGAGGTAAATGTACCAAAGAGAACGTTTTCACGATTGTCGTGAGGCACATGGCGAAATGGAAAACCATGCCTGACTGGGACATGGCACCCTATAGCTGTAGCGGCTTCGAACGATAATATGTTTACAATTTTCACACACAACAACAACATAAAAGCTGTATATAACTGCGGAACAGAAATAACTATCACATCCGGTAAATGAAGAGTTTTCTTGCATGAGGCATTGCATAAACAATGAAATTAGGATACTAGATTTTGTGTACATACACTGATGTAAACACAGCTTAAAAAACAGTCGTGTGAGGTATATAAAGTACAACACTGCAAATAGGTTGTCACATTTCAAATCTAAATTAACTTTCAGATGCCATTTTTTCAGAGTATATTTTACAAGTATTTTGAATATTATCACTCGTATGGAACTATTTAAATGATGCAGTAAAATTGGGTTTTCTTTTAGCAGATCAGGTATTTGAGATGCTAATCTCTGAGTACCATAATTTGTTCCGGAGCGCGGTTTTTCAAATAAATTTCTTCGTAGTGTATAACAGGTGTGTTTTGGGAAGTAGTTAGCTTCAAACAATGCTTTATCGGTCCTATGCTGACGGAATATTTCTAGGCTTAGTTTGTATTTGTATAAAGCACTGATATCGAATACTTTATAAGTTTCAAAGTACGGCGCTACGCTTTCCGTTCTGTACATGTTAGAAATAGCCCGCATTCCTCTATTTTGTAGCTGTAAAAGGTTTGTTAGGTTAGTCTGAGTTGTGGTCGCCCAAACTAAACAGCAGTAACCACTTATACGTGAGTGGACGAGCGCATAATATATATTGCGTTTAATAACTTCCGGTAGGTAATGTCTTAGCTTGTTTAAAATTGAGATTGCACGACACAGATCTGATCTCATTGATTTTGCGTGTGGTGTCCACAAAAGATTTTCTTGGATCAGGACTCCTAAAAACCGGGTTGATGTTGGTTCCTGAATTGGGGAACCGCGGAATGGAGTGTTTAAATTTAAAGGTGTGGGTATTCCTTTCGCTCTGAACAATACATATGTGGTTTTCTTTACATTTATTTCCAGTTTGTGGAATGCAAGCCACAAACTAAGATCTGTCATCCAGCTGTTTGCCTGTGCAACTAAATCTTGCACGTTGATTGCCGAAAAAAATACATTCGTATCATCCGCATACAATAATAAATTAGGTAGACCTTTTATGTTTCGCATATCATTTAAAAAAAAGGAATACTGTAGGCCCTGAAACTGATCCCTGCGGCACACCATACTTTATACACTTAATTTCAGAATTTACACCATTAATAATGGTGTATTCTGCTCTAGAGGACCGGTAGGGTTTTATCAGTGACAAGGTCACTCCTCGAATTCCATAGAAAGGCAATTTTTGTACGAGAATGTCGTGCTGAAGTCAAGAAACAAACCTAGCATAAAACATTTGGCTTCTATGTTTTGAAGTATCGGCTCCTTAATTTCAAGGAGAGTGCTTTCTGTGGATTTATTTCTACGGAACTTAAATTGTTCCTTGGCTAAAATGCAATTTGCTGTTAGGAATCCTACAAACCTTTTGTTTATAATGTGTTCTGCTATTTTTAAAAACACGGACAAGACTTCAATTCCTCTACCGATCCACCTTTGTGTATTGCTACAACGCGACCAAGTATCATTTTGTCAAGAAAGACACCCGTCACGAGAATCAAATAACAAATGCGCGCTAACGGCACTCTTATAATGTTACTAACAAGGCTTGGTTGTTTTACTTTTACCTCATCTGGACCTGCAGCGCAACAATCTTTTAGATCAGAAATTGTGAACAAAATCTCATTCTCAGCCGTGGGGAACAGATATATGAAATTAGGGTTGTTTTCACAGATGAATTGCTCGCAAGGTTTTCCTGCTACGTCGCAGGAAAGGAGCATTTATGTCCGCAAAAAGGTCATTGAAAATATTAGCCAGTTTTACACACGAGAACCCCTCCTTTCAAACTATGACTTCTTCAGATGGCTGACACAAAATTATTGTTTAATACTTTGCCAAGTTAATCAAGAATTCCCCAATATTCCCGAGATTTTGTGTATGTGATACTCATGTTTGACTCTTTTAGGGTCAGCGTGCAGTTTATTTCTGACGGTTTAAGGCAATTTCAGATCACACTTGTTTCTGGTGCGTAGGAATGCAACGGACAATATCTTGCGATATTTAATTCGTTCGAATAGTTCACGTGCGATCCATTGCTTCCGCGTTCTTTTATGCCTTTGGGGAGTTTTTAAAGGAAAGCATAAATTGTATATTCGGAGAAAGATCCTTAGAAAGTTGTTTAAGGCGCTGTCAGCATGCGTTGCACCCATCATTGAACTCCGGTCTTGGTACAGGAGGCCAGCCTTGAAATGTTCCGTATTTTTTCCCGAGAATTCCCTGGTTAAAGTATATTTTCCTAAAGTGGAGGGATACTTAGGAGGCAAAACACAGTATATAAGCAAGTGATCGCTGAGATCACACGGCAAAGTGCCTGATCATAGCGATTATTTAAATATTGGGAGCCATATATTACGGTAAAATTCCAAATCATGCCACAGGAGCGTATTGGGTTCAAATTTGAAGCTTGGTATCAGAGGAATCACGTGGAATGAATAAAAAGTGTCCTTCTCATTGTCGCGATAAATTTATTACTGGTAACATATTCCGTAGAGAAACAGAGAGAGAGAGAGAAATAGAGAAAGCTCTTTATTAGGGGAAAACAGAGAGGTTTGCCGGCATGTTAACGCCGACATGTTAACGCCGGTAGAAGGGAATAAAGTTGCAATGGGAAAAAAGGGGAAGAGAGAGAAGAAAAAAAAGTAAAAAAAAGGAGGTAGCGTGTGCGTTGGGGACCGTCAGTCTGACACATGAAAAGTCTATGAACGGTTGTACAGTGCACGGATGGTCTGGTCCTATATTAGCTCAGCGACGCCGATGTCATTTAGGTATTCATATAATGCGGTTAGCACTTTACGCTGAGAGGAGGGAGATGGCCCTTGTCTCAGAAGTGCTTTTAAAGTCAAGAAACTGAGGTCGTGGCACTCGATCTTCGGTGCGAGGTTGTTCCTTGCTTGGAAGTATGTAGGACACTCCAGCAAAATATGCTCGATAGTTTCTGGTGAACCACAGTTGTCACAATAGGGGTTGGAGGTTAGGCCAAGGCGATAGCGGTAGGTATGTGTTAGCGCCACGTTGAGACGTAAGCGATGAAGCAAAGTCTCTAGCCGACGTGTAAGTCGCTCCGGTAACCTCAGTGCCAACGTTGGGTCGACGTGATGCAGAAATGGGTGCTGGTTTTCCGGGAGAGACCAGATGGTGCTTCTTTCCCTGAAAACAAGCTCTTTTGCTAGTCTCGAGGCATCGTGCTTCGTAAAGAAAATGTTCCTCACGTTCCCCAGTCGTAATCCTCGCTTGGCAGCCTCATCTGCTTTTGTCTTGCGTATGATGCCGCAGTGGGCAGGGATCCACTGCAGTATCACGCGGTAACCGGCGACACAAAATAGATGATTTAGATAAGAGACATTGCGGGATATATGTTCCTGAATGCTGAAGCAGCTGGCACGACGAAGAGTTTGCAGTGCAGTCTTCGAATCCGTGAAGATTACCCGCTGTGCTTGCTGCTGGCGGAGAATGTAGCGAAGTGCTTGTTTGATGGCACGAAGCTCAGCAGATGCAGATGACGTTGGGCGCTCAAGACGGTATGAGAGTGCTTGGCCGGTGCATGAAATGAAGATCCCAGAAGAACTGCCGTCAGGCGTAGATGATCCATCAGTAAAAATGTGGCTCATATGAGACTATTGGTAAAAATTCAGTCACGCCATTGCGGTATGTGGTATATCAAAATAAGTGTTTCTGTGCAAGAACGTGGATTGGATGGAACCATCCCAAAGCATGGCAGTGAATAATGCCGGTTTAATTTATTCCAAAAAAACTTTTGGTGGACCACATTTATATTTGTGCTTGATATATTTATATTTGAGAGGCCCAGAACTATGCGTGGGGTATCCTTCGTCGGTACCCCGCGTCGGGTAACCTGATTTTGTTCAAATGGGCCAAGGCGTTCGGAAAACGTGTGCGCAGCGAGGCAAAGCGAGAGAGTTGGCACACCTTCTTGACATTCATTATTTCATACACGGACAAACACAAAGTCTGGTCACGAATACAAACACTCAAAGGGCAACATACACATAGCCTGCCCTGGTCAGTACAACAGAGGACACATTCGAAGACCAGGCTAACAGGCTCGCACAACACTTCTAACAGTTCTAGCTCGAACCCTCATGTTGTTAACTTCTAACGCGTTTCCAGCTCTGCACACTACGCAACCGCTTTCCTGAAACATAAAAACCACTTGTGAAAAGAAATCCCTACATGACAATAACAGGTCCAAATCTGGTCACTATTATGAAACTACACTCTATAAGTTCAGGGCTACCCTGACCACAAGTAAACCTTCAGCGCCAGGTGCAGATAAGATTACATACACCGTCATAGAACACCTACAACCACATAGACTTGAAACACTCCTACACACATATGGCTTTCGGTGCACTCTCCAAAATCTTGGAGGGGGGCTATTTTAGTGGCACTCCTGATTTAGGGTCAGGACCCTTCTTCTCCCGCCAGTTATTTACCCATCGCCCTCACAAGCTGCCTGTGCAATCTTCTCGAGAAGATGATTAACAAGAGACTCGTGTACTTCTTAGACTACAATGGTCTTGTCGAGAGCTGCCAGGCCGGCTTCAGGGTGGGCGATCCACAAACGACCAACTCGTCGCCCTTGAGTCGTATATCAAGGAAGCGTTTGTCCACAAACAATTTTGTGCTACTGCCTTTTTTCTTGAGAAAGCATACGAAACCGCTTGGCGATACGGGATACTTAGCGACGTGAAATCATTCGGTGTTTCGGGCAATATGTTTAACCGTCCTCATAGCTACCTGGCGGAACGACGCTTTCGTAAAAGAGTTGGCAGTCCCCTTCAAATGTTTTGTGCAGGAAAATTGTGTGCCTGAAGGCGACGTTTTGAGCTGCGCGTTGTTCATAGTAAAGATAAACTCACTTCGAAAGGCGTTGCCACGAACCCTTGCCTGTACAATATATGTAGACGATGACGAAATATCTTTTAAATCGTGCAATTTGCCAATTTGCGAACTCCAAGTCAAGCTTTCGTGTCAATAAACTATCTGGATGGTCTGATCAGAACGGTTTTAAGCTAAACCCAGTTAAGAGCACTTGTGTTGTGTTCTCCAAGAGCAGTGGGATCAGGCCACATCCAGACATCAAACTGAATGGTGTCTCAATTTCGGTAAAAAAAAACACAAGTGCGTAGGTATAGTCCTCTACTCTACTCTGTACAGCTACTTAAGCAGCCCCCTCTTAGGCCCACTTGGGGCACGCCACCGTACCGAGCGTGGTCATGGCGCAGTCTTTGTTTGCGCAGGTTAGTTATCTACCTTGTGCTAGATGTGTATGTTCTAGTGACCCAATGTTAATCCCAGCGCCGTGCCCCACTGACACATGCCACGCGAGAACTGCTTTACCAATCTCTGTTATTATGTGTCAATGCTGACCTAACTATTCTTTTACTTGCCCCTTTTGGGGACGTTGAACTGAACCTAGGCCCCTACAACGTATTTCCGACTACTGTGACACTTGAGTTCATTGCCAGCACCGTATCACACCTTAAAATTTCGCAAAACACTGTTCTGGCTGGGCTAGCTGTAATTTGTGCCGCGCAGTCTGCCATTGAAAACCACGGTTGGTCGCCTATTCACTAGCGTTGACTAACTTGAAAAAAAAAATATTCGAAGCAATCGAACCACGTCCGCCGATATCTGACTCGAGTAGAACACCTGAAATAATTAGACCCTCTTCACCAATTAATAACCTCGCGCAAAAATGTGACGACTCGGAAAACCGCCGTCGCAGAGACAATCTACTTTTATTCGGTATAACAGATGTACGTGGCTAAACTGGGTAACAACCAAAATCACAGGTGTTTTGTCTGTGTGCAGACAAACTTGACATTCCTATTACAAACGAGGACATCGAAAGTGTACGCAGGCTTGGGCGTTTTCAGCATGGTCAGACCCGCCCAATTATTGCTAAACTTGCACTGTTTAAATTTAGAGGTAGCGATCTCTCAGCCGGGCCAAAAGTAAAGGTTCACAAATTTCCATTCGTGAGAATTTTTCGTCGCGCACCCGGATTGCAAAAAAAAACTTGTACGCGTGTACGAAACAAGGCGATTTCTCCGAATTTAAGATAAAATTTGATAAGCTGCAGATGTACGAAAAATAATTTTGTTATGATGCAAAATAAAACTCAATCTTAGAAGTTAAATCCTAGGATCACACCAGGCTTGCCCGACTCCACTTTTCCTTCCACAGCCGCCACTACTAACATCAATTTATGCAACACGCAAACACATACCATCAGCTATTATGACTAACGTTCGCAGCTACATGTCAAAAAGAAGATATCGTTGAATAACTTCTCGATTACAACAACAGAGAAATGGCCATCCTAATTTGTCTTCGCTATTTTCTGACATCGACAAAACTGAGCCACTGCAAGCCACCTTTCCCTACCCTGATTTCCAATGCGTTAGGAATGAACTAAAAGGTGGTGGTGTCCTCTTTTTCACAAAAGCAACATTCCTTTCTACCAGCTTCCAAACAATTCTACACACGATAACCTTTGTGTGCACTTAGCTGGGCCGTCACGCACACACGTACTGATATCTTGTTATCGCACGCCAGATTCCTTCTGTTTCTTCACCAATGAACTTAATTCGGTCCTTCTAGACATAACCTCTTAATTTCCCCGTGTGAGCTACATTCTTTGTGGGGATTTCACCTTTCCAGAAATAAATTGGGTAAACCTGACACCATTATCGAGCCAGTTAAAAGATATCATTGACGTAGCACTAAACTTCATCCTTACGCAAACCGCAAATTTTCCAACCCGTGGCACAAACACTCTTGGCCTGGATTTGGCTTCTCACCCTGAAAACATTCAGTTGTTATCTCTTGTAGACGGGCTGAGTGATCACAGAATTGTTCTATTGAACTTGATTATTTCCGCTCCAATCAGATAGCGTTCAATAAAATATTTCGAGACTACGTAAAGCTGACACCTCCACAATTAACAGTGAAATTAAAACATTCTTTGAAGACATGAAACTCTTTATAGAAGTTCTGTAGACAAAAACTGGCGGTTGTACGAATAAAAACTACTCACGTAATCAGCAAATAAGTACACCTCGTTTGCATCCGTGGTGTATTAGAAAGGCTCTCGTACACAAAGCTGTTTAAAAAAATAGCTTAAAAAAGGGCCTTTTCAGAGTTGCAAAAAATCTTGTACTCCCCCGAAATAGAAGAAATACTTGAACTGCTTGCGAGATTACAACAGCTTATTAAAGCGCTGAAAGAAAAAAAAAATTCACTAGGCCCTTCTCGATATCCTCCGTGGTAATCCCGAAAAATTGCGGAAAATACTCATTCCCAACAGTCATCAGTCACATAACATCACCTGTATCAGTCCTGATGGGTCACACGTCCCAGTCGTAGAACTCTCGGACGTAATAAATTCCTATTTTCTTTCGTTTTTCTGGTGAACCTTCCACCTACATTCCTGCTTTAACATTATTTCACTTTCTGAGAGGCCGTCCCTTGAAGTAACTGCTGAAGATATTATGAACCTAACAAAAAGATTAAAATCTCTAGCTACCCCCGAGCTGTAACATACCAGTGAAGCTGTCGACGTCATTTGCATCGAGATCTAAAAGCAAATTTTACCCAGTCTATATGCGAGGGAACTCTGCCGGAAGACTGGAAAATAAATAAAGTAGTCCCGGTTTTCAAGTTGGTAAGCGCTCCGACCAAACCAATTATCACCCGTTCTCACTATTATGTATTGCCTGTCAAGTTTTGGAATATATATATTTGCACATAGAAATCCAGCTCAAAAGGAGTACTTTCATTTTCAGCAATCAGCATCGCTTTCGTCCAGGCCTGTCAGGTGAAACTCAACTTTTTATATTCACCACAGACCTTCACGTAAACTGTTATTCTTCATTTCAGACAAATGTATTCTAGTGAAATTTTTCAAATGCCTTCGAATGTGTCCTCCACAAGCGACTAGTGTCGGAACTTTCGTGTCGGCATATGAACCAGCCTATCCTGTCATGGATGACCAGTTTCCTAACAGATCGTGTTCAGTTGTGTTTGAGATCGCTGCTCAGTAACTGCCAAAGTAATATGCGGTCTTCCCCAGGGATCAGTACTCGGCACACTTCTTTAAATTATATTTATAAATGACCTCCCAACTGACATTTCATCTTAAATTCCTGTTTTCACCTATGATTGTGTAATTTACCGTCCTGTCACAACAAGTGACGACCGATCCGTTCTTCAAAATGAATAAACCTCAATTGCCGAATGGTGCTCACTCTGGATGATGAATCTAAATGTTAGCAACTGTAGGTTCGTGCATGTTACCCGGAAGCGCTCCATACCTACATTCCTATACTGTTAAGGCACCTTTAATCTAAGGTTAATACCTACCCTTACGTTGGCGTTACCATCACAATTAAAATAAACTGGTTGAACCAATTTCCAAAACAAACAGCCGATGCCTCGAAGTCCCTGGGTTAGTTCAGAAGGTTGTTATACCTGTCCCCTATATCGATCCATAAAAGTGCATGAAAACTTTCATTCGCAGCAAACTGGAATATGCCTCTTCCATTTGGAACCCGCACCAAACGTACCGGCTGACATATTAGAAGCTGTCCAAAACCGCCTGCCCATTTCATCTCATCGAAATTTGAGTACACTATGAGTGTCAACAACCTAAAGCATCTGTTGGACTTCCGCTCTTAGAATCAAGAAGCAAAATTTCACTTCTCTGCCTATTCCATAAATTGTATTATAACTTCCTTGACCTTCATTGGACGCTTTTTTTTTTTATTTCCAGCCGTGCGCTTATCATCACCTTTTCAATATTTTGAGCATTCAAAGACCTCATGGTTTCACTAACGCTTTCAAGGAATCTTTCCTCTCCGTTACTATAGAACACTGAAACTCCCTCCCAAATCCGTCGTTGCAGAGCAAAACCCTTTGGAATTCCACGAGTTACTAACCTCCTATGTCCTAAATTACCATACAATTTTTTTTCTCGTTTCATTGTCTACGCGCATTTTAGCGTCCTTTTCAATTACTTTGACTTCTCGTTGGTTATTTACGTGTGTGATACATAAAATTACACCCCAGCCAATTTATACAAAAACTGGAGGCGCCACGTTTGGAAGCCGGCTCAGCTCTTTCTTCAGAGGTGACCCGGCTACGTTGCAACGTCGCCTTGGTAACTTTCACCGCTGCCAGCCTTCCACGAACCCCGCTGTGCGTAATGACGTTCATGTGCTTACACCGACTGGGGAGTCCCTCGCGAGCCATTGTGGCTCCGTGGTGTTCACAGTAGATACCTTGACTTCACGTAAAGGCACTTCCAACCGTTTACCTCATTTTCGAAGATGCCAGTTCCGCTAAGGTCACCTTCTTGGTCTGTCGGCTCGCGTTGTTCTTAGACGGGAGCTGAATTTATTGCCCTGTCTGCGAACGCCGTTCTTGCACTACCTTTTCCTCTCTCGGGAGTATTTTGCAGTACTGCGCATAAGGAGTGGGGAACACCACTCCGGGTGCTTCGCCCATCGTAGCATGGTACTTAGGGCAAGTGGATTAGATGGCCCACTGACGCCAAATGCTTGTGACGTTGTGAGAGTACGCAGGCCGGCAGGCCAGCGCCCTTCTGGATCCTGGTTTGTATGGCCCTGGAACGCGTGCCGAAGGTCATACGGTTGAGGCCCTCTGTGAGTTCATTGCTGATTTCTCGCCCACCCCATTCTCTCTTTTTTATTCTCTTCTCTTTTTAAGCTCCTCAACTGCAGTGATCTAACTACACAAAATTTTTCGCATGCCATTACGTCTTTACTTTCTCTACACGAACGTATGGCGAAATTGTTGCTGCATCAATGTCTGTATCTTTTTATGTGTATCATTTTATGTGTGTTTTGCCCCCCTCCTATGTTATACCCACCAAGGGGCCCTTAAGGGTACAATGAATGATGATGATGATGTGCGCTCAGTGATTACCATTTATACAAATTTAAACTAGTTAGCTTAGTGAGTTTGAAAAATGCAAAAAAGCTGACACAGACTAGCATCGGCTAATGAAATATAGTGGGGCTGCTTTGGGAGTAAAAAATACGATAGCCATTCTTGGGATAATCCAATGCAAAAATTTTTCTCTGTCGGTCTGTCTTTCTGAAGGTCTGGCGTCAAGGGACCCGGCCCGGAGCAGTAGAGCACGGTACATTTTTTCGACTTGAGCAAACCTCTAGCGTGTTTATCTTGGGAGGAGAGATGCGGGAGAGGAATAGCGTGAGTGGCAAGTGGAAAACAAAAGGAAGCTGCTACTTGGAAGAGCGCCAGACGACAATCGTCTTTCATCGACATTTGAAACAAAAGGCACAGATACGCGGCAAATTTTTGTTTGGGCGCGATTGTTTCCAAAACCATTGATGTATGACAAGAAAGAACACTAAAACCAAATATATTTCTCCTACGCTGGAGACATCAAGGTGAAACACTCTCTCTATCAAAATAATATTAAACCGTGCGGCCTTAAAATGAACGGACAGGATAGGTACCCTTTGCCTAAAACACTGATACCTGAGCCGGGCGCCGCGGGATAGCCAAAACAAAAGACTTAAAAACCAACAGTGCATAAAGGAGGGCGATATTGTGGCATGGCAGCGGAAGCACTCTTCAGAATAAAATGTATAACGGGTAAATACAAGCCTCTACCTAGCGATGCTCTAATATCCATGCAAAACATGCGTCTCCATAGCACTACCAAGACTGTGTACCAGCTTTGATTCCGATCAGTGTCGTGGCAGGCAGCGTAACTGAACGCCTCGGTAATCTTGGCTCCTTAGTTGAAGTCATTTTCCAAGGTCGAAGACCCGGTGACATTTAAAAGGCAAGGCCATAGTGTTCCCAGGCAGCACAGGACTGTTCGGAAAAGCTCCAGCAGGTGTACTATGGACGGTGATTTTTCGTGCGGCCTTTTTCGAGCAGCCGTGTTCGGCCCGTGTCCAAATGTGAGCCTTTTTGCCATATACGGCCGTACTCCCATGGCTGTACAACGGCCAGTGTCCGATGGCCAATGGACCGGCTTACGTTCATACGGCCACATTCCAGCCGTATGGCACCGGCCATTCCAAAGCCACCCGTGAGAGGCCGAAGAACGGCAACCGGAGGACAGCCGAGATTCGGTCGTCGGACTGCAGCCGTAATAAAGCTGCCCGAAGTTCGGCCACGCTACGGGCCATGCTAATTATTAGCGTCAGTTGACAGCAAAATTTATTTATTATACAGTGCTCACGAATTGTCGTTCCTCTAATTGATGTGCCTCTTTTACTGTAGCATACAGAAAATATTCGTTCTTTTGCAGAGCTGGAATAGATATATTGTCCAGGTCCTGATATCTTCTCTGGGGGGGCTTACCTGTAATAAATGGGGAAGGAGGAGAAGGCAGAAGGCACAAACTTTAATGTGTTGAATTTCGCAAAGGTGAAAGTGCCGCTTTTAGGCAATTTCTTTTAAGACAATCTTCCTGGACGCTTTCATGCTCTGACTAAATAAACTATTTTTATAACAGTTGATTGAACACTTTTGTTTTATATAAAACCGGCGCGAATGCCTTTACGTTTGGTACTCCACAAAACACTCAGGAGCATCCAATATAATTTTCTTCACTCGAAAAGTATGTTTCGTTTTGGCTCATTTTTCTTGCAAAAAAAATTTCTATTCGATCAACTTTTTGGGTGATCTTTCACAAAGATGATGCTGGGAAAGATCATCCAGTACTTTGATTTTCAATCTATATTTCATGTTGTTTTCATGAGTTATGTGCACACCCCTGAATAGACCGAAGGAACTTTATTTTCCTCTGATGTCGCACTACGTTCCGAAAATTCTAAACGCGTTGCGAATGACGCCCTCTTCAGGTGGCTGCGGTTGTATCCCTCTGTGTTCACGCAAGTAAATGCGGAACTCTAGAGTTTTAAAATTTGTTTCAAACCAATAACATAGCAATGGCAGTATTCATACAGCAAACCTTGCATACTCCAATGAATAAAAGAATAAATATTTCATTAGTTAAGTTTGGAATGAATGTGTAAGGTTCTCAACCCGTCGTAGGCGAACTTGCTGCTTCGCGAGTTTATTTTTTTGTTTTTTTATTTACTTTTTGTTTACTATTTTTATTTATTTATTTACTTATTTATTTATTATTTTATTTTATTATTTTTATTTAATGTTAGTTTTATTTACCTATTTGTTTATTATTTTTATTTACTTATTCATTTATTTATATTTTTGATACCTGCTTCGCCTTTGCATTCATTACATCAGGGAGATACAAGCCGTAACAATGAAATTTAAGGTCAAGTAACAGAATAATTCTACTAAGCGCATTAAAATCCTCGTTTTAAGCCGTGGATACAACATTAGGTGCAAGATAATTACACTATCGTATTGACCTACGATAAAATGAATCGCGGAAGGCGTCACCTTTAAAGGAGAGTTAATAATTTGCTTTAATCTAGTTGTCCCACTTTGGGGTATATAGAATTGCGCTTGGATATACTTCTCTCCTTCCATTCCAGTTTTCGAATGATAGATATTACGCAAATATTTCAACCTCAGGTTTCTTGTGAGCGCTTTCACGTCTTAGCAATTAGTTTACATTTATTTTCTTTTATTCTAAGTTGACAGGGCCAATTACCTAATATGAATCGCACTCCCTAATCTGTATGTTTTAGAGTGTATCAAAGAGCTCTTTGATATAGGAATTCCAGAAAACACACGCGTACTCGAACATTTAGCGCACATAAGCGAAAGACAGTGTTCCTTTAGGCTAGATGGAGTTTCCCTGAAATTTGTCTCACAAAGACAAAAACACCTGCAGCCGTAACTTTTAAGTTGTGAACGTGACAACTTAACCTCTACCCACTCGTTAAATAAACTGCTAGTTGTTTATATTCCCCGGCCATTCTTGAAGCAGTGTTATTTATGGTATACAAATTCAATTGGAATAAAGGTATCCCTGTAGAGGTGACATTAACACATTTTTTAACATTCAACGACTTTTCTGAATCACCACGCCCAGACGTTATAAATCATTTAAATTACACAGCCATTCCCTAACATTTAAAACAAAGATCAGGGGCCAATATAAAATAGCATTTATATATCACAAGAAAAAATGATGGCCCGCAACTGAGTCTTGGGGACTTCTTTAGGTCTAGGGAACATATCCTGAGATATACTGAGATACTGGGCTATCCATGCAATTACCGATCCATTCAGTTTATAGCCCACAATGTACTAACAAGGAGGTGATATGAAACACAGTCAAATGCTTTTTTCGCAGTCCAAGAAAATACAATCAACTGCTTTAACTTATCTATTGCTAGAGCCAAATCGTGCGTGAACTGAACAAGCTGCGTTGAGCAAGAGAAACCTGACGAAATCCCCATTTGCTAGGATGCTGGAGAATATGCTTAACCAAATGGGTCATATCCAAAGTGTTGATCAGCTCACCTAACCTTCAAACACCGCAACTACATTAACATCCAGGCTTCGTCATTGACAAAGCTCTGTTGTTTAAGCATATTTAAAATCACACTTGTTTATGAATAGGCAGTCATAAAATCCTATTAAGTAACATAGTGCCGGGCGCGAAGTCGGGCCTACCAATGCACGATCTTAGACTTTTCTACGTTTATCACCAACAAAATAGAGCAACACTGTTTTTCGCAGTTATATTGTAAGAACAATAACAGCAAAGTAGCGCTTTTGCGCACCCTTGCCTTTCTGTGGTATGGAGGCCTTTACATAGCGCCGGTTGAGCTCCTGCGGGGTTGCCGCTTTTTCGACGCCCTTTAAGAACAGTTATTTTGGTGAACCACCGCTATGTAGGGTCGGACATCTCCGTCTGCCGGGTCGATGTCTCCAACGATCTCCATTTCTTGCGGGGGCCAATAGGGTCTAGGTGATGCATCTACGAACCCGGCAGGCGTAGCAGGGTAGCGGCTATGAGTGGCGAGGCGTAGCTCACCCGCCGGTGTGGCGCAGTCTTCTTTTGGCAATAAATGGCATTCCGATGGCCTAAAAGGTTCCATGGTAATGTCCCGTGAGTCCTTGTACTTTGCCCGTTCACCTACAACGCTCAGCTGTTTGACAAACGAAGTTCGTTCAGTTAAAACGTAGAAAAACCGAGCGTATGAAAAACGCGTCTGCGTCGTTCGGCTGCCGGACGGCTTTTTCCTCACCCAGAGAAAACCGGTCCTACACCAGCCGGTCTCTTTCAAACACGTCTGTGCAGGAATTCTCTGGGCCCAGATGCGTGCCGATGCTCGACTGTACAGCCCTTACCGAAAGAGTGACGCATAACCTGACACCTTACGTTGGCTTGTCTCTGCCTAAACACCGCTTGCCAAATATTCTGCGGCCGTTCGCTTTCGGCCGAAGACCGCTACACGAATGAAAAACGTATATTCTGGGCCCGTACTTCGGCCGGTCTCCTTTATAACATCGGCTGCCCGAAGAAAACGAATATATTTTTCTGCTGCCGGACGCGTGATTCGCATTTGAAAGCGCGAATTCGCGGCAGCCGCGCTCCGGCCGGTCTCCTTTCGAACACCAACTGCCACAATAAGATGGATATTTTCTGGCCGGTCGCTTGCCGTGCTTCGGCTGAACCCCGCTTCCCGAAGGAAAAAAGGATGTCCTAAGGCCGTACTTCGGGCGTTATCTTTCTCAACATCGGCAGCCGAAAGTGAACTGAATATCTGGCACCCGGGTAGCTGCCGTTTTGGGTCTGAACATGGGCGGCCGGAGAAATACCAATGCGCTGGTTGCCGAATCTTGGCCGTTGAACGTATGATCAGTGGCTGCCAGAACCTGAATGTTGGCCGGACAAGCCAGAAAGCGGCCATAGACGGGGCCGGTCTTGGGACACACTTTCTGTGCCGCCTGGGCTGCTAAATTGGCTGCATAATAATGAAAGAAGTTGAACTTCTTATTGATACAAAAACATCAGGGGCTGCACAAGACAAATGTGGCCACTTTTTATCACCATTCACGAGCCAATAGGTGTACGCGAATATTAGTGGTGTGTTAGATAAATATATGTTAACAAGGCAGCAATTTTCGCATTTATTGCAAGACTGAGAAAGAAAGTATTCCGCATTGGTATTCACAAGTGATACTTGAAGTGGGCATGTTAAAAATCACAAGCCGTATTTTTACTTCCTTTATAAGGGTAATGTAGCGCTGTACCAAGAAAAATTCCCCAGTTCTTCACAGTATCGTTTTAGGATTTAGAAGTTTTCACCCTGCGTAAATGAACAGTGAGAGCAGGCAAGTTAGGCACGGCCAAGAGTGGTGAGCACCGAAAAATAGAATTACACAACTAAAGCATCGGGCAGTGCTCATCATCATCATCAGCTGCAGTGGCATCGTCATAATCATGGACAGCCTATTTAGGTAGTATGCAGGATGAAGGCGTCAATGAAGGCGTCAATGCATGCGTCAATGCATGCCCACGGCGTCAATGCATGCCCACGCTGCCGGAGCCCAAACTTTGCCTCCTGAATTTTCCTATTTTTTTCTCTCCATCGAATTACTATCCTTCCCCTTCTTATAGCCCCGTCCCGCCTCGTCCATTCCATCCCCTTGTGGTCCCCCTGTTTGCTGTTACTCTTACTACGTTGACAGCCCAAGTCTATTTCTTTTGCTTACCTCTTACCATGATTTTCTGTATTCGAGTTCGCGCCCTAATTCACGTTGTTTGTTTTCTCTATCTAAAAGTTTATCTTAACAATATTTGCCCCATGGCACGTTGGGCGGACCTGAGATGGATTTTTAATTTTTAATAAGGAACCATGCTTCCACTCCATGTTTATTCACCGGCAGGAGGTATAGGTTGAATACCTTGGTGGTATGTAGGCTGAATATCCAAAGACCGTCTGTCAAAATCTTGAACGTTATGGCATACACGTATATCCGAAACTAGAAAATGGCCTCTAAACAACGGAGGTACTCTTCCTGCAAGGCTGAGGAGTTTTCTCTTCTTTTGGCAGACCACGGCTGGCATAGATGATTACATTTTTGAAACCGCTTTCGATTTGAGTGAGGACACAACACAAGTCGATATCACGGCTTCCATGTGCATTTCATTTTCAGCGTTTTCGTCGAACTGAGCGAGCGCATTCTGCCTTTTCAGGCTGTGTTGAAGCTCCCAGAATGCTTACTTTTGTGGTTTTTCACAGCTGAAAGGGGCGCTGTCGTTCGTCAATCACGTGAATATGCTCTTTAGTGCGTTCGAAGGTTGCGACGAAGTGATGGTAGCACACCCAAAGTCCGAGATTTTCTTTGCACTCCCTCTTTGTTTTGATTTCTGAATTTGATTTTTGATTTTGAAGTTTTTCAAGACCTATGGAATGCTGACACTAAAGTCGGACGCGCCCTGACAGACACCTCAGCCACCCGAGGACTCAGCGGAATCGGTTAGGGTTCCCACTGCGTTCACGATGTGGCCCCAAAACTTGAGCTCCCAGTAAGCGAATGGCACTTTTCAGGATTGTACGTTTAACTCGAGTACGGAGGGACTCCCACATGCCTTCATTGGAATGAGAACCTGGCCACATTTAACACTAAAGCTTTATCTACCGAGGTGAGTTCATAGGTGTTTTCAAAGGAATTATAGGGCATAAAATGGGATGTAATGGGCCTTAGTGAGGTAAGAAATATGGGTGAAGCTTTGCAGTACTAAAAAATGAACACGTCCTATGTTACCGAAGTTAGCGGAAAGAAAAGAGCTGGGAGTGGGTCTTCAGGTGAATAAATACATTGCTGCCAAAATAAATCAATACTAAAGCCTTACAAAAGGGTGCCAGACTCGCAATTATTCCTATTTGGAGTCACAAATTCATGGCGGTACAGTGCTACACGCCTACATCCAGAAATGGACACCAGCTAGTTGAACGCGTATATGAAGATGTGAAAGCGGAAATGGGTAAAGTATTACCACAGCATACCGTAATAATGGGACACTTCAATGCTAAAGTAGGCATGAAGCAGGCAGGAAGGCAGGAAGTTGGAAACTATGGTCTGGGTTGTACGAATAAGAGAGGGTTCTAAATAGTGGAATAATCCACCCTTTATGAATACTTTCCTACGCCAACGGTAGAGCCGTAAGTGGACGGGAAGGAGCCCGAATATGGAGCACTAACTTCATACAATGCGAAAATGCTCTCACAGTGCAGGATGTTGAAGTTTTAGTAAGTGTGATGTGTAGTGACCTCAAATTGGGACTAGACCTCAAATTGGACTAATATTTTAGGAGGCACCGTAACAAGATAGTACGAAACAAGTCGATCGGTGAACTTACAGTACCACTCAAATTTGAAAACTTCGGGATCGTGATGCAGAACTGACATTTACCTCTATCCAAGGAAGTAGAGTTTGCGACACTGGAAGCCATGGGTAATCTTACAGGCATTATCGCGGAGTGTAGAATAGACGTCGGAGGTACGAACGTTGGACACCGTACTCGTAGATTTCCAGCAGACGAAATTTTTTTCGGAAACTGCAAATTATGACAGTCTGAACCTTAGCTGACAGAATAGCACTAGCAAAACATTCGATGTTATTTATTAGGCTTAACACAGCTGACACAAGTACATTGTGGAGCGGATTAACCGTGCTATAATGTCAGCCTGAAAGCAGTGAAGATTTGTTTAGGCATGAAAAAAAAATGTATTTATGCACCTAACGAAAAGCAATGCGGTGTCATAACAAAAAGGGGTAAAGCCGTATATATATCCGAGGAGTTTTATAGAGATATGTGCAGTAGCTACCGTAGACATTCAGGGTAATGGCGAATGATGAAGTTGGTTAGATTCAGACATTGCACCAGTAAAGACACAAGAAGTAAAGAAGGCTTTCAAGGAAATGCAATGGGGCAAAGAGCCTTTCTGCACATAAGAGCAGAATTGTTGAAGGATGCTGGGCAAATTCTACTTGAAAAACTGGCTGGCCTGTATATGCAATGCCTAATTACTGCGAGGGTACCCGAATCTTGGAAGAACGCGAGTATCATCCTAATATAAAAAAGGTACATCAAGGACGTGAAAAATTACAGGCCGACGAACTTACTGTCAGTCGTGTACAAGGTACTTGCCAAGGTAATCACTTACAGAATTTCTGCCCGCCTATATTTCGGTCCACTGATAATAAGTGGTTATTATAAAAACTATTCAACAATGTACTATTTTCACACCACCAATCACGTGATAAGCAAGTTTGCGGAGTATATTAAACCCCTTTGTGTATCCTTCATAGAATATGAGAAAGTATTTGATTCGAGCCAAAGTTTAGCAGTCAATCTAGCATTGTAGAAGCACGGCATAAACGAGCATAACTTAAGAATTCTAGAGGATATGTAAATTTGCTCCACAGCTACCATCGTCCTCCATCAGGAGAGCAGTAAACTACCTATAGGGATGGGCATCAGACAAGGAGACAAAATCTCTGCAAGGTTATTCAAAGCATATTTACAAGAGGAATTCAGAACATTGGATTGAGAACTTGTGGCCGTAAGGTTTAATGAAGGATACCTAAGTAACCTCAGAATTGCTGATGTCATTTCCTTGCTAAGTAACCAGAGGGACAAATTTCAAAGTTTCATTACCGCAATGAACCAGCAGACTAGAATCGTGGGCCTGAAAGTTATTATGCACAAAACTAAAGTAAAGCTCAAATGCCTCTTGAGAGCACAGCGCTTTTAGATAGGTGGCGAGACACTGGAAGTTGTAAGCGAAACTTAGGCCAAGGAGGGACCCGGATCGCAACAACGAGATATAGGTCATTAGAAAGATAAGAATGGGGTGAAGTGCATTTGGAGGCAATCTCATACCATAAAGACATCCTACCATTGTCCCTGAAGAAGAAAGTGTATGACAGCTGCATCTTCCCAGTACTCACCTACGGGACAGAAATTTGAAGGCACACTAAAAGGGCTTAACTTAAATTGAGGGCGACTCAGCCAGCAATGAAACGTTTAGAGACAAGAAGAGATTTGCCTTAGGTCATGCAACAAGCGCTTGTTGAGGAAATATTAGTACAAAGTCAGAAGAACAGTGTGTGGGCCAAGGAAACATACCCGTTCGTTAGTAAGCATAGCAGAGTGGATCCCTAGAGAAGGCAAGCGTGTAAGGGGGCGGCAGAAAGTTGGCTGGGCAGATCATATCGAGATTTGGTGGATAAATTGGTAGCAGTTGGCACAGGACTGGGATAATGGGAGATTTATTGGAGAGACCTTTGCTCTGTAATACGCGTAAACAGGCTGAGGATGATGATTATCATGATGATGATGATATATAGTACACACCTTGCAAAATGTCGAAAGTCCGTGGGTATACCCAAACGGGGTGAAGGTATACCAGAGAAAGAGTAAACGTGAATATTGCAAAACGCACTGGGGAGGAGTCCTCACTCCAATATTCCCTTGAGCTTTCTCTTCTTATCTTCTTATATCTTCGTAAGGTTCTTATATCTTCGTACAGGTCCTCAACAGCCCTCATATCCAGCCGACTGTAATCATTGAAGTTAGATCAGGTAAGATCTCGCTCGAAAGCTCATAAGAAGAAATGTAGGAATTTTGCGAATGCATTGGGGTTGGGGCGCAAATTAGCGTACCGAAGGCTTTGCACATACGGCATTGCGGGGAATATATGTTAGGGTGCAACATATGGCATTTAGTTGGATAGGGAAAAGTATTCTTCTGGGACTGCACGCAGCTGCCATTTCTCATCTTTTTTGAAGTGTTCATCCAGAGCTGTAGTGATTTCATGTTTTAACTTAGTGTTGAGTTATTTCGTGATCCCTGATCAATAGGGTAGGCCTCACCTGCTCGCTCCCGGGTCCCAGCGTGATAACCCCTACATTCTTTCATCTCGACGTATACTAGCCAGTTCTGCCACTTTAGGCCAGCTAGCAAAGTGTCTATGACTCTTTGAATTGTTGCTGGGGCCGTGCACACACCAAGCTGCCACAGCCTTATTCAAGCTTGCTCCCTAATCCAGGTCGTTCGTTTTGTCCTACTAAGCGTAATTCTAGCCCTATTTGTTGCATGGCTAGTTACACGTACACAAATTTGCTTTCTAGTTGTTTGTTAAGGTGCCGTGCTTCCGCTTGTAATACCGGCAGGCTGCATTGTTTGAAAACGTTTTTTTAGGAATGGAGGTATCGTGCTTATTATTACTTGCGAGTTCCTGCCGAATACACCCCAATAAATTACTATCCTGCGCGGAATTCCTTTCTTGTGGTCGGGATCGGCATTGAACAAGGTTCTTACTCTTCGTACAGGTCCCAGTAATTTGTTACGTATGCTGAAAAATCCGCGTTTAGCATATTTATTTACGTATTATTACTAATTTTTTCTTGATATATATGTTGAGCGCTTCAGCAAAAGAGTCTGATTGTAGCTCTTGAATCATTTTTTGGAGTTCATCTGCAGATACACTGAAGAATACTGGGTCGTTTGAAAACCTTGAATGGGTCAAGTAAAGTATTTCACGTTTTTCCAAAAGCCGAAGTTTTCCCAGTGAAGACTGCTGAATATACTCTCCAGACATGTGAACAATTTTGGTTGGTTGGTATATCCTTGTCGCACTCTCTTTCGGATAGGAACTTTATCACTTTGCTTATGAAGGGTAACCCTGTCTTTCCTTTGCCCTAAAACATCCATGACGACCGCTGTTTACTCGAATGCAACGCTTTTCATATTACCTAAATGTTTGGGAAAGTCGCTTTACTCATTATTGCATTTTTCTACTACTTGGTTAATGACAGGGATGTCATCCATTGTAGGGTATCTTTTTTAACAGGAAGGAACACAAGAAGAACGAGAACAAGAGGTTTTTTGAAGTACTTTCGAAAAGTAAGTAAAAAAAATACTAACCCCAAAGTGACTGTACTGGGAATTTTTATGAGTCAATACCAGGCAGCATTTGCAATAAATATTGGCTGCAACAGTGTAACAGTATTGCACGTTTCAAAAACTACAAGAGGCAAATTGATTTCAAGTAACAATCACAAGAGCAAAACCTTCACCACAGGCAAAATAAACTCGGCTTATCCGAATCCCATTCACAATGCAAGAGAAAAAGTCGACAAAAGACCAAAAACCCGAAGAAAAGTTGGACTTTTAGGAAGGATTTATATGACGAAGCGAAAAAAAATATTTTAGATAAGTTGTCAAAATACTCCAAATAATTATTGCACAGAAAGTTGAAGTCTTTTTTGGCGCAATTAGTTGGACAGCTTGGAGGTAAAATGTTTATGCGAATGCGAGCCTTGCACTGTGGGTATTTTCCTGAAGAGTAAGGTCTGATACAATTAAAACACAATTTGAAACACAATCAGTTAAAAATACGACGCCTATATTTTTCACAAACAACGTTTCAACCACTAAGACGTGATAATAGCGAAAATATAGATTGATTTGGGCGTGTAAGGCACCGACGCCACATTTGCGATGAGGAACGCCATAGTGAAGGGCAGCAGATATTTTCGCCACCTGTGTAACTTTAACGTGCGCAAAAATTTTGAACACGCGGTTGTTGTTACTTTTCTACTCCTTCAGAGGGCCAGCCGAGGTCGAGATTTGACCCCGCCTATGTGGGCTTAGCAATATTTGCGGAAAATTCTTGTGTGTCACATTGAGGATGGGTCCTTGTGATATTGCGAATTGTTTTATTTTTAATACGTTGGGCTGAAAAACATATGACAATATTATGTTTTTTTGCCAGGCAGCGATCCCGCAAAAAAAGCGGTATTAATAAAGGTAAACGTGATCAGAGAGCGTTATGAGTAAAATACGATCTGTATTTAGGGCCCGAAGGCCATATGCTGTTTTTTTTTGTATGGCTGATGTGAGAAACAGATATTGGGTTACGGTAGAGTAACACTCAAAAGAAGGAAACAGTTTACAACAGGAATGAGATTAGGACCGAACATTGTGGACGCAACTGATGGTATTTATCGTGGACTAGACCCAAAGACCATATCTTTAGTTTTTTCCGCTTTTATGTACCTGCAGTTATTACGGCATAAGTTTACCATTTTTAGGAGTTTAGTGCTTATTTAGAGGTTACGCATGACACGCATTTGTGTGACGAAGTTCTTGTTGTATCGTCCGCGAATAATATGGAATGGCATGAAGTGAAGCAATGGGAAAAGTTAGCATATAGTAGGTACAGCAACGGACAAAGTAGAGAGCCCTGTTGCGCACCTTAATTGGTATTTTTGTGCCAGCAAACACACAATTCACATTCACAACATACTCGCTATGTAAAAAGAGCTTTTGTAGAAACGTTACGTCGGACGAATTACTCCACACTTTTGAACATTTGAAACTAAGATGTTATGATTATACTTGTCAAAAGCTTTGGCGAAATACAAAAAACTGAACTAAATATGTAACCTTTATCAAAAGAATACAAAATGTGATCAGTTAACGAAAGCACGGAAAAAACTAGTTGAGCTTCCAGAACAAAACTCAAATTGACATCGTTATATTACGGTTTTTTTATTTAAATACTCCGAGGCATCGTTCACAAAAAGTTCTCACTAATCTTGCTGAAGGAAGAAAGAAATAAATTCGGTCGAAATGAGGAATGACTTTTTCACCTTTTACACACCCGAATGACCTCAGTGCATTTTTATTCAGGAATATAAATGCCAGTTTTCATCCTTAGATTATTAACACTAGCAATAGTTTAAAAAATCAAATTTGCCGCATTTCATATTATTTGTCTGGGCACATTTTCCAATACCAGACGCGTTTTTAGTCGCTTTTTATTCGGAATACTTCTTCAGACATTACAGGACAAAAAAGAATAAACATTTATTGAGCAAAAGGACGGGAGTGTGGCTGGTGGTTACCTTCCCTTGTCCAGGAGGCCACGAGCCTGTGCAGTTTCCAGGGCTTCTTGCACCAGTGTTTTTGGCGCTCTGGTGCCACGCTGGTCAGCACAGAGTCCCACTGCTCAGGGGAAGCTGAGGAGACGGTGTCGGTGTTGCGTGGGGAGGAGTAGATGAGGTGATAGGTTGTGAGAGGAGTGTCGCTGTGCGGGCAGGTGTAGGGGTATGTGGATGGGCGTATGTAGATGGGCATATGTGTTCGAAGATGGTGTGGTTATCAAAGTATAATGTTTGTAGTGTGCGGTAGATATATGCTTTGTAGTTAGATAGTGCGTGGTAGGGTGGATGATTTGTTCTCGTGTGGCTGCAATGTTACAAGAATGAGCTGTAGCTGTTTTCGAGGGGTACATGGTGGGTAGAGTCACGGTCCGTGCCTCTCAGGGTAGCTTGAGTTCAGAATCGGCATGACCGCGAGTGGAGTTGTCGGGCCGAAGCGTGCCCCTCTACGTTCCCAACAATACCCCAGTGAAAATGAGTGCCAAGAAAAGCTACTTCTGTGTCTTCAGGCAATCGCTGTAGAATTGGGATGGCCTGGAAAGGTGCCAGCCCGGCTTTGAACATTCCTGAGGCTTCCTGAGAATCCGACATTATGGTAAGATAAGGCCTATTATGGTGAGTGGTGATTGCATTGGTTAAAAATAGATAGATAGAGCTTGTGCCGAACTCGTGGATAAGTCAAAGTACGTTGCTGCAGTAGGAAATTTTTCTTTGGATTCGAGCGTGACCAGTGTGATGTTGGGTGTCTTAAAATTCTAGCAATATCCGTGTATCGGGTATGACAGTCGTCTGCACAGTTCTTAGTAAGCAGGCAGAACCTTGCCTTACTGCGGCCATGAATAAGGCAGGGTGCACATGCTTGGGAATAGGAGCAACCTTGAGTTTCTTGTGTAAAAGTAGCGCGTTTGGTTGAGGTAGGATGTGTTACGGCTTTGTCATCGGGTGCAATAGAGCACCTTCATTCCTAAAGGAGTAACTGTTTGGCGGCGAAGTTGGGAGTTTTGCTGGTCTCAATTAGCTCTTTAGGAGTATTGTGTGACCTTAACCAAAGTAGATTTTTATTGGAGGTGTAAGTGGGAGGCTTAAGCCCGTTTTGTTTTTTTTTTTCACGAACGCATCCAGCTTGCTGATATCTTCAGGTTTAAGTTGAATACGGGAGTCGCATATGTTATCCGGCTAAGTGGAAGGGTTGCACCAATAGATATCTGTCACTTTCGGTGAGACCGTGCTTTTGGCATCGTATTCGGCCTATGAGATGGGTAAGTTGCCTCACGGTTACAGGAACAGGAGTGCAGTGGTGGTAACAAGGCTGGATCGTAACCATCCTGGTGGAAAGGCACGCAAAAAATTACAAGTGCTCGCACTTTAGTAACGGGCTGCCCGGAAATTGTGGCGTCGGACTTACGACTGCGAGGTGGCTGGCGTCTTTGCGTTTTTTCCCTGAGGATAAGAAGTGCTCATTCACAAGGCTCACATGTAAGTCCCTTTTGTTTAAGGTATAGGATGGTTTTATCCACTGCCTGTTTGAGGGCTTCTTGTTGCTCCCCGCTGGAACCTTTCACTGTCAAGAGTGTTGAAATGTCGTCTTGAAATACAGGCTCGATATTTTATATTGCATTCGGTTTTGCGGAAAGTGTCAGTGGCGCAATAAATAAACGTAGAGAGGAATGTAAAGTGCCCTGGGGAGTGTTTTGGTGTGCGTAATAAATGTCGTAATATAAACGGCATATAAAAGCTTCCAAAGCTTGATGGTCGCTGTGTTTTTGCTGAGGAAAGCTTTGACATCATTGAAAGCCTTCCATTTTCAGTGAGTCTGGTTAAGATTTTCTAGGATAGCTTGATGGGTGACGCTTGAAGGCGCAGTTGACGTCGATAGCCAGTACGGCTTTAAGCGTGGTGCGGCTAAGAATATAAATAACCTGTTCTTTTATTGGCAGGAGTACATCTTGAGCGGAGAAATCTGTTTGAAATCCGAACAGTTTTTGGGATTCTGTGGGTCACTCATATGTTTTATAACCATTTTTATGAACTTCGTTACTAATTTTGCCCCCCCCCCACTTTATGTAATACTCGGAAAGGGGTCTTTAAGGGAACAGTAAATGATGATGAGGATATATGTCTTGCTCTTGAAGAATGTTGACCAGTCGTTGATACACGAGGTGCTCGTAAAGCTCGCATACGCGTGAGGTCACAGTGATTGAACGTAGTGGCGTAGGCGAGACGGGTTTGCACGGTTTTGGTATAAGCGTTACATCAGAGTGCCTCCACTGTGTTGGCAGCATGTACTCGTCCAAATCGCAATGGAAAAGCTGAAATATTGATTGTAATATTTTATTATCCAGGTTGCGAAGGATGCGGTTACTGATTAGATCCCTACCGGGTGTGGTCTAACGAGTTAGATAAGTAAGATTGATTCCACTTCTTAAAAGTTGAAGGGGGCATTAACTTCTTGATTAGGTCAGCCCGTGTAACGCAGTGTTGGGGGAACGTCGTGGGTTCTGGTAGTTCCAAAGAGGTTGTTGCAGATAGTTCGAAGTAGCTATCTGTGGTGGAAATCACAGTTTCTTATTAGTTGCTGTGTCTCGTAGTTGACTTGAGTCCGAGAGCTTCAGATGTCCTGGAGAAGGCGAAGCAAATTTCGTGCTTTTTTGGTGCTTAGGGCGCCTTTGACTTTGTCGCAGACGAGTGTCAGTTTTGTCTTTGTACTTTGACGGCATATTCTTGAGCATGGGTGAGGAGGGCTATACGTTTAATAAAAGTTCTATTATGCGTCTGCTGTTTCCG
The DNA here is from genome assembly GCA_013339765.2 of Haemaphysalis longicornis. NCBI lineage: Eukaryota > Metazoa > Arthropoda > Arachnida > Ixodida > Ixodidae > Haemaphysalis > Haemaphysalis longicornis. Next base: position 44,953,449 of record CM023448.1, on the reverse strand, counting down.
TCTCTTTGTCAAGCTTATTTGCGCCTCTAATACAGTAAGGAAATGTGTCTGCAGCTGGTGTGCCATCAGGGAGTGCGATTTTTTGCTTTTTTTTTCTACTTACTGCTCCAATGCCTGTGTCCACTCGGTTAAGTCTGTTTTTATAGGCAATTTCTCGGAAAGCGGACCAGTTTGTTAGTTTGGCTACTCCTCTTTTAGTGGTGCCGTTCCTAATGTATTGTTTCAGAGCATTCATGTGGCGGTCCCTTCACAAGGTTCACGGATGGCATAATCACTACACATTTCAGCAATTCCGCGTGAAAGTAAGGTTGGGGATAATATCGCCACTTACATTGTTGTCAATTCTGGACGAACGGTGAGATCTGTTTGAAGCGTTAGGTGGTGGTTTTGTGTGGCGCGCAGTAGTTGCGTTCCATTTTAGTGGTGTGCACGTACCCCCATGCAAAATGCAGATCAATATAGTTGCTAAGCAGGAGGAATGTTTCGTTTTTTTTTCTACCTTGCGGCAGATAAGGCGTCAATTGCGTGAATACTACCATTCAGAGTGCTGTAGGGGTTGTGTATTTACTTGGACAGGAGGGCAGGGCAGATATGAGTTCCATCAATGGGTTGGGTACTTCTTGGCTCAGCTGGTGCGGTTCGACGGCGTGCGCACGGTCAACAAGGGTAGCTGCCCGATGTTGTGGGTTCTGGGTGAATGCGGCGTAGTACAGAAGGCGTGGAGTCGGGGTCTTGGTTTTGTGAAACACGATTTTGTCCGGAAATGAACACGCAGCGAGAAGGGCCAGTTGAGTTCGTTTTCCTATGCAGATAATCACAGTTCAATTGGTAAACAATGATTGCATCTCCACTGTCTTTAGTCATAATAGGGGTTATGTTAAAGCTTTTTTGAAGGGCAGCTACAAGAAATAATTTCTTAAACGCTTTGCATAGATTCGACTTTCACAGACGGGAACGATGTTCGCTGCATGCGAGTCTGCCCGGTTTTCTTGACAATCTGCTCCATTTTTTCGTCAATTTGAGCGCTGATTGGGGCGACATAACGATAGCATTTATTTTTTCGTAATTTCTGTTAGTTGGCATTGAAACTCAATTTGTTGTTTCAGTTCAGCTATGGCGTGAGCAAAGCAGGGAGACGTGTGGTCTGTTTGTGAGAGAGGGTGGGAATTATCGGACCTACGAGCAGCCTTTGTATTTCAAACTGCTTTTGGCCAGCTCCCGTGTGGTGTCGTTATCGGGCAGTCCTTAGTTTTCATAGGTGTGGTCACCGGCAATAGAGCTTGACACTCGTTGTCGTAAAAGTTGGGTTGTTGATTCTGTTGTTGGGCAGAAAATTGCCTGGGCTTTGTTGATGCGTGTGTTGGGAAATTTTGCCTTAGGCACCCTTTTCACAATGTTACAGGAGGTTCTTTGCAAAGTTTGCCACGATTGTGCATAGGTGGCCTTCCAGAGGTCTGAGAGGCTGCAGGCCGGGCCTCTTCCGGATGCGGACAGATGTGTTGGCCGTGGCCGATGTCTCCACACGGCTTGCAAACTTGAATGATGTGTCAATATGGCCGCAAGCGGATGAGCTCCCCGTTCACTTCTACATATTATGGAACGCGCGTTCTGTTGAATGTGAGGGCTGATATAGTACGGCACATCAGCCTAGCGTGGATGTGGTACGGGCGATTTTTCTCGGTGTATCTCTGGAGCTCCTCTGCAGTGATCGGGTAGGATCACCAAGGATGACACCACGGGACGTGCGGGTTGGAATGCACCAGCCAACAGTAGGCGGTGATGCCATAGGTGACGTTGCAGGAGGATATGACTTGCAGCCACGGCTTGGGTGGTGGATAGCGCGGCCATTAAGGGCGTCATATTCTGTTAGTGCGGTGCTTGTTTATGGCGGTTGTAGCGCCTGCGCGGCGAAGTCGAGTGTTATACCTCAGGGAGGTCCGGTATTCTCTCCTCGAGCCACAGTTTTGTCTCCTTGCACGGGTGGAGTAAGTTCTGAGTGCTGCTCGGAGGCTGGCATGGCTGGGCTACGCCGTCTTGGCGAGAAAACGGCTTTGCTCGCCAGGCATGATGGAGAGGCCCAGCAGTGAGCCGCCCTGGTCGGACGTTCAGACGACTATTGCTTCGCGCCGCGATTGTCCTTGGGGTTCTTGTGATGGTGCTGCGATTCCTCGGAAGGTCAGGAATCCGCTGGTTCTGGTGGCGTCATGTTTGTTTGACAGCAGCCACGCCTTGAACGAGAAAAAGCGGAAGCCGAAACAGTGTGCGGGATACTGTGTCGGCCCCCTGGTGGCGAAACCCTTGACATTACACTAAAAAAATTAAATTTCAACACGATGAACGGCGCAACTGTATTTAATATACACCCTGTTCACGTTTGGGGGGTACTGAAAAGTAAGCACTTGAAGCATTAGCTGTGTAGCTGCTCTGATTCTGTTTTATTTTTAAAGCAGGTTTTGGATATTGTCTTTAGAGCAAAGCACGGCTTGAAAAATTTCTTCAAGTGGTTCTCTATTTTCAAGGATTTTGTTATTGTTTCTGAAGTCATTGCTATGAAAACAATATTTGGTCACTTTAATTGGCCTGCCTAATAGGCTGCAGTACGTTTTACATCGTTCAGTTACATAAGTGTTGAACGGTTGCCTGTTAGATTTTACACATGATTTCTGTTTTTGGTGGGGTTAGTTATTACTGCTCTTGGATTAAATTTATTACTAGAACCATTAGGCTTTTTTCCACTACACTATCTATGAACTGGCAGTGATGGCTGCAAGAACAGCCTATGAATTTCAATGGGTGCTTTAGCGGGATAAGAGAAAAACGAACACGGGGCCGGTCGGTGGAAGTTATCGCGTCAATGAATTTCATTGGTTAAATATGGTCGTAAATTATGAAGACTTGTATGGAGAGGAGTAAAAAGGAAATGCAACAAAAAAATAAAAAAAGGATCAGTAATATAAACTTAAACAACGTCACAAACAGGTAGTGGTAAAGCATGTGGTAAAGTATGATCTAATAAGGTGTCTGTTCTATGTAAAGTGCATCTCGTATGCGAAGTGAATAAGCTCACAAGGTAATAGCCAGTAAAGCAATCTGTATAAGCTGCATGCATAATAGAATAGTAAAACATGTTGTCAAGCATGATATAATAAGCTGTCTGTTCGATGTAAATTGCATATCGTATGTGAAGTTATTATTGCCACAAGGACATAGCCATAAAGTATTTATATGAGCTGCATGCATTAAAAAAATTCCTTCAATAATGAATATTATTTTAAAATGCAACCAATGTAGCCTTGTTTTCTTTTGATAGTTTGATAAGTATTTTATCCGGGGAAAAAAAATTCAGTGACAGAAGATGATTGTGAGCGATAAATGCAGCCGAGGATAAATATATGCTATTATTTCCAAGCAGAGCGAGGTTGGTCCTTATCCAAACTGCATCCGAGTGTGTGAAGTCACTGAAATGATCAAGCTTGCGACTATATGCAATGCCAGAAGAAACAAAAATGGCGCATCACCTAGAATATCAAGTGCTGGTTGACAGTACTCAGAGTGTATGATGGGAAGCTGCACAAATAAGAATCGTGGAAACAGAGTCATGCTTTCGATTTACTAATAAACGAAAACGAGTTATTCAGAGGACGTACAAAATTACTCGTATAATAGGTTCTTTTCCTAATGTTTCTTGCGTTATAACGGATGACGCATCTATATACATCCGTAAGCAAAGAGTTACAGTCATCCTCGACAAAAAAACGATACCCTTTCCTGGGTTGTTGAAGTCGGGGCTGTTCCATATGCGGGTAACTATTATCTTGGTTAACAGCTTGCACACAACCAACACAAGGCTTGTGAGTCTGTAGTTCATAAGATATATTATCTACCTTCTCGTGAAATCAACCAATTTTGCCTCTTTTTTATGCTTTGGGTACTTTTAAAGTCCCTAAATGCTCTGAGGCTAGTTTAGCAAGTTGTTCGAGTATTATATCTTCGATCTTTTTTTATAAAACCTATAATTATGCCGTCGTATCCGGCAGCTGTTCCTCTTTTTATGCCCTTAAGGGCCTTTTCTACCCCCTCGTTAGTTACTGGCACATCTTCGGAAGCTAAACTTTTAGGCCCAGCAGATTATCCTTTATCTTATTGGCTGGCATTTAACCTAGTGGAAGTCGTACCGCTGTTTTGAATATCTCGTCCCTATTGTTCGCAATGGTACCCTGTTCAGCTCTTCGTGAAAACTGGCTGTGTCTGCCAATATCCAGCTTCCACTTTCTTCGGTTCAAGCTTCATTCTTTGTCAAATATTTTGCTTGTTTTGCTTTTGTTTATGAATTTGAACCATTCAGCTAAATTTATTTGATCGTCGTTGTCGATATTATTAAATTTTGACGCTTCTAAAAAGATCCTTTGTTTTCTAAATTAGGTTCTCTGTTTATTAACTACGTGCTGCATGTTCAATAGCCGCTGATTACTCTGTGAATAAAGTTGTTAGGTGATCAGTTAGGGAGTCAACACTGTCCTTGTGCATACCGTCTAAAAAAGCAACTTAGTTCTGACTTTTGCAAAAAAATATCAATGACCTCATTCTCGTAGCTAGCTGTTGGTACCTAGGATTGTACTGTCTTTGCCCTCTATCGCTTCTTATGATTGATCACAATGACTCGCACCCTTTTGTAATGCTCAATAATTATTCTACCTTTCCGGCTAGCTCTTTGTTTATCAAAGATCTTTCCCGTACTATAGCAACCGATAGCACTGGATATGTTTGCTGCTGTAATTCTTACTTTGGGCAATATTATAAAATTGAGCGTCCGACAGCACCTTTATAGACCACTAGCTTCCCTCGTTATAGGGAGTTCGTGCATTGAGCATTGTCATGTTTCAGTTACACAGGCGGCTGTTATTCGAGATTATCGCTCGTATATGAGACAAATTGGCCGACAACGCTTTTCATTCTGTCTTCCGGCTCGATCAAGAGAAATATTCCTTACTAAGAGTACGGGCTGGCGAGATATGTACTAAAATACTATATGTCATTCATGTGCACGCTTTTGTGAGACTCTAGGTGCTGGTTCTTTGTTACTTGAAACTTTGGTTGAAAAAGATATGGTTTTTATTTCAATAAATTCCTAAATAAGTAACAAAATGAAGGCTATAAACACCCTCAGCCGTAGAGAAGCAATATGTATCCACACTGTAGCTACGTTTGACATTGCGAGAGTTTTTTTACTTCTACCCTGGCCGTATGCCACCAGGTCTCTTAATAAAAGACACGAAAAGAAGGAAAAAATTGTCTCACACACAATTCACGCAAGAGTAACTGAAAGTTTAGCTGGGGATGAACCTACCTTCTACTGCTTGTGTTACGTTTTGCCGAGATTTGCCCAGCAGTGCTACGTTTTCTTAGGCATTGTGATATTTTGCCTAGGATAGTCTACCTTTTGAGGCTTGAAGCAAAGTTTATCCCTATTTTAAATGGTCGCTGTGGTCAAACGTCTCACTGACAATGCATTGCAGCATGGGAGAAGCTAGGTAGACCACAAGATTCGCTTTTCCAGAGTCATACTACAAGCTCAAGCTACGGAAATTGTCTTGTTTGGTTTAGTAACCCGCGAAATAGCATCACCTTTAAAGCATTGCAAATTAGATTACGCATGTGGATATGCCATGTTTCGTCGCGCTCAAGCAGGCATGTAAGCCGGCTTCGCTGTTATAAAATTTTACCTGCAATGGTTTGCCATTTTATGGTGGCACAGAGTTTTAGTCGGTATTTGTTTGGTACCAGACCAAGGTCAAGCTTAAGACCAAGCTCAATCTGTCATGATACCAGACCAAGCTCAAGCTTAAAAGCCTCAGCTATTGAAACTCCGCTCACGTACCATTTATTCCTAATATTGGGACGAAGGAGAGGGTGGTATGCGGGAAACGTTTTCCGGACACTATGGACATGTGTGTAATGTGACGTTACGGCTAACTGCGGATCCTAAATCTTATATACTGTAGCTGGGTATAAGTTCTTGATAACTTTGCACCAGTCTCTGCTCACTGGGTGCAAACCCATCTACTGAGACGAACTAAAGAAATTCCCCGCATTTCCCCGAGGGGAAGAATGTGAAAGTGCGAATGCACGAGTTGATGTTGCGCGGTTCGGTAATGTTCGCAAAAGAGAGATCACACACACACACAACTACAAAGAAAGAAAGATGCATTTATTCACAGGTACCTATTTGTGTTGTCGTTGTAATTGATTGCTAGAGCGGATCTCAGCTTTGAAATTTCGTGTCAGTACTCCTTTAAGCGGGTGCATTAGCCCTTCCCACACCCGATTCCTGGCCAATCCCCCACGTGGGTATGTGCCATGTCAGCGGCCAGGCAGCGCGCGCCCATCTCCCCCCGTTGCCAAGGAAGACGAGGAGCGCGCGCACCCGCAGCTGTTGCTATGCGGACGGCGGCGGACGATTCAGGCTCGCTCAAGAAGTGCATTCGCACTTAAAAAATAAAGCAGAGAAATGTAGCGCAGATATCATCGCTTTGTAATAGAAGACAAGAAGGCGAGCTAAATATCCCATGCAAAAACCTTTTGAAGCCGTGAACAAGGGTGGGGGGTGACAATACAGCTTACTGCGGAAGCCAAACATATATACACTTCCGAGAATTCGGCCTTGCTGGCATGCGTCGTACAACAAACACGCACGTAGGGGCAAGGGAAACACAAACGAATTTAATGCATCTTACTCGGTAGGGCCGTCAGATGCAACTCCGGTCAGGCAACTGATACAACTTTCACGCGCGTGGGCGCCAACTATCCCCCCCCCCTCGCTTGCGCCGCTCACATATCTATCCGGCGCACGGGCGGGTGTCGTTGATACCAGTCCCGTTACTGTGGGTGCCCACATTGCTTCTGTGCGCCCACACTGTCCCCCCCCCCTCTCTGAAAAAAGGGTAGGAGAAGGAAAAAAAGAAACAGTGCCCGCGACTTCCAAAGCACACGAAGAAAAGAAGTACAAAAAAAATAGAAAAAAAATGTCCGAGACTCTTGTTTACACACAGTCCTCGGAGTCCGGGATTGCGCCCATTTTTTGGCGCCGCTGGTCTGGGCGCAACCGCCGTAACATTGCCAAGGCTTCTTCCAGGGAATCCTGGTTGTCGTTGCCTTTCGGGCGGTTGGCGCGCAAGGCTTTTGAACGCTCTCTGTGGATATCCCCAACACGGTGGTGGCGCCAGCTGATTTCCGGCACTTCGCACACTTCACACAGCGCGGCCAGTTCTTCCTGGGTGTATGCCGGCCGTGGTTCTACCGGGTGACGTTCTACTTTTGTGAGCCCCTGAAAGTTTGCCGGGACGGAGGTGCGTAGAGTGCCGAAGAGCACTTGCGGGTGGTCTGACCACTCCAGACGAGAGTACCAGCCAACCCGCTGTCCGGAAGGTGACAGGACCGTCCACGTGGCCACCTCTTCTGTAGGTCGTACCGGACGGTACGGCTGCGGGAATGCTCGGCGCCGTGAACACTGGGGCGGGGCCGAGTGTTCGGGTTGTCGACGGTGGTAGGGGTGGTCCCGACGGCTGTTCCGGGACATCTATCCATTCAAAAACAAGGAAAAAATTTCCCCGCATTTCCCCGAGGGGAAGAATGTGTAAGTGCGAATGCACGAGTTGAATTTGCGCGGTTCGGTTATGTTCGCGAAAGAGCGATCACACACACACACACAACTACATAGAAAGAAAGATGCATTTATTCACAGACACCTATTTGTGTTGTCGTTGTACTTGATTGCTAGAGCGGATCTCAGCATTGAAAGTTCGTGTCAGTACTCCTTTAAGCGGGTGCATTAGCCCTTCTCACGCCCGATTCCTGGCCAATCCCCCACGTGGGTATGTGCCATCCATAGACACCTATTTGTGTTGTCGTTGTACTTGATTGCTAGAGCGGATCTCAGCTTTGAAATTTCGTGTCAGTACTCCTTTAAGCGGGTGCATTAGCCCTTCTCACGCCCAAACCTGGCCAATCCCCCACGTGGGTATTTGCCATGTGAGCGGCCAGGCAGCGCTCACCCATCTCCCCCCGTTGCCAAGGAAGACGAGGAGATTCCTGGCCAATCCCCCACGTTGGTATGTGCCATGTCAGCGGCCAGGCAGCGCGCGCCCATCTCCCCCCGTTGCCAAGAAAGACGAGGAGCGCGCGCACCCGCAGCTGTTGCTATGTGGACGGACGGCGGTCGACGGATAAAGTGCATTCGCACTTAAAACAAAAATGAGCAACTAGTTAGCGACGCGTGCGCAGATTGTATCGTGGTGACAGGGGAGTACTGATGTATCACGCGCTTCCCGCGGAAGTCTTTCCGCTGATCCCCGAGGGCTGCATCCTCCCTTGAAAAATACTGATTTAGTTCGGACACGTGCACCGGACGATACGATTCACCTGTGGAAGAGTTTTTCTGCACATACGATAGGTTAGATTTACTGACAATGGTATACGGGCCATCCCACCTGTGTGCAAGTGAGGCGGTGAAGCCCTTCGACGCATCAATAAATGGATGCGTTCGTTTCAACACAAGATCCCCCACGGAAAACTGTGCGTCCCGTTGGCACTTGTTGTACTGGGATATCTGGTCGTGTCGGGAGATGTCGAGATGTTCGCGAGCCTCCCGGACGGAATCTGTCAGCCGCTTGCGGAGGTCAGCCGCGAATGTCGCGGGTGATTTTTAATGGTGATTCTTCGTGGGTTGGGGCGAACTGTCGAAGGGGAAATCGAGGTCTCTCCCAAAATTCAGTTGCGCTGCAGTGAAACCGGTAGATCTGTTAATCGTTGCCCGCGTTGCGAAGCCCGTCTCGGTAAGCTTATTGTCCCAGTCCTTGTGACGGCCAGTGTGAGCAATGAGCATCGAATAAAGGTTTCGGTTGACCCGTTCCGTAATGTTCGCTTGCGGGTGGTAGGCCGGGGTGCGCGTGTGGCGTAATTCCAAGGCGGTGCAAAAATGTCGGAAAACCTTGCTAGTGAAATACGTCGCGTTGTCCGTGATTAACTGCGAGGGAAAACCAAACCTTTTGAACACTTCCAGGAGGCATTCCCACACCTTTTGAAATGTTAGCTTGCGCAAAGGAAACAACTCGACCCACTTTGAGAAGTGGTCTGCAATCACCAACAAGAACTGGTTCCCCGTGGACTTCGAGGCAACGGCCCAATCACGTCGCATGCAACGATTTGCCACAGTGAGGTGCTATGGACGGACGTCATTGTGCCCAGCGGCACGCCTCCGCGTGGTTTGGTTTTCTGGCATATAGGGCAAGAGCGAGCGTACCGAAGTACATCTTGTCGCATTCCCAGCTGCGTTGCTGTGCAGCATAAGTTTTCGTAGGTTTTTTGCCCAGTCGAGTGACCCGCGAGAGCGGAGTAGTGGTAATAGCCGATGAACAACTAACGCAATTTGCGGGGAACGACAACTGTGAAAGGAGTTTGTGTTGAGTCGTCGTCTGCCTGGGGGATGTATCGCAGCAGAATACCATGATTTCCGAGCAAGTTGTCCATCAACCTCGTCGTCCCGAGTGTTTCTGGAGAGTCTGCTGTCGAGAGTTTGTCGATGACTTTGCGACATAGACCTTCGCTCCGCCGTGCCGCAATCAAGTCCTGCTAGCTCACCAACGATCCCCAACGTTCGTCCATGGGGCCCTGCACTGCTGCAACCCGACCGCGCGTCAGCAACTGCATTAGTGGTGCCTTTCTCATATTCGATACAGTAGTCATAACGTTGCAGCGCGATTGCCCAACGAGCGAGTCGCCCTGCTCGGTTTTGAAGCCTCTGAAGCCAGCAGAGAGCTTGGTTGGTCAGTCGTAATGGTGAAGCAAGCTCAGTCTAGAAACATGTCAATTTTTTTTCAACACGAACACAATCGCTAGGCATTCCTTTTGGGTGACAGAATAATAGCATTCGGCTGGAGTCAGCGTGTGACTGGCGAAAGCCACTGGTCTCAACACTTGATGCCACTCTTGTAGAAGTACCGCCCCCAACCCCAATTCACTGGCGTCTGTTTTTACCACAAACGGCTTGTTTAGGTCAGGATTTGCAAAGATGCATTTTCTGCTAATGCTGTCTGCAAGGTTTGGAAAGCGGCCTGTTGTTCGGACGCCCAACACCACTTCTCGCCTTCGCGAAGTAGGTCATTAAGCGGTACAGAGATGCTCGCGCACTAGGAAAGGAACTGGCGATAAAATGCAATAATGCCAAGAAACCGTTGCAAGCTTTTGACGTCGCACGGCGGCGGGTATTGGAGTATTTCTTGCAGTTTCTCTGGATTAGGTCACAGAATGCCCTTGTCAACAACGAATCCGAGCAAGTTCATTTTTTCCCCGGCCAGCTGTACTTTGCCTGGATGTATGGTCAACTCGACCGCGCGCATGCGCTGTAACACTATCTGCAAATGTTCCACATGTTCCTCGAACGAGCGTGATAAGACAGTGATGTCGTCGAGGTGGCACAAAACGAATTTGTGTTTCGTGACACCCAGAACAATATCCATCATCCTTTGATATTGCCGCGCACCATGTCTGAGTTTGATTATTTATTGTTTGTTTGTACTGTCGGGCCACGCCCGGCTGTGTTATCTGCGTTCCAAAGGAAGGGCTTCTTACATTCTTTACTTTTATGTCGCACGGGCTATCACATTCAGATAAGCAGACTGTTTCGCCCTAACGCCACTAGCCCAGTATAATCTTCTGTGATCTACAATGTTGTGGATTCGAATCGCCGTTTTCAGAAACACTTGCGCCGAAATACAAAAGCTTGCAGAGCAGACGCCACGGCTTTCATTCGACGACACTCGCCTGTGCTAGTCACTTTGTTGACCGCTGCTTCGCCGCCTCTGTATTCTTTTGAGTTGTTAGGGGAGCACAAGTTCGCTCCAATAAACTTGTTTCTCCTGCAAGACAACTGCGTCGTCCTTGGCTTCGTGACAATATCAACTGGGAATATTGCTTACACCGAAAAGCATGCGCACAAATTCAAACAACCCCCGCTGACACGTAAACGCGGAATTTGGTGCATCGTCTGGGTGCATTTCTATTGGCAAATAGCCATGTGAACAATCCAAGGTCGTGAAATACTTCGCGCCTGCCGCGGCATACGATATTTCGTTCACCGACAGGAATGAATTGGCATCTGTTTCCGTCATGGCATTCAGTTTTCGGTAGTCAACACAGATTCGCATAGATCCGTCTTTCTTACCGACTTGGACGACAGGGAACGCCCAAAGACGTTTTGATGGTGGAATGGCGCCGGTGTCGAGCATGGGATTTGTCGAAAAGCGCTCTCTTGGGGGCATTCATTGGGCGTGGTCTGCATCGCCATGGTTTCGCGTCCCTAGTGTCGATGCGATGCTGGAGGACATCCCTTTTCCCTGGTTTTTCCGTGAGCATGTCCGAATACTGCCACAGGAGGGCTTCGATCTGTTTGCACTGAGATAACGGTCCTTTGAAATTCTGCAGCTCCTGTAACAAGTCTTCTGGCAGGATTTAAGTCGGCAAAGCAGCGATAGACCCGCAGGGTTGTGGTGGGTCCGCCGAGGTCTCAAACGGGAAAAAACCTGGGTCGTCGCCATGGTAGTAGCCGCCAGCCCTGATGTCCAACCACATAGCAGCACCTGCGATAAAATCCATGCCGAGGATCATGGCAACCGACAAGCCCTTGAGATACAAAAACCTTTGCCTCTTAGCGCGGGAGCTAACCGATATGCGTAACCTAACGGCGTTTGTGCTCGCCGCGGCAGCGCTCCACGCCATCTTAAGCGTAACTTTGGTATGGCGAAATCTTACCCGCCTTGCCTTGCAATGTTTGAAGAGCATATCGCTGATAAGGGAAACTGTGGAACCGGTATCAAGGAGTGCAGTTACGGTCTTACCTAGCACTTTCACACGAATTGCTGGTGAAACCAGCTTTGGGAGATACTGCATGCGATCCACCGAAGGCACAAGAACAAATTTCCCCGGTGTGTTGGCCCGCTGTGACTCGCTGCCTGGTTTCAGCGGCACCGGGGCGTGAAGTTTCCCGAACCTGGTTACGTCCGTACCAGATTCGTCCGCCGAAAAGGTCGTCTTCGTGTGGGACCAGGTGGCCCAGGGCCCCGTAGCCCACGTTGGCTGCTACCGGGTGACCAACGGCCCCGTAGCCCACGTTGGCATGGGCCCGGTGGCCCACGGACTTATAGCCACGTTGGCTGGGCCCACGGCCCCGTAGCCTGCGTTGGATGGAGTGCAGCCCCGGTATCGGTTCTGCGGCCGCCTTCTTGCTGCAAACTCGCCAGCATTCAAGTCCCGGTGTGTCACAGTCTGCGATTCCCACGAATGGAAAGCGCCAGGCCCTCTCCAGGCACAGCTGGGCTCCAAGGATTGGCTCGGCATTTGCGGTGGTGCATACTGCCACTTGGTGAGCAGGCACTCCTGAATAGTGCGTGCCTTCGAAGCAACTGCATTGAAATCAGCGTACGTTTGAGCATACAAATACGGCTCGAACCGAGGATGGCACTGCCGTACCAAACAGGCAACTTGCTCAGCTGCAGTTGTCTCAGGGGCTGCTCTCCAGAATAGTTACTCCATAGCGCGTACATACTCTAACAGGCTTTCGATAGGGAGTTGTGTCCTCATATCTAATTCATGCAGAATGCGAGTCTTGTATCTAGGCGGAAGAAACTTACCAGAAAGGTGTCCCACCATGCAAATGGGGACTGCGGGCGCCACCAGCAGGCTGGAGGCCCTTGGAAAACCAGTGGCAATACCCTGGTTAGCATATCAGGGTCCGACGCTCCGATGGCGGCCTTGTAGACATCCAGCTTGTCAGGGAAATCTGGGACGGACAGACGGTCGTCATACCCGCGGTAGGTTGGGATGTCAGGCTGAAGTCGGGGTGCTGAATCTTGTAGGGTGACCAGGCGTCGCGTAAGAGCGTCACATAAGCCGGCCACTTTGTCGAGAGCTTCGCTGAAGGCGGTGTCAGGGCGCGTGGCACCAACGACTGCTCCCGAACGAAGTTCCTTGCCGTCGATAGCGGACTTTTTTGTTGGACGCCTACGAAAACTCAGCGGAAGGATAACAAAAATTCAAGGAAAGAACCTGCACATAACACAATGCATGCCAAAACCACGTTCGGGGCCACTGTGGGAATTCGGCCTTCCTGGCATGCCACTTACAACAAGCACGCAGGCCGTTGCAAAAGAAACACAAGGACGAATTTAATGCATCTTACTCGGTAGGGCAGTCAGATACAACTTCGTCCTGGCAACTGATACAAATTTCACGCGAGTGGGCTCCAACCTTCCCCACGCCCTCGCTCGCGCCGCTCACATTGATATCCGCGCACGGGCGAGGGGGTGTCGTTGATACCAGTCCCGTCACTGTGTGCGCGCACATTGCTTCTGTGCGCCCACACACTGTAGCTGATTTGATATTTTGAGCACACTGCGCATGTCGGCTAATCGCCGCCTGTAAGCCAGTATGTGAGGAGGAGAAAGCTAAGGGGTGAAAACGCGACACACGTTGTTTTTATTGCAACCGGCCGGAAAAACGCAATGCAGGTATAGAGTGAAAAATATGTTGGACGCAATTGGAACAACGTGTAAAATGTCTAGTCGGCAAACTTCCGGAACAAAGATATATACACTGTAGATCAATTCAATACTCGAAGAACTCTTCACCTGTGTGCTCTGGCGGGGTGCAATGGCGCGTATTTAGGATAACAACGGTGAAGAAAGAAAAGTTCCACGGACATGCGGTGTCTTTGTAATAAGTAGAAAAAAAGCAAGCAAAGGGTATGCACTGAGAAACCTTTTAGTTGCTCTGACCACGCGTGTGACTGGGCTGGCAAGCTAAAATATAAAAACACAGCTGGTTGTTCCCTGCACCTGATTTCAAGAATTTGTGAATGTTGCACCTGGCCCTTCGTGGTCGGTGCAACTTCTTCAATTTACCAAAGTGCATCAAAAGGGAGCATAGTGCTGTGTTTTTAGAATGTGTATGTTCTCGCGGGGTAGGTTTGTGTTTGTGTTTGTTCTCGTGTTTGTTTTTGAATGTGTTTATTCTCGTCTAAAGTGGCTCCCGGTTACAGCGATAGTACATACTGTATAAACGTCTACTAACTTCAATAATTTCCACTTTGCCCACTTTACCACGCATGCCACCCCGTATATTAGGGACAGAAAAGCGAAATGGAAAAAAATGCTGTCCACATTCTTTATTTGGTGGAACAAGGCAAGGGGCGTAGTCTTTGAAAAGTCGGTATTAGGACGGGAAGAAGGCTAGTAGGTTTAATAATACTGGACAGCACAAGTGACCGATCACATGACGAAGAAAACCACAGGAGATGCACGAGACTGTACCAAAGATTTTACTTAAAACACATACTCGCAACATCCTCAAAGCTAGCCCCATACTGAAGGAATAGGAAAAGCCAGCAATAAAAAGACAGATCTTTTTACAATGCACCTGTGGGAGTTCTTCTTTGGTTCAGGAACCGCACTTCGTTTTTGCGTAATCCCACCGAAGGAGTGCTGATAAACACGTCGCTTTGTTTGGCAATAGGATATCCCTCCAATATTTCTGGTTTGTATGGCTGCTCGATCTACGCAAAACCACTTTCTTGTGTGCGGGATTGAATCTGCACCTGTTACAATGATCAGCCAAGTGCCCCGCTCCCATTACAGCCTCTACTGCTGCGCCGTGCTCTCCCACTCGGTATTTAAGACATCGCTCCCTCTTCTGATGTGGATTTCTTGCGTAGAAGGATGGTGCGATAGACTACACCAGTACAGCGGGGCACATAGCGTGGGTTGCTTCTTTGAGCACTCATTTCCTCTTCTGTTATGATTTTACGACACATGTGCGCCAACCTGTGAGAAGCCGAAAACTCAAAGACACTCCCTATTTTCGAGCCACTTTTTAAGGTGATGTGAGAGACGATTGATTTAGGAACCACCCCCTGGGGTATACATTTCCTCCGTCAGATGGTACAAGATAGCAGAAAGGGAGCAAATCGCGGCGCGCATGCTATGTATTTTAATCGCTGGAAAGAAAGCAAGGCACATTTTCTGAAACAAAAATCTGGATTCCCCGAACACGCGCGTAAGGCAACTGTAGTCTAACTGCAGCAACAAAGATGGTATACATTGGAGGTGATTACAGTATTTCGAGAACTTTGCACATGTTTCTACTTCTGTAAAATAACCCAGGCGATTTACGCGAAGACGAAGTAAGGAAACGCCACGCACATACCATGTCTTTGTAATTTGTGGGAGAATCTTAGGCACGAATGTAAAACACATTTTGAAGCCTGTAAACGCGCGTATAAGGTGAGCGCAGAGTTACCTTCGTAAGAAAATCTTATATACACTGTAGTTGATAACAACATCTAGAGAACTCTCCTCCTGTATCTGCTCACTGGGTGCGACAACATTAATACGAAGGCAGCAAAATAGAAAAAACCGCAAGCACATACCATTTGTTTGTATTAGGTGGGAAGAATTCTATATTTCCACATTTCGAAAAATTTAAACATGCCCGTCCTCGCCTCGTAAACCCTTTTCCATAGGGAAAAGAAGAGAAAAGAAGAAAAATGCTTCGCACACACCATATATTTTTACTATTCCGGAAAGCATTGATGTGCAGGGAAAAAATGGGTGCTCTGAACATGCGTGAAAGCTGACAATACGGCTAATTGCGAAAGCAAACGTTAAATACACTGTGGCTGATATGAACAGTGCTAGAACTTCCCAGATGTTCCTTCTCGCCAAGTGTAATCCGAGCTACTTAGGAGCAGAAAGGGGACCGGGAAACAACACAACGCACAATAAAATACTCTGTAATAGGCGGGATAAAAGCAAGACTGGTATGCGGTGGAAAACTTTGCGGGCGTTCTCAAAACTCGTGTAGTGTAAGTGCGGAGCTACCTCCACAAGCAAAGCTTATATGCACTCAAGCAGATGTTACTATTTCTAGAATATTTTTCGTCTTTCTTGTCACCACGTGCAACCCCGTGGGTATTGAAGAATTGCAAAAGATAGAAAAATGCAATGCATTAGAGATAACTTAGTAACCGGCGGCAAGACAGTAAGGCAGCTATGCGGTGAAAAACCTATTGTATGCTCTGAAAAAGCCTCTAAGGCGATTGACCTGCTTACTGCAGAAGCGAAATTGATGTACATTGCAGTTTAGTCTAATAGTTGAAGCAGTTTCACCCCTTCCTCTTCACCATCCTCGACCGTGTTCTTTTAAGAAAATGAACGGCAATAAAAAACTGTGTACATGCCACGTGCAGAAGAAAACGATGCAGGTATTTGGAGAAAAAGATTTTAGACGCCGTGACCACGCGCCTAAGGGGGTTCCCCGAGCAAGAAAAACGTATATAAACTGACGCTCATTTCGGTTCCAGAGAATTTTATACCTCTTTATGTAGACCCGGGTCCACACCATGTATCTAGCAGAAGAAATGGGAAAATGCATCGCACTTATCATTTATTCCTGTCCTCCAATGTACACAGTAAAAAGAACCAAAAGAATGGGAGGACAAAACCACACCAAAAAAGCTATAGCAGGTTTATATCAATAAAAACAAATAAGATAGGTATAAAACCAAGAAATAGTTTTTCAAAAAAAATGATTTATGTTAATTACAAAAATAAGAAAAATAAAATCACACTCCGCATCCAAGGGCGCTACTGTGTACTTCCACACTAAAATAATCACATACATCTGCGCTAATTTTACATCTAACAATACGAAAGTGGGGAGGCGGAAAACGGTGAAGGGCGCTATGAAATGAGGACACATTAAATGCATGCAAAACAGTTCACTAACAATGTCATTACAGCAAGTTCTGAAACTATGTGAAATTGCTGCATCAGTGCCCCTTTTTCGCCACATGCCGATCCATACACACCATAATCAAATAAAACGAATCAACCAAAAATAAACAAACCCTAAGCGAAACAAATTCACATATTTGAAAAAAAGAGTGCTCGGTCGGGAAGTAAACACTATCGTGCACTACACTTTGATAGGTCTTTCACATTCACTTTAAATACAGTTCACTGCGCTACCGGTTCTACATCCACAAGTTCTACAACTAGAATTCATCATTCCCCTAACCGCACTTAGATGACGGACGAGGCACTATTACAACAAATCACCGAAATTCTGTATCACACTGCACAACACATTTCACCACACAAGTCACATGAGCGCCCATGGCTTCGTCTCTTGATGAAGTTGGCTTTTAGATAGGCAGGCGGGGCAGTCGAAAATAAGGTGCAGAGCTAGCAACGCACTCCACGAGTTCAGTGAGGACTTTAATTGCAGCGTTGTCATTGTAATGATCTGAGGTGTGGCGGTTCAAGGAGATGCTTGAAGAGCTTTAGAATTTTAGAATGTAGGGTCTTGTGTTAACGCAGCCCAGTAAGTAATGAGCCACATACAAGGCACGGCGTCCACAAAAACCATGGAAATTGTTCTGTTATTGCAGGTCGTAAAAGTAGTGCGGGAAACGGTCATGGCATGTTAACCATTCTGTCAGTTGCCTGGATGGTGGCAAACACCCCGGCATGTCCAAAACACTCGGGATATATTGACCCAGTTCTGTATTGCAGTGATTGGTCGACCAGTAATTCTGCCACACTAAGCGACCAGCATTTCGTAGAACAGAACGCACCATGTGCTTAGTGATTTTCCGGTGCATATCTACGCCTCTTGTTGCAGCGTGAGTTGCTATGGAGTCAACAAGTTCATTTCCGCCGATTCCCCGAGTCACTCGGGATGGGGTATATATGTATGCGTATGATCGATGCAAGAAAGGTAATTTTCGTCCTGGAGGTTTTGGATGCTACTTGAAATAGTGAAAGGGTTGTTCAGGGCCATGAGTAGGGTGAGGCAGTCTGTTTAAATGTGCAACGGGGAAGTGGGTGTGTTTCAGAGGAAATAATGGAGTACTGGGTGCAGGGCCATTGTCTCAGCATTGAATGAACTATTGGGGGAAACCAAGCGGAATCTTTGGACGGCTACTATGGGTTGGAGGTCTGATAAAGCGACAAAAGCAGCACTACAACTTGTCATGCGCGCGGATGCAACACCGGAGTATTGGAAACGGCCGCACTGTCGTCGGCAGCATCTTGTAAACGGACGTCAAGCCTGACGGAAAACCAATACTTCCCTCTCGCAGCAAGTGACATTATCAACAGTACAGCAGGGCTGGGCAGAGATACTTTAAAATGTATTCTCGAATACAGATATCGCGATATATGCGCTGGGCGCCTAAAATACAGATACTAAGATACATGTAAATTAGACGTCACGGGATATTTATGAGATACTTGCGAAATTTGAACAAAAAAGTATTCTGGTATACAGAAACAAGATACAGATACAGATACTGAAATACTTTTTTTATTTCGGCGACGTCAGGTTCTAAAAGACATTTACAATACTAACACAGATACGAACTATGTATACATATTACATGACAGGGTATAACTTAGGTGCAGGTACTTTCAAGCAGTTGTGAACAAATCAAAGAAAAGAACAGCAAGTAAATCTGAACAATCAAAGAATATGAAAATCGCCCGAAATATCTGCGAAGAAAATAGCTTAGCGACAAGATAATATTTTTTCGATGACACGCAAGCATACCGTCAGTTGCGGCGTCAATTCCGAATTCTTTGAAAGCTTTCACAAAATTGCTCCCGTTGTCGGTCAGGGTGCATACAATTTTGCTCGTTTCAAGGTTGAAGTCTGCATAGACATGAAGTCTGCATGAAGTCTGCATAGCAAGTCAGCTACACGGTCGTGTGAATGCATTCCAATGAAGCGTTTGCACGCCAGAGCTGCAGATCTCCGTTCAAGATTGTCGTTAGTCAATCTGCAAGTCGTAGAGGAAAATTGAACACAAACATCAAATTGTGCGATCAGGCATACGGTCAATTAACCGCTGACAACTTGACCGTCATACATTTTGTGTACTATCGATATACGTAAAAAACGCCCACGTGCCATTTCTTGCACCAAATAGCCTATAGAAATTAGTATATGACTTTACCCAGTGTGCTGTCACACCCATGAAGCTGTTCGTGGAAGTGGACCACACGTCCGCCGTAGTGCACACGCTAGTCGCTTGTAGCAGTTTACGATTAATGTCGCCTAGGTTTTGTTGAAATGCATCGTCTATTCTTCTTCCGAGCGTCCTACGAGACATCAGCGTGATTTCGGGGCATGTTCCTGAAAATAAGCAACATACGCCGTTAATCCCATCCATAAGAATAAAACGAAACTCCTCAATAAATTGCCGCGGCAGCATGGATTTCACTATCACGTTCTGCTGGAGGTCATCAAACTTTTGTTCTACGTTGTTTTTAGTTGCACTGAGAAAAATTGTTCAGCCTTGGGTGTTGCTTTAAAAGGTTTGAACACTCGCTGTTGTTTGTTTAATTGTGACTGGAAGTGTGCTTCCAGTCATACTGTTCATAATACTGTTCATAATCGGTTTATAATCGGTTGCTCCGCCCGGATGTTTCCTCTGGTAAATAAATGAAAAACGAGAAAAACCGAATGTATACCGCTTACAAATATTAGCGAGTGAAACGCACAACACAAAAAATAGAAATGCACGAGCCCGTTTAAAGTAAATGTGCCCGCTTACCTTCAGATGTATCTTGAAGTTTGACGTCGACGTCCGCGAACCCAAAAGTACTTTTCCGCAAAGCTTGCATTCGGCTTTGAGAGTTGAACCAGTTGACCCGTTTTCCAAGGGTTCAAAGAACGTGCCATCCAGGATAGACCGTGCTTCACGGCTTTCAGCGGCCGCCATCGTTCGCCACCGACGAAAGCAACGGTCAACACGCCAGTAATCCTCGTTTTCCACAGCCGGCCCTTAAATACACTATGTAGCCCGAGCCGCCCCAGTGCGTAAACACCAAAATAAGTGTCGACGAAATCTCTTGTACATCTAACACGCCCCTTCCTAGAAGTTGACGCCCATTCCACCGTTCAACAGAACGAAGCATGCGTTTTCTTTAGATGGATCGGGCGCGGGGCGACGTGTGGCTATGGCTATCGCGCGAAATGCCGCTCTCACTGACACCAAAATGAGCGGCGACGAAGCTCTTTGTAAGTACGCCCTCCCATTTTTTAATATTGTAGGGACGCAGCCCCTACGTGCGCCCGCGGAGGGTGATTACACTGCAGTGAGTGCCGGACGAACACTGATAGTGGCGTCAGTGCGTCATGGTGCCCGTGCGCGCGTGTGCGAGGAACAGTGAGCCGCAACGGACACGTGTAGTGCAACAGAACCCGGAGCATGCGCACAACCAACAGAGTGGCTTAAAAGCGGCGCTCACAGGAGCAGCTAGACAGTGCGAACCGAGGGACACGCGAGAGCAGCTGCGGCCGCGGGCGGCGGCGAGCCACGACCATGACGCCCGGACCGCGAGGAGCAACCAGCGTCCGAGGCGGACGCTCTTCACCCGACGTCGGCACAAGTGACTGAAGACGTCGTCGTGAGTGTACAGCACCATGCTGTACCTTTCTGGACAAGCAGGCTTTCAACCACCGCAATGTTTTCTTTACGCGCTTTCGGCGCTTGCTTGCTGTGCTCTCTTTTGTTGCCTCCCAAACTGCCTTGTTGTTTTTTTCCTGTTTTGGTTTTCCCGGAATAAACCGGTGATTTGTTCTCATGCGGATCGGCGTTACTTCGTCGGGCAGGTTCGGGCTCGCGAACCCTTTACGCTCGAAGGGGGATCCTTCACTGGCGCCCAACGTGGTTTCTTTCTTTATTCCTTTTTTTCTTATTGTCTTCGAGCCTTGACTCGCCCCGCGAGCTACACTGCCACCCGCACGTGAGAATGCTTGCAGAACGCTTCAGAACTGTGTGTGCTTTGCTCGGGTCGCTAACCTTTTTTACGCAGAAGTCACCGGCGGATTCGGCGGCACAAAAGACGGCCGTGCCTACTTTGCTAGCATCACTCCGAGACCGGAGAATGCTTCCAACCGTCCTACCACAAGCCACCGCTCAAACGACGAAGCTGGCGTGGAAAGGAGCAGCCGAAAGCTGCGCAACAAATCCTGTGAGTGACTTTCCACAGAATTTGCGCTTATCGAAGTGTAACCGCTGATTTACTGTGCGCGCCCTATTAGGAGCATTTTTTTTCTTTCTGCGCCGGTCAGAACGGCTGTATTCAAGGCAGTGTTGACAGTATTCTGCAGCTACAACTATGTCGACGGACGAGCATGCTGTTCCCGCGTTAAGCGAAAATGCCTCCGTGCGTTTCTCGGATAGTATTGCGCAGACTGATCTGCTATCGGGACAACACAAAGCCAATTCTTGACTTGATGGCCCAACTGATAGAATCGAAGGCCGAGTTTGAAAAGCAACTGTTGGCGCTTCAGACTAGCAAGCTTAACACTGAGGCATTATTGGATGATCGGCCGCCGCAGGCTCGTCAATGCAACTGTCACTGCAGCGCGTCGTTGCAGTTAAACTTGGCCGTGCCAACGTATACAGGTTCCACCGACAAGAAGTCTGTTTTCGACTTTCTTTACGAATTGGCAGACTACCAACAAGCCATGGCAATTTCAGATAGAGTGCTGATTAGCAGGATCTTGCCAGTTGCTTTGCGGGCGGAAGCTGGCGTATGGAGACGTCACCAGAAGCCATTCGAGGACATGACGGACTTCAAGGAGCGCTTCAAGCTGGAGTTTTTGCCACCTGGGTATGCGTACCGAATCAAAGACGAACTTCGCGCTCGGACACAGGGAGAAGGTGAAAGCCTTCGGGGATATGTGCGTTCTATGCAGGACTTGTACCAGCGGGCTGAACCGGCAGCACCCGAGGAGGAAAAAGTTTTCCGGGTCATCCGACAGTGCCACCCCAGGTTCCAGCCGTACTTGCGGTCCCGGCGGTTCTCAGACTTTGAAGACCTCGCCAAGGAGGCCACAGCCATACAGGCTTCGCTGATGGCCACGGAATCCTACCAACCGCCGCCGCCTAAAGAGGCATGCCTAGAGGCTTCGTGTGCGTACACCTACCGCACACCCCCAGGGATGAACCAACGGAGGCCCCGAGCAAAGCGAACAACGCAGCGAGGAAGGAAGGCGGCGCTGTTCATGGGCGCGGGGCCGGACAACCGGCAATCGCAGGAGAAAAACCACAAGCGAGCAGCGATCATTCATGGCAAAGGTGGTTGCAGCGCTGACTCACCCCAGCGGTGCAGCGCCACCGTGGGAGATGGCCGCAGCGCTGACTCACCACAGCGGTGCGGCGCCACCATGCGAGATGGCCGCAGCGCTGACTCACCCCAGCGGTGCGGCGCCACCGTGGGAGATGGTTGCAGCGCTGACTCACCCCAGCGGTGCGGCGCCACCGTGGGAGATGGTTGCAGCGCTGACTCACCCCAGCGGTGCGGCGCCCCCGTGGGAGATGGTTGCAGCGCTGACTCACCCCAGCGGTGCGGCGCCCCGTGGGAGATGGTTGCAGCGCTGACTCACCCCAGCGGTGCGGCGCCCCCGTGGAGATGGTTGCAGCGCTGACTCACCCCAGCGGTGCGGCGCCCCCGTGGGAGATGGTTGCAGCGCTGACTCACCCCAGCGGTGCGGCGCCCCCGTGGGAGATGGTTTCCCAGCGCCGACTCACCCCGGCGGTGAGGCGCCATCGTGGGAGCGCCCGTTCGGCCGGAATGACCAGAGGCAAGTACCTCACAGTTGGGAGACATTTCCTAACCATCGAAATCCATCTGTGCAGACATCAGCAAGGAAGTCGTGTCCAAATCACCCGAGTCGACCAACAAGGAAAGGCGGCAAGCGGCTTTCCACCAGACCGTGTACTCAAGCTCTGCGAGCTCGGAGGCGCCACCTTGCCTGGACACAGTGCAGCCGACAGGCGCACGCGACAATGCACTGTATTCTGGTCATCCTACCACCCAAGCGGCACGCTGTGCAGGACCCCCTCGCGCAACCAATCGAGATAAGCCCCTCGAAACTGCGGCGAGACTCGCCGCATCGCGGCAGGCAGCAGTGCACAAACCCGCAGACGCAGCAGTGCAAAGACCCACTGCCTCCAAAGCGGCCAAAACGGCCGCCGAAGCTCGGCGCAGACGGCGGGTGCAGGAGCAGAGCCGAAATTCCACACCAACTGCCTTCGAGCATGCCGCACCCTACATGGACGACATGGAAGGCGGGAACGTGGTGCAAAAGGCACACGAAGGGCCTCCAGCGAGCAACAATCAGCGCATGGTGAGCTGTTGGCCCTTGGCCCTTGGCGGACAGGCTGCAGGCGTGGACAATGCACCTTTCATTACAGTCAAGGTAGCTGGCCTGACTATACCTGCCCTACTGGACACGGGAGCAACGGTTTTCTGTGTTTGGAGACGTTGTCGGAGAATGGTGCTCCCCGAGGAACATCAAATTCCGGCACGTAAGCACCAGTATCAGAACAGCTTCGGATCAGGTCGTGCCGATAACATCGGCAGTGAGGCTGACAGTAATCGCAGATGGTCGCAAGCACAGGCAACGTTTCTTGTACCTCCCCGGTCTTTCCTGTCCAGCCATTCTAGGCCGCGATTTTATGGCCAGGACAGGGCTAGTGCTTGACGTGAAGGCTGGAAACTACCACTACGGCCCAGGAACGCCGCTGAACAGCTTTGCAGCAAGACCACCAGAATCTCTGTCAGGGTTGCTGACAGCGGAGACCACCGCCGGAGGCTGTTGAAAATGGTTTGCGAACAATCTTGATGTCGTTCGCAGGACCACCGGAGGAACAATCACGGCTCGCAGCAGTACTACAACCTTTCGCAGCGATGTTCACGGAAGCTCCGGGTACTGTGAACATTTTGGAGCACCACATCGAGACGGGAGATGCGCGTCCACTACGGTTCAACCCAAGGCCCTTGAGCGTCCACAAGCAACCACAGCTGGACGGAGCCCTGCAGGAGATGGTAAATACAGGAGCGGTGAGGCCATCAAAAAGCCCTTGGGCATTTCCGATTGTGCTGGCGGATAAGAAAGATGGTAGTGTCCGCATGTGCGTAGACTACAGACGCCTAAACGCGATAACTACGAGAGACTCGTATCCCTTTCCATCCATCGATGCGGTTATGTATGCGCTAGGCTCAGCAAAGGTTTTTACCACACTTGACTGTAGTAGAGGTTTCCTACAGATCCCCGTAGCGGAGAAGGATATCGAGAAAACAGCGTTCACTTGTACCAGAGGGTTGTTTGAATTCGTGAGGCTGCCTTTCGGTTTGTCAAATTCCCCAGCAACTTTTCAGCGCATGATGGACATCGTGCTGGGGGACGCGAAGTTCAACTACGCGATGGCGTACATGGATGATGTGGTTGTATATTCAGACAACCTTGAGGATCACGTTGTTCATTTGCAGACTGTGTTGGAGCGCATGCAAAACGCAGGCCTCACAGTAAACCCCCGCAAGGTACAACTGGCTGCCAGCAGGATCGAGCTCCTGGGCTTCGTTGTGGACCAAGGTTCAGTCCGGCCAAACGAGGAGAAGCTCAAGGCGATCTTGCAGTTCCCGAAACCAGAGAACGTCAAAAGTCTGCAGCGCTTCCTGGGTATGGTCGGCTTCTACAGGCACTTCATTCCGAACTGTGCGGACTTGGCACGGCCCCTCCATCAGCTGCTAAGGAAGGGCGCCAAGTGGTCTTGGACGGCTTTGGAGGAGCAGGCGTTTCAGGCGCTATCAACAGCCATCGCCGACACCACAAGCCTGCGGTTGCCAGATCTCAACCGCCCCTTTGTTGTCCAAACCGATGCAAGTGAGTACGGCATAGGGGCTGTTTTGCTACAGGAGCATAGCGGCGAACTGTACCCTCTGGCATTCGCCAGCCGCACTCTCTCAGCAGCCGAACAGAACTATTCAGTGACAGAAAAAGAGTGTCTTGCCATAGTGTTCGCCCTCAAAAAGTTTAACATGTACTTGGATGGCGCAGATTTCACGATACAGACTGACCACCAAGCACTGTCATGGTTGTCACGGCTTCAGAACCCTGCAGGTCGCCTCGCACGCTGGGCGCTAAACCTGCAGAAGTATCATTACAAAGTGGAATACAAGAAGGGCACCAGCAACAAAGCCGCGGACGCCTTGTCTCGCGCACCCCTACCAGCACAACAGCAACCAGAACCCCAGGTCTTCGCGGTTACAACGCCTGGAGAAGCCTGGGGAACCCTTGTAAGTCGCCAGGAGATGCTTGAAGCGCAGCAGGCCGACGAGCAGTGCAAGCGCATTCGGGAGTCGATTACGGCCGCAGAGAACGACGATACTATGGCGGCGAGGGTCCCGGACTACGACTGCTACGTCCAAAGCCAGGACGGCTTGCTACTGCGGTACATTCCAAGCGCAGACACCGACAGTGGTGAGTATCCCTTCCGGGTATTCGTACCAAAGCGCCTAAGAAGGTCTTTTCTGGAATATTACCACGACACTACCCTTGCTGGTCATAGTGACGGTCTGAAAACCTACCAAAAGCTATGCCGCGTTGTCACATGGCCTCGCCTGAGAAAAGAGGTAATGAAGTACGCCCAGACATGCCCAGTTTGCCAGTCTGTCAAGCCAAGAGGCGGCAAACCACCTGGCCTCATGAAGTCAGTCGAGAGCCGCTTCCCTTGGCAAATCGCGGCGTGTGACGTGATGGGTCCATACCCAAGATCAGTGAAGGGCAATCGCTACCTTCTGGTCGTCACAGATCATTTCTCCAAGTGGGTCGAGCTGTACGCATTACGTAGACTTGATTCTAAGTTGATCTGGGAGAAGTTGTTGGACACTTTCACCCGCTTTGGTTTTCCAGAACAGCTCATAACAGACAATGCGACGTACTTCACCAGCAAGAACTTCGTGGACACTTGTTCGGTTCTGGGCGTAGTGCATAAGAAGACTACTCCGTACCATCCACAAGCGAACATTACGGAACGGGTCAACAGAAACTTGAAGATGATGCTGGTGGCCTTCACTGAACGTCACAAAGACTGGGATGCTCACCTCTCGGAAATGGCGTTTGCCACTCGGACTACGGTCAATCGCTCTACCGGGTTCACACCAGCAGTCATGCTTTTGGTCGCGACCTGTGCTTTCCTATCGAACACTTCGTTCAGTGACCAGGTCGAGGTGCACCCTCGCACTTATGTTAAGTATGCGCAGGATCTCCGCAGCAGCATGAACGAGACCCTCCAGGAAGCCAGGCAACACCTGGACTTGGCACGCCTCGAACAGCGCCAGCAGTACGACAAGGGACGGCGCCAGGTCGAGTTTTCCGTGGGTGACCTGGTACTGCGCCGCACGCATCCGTTGAGCGATGCAGCAAAAGGGTTTGCTGCTTCCCTGGCTGACCGATGGGAAGGTCCTTATAAGGTAACAAAGCGCACATCTCGGCTGACGTATCGCCTTCGCAACCTGCACGGAGGGCGGGATACGGGTCCCGTAGGCATTGACGACCTTAAGGCATATTATGAGCGACTCTCTGTAGAAGAAATCTAATCTTGCTAATGTTCTTCCAGGATACGCTATCCGCTCAACGTTGCAGCAACAAGGTTCGGCGGGAGACCTCCACCGGCACTCATCTCAAACCCACAGGAGAAGGCATCCTCAACGGCAGCCCCCCAGCGCTTCTCGGACAACTAGCGAGTTGTCCGGTCTTGGGGGAGGGGGAATGTAGGGACGCAGCCCCTACGTGCGCCCGCGGAGGGTGATTACACTGCAGTGAGTGCCGGACGAACACTGATAGTGGCGTCAGTGCGTCATGGTGCCCGTGCGCGCGTGTGCGATGAACAGTGAGCCGCAACGGACACGTGTAGTGCAACAGAACCCGGAGCATGCGCACAACCAACAGAGTGGCTTAAAAGCGGCGCTCACAGGAGCAGCTGGACAGTGCGAACCGAGGGACACGCGAGAGCAGCTGCGGCCGCGGGCGGCGGCGAGCCACGACCATGACGCCCGGACCGCGAGGAGCAACCAGCGTCCGAGGCGGACGCTCTTCACCCGACGTCGGCACAAGTGACTGAAGACGTCGTCGTGAGTGTACAGCACCATGCTGTACCTTTCTGGACAAGCAGGGTTTCAACCACCGCAATGTTTTCTTTACGCGCTTTCGGCGCTTGCTTGCTGTGCTCTCTTTTTGTTGCCTCCCAAACTGCCTTGTTTGTTTTTTCCTGTTTTGGTTTTCCCGGAATAAACCGGTGATTTGTTCTCATGCGGATCGGCGTTACTTCGTCGGGCAGGTTCGGGCTCGCGAACCCTTTACGCTCGAAGGGGGGATCCTTCAATATAAAGGGAGCGTCGACCATTTGGTTAACCAGAGCTACAACCAGCACATGTGCCTTGGGGTGGAATTATCTACCCGGCTGCCTAATCGCCGCCGCGACCGGAATGTCTAGGCTAACACTTCCGCCCACAGAAGGAAGCCAGGTGGTGTGGCGCCAATCTAAAAAAAAGCCGACTTCATATGAGGCAAGAAATTGAATGTAACGAGATACTTTTCGGCGCCGGAGTATCGCGATATATTCGATACACCGTTAAAGTATTTCACTTCCGAGATACAAATACATTTTTCAAATGTATTTTGATCCTGAAATACAGATACTCCAACGTGTCTCTGAGATACTTTCGCGATATCATAGTATCGCGATACTGCCCAGCCCTGCAGTACAGCTACACAACAGAAGCCACCGTAATTTGAAAACATTTGATGTTCGTAAAACTCCAAATGACTTTACAAGTAGTATTTTCGACATTCAAGTATCAATTTAAATAGGTGTAAAACTGGTTGCTCCTGTACCTTTTATTTTACTTTTTTTACGTTGTAAGTATTTCCTAACCGTTGTTCCTGTTTGTTTTCCGAGAATACAAAACAGTCAAGAGCGCAATTGTTAATGTCATACACTTTCAGAGATGAAACAAAAAAAACGATAAATATTTTTAAAATTTAGTGCTACCTTTTTGAACAAGTCAGTAGCGATTTACGTATATGTTTTTTATTTCAAATAAACGTAAAAGTTTTGAATCAAAAGGATGTTATCTTGCTTATATCGCGAAATGAGTGGACATTTTAGGTTACGAAAGCGGAGAACGTTTTCTTTATAAAATGTGCCACCAGAAAAACCTATGGCTCGTTTCAGTGTATATTGTCAAAAAATTACAGTGGACAGAAGTGGTGAGTTCTTCCTAAGTCGATAACTTGTCAATCCTACTAAAAAGCAAACGACGCTGCCAATATTCTTCAATTTATTCTGTGTCTAATCTGTTTTGACAGTATAAATGATAAGAGGTTGACAAAGATGGTTACATTAGTTGGTGCCGAGAGCTCTGGCATTGATATATTTTTAAATGTCCGAAGCTAAAAACGCATTTTCCCTAATTCGGTGTTGTGCGGTCGCAACTTACAGGCACCAGTAACCGTTTCTTTGGAAATACTAATCATCATTGTGATTGCTCTTGTGTTGGGTTTTAATACACATAAGCAACTAGAGCTATCATGCAACAGACAAAATATTTGGTGTTTCTGTGGATAAAAACCAATTCCTTTGTCTCATTATAGCTTGCTTACAACTGTAGCTTCCTTTAGAAGACAAAAGACACAGGAAATTTTTAACAACAGCATCTTCTCCGGGGAGTAGGCTGGGGTGAAATGGAATTTTCTCGCTGTAGAACAACTTAAAATGTTTTTTCCTTCAAATTTCAAATTTCCCACTTGCGAATAAGATGTGATATACTGTAAAGTCTTGGTTACGATTTTCACAGTCCCGTTTGTCTTCTTTCATAAGAAGAAATCTAGGTGTAAGATGTGTGTGTACGATTCAGAGACGATATAATATCACTTTTTTGAGGCGTTCTTTATGTCTTCTTGATTCCCAGTCTGCTATCATGGGTTCAACTAGGTGACGTTTGTTGTCGGTTTTCTTATTCTATGGGAACTGCAAGTTTCTTTCAATTTGGTCCACGTAAATTTCGTGCTGTCGCTGTGAGGAATCCGTACAATCTCTATTATTCCGTTACCCACCTGTGCACCACACGCTTCGGCTCTCTCATTTCCCTTTATTCCAACATTGCTAGGAACCCAGCCCAACCTAATTTTCTGTCATTGTGTTGTGACTGGTAATAAGTTGTGTATTATGTTTCCTATTAGAGGTTAAGCTGCATTCTCGCAATATACTGCTGTGACGGTGCTGAGACAGTCTGTATGTATAATGCTGTGTTTATTTGTAGTCTTCATTATGTTTTTTCTGCCTCAGAAACGGACATAACATTCCGGTGTGTAAATCGAAGCGCACTGGGGTAGCCTGATTTCTTTCTCGTATTTTTCTTGCCTACTGCACTCCCGACATATCATGATATTTTGGAACCGCCTGTGCAAATTAGGTGTAGCATTTCTATTTTAGTTTAGTTCGAAAAATCCTGGAAATGATGTTCTCGTGGTGTCTGCTTCTTAATGAAAGCGAGTTATTGTGAAGCCGCATGTTGAAGGAAAACTATACCAAGGTGGTTAATTGGTTCTGTCTTTGGGCAATTTGAGGTATAGTGTGTCCAGCATACTGAGTTCTTGGAATCTCTCTTCAAACCGAAGAAGCAATAATCCGAAAGCTTGGGGTCAATTATTATGCCAGTGTCCTAGACTGGCATTTTGTAACGATGGGATAGCACTGATGTTTCGGAAGTGAGCGGATCTTTAGTACGTATGAGCATGTCAGTAGTGATCTGTCGGCGAGTGGTGTTTCGCTTGTTTCGACATAGAGACTGTTTGTTTCGACATAGAGGCTGGTGATGTTCTATACGCCCTAGACGAGAGACGTAAACTAAATTTTCAACTAGGTCCAATTGTTTCAAGTAGAACTGTCTCCCATAGACATACACAAAGCTACCATAATTTGTGCAGGAGCATACAACAGAACAGTAAATTTGTAAAAGGCATGCCCTGTCAAAGCACCAGTGTTTTGCGCAACAGGACACTAAATACTTTGAGCTTGCGAAGCTTTCTTTTTATTATTTATTGTGGAGCAGGTAAGTGAGTTTTTTTTTAAAAGATATGCCTGGAAATTGTGTCCGGTTGGTATGGGTAAAGTCGATTTCCTTGAGGTGTGGGGTCGGATTGGTCTGTAAGGGCCCGTTTGAGTGAGAAAGAGAAGATCCACTGTTTCGTGTGGTGAAAACTGGAAACCATTTGGTCTGCCAATGTTGTCAGTTTATTTATATTCAACGGTAGTTGTCTCTTGCTTGTTGCGATAGTTGGAAGATGTGCAAGCTATTTCAAGATCAACATAGACAGAGTGCATAATCGACTTTGAATTACTTTGCCTATGGAGTTAATTTTTACAACAGTGTTGTGCTTAAAATACACCATTGAGGGTATCCTTTCTGCTGTACGAAGGGTCTCGAGAGGATTGAGCTGAGCGCACGTGAAATGAAAGGTTTGCCATGAAGTCATTCAGGCAATTCAGAATTCTTCCACGCATGCCTAACTCTACTCAATCACTCATTATTCGAATCTCCATGTAGTGTCGCAGGCATTCTCAAGATCAAAAGACCGCCAGGCAGTGTTGTTTGTGTATAAATGCTTCTCCTACAGTATTTTCTAGGCGGACTAGATGGTCAGTTGTTGAGCATGGTTATTTTGAAACTGCACTGATGAACATGAAGAAGTTTGTTTGATTGTAAAACAAAGCCTAATCTGGCATTTATATTACGTTTATACGTTTTAGCTAGACAGTTGGTAAGGGCTATTGGTTTATAACTACTAGAGGAGGTTGCTGGCTTCCAGTATTTGAATGCTACAATGAATGCTTTTTTAAGCTTCAAGTATTTTTCGAGTACGCAAATTTTGTTAAGAACTTAGGAGTGCTTCACAGAAAATTGAAAGATGTGCAAGCTTTTGATAATGTATATCATCCGACCTGGAGTGGTCTGTTTACTGGTCAACCAAGGTTTTTATTTCTTTTAGTGTAATTCAGGTATTGTATGAGTTGTTTGCGCCTCTATTTGTTGTCAGTCTTTGCTTCTATATTTCTTTTGTATTTTAAAATGATTCTGTTTTGTGTGCCGAACGTGAAACTTTTGAGAAGCGTACACGGAATTATATGTGCCTGTTCTCCTAAGCTTGTTTGTTATCTGTGCTGTGAGCAGGAGGACGTTTGTAGGGGGAGTATGTCATATTAAATTTATGAACTTGCTCCCATACCTTTTTTGATGTGACTGAGCTGCTTATGGATGACACATAGTTTTTTCCATGATGCTTTCTCTGTATCGCGGCGGATATACCCTCATTTAGCTTTTTTCCTTTTAAACTTTATAACGTTTTCCTGTGTTGGTTATCGCTCGAAACATAAACCATCCTTTATTTTGCTGCTTTTTGCTTCTTTACACACCAGTGTCCACCATATTTTGTGGTTTTGTTTTACCATTCCCATTGACTGCGGAATGGCTCTGCGTGCAGCATTAGGACTTGAGGGTGTAAAATTTTCGTTCAGTTAGTTAATGCTAAGGACTTGAGAAAAAGCTTCATCAAAACTTGCTTCGAAACGTAAAAAAGTCCCCACTCGGAAGCAGAAGTTTCCACCAGCGTGTTTCGTGGGGTAGTGTTGGTGATGATAATATGCTGGTGAGTACGGGCAGATGATCGCTCCCATATGAACTGTCAATGATATCCTGCTTAAATCGCTAAAAACAGAGGGTCAAGTAAAAAACACAATCTTTGCAGGTCATCTTTCCTGAGCTCGGAGAGAAGTAGTAGGTTGTCCAGCGTTCGGAAGACTACATTATTGAAAAAATATTATCCTCTAGAATGTCGCCTCTTGCATGAGTTTTTTTCGCTTCACCAAAAAGAAGAGTGGGCATACACGCAGCCCACTGTAATTCTTTTGAACGCAAAATTGTTGGCAGCCACTGCTTCTAACCTTCGTTTTCAGTATGTGTTTCTCGTGCTGAGATATGACTTTGGGCATTTATTGCAACACCCCGTGAGAGCTGCAATAATGCTCTCGGTCGCAACAGAAACCTTGTTTTCTTTTAGTATGATTTTGCGCTCAAGGCCCAAGTTTGTTTCCTGAACACAAACAGCCACAGAGGAGTGTGTGACAAAGATATCTTTCAGGTAATTTAAATTATTTAAAATGTCCTCTGCAATTCAAGTGGACAATGAATGCATGTCGGTTTTTTTGATGGATTAAACAAGGTTTTCTGCTCTGTGATTGGGGGCTTGTTTTTGTGTTTCTCTATGGAGTTCCGCGGCCCACTGACGTGCAGGGCGCAGAACCTCCTTCTGTTTTGTGCCATCGTCTTTCAGAGACGCTGGAGGCTCATGCTGGACACACCTGTGGTGAACTGTTTGACCTCACCTGTGGGTGATGCCTTGGAGACTGCCGAACAGGGTTCCGGGCGCCTGCTTGAAGGTAGTGGTGCAGCGCTAGCTTCTCACACCAGGGACGCAGGAGTGCTTGCTGAACCCAACTCTTGTTTGGCCTAGCAGGCACCGAAGACGCTGTGATGCTGCGCCATGCTGTAACCAACGAAGTAGGATCGCGTATGTCCCGTGAGAGTTCACCTCCGTGCTCCGCGAAATGTCAGGTTCTATGTTACTTAGAGTATTATTACATCTTTTACTTTTTTTAATAAGCTGGGCAAACACGTGACACGCTGCGTGGTGGCCCTCACAGTTTCACAGAAAGGTATGTTTGGCTTCACAGTTTTCAAGAGATGCTCATGGAGGCACATTCGAAAATGGTCTCTTGGACCCGGCAGCTCAGTGAGCCGTGGCCGTAGCGTTGGCATTGGGTAGTATCAGTGTGGATTGGGGGATGTAGGGTCGAAGTTTCATCATTGGTATAGCCTACCTCCACAGATTCTAGAAGGATGCAGGAAGCGAGGGTGAGGACGATATGCCTTTCTGAATTTCTGTATTTTCTGGTTTCATGTGGATACGGTAGACATTTGTGACATTTGTTCTTTCAGACCTTCTAGAAGCTCTTCCTCAGACACATACTTTAGGTCGTCCTCTGAGAAGACTCCTGAGAGTGTATTTAGTGATCGGTGCTCACTGACAGTTACAGGGATTTCTCTGAAAGACCTTAATGCTCAGAGCTTGTCGCACTAACGTTTGTAAAGTACTTCGAGTAGGAAGTTTCTGTATGCCAGCTTCTTTACTCTATAGCCTTCCCCAATGATGCCATTGTGTCTTTGCGACTAGGAATTACATGAGAAGTCGGGCAGTTTTCTCTTCATCACTGCTGTGTTTTACGTGGAAGCATGAAGAGTTGGCAATGTTCTCCGTGAAAAACTTCGCGGTTGCATAGGTGCCCCCTTTTTTATGAGAAGGATCAGTTGGGCGAAAAAAAAATTCCCCGCAGTTCCCCGAGGGGCAGAATGCGAAAGTGCGAATGCACGAGTTGAATTTGCGCGGTTCGGTAATGTTCGCGAAAGAGAGATCCCACACACACACACACAACTACAAAGAAAGAAAGGTGCATTTATTCACAGACACCTATTTGTGTTGTCGTTGTACTTGATTGCTAGAGCGGATCTCAGCTTTGAAATTTCGTGTCAGTACTCCTTTAAGCGGGTGCATTAGCCCTTCTCACGCCCGATTCCTGGCCAATCCCCCACGTGGGTACGTGCCATGTCAGCGGCCAGGCAGCGCGCGCCCATCTCCCCCCGTTGCCAAGGAAGACGAGGAGATTCCTGGCCAATCCCCCACGTGGGTATGTGCCATGTCAGCTCCCAGGCAGCGCACGCCGATCTCCCCCCGTTGCCAAGGAAGACGAGGAGCGCGCGCACCCGCAGCTGTTACGATGCGGATGGCGGCGGACGCTTCAGGCTCCCTTAAGAAGTGCATTCGCACTTAAAAGCCATAAAACGAATAAAACAAAACATCTGTTCGCCCATGGTGCCAGCCGCCACAGTGGATCCCAACAAGGGGACCGGACAGGAACTCGCGAGAAGTCGTGCCCACGCCAGCTGTACACCGCGACTCTCAAGAAATATGGCTGAACGCAGGGTCATTTGCAACACGTGGTTAACCCTAGCCGCCATGAAAAAAAGAAACTGAAGAAGGAATGAGGCGACAGAAAAGTTTTTACAAAGACGATAGAAAAGTGAAAGATGAAGGGAGGACTGGATAAGGTGACTGCCAATTTCTCCCGGGTGGGTAAGGGCGGAGGTGCCGTCTACGAGAAGCGGAGGCCAAAGTGGTGTGTTTCGTTGGCCAAGGGGCGTTAAAGGTCCAAGCACTCGGCGTCGGCGCAACCAGCAGTACCCTCTATTTCCCGGTCAAAGTGCTGCTACGCACGTCTAAACGTAGATGCTCGGGGTCCGTGGTGGCGCACCGTACACGCAAACATCTGCTTGAGCAGAAGCCCCCTGCGGCGAAATATAATCATCGCGTGCACTTCCAGCAGGGTTTGGTGAAACTCGCTTACACGTTCACTGCATTCACCCTGCTTAGCTTTGTCTGGCATAGCTCGCACCTTCTCTTTACAGCAGTAAACTGACCGAAAACCTGTTGCACTCGTTTTCAATAATTTGTATGCGCTAGATAGTTTTATTTCTTGCGCCATGCATGGTGCTCGAAAATGCTGTAACTGTCTGAAATAAATCGTAAATGCACAAGTGCCTAGCTTGTTTACGGTAGCGTGGTAGATTGATAAGAACGACCTATGATGATGAATGCCACAAAATCATTCGCCCTAGTAAGCCGTAGATTCTGAACACGTTGAAACAAAAAATATATTGCAATGTTTAATGTGGTTTGAATACAATCAAATACAAAATATCGACCACAAACAGAGAACAGCGGCTTGAAGTAGCTCGCGATACAGTGGAAGTGGATATCTCATATATATTCTTAGGTCAAGTAGTGACCTTGGATGCCAAGCATTCGGAAGACACAATTACGAGGAAAAGAAAGGGGCAGTGCATTCGGCCGGCATCCGAAGATAATAAATGGCGACCTACCATTCTCCTTGGAGAAGGAAATCTATCGCAGCTGCATCTTACCAATACTCCCCTACGAGGCAGCAACATTGAGGCGCTTCTAAAGAGTTCAACCTGAAGTAAGCACAACCCAACCAACCCTGGAACGGAAGATGATGAGTGTAACACTAAGGGAGAAGAACAGATCGGAGTGGGTCATGAAGCAAACAAACAAACGCGTCTTTCGGATATATTAGTAGAAACTAAGAAGAGATTTGTGTTGGCAGGGAATTTATTTCAAAAGCAAGATAACCGCTGGTCATTAGGGGAAGAGAGTGGATTTCAATCAACGCAAATGGTCAGGGGCCTGCAGAAAGTTAGATGGGGAGATGAGATCAAGAATTTCGCGGGGATAAACTGGTCGCTGTTAGCACAGGATCCGAATAATTGCAGATCTAAGGGAGAGGTGTTCGCCCTACAGTGGGCGTAAACAGGCTGATGATGGTGACCATCATCATGAAAGTGGTTATATTTTGGGCATAACTCATAAATATTACCATCGAA
Source organism: Haemaphysalis longicornis (assembly GCA_013339765.2). NCBI lineage: Eukaryota > Metazoa > Arthropoda > Arachnida > Ixodida > Ixodidae > Haemaphysalis > Haemaphysalis longicornis. The sequence continues at coordinate 44,917,966 of CM023448.1, read as the reverse complement.
GATTGTGAAACTCACTCCGAATGGGCGTTTCTAATGCGTAAAACTCGGATAAAAAATTAAGGTTAGCTTATGCTTGTGATTTTTCTTTAACTGGCACCATAGGTATAATAAAACGGCGTATATCTGTTATATTGCAGCAAAAGCTGCCACTTTGGTGTTATTACATACAATGATATATTTTGTTCTAATACGTCTACTGCATCACAAATTTTGGTATCCCGGCCCTCGAGGTCTTGCGGCGAAATCTGTCAACCCACCCCACAACCACTAACTTATTACCTTAGGAGACAAATCTCTTATAAATTATAGCAGGCCAGTGCTGCTAGCTTCCCACATCAGGCTTACTTTACAAACTCCATTGAATGCATACCAAGTGTTGCGGCCCCTTTTATTTCAGGTATGTTTATTTTTTCGGAGATCTTAGCCATATCATGTCACCCACCGCTGCCATCACCGAAGTCCCATAGCCAGAAATCGCTACCTTGCCTTTATCACCCGTGAATTTACTATCTCCCCTAAATGACGGGAACATATTTCCAGCGCATTGTACCTTTCGCTCTTCTCCCCCCAATGCCGTGTATCCTAAACTTTCCCTCAACCCAACCTTTCCACATTCATTCTTGCGCTTCACCGCACTTTATCGGAACATCCTTTACGCTTACATACCACTTGTACCCGTATAGAAAACTTCCTAAAAACAACACAACCCGTTTGCCTATATTATTACGCTTTTATGTGTTGCCATGATGCTTATGGGTTCTCGCAGTCATCACACATTACCCCTATAAAGGTATTCCTTGCATTCATATTTAACTGGATAAAATAGCATCCGTTTTCAAACACCTTGGCCTACACCTATCAGGTACACTTACCTGGGCTACTGACCCCTAAGATATTGTGGCCTTTCTCATACAACACGTGGCAGTTTATCTGAACTGAGTGAAATGAACTGATCATGAACTGTAAGAGACATAATAAGGCATTCCTGATTTTGTGGCTCATGATGTCGAGGACTGATGCCGACGCCGGTTCGGATAGAACGTGTCCATGCAGCTTCAACTCCTCCTGAACGATAGATCAGACGAGCTCCTGCAGTGATCGATCGGTGGACGCTGCAGTCCTCACAGTGACAGTGGTGCTGCAGAATATGCCAGTCTCACGGTCGTACTTTCGGCACCACTCCTGCAGGGCTCTCTCGATGGTTGTCGCCTCCTATTTGAAATCCTTCGTAGAACGAGGAGGACTTTATACAAGGCCAGAGAACAGCTGCTCTTTTACACCTTGGATTAGGGGTCGCAGCTTCTTTGGCTCGGACCTATCGGGATCGGCTCTCTGAAGTAGGCGAGTCATGTCCTCCGCGTACATCGCGACTATTTCGTTGGGCTTTTGAATTCGGGATTCCAGAAGTCGCTGGACACGCTTTTGGCGGTATATGTACGCAAACGACTTCAGAAGGTCCCTAAGTTTTTTTTGAGGGTCCGACTGGTTAAACAACGCGACACGCTCAAATTGCTCCAGCCAGTCCTCGACGTCTTCGAATGCGTCACCACGGAAGACCGCAGGAGTACGCGGGTGATGATGTTACCTGAGAAGCAACTGGTTGCGCCTTGGCTCGCGGTTGAAGCACTTGACTTCTCGGCGCGTCGCTCGGAAAGAGGCAGTACACAGGAGACAGGCCAAGTTGGCGGCGGCTAATCGGATCAACCGGGGTTTCAGCAAAGCGTGGTCGTACCGGACTTCCAGGTTGGGTCCTGGACATCAGGTGCTCATACACAGCTCCTCCACCAGTGTAGCGTACAGCATATGCGTGCTCCGGGTGGTAGGTGGTTTTAATGAGGCACAAAAGTCCAAAGAGCGACAGCGAAGGATCTAACCTAAACACCCTTCGGAACGGATAGTCCGGCGCCAGAGCGCGCGGTCCGAAGACAATGATTTTGTTTTTTCTGCCTCATCTTTGATCACCGTTGCGTGTGCCCTTTCTTATACAACACGTGACAGTTTGTTTCATACCGGTAAACAAATATTAGTATACCTTAGACTTGAATTTGAAAGGTGCTTTTAGCCAATCAATTACTACTGTTTAAAAAGCTAATTTATTTTAAAGTCGAGTATGCCAGCTCAGTGCGTATTCTGAGATCAATACCTGAGCGCATTGACTTCAAATTGTACATAATAGCTAGGTTCGTTTTATTGTTTTATTTTAAATTCACACTGATAGCATAAACTCCATAACGTGTAGCCTTCAATGGCAAACTATATTTTGTCACCGTGTTATTTTTCTCCTATGTAGCCTGTAAAATGTTTCATGAAACGCGTCAACCTGACGAGTTTCGTTTGCTCGCTCACTTTAATTGATATGGTTAGTAATGTGCCAATAAAGTTACTTTATCTTCTTCAATAACATATATTGTCTTTGAATCTATACCCAAACACTCATTGGAAAAGAACCGTTGTCCTGCAGCATCTACTGCCATTGTTGATAGAATCATTCAAACATTCATTGTGTAACCTTTGATTTTTATATAGCCTCCTTTGTTGTTCTTTTCCTCACACCTTACTCATTAAATAATAATTCGGAATTGAAAAATAAATTTGTATGTTTCTGATGAACTTTTTCTGCATCAGCTGCAAATGTAGAATTTCAGCCTGTTTTGTAACCTTTTTTGAAAGAATATACAGATTTGTTTTATAAATAACGTTGTGCAATGGTTAGAAACTTCCAGTGCTTTGTGACCTTAAAGATTGGGTAAACCAAAATAAGGCAGGTAACTCAAAGAACGAAGAAAAAGGTTTCTTCTAGGCCATCAATCTGATCTTCTTCGGGGATCCCTATGGCAGTGAAGTGAATTGAATCCGGCCAAAATAATAAACACTACCCATTTTTGTGCTTCCAAGCACAATCATGAGTCACTGTCGCATAACGTTAAGCTTATGTACTCTCTACGCTTCTATAGTCGTTGGGAAAGTCTAGGAGCGCTACGTTGATAAAAATGGGTGATAAAGCCAGCCACTCAAGGCTTCGTCTGTCTCCAAGGGTTTGTTGGATTTCAGTAGACACCCCCGATGTTCCTGACAGCTTGGTAGTTGGATAGAATATCGGTAATGCAATGGTTAGTCCTGTCCCCTCAGCCTCTTATTGCCAGGTTGTGGAAGATTGCTTGTTTCCCAAGTTATCGAATGTCAGTGAGGCCCAGGGGTAGTACTTCACAGTAGTAACAAGTATGCCCTCCTTAAATTGATTCAGGGCGTCCTGTGTACATAGATTTCTCAACCCGAACATTGAGCTGTTTTTGGGAGTGTCATCGAGGCATTGCTGTCGTCGTACTGACTTTATGTACCTTCTGTATAATTTCACCCTATCTGTGATTACCCTCTTCATCATTTCCCCATGCATGATGCTAACAATATCAGCCGAAGATTATCTATGGGCGATGATTTGCATGGTTCCAGGATCAGTCGAACCTCAGCTGTCTTCTAGGAGAAGGGAAGCTTGTCTGTGCCACCCAAGAACTTCAAAGACCTCTTTGCCCTTTTACAGCTTTCTAGTTCAGGTTAGCCCACTTGTAGTTGGTGAATTGATGTTGTCCTGGTAAACTGGAGCGTGTGCATGTTCCACTGGCCCCTCAGAAGTAGTAGGCCTCAATGTCTCGGTGTAACTGAAGAATAAGTGGATACGTAGCGGAGGAGTATCTCCTGTTCACACGAGTAGGTATTTATTGGTGAAATTTTGAAGGAGTCATGTGTGGTTTCCTGATACGAGCGTATGGTGCGTTCAACAATTCTACTACTGCATATATTGCTCTTGAAGGGTTCAAAACGATGCCGCTGCAGGTGCACGTTTCAAGAGTCGAGACAGTTTCCTGGATTTCATCGCATACCGTGTCCAATTCTCATTGCATGTTGTTCCACCTGCTTACTCAGTTTGCCTAAATGTTCTTGAGTCACCGGTTACTCCACTGCTTGTTCCAGTGTCTGGTGAAGCTGTGTCTGCGTCGAAGATTTGACGATTTCGGATTCCACCTGTAGAGCGTGGTACTTAGTGGCAAGTGTTTTAGTGTTGGCCTTTGTTTCTCGAAAACGCTCTGTACACACTGGTTGTATCACAAGCCCTCATGAGGGTTGCTATCTAACTTTTTTTCCTTGACTTTGTCAACACAAATTATTTGGGTGTACCTATGAATAACCTGTACCCGAAGCATTTAATTTGGACTGATTTGTAGGATATCATGATTGCATCGCAAGGTATCTATTATGATGAGCCAAGTGATATCGAGTGAACGTCGTACAAGGCGTAACTCTTGGGACGTGTGTCTATAAATGCTGTTTTCTTTGTGGATTGGACTGTTAGGGTAGTTTAAAAGTGTTAGGCTGAGTAATGCTTTAAAATTATTTAGATCTTTTTTCTTCGTCAGTTCTAGGAGATTTCGAAGTCTTTGTGCTCTGCAAAATGGTCTCCACCACCAGGACTACCCAGACATCAGCGTGTTTGAGTGATTCACACTATGTTCATCTGTGCATGGTCGCTTTCTTGTGTGCAAAATGCAGACAGTCAAAATAAAAATGCGGTATTTGCATACTGATGCCTGAGGTGTTAGTACCATGGTGTATGTTCAGATTGAGTTTCTGTGGTAAGGTGCGGCATGGATGCTATGTTGCATTTCACTATGTTTGCCATAGATCGTCCAGAGCGGCCTGTTTGAGTAATATCCCCTAAAAGCTTTGTTCGTTCCTTCGTATCAGTGAATGTAATGATGTCAGGTGAGGGCGAGAAAGTGCCGAGAATCAGTTGAATTGCATTGACTTGCCGTTTGATTCCTCGGAAATTTAGGTATAGCGGAGCGGTGAAGTTTATCATAGCAGTTAGCGCACTGATCCGGAAAATAAAGCAAATCCTTTGTTCCGACGTTTGTGGGCAGACGTAGGGATCTTACTTCTTCGGAGAGATGGTGTCTCTACCGTCTTCATGCAGCATTTAAACGGTCTATTGGAATTCAAGGTGGGTCGACCCATCCAACAACTTCATCAATTTCGATGGCGATTGGAGCTACCTGACTGGATAGCCAAGTAGTCGTACGTAATTTGGGAAAATTGAGTATGTATCTGCTACTGGATAGCAGTGCTAAGCGCAGCTAGCTGCGGTTCTGTTTTTGTGAAGCTTTTCAGCGGTTCTTCGGGGGAGGGCGTGACTCCTTGTGACTCAGTTTGTGGCGAGAAAAGTCGAGAGATGTGCTCCGATGAAGCCGTGTTCAAACTTTTGCTTTGACTCTAGTTTGCCAACAGAAACACGCGCAATCTTCATGAGAAGGACAATAAGACGAGATGAGCCCGCGGCTGAAGAATTTCCAACCGCGTTCAGTTGAGGCCGCTTGCATTCGTCTGGCAGCAAATTTTCACTTTCACTTTCGATTTATTTAGGATGTTAGTACATACATGAGGTATTGTCCAGAAGGCGTGGCAAAAGGAGGCAAGCACGTCTTCTGACGAGGCCTCCGCCTCAGCAGTACACATCACACCGCACTCCAAGCAATAAAAAAAGACCAATTCACGCACTCTGCACAAAAGAAAAACGAACACTTAACTTATATGAAAAAGACAGGACAGGGAACCACCATTGGTAGATTATACAAATAAAATAGTGACTGCATGCGCATACTGAAGCTAACCACATGTGGAAACGATATCGTGTTGCTTTGCTTGTATCTATAAGATGAACAGTTAGCATAGGTGATGCATATCTCGAAATTATTTAGTAACTACCTAGAATTTTGAAAATGACTGAAAGTCAGGTAACACCGGGAATATCACACAGAACCAGTTTTATTTTCTTACTTTATTGCCAGATTGTTTTAGAGTTAAGACCCTGATCATTTACTGTAGGATGCAAGTTACCGAGAGATACCAGTGGTATTTATATAGTTCGGGTACGAAAGTTTGGAGGGTTGTATGTTCAATTAGGTAGTTTGTCCAAAAATTGTATGCGACCTCTTGTTTTATATATTTTCAAAAAAGGGGTGCGAACCTTCGTAATTTTGTGACAAAGAAAATTTTTAAGAGGAAACTACAAAGTTTAGCAAATGGTGAAATTTTAAGAATCTGAAAGATCTAGCTTTCTATTCGAGATATCGGCCATACAAATTGTAAAGATTTTATTTGTAGATACTGGCGCTCATCTGCGTCAGTTTTATTACACAATCCCCATTTTATATGGCAATACACCTGACGTTAATGAATTACAAAAAGATACAAATATTGATTCCACCACAATTGTGAGATCTATCTGATTTGTTACCTCAAACGAGTTGACATGAATGTTTTTAGCAGGCATAATTGACGAGGTAAGACAAGCTGGTAAGGTGTAAAACACACCCAACGCAACAAAGAAGTACTGGTGAACTTAAGTTGGGAATGGTTTAACGGTACTTTTAAATTGTGAAGGATGGCTTTATTCCTTGCAGCAAAAAATATAAATTTTGTTTTTTTCCCTTTAAAAGCAATCGTGTGGTCTTCCTAGCTCTGCTCACGTTTTTGTAATGACGCAGTGGTGGACTGTTGTTACGCTAACAGAACTGTCCAATAATAGTTGAGCATTGTTGAGATGAATGGGAATCAGTGCTTTTTGGTTTTGGTTATGTGGGGTCGGGCCGAGGGCTGGCCGACACAACGCGAGTCCGGCTCGTTTGTTTTGTTGTTCCCGCTCCTCCGTGTGCAGTTGCGAGATCGGAATTCAAACCTAGTGGACGATTTATTCTTCTGCTCCAACATACCCTCCTGAATTCATGACAGGACTGTGTCCGCTGTTGCTGGTGGTTTGCTTGCGATGTTCGCTGATCTGTTTGTAAAGCTGGATGATCCGGTAGTGATAGTTTAAGATCTTCTTGAAAGGTTCGCTGGCCAGATCGCAAGACTGGCTCCGTCATCTTCCTCCGCTCGAAATCTCGTTGACAGAGGAGTAAAGGCTACGGTAACACTTCTGGCACCCCACACTGGTGGCAGCACGTGTATTAGGCAGAGCACATGCCGTCGCCCAAAGCTTTTCACAGTATTTTTGTACAAGGAACACTTGCAATCCTACCCAAAAGGTAAGGTAATCGGGGACCCTGGTACCTGCAGGGTTAACTACGACAATATTTTAATTTCTCAATAATCTACAAACGTAGAACTTGTAGTTGGGTATGAACAGAGGGGTGCTGGTTATGTCACGCCAATAACTTGAATCTGCATCAAATGACTCAAGGCTTTGGGTGCAACAAAGTGACGGGGTGCTGATGTTTGTGGTGTTCGGCACCATGTCGCTGTAGACTGGCAGGTTAGTTGGGAGGGAGGGGTAAATAATTGCGTTCAGCATAGTGAGTGAGGCCCCGAGTAGATTAATGGCGATGTGTTCAGGCCAGCCTGTGGTTTTAACACGAGTTTGTAGCCTTCCGTGGAATGACAGCTGACTTTACAGCAAACTTGGCTTTAATAGAAGGCTTCGTGGTCGTCGGTGGCAACACAAGGCCAACCGACCTGTTGTACGTCTGGTCCGATAACCGCTGGCCGGGGGTGACGACTCCAATAAATCTACATTTGTGGTTAGATAGGCCGCATGCATTTTACATTCCCCTTCAGTCGAGTCTTGATGCCTTAAGTTTTCTCTTCCACTTCCGTTTTTTCTCGTCAGCAAAGCGCTCGGTGCTCTGGCGGGCCGTGATAATCGGCAGTGATCATAATCATTGGTAGGATTATCGCCGGAAGGACGAGGCTGAGCTTGCTGGTCACAAAACTTCTCTTGCATGGTTGATATCACGCTCACGGAGAAATTAAAAGTTATATCTCTTGCAAAAACTACTTTACGTATAGCGGGATATTTCTATCACTCACAGGAACTAAAGTACACCGAATCTGTAAAACCCTGGAGCCTATGCAAAACAGGTACGTTCATACAAGAGGGACTGACGCACACGTCAAAAGCCCTTACTCCAGCGGGCTACCTCAGCCGCCTACCTCCTATTCCCCGCTCAGGCGAAATTTTGATTAACAAATGTATTGCAAATTCAGCGTACACACCCGAAACACTTCGCAAGGGGTATACCCCTCAACTGTCCCCTCGATGTCTTTACTGCCGTACCACCAATCCATCAGACCTCACAAACCTAGTTTGGTGGGGCCCAGCTTTCGCAATACAACGTACATTTAAATCTCCCCACCCCACCCCGATCTACAACAAACTGATGCACAACTATTAAATGCAATAGCGGTTTATTCTATTAAAAGCGATCTGGCACGGGATTTTGAGCGGGTCCTCCCCGAACTGGTGAATGTGCATAAATACCATTGCGATCACCATGAACTGGCCCACGAATTGCAGGTTCCAAGAACTGGACCAGTTATTGAGTCTATTGAGAACGACCAGCATTAGTTTTTTTTTCTCTAACCCTCACTCCCAATTCCTTTTCTATAAATGTTGTCTCCGTCTCTCTCTCTGTAAGACATCTGGCCCCTAAAACTGTTGAGCCCATGCAAAATACGCCTGTTGAATGTGAGACACCTGGCGCCTGAGTAAAACTCTGGAGCCGACGCAAAATAGGTCCGTCCAATGTAAGACACCTGGCGACTAAGTAAAACTGTGGAGCCCATGCGAAATAGGTTCATTCACTATAAGATACCTTGCACCTGAGTAAAACTGTGGAGCCCATTCAAACTAGGTTCATTAACTATAATACACCTCGCGCTTGAGTAAAACAGTGGAGCCCAATGCAGAATAGGCCGCTCACTGTAAGACACCTCGCGCCTGACTAAAACTGTGGAGCCCGTGAAAAATAGGTCCTTTCACTGTAAGACACCCGGCGTATGAGAAAAATTGTGGAGCCCCTGCAAAGTAGGTTTGTTCTCTGTAAGACACCAGGCGCCTGAGTAAAACAGTGAGCCCATGCAAAATAGGTTTATTCTCTGTAAGACACCTCGTGCCTGAGTAAAACTATGGAGCCCGTGCAAAATGGGTCCGTTCACTGTAAGACACCTGGCGTATGAGTAAAACTGTAGAGCCCACGCAAAGCAGGTTCGTTTACAGTAATACACCTGGCGCCTAAATAAAACTTTGAAGCCCATGCAAAATAAGTTCGGTCAATAAGACACTTAGCGCCTGATTAAAACTGTGGAGCCCATGCACAGTAGGTCAGTTGACTGTAAGACACCTGGTGCATGAGTAAAACTATGGAGCCCATGCTAAATATGTTCGTTCACTGTAAGACAGCTATCGCCTGACCATATCTGTGGAGCCCATGCAAAATATTTCCTTTCATATTAAGACACCCGGCAAACGAGTAAAACTCTGGAGCCCATGCAAAATAGGTTTCTCACTGTAAGACACCTGGTGCCTGAGTATATCTGTAGAGCCCATGCAAAATAGTTCCGTTCATATTAAGAAACCTGGCGCCTGAGTGAAACTCTGGATCCCGTGCAAAAAAAGGCTGGTTAACTGTAAGACTCCTGGCGCCTGAGTAAAACTGTGGAGCCCAGGCAAAATAGGTCTGTTCACTATAAGACTCCTGGCGCCTGAGTAAAACTGTGGAGCCCAAGTACACTAGGTTCGTTGACTATAATACATCTAGCGCTTGAGTAAAACTGTGGAGCACGTAAAAATAGCTCCGTTCACTGTAAGACAGCTGCCATATCAGTAAAACTGTGGAGCCCATGAAAAGTAGGTCTGTTCATTGTAAGACACCAGGCGCCTGAGTAAAACAGTGGAGCCCATGCAAAATAGGTTAGTCATTCTAAGACACCTGGTTGCCTAAGTATATCTGTGGAGCCTATGCAAAATATTTCCGTTCACTGTAAGACACCTGTTGAATGAGTAAAACTGTTAAGCCTATGCAAAATAGGTCCATTCACTGTAAGACCCCTGGCGCCTGAGTAAACTCTGGAGCCCATGCACAATTGGTTTGTACACTTAATTACACCTGGTGACTGAGTATATCTGTGTTGCAGAATATTTACGTTCACTGTAAGACACCTGAAGAATGAGTAAAACTGTGGAGCCCTTGCAAAATAGGTCCATTCACTGTAAGACCTGTGGCGCCTGAGCAAAGCTCTTTAGCTCATGTAAAATATGTCCGTCACTGCAAGACACCTAGCGCCTGAGTAAAACCCTGGTGTCCATGCAAAATAGGTTCGTTCACTGTAAGGCACCTGGCGCCTGAGTAAAACTCTGGAGCCCATGCAAAATAGATCCTTTAACTGTAAGACTCCTGGCGCCTGAAGTAAAACTGTGGAGCCCATACAAAATAGGTCGGTTCACTATAAGACTCTTGGTGCCTGATTAAAACTCTGGAGCCCAAGCAAAATAGGACCGTTCACTGTAAGACACCTGGCGATCACGCATTATTATTTTTAGAGAGAGACCCTCTATTCCCACAAAGGAAAATTATTTATCTTAAGCGCTATTTTACCCGCACACAATCCACGCGAACCGTATTGACGGGCGCAAAGCTTAACCAAACAGTACTAAATTAACTCGGCTATAAAAGAGGACTTTGTCATACATCCAAAAGTTTAAGGCGCTACCCACGCTGCACAATCATTTTCAGAATTTTTTTTGCTCTCCCTGCATTGCTTCCAGAAATATATTATTCTTATAAACATACAGTTGCTGGTTCTAAGCTTCCCTTGAGAACTTTTGAATGTTCTAGCCATTAACTGCACAGAAATATTTTTTGTATGCTCTTCTTCCCCAAAAATAACATTAATTTTTGCAAAAATACCACTAACAACAAAATAATACAAATAACATAACACTGAGCAAGTATTCTAAGTCAGTCCTTGCGCTGCGCGCCACAGTTGTGACTCACAAGGACTTCGCCATGGGGCCAGCTCTCCGGGCTACCGAAATCCCTCTGACGGGAAAACGGTGCCAAATTGTGGCACCTGTCACCGTGTTGGGCATGTCGCTTGGTACAGTCAGAGCCATTGGCTTCGACATTCCAGGGAAAACTCTGCAGACCATCACTCGACTAACGTGCACCACCGTTTTTCCCTTTGTACGTCGCCAGAATCCGTCGCAAATGCCGCTGGCTCTGCCTCGTACTTTAAAAGCTTGCCCCCGCCGCCACGCCACCAGTCACGTTGGCCGCAGCGCCGACACCTTTCAGTTTCAGCATCCCCTCCACGCTTCTCACCGGAAAACTGATGCATGCCGCGCCCAAATGTTACGCTGTATTCAGACCCCTGCCCGAAAATCTTCTTTTGACATTGCCGACTAGTCGTAATTTATTCCAGTTTTATTTCGTAATTTATTCGTATCGTAATTTATTCGCTCACCGCTCTTATAGACACTGGTGGACATCTTCTAATGAGTGCTCCCCTTGGTCATGGCCTTTGGTAAAGTTTTCACGACCACCACGTCACATGTTCGTGTCGCTGATGGAGGAACGCCGACCATCATCGAAGTGTGCAGAGCCAGTTTAACCTTCCAGGTTACACAACGACCGTCTGTCTCTGTTTTAAAAACAAGCAAACATGATTTGATTCGGGCATTCACTTTTTATCAGAATATTCCGTACTAACAGGTTGCGCGACACGTTAACTCTGCATCGATGTACCGTTGTCGCCCGACGCTCTAAATGCCTCACCTTCGTCGTGGTTATGTTCAGCTGAATTCATCCGTTTGCGCCCTGAAGCCGTCACTGATGTTCCCTTGTCGTACCGCCACCCTCTCCCTGTCGGCGTGTACCAGGTGTCCCCTGCCACTGAAATTCTCCTAACAAGCAATGCGAAACTGCCGAACTTTGCTGTCACGATCAAAAACAGCCAGATCACCCTTCCAATCCTGTAGTTTGGAATATATTCCTAAATACGTCCCCAAGGAAATTCACTCGCCTGCCTTTTATCTCTCCACGACATTCAAATTTCGGCGCCACGCATCGATACTTCTTTTCCGGCTTCCTCTGGTAACCTCAAGTCTACCCCGAACTTAGGGGAGAAATTTAGGCAGAATAATCAGCTACGAACTTTCAGAATTAAAATTGGTCAAAAACATCGCGAGCTTCTCCTATTGTATTGTGCAATTGTTGACTTGAGAACCGCTCCTTGAGTAAAACACGTGAAGTGAACCACGGGATTGACATAGGCGATGTTAGGTTAATCTACAAGGATGTTATTGAGTGTCCCATGCGGAGCGCGAAGTAATCGAAAAGGAACTTGAAAAAAATGTTTCGCAAAACATCATCCAGACTTCCTGGAGTCAGTGTTCGTCCGGAGTAGTTTTGGTAAAACAGAATGACGACACCTGCTGCTTCTGCGTTGATTATCACCACCTCAAAGGTACAACCAAGAAGCATTTACAACCACTGCCAAGAATAGACGATGAACTGGACTACCTTCATGGAGCTAAGTACTTTTCCTCAATCGATTTCCGCTCCGGGTATTGGCAGATCTCTGTCGACGAGGTCGACCGCAAAAACGCACCTTTATCACACCCGATGGTTTTACCAATTTAGGTTATTGCAGTTTGGGTTGTGCAATGCGCCAGCGACCTTCGAAAGAAAAATGAATTCTCTACTTCTTGGATTCAAACCGTCGAAGTGCATGTGTTACTTGGATTACGCGATTGGCTTTCCACCATCTTTAAAAACATACCTAACTCATGTTGCCGACATCATTTCGCTTTCCTGACGTGCTGGCCTACCAATAAACTCTTTAAAATGTCGTTTTGCTCCCCACCGCATTAAGATCCTCAGCCATTTCTTCGGCAGTGAAAGAGTTTAGTCTGACTCAGACAAAGTCACCGCCTGGAAGAACTTCCCGGTTCTATGTTCTACCGACCAAGTGCGTAGCTTTGTCGGGCTTTGTTTTCATTTTCGACGGGTCATCAAAAGCTTCCGTTATCTCGCCTATCCAATCCCTGATTTTCTCAAGAACGACGTCAAGTTCTGCTGGGGTATCCACCAAGCTGATACCATTCACACGCTAATAAATCTTGTTACGTCCTCCCCAAATTTTGCCATGTTCAACGCTGCCGGTCCTACCGAAGTGCGAACCGATGCCAGCGATCTTGGGATCGGCGCCGTACTAGTTCAACGCCAGGGTGGCCACGACCACGGCGTTGCGTACGCAAGTCGCCTCGTCACCCCTGCCGAACAGAACTACTTTATCACCGAGCGGGAACGCCTTGCTCTTGTGTGGGCAATTAGGAAGTTTCGCCCCGATATCTGCGGACGGCCATTCACTCTCGTCGCAGAGAGCTATCCGTTATGTTGGCTCTCCTCGTTGCAAGATCCCTCCAGAAGCTTGGGTCACTGGGCACTACGCCTACGAGACTATTTTTTCCCCATAGTCTACAAGTCTGGCCGACTTCATAATGATGTTGACCGCCTATATCTATATCCAGTTGACGCTCAAGAACCTCTACCCAATCCTGCTTGCTGTCAATTTTAGGCTTACGCAAAATCGGTGATGAGCAGCGTCGCGATTTCCCTTTGAAATTCGTTATCGATGGTGTCAACAACGGCTCCCATGCACCTACCACGCATCTGTTTCCACTGCAGAATTACATCCTTTACCACCCGAATCTCCATCCAGATGGTCATAAGGAACTGCTTGTTGTCCCTGACCACCTCTGTTTGACATCTTCAAGCAACTTCACAACCTCACTTACGTCTTATTTACATACCTTACTTACCCGCACTTACGTCCGTGTGCATCGTCGATGCATTTTGCGCGGCCTTTCCCATTCTGTACAAAGTTATGTGGCAACATGTGACCTATGCGAACACCGCAAGAACCCGACTGAGAGTTACACATCCCGACGGATCATTTTATCGTGTTGGTGTGGATCTCTATGGTTTATTCCCGGCGTCCACATCGGGCAACAATTGGATAACAGCCGTCATCTATTGCATGACGCGCTACGCCATTACCACTGTTCTTCCCACAAGCTGCACTTCCGACGTTGCCGGTTTCTAAGCGATGCCATTCAGCATGTAGCATCTTGCAAGCTTCTTACTGATCGGAGCCGCTATTTCTTATCTAGAGTTTTTGAGGACCTTCTCCGTTCGTGCGCAAAACAACACAAGGTCACATCTGCTTTGCCGCCGCCGACTAACGACCTCACGGAGAAGCGCAACAGGACTCTCACAGTTATGTCCAGCACGAATTGGACGTGGTGTTGCCTTACATCATCTTCGCTTACAATTCATCCCGTCCCGACAGTGCAGGCTGGTCCCTATTCTACTTGCACAACGGCCGCGAGCCAGCTTTAACGCTTCACAAAATTCTACCGCTTTGTCAGGTCACAACTGACTTTGCGAACAGGCTATCACTTGTGGCTCCCACACTCGCTAAGTTGCCCGCCCTAAACTCCTCTTAAAACACGTCTCCCAGAAGGCGCGTTACGGCTTCCGATACCGACGCCGTCAGTTTTCGCCGGGATCGCTTTTACTCATGTGTTCGCCAACGTATCACGTGGGACTTCCTGAAAAAACTATTCAGAAGCTATTCTTATTCTGGCCGTTACCGTGTCCACGGACAAGTGACCGATTTCAAGTGCTAAATATCGACTGCCATGCCAACGCTAGCTTCCCACCGAGCAACCACGGGCACTGTTCACTAAAGTTTACCTAAAACAGTACCACGGTCCCAACCCGGCCTCGCTATATGTAGCAGCGAGGTGGCACTTTCCGCAGCGGGGGTTATGCTAAGGTGTCGTAGCCAAAGAGAAGCGCCGAGCAAGAGTTATTTCATAGCCTATGTACAACATTGGGACAGGTTACAGCTACCAGCCGAAAGAAGATGACGGTAGCACGCTTAGCCACGGAGAACGAGCTAGAAGAAGAAGCAAAAGAGGATCTCGCGCTTTTGCCTACGCGGTGCTTTCAGGATTTCAAATACACTGTGTGGATACATCTTGAGCCTCTTGGCTTCATGTGTTTCGATACGTCGCCGTAATAATTACTCTCTGCACAAAATAAACTAGTAACTTTTTACGTCGCAGGAAAAAATACTTTTTTTTCGTGGTAAATAAAATTCTCGGGACGGTCTCTGTATGTTATAATAAACAGGCAATATTTTTCAAAACTTTCGTTTTTTATTTTTTCTGATGAACATTTTTAAGTGTAGAATGAGCATATGTATCAATCAAAAAGTGGAATATTGTGTTTCCATGTATATATATAGATATATGTATTTTAAAAGGCAGAAAATAAGGTTTGGCAGTCAAGAAAACCTGGAAAAGCAAAGGCGAGGTTGTGGTGGGTTATAGAAACAGATGACAAATTTTTGAGTCAGTAAGAAAAAGGGGAAAAAATGCCCACCGCGTGGGATCCGACCCCACGACTGCAGATAACCGGTCTGGTGCGATAGCCAGTACCCTGCCGGCAGGGCTGTTTCCCCAGCACTATCTCGAGTATTATGTTAGGGTTTTTTTGTTTTCTGCACTAGGGGGTGGTAGCCAGCGCCACTCGGAGTACTCGGAATGAAGGGGACCTTTTTTTTCTACCCCCCGGGCCGTGACTCGAGTGTCTTCGACATGTCGAGAGTGGTCGACCAGCGTTGAACCCTCTTAAGCTAACCTTGGCCCCGAGACTGCCAGAAAAGAAGCCCTGGCTACGCACGTAGCGAATCACAAATTTTAAATGAAGGGTTAAGTGAAATAAGATAGACAATAAGATTTGGCAGTCAAGAAAACCTCGGAAAGGAAAGGGGACGTTGTGGTCTGTCAAAGAAACAGATGAAGCATTTTCTGAGACAGAAAGAAAGTGGTGAAAAAATGCCCGCCTGGTGGGATCCGAACCCACGACGTCTAGAATAGCGGTCTGGTGCGATAACCACTACGCTTCCGCCGGGGCTGTTTCCTCAGCACTTTCTCGGGTATTTATGTTATGATATATTTCGTTTCCCACACAAGGGGGTGGTAGCCAGTGCCGCTCGGACTACTCGGCATGAAGGGGACCTTCTTTTTTACCCCCTGGGCCGAGACTCGAGTGTTTACGACAAGTCGAGAGTGGTCGACCAGCGTGGAGCCCTCATAAGCTAACCTTGGCACTAATACTGCCAGAACTGAGGACCTCGCTAAGCATGTAGCGAATAAGAAATTCGAAATTAGGGGTTCGGTGAAATAAGATAGAAAATAGGGTTTGGCAGTCAAGAAAACCTCGGAAAGCAAAGGGGAGGTTGTGTTGGGTCATAGAAACAGATAAAGAATTTTTTGAGTCATAAAAAAAGAGGTGAAAAAACGCCCGCCGGGAGGGTTCTGAATCCACGACCTCCCGAATAACAGTCTGCTGTGATAACCACTACGCTACCGGCGGGCCTGTTTCCACAGCACTTTCTCGGGTATTTATGTTAGGATCCCACCCGACGGTCATTTTTACACTTTCTTTGCGACTAAAAAAATTCTTCATCTGTTTATAAGACCCACAACAACATCCCCTTTGCTTTCCGAGGTTTTCTTGACTGCCAAACCTTATTTTCTATCCTATTTCACCGAACCCCTCATTTCCAATTTTTGATTCGCTACTTGCTTAACGAGGGCCTCTGTTCTGGCAGTGTTGGTGCCAAGGTTAGCTTATGAGGCTTCAACGCTGGCCGACCACTCTCGACATGTCGTAGACATTGGAGTCAGGGCAGGGGGGTATAAAAAAAGGTCGCCTTCACCTGGAGTAGTCCGAGTGGCCCTGGCTACCACCCCCTTAGTGCAGGAAATAAAAAATACCCTACATAAATACCCGAGAAAGTGCTGGGGAAACTGCCCCGCCGGTAGCGTAGTTGTTATCGCACCAGACTGGTATTCTGGAGGTCGTGGGTTCGGATCCCATCCGCCCGGCAGTTTTTCACCACTTTCTTTCTGACTCAAATAATTCTTCATCTTTTCTAAGACCCACCACAAACGTCCCCTTTGCTTTCCGAGGTTTTCTTGACTGCAAACCTTTTTTTCTATCTTATTTCACCAAACCCTCATTTCCAATTTCTGATTCGCTACATGCTTAGCGAGGCCTCTGTTATGGCAGTCTTGGTGCCCAGGTTTGCTTAAGAGGTTCAACGCTGGTCGACCACTCTTGACATGTCGTGCCACACTCAAATCACGGCCCGGGGGTAAAAAAGAAGGTCCCCTTCACCCCGAATAGTCCGAGTGGCGCTGACTACCAGTCCCCTAGTGCAGGAAACAAAAAATACCCTAACATAAATACCCCAGAAAGTACTGGAAAAACAGCGCCCCGGTAGCGTAGTGGTTATCGCACCAGGCCGGTATTCTGGAGGTTGTGGGCTTGGATCCCACCCGGCGGGCATTTTTCACACTTTCGTTCGGACTCAAAAAATTCTTATTGTTTCTATGACCCACCAACCTCCCCTTTGCTTTCTGAGGTTTTCCTGACTGCAAACCGTATTTTCTATCTTTTCACAGAACCCCTAATTTCCAATTTCTGATTCGCTACATGCTTACCGAGGGCCTCTGTTCTGGCAGCCTTCGTGCAAAGGTTAGCTTAAGGGGGTTCAACGCTGGTCGACCACTCTCGACATGTCGTAGACACTCGAGTCATGGCCCGGGGGGTAAAAAAGAATGTCCCCTTCACCCCGAGTAGTCTGAGTGGCGCTGGCTACCACCCCCTAGTGCAGGAAACAAAAAATACCCTAACATAAATACCCGAGAAAGTGCTGGGGAAAGAGCCCCGCCAGTAGTGTAGTGGTTATCGCACCATACCAGAATTCTGGATGTCGTAGGCTTGGATCCCCCCGGTGGGCATTTTTTCACCGCATTCTTTCTTACTCAAAAAAATTTCATCTGTTTCTATGCCCACCACAACCTCCCCTTTGCTTTCCGAGGTTTTCTTGACTGCCAAAC
Organism: Haemaphysalis longicornis; assembly: GCA_013339765.2. Classification (NCBI taxonomy): domain Eukaryota; kingdom Metazoa; phylum Arthropoda; class Arachnida; order Ixodida; family Ixodidae; genus Haemaphysalis; species Haemaphysalis longicornis. The sequence continues at coordinate 44,900,154 of CM023448.1, read as the reverse complement.
CCTATTTTCTATTTTATTTCACCGAACCCCTCATTTCCAATTTCTGATTTGCTACATGCTTAGCGAGGGCCTGTGTTCTGGCAGTCTTGGTGCCATGGTTAGCTTAAGGGGCTGAACCCCTGATCGACCACTCTCGACATGTAGTAGACACTCGAGTCACAGCCGGTGGGGTAAAAAAGAAGGTCCCCTTCTCTCTGAGCAGTCCGAGGGGCACTGGTTAGCACCCCCTAGTGCAGGAAACAAAAAATATCCTACAATTAATACCCGAGAGAGTGCTGGAAAGGAGCTCCGCCGGTAGTATAGTGCTTATAGCACCAGACCAGTATTCTGGAGGTCGTAGGTTTTGTTTCCACCCGGTGGGCAGTTTTGACCACTTTATTTCAGACTCAAAAAATTTTTCATCTGTTTTTATGACCCATCACAAGCTTCCCTTTGCTTTCCGAGGTTTTCTTGACTGCCAAACACTATTTTCTATTTAATTTCTCCGAACCCCTCATTTCCAATTTCTGAATTGCTACAACCTTAGCGAAGGCTCTGTTCTGGCAGTCTTGGTGCCATGGTTAGCTTAAGGGGTTGAACCGCTGGTCGACCACTCTCGACATGTTGTAGACACTAGAGTCACGGCCCGTGGGGTATAAAAGAAGGTCCCCTTCTCTCTGAGCAGTCCGAGTGGCACGGTTAGCACACCCTAGTGCAGGAAACAAAAAATATCCTAACATAAATACCCGAGAAAGTGCTGGGAATACAGCCCCACCGGTAGCGTACTGGTTATCCCAACAGACTGTTATTCTGGAGGTCGTGGGTTCGGATCCCACCCGGCAGGCATTTTTCATTACTTCCATTCTCACTCAAAAAATTCTTTATCTGTTTCTATAACCTACCACAACCTCCCATTTCCTTTCCAAGGTTTTCTTTACTGCCAAACCTCATTTTGTGTCTTATTTCACCGAACCCCTCATTTCCAATTCCCGACTTTGATACATGTAGAGCGTGGTCCTGTGTTCTCGCAGTCTTGGTGCCAAGGTTAGCTTAAGAGAGTTCAACGCTGGTCCACCACTCTCGACATGTCGCAGGCATTCGAGTCACAACCCGGGGGGTTAGAAAAGAAGGTCTCATTCACATCTATTAGTCCGAGTGGCGATGGCTGCCACCCCCTAGTGCAGGAAACAAAAAATAGCCTAAACCCGAGAAAGTGCTGGTGATACAGCCCCACCGCTAGCATAGTGGTTATCGCACCAGACTGGTATTCTGGAGGTTGTGGGCTCGGATCCCGCCCAGAGGTCATTTTTCACTTCATTCATTCTCACTCAAAAAATTCTTCATTTGTTTCTATAACCCACCACAACCTCCCCTTTGCTTTCCGAGGTTTTCATAACTGCCAAACCTTTTTTTCTATCTAATTTCACCGAACCCCTCGATTCCAATTTCTGATTTGCTACATGCTTAGCGTTGGCCTCTGTTCTGGCAGCCTTCGTGCCAAGATTATCTTAAGGGGGTTCGACGCTGGTCTACCACTCTCGACATGTCGTAGACACTCGAGTCACGGCCTAGGGTTTGACAAAAAAGATCCCCTTCACCCCGAGTAGCCCCAGTGGCGCTGCCTACCAACCCCAATTGCAGGAAACAAAAATACCCTAACATAAATACCCGAGAAAGTGCTGGGGAAACAGCCCCACTGGTAGCGCAGTGCTTATCGCACCAGACCGATATTCTGGAGGTCATGCGTTCGGATCCCACCCGGCGGGCATTTTTCACTACTTCATTCTCGCTCGAAAAATGCTTCATTTGTTTCTATGAAGCACCACAACCTCCCCTGTGCTTTCCGAGGTTTTCCTAACTGCCAAACCTTATTTTCTATCTTATTTCACCAAAAGACTCATTTCTGATTTGTGATTCGCTACATGCTTAGCGAGGACATCTGTTCTGGCAGTCTTGGTGCCAAGGTTAGCCTAAGAGGGTTCAACGCTGGTCGAGCACTCTCGACATGTCGTAGACACTCGAGTCACAACCCGGGGGTTGAAAGAACGTCTCCTTTACCCCGCGTACACCGAGTGGCGCTGGCTACCACCCCCTAGTGCAGGAACCCGAACATACCCTAACATAAATACCCGAGCAAGTTCAGGAGAAACAGCCCCACCGGTAGCGTAGTGTTTATCGCACCAGACCGATATTCTGGAGGTCGTGGGTTCGGATCCCACCCGGCGGGCATTTTTTCACCACTTACTTTCTGACTCAAAAAAATTTTCATCTTTTTCTAACACCCACAAAACCTCCCCTTTGCTTTCCGAGGTTTTCTTGAATGCCAAACCCTATTTTGTATCTCATTTCACCGAACCCCTCATTTCCAATTTCTGATTTGCTACATGTATAGCGAGGTCCTGTGTTCTGGCAGTCTTGGTGCCATGGTTAGCTTAAGGGCTTGAACCGCTGGTCGACCACTCTCGACATGTCATAGACACTCGAGTCACGGCCCGGGGGCTAAAAAAGAAGGTCCCCTTCTCTCTGAGCAGTCCGAGTGGCACTGGTAACCACCCCCTAGGGCAGGAAACAAAAAATACACTAACATAAATACCAGAGAAAGTGCTGGGAAAGAGCCCTGCCGGTAGTGTAGTGGTTATCGCACCAGACCAGTATTCTGCATGTCGTAGGTTTGGATCCCACCCAGTGGGCATTTTTTTTACCAGTTTCTTTCTGACTCAAAAAATTATTCATCTGTTTCTATGACCCATCATAAGCTTCCCTTTGCTTTTCGAGGTTTTCTTGACTGCCAAACACTATTTTTTATTTTATTTCTCCGAACCCCTCATTACCAATTTCTGAATCACTACGTGCTTAGCGAGGGCTCTGTTCTGGCAGTTTTAGTGCCAAGGTTTGCTTAAGGGGGTTCAAGGCTGGTCGACCACTCTTGACATGTCGTAGACACTCGAGTCACAGCCCGGGGGGTAAAAAAGAACGTCCCCTTCACCCCGAATAGTCTGAGTGGCGCTGGCTACCACCCCCTAGTGCAGGAAACAAAAAATACAGTAACATAAATACCCGAGAAAGTGCTTGGGATACTGCCCCACCGCTAGCGTACTGGTTATCGCACCAGACCGGTATTCTGGATGTCGTGGGTTCGGATCCAACCTAGCGGGCTTTTTTTCAGCACTTCCTTTCTAACTCAAAAAATATTCATTGGTTTCTATGACCCACCACAACCTCCCCTTTGCTTTCCGAGGTATTCTTGACTGCCAAACCTTTTTTTCTATATTATTTCACAGAACCCCTCATTTCCAATTTCTGATTCGCTACATGCTTAGCGTAGGCCTCGGTTCTGGTATCCTTCGTGCAGAGGTTAGCTTGAGGGTGTTCAACGCTGGTCGACCACTTTCAAGATGTCGTAGACAATCTAGTCACGGACCAGGGTATAACAAAAAAGGTTCCCTTCACCCCGAATAGTCCGAATTGCGCTGTCTGCTACCTCCTAGTGCCGGAAACAAAAAATATCCTAATCTATTTACCCGAGAAAGTGCTGGGGAAACAGCCCTTACCAGTAGCATAGTGGTTATCGCACCAGTCCGGTATCTGGAGGTCGTGCGTTCGGACCCCACCCGGCGGGCATTTTTTACTACTTTCATTCTCACTCAAAAAATTCTTTATCTGTTTTTACGACCCACCACAACTGCCCCTTTGCTTTCCGAGGTTTTCTTGACTACCAAACCTTATTTTCTATTTTATTTCAGTGAACCCCTCATTTCCAATTTCTGATTCGCTATATGCTTAGCGTAGGCTTCTGTTCTGGTATCCTTCGTGCCAAGGTTAGCTTAAGGGGGTTCAACGCTGGTCGACCACTCTCGACATGTCGTAGACACTCGAGTAACGGACCAGGGTTTAACAAAACAGGTTCCCTTCACCCCGAGTAGTCCAAGTGGCGCTGCCTACCACCCCCTATTGCAGGAAAGAAAAAAATACCCTAACATAAATACCCGAAAAAGTGCTGGGAAACAGCCCCTACCCGAGGATAGTGGTTATCGCACTAGACCGGAATTCTGGAGGTCGTGGGTTCGGATCCCACCCGGCGGGCAATTTTCACCACTTTCTTTTGACTCAAAAAATTCGTCATCTGTTTCTATGACTCACTACAACGTCACCTTTGCTTTCCGAGGTTTTCTTGACTGCCAAACGTTTTTTTGGATCTTATTTCACTGAACCCCTCATTTCAATTTCTGATTCGCTACATGCATAGCGAGGTCGCCTGTTCTGGCATTCTTGGTGCCATGGTTACCTTAAAGGGTTCAACGCTGGTAGACCACTCTCGACATGTCGTAGACACTCGAGTCACGGCCGGGGGGTTAAAAAAGAAGGTTCTCCTCACACCGAGTAGTACGAGTGGCGCTGTTTGCCACCCTCTTGTGCAGCAAACAAAAAATGCCCTAACATTACTACCCGAGAAAGTGCTGGCGAAACAGCCCCACCGGTAGCCTAGTGGTTATTACACCAGACCGGTATTCTGGAAGTCGTGGGCTCGGATCCCAGCCGGCGGGCATTTTTGCACCGCTTTCCTTCAGACTAAAAAAAATTCTTCATCTGTTTCTATGACTCATCACAACCTACCCTTTGCTTTCCGAGGTTTTCTTGACTGCCAAACCTTTTTTCTATCTTATTTCACCTAACCCGTCATTTTAAATTTCTGATTCGCTACATGCTTAGCGAGGGCCTCTGTTATGGCAGTCTTGGTGCCATGGTTAGCTTAATAGGGTTTGACGCTGGTTAACCAGTCTCGACATGTAGACACTCGAGTCCTGGCCCCGGGGGGGTAAAAATGAAGGTCTCCTTCACCCAGAGTAGACGAGTGACGCTGGCTAACACCCCCTTGTGCAGGAAACAAAACATACCCTAGCATAAATACCCGAGAAAGGGCCGTGGAAACAGCCCCGCCGGTAGCGTAGTCATTATCGCACCAGACCAGTATTCTAGAGGGAGTAGGTTCTGATCCCACCCGGCGGATATTTGTTCACCACTTTCTTTCTGACTCAAAAAATTCTTCATCTGTTTCTATTACCCACCACAACCTCCCCTTTGTTTTCTGAGGTTTTCGTCACTGCCAAACCTTTTTTGTATCCGATTTTACCGAACCCCTCATTTCCAATTTCTGATTTGAAAAATGTATAGCGAGGTCCTGGGTTCTGGCAGTCTTGGTAACATGGTTAGCTTAAGGGGTTGAACCGCTGGTCGACCACTGTCGACATGTCGTAGATACTCGAGTCACGGCCCGGGTGTTAAAAAAGAACGTCCCCTTCACTCCGAGTAGTCTGAGTGGCGCTGGTTACCACCCCCTAGTGCAGCAAACAAAAAATACCCTAACATATATACCCGGGAAAGTTCTGGAGAAACAGCCCGCCGGTAGCGTAGTGGGTAATACACGAGAACGTATTCTGGATGTTGTTGGCTCGGATCCCACCTGGCGGGCATTTTTTCAATACTTTCTTTCTCACTTAAAAAATTCTTCCTCTGTTTCTATGACCCATCAACACCTCCCGTTTGCTTTCCAACATTTTCTTGACTGCCAAACCTTATTTTATATTTTATTTCATCGATCCCTTCATTTCTAATTTCTGATTCGCTAAATGCTTAGCGAGGGCCTCTGTTCTGGTAGTCTTGTTGCCAAGGTTAGCTTAAGCGGTTCAATGCTGTTCGACCACTCTCGACATGTCGTAGACACTCGAGTCACGGCCCCGGGGGGTAAAAAAGAAGGTCCCCTCCACCCTGAGTAGTCCGAGTGGCGCTGGTTACCACCCCCTAGTGCAGCAAACAAAAAATACCCTAACCTACTACCCGAGAAAGTGCTGGCGAAACAGGCCCACCGGTAGCGTAGTGGTTATTATACCAGACAGGTATTCTGGAAGTCTTGGGCTCGGATACCACCCGGCGGGCATTTTTTCATCACTTTCCTTCTGACTCAAAAAATTATTCATCTGTTTCTATGTCCCACCACAACGTCCCCTTTGCTTTCCGAGGTTTTCTAGACTGGCAATCCCTATTTTGTATCTTCTTTCACCGAACCCCTCATTTCCAATTTCTGATTTGAAAAATGTATAGCGAGGTCCTGTGTTCTGGCAGTCTTGGTAACATGGTTAGCTTAAGGGGTTGAACCGCTGGTCGACCACTGTCGACATGTCGTAGATACTCGAGTCACGGCCCGGGTGTTAAAAAAGAAGGTCCCCTTCACCCTGAGTAGTCCGAGTGGCACTGGTTACCACCCCCTAGTGCAGCAAACAAAAAATACCCTAACATATATACCCGAGAAAGTGCTGGCGAAACAGCCCGCCAGTAGCGTAGTGGTTATTACACCAGACCGTATTCTGGATGTTGTGGGCTCGGATCCGACCCGGCGGGAATTTTTTCACCACTTTCTTTCTGACTCAAAAAATTCTTCATCTGTTATTATGACCCACCACAACCTCCCCTTTGCTTTCCGAGGTTTTCTTGACTGCCAATCCTTATTTTGTATCTTATTTCACCGAACCCCTCATTTCCAATTTCTGATTTGCTACATGTATAGCGAGGTTCTGTGTTCTGGCAGTCTTGGTAACATGGTTAGCTTAAGGGGTTGAACCGCTGGTCGACCGCTTCGACATGTCGTAGACACTCGAGTCGCGGTCCGTGGTGTAAAAAAGAACGTCCCCTTCACACCGAGTAGTCTGAGTGGCGCTGGTTACCACCCCCTAGTGCAGCAAACAAAAAATACCCTAACACATATACCTGAGAAAGTGCTGGCGAAACAGCCCGCCGGTAGCGTAGTGGTTATTACACCAGACCGTATTCTGGATGTTGTGGGCTCGGATCCCACCCGGCGGGAATTTTTTCACCACTTTCCTTCTGACTCAAAAAATTCTTCATCTGTTTCTATGTCCCACCACAACGTCCCCTTTGCTTTCTGAGGTTGTCTTGACTGCCAAACCTTTTTTTCTATTTTATTTTTCTGAACCCGCCTTTCAATTTTTAATTCGCACAATGCTTAGCAAGGCCTCTGTTATGGCAGTCTTGGTGCCAAGATTAGCTTAAGAGGGTTCAACGCTGGTCGACCACTCTCGACATGTCGTAGACGCTCGAGTAACGGCCCAGGGTTTAAAAAAATAGGTCCCCTTCACCGCGAGTAGTCCGAGTGGCACTGCCTACCACCCCCTAGTGCAGGAAACAAAAAATACCCTAACATAAATACCCGAGAATTTGCTGGGAAACAGCCCCACCGGTAGCCTAGTGGTTATCGCACCAGACCGCTATCCTGGATGTCGTGGGCTCGGATCCCACCCGGTGGACATTTTTTCACCACTTTCTTTCTGATTCAAAAAATTCTTCATCTGTTTCTATGACCCATCACAACCTCCCCTTTGCTTTCCGAGGTTTTCTTGACTGGCAAACCTTATTTTGTATTTTATTTCACCGAACCCCTCATTTCCAATTTCTGTTTCGCTACATGCATCGCAGGTCCTGTGTTCTGGCAGTCTTGGTGCCATGGTTAGCTTAACGGGTTCTACGCTGGTCGACCTCTCTCGACATGTCGTAGACACTCGAGTCACGGCCCGGGTGGTAAAAAAGAAAGTCCCCTTCACCCTGAGTAGTCCGAGTGGCGCTGGTTACCACCCCCTAGTGCAGCAAACAAAAAATACCCTAACATATTACCCGAGAAAGTGCTGGCGAAACAGGCCCACCGGTAGCGTAGTGGTTATTATACCAGCATGGTATTCTGGAGGTTGTGGTTTCGGATTCCAACCGGTTGGCATTTTTTTGCCACATTGTTTCTGACTAAAAAAATTTCTTATCTGTTTCTATGACCCACCACAACCTCCCCTTTGCTTTCTGAGGTTTTCTTGACCGCCAAACCTTATTTTCACTGAACGCCTCATTTCCAATTTCTGATTCGCTACATGCTTAGCGAGGGCATCTGTTCTAGCAGTGTTGGTTCCAAGGTTTGCTTAAGAGGGTTCAACGCTGGTCGACCACTCTCGCAATGTCGTAGACACTCGAGTCATGGCCAGGGGGGTAAAAAAGAAGGTCCCCTTCACCCCGAGTTGTCTGAGTGACGCTGGCTACCACACCAGAGTGCAGGAAACAAAAAATATCCTACATATATAGCCGAGAAAGTGCTGCAGAAACAGCCCCTCCGATAGCATAGTGGTTATCGCACCAGACCGGTATTCTAGAGGTCGTGGGTTCGGATTCCACCAAGCGGGCATTTTTTCACCACTTTCTTTCTGACAAAAAATTCTTCATCTGTTTCTACGACCCACTAAAACGTCCGCTTTGCTTTCCGAGGTTCTCTTGACTGCCAAACCTTTTTTTCTATCTTATTTCACCAAACCTGTCATTTCCAATTTCTGATTCGCTACATGCTTAGCGAGGGCCTCTGTTATGGCAGTCTTGGTTCCCAGGTTGGCTTAAGAGGTTTCAACGCTGGTCGACCACTCTTGACATGTCGTGCCACACTCAAATCACGGCCCGGGGGGTAAAAAAGAAGGTCCCCTTCACCCCGAGTAGCCTGAGTGGCGCTGGCTATCACCCCCTAGTGCAGGAAACAAAAAATGCCCTAACATAAATAATCGAGAAAGTGCTGGGGAAACAGCCCCTCTGGTACCGTTGTGGTTATAGCACCAGACCGGTATTCTGGAGGTCGTGGGATTGGATCCCACACGGCGGGCATTTTTCTACACTTTCGTTCGGACTCTAAAAATTCTTTATCTGTTGCTATGACCCACCACTTCCTCCCTTTGCTTTCTGAGGCTTTCTTGACTGCCAAAACCGTATTTTCTCTTTTCACAGAAACCCTAATTTCCAATTTTTGATTCGCTACATGCTTAGCGAGGGCGTCTGTTCTGGCAGTCTTGGTGCCAAGGTTAGCTTAATAGGGTTCAACGCTAGTCCACCACTTTAAACGTGTCGTAGACACTCGAGTCATGGCCCGGAGGGTAAAAAAGAAGGTCCTCTTCACCCCGAGTAGTCCGAGTTGCGCCCTACCATCCCCTTGTGCAGGAAACAAAAAATACCCTTACACAAATACCCGACAGAGTGCTGTGGAAACAGCACCACCGGAAGCGTAGTCGTCATCGTGCCAGACCGGTATTCTGGAGGGTGTAGGTTCTGATCCCACCCGGCGGATATTTGTTCACAACTTTCTGACTCAAAAAAATATTCACCTGTTTCTATGACCCACCACAACCTCCCCTTTGCTTTCTGAGGTTGTCTTACCGCCAAACCTTATTTTCTATGTTATTTACCCGAACCCCCCATATCCAATTTCTGATTTGCTACATGCTTAGCGGGGGCATCTGTTCTAGCAGTGTTGGTGCCAAGGTTAGCTTAAGAAGGTTCAACGCTGGTCAACCACTCTTGCAATGTCGTAGACACTCGAGTCACTGCCTGGAGAGGTAAAAAAAGGTCCCCTTCACCCCGAGAAGTACGAGTGGAACTGGCTACCACCCCCTAGTGCAGGAAACAAAAATGCCTTAACACCAATACCCGAGAAGGTGCTGGGGAAACAGCCCCGCCAGTAGCGTAGTGGTTATCGCACGAGACCAGTATTCTAGGTATGGTGGGTTCGGATCCCACCCGGCGGGCATTTTTTTATCACTTTCTTTCTGACCCAAAAAATTCTTCATTTGTTTCAATGACCCATAACTACCTCCCTTTGCTTTCCGAGGTTTTCTTGACTGCCAAACCTCATTTTATATCTTAATTCACCGATCCCCTAATTTACAATTTCTGATTCGCTACATGCTTAGCGTGGGCCTCTGTTCTGGCAGCCTTCATGCCAAGGTTTAGCTTAAGGGGGTTTAACGATGGTCGACCACTCTCGACATGTCGTAGACAATGGAGTCACGGCCCAGGGTTTAACAAAAAAGGTCCCCTTCACCTTGAGAAGTCCGAGTGGCGCTGGCTACCACCCCCTTGTGCCGGAAACGAAAAATACCCTAACATAAATACCCGAGAAAGTGCTGGGGAAACATCCCCGCCGGTAACGTCGTGGTTAGCGCACCAGATCGGTATTGTGGAGGTCGGGCCTTCGGTTCCCACCCAGCGGCAGTCTTGGGCAGTAACTAGTTACTAGTAACGCGTTACCGGTAACTAGTTACTTTTTTTCAGTAACTTGTAACTAACTAGTTACATTTAAGTTAGAGGAACTTGTAACTGTAACACTGTTACTTTTTTGTGGAGTAACTGTAACTGTAAATATCGTTACAGTTACTTTATTTCTATAAAAATAATTTAAAACAGCAACACTCAGTAACGACCGTTGTACAGTTTGCGCGTTTCACTTTTTCGGCCTTTCCTCCGCAAAACCTTCGTCTACTTCATCTATGCCAGCTCACTCCTTTGCATGGGTGAAAAAGAGCTGGACTAGAAATTTTTAGGCGTGCACGTGTGCGTGGTGTTCCACGCGGTCCACTAAACGCTCGAAGTTTCTAAGCTGCAGTATTTTCCTCAGCAGCGCGACATCGCTCTCACCCATACCTTGCGACACGCGCCTAAGCGCACGTGCATGCATGTTTACGCGCCAGAACCTATAGTCCGATGCGCGGCTGCACCATTTTCGCCACATCTGGAGTGAAGTGAACAGGAAAACAAAGGCGAATAGGACTACAAAGGCGAACAGGAAAACAAACACTCACAAACGCCGCACAACGCACTGAAACCTCTGCACTTTTGCGGAAGCCTGGAAAACTCCTGCCAGGGCGTCTCTTTCTCATTAGCGACGTGCAGCCCCGTTTGCAGGGTCATAAAACGCCACGGGGAGTCTCTCTGTGGCCTCGCGCTCGTCCAGCCCTAAGCACACTCTAGAGTGTTTGATTCACAAGTTGCAGTTGCTTGCGACTATTGTGCGAGACCCCTGGCCGTATTTGGGACCACGCGTTTGGGACCCCTGGTCTAGAGGCTTCATAGAGCTGTCAACAGTGCTCGAGCGAGGTCGAGGAAGTAATAAATTTCACGCCCATCCACACATACGACGACCCCAACAACGGTAGCGCCCGGCTGCCCTCACACCAGCCAGCATCTTGGCCGGCAGACGTCTGACCCCACTGCCACTGCACGAAGAAATGTTCTTGGAATGCCTCGCGACTTCGTTTCGAGGCCTGTGGCCGAAACGAAAACAGTAGCTACATCTGCTCCTGAAGGTTGGGTGCAAGGAATACTTGGGCGAGCTTTGTTCGGCCTACGCCTCAAAGCAAACGAAGGGAGGGGTTGCTGGGATCCGCGACGTGATTGCTGAGGAAGGCTTGGATTGTGAAAGCAGTGTTTTCCGGTCGAGACGGCAAAATCCGCCTTTGTGAGGATAGGGGTGAGGAGGAAGAGGGGGAAAACAGGCGTTCATTTCAGTTTCTATTCCCTTTGGAAATATCTTGTCTCACTCCGATGATGGGGGTGGCTGGGGGTGGGGGTGGGAGAACTACGAGGGCCCACGGACAAACGTCGCTTCGGCAACGGCTCAAATTGGTCCCGTCTCCAACCACAAGTACAAATAAAAAGTTAACGAAACGCTTTCCAAACACCTCGACAACCGATGTACTTCCACATCCGTTTCCCTTTCCTCCAAGGGCCTTCCGTCGATCCGCCACCTAAGCCTCCTTTTTGCCATTCTCTCTCACTACGTGGGGCGGTCAAGCGACGGCATTGTAGGCGAAAATAAATTAAGTTGACATTGGAAGATGGTTTCGGCAGGGTCGTCCTCCAGCTCTGTATAGTACAAGTTCGGCCTCTCTGATTCCAACTTTGAAAAACAACTACTTATGCTACAATGATGTTTGCAAATTAATTTTTTTGCAGCGAGAGTGTAGCAACAAAAAAAAATCGAAGTCCCTTATGATGCATAGCAAAACTTCCGTAATAAAAAAATGAGCCGTACACAATGTTGGTTTGGGCATGAGAGGGCATCACTTTAGGTTCCCCTCGTGTAGGCTTTACTAGGTGTAATTTTTACTACCTTCATGCCTTCGTACGTTTTTAATAAATAGGCCAAATGTTTTTAGCTATTACTTAGTTTTATACAGTAACGGAAAAGTAACGACGTTACTTTTTAGCAGTAACTGTTACTGTAACTAGTTACTGTTGGAAAAATCGTAACTGTAACTGTAACACAGTTACTTTCTCGGGTTAGGTAACTCTAACTGTAACACTGTTACTTTTTTTCGGTAACGTGCCCATGACTGCCCAGCGGGCATTTTTTCACCACTTTCCTTCTCACTCAAAAAATCTTCATTTGTTTCTATGACCAACCACAACCTCCCCTTTGCTTTCCGAGGTTTTCTTGACTGCCAAACCTCATTTTATATCTTAATTCACCGATCCCCTAATTTCCAATTTCTGATTCGCTACATGCTTAGCGTGGGCTTCTGTTCTGGCAGCCTTCATGCCAAGGTAGCTTAAGGGGTTCAACGCTGGTCGACCACTCTCGACATGTTGTAGACGCTCGAGTCATGGCGCAGGGTTTAACAAAAAAGGTCCCCTTCACCCGGAGTAGTCAGAGTGGCGCTGCCTACCACTCCCTCGTGCAGGAAACAAAGATACCCTAACATAAATACCCGAATAAGTGTAGGGAAAACAGTCCCACCGGTAGCGTAGTGGTTATCGCACCAGACCGGCATTCTGGAGGTCGTGGGTTCGGATCCCACCCGGCGGACATTTTTTCCCAACTTTCTTTCTGGCTCAAAAAATTATTTATCTGTTTCTAAGACCAACCACCACCACAACCTCCCCTTTGCTCTCCGAGGTTTTCTTGACTGCCAAACCTTATTATGTATCTTATTTCCCCGAACACCTCATTTTTAATTTCTTTTTCGCTACATGCTTAGCGAGGGCCTCTGTTCTGGCAGTCTTGGTGCCAAGTTAAGCTTAATAGGGTTCAGCGCTGGTCGACCACTCTCGACATGTAGTACACACTCGATTCCCGGCCCGGGGGTAAAAACGAATGTCCCCTTCACCCCGAGTAGTCTGAGTGGCGCAGGTTACCACCCCCTTGTGCAGGAAACAAAACATACCCTACCATAAAGATCCCAGAATGTGCTGGGGAAACAGCCCCACCGGTAACGTAGTGGTTATCACACCAGACCGTATTCTGAAGGTCGTGGGTTCGGATCCCACACGGCAGGCTTTTTTCACAACTTTCTTTGTGACTCAAAGAATTATTCATCTGTGTTTCTGACCTACCACAACCTCCCCTTGGCTTTCCGAAATTTTCTTGACTGCCAAAAAATATTTTGTATCTTATTTCACTGAACCCCTCATTTCCAATTTCTGATTCACTACATGCTTAGCAAGGGCCTCTGTTCTGGCAGTCTTGGTGCCAAGATTAGCCTAAGAGGGTTCAACGCTGGTCGACCACTCTCGACCTGTCGTAGACACTCGAGCCACAACCAAGGGAAAAAAAGAAGGTCCTCTTCACACCGAGTGGTCCGAGTGCCGCTGCCTACCACCCCCTCGTGCAGGAAACAAACAATACCCTAACATAAATACCCGAGAAAATGCTGGGGAAACAGCCCCACCAGTAGCGTAGTGGTTATCGCACACGACCGGCATTCTGGAGGTCGTGGGTTCGGATCCCACCCGGCGGACATTTGTTCCCAACTTTCTGGCTCAAAAAATTATTCACCTGTTTCTAAGACCCACCACCACCACAACCCTCCTTATCTTTCGGAGGTTTTCTTGACTGCCAAAGCTTATTTTTATCTTATTTCACTGAGCACCTCATTTTTAATTTCTGATTCGCTACATGCTTAGCGAGGTCGTCTGTTCAGGCAGCCTTGGTGCCACGGTTAGCTTAAGGAGGTTCAACGCTGGTCGACCACTCTCGACCTGTCGTAGACGCTCGAGTCACGGCCCAGGGTTTAACAAAAAAGGTCCCCTTCACCTTGAGAAGTCCGAGTGGCGCTGGCTACCACCCCCTTGTGCCGGAAACGAAAAATACCCTAACATAAATACCCGAAAAAGTGCTGGGGAAACATCCCCGCCGGTAACGTCGTGGTTAGCGCACCAGATCGGTATTGTGGAGGTCGGGCCTTCGGTTCCCACCCAGCGGCAGTCTTGGGCAGTAACTAGTTACTAGTAACGCGTTACCGGTAACTAGTTACTTTTTTCAGTAACTTGTAACTAACTAGTTACATTTAAGTTAGAGGAACTTGTAACTGTAACACTCTTACTTCTTTGTGGAGTAACTGTAACTGTAAATATCGTTACAGTTACTTTATTTCTATAAAAATAATTTAAAACAGCAACACTCAGTAACGACCGTTGTACAGTTTGCGCGTTTCACTTTTTCGGCCTTTCCTCCGCAAAACCTTCGTCTACTTCATCTATGCCAGCTCACTCCCTTTGCATGGGTGAAAAAGAGCTGGACTAGAAATTTTTAGGCGTGCACGTGTGCGTGGTGTTCCACGCGGTCCACTAAAGGCTCGAAGTTTCTAAGCTGCAGTATTTTCCTCAGCAGCGCGACATCGCTCTCACCCATACCTTGCGACACGCGCCTAAGCGCACGTGCATGCATGTTTACGCGCCAGAACCTATAGTCCGATGCGCGGCTGCACCATTTTCGTCACATCTGGAGTGAAGTGAACAGGAAAACAAAGGCGAATAGGACTACAAAGGCGAACAGGAAAACAAACACTCACAAACGCCGCACAACGCACTGAAACCTCTGCACTTTTGCGGAAGCCTGGAAAACTCCTGCCAGGGCGTCTCTTTCTCATTAGCGACGTGCAGCCCCGTTTGCAGGGTCATAAAACGCACGGGGAGTCTCTCTGCGGCCTCGCGCTCGTCCAGCCCTAAGCACACTCTAGAGTGTTTGATTCACAAGTCGCAGTTGCTTGCGACTATTGTGCGAGACCCCTGGCCGTATTTGGGACCACGCGTTTGGGACCCCTGGTCTAGAGGCTTCATCGAGCTGTCAACAGTGCTCGAGCGAGGTCGAGGAAGTAATAAATTTCACGCCCATCCACACATACGACGACCCCAACAACGGTAGCCCCCGGCTGCCCTCACACCAGCCAGCATCTTGGCCGGCAGACGTCTGACCCCACTGCCACTGCACGAAGAAATGTTCTTGGAATGCCTCGCGACTTCGTTTCGAGGCCTGTGGCCGAAACGAAAACAGTAGCTACATCTGCTCCTGAAGGTTGGGTGCAAGGAATACTTGGGCGAGCTTTGTTCGGCCTACGCCTCAAAGCAAACGAAGGGAGGGGTTGCTGGGATCCGCGACGTGATTGCTGAGGAAGGCTTGGATTGTGAAAGCAGTGTTTTCCGGTCGAGACGGCAAAATCCGCCTTTGTGAGGATAGGGGTGAGGAGGAATAGGGGGAAAACAGGCGTTCATTTCAGTTTCTATTCCCTTTGGAAATATCTTGTCTCACTCCGATGATGGGGGTGGCTGGGGGTGGGGGTGGGAGAACTACGAGGGCCCACGGACAAACGTCGCTTCGGCAACGGCTCAAATTGGTCCCGTCTCCGACCACAAGTACAAAATAAAAATTTAACGAAACGCTTTCCAAAACACCTCGACAACCGATGTACTTCCACATCCGTTTCCCTTTCCTCCAAGGGCCTTCCGTCGATCCGCCACCTCAGCCTCCGTTTTGCCATTCTCTCTCACTACGTGGGGCGGTCAAGCGACGGCATTGTAGGAGAAAATAAATTAAGTTGACATTGGAAGATGGTTTCGGCAGGGTCGTCCTCCAGCTCTGTATAGTATAAGTTCGGCCTCTCTGATTCCAACTTTGAAAAACAACTACTTATGCTACAATGATGTTTGCAATTTAATTTTTTTGCAGCGAGAGTGTAGCAACAAAAAAAATCGAAGTCCCTTATGATGCATAGCAAAACTTCCGTAATAAAAAAATGAGCCGTACACAATGTTGGTTTGGGCATGAGAGGGCATCACTTTAGGTTCCCCTCGTGTAGGCTTTACTAGGTGTAATTTTTACTACCTTCATGCCTTCGTACGTTTTTAATAAATAGGCCAAATGTTTTTAGCTATTACTTAGTTTTATACAGTAACGGAAAAGTAACGACGTTACTTTTTAGCAGTAACTGTTACTGTAACTAGTTACTGTTGGAAAAATCGTAACTGTAACTGTAACACAGTTACTTTCTCGGGTTAGGTAACTGTAACTGTAACACTGTTACTTTTTTTCGGTAACGTGCCCATGACTGCCCAGCGGGCATTTTTTCACCACTTTCCTTCTCACTCAAAAAATGTTCATTTGTTTCTATGACCAACCACAACCTCCCCTTTGCTTTCCGAGGTTTTCTTGACTGCCAAACCTCATTTTATATCTTAATTCACCGATCCCCTAATTTCCAATTTCTGATTCGCTACATGCTTAGCGTGGGCCTCTGTTCTGGCAGCCTTCATGCCAAGGTTAGCTAAAGGGGGTTCAACGCTGGTCGACCACTCTCGACATGTTGTAGACGCTCGAGTCATGGCGCAGGGTTTAACAAAAAAGGTCCCCTTCACCCGGAGTAGTCAGAGTGGCGCTGCCTACCACTCCCTCGTGCAGGAAACAAAGATACCCTAACATAAATACCCGAAAGGGTGTAGGGAAAACAGTCCCACCGGTAGCGTAGTGGTTATCGCACCAGACCGGCATTCTGGAGGTCGTGGGTTCGGATCCCACCCGGCGGACATTTTTTCCCAACTTTCTTTCTGGCTCAAAAAATTATTTATCTGTTTCTAAGACCAACCACCACCACAACCTCCCCTTTGCTCTCCGAGGTTTTCTTGACTGCCAAACCTTATTATGTATCTTATTTCCCCGAACACCTCATTTTTAATTTCTTTTTCGCTACATGCTTAGCGAGGGCCTCTGTTCTGGCAGTCTTTGTGCAAAGATTAGCTTAAGAGGGTTCAACGCTGGTCGACCACTCTCGACCTGTCATAGGCACTCTAGTCACAACCCGGGGGGAAAAAGGTCTTCTTCACACGGAGTAGTCCTAGTGGCGATGGCTACGACCTCCTAGAGCAGGAAACAAAAAATACCCTAACATAAATACCCGAGAAAGTGCTGGGGAAACAGCCCTTCGGTAGCCTAGTGGTTATCGCACCAGACCGGTATTGTGGAGGTCGTGCGTTCGAATCCTCCCAGCGGGCATTTTTTCACCACTTTCCTTCTCACTCAAAAAAACTTCATTTGTTTCTATGACCCACCACAACCTCCCCTTTGCTTTCCGAGGTTTTCCTAACTGTCAAATATTATTTTCTATCTTAATTCACTGAACCTCTCATTTCCATTTTCTTATTCGCTACGTGCTTAGCGAGGGCTTTTGTTCTGGCAGTCTTGGTGGCAAGTTAAGCTTAATACGGTTTAACGCTGGTAGACCACTCTCGACATGTCGTAGACACTCGAGTAATGGCAAGGGGGGTAAAAAAGAATATCCCATTCACATCGAGTAGTCCGAATGGCGCTGGCTGCTACCCCCAGGTGCAGGAAACAAAAAATACCTTAACATAAATACTCGAGACACTGCTGGGGAAACAACCCCACCGGTAGCATGGTGGTTATCGCACCAGACCGGTATTTTGGAGGTCGTGGGTTCAGATCCCACCCGGCGGGCATTGTTCACTACATTCATTCTCACTCAAAACGTTCCTCATTTGTTTCTATGACCCACCACAACCTCCCCTTTGCTTTCCGAGGTATTCCTAACTGTCAAACCTTATTTTCTATATTAATTCACCGAACCCCTCATTTCCAGTTTCTGATTCACTACATGCTTAGCGAGGGCATCTGTTCAGGCAGTCTTGGTGCCAAGTTAAGCTTAATAGGGTTCAGCGCTGGTCGACCACTCTCGACATGTAGTACACACTCGATTCCCGGCCCGGGGGTAAAAACGAAGGTCCCCTTCACCCCGAGTAGTCTGAGTGGCGCTGGTTACCACCTCCTTGTGCAGGAAACAAAAAATACCCTACCATAAATATCCCAGAATGTGCTGGGGAAACAGCCTCGCCGGTAACGTAGTGGTTATCACACCAGACCGTATTCTGAAGGTCGTGGGTTCGGATCCCACACGGCAGGCATTTTTCACAACTTTCTTTGTGACTCAAAAAATTCTTCATCTGTGTTTCTGAACTACCACAACCTCCCCTTGGCTTTCCGAAATTTTTTTGACTGCCAAACAATATTTTGTATCCTATTTCACTGAACCCCTCATTTCCAATTTCTGATTCACTACATGCTTAGCAAGGGCCTTTGTTCTGGCAGTCTTGGTGCCAAGATTAGACTAAGAGGGTCCAACGCTGGTCGACCACTCTCGACCTGTAGTAGACCCTCGAGCCACAACCAAGGGAAAAAAAAGAAGGTACTCTTCACACCGAGTAGTCCGAGTGGCGATGGCTACGACCGCCTAGTGCAGGAAACAAAAAATACCCTAACATAAATACCCGAGAAAGTGCTGGGGAAACAGCCCCCCGGTAGCCTAGTGGTTATCGCACCAGACCGGAATTGTGGAGGTCGTGCGATCGAATCCCACCCGGCGGGCATTTTTTCAGCACTTTCCTTCTCACTAAAAAAAAACTTCATTTGTTTCTATGACCCACCACAACCTCCCCTTTGCTTTCCGAAGTTTTCTTCACTGCCAAACCTTATTTTATATCTTATTTCAACGAACCCCTTATTTCTAATTTCTTATTCGCTACATGCATAGCGAGGGCTTCTGTTCTGCCAGTCTTGGTGCCAAGGTAAGCCTAATAGGGTTCAACGCTGTTCGGCCAGTCTTGACAGGTCGTAGACACTCAATTCCTGGCCCGGGGGTAAAAAAGAAGGTGCCCTTCACCCCGAGTAGTCGAGTGGCGCTGGCTACCACCCCCTTGTGCAGGAAAAAAAATACCCTAACATATATACCCGTGAAAGGGCTTGGGAAACAGCCCCACCGGTAGCGTATTGGTTATCACACCACACCGGTATTCTGGAGGTCGTGAGTTCAGATCCCACCCGGCGGCCATTGTTCACTACTTTCATTCTCACTCAAAACATTCTTCATTTGTGTCTATGACCCACCACAACCTCCCCTTTGCTTTCCGAGGTTTTCCTTACTGTCAAATCTTATTTTCTACCTTAATTCACCGAACCCCTCATTTCCAATTTCCGATTCACTACATGCTTAGCGAGAGCCTCTGTTCTGGCAGTCTTGGTGCCAACATTAGCTTAGGATTGTTCAACGCTGGTCGACCACTCTCGACCTGTCGTAGACACTCGAGTCACAACCAGGGGAAAAAAAGAAGGTCCTCTTCACACCGAGTAGTCCGAGTGGCGATGGCTACGACCGCCTAGTGCAGAAAACAAAAAATACCCTAACATAAATACCCAAGAAAGTGCTGGGGAAACATCCCCGCCGGTAGCGTAGTGGTTAGCGCACCAGATCGGTATTGTGGAGGTCGTGCCTTCTGATCCCACCCGGCGGGCATTTTTTCACCACTTTCGTTCTCACTCAAAAAATCTTCATTTGTTTCTATGACCCACCTCAACCTCCCCTTTGCTTTCTGAGGTTTTCTTGACTCCCAAACCTTATTTTATATCTTATTTCACCGATCCTCTCATTTCCAATTTCTGATTCACTACATGCTTAGCGTGGGCCTCTGTTCTGGCAGCCTTCACGCCAAGGTTAGCTTAAGGGGGTTCAACGCTGGTCGACCAGTCTCGACATGTCGTAGACACTCGAGTCACGGCGCAGGGTTTAACAAAAAAGGTCCCCTTCACCCGGAGTAGTCCGAGTGGTGCTGCCTACCAACCCCTTGTGCAGGAAGCAAAAAATACCCTAACATAAATACCCAAAAAAGTGCTGGGGAAACAGCGCTACTGGTGGCGTAGTGGTTATCGCACCAGACCAGCATTCTGGAGGTCGTGGGTTCGTATCCTACAGGCGGACATTTTTTCCCAACTTTCTTTCTGGCTCAAAAAATTCTTCATCTGTTTCTAAGACCCACCACCACCACAACCTCCCCTTTGCTTTCCGAGGTTTTCTTGACTGCCAAAGCTTATTTTGTATCTTATTTCACCGAACCCCTCATTTACAATTTCTAATTCGCTACATGCTTACCGAGGGCCTCTGTTCTGGCAGTCTTGGTGCCAAGTTAAGCTTAATAGGGTTCAACGCTGGTCAACCACTCTCGACATGTCGTAGACCCTCGATTCCCGGCCCGGGGGATAAAAACGAAGGTCCCCTTCACCCCGAGTAGTCTGAGTGACGCTGGTTACCACCCCCCTGTGCAGGAAACAAAAATACCCTAACATAAATACCCGAGAAAGTGCTTGGGAAACAGCCCCACCGGTAGCGTATTGGTTATCGCACCAGACCGGTATTCTGGAGGTCGTGGGTTCATATCCCACCCGGCGGGCATTATTCACTACTTTCATTCTCACTCGAAACATTCATCATTTGTTTCTATGACCCACCACCACCACAACCTCCCCTTTGCTTTCCGAGGTTTTCTTGACTGCCAAAGCTTATTTTGTATCTTATTTCACCGAACCCCTCATTTCCAATTTCTGATTCGCTACATGCTTAGCGAGGTCGTCTGTTCAGGCAGCCTTGGTGCCACGGTTAGCTTAAGAGGGTCCAACGCTGGTCGACCTCTCTCGACATGTCGTAGACACTCGAGACCTGGCTCGGGGGGTAAAATAGAAGGTCCCCTTCTCCCCGAGTAGTTCGAGTGGCGCTGGCTACCACCCCCTTGTGCAGGAAACAAAAAATACCGTAGCAAAAATACCCGGGAAAGTGCTGGGGAAACAGCCCCGCCGGTAGCGTAGTGGTTATCACACCAGACCGGTATTCCCGAGGATGTGTGCTCAGATCCCACGCAGGAGGCATTTTTCACAACTCTTGTTTCTGACTCAAAAAACTTCTTCATCTGTGTTCTGACCTACCACAACCTCCCCCTTGGCTTTCCGAGGAATTTCTTGACTGCCAAACTAATATTTTGTATCTTATATCACTGAACCCCTCATTTCCAATTTCTGATTCACTACATGCTTAGCGAGAGCCTCTGTTCTGGCAGTCTTGGTGCCAAGATTAGCTTAAGATTGTTCAACGCTGGTCGACCACTCTCGACCTGTCGTAGACACTCCCGTCACAACCAGGGGAAAAAAAGAAGGTCCTCTTCACACCGAGTAGTCCGAGTGGCGATGGCTACGACCGCCTAGTGCAGGAAACAAAAAAAGTCCCTAACATAAATACCCAAGAAAGTGCTGGGGAAACATCCCCACCGGTACGTAGTGGTTAGCGCACCAGATCGGTATTGTGGAGGTCGTGCCCTCGGATCCCACCCGGCGGGCATTTTTTCACCACTTACATTCTCACTCAAAAAATCTTCATTTGTTTCTATGACCCTTCTCAACCGCCTCTTTGCTTTCCGAGGTTTTCTTCAATGCCAAACCTTATTTTATATCTTATTTCAACGAACCCCTCATTTCTAATTTCTTATTCGCTACATGCATAGCGAGGGCTTCTGTTCTGGCCGTCTTGGTGCCAAGGTAAGCCTTAATAGGGTTCAACGCTGGTCGACCACTCTCGACATGTCGTAGACACTCGAGACCTGGCCCGGGGGGTAAAATAGAAGGTCCCCTTCTCCCCGAGTAGTTCGAGTGGCGCTGGCTACCACCCCCTTGTGCAGGAAACAAAAAATACCCCAGCATAAATACCCGAGAAAGTGCTGGAGAAACAGCCCCGCCAGTAGCGTAGTGGTTTTCGCAGCAAACCGGTATTCTGGAGGTCGTGGGCTCAGATCCCACACGGCGGGCATTGTTCACTACTTTCATTCTCACTCAAAACATTCTTCATTTGTTTCTATGACCCACCACAACCTCCCCTTTGCTTTCGAAGGTTTTCCTAACTGTCAAACACTATTTTCTATCTTAATTCACCGAACCTCTCATTTCCAATTTCTGATTCGATACGTGCTTAGCGAGGGCTTCTGTTCTGGTAGTCTTTGTGCCAAGTTAAGCTTAATAGGGTTCAACGCTGGTCGACCACTCTCGACATGTCGTAGACACTCGATTCCCGGCCCGGGGGGTAAAAAAGAAGGTTCCCTTTACCCCGAGTAGTCTGAGTTCCACTGGCTACCACCCCCTTTGCAGGAAACAAAAAATACCCTAACATAAATACCCGAGAAAGTGCTGGGGAAACAGCCCAGCCGGGAGCGTAGTGGTTAGCGCACCAGATCGGTATTGTGGAGGTTGTGCCTTCGGATCCCACCCGGCGGGCATTTTTTCACCACTTTCCTTCTCACTCAAAAAATCTTCATTTGTTTCTATGACCCACCACAACCTCCCCTTTGCTTTCCGAGGTTTTCCTAACTGCCCAACCTTATTTTATATCTTAATTCACCGATCCTCTCATTTCCAATTTCTGATTTCCCTACATGCTTAGCGTGGCCTCTGTTCTGGCAGCCTTCCTGACAAGGTTAGCTTAAGGGGGTTCCAACGCTGGTCGACCTCTCTCGACATGTCGTAGACGTGGAGTCCCGGCGCAGGGTTTTTTAACAAAAAGGTCCCCTTCACCCGGAGAGTAGTCCGAGTGGCGCTGGCCTACCACACCTCGTGCAGGATACAACAAATACCCTAACATACATACCCCCAAAAAAGTGCTGGGGAGAAACAGCCCCACCTGGTATAGCGTAGTGGTTATCGCACCAGACCGGCATTCTGGACGGTCCGTGAGTTCGTATCCCACCCGCGGAACATTTGTTTTTCCCAACTTTCTTTCAGGCTCAAATAAATTCTTATTATTTCTAAGACCCCACAACCACCACAACCTCCCTTTGGCTTTTCCGCGGTTTTCTTGAATGCCCAAAGCTTATTTTGTATTCTTAATTTCACGCCGAACCCCTTCATTTCCATTTCTGATTCGCTACGTGCTTAGCGAGGGCCTTCTGTTCTGGCAGTCTTGTGGCCAAGTTAAGCTTAATAGGGTTCAACGCTGGTCACCTACTCTCAACATGTTCGTAGACACTCGATTCCCGGCCCGGGGGATAAAAACGAAAGGTTCCCCTTCACCCCGAGTAGTCTGAGTGGCGCTGGCTACCACCCCTTGTGCAGGAAACAAAAAATACCCTAACATAAATCCCCGAGAATGTGCTGGGGAAACAGCCCCGCCGTTAGCGTAGTGGTTATCACACCAGACCGGTATTCTAAGGTCGTGGGTTCGGATCCCACACGGCAGGCATTTTTCACACTTTTTCTGTGACTCAAAAAACTTCTTCATCTGTGTTTCTGACCCTACCACACCTCCCACCCCTTGGCCTTTCCGAGGAAATTTCTTGACTGCCAAACAATATTTTGTATCCTTATTTCACTGAACCCCTCATTTCCAATTTCTGATTCACTACAATGCTTTAGCGAGGAGCCTCTTGTCTGGCAGTCTTGGTGCCAAGATTAGACTAAGAGGGTCAACGCTGGTCGAACCACTCTCGACCTGTCGTAGACCCTCGAGCCACAACCAGGGGAAAAAAAAGAAGGTCCTCTTCACACCGAGTAGTCGAGTGGCGATGGCTACGACCGCCTAGTGCAGGAAACAAAAAATTACCCTAACATAAATACCCGAGAAAGTGCTGGGGAAACAGCCCCCCGGTAGCCGTAGTGGTTATCGCACCAGACGGAATTGTGGAGGTCGTGCGATCGATCCCACCCGGCGGGCATTTTTTCAGCCACTTCCTTCTCACTAAAAAAAATCTTCATTTGTTTCTATGACCCACCCAACCTCCCTTTGCTTTCCGAAGTTTTCTTCACTGCCAAACCTTATTTATATCTATTTCACACGAACCCCTTATTTCTAATTTCTTATTCGCTACATGCATAGCGAGGGCTTCTGTTCTGCCAGTCTTGGTGCCAAGGTAAGCCTATAGGTTCAACAGCTGTTCGGCCAGTCTTGACAGGTCGTAGACACTCAATTCCTGGCCCGGGGGTAAAAAAGAAGGTGCCCTTCACCCCGAGTAGTCGAGTGGCGCTGGCTACCACCCCCTTGTGCAGGAAAAAAAATACCCTAACATATATACCCGTGAAAGGGCTTGGGAAACAGCCCCACCGGTAGCGTATTGGTTATCACACCACACCGGTATTCTGGAGGTCGTGAGTTCAGATCCCACCCGGCGGCCATTGTTCACTACTTTCATTCTCACTCAAAAATTCTTCATTTGTGTCTATGACCCACCACAACCTCCCCTTTGCTTTCCGAGGTTTTCCTTACTGTCAAATCTTATTTTCTACCTTAATTCACCGAACCCCTCATTTCCAATTTCCGATTCACTACATGCTTAGCGACAGCCTCTGTTCTGGCTGGTTACCACCCCCTTGTGCAGGAAAAAAAAATACCCTAACATATATACCAAAGAAAGTGCTTGGGAAACAGCCCCACCGGTACCGTATTGGTTATCACACCACACCGGTATTCTGAAGGTCGTGAGTTCAGATCCCACCCGGAGGGCATTGTTCACTACTTTCATTCTCACTCAAAACATTCTTCACTTGCTTCTATGACCCACTGCAACCTCCCCTTTGCTTTCTGAGGTTTTCCTAGCTGTCAAACTATATTTTCTATCGTAATTCACCGAACCTCTCATTTCCAATTTCTGATTCGCTACGTGCTTAGCGAGGGCTTCTGTTCTGGTAGTCTTTGTGCCAAGTTAAGCTTAATAGGGTTCAAGGCTGGTCGACTACTCTCAACATGTCGTAGACACTCGATTCCCGGCCCGGGGGGAAAAAAGAAGGTTCCCTTAACCCCGAGTAGTCTGAGTTGCGCTGGCTACCACCCCCTTGTGCAGGAAACAAAAAATACCCTACATAAATGCCCCAGAATGTGCTGGGGAAACAGCCCCGCTTTTAACGTAGTGGTTATCACACCAGACCGGTATTTTCAGGTCGTGGGTTCGGATCCCACACGGCAGGCATTTTTCACAACTTTGTTTCTGACTCAAAAACTTCTTCATCTGTGTTTCTGACCCACCACCACCTCCCCTTGGCTTTCCGAGGAATTCTTGACTGCCAAATAATATTTTGTATCTTATATCACTGAACCCCTCATTTCCAATTTCTGATTAACTACAAACTTTGCGAGAGCCTCTGTTCTGGCAGTCTTGGTGCCAGATTAGCTTAAGAGTGTTCAACGCTGGTCGACCACTCTCGACCTGTCGTAGACACTCGAGTCACAACCAGGGGAAAAAAAGAAGGTCCTCTTCACACCGAGTAGTACGAGTGGCGATGGCTACGACCGCGTAGTGCAGGAAACAAAAAAGTTTCTTAACATAAATACCCAAGAAAGTGCTGGGAAAACATCCCCACCGGTACGTAGTGGTTAGCGCACCAGATCGGTATTGTGGAGGTCGTGCCCTCGGATCCCACCCGGCGGGCATTTTTTCACCACTTACATTCTCACTCAAAAAATCTTCATTTGTTTCTATGACCCTTCTCAACCGCCTCTTTGCTTTCCGAGGTTTTCTTCAATGCCAAACCTTATTTTATATTTTATTTCAACGAACCCCTCATTTCTAATTTCTTATTCGCTACATGCATAGCGAGGGCTTCTGTTCTGGCTGTCTTGGTGCCAAGGTAAGCCTTATAGGGTTCAACGCTGGTCGACCAGTCTCGACATGTCGTAGACACTCGAGTCACGGGCCGGGTTTAAAAAAAGGTCCCCTTCACCCGGAGTAGTCCGAGTGGTGCTGCCTACCAACCCCTTGTGCAGGAAGCAAAAAATACCCTAACATAAATACCCAAAAAAGTGCTGGGGAAACAGCGCTACTGGTAGCGTAGTGGTTATCGCACCAGACCGGCATTCTGGAGGTCGTGGGTTCGTATCCTACAGGCGGACATTTTTTCCCAACTTTCTTTCTGGCTCAAAAAATTCTTCATCTGTTTCTAAGACCCACCACCACCACAAACCTCCCCCTTTGCTTTCCGAGGTTTTCTTGACTGCCAAAGCTTATTTTGTATCTTTTATTTCACCGAACCCTCATTTACAATTTCTAATTCGCTACATGCTTACCGAGGGCCTCTGTTCTGGCAGTCTTGGTGCCAAGTTAAGCTTAATAGGGTTCAACGCTGGTCAACCACTCTCGACATGTCGTAGACCCTCGATTCCCGGCCCGGGGGATAAAAACGAAGGTCCCCTTCACCCCGAGTAGTCTGAGTGACGCTGGTTACCACCCCCCTGTGCAGGAAACAAAAATACCCTAACAAAATACCCGAGAAGTGCTTGGGAAAACAGCCCACCGGTAGCCGTATTGGTTATCGCACCAGACCGGTATTCTGGAGGTCGTGGTTCATATCCACCCGGCGGGCATTGTTCACTACTTTCATTCTCACTCGAAACATTCATCATTGTTTCTATGACCCACCACCACCACAACCTCCCCTTTGCTTTCCGAGGTTTTCTTGACTGCCAAAGCTTATTTTGTATCTTATTTCACCGAACCCCTCATTTCCAATTTCTGATTCGCTACATGCTTAGCGAGGTCGTCTGTCTGGCAGCTTGGTGCCACGGTTAGCTTAAGAGGGTCCAACGCTGGTCGACCTCTCTCGACATGTCGTAGACACTCGAGACCTGGCTCGGGGGGTAAAATAGAAGGTCCCCTTCTCCCCGAGTAGTTCGAGTGGCACTGGCTACCACCCCCTGTGCAGGAAACAAAAATACCGTAGCAAAAATACCCGGGAAAGTGCTGGCGAAACAGCCCCGCCGGTAGCGTAGTGGTTATCACACCAGACCGGTATTCTCGAGGATGTGTGCTCAGATCCCACGCAGGCGGGCATTTTTTCACCACTCTCTTTCTGACTCAAAAAATTCTTCATCTGTGTTTCTGACCTACCACAACCTCCCCTTGGCTTTCCGAGGTTTTCTTGACTGCCAAACAATATTTTGTATATTACATCACTGAACCCCTCTTTCCAATTTCTGATTCACTACATGCTTAGCGAGAGCCTCTGTTCTGGCCGTCTTGGTGCCAAGATTAGCTTAAGATTGTTCAACGCTGGTCGACCACTCTCGACCTGTCGTAGACACTCCCGTCACAACCAGGGGAAAAAAAGAAGGTCCTCTTCACACCGAGTAGTCCGAGTGGCGATGGCTACGACCGCCTAGTGCAGGAAACAAAAAATACCCTAACATAAATACCCAAGAAATGGCTGGGGAAACATCCCCGCCGGTAGCGTAGTGGTTAGCGCACCAGATCGGTATTTTGGAGGTCGTGCCTTCGGATCCCACCCGGCAGGCATTTTTTCACCACTTTCGTTCTCACTCAAAAAATCTTCATTTGTTTCTATGACCCACCAAAACCTCCCCTTTGCTTTCCGAGGTTTTCTTCAATGCCAAACCTTATTTTATATCTTATTTCAACGAACCCCTCATTTTTAATTTCTTATTCGCTACATGCATAGCGAGGGCTTCTGTTCTGGCCGTCTTGGTGCCAAGGTAAGCCTAATAGGGTTCAACGCTGGTCGACCACTCTCGACATGTCGTAGACACTCGAGACCTGGCCCCGGGGGTTAAATAGAAGGCCCCTTCTCCCCGAGTAGTTCGAGTGGCGCTGGCTACCACCCCCTTGTGCAGGAAACAAAAAAATACCCAGCATAAATACCCGAGAAAGTGCTGGAGAAACAGCTCCGCCAGTAGCGTAGTGGTTTTCGCAGCAAACCGGTATTCTGGAGGTCGTGGGCTCAGATCCCACACGGCGGGCCTTGTTCACTACTTTCATTCTCACTCAAAATATTCTTCATTTGTTTCTATGACCCACCACAACCTCCCCTTTGCTTTCGAAGGTTTTCCTAACTGTCAAACACTATTTTCTATCTTAATTCACCGAACCTCTCATTTTCAATTTCTCATTCGATACGAGCTTAGCGAGGGCTTCTGTTCTGGTAGTCTTTGTGCCAAGTTAAGCTTAATAGGGTTCAACGCTGGTCGACCACTCTCGACATGTCGTAGACACTCGATTCCCGGCCCGGGGGGTAAAAAGAAGGTTCCTTTACCCCGAGTAGTCTGAGTTCCACTGGCTACCACCCCCTTTGCAGGAAACAAAAAATACCCTAACATAAATACCCGAGAAAGTGCTGGGGAAACAGCCCAGCCGGGAGCGTAGTGGTTAGCGCACCAGATCGGTATTGTGGAGGTTGTGCCTTCGGATCCCACCCGGCGGGCATTTTTCACCACTTTCCTTCTCACTCAAAAAATCTTCATTTGTTTCTATGACCCACCACAACCTCCCCTTTGCTTTCCGAGGTTTCCTAACATGCCCCAACCTTATTTATATTTAATTCACCGATCCTCTCATTTCCAATTCTGATTCCTACCCTGCTTAGCGTGGGCCTCTGTTCTGGCAGCCTTCATGCCAAGGTTAGCTTAAGGGGGTTCAACGCTGGTCGACCTCTCTCGACATGTCGTAGACGCTGGAGTCACGGCGCAGGGTTTAACAAAAAGGTCCCCTTCACCCGGAGTAGTCCGAGTGGCGCTGCCTACCACCCCCTCGTGCAGGAAACAAAAAATACCCTAACATAAATACCCAAAAAAGTGCTGGGGAAACAGCCCCACCGGTAGCGTAGTGGTTATCGCACCAGACCGGCATTCTGGAGGTCGTGAGTTCGTATACCACCCGGCGGACATTTTTTCCCAACTTTCTTTCAGGCTCAAAAAATTCTTCATCTGTTTCTAAGACCCACAACCACCACAACCTCCCCTTTGCTTTCCGAGGTTTTCTTGACTGCCAAAGCTTATTTTGTATCTTATTTCACCGAACCCCTCATTTCCAATTTCTGATTCGCTACATGCTTAGCGAGGGCCTCTGTTCTGGCAGTCTTGGTGCCAAGTTAAGCTTAATAGGGTTCAACGCTGGTCAACCACTCTCGACATGTTGTAGACACTCGATTCTCGGCCCGGGGGATAAAAACGAAGGTCCCCTTCACCCCGAGTAGTCTGAGTGGCGCTGGTTACCACCCCCTTGTGCAGGAAACAAAAAATACCCTAACATAAATACCCGAGAAAGTGCTGGGGAAACAGCCCCGCCCGTAGCGTAGTGGTTATCGCACCAGACCGGCATTCTGGAGGTCGTGGGTTCGGATCCCACCCGGCGGACATTTTTTCCCAACTTTCTTTCTGGCTCAAAAAATTCTTCATCTGTTTCTAAACCGACCACCACCACAACCGCCCCTTTGCTTTCCGAGGTTTTCCTAACTGTCAAACCATATTTTCTATCGTAACTCACCGAACCTCTCATTTCCAATTTCTGATTCGCTACGTGCTTAGCGAGGGCTTCTGTTCTGGAAATCTTTGTGCCAAGTTAAGCTTAATAGGGTTCAACGCTGGTCGACTACTCTCAACATGTCGTAGACACTCGATTCCCGGCCCTGGGGGAAAAAAGAAGGTTCCCTTAACCCCGAGTAGTCTGAGTGGCGCTGGCTACCACCCCCTTGTGCAGGAAACAAAAAATACCCTAACCTAAATACCCCAGAATGTGCTGGGGAAACAGCCCCGCCGGTAACGTAGTGGTTATCACACCAGACCGGTATTTTCAGGTCGTGGGTTCGGATCCCACACGGCAGGCATTTTTCACTACTTTCTTTCTGACTCAAAAAATTCTTCATCTGTGTTTCTAAAACCCCCCACAACCTCCGCTTGGCTTTCCGAGGAATTCTTGACTGCCAAAAATTTTTTTTATCTTATATCACTGAACCCCCATTTCCAATTTCTGATTCACTACATGCTTAGCGAGAGCCTCTGTTCTGGCAGTCTTGGTGCCAATTTGCTTAAGAGGTTCCAAAGCTGGTCGACCACTCTCGACCTGTCGTAAACACTCGAGTCACAACCAGGGGAAAAAAAGATGGTCCTCTTCACATCGAGTAGTCCGAGTGGCGATGGCTACCACCCCTAGTGCAGGAAACAAAAAAAACCTTAACAAAAAAATACCCAGAAAGTGCTGGGGAAACATCCCGCCGGTAGCGTAGTGGTTAGCGAAACCCGATCGGTATTGTGGAGGTCGTGCCCTTTGGATCCCACCCGGGGGGCATTTTTTCACCACTTTCTTTTTCACTCAAAAAAAATTTTTCATTTGTTTCTATGACCCACCTCAACCTCCCCTTTTCTTTCCGAGGTTTTCTTGACTGCCAAAACCCTTTTTTTATCTAATTTCACCGATCCTCTCATTTCCAATTTCTGATTCACTACATGCTTAGCGTGGGCCTCTGTTCTGGCAGCCTTCATGCCAAGGTTAGCTTAAGGGGGTTCAACGCTGGTCGACCAGTCTCGACATGTCGTAGACACTCGAGTCATGGCGCAGGGTTTAACAAAAAAGGTTTCCCCCTTTACCCCGAGTAGTCCGAGTTGTGCGGCCTGCCTACCCCTTGTGCAGGAAGCAAAAAATACCGTTTCATAAATACCCAAAAAAAATGCTGGGGAAACAGCGCCACTGGTAGCGTAGTGGTTATCGCACCAGACCGGCATTCTGGAGGTCGTGGGTTCGGATCCCACCCGGCGGACATTTTTTTCCGACTTTCTTTGAGGCTCAACGAATTCTTCATCTGTTTCTAAAACCCACCACCACCACAACCTCCCCTTTGCTTTCCGAGGTTTTCTTGACTGCCAAAACCCTTTTTTTTATCTTATTTTTCCGAACACCTCATTTTTTAAATTTTTGTTTCGCTACATGCTTAGCGAGGGCCTCTGTTCTGGAAGTCTTGGTGCCAAGATTAGCTTAATAGGGTTCAACGCTTGGGAAACCACTCTCCACATGTCGTGACACTCGATTCCCGGCCCGGGGGATAAAACCGAAGGTCCCCTTCACCCCGAGTAGTCCGAGTGGCGCTGGTTTCCACCCCCCTTTTGCAGGAAAAAAAAATACCCTAACATAAATACCCGACAAAGTGCTGGGGGGGAAAAGCCCGCCGGTAGCGTAGTGGTTATCGCACCAGACCGGCATTTTGGAGGTCGTGGGTTCGGGTCCCACCTGGCGGACATTTTTTCCCCAAATTTCTTTCTGGCTCAAAAAAATTTTTCATCTGTTTCTAAGACCGACCCCCACCAAACCGCCCCTTTGCTTTCCGAGGTTTTTTTGACTGCCAAACCTTATTTTATATCCTATTTCAACGAACCCCCATTTCCAATTTTTTATTCGCACATGCATAGCGAGGGCTTCCCTTCTGGCAGTCTTGGGGCCAAGGTAAGCCTAAAGGGGGGCAACGCTGGTCGTCCACTCTCGACATGTCGTAGACAATCGAGTCATGGACCGGGGGTTTAAAAAAAAAGGTCCCCTTCACCCCGAGTAGTCGAGTGGCGCTGGGGTAAACCCCCCCCTTGTGCAGGAAAAAAAAAACATAGCATATATACCCGAGAAAGGGCTTGGGAAACAGCCCCCCTGGTAGCGTATTGGTTATCACAAACCCCACCGGTATTCTGGAGGTCGTGGGTTCAGAACCCACCCGGCGGGCATTTTTCACCACTTTCATTCTCACGCAAAACATTTTTTCATTTTTTTCTATGACCCACCACAACCTCCCCTTTGCTTTCCGAGGTTTTTCCCAACTGTCAAATTTTATTTTCTATCTTAGTTCACCGAACCCCTCATTTCCAATTTCTGAGCGCATGCTTAGCCAGGGCCTCGGTTCTGGCAGTCTTGGTGCCAAGTTTAAATTAATAGGGTTCAACGCTGGTCGACCACTCTCGACATGTCGTAGACACTCGAGATCTGGCCCGGGGGGTAAAATAGAAAGTCCCCTTCCCCCGAGTAGTTCCCAGTGGCGCTGGCTACCACCCCCTTGTGCAGGAAACAAAAAAAAAATTTAGCCTAAAAACCCCCCAGAAAGTGGGGGGAAAATCCCCGCCAGTAGCGTAGTGGTTACACACCAGACCGGTATTCTCGAGGATGTGTGCTCAGATCCCACCCCGGCGGGCATTTTTTCACCACTCTCTGACTCAAAAAATTCTTCATCTGTTTTTCTGACCTACCCCCAACCTCCCCTTTGGGTTTCCGAGGTTTTCTTGACTGCAAAACAATATTTTGTATCTTATACACTGAACCCCTCATTTCCAATTTCTTTTTAAATACATGCTTAGCGAGGGCCTCTGTTCTGGCAGTCTTGGTGCCAGATTAGCTTAAGATTTTTCAACGCTGGTCGACCACTCTCGACCTGTCGTAAACACTCGAGTCACAACCAGGGGAAAAAAAATGGTCCTCTTCACATCGAGTAGTCCGAGTGGCGATGGCTACGACTGCCTAGTGCAGGCAAACAAAAAAGACCCTAACATAAATACCCAAGAAAGTGCTTGGGAAACATCCCCGCCGGTAGAGTAGTGGTATCGCACCAGATCGGTATTGTGGAGGTCGTGGGTTCAGATCCCAAACCCGGGGGGCAGTTTTTCACCACTTTCGTTCTCACTCAAAAAATCTTCATTTGTTTCTATGACCCACCTCAACCTCCCCTTTGCTTTCCGAGGTTTTCTTCAATGCCAAACCTTATTTTATATCTTATTTTACCGAACCCCTCATTTCCAATTTCTGATTCGCTACATGCTTAGCGAGGGCCTCTGTTCTGGCAGTCTTGGTGCCAAGTTAAGCTTAATAGGGTTCAACGCTGGTCAACCACTCTCGACATGTCGTAGACACTCGATTCCCGGCCCGGGGGAAAAAAACGAAGGTCCCCTTCATCCCGAGTAGTCTGAGTGGCGCTGGCTACCACCCCCTATGCAGGAAACAAAAAATACCCTAACATAAATACCCGAGAAAGGGCTGGGGAAACAGCCCAGCCGGGAGCGTAGTGGTTAGCACACCAGATCGGTATTGTAGAGGTTGTGCCTTCGGATCAAACCCGGCGGGCTTTTTTCACTACTTTCCTTCTCACTCAAAAAATCTTCATTTGTTTCTGTGACCCACCACAACCTCCCCTTTGCTTTCCGAGGTTTTCCTAACTGCCCAACCCTATTTTATATCTTAATTCACCGATCCTCTCATTTCCAATTCCTGATTCCCTACATGCTTAGCGTGGGCCTCTGTTCTGGCAGCCTTCATGCCAAGGTTAGCTTAAGGGGGTTCAACGCTGGTCGACCTCTCTCGACATGTCGTAGACGCTCGAGTCACGGCCCGGGGGATAAAACGAAGGTCCCCTTCACCCCGAGTTAGTCTGAGTGGCGCTGGCTACCACCCCCTTGTGCAGGAAACAAAAAATACCCTAACATAAATACCCCAGAATGTGCTGGGGAAACAGCCCCGCCGGTAACGTAGTGGTTAAAACACCAGACCGGTATTTTCAGGTCGTGGGTTGGATCCCACACGGCAGGCATTTTTCACAACTTTCTTTCTGACTCAAAAACTTCTTCATCTGTGTTTCTGACCCACCACAACCTCCCCTTGGCTTTCCGAGGAATTCTTCACTGCCAAACAATATTTTGTATCTTATATCACTGAACCCCTCATTTCCAATTTCTTATCCGCTACATGCATAGCGAGTGCTTCTGTTCTGGCAGTCTTGGTGCCAAGGTAAGCCAAATAGGGTTCAAAGCTGGTCGACCACTCTCCACATGTCGTAGACACTCGAGTCACGGCCCGGGGGGTAAAAAAGAAGGTCCCCTTCACCCCGAGTATTCCAGTGGCGCTGGCTACCACCCCCTTGTGCAGGAAACAAAAAATACCCTAACATATTACCCGAGAAAGTGCTTGGGAAACAGCCCCACCGGTAGCGTATTGGTTTTCGCAGCAGACCGGTATTTTGGAGGTCGTGGGTTCGGATCCCACCCGGCTGGCATTTTTTCACCACTTTCGTTCTCACTCAAAAAATCTTGATTTGTTTCTATGACCCACCTCAACCTCCCCTTTG
Organism: Haemaphysalis longicornis; assembly: GCA_013339765.2. Taxonomy (NCBI): domain Eukaryota; kingdom Metazoa; phylum Arthropoda; class Arachnida; order Ixodida; family Ixodidae; genus Haemaphysalis; species Haemaphysalis longicornis. The sequence goes on along the minus strand of CM023448.1, from coordinate 44,866,355 downwards.
CTTTCCGACGTTTTCTTCAATGCCAAACCTTATTTTATATCTTATTTCAACGAACCCCTCATTTCTAATTTCTTATCCGCTACATGTATAGCGAGGGCTTCTGTTCTGGCGTCTTGGTGCCATAGGAGCCTAAGAGGGTTCAACGCTGGTCGACCAGTCTCGACATGTCGTAGACAATCGAGTCACGGCACGGGGGGTAAAAAAGAAGGTCCCCTTCACCCCGAGTAGTCGAGTGGCGCTGGCTACCACCCCCTTGTGCAGGAAACAAAAATACCCTAACATAAATACCCGAAAAAGTGCTTGGGAAACCGCCCCACCGGTAGCTTATTGGTTATCGCACGAGACCGGTATTCTGGAGGTCGTGGGTTCATATACCACCCGGCGGGCATTGTTCACTACCTTCATTCTCACTCAAAACATTCTTCATTTGTTTCTATGACCCACCACAATCTCCCCTTTGCTTTCAGAGGCTTTCCTAACTGTCAAACATTATTTTCTATCTTAATTCACCGAACCTCTCATTTCCAATTTCTGATTCGCTACGTGCTTAGCGAGGGCTTCTGTTCTGGCAGTCTTGGTGGCGAGTTAAGGTTAATATGGTTTAACGCTGGTCGACCACACTCGACATGTCGTAGACACTCGAGTCACGGCCCTAGGGGTAAAAAAGATGGTCCCATTCACACCGAGTAGTCCGAGTGGCGCTGGCTGCTACCCCCTAATGCAGCAAACAAAAAATACCTTAACATAAATACTCAAGACACTGCTGGAGAAACAGCCCCACCGGTAGGGTAGTGGTTATCGCACAAGACCGGTATTTTCGAGGTCGTGGGTTTGGATCCCACCCGGCGGGCATTGTTCACTACTTGAATTCTCACTCAAAACATTCTTCATTTGTTTCTATGACTCACCACAACCTCCCCTTTGCTTTCCGAGGTTTTCTTGACTGCCAAACCTTATTTTATATCTTAATTCACCGATCCCCTCGTTTTTAATTTCTGATTCGCTACATGCTTAGCGAGGGCCTCTGTTCTTGCAGTCTTGGTGCTAAGGTTAGCTGAAGAGGGTTTAACGCTGGTCGACCACGCTCGACCTGTCATAGACACTCGAGTCACAGCCCGGGGAAAAAAAGAAGGTCTTCTTTACACCCAGTAGTCCGAGTGGCGATGGCTACGACCCCTAGTGCAGGAAACAAAAAATACTGTAACATATATACCCGAGAAAGTGCTGGGGAAACAGCCCCGCCGGTAGCGTTGTGGTTAGCGCACCAGATCTATATTGTGGAGGTCGTGCCTTCGGATCCCACCCGGCGGGCATTTTTCACCACTTTCCTTCTCACTCAAAAAATCTTCATTTGTTTCTTTGAAAAACAACTACTTATGCTACAATGATGTTTGCAAATTAATTTTTTTGCAGCGAGAGTGTAGCAACAAGAAAAAAATGAAGTCCCTTATGATGCATAGAAAACTTCCGTAATAAAAAAAATGAGCCGTACACAATGTTGGTTTGGGCATGAGAGTGCATCATTTAGGTTCCCCTCGTGTAGGCTTTACTAGGTGTAATTTTTACTACCTTCATGCCTTCGTACGTTTTTAATAAATAGGCCAAATGTTTTTAGCTAATACTTAGTTTATACAGTAACGGAAAAGTAACGACGTTACTTTTTAGCAGTAACTGTAACTGTAACTAGTTACTGTAGGAAAAATCGTAACTGTAACTGTAACAGAGTTACTTTTCGGGTTAGGTAACTGTAACTGTAACACTGTTACTTTTTTCGGTAACGTGCCCATGACTGCCCAGCGGGCATTTTTTCATCACTTTCCTTCTCACTCAAAAAATCTTCATTTGTTTCTATGACCAACCACAACTACCCCTTTGCTTTCCGATGTTTTCTTGGCTGCCAAACCTCATTTTATATCTTAATTCACCGATCCCCTAATTTTCAATTTCTGATTCGCTACATGCTTAGCGTGGGCCTCTGTTCTGGCAGCCTTCATGCCAAGGTTAGCTTAAGGGGGTTCAACGCTGGTCGACCACTCTCGACATGTTGTAGACGCTCGAGTCATGGCGCAGGGTTTAACAAAAAAGGTCCCCTTCACCCGGAGTAGTCCGAGTGGCGCTGCCTACCACCCCCTCGTGCAGGAAAAAAAATACCCTAACATAAATACCCGAGAAAGTGTTGGGGAAACAGCCCCACCGGTAGCGTAGTGGTTATCGCACCAGACCGGCATTCTGGAGGTCATGGGTTCGGATCCCACCCGGCGGACATTTTTTCCCAAATTTCTTTCTGGCTCAAAAAATTCTTTATCTGTTTCTAAGACCAACCACCACCACAACCTCCCCTTTGCTTTCCGAGGTTTTCTTGATTGACAAACCTTATTTTGTATCTTATTTCTCCGAACACCTCATTTTTAATTTCTGTTTCGCTACATGCTTAGCGAGGGCTTCCGTTCTGGCAGTCTTGGTGCCAAGGTAAGCCTAATGGATTCAACGCTGGTCGTCCACTCTCGACATGTCGTAGACAATCGAGTCACGGACCGGGCGGTAAAAAAGAAGGTCCCCTTCACCCCGAGTAGTCGAGTGGCGCTGGCTACCACCCCCTTGTGCAGGAAAAAAAAACATAACATATATACCCGAGAAAGTGCTTGGGAAACAGCCCCACCGGTAGCGTAGTGGTTATCGCACCAGACCGGTATTTTGGAGGTCGTGGGTTCGGATCCCACCCGGCGGGCATTTTTTCACCACTTTCGTTTCTCACTCAAAAAATCTTGATTTGTTTCTATGACCCACCTCAACCTCGCCTTTGCTTTCCGACGTTTTCTTCAATGCCAAACCTTATTTTATATCTTATTTCAACGAACCCCTCATTTCTAATTTCTTATTCGCTACATGCATAGCGAGGGCTTCTGTTCTGGCCGTCTTGGTGCCAAGGTAAGCCTAATAGGGTTCAACGCTGGTCGACCAGTCTCGACATGTCGCAGACAATCGAGTCACGGCACGGGGGGTAAAAAAGAAGGTCCCCTTCACCCCGAGTAGTCGAGTGGCGCTAGCTACCACCCCTTGTGCAGGAAACAAAAATACCCTAACATAAATACCCGAAAAAGTGCTTGGGAAACAGCCCCACCGGTAGCTTATTGGTTATCACACGAGACCGGTATTCTGGAGGTCGTGGGTTCATATACCACCCGGCGGGCATTGTTCACTACCTTCATTCTCACTCAAAACATTCTTCATTTGTTTCTATGACCCACCACAATCTCTCCTTTGCTTTCAGAGGTTTTCCTAACTGTCAAACATTATTTTATATCTTTATTCACCGACCCTCTCATTTCCAATTTCTGATTCGCTACGTGCTTAGCGAGGGCTTCTGTTCTGGCAGTCTTGGTGCTAAGGTTAGCTGAAGAGGGTTTAACGCTGGTCGACCACTCTCGACCTGTCATAGACACTCGAGTCACAGCCCGGGGGAAAAAAGAAGGTCTTCTTCACACTTAGTAGTCCGAGTGGCGATGGCTACGACCGCCTAGTGCAGGAAACAAAAAAATACTGTAACATATATACCCGAGAAAGTGCTGGGGAAACAGCCCCGCCGGTAGCGTTGTGGTTAGCGCACCAGATCTATATTGTGGAGGTCGTGCCTTCGGATCCCACCCGGCGGGCATTTTTCACCACTTTCCTTCTCACTCAAAAAATCTTCATTTGTTTCTTTGAAAAACAACTACTTACGCTACAATGATGTTTGCAAATTAATTTTTTTGCAGCGAGAGTGTAGCAACAAAAAAAATGAAGTCCCTTATGATGCATAGAAAACTTCCGTAATAAAAAAAATGAGCCGTACACAATGTTGGTTTGGGCATGGGAGGGCATCACTTTAGGTTCCCCTCGTGTAGGCTTTACTAGGTGTAATTTTTACTACCTTCATGCCTTCGTACGTTTTTAATAAATAGGCCAAATGTTTTTAGCGTTTACTTAGTTTTATACAGTAACGGAAAAGTAACGACGTTACTTTTTAGCAGTAACTGTAACTGTAACTAGTTACTGTTGGAAAAATCGTAACTGTAACTGTAACAGAGTTTCTTTCTCTGGTTAGGTAACTGTAACTGTAACACTGTTACTTTTTTCGGTAACGTGCCCATGACTGCCCAGCGGGCATTTTTTCACCACTTTCCTTCTCACTCAAAAAATCTTCATTTGTTTCTATGACCAACCACAACCTCCCCTTTGCTTTCCGAGGTTTTCTTGGCTGCCAAACCTCATTTTATATCTTAATTCACCGATCCCCTAATTTTCAATTTCTGATTCGCTACATGCTTAGCGTGGGCCTCTGTTCTGGCAGCCTTCATGCCAAGGTTAGCTTAAGGGGGTTCAACGCTGGTCGACCACTCTCGACATGTTGTAGACGCTCAAGTCATGGCACAGGGTTTAACAAAAAAGGTCCCCTTCACCCGGAGTAGTCCGAGTGGCGCTGCCTACCACCCCCTCGTGCAGGAAAAAAAATACCCTAACATAAATACCCGAGAAAGTGTTGGGGAAACAGCCCCACCGGTAGCGTAGTGGTTATCGCACCAGACCGGCATTCTGGAGGTCATGGGTTCGGATCCCACCCGGCGGACATTTTTTCCCAACTTTCTTTCTGGCTCAAAAAATTCTTTATCTGTTTCTAAGACCAACCACCACCACAACCTCCCCTTTGCTTTCCGAGGTTTTCTTGACTGCCAAACCTTATTTTGTATCTTATTTCTCCGAACACCTCATTTTTAATTTCTGTTTCGCTACATGCTTAGCGAGGGCCTCTGTTCTGGCAGTCTTGGTGCCAAGATTAGCTTAATAGGGTTCAACGCTTGTAAACCACTCTCCACATGTCGTAGACACTCGATTCCCGGCCCGGGGGATAAAACCGAAGGTCCCCTTCACCCCGAGTAGTCTGAGTGGCGCTGGTTACCACCCCCTTGTGCAGGAAACAAAAAATACCCTAACATAAATACCCGACAAAGTGCTGGGGAAACAGCCCCGCCGGTAGCGTAGTGGTTATCGCACCAGACCGGCATTCTGGAGGTCGTGGGTTCGGATCCCACCTGGCGGACATTTTTTCCCAACTTTCTTTCTGGCTCAAAAAATTCTTCATCTGTTTCTAAGACCGACCACCACCACAACCGCCCCTTTGCTTTCCGAGGTTTTTCTTGACTGCCAAACCTTATTTTATATCTTATTTCAACGAACCCCTCATTTCTAATTTCTTATTCGCTACATGCATAGCGAGGGCTTCCGTTCTGGCAGTCTTGGTGCCAAGGTAAGCCTAATGGTTCAACGCTGGTCGTCCACTCTCGACATGTCGTAGACAATCGAGTCACGGCCCGGGCGGTAAAAAAGAAGGTCCCCTTCACCCCGAGTAGTCGAGTGGCGCTGGCTACCACCCCCTTGTGCAGGAAAAAAAAAACATAACATATATACCCGAGAAAGGGCTTGGGAAACAGCCCCACCGGTAGCGTATTGGTTATCACACCACACCGGTATTCTGGAGGTCGTGAGTTCAGAACCCAGCCGGCGGGCATTTTTCACTACTTTCATTCTCACGCAAAACATTCTTCATTTGTTTCTATGACCCACCACAACCTCCCCTTTGCTTTCCGAGGTTTTCCTAACTGTCAAATTTTATTTTCTAGCTTAGTTCACCGAACCCCTCATTTCCAATTTCTGATTCGCTACATGCTTAGCCAGGGCCTCGGTTCTGGCAGTCTTGGTGCCAAGTTAAACTTAATAGGGTGCAACTCTGGTCGACCACTCTCGACATGTCGTAGACACTCGAGATGTGGCCCGGGGGGTAAAATAGAAAGTCCCCTTCTCCCCGAGTAGTTCGAGTGGCGCTGGCTACCACCCCCTTGTGCAGGAAACAAAAAAAAACTTTAGCCTAAATACCCGAGAAAGTGCTGGAGAAACATCCCCGCCAGTAGCGTAGTGGTTATCACACCAGACCGGTATTCTCGAGGATGTGTGCTCAGATCCCACCCAGGCGGGCATTTTTTCACCACTCTCTTTCTGACTCAAAAAATTCTTCATCTGTGTTTCTGACCTACCGCAACCTCCCCTTGGCTTTCCGAGGTTTTCTTGACTGCAAAACAATATTTTGTATCTTATATCACTGAACCCCTCATTTCCAATTTCTGATTCACTACATGCTTAGCGAGAGCCTCTGTTCTGGCAGTCTTGATGCCAAGATTAGCTTAAGATTGTTCAACGCTGGTCGACCACTCTCGACCTGTCGTAGACACTCGAGTCACAACCAGGAAAAAAAAGAAGGTCCTCTTCACACCGAGTAGTCTGAGTGGCGATGGCTACGACTGCCTAGTGCAGGCAAACAAAAAAGACCCTAACATAAATACCCAAGAAAGTGCTGGGGAAACATCCCCGCCGGTAGAGTAGTGGTTAGCGCACCAGATCGGTATTGTGGCGGTCGTGCCTTCAGATCCCACCCGGCGGGCATTTTTTCACCACTTTCGTTCTCTCTCAAAAAATCTTCATTTGTTTCTATGACCCACCTCACTCTCCCCTTTGCTTTCCGAGGTTTTCTTCAATGCCAAACCTTATTTTATATCTTATTTGAACGAACCCCTGATTTCTACTTTCTTATTCGCTACATGCATAGCGAGGGCTTCCGTTCTGGCCGTCTTGGTGCCAAGGTAAGCCTAATAGGGTTCAACGCTGGTCGACCAGTCTCGACATGTCGCAGACAATCGAGTTACGGCACGGGGGGTAAAAAAGAAGGTCCCCTTCACCCCGAGTAGTCGAGTGGCGCTGGCTACAACCGCTTTGTGCAGGAAACAAAAAATACCCTAACATAAATACCCTAACAGCCCCACCGGTAGCGCATTGGTTGTCACACCACACCGGTATTCTGAAGGTCGTGACTTCAGATCCCACTCGGCTGGCATTGTTCACTACTTTCATAATCACTCAAAACATTCTTCATTTGTTTCTATGACCCACCACAACCTCCCCTTTGCTTTCCGAGGTTTTCTTGACTGCCAAAGCTTATTTTGTTTCCTATTTCACCGAACCCCTCATTTCCAATTTCTGATTCGCTACATGCTTAGCGAGGGCCTCTGTTCTGGCAGTCTTGGTGCCAAGTTAAGCCTAATAGGGTTCCACGCTGGTCAACCACTCTCCACACGTCGTAGACACTCGATTCCCGGCCCGGGGGATAAAAACGAAGGTCCCCTTCACCCCGAGTAGTCTGAGTGGCGCTGGTTACCACCCCTTGTGCAGGAAACAAAAAATACCCTAACATAAATACCCGAGAAAGTGCTGGGGAAACAGCCCAGCCGGGAGCGTAGTGGTTAGCGCACCAGATCGGTATTGTGAAGGTTGTGCCTTCGGATCCCACCCGGCGGGCATTTTTCACCACTTTCCTTCTCACTCTAAAAATCTTCATTTGTTTCTATGACGCACCACAACCTCCCCTTTGCTTTCCGAGGCTTGGCGACTTGGCGAGTGAGCTGGCTTGGGGTAGCACTCTCGCAGACCGGGCGACTGCCGCTGGAGTGCAGGGTCTTCTCAGGGTCGGCGTACCCGCAGTCCGGTCGACTGCCGCTCGTCCGCCAGGCTACCTCGGGGTAGACAATCCGCTCGTTTCCGCGATCACTTCTCTATCTTTCTCGAGCCTCGCTCCTCTTCTTTCTCGCCTCCCTTGTCTCGCGCCCCCTTCCGATCTTCGCTTCTTACTCTTCACCCTGCCACTCGCGCGCTTGCTCCGTCTTTTTCCCGCGATTTCTTGTTTTTCCCGCGCTTGGGGCACTTCATGACAGTGGGTCTTCACTGCCGGTTCGGATGCACACAGAGTCGCAGTGGCTAGCCCAGTGGTGACGGAAGCTTGTGTAGTTTGTTGTTAATCTTCAGGTTGGGGCTGTCTGGGCTTTATCGAGCCGTACGTGTATAGGACTTCATTGTTCCATTGTTGGTGTATGATAAAAGTTAACCCTTATAAGAGCTAGGTGTTGAGCAGACCTCTGCAGGATTCGGGGTGACTCGCATTGTCTGGCGGCCCTTCCTTGAAGTTGCTCAAATGCCCTTGCAAGGGTTGCGGCTTTTTTCTTTGGGCAGGCACCGAAGGTTGCAGGATGTGCTCCATTACACTTCACCCATCGAGTGTGCGCGCAGGGGTGCAATCATTGTAAGGGGGCGAGCCTGCGCATATTTAAGATCGGGCGAGCCCATTGCACTTGTTTGCAACATGACCCTGCCTTTGGCATTTAAAGTTCTGGCTGGCTGTTCCCAAATTTCCTCCACGGTATAACTACAAAAGCCAAAGAAAGGGCACCTGAGTAATGCATAGCTGTTCGCGAACTCCAAAAGTACTGTTCTTCGGGTTAGCTCTGCCACTACACCATTCTCGCCCCGATCATAACAGACTTGGCTTTTGGCAGATAAAAAACGAGTTCTTCGTCTGTGCCCTCAAGAGCGACTTCATAAATATTTCCAGACGTCGCTTAATGGGAACGTGGTAGACGAGCTTGGACCGCCATGCCAACCAGCTCCCTAACAGCAAGATGCCGGTAGTAAGCGTTGAAAGAAGATGCTCTGACGACAAGAACACCATCCTTGTAGAAGTGATGTGTAAAAACGTTTTCCTGTGCAGTCGAGGCGACTGCCGATTCAAGCAAATTGGGATTTAGCTTCCAGAAGGAACAACCTGGTTGGGTTGGTTGAGTCTCAACGGGGACGCCGGCAACCTACACTTTTTATATCGAACTACAGTAAATGCAGCCTGATTTTCCTCTTCAGCTGCACGTACATCTCCGATGAAAAGCGGATATAAAGTAATTCAGGAATTACTAGTGCGCAAGGCCTTATAAAAACAGGGTGCCGTGGGGAAATCGTTTTGCAATGAAAAAAGGCGAGGCCCCTGAGCGTTATATTAGCAGCCTTCAGCATTCCTCCTCACAGAGGGCAGGCTGCGGTTACACACCGTATGAGCTTTACTTTAAAAATCAACATCCACAAGGTAAGATAACCCATTTTTGAGCTAGATAATTGCTTCGTCTGATAGAAAGTGTGCTAGGTATTGTGGTATCCCCACTACAGTGCTCACAGGTGACCTAGGCTGTCAGCACAATGTACACGGTAAGCAGGCCTACGATGCGCTGCATGTCTACGTGACGGCGCGCGTGGGCGCAACAACAACTGTGACGGCGCCCAAGGGCGTCCGTTCAGCCAGAACAACCAGGCATCGCCACCTTCCACGCCTACATGGCACTCCTTAACGCCACATAGAATGGGAACTGCGATGACAGGCTCACAGAATCCTTCATGCCCAATGGAAAAGCGGTGTTCATTGAGCACCCGGCGTCGTTGAAGGTCATCCCTCCACCTTCGCTTACTACAAGCTGCCTGCACCCAGACACTCGAATGCCTGTCCCCCACACCACTCTACTCAATACACCGCCCTTGCCACAGCACGCACTCTGATACCCCCTAATACATGAGGTCTAGCTCTGCCCCTTGGAGGTTTTTTATTTTTGCCGTGTCACAGCCACACAGAAATAAAAAATAAATTAGAAGAGAGACATACGGGCGCATTGAGGCCGAACTGCCTGACTCCTGCGCCGTCTGGCAGTTGGCGCAAGCAGTAAAAAACGATATATTTAAAAGTAAAAGAACACATACTATTATACTTTTAAATTTTGTTACACAATAAACTACCAACTTTTATTTATGTAATAAGTAGCATGGCTGTGAATGTAAATTTTCGTGGCTTCTTTGTGCCAAGCCGCAAGCGCAAGCCGCGATTTGCTCTTTCGGCAGCGTTTGCACGTGCGTTTGTGCAGCCTCGTGCTAACCTCTTTTGTGGAGAATGAAATGCTTGGTGCTTCCTTTTCGACATCGGTTTTGCATCCTGAACGAAAGCTGTGACTTTCTTTTCTAAAGTGCTGGTGTCGCGTACCATTTTTTGTTTTCTTGTACTGCAAACGCGGCGAGCCCTGCGAAGCCTCAGGAAAATCAAGCATAGCTAGTTCTGCGTCTTAAGGAAAAGCGCTTTGGAAACACCCCAGAAAGGCGCAAGAAACCATTTTCTTAGCCGGACGCAATGATATTTAGGCTAGTTGTGCTGCTTTATGTAACGTTGAGGTATGTCAGCAGAATGCGCCCGTAATCGCACGTAGCGTTTACGTGCCGCAAACAACGGTGGTGAGTTGCGGATTGGGTGGCCCGGCCGGAGGTCCATAGTCAAGCAGGTGTGCGGTGTCGCTGCACTGAATTACGCGAGCTGCACGCTGCGTTGTATTGTACTAGCTAGCCATTGCTAGCTTGGCCAACTGTTACTGCTATTCTTTATTACGGCCGTGATGCACTGCAAAGCCGTCCGGGCGAACGTACGCGACGAAGTTGCCGTATCTGCATTTTTTGGCTTATCCAGAAGCTGTAGAGAACCTCAAGCCGTACAGTCTTCGTAAAGTTTTACACAAGTGTGCACACCACGCTGCTTGCGTACGAAGCGAACCACCTAGCCGACGCCGGGAACGCGCGCGTCGCTTTGCTTTCGCTCGTCAGGTGCGCTAAAAACGCGCCTTTAGGTGTATATAACAGCATTGCTCGAGGCGGGGTGAGTGCGCAGTGAATTCAAACCTTCAAATTTGGTCTTCGTTCTACATCGTATATCAAGTCCGGTATCTTAGGCATTGCTTAGAACTGTTGCCCAGTTGCCGTTTTTTCAACCGTTTGCTCTTTTAAAATGCAGAGCATTTCTCAGCCTCACCTGTTCGTGCGTCGGACGGTGTCAACAGTTTCGCGTCCGGAGCAGGTGCGCCTCTCTTTCCCTCCTCTCTCTCAACAGCAGCCGGCGCGCGCATGCGTCGTTGTCAGCCCGTTCGCTCCGTCGCGGTCTCGACCTAACAGATGCGTGATAGCAGCGCGGTGGGTCGTGAAAGGGCGCGCGCTGCTTGCGCAAGCGCGCTCTCCCACCCGTACTGTTCTCCCTCTACTGCGCGCGCTGCAAATATAGCGGCTAGCGATCGCTCGTGTTTCAATCACTGCGTTGCTCCTTCCTTCCTAGGTTGACGCTCGTGCCCACGTTTACTCGTGTCTGCTTACTCGAGCATCACAGAAGAAGCGATGGAAGCAAAACTGCTTTCAATCAGTACTGAGGCCCGAATGCTCTGCATTTACTCGCGTTCCCCTCGCGAGAAGGCGCGGGAATTTTTTTCTTTGTTCATATTTTGGCTAGTTTCATCAAACATATATAGCGCAACTTGCACCTATTCAGTAGGAGCTGTGTGTGTTCTCGTCATGTTTTTCAGTTCATGGCCTCTGGTGGTGATCAGTACGACGCTCACTGCTGCTTGCATTGGTGCCCACACAGCGCCCAAATATACTTTCGCCAGTTGCCCGTTCTCGGGATGCGTTTCTTTCGCGGGTCCGTGAGAAACAGGTTTGTTTGAGCTTTGTATTAGGTTCAGTTCGCCCTCGTTCTTCGTCCTGATTTTACAAAAAAGACATAGGGGTTCAGGCTGTGTGGTCAGCATTATAATTTTTGTTAAACAAAACAATAGCTGAATTGCATTTAAGATTGTGCCTAACTAGTGTTCCGAAATTACAAAGACCCATATTCTTAGTGTTGCTAATAGATTTACCGCATGATTGCTGAATAAAATAGGAACACGTATGTTTCAAATAGGTGGAATGCACTGGAGGCAATACATCAGTACTAGTTGCAGTGAAATTTACCGACTGTTTGCAGGTCATCTATCATTGCAAGCAGTTTGTGTACTACATCACCTATCATCTGTGCAGGTCTACAGGTGCCCTCAAGACAGTCAACCGGCCAGCTGCATTCGTCATACCAAACATGGTGTAAGCACTACATGGCACAGGACTTCATGGATCCTGTCCTCACACGACTCACAAAAGTGGCCGTGCCAACTGTTCTCCCAGAGTTATTCAGTTGTAATATTGACTGCCTGCAGTGCTTCTTGAAGCTCCTAACGGGAACAAAATCTGTATTTCATCTATTGAACCTTGCCATTAGCACACAAAATCTAACGCAAGTCTCGGCACTCAATAAGGCGTGACAACTGAAAAGCCTATAGTTGACACAAGAAACAAACTGTTTTATAGATCTTACGTGCGTCATCTCATTAAAACCACTCACAACAGCATCCAGTCTCCAAACTCCACTGGCAAATTATTGTTGCTGCTGGCAGTAATATTGTCAAAACAGTACATCCACAAAAACCATTTTACCTTACGAAGACAACCAGGGTAAAAGGCCATGCTAAATGTCGTTTGTGACCGTACGTGCCGCGTGTTGCAGTGACCTAGATGAAGAGCACCATGTTGGGACCTACGTTGTAAAATGCGTTCGTAACGTCCTAAGCAAGGATGCCTGTCTTAGCTGAGTAGAACTTCTTGCTGGACTTGTTGTAGAATAGCTTCCAGCGCCTGTCTCGAACATTCTGTTTGTTCGTGTTTCTTGTTGCGCTCCTTATAATGGCTCTCTTGCTCCCCTTAGAATTTCGTCGGTACTTAGTGTAACCCCTCAACAGGGAAAACTTTAGTCAGGTATTTTTTATGGCGAATTGTGTACTCACATCGTGGCAAATAGATGCACCTGTTGTAATTGCAGTGTACGCCGACTGTGTAGTGGGGTGGCCTTTTTCTGGACACTTTGTTTTCAGGTGAAGCACAGCTTGCAAATATACGCAGTGCTCCCATGATGTGCCTCGTCAATCAAATTGCACTGTAATATTTCTTGTTGTAATCAGGCAGATAAAGTGAACTATGCCATGCCGAATACATATTGTCACGTGTTTCATCGGCGCCAAGAAACGACATTGACGACGAAGAAGTGGTTGAGTGCGCGTGCTCTCTCATAATTGTCATTCAGAGCTCTGGCGCTCGCGCTCAGAACCCTGTGCTCGAGCTATCGATTAAAGAGGCTCCGGCTGCTTGTTCTGACCCGGTCGTCTCCTTCAAGAACCCCGGCTCAGCATCTGCGTGCTTATAGTTACTAGGTGCGGGGTACGACTACCCCATGCAAAGGACCCCTTCGGCCAGCCCGGAACGGCCTATCCCTGTCCACACACCTCAAACGTGGACTGTCTCCCGACGCGGACTGTCTCCGGACTGTCGCAAACGCGGACTGTCTCCAGAGTATGATCGCCTTGACTTCACGGCACCTAGACGTCAGGCTTCGGAACCTCAAGTAATGGCGCAAGCACTCACTCCCCAGGTGACTCTCCAACAGTCTCGTACTCCGGCCATCTTTCACGGTGAGGTTTTTGAGGACGTCGAGGATTGGCGGGAGCAGTTTGAGCGGGTCGCATCGTTCAACCAGTGCGATGCTCGCCAAAAGCTGCTTGGGGTCTATTACGCGCTCGAACATGGTGCAAGGACGTGGTTCGAGAACCGCGAGGCGAGGTGGTCTACGTGGAAAGAATTCCGGCAGGAAGCTTCTGGAAAGTTTCGCCACCACAGACCGTCGGGACCTTGCACAGCGGCTGTTGGAGTCGCGGATCCAGAACCCCAATGAAACTGTGACTATGTTTACGGAGGACATGGTGCGGTTGTTCAAGAGGGCTGACCCTGAAATGTCGGAGCCGAGGAAGCTGCGCTACCTGATGCACGGCGTTAAAAAACAGCTCTTTGCAGGTGTCGTACGAATCCCTCCTCGCACGGTGAAAGACTTCGTCAGGGAGGCAACAGCCATCGAGCGAGCCCTGCAAGAGAGATGCCGGCAGTTCAACCGCGTGAACGGCACTTCGTCCGGTACTGCTGGCGCCCTAACAAGTATGGCCAATGACACAACCCTTCGAGACATCATCCGCTCAATTGTACGAGAAGAGCTGCAATTGAGTGGGATTGGCGGGCTGGAACCTGCGCCTGCCTCGGTTGCTGATGTGGTTCGCAAAGAGATCCGACAAGCACTTTCGATCGCGGAGCAGCCGGTACAGCCGCCACAGGCGAGTTATGTAACAGCTCTCCGTCGCCAGCTGCCCATCGCACACACACCACTGCCGCCCCTGGCGCCTCGAACCTACCCCCGACTCCAAAGAGCAGGTTCCGCCACATACTCCGGTCCCAACAACTGAGTTCGTATGGAACGCAGGTGCGCAAGACGAACGTTTGGCGCGATGACAACAACCAGCCACTGTGCTATCATTGTGACGAAGCAGGCCACGTTTACCGCCGTTGCCCGTACCGTGAAATTGGACTTCGTGGCTTTTCACCCGCCGCCTCACGACCTCGCCTTGGCCAAAGACCTGCGGAAATCCTACGTTCGCAGTCACCTCCCCCGTCGATCCTCCGACGTTCACAGTCACCGTCTAGCGGCTCGTCACCTGACGTCGAGACCCCCGAGGACCGCCGCGTGGAAGATCCCCTAGCCCTGGGCGGGGAAACTAACCGCCGCAACCTCAGGAGGCAAGGTTGCTACCGGCAGGCCTTGGCAAGACCTTCGAAAACCAACTACGCCGCCTACCAAAGACACGACTTCGCCGATACGACAAACGATGACCTCGTCGACCACACACGCAGCGTCCCCAGCAGAACACGCGACCTTGCCGACAGCACCCAGTATCCCGCCGACGGGAGCCACGACGTCGCCTTCTGACCGCAAGGCGAGTAGAATAAGTATCGGTGAAATTGGCAGCGCGGACATTTTGATCTCCATAGACGGGCACCAATTAACTGCTTTAGTCGACACTGGTGCAGACTACTCCGTAATCAGCCAAACACTCGCTGATCACCTAAGAAAAGTAAAGACACCGTGTTTCGGGCTCCAGATTAGATCGGCTGGTGGTCACCTGATCACGCCTGTGGGCAAATGTATCGCCAGGATTGGTATCGGCGACTCAGAGTTCGTTGCAAGTTTTGTCGTTCTCCCCGAGTGCCGAAAGGATTTAATTCTAGGAATGGACTTCTTAAGTGAGCACAACGATGTCACGACGTTGGGAAACGCTCCATTAAGGTCGCCGCGATCAATCGCCGCCCAGAACTTGAAGTACGCCGTGCGCCGTTGCGTGTTATCGACGATGATGTGAACGTGCCGCCGCGGTCCTGCATCATAGTTCCTGTGATGTGTGATGTTCGCTGTACCGTCGATGGTATCACCGAGCGTATGGACGCCCTATTGCTGAATCACGACATTGCAGTTGCTCGAGGCGTGCTTCATTTCACCGAGGGCCGTGCGGAATTATTGCTGACCAATTTTGGCAAGGAACGCCGCCACGTCGCTAAGGGTGCCACCGTTGCTTACTTCGAGGAAATCGCGGGCAACGATGACTGTTTTGTATTAGAAGGCACTGAACCTGGCGAAGGCGCTCCCGATCCTATCCTTGACATCAATTCGAGCTTACGTCACGCGGAGCAGCGAGCCCTTCGTGAGTTGCTAATGAGCTTCAAAGGCTGTTTTTTATCATCGTCTGCTGTGCGTCAAACACCACTGACGAAGCATCGCATCATTACTGCCGACGCTGTGAGACCAATTCGCCAAAACCCGTATCGTGTATCTACCAAGGAGCGCGACGCCATCCGAAACCAAGTAGAACAGATGTTGCAAGACGACGTTATCCAGCCATCTCGGAGTCCGTGGGCGTCCCTCGTGGTTTTGGTAAGAAAGAAGGACGGGACATTGCGATTCTGCGTAGATTACAGGAAGCTGAACCAAGTCACAAAAAAGGACGTGTACCCGCTGCCGCGGATCGACGACTCCCTCGACAGGCTTCGTCATGCCCGTTACTTTTCATCGATGGATTTGAAAAGTGGGTATTGGCAAATCGAGGTTGATGAGCGCGACCGCGAGAAGACCGCCTTCATAACACCAGATGGTCTTTATGAGTTTAAGGTTCTCCCTTTTAGGCTGTGTCCGTACCTGCCACATTTAAAAGGATGATGGACACTGTTTTATCTGACTTGAAGTGGCAGACGTGCTTGGTTTATCTCGACGATGTCATCGTGTTTGCACCCACATTTGAGGAACACTTGCGACGGCTATCTTTCGTTCTTCAGGCCATTCGATCGGCCGGCTCACGCTGAAAGCGGAAAAATGTCATTTTGGATACCAGGAGCTACTTTTCTTGGGCCATGTTGTCAGCCACGCCAGTGTCAAACCCGATCCTGAGAAGATAGCAGCGGTGACCAAATTCCCGACCCCTGCGGACAAAAAGGCTGTTCGACGATTTCTAGGCCTTTGTTCCAATTTCCGGAGGTTTATAGAAAACTTCTCAAACATCGCGGCCCCGTTAACGTGTCTCACCCGTAATGATGTCACCTTCCATTGGACTGGGGAGCACCAGGCTGCCTTCGAAGAACTCAGGTTTCGCCTACAAATGCCGCCGGTACTCGCCCACTTTGACGACGAAGCTGCGACCAAGGTCCATACAGACGCTAGTAACGTCGGTCTTGGAGCTGTACTTGTACAGTCGCAAGACGGTGCGGACAGAGTCGTCGCGTATGCAAGCCAAAACCTTTTTCGGGCGGAGACCACCTATTCTGCAAAGGAAAAAGAATGTCTGGCCGTTGTATGGGCGGTTATGAAATTTCGCCCCTACCTCTACGGCCGCCCTTTCCAAGTAGTAAGCGACCACCACTCCCTGTGTTGGATGGCCAATTTAAAAAACCCCACGGGACGTTTAGCTCGCTGGTGCCTCCGACTTCAGGAGTTCGACCTAACGGTGATTTATAAGTCCGGAAAGCAACACTGCCTTTCACGAGCGCCAGTCGAGCACGCCTACAATGAAGATGATGATGACGACACGGCCTTCCTCGGAGCGCTGGACGCTACCATCTTGTCTCAGCAACAGATGGAGGACGAGGAGTTGCGGCCCCTTTTAGACCTTTTGCAAGGCCGGAATAGCAAGGTTCCGAGGCCCTTCGCACACGGGTTGAAGTTCTTCTGCTTGCGTAACAACATCCTTTACAAGCGAAACGTTGCTCCTTGCGGAAGGGACTACCTCCTAGTTGTCCCCGCGTGTCTTCAAACTGAAATACTGCGGGCGTGCCACGACGACCCAGCGTCTGGCCACCTGGGTTACGCTCGGACGACGTCCAGGATAAAACAGAATTATTACTGGCCGAACCTTGCGGCCACCGTGAAGCAGTACATACGGACGTGCCGTGAATGCCAACGACGCAAGACTCCGCAGGGCCGACCAGCTGGATTACTTCAACCGGTTCAAGTACCGAAAAGGTCGTTTGCGGAGATAGGCATGGATTTCTTGGGACCCTTTCCAACCTCTCACGCAGGCAACAAGTGGATAATTGTCGCCACCGACTATTTAACGCGGTACGCAGAAACGAAAGCGCTTCTGCGCTGCACAGTACTCTCCGTGGCACAGTTTTTCATTGAAAACATCGTTCTGCGCCACGGCGCCCCGTCGATGCCTATTACAGACAGGGGATCCGCGTTTAATGTCGACCTTGTACGCGCCATAACGAACCTCACAGGTACCTCCCACCGGCAATCAACCGCTTACCACCCGCAAACGAACGGCCTGACCGAGCGGTTGAACAAAACCCTTGCTGACATGCTGAGCATGTACGTTGATGTGGAACACAAATGCCGGGACGAAATTCTTCCTTATGTGACATTTGCTTATAACACCGCCCGGCAAGAAACAACGCGCATGACACCGTTTGCACTTGTCCATGGACGCGAGGCAGAAACCATGCTTGATGCAATGCTGCCTCACGATGACGGCGACGGCGACGAGGACGTCCAGAGTTTTATTAAGAAAGCCGAAGAAGCGCGTCAGCTAGCGTGCCACCGAATCACAAAACAGCAGCTGCAGGATTCTCTCCAGTACAACGCCCGCCAACGGCACGCCGCTTTCGAACCTGGCGACCGTGTATGGGTGTGGACCCCAATAAGACGTCGAGGGCTGTCGGAGAAACTTCTAAAGCGTTACTTCGGTCCCTACCGTGTCCTTCAACAACTTAGCGATGTCACTTACACCGTGGTTCCCGAAGACTGCACTTCAACAAGACGGCGTCGCTTGCGCCCGGACGTAGTGCACGTAGTGCGCATGAAACCTTATTTTTCAAGGACATAACACACCCGCGCTGGTTGTCGCTATGTCCACACAAGCATCGAGACGATGCTTCGTTTGGAAGGGGGAGTATATGTCACGTGTTTCATCGGCGCCAAGAGACGACTGTGAGGACCAAGAAGTGGTTGAGTGCGCGTGCTCTCTCATCATTGTCATTCAGAGCTCTGGCGCTCGCGCTCGGAACCCTTTGCTCGAGCTTTCCGATTAAAGAGGCTCCGGCTGCTTGTTCTGACCCGGTCGTCTCCTTCAAGGACCCCGGCTCGGCATCTGCGTGTTTATAGTACGCGACCATATATACGATGTAATCCGCGAGCACATAGGCGGCACAGCCATTTTTAACCACTGTCATAGCAGATGGTTGATTGCGGAACATACCTGATGTAAAATGTACTGTAGTAGCATTCCTCACTGCCTGGTACCTGGTTGTGAGATGCAAAGCATAGTAATGTCACGTTCAGTTGTGCATTTCTACGAAGCACTTTTGAAATTGTGCTCGGCAGCGTGCTTGTAATGGCAAAAATGTGGCACGTCGTCCAACAAATGTCGCTTTACTTTAAGGGACTCTGTAATAAGCCACCATTGTCTCATACACTAGCAGAATATACTGCTTCCCTGTTTCTTATATTAAACTGTACATTATCACAGCGGAAGACATGAACCTGTGTGCCCTAATCGAGCCTGGAACATGTCCTTTGGTTACGTACACGTACCTAAAATATCCTCGCCTGGCCCTTAGCCGCTACTGGGAAGGCGACGTTTTCAAAAGGTAACCCGGCTTCTTGTGAAAATGCACCCTTGCAAGGAACCAATATGAAGTTGACTTTTTCCCCTTAACGTTTTGCGTGTGCATATCCACACAAACGTGGTTTATATTCAACTAGAATCAAACGCTGCTACAACGAACGCTTCTACTACGAAATGGCCTGTACAACGAAGCATGTCATATGGCCTGGCCAGATTCCGGTGTTTTGTATGTGTTGTTAACGCCACTACAGCGAATACCACTACAGCGAATTTGCCAGTTTAACAAAAAAAATCATGCGTTCCCAATCGCTGAATTGTTGTTTGATAACGAAAACGGCTAGCCACTCAAGTGGTAACACGTAGCAGCGAACCGAAACCGAGCAACCGGGCTGCTCGGTATTAAGTCTGGGCTGCGTCGCCGCGGCCCGCTGCTGCCGCTGATGGCACTCGCTAATGCAAATGGCCAGACCAAGGTCACCCCGGGCTATATAATTAAGAACTACAAAAATAAAAAGGGCGATAATGCCGCTGCACTGCTGCTCAGGGATGTAGCCAGCGAGAGGAGGGAGTTAGACCCCGCCCCCTTTCACCCTCCTTCCGAAATATTTTCCAGGCAGCACGCGTAAGCGAGGACTAGTGTTTTCTACCACAAAACTTCTCCCCGGGAAGTCCACATTTTTCCTTTTACTCAGCCAGGGAGGGGACGGTTCGCCTAATTGTGCCTTTGGCCCTCGGGCGAAGAACACAATCACTGCGGGGGCGCAAACGCCTACACAGAATGGTGGCGTGGCCCGACAGGGGTTCCTCGCTCTTTTTAAGGCGTTGGCCTGGAGCTGAACCAGCTTTACCTTCGGCCGTTCTTGTGTCGACAGACGCCGAAGAGACAAAATAGGAGCGCGGAAGACATCGACAAACAATTTCCATGTCGCCTCTTAATTTCCAGGTTTGGTGGCCTTCCTTGTCTTCCGCTCCCTTCACTGTTTTAAAGCCGGCGGAAAAGCAGTCTGGACCGACTTTCGTCGTCGCAGCAGGGTCTACAGTGTAATAAATAAAATGAAAATGGCACAAAACAGGCACGGTACGTCGGCGTGGTCCCAAGTCATAAACTGGCTGTTCTGCTGTTCCCGGAGAACTTGCACTTTTTAGCGAGAAGAAAGAAGGAAAAGGGCGATCGGTGTGCAAATTTGGGATGAAACGTGCATTTAAGATTTTCTTTAGAATGACAGGGCGGTTGCGAGAAGAAAGGGACAAAGGGCAATAAAGATTTGGAGGAGAGTTTTCGGCCTATTCTTGGTGAGGCAGCAGGAGAAAAACGGCGTAAGAAGAGCCAGCTAAGTGTGAGCATGCGCGCACTGCCTGAGTGCGGAGAGAAGCGAGTCTGTTCTTGATCTGGTTTGTAGCGTGGTTGTTCGATTGCGCCAGTGCAGGAGAAGGTGCACGGACTAAAAAGCGACGACAATTCAGCCTCGATGAGAAGATCATCAGTGCCGTGCACAGCGGCCGGGAAAAAAAGGGACGTAGCCGAGGAGTACGGTATCAGCGCATCGACCTTGTCGAAGTCCCTTGAGGACAAAGATAAGATACAGGAGCAAGTGGCACAACATAAAACGGACCCGTCAAGGAAGCGGGTCCATGCAGCCACATTTCAGGATGTTGACGCCGCGTCTACACGTGGTTTGCCGATGTACATGCAATAAGGTTCCTGTCAGCGAATAACAGTTTTTCGTTCACCCTCGGCGTGGGTGAAGCAGACTTCAAAGCGACGAGCGGCTGGCTGAGAAGCTTTAAACTACGACATGACATTGTTTTCAAGACTGCGGCTGGCGAAGAGGCCGACGCACCGCACGATCTCGCCGAAAATTGGCGTGAGTCCGAACTGCGGAGAGTGCTGCACGAGTACAGGCCGGAAGACACACCTAATGCCGACAAAACATCTCTTTTTTATGAGTTGCTACGTCAGAAGACCCTGTGCGAGAAAACAGATCGCGGCAAAGGTGGAAAAAGTCCAAGCAATGTGTGACTGTGCTGCTCTGCTGCAATGCAGCAGGGACTGAAAAGCTGAAGCCGCTAGTGATTGGGAGGTCGGCAAAACCACGATACTTGAAGGGCTTGCGTAGCCTTCCAGCAGATTATGTGGCCAAAAAAAAGCCTGGATGACGGCGGACTTTCTCCAAACCTGCCATTTGCAGCTGGAGAAAACAATGCGCCTTCAGAATCGCAAGATTGCTCTTCTGATCGACAACTGCGCCGCACACAACAAGATCCCGGTGCTAAATAACGTGGAAGTGCTTTTTCTGCCGCCGAATTGCACGTCCGTGCTTCAGCCATTGGACCAAGGGATCATACGGTCCGGTAAAGTCCGCAACCGCACGATGATGCTGCAGCGAATTCTACACCAACACAACATTGATGGGCCAACTAGGATCAACGTCCGCAGGGCCATTGAAATGGTTACCTGCGCATGGTGGAATGTGCCCGCCGACGTTGTGCGCAATTGCTGGCGCATTGCTGGCTTCACTAAAGCTGACGACAGAGGCGATCGATGTGCCGATGATCGTGAGTCACCCATTTCGGCCATAGACCTGCAGGAGTCCATAGACACGTACAGTGCGTGTTGCGACGCCGCATTGGTTGTGACCGCCGACGATTACGTCTCGGTGGACGACAAGGTCCTAATTTGCTCTGACCTTAGAACTGACGACATCGTGGAGGCCTTCATAGAGAAAAGGGACGCCACAAATGGCCAGGCGAGTAGTGATGAAGAGCTTGCAGAGGAGCCATGTGTTATGACTACCCGCGAAGGGATGGCGGCATTTGACGCGCTACAGATATATATCTAGTCAATCCGTGACCTCGCGCCGCAGCATGCCGTGAAACTCCATAGCATCAGGTCGGTGGTGGTTCCGCATTCAGTACGTCATACTTCTGTGCAGAAGGAAACTGTTGACTTTTTTTCGCCCATTGGAGTTTAAATCAGATGTAGATAACCATATAAGTTCGCTGTTTATTCTCATTATTTGCTTACTGTATTCCACTGACTACGGTCAAATGCATTCGCATTTTTCAGTTATTGCAAACTACAAAAGCCTGCCAGAATTAATTCACGCTCTATCATCTTTATCATCATTTAAAAGGCTTCTTAAAAAAGTTTCTTCTAGAGTGCTGAATGGTACCTAACAGTCAGAAGTAAAATTTTTTGTGTGTTTTTGAGTAGTGTTTGTTGCACTTTTGCGTATTGTTTTTTTCTCGCTGAATGCACTGCCCCTCGACGACACCACCAACCAGGCGCAACCAGCTAGGCAAAGGCACATATTGAATGCTAGGTGTGACGACAAACATTGGTGGAGGCCCTATCCACGCTCCTGTGGCCGTCCACACCACCAAAGTAATAATGCAGCAGATGTCCGCAATCAAAGGTGTAGCATAATAGTAACCCAAAACTTCAGGCTAGCCCACAACCACTTTTACTGATAATGTGCGCATGTATAAATAAAGATGACGATGGTAATCAAGAGAACTGGCTCTCCCTTTGAGGGGGGACGTCCGTTGGCGAACCATACATTACACTAACCTAATAGATTTTTTCTACCCCGAGCTTTTCCTAGTTTGTTTAAGCTCCAGTCACTGCCCCTACGTTGTTCTAAGTTCGCATAGGTGTGATGACTGCCCTCACGCACCCAGCACTTCCCTACTTGTTATTCACTCCCAATCCAGCCGCTTTTTGGTCACTTCTATCGCCACGAAGGTGAGGCTCTACATCATCCCAAATGAAAACTTGTCAGCGCAGTATCTCCGCGCAGAACCTGACAATATAGGTAATGGCTTCCCCGATCTCTGCCCCAGCATACACATAGTTTATCCTGCTCTCTGAAGATACCCGTGTATGCCCTGGTTCTCAGACACCCTGCCTGTGCGTCAAATAGGACAGCACTGCCTGTCGTATTGTTATAGAATCCTTCCTTTCTGATTTCTATATTTTCTTTCCCATGGGTCTCTAGGGTTTTTTTCGGTTCCGTTTTATGTGCGAAGTGGGTCGTCTCTGCGGTCTTTACCGGCTTTTTATGTGTTGTGTATACTGCTGTTTGCATACCAACTTTCCGCACCTCTTGGTCATTTTTCTGGTTCTTCTGCACCACGTTTCCGTGACCCTCGTGTAGTCGCGGAAATTTTTTGTGCCCCATGTCACAAAGCCAACCCGCAAACTCTGTCTTGCTTTTAACTTCACTTGGCTCTAAGTCGACCCCAGATCATGCTGTACAGCTTCTTTCTTAGTTTTCCGCGTCCCCTAGGTCCAGTCTCCCTAGCGTCCGCTGATTTACCTCCAGACCCGCTTGGGTCACTGGTATAATGCAGCGAACCAAATTCCCGACAGTGAATCCTAGTACCATAAAGGCTTTCGCAACTCCGGTTACCAAGACGCATTTCTTGAGCCCCACAGTGCAATATGCTTTATTTATAAGAGCATTCCGTCTTCCTTTTGTCCTAAGGTGAACCTTATGCGCATGCGTGTACCCTTCATGGTTAAGCACCACACCTAAATATCTATACACATTTACCCATAGTATTTCTACTTGTTGAACTGATACTGTTTTGTGCTTCTTGTCGTTCGGCCATGATCCCAAGTTTTTATTGCTAAAAGAAATCCACATCCTGCCCGCTTTTCATGTATGATCAGTTGAATACCAGCGTACTGTTCTCTAGCCTCCTTTCTCACTCCAGGCATGTATATCACGAACAGCAGTGCAGAGAGAGAGAGAGGAAGAAGACTTCCTTCTTTTAAACCCTTGTAAGGGTAAAAAGGCCATTTGTAGGTCGTCCCCTCCCCCAATATTTGCACTTGTGTCTCCTGTTATAGTTCTGATTGAGTTAATAATTTCGCCCCCAGTCTCTCGTCCTCCTGGATATTTCTTAACCACTTTTTGTCTCTCTTTAAAATACGCCGCCTAATGTCAAGAAACACTAACCGAAAAGGTGGTTTTGCATCTTCGCCACCTCTATGCATTGACTTCCTATAAACAGATTTTCTTCTAGTCTTCTGTCGCTTCAAAAACATTTTTAAGTTCCTCTTGTATACCACACTCTTCCACCCACTGCTCCAGCCTAAAGTTTGATGCCCGCATTACTAACCAATAAATCACTATGTGACGGTGACTGTTCTGTACAAGCTGCGTTTTGTATAATAATGTTAACATTAAAATTTTTTCATTCTAATATAAATATATTAGTAATATAAAAATGACTTCAATTCCACTTAGAAACCAGAGACACTACGAGAAAACGCTTCACTAGCTCCCCGGGCCCCTTGGTCGTTTGACCCGCAGCATCGAAAAAAAAGGAATTGGCAACATCACTACTTACAGACGAAAACACAACCTTAGTTTGCACATTATAACAATACAAAATAAAATACAGTAATTTAAAAAGAGTAGTAGAACATGTACAAGACATTACTAAGCTGGTTGAGATATACCTGATGAACACATTGAAATGACAGCTGCTCAAAATTAGCAGAACAAAACTCTGTCATCACAAGATACACAAAGTACACAAAACACAAGCGATTACACTGCAACAAAATAAGGTGGAATAGCAACAAAATATTGTAAATAGATTGAATTGGGTATGTTTGTCACTAGGTTTGAAATAAACTAATTAGTTCTAGTCAGGGTAAATGTTGAGATATTTAGGCTTTGGTCAGATATGTAGTGTAGGACGCTGGGAAGGTATTTTGCATCATTTGTAGTCCGTAGTTTGTACGTGGTGTAGGGATGAAAAAAAAAATTGTACGTAGCGCAGAGGGTGTGTAGGTACAGATGTTTTAGGCGAGCATTTTCCGACCGTGTATAAACATTGTGCGTGACGTGTTTCTGTAACATCACGCTAGTAATATAGGATAAAGATTGGATGCCTTCTGTATTTTGGACGCATGGAAGAGTTCAAAAGTAGGATAGTCTCTAGGGCAGCTGTACAGCACTCTGAGGACATTTTTTGAAGTAGGTAAAGTTTTCTGAATGCTTGTTTGTGTGGCTGTACGCCACACTAGATGACAATATTAAAGCTGTTACATAAATAATTATTCTAAAACAAGAAATTAAATGTTGTATGAAGATATGGCTCAAACGAGTTTAAAATACCCAAGGTACAGGCCGGTTTCACACTTTCGTAGTCAACCTGTTTATCCCATCATATTTTTTCTGTAAACATTACACCCAGAGTCTGAAAAGCACTCACAATATCAATATCGTTGGAGGGTTAACTACGCAATTGAGAAATCTTTATTATTCTACCCTTGTGGTAAAAAAACAAAGCCTTGGTTTGTCTTCTCTGGTCTTGTACATCGTTTACCTTGCTCATTTCGCTCGTGGTCCGGTACTGCCTCTTTTTCTATCTTCCGATGGTGGCTTGTAGTAGCTTTCTATTCCTATTTGTCCTCATTGTTTCATCAGTTATGTCGGTAATTCGTCCGTGCCTACTGCAGCATTTTTTAGGACCTTTGCCTCTGCTTTTTTTCAAAATGAGCTTGTCCCCATCTATCTTAAGACATTGCGGACTCGCCGTCGTGATATCTCTGTGATGATGCAGGGCCACGTATTGCAATTTACAGAATTTCATCATTATAATTTGATGAAGCCATTCCAATGCTGGCTCTGCATCTTCCCCTTTTTGGTTTTTTATGGTACCAGCTTCTGTGGTCCTCTTGCATTTTCTTAATGACCGCACATGGTTCTAAAACATTTTTTGTACCGTCTCTACTCTTCCCTCGTATTTGCGGCGGTGATCGCTTGCTGTCACCTTTTATCTTGAACTGCACCAACTGTTGGACTCACCTATTTCTTTGTTGATATTTCTTCCATTTTCGGCCCACCTCCTCCTACGGCGTCTTGGACCTCATGGCCTGCCTGTGCTCTTTAGATGCCTGTATACACCTCTCTATAGCCTGATAGATTTCTCATTCAACCAGCTTCTTGGCGTTTTCTGTTCCTTTCCATTGTTCACTGTTCTACCTTGAATATTTTACCTGCGTAATTTGATGAGCTTGTCTTATTCCCATACTTCTCCTCGATATATTTCCATGTCATCGTCGGATACCTTTGGTTATAGGCGCATTTGGTTACTTGCCTAACTTTGTGTACTGCTCCAATTGGTGTGGTATTGAGCCATCAATGTTCTCTACATCAGGTGTATACTCTTGTAGTCACTGCCCAGGCTGATGACTACTGTTTACAGGACCATTTGTCGCAGGAAAATGCAATCACAATAAAAGAACACTGAAACATCATTTCCGTACACTACAGCTTCTTCGCAGTCTTCCATGATGTCTTGGCCAGGGGCGCTGAGGACGTAGAATCAAATTATATCTTCCGATCTACTGGCTTTAGGCGTTCTTGCAAAATGCCAAAACTGCGGAAGAAAACGAAACGAGATTTAAATCGCGCAGAGTATGGCCAGAAGAAAATACTTAGTCACCGTTGTAAGAAAAATAGGCTTGCGAAAAACTTTACTTTGTTTACGTAATGCCCACGTTCGGCTGTGCGTCAGTGTGCACTAAAGTTCTGCAGGGTGGCACGCTTTATATACGACGTTGCGCTGATGTCACTGATATCGGTCCCATGGACACCCCGCACTCTGTCGTAAGGCAAAGCTAGCTCGCATTTGTCGATAAGACTGCAGAACCCAGTTCAGTCTTCCCAAATACTAGCCTTCGTGCCCATGAAAAGTTACAAGAGCTGCATAAAAACAGAAGCCGTTGTGACATCATACTGATACTCGGCCAGCTACTGCTTGCGGAGAATCGGTACAGTGGGTACAGTAGTGTGGTACGATTTATACGCCGCTGCCCTGGTGTCTCTGGGGTCGTACGCATAGACAAACCGCCATTGTTCCTGTAAATCGTTGGTGACTCACGTGACCGACGCCAGCCGAGTGAACGTTCCAGAAATGTAGCCGATCAGTGCAGCTTGTGTGCAATCTCCCATGAAGACTTTCCAGGGCTGTCGGCTAAGTATAATCACGTTGTATCTTCGATGGACGGGACGTCGGTGCCATGACCAGATACAAAAGCGGCGTGAGAATCCGACGCAGGTTGGACATCTTCCCGACGTTCCGCAGCAGGGATGCTCACTGAAGGTATTGCAGGTTGAATCGCTTCTTACATGCTGTTGGGCTGGCATCACTGAAGCAGGACACATTGACACCCAACCAGTATTGACGCACGCCAGAGCTTGCGCGCGATCTTTGTTCAAGACTTGCACTGGGGTTTCTGTGGTGTATTGACTAATGGGCCTACCTATGTACTGTTCTTCGCGTGATGGAAAGGTACTAAAGCTGCATGAAAAACCGAAGCGGGAGTCATTTTGCGGCAATGCTCGGCCAGCTGGCGTTCCAAATGAAGATGCCACCGGATGGCTAGCAACATATATCTTTGTGCTTACATCTCTGACGGTGGATGCATGGGCTCATAGCCATCATTACCGTACAGTGCAGCTTGTCCACAGTTCACAAAAAAGACATGCCGATAGGTACTCATGGTGTAGAACGCGATTGTTTTCACCAACAACCTGACTTCCTCCCGCGGGAAAGTAATTAACGCACGCGGAAAAGAGGCAGAGTTCTCACATCATGCATATGCTTGGAGAGCTGGCATGCCCACTCAAGGTACTTTAGGGTGGTCTGTTTCTCGTATGCCGCAGAAATGACGTCGCGGATGGAAGACCCAAGCCAGTGTGATTATGGTTGCCTCGTTGTGAAGACTTTTCAAGGAGTGCCCGCAGAGTAAAACCCGTTTTGCTTCCGGATGTACTGGTCTTCGTCTTCGAGGAGAGATTTAAGGGCTGCGTGGGAAGCAGAAGCTCAGTTGACAATATGCCGAAGTTCGGCTGAAGCGCGCACACTGAATGTGCTCTTGCGTGGCAAAATTCTTGGATGCCGCTCCGCTGACGTTACGGAAGACGGACGAATTGTGGACGCCTAGCCATAAATCACACCTTGTGCGCAGCCTCTGATGGAGGCTTACCTATGTTTGTCTATATCATGTACAGTCCATCGCCGTTGCACAATAAAAGAACTGTAACTTTACAAAATGCAAACAGTGCCGGGAGTGATTTACAAATAAAACTAGAAAGCTATCGCACGAGGTCGAGAGGCCGTAGAGTGCCCACACACTCACGAAGTAAACGCAAACACTTAAAACCACCAGAAAAGATAAAGCCATTCAAGTTAGCTTGAAATCTTCCAAGTGCACTGCATTGATTTGCCAAAAGGGCTACGGCGCCTTCACATTACAAGTTTTAGTTCAAACCTGGTTCTTTGGACTGCATATCAACGAGGGAGGGTGCCGTAGCCTGGGAAAATTTCTATCAGGAGAACAAATTTGAGTTTTTATTTATCTAAGTTTTACTCTTTTTTTCATTTTTTTGTAAGTGATTTGCATCACACTTGCCACCTAGCAACGGCAATCTCTGTGCAACGATGAAGAGCAAAATCCCTCACAGCACTGTGCATGTCAGTAACGTGTACCCCTATTACCCAATGGGCTGAGTTGATGCATATAATCGATGAAACTTGAAAGGTCAGCCCTACCCTTCTGATTGGTGGCCCGAGAAAAAAAACGCTAGCAAATCTGAAGCAATCTTAACCGGTATTCGGCTAGTAAGCTGCCAGCCAGCAGGTATGTAATGGCAGCATCTGTTTCTGGTTGGGTTTGTTAATGCATGTTTTTGTCGAAACAAGGCCATAAAGAAAAAATCCCGTGGGGCCCAATGGCATTGGCATGCATATCGTAAGGAAGGGCGTGAAGGTTCGATCGCGAGCATGGGAAGCGGTGATTCTTTAGCAGGGGCTGTTCGGTGGCTCTAAATTACCTTTAAATGACCGCATTCTATACAGTAATATGCTCAATACCCTGGTTGTTTGAAAGAATTTATTCGTGTCCGCTTATATCCTGTTCAAACACACGATTTCCTGCTTGCCAAGTTCCATGAACTGTGTGTCTTCGAACTTTTCTTTGCCCATGCATGTTCTCCGAGTGTACAGGGTGTTGTTTTGACTCGTTTGTCTGAATCATATCACTTCTAAGTGAGGATGTTAAAATAAGGCCCGGCTCAAACGTTAGTAGTCGACTAGAAGCAGATTTGCATAGTAAAAGGAGCTCACCCGCAGCTCAAACAATTCTGTAGTGTAGAGGACCAAAAAACCCAAATCAAGTGTCGGTACATAAAACAAAAGTGTAAACGTTTCCACAAACCTATTTATGCTGAAACGCTATAAGCGAAAGTTGACGCTATTGCGAATTAGAGGCGGCGCAATAATTTTATGTTTTTTTTTACATAAGTATGAATTTGAAACACACATCACGCTGAAGGTAGCCATGAGCAAAATCTTTCAGCAATTTTAGGAAGCAAAAGTGAGTAGCATTGAGTGGATATATCAATTAAGGGAAAACCAATCCTTAAACACGAGCAGTGAATGCCAGATTAGCGCTTATACAAAATTGAAGAAATTCAAGTGCGCACAAATATTTTCGAAAAATTATTCCCTTGGAATTTTGTGGAACAGGAAGTTCCTGCTTGTAACCTTTTGTAACAAAAGGTCTGATACAATAAATATTTTATTGGAATTATTGGTACGTATTTAGAAGGGAGTGTATACGTTGATGAGTTTAAACAACAGAGGTTTATGAGGGTAGTAATCCTAGTTTTTTAAGAAACCAATTTTGGCAGACCTATCCGCTTGGCAGACCTATCCGAATTCAAGGAAAGTCTTGTCGGTCCTACCCCTGAAAATGCTATGCACTTGAGTTACATTCAGAACGGTTCTACAATTACGGCTTATAACCTGAGATGAACATTACATTGGTAACAATTTGACCCAAACCAAAACCTTGTTTTTACCTACGTTCACAGATATAATTATGAACGGAGATTTTCTTACGTGTGGTCCCATAAAGTACAAAAAAATTGTGCCCCCCGTCAAATATAAATTTCTGATCTGACTGATTTAATCGTGGTGACAGATATGCGATAATAGTTTAAGGACAGCTGCAATTATTTTACGGGCAGTCCGGGTCATCAGAATTGGTTCGTTATGGACAAATTTTTGTTTACAATGTTGTAATTGGTTTTGTTAACAAGATCTAGGATCTTGATAATATGGGTTAATTTGTGGCTACGTATCACGATTTAACGGTAAAAAAGCGAGTTTTTATGCAGAAAGCTTTATTGTTCAACATTGCATTGGGCAATATTACAGCTACCGGCAGCCGTACCAAATGTTCCGAAATATTAATGTTGTCTTTTAAAGTATTCTAAGCCCTTTTGTTATTATGCTTACAAAAACTATTCACAAGGCAATGTATACACTAAATGTAATATTTTAAGTCGTTCAGTAAATTGTTCCAAGGTGATTGCTAAGAAGAGACTCGCCAATAATACCTTTTGTTTGCAACCTAAAAAAGCAGTACCGCAAGTAAAGAAGAACCATATTTTTCTGGGGCTTCAAGCGAACAGCTCATATCAGTATCTTTATCTATTTAAAACTCATTTCAAAAGATTTGGTGGGGAAGACAATGTGTATTTATTCTGGTCTAGTCGGAAGTATGTTGCACAGTTTAAATTGTGTTTAAACATGGATGGTTAAAAGAAAAAAAAAACGCATGCATGACCAGGTACCTTAATAATGTAAGGATCACTAAAGTGATTACGATGATTGCGCTACAAGGTGGTTTCGGTAATCACTTGGCTGAGTGCCCACTTCACAAAACCTTATGCGACCCTGGGCTTTTTTTCTTATTAGAAGAAAAAAGTAGTAAATGAAAGCGGCTCGTATATACTCCAAATTTATTGTTGGTGCCCAGCCGAATGGCACATTATTAGTTATTTTAACCTATTGAATATTAACCATTCCAGAGTTCCCGCTGCAAAATAAAATGTTGATGCAATCAACAGGCATGTTCACATGGTATTTCCGCTGAATGGTTAAGATTCCGCACCAGCCAAACGAACGGCCGGTCTCACCGTTCTATCTTCGAGTGCCTCCATGTTGCCATGTGCCTCGTTATGCCATTGTTTGCCTGTTACTGAATATTGATGCCAAAAAAAAGTTGCGGCGGATTCATCATCAAATCGTGAAAATTGAGGAGACAGAAGAGCTGCTCGTCTTTATTAGTTTCACTTCAAGTTTTTCCGCTGCATATTTGTATTTTATGGATAGTAATTCTGATTTTGTATAGATTGTGCAATTTAGTACAGTTTTGTATTTCTTATCCATTCCTCTAACATGGCTCTTTTGCTTCAGCGTTGCCTTTTCAACACTGTTATTATGACTTCGTCTATATTTCTCGCTTCGGTGCCTCCGTCTTATCCGTGGATATAAAAGTGATTCCGAAGAGCGCATGCCGTCCTACTCAACAAAGAGAATTGCACGTCAAAGGTATGTCACCACTAGGCCAAACCAATTTTATACCCGTATCTACCCACATTATCATCGGCGCCTCTACGAACACGCCATTGACCTGCTCGTCGGCTCCCTGCCTCCCCTCCAATTCTCCTTCGCACTTTTGGACAGGTATTTTCATTCTCTCAAATATGTACGATGTTTTTATCGACCCACCATATTCCCCCAACCGAATTGATACGTTGCGACGCACACTCCTGTCCCTTGCTCCTCGGCTTATTTCCTCTTCGCCACTTGTAACACTTCTGGACCTACAATTTTATTGTCATAAACTATGGCATGCCCGTTTTTGAGCCACGCCTTGCAGGGCTGCCACTGAAGATCAAAAAGGGCTCGCTGTTAAAAAACAAACGGGTAATATAACATACGCATGGCCCATTTTCACGGTGATGGAGAATGTGTATGCCAGTACCTAGGTGTGTTTGTCAAAGCATCACTATCCCAGTGGATCAAGCCTTCAGAGTAAAAAATATCTTCGTACAAACCGTTTTTAACAAGTCGTTTTCTCAATTGTGTTCAAATACAATGCCGCAGATGGTATTTCAACACATAAACTTTTAAACGGACGATCAGGAATCACATTATCAAGTTTTTAGAAGAAAAGCTTTGATGATATCCGGTACCATGGATTTAGCCACAGACAATCTACAGTCACCCAGTTATACCACTTGCACGTTTGTTCCTCTTTGAATCAATTATAGGGACAAGGTTGATACAATCTTCCTCAATCAATGCGAATTGATTGAAGAAGTACCGCAGATAAAACTTCAGATACGTACTGACATTAAAATATTAGCGAAACGACGACTGCATTAGGGTGTATTTTCTCAGCCGTTTCTGGTACGTCATAGTTGAGAATATTGTTTTGAAGATCTCTTGTTTATATCTGCCTTGCCTTAGAGCTCCGTTACAGAACCAACCCTATTCGTAATAATGTTGCTGATATTAAAAAGTTGGCGACGAGAATGTAAAAATCCAAATCTGTGCGTATGACAGCCATTTACACCTGGTTTCAATTGCATGGCGGCCAAACTCGATCCTAACAAAATCTTGAAAGTGTCAGTAATTGCTGAAAAACAGGGGAATGATTTCAAATATTATAATTGCGGTGTCCGTGGACTTTTAACTGGGCTCCTTCCGAGACTTGCCCATATCATATAGAAACCCTTCTAATAGAAGAAGTACCAGCAAACAAATCCTTAGAAGTGGCAAATGAGCTAACGCTAATATGGAACCACCATGAACACAGTAGTTGTGGTAGAGCACTTCGAACTTTATGGGCAATCTGACACATGGTTTTAAATGCCCCGCCGCAACTCACCCTGACGGCTTGTAGAGGCTTGTTAGACGCAAGAGTATGCGCCCGCTTTGCGGCACGCATATACAAATTATATTATTACAAAATTTGGAACATACAAGGAATGGTTGCTTTATACTTTTGTATTATGTTC
This sequence comes from Haemaphysalis longicornis, assembly GCA_013339765.2. NCBI lineage: Eukaryota > Metazoa > Arthropoda > Arachnida > Ixodida > Ixodidae > Haemaphysalis > Haemaphysalis longicornis. The sequence goes on along the minus strand of CM023448.1, from coordinate 44,833,678 downwards.
AAGAAGACTGATAGTGTTTGAGAAAATATTAGTTTTATTGGTGACGAGTGGATGAAATCTTTGCTTGCAGAATAAAACTTTAAGCTTTCGCATTGCATGTGTAAGCATGTGTTCTAAACGGTTAACTCTCCCTGCATAGCTCTGTTGTCTCGCGGAAAACAATTTTTCAGTAATGATTAGGCGATCGAACAATTCCATGCAAATATTTCTTTTTCCAGCAACATAGCAGCTGGGCGTTACCTACCAAAGTCACCTACCAATGTCAGTTTTCTACAAAAGTAAAAGCAATGGCCTAATGATGTCTCTATTCAATGTTTCTTTATCTTTGTTCTTTATATCTCTAAAAACTGCTGTCACTGTATGTGCTGTCTTCTGCCTTGACACAATTGCCGGAAGTATTACAAAATAAATATTTCATAATTAAATTCTTGTGACACAAGGAAGGAAGTTACTGTTTATTTACTTCCGAATAAAAAAGGTGATTATATTAGTTTCAGTCTACGAATTGACACCTATACGATAAATACCGATCTAACTTTTCTTATTCCGGCATGTTAACTGCTAATATAACTATTACAACTTTTATGCTGTTCAGGAGCCTGTATATACTAACGCAGCACATTTCAGAAAGATCACTTATTAGGTTATGTCTTGAAAATTTTATTTTACAAGTGATACTACTCCAAAAACGTTATGAGCTGTAGGAAAATTCAAGGTGAGGAACATTCAATTATGAATCTGTAAAAATATTTGGGGGCGCCTAACCAAGATGATAAAGTCTAGGCAATATTCTCTTATTATCTTGCTTTCTGTTAAATTCAAACATTTCAGAAAAAAAAGGCAGACAACCGAATTTGTGTCGAATAAAATGTATATTTCTGCACTCTTCACTACCATGAACCATGAATGTAATTTTTTTCCAGTTACCCGGATTGGTAATTTTAAATTTTTACCTTGTCATTTTATTTTTACTGTTTGCAGTTTTACACGTTTATTTTCATCAAAAAGATGCCTTGTCAATGCTTGGGTCGTTTTATTTTATAACAGTAGTTTACAGTTTTACAAAGAATTCACAAAGAAAAATACAATGGTATATCCGCAAAACAAACGCTGCTAATTTCATCGTGTCTCATTGAAATTTGTCATAGAAGCCATCACACTTCATGGTGGTGGGAAATAAAAGACATTTCAGTTGGTGTGACTGCTAACGACGGCATGTTGATTGAGGACAGCATTTCCGTTGTTCTCGGCACGCTAACAGAAGGCGGCAGGTTGGTAGACAAGGGACGTTGGTGGATTGCAGAATTTTACATACCAGTAGTGTTCATGACTGCAGGCTGAACTATTGTATTCTTGGAGACCCGCTGCATATTCGCGACTTCCGTTTCTACGACGAACGCTAGAAACCAGAACAACCAAAATGACATCGCCAAACAGGGCTCCCGTCATTCTGTCGCTTGCTGCCACTCTGATTCATAGACTGCAGCGTTTATTCTCGTTGTTTTAACGCGAAAGAGTACGTTATATTACATCACCCCTCATTTTGATCGGGAAGAAACATCGGAGAGGTGAAAACGCCGAAGTAAGTGATCCGCGCGTACGAACGCCCAGCCTGACGGAGTAACTGTATCGCACTTCTGACAAGATCGGCCGCTTCTCTAGCAAGACATAAATTGCGGAAGGGCAGTAGTCGTACGCATCAGGGCTGCCAAAGAAGTGCAAACACCTTTGCACAGCTCTGATCGACTGCAGCAGGTAAATTGTACATTGTACGGTACCATTGTGTCGGCTACCTAGTGCTTCGTCTTAGGCTGATCAATGAGGATCTTGTAAGAGCGAAACCTGCCGAAAAATGATGAATTCACAGTGGTGGAAGAAAAGGTTTTTGTTTCTCACCGGTTTTTGTTTCTCTCCTTTTTGCCCGCAATCAACGGAACGGGCCAGGTGCGCTGAGAAGCGGAGCACCGGAACTCTGGCTACAGTTTGGAAGAAAGCGCGTTACGAAAAAAAAATTGGGAAGCCTGGTTTCCTAAATCTTGGGAATGTTTTAGATTACGGGCTCCATTGTGTGCCGTCTACCAGCATCAGATATATAGTGGGCTCAGTCGTTTTGGCGAAGGCTGCATTTCGGATGGAGGCGATGCACGGAAACTTCGTATATTCAACGTGTAGGCGTTAAGCTCCCCACTTGCTATGGTATCGACAGAAACGAGTGTCGGTGCTTCATAACAAGCGGCAACTAGGCCGACAATCGGCGTGAAATTTATCCAGCCTCCCCCGTAACTTAGCATTAGGAGAAGTGATGACTTCAGTGTGTTTCATACATGTTAGGTAACTGTTTGTAGTTCCACAATACTGCCCCTATATTTTTCTAACTGTTTTGGTACATGCCCTCGGTATGTTTGATATGGCCACGGTAATTTATATAATGTTGTAGTAACTCTTAGAGATATGAAATAAAAATACTGTAAAGTTACAACTGTGTTGCACGAATAAGAAAATAAATAGGTTAGTTTTATTCTCGTGAACACACAAAAATTTATGTGACTACACAGTTAGGCCAGACGCGGTATATAATAATATTTGGTAGTAACAATGCATAGTAATAGCGTGCATAAAATGTTTAAATATCAATGCAAATATACTAATCACAGTCGCTAGCGCTTTTCCCGGTTCGAATGAAATCAGAAGTGCTATCAAATAAATCCGTCTTTAAAAAAAGGTATTTTTTAGGCCGCGTCTAGAGTGCCGTCCGACGGAATTATAAGCACTCCTTTATATCGAGGTCGACCGGCGTTTTGTGGGAAAATGGCCGCGTTTGCTAGTACATCACCCTAGATAGTGTAAAGGTAGGCAACCTAACCCAAACATAACATAAAAACCTAATGAACACAAAGAAACCATTTAAAACACCAAACTAACCTGAGGCATAAAAATTACACTTCCATTAAATAATAATACAAAACGCAACCCATGCAAGAGCCGGTCTCAAACCACCGACTGTGGATCAAGAAGCTAAGATGTATCCTCTACACTACAATGACAGACTGTTTGGTTTGTGCTAGCCTAGTGTTAAATATAACAATGTCGTCGGACGGCACTCTAGCCATGCCTGCAACGATCAGCTCTAGACACAGCGATCAACTGTAGACACTGCGATTTTTTTATAAACCAATTTGTTAGGCCTCTAAATAATCTTTTCTGTCTCGAAATGTCTTAACGGCGGTCGCGCTTAATATTTGACTTCTGCCTAATAAATGGACAAAATGTCATTATAATTGCTCTGTACACCTTGGCAGGTACTTTGGCTGGTATGTAAATATATATATATATATATTGCACACTAAAAGTACATTAAAAATTTGGCCTAGTGGTTGCACAAGTTTTCAATTATTGATGGCAAATTATTCATGGCGAATTGCGCGACACGAATATCATAAATAGGCTAACAATTTGGTTAAACTGCTTCTTAAAAGGGTAGTTGATTTTTATAACAAAATGAAGCGTTTAAGACGCTGTAGTGGACAGCGATTTCGTCAACCGACAAAGGGAATAAGACGAAGCCTAGACAAGTAGTAATGTTAGCACAAATAAGATCAAGAACAATACACAACCTACCGAGTAGACTGGAATATAGTCGCGAGGTCAGATTCGAACATAGTCTGGAGGTTAGCGCAGTTAAAAGAGAGAAGTTTCAATTCTTAGGTGTTTTTTCTTAAGGAAGGAATCAAAAGTCGAAAAATGACACTGTTAGATATTCCCTATTCAGAGTTTCAAACTGCAGCTGCCTTTTCTGCTTTGTGACAGAGCGGACAGTTTGTTGGCAATCTAACGTTTTATTCCATAGGGCACAGCAACATTTATTTCAAGCTACTTTTTGATGGTGCCACTGCCATTCTCTGGGGCCCATTGCCAACCATTACAACCACCTGAATACATTGTTATAAAATGCATTTCGACCTAACATTTTTTACAGTACAAAAGCAAATGACGGTCGAACAAAGTTGCTTGATGAGTTTGTTTTCAGATGTAAATAAATATTTGTACGTGGTGTACGCAGGTAAAAAAGTAGTCACAAATGCAGATTGCATTTATACAGCTGTTGTCGGTATGCTTGACATGATTAGAAAGTTGAATAAAGCAAGATCTCTGAAAAAAGGTTAAGTTGCTTTAGCAACACAGTGAAAATGTAAACAAAAGGAAATTTCTTCAAAGCCAAGTCTTAATATTATACTATCCCACCTTTGCTCAAACCGGCAAGAATAATGATTAGGTCAATGTGATATTTCAAAGTATGTGTTTTCAAGATGGTAAGGAAGAAAGGGGAATTTGGATAACAATTTCTATGGGATCAAACGTGCGCTCGGCCAAAACCTAAAATATTGCCAGCGTTGACAAGGCAGTCAGCAAGGTGACATGGACAGAGAAACAGAGAGGTGTTTCGCTAGCGACATATATTTTTCTGTTTTTTCTTGGTGAAACCACCAAATTATCAAGAGATCACTTGCTATCCAAGAAGAACATCTTAGTTAGGTAATGGCGCAAGATACACTCTCTTTGAAATGAGGTAAAATGAGCGGCATACAAAACGAAGATGAACCCGTTCTTCGCTTCGAGCAGAGGTAACAGCGCCGGGAGTGGCCAGACGATGATAATAACCCGTATGTAAAAAAACTGAACGCACTGTTCTCAATACCACTCAACTTTCCGAGTGAATCTAGTAGATTCTAAAATCAAACTGTATTCCACAAGATAAATCGTCCGTCATCTGGCCTAGTAAGGCTAGTGTTAAGCCATGTATATGCGCAATGTGTCGAAGTTGACATTCGGGAAAACCTTGTAGATAAGTGGGCCAACATGTGATTAAGATTTGCTGTATCTGAAGGCGTCGCAGAATGTTCTCACTTAGTCCACGTCGATTGATAGGGGTTTAAGCCGACACAAGGTCTCGATGTCTCGGCATCGATAGTTGTACCTCCGGCACCCAGGAGTTTTTCCGCGCGTCAATCCGCATGGTGTCGAGAATTCTAGTCGCCTGTCCTCCATTGAGACAAGCTATCAATGATGTGATCAGTCTAGTCTGCGGAATACCTGTGTTGTGCCCAAACGTGACAAGGTGGAGGATTTTATCCGACGTCTTATGCTCAATAATGATGGAGATTGGCAGCATATACGCCACCCTGTAGTCAAAGCATTTCTTAGTTTATCTGGTCCGAGGTGTTACAGGGTAGTTTTAAGTTATTATTCAGTGTTATGTAAATCAAACCAAAAACGAGATACGGAAATGAATAAGTTGTAAAAGTGCGCAACTGATGACATTCTCTACTAAAAAGGGGTACCGTCGCGATCTTTTCGTGATTGAAATGAATGGTAGAAACGTAATAAAAAGGTAAATGTACTTCAGGGTTTTGTGCAATATTTTGAAGCTGGCATGGTACTTACACAGAATGCTTCTTGAACCTGTAATTAGAGATATTAAAGTGTTTCCCGGAGATTTTATCACCTATTAGAAGTAAAGGCCCAGATGAGCGGCGCGTTGGTTTGTGCGCATTCACTTGTCGATTGATTCATGACGCTTGAAACTGAACGCAAAAAATTGAATTAGTTTTAGGCTGCGGTATGTTAGAGGGTCTATTTTCTGCCGTCTCGTCGTATCATCGACATCGTACCACAATATTCGTTCATAGTAATTGCTGCATGAATTTATTTTGAAGGTTTCCTTTATGTCTTCGCTCATCGGGTTACTTCAAACCTACAAGTTCTCATTTGAGACACCGGAGTGTGCAGGTGTATGAGTGGTAGTCACATTACCAGCGACATTAGGTATAATGGAAAAAACTGGTCTATACCGCTATGTGTATAAGCGGGGATAAATGGGTGATGAATGATCGCACCACTGTTTTCACATCTCTCAAGTTTCAAAACAACATTGCGAAGAACAAACCTAAAATGAAGGTGTTTTTTTTTAAAAAAAAAAGACATTACTGAGTCATGCAAATGACGAATTTTATTACGTTGGCTGATTTTATTGCTTTGCCGCTAATGCAACGGCACAAGAATGGCGGTGTGCATTTAAAGACCAACTAATTGATCTACTCATGTCCACATTCTAAGTATTCATTCCCATATGGTGGTAACCCGTGGGCCCAGGTGCCCTTTTAGATATTTAAAATAACTTATTACAGGCGGCAAGAAAACGGCAGCGGAAAAATACAAGAAGCAAAAGTCGCTTCAGCTGGTTAAGAGAATTATTATATGAATAAAAAGTAATACACATGCGAAGGCACCCTACCTATAGAGAGTAAATCGCGAAAAAAAATCCCAAAATGGTTTGGCACTGCTTGAAATGTTGGTCGGACAGTGTAAGCAATTTTTACGTCCAATAATATCAGATATTTTCTTCGAATATATGACAAAGCGGCATCCCTCAACAATTTTTAACTCGGTATGTTCGCCAACAGCTCCCAAACATTCTTATGTGCCAAGGCATATTTTTTGTACCGCCATGGCAGCCTATTTGGCATGCCTTCAACGGTATTCGAGCAGCGATGGAACAAAACTAACGCAACGTATGCTGCGACGTAACGTAACTAACCGCAACTTAACAAAGAAACTATTCTGACGATGTTCCTCTACGTATCAGTTATTTCCATAGCGTTTTCTATGACTTTTATAGAATTTTGTAATATTCTTTATCTACAGGTGCCTTCCGAAATGTATAGGATGCAGCACACATTGCTTCCAAAAAGGAAGCTGTAAAATAAATACTGGCTTCGCTTACGTCAATTGCCTATAAAATATCCGAGCCAACCTTGTAAAAGATAATAATGCAACAGGTCAGAAAGTACAAAATATTATTGGAAAACCAGCATGGAATTCCTAAATTACAGTTCCGAACCACGAAAATCTTAGCATTTTTAGCATACTGGGAACCTCGCGTCAAGCGGCTTTAGTTAGCTTTTTGTCCGTGCTTTCGACATTTGTACGTTTGTGAATGTCAAATAAACTGCTTCAGTGATTGGTTGCTTTTGTGACAACATATCGTCTACTCTGAAAGAAGGTGGGCAGAGTAGCCGTATTTTACATAATTTTCAAAACCATTTGAATCTGTTTCGTATATCCTTCCTTGTAGCGGTGATAATCCTAATTAAACATATTTGCACAAGCGTCACTACTGTTTTGCTTTATTGGAAAAGGACCCGGCAATCTTGACCGGACATGGAGTTTGCTACAATGCTCTGGTGGAGAGCTGTTTGTTTTGACATAAGAATAAGGTTTCTGTTGCTATTTATTAATCTATTCTGTATTTTACCGGTGATTTTGTACTCTCATTACAAAATTAGGGTTGAGCAGTATGCCTCCAAGCTTCAAAAATGACGCCGCTTTTTGAATACTGGTGGGAAACGTGAAAAATACCTTTGAATTGTAAAACGCCTGTTGGTATTTGTTCTTTAATAAAGAAAAATCACCTTTTCATGCTGTATATTTGATGCTTCAGTCACCAAAAAACGAACTTACTTGTATTTAGAAGTTTTCTGTCCTCGAACTCTTTGTGGAACGTAGACATGGATACAGTTGTCGCGAAAGCTGAGGGAGTGTTTTAAAGTATTCAGCGTAACTTTGTGTACACAAGCGAGACTTTAAACAGCTGCATATTTGAGGTTTGTTGGGCCAGTTTTAAAAGGCGCCTGTACACACGGACACCCTGCGTAGGTAACTCTCTCTGATAACGCGAAACAAATACAGAACAGGGTGGCAAGATTTGTCTTAAGATGGCGTCGATGGCGGAAAATCTGAAGTGCTGTGAATAAAAAATTGAATCTGAAGCAGCTTTTCTGAAGTCGGAAAAAAAAACTGCGATTTTTTTATTCCTATACAACAATAAAACTTCAATTAACAAAGGTACCTGCATCTACCATAAAATGTGGCGCATCAAAATGATCATTCTTTCTAGCTGAGGAAATACTGTTCTATGTCTTGAATGTTTACGTAGCGACTTTGGTATAATTTACATTAATAAATCAGCTGATCAATGTACAAATGTGCCGTATGAATAAAATTTTGTAACCTGTTACCATCTGCCATAACCCCTTAAGGCGTTATCCCAACGGACCTGGTAAGACATGGTTGCTGTAGCGTAAAATGTCAGCAGTTCGTTCCGCAGTGCGTGGGAAAGACATGAGTGGTGCAATGCTGCAGCACCACTAGGTGCATGAAGAATTTTTTGACTAATTCTTGTCACCTCGGTATAGCGCATTACGTTGTCTACCGTAATCACAATGTGGTTGTAACCGCTTCGTGACATGGTGAAGCGGTTAAGAAGGCCCTTTCAATCTGTTAGAAGAGGCCCGATGGTAAGGCGGTCACTTGTGAAGTCTGCTGGGTCTTGTAGGCGGAGATTTGCGGCGCTGGTACTTTCGGTTGCTTCCAACGTAGTTTTAGACATCCCAGTAAATGCGGAGCGGTATTTTTTCGTTTCAATCTATCAAATTGTACGTGCTGTGAACAGGTGTCGCGAAGACGGGTGGTCGTGTCATTATTCAAAGTTTTGCAATTAATGTCTGCTGTTATGACCGAAAGATAATTCATTCCCATTGGTAAGTCGTCAAATTATTTAACTAGTACCAAATATTCTACGCAGATTGCAGCTTCATTACTGCTAGAAGTCTTCGTTGAGGCGACGTTCTCCGCTTCAATGTCGTCGATCAGGGCGCGAAACTCAGGGTCAAAACTATGCTTCTGTGTAGGTGGCTTTGTCACGATACCCATAAACGTGCCGCCTTATTCAGAGTCCTGGTTTGGCTGGTCGACAGGAAAGCGTGATAGGCCGTCAGCGCCCTAATGTTTTCTCTCGGATTTGCAAACGATTGCGAGGTCGAATAAAAGTCTTGCATGCGCAGGTTCTTATATTGTCCAAGGCGGCCAGGTGTTGGGTTCTTAAAATTTCGTGGCCAAAACAGCGGCTCTTGTTCACTTTCCACTTTAAAGGTCTTGCAAATGCCACACGGGAGAAACTGAAAATGGCTGACATTTTGACCTGCGATTTTTTCTCTCAGGCCTCAAAGGTTTTTTTATTGTTTTGATAAATCGTGACGGTGTAAGTGCATATATTCTGTAGCTGTTCGCGTTTGACAAAAACAGCACCCTAGTCTACGCCACCTTTTTTTGTGTGTGCAGTTTTGTCTTGGCGTTCTTATGAAAATCTGAAAGAACTGGCGCACATTAGGTAATTTCGAAGTGCAGGTATTTCGTGGACAGCCCGAAATATTTCTGCTAGCTTTTCTTACCTTGAAAGTTTCAAAACATGGCTATAACTGAAACTTTTGCGGGATAGGGAAGTACTGACTCTGCACTGACGACATGGCCCTCGACCACATGCAACAAATGTTATATTAAAACGTTATCCCTCTAATGAGATATGCATGAGTGGTGAATACAACCTTGTGATGTGATCGTCACTGCTCCGCGTGATTAAAACGCTGTCGTTGTAGGCAAGGCAGGTGTATTAGTTTAGGTTAGCTTGCACAGAGTCCATTTTTCGGTGAAACATTGCTGGTGCCCTGAAACGCTGACATGTCATCATGTTGAACTAGAACAATCCTTTGGGCATTACCTATGTTGTCCCCTCACAGCACCTTGCTTCCATTTTGATTTCGTAGTAATGGGCTTCCAGATCCATCGAAGAGAGGTGCTCTTCATGGCCGAGGTGGTCGAGGCAGCGTTGATTCTTGGGGTGTAGAACACGAGTTTTTTTTAAATTCATTTTTATCGTCGGTTGTCCACGCGAAACATTAGAGTACCGTTTTTATTTTTTACGAGCAGATATGGATGCCTCTTAGGAGCCTTTCGATGCTTTTATGATATCGTTTCTGAGCATATCTTCAGCTCCCGATGGCATAGCCTCGCATTCTTGCGAGAAGACACGGTTCGATGACTGCCACGCACGCCGGGCTCAAAGTTTCGTGATAATTTAGTGCTTTGCAATGCTTCTGGCGTATATTGAACTTTGAGGGAAACGGACGGGTGCACATGCGATAGTTGGAGCCTAGAGAAAACATCGGGTCATGAGTTTTGCACATGCAATGGTGAAGAACGTTTATACAGCAGGAGACGTAATAAAAGTATTAGAAAAACAGAGAAAACAAACGTATCATAAAACTACAAGCAAGAGTTTGGTGAATAACAAGTAAGCTAAGTAGGGTAAATAAAACACCGACAAATGGCCACACCAATATAGCAATATTGCACTATCTCACCGCAAGTAGGAGGCTCGGGTTGGTCAGTGAACGGTAGAGTTTTTGAAAATCATCACAGTGCAATATTGGATGTCACAAAAAAAACACAATAAATGCATGGATCTTCAACTAAACTTAAGTCGAATGAAGCACAAACATACTAAGCCAACGGGCAAAAATATTAAGAAATACATAAAAATAAACCCAAATAAATTCCTTTCCTAGGAATACGGTCTCAGACACCGCAGTCTTCTAGGTACGTAAATTCTGATTTGTAAGGGAAGCACGCAGGAACACTAACTCAAGAGTCAGCCTATTTGTACTCATCAGGAGTCTGCACATCTCCCGCACTTTAACCGCTATAAAAAAATAAGAATATGACATCATTAAGGAATGATGTAAAACCGTATTTCTTGCAATTCGTCGAAAAATGACTGAAATTTAATATGTAAACTGCAGTGCCGTCGAAAACGAACGTATACGCAATGCCCTTTTGGCCGATATTAGATCGACCACAATTAGGTGAAATGCCAAACTCGCGATTCCATTTGCACAGCAACAAGTTTGCCTCATATATTACAAAAGAGCGATGTTCGTTGCCCTTTTACGAAGAGTATTTTCGATTGCTGGTCAAGTAGGGTTTAAATCGTTTTCTGGCAAAAACACCACGTACATAGAGTAATTTTTCCCTACTTTCTTCAGACGAGGGGACACACTGTGCTTTATACGGGATAACAAAATTTTTGTTCTCGTTTTTGTCTTTTTCTGCATCCCATGAAAAAAAAAATTTATTCACCAAATGCACCAGCTTTTGAAATCCCGCTGGGATGACCCCGTCAAAATATCTGTCATTTCTGAGTCTGCATACCTGTACAACCAATATATTCGGTAGTTGTTGATTGAGAATAAATTGCATCAAGAAATACGTAAACCAAAATGTTCCAGCTTTTACTTACTCGCAAGTAAAATACCACCCAAGAGCCCACCTGTGTGCAGCCGTGGCGTTCAATACGTCGACCATGTGGTTTGGTGAATCACAAGACACCTGGCTCTATGGTTTCTATGAGGACCACACTCCGAAAAAATGGTGGACATAGCCGCTTCCAAACAGCGGGCGGTCGGGCTGCCTTGTGCGTGCGAGTAACAAAACTAGAAAATAATTTATGTTATTGACTTGTAAAAGTTTAGGCCCAGTAATGTATGTTGCCTTATTTTTCCACCACTATAGAAGCCTTTTGCCCTACCTAATCTGAAATACAAGCGAACATTGTTGTTTGGAGACATAAACATCATAACGCTCGCCTTAATGTAACAAGTATATTACTGCAATTTAATTAAAATAAAGTCGAGAAATAAAATACAAACAAAATTTATTCTGCAGGTTCTATATATGCGACTCAGTTCATACTAGGAAATATTCTTTGGAATTTGTCTAGTGTGTTTTTGGTCGTAGTCGGGCTATGCGTATTTTAGTCATCCTGTGTTGAAGCGGAAGATTTGTGTTAATTCGGGCGCTAAAAAATGTCCAACGACCAAATTCGTTATTAAAACTGTGTACAGTCATGGACGATGTAAACGCGAACCACGGAACCCATGGCCAAGCTACGGGTGCCGTAACTCACAGCGACCTTGCAAAAGACATGGACATGCGCAGTTGAGATGTCGGGATTGAGGGGGCGTGTCCAACCTAAATATGTTGCCCTCTTTTCTGACGCATGATTGCCTTGCGACCAAGCCGCAAGGGTTCTGATAACAGCTGTTAGCGATGCGACGTGAGATAATTACTGCAGGCACTGCGAGCCAACACACACGGGCGCCCGCTCCCCGTGTTTGCTGGCGTCACATTGTCGAGTTGGCTTTGCCTGGTTGGTGCAATAACTTGAGCAATTATCTTTGGACACCTGGGTCTCACCCAAAATATTTTCAGTGCTTTCCGCTCAGCGTCTGCAAACAATGAGGAGCCTGCGACAAAAACACGGGAAGATCTGGCCGCCAACAGTGTTATGCAAGGCTAACTTTCCTATGGAATGGTTGGAACTGAGTATATTACAAATTTTTGTAAATATTAGAATTGTGCCAGTAATTATCCTAGCCCACACAATGCTGTAAGTTAAAATACATTACTGGAAACGAATTCTGGTGCTGCATTAAATGCTTCCTCCTACCCCCAAATCGCCGAAACGACTCAGCCATGACTGAGTCAACCAAAGGGGTGTTCTTTGTGGCCAGCTCATTGTTCAATTTTAGAGCACCTGCAGCACGAATGCAAAAGAATTTAGTCTTCTGAGATATTAAGGGGCATGCTTCTTACTTCCATTTTTCTGTGCTGGTTTCCTTCACGAAAACATGACTAACTCTGCAGTGGGCCTTCCAAGCACTGGCAGATGGCACTGGCAGCAGCTGAAAGCAATTCGCATCCCATTGGTAGCAGCATAACCAACACCCTAAGCAGCGGTGGCGGTAGTACTTGCAGTGTGACGAGAACGCCACATATCGCAGTGGGGCACTCACACTCGCTGCCCACATCACAACTGCGTATGTCCATGCTTTTTTCACATCCGCTGCAAGGTGGCGGCACCGTATCTTCTGCACTTTGTTCGGCGGTTCCCTTTTTCAATTGTCCATGACTGACCCCCTCCGCGTGTCACCTAAACGTTGCTGTTTGACTGAATATGTTATGCATTTTATTTAGGGTTGTACGAAGTGCACAGACTAGATATTAAAGACATAAAGTACGTCGCCCGGCCGTTGATCCACCTGTGAACCTAGAATTGATAATGTAGTTCACTTTGCCTAATTATTTTTTGAAGTTTTTATTTTTCTTTGGGTATGGTAGCTACAATGCTGCTGCGATAAACTTTATGCTCCAAACTTTATGTCCCTCAGCAAACAAACTTTCGTTCTTCAGGAATGAACGTTACGAGAAATTTTTCATACACCAAGCCCACGCACATAACACTATAGTGATGCACGGCAGAGCCCTTGTCTGTGTAGAGTGGTTGGCAGAAGTATTTAACTGCAACAAAACCAATACTAAAGGCCCAAAGAATGCCAACCTCAATCAAACAGACATACGGAATGTTTAGAACACCATGACTCTTTCTGGGCATATGACCAGCTATTTTAAACAAATGAAGTGGGACGCAACCAACTGTTAGTAATTTCAAGTACAATGCATTCACCCGAAAAGTACTTACCGTACTTACCCTATCCCAACGCGCACCTTTTTTCCGCAAAAATAGGCCGAAAAATCGAGTGCGCGTTAGAATCGGATACGAAACCGAAACTGCCGAAACAGCTGAAATTTGGTTCCACCCATCGCCATCGCCTTCTCAAGATGGCGCCAAAGCTTTTAGCAACACTTTTTCGGATCTAGGCGCCTAGACTTTTCTCTCAGCGCTCACACAAATCGTCCAATTATTCCACTTGCGCGCTTGATAACAGCAATGGGAGCAGCAGCGACGAAGGTGCGCCGCTTCCGCGACTTCACGCGTTCACAACAAGCGGTTGGCTGAAGCGTACGCCTCTGGAGAAGCTCGCGGGATCGGCATGCGAGCCGTGAGCCACGATCCCACCGAACATGGTTGAACGTTCGTTCAGAAGTGTGGCATCGCGAACGCGCTTGACGGCACCGATGACGAGATGTTGCGGTCAGCGGAAGGCGACAAGGAGCTCTCGGAGAGCGAAGAGGATTAAAATGAGTGAGATTACTTCGGGAAATAAATCGCCCGTTTCTCTCGCATTCGTTTTTCTTGCTGACAAAGTTCCTTGCGCGTTACAATCGGAGGTGCAAGTTTTTTCGGTTTTTTGCCAGGAAAATCGGGTGCGCGTTAGAATCGAGGGCGCGTTAGAATCGGGTAATTACGGTAGATGGTTTTGTTCCATCTTGCACCTGGAAGACAAATTACAGCGATTCTCAAAGCGCGCATTGTGTATTGAGGAAAGGTGGACCTGACCGGCGACGTTATAAGGATAGTAGGGAGGGTATCACTGAACTGACACCACAACTGAACAACCGACAATCCGACGTGGACAGCGTACGCTGCCCCCGCTAAACCAAAAGTTCGTGGTTTCAACATAAAATTGGATTTCAGATATATGTCGCGACCCGATGAGGAACATAAGGTAGAAGCTTTCTCCGTAGGTTTCACAGATCATACCAAATTCAACAAGGCATTTAAATTGCAATTGAAATTAACGGATACCTCGCGCAACAAGCATCACACATCGACGTAGCACAAAACTGGCAACGGCTTGACGAGTCCTCCTTTCCACTCGACACTTTTGCAATTCGGGGCCGTGGCAATGTAGAAAATAAATACAAGCACCCGCAAAATACAAAGTCTCTTCCTGCGACCACTGCAAACTACAGTCGAACACGGATATATCGAACTCCAAGGGGATCGCGAAATAGTTCGTTATATGAAAAATTCGATATACAAATTATGGGCTCTGAGACCTCTCCTATGGCAGACAACCACTTACCGATCGTCGCATTCAAGAATTACAACTAATTCCGCACTCACGACGCACCAGGACGCTTTATTTCCGTGAAAAAAAAAATCGCTGATCTTGGCCTGCTTCTTCGTCCTGGAAATTAAATTAAAGACGCTGGTCTCAATCTTCTCGAGGCTGCACAACTAGAAAATTCCATCAGTACGCTGCGCCTTCGCACACCATGCACAACACGCACGCAAAAGAAGAACAGCGCGCACGTACCACAAGAACATTGAAGGTAACCATTCCAAGGCTCTCTGAACGGACTCCAACAAAGCGCTCAGGATGGTCATCTCCTAGAGAAACAGTGATCTCCGAAAGGTGCAGGACAACTCGCCAAACAGCAGCAACAGCAGCAAAATGCAAAAGGAGGAGGCCGCCAGCGCCTTCGTTCCTTCTTCTCTTTCCCGAGACGACATCGGGGGAAGACAGATTCAGAGACAGACCCAGACCCTCTTTTTCGGCAAGCCGGGGAACGTACGCACCCGAAAAAAAAACGTGTGCAGTCGGGGCATCCTTACCTCGCACTGTCACATTTTCCGAGGGTTCGGGCTTGTGTGCCTAGAGAGATTTAGCATACTGGGCTCCGTCCGCTAACGCTACGGCCGCCAGTAGCGGGGCCCGACTGGGCAAGCGCAAATTCGTTCCGGTAAGGGGGATTAGTTCCGCGAGCCAGTCCTCGCCATGCCCGGGCATTCCTTACACACTCCTCAACCTTAATCGGGGGTGCAGCGACCGCCGAAGAGCACCTTCCAGCTCGCGCGGCGTTCGATATACCCAATGTAGAAAAAAATACGGTTCGATATAAACGTACGAATTCCTATACTTTTAGACAGAATTTTCAAGGGGATAATTTATGAGTTCGATATAGACAATAATTCGATATACCCGTGTTCGATATATCCCTGTTCGACTGTATTACGATAGCACTCGCTGCCCGAGTCCATTGATGAGGCTAGCTTGAAGCTGTTTCACGATATCTGAATTCCCACAATTGATTTCCGAGGCACTTACGGTGGGATCAGGGGTACTCAAGTTTCCCAACACTACAATGTCTTCCACGCTTGTCTGCTCCCTGATCCACGAAACTGGTTTTCCATCCCTCAGCGTGAACCCTACAATTCTCCTCTGCCTAGCCCGTTGCCGCTCGAAGTTTCCTTTCAAGTTGTTTCGCGAGATGCCAATATAATGCCCTTTACGTCATTACTAGAAGAACGCACTTACGGAAGAATTATTACTGAAAGAAGGAATGCTTACTAGTTTGGATAAGTGAATTTTTTCCGAAAGCATTTAAGCCCGCGCCAATTCTCCGGGTAATTTCTTTTGGATGGTTTGGATCAGCATATATCATTTGACTGAGTGCTGGCCTACTGGTTCCATCACTTTGTTGCCAAGCTTAAAGTCACGTCATGCGCATGGGGAACAACATGTTGAAAATCCTTTTAACAGAGTGGCTCACAATAGACCGTAAACACCACTGAGGGCGACCGAGTACACGACAGAGAAATGAGCTGTGAAAATTTGGGGGGAAAGAATGGACTGATCTTGCACTCGATTTGCTCTTTTGGAAAATTTTGTGATAGGTTTTCGCCCAGCGGTTGACACAACCAGGTTGATGCTGATGAATTTTTTAATAAGGGCTCTTTCCTTTGAATATTCTTGTTTATGCTCTGTGGCCAGAGGCTCGCCCAGAATGGTTATTGCTTCCCTGGCGGTAACTGTCATATTTGTGTTCCACTTTTAATTAGGCTCGTAACACCTACATACCATCACACCAAAATGTATGTGTAACCTTGACTTTTTATATCAGTGCATATCCTAGACTAATTTCACACAGTCGAAAATACTCCAGATTTTATCGACTGATTCTATAACCACAAACGCTTCAATATAAATTCCCACATGCCAAACTCCTCCGTTTTTCACCCATGGACGCTGCATTGTGCATGATACTGAGTAGCCGGCGTCTTCCACGTTCCCATATTTTAATACTTTTCAGGGCACGAGTTCTGTCAAAGAATCTATATGCTTCACAAATCTTCCCCTGTTCTTTATTTTAGAAAAAAATATACAACATTTTCTTTTGTGTTTTTGTCACAAATTCTCGTCTACAGCTTTTACAGTTATTGTAGAAATTCTGCGTACTGTTCTACAGCAACTTAGAGTAGTGATATAAAGTTTTTATTATCTTCTACTGACGCTCTGTTCGTGGGATCCTTAGTTTCTATTCCCCCCTAAGACGCATCGTGAAAATTCTCAAAGCGAGCGTCTGCGAATTATCGCATGGCCGCCGGCGTTAACCAAGGAGGCATTGAATTCACGCGCATGGGCGCGTAAAGCAAATAGTAAAACCAAAATCCCCACCGCTGAGTTTTCATAGTAGCTCCAAGGACATTGGCGAGGTATCATAGTGTTACCAGTGCTAAGGCATGCCGATGATTCCAGTAGGGACAGGGAGTGAAGTTGCTCGCTCGGCAGCGGCGATAGCGTTGTGTTGCTTCTCTCTCCCATTGGCGTGGTTATAAAAAGGGAACACCAGTCTAGACTAATTACTTACGTTCGGATGTCTTGGTGTGACCATGGTTTCTGCCGGTGTGTGCATCACCATTGGCGACCCGTGCTCTCGAAAATCTTAACGTACACTCCTGTCTTGAATCAACATGTCTGCCAACGGTCGGCCTTGTCTACGTCAAAGCAGCGCTTCAATAGTAGGCAACATACGCAAGCATTGCATCACCAGTCAGGTCTGTGAACATTGTGGGACTTTGACATATATATGCCTGGAACTGTCCATTTTCGGTTAACTAGTATTACTCGTAACATTCGTTGTTAACGCTCCTCGTTGTGTGATTTTGATTAACACTTAGCCGCCTCTTGTATTCGTTCCTAATTGTCTTCTCTTTAACGTTTCAATTCATCGGGCTTGAATCACACGCTGCCTGTACAACAATGTCTCGGTGGGTTTTGATCAAGGCTCTGTCACCTTCCTGCACCTCTGATGTGCGAAATGTGGGCATGAGAAGGCCACCCGCGGAAGGCTCAGTGGTCCTGACCTAACGACACCTCAGAGAACCAGACCTAATGACGCTTTCCTATGTACGTCGCCATCACTTGTCTTTCAAAGCTAGCAAAAACCACAAAACCAAAGACTTGGGAATTACTCATGGGTCCTCACAGGCACCCACGGACAGCTTTATGAAACAAAAGTTTACGCAGAATGTCCGAATTGCCGCTCACCACACGGCAGTTCAGGAGCGGATGTCTCTGGGGGCGGTGAGATGCCGGGACTATTGAGGTGGTGCACCTCTGGCGACAACGGCAACAGCACACGGTGGCCGGTTGCATCGATGCTACAGCACTACCACATCCGTCGCTTCGATGCTACACCGCAAGGCATACGGGCACCGGTGCTGTAGTGGCTCCTCAAGAAAGGGAACGAAAAGTACTCCACATCTAGTCGCCGGGCCAGAGGTCCGAAAACACAGGAAGAACAGGTGCGCGAGGCCCGCTCGCCGACCCGGAGGTCCAAAAACCCACTGCGAACCACTAATCGAGCATCTTCGTTTCGAAGGTCTCCATCAGCCGTCTCCGTCTTCCACTTTCGCATTTTCGGTCACGACCTTCGTTCACACTTTCCCGCGCTTGCTCTGATGACGCGTTGGACATTGGGTCGTTCCTGTGCCCCACATAGCACAAAACCGCTACAATCCCTATCTTTACCACAAGACTTTTTCGAAAGTGGTTTACGCAACTATTTTATGTTCTGGAGATGTGGTTGTGGAAGAGAATATTTAAAGGTTCCTTAGAAGGGGCCGTCTACAAGACAGTTGCATCACGAATGTGCAGAAAATAAACTACACAATAGGCGCAAAGACACAACATTACACTTTCCCGACATAAAACGTGTATTCATGTCGTCTAATTACGCCCTGCTTATATACACGGCACCAACGATTTCAGTGACTTTGATATAATGTACAGTGACCATCTCCAGCGCAAAACTGCGTTTTTGATGTGTTTCGCGGACTGCAGGTACTGTAGAGGTTCATGGTCGCATTCAATAATTAACGGCTTGCAATTACGGTAAATGTGAAATTTTATGGGGCTTTGTGGAGAGAACGTAACTCACACGTGCTCTGCAGGTTTTTTTTTGCATTTCGGTGGCGTGAATCGGGAATCTGCCTGCAAACATACAAACATCCTCTAAATAATGTGTCCTAGAGGTAGAAGCTACCCATGAGTACATGTTTCGTGAAGGTGACGCGTGTGCTGGAAATTTCTGAGTGCCTTTCTCCCCAGGCGAGCTGGAGCTCGCTACCCGTATTTAGAACATCGGCTCCGACCGAGGGAGATGGTGACCACTGAGGCTGCCGCTCGCCTTTGTGAGTGTCGTCGATGACTGCAGCGTTCTTTAAAATTCATCCTCCACAAAAAAGAATGGCAAACGAGGTCGTCAGCAGAGGGTTAGTCAATCTCACCCGAAGAACTTGCACGTGAGGTGGGCTGGCTGACGACCAATTCCAACGAAGCGCTCTATTTCTACTTCTGTTGAGCACAAAGGAAGGAAGAGCAAGGAACAAGAGAGCACCGAACCCAAATCATAGAGCCTGGTTTCGCGTTCTCCACAACGACTACGCAATCCGCCTAGCGCTGAGTGGCAGACGCAGTTATTGCGTGAAGACATCAAGATCATGCTTTTCCCGAGGCAAGACCAAGATGTTTCCAAGATCTGCCAAGAGATGCTCTGCGACGGCATACTGCGCCCCACAGAACTAACAGCGGGAGGGGCGGAGGAAGACACACTTCAAATCAATGAGCCGAAAACGTCAACGTCACCAGAACCCAAACATGGAGACGGCTGTACAATACAACGCAATTAGGGCAATCCCATTAAGGCGATGACCTCAGCGATGTTATGGATTTCGCCGCAGCTCCTGATGACCCATCCAAGGGCGTAATACCCAATATACCAGCGAGTGACAGTGACGACGGCATGACTCCAAGCTTTGTGAAAAAGGAAACCCAAAAATTCTTCAGGCGAAAAGAATGTGCTGAACAAATTCGGCAATCGTTGTGTTTGAGAGAAAGGTGGTGCCGTAGTACGTGAACTACAGTGGCGCGGAATATCGGTGTTATCTGCATAAGATGCACGAGGTATGCGAGACCTGCGGAAGACTCGGCCACAGGACTGCCGTGTGCCCCGCAATAAAAACAAGATCTGCAGTGACTGTGGAGCCAAGAACCCGCAAAAAAGCACACGTGTGACCCCAAGGGCGCGCTTTGCGGCAGAGACCACCAAATTGGCGCAAAAAGTGTCGCCAACGCTAATAAAGGTCCTTCCTACTCAAGAAGCGACAGTGGAGAGGAAGAAACTCTTGGAAGAGAAAGTGAACCCGCAATACTAGCCCAGCGCCGGCGACAGCGTTTCGGGAATACTCAGACACGGTGCCAGATGGCAATTACGAGGACCTCAGAAGAGGCTGGCCCCCTTAGGATAAGTCAAGTGGCAGTGGAGGCCACGAGAACACAAAGAAGAGAAGCAGTGCAGGCGGCACCCACAACAAAACGGTTTCTGATTGTGGCAGCTAGAGGTTGACCTCCCGACAGTACGGCGATAACCACCGGATCCTGCAGACTAGCGATTCGAGATCAAGGTCGAGCTCAAGGCCAAAATTCAAGACCACGATCGGGACTAGCGAGGAGCAGCAGAAGCGATGTCAACAAATTGAAAGGCCCCAACAAATTCGGGTGAGCCATGGCTAGTGTCGTCTCGCACGGTTCCCACTGCACACACAAACACACACACATCAATATTCAAAGCCATCAGATAACCACTCGGAAATTATAGGTTCAAAAAATGTTAGATATAGTAATGGCAGAACCCAGGGCATACTAGGGAGATATACTGAGCTCTAAATAAGGCAACAATGGCCATTCGTCAACTCCGTTTTTCGAGGAGGGAACAAAGACGGAAGTTCCAACGAAAACTGATAGCCACACGCCAATAAATACGAGAGAAGGGAACCCAGGTACGCAATCTAAAACTCCGAAGAGAAGGGCCACAACCGTTAGCAAGCAAACAGAAGCAACATACAACATTACCCTGCAAAGAAAGGCTGTTGACGAGGAACGTTTAAATACTAAACTACGACAGCTTTAGGAAAACATTGGGAACATGCTTACGAGATTTGAGGGAAGCATTCTGGCGACAATTTTGCCCTAAGAAAGGCCCGCTTCAGTGAAGGAGGCAGGGGACAAATAGGTCGTATAAAAACCACCAAGCCCTACGACAGGCCACCCGTGACAGAAAGCACCAGGCTCAACCTTGAAGCCGCTCAACTCATCAGTTATGGCCAATAATTGCTACAAACGTTACGTTATAAGGCTATGGAATTTCAGAGGCTTCCGAGGGGAGAGAGGAAATCTAGTTAAACAAATACCTTATCATTTCACAGAGGAAAGAAAGGATGTAAACTGCTTGCAAGAAACAAGAAGCCCCGCCAAACTACCGAATTATAATACCTGTGGTCTAGAAAATCAACACTGCTCTAGCCCTAGTGATAAGAATGCGGTGCTCACCACCCTCATCAAGCGCAATCTACCAATAATACAACACTACACAGGCACAGAAGGATAAACTACGTCTACACCGATATCATTCCCAATAAAAAAAGAGGAAGCAAGTATTTTTATTCTCAACGTGTAGAGCAGCCCCGTAGGAACCACAAGTTTTCAAAGCTATTTGGCAAGGTGATAGGCATAGGAAGAAATGCCGTGATCATAACAAGGGACTCTAATACGCACCACTTCGCCTGGGGCTACAAACTCGTGATGACCAAAGAAGGGACCTGTGACAAGACGCCCAAGAAGCTGGCCTCTCCCTAGACACCGACCCAAGGTACAACACCATACTAGGCAACAGCGTCAGCATGGGCACGACGCTGAACTTGACCTTCACAAAACACATGATTGACAAGCAAGAGTGGATCAACCTTCAGAGACATTTGGGCAGTGATCACTTCATAGTGGGCACATGCTTCAGATTGGGCCTAGCCCATCACAAAAGAGGAAACCTAATATCGAATACAAACTCAAACGAATTCACACAAATCAGAGCAGCGGAACGGGAGATGTCGGAACAGACAGGAGGCATAGCGGACATTAAGGAATATGTCCAGCAGTTACACACAGATGCAGGAAAAACAACGAAAACGATACCTGAAGAAGTTGAGCTCTACTGAACCTACTGAAAACTCTTACACATGTGGGAGGCGAACCAAAACCTTCAGAAAGGTTAAGCAAACAGAACCTGAACCGCAAACTACAAAGGCGAATCGCGTATTTAAACCGCGAACAGACACACCAGAATTGGTGCAGCAGGCGGAATAAAATGGTGTCGCAAATGGCACTTCGGAAAACCTCGAAATAATTTTGCTACGTAATAAATTCCTGGGAATGCAAGGCCACGCACATCGAAAACCTACGAAAGATCAAAAATGATTATCCAAGATCGCACAAGGACCTCAGAGAAGAAATCCGAAACAGATACATTGGATCAAACCCGAAGGATAACCTCAAACCGTACGAGGAAACTCCAAACCCCGAACTCGGCCGCCCCATTACAACAGCGACCTCAAAACAATGCTGCGATCTCTAAACATTGGTTATGATTCGCAACATGGAAATAAAGGTTACGTTCCCCCCCAAAACACGAGCACAGTTGCGCATTCCATCTGTCCCAGGAAGATGCTCCAAGTGCATATCCAAGAGGGCAGGCAAGGAAGAGCCAAATCTGTCAACAAACGCTTTCAAAAAATCAGGGATGCGATATACGTCGACGCTGCTGAATACTCGGACAGCACTGCCATGGCAATAACGAAGGTAGACCACCACTGCCAGGTGATAACTTCAGGCTCTATCTACGCAAGCACACCTGAGACTGGGGAACAAGGTGCCAATGCCATGGGGCAGGCATCAACCCAAGTAGCTTTATAATCAGTGACTCCAAGACGACAGTCGAACTTTTCTAGAGGATGCATATCCGCGGAAGCGCTTAAAATTATGAATTGATATAGCAGAAAAAATTGGCCGCGTATCTGCTCCTTTCGTTGCAAATGCCGTCAAAAGACGACAGTCATTATCGGCTTTTGCGAAGTAAATGCCTCCCTTCGCTTTCCCGCTCACCTCTCATGTTGTTCCTCTTGCGTCGCGCTCCTCCCAAGGTAAAGACGCCAAAAGTTTGCCTAAATCATTTTAAATTTCCCGCGTTCCACTGCTCCAGGCCGGGTGTCTCGATGCCAACGCTGCCGTACGGCGAAGACGCGCGTTAATCGAGGCGCCCTACTTCAACGTTTATAGAACCGCGTTTCCCTACTCCACGTGCGTTGCAAGAAGAACGTGGAACCTATATAGTGGAACCTTGCGTAACTGTTGCCGGTTGATTTCTTAAAATGACGCCAGGAGCTATAGTGGCGCGGGCGACAGCAGGCGACGGCTGAGTGAAATCTTTTTCTGCAGTTGATGAAGTATTTAATTTCGCTAAAGTCAAACATGTTTGATTTTTTTATAAAGGAACACTGCAAATATCACTTCTGTATTGATTTGGTGTCTCATATTTGCGTAATGTCTTGTTCTTCTTCAACAATGTTGACAAGTATGAACATTACACCGGACATAGACGGGTAGATTTAGCTGTGACGACTATCGTCTTTAAAAGGCTCACAAGAGTACATATAATATGGGCACCACCTCACACAGCTCTACCCGGCAACGAGGACGCTCACAGCCCAGCTTTAGGACTAAGAGGCAGTGCTAGCGCAAGAAGCATGACGGAGCAGCACTCGCCCAGAACCGGAAATGAACACCTGGCCACTTATAGAGAAATTATCAACCATTATGGATTGGGGACGCTAAAACACCCAGAGGCACACAAAACAATACATAAAAATAATCAGTTGCGTCTGAGAGTACTACAGACGGGGAAGTACCCCAACACCTAACTGCAATGTTTATTCTCTAGAACTGCGGAGCGACAGATTTAAAAACTGCAACGAAAGGGCTGACCTGTAACGCTTGCAATGGGCCTGCTCTGCCATTACCCACACAGATAAACCAAGAAGAATGATAACCACGCCGGAGCAGTGGGATACGATACTGCTCAGCTCGGACACCAAGTCTCAGTCTTGGGCTGTCCGTATGGCCGAGGCCGCCACCAAGGAGCAGGCGCTCCTGGCCGACGGCTGAAGAGTAGGAAAGGGACTTCCATCCTACCCCTACCCAGACAGTACCCTGGCCAAACAATAAAGTTGTTCCTCCTCGTGGATATTGCGCTTCTCGCAGGATGATGTTGCCGCTTGCGTAAGCAACATGATGCAACATGTAATGTACTCCGGCTTGTACAATTACGGCACCAAGGCTTGTATTGGGGCGTCTGTGCGCAGCACGAAGTGTTTGGTTTGATCTGGGGCTGAATGAATGGGGGCTGAGGTTAGTTTTTATTTGGGGACCTGGAAAGCAATCTCGTGTAGTGTTCCCCAACTGACTGTCTTCTTTTCGCCTTTCGTGTAAGGTTCGTTACAGGTTTAGCTAACTCGGTGTAGTTCTGTAGGAGGTACCGGTGGTGGCCGGGTGGAACAAGGCACTATTGGACGGCCTTCTCGGTGACTCGTATCGCGGCATCTTTCGTTTTGTCCAGTGTGTTCTCGAGAGGCTCTACTTTGAATTCACCGATTGGATGCCGTGGAACGAAACGCGGCACTCTCGACTTCGCACTTGGATAGTTTGATCGTTAGTTTGGCCTTTTGTGCTCATTTTTAAACTGGCTGTCGAGCGCCGATGTTTTCTTCCCACGTGACAGTAGCTATAAAAACATCAACAAAGTGGTATACATTGTTGAAGTTCCCCAGTACCGCAGTCATAAGATGTGTGAACACGGATGGCGCTTGCTTTATACCGATTGGCATATACGTAAAGCGGTATAAGCCATATTAGCGGGATAATGCACTCATTTGGCGGCTTTTAGCGACCATGGGTACTTACCATTACCCCTTTGTAAAATCAAACTTAGAGAAAAACGTTTTCGCCACAAGGGCCTCAAGAACGTCTTTCAGTAGGATGGGCTCCGCGACGCAGACACGAAGCCTATTTATTTGGCAGAAGTGAATACAAATCGTGACAGTTCCATCCGGTCTGCATACAACCACAACAGGGGCATGGTAGGAAGTTTTCGACTTCTCGATAATGGCGAGTCTCAACATTTCGTGTGTCTCTTTCTAGACCGCGTCGACTAAGTACAGTGGAATGGGGTACTGGGGTATGAATGGGGTACTGAGGCCATTCTACACTTCACGAGGCCAGTCTTCCCAGGGACATCGTTAAAAATGGTTTTGCAGGCATGGAGCCGGGCGGGGACTGGTCCTGCACGATTCCATTTTAGGTAACGAAAAACTGTTAGGTCAGAGATGGACGGCAGTGGGTGGAGAGGGGGGAACGAAATGTTGGACACGGCCTCCTATTCCTCAGCACTGGGCCGACATATTTTCGTGCTGAGGTAAGCTACCTCTGACGCTTGCGTAGGAGGTGAGGGTTGTCCTTCATTATATAGTTTGAGCATGTTCACACAAAACGCCTTGCCTTTTTACAACCAAAGGGATAGTCGGCGTAGCGCCTTTGATGAATGTGCCCTTGATCCGGACGCCATTTCCACGTGTGGCTGTCGACCTGACTGGACCACTGTCCCCTAGGTCGGAAGAGAGGACCGTTACATCTTAGCCCTCATCGAATTTGCTTCCCGATATCCAGACGACGTAGCACTACCTGCGATGGACGCTCTGCATGTCACAGAAGCTCTCGTGAATATTTCTTGTCTAGTTGGAATACCACGAGAAATGAAAACGGACCAAGATGCGAATCTGTCTTCCGACCTCACAGAAGAAGTATGACGCTGACTCTCCGTCGAGCTTCTTCGTACGAGTGCCTACATGCTAAGGCTGATGGCCTCGTGGAAAAATCGTAAAAATGCAACATTGAAATCGATGACCAAAATAAGTGAAAGAAAAGCCACTAACATGAGATTGCTACCTAGCACCACTATTTTTTGCGTACCATTAGGTCCCGCAAGCTAGCGCGGGCTTGTTTCCTTTCACACTCATTTAGGGACGCCACCTGCGCGTCCCATTGACTGTTGTAAAGGAACTTTGGACTAACGAAAATGTTTACGGTGAAGTGGGAACTACTTATGGCTACCTAATCGACCTTCGTCCCCTGCTAAAAGAGACTTGCCGACTAGCGCACGAGGAGCTGCAGGAGGTGAGCATCAAGCAGAAAAGGTACCGTGACCGCAAGTGTCACTCCAGGTAGCTGTGTTCCGGCGATAAAGTTCTTTTTGTGCATCCCACAGATCACAACAAACTTTTGATGCTGTTGAAAGGGCCCTTCAATATACTCTAAGCCAAGAACGACGTTGACTACTGGATTGATCTGTGTGGAATGAGTCAGGTAGTCCTGATAATGCTGACCGTGAATATGAAGTCCGAGAACCTTCGCCTCCACCAGAGGCATCTGCTGCCATTACCGATTACGATGTATCATCCGATACAGAGGACGGGAAAAATTGCGAAACAGAAAATGTGCTTCTCCTCGTACCCCTCCACAGTACCCAGAAAGCTGCAGACGTGAAAGGTTCTTCTCCTTTGGAGAGCCAGAAAACTCAATTTCGAACTTAATCCAAGAGCCCGCAACCATAATTTCCGAGTTGCCAGGCAAGAATAACCTTGTAACGTGCTCGTGGAGTCTGGCTTTAGAGAAACGAGTGCACACTCCCCGAATCCCCACACTTCTAGCCTTATTCGAAGCAATTGAACGTAAAGTTCAGGAGATGCTGCGCATGGGCCTCATCGAGAAGTCGCAGTCTTCTTCTCGTGCAGCCATTCTGGCTGTCCCGATTTCTGACGGCACCACCAGGCTGTGCACTGACGTAGGAGAGCTCAAGAAGATTATCCTTCCACACTACGAACCAATTCCCCGAATTGACATTGTTCTGGCGCTTGTTGGGTCCAAAAGGTTTGTTTCCAAGTTTGACCTTGGAAAAGCATAATGGCAAGTGACAATGGCTAATGACACCCGAGCAAAAGACGCGTTTTCACGTACGTCAGGTCTCTACCATTTCGGATATATGCCGTTTGGTATTAAGACTCCGTCGGTTGTCTTTCCTGGTTTCATGAGAGTTGTGCTGGGCGACATTGCGAATGTCTAGCATTGTTTTGACGATGTAGGCCCCGAGGCAGATACATAAAGAGAACACCTTGACGCTCTCGGGCAAGTGTTCGAGAAAATTTGGCTGTCGTACTTTAACTTCAAGCCTAGCAAGTACGCAATTGGTGAACACAATATAACATTTATGGGACATCATATTGGTGGCTTCAAAGTCAAGCCAATGCTCCAGACCTCGGAGAAGATCCTTGGTTCTAAGAGACAAACTACAAAGAAAGCTGCGCAGACCTTTCTTAGGTTAGGGTAATACCTATGGACAGTTTATTTAAAATAACGCAACCACTGATAAGCCCCTAACAGATCTTACGAGGAAGGGACAACACAAAAACGTCACCTGAGGTACGACGCAAGAGGAAGTGTTCAACACCCTGAAGCGCTGCCTCGCTTCCGCTCCCATACTTCACCCAGCTGACTTCATTAATCCCCTTCTCCTCCACTGTTATGCCTGAAACCCAAGCCTCGGCGCCGTGCTTCTGCAAATTAGTGATCAGGTACTGCTCCAGGTAGCTTATGCCAGTCGCATACTGTTGCCGCGAGAAACATGGTACTCAAAAATCGAGCGTGAGTGTCTCGCATTGCTCTGTGCTGTAAAGAAATTCCGCATTTACGTGTATGGCAAGACATTCCTAATTCATTCCGACCACGAGCCCTTGCAGTACCTTAGGATGGCTAAACACGTGAACAACCTTGCCCTGCGCTGTAGCTTGGCGCCTCAGGAATATATTTTCACTGTCGAGTACATCAAGGGAACGAACAACGTGGGAGCGGACTACATGTGTACATTTTATTTGCTGTAATGAGGTAGCGATTTCTAAGGGCCCAGTACCTTTACAACTGCAGAATTACCGAATGTTTTTTCCACTCTTACATTTTGTGTGTATGTGAGGTGAACTACATTATCAAGCGCCTCGGGGCTCCTCACTTCACTGTGGTAGAATAGGTATCATCGAACAACTTTCTTAAGACGAGGGTGATTGATGAGTGCCTAGGAAGGGGCATGGTAAAAATAGGTAAAGAATATTTCACGTCATGCGAGACTCCAAGCGTCCACTGGGAAAAAGACACACCACCGTGGAGATAAATAAGTGCGAAAAGGAGTTGCGAACCCGAGAAGTGCAGTGCGGCCAAGAGAGGGCCTCGTTTGATTGGGCTTTTCAACGTCAGACGTCCGGTCGATGTGCCTTCCGTTACGAGACCGTCGCCATCCGTCACCAAGGCGCACTACTGTCTGGGTGTGGGTACACGCCCGGACACGAGTGACCACGAAGAATTGCACGTCGTCCCGCTCCGGCTCGATCCGGGGTTCCTGCGGCTCTGGGACCGACGTTCGTGGTACGGCAGCGGCACCACGCTCTTGCTCGAACCGCTGGTTTGCTCATGCCTGACCAGGACTTCCGGGTCTGGTATGCTTGCTCTCGGAGGTGTTCTCGGGTGTCTCGCACCAGCTTTCTGGTAACCTGCCAGTGAAAAAGCCGGCCATGCTCAGCAGCCCTCACCCTCGACCGCCACTGTGCTCCACCAAGGTATACATGTGAGCCGTGCTTCACGCCACTGCTATGCGGACCTTGCGCCAGCCACTGCTACAGAAAGTTGAGAACCCTTCTTGTGAACATTTTTCTTGAATAACCATTATTTTCTGTAAGTGGTCGCCCAACGTCTCTGACATGTTTTAAGTTCACGTCAACCTGTGTTTGCATCCGGAATTCCTCCCATTGAGTTCTGCACGATCCTAGCATAACAAAAGGACGAAGTATCGAGTTACGTACACACATGCCACGTCTGCCACGAGCACAAAGCGCGATGCGGTAAGGCGCCAGTCTTGTATCGGCCTTTTGTGTGCGCAAAACCGTGGCAGCTTCTGTCGTGTGACCTGATGTGCCTGCTTCAGCGCAGCAAAAGAGGGTACAAGTTTGTAATCGTAGTGACATGCCACTTTAGTGGGATCGCTGAACTCTACCCGCTCACCCAAGCGGATGCAAAGGAGATTGGGCGACATCTGTCTGAGGTGTTTGGTCGCTACGGGTTTCCCGAGCGGCTGATTACTCACAACCACACGTAATCATCACTATCACCATCATATCTATTCCCGCTGCTGGGCAAAGCCATCTTCAATTAATCTCCAATTATACTGTACCTGTGCTAACGGCGACCAATTTATCCCCGCAAACTTTTTTTACCTCATCTGCCCATCTGACTTTATGCCGCCCCCTGCCGCGCTTGTCTTGTCTAGGGATCCATCCACTCTTTAACCCTTAATGACCAATGGTTATTTTTGCCTTCGCAATACATGCACTGCCCACGTCCATTTCTTCCTAATTTCTACTAATATGTTATTTACACGCGTTTGTACCCTGACCCACTCTGCTCTCTTCTTGTCCCTTAATGTTACAACTATCGTTTACCGTTGGATCGCTCTCTGAGTCGCCATCAAATTTATTTGAACCCACTTAATGAGCCAACGAGTTTCTACCCGTAGGTGAGTACCGCTAAGATGGAGATGTCATACACTTCAGGGCAATGCTGGGCTGCCATTCATTATCACAGAATGCCTGCTTTATGCACTCCACCGTATTCATATTCTTTTTAGTATCTCCGCTTCATTGTTGGGATCCATGGTCACAACTTGGCCTAAGTAGATATATTTGCTTACCACCTCCGCTGCCTCGTCACCTATCTCAAACCAGTGTGCTGTTCCCAGGTTAGTGATCATTACGTTAGTTTTAGATGCGACTTCATCTCATTCACTCGCCTTTCCCTGCATCCGGCGCCGGCGTTGTTGTCGGCGTCCGCCCCTCCCTTTTGTCCTCGCTGCGTGAGCTTCGCTCTCCGCCGCTCACCCCTTAACCTCTCCGATAGCGAACACTCTCTCGCGAGGGGCATTGGATTGGATTCAAATGGATTGGCTTGGATATTCTTGGCTTGGCTTGGCTTGGCTTTGCTTGGCTTGGATTGGATTGAATTTAGATTGGATTGGAATAAAGTGGATTGTGTTGGATTGTGTTGCGTCATAGCCGCGGCAGACGCACTGGCGCCGGCGCGTCCCCTCACCGTTATGCACGCTGTAAAACGCGGTGCCTGCGCCACTCCGCTCCATCGTTCTATCGCCGTTCTTCCGCTGTCCAACGATACAACGTGAACCCCTTAAGCCTCTCATCTACACAGGGGTTCCCGTGAGGGGAGGTGGGAGATTTTTTCTAATAATATTTTCAGGCCCACAGTTCTGCTGTGTTTGTCCAGTAAGGAAAGCATGCTTTACAATTCGTCCCTTGATTTAGTTACCAATGCAACGTCATCAGCATATATAAGGATACTGAGGTATTCTTCATTACCTCTTACTCCCTCTGTTCCCCATACAATGTTCTGAATACTACTTGTAAACATGCTGCGAATAACAATGGAGATTGTGTCTCCTTGCCCGACCCCTTTCTTTTTCATATTTTAGTGCTCTCCTTATGGATGATGATGATGGTTTGATTATATTGGCGCAAGGCCGACATGGGCAAAGAGCGCCAAACACAAAGTTATTTGATGAGGAGAGAACGCGAAATAAAATCTTTTACAAGACTATTAGCACGGCTGGTGTAAAGGGCCACGGTGAAGAACAAGAGTGGTTTAAGAATAAATAAGGTGGCTGGTGTATAGGACCAGGGGTAAAACTCTGGGTGGTATGAGTTGTAAAAAGTGAACTTCTGTTAGGAACCTAAAGGTGCGCTGAACAGAAAACATGGCATCGTCTCCTAAGAAATATGACGGGTGTGGTGGAATATGTCGTGTGCGTAGTTCTGGGAAGTGTTTGCGTCGTGTAATGTCGAGTGCCTTACATTGTATGAGGATGTGGATCATGGTTAGGGCCTCTCCACACCTGCTGCACAGAGGTCTTGGAGATCCTGTGAGCAGGTGGGAGTGTGTTATATGAGTGTGGCCCCTCCGTAACCTAGCAAGGGCAACTTCAGTGTGTCTGTTGTGTGTGTCAGTCGTGTATTGTCCCAAGAGTGGCTTTATTATGTGTAGTTTGTTGTCTGTCTGTTGATTCCAGAGTGCTTGCCATGTTTCGCGAAGGTGTTGTCTGATGTGTGGCTTGAGGTCAGTGTAGGGTACTGTTGCTATGTCCGGTGTATTTGTATGTGCAGCAGCAGCGGCCATCTGATCAGTGTTCTCATTTCCCGCAATCCCAGAGTGGTCTGGAACCCAACACATGATCACCTCGAGATTGAATGCATACGCTGACATAATGGTTTTATACACTACATTACGAACATGGTTTTTAGAAGACTTGTTGGATGACAATGCATGTACAACACTCAGTGAATCTGTGAAAATGATACACTTGGGTATTTCATGTTGCACTATGTGATTTAAAACAAGCAAAACTCCATGGGCTTCCGCCGTAAAAATGCTGGTCTTCGAGTTCAGGGTCTTAGATACTCTAAAATGGGGTCCGTGCGCCGCACACGACACAGTAAGGGCAGTTTTTGATGCGTCACTGTAAAACTCTGCACATTCATACTTAGACTGCAGGGACAAGAAGTGCTGCAAAATAGCAGTTTGTGGTACCCTGGTTTTATCAATTTTCACGAAGGACAAGTCACAACACACAGGTTGAAGCTGCCAGGGTGGTAAGACGTCAGTAAAAGAAGATGTATAGATGTCTAAAAGGAGATTTTGAAATTTCAAGCTTCCTGTCTCACTCTAAGTGAGAACGGCAAAGGAACAGACGGGCGATTTACAAACAGTGGCAATGTGGATGTATCATTAAAAACAGGTTTAAAAGGATGGTTATTCAAAGATGAAATTTTAAAAGCGTAGAGAGAGTCCACATACGTTCGTTGCTATTCAAGGCACCACTTATTACATTCAACATATAGACTCTCTTCCGGGCTAGTGCGGAAGGCACCCAACGTAAGGCGCAGACCCAAGTGGAGTACTGGATCAAGACTTTTTAGGGGTTTTTCGATGCCGACCCATACACGACACTGCCGTAGTCTAATCGAGACCCGACTAACGCGGTAAAGACCCGGAGAAGCAGTTCTTTGTCTGCACCATAGGATTGGTGGGAGAGGACCTTGAGAATGTTTAGTGTTTTGAGGCATTTATGTTTAAGTGCTTTGATGTGTGGGATGAGCGTGAGCTTTTCGTCAAGTATGACACATAAAAACTTGTGCTCCCATTTAACAGGAATAGGTGCATGGTTAGGCGTAATCTCAGCGTAAACACAACACAAGTACTTTTGGCCGGGTTTAGTTTAAACCCGTTAAGGTCCGCCCAGCCAGAAAGTTTCTTAACACCGAGCTGCACTTGACGTTCGCATATTGCCAGGTTACAGGATTTAAAAGATATTTGCACATCGTCTTCATAGATGGAACAGAAAATGGTCGGCGGCAATGCCTTTCGGAGGGAGTTCATCTTAACTATAAACAACGTGCAGCTTAGAACTCCACCTTGCGGCACAGCATTTTCCTGCAAATATACATTGGAAAGTGCACTGCCAACCCTCACTCGAAAGGTTCGTTCGGCCAAATAACTACAAAGAGTGTTCATCATGTTGCCGGAGACACCAAATGACTTGAGGTCCCTGAGGATGCCGTAGCGCCAGGCTGTATCATAAGCTTTTTCAATATCGAAAAATAAAGTAAGGCAGAACTGGTTATCCACAAATGAATCTGTTATGTAGGATTCCAGTGCAACAAGTTAATCATTGGTAGATCGGCCCCCCCTGAAGCCTGCCTGGCAGCCCTCGAGAAGACCGTTGTACTCCAGAAAGTACACGAGCCTACAGTTTGTAAGGGCGATGGGACGATAACTTGCGGGAGAGGAAGGGTCCTTCCCGTCCCTCAGAAAGGCTACAACTATGGCCTCCTTCCAAGACCTTGGAAGCTGCCCCGAAAGCCATATTCTGTTGTAGAGGTGTAGGAGTGTCTCAAGAGTGTCTGCGTGTGGGTGTTGTATCATGGTGTATCTAATGCTGTCTGCCCCTGGAGCTGAGGGCTTACAAGTGGAAAGAGCAACCTTCAGCTCATGAAGTGTGAATTTAGAGTTGTAAGCGGAATTGGACTTGTTCTTGTCTCGTAAGGGCTTCTTTTCTGCAGATGTTTTGTGTTGCATGAAAGTATTAGTGTTGTGTGCTGAGCTGGACACGTGTTGGAAGTGTTGTGCGAGTGTGTTAGCTTGGTCTTCCAGTGTGTCCCCTGTTGTACTAACCAGGGGCAGGCTGTGTGTCTGTTGTCCTTTTAGTTTTCGTATTCGTGTCCAGACTTTGCGTGTATCAGTGAATGAATTGATAGAAGTGAGGAAGGTGCGCCAACTCACCCTTTTCGCCTCACGACGCACTCGCTTCCCAAAAGCCTTTGCCCGTTTAAAAGAAATAAGGTTATCTGACGTGGGGTACCGGCGAAGGACACCCCACGCCTTGTTCTGGGCCTTTCGCGCCCGCCTGCAGTCCTTGTTTCACCTGGGCCTCCTTGGGCTGCGGGACCCACTGGATGATGATGGATGATGATGGTAGCTGTGGACCCATTATAGGTATCCTCTAGTATTCCTACATAATGCTCATCTGCCCCTGGTTCTGTAATGCTTGTTTGACTGCTGATGTTTCGACCGAGTAAAATTCGTTCTCATAATCTTTGGATGGTATGTAGAGGGCTTCAGGATATTCAGCGCACTTCTATATCACATAATTGATCATGTGAATATGGTTTATTGTTGAATAGCCTTAAGGAAACCCTGCTTGTTCTTTCGGTTGACAGAAATCTAAGGTACCAAAAATTCTGTTAGCGATTACCTCGTTAAGCACACCTTATCCACACCTTATCTACACTTTATCCACGATTGACAGTGCTCTTACCGGCTAGTAATTTTTCAAGTCCTTTATGTTACCATTCTTATGAATTAGAATGGTGTTCGCATTCTTCCAAGATTCCAGTACACTTGCGGGCATTAGGCATCGCGTAAACAGGTTTTCTAGTTTTTTTAGCGCAATTTCCCCAGCATCCTTCGAAACTTCTGTTATCTGATCCTAACCAGCCGCTTTGCGCCCTTTCATTTTTAAAACCTAATTTACTAATTCTGTCGTTACTGGTCGGATTTCTATCTCCTATGAAGTAATTTCTCGTTCGGTATTATCCTATATGTCCCGGCTACTGCAAAGATCTCTAAAGAACTCCTCAGCTACTATGACTACTTTATCCGTATTTGTAACAATATTGCCTTGCTTGTCTTTCAGTCTACACATCTGATTTTCCACCACGCCAAGATGTCTCCTCACTGCTTTCAGCCTGCCTCCGTTTTTTACAGCATATTCGATCCTCTCCATATTATACTTCCGTATGTCAGCTTTCTTACGCCAATTGATTAACTTAGAAACTTCCACTTCTTCTATTCTATACGCTGGGGTTGAGATTGTCTTTCGGAAGTTTCCTAATGATCTTTCGTCTCCTGGGAAAGTTTACCAGTATCCTCTCTAGCAATCGTGCCACCTACTTCTACTTCGCACTCTGTGATAATGCGTGTAAGATTGTCGCTGGGTTCCTGTTGCATAAGCTGTGCTTCTTTGGTAAGAGCAGAAAATAGGTTCTGGGGAGCGATGCTTAATTCTATAACCTTACGTCTTACAGTTAGCTTATTAATCGGCTTGTTTCGTACTAGCTTGTCATAGTCCTTCCTAAAACGTAGCCTAATTCAACAATTTACCTTACGGTGCTCACTACGCCTTACCCTTCCTAGCACTTCCACATCCTGAACAACTCCAGGGTTATCACATAATATGAAGTCTATTTTTTTGTTACGCTCGCCATTCAGGCTCCTCCGAGTAAACGTCTGGCACTGCTGTTTGCACAAGAAGGTGTGCATGATGCGCAGATTATTCAGTTCTGTGAACTCACCAGTAGGTCCAACATGCTTCTTTTTCAGCCCCCACCATAGATCCCAAATGCCTTGTCGACAGCCTTATTCTTGCCTACATTAGCATTATAGTCTCCTATAACTACGGTATTCTGTGTTTTTAGTTTAGCCGTTGCCGATTCCGCATCTTGATAGAAGCGTTCAACGAGTTGGTCATCGTGGCTCGTTGTGGGCGCGTAGTCCTGTTCCACCTTTAGTTTGTACCTCTTATTGAGCCTAATTACGAGACCTGCTACCCTTTCGTTATGCTATAGTATTCTATGTTGCCAGCTAGGTGTTTATTGTATAGAAATTCCACTCCCACTTCTAGTCTGTCCACAAGACGACGGCAACAAAGGACGTATTCATTCTTCAACACCCTAAGAGGCTTCAGCTGTCCTCCTAACCTTGCTAAGCCGTATGACATTCCATTTTATGTTGTTTAATTCCCCGTACAACACCTCCAGACTCGCTTAGCTTGATAAGGGTCTCTTGGTAAACGTTGCGAGGTTAAGATCTTGATGGCGGCCTCTCTAGCTCCAGGTTTCTTAGCACCCTGTGCTGCGTACCAGGCCTGAGCGCCGATGTGGTCAGTTGCTTCGCAACCACTGGACACTGAAGGCCGCGGGTAAATGGCGTATTCATGGGACGTTGTACCGTTACTACACCAGGGGGCCAATTCTGTCCTGCTGACGGAGTGAGTTACCGGCAATGGTCGTCGGGGTCAGGCCGCACCCCAAGCTTTATTCGGCAATAGCGTCAATACCCGTTTCTGTTATTTTCTTTTTTATTGCTGGGGGAATTGTACGGAACCAGGATTCGAACCACTGTCCTTCTGTATGTATTCCCGCGGACGCAGTCTCCGTGACAGCAGCAGATGAGGCTCGACACTTGTGAGAGCGTTTGGCGAAAGCCACCAACAAGGCAAACCGCAGCTGCGTAAGGCTAGGGCCGACCAGAAGGCGGCGTATGACAGGGCTCATCGAGACGTGGCGTACGAGGTGGGCGACACTGTCCTGAAACGAAACCACGCGCTTAGCGACGGTAGCGAGGGTTTGGCGACCGGTCTCGCACCCTGGAGAGTCTGACAGTCTCTGGTCGCCCAGAAGATCTCACGGTTAAACTACATGCAGAGAGACCCGAGGTAGGGTCGGTTGACCTGCCCTGTTCCCATGGGCGATCTGTATGAGTACTTTCGGAGGCAAGAACCTGCCTACGCTCCCACTTAGATCTCGCGGAGTCGCCAGCCTAGTGAGGTGCCGAATGAAGGTTCCCCACGCACCGCTTCAACAAACGCAAGTGGCGAGTTTGCTGACTGGGTGGGCCACCGTACCCGAGGGCTTCAAGTGAAGCACGCCCAGGGTCCAAACGATCCTCCAACTACGACGCTCCCTTTCTAGATTTGCTGCGAGTAAGCTGCGTGAGCCACCACACTGGGGGAATAAGAGCGCTGTTGTTGCCTCCAAAACCGCACCCGGCGCAGCCAGCTGAACCGCGCGGCTGCTACTGAGGGTAAGTGATCGCGCCCCGCACCCCGTTGGCGGAGGTGCTCGCCGGAGGTGCACCGAACGGAAGTTATCGTCGGCGCTTGCTAACTAGCCACCTGGCAAGCAGCACCACGAACACGTCCTCCAGCCCGGGTGCCGCATCGCTGCAGACCCTGACAGCAGCGAAAGCCGTCGGTGCGGGGTTAACTGCTCTGGGAAGTGGTCGTCTGGAAGCAGCCTGCTGTCTTCGTCCTGTTCTTAAATGGCCCAGCCTACTTACACCCCGGGGCTGGCAGAGCATGTGCCGCCCAAGAAGGGCATGCGGCCAGCCATGGGCGAAGACTGACGAACCAGGGTCAACCAGCGGATTGTGGGAACTATGTGGCGGCGACTTGCAGTGAAACGTAGCATTTGGCGCAGTTGGGCGTGTTCTGGGATTGCCTCTTTGGACCTAAACGTGTAGTGTGCGAGACAGCAAAACAAGCAGTGCAGTCTTGGTTGGCCGGAATCCTCGTGATCTAGGGGTTCGATCTAAAGTGGAGGATGTTGGAATTAAGGAGGTTCGTTATCTTCCCGCGATGGCGTAGAGGTAGAACACCCGCTTCCCGTGCAGACAGACCGTTGTTCGAATTCCGGTGCTGGACAATTCCCACCCGATTAAAAAAAATCCGCGTATTGATGGAATTGCACAAAGGGGCTTGGGGTGCGGCCTGACCCCGGCGACCTTTGCTGGTAATGCACTCCCTCACCAGAGCAGGATTGGCCACTCTGGTGTAGTAACGGCTACAACCTCTAATGAATACGCCAGTTAACCCATGGCCCTCAGTCCCCAGCGGCTGCGAAGCAATTGACCACGGCGGCGGTCAGACCTGTGACCCAGCGGAGGGTGCTAAGAAGCCCTGGATCCGGACAACCCACCAATGAAATCTGAACCTGGCAACGTTTAACGCACGAACCTTATCTAGCCAAGCAAGTCTCGAGATGTTCGAGAAATTAGAGGGCATTAAATGGGATGTAATAGAGCTTAGCGAGGTTAGGAGGGCAGGCGAAGCCTTTACGGTGCTGAACAATGGACACGTCCTATGTCACCGTGCTAAAGAGGACAGAAGAGAACTGAGAGTGGGATTTATAGTAAATAAAAGCATAGCTGGCAACATACAAGAACACTATAGCATTAACGAAAGGGCAGCAGGTCTTGTAGTTTGGCTCAATAAGAGGTACAAGCTCAAGGTGGTGCAGGGCTACGTGCCCACATCCAGCCATGACGACCAAGTACTGGAACGCTTCCATGAAGATGTGCAATCCGCAATGGCTCAAGTAAAAACACAGTATACTGTACTTATGGGGGACTTCAATGCTAAAGTAGGCAAGAATCAAGCTGAAGACAAGGCAGTTGGGAACTATGGTCTGGGCTGTAGAAATAGCAGGGGGACCTACTAGCTGAGTTTGCACAACCGAATAACCTACGTATAATAAATACCTTCTTCTGAAAACGGGAGAGTCGGAAGTGGACCTGGAGGAGCCCGAATGGGGAGCACAAAAATGAAATAGACTTCATATTATGCGATAACCCTGGCGTAGTGCAAGATGTGGAAGTGCTCAGAAGGGTACGGTGTAGTGACCACCGTATGGTAAGATCTCGAATTAGGCGAGATTTGAGAAGGGACCGCTACATGCTAGTACGAAAGAAGCCTATAACTGAGCTAACAGTAAGACGTAAAGTAGAAGAATTCAGGATCGCGCTGCAGAACCAATACTCTGCTCTTAACGAGGAAGCCGAGCTTACAAGAAGTCGGGGGCACTATGGCCAGACAGGATACTGGTACACTTTCACAGGAGGCAAAAGACCTAATCAGGAAAAGAAAAACCATGACAATCTCTACCGCAGCTTACAGAATAGAACTAGCGGAGCTCTCGAAGTAATCAATAAGCGCAAGACAGCTGACATACGAAAGTAAAATATGGAGTGGATCGAATACGCCGTCAAGAATAGAAGTAGCCTGAAAGCAGTGAAGAGACGTCTTGGCGTGGGGGAAAATCAGATGTACGCACTTAAGGATAACCAAGGCAATGTCATCACAAATAGGGATAAAATAGTCACAGTGGTCGAGGGATCTGTACAGTAGCCGGGACATCCAGAATATCGCCGAACGAGGCAGTAGTTTAAAGAAGATAGACATCCCACTAGTAACGACCAAAGAAGTAAGGAAGGCTTTGATAGAAATGAAATGGGGCAAAGCACCTGATGAGGATCAGATAACTGCAGACCTCTTGAAGGATGGAGGTGAAATTGTACCTGAAAAACTGGCAAACCTGTATACGCAATGCCTAATGACCGCAATGGTACCGGAATCCTTGAAGAACGCGAAAATCATCCTAATCCATAAGAAAGGCGACAGAGAGCAATTGAAAAATTACCGGCCGATCAGCTTACTCTCAGTCGCCTACAAGGTACTCACCCAGGTATTCGCTAACGGAATTTCTACAACCTTAGATTTCAGTCAACCTAAAGAACAAGCAGCGTTCCGTAAAGGTAATTCAACAATGGACTATATGGACTATAATTCAACAATGGACTATATTCAACAATGGACTATAATCAGGTGATAGAGAAGTGCGCTTAGTATACTGAACCCCTACATATAGCCTTCATAGATTATGAGAAAGCATTTGACTCGATCGAAACCCTAGCAGTCATTCAGGCATTACGGAACCAGGGGGTAGATGAGCATTATGTAAGAATACTAGAGGATATCTTCAATGGGTCTACAGCTACCATCATCCTCCATAGGGAGAGCAGTAACACACCTATAAGGAAGGGTGTCCGACAATGAGACACAATCTCTCCAATGTTATTTACAGCATGTTTACAAGAAGTATTAAGAACGTTGGATTGGGAAGAGGTGGGAGTAAGGGTTAACGGAGAATGCCTCAGTAACCTCAGATTTTCTGATGACGTTGCCTTGTAAGTAACTCACGGAACGAATTGCAAAGCATGTTTTCCCCACTGGACGAACAAAGTAAAACTGTTGGCCTAAAAGTGAAAATGCGAAGACTAAAGGAATGATCAATAACCTCGGGACAGAACACCGGTTGTAGATAGGTGGCGAGGCAGTAGAGGTGTTAAGCGAATATATATACTAAGCCAAGTTGTGACCCCAGATCCCAAACATTAGGCAGAGATAATTAGAAGGATAAAAATGAGGTGGGGTTCATATGGAAGACATTCTCAGATAATGAATAGCAGCCTACTATTGTCGCTGAAGAAGAAAGTGTATAACAGCTGCATCTTACCGCTACTGCATCTTACCGCTACGGAGCAAAAACCTGGAGGCGCACTAAGATGGTTCAGCTTAAATTGAGAACGACTCAGCGTGCAACGGAGCGGTAAATGATAGGTGTAACATTAGAGAGTTTTAGCATATCGTTACTGTGTTTACGTTGCCGTTTACCGTGTTTGCGGGAGTAGAGTGCGCAGCGCCAGAGTTACCGCGAAAGGTAACTTACCAGCACAGGCTTCACCGTCGCCAGCGCTTCCAGTAACACGGTAAACGGTAACGCAAACACGGTAACGATATGATAAAACTGCCTATTAAGGGACAAGAAGATAGCGGAGTGGGTCATAGAACAAACACGTGTTACGCACATATTAGTAGAGATTAAGAAAAAGAAATGAACTTGGGCAGGGCATGTAATTCGAAGGCAAGATAACCTGGTCATTAAGGGTAACAGAGTGGATCCCTAGAGAAGGCAAGCGTTCCAGGGGGCGGCAGAAAGTTAGATGGGCTGATGAGATCAAGACGTTTGTGGGGATAAATTGGTCACAGTTGGCACAGGACCGGGGTAATTGGAGAATAATGGGAGAGGCCTTTGCCCTGCAGTGGGCGTAGATAGGCTGCTGCTGCTGATGATGAAGATGGTTACCTTCCCTATCTCTCTCGCCTCGCCACAGAGGTTAGGCGAGAGCAGCTGTGGCGTTTTTGCAGCCATGGCAGGAAGATGGCAGGGGCGCGGCCGACGGCCTCAATTGAATGATTTGCCGGCAGCCTCGGACGGGCAAGTATCTGCCGGACGAAAGCGGAAGGCTTTCTTTGGATACGAGCCATAAATTGGAGTGAATGTAGTATCGGTGTTGCTCCTCTCGGCCTTCTTGTATCCGCCCTCGCTCTTGTTTTCTCCTTTTGGCCCGGGTGGTTGTTTGCTGTGCAAGAGCGAAGCGTTAACGTTCCTCATGGCGGTGGAAATAAACGTCGGTGTTGGCAATTTCTTTCTCTCGTGTAGTCCTGGCTGCTCAGTACCAGCACGCCATCTGGTGGTCTGTGGCTGGGTTATTTGTCTTGTTTCCAAGCTGATTACAAAACGGGCATGTGTTTTGTGTTGATTGTACTTCTTGCCCGTAAGTAGATTAACGTGTGAATAAACATAAAGTCAGTATGATGACATGATCGTGCTCTCTCATATGTTCACGTGTTAATTTAGTGTTTCCTTCTCTTTTTTCCCTTTTTGTTGTTTTTGCTCATGTGTGTGTAAAAACCCCTGGTCTAAGTCATAAAACTCAGTTGTTAGTCAGCGCCGCATTAGTGCCCTCTTCTTTTTGACTGTGTCGATAGCGCTATTAATATGAACAAGTGCCAACTCGCCCAGTCTTCCGTTTTAGCCAGAAAAGGCCCATATAAAGTTCGTAACGAGTTCACCGTGAAGTGCCGTAGTACTCGGGGATCGTCGGGTGTCACGATGCGTTGCGCTAAGGGTCGCGTCGGGAAGTATCGCGTGCTGGGCCGTTGACGATGCAGCTTCGTCGCTGCTCCTCAGGAACGGCACTTGCAGGAACGGTCATGGCCAGAACCTGGTAACCACCAGGCGCCACGTCAAGGAGGGGCGCGTGGAGTCGGTACCCGGTAGCCACCGTTAAGTGATGATCACCAGGCTCTGGTCGTTGAGGGCCGCAGCACGCCGCAGCGCGTGTGCCTGCCATGGGCCAGGATTCTAGAGAAGAGGACGCTGGTCAAGGGAGGTCTTGGCGTCAAGTAAATCCCTCTCACCTTGGGTGA
Source organism: Haemaphysalis longicornis (assembly GCA_013339765.2). NCBI lineage: Eukaryota > Metazoa > Arthropoda > Arachnida > Ixodida > Ixodidae > Haemaphysalis > Haemaphysalis longicornis. Next base: position 44,792,263 of record CM023448.1, on the reverse strand, counting down.
CCGAGACCCGAGGAGCTCTCGATCTGCGCCTGGACGCACCTTTCCTCGAACCGCCCTATCGGAACTCCTCAATTAGAATAGCCGTCCTTCCTCGTTCCCGTCTGGCCTCGTCACCGCTCCGTTGTTGCCGGCTCTCATAGGGCACTCGAGTTCACCGTCATCGGCTGTGTGGCCTGCCACTTCATCTTTTTCGACCCAGCCGAAATGAGGACAATCCCTTCACGAGCATGTGTGCGCAACGTCGTTGTCGTCGCCCCCGTCGATTGAGCGCTTCACCTCACAACGCTGACGTGGTAAGTTAAATTGTGTGCAGCTGTCATAGCATGGTTTTATTCAAGGTAATTCTGATACTGAAAAGAGAAAGCAGGAAACCTACAACACCTTCGAGACCTTTTAGGCAGTCAGTCAAAGCCAGATCACATGAGTGTGAAATTATTGTTCAAAACAAATTTGCACTTATAGACCAGCAGAATGCCACCAATGTAGAGAGGCTACATGACAGGCGAACAACAGCAATAAGAGAATCAGCAGGAGCTCTTGGAAAAGCAACACGAAGAGAACAGACTGCAAGACTTTGAAAACGAAAGGTAATCTTGCAAAAAGTAAGAATATAAAAGTTTCATGTGCGCCAGACCATATTGAATTAGCCGAGCAGTCGAAACTGACTAGGAGAAGTGAAACAAACAAAATTTCTGCCTATAAAATGGCAGTTTTCAAGAAAACGCTTGAAACAGCGGGAAGCTTCAAAGCAACTAACAGGAAGGTGGCCATCCGCAAAGACAGGATGTACGCAGTCAAAGACGAGCCGGGTAATATTCCGCACTACTCCGGCGATATGATGAATGTTGCAGAACGATTCTACAAGAGTCTTATTGCCAAGTACATTCCACAAGGGGAAGATACTGAGCGTAGAAGCTCAACTTGTGCTGTCCCACTAGTAAAAAACAGGGAGTAAGAAATGATGTTAAACGCATCAAAATAGGAAAAGCCCCGGTTGTAGGCAGCATAAACATGGATCTTTCGAAGTTGGTAGAAAATATGGTATTGTAACAGCTTTCTGTGTTAAATATCATCATCACGGCGCTTGAAGACGAAGAGCAAGAAGACTGCTCCTTCGCGCAAGCGCGTGCTACTTCTACTTCTTCATTAATCGTTCCTTGTTCCATGCCGTCACTGGTCTCGCTCGTCTGAACAAATGGTGCCGTGACCAGGATTCTACCTCCACGCCCACAACGACGTCTATCTGCGACTGAGCAGCAGAGAAGGAAACGGCGGCGGAGCAGCGGACCGACCTGGATCGCGCGACGAGACCGGAGTGGCCAGCAGAGGCATCGGAACGGCTAGCAAGTAAGGCGTCATCATAAACCGCAGAGAAATGAACAAAGAAGTGATAGCGAAGAAAAGGAAGGCGCTTCGCTGCGAGATCACGCAGCTTATCAACGCAGCCGAGCAGCAACTTAATGAAGCAGCCAGCAGGGAACAGCTACTCGCGACTCAGGCTCAGATCAAAGGGATACGCGAAAGCCTCAAGATTGCCAACGAGCAAATGGAGAAATATCTGACTGAAGAAACTGCCGATGCCGAATTTGAAAGAGTAATAGAGTGTGACATGAAAATAACGGCAATTTTGTCTACTATAGAGTTCAGAACTGGAGAGCCTGTACAAGTGAATTTGAACAGCAGCGAAAGGCAGGCGGTAGCACCAAGTACAGAGCGAGACGCAACGGAGCTAGTGAAACTGCCCAAGCTGGAAACGATAAAGTTTGGCGGAAGAGCTTTGGAGTGGCACCGCTTCTGGGCTCAGTATGAGTCAGCGGTTCACCTCAGACGTAATATGACCAAGGGACAAAAATTCAAATATTTGTTAGCATCTGTCACCGGGAAAGCAGCGGCTGCCATAGAAGGGCTCCAGTATTCCGCAGAAGGCAATTACGATGAAGCGATAAAAATATTACAAGAAACGTTCGGAAATCGAGAACAATCGGTGGAGATGCACATGAGTGAGCTGTTGAACTTAGACACAGTAAGATCGGCGCATGAAACGGACGATCTCCGCAGGCTTGTGCAGAGAGTACAGATCAACACATTGGCACTGAAGTCACTGAAGGTGGAACCCGAGAGTTACGCACCGATGTTGTTGCCAGTGTTAAAAAGAGCGATTCCATCGGAGGTTATCAGTCCAGTTCAAGTCCAAAGAAGTCATAAGGAGCAGCTCAGCCACGGAAGTTTAGGCGCGCAAAACCACTCAACGGGAAAAGAGTACGCTGAAACGTTGGACAGGCTGATGACATTTTTACGGGAGCAGCTATGCTTTCGGGAACAAACACAGCATGAACAGGAGAAGACAGCTTCGAAAGCCAGAGATAGCATCAGGCAGCTGCGCACAACTTCCAGCTTCTACAGTTGAGCGGATAGAATCTGTCTTTTCTGCGAGCAGAAAAACCATTCGACTGAGGACTGTCGTAGGAGCATTCCAATGACCGAAAAAAAGGCCATTCTCACAGAGAATAGAGCATGCTTCAGGTGCACCCGACCTAATCACACCGCACGGATCTGTAGAGCACGCGTGAACTGCAAGCAATGCAAGGGACGACATGCTACGTCTGTGTGTAGAACAGTGCGACAAGAAAAGACGGTGCAGGTTGAAGCACAGGAAGCGAAGGCGGCGACATCTACTCTGCACGCTACTGAAAATATACAGCAAGGTTCTCTGCTTTTGCAGACGGCTGTGGCATGGATAGGGGGACACACGTCTGGCCGACATTACCGTTTGCTGTAGGACAGTGGAAGTCAGCGGTCATTCATTGAAACTGGATTGGCAAAAAAAATTGGCGCAAAAGTAACAAGACAGGAAAGGCTAACAATCGGTTCATTCGGAGAAGACGAGAAAATCAAGTACATGGACGTAGTTCAAGTGACTATAGCACCCCGAGACAAGCAAACAGAAACAGTAATCGAAGCTCTGCAGGTTGACGTGATTTCGCACAGTAAGCATCCTTCTCCCAATAAGAACATCAACGAAAAAATGGAACAACTGCAGCTACGAGTAGCGGACGACAGGACCAAGACAACAGCCACAGATGCGATAGGACTACTAGTTGGCTCCGATTATTATTGGGAGTTTCTTACTGGTAGAACACATCGACTTGAAAGTAAGCTGATGGCAGTCGAAACAACCTTAGGTTGGGTAGTGCAAGGTCCTTCGGAGAAAGGTAAAATGAGAGTAATGGAAACCAAATCAGTCATGGTTCTGAAAGTTGAAGCTGCGGAAACAGAACTTCAACAAGACCTACAGAAATTCTGGAGTCTGGAATCAATTGGCACAACAAAACGCAGTTGCAATATTACAGAAAGCGAACTAGTAGAAGAATTACAGCGGAAGATAGAGCACGGAAATGGTCGCTATCAAGTCAGCTTGCCGTGGAAGGAGAGCGTTAAGCTGGGAACCAACAAGAAAAACGCCAAGAAAAGACTCTTACAACTGACAAAAAGGTTAAAGACGGACAGCAACATAGGCCGAGGGCAACAGCTACACGACGGACAAGCGAAAACACACAGAGTAGATGTTGAAAAGGAATGGAGAAGTCGATGCCGACTCGTAAGATCTTGGTGGAAAAGATGGCATCAAGAGTACATAAAAGAAATAGGAGCGACTCTGAACAGGCCTGATGTCGTCAGTCCACACTCTAGTTTCCCGCTTTTCGGACTTGCGCAAGCCGCAGGGGCCCGAACGTTCGGTGACGGTAAAACCGCCTTACTTAGTGCCGGCGACCCAGTACCAAGTACCTTTACTGCGCACTGTGCATTGGATGATGCAAAGAAGAAGAAACGAAAAAAGTCGAAAAAGAAAAAAAAATCTGCGAAAGGAGGCAAGAAATCTAAGAAGAAAAGCAAGAAATCAAAGAAGAAAAGTAAGAAGTCAAAGAAAAAAAGAAAAAAAGGCAAACAGATGCAAGAAATCCAAGAAAAGGAAGTCTGGAAAGAAATGTAAAAAAGGAAAATCGAAGAAACACAAGTACAAAAAGGGCAAATATAAAAAACGGAAGAAGAAAAGTTTGAAAAGAAAGTTCGAGGAAAAATCTGAGGATGTCGCCATCGTCAGCATCTGGCCCGCAGTCAGGTGCAGAAACAGTTCCCGAAAAACAGGCTCCATCTCCATCCACAACCACAGCTATTACTGGAGCCCCGCTAAACCACTGCCCGCAGGAGATGTGGTGCTAATTGAAGACCGGGGCCCAAGGACGTTTTGGAAAATGTGCCGAATTGAGAAAACCTACCCTGGACGTGACGTAGTGACAAGGGCTTGCCTCCTTCGGGTGGGAAAAGAACTTCTCAGAAGATCGGCGAATCACATCTATCTGTTGGAGGGCTGCTTCAAATGACCCGCCAAAACGCGCGCGATTCGTTGGCCGGGCGGGAGCTTGATAAATATCATCATCACGGCGCTTGAAGACGAAGAGCAAGAAGACTGCTCCTTCGCGCAAGCGCGTGCTACTTCTACTTCTTCACTAAACGTTCCTTGTTCCATGCCGTCACTGGTCTCGCTCGTCTGAACATTCTGTGCATATTTTGGAACACTAAGGACTGAAAAAGTGCCCACATCCTGGAAATGCGCGAACAACCATCTGATGTATGAGAGCAGAGATAGCAAGGACCTCAGTAATTACCATTCATAAGACTACTTGCAGTTTTTTACAAGCTGTTTACAAAAGTTTTAGTTAACCGCATAGGGAACAGCCTGGATTGCCAGCAACACACAGACCACGCTGGGCTTTGAAAGGGTACTAAAAATGAATCATATCCATGTCATCAATGAATTGATAGAAAAATCTACGAATACGATGAACCCCTTTAACTTTCATTTATAGATTTTGCGAAAGCGTTTAAATCTGTACTGACCGCAGTTGTTCCAAACGCATTAAAGGGGCAAGTAAATAAACGTGACCTAAACAAAATGTGTATAACACGTAAACGAGTACGGCATAGGCAAGATAACCCTCCAAAATCAGAGCGCTAAATTCTCGTTTCGAAAGGGAGTAAGACAGAGATATAACATTTCGGCAAAACTATTGACAGCATATGTGAATGGGTTATTATGAACGCTTGAGTTGTAAAACGTATGATTAGATACATGGGGAATACTTGAGACATTGGACGGTTGCAGGCGACATAGTCTTCCAGAGTGAGACTGCACAACACCTACAAACAATGCTTGAGACAATAGAATCAGAAAGCCCGGTCGTGAGGCTACAATTGTTATGACTACATCAAGGTATTCTGTAATAGGCATGCCAAAAGTGTCGTCTTCAGGTTAGCATGCAAATGCTAGAAGCAAAAATATAACACAACCTCAGAAAGGTGGTCAGCCCTAACCCCAACCACGAGAGAAAATACGGCGCATAATAGGTTTGGTTTGCGGAGCCTCGGCAAGCAGTCCTAAACTACGAAAAGTAAGCTGCCTCTGTCACTCAATAAAACTTCTACAGCGAGTGCATACTGCTAGTCATGACATACGGATCGGAAACTTGGTGGCTTAATAAGCAACAAGAAAGCAAAATGAATTCGGCTCAACGCGCCATAGAAGAAACAATGTGAGGCGTAACACTCAGGGACAGAAAAGAGCTACTTTCATTAAAGAGTAAGGTAGGGTGATGATATCATTGGTCAAATATAGAAAACGAAATACACCTAGATGGCCATATAATGCGGAGGATGGACAACCGGCCTACAATTAGGGTAACAGAGTGGATAGCAAGAGTTGGGTCAAGAACAAAGGGAATACAATACCTCGATGGAGGGTTATCATTAAACAAATACGGTCGTAAAGAGTAGACTCTATCTACAGAAGACAAGAGCGGTTGGAGGTGGATAGGAGACCCCTTCGTCCTTAACTGGACCTTAGCGTGTTGATGATGGTGAGGACGATAAGAATTTGCTCCGACAATGGTAGATACGCACAGGCCGTCCACTCTTGGTGCGATCACGGGGCAGCGGGGCCGCGCGCCGTGGAGCGCCAGGGCACAAGCTGCGGTCGCGCATCGAAGCTAAGCGGCGCCAGCGCATAGTGGCTTTTACGCGGGGCTTCGTGTCGTTTGCTAGCGCGGGAGCACTCCGACCTCGCTTTGCTGTGAAGCACGCCTAATTAACTCTCGGCATGCTTGTACCCCCTAAGCGTGGCGCGAGCGCGTTGCGGCAACGCGCACGTCCTTCACTGCGCCCTGCTGTGTAGTTGTTGCATACGACCCTTGAACGCTTCCTTTTACCAGCCCTATGGATCCAGTTGAACACATTCATTGTTTTAAGCATTTCAGGACTTCGGTCTCGTGTTATAGGGTTTAACGCCGCAAAACGACTGTTGCAACAAAAACGGTGTATAGACGGGCTCCGGGTAACGACCTGAGGCTATTTATCATGCACTAATACCGCTGAGCAAACGCGGGTTCTTGCATTTCGTACCTTCTTAAAAGCGGCACCTGCCACTGGGATCGAACATGAATCTGCCGGCTCAGATAGGCAAGCACCCTAACCACTGAGCCACTGTGGAGTGCTAGGTGAAATCCTGGCGTGTTTTTCAGGACTTTACCGCGCCCTAGAAGTAAAGTGGTTCAAGCAAGAAGGCTTTGTTTTCGGCGTGTGATCTCCAAACGGTGTGGCCATATGCCCGGATATGCCGTCCGGCCCACTTTTTTTAACGGCGGACCTGTTAGTATTGGCTGTGAGTTCATCATTGCAGAAAAGAATAACAAAAAAATACCGAGTGCTTGAGGGAACCTGCTCGCGCCCACAGACGAGAGTCCCTGGCACGCGGAGTAGACGTACCGAAAATACGAAAACTGGCATAAACCTGGAGCAGCTAGCCAATGCCGAGGGCTCGCGGGCGCATTACTCGCGGCTACCGTCGATTCCCGGCATGGAGAGTGGGCTTAGCAAAACAAAAGAACCTCAAAGGCTGTGGTCAACCGCTAAAGCGCATGTAACCAACCTCCATTGCAAACACTCAATATCTAATGCTACAGCTGAAACGACACCCTGCTTGGGAGTGGTGACCGTGACTGCCACATTCTCTGGAAGCCATTATTGAAATTGGAGACATGGCTAGGACTGTGGCACTCCTTCCCGAAAGGATTTACAGATCTCGCCACCGCTGCCTTGAGTCCACGACGAAGAGCTGGTGGAAGACTACAGTGGAGAGTGCAGAGGATGGGTGTCCATGCATCACTTGCCGAGAAGATGATCTGTTCGATGCATATGAGGACGATTACCAGCACAGCAACCATGCAATAAACAATGATATTTAACCTAACTGTGCCGGTCAATGCCCACCTACAACCGCTTCACCATTGACGTTTTCCGAGTGAGTGCGGTTTTCCCTGATTTTTTTTTATCCGAGTGTTCCCATACTCAGTCTGCCTCAAAAACGCTCGCGGATTACTTCATGCGACTTCGAATGTTATCAACGAACTCCTGAAAATCGCCAACAACTACCGAAAGTACGAAAATAAATCAGAATATGTTCAGTCCACTATGCATGTGCTTTTTTTAAGTTGAAGGCATGGCTTGGAATAATAAACGCCATTAAAACTTATTGAACATATTAGTGATTTTTTGCGTGGTATTGACTAGGCCATGTGGTTTGGGATAGTAAAGAGAAGAATGCAGGAGTTGTGGACCTCAGGAACGAAGAAGAGGTTCATCTCTGAATCTCGCTGTTGACCGTGCTAGCCGCCAGATCAATCTTGCGGGCTGCTCTATAAAAAATGTCAGCGCCTTTACCAGCTGCCTTCCCGCTCACTGCCTCTCCTTCACTACCGTATCTTCTTGCGTCATTTCTTTACGCACCTTTAACGGCTGTCCTTCTGCCTATCTTTTCTTGTTTATTTTTGTCGATTTTATAGTTGGTTGTGTTCCATCTGCTGCCGCACGTCATTTTCTTGCAGTCTACTTATTGTCTTGTTTATTCCCGTTTACGCACAGCTTTTTCCTAACAGAGTACTTCGTGCATTTACATTATTAATTTATTCGAAAGTCCAGTTTTTTTTTTTTGTTTCTCTCAGTTAGCGCCTATTTCCTGGCCACTTCCCCTGAGTGGGTATCACCCATTCTTTTGGGAACCACCACAACAACACGCTGTTTGACAATTGCGTAGCAACGAACTGGTGACCACAGCCTCATCACTCACGTTGGCCAATTGCGAAGAAATATGCGTCCTACCAGAAAGGAGGATACGTAGCATGTTCCAACCAGGAGAAGGGCCACTGTGTCTCAATAACTTCCAATTAGGCAGCGCATACAAAGATATATGCATTATAATGTAGCCGACTAGTGTTTTACCACTGCAGCACTCGGCCGGAGAGTTGGACGATTGTGCTTGGTGGGTGACCCTCTTGCTGGGCGACAGTTTGAACCACCGTGACGACGTGCTGGTCATACATAAAAAAATGAACACACATCGAGACCACAGTCGCGCGAACGTAACCCAGTTGCTGTGTCCAAAATTCCGCAGAGGCAAAATACACAGACACCCACGTGTTACGTAATGTTAGAGCACTTTAATTAAATCCTGGTGGCAGAAATTTTACAGAGCCCTCCTTTAAAGCGTCTCTAATTAAACCAAACCAAGCCAGTCCATTAATGTTTGCTACCATACATGCGTTACCTTGGACCCCGAAATTTGGAAGAGGGAGCGCTCAGTTGTACGCAGAAATTACACAATGCGCCGCAGTCAGAGAAGTGCGCTTCCCCGCAACCCAGTCGTGGCATGCTAATGCCCTACTGGCGGTGAACGCGACCACGGTCCGCGCTGCGAAGCACCCCTCCGTGAAATCGGGTTACCATTGGCGCATTTGTCTTCTGCTTCACGCGGGCTCGCTCTCCTAGCGGTTTCTGTGCGCTCGGCTGACTTTTGAATCCTGTCCACACCAGTTTTGCACATGCGCAACTTTTTAGCATACTAAAACACCTAAAATCACATACAGTAGCTCAAGCCTGGATTTAAAGTGCAATTTTTGATACCGCTCCGAAAAAAACATTGCCGACGTCGCCCTAGTCGGCCAAGTCAGTCCTGTATGGAGCGCGAAGAGTCGGAGGTAGTTGTCAGTTTCTGTATTCAGAAATATTTCGAACAAAGAGAGTAGGCACAGTATAACAACCAACGACAGCAAAACTGGAACACCAAAGCAAATTACATGCCTTCGGAGGTGCCGGATTTGGCAGAAGGCATATTACGATTCCCGGTAATCGTATGCAAGATATTTTCGCGATCTTCCCGACCAATTAAAAATATCGTATCACATAACTTTAAGCTGTCACGGTATGGAAGTATGCCAAAATTTACTATGGGCTGGACAAAATGTAGGTTAGATTCAATGTAACCTACGGCGTGTATGAACTCGTGCTGGTTTTATACCAGGCCTCTAACCAGTAAGGATGTGCGATATCGTGCGAAGGGACGTCCTGCGGTGACGTGCAAGACCGGCAGGCAGGCGTGCGGCTTTTCTTCTCTTTTTGTGGGTGCCGATAAGCATCGCAGCTGAACTATTTAGGCCACGCTATCGTTTCAATAAATGTTGTTGGAGCAGCAAACTCTGCTTGGTCACTACAAGAAGCTTATTAAGCAAAACGAGCCATATCAACGGTAAAGATACACTAAGACTATGTTTTTCGAGACCTGGAGGCATATTGTGGTACATTTCCAATAGCCACAACTTCGCAATTGGTACGCGTTTTAGGGAACCTACTCTAAAAAGTAGGAGGGAGGCAAAAAAGTTTTTATTAGTAAAATACAGCTGATTTGTTGGCGATCTCCTCATTCCAGGGCAAGAAAGGGTAATTTTCTTGAGTTGATGGAACATCATATTGTGGAGGCTAGGATTTGTTCTTCAGGCCTGAGCGTATTCCCAAACCGTATCCCATTGCGCCCCAGGCCACCCACGCCTTCTAAGCAGCAGCGTAGCGAATGAGGTAAAAAAATTGCAATTTTTAACCTCCTTAGACGTCGCACCGTGACGTATCTACCTATATGTGCGCGACTTCATGCGAGGTAGATTTTTTGTTTTTTCACCCTTCCTTCGTTTCGGCTGCTTTGCGGGCGTCGATGGTTTTGCTCAGTGGGCGGGGCTGGCCTGCGGCACTGGGGAAGCTGACGCACATGTGGTACACGTTAACCTTTTGTACCTGAGCCCCTGATCTCTCCGCGCTCTTCTTGCGCGCCTTCAAGTTGACGCTGACCTCCGATCGTGTTCCTAGACAAGCGCTGGGCTCGGTGCTCGAAGTGCGCGCGCGCAGATGGACGCTTTCACGTACATGTGGCAATTATACAAGTTCCGGAAAGCAAACACTCTCATAAAACTGAACACAAAAATTCATTTTCATCTCTTGTTATCGCGCTACTACGCGGCGGCTCATGGTTTCGCTCCTAGCACAAGCCTGGCGTACGCGCTGGGAAGATGAAGCTCTCTCTCCGCGCTCTCTTGTGCGCCGTCAGTCACTCGTCTTCCCTGCTGTTCTTGGTTAGGCTAGCGCTCGGCGCGTTGCCCAAAGTGCGCGCGCGGATAGATGCTTTTGCACGTACATGTGTAGTTATATTGTTTACGTTGGGGAAAGCAAGCACTCCTTAAAGTGTAAAGGCAAAAATGTTTTTTATTTTGTCTTGGGTGGTCCTTGGGACTCCCTACTGAAGCGCCGCACGTTTGCTCTCATTCGGTCGAAAGCACACGCGTACGTCGGTCGCTCGTCTGCTGCGGACATCAGCGAGCGTGTTATTCGCCATACTCCTCTGTGCCTTGCACTCGTGCTGAACTGCCCATCACGAGGTCCGTTCTTATATTTGTGTGCTCCACGCGGGTCCAAAGCGCATTCACGCAATGGTCGAGATGCTTATAACTTCTGCTTCATGGATAAGCGCGAGCAGCCGCTCGAGGTCGTCAGAGATGAATTAGCGTCAACAAATGATGACTCTGTGTTCCGCGCGAACCTCTCTGACGAAGTAGCAGTCAACGCCTTCATTGACACGTAGAGCGGCTGCACCAACCCAGCCTGGATTGTCCAAAAGGTCCAGAAATGGGGAGAAAGATATGTTTTTCGATTCGAAGCGTGTTAGTACGCGAGGCGACGTTTTGCAACTTGTGTTGTACTATTTATATTTTTATTCCTGCTATTTCTTGTTTATACATTTGTATACTTTTTTGCGTGTGTGTGGCTTACGTTTGAGGCGCGAGCTGTGACACAATGCTGGCGAATTAAAAGGCCAGACAATACAGAAATCTATATATGTGGTAGCTAAAAATGCGTTGCAGGAAACAGACACAAACTGCTTATCTATACCCATCTGTGGATCTCGAAAAGTGACAATTTTTTGCCGCTATTTGGACTCTCAGATAACATTCGCAAAAATAATGCGCCAAGAAGATAACTTTTTTTTACTTAGTTTTATCTCTGCTGCGACTACCGTGACTTCAAGCTCACGCGCAACTACTCATTAGTCCCAGCGAAAAGAATATACGTATCTGAGTGAGTGTAACACTTTATTAAATGAGACGCCATGGGGCCCTGGGGGAGCAAGGATGAAAAGAAAAGGGGAAGGTCACAACTCGCACAATGAACACAGTGGTAGTCTTGGGATCCTAATCGCAAAATGAACACATTAAAGACAGTCAGTGGCATCAAAGCGCACAGTTCACACTTAAATCTACAGCTCACTGTAGACAATGCGGTTCACACTGAAAACAGCGCACGCTGCATACAGTTCACATTGTAGACCAAACGGGGAAGTCAGCCAGGCTGCTACACGAATTTGTAGAGTCCGCTTTCCAGGGCGTACTCGGTAATTGCTTCTAGTGCGGTGGGATCGTGAGGGACCCGCCTAACATGTTCCTCTTTATTCGCAGGGGTTGGACCTACAGTTAAAAGTTGGTGCCGGTTACGGTCGAATAATGGGCAGAGCCAAATTATGTGGTAACGATTTGGTGTGCCTTCCCGATTACAAGGGGGGCATCGGTGCCAGCTGGAGCTGTCTATAAATGACGTATCTTATGCAGCAAACTCTGTGTGTGTATGAAGCACAAATTGTTAAAAATTAATAATCGACATTGGCAACAGTGTTAGTGGTCGCACGCATGATTACTGATATCAAACTGCGTTCTGATGGCTTCAGTGAAGGGACTGTGGACAATAGCCTTGTACAGAAGACATATATCAAACTTCTCAAGTACTTCTGTAGCTGTACAATCCAGCTATTACTTAGCCATTCGTTGGTATACATTTTCGATATTGTTTCCCAAAATTGTTATGATCAGCAGTGCAAATTATGCACAATTCATGACCGAGTGTAAAACGTGTACGTTTGAGCTGGTGTTTTCTTATCAACGTATCACCTTAGAAGAACAATTCATACCTCCCATTGCTGTTAAAAAAAATGTCAATGTTTTCCTTTGTCGCACAGTTCCTGATAAAAAATTATTGCAAGGTAATGTTAACGAAATTCAATGTAATAGTGCCTTTAAAAATACCAAAATGTAGCAGCTTATGCAGCTGTAACATTTTGCAAGCGTAGGACAGTTTGTAAATGTGGTCATGGGTAATTGGCTGCCTTTCTTGAAATCATTACCTGCATCACCGAATCGTGTTTAGAGCTTTGTATATAGTGAAAGAGCACCCAATTCAATTGTATACCACTCTGTGTGCTCTAGAATGAGCTTTCAATGAGGGTGTTTGCATTACTGCACGTGTATAATTGCCACAAGCGCGTGAAAGCGTCCATCCGCACGCGCGCACTTCGAGCACCGAGCCGAGCGCTAATCTAGGAACACGATCGCAGATCAGCGACAACTTGCAGGCGCCCAAGAAGAGCACGGAGAGATCATGGGTTCAGGTACAAAAGGTTAACTTCTACCACATGTGCGTCAGCTTCCCCAGCACCGCAGGCCAGCCCCACCCACAGAGCGAAAACATCGGCCGCCCGCCAACCGGCCAAAGGAGGGGAGGGGGGGAAAAAAAAATCCACCTCGCATGAAGTCGCGCACATAGAGGAAGTGACGTCATGGTGGTTCCAAGGAGGTTAAAATTTTGCAATTTTTTTAACCTCATTGGCGGCGCCCCTGCGTAAAGATTGTGGTCGGCCTGGGCCCCTACGGGATATGGTTTGGGAATACGCTGCCGGGCCGCCCCAACCAAGTCGACACCAGAACAAGACGATGTCCCCCGCCCGGTGTCCCCAGCCCGAAAGACCCCAATGAAGACCAGCCGAGATCAGCCGACCCAGACACTCCCACGATGTGTTCCCCCGCCCTTCTGTCCGACGGCGCTCGCGGACCTTCGGTGCTTCGTCGCGGCTGACGCCATTGCTGTTGCTGGGCCAGGCATCATCAACGTCGTCATCCTCATTCGCGGCGGCAAGTGATTCGTCACTGCATTTTTCATCTCATCCGCATTCAATCGCCAATTTGCCTCGTCGTTGACCAGGACGGTCTTCATAGACCGGGGAGGTGATGTCACGGGACAGGACAATAGCCGCGCCGGCTTGGCCCACCACTAACGACTACAAGAAAGAAGATCGGTGCGGGGCGCGGCGAGCCCGGGCTCGGAATGGTTGCCTGTAAATAGTCGCGTAAATATATCGCTTCATCGCGTCATGGTTCGTGTCATCTGCCGCCACGTTACAATATTTTCACCGGGTGGTGTTACAGTGCGTGCTGGCGGGGCAGGAGCTAAAACATTAAGTGCCTGACGAGGGCTCTTGACCCTCTGGACTTCACAACACAGAAGTTCACATTAGAGGACGCGCTTCAATCAACTATAAAGAGAGAAAAAAAAGTAAACCAAGCAAAATGCTAAACATTGCAGAATTGCAATAATGAGAATCACAAGTTATACAATAGACATGAAACGTTTTTCTGCAACACCTGTTACTGGCAGATACAATAAAACACGAACCACTTCTTGACTGATTATCTCTTAAGTTCATACAAAGAATACGCGTCTACACAATACTGTTCAAATTCCTTAAAATGAGCTATGTCTAGTGATTTTCATATCTCACTTCCTTTTCTATAAACATGAACTTGGTTTCAGCCTTAAATAGGGTTGCAGCAGTGTTAAATTTTAAATTATCTGCTCGGATGTTAAAGACATGTAGTACTTCATAGTTTTCCGATTGTTTGCAGCAATTATTTCTTTTGTTAGGTGTACCTCTTATTGGTCGCCTTACGCAGTACTGACGGGTTTCTGAGACGCTATTATTCTTTAACTTGTTTTTGTGTACATTTAAATAAGTCTAAAGTAATGCACCTGCTCAGCTCTAAGTACTGAGTATTTTAAAAACAAAGATGAATTTCGCAACTCGTGTAATGTCTCTTGAAATTTTTAGAAACACCGTAATATCTTTTTTTGCGGCACAATCAGTTTGTTGCAATTATATTGTGAGGTTGTTCCTCACACCAAGATTCCGTAGGTTAGTTTTGAATGGAATAGAAAATATTACATGTTTAATACATGTTTCTTTTTAACCAAAGTGGCATTAGTGGGATATTTTATAAAGACATTCAACTGTTCGTGACAGGGGCATAAATAAACGATTTACGTGTACCGCCCACATTAACTGTTCTTGGAACCAAACACCAAGGAACATTTGTTCACGCACCCCTGCGATAACATGACCTTCGTATTTCAGATTTATATCTTCGTTTTAGGAATTACTGATTGGGCAGAAAATTGTAGATGTTTTTCTTGTGGCATTTAATCGCAGCTTGTTTTGTTGTAACTAGTTTGAAATATGCACCAGATATTCGTTTGCAATAAATTACAGAAATATAAAACTTGTGAAAAATAGGGTTCGACGAATTCTCGTCTTATCGTGGAAAAGGCTTATTTTTTAAAATTTGCGGCCACAGACCAAAGGCTTATTAAAAGCGTAAAAAAGAGACGTTTCGGCTTCCGTACGGAAGCCTTGTTCACTGAGCATATAAGCCGAAGCCCGAAGCTCTTTAGTTTGCCGAATAATTCGCCCCAGGCATCCTGCTTACTTTGCAGGGAGATTGCCTGCATTGTGGTTTAGGGTTTTCTCTGTCGTTTGTATAACCAAGGACTCGAGATTCGGCGTGACAGCCGTTTCCTCAATTTGGCGATAACGGATATAGCTTCCAAGTCTATTTGGTGAGTTGTGGCTTCTACTTGTCCCACTAGCGCGTTCGAAGCTATTTCTTGTCTCTGACGTCGTTCTTATGCGCGCCCAATTGCCTTTCTAAATTGCCGCTTTCACCAATGTAGCCGTAATCGCAGTCTGCGCACGGAACTCTTTAAACTACCCCAGTAAACTTCTGTTTGTAGATATTGTCTTTGACGGCCACTAGCTGGTGCCTCAGCTTGCGCGCAGGGACATGAGCGACGTGAATATCGTAGCAGCGCAACACACGAGCCAAAGATTCACTCACACTAGGCACGTACTGGATGGCTTCTCGGGATCAGCACGGAGGACCAATGGGTTCTGAGGGGCGTGATGACCGTCGTAGTACAGAACCCACTAAGTGCCTGTGGTAGCCATAGTCGCCGACTTCATGGCGCAGTTGGCGTAGATCAGCAGCCCCATCTTGCGGCCGTGAGCAGACCTTTTTGGCGCGCTGAGTGAGGAAAGCCACAAAAGAACGTTTTTAACCGGCGGGGTGAACTGAATTACAATGGAGGTACGTCCTATGTGGGTTTCTTTTCTGTCAACTTTGAACCCAAAGCAAACTCCGACGTTCAACCAGAACGTTCAAGAAAGGTAGATGGCCTGTGGCCTCCTCCTCGACAGTGAATTGGATTGCTTCTTGCATTCTCTTCAAAAGTTGTGTTAAGCACCTAATGAGTCCATTTTAATAATGCAAAAGCAATCATCCACTTCCGTGTGAAGGTCTTGGGACATAGTTCAAACGAGGTCAGTGTTCGAGTTTCTAGTCCTTCCATGGTCAGGTTGGTGGTTGTTACCGAAATAGACGCACCCAAGGCTGTGCCTTGGACCTGCTTGTAGATTGCCCCCCGGAAAAAGAAATAGGTGTTCGTCAGGCAAAACTGCAGCAGCTTCAGAAGGTTCGGATGCTACGATAGGGGTTCTTTCTCCCAGCCCGTCGTCATTTTCTTGCGCAGTGCGGCGAACCTGCACCGCCAAGCTCATTGTAATGCTTGTGAACCGCGACTTCCAATCAAAGGATACCATGATTTCATCTTCGTACACCATTATGTCACGCACCTTTTCAATAAATTCCGAGGAGTTGCGGATGAACGTAGAGCCCTTTCCAACGAGAGGGGCAAGAACTTTGTGCGAATAGCCGGACAGGCGGAACAAAGGCGAACGTGTGAAATCTACTATCGGTCGCATCGGGACGTGTGGGTTGTGCATCTTTGGAAGACAATATAAGCAGGTGCCTAGCTGTTGCGACAAAGGGGGCAAAGCACAACGACTTGTGTTGCGGGGGGAACCATTCGAAATACATCGGCCTAGAAGGATTGGAAATTTCTTTCCATTTTTAAAGTGTGGTCCCGTTTTGGCGCAACGTGCCTATTGTCGTCCGCACGAAGATCACTCATTTTTAACGTAGTCGTTGCTATTAAGATGACGGTGGCGTTTTCTTTGTCAGGGGAGAGTACTAAAATATCATTGTTGCTGCGGAGGCATTTGATCGCATTACGTTCCTCGACAAGAAGCGGGGTTGAAAGGATTCCGTGGTAGCTTGGCAGGAATACCGACTGCACGAGTTCGAGCCTCATCACAGCGGTTGCTCTCCACCATACAACTCCACCTAGCCTGCTCGACCGCACCGTGAGTATTTCAAGCAAAGATTTTTACCTCGACCACAGAGAGGGTCTTTTGCGACCGTTGGTGTAATCACGAAACCCCGCGAGCAAATAAACGAAATTAGTGCCGTGCCAAGAATCGAACCTGGAACTTAGAGTAACAAAGCAAGATCCCGTAGTTTTACCGATTTTGCTACGAGCCCACGCGCAGACGAGAAAGACAAGTGGTTCACTGACCAAGCATATCTACGTGTTTAACCCCTGCATTCTTGCTAAATGCCATGCGATAGCTAATAAAGGAAGCTCACACCAACCCATGACATCTCACGTCTAGTACGCCAATGGGCAAGGGGCTTGCAGTGTTCGCGTAAAAAATATCAGCTCCTTGTCTTCCGCCATCACGCCAGACATACGTCAAGTAACACAATCAAGTACTCCTTTATGGCCAGGCCATCACTAAAAGCCCTAGCATCAAAATCCTGGTTTTACATCTTCAGGCCAACACCAAGAGTTACGTATCCTTGCAGTGCCCCAAACACAGCATCAATAATTCATACACATGATCAGGCGCGGCGCCACCAAGAAGCGAGGCCTCAGGAAATCCGATACTTTTCGATGAGTTCAAGCTTTCGTCTTCTCGAGAATCACTTACGTGAACCCCCTGTCTTCTTCTCGGCAAGAATCACATAAAATGCTTTATATAATGATTAGAAAGGCGATTGAGCCAGCCATTTGTCATTCCATGAGGTCGTACACAGAGAGGCTTCATAGCACGGGGCTCTATATCACAGGGAAGGAGCTGATAGAGGGTCATCTTTCTATCCAGAAGCTCCGAATGAGCAGAACTGTGGCGGGTTGCCATACCTTTAACGAGATTGGCTGGGCAGCCCAGGCAGTTACTCCGCTTGACGTACTGCTGGGGTTTGGCCGATACGAAATAAATATGCTCCATTTGCTTAGAAATATGAACCCCTGATACGACGAGGGTCGCCGACAAGCACGGGCTCAAGTGCTCAACACCACCCTCGGTGGGAATCATGCAGTTATCTACACAGACACCTCCCAACTTCGAGGGCAGCAGTACGCCATTATCGTGGGTACCTCCAAAACCAACCTTCTTGCTTGTGCTTCAGTCGAGACTGAAGCCATGATGCCCGCAAAAGAGGCCGCCATCGCCGTGGCTCTCAACCAGGTGTTCGTAAGGTAGTCACCAATGCCCCACAAGCCTACCGGAATTACCTGTCGGGTTTGGTGTCCCGACCTTCACGGGGTGTGCTAAAACCCACTCGCCAAATGGTTCCATTCAGCTCATCTGGACACACGCTCACCCTTCCATGGTGGGCAACGAATACGCCCACCAAGGCTGCACTTTCACTCCCCGTGCTATGGAGCTCCACGAGGACGGTCACTCGCTTGTCGCGTTCAGGCACACAACCCAGCATTATCGCCTTCTGAGGCAGACCCTACCTTCACCTTACTCTGACCTCTCCATAAAGCAACAAACTACCCTACGGCTTATATAATCCGGCTTCTTTCCACACCTGACGCGTCTTCACTCAATGCGCCCGAATCGCTACAATGCTGAATGTAAATTTTGCTCATAAGTGGGAACACTCACACAATAGTGTGCGACTTTAGCCCATAGCACCCTCCTCTCTTTCCGTCAACTACCGAACAAAATCAGTTGAAGATGCTGCTGTCCAGATCCTCTCTGCCTACTCAGCTTCAGCCGGTGAACTGAGCACAGACGGCGCAGACTGAATATGGGCTACAGTGAGGAATGAACCACTCCCCTGGGCCGCACTCTACGCCGTTCAGTAATCTCAATAGAAGTATGTCCTCCCGCTTCCTGCCCCTGCGCCGTCTCTGCCACCGATCCCGTCGCCCCCATCCGCGACGGCAGAGACGCAGAAGTGAGATCGTCTGGCACTGGGTTCAAGCTTTAAATTTACAAAAAATTTTCACTCATGTGGAACACCAGTACAGTTGAACCAATCACCGTTGATGCATCATGCCTTAATATACCCTGAGCAAGAATATCTCTTTGAAGTAATAAAGGGTGTGGTTAAATGCATTTCACTTATCTCTGGTTTCACGATTTGTGGAGGGACGTGAGTGAATTTAGGTGATGTCACATGAGAAATCGTGGTGGGTGCCGTTTATAACTTTTGTTTCCAAAAACATTCACAAAGTCGATTGGCGCGATATTTTTGGCGTCCGGCGCATCGCCCGTGTTGAAGTTCAACCCGAGCTTAAGCACAGCGAGTTCTGCTGAAGTAGGACTGTACGAAGACAGGTTGTGAACTGTCGAAGTGGGTCCAACGAACGTAACCCCTCCTTCGTGACGGAGCAGTCTCATTAACTTGTTTTTGATGTGACAATCCTTGCTGGCGGGACTGGAGTCTCACCTCGTAGTTAGCATGTAACTGGATGCTGGGGAAGTCGTCAAGGCACTGATGCTTGAGGCTGCGCCGAACGAAGAAGACTTCATGACGTCGGTGTCTGACGGAGTCCTTGCAAAACATGATCCTAGATTTGAAGCAGTTGCCGTTCCGCTCTTGAAACCACGCTGTGACAAAAACAGGTATTCACGGTACGCAGCAGATGGAGGGATCTCGGGACTGGGTTTCTTGCTTTGCGGACGAGGTTAAAATCCAAATGGGCTTTCAAAGCCGAGATACCCAAGCATAGCGAAATTAATCTGCGCACTTCGGTGATTAACGGTTGCCCATACGACCTTTGTAAACTAATAGAATCAAAGGTTCGCCAAAACCTTTTCGCCAAAAAGAGACGTTTCCGTTTTCGTACAGAAGCCTTGTTCACTGAGAAGCAAGTCCGAAGCAGGAATATTTTTAGGTTTGCCGAATACAATTCCCAAGCCATCGTGCATACGTTGGAGGGAGCTTGCCTGCATTATGGTTAAGGGTTTCTATGTCGTTTTCGCAATCAGGGACTCGATATATCGGCGTGACAGCAGCCATTTATTCTCTCTGGCGGTAATTGATGCAGCTGCCAAGTCTATTTTGTGAATGGTGGATTCCACATGCTCCGAATGCGCGTTTGAAGCTATCTTCTTCTTTCTGAAGTCATTCTTTGCTCTCGCAATGTCTTTCAAGGAACGACTTTCTTGCCGAGCAACGTAATGCGATCAAAAGCCTGCGCAGCAACGTTGATATTGTAGTACTCCCCGCTGACAAAGAAACGCCCCCGTCATCTTCAATGACTACTTTGAACAAAGGACGGATCTTCTTATGGACGACAATACGTATGTAGCGCTAAAACAGGACCCCACTCTATAAATCGAAATAAATCTGCAATCACTACTGGCTGACGTGTTTCAAATGGTTCCCCCGCAATACAAGTAGTGTTACTTTAGGATCGTTTGTCACCACGGCTCGGCACCTGCTTTAAATGGCCTTCCAAAGCTCCACAAGCCATACTTCGCGATGCGACCGATAGTAGATTTCACAGGTTCGTCTCCATTCCGCCTGTCCGGCTATTTGCACAAACTTCTTGCACCGCTCGTTGGAAATAGCCCTGCGTTCATACGCAACTTCTGGGATTTTATTTAAAAGGTGCGTGACATGTCGGTGGACAAAGATGAAGTTTTGGTATACTTTGATATGAAGTCGCTGTTCCTTAGCATTCCGGTGGACTTAGCGGTGCAGGTTTGCCGCACTCCGCTGGAACATGACGACGGGCTGGGAGAAAGAACCCCTATCGTAGCATCCGACCTTTTGAAGCTGCTGCAGGTTTGCCTCACGAACACCTATTTCCTTTTTCGGCGGGCAATCTACAACAGGTCCAAGGCACAGCCACGGGGGCGTCTTCTTCGGTAACAACCGGCAACCTAACCATGGAAGCACTACAATCTAAAGCATTAACCTTGTTCGAAACACGTCTCAAGGCCTTCTTAATGTACGTGGATGATTGCTTTTGCATTTATTAAAAGAAAAAAATAGCTTCGTTTACAGAACATATTTACGGATCGAAGAAGCAATCCAATTCACTAGCGAGGAGTAGACTGCAGGCCGTTATCTTTCTTGGACGTTCTGGTTGAACGTCGGGGTGATTGCCTTGGGTTCAAAGTTTACGAAAAAAAAACTCACTCAGGACAGTAACTCCATTTTGTTTCCGTTTACCCGGCCTGTAACGAATGTTCTGGCGAGGCATCCTTCACCCAGCGCGCCAAAACATTCTGCTCACGGCCGCAAGATGGGGCTGCTGGCCCACGCCAAGTGCGCCGACAATTGGGCCATTGCGGCTACCCCAAGCAGTTTGTGGATTCTGTTGTACGACCGTCATCACACCCTTGAGAACCCATTCGTCCTACTAGCCCAGCCCGGGCAGCCATCCCGTCGTGCCTGGCGTGAGCGAATATTTGGCACGTGTGTTGCTCTGCTACGATGTTCAAGTCGCTCATGTTCCTGCGCGCAAGGTGAGGCACCAGCTGGTGGCCGTCAAAGATAGGATCAACAAAGAGAAGTTTTCTGGGGTTGTATACAGAGTTCCGTGCGCAGACCGCGACTATTGGTACATTGTTGAGAGTGGCAATGTTGAAAGAAGATTGCGCGAGCAAAAGAACTATGTCAAAAACATGAATATATCTTCGAACGCGCTAGCGGAATACGTGGAAGCCACGATTCACAAAATATACTGGGAAGAGGCATCACTTATCTGCAAAGAGAAGAAATGGCTGCCACGTGGATATCTCGAGTCTCTGATTATACAAATGATAGAGAAAACGCTTAACCACAATGCCGGCAGTCTCCCTCCGACGTATGCAAGGATCCTGGTGCGATTTATTCGGCAGACTTAAAAAGCTTCGTGCTTCGGGCTTATTTGCTCAGTGAACAAGGCTTCCGTACGGAAGCCGAAACGTTTTTTTACGCTTTCAACAAGCCTTTGGTCGGTGACGGCAAGTTTTTAGCAATGTTAAACTGTTTCATGAGAAAAACGTTTCGTGTCTTTTGCATACATAAAAATATCAGAAGAACCTGTATATAACAATATCATATATGTACACGAGAAATAATAACGGCCCAAGTCGAGATCCTTGTCGGACACCTTGTTTCAAGTTTATTTCTGGATATAATATGTAATTTATGCCATCTATTTGATATCAATCATACAAGTTGTTTTCTATATTTTTGATTGCGATCCCACGAATGCGAGAGCTAGATAATGTTTTTAATTACAAATGAAAATATATCGAATCAAACGCCTTTAGAATATCCCAGAAAAAACCATGTGTGTATTTTCTGTTTTCAACATTTACATTGATATTTTCTTTGATTTTTGCCTGAGCTGGCTTAGTTGACCTATGCTTTTAGAAGCCGTATTGTTTGGTTGCTATTATTTGATGCTTGTCGAAAAAAGATGTGAGTCACTCATGGAATACGACTTGGAATATTTTAGATAGGGGTTCACAGCATACAGTTATTTCTTCGATGCACCGTCGTCTTGTACTTTTGCCAGTCAGAGCGTTCTCTACCTCCCAGATTTTGCTTGGTTATCGTAGATCCGTTCAAAGTTCTTTTGGTAATAATCTTTCTTTGCCTTTTTCAAGTTTGACTTCAGCGTATTTCTGTATTTTTGTACTTCAAACATGCTGCATCTTCTCGCGATCATACAACATCATGAAAAAAGTTGTTGTTAGATGTTTTTCTCTCGTAAAGTCTTGTAGTTATCTATCACTTTCGGCAACTCGTATTGATCCGGCGGGAGATAATCTGTAAAGCGAAAGCTGCACTGCAGCTTGTACGGAAGATACCCAGAAACGTAGAATATGCACCATTAGGATAAGTTTGGTTATAAACGCAGCTCCAGTCATGGGTTTTTACTAGTCTAAAAAGTGTTCCCAGGCCTGAGTATTCTTTTTGCATTGAAGGCGGATCCGAGGTCGGACATTATTTAGAAAATTTGCTAATCGAAGAACACAGAATACGGGTAGTTGGTCACTTAATTCATACGAATTTTATCCGCTTGTAAAGCTATTCAAACTAATATTTGTTGCACAAATATTAAGGACAGCGTCACTTAGATTGGAGAATGTAGTAGGTAAAGTTACATTATTTGTAAACTCATAGGCTGATGAAACTGTCTAATTTTCTGGCCTGTATGGGTTATCCGAACTCATATCGATATTTAGGTCGGCCATATTCATGGTGGGAGCATTTCCGAAAGTGACAGATGTTAGTGCTTTGTCTAAAAATTGCACAAATTTTGTTTCATATCAGTGCGGTGGTGTGTACACAAGACTGATTGAGGGCTTTCAAAAATGTATCGTCAAGATTTCAATGTCTTCCTTGATAAAAAAAAAACTATATTAATTCGTAGTTTAGTGTATCTTTAAAATACATAAAGAACCCCCTCCTTTTTTTTGTCTGCTGAGAAGCTCAAAACCGTAACCCGGAAAATAAAGTGCACCGGCTTTATCCCTAATCCACGTTTCATAGGAAGCTACAACATCAAAATCTACTGATACTGACTGCTAAAAATGGTGATGTTATCACCTGTTTTCTTCACTTCGACAGTTTACATGTAGTATGGAGCAGGACTTCTTAGTGGATGAAATTTTAGAGTTGAATTCTAAAATAGTGTAATACTTGTAGGAGTCATTCAAGTCCATTAGAGCGACATCTAGGAGCAATTGCCATTTTCATGCAACCGACTTAGTTATGGATTTGGACCAGGTTTCCTTCATCAGCAATGAGAATCACAGGCGCGTGTTCGTCCTTGCACACCAGCACCCTTCCATTAGTTGTGCATGCAAATTTCCACCCGACTTTCTTTTTTTGAATAGCAGCCGAGAGCAGAGCTGTGTTTTTTGGGTCAGATATTCGTTCACAAAGACCGGCATTTTTTGCCCGCATCCAAAAATGAAGCAGTGCACTCTCTTTTTTCTGCACCTTGCCAGCACATCACTGCGCTTGCTCCTTCGATCAAAACCGACAATTAGTTTTCATTACACATCGTTTTAGGGTGCTAACACCGTGACATTAGTCGATGGGAGTAGTCTCGCCCACGGCTCCTCCTATTTTTCGCACGACGGTCACGAGGTCTTTTTCCGCGGGCACGCCCTGTATCTCGAAATTGTTCAGGCGCTAAAACTGCTCCACTTCATCACAGCTTTCGTATATCCTTTTGTTCACCTCTCTAAGCTCTGTGGCCTGCCTGAACAGGTCTTGCATATATAGCCTCAGGTTTTTTATATCTGTGGCAGTGTCCTTGACGGCATTGCAAATATCGGTGCAGAAAGATATACCGTCTTTAGGTTCAAGCATCTCAGCACAAAAATTATTCAAATGCTCGAACATCTTTAGCAGGTCACAAAATTCTTTTACATCCGTCGCCTCCTTTTCAGCATCCTTTCCAGCATCCTGGCCAGTATCCTTGTTAGCATCCTTGCCAGCACCCTTGCCACTATTTTCCCCATTCCCAAAAGAACAACCTACACTTTCTTCTGCAGCGGTGCACAAATGCAGCCAAATCAAATCAGCTGTACTTTTTCTGACATGTAAAACCAGAGTCTGTGTACCGCTGCCGTATTGCGTAGCGGTGACGATGTGGCCGAAGAACACTTAGACGATGTCCGCAAAGTAACCTTGCCACGGCCAAGTGAAACGATCAACGGTGCAGGCTGTTTTACTAGGCCCCAGCGATGTGCCAGCGCCGCAGATGCAGGTTTGCAGCTTCCGATCGCGCTTCCCTGGTGGCAGCCCGATGAGCTCATTCACCATGCCGGATCGTGCAGCGATAGAGTCCGGTCACCCGTGCGGGTGACGGCTTCACCGCGTTGAATGAGTCCTCAGGTGGTCATTCCTTCACCACGATGGCTTTTTTCCACGGCAATACGTAGTCAAGCCAGCAGTTGACCCCGAATCCTGGACGTGTTGCAAAGTAATTTCGTAACACGGCAGTGACGAGCTGTTCGACACATACACACCCTAATGAGCAGGGGCTTGCACATCTAGCCACCTCGTGGAGTTTGCCGGCTCATAAACAGAAAGCTGGGGCACTGTTCCGGAAAACGTGTTCGCGGCTGACACCACGTATGTGGGTAGCAGCGCAGGACACAAAAAAGCACAAGCTTCACCAGACATAGCGCAAGGGCAAACTTGTGCCTGCCACACTGGTCTTTAGGATGGTTGCGCCCGAGGGTATTAAAAAAATCATCGGCATGTTTTCGTCGTGTTCGTTAAAGTCCTGGTTGATTTGGATGCGTTTTTTTGCGTCTTTCATTTCTGCCTAAATTCTGAAGCGTAATTCAAAACCCTACTTTTCCACGCAAGCTTCCTGGAAAAAAAACACAGCTAATTCAGACGAAGACGAGGACGGGGCGTGTGCATTGATTGTAACATGCGTACAACGTCTTGTGGTATCAACGTGACCTTTGCAAACTTGTTTCGGTCATGCGCAGCGTCTTTTTACTTTAGTGTTTGTGTTCAGCATTTATATTCACCCATTCTGGCATTAAAATGTAGTTGTTAGACCAGCGGCGGTCCTTGTGGTTTACGTTCTTCGTCCTCGTTTGAATTAGCGCTGGTTGTTATCCAAGAATGTCACATTTCCAACTAGCCCATCTTGCAACCCTCCTGTTTCCATGCAAGCGATTTTGGTACCGTAATCGCTTATAATTACGCCGTAAGGCATGGTGGCCGCCCTACTTCTTTACGTCGACGAGTTCATTTTCATGCAAAAGTAGTCCTTCTTCAGGGGTTCTGGTTGCTGCATGTGCCCCGGGCGAGCCCTTATGATCTTCGTTGGATAGGATCACTTAAAAAACATTTCTGCCGGAGCCGGGGTGACGGCCTCCCGCAACTACTGCTACCCGCCACTGCTGGTACTCAAGAAATTTGTCCTCTCCGCGTGTGTTGCAAACTTCGGGTGGAGACAGCTTGAAATTATTCATATTCGCCAGAAGCTGCCAAAATATCTGAATCACTGGAATACGTTTTTTAATAAAAAAACACAAAAAAATTCCCCGCATTTCCCCGAGGGGAAGAATGTGAAAGTGCGAAGGCACGAGTTGAATTTGCGCGGTTCGGTAATGTTCGCGAAAGAGAGATCACACACACACACACACAACTAAAAAAAAATAAAGATGCATTTATTCACAGACACCTATTTGTGTTGTCGTTGTACTTGATTGCTAGAGCGGATCTCAGCTTTGACATTTCGTGTCAGTACTCCTTTAAGCGGGTGCATTAGCCCTTCTCACGCCCGATTCCTGGCCAATCCCCCACGTGGGTATGTGCCGTGTCAGCGGCCAGGCAGCGCGCGCCCATTTCCCCCAGTTGCCAAGGAAGACGAGGAGATTCCTGGCCAATCCCCCACGTGGGTATGTGATGCGGACATCGCCGGTGGACGCAGGTTCAGGGTCGCTTAAGAAGTGCATTGCACTTAAAAGCGGCCGATTTCTATTACATGGCACCGCTTCCCCTCCAACTGGACGAGGGCGGCGCGAGTGTACCAGGCTAGAGCGGCGCAATGCCCTAAGCGGACGTCAAAGCCAGGGGGCGCACTTACACATCTCACTGCCGGAGGAGTGTTCATACAAGCCACAATGCGCCTGCGTTGCTTAGGGCTCAAGCGTGGCCGCGCTTTCGCGCACGCGTGCCGCGCTCCGCTACTCTGTGTTCGCCGCAAGAATGGATAACCCGGTACATAGTCCAGCATCCACCGTAGGCACACATATGTTGATGTCCAATCCTCTGATCTCTCAATATTTTGGTGGTCTTAAAAGATCCTTCCTCATTCACGAAATAATAAATGCAAAATCCTACAGTCGTCATCACTGTTTCAAACGGTTGAGTGAGCAACGCCAAATCCCTAACTATCTTTATCAGGTACGTCGTGTGCACTGAATTTCATGAGGACGGTGTTACGCGATCTTTTTAAATAACAATACATGCTCCACAAGAAACCTTATTCATGTGCTTCAACAGTTGTCTACAGCGCGGTGAGAATAACCACTAAAGTTATTCGAGTACCATAACTCTCTGTATTTGTTATCAGTTGAGCAGTCAGGCGGGTATTGTTTGTATAATTCTTCTGATCAATCAAACTTCTTTATTTTTTCCAGGAGACCAATGTAAATAAACCTTTAAAACGTCATTCGATTTTGCCATTCCTCTAACCAATTCGTAAGCTATCACTGAATATGAACTAGAACCAATTGTTGGTTCTGCAATTGCACGAATTGGCACCGGTTTGGCGAATTGAAGTATGCAACGCATATGCCTTTTTTTGTGCGAAATAATCGGTAGTATTATATTTTATAAATTTGTGGCTCTGTTTAGGTGTTATTATAATTTAGTATTGTTTTCAGTGCCAATATTTTAAACCGAAGCTTTGGTGTAGCTCTCAGTAATATTAAGAGGCAAGAAAGAGGTTCAGTGTTTTACCTTTAATTGACATCAATTGGGGTGGAGCGCTGACAAGATATGAGATTACATACTGATATATCGGTTTGTGCACTAGAGTATATAGTCTGTGTTATGAAGTGTAAGATTGTCATTCAACAAAACTGAGCCCTAATATATATGTCGCCTCCATCATAGTGAGACACCTTCTGGCTTGCCTGGTTTCATAAGAAATAATAACTGCGGCTGAGTTCGGCTGGGCCGAACTAAGCGAAATAGAAGCAAAACTGTTGGAAGAGTACTAACCAAACAAAACATGCTGCTAGTCCACAGTTCCGTACAACAAAAACTCACTATAACGTTTCTGCTGTTCGCAGAGATGTCTTCGAAGTCGAAAGCGAGGTATGTGGTACGACGTAAGTTCATACCTCGTGGCTCACGCGTGCACGGAATACGCCAATGCCTCAAACGCGCTCGAATAGATCAATGCTGCTTCAGCTATAAAACAATTAAGCTCGCACCAAACACATAAGCCGGAACCTTCACCACCTGCTCATCCTACACACCAGGATTTGCTAAATGTCAAGGGGGCAAAGCCAAGATCGTACGCACTCGAAGGTACTATATGAATCGGGTTTCGATCCCCGCTGCCTTGGCGAGCAGACGTGTGCTCATGTTCGACTGCTCGAGTCCGGAATGGTTTGCGAAATTCGCCGGCCACACGTCGCGGCCTTGAAACTTAGATTCTGGTACGGGGCTCTGTTGCGTAGGGGAGCCCAGTGTGAGCTCCCGCACGCCGGTACGCGACTATTTGCGGGAACCTTCACCCAGAAAACGCCGAACTTTGGAACCAACATGGACAGAAATTTGCATCGCACTCTGACCTTCACGCTTCCCCGCACGTATTTAGTTCCATTTCCTGGATGCAGCAGGACTCGAGACTGCACCCTTTGATGTCTGTTCATGCACAGTGGTCTCAAGAAAATTGGCAACCCCCTTCCTTGCTTAGCTGCTGTTCTTTCGTTACATTCCTCTACTTTTCTCTGCCCTATCCAGTTCCCTCCTACTATATTCTCACTGCCGCATTAGGTTGACTTCAGGCGAATCTCACGATGGGCTCAATTATATCCTGTCTATTCGTTTTCATTCCTAATTCAGAATGGAAAGGCTGCCCCTTCCCGCCAATCCTCCATTGTCCACCTGCCACCCCCCCCCCCGAGATGCATATGCGCTGATGCTTTCTGTCATAAACTGCAGGCGAGGTCCTCCATTTCTTACAATCGGGAGGCCCACATGACGGCCTCCCGGATAAGGGTCGGCCATTTTGCGTCCAGCAGCGGGATTCGGGCACCCCATTTCGGCTTTGTGCTCGATTCCCTTCTTTCGCGGGTCCTGCTACGAGGACAAAAGCGGGCTGCGACATTCCAGCGGATGTGCAGGTGCGAGGGGTGACGTCACGATCGCTAGCTCGGATGCGCGCGTGCGACCGTGGCGAGTGGCTGGAGCCCCGGGAGGGGGGAACAGAGGAACACTGGGGAAAAATTCGAGGCAGGTCTACCGCACGACCGGCAGCTGACGGAGGTTATTTAGGCGAGCGCAAGCGGTCGCTGAGGTCGTTGGGCTTGATATTTTAACAGGTGCAAGACGCTGGGAAGGGCCCGGGGTGGCGTGCTTTAGCGGAAGTACGTTGGCATGCTCGTGACGGAACGACCAACTCCTCGGCTTTGCGCTCCAGTTATCCCGTAGCCGCGAGTCCCATGGCCGAGCAGCTTCCGCACCCCGTAGCCCCGAAACAAGTAGGCGGCTGCCCAGCGAGGCCGGGTCAACCTCGCCGTGACTTTCCGTCGTTGATCCTGTGGGGTCTGCTTGCGTCGTATATAGCGCCTCGCCTTCGCAATATGTTTGTTGCCACAGAATAAGATATTCAGCTCATCCGGGCGTCGCTTGTAGTTAACGTGTTGAGAGATTTTTGGGTCTTATTTGTAGTAGCTGTTGGTGAGGGTAATGCTGTTTGTGTGCATTTCGCGTGTCGTGTACAGCTTGCAGAGCTGCTAGATTTTTTATAGTAAATGCTGTTCTCAAGGGTAAGGATGTTTGCCCACTAGAGTGTTTGGCGTGTTGCGTACTTGTTATCCTTTTTTCGTGGTTGCGTTGCCAAGCTTTAAAAAGTATTTGCCTCTGGGGTGTTTCGCATGTCGCGTGCAGCTGTTCAAGTGGTTATGTTTTCTATGACGCAGGTTAAGGCGTGGGCCACACCGTATCGAGGTTCTCTGTAGTGGCCACCGTGTTTGTTTGGTTTTGCTTTGTGTTGTTACCTATCCAGTTAGCGGCCTGCCTTAGCCTCCCAGCGCGCGCGCGCTTAGTGTATGGCAGATTAGTGACTGCGCGCACAAGGCCGATACCAGTGTGAAGTGTTCTTTTTCTTGTGTCGGGCGTTGCCTTGTAATTTCTTGTTCATGCAGTAAACATATATGGGGAAAAACGCAGTCGCGCATCTCCGCTGTGATTTCATTCACTCCAGCGGCCTAGGCACACGTGAAAACTCACGGGGCTCCCACCATGCTTATATAAAGAACTTGTCTCGCGCCCCTCTTTGTTGGTTTGTGCTAGCGGACGCAATTATCGAGGGGAGGGGTTTGTGATAATGCGTGGCGTCCATGGCAGCACCGGTCGGTCACGTGTCGATGTTGCTTTGTCCCGAGAGGTTCATTCGCAGCTGAGGTGGCTGCGGACTCCGTGCTTTGTTCTAGTCCACATGGCCCAGGCAAAGTTCGACAGATTGGTCTCCCTGGGACTGTTTTGGACTTTAAGGGAGTTTAATTGCTGGCACGGTGGGATAGCGAAATAGCACGTGGGCGCGGGTGGCGTGATGAGGATGAGGGATGAGGATGAGGGACGCAGACGACCACAGAAGAGAAGTTATCCGATAGGGAGCTAGATTTTTTGATGGAGCAGGAAAAGAGGAAAGCGTTCGACGTAGTTATCAAGGGTGACATGCATGTGCTCAAGCAGGAAAGGCTTCGATTCGTGTAAGAACGCGAAGAGGAGCAAGGACATGGTTCTACACAGGTCGCGAAGAGAAATTTCAGGGACATGAGAGAGGCAGAAATAGTCAAAGAAAGGTTGCCACCATGGCAAAGGCAAGCGTTGACGGTTTGCTCCCGATGAGACGGTTGTTTAATTTGAAGGGAGGGCTATTGCTGGCATGGTTAGATTCTCACTTTGGAATCTCGCTTTCTGTTTAAAATAAAAAAAATTATTATCTGACCCCAAAATTCTCCGTTGGCTTGATTCAAATTTGTCAGGCAGATGTCAGTACGTTCACATTGCTAATAATACATCACACTTAGCCCGCGTATACTCTGGTGTTCCCCAAGGTTCGGTCCTGGGTCCACTCTTGTTTTTTATTTATTTGAATGATCTGTCTGCTTCATCTTCAGTGTGCTGTCAGCTTTTTGTCGACGACTGCGTTGCGTACCTTCCTTTTCGCACGTGAGACGACCAGACTGCCCTCAGCTCGTATCTAATTGCTATCACTGACTGGTGCAATTCCTGGAACATAACCCTCAATAAAAAAACGTGTGCCCTAATGACCATAACGCGTAAAAGAGACCCCCCGAATTTTCTTACAAACTGAACAATACTGCACTGCAAACTGTAAACCAGTTTAAATACCTAGGTGTAACAATGACTCAAATCTAGCTGGAACACATTATTTCGAATCATATCATCAATTGCTATTCAACGTTTGTGGTTGCTAAGGCACGCAATAAAATATTGCACAAGGAAAACAAAACAATTGGCATACACTTCTTAGGTACGACCTATATTGGAATACGCAGATGTTGTGTGGGACCCCCAACCAAAAGCAGACATACACGGTCTTGAACGCATTCAAAACAAATCCCTGCGGTTTATTTACAACGCGTATGGCACGTGTGTTTCAGTTACAGAGCTACGTACTTGATAAGGACTTCCAACACTACAGGCACGCTGGAAAATACACCACCTAAATAACTTTTCAACATTGTTAGAATAACTTAGGAATAGCCTTTAACAGCTACATGAAGTTTAATACATCGAGTCAAACACGTTACAGACATGCCAAGACAATCGAAATTCCCCCACGAAAACTAATGATCACCGTTTTTCTTTTTTTCCACGAACAATATCGGATTGGAATGCGCTGCCACAAGCTGTCACGAAAATTGTGACCCCGATATAATTTGTATCATCTATCAGTTAGTACTTTTAACAAACAGGGCCCGCAAGATGCCAACGAGCGTTATAGCCTCGCGTTGGGCAAACATTGTGTACATTTCAACTTTTGTGTATTTTATTGGAAGCCGGGATGTACCTACCCAACAGTATGTTTTCTGGTGTGTTATGCGCTCGTTTTTTTTTTTTTGCTTGTTAATGTTCCGGGAACTTTGTGATGGATGTACTTAACCAAGAGTGCTTTTTTCGGCTATGTTACGCTCTATTTATATTTGAATTGTTGGTTTTTACTCAGAAAACATTGTCTCCCTTGTTCGATTACGTGTTTCGCTGCACCACGCGAGTGTTCCACTGCACCACAGTGCTGAATGTATCAATATGTACCCACTCCTGCCTTGGCTGCCAACAGGTGGCCGGCAGTATATTGCCGCGAACCATACATTGGGTTTGTTTATTTGTTTTGCTTTTACCGCCGGCTGCGCCGGTCTGTGTTATCTCTGCGCCAAGGGAAGCGCGTGTTCCATTCTTTCTTTCTGTGCCGCATGTGTTATCTGTTGTGATAGGGAGAGCATTCCGATCTAACGTGAACAGCCCAGAATAATCTTCTTGGATCTACTATGTTCTCGATGCGAATCGACGTTTCGAGAACCACGCGCGCCAAAAGATAAAAAGCCTGCAGTGCGGACGCCGGTGCATTCGATTCTGCGACGCTCGCAGACGCATGTACGTCACTTTGTTGACCACTGCTTCGCCGCCTCTGTATTCTTTTCAGTTGTTAGGGGAGCACAAGTTCGCTCCAATAAACTTGTTTCTTTTCCAAACAACTGCTTCGTCCTTGGCTACGTGACATCTGGTGGAGGTGCTGGGTATGACGGGTGCGTACCCAGCACCTCCACCAGATGTCACGTAGCCAAGGACGAAGCAGTTGTTTGGAAAAGAAACAAGTTTATTGGAGCGAACTTGTGCTCCCCTAACAACTGAAAACTGCGACACCCCGACGCACCCGGAACTCGAGGAAGGCGGCATCCGACGTCAAGGTGTCCATCGACGGTTTTGATGTAGTCGCCCTCGTAGACACGGGAGCCGACTACTCCGTAATGAGCGGACCATTTGCGTCTAAGCTGAAGAAGTTATGACCAGATGGGACGGTCCGCACATACGCACAGCAGGAGGCCACCTCGTGACGCCAAGTGGAACGTGCACATCGCGCGTCACCATAGACGGCACAACGTACCCTGCGGCGTTCGTCGTTCTGCCTAACTGCTTCCGCGACGTGATTCTCGGAATGGACTTTTTGACGGACAACGGCGCAATAATTGACCTGCAGACCAAGTCGATAACATTTTCCTCTGATCACTCCACGACGCCGCAGCCGAACCCCGATCACCGTGCTGCTGTCAGGATCGCCGACGATCACATCACCCTGCCACCCCGCGCAAGCTTGATGATCGCCGTCTACTGTGAGGATGCTGCTTCTGACATCGACGCTATCGTAGAGAGTGATCGAAGGTTGCTTCTCGACCGCGGTGTCTCCGTCGCAAGAGGCATTGCGCACTTTAAGCACGCCAATCTCACGTTTTGGTCACTAATTTCACCGAAGAGTACCAGCATTTAAACAAGGGAGCTGCAATTGCGTTCCTCGAAGAAACGCAAAAAGCAAGTGATGTGATCGCGGTCGCCGACTTTGAACGCACACCCGTAGAAACCTTCAAGCACCCGCAGCCATTCGACGTGAATCCGGCGCTACCGCAAGAACAACGGAAAAAATTATTGGCTTTGCTGCGTCGCTATAGCGAATGTTTTTCGTCGAGCGCAAAACTACGTCAGACCCCTCTAGCGAAGCACCGAATAATAATCGAAGACGGAGCCCGACCTACCCGACAGTCACCGTACCGCGTCTCTTCACACGAACGGGAAGCCATCCGGACTCAAGTCGACGACATGCTCAGCGACGACATTATACAGCCATCGAAAAGCCCCTGGGCTGCGCCCGTCGTACTCGTAAAGAAAAAAGACGGCACATTAAGGTTTTGCGTTGACTACCGGCGACTGAACAAAATCACGAAAAAGGACGTGTACCCCCTCCCCCGAATCGACGACGCCCTCGACCACCTCTGCCACGCGAAGTACTTCTCATCGATGGACCTGAAGACCGGCTACTGGCAAATTGAAGTGGACGAGAGAGACCGAGAGAAGACTGCATTTATAACCCCACACGGCCTATACGAGTTCAAGGTGATGCCGT
The DNA here is from genome assembly GCA_013339765.2 of Haemaphysalis longicornis. Taxonomy (NCBI): domain Eukaryota; kingdom Metazoa; phylum Arthropoda; class Arachnida; order Ixodida; family Ixodidae; genus Haemaphysalis; species Haemaphysalis longicornis. The sequence continues at coordinate 44,758,669 of CM023448.1, read as the reverse complement.
TTGGGCTGTGCACAGCACCAGCGACGTTTCAAAGAGTCATGGACACTGTGCTAGCTGGCCTTAAATGCACACCTGCCTCGTATACCTCGACGACGTAGTGGTATTCGCCCGGACTTTCGACGAACACCTTGCAAGGTTGGAGTCTGTACTCGAGGCCATTCGTACGTCCGGGGTTGACGCTGAAGCCTGAAAAGTGCCGTTTCGCATACGGGGAACTCAAGTTCTTGGGCCACGTCGTCAACGCCGCGGGAGTCCTACCTGACCCGGCAAAAACATCAGCCATTGCGAACTTCCCAAGGCCGAAAGACAAGAAGGGCGTGCGAAGATTTCTCGGGCTGTGCGCATACTACCGGCGCTTCGTCGCGAAACTTCGCACGAATTGCAGAGCCACTCACGCGCTTGACGAAAGATAGCACCCCTTTCAGCTGGGAAAACGACCAAGAAAAAGCATTCGGCGAGCTGCAAAAACGCCTGCAAAGCCCGCCCGTGCTCGCTCATTTCGACGAAAATGCCGAAACGGAAATGCACACGGACGCCAGTGATATAGGCTTGGGTGCCGTCCTTGTCCAAAAGCAAAGCGGCTGCGAAAGGGTAATCGCCTATGCCAGCCGTGGTCTGTCGAAGGAGGAGAAAAACTATTCTGCCTCTGAGAAAGAGTGCCTGGCTATTATATGGGCGATTTCAAAATTTCGCCCATACGTGTATGGAAGGCCATTCAAGGTTGTCACAAACCACCATGCGCTGTGTTGGCTCGCCAATTTGAAGGACCCCTCTGGCCGTCTCGGGCGGTGGAGCTTGCGCCTGCAGGAGTTCGACGTTACAGTCGTTTATAAATCTGGCAGGAAACACTCCGACGCCGACTGCCTGTCCCGCGCCCCCGTCGACCCACCACCACAAGACTCTGATGAAGACAGCGCGTTCTTCGGGATCGTGACGGAGAGCGACCTAGCCGCCCAGCAGCGTGCCGACCCCGACTTACGCGTCATAATCGAGTACCTCGAGGGAGGCAATGTTGCCGTTCCTAGGACCTTCAAACGCAGCTTACCAGCATTCAGCCTGAGAAACTCCGTCCTTGTGAAGAAGAATTTCAGCCCCGGAACAAGAGCGAATTACCTTCTCGTCATCCCCGCGGACCTTCGTGACGAAATTTTGGAAGCGTGCCACGACGACCCGTCTGCCGGACATCTGGGCACAGCCCGCACTATTGGAAAAATCAAGGCGAGGTACTACTGGCCCGGCCTTACCTCTGACGTCACCCACTACGTCCGGAGCTGCCGTGACTGCCAGCGACGAAAAACGCCGCCGACAAGACCCGCCGGACTTCTGCAACCGATCGCCGTCCCATCGAGACCATTTCAACAGATCGGAATGGACCTTTTAGGCCCGTTCCCTACGTCACGATCACAGAAAAAGTGGATTGTCATAGCGACAGACTACATGACGCGCTACGCAGAGACCGCCGCTCTTCCGAGGGGGACTGCACAGAAGTGGCGAAGTTTCTTTGTAAGCCAAGTTGTGCTGCGACATGGAGCCCCGGAAGTCCTAATCACAGACCGTGGAACGGCATTTACTGCGGAGCTGATGCAAGGAGTATTACGCTACAGCAACACGGATCGCTTAAGAACGACGGCGTACCACCCCCAAACGAACGGACTAACAGAACGTCTGAACAAGACAATCGCAGATATGCTGTCAATGTACGTTGACGTTGAACATAAGACTTGGGACGAAGTGCTCCCGTATGTCACGTTTGCGTACAACACGGCTATCCAGGAGACGACGCAGCTGACGCCGTTCGAGCTTGTCTACGGTAGAAGGCCAACTACGATGCTCGACGCCATGCTTCCGCACGTAGAAGACGACGACCTCAACGCCGACGTCCACGGATATCTTCAACGTGCGGAGGAGGCCCGCCAGCTCGCTCGAGTTCGTATAACGGACCAGCAGCTGGTGGATGCGGGCCGCTACAACCTCCGACGCCGAGACGCCGAGTACCAACCAGGGGATCGTGTGTGGGTTTGGACTCCCATCCGACGACGCGGACTCAGTGAGAAGCTCCTGCGACGGTATTTCGGACCCTACCAGATTCTAAGACGTGTTGGCCAACTTACCTACGAAGTGATCCCCGATGGTGACTCCGGCACATCACGACAACGCACGCGGCCTGAAGTCGTCCACATGGTTCGCTTAAAACCTTTCTACGGACGATGACGAACTTTTATTTTCATTTGTTCGGACTGTCGCTTATGTTAGCATCGGGTCGATGCACTCTTAGAGGGGGGTAATGCCGCGAACCATACATTGGGTTTGTTTATTTGTTTTGCTTTTACCGCCGGCTGCGCCGGTCTGTGTTATCTCTGCGCCAAGGGAAGCGCGTGTTCCATTCTTTCTTTCTGTGCCGCATGTGTTATCTGTTGTGATAGGGAGAGCAATCCGATCTAACGTGAACAGCCCAGAATAATCTTCTTGGATCTACTATGTTCTCGATGCGAATCGACGTTTCGAGAACCACGCGCGCCAAACGATAAAAAGCCTGCAGTGCGGACGCCGGGGATTTCGATTCTGCGACGCTCGCCGACGCACGTACGTCACTTTGTTGACCACTGCCTCGCCGCCTCTGTATTCTTTTCAGTTGTTAGGGGAGCACAAGTTCGCTCGAATAAACTTGTTTCTTTTCCAAACAACTGCTTCGTCCTTGGTCTACGTGACAATATTACAAATAGATAAAATAAACGTCTTGAACAGATAATAAAATATTGGGACGATTGTATACCAGGCCATGGGAAAGTAGCAATAGACCAGGGAGACGCGCTGAGCCGAGTAAAGATCTGTCAATTCTCCCTTGTAACTAAATATATAGTAGAAAAATGTTTAGCATCACAAAGAGACAAGAAATATGATGGTGACGATGACATCTTCGCGCATCTCTTAAAAAAAAACAGGGGATATTAAACTAGAAAATGTTGAATAAAGCATTCTAAAAATGCCAATGCACTATACAGGTACGCATATAGTAGGGAAACGTTAACCTAATTCTTAATCAAGAGAAGACAGATATAAAAGACGAGAATAAAAGAACCATCAGCTTTTCTTTATATTTATTTCAGCTCCCTACATATGTATAGTTGCACGCTTAGCGACAGCCAATATTCCTGAAACCCGCGGGAAGAGGTAGGATTTGAGAAGCAATTGTCAACAACAGGTCATGTCCACTTCGTCAGTAAAGTGGTTAAAAATTTCCGCAGTACAAGCACCTTCAATTGGCATACATACACTGTAAAAAATCGTTTCATACCCTTAGCACCGGAGGAGTTCATGGAGCATTGAAACATCGTTATTTCACACAGTTGAAATGTATTGTTTTAAACCGTTGAAGCGTTCATTTGCGTAATCAACTGATGGAAATATTTATAGGCCGCATCGACTAAGATTTAATAAAGGGCTACTGTGTATAATATACAAAGGCAGCAGTAGGGAAAAAAACCGGTACACTCGTTGTGTGAAATAACAATTTGTTTCTTTCGAAGCAATTGTAAATGAAGGTGTTCTTTCCCTTCGCGATTAAGGATACAATAAATAAACTTTTGCGGTTATTTCTGTTGCTTAGGCTTAGGGGATTCATCCCTATTGCAGCTGGGCTATTAAGTATACAATCATTATTGAAATGCACAATATATATATTTTTTGTTAAATTGCATAAATATTGTAAAGAATTATTCCTTGTTAATTTCGCAGTTTACCAGTTTACATGTTTTCTAGGTTCGACTCTGCGTAAGTTAATTTCTTTATGCGCTTCAACGGGAAATCTTCAAATAATTTGCTCTCTGTGGATAAACATATTTAGCCCCTATGTGTATTAAAGGTATTCTGCAGCTGTAGAAAGAAGCTGACTGCTAGATAAGAACAACCTTCCTATACAGATATTCATTAAATGCATAGTTTTTCCAGATTGATCTTTTTAAACGGACAATATTGAGGTAGTGACTTTTTTATAAACCGATTCAAGTGACGATAGAATATAACCATTTACGTTTAGGTTCATTAACGATTATATGTTACTTCCAGTTGAGCGGAGCGTAACAAACTTTGCTACTAAGACATGCCTTCTAATCTTGAAAAGTTCTTCGATGGAAAAGGCGATTCGGATTTTGGTAAACAAATCTGAGTGACGAGTGCCTTTGGTACGAGGGAAAGAAAAACGCTACTTTTTGTAGACATGCAAAACATGGCAATGCAGGATATTAGAATTACTCCGCAATCTCACACGATGGCAGAGCTACCGGCATCTCCTTTTTTTAAATACCTAAACGACGAGATTTCGTGGTTTCCACTCGTAGATTACGCCCAGAAATTGATAATATGGTTGACGTGTCTGATGCCGCATAAAATATAAAAAACTAAGCTGTTAGCTAGCATTATCAGGTGTCCTAGACGACACTAGTGCAGACATAAGAAAAGCGGTGGCGCCAGAAATTTTACCTCACGGGAAAGTTTCAAAAACGAGCAGCAAAACCGCCAATGAAGCAAACAAAAAACGAAGAAAGAATTCCACAAATAGGTAAAAAACAACTATAATAAACAGTGTATAATGCCATGTACAAGATCTTTGATAATAACAAAAGCCACGGGGATAAGGAAGAGAACAGGTCCATATTTACTCAGTGTCTTCTGTTGCCGCTAGTGTGGCTTGTCCCGGTCGCAGGTGACACCAAGAAGACTGGAATAATGGTACGTTAGGCACGCTTTTGTCGTCCGGGAAGTCGGGTGGCCGGAATTTCCACACGGGCACCACTTATTCTAAGAAAATGTTATGATAACGCGAAGAAAGAGAAGTCCTGCCTGCTGCTGACCTCTTCGGCATCGGGAGGAATGCATGACAGCTCAGTTTCCAGTTACCACCGCCACTTTCAGCGGCGGCACCACACCTTGGTAATGGTCCCCCCATAACCGGCTGCGTAGCGCCTTCGTAGTTATGACGAACGTGTTTCTCGAAAGGCGCGCGTCATAGGGTTTCATACAATAACAACTAGAGAGGAATCTGGCTCTGCGATCGTGCGCCTCTATGGGCGTGATGGGTAGTTCTGGATTCGGATTGGCGCTCGATGGCTTGTGCAATTTTCTGTGAATTGCAGGCAGTTTCCTTTTCGTTTTGGATTTACATGAACGCATTTTCCTCCGCGGGGTGTTGAGAGAAGAGATCAAAAATACGTTTCTCTTTGAACAGCGTTCTTCGCGTGCACTGCTTCCCGTTTTATTACCAGAGTTGCGAATTTGTTGTGTTATGTATTCATTACCGCACAGCGAGCACGAAAACACATATGACGGCGCTCTGTGCGCGTAGTTTTCAGCGACTTGGGAGTTGCGGCGCTGCTCATTATGCAGAGCAATGTATTGTCGAAGCTGACAATGGTTGCGAATCGCTTGGAACAGCCACACCTACCGCTCGAACGCCGGCTTCGAAAGCAGCTCCGTTCGAAAGCAGTACCGGCAGTTGACAGGAAAAAAGCTTGATGAAACTCACTAATTCGATCAAGAATAACTTCTCCAAAGGTAATCGGTTTCTTTTTTTATGAGGACAAAAGCTTTTCTCTTCCTATTACAAACCACCAGTTCCGAAAATTTTACTAGTATATTTTAAAGAAGTCCGCGTCCTGCTGTAGTTGGCAGCAAATGAAAAACCTGCTCCACAAACCTCCTCGATATTACGTCTGCTCTTTATTTAAACGCGCCGTTTTATTTCGTAAAATACCGGTTTTTCGTTACGACCTTTCCTGTGTGCCATGATTTTTAAACGGAAAACAGGGCAAAAAGAACTTTTTTGTCAAAAAACACAACTTGCGCTGCCAGATGGCCGTTTAAATTTTAGGCATTCCGGTTCCAGAACTACCCATCGTTCCCATTGAAGCGAAAGCGCCTCTGCCATGTTCGCATTGACACTAGCGCCAGTTTCCCCTCTAGTTATTTGTACGAAACTCAATGGCGCGCATTGACCAGCACTCATTGTTATATATACGCCAACAAATAAAATTACCGTTCACGATAAAAAATTAGCCCGTGACATCTAATACTTTATGTCGTGCAATGTGCCAGTATTAATATTAGAGGTTTAAATACGTGCTCAATGCGAACTCTCGCTGCTTTTGCAGTTTCGCCACAACATGCTCCTTAGGAGCATAAACGAGTGCTGACTTTATTCTATTAAATAGCAGTCTGTTTAGTCTATCCAATTCGGTTTATTCTATGAAAGTAAGTCTGGGGTTGCTAGTATTTATCACGTTAAAGTTCATTACACTCTCGTCCAACGAAAGGTGAAACCAGGCATATTTTAGCATCGACACATGTAGCATAAGCTGCGTAGGGAATCGAGGTGTCTTGCTGTATTTTCGTTTAGGTCTACGAAACTGAAAAGTTTTTCGTCAGATGATTCCGTTTCCAAGGAATGCCGTAAGATGGTACCATTCTCGAGATAGGCGTGGATAGAAAACGAGGCACTATGTTTTCTTTCTAGCGAAGGCAACAAGCTCTCCTCTTCGAGGTGGCCTTCATTGCCAATTATTTAGACATAATAGATATAGAGAAAACAAAACGTTTTTTTGCAAGTTTTTATACTATTTCAAATCGAGGAACGTCCCTTGATGGCACTACGCTCACAATATGAGTGGAGAGAAAAAAAGAACTATGTTTTTTTAATGAAGACAAGAAGCTTGCCTGTTCGACCTTCACTTTATTCTTTTTTGTATAGAGAGATAAAAGATAAAGAAGAAGAAATAATGTAAGGTATACGTCACACGTTTTCATATATACAAACGAAGAAAATTGGTTGGTATACTTGTTTTCGAAGTTTCATCTCAAAAAATATAGAAACATTTCCTGATATACATCCGGAGTTTCATCGGTTCGCTCAAATCTTTGAAAGCGGCATGGATCCGTTTGTCCTCAGCACAAGCCCAGGCGTTCAAAGAACCCGTAATTCGTCTCTAATTACCTTGGTGTTGCTAATAAAACTAGAAACCGCTCCCACAACGACCACAAGAAAACCAGACGATCATAACCAGAAAGAGGACACTTTCTCTTATCGTAAGTTATGTAAAACTCTGTATGAGCTTTACCACTGCTTCTATCTAGCTTCTGCAGAGAGCAGGGTGAATTCGCAGCCTGCACAACGTTTGGGGATACATCCTGCGCTGTATCATGAATTAATATGACATCATCCGTACTGTCAATTCCCAAGGGGAAGAAGTTCTTGATATTGCCAAATATTTTGCGCAGCAATTCAGTGCTACTTATAGCCAGCGCGATGACACGGAAACGAACTGTGCTCATGTACAGTACTGTAGCCTATTATGAATAGACGAGCACTTGGTTAACGAAAGTCTGAGAGATATGAAACCATCATTGTCATGTGGACCTGACGGGATACCTCCCGCTATTCTTGAAGGATTTTGGTACCCGTTGTAACTTCAATATTCTATCAGTGGCTAAAAACAAATATGTGCCCTTGTAAAAAAAGAATTTCTTGGTTGCGCCAATGTTTGAGGTCAGAACTCCAATCATATGCGACAAAATTTTTATCAGTTTTTCCACTTTGAGTTGGATCCATGCTGTTTGAGACAACACTGCATAAAGTATAGTAAAATTTTGTCAGAATATTCTTACTAATAAACAGAACGACCTCTAATAAGGAAGGCCGGGGACAACTAATATCGCCTTGTTCATAGAGCAGGTCACATGAGCAGTTTGTGATAGGGGGCAGTTTTTTGTTGTCCACTCACAGTAACAGTAATATCGGACAGTAATAGTAATCTACAGTAACAGTAACAGTAATCTGACAGTAATATCTAATTCCAGATTACGGGGGCTTCAACTTTGCAGGGATATCATAGGACACTCAGATGATTATCAGTCATACCCAGAGGTCGGCGAAATCACTTATGAATCCACTCACTCATACTCACTTGGACTCAAACTCATGCGTGAGTTTGAGGTTTAGTGAAAGCGAGGCTTGGGTGGCATGGTGAGTTTGAGCTTGAGTGACTTTGAGCCGAGTGAGCCCGACTGGGTTTGAGTCCGCTTGAGTTTCAGTACGCTTGAGACCTATTGAATTCTCAGTCCGTTTTGAGTTTGAGTCTATCTTACCCCGAGATGTCTATGAATGGGGTATATAGTAATAAAAATATTGGCGTCTAATTGCTCAATCATCGAGGCAGGATGGCCTAGGGTAAAAACAAAAGCCATGACAAGCTCTCGAACTTACATCACCAGAATCAAAACCTCTCTGCTAATTTATTTATTTATTTATTTCACTTACTCTCAATCGCCGAAGCATTGAAGGGAGGAGTGGTTTACAGAGTACACACACAAAAAAGGACGGACGCGCAAAATTATACAGACTCTCTTAAATTGGTTAAGTATACGTGGTCGCGAAATAAATAACATAACCATGAACAATTAATAAAATCAAATATATTCACATCATAATGGCATAAAACAAAATATATGCACATCACAAAGGCTGGAAAAGAAAAGAAGAACTTAAAGTGGATGTTCCATGTCACAAACAGAAGCATTGACACTGAGTGGTATATGCTGAACAAATCATACAAACTAAGAGATAAATGCATATACAAGGCCAACTGTCCACCCAAACTAGAACAAACAAATCATGATTGGTCATCTGGAACCAAATCCGCATATAACGAGCATTGAAACAGTGCATGATCTGTTATAGATGCTAGATCTGCATGAAGCCGGCTCCAATCATTTAACGTGCGGGGTAGGAATCAGCGAAAAGATGTGCTAGTTTGACAATGAGTGGTTCCAACTTTATGCATGTGATAAATACGGGACTAGTGATAGAGTGGCGGCGGTATAAGCAAACTGCGCCGCAAGTCATGATTGTATACGTTGTGGAACAGGCAAAGACGAAAATATCTTCTGCGCAGGGTAAGGAGAGGCAATGATAAACGGAAATTGCATGATATAACACTGGCTGCTCGTTGATAATTCGACAATACAAAATGCACTGCGTTGTTTTGCACTAGCTCTTGAGACTGAATTAAGAGAGCCTGTCTCGGATCCAAAATAGATGCAGCGTATTCTCGTTTCCATCGTATTAAGGTCCAGTAAGTGTTATTTTTAGGGAGACAGGAGCTTGGCTGAAATTTCGTCGTAAACAGCCCAGCGAGCGATTAGCGTTTGATTCGACAGAGTCAATATGCAATTTCCACGTTACGTGTGATGATACGTTGACCGCGAGATAACGATAGAATAACATGTTTTGTAGTGACACATCAGTTAGTGTGTAAAAGGTTGAATATACGTCACGCCGAGAAATACGCAAAACCTTGCATTTTAGTGGGTTAACAACCATTTTCCATGTGTTGCATCATGTCACAATTCGGTTCAAATCAGACTGCAGTTCGTGATTGTCGTCGTCACTCCTGATTTCACGATAAATGACGCAATTGTCTGCGTAATGATGCATTGAAGAAGACACGTGATAAGATAGATCATAATTATATATTAACAAGAGTAAAGGACGTAGAACTGAATCTTGAGGCACACCAGATGTTACCTGATTAGGGTGGGAGTCGAAACCATTTAGCATGACATATTGAAATGGTTTTTAAGAAAATGTTCTAACATAGCAGTAACTGGGGATCGAGGTTGAGGGCGGCAAGTTTAGTCACTAGTAAAACGTGGTTCTTCTTATCAAAGGCCTTGACAAAATCCTGGAAAATACACTCAACCAAAGAATTGCTATCATGATAAGTATAGAGCGAGTGAGTAAGGTGAGGTAACTGTGTTTCGCATGAGAAAGAACGCCTACATCCATGTTTTGCGGGATTGGAAAGAGAATTAGGCTTAACAAAATTACAAATGTGCTAATACAGGACCTGCTCCATCATCTTGCAAGAAATGCTTGTCAGTGAAATTGGCCTGTAGTTTAGAGGTGAATGCCTATTTCCTGATTCATGAAGCGGGCCGAACTTTTCAATGTTCCAGTCTCGTGGTAAAATCTGCTATTTAGGGACTGCTGTAAAATCATTGCGAGAAAAATGGATGAGTAGTTTTTAGTTTGCTTCAGAAAATTTGAGTTGATTCCGTTTATTCCGCATGACGATGTCGATTTTAATGAATCAATGATTTCTGCAATTCCAACCGGAAATATAACACAAAAGCTGCTCCGAATAATATCTGGGAAAGAGCTTAGAACGGCCGAACAAAAATTATGAATGAAAACGTTGTTTATTATGGACACACACTCCGCGGGAGGTACAGGCTTGCATGTATCATCGACAAGTACAATATCATGGTTTTCTTTAGTATTAACAATTCTCCAAAACTTTTCCGGGTTCGGAAAAAGAATATCCAGCAAGGTGTTGTTCAAGACGTGCCGTTTGGCGTCTTGTACTGTGCTAGTGTATTTTGTTTGAGGAGAAAAACATGACGCCCAGAGATTACTAGTGTTCTGATCGCTAAGAACTGCTTTTCAAACGTTACCACCTATATCTTCCGTGTCCCAACAAACAAGCAAACGCTTCGATACATATGGTGTCGTGGTAATTGTGGACGACCATAGGTAACAGGTGGCATCAGAGATTATCAGAAAGGCGAATTTCACATTCGTTTATGAAAAAGCATTGCGGCCGCATTACGTGTCCGTAGTTTCCTTCCCACAGTGTACCAACCTACACTCGAATCCAGAATTGGCCAAATACATTCGAGACATTAACTCTTTGCTAGAGTGTAGGAGATAGAGAGACCACAGAGCCACCAAGACATAAACAGACATTGCGACAGAAGACAGAAGGAAAGCACTTCAGAAAAATATGCAAGCGTAGTTTGCATGTGCGCTCGAGCTGATTTTATTACAAAAAGAAATCAGGGCAAGATATCAAAACTAGCACATGATAACAATGTAAATGAAAAAAATTAGCTCGGGCTCAGCCGTTCTCCAACGACTACAAGTAAAACACAATGAAAGCATAGATGACTGACGCAACACACACACACACACACACACACACGCACACACACGCACGCGCACAGGCGCAGACGCGCACACACACACACACACACACACTCACACACACACACACTCACACACACACACACACACTCACATACACACACACACACTCACACACACACACACAAACACACACGCACACACACACACACACACGCACACGCTCACGCACGCGCGCGCACACACACACGCACGCACGCACGCGCGCGCGCGCGCACGCACACACACACACACACACACACACACACACACACACACACACACACACACACACACACCACACACACACACACACACACACACACACACACACACACACGGAAACGCACGCGCACAAGCACTCGCACTCGCAAACACACACGCGTGCATGCTGGAAGTTAACACCTGGGTACGGTGGCGGTAATTGCTTACTACGATAGCGTGGTGCTTTTCTGGTCTACGAACGAGAGCTCACCCCACCTAGCAAATGCTAATAAAAACTAATACAAGTGCCTCAGCAAACAACGAGGCACTTTTATGTTTGTCCCAAGTGATTTCTCTCCTCGAGACCCTCAATTTGATACCTCACATTCTTTAGCCCCACATCTCTCTGAATATTAACCTATTCTGAGGTTATTCATGATTCCCGTGTTTCACGGTTCGCCACTTTGGATATTTTGTTATTATTTTTTTATAGTTCTTAACATTTAGTTGGATCAATTGTCTACATTTACGCTTTTAAAATGATTACAGGTTGAACTTCCGTTATATGTGCATATTGTGTAAATGCAGGACATTACACGATTCTGATGGGGGAAGGAGGAGGGGGTATTCGGCAAACAATGCTACGAAATAAAAAGCGAAGATATAACCAGGAATGCCTCGCGCTTCAGAGATTCATTGGGATAGTTTGCTTTGACACAAGGCATTTTTTCTATATACAGAGCGAGAATTCACGGAACCGTAACCCTAAACTGCTTCGACGTAAATGAACGGAGCAGTGAGCCCACGGCCCCTAGGCCAATCTAGCTTGTTTCGACCCAGACACCCAGCACACCATCGAATTTGGACCGCCTCTGTCATAAATACGTACACGGCGCCTACATCAAGAGTTTGGTATTCAATATCAACGTGGAATATCTTGCAACCAGCGCTAGTCATCATGGGCAGCAGATATAGCTGGAATAAATCTGCAACGAAAATTCTTTCCAAACTCACAGGATCTACAGTGTCATGTCATGCCAAATGCAAAGTTTGAGCTCACAAATTTGCACCCGTTATACTTTTAACACGCGTGAATTTGGAAACATTAAATGCTGATGAAATCAAAGTCCATCTAAGCATGAGTAAATTTCTAGCACGAGAGAGTTGTGAGGCCATTTCAGTTCTTAATTTGTTTTGAGTTCTCAGCCCATTTTGAGTTGTACGTTTTAAGTTTTTAATCCATTTTGAGTTTGAGTACCTTTTGAGGTGGAATACATTTTGAGTTTTGAGTACATTTGGAGATTTGAGTACATTTTGAGTTTCAGAACATTTTGAGTTTTTAGCCCATTTTCAGATTGAGTACACTTTGAGTTTAAGTACATTTTGAGGTTTGTGAACATTATTAGTTTTGAGTCAATTTGGGGTTTTATTACATTTGGAGTTTTGAGTACATTTTCAGTTTGATTAAATTTTGAGTTCTGAGTACATTTTGAGTTTCAGTACATGTTGAGCTCTGAGTATATTTTGGGTTTTGAGACCGAGTGAGTTCTGAGTTTTGTGCTCAATGTGAGTTTGAGTTTGAGTGAATGCAGATGTGCTGCTCAGCATTAGGTCTGAGTTTGAGACAGTGGTGTTTCGGAAAAAAAAATTGTGAGTGAGTTTGAGTGAGCCGCGCCAAATTTGCCGAGGTATGGTGATACCATTCCATACTCGAGAAGTTTGACGTGTTATTCCAATTTGTTTCCTTTACCTGATTATATCAGTGTATTTCCTTTAATCATTCATGTGGGATTGTTTTAGGGTTCGGTCTGACTAACATAGAAGCTGGCAATATTTTGCACAGCTTCAATAAACTGATGAAGCCTTATAGGCTTCACCCTCCTCCACTCATTTCTGTGTGCAACGGATCTCCCCTCCATCACCACCATTCTGTTCACACACCACGATGCAGTGGTTACAACTTTGCTCGTCACAAGCACATTGGTTGATTTCATTTTCTAATAACATTGACTGGTCACCCAGATCTGTCCACAAAGCTGCTGATGGGCAGACTGCTTTTTCATGGAAGTTCACAACAAAGGCTTCAGCAGATTTGTAGGTAAAGTGTCTGAAAAGAAACGCAATTTTTGCTGCTGGTTTTCAGTAAAATAAAACGGGCCCTTCGAGTGAAAGATGGCCCTCAGAAACCGGCTAAGAGCACACGGCTGGTAGTAGGAAGTGTTGGTTTTGTGAACTTAGTTCTCACTGTATACATCTCCTAAACATGATAGGTTGAAGCTAATACAACACCTGGGGCAAAATCTTTGTGGGGCAATGCATGTTTACCGACATCTAAAGCGCTTCTGGAATTATTACCATCATTATAGGAACCAAGAGACCATATGTGACTTTTCAAATACCTTTTACTAAAAATTGTTTGCATACAGCAAAAACGGTGTAGTTGGCCCCCCTGAACAATCTGTGCGGCTCTATAAATAGTAATCTCAGAAACTCTTGTCTTGAAAGCTTTAAAGCAGTGACGGCGTTATTTTTATGCGGCCCAGCAGGCAATTTTCTCAGCCGTACTTAAGGCTTTTGGTGATCACTGCGTGAGGAAAGCAAGTTCTCTTCGCTGAAACGCAGGCCACAATCGTGCTTTTACCGTGTTCGAAGTTTTTCTTCTCTTGTGTTCTCTACCATCTTCAAGTCTTACTGCTCCCGATATATAGATAGAGATATATATCTTATATAGCTATAATATATAGAGATTATATATAGTATAGATATAGATATAGCTATATATATCTATATATATATATATATAATATATATATATATAATATATATATATATATACAGTGAAAGTGAAGACTAAACGGTAACGAACGCTTCGGGGAAGCCTTCGTCAGAATAAAAACAAATTGCAAGTAAACTGGCTTATAAAGCAGCAGGAGCCAATCACAGTAAACATGGTGACACGTGTTGTGTTGGGCAGGACGACAACAGTTGATGAACAAATGATTTCATATCAAGGCTAACAGGATTTTTAAAAGCCAGGTCACTTACACTGGCAAGATACAGTGACAGCTGCGCAAAAAAGGTAGATAGAGTAATGGGAAATGGGTGTAGGAAAAGGGCAGTGGAGGAAAAACAAAAGTTCTCTTTTCTTTTTCTCGTCAGCTCTTAAAGTAACATCAATTCTTAAGAAGACCCATAAATACTTATGCAAAGCCAGAGGCTCCAACGCATTTTTCAAGATCCGCCTCGCGTAGTCTATCTACGATCAGCGAACGTACCCGATTTACTCACTTTGTATAAGACCACTCGCCCATCTTGCATTGGCTGCCAACCCGGCCAAAAACCGCGATGTAAATTTGTCCCCAAATGACGACAACTGCCACAGACAGCAGTAAAGCTTCCAATTTCACACTAAACATAAAAGGTAATTTTACTCGCGAAACCGAAAACGTGATTTATCTGATCGAGTGTACCGAATGCCGGCTTCAGTATATTGGCCAGACCCGCACGTCTTTTAGACTTCGTTTTAATATTCACAAGTCGCATATTAAGACCCTTCCGAACGTGCCGTTGTCCCAACATGTCAACGTAGTTGGTCATTCATTCAACAAAATAAAAGCTACAATTCTTGAATCCGGTTTTCGCTCCCATGATGATAGGGAAGTCAGTGAATCGTATCTCATTCACAAATTCAAATCTATAAAATCGGGTTTAAATGAAAGCGTTGGCGCGCTGGCTTTCTTGTCGCACTGATCACGTCTGTGTAACCTTTTTACTGCTGTTTACGTAGATATACTTGTGTTTGCATTGGCCCGCGGGTATGTGGTTGCGCGCGTGCCACAAACTAAGCATTTTTATCATTTTTTCCGTCTAGCTTCGGCATTAGCCTAACAAGTGATGCTATCTATACTGCATTCCTCACGACAGGTTGACTGTTCAGATGTTGCTGTTTTATCTTTTTCTCTTTTTTGCCCACTCTGCATTGTATTTATTTTTTGCTGACTCCGCTGTTAAAGGGAAGCTGAAGCGCTTTCCAAAAAAATTGAGTTAGATTAACAGTTATATAGTTTCGTGCGCGCTGATTCCGAATAGCACATTGAAATTTATCGTACATGAGTCCAAGTGGCATTTATCTTGCAAAAAGTGCGGCTCCATTTGAAAGACACGCGCTTTTCAGCTTTTGACGCCCCTGATTGGTTCCGCCCGTCATGACGTCAAAGGAGGACACCCTTCGGCCGCGCGGGTTGTCGGAAGCATTGCGAACGATCGCACGGTTACCTTTGTGGCAAATTAGCTTGCAGTTTATTTTCGCTCATGACTGGAAGTTTGTTTTATATATTTCCCGTGCTGTTGGTTCAATTATCTTGGAGCTTAAATTTGCTTTACACGACAGAGAACCCCAAAGCAGTGACTGTGACGTCGACTAGTGGGTGCCATCAAAATATTTTTGAATTAGGCAACCAGCATAGGGGAACTTTATACCTTATGTTAATATTAGGCACTGCCTGAACTGTTTTTATTATACAGAAAACCATTTCTGCAGAAAATTAGTGGGCGTTTTATAAACAATCTACCAGCGAAAAGCACGTACGTGCACTGCGCGAAAAAATAGCGTTCACGCGCTGTAAACGTATATGCGAGACACATCTTGCCGGTACACGCAAAACCAACAAGCAGACTCTGCTTCCGCATTTCCTTTGTTCGTTGGCGCCCACCCCAGCCCCGTTACTCATCCCCGGACCCAGACTCCTCACACGCGCGCGCCATTTCGGCAGCTGCGCTACGGCGCTTCCGCGATTGCTAGCTGCCCTTCGATGAGTGGCGTCTTACTGCTTCACATGCATTTATTCTGAAAACACTGCAGTATACTAGTGCCTGCTCAGCATTATTGGCTGTAGTAGGGCTTGATTTTCGCTTGTGCGTTGCGCATTCTGCTACAATATTTTGGCCACCTCGTTATAATTAAGAGACCAGTCGGACAAGGCAGTTACGTTGTAGTTACGTTACTTTAGGTAACAATCACCAAACGTTTGTAATAATGAATCGTTGGCCTGTTTCAGCATTTCTAGATTTAAGCATTTACCGCGCTAGTCTGACATAGGCCGTATATTTACTCTTCGCTCCTAATTTTTATAGTATCATCATTATATATATCACCGACTATCACTGGAGCACACTTGAGGTTCAGTGACAACAAGTGCTTGCCAGGTCATAATATGCAGCCACACGGAATCTTGGGCAAAAAATTAGGCCCCCGCAGTCAACACAAATTATGGCACGGTGGTGGTTCGGAGTGGTGTTTTTTTTTTTAATTCCAGACAAACATCACCTTATTGGGACATGTATACTTGCAAAATAAGTAATCTGGTTGTTTTGGTTCTTTTACTTTGTAGGAATACTGTTTACCTCTTAGCCGGGAGAGAACGTCTGTCAGGATTGGCCCCTTGTTTTAGTTTCACCAAAAAATTGTTTTTTGAACACTGTCCTGAACCAACAGGGAAAGGAAACCGATGCGTTTAACGAAACAAGTATTTGCCGAACAAATGTTACTTGGTTTCTGGAATGGAACGAAACAACCCCGGCCAAAGTACAGCAGTATTACCCATCCTTCCTAAATCTAGAATCTAATGTGAACGCTCACGTCCGTCGCATCAAAAAAGGAAAAACCCGCATTGGAGCGGTTTGAAAAGTATTTAACGTAGTGTAGTATATTCTCTGTCATCAAGCACAGCCACCTCGGCTGTAGCTTCCGTATGTTTTCAAACATCCCGGCATGGCATTATGATAATACGGCATGATAACGCATGCCTCGTTTGGCGTTCGTGCATACTTTTTGAACACGAAAATTGTACACGTGAGTGCTATCAACCCCAACAACGACAAGTATCATTCACAAGGAAACACGGCGAAAAGAGCATGGCCGAGGCGGCCGATCCGGCCGGAAGTCCAGGTATGACGTTTTTCAGCCGGTTTTCGCCCGCGCTCTTCTGTCTTCCGGCATCGCGTGGCGAGATGGGGGCGGGGCATCGGGGCATTTTTGTTTGCTCACTGCGCCGCTTCTATTGCATGTATTGCGAAAATATTTCGTACACGGGAACTATTCAATGTGTACTTGCTGCTAGTCAACTTCTCTTTTAATTCTAAAACCACTTCACCTTCGCTTTAAGTAGAACTTTTGTTTTTCATCCACTGCCCTTTTCCTACACCCATTTCCCGTTACTCTATCTACCTCTTTTGCACAGCTGTCACTCTATCTTGCCAGTGTAAGTGACCTGGCTTTTAAAAATCCTGTTTGCCTTGATATGAAATCATTTGTTCATCAACTGTTGTCGTCCTGCCCAACACAACACGTGTCACCATGTTTACTGTGATTGGCTCCTGCTGCTTTATAAGCCAGTTTACTTGCAATTTGTTGTTATTCTGACGAAGGCTTCCCCGAAGCCGAAACGTTACTACATTTTCGTTCGTTACCCTTTAGTCTTCTCTTTCACTGTACATTTTTACCGGCCCCATCGTACTTCATTCATACGCTATATATATATATATATATATATATATATATATATATATATATGTATGTATATGCTACCGTTATTCTAGACAGCAGTAAACTTAAAAGCACGCTTTTTAGAAAACCTACAGACTGGCAGCAGTACCTAGAATATAAAAGCCATCACCCGAGACACTGCTAGCAAGGCATCTTTGTAGGACAAGCCACCAGACTTAGATCCATCCTCATGAACAGGAACCACCCCAAAAGCTCGCTCGATCAGGCGCACCAACGTGCGTGTAATCTCAAAAGGATGACGTGCTGAACAAACAGCGACAAAACAAAAGCGCCAGGCCACCTGCTCTAATACCTAAATTGTGAAACGCCCTCCCAAGTTCAAACAATGTACTGCGGAAGTACTACCTCATTTTAGCCCGTAACGACCGACTAAAAAAGACTTTCCCGGAAGCACCAAGGGTCACTGCCGGAAAAAAAGGAATTTAAACGATATTTTAGGGCATTCTGAAACAGGGCCTTCAAAGCAACAGTGATAGCCAGCTGCTCCCGCCCCAGATGCAAGACGTGCAGGCACCTGCAGACAGACTGCATTGTAAAAAGCAAAGCTAGTAATTATGTCTACAAGATTATTTCAAGTTTCACGTGCACTTCATCCGACATGTGTATATGCTAAATGCTATATAGCATACAGCATATAGGCGAAACGAGTCAACCTATGAGGCTACGTCTTAATGGTCACCGGGCAGATACTCGCATCAAATCCTCCATAGCGGTAGCGCAGCATTTAAACCAACTAGGCCAAAATTTGATGACTAAGTTGTATATACTTGTCAAACTTTAACTCACCTAGGGGCAGGAAATAGCGAGAACCCTAATTATTTCACAAATACAACTCCCTGGAACCTGCTGGAATAATTGCGTCTAGGGGCAACTTGGAATCCTTGTGATATTTACAGGAAATACAGCATTAGGCATTGTCTTGCGTATACCTTATCCAAAGACTATGAGCCCTTCCTAGGCTCTTTACCTGGTCACCTAATTCCTCTATATTCAATTCCTTAGCTTCCAGATCAGCACGCGCCCGCATACCTCCAACCGTTACTTTCGGAATTCTATTTTATTTCTTTTATTTCTCTTTTTATTCTCCGCTTTGTCTTGTGCCCCATCCGTCACTCTAACGTTGCCTGTTCGTTTTTGAGTTTCAAGACAGGCCTGCTCCAGGAATGTTGTCGTGGGCGACACTTGCCATTTCAGTTGTCGGGTTACTGTTTTTTTGTGTGTGGATTTGTGTGGTTTCGCTCCCTCCTTTCTTTTGTTTTTTGTTTGTTTTCTGTTTTTTTTTTCATTTTCCTTGACCTAGTTGTTCCCACTTTTCTACCTTCTCTTTTGAACTGATGCTTGCAAATACTTCCTGATAAGGACCCGGCGGTTCTGAGAACTGTTTGGTATGCCGTGTCGCGGCTCAACAGGCACCCTATCATCCTTTCTCTCCAAAATGTCCCGAAATATCAACCCCCGGTGGACTTCCCTGTGGCCTACGTCGCGGCCCAAACTATACAATCTTCTTTCCCCCTCAATATCTCCCTCGACATAATCCCAAACCAATCCCCTTTCTCAATTGCACTTCCTTCTTTTCTTCTCTCCTCTCACCTGGGGACCTAACCCTTTATAAAACGCGCCAGCCAGGCAAGAGAGTGCCCTTACAAAAGCACGTCTCTTTGCTGAAACGTTGGCAACAATTGTGCTGTTACTTTGTTCAATGTTTTTCTTTTCTTGTGTTGTCGTACATCTTCAAAGTTCCATCTAGGAACCTTAAGAGGGTTCAACGATGGTGGACCACTCTCGACATATTGTAGACGCTCGAGTCTCGGCCAAGGTGTTAAAAAGGAGGTACCCTTCACCCCGAGTAGTCTGAGTGGCGCTGACCATCACCCCCAAGGGTACTTAACAAACACCTTATTATAGATACCCGAGAAAGTTGAGGGGACACAGCCCCGCCGGTAGCGTAGGGGTCATCGCACCAGAGGCGTATTCTGGAGGTCATGGTTACGGATCCCACCCGGCGGGCATTTTATCTCCACTTTCTTTGCTCTTCAAAAATCTGCATCGCTTTCAACAGTAATAAGTGACCCACCGCCTTCTCCCCTTTCGTTTATTTGGCATTCTTGACTGCTGATTCTTATTTCAGTATTATTTAAACGCACCCCACCATCCACATTCTGATTCAGTAAAAGCATCGTGCAGACCTTGGTTCTATTCGTCTTGGTGTCAAAGATAGCTGAAGTGAGTTGAACGCTGGTCGACCGCTCTCGATATGTCGTAGACACTCCAGTCCCTTCCCGGGGGTGAAAAGGAAGGTCCCCTTCACCCCGAGTAGTCCGAGTGGCGCTGGCTACCACATCCAAGTACAGGAAACAAAAAATACCTAACATAAATACCCGCGAAAGTGGTAGGGAAACCGCCCTGCCGGTACCGTAGTTGTCTTCGCACCAGACGCATATTCTGGACGTCATGGGTTCGGGTCCAACATAGCGGGCACATTTTCTACAATTTCTTTGTTTCTCTAAAAATGTTTCATTTGTTTTAATGACTTACATTACTCTCCCCTTTGCGTTCCGAGGCATTCTTGACTGCAAACCCATATATACTGTTACGGGACTAAGGGGGGAAATGCCTCACAGCGCCTTGAAGCGAGATCAATGATGACGGCAATGAGCGCTTGTCGCGCACATGGCGAGAGCTCTGTGATGGCAGCTGTGCCTATAATGTAAATTGATCGTTTTACACCATCGCATCGCTTGTCTCCTGTTTGTCCTGCCACCACGTGAATTTTATTGGAGTGTGCGGTTCATCCCCATTCCGGCCTCCACTTCGCATCGTCTAGGCCTGGGGGAAACTGTCGAGAGAACGTTGGCCGTGTAGGGCACCCCCCCCCCAACTGCGACAAGCATTAGACCACGTACCCCGCCCATGACCCCAGCCCGTGAGCAGCCGATAAAGACCAGCCGTTAGTCGCTGAGACGAGCAGAATAGAAGATGCCGCGTCCCTAGCCCTCTAGTCCGAAGTGGTTCGACTTCGTCACACGGTACGCTTCTGCCTTCAGTACATCGCTGTTGTGGGGCCAGACATCACCAAGAACATCATGGTCATCGGTGGCGGCCGGCACATCTTCACTGTAGGTTTTCATCGCATTGTTCATCCGCATCGCAATCCTCACGTTGCCTCGGCCTCGACCGGGAACGTAGTACACTACCAGCGGTCATGTTACGGGACTAAGTTTGCAAACGCCTCACAGGGCCTTGAAGCAAAAACGTTGACGATAACGACGAAGCGTTGGTCGTGTGTTCGGATCCCACCCGGTAGGCATTTTTTCTCCACTTTCGTCATTTCTTTGAAAATTCCAGTTTTGTTTCAACGATTTACCGCATTCTCCCCTTTGCTTTTCGAGGCATTCTTGATTGGCAACCCATAGATATTTTTACGAGACCGAGGTTGGTAATGCCTCACAACGTCTTGAAGCAATAACGATGACGACGGCGAAG
This sequence comes from Haemaphysalis longicornis, assembly GCA_013339765.2. NCBI lineage: Eukaryota > Metazoa > Arthropoda > Arachnida > Ixodida > Ixodidae > Haemaphysalis > Haemaphysalis longicornis. The sequence goes on along the minus strand of CM023448.1, from coordinate 44,737,406 downwards.
AAGCGCCTGGCGCGCACCTTGCGCGAACTGTATAATGGCAGCCATGAAATAATGTAAATATATCGTTCTACACCATAGCATCGTTCCTGTAATGTTTGCCCTGCCACCACGTAAAACATATATATATATATATTGTGGGGACCAGGGTTCTAACGGCGGCCTAGCTCGATCCTCGAGATCCGGCCGCAAGGCTAGCTCCACTGAACACCTCCGCGGATCACCAACTTGGCGTATCGGCAGCGAACAGCAAGGAACACAGGACACAGAATTCGCCCACTCCGACGTTTATTGCAATGCAATAAATGAGACGTCGGGGGCGTCGTTCTACACCGCCGACCACCTTAGCCGGGCGGGAGAGACAGGCGCGAGGGCGGACAAAGGAAGGCCAAAAAGGAGCGAGTCGTACTTACGGCCGCTCCCGACGATGGTTCGTGTCCAAAGAGGCCCTGTCCTTGTCGCCCGTCGCGGACCAGGCCGCCGGAGCTTCCGGGCAGAACCTGTCACGTGAGGGGTTCGGCAGCGCCCCCCCGCTCTCACGGGCATCCTCCCGGAGGGGAAGCGCGCGACCGCGGAGAGAGAGGTACCACCCCTCTCACCTCCGCGGCGGGCCGAGAGGGATAGCAAAGATGGCGGAGCTCCGCAATTCCCACATCCCTCCCCCCTTTGACCAAAGCCGCTCGACCTCGAGGGCTCCGGCGAACGATGACCTCACCGTTTGTTTCGCTGCCTGCCACACCTCCTTGAGCAAGTCGAAGAAAGTCCGATCCCGAACATGCGCAACTGCGCCAACGTCCGCGTTGCACCGCACTGCCACCACATAGTTCGCCACAATCACCACATAGTTCGCCACAGTCCGCCAGTTGACTTGATTTCGCCAGCCAGCCCCAGGTCCGCAGGCCCCGCCGGAGAAGTAGGCTGGGCTGGTTGAGCACTGGGCCCGGGCAGCCGGCTGCTCCCAGGCGGTCACTTCCCGCAGCGGTTCGCCCCGCTCCGACGGGGCGCTTGCCTGCCGCACCGCCGGTGGCTTCCGCTGCTTGCGGGTTCAGCAGTGACCACCTCTGATGCCCGGACCCGGGGTGGAGGCCGCGTGCGTAGTGCTGCCTCCCAGGTGGCCAGTTAGCCCAGCGCTCGGCGATGGCTTTCGCTCGGCGCACCTCGGGCGAGCGCCTCCGCCACCATGGAGAAGGGGGCGCGATCAGCTGACCGCACGAGCCGGCCCGCCGCGCAGCTCACTCGCTGTACGGGCTGCGGGGTCGTTTTGGCATACAGCTGGGCTCTCGTTCATCCCTGGGGTTGCGGCTGGCCTGGCTGGCTCGCTGCAGGCCTGGCGTGGTGTGGTGGCGTCGTGGTTGGAGGGTCGCTCGAACCCTTAGCGTGCGGGCTTGAACCCTCCGGAGACGGTGGCCCACCTGGTCAGCGACCTCGCCGATCGCGGGTGTTAGGGCGGTGCGGCGGTGCATCGGGAACCTTCCCTCCGCACCTCCTCCCTTTAGCTCGCGACCTCGCGAGCCCGAAGTGGGAGCGTCGGCAGTTTCTCCTCTTGGAAAGTACTGCTTCAGCTCGCCCACGTGAATGGGGCCGCTGATTCGACCAGACCTTGGGTCTTTCAGCTTGTAATTCAGCCGCGAGATCTTCTCGGCGACTACGAACGGTCCTACCGACTTGGGTGCGAGACCGGCCGCGAACCCTGCGCTGGCATCGCTCAGCGCGTGGTTACGTTTAAAGACAGTGTCGCCCACTTGGTACGCCACGTCTCGATGAGCTCGGTCATAGGCCGCCTTTTGGTGGACCCTGGCCTTACCGCGGCTGCGGTTCGCCTCCTTGATGGCTTCCGCCAAACGCTCGCGCAAGCGCCGCGCGTAAGCCGCATCTGCTGCTTTCGCGGGGACTGCGGTCGACCTCCTGGCCAGAACCGTGTCCGTCGGTGTGTTCAGCTCCCTGCCGAACATCAGGAATGCGGGCGTGAAGCCCGTGCACCGATTCACGCTTGTGCGCAGAGCGAAGGAGATCGAGCTCAAGTGCTCATCCCAGTCTTGTTGCCGCCGGGCATATGCCACAAGCAGTGGCTTTATGTCTCGATTTCGGCGCTCCGTCACGTTAGACTGGGGGTGATAGCACGATGTTGTTTGCTGCCTGACACCCATTGGCGCGCACGCTTCACGAAACAACCTTGATGTGAAATACGTGGCGTTGTCGGTAATCTGGCGCTCCGGAAATCCGTAGCGACAAAACACCTCAGACAGCTTTTGCAGGACTTCCTGTGCTGTCGCTTTGCGCAGCGGATAGAGTTCAGCGATCCCACTGAAGTGGCATGTCACCACGAGTACAAACTTGTACCCTCTCTTGCTGCGCGGCAGCGGGCCCATCAGATCGCACGCCAGGACCTCCCACGGCTTTGTGCTCACGATAGGCTGAAGCAAGCCTGGCGCCTTACCGCCTCGCGGTTTGCGCTCTTGGCAGACGTGGCATGTGCGTACGTACCTACATACTTGTGCCTTCATGCCGGGCCAGGTAGCATACCGACAAAGCTTCCGCCACTTCTTTGGCGCGCTACCGTGGCCGTCTGCGTCGTGGTAGTGCTGCAATGCAGCACACCTGAGCTTGTTCGGGATAACGGCCTTAAAACACTCACTTGAGTCATTTTTGCCGGGCACGTATTTCAACAGAGATCCATCGGCGTCAAGCAGGTAACTTTTCAGCTCGCTCGCAGCAATACCAGCTGCATTAGAGCTCGCGCCAGCCGCAATACCAGCAGCTTCCCGGCGGCCGTCATTCACCGGTGTTCGATTTGCCTGAGGGTCCGTCTCTTCATTAAGACTGGCGATCACCTCCCGACAAAACACGTCCTCCTGCTGAGCCTCGACTAGCTCTTCCCGACTGAATGCAACCTCGAGCGGAACTCCTCCCCCGACGAGATGCACGTGCTCTGAGCTTCCGAAACTTGGGTCCTCCCGCGTTCCGCGCTCTCCCCGCGCCGAGAAGGGTCGCTGACCTACAGCGTCCTCCTCGGCCTCTCCGGCCGGTTGGGTGTCGTCCACCGGCGCCCGTGACAGCGCGTCCGCGACCACATTCGTGGCACCTTTGCGGTAGCGAACTTCGAATTCGAAGCGTTGCAATGCCAGGGTCCATCGTGCCAGCCTCCCGCTGGGCTCACGGAGGCGGGAAAGCCATGTGAGAGCCATGTGATCAGTCTCGATCGTGAATTTGACCCCCTCTACGTACATCTCGAACTTTCCAAGTGCGTAGATTATGGGCAGACACTCCTTCTCGGTGACCGAGTAGTTTCGCTCTGCCGGTATCAGCGCACGGCTCGCAAAAGCCACGGGTCGCAGTTGTTCTCCATCCACCTGGAGGAGCACTGCCCCTACGCCAAGGTCACTCGCGTCTGTTTGGATAACGAATGGCCTGTTCAGATCCGGCAGTTTCAGCGATGCAGTGTCTGCAACAGCTTTCGCCAGTTGGCGTAGGCTGCTCTTCTGCTCCTCTCCCCACTCCCAAGGGGCGGATTTCCTCAACAACTTTGTCAAGGGTGCTTGCAGGCGCACGCAAGCGGGGATAAACTGGCGGTAGTAGCCGATCATCCCTAGGAAGCGCCGAACTCCGGCGACATCCTTCGGCGTAGGAAACTCCAAGATCGCCCGGAGTTTCTCAGGATCGGGGGACACCTGCCCGCGTTCGATCCGATAGCCGAGCAGGCTCACTTGAGCGCTGCATATTTGCGCCTTGGCATTATTGATGGTTATGCCAGCCGCCCTGAGTCGTCCCAGGACGTCTCTCAAATGGCAGAGGTGCTCCTCGAAGGTGCGGGAGTAGACGACAATGTCGTCCAAATAGGCGAGGGCATGCTGCCACTTTGCCTCACCGAGCACCCGGTCGATCAGGCGTTGGAATGTGCTCGGACTTCCGCACAAACCGAAAGGCATACGTACGAACTCGTACAGCCCCCGATGGCAAGTGAACGCTGTCTTGCATTCATCGCCGGGACGCATCTCGACCTGAAGGTACCCCTTGCTGGCGTCAAAATGGAGAAGTATTTTGCGCCACCGAGATTTGCGACGATTTCGTCAACGCTCGGGAAGGGGTACGCATCCTTTTTCGTGACCGCATTCAGCCGCCGATAGTCGACGCACAAACGCCAGCTACCGTCCTTCTTTCGAACGAGCACCACTGGAATCCCCCAAGGGCTCGTCGAGCGGCGGATAATGCCTGCTTTCAGCAGTTCCTCCAGCGCCTCATCAGTTGCCTGCCTCTTGGCGGGGCTGACGGGCCGGGGATTGCATTTCCATGGTTGAGCATCGCCGGTGTCTATGCAGTGCTGCACCAACCTTGTGCAACCTGCTTGCTCAGTGAATATCTCGCCGAAGTCACCTAACAACGACAAGACGCGGTCACGCTGCGCTGCTGTCAGCTCACTAGCACTTGCTAGGAGCGCGCCCAATTCCTCGCCCTGTCCTCGGGGTGGAAGGCGCGCAGCGCAGAAGAAATCAGCCGCGGCAGCAGCGACGACCGAGCCTGGAGGTCGCTGCGCGCGCCGGCTACCGGCAGCGCCTGAAGCTCCTGCTTCCCGCGGCGCGAGAGACGTTTCGGCGGCGCGCCCATGCAGTGACTTCTCTGCGGGCGGCGGCTCGAAAAACGGTTTTAGCGGCATAAACGGGCCCTCCCGATAGCCTCCGTTGCCGACGTCCACGACGCGATAACGCTGCGCCGCTGTCAGCTCACTAGCACCTGCTAGGAGCGCACCTAACTCCTCGCTCTGATTTCGGGCTGGAGGGCTGGCGGCGCAGGAGAAATCAACCGCGCCGGGAGCGGCGACACCCGAGCTCGGAGGGTGCCGCGCGCGCCGGCTATCGGCTGCGCCTGGAGCTTTTGCTTCCCTCGGCGCGCGGGACGTTTTGGCGGCGCGCCCATGCAGTGACTTCTCTGCGGGCGGCGGCTCGAAAAACGGTTTTAGCGGCATAAACGGGCCCTCCCGATAGCCTCCGTTGCCGACGTCCACGACGCGATAACGCTGCGCCGCTGTCAGCTCACTAGCACCTGCTAGGAGCGCACCTAACTCCTCGCTCTGATTTCGGGCTGGAGGGCTGGCGGCGCAGGAGAAATCAACCGCGCCGGCAGCGGCGACACCCGAGCTCGGAGGATGCCGCGCGCGCCGGCTATCGGCTGCGCCTGGAGCTTTTCTTCCCTCGGCGCGCGGGACGTTTCGGCGGCAGCCTTACACAGCGACCTCGCTGCAGGCGGCGGTTCGGCGAACGGTTCGGCGAACCAGTCCAACCTTGGACATGAAGTCTCCCCCCAGAATGACTGGGACCGTCAGTCCGGGCAAGTGGACGAAACGCATTCGCCGTACACGCTGACTCCAACGCACGACGAGGCGTACGTCACCGCGTGACGTAACATCACCACACGCAAGCTGGAGAGGCAACTTCCGCGCGCGCAGCCGAATAGCTTTGCGCTCGAGATGGGAAACGACCTCGTCCCCTACGAGTGAAGTGCTTGCCCCGTGTCCAGCAGTGCCTTAAAACTCCGTCCCGCAATTGCGAGGTCGAGAAAGGGCGCAGGCGCGCTGGTCGGAACTCCGCCTCTGAATGCGGCGGGCGCGGTGATGTTTTCCTCTCGGGCGCGTTGATCAGCCGCCGGCGACTTCACCGGCGGCCCGCTGCGTTTCCCTGTCCACATGGGCAGATTCGCATCATGTGACCAACTTGGCCACACCTGAAACAGCGAACAGAATTCCGCGCTGCTTGCTGCGCCGCTCGAGGCTGCTCGTACGCTCCGAGGCCAGCTGGCCGCATCCGGTTCTCCGGGGGAGAGTTGTGAGCGGGTGCCAGCAACTGCGGCAGCGTCGATCCCGTGTAGGGAAGCCCACTTGGGCGTGCGTTCGCCGGCCCATCACCTGACCGGTTTGTTGTGTGCACGGCGCGCGGGGCTGCCAGGACCTCCGGCCGTATCGCCTCCGCGTTGCGCAACCCATACGAGTAGGGGTCCAGCGCTCGGTCCCCGAAACCGAGCGTTTCTCGCTGGCCGGGTATCAACGTAGAGCCGACCTCGACTCGTCCGCTGCCCGTAACGCCGCGCCAAGCACAGCTTGGTTCCAGTGTTTCCACCGGAGGCGGCGGTGGCCGATACGTGCGTGCAGCCGCAATTGCTGCTTGCACACGACGAGATTCGGCCGCCAGCTCGTTGAGATCTCTGCACCTGCAGTTCCTCAAGTACAAGGCAAAGGTGGGGTGGCATTGCCTGATGACCCGATCGACCCGCTCCGAGTTTGGGGCATGTGGGTCGGCGTACTCGTAAAGCTCCTGCATCGCACGGACATACTCAATCATCGATTCGTCCGGGGCTGGGGGGCACATTTCCAACTCTCTACGCATCCGCGGGAGGTAGTCGACGGGCAGGAATTCCTCCCTGAACATCGTTCGGAAGTCATCCATCGTGCGCGCCGTGTGGCCTATCACTCGATACCACCGGGCGGCATGGTCGACTAGGGCTGCGGGCAGAACTCTGTGCAGCACCTCGCTCTCGCTGATACCAGTCGCCTGCTCGTAACGGCTCAGAGCCAGAAGGAAAGCGTTCGCGCTTACTTGATCGCTATAACCGCTATAAGTCGGCATCGGTAGCTGCACCCTGGGAGCGGGTGAGCGCGCCGCCTGCAGCACTTGCTGCATGGCGCTTGCGAGAGCGTTCGCGATGGAAGCTGCCTCCACAGTCATTCCTTCGCTCACGGGCGCCTGCGTGCTCACTTGCACGAGAGGCGCGCCGCATGGGGCTTCAGCATTTGCGTAGGCCCGGCGCATGGTGGTTGAAAGCGCGGCGTCAGCTGACGTAGAGCGCTCGTGGAATTCAGAACTTTCCGAAATTCTCGTTGGTGCGCGAGCCGCAGCATCTGCGTAGGCCGGCGCATGGGGGTTGAAAGCGCGGCGTCACCTGACGTAGAGCGCCTCGTGGAATTCAGGAACTTCCGAAATTCTCGTTGGTGCGCGAGCCGCAGCATCTGCGTAGGCCCGGCGCATGGTGGTTGAAAGCGCGGCGTCACCTGACGTATAACGCTCGCGGAATTCAGAACTTTCCGAAATTCTCGTTGGTGCGCAGGCCGCACTCGCGGGTTGCGTAGGGGCCGTGGAGAAGGGGGACCCGAGCCGCTCCTGCGGCTGCGGTGGGCGCTGTTGATGCCGAGCATCGCGGGACCTCCCGGGCATGATCACAAAGGTCGGCCAACAGCATCAAATCCATTAACTCATAATCCTGTGCCATGTTCCTCGGAGCTAGCGAACCTCGAATTCACTTGAAACGAGTCCCACGTTCGGGCGCCAAAATGTGGGGGACCAGGGTTCTAACGGCGGCCTAGCTCGATCCTCGAGATCCGGCCGCAAGGCTAGCTCCACTGAACACCCTCCGCGGATCACCAACTTGCGTATCGGCAGCGAACAGCAAGGAACACAGGACACAGAATTCGCCCACTCCGACGTTTATTGCAATGCAATAAATGAGACGTCGGGCGCGTCGTTCTACACCGCCGACCACCTTAGCCGGGCGGGAGAGACAGGCGCGAGGGCGGACAAAGGAAGGCCAAAAAGGAGCGAGTCGTACTTACGGCCGCTCCCGACGATGGTTCGTGTCCAAAGAGGCCCTGTCCTTGTCGCCCGTCGCGGACCAGGCCGCCGGAGCTTCCGGGCAGAACCTGTCACGTGAGGGGTTCGGCAGCGCCCCCCCGCTCTCACGGGCATCCTCCCGGAGGGGAAGCGCGCGACCGCGGAGGAGAGAGGTACACCCCTCTCACCCTCCGCGGCGGGCCGAGAGGGATAGCAAAGATTTCGGAGCTCCGCAATACCCACAATATATACTGTAATGCAGAAGATTGGCAACGTTCACCGGAAGAATACAGACCGTCACCAATCCCCTGCGGGAGATGTGCGCCACTTTATCGTCGTCGGTAGCAGAAGCCGAATATGGAAGCCGCACCGCCATCGCCTGGAGCGACGGGGTTCTCTCTTGCTCTGCTTCCTCCAAGCGTCGACTGTGCTCGGACTGTGCTCGGCCTGTGCCCTCCTTGTCTCTCGCCTACACAGCAACCCTTGCCAATAACTCCATTTCAAGTGGTGGAGGAGCCGGGGTCACGATCAGTCTGGAAACTCCGGAGCCGAAAGCTGCCCGAAAAGGTATGACCAGCGAAGCCAACCAAACCGCTACGCCCTCGCCTCGGGCCTGTGATGTGCTTGTATGCTGTGCGTGAGCGAGACCCGCCAGACTTCAACGGCCACTGACGAAAACGACGCGGAAGATTGGCTCGAAACCTTTGAGCGGGTGAGCGCGTACAACCGGTGGGACGATTGTTTCGAAACTCACTTACGTGAGGACTTTTCCCCCTCACCGGCGTCGCTGAGGTGTGGTTCAAGAATAACAAGAGCCGCCTTAAGACATGGACTGAGTTTAAGGACGAATTCCTTGTGGTTTTCGGCCGTCTAGCTGTGCGCAAGCTTCAAGCAGAGCAGCGCTTGCGCTTACGAGCCCAGCAGGTCGGTGAAAACTTCACGAGTTACATTGAAGACGTCCTCGACCTGTGTCGGCGCGTCGACCCCTCTATGCAAGAAGCTGAAAAGATCAAGCACATCTTGAAAGGAATAGATGACGACGCCTTCCAAATGCTTTTGTCGAGGGACTTGAGCACCGTCACCGAAGTCATTAACATGTGCCGAAGCTTCGATGAGTTACGGAGCCAACGGGCCCTCACTCGACGATCTCTTGTACATAATGACTGTGTGTCAAGTTTGTCAGCGATTCACGCAGATCCTTCGTTGCTTTCGCAAATCAAAGACTTCGTGCGGGAGGAGGTGGCCCGTCAGTTGTCTCTTCTACCCACCGCGCAAAGCCTGTGTCGACGCTAGGACCTTCTCTCGAGCATGTGATTCGAGATCAAGTTGCCGAAGCATTTCCGTCTTGTCCGCAATACGTGCCGATTGCCGCGCCAATCACATACGCCAACATCGCCGCAAGACCATTGCCGCAGTCAAACCTGACGTACCCAGCCGACGTTTCCGGTTTGCAAACCTCGAGCTTGTCCCAACTAGTGCCTCCGCCTCCACGGTTTAATTCCCAGGCCGGTGGTCCGTGGCGTACTCAGGATAATCGCCCTATTTGCTTTGCTTGTGGAGTACCTGGGCACGTCGCACGCTACTGCCGCCGCCGTCCGCCGTCATTATGGGACGCTACACATGCCGGTTTTCCACCGTCGGCTCAAGCCGACTGAACCTCGCTCTTCGGATCGCACCACATTTACTGACCGTCGTCCATCTTCCCCGCGCCGTCGCTCGCTTTCTCCGATGCGACGTCGTCCTGGTAACGAAGACACGGAAAACTAGTCGCCGCAGTTCCTCGAGGCAAGAACTGCGCTGACGTCGAAAAGTACAAGGCCTCACCCTCCTTCGTCCCCTACTAATGTTATCGACGTTGCCATGGAAGGTTTTCGCAATGTCGCCCTGGTAGACACGGGAGCTGCTGTTTCCGTAATCAAAGCCGATGTATGCCGTTTTATTGCACAAAGTCACGACGCCTTCTCAAGGCTTGTCGCTCCGAACTGCAAGCGCTCACAACATTGAACCAATGGCCGTTTGCACGGCTAGAGTCGTTATTCAGGACGTGCTGTACTTCATTGAACTCATTGTGCTACCGGCGTGTTCCCATGACGTCATATTAGGGTGGGACTTCCTTTCGCGTCATAACGCAGTGATGGACTGTGCGCGCGCAGAAGTTGAGTTTTCTTTCTGTGACGCACTATTTTATGACAGCAAAAGTGCCGCCACAACCAAACTTGTCATGGCAACCGACACAGACGTCCCGCCCTATTGTTCTGTTTGTGTGCCCGTGCGCTGCGCATCCACGACTGACGCCACGGCGCTGTTTACGCCCTCTGACGTTTTTCTCCACCGCAAATGTTTTCCCCTGCCGTCTGCCCTCCTTACTCTCAGCGCCGGAACGGGCAACATGTTTGTCACTAACGTGTCTTCGGCGCCGTGCGCCCTTCTGGAGGGTGAAACACTTGGCACTTTGGAATACATAGATCCTGGTCGCGTGATAGCCATTCCGGACCGCACTTCTCAGGTTCAGGTTGCCGGACTTGACCCATGTCCGCCCGGGGCGGAGCCTTCGACTGGTGTTTTTCTTGCCTCTGTTGACGACGGTCTAGACACTACCCAGCAAGTCCAACTTTTGGCGCTGTGCTTCAACGATTTCCAATCGTCATTCGACTTGTCCCCAAGCGAACTTGGCCGCACATCTACAGTCGAGCACTCCATCGACACTGGTTACCCATGCCCCCCTCCGGCAGCGGCCTTATCGCGTTTCCCCAGCTGAGCGCCGCACCATCGAGCAGCATGTGGACGACATGCTTCAGCGTGGAGTTGTTCGACCCTCAAGCAGCCCGTGGGCATCTCCTGTCGTGCTCGTCAAAAAAAGGATGGATCCATTCGCTTCTGCGTGGACTACCGTCGCCTCAACAATATCACGCGCAAAGGACGTCTATCCGCTTCCACGCATTGATGACGCTCTGGACAGCTTGCAGGGGGGCAGAGTTTTTCTCGTCTCTTGACTTGCGATCCGGATATTGGCAGGTACCTATGGCCGACGCAGATCGGTCGAAGACGGCTTTTGTCACCCCTGATGGATTATATGAATTCAATGTTATGCCGTTCGGGCTGTGTAACGCCCCGGCAAACATTCGAACGCATGATGGACAATATTCTGAGGGACTCAAGTGGAAAATTTGCTTGTGCTACTTAGACGACATTGCCATTTTTTCTGTCGATTTTCCCGACGCACCTTCAGCGCCTAGAACAGGTTTTAACCTGTCTTCTCGAGCTGGACTCCAACTGAACCTAAAAAGTGCCACTTTGCCGCGAGGAAGCTAACCATCTGGGCCACGTCGTCACCAAGGACGGCGTTCTACCCGACCCAGCGAAGCTCCGTGCAGTGGCCGAGTTCCCGAAGCCCACTAATATAAAATCTCTTTGGAGCTTCATAGGCCTTTGCTCATACTTCCGACGTTTCATCCGCAACTTTGCCTCTATCATTGCGCCATTGACGAAACTCTTTGGTGGTGCCAGCGACTTACCTGACTGGTGCCCAGCTTGCGACCACGCGTTTGAGACTCTGCGTTGTCTACTGACCTCTCCACCTGTACTTCGCCACTTCGATCCTACAGCGCCTACTGAAGTTCACACTGACGCCAGTGGAGTTGGCCGTGGGGCCGTGCTTTGCCAACGAAGACCTGGTGTTGACGAATATGTCGTTGCCTATGCGAGCCGCACGTTGACGAAAGCTGAAGCGAATTATTCGGTAACCGAAAAGGAGTGCTTGGCCATCATCTGGGCACTTGCTAAGTTTCGACCATATCTGTACGGCCGCCCATTTGATGTGGTCACTGACCACAATGCGCTTTGCTGGTTGGCGTCGTTAAAGGATCCGGCAGGTCGTCTTGGGCGATGGGCGCTTCGCCTACAAGAATACGACATCCGCGTCATATACAGGTCCGGTGAGAAGCATTCTGATGCCGACGCTCTGTCACGTTCACAAGTTTCTTCTGACCTTGGCGAAGCCGTCCGGTGACCTGCTGGCCCTTTCGGTGACTGATATGGCAGCCGAGCAACGGAAGGATCCGGGGATCGCTTACCTCATCAGCTGCCTATCCGATCCTACCAGGGCCGCTACGCTCGGGCTCTGCGTAGGCAAGCATCACACTTTGCGGTACGCGATGGGCTGCTTTATCGCCGCAACTACCACGCCGACGGCCGCAAATGGTTACTTGTCATCCCTTAACATTTGCGATCCGATGTGTGCGCCTCTTTTCATTCCGATCCCATGTGCGGTCATGCCGGCCTGCTCAAAACCTATCAACGTTTGCGCATTCGTTACTTTTGCGTGGGATGTACAGCTTTGTGCTCAAATACGTTCGGTCCTGCCAAGACTGCCAACGACGAAAGGCGACGGTGCCCCATCTGAGCGGTCCTTTGCAACCGCTGCCTTGCCCGGCCAAGCCTTTTGACCGTGTGTGCATTGACTTGTACGGCCCATTACCTTGCACAGCCGCCGGAAACCGCTGGGCTAGAGTTGCCATTGACCAACTTAACACGGTATGCAGAGACCGCTGCTCTGCCAACTGCCACGGCACGTGACGTTGCCTCGTTTCTCTTGGATCGATTTATACTTCGTCACTGTGCCCCTAAAGAACTGCTCAGTGACCGGGGCCGTGTCTTCCTGTCTGACGTTATTTCGGCGCTTCTTAAAGAATGCCATGTCATCCATCGCATGACCACAGCTTACCACCCGCAGACAAATGGTCTAACAGAGCGCTTTAACCGCACCCTTGGAGATATGTTGTCTAAGTACGTTGCGTCCGATCATACAAATTGGGACCTGGTGCTTCCATACGTGACTTACGCCTATAACACCGCCATTCAAGCCACGACTGGGTTCTCTCCATTTTTCCTTTTATACGGGCGTGAGCCATCGTGTATGTTGGACACCATTCTGCCGTATCGTCCCGATCCATGTGAGTGTGCTCCGGTCTCGGAGGCCGCCAAGCGTGCAGAAGAATGCCGGCAACTTGCTCGTTCTTTTACCACGGAAGAACAGGGCCGCAAAAAATCTCACAATGATGGCAAGCCTGTGCCGAGCTTCGTTCCTGATTCTCGTGTATGGCTCTGGGTACCCACTCGGACTCCTGGTCTCTCCTCGAAATTCCTCTCAAACTATCAAGGCCCTTACCGCGTCATCGAACAGACTTCCCCAGTCAATTACGTTGTCGAGCCCTTAACACCTTCCCAGGACCTCCGACGCCGTGGTCGGGAAACAGTGCATGTTGAACGTCTAAAACCCTATTACGATCCACTTGTTTCGCCAGCGCCTTGAGTCGCCAGGATGGCTACCCTTTTCGCCCGGGGGTGATTGTAATGCAGAAGATTGGCAACGTTCACCGGAAGAATACAGACCGTCACCAATCCCCTGCGGGAGATGTGCCCTACTTTATCGTCGTCGGTAGCAGAAGCCGAATATGGAAGCCGCACCGCCATCGCCTGAAGCGACGGGGTACTCTCTTGCTCTGCTTCCTCCAAGCGGCGACTGTGCTCGGACTGTGCTCGGCCTGTGCCCTCCTTGTCTCTCGCCTACACAGCAACCCTTGCCAATAAACCCCATTTCAATACACACACACACACATATATATATATATATATATATATATATATATTGTACCAAGTATGTATGTAGCACAAATATACGAGCAATTGTGACCATCATACGTCCTAACGGGCAATTCTCCGTATGGTGGTATGCGCCATATGACGACGAAAAAGAGGACGCTCTCGATCTTAAATTCTCATAAAAACCTGAATGGTGCCCTTCACGCAACTTAGAGGTGGTTATTACAGCCTTACGTTGTCGAGTACCCAAGTTAAATAGGTATTTGCACAGGTCTCGTCTGGCGCAAACAGCTCTGTGCAGCTATTGCAGCGAAGACGAGTCTGTCGATTACTACCTTTTGACATGCCGACGTTTTTACCGACTGAGACGGCAGTCCCTGGAGGTGCCGCTTTACAGTTTGGGGATATCCCTAACACTTCCGGCTATGCTTTCGTTCGGGGCATCCGAAACGGGGTTCTGCCGCCGGGATGTATGTTCTGCCCTCCTGTGCTACATTGAAAATTCAAAACGATTCTCTTTATGATTGCGATTGGTCACCCTCGCTTTGATTTTTCAGGATTTTGTTTTCCTTTTTTCTCAAAAATTTTTCCAACCGGTCTAAATTATCTTTCCTAAACGTCTCGTGATTAATAAGAATTCCATTCATTTTAACCATCCTCTGTTGATTGGCCGATCCCCTGATTGGGTATGTGCCATATCTAAAGGCGCAACAACAACAACAACAATCATGCACAGCCTCGCAAAAAGTTGGTTATTTCGGCTCCCTCCTTATGCGTTGACGCCTCGTCCACGAATAAACGAGCTGATCCTTCTATGGGAACGTCGAGTATCTCCTTTACAATTTTTGGTGGAGGTTGCGGTCCTGCACCAGTCCCCATCTGTCTACCCTGGAGCTGCGTAGTCCTACACTTCCCTCGGCGATGTCTCACGGTAACTACCACGAGTCCACACCTCCTGTGGCACCTATCATCTGCCCTGGTATGATCCATAAACGGGATCCCCCCTTCTTCAACGGCACTGATGACCAGGACGCTGATGACTGGCTCACCACCTTTGAACGGGTGAGCAAGCATAACAACTGGGACGATAAAATGAAGCAGAAAAATGTCAGTCTCTCCTTTACCGGTGTTGCAGAGACGTGGTATAAGAACCACTGGTCTGATCTCCGCACATGGTCAGACTTCAAGACCGAATTTACAAAAGTGTTCGGGCGCCCAGCAGTTCGGAAACTTCGTGCTGAATAGCATCTGAGCGAACGAGCTCAGCGCACGAACGAAAGCTTTACATCTTACATCGATGACATCTTTCACCTATGTAAAAGGGCAAATAACGCTATGACCGAAGAGGGAAAGATCAAGCATATCCTTAAAGGCATAGACGATGATTCCTTCCAGATGTTGCTCGCGAAAAACCCTCGCACTGTTGCTGAAGTCATTAATGCTTGCCAAGAGTTCGATGAACTCCGCAGAGAGAGGGCTCTCACTCGTAAACCAGCGGTACAAGACCATTAAATTTGCAGCTTAGCCGCTGATGATAGGGGTGCCCTATTCGCCTGGATTCAGCAGTTTGTCCACGAAGAAGTGGCTCGTCAGCTTTCCTTCGTTAGCGATGTAGCCAATCCGCCTCAGTCCGATTTATCCCCAACCCTCAAGAGCGTTATTATACAGCAACAAGTCGCTCATGCGCTTCCATTTACCCGGCAGCCCCATCTCGCGGTAGCTTCAGTGGCTTACGCCAACATCACGCCGCAAACGCCAATGGCCACTCCTTTGACTTTCGCCGACCCAATGCTACTGTATTACAGTAGTAGTGAAACGTTCAGTGGTTCCAGACTGCAAACTGACCGGTAGCACCCGTACCATCCACATACTAGACCGGTCTGCAAAGAGCCTACCAGATGCTAGGGTGTACGTAGATTCGCCGCTCTTTAAGGGACAGGTGCTTGCTGTTTGTATGGAGAATACGTTGTAAGAAGTAGTTCTGGGAAACGTTCTGGGTGTACATGACGACCCGCACCACAGCGAAAAGCCGGAACAACGACCCGGTCTCTCTCCAACTGACCATGAGCATGTTGGCCGTAATGAAGAACCTAAAGACACGACTGCTTTATATAGAGGACGGCAACGGAATGGGTCAGCAGCTGCAGGTAAAGAAGGGAAAAAGCCAAGAGAACTGCTTGTGCCACAGATCAACCCTTAGAAATCAGCCCGGAAGAATTACGGGAATTCCAGCGCGCTGACCCCACGCTGAAAACTTGTTTCACCGCTGTGGGAAGGAAAATCACGTCCAAAAATTCGGCAGTCACTGAGTTTGTGCTGATACGTGACGTTCTTTTCCGACGCCACCACACGGCAGAACGGCGAGACTTGGAGCAACTTGTAGTCCCCAAGAATCTCCGCAACAGCGTGATGAAGATGGCTCATGAAGGTCTTCTGGCTGGTCACCAGGGGCAACGAAGGACTGCAGACCGGGTCCTTGAAGAATTTGATTGGTCGGGTGTACAGGTCGATGTTATACGTTTTGTAAAGTCGTGCGACATCTGCAAAAGGACGGTACCAAAACACCTCGTCGGTAGAGTTCCTTTGGGAAGTATCCCATCAGCAACACGCCAATTCAGCGGGTCGCAATTGACATTATCGGCCATCTGTCCCCAACTTCATCTAAGGGAAACAGATACATATTAACAATGGTAGACTTCGCTACGCGTTACCCGGATGCGGTAGCACTACGAAGTATTGAGACCGAGCGGGTAGCGGAAGCGCTCGTAGAAATGTTTTCCCGTGTCGGAGTTCCGCGAGAAATAGTGAGCGACCGTGGGAATTCGTTCAATTCGAGCGTTATGCAGGAACTCGTGCGACTGCTCTCGTTTCGGCAACTACCCACAACTCCCTATCACCCCATGACCAACAGACTGGTATAAAGGTTTAATGCAACTCTAAAACAAATGGTCCGCCGGATGTGTCAGGAAAAGCCGAAACAATTGGATAGATACCTAGCTCTATTGCTCTTCGCATACCGTGAAGTTCCACAAAAGAGCCTGGGATTCTCCCCATTCAATTCTCCCCATTCGATTTGGCCGCTTCGTACGGGGCCCGATGTCAATTCTTAAGGAACTGTGGACAGGGGCCAACATTGACTGCGATACGAAGACAACATACGGATATGTCGTAGAGCTTAAGAAGCGACTGCAGAACACCTGCAAGGTGGCGCATCAAGAACTCTAGAAGGCGAAAATGACACAAAAGAAGTATTACGACAGAAGAACAAAAGTTCGACAACTAGCACCAGGGGACAAGGTACTGCTGCTTCTACCTGCAGATAAGAATGAATTGATATTAACATGGAAGGGGCCCTTCACAATCGTCGCCAAACAAAGTGAATATCGCTACCTGATAGACCTTGGAGCCCGGAGGAACCTATTTCACATTAACCTTCTAAAGAAGTACGAGGAAAGAGAGTCCGAGACTGCAGTACCGCAACACGCCGCCGTTACTGTTCAGACGGACACTACTGATGACCCGGACATACCCTTTGCTGCTCTACATCAACTAGAAACATATCGAAATGTAGAAGTAGCAACGAATTTGAGCGATCAGCAGAAAAACCAGAATATTACACTGCTGAAAGAGTTTTCCGACGTGTTTTCCCGTCTTCCAGTCTTCCTTCCAGTAACAGTAACAGCTCTTCCTTCCAGATAGCCCTCTACTGTCGGTAACGGCTTCGAACCTCCATCGCAAGTTGTACTGTTTTGGGTACCATCGCACATGTCATGACTATGATTGACCTGTTGCTTGTCATCCCCAGGTTCCATCGTTTCGTCATGCTGCGCTTTCAGGCGTCCCTAGACGGAGCACGATGCTTCCCCACGTTTTCCAGAATTTGCAAGGGAATTCTCTGGTCGGTGTCCTGTCCTCTCACACTTCCAGCACGGTGGGGACTTCTGTGCTCGTGATTTTGACCAACAATACGAAGCTTGGTGAACTGGCTTGTTGCATAGAAAGCAAAGCGGCTTTCCTTTGCCTTCGTTCGCGGTGCCAGGTTTGGCAGCAACCATCAGTCTCCCCTTTTCTTACTTTCCTCGAACGAGATTCACGATTCCTTGGGCTTCCAAGTACTGATCTGCCGTTGCCGCCAACATGTCCAAGTTATTACTTCCCCGCTCCTTCAGGAAGACCGCCAACCTCTCGTAGCACCACCTGAGAAATTGCTCGGAGATCATCTTGTCTCGTAGTGCGTCGTACGTCTTCGGAGTCTTCGCCATCTCTTCCCAATGGTCGAAGTACCCAGAGAGACGTCCCGCGAACTGTCGACCCGTCTCGGCATACTCGTGCCGCGCATCCCTAAACTTCAAGCGGTATCCCTCTTCCGTGTATCAGAACCGTTGGAGCAGCGTTTGCTTGAGCTTTGTTTAGTCCGTGCTGTCTTCAGCAGACATCCGCCCGATCACGGTCAAGGCTTCTTCCGTCAGGCATAAGCTCAAGGACAAAGCCCACTTGTCTGTTGGCCAGCCTTGGCTCGTGGCAACCCTTTCAAATCTCTGGATATATGCACCCAGTTCATCCGTACCCTAATTATAGGGAGGAACCATCTTGTGCGGGATTTTAAAACTCTGACCGGAACATACACTTTCATCCACCAAACTCGCGCTCGAACGCTGCGACTCCGAAACTCGGCGTCGCTCCTCAAGGAGGAGTCTCTCAGCCTCCATGCGAGCCATTTCTAGCTCATGCTCAGCCTGTGCTGCTATGCGTGCCTCTTCCCTTTCTTTTGCTCGTTGCGCCCTCATATCTTTTTGTTCATCGGTCACCCATGCCCGAGACGCCTGTCCACTAATACCCACCTCCTTTCCTAGCTCCAGTAATGTTCTCTTCTCTTCCATTGTCGTCCTTACACAAGAACAGCGTGAGGCTCTCAGATGTAGCGAGAGAGATTCCTCCTGTCGCGGACGCCAGAAATTGTAATGGTGAATGGCGTTCGTCACGCTTTCGTGTGCTGTCGGACGAGAAAGGAGGCGACAGAGACGTTGTGAAGAGGGAAAAAGAAAATCAGATGTTTATCTGTTCCACAAGTCCTGAGTTACGTGAGCGAGAAAACAAAGTACATCGTCATTTCGCGTCAGTCTCACATGACAAGTGACACCAAAATACGGTTCGGCAATTCTCAAGCTACTGTCTGTTCCGCCCCACACCGTCTCTCGCGAGTAGGATTCGGCATAATCAAAGCCGTCGTCTCACAGACAGGTCCCGACGCCTTCTCGTCGTCAGTTGATGTGGCCGTCGAAGCGAGCGAGGGCAGGGGTGGCACGACTGCTGCAACTAAATCGTCGCCGGCACACAGCTGCTCTACCGTGTGCGGCGCTTGCCACGGGACAGCGCAACGATGTCTGATTCAAGGTTAGCTCGCGAGGGCCACGTTCCGCGAACGACCCCGGAGATGAGCGCCTCGGTAGCGTCGGCCAAGGCCCGCACTCGGCAACTGCGCCCTGGCAGGAGCCGCTCGATGGGCCGCCCCTTTGTCCTGGAACAAGCCACCGGGACCGGATGAGGTAGGCACGCCCTGAGTGAAGGCCCGCAGCAGGAACGACCGCAGGACCTCATCCTCTGGAACGTCCCCCAGCTCGTGGTTCCGTGGGACGAGCCTCTCCGCACGTCCCACTCGTAGCCCTTCTGGCTTCGTTCTATTCTTCCCTCGACTTTTGCCCAGCTGTCGCGCCACCTGCCCACAGCCCGTCGTCTTCTCTTCGTGTTGCACTGGTAGATCGAGTTCACTCACGGCCCATGTCACAGAGTAATAATTAAAAAAAACAGAACACACAAGGAAAAAAACGAAAACTTGGGTCTTTTCCTCAGAGCCAAATATGCCGCTAACCTATGCCGAGACCGCGGCGCGACGTTTTACTAGAACCGTACCGCGACCCTACGTTGCGACTGCTGCAAGCTCTGGTACTCATGCCACTGCCGGGGTTCAACGAATCCGGCCGACGTGTGTCCTGCCGCATCCGGCGTCTCCATTCGCAAATCCTTGGCGCACGCCCGATAAACGCCCTATCTGCTATTCGTGTGGGATTTCGGGACATGTGGCACGCTACTGGCGCCGTGGCATGGCGGGTACGCGCAACTCATCGTGGTCCTTTCCCCATGCGCACTGTCGAAATGCCAAAGTCCGCCTTCGCCACCTGATTTAATCAAATTGTATGTTGATGGTGTTTCTACCGTGGCGCTCATTGATACTGGAGCTGTGGTTTCTGTTATTAACGACAAATTCTGCCGATCGTTACGAAGGGTGACGATACCTATATATGGTTTTACTCTGCGCACCGCTAATGCACAACCCGTGCAACCGCTGGCCGCATGCACCGCTCGGATTACAACTGAAGGGGTCGTCTATATCATCGAGCTCATCGTCGTGCCTTTGTGCTCTCGCAATCTTATTATCGGATGAGACGTTTTGTTGCGTCATCACGCCATCATTGACAGCGCGCGCGCTGAAGTAGACCTGTATCCAGCACTTGAAAACGATTGCGGAAAAGGCGCCGCAAAGTTGCTTGCTGCTTACGACACGGACAATCGACTGGAATTATCTGTGCTTGTGCCGTTGTCATGCAGCAGTGTTTCGGAAGCCACAGTCATATTCGCTCCTTATGCTCTCTTTTCGTTTCGCAAATCCTTTCCACTGCTGTTCCAGTACGGTTCGAGTTCTGTGCCTGTCTCAAACCCTGTCCTGTGCACAGGTTGTGCTGCCGAAGGCTAGCAGCTGAAGAGCACCGTCCCGGCCTGATCACTCTTGGTGCCCAGGGTCACCGGGAAAACCACAGGCCACCCTGCACCTGGGTAAATTGCGTGAGCATACCTCGCTCAAAGCACATAGCTAATCCTGTTCCGTGCGGCCGACAAAGAGATGTTTTAGGAGCGAAGCACTTTACGCCTCGGGCTGGGCTGTCGGCGCCTTATACAGACGCAGTACCGTAAATCACATCTTGTAACGCTGGACAAAAGACATTTATTTGCTAAATCCGGTTCACGGTAAGCTGACGTGATTTAAGGATTGTTGGAATGGTCCCAGTGCACTTCAGATATCGTGAAGAGGAAGAAAAGCTGTTGATCGATGGGTTATATATATTTTGTGTTACACTCAAATAATCACCGGCTCTGAAGGCTTGCAATATCGGGTCAGGTGGCCGGTCGAAGCAAGAAAAGCGCTACTTACCTGGTGCCGGGGCATCATTCATCACTCAGGACGCCCCGCTAGGGATAGGCAATGGATAATGGCAGGTTTCAGGTAAATGCGCATTGGTTGACCAGTGCCACTACAGCAAAGTAGAGCACATGGGGCTATGAAAATTGCTTAAATCTGGCTCAATGCAAGAAAGGGCACAAGCACCATAGCAAGCAAGCGATTATTCCTCCCAACGGTGCTTCTCTGGCACCAAATAAGCCCGCGCCGTGTGGCAAGAAGGAGAGACTTGCAATATTTATTACATTATTTACTGCATGCTTCCCCATGAGTCAAGTTACTGGAGATGGGCTGTTTTTTCACGACCTTTATGTAAAATATTTTTGTCCAACCAAAGCTTTTCACAATTTCATGAATAGGGTCTTGGGGCACCCAGGAAATTTTTCGGCCTTAAGTGTTGCAAACTACAGTTAACTATAGTTCTCACACGATCACAAAGAGTTACTGACCCTGATCGTGTGAACAGTATTTTGCACATATTATTCATCCGAATCGTTAGGGCTCAAAGCAAGGCTTAGTGTTGCGTATGTAGGGAGTAATGTAACGCCTTGTGAGGTATACTTTGGACTTCGAGATTGGACTAAGAGGATATTGTTGTGATGAGGTTGTTTGCACTATTCTGAGCAGATAGGTTTGTGCCGTAATGTGTGTTGAGCAGGTTGCGGGCAGGTCGACTGATGAACACTTAACAAGCTAGAGGGGACAGCGGAAGACAACACCCCAACTCAGTAGGCGTGCGTGAGCTCCTCAACATTCCATTCAGTGCTTTACAAATATGGTGTACAACTAGTAAATAGTCTCTACGAATCTACACCTTGTAAAAAGCCTGAGAAGCTCAATAGTGTTTCCCGTAACATTTGTGCACGCGGTACATGGTAAGCCACATGAACCACGGTGCTTTGTGGTAGACGGCAAGTACATCGACTATCGATGGCGCACGATTATCATTCCGTAAGTGTATCGTCAGTCATTGTTGTTTCATAAGATCAGACGTTCGTAAGATCTGTGGTAGACAGGAGGCTGGCATCGAAGTCTGGGTCAGCATGTTTTTGCATGTCCACTCTCATAATCAGTCGGAGCTCTCTGTCTTGCTTCGTCCGTGATGTTTGCTGCTCACTGCTTCATTGTCAAGGAAGCCTGTAGGCCGTCGAATTGCAACGAAAGAGAAAGTGAATTCCTGTGTACAGACCTCTACCGAGCATTACGTGCCGTATAGTTGGACGTGCTAGCGTGGTGCCCGAAAACTGATGCTGAAATGATGGCCGCTTACAACGTGTGGCGCATTCTCAATGAATAAGCACATGATGATTCCAAGATGACTGCATTCACCGGTGACAGACGGACAATGATTCACAGGTAAAATATTACACGGGAGTTTATTAGCTTATTTACGGCGAAAGGCAACACCGTAGGCCGCGTTAAAGTACTTAAAACCAGGCGTACCATGTCTCGCTCTTCGTCCTTGCCTTTCTTCATGCCTCACTCGTAGGTTCCGTAGCGTATAAACCAAGTGGAATTGCACCAAGCAAAGCGCCACCTCAAGCGCGGTCATTGTTTTGCGGAAATAATTCACCGTGGTACAACCCCTATTCACGCAGAGGCCCAACCAAATCAGTAATTGGGGCTAGATCTCCAACTATTGATACCCTCTGATCTGCCCATGGTAGAATTGGAAACTTGTGTATTATTGACAGTCTGTTGACATGTTTATGACCTTGAAGATTACCGTTAAGAAGAAGCCTCTGCTGTTCAGATTGAGGTCAACACAGGGGATGCATAGTAGTTTTTTTCAGACTAGCCTGCTTGGCATAGCCTCTTTGGGGCATAGTAGTTTTTTCAAATGCATAACCAAACTAGGTATTGGTAGACTCCCGTTGATGAGCTCCATAGAAAAAACACCGCTTTTCCTACTCCGCGTGGTCTTTTGACATTCTTGGTTATCCTCTTTGGATTACGTAAAGGGCGAACCAGATCTGAGCGGATGATGAACTCCTTATTACTTATATTTAGGTATTCTACGTTTCTCGCCAACCAGGCCGAAGGTATTGCTTCCTTACCCGTGTGTGAAAGTCCCATCTAGCGTCCTAAAACCATCTTTGACGTTTTTCGGAATGCACAGCATCATGCTGGATTAGAAAATGTGCCGCTATGGGCATTGCAATATCACCGTTCTCGACCATCTTGCTGACGTAAAGACCGTCAGCTCCGACCGAGACAAGTTTCCGGGTGTCAAAGATTTTGCTATACCTCGCTCGCCTAAGGATGTCGGCAGGTTTATCCTCTTGCCTTCATACTTTCGGCACTTCAAAAAAATCTTGCAACCATCATCCGTCTGCCTACTGACATTCGGAAAACTGAAACCTGTATGGGAGGAGAAAACGGTGAGAATTCAACACGCTAATGGACCCTCCTACTGCATATTCCATTGGCCAGCAGATTTGGACCCACTAGTTAGCAGTGAAGTACTTACTCATGCGAGTGGCTTCGGCACAGGATCTGTTTTGGTGCAGCGACTGGCCAAAGGTGGCCGAGTCGTTGCTACACAACAGACGTCCCATTCGTTATAAGATTGAAACTTCGTTAAACACTGGTCAGTGAGATCGGTCGCGCTGCATTTTTAAATCGCAGGCTTTGTAGAAAACGTGTTGGTACCTCAAGCACTGCACCGTACTTTACACTAGTGGAATGCTCGTTTAGTTATGGTCTCCGTTTCGCTGCGTGGTCTCCTCTCAGGATATCATAATTTTTTACCCTGAGCCTTACAAACTCCTTGTGCTGGTCACCGACGTGACACACGAGAGCAGGTGTGAGGTCAGT
Organism: Haemaphysalis longicornis; assembly: GCA_013339765.2. Classification (NCBI taxonomy): domain Eukaryota; kingdom Metazoa; phylum Arthropoda; class Arachnida; order Ixodida; family Ixodidae; genus Haemaphysalis; species Haemaphysalis longicornis. The sequence goes on along the minus strand of CM023448.1, from coordinate 44,714,165 downwards.
AACCATAGTTTTCAAAACAGGAGACCGACAGCACCCATGTATTTAGAATAAAGTCTTACAACTCGCCCAAGTACCTTAATTCAACATGTTAATCAGCAACGAGTCGGTGCTTTCTCGATTAGGGCTGTGTGCTGAGGATGTGTGACTCTTCACAGAGCAGAACAGGTGTATGTCACGATCTGTGCTGTCCATGTACCAGATAAATAAACAGATTGACAATGAAGAAGCTTGAATGAAAACAGGACGTTATCCCGACTCGGTTAGGCCTCGTGATCTCCTGGACATTCTAAATTTTCTTTTTCTGCAACCTTTTCATTAGCTTAGCAAATACAATAATTTTTCAAGCCACCTTACTTTTGGTGCCTCTTTTCTTTTTTTCTCTTGGTACCGTGATATAGCTCCCTGTTTAAAAGCATGGTACTATTGGCCTTCCAACATGTTAGCATACGTCTCATTTATATGATCTGGGTTAGTGATCTCATCCTGATAGCTGTTCATGCTCTGGTTGTGCGAGGGCGTAGTGTCGGTATCGACGATGCGTATTTGGGCAAGCAGTGCAAAAGCGGGTACCCGGCAATTGCTTCCACAAAAAATGGAGAGCACAGTTGCTTTTTTCGCTTGGCATGTTTCACCAATGACGCCTGCTAAGAAGTTTCTAAGTCCGAAATACTTATTATAAAGCAATCGTAGATATATTGTACCTTTGATTAGATAACCAATAATACAGAGAACGTAAGTGCCTAAGAAAAGAAAACAGCTTGTAGAAAAGATGGTGTGAGAAAAGGACAAAAGTATTTTTCTGCATATATCTTGTGTATTTTAAAAAATTTCACTGTGTCATCAGCCGTGAGTGAACTCGAGCTGCCAGTGCAAACCGGAAGAGAAGACCATGGGCTGTTGGCAGGTGCACGGCTGCTGCGGAAACATCAAGGAAAATGAAAACGAAGCCACAAGGGCTGCGAGTGCAAAGTGCGAAAGGGCTCGCGCCAGGAAGTCACCTGCTGGGCAATGTTCCAGAGGAAGAGCGTCAGCCCTCGTTCCTGCGACGGAACTCAGGCCAGGGCAAGCCTACCTTATCCGGTTCTGGTGCCTGTCCCATGCCCAAGAAACGCCCTGTCGAGCGGCTCCTGCAAGGGTGTTGTTGCCGAGTGCGGTCCCATGGCCGACGCTGTTGGGGTGATAATATCCGGGGACTTTGCTGGGACGTAGTCCTCGCTAGCTCAGCTGGGAGCAGATAGCAGCGTGCTGTCCTGTGGCAGGCGCCGCCCGCGGGAGAGCACCCGTGTGACGGCGAAGATCCAGGCGCAGCAGTCGTGCCACCCCTGCCATCACTCACTTCGCCGGCCACATTGAGTGTACATGAGACACCTGAGAAGACGTCGGGGCTTTCCTTGAGAAGATGCCTATACATTACCGAAACGCACTCGCGAGGAACGTTGGTGTAGGGCAGACTAACCAGTGGCTCGAGAATTGCCGAAGAATCTTTCTTGGGCGGATGTCCTATGAGACTGACGTGAAATGCCGATGTATGTTGTTTACTTCCTCCCCATAACTGAGGACTAGCCAGACAGATAGAAATTATTACCTTTTTCCGCCTTCACAGTGTCTTTGTCGCGTCCTTTCTTGTCGTTAACACACAAAAGCGTCAAGAACGCCCATTCGCCTTCGCAATTTGTGGCATCCGCGACAGAGGAAATCACTCTCGCTCCATCGAGAACCTCGCGTTGCTCATGGGTAAGGACGAGAATGGACGAGAAGAGAATGCTAGTGCAGCTAGGATAGAAGATTTGTCTGAGTGGAGAGGCTTTGCGGCCATGAGTGACCAATGAACAAAAAGATATGAGGGCACAACGAGCAAAACGAAGGAAGAGGCACGCATAGCTGCACAGGCTGAGCATGAGCGAGAAATGGCTCGCATGGATGGTGAGCGACTCCTTCTTGAGGAACGAAGCCGAGTTTCCGAGGCGCAGCGTCCAAGCGTGAGTTAGGTGGATGAAACCACAGGTTTGTGTTAGAATTTTAAAATCCCGCACAAAATTAGTCCACCCTGTATTGAGTGTACGAGCGAACTGTATGCATACATCTGGAGATTTGAGAGTGCGGCCACGAGCAAAGGATGGCCAACAGACAAAAGGGATTTGTCATTGAGCTTATGCCTGATGGGAGAAGCCTTGACCACGGTCGGCTAGGTCGGTGCCTTCCTAAAACAGCGCGGACTACATAAACCTCAAGCAAACGTTGCTCCTCTGGTTTTGACACGCGGAAGAGGGATACTGCTTGAAGTTGAGGGATGCGCGGTCCGAGAATGCTGAGACGGCTCTACAGTTGGCGCGTAGTCTCTGTGGGTACTTCGACCAGTGGCACGAGGTGGCGAAGATTGTGAAGACTTGCGATGCACTACGAGACAAAATATTCTCCGAGCTCTTTCTGAGGCAGCGCGACGAGAGGTTGGCGAGCTTTCTGAAGGAGGGAGAAAGTAATAACTTAAACATGTTGGCGACAACTGCTGACCAGTACCTGAAGCCCAAGGAATCGTGAATCTCGCTCGAGGGCATCGTGCGAGCTGGCATCGTGTACGAAAGCAAAGGAAATCTGCTTTGATTTCTGTGCAACAAACGGAGTCACCATGTTTTAGTTTGCTGGACGAAATCACGAGCACAAAGGTCGCCACAGTGCTGGAAGCGTAAGAGTACAGAACACATACCAGAAAATTTGCTCGCTAATTAAGGAAAACGTGGGGTGGCGTCATGCTCCATCTTGGAACACCCGAAAGCGCAGCATGAGGGAACGATGGAACCTCGGGATGACAAGCAATAGGTCAATCATAGTCGTGACATGTGCGATGGTGTACAAAACAATGCAAGAACAATTGGTGGTTAGAAAGCCGTAACCAGCAGTACAGAGCTCTCTGAAATGAAAACTTGTTAACGTATTTCGGGATGCTGGATGTAATACAGTAGAAGTCAAATTGTCAGTGGTTCCAGACGGCAAACTCTCTGGTTGCACCCATACCATCCGCTTACTGGAGAGGTCTGCGAAGACCGCACATGATTCTAGGGTGTGTGTCGATTCGCAGCTCTTTATTGGACACGTGCTTGCTGTTTTTATGAAGAACCTTTTGTATGCAGTAGTGCTGGGAATTGTTCCGGGTGTACGTGCAGACGCAGACCCATACAATATGGCAAAGCCGGAACAACGACCGAGTCTATTTCTGATTGACCATGAGCTTGTTGGCAATAAACAGGAACCTAAAGACCCAACCACTTTGAATAGATAACGTCAAGTGGACGTATGGGCATCTGTAGGGACAGTAGAAAAAAAAGCCAAGTGAACTGGTTGTGCCAGAGATCAACCACTTATATATCAGCCCGGAAGAGTTACGGAAATAGCAGCGGAAAGAATTCACGTAAAATCTTGCTTCATGCCGGTGGGAAGCAAAATCCCGTCCAAAATTTCGGCAGTCACGAGCGTGCGCTGATACGTAACGTTCTAATCCGAAGCCACCACACTGCAGAACGGTAAGACTTCTAGCAACTTGTAGTCCCCAAGAATCTTCAGAGCAGCGTGATTGAGATGGCTCATGAAGGTATTCTGTGTGGTCACCAAGTGACAACGATGGAGTGCAGAGTGGGTCCTTTAGTAAGGTTATTTGCCGGGTTTACAGGCCCATGGTATACGTTTTGCAAAGTCATGCAATATCTGTGAAAGACCGTACCAAAACACTTCGCCAGTAGAGTTCCTCTGGGAAGTATGCCCATCATCGACATGCCATTTCAGAGGGTCGAAATGGCCATTATCGGACCCCTGTCCTCCAATTTCATCTAAGGAAAACCAATACATATTAGCGATGTAGGCTTCTCTACGAGTTAGCCGTATGCGGTGGCAAAACCAAATATTGAGGCCGAGCGGGTACCGGAAGCATTTGTAGAAATGTTTCCCGTGTGGTATTCCGCGAGAAAGAGTCAGCGACCATGTAAAGTCGTTCACCTCTACCCTTCTGCAGGTACTCGGGTGACTGCTTTCGTTTCAGCAACAACCCACTACTCCACATCACCCCTTGGCCAATGGACTGGTGGAAAGGTATACTCAAACTCTCAAACCAATGGTCCACAGCATGCGTCAGAAAAGGTCTAAACAATGGGATATGTGCTTAGCTTTATTGCTCTTTGCATACCGTAAAGGGTATAAAGAAGTCTCGGATAATATTGTTACGTGGCCAAACACGACGCAGTCGTCTTCAAGGAAAACAAGCCTATTGGAGCGACATTGTGCCCCCTAACATCTCAAAAGAATACCGAGGCGGCGAAGCAGCGGTCACCAAATTGACTTGCGCAGGCGAGGATCGTCAAAAGGAATGTCGTCACGTCCGCTCTGAAAGGTTTTATCTTTCGGCGCGAGTGTTTCTGGAACCGTCGATTTACATCCAGAAGATTGAAGATCCCAGAAGATTATTCTGGGCTCGACGCGTTAGGATGAAATAGTCTGCTTATCTGAATCAGATAGCTTTGCGGCATAAAAAATAATAAAAGACGTGCTTCGCTTGGGACACAGATAACAGAGCCGGGCGTGGCCGGGCAGAAATACCAAAAATTAATAAAAAAACCCGTACTTGGTTCGCGGCATTACCCCCTCTAACAGGGCATGGACCCGATGCTAACACAATAGTCAATGCAAACAAACAAGAACAAAGTCCGTCATCTTGAAGCGAACCACGTGAATGGATTCGAAGGTTTGAAGCGAACCACGTGAATGGATTCTGGCCGCATGCGTCGGCGTTATGTTCCGGAATCACTATCAGGGATCACCTCGTGGGTGAGTTGGCCGACACCTCGTTGAATCTGGTAGGGTTCGAAATACCTTCGCAAGGAGCTTGTCACTGAGTCCATTCCATCGGAGAGGAGTCCAAACGCAAACACAATCCCCAGGATGGTACTCGGCTTCTCGGCGTCGGAGATTGTAGCGCCCGGCATCCACCAGCTGCTGGTCTGTGATACGAACTCGAGCGAGCTGGCGGGCCTTCCCCGCACGTTGAAGGTATCCTCGGACATCGGCGTTGAGGTCCTCGCCCTCTACGTGTGGATGCATGGCGCCGAGCATTGTAGTCGGCCGTCTTTCGTAAACAAGCTCGAACAGCGTGTGCGTAGTTTCCACGATAGCCGTGTCGTACGCAAACGTGACATACAGGGGCACATGTCCAATGTCTTATGGTAAACGTTGACGTACATTGATAGCGTATCTGCGCTTGTCTTGCTCAGACATTCTGTTAGTTCGTTACATTCAGAAAATTGTACATCAGAGAAGATTATTCTGGTTTAGTTACGTTAAAATGAAACAGTGTGCTTATCTGAATTAGATAGGCCTTGTGGCTTAAAAAATGAAAAAATTAAAGAAGCGTTTCGCTTGGCACACAGATAACAGAGCGGGGCGTGGCGAGGCATTAAAAACAAACAATAAATAAACCCGTACGTGGGTCCCGGCAATATCCACTCGGTCTCCTGTATGGCCGCATAGTATATGGCGAAAATTCATTCTTAAGGAACTGCGGACCGGGGCCAACATTGATTGCGATACGAAGACAACGTACGGATATGTCGTAGAGCATAAGGAATGATGCAGAACATGTGCAAGGTGGCCTACGAATACCTCCAAATAATAAAAATGATGCAAACAAATATTACAATAAAAGAACAAGCGTTAGACAACTAACACTAGGGGACAAGGTGCTGCTGTTTCTACCAGCAGATAAGAACAAGCTTATATTGGAAGTACAAGGTCGCACACCCTGCCATGGCGGCCGCTTTTCTGATGGAGGTGAAAAGCATAAACTCCCGCGCGTACGAGATTTGGGCGCATGTTAAAGATGCCCAGGTGGTCAAAATTAATCTTCAGCCTCTACTACGGCGCGCCTCATCGCCTGTGTTGTGTCGGCGCCTAAAACCCTGCAATCAATCAATCTATTACTTGTAAGGGACTATTCACAAATAGTGACAAACGCAGCGAATACAACTACGTGATAGGCCGTGGAGCCCGGAGGAGCCAATTTTATTTTCACCTTTTAAAGAAGTACGAGGAAAGTGAGTCCGAGACTGCACTACCGCAACTTGCAGCCGTTACTGTTTAGGCAGGCACGACTGATGAACAAGACATACCGTTTGCTGCTTTACATCAACTGGAAACCTATAAAAATATTATAGTAGCAACCACCTTTAGCAACCAGCTGAAAGACCGGAATAATAAACTGCTTGAAGAATTTTTCGACGGTTAAGCAAACGTTGTGGAGTGCAAGTTTCGCCTAACCACTGAAACGCCTTTAAAGCTACGTCCGTACACCACAGCATTTTCTAACGAAGATGCAGTAATGCAGGATGTTCAGGACATGTTCGCGCGATGAATGCTTCGACCTTCTAATACGTGTTACCGTGTACCAATCGTCGTGGTGACAAAGAAAGACGGGTACGTCCGTCTCTCTACTGACTGCAGGCAGTTAAATCGAGTCGTAGTCACGGACAACCAACCGATACCTAGATTGGTCATGATGTTTTCCGAACTGGGCCTATGCCGCTACTTCTCGAAGTTGGACTTTACGAAGTACCATGGAAGACACATCGAAACGCTTGACCTGGTTTAAAACTTGTTCCGGTCTCTATCAGTTCAGATTATTGCCATTCGGCATCACGTGTTTACCCCCAGTCCTCACCCGACTTATAAGACGAGATGTAGAAGAATATATCAATATTCGATCAGTGATTTAAACAATGTGCTAATAGCTACCAAAACCTCGGAAAAGCACATTACCACGCTTAGCCTTTTTATGGAACGTGCTAGGGCTTGCCATTTGACGATAAAGCCTTCAACAATGTGCTAATAGCTACCAAAACCTCGGAAAAGCACATTACCACGCTTAGCCCTTTTATGGAACGTGTTAGGGCTGGTCATTTGACGATAAAGCCTTCAAAAGGGAGGCGGCTTTCGCTAAAGTAAATTTTTGTGGAAAAGTGTGGGGTAGAATCATCTGAGGCCCCAGATTCAGGCGTTTCAGAAAATCAAGGCTACAAAAAGGCTACGGACAAAGAAAAGTTTTTCGCGCTTTCGTTGGCTTAACTGGGTGTTACAGGGACTTCGGACCAAATTACTCTACTGTGGTCGCCCCTCTGCCAGAACTCCACTCAAGCGAAGTCCTAACAAGGTCACCTGGGAAGAACGACCGTTTGTAACAATAAAACGGCTCCTATCATGGAGCCCAGTATTACGGTAACCGCACTTGCAAGAGCCTTTTATTGTACACACGCATGCATCAACGTCTAGTGTTGGAGCTGTTTTCAAGCAGCGCCACGAAGCGGTGTTACATCCAGCAGCGTACGCAAGATGAAAGCTCCTCAAACGCCAAGCTCGGTACTCAACGATCGAAAGAGAAGCGCTGGTACTTGTGTGGGCCATTCAAGAATTTTATGTTTATTGGTTCGGAAAAAGATTCGTGCCGCAAAGTGACCATCAGCCTCTCTCATACATAAACTCTGCGAACCAAACAAACAGCCATGTGCACCACTGTAGTTGGTTAGTCACTCATTACGACTTCGTGGTTAAATACATAATGCCTCCCACAACATAGGGCCCAACTAGCTCAGCCGCATTTGACTTGCCCCAACCTCCTATTGCTTCGTTTCCCCGTTTCAAAAGGAAATCGTGCGCACAATTTTACCTCTTTGAATGGGTCACATTTATCCTGAACTGAACAGATATCGGTGACCAATTATTATTTTTTATTTATTTCTTGGCGCGTGTGGGCATTCTAGCTCCGTGCGCTTATGAACACAAGATTTCCCCCAAACAACCTTCCTGAGCCGGGGGATATTGTGAGACAAGAACAGAAGGTTTTTTGCGTGAGTGTTTTTTTTTACTAATACACTGCGAAATGGGCCATGAGTGAATTCGAGCTACCAGTGCAAACCATGAGAGAAGACGACGGGCAGTGGGCCGTTGGCACTGAAGCTCAGCAAAAATCAAGAAAAAGAGCTAATGAAGCCTGAACGGCTACTAGTGGAACAAGACAAGGAGCTCGTGCCACAAAGTCAAGGGCTGGGTGACGTTCAGAGGAAGATCTCCTTCTAGCATTCCTGCTGCGAGCCTTCTGCAAGGACGTGCCTACCTTATCTGGTTCTGGTGAATTGTCCCAGGACTAAGAGGTGGCCTGTCAAGCGGCTCCTGACTGGGTGCAGTTGCTGAGTGTGGGCCCTAGGCCGACGGTACCTTAGTGCTCACCTTTGGGGTCGTTGCTGGGACGTGGTCCTCGCGAGCTGAGCTGGGATGAGAGGCGGCGCGCTGTGCAGTCGAATGTGCCCCACACGGTAGAGCAGCCGTGTGCCGGCGACGATCCAGTCGCAGCAGTCGTGCCACCCCTGCCCTCGCTTGCTTAGACGGCCACAGCAACTGACGACAGGAAACCTGAGAAGGTGTCGGGGCTGTCCGTAAGACGACGCGTTTAATATTCCCGAACCCTACTCGCAAGGAACGTCGGTGTGGAGTAGAATAGCCAGTGGCTCCAGGATTGCCGAACTGTTTTTCGTGGGCACACGTCCTATGAGACTGATGTAAAATACCGATGTATATTCTTTACTCCCTCCCCGTAACTCAGGGCTAAACTTTTTACCTCTTCAAGTGTCTGTCGCGTCTTTTCTCGTCCGACAGCTTACGAAAGCGTCAAGAACGGTCATTCACCATCACAACTTCTGGCGTCCACGTCAGGACAAATCTGTCTTGTTTCATCGAGAGCGTCACATTGCTTTGTGTGTAAGGACTCGAAATGGCGAGAAGAGAGGGTTAGTGGGGCTAGGAAAGAAGATAGGCCTGGGTGGAGAAGCGTTGCGGCATTGAGTGACCGATGATCAAGAAGTTATGAGCATACAACGAGCAAACGAAAGAGAAAAGGCGCGCATAGCAGCACAGGCTGAGCATGAGCAAGAAATGACTCGCATAGATTCTGAGAGACTCCTCCTTGAGAACGACGATGAGTTTCCGAGGCGCTACGAACGAGCATGAGTTAGGTGGATGCGAGTGCGTGTTCCTGTCAGAATTTTAAAAGCCCGCACATATAGAGTCTTCCCTGTAAAGAGTGTGTGGGCGAACTGAACGCAAACATCTAGAAATTTTAGAAGGATGCCGTGAGCAAAGTGTGGAAAACCGACATGAGAGCTTTCGTGGGAGCTATGCCTGACGGGAGAAGCATTGAACGTGTCCGGGTGGGTGGATCTATTCGTATCGACAGCACAAACATATATATATATATAACAGGCATGCACTGAATAAAAAAGGAAAGGGGGGGAAAAAAAATATACATCACGGGCGTCTGGCGAACATCAGAAAAAGTGTGTAAAAATGAACTGTCCTTATCATAAATAGATAGCGACGGTACAGTTACGCACACGGACCCTTTTCTTTTTATGAAAAACGCCCCAGCATCCTCACGTGCGGTAGAACCTCTGCTCCTTTCGATTATTTTTGTTTTCTCCAGATTTATTTTACAGGCAGAAATAATATCTTTACAATATTGTGGCAAGGTGGAACCAGTTCCATTTTTCATCGCCAGCACATGTTTACTGAGGCGAACAATAATGCATCGGCCGCTTTGGGTGATATATACTTTACAACAGATCAGAGCGATCTCGTGCGCAACACCCATCGCACAGTTAATAAAAGGCCTGACATGCTTCTCACATTTGTTGCGTGTCAGCTCTGGCGCTATTCCTGAGCACAGGGTGGCAAGTTTTAAGGCCGCTGAAAACACAACCATTACATTGTACTTGTAAGCGAACTTCTTAATTTTGGTGCAACTCGGTGCCAGTACGGTATGACCGAAGGCCCTGGCTCGCTTTGCAAGCGCTCAGCATTAGCCTTTGAGGAGTACCTTTCGCTTTCTTTAGCAAACCCTCCGCCACAGTCGTAAAGGTTCAGCTCAGAAAGCCAACAGCTTGAAGCCTGGATCTTTGACCGTCAAAATTGCTTCCCATAACATGCTCACACGATTTGTACAGGGCAGACAGATGGCACATAGTGGCGATGGCACGCTTTATAGTTTTAGATTGAGCGGAATCAAAAGGCAAGAGTTTTTTGAAGGATCTAGGTTTAGTATTTCAAGAAAACGTGGTCGTCCATAAAAGTTAGGTAAATGTCTAGAAACTGCATTCTACTATAACTGGGTAGCTCATGTGTAAAATGTAAACCCTTCCTGCCCCGATAAAAAAGTTCTTAATCTGTGACTGTATGTGACAACAATAAAAACTTTGTCCCCTTCGAGCGATTGACTCAGATCCCGATCAATGCCTACCAGGAAAAGGTTGCAAAGCTCTGGCGCTACAGAAGAGCCAATGCAAATATTCTTCTTTTTTCTGTAAAGCTTATTTTCGAAAGATATTTGGATGGCACTGAGGTAAAAATTCAAGAAGAGACCTAAAATTATTAACAGAGATACCAGCAGCATTCTGAAAGGCTATCTCACCGTTTGTTGCGATACAGTTCACAACTGCGACCAACAGTTCGTTGCGGAGAACCGAGTAAAACAAGTCTTCAATATCTATGGAAAAAACATAATCTATGTCTGTCTTAACCCGTGTAACATCCGTAACAGCGACTGAGTTCATAGTTTCAAAAGGGTCGTTCACACTTAAGGTTTTACCTGCTTCAAAAGAAAGCCACTGACAAGAGATTTTCATGTATTCCTTTCACTAACAATAGACCGAAAGGGAATTCAGGCCTTATAGGTTTTGGAAGTGAAGGAAACATTTAAATGGGTCCGCGTGCTCTCGCTGATAACTTTAGCAAGTTTCTCTGGCTCGAAGCTCTTACACAAGGTTACAGGTTTATTCAACCTTTGAAGCACTCACACCAATGGCGAGGAAGGAGCTAGAGACACTTGCTAAGGGTATCAAGGAAGGCGAGCGGACAAATTTATTGGTTTTAATGGGCCTGGTTTTAATGGGGCCTGTCCGTGACACGACGCCTTTAATTATCCTGAACCCTACTCGCGAGCAACGTTGGTGTGGGGCAGAATAGCCAGTGGCTCTAGAATTGCCAAACTGTATTTGGTGGTCATATGACATATAAGACTGACGTGAAATGCCGATGTATTTCTTTTAACCCTCCCCGCATCTGAAAACTAGTGGCACAGATAAAGAATTTTTTTTTCCCTCTCTACAGTGTCTAGCTCGCATTCTTTCTCGCCTGACAACACAATAAAGTATGACTAACGTCAATTCACCGTCACAGATGGTATTATTGCCTTGCTCCTTCCCCTTTTGATGGACCGGTAATGTTTGAGGGCGTTTAGAGAATACCATAAAGCATAGTCATCTTCATCACCAGCCTATCTACGCCCACTGCAGGGCAAAAGCCTCTCCCATTATTCTCCAATTACCTCGGTCCTGTGCCAACTGTGACCAATTTATCCCCGAAAACTTCTTCATCTCATCTGCCCATATAACTTTCTGCCGCCCCCTGCAACGCTTGCCTTCTCTAGGGACCCACTCTGTTACCCTTAATGACCAGCGGTTATCTTGACTTACAATTCCATGCCCTGCCCTCGTCCATTTCTTCTTCCTAATTTCTACTAATATGTCTTTAACACCAGTTTGCTCCCTGACCCACTCCGCTCTCTTCCTGTACCTTAATGTTACACCTATCATTTTCCGCACCATTGCCCGCTGAGTCGTTCTCAATTTAAGTTGAACCCTCTTAGTGAGCCTCCAAGTTTCTGCCCCGTAGGTGATTACTGGTAAGATGCAGCTGTCATACACTTTCTTCTTCAGCGACAATGGTAGGCTGCTATTCATTATCTGAGAATGTCTGCCATTTGCACCCCACCCCTTTCTGATCCTTCTAATAATCTCCGCCTCATGGTTGGGATCTGGGGTCACAACTTGGCCTAAGTATATATATTCGCTTACCACTTTCACTTCTTCGCCATCTATCTCAAACTGCTGTGCTGTCCCGAGGTTATTGATCATTACTTTAGTTTTCTGCATATTAATTTTCAGGCCCACGGTTCTACTCTGTTCGCCCAGTGCGGAAAGCATGCTTTGCAATTCGTCCCCCGAGCTTCTTAGCAAGGCAACGTCATCAGCATATCTCAGGTTACTGAGGTATTCTTCCTTAACCCTTACTCCCACGTGTTCCCAATCCAATGTTCTGAATACTTCTTGTAAGCATGCTCTGAATAACATTGAAGAGATTGTGTCTCCTTGTCTGACACCCTTCCTTATAGGTATTTTACTGCTCTCCCTATGGAGGATGATGGTAGCTGTAGACCAATTATAGATATCCTCTAGTATTCCTACATAATGGTCATCTACCCCTGGTTCCGTAATGCCTGAATGACTGCTAGGGTTTCGACCGAGTCAAAAGCTTTCTCATAATCTATGAAGGCTATATATAGGGGTTCAGTATACTCAGCGCACTTCTCTATCACCTGATTGATCGTGTGAATATGGTCCATTGTTGAATAACCTTTACGGAACCCTGCTTGTTCTTTAGGTTGACTGAAATCTAAGGTTGCAGAGATTCGGTTAGCGATTACCTTGGTAAATACCTTGTAGACCACTGACAGTAAGCTGATCGGCCAGTAATTTCTCAAGTCCTTCATGTCGCCTTTCTTATAGATTAGGATGATGTTCGCGTTCTTCCAAGATTCCGGTACCATTGCGACCATTAGGCATTGCGTATACAGGTTTGCCAGTTTTACAAGTATAATTTCTCCGCCATCCTTCAAGAGGTCTGCTGTTATCTGATCCTCACCAGGTGCTTTGCCCCCTTTGATTTCTTTCAAAGCCTTCCTTACTTCTTCGGTCGTTACTGGTGGGATGTGTATCTCCTCTGAACTACTGTCACGTTAGGCATTATCTTGTATGTCCCGGCTACTGTACAGATCTCTATAGAACTCCTCGGCCACTGTGACTATTTTATCCCTATTTTCGATGACATTGCCTTGCTTATCCTTAAGGGCATACACCTGATTTTTCCCCGCGCCAAAACGTCTCTTCACTACTTTCAGGCTACCTCCGTTCTTTACAGCGTATTCGATCCTCTCCATATTAAACTTCCGTATGTAAGCCGTCTTACGCTTATTGATTAACTTCGAGAGCTCGGCTAGTTCTATTCTGTCAGCTGCGGTAGAGATTCTTATGATTGGCCGTTTTCTGATTATATATTTCGTCTCCTGTGAAAGTTTACCAGTATCCTGTCTAGCCCTAGTGCCCCCGACTTTACTGCACACTCTGTGATAATGCGTGTAAAGTTGTCGCTGGCTTCCTGTGTCGTAAGCTCGGCTTCCTCGTTAAGGGCAGAATATCGGTTCTGCAGCGCGATCCTGAATTCTTCTTCTTTACGTCTTACTGTTTGCTCATTTATCGGCTTCTTTCGCACTAGCTTGTTGCGGTCCCTTCCTCAACTCTAGCCTAATTCGAGATCTTACCATACGGTGGTCACTACACCTTACCCTTCCGAGCACTTCCACATCCTGCACGAAGCCTGGGTTATCGCATATTATGAAGTCTATTTCATTTTTGTGCTCCCCATTCGGGCTCCTCCAGGTCCACTTCCGACTCTCCCATTTACAGAAGAAGGTATTCATTATGCGTAGGTTATTCCGTTCTGCAAACTCAACTAGTAGGTGCCCCCGGCTATTTCTACAGCCCAGATCATAGTTCCCAACTGCCTCGTCTCCAGCCTGATTTTGCCTACTTTAGCATTGAAGTCCCCCATAACTACGGTATACTGCGTTTTTACTTTGGCCATTGCCGATTCCACATCTTCATAGAAGCGTTCCACTACTTGGTCGTCGTGGCTGGATGTGGGCGCGTAGCCTTGCACCACCTTGAGCTTGTACCTCTTATTGAGCATAATCACAAGACCTGCTGCCCTTTCGTTAATGCTATAGTATTCGTCTATGTTGCCAGCTATGCTTTTATTGACTAGAAATCCCACTCCCAGTTATCTTCTGTCCTCTAGACCACGGTAACATAGGGCGTGTCCACTTTTCAGCATCGTAAAGCCTTCGCCTGCCCTCCTAACCTCGCTAAGCCCTATTAGATCCCATTTAATGACCTCTAGTTCCTCGAACAACACCTCGAGACTTGCTTCGGCCTGTCCGGATACAGGGATTCTTAGCACCCTCTGCTGCGTCACAGCTCTGACCGCCGCCGTGTTCAGTTGCTTTGCAGCCGCTGGGGACTGAGGGCAGAGGGTTAATTGGCGTATTCGTGGGAGGTTGTGGCCGTTACTACACCAGGGTGGCCAATCCTGCTGTGTTGAGGGAGTGCATTACCGGCAATGGTCGCCGGGGTCAGGCCGCACCCCAAGCCCCTTGGTGCAATTCCATCAATACGCGGATTTTTTTTTAATCCGGTGGGAATTGTCCGGCACCGGGATTCGAGCCACGGTCCTTCTGCACGCGAGGCGGGTGTTCTACCTCTACGCCATCGCTGCAGCCTAAAGCATAGTAAGCTGCTCTAAACTGGCTTACTTTCTTCGTCAATTTTTTCTTATCGCCATTTACGTCCTTGGGCTAACCACCGTGAAAATAAATATAGAGCCCTTCATCCGGGGCTTGAGCTGTGTCCGACGTCCAATGGTCGAGGCTTCTACCTTCCATTCTGTAACCTTTTGCAGTTGTTGTAATGGGTGTGCTCACGGCTTGAGAGTCGGCAAAAAGTTGTCTTGACATGGCAAAACCGGTCCAGCATGGTGTAGGTTGGAGCTCTATTCGGAGTAGAGAAGTGTTGGCCAAGTTTTGCAACATTAAAAGAAAAACATACATAAAATATAGAAAGTGCTTTCTACCTAATATTTTTAAAATAATATAGAAGTATCAAAATGCTTGACAAAGTTTGTATACTTCGAAGCAAAAACTCAACTCAAGGACAATCATTTATTTATATTATCGATCAAAAGCATAGTTTTCACACAATTGGCTTACGTTGGCCAAGTAAATAGGTAAAGTTATATACTGTGTCAAGGCCAGGTTAAAATTGTTGTTCTTGCTTTGAGAATACCATACCAATCGTTAACATTCCGTTTAAGTAGTTCTAAGTGTGTACACTTGCCGGCTTCACAAAGTGGAATAGCTTGGTAAACCATTTTCGCTTTTGTTTTCAGGGTTTTCACTGTGCCACAAAAGCTTATCAAGTCCATGGAAATGTGTCCCCGACGTGGTCACATGAATCCAAGTTTTCACATGCAGTATTGCGATAAAAGAACACTACAAGGAAAACAGGTCGTCACAGGGAATACGATGCCGGTTATAGAGCGGTAGTGATGGTTGAACCGATCACGTCATGAAATAAAAGAAGTTCCATCGGGTACCTTTTATTTCCGTCTTCACCCGCCCTCATGCAAAAGTTTACTTCGCAGTCAAAGTCATCGAAATGATATTATTTCTTCAATGAATTATCACTCGTGACCTTGAAGTCTTCCGCGTTCTCTCAACACTATTTCGTGATGCAATAGTCGTAAACGAAATGTAGAGATTTCCCCAAAGCTTTTTTCCCATACCTAATGAAAAGAGCTACAATTTGGAGTGAACACAAACGCGTATCCTTCAGCAGCTCCGGTGAGTTTAGCCGGTGTATTGGGCCTCCAATAACTGGGGCACAAAAAGGTATCTCCCAAGCTATCTTCCTGCCTGCTTGTTTTTTTGTATAGAGGACCCTTAAAACATTCTCCAGTGTTATCAGGTGCCTGCGAATTGTTTTAAACCAAACACGTATGTTGTACTGCACCTTACTCTGCTTGAAAATCTTTATTGTTTACCAAAAGGGAAAGAACATAATAAACTTACATGCTGCTTCCAGAAATTTTCCAATGATGTTTTATCAATACCTTGAATAATTATTTTCTTATCAGGAATTAGATGGAACCATTCAGTATATTAGAAAAAAGTAAAATACGAGCTACAATGAGGCTTGTTATTATCTTTATTCCGGACTAAAAGGTATGTCGTAATAAGAACACTACATATTTTAGGAAAAAGCATGTGTTTGGCAATCTAAGCAGCAATAAAAATGTACCCATCCTTGTGCCCATATGCTCATAGTACCTGGGCTGATTGGCCATTTGGAAATTTTGTACTGCCCGAGAATTTATCATCTATGGCACGAATTTGGCGACGGAATAGTCATTGTCGCTTCGTTCTACTAAAATCTGAACTGCAATGACTCGCCTCTGGTCACAAAGTACCTTTATCCTCTCGGGCAATATTGCGTCTGATGGCAAACGCCGAGCGTTTGGCCACGGACTAGTTGTCTTCTTTTACTTCAGGGAAGGCCGGAAGAAAAATGGCAAGTGCGTGGTCACAAAGAGCTCGATTTTCGTTTGGCCAGCGGTGGTACGAACCCGCATGCAAAACATCTGGGAAGATAATACGTGTTTCCTCTTTGGTTCCCATATGTTTGATGACGAAGAGAAAGCACTTGTGCACCAAGTAATCCTTTCCCGTTAGGACAGCTCGGTTTCCAATACACACAGTGGGCGTCTGGCCACTGATTAGTACATACACTAATGACAGGCTTCTTTACGGGTGTAGAAACAATCCCAGGACGGTGAGCAGGAAATCGGGGGGTAAAATGTGTCCACGCTAATCCTGGATTGGAAGGGGGTGCTGGCATTTGCAAGCAAAAACAGTTCATATTTTCCAGGCTTCCCTAATTGTCAGGAACCTCCTCAATTCTTGTGTTGTTACCGCAGTAAGAAAAGATAAAAAACCCTTAGAAACGTGCCCATGTTTGGCCAAAAATATTTCTTCCAGTCAGGCCACATGGCGGCCCAGATATGTAAAAATTGAATCCCACACCAAAGGGCACAGTCGCCAGTAAGAACTATCGAAACACTGAGCTTTGAAAGAGCAGTGCGCATTGCGCTCGCGCGGAACTTGTGCGTCCCACCTATACACAAAAAACGGCTGGGCTAGAGCAAACAAGGTCGAGTCTCTGGTTTTGACACCCAGCCCCTAAGGAGCTGTCTAAACAGGTGCCTGAGGCGACGGAAGAGTGAAGCTAGTATCCGATTTTTTTTTATTGGTGTTGTTTTTCACTTCATGTTCCCTGAGTTTGCTGCAGACACCACTAGCAGCACTAGGTGGCCTCCACACTGATTAACTACTTTTCTGGGCTTTCATATTTTTGTGGATTGCTTTGCATTGTGCAGTCATGGCATGGAGAAAACAGTGTAAGAATTACAGGCAATTATGTTTGAAGGAGAATATCAAAGAGTGCGGTGTATTTTGTTGTCGCCCGAATGGCAGTTCTGTGCATCCAGCACTGTGTAAATTGTGTATAGCTTCTCACACGACATGTGTACACAAGTTGCCTCGAAAGTTAGGTGCCTCGAAAGTTAGGAGGAGTGCCATGTTCTCGCGTGGAACGATGGCATGCAGTACCTTTTTACGTAGCTTGGCAAGTTCCTTCAGGCGGCAGAGACCTCTACTGCAGATGGTGCCTGTTAAGGGTAAGCTTCTGAATGCCACTGTAAAAAGCAAGTTCAGTGGTTAAGGTCAGTGGAGTTAGTGCGTAAAAGCCCTTGGGCAGGGGATGTTGAAACATCTTACATGGTCGATCATGAAGTGCAGCTCGGTGTTCACGCGGTAATAAGCATCTAGGTTGGTTTCCATCACGATGACGAAAACGTGACGTTTTAGTCGGAGTCCTGTAGCAGCAGTTGACAGCAGCACTTGCTAGGCAATTGGCGCCGAAATGATTCGTTCCGGATTCGCCAATGAACCGCTCACCACTCCATTCTCTGCTCCCATGTCTTGCAAGAGCCGCACTTGCAAGAGCCTTTTATTGTACACACGCATGCATCAACGTCTAGTGTTGGAGCTGTTTTCAAGCAGCGCCACGAAGCGGTGTTACATCCAGCAGCGTACGCAAGATGAAAGCTCCTCAAACGCCAAGCTCGGTACTCAACGATCGAAAGAGAAGCGCTGGTACTTGTGTGGGCCATTCAAGAATTTTATGTTTATTGGTTCGGAAAAAGATTCGTGCCGCAAAGTGACCATCAGCCTCTCTCATACATAAACTCTGCGAACCAAACAAACAGCCATGTGCACCACTGTAGTTGGTTAGTCACTCATTACGACTTCGTGGTTAAATACATAATGCCTCCCACAACATAGGGCCCAACTAGCTCAGCCGCATTTGACTTGCCCCAACCTCCCATTGCTTCGTTTCCCCGTTTCAAAAGGAAATCGTGCGCACAATTTTACCTCTTGGATGGGTCACATTTATCCTGAACTGAACAGATATCAGTGACCAATTATTATTTTTTATTTATTTCTTGGCGCGTGTGGGCATTCTAGCTCCGTGCGCTTATGAACACAAGATTTCCCCCAAACAACCTTCCTGAGCCGGGGGATATTGTGAGACAAGAACAGAAGGTTTTTTGCGTGAGTGTTTTTTTTTACTAATACACTGCGAAATGGGCCATGAGTGAATTCGAGCTACCAGTGCAAACCATGAGAGAAGACGACGGGCAGTGGGCCGTTGGCACTGAAGCTCAGCAAAAATCAAGAAAAAGAGCTAATGAAGCCTGAACGGCTACTAGTGGAACAAGACAAGGAGCTCGTGCCACGAAGTCAAGGGCTGGGTGACGTTCAGAGGAAGATCTCCTTCTAGCATTCCTGCTGCGAGCCTTCTGCAAGGACGCGCCTACCTTATCTGGTTCTGGTGAATTGTCCCAGGACTAAGAGGTGGCCTGTCAAGCGGCTCCTGACAGGGTGCAGTTGCTGAGTGTGGGCCCTAGGCCGACGGTACCTTAGTGCTCACCTTTGGGGTCGTTGCTGGGACGTGGTCCTCGCGAGCTGAGCTGGGATGAGAGGCGGCGCGCTGTGCAGTCGAATGTGCCCCACACGGTAGAGCAGCCGTGTTCCGGCGACGATCCAGTCGCAGCAGTCGTGCCACCCCTGCCCTCGCTTGCTTAGACGGCCACAGCAACTGACGACAGGAAACCTGAGAAGGTGTCGGGGCTGTCCGTAAGACGACGCGTTTAATATTCCCGAACCCTACTCGCAAGGAACGTCGGTGTGGAGTAGAATAGCCAGTGGCTCCAGGATTGCCGAACTGTTTTTCGTGGGCACACGTCCTATGAGACTGATGTAAAATACCGATTGTATATTCTTTACTCCCTCCCCGTAACTCAGGGCTAAACTTTTTACCTCTTCAAGTGTCTGTCGCGTCTTTTCTCGTCCGACAGCTTACGAAAGCGTCAAGAACGGTCATTCACCATCACAACTTCTGGCGTCCACGTCAGGACAAATCTGTCTTGTTTCATCGAGAGCGTCACATTGCTTTGTGTGTAAGGACTCGAAATGGCGAGAAGAGAGGGTTAGTGGGGCTAGGAAAGAAGATAGGCCTGGGTGGAGAAGTGTTGCGGCATTGAGTGACCGATGATCAAGAAGTTATGAGCATACAACGAGCAAACGAAAGAGAAAAGGCGCGCATAGCAGCACAGGCTGAGCATGAGCAAGAAATGACTCGCATAGATTCTGAGAGACTCCTCCTTGAGAACGACGATGAGTTTCCGAGGCG
Organism: Haemaphysalis longicornis; assembly: GCA_013339765.2. Taxonomy (NCBI): domain Eukaryota; kingdom Metazoa; phylum Arthropoda; class Arachnida; order Ixodida; family Ixodidae; genus Haemaphysalis; species Haemaphysalis longicornis. Next base: position 44,694,600 of record CM023448.1, on the reverse strand, counting down.
CTACGAACGAGCATGAGTTAGGTGGATGCGAGTGCGTGTTCTTGTCAGAATTTTAAAAGCCCGCACAAATAGAGTCTTCCCTGTAAAGAGTGTGTGGGCGAACTGAACGCAAACATCTAGAAATTTTAGAAGGATGCCGTGAGCAAAGTGTGGAAAACCGACATGAGAGCTTTCGTGGGAGCTATGCCTGACGGGAGAAGCATTGAACGTGTCCGGGTGGGTGGATCTATTCGTATCGACAGCACAAACATATATATATATATAACAGGCATGCACTGAATAAAAAAGGAAAGGGAGGGAAAAAAATATACATCACGGGCGTCTGGCGAACTTCAGAAAAAGTGTGTAAAAATGAACTGTCCTTATCATAAATAGATAGTGACGGTACAGTTACGCACACGGACCCTTTTCTTTTTATGAAAAACGCCCCAGCATCCTCACGTGCGGTAGAACCTCTGCTCCTTTCGATTATTTTTGTTTTCTCCAGATTTATTTTACAGGCAGAAATAATATCTTTACAATATTGTGGCAAGGAGGAACCAGTTCCATTTTTCATCGCCAGCACATGTTTACTGAGGCGAACAATAATGCATCGGCCGCTTTGGGTGATATATACTTTACAACAGATCAGAGCGATCTCGTGCGCAACACCCATCGCACAGTTAATAAAAGGCCTGACATGCTTCTCACATTTGTTGCGTGTCAGCTCTGGCGCTATTCCTGAGCACAGGGTGGCAAGTTTTAAGGCCGCTGAAAACACAACCATTACATTGTACTTGTAAGCGAACTTCTTAATTTTGTTGCAACTCGGTGCCAGTACGGTATGACCGAAGGCCCTTGGCTCGCTTTGCAAGCGCTCAGCATTAGCCTTTGAGGAGTACCTTTCAGCTTTCTTTAGCAAACCCTCCGCCACAGTCGTAAAGGTTCAGCTCAGAAAGCCAACAGCTTGAAGCCTGGATCTTTGACCGTCAAAACTGCTTCCCTTAACATGCTCACACGATTTGTACAGGGCAGACAGATGGCACATAGTGGCGATGGCACGCTTTATAGTTTTAGATTGAGCGGAATCAAAAGGCAAGAGTTTTTTGAAGGATCTAGGTTTAGTATTTCAAGAAAACGTGGTCGTCCATAAAAGTTAGGTAAATGTCTAGAAACTGCATTCTACTATAACTGGGTAGCTCATGTGTAAAATGTAAACCCTTCCTGCCCCGATAAAAAAGTTCTTAATCTGTGACTGTATGTGACAACAATAAAAACTTTGTCCCCTTCGAGCGATTGACTCAGATCCCGATCAATGCCTACCAGGAAAAGGTTGCAAAGCTCTGGCGCTACAGAAGAGCCAATGCAAATATTCTTCTTTTGTCTGTAAAGCTTATTTTCGAAAGATATTTGGGTGGCACTGAGGTAAAATTCAAGAAGAGACCTAAAATTATTAACAGAGATACCAGCAGCATTCTGAAAGGCTATCTCACCGTTTGTTGCGATACAGTTCACAACTGCGACCAACAGTTCGTTGCGGAGAACCGAGTAAAACAAGTCTTCAATATCTATGGAAAAAACATAATCTATGTCTGTCTTACCCCGTGTAACATCCGTAACAGTGACTGAGTTCATAGTTTCAAAAGGGTCGTTCGCACTTAAGGTTTTACCTGCTTCAAAAGAAAGCCACTGACAAGAGATTTTCATGTATTCCTTTCACTAACAATAGACCGGAAGGGAATTCAGGCCTTATAGGTTTTGGAAGTGAAGGAAACATTTAAATTGGTCCGCGTGCTCTCGCTGATAACTTTAGCAAGTTTCTCTGGCTCGAAGCACTTACACAAGGTTACAGGTTTATTCAACCTTTGAAGCACTTACAACAATGGCGAGGAAGGAGCTAGAGACACTTGCTAAGGGTATCAAGGGAAGGCGAGCGGACAAATTTATTGGTTTTAATGTGCCTGGTTTTAATAGGGCCTGTCCGTGACACGACGCCTTTAATTATCCAGAACCCTACTCGCGAGCAACGTTGGTGTGGGGCAGAATAGCCAGTGGCTCTAGAATTGCCAAACTGTATTTGGTGGTCATATGACATATAAGACTGACGTGAAATGCCGATGTATTTCTTTTAACCCTCCCCGTATCTCAAAACTAGTGGCACAGATAAAGAATTTTTTTCCCCTCTCTACAGTGTCTAGCTCGCATTCTTTCTCGCCTGACAACACAATAAAGTATGACTAACGTCAATTCACCGTCACAGATGGTATTATTGCCTTGCTCCTTCCCCTTTTGATGGACCGGTAATGTTTGAGGGCGTTTAGAGAATACCATAAAGCATAGTCATCTTCATCACCAGCCTATCTACGCCCACTGCAGGGCAAAAGCCTCTCCCATTATTCTCCAATTACCTCGGTCCTCTGCCAACTGTGACCAATTTATCCCCGAAAACTTCTTCATCTCATCTGCCCATCTAACTTTCTGCCGCCCCCTGCAACGCTTGCCTTCTCTAGGGATCCACTCTGTTACCCTTAATGACCAGCGGTTATCTTGACTTACAATTCCATGCCCTGCCCTCGTCCATTTCTTCTTCCTAATTTCTACTAATATGTCTTTAACACCAGTTTGCTCCCTGACCCACTCCGCTCTCTTCCTGTACCTTAATGTTACACCTGTCATTTTCCGCTCCATTGCCCGCTGAGTCGTTCTCAATTTAAGTTGAACCCTCTTAGTGAGCCTCCAAGTTTCTGCCCCGTAGGTGATTACTGGTAAGATGCAGCTGTCATACACTTTCTTCTTCAGCGACAATGGTAGGCTGCTATTCATTATCTGAGAATGTCTGCCATTTGCACCCCACCCCTTTCTGATCCTTCTAATAATCTCCGCCTCATGGTTGGGATCTGGGGTCACAACTTGGCCTAAGTATATATATTCGCTTACCACTTTCACTTCTTCGCCATCTATCTCAAACTGCTGTGCTGTCCCGAGGTTATTGATCATTACTTTAGTTTTCTGCATATTAATTTTCAGGCCCACGGTTCTACTCTGTTCGCCCAGTGCGGAAAGCATGCTTTGCAATTCGTCCCCCGAGCTTCTTAGCAAGGCAACGTCATCAGCATATCTGAGGTTACTGAGGTATTCTTCATTAACCCTTACTCCCACGTGTTCCCAATCCAATGTTCTGAATACTTCTTGTAAGCATGCTCTGAATAACATTGAAGAGATTGTGTCTCCTTGTCTGACACCCTTCCTTATAGGTATTTTACTGCTCTCCCTATGGAGGATGATGGTAGCTGTAGACCCATTATAGATATCCTCTAGTATTCCTACATAATGGTCATCTACCCCTGGTTCCGTAATGCCTGAATGACTGCTAGGGTTTCGACCGAGTCAAAAGCTTTGTCATAATCTATGAAGGGTATATATAGGGGTTCAGTATACTCAGCGCACTTCTCTATCACCTGATTGATCGTGTGAATATGGTCCATTGTTGAATAACCTTTACGGAACCCTGCTTGTTCTTTAGGTTGACTGAAATCTAAGGTTGCAGAGATTCGGTTAGCGATTACCTTGGTAAATACCTTGTAGACCACTGACAGTAAGCTGATCGGCCAGTAATTTCTCAAGTCCTTCATGTCGCCTTTCTTATAGATTAGGATGATGTTCGCGTTCTTCCAAGATTCCGGTACCATTGCGACCATTAGGCATTGCGTATACAGGTTTGCCAGTTTTACAAGTATAATTTCTTCTCCGCCATCCTTCAAGAGGTCTGCTGTTATCTGATCCTCACCAGGTGCTTTGCCCCCTTTCATTTCTTTCAAAGCCTTCCTTACTTCTTCGGTCGTTACTGGTGGGATGTGTATCTCCTCTGAACTACTGTCACGTTCGGCATTATCTTGTATGTCCCGGCTACTGTACCGATCTCTATAGAACTCCTCGGCCACTGTGACTATTTTATCCCTATTTTTCGATGACATTGCCTTGCTTATCCTTAAGGCATACACCTGATTTTTCCCCGCGCCAAAACGTCTCTTCACTACTTTCAGGCTACCTCCGTTCTTTACAGCGTATTCGATCCTCTCCATATTAAACTTCCGTATGTCAGCCGTCATACGCTTATTGATTAACTTCGAGAGCTCGGCTAGTTCTATTCTGTCAGCTGCGGTAGAGATTCTTATGATTTGCCGTTTTCTGATTATATATTTCGTCTCCTGTGAAAGTTTACCAGTATCCTGTCTAGCCCTAGTGCCCCCGACTTTACTGCACACTCTGTGATAATGCGTGTAAAGTTGTCGCTGGCTTCCTGTGTCGTAAGCTCGGCTTCCTCGTTAAGGGCGGAATATCGGTTCTGCAGCGCGATCCTGAATTCTTCTTCTTTACGTCTTACTGTTTGCTCATTTATCGGCTTCTTTCGCACTAGCTTGTTGCGGTCCCTCCTCAACTCTAGCCTAATTCGAGATCTTACCATACGGTGGTCACTACACCTTACCCTTCCGAGCACTTCCACATCCTGCACGAAGCCTGGGTTATCGCATATTATGAAGTCTATTTCATTTTTGTGCTCCCCATTCGGGCTCCTCCAGGTCCACTTCCGACTCTCCCATTTACAGAAGAAGGTATTCATTATGCGTAGGTTATTCCGTTCTGCAAACTCAACTAGTAGGTGCCCCCGGCTATTTCTACAGCCCAGATCATAGTTCCCAACTGCCTCGTCTCCAGCCTGATTTTGCCTACTTTAGCATTGAAGTCCCCCATAACTACGGTATACTGCGTTTTTACTTTGGCCATTGCCGATTCCACATCTTCATAGAAGCGTTCCACTACTTGGTCGTCGTGGCTGGATGTGGGCGCGTAGCCTTGCACCACCTTGAGCTTGTACCTCTTATTGAGCATAATCACAAGACCTGCTGCCCTTTCGTTAATGCTATAGTATTCGTCTATGTTGCCAGCTATGCTTTTATTGACTAGAAATCCCACTCCCAGTTATCTTCTGTCCTCTAGACCACGGTAACATAGGGCGTGTCCACTTTTCAGCATCGTAAAGCCTTCGCCTGCCCTCCTAACCTCGCTAAGCCCTATTAGATCCCATTTAATGACCTCTAGTTCCTCGAACAACACCTCGAGACTTGCTTCGGCCTGTCCGGATACAGGGATTCTTAGCACCCTCTGCTGCGTCACAGCTCTGACCGCCGCCGTGGTTCAGTTGCTTTGCAGCCGCTGGGGACTGAGGGCAGAGGGTTAATTGGCGTATTCGTGGGAGGTTGTGGCCGTTACTACACCAGGGTGGCCAATCCTGCTGTGTTGAGGGAGTGCATTACCGGCAATGGTCGCCGGGGGTCAGGCCGCACCCCAAGCCCCTTGGTGCAATTCCATCAATACGCGGATTTTTTTTAATCCGGTGGGAATTGTCCGGCACCGGGATTCGAGCCACGGTCCTTCTGCACGCGAGGCGGGTGTTCTACCTCTACGCCATCGCTGCAGCCTAAAGCATAGTAAGCTGCTCTAAACTGGCTTACTTTCTTCGTCAATTTTTTCTTATCGCCATTTACGTCCTTGGGCTAACCACCGTGAAAATAAATATAGAGCCCTTCATCCGGGGCTTGAGCTGTGTCCGACGTCCAATGGTCGAGGCTTTTACCTTCCATTCTGTAACCTTTTGCAGTTGTTGTAATGGGTGTGCTCACGGCTTGAGAGTCGGCAAAAAGTTGTCTTGACATGGCAAAACCGGTCCAGCATGGTGTAGGTTGGAGCTCTATTCGGAGTAGAGAAGTGTTGGCCAAGTTTTGCAACATTAAAAGAAAAACATACATAAAATATAGAAAGTGCTTTCTACCTAATAGTTCTAAAATAATATAGAAGTATCAAAATGCTTGACAAAGTTTGTAAACTTCGAAGCAAAAACTCAACTCAAGGACAATCATTTATTTATATTATCGATCAAAAGCATAGTTTTCACACAATTGGCTTACGTTGGCCAAGTAAATAGGTAAAGTTATATACTGTGTCAAGGCCAGGTTAAAATTGTTGTTCTTGCTTTGAGAATACCATACCAATCGTTAACATTCCGTGTAAGTAGTTCTAAGTGTGTACACTTGCCGGCTTCACAAAGTGGAATAGCTTGGTAAACCATTTTCGCTTTTGTTTTTAGGGTTTTCACTGTGCCACAAAAGCTTATCAAGTCCATGGAAATGTGTCCCCGACGTGGTCACATGAATCCAAGTTTTCACATGCAGTATTGCGATAAAAGAACACGACAAGGAAAACAGGTCGTCACAGGGAATACGATGCCGGTTATAGAGCGGTAGTGATGGTTGAACCGATCACGTCATGAAATAAAAGAAGTTCCATCGGGTACCTTTTATTTCCGTCTTCACCCGCCCTCATGCAAAAGTTTACTTCGCAGTCAAAGTCATCGAAATGATATTATTTCTTCAATGAATTATCACTCGTGACCTTGAAGTCTTCCGCGTTCTCTCAACACTATTTCGTGATGCAATAGTCGTAAACGAAATGTAGAGATTTCCCCAAAGCTTTTTTTCCCATACCTAATGAAAAGAGCTACAATTTGGAGTGAACACAAACGCGTATCCTTCCGCAGCTCCGGTGAGTTTAGCCGGTGTATCGGGCCTCCAATAACTGGGGCACAAAAAGGTATCTCCCAAGCTATCTTCCTGCCTGCTTGTTTTTTTGTATAGAGGACCCTTAAAACTTTCTCCAGTGTTATCAGGTGCCTGCGAATTGTTTTAAACCAAACACGTATGTTGTACTGCACCTTACTCTGCTTGAAAATCTTTATTGTTTACCAAAAGGGAAAGAACATAATAAACTTACATGCTGCTTCCAGAAATTTTCCAATGATGTTTTATCAATACCTTGAATAATTATTTTCTTATCAGGAATTAGATGGAACCATTCAGTATATTACAAAAAAGTAAAATACGAGCTACAATGAGGCTTGTTATTATCTTCATTCCGGACTAAAAGGTATGTCGTAATAAGAACACTACATATCTTAGGAAAAAGCATGTGTTTGGCAATCTAAGCAGCAATGAAAATGTACCCATCCTTGTGCCCATATGCTCATAGTACCTGGGCTGATTGGCCATTTGGAAATTTTGTACTGCCCGAGAATTTATAATCTATGGCACGAATTTGGCGACGGAATAGTCATTGTCGCTTCGTTCTACTAAAATCTGAACTGCAATGACTCGCCTCTGGTCACAAAGTACCTTTATCCTCTCGGGCAATATTGCGTCTGATGGCAATCGCCGAGCGTTTGGCCATGGACTAGTTGTCTTCTTTTACTTCAGGGAAGGCCGGAAGAAAAATGGCAAGTGCGTGGTCACAAAGAGCTCGATTTTCGTTTGGCCAGCGGTGGCACGAACCCGCATGCAAAACATCTGGGAAGATAATACGTGTTTCCTCTTTGGTTCCCATATGTTTGATGACGAAGAGAAAGCACTTGTGCACCAAGTAATCCTTTCCCGTTCGGACAGCTCGGTTTCCAATACACACAGTGGGCGTCTGGCCACTGATTAGTAAATATACTAATGACAGGCTTCTTTACGGGTGTAGAAACAATCCCAGGACGGTGAGCAGGAAATCGGGGGTAAAATGTGTCCACGCTAATCCTGGATTGGAAGGGGGTACTGGCATTTGCAAGCAAAAACAGTTGCATATTTTCCAGGCTTCCCTAATTGTCAGGAACCTCCTCAATTCTTGTGTTGTTACCGCAGTAAGAAAAGATAAAAAACCCTTAGAAACGTGCCCATGTTTGGCCAAAAATATTTCTTCCAGTCAGGCCACATGGCGGCCCAGATATGTAAAAATTGAATCCCACACCAAAGGGCACAGTCGCCAGTAAGAACTATCGAAACACTGAGCTTTGAAAGAGCAGTGCGCATTGCGCTCGCGCGGAACTTGTGCGTCCCACCTATACACAAAAAACGGCTGGGCTAGAGCAAACAAGGTCGAGTCTCTGGTTTTGACACCCAGCCCCTAAGGAGCTGTCTAAACAGGTGCCTGAGGCGACGGAAGAGTGAAGCTAGTATCCGATTTTTTTTTATCGGCGTTGTTTTTCACTTTATGTTCCCTGAGTTTGCTGCAGACACCACTAGCAGCACTAGGTGGCCTCCACACTGATTAACTACTTTTCTGGGTTTCATGTTCTTGTGGATTGCTTTGCATTGTGCAGTCATGGCATGGAGAAAACAGTGTAAGAATTACAGGCAAATTATGTTTGAAGGAGAATATCAAAGAGTGCGGTGTATTTTGTTGTCGCCCGAATGGAAGTTCTGTGCATCCAGCACTGTGTAAATTGTGTATAGCTTCTCACACGGCGGAAGCACCGACATGTGTACACAAGTTGCCTCGAAAGTTAGGTGCCTCGAAAGTTAGGAGGAGTGCCATGTTCTCGCGGGGAACGATGGCATGCAGTACCTTTTTACGTAGCTTGGCAAGTTCCTTCAGGTGGCACAGACCTCTACTGCAGATGGTGCCTGTTAAGGGTAAGCTTCTGAATGCCACTGTAAAAAGCAAGTTCAGTGGTTAAGGTCAGTGGAGTTAGTGCGTAAAAGCCCTTGGGCAGGGGATGTTGAAACATCTTACATGGTCGATCATGAAGTGCAGCTCGGTGTTCACGCGGTAATAAGCATCTAGGTTGGTTTCCATCACGATGACGAAAACGTGACGTTTTAGTCGGAGTCCTGTAGCAGCAGTTGACAGCAGCACTTGCTAGGCAATTGGCGCCGAAATGATTCGTTCCGGATTCGCCAATGAACCGCTCACCACTCCATTCTCTGCTCCCATGTCTATTAATGTGAAAATGTCAAACACTTCGATGAACAAGTGTACATGAGAAATAGTCGTTCACGAGTTCATAATTTTTGGGGAGTAGTACAAGGGCTGCCTCGTGTTGATGTACACTGGCTACGCAGCGCCCTTGTGGTCGTCCGGTTATGTGCGGGTTTGGACACGTCGGGAACGTGTCGCGCTGTATGGCTCTCGTCGTTCGGGGGTTCCATTCAGATTGACTTGTGCCTCGGAGTGTGCGCCGTTCCCGAATATTTGTGTTTGCTTCTTCCCTGCGTTAATAGAAGGTATTCTTTTTTTGCCGCAGCGCTGATTCATATAGAGAAGCTTTTTTTTTGTTGTCCTTTCCTGGCCTGTTGGACCAGCCTAATTGAAAATTTTCGTTGCGTCGCCTAATGGTTTATCCGTACGTATAGGGCGACGACCAACGCTTGGTGCGCGGTAGGATTTGATTTATGTGTGAGAGGCAGTTATCAATCTCTCTCGGAGGTCGGCGGGCCGAGTGGTGCGGTGCTTGAACGAAGCTTCGCTGGCAGAGAGTTGAAAAATGTAGGAAGCTCGACTATCATTGTAGCAAATCGGAGATCGGGATGAGTTTCCCATGCGTTGGCCATCCTTGGTGTTCAGGCTCGGGCCAAAGAAGGCAGACTGGGCGAGCGTAGAGGGCGGTTGAGATAGGCTTACTATCGGCCAGACAGACGTGTGGGCAGGCTCGAGAAACAGCTAAGGTTTAGGCCTTAGGTTTTGTTTTCAGGGGGCTTCTGACGGAGTACAAACCACAGAAGTGTGTTGAACGTTTTTAGCGGTCACGTCGCCTAGTGAAGTGATTTTAATTTGATGCGCTATAGGGCAAAGTTTCTGCAGCTGTCACACAAACCGTCTCGAGTAAGGCGTCAGACTAAACAGCACCTGAGGTTATCTTCTTCGTTACGAGCACGTTAACTGGGTGGTCGTATTGCAGCGTGCGAAATTCTAGCGTCTTTTCCAAAGGCACCACCCGCCGTGGTGGCCCAGTTACTAAGGCACTGTGCTACTGAGCCCAAGGATACAAGTTCGATTAGTAGCTGTGTCAGCCGCATTTTTGATGAAGGCGAAAAGCCAAAACGCCAGATGTTCAAGATTTAGTAACACGTAAAAATCCCCATGTGTTGAAGAGAAATCCGGAGCCGCCCACTACAGTGCCCCTCATGGCCAGAGTAGCGTGGTCTCGGTAAACATCTCAATCAATCATCAACCCATTCGTTGCGTCCGCCTCAGCCGGAGACTGAAACCATCTCTTAAATATTGTGAAAGAGCGCTCAAAAAGCTCTGGATCTACCCCTCGCAATAGAAAACGCCGCCTGTACTATTCCGTCATTGTAGGGTCTGCGCGCTGAAACAGTGTCCTCAATACCTTAACAAAAAAAAACCGCGGTTTCATTTTTGTTCCCGCGCATGTCTGCAGCAACTGATCGTCCTGTTTGTTTGATAGAAGGCAGGTAAAGTGCTCAGAAACTAAGTCTGGAATATCACCCAGGTCGTGAGTCTGTGCTTGTGGTTGTTAATCACAATGGGGGCACAGTACCGAAAAAAAGTTTTTGCCCAATGGGTGTCGTCGTCATCCCATGTTTTAATGGTCCGGACTCGGGTTGCAGGTTTTGCTGTTGGTGGCACACAGGGTCTCGGATGGTTTAGTGACTTGAAGAGGGTTCATGGTAAAGTGACCTTATTCTTCGGACCCCAAAGCGGGACGGTACGGAAAAGGGGGGGTTTAAGGAAGAACGTGGCACTTAGCTTTAGGCGACAGTAAGTCTCAATGCAGTTTTGTTTTACCTGAAAGATCGTGCGTTTCCTCCACCCATCCACCCACCATTCGCCAAACGTATAAGGGTGTGCTGAATGGATTATTGCTACACTGTAACTTCAAGAAACAGCTCAGACTTTGGAACTAAGCAAGAATCACGCAATATTTTGTTGCTTGCTCCAGTCGTGTGCACTCTTTTCTTGAAGTCCCTCAAACGTTTTTTTGGCTCTTTCTTTCCTTCAGCTTTTCATTAAAGTGACACTGTGCTTTTTCTTTAAAGTGACTTTTCATTAAAGTGACACAGCGGGACAACAGCTGCTTAAACTGGGATGTGTTCCGCATAAATCGGCACGTCTGGTAACTTTATTCATGGTGCCTTAGAAGATGGTCCACCAGATGTCACGTAGACAGAGCACGCAGGTTCCTTCAATAAAAAAGTTTTTTTTTAGTGAACTTGTGATGCGCTAAGGGCTTAGATGTTGTCTAATCGGCGAATCAGCAGACGACAAATTGAGAGCACCCGCAGTGTCAGCGAATCGAATTCCGCGAAAATTACTCAGCTGAATTTTCTGTCCATGTGTCTTAATGCGCCAGAAATGTACAGGACATCGATACACGTACATATACTTAGTACAAAACAAGCAACTAAACAAAACAAAAGCACGCTTTCTGGTAACCATTAAAAATATGAGATACAAAAGAACCCGCAGAGGCTGCGCACAACCGAGATTAGTTTTGGTAGGTGCTGTGTCCACAGCGGTATTCTTCAATGGTAGCTTAATCGTCCTTTCGTGAATTTTGAAAAGCTCTTTCGACGGCCATCATAAAATTCATTAAGTTATCAGTTTTACATGTGTGGGAATATTCCGAGAAATTCCACGTCATTGTTTAACAAATTGCTCTCTGTCTTGCCCGAAGAAATGTACATTGTGCAAGATGCATCAATATTAGCACAAACGTAAGCAGATTGTGAAATACCTAGAGGACCTTAGTCTGGTGCATCTAAATTTGCAGAAATATAATAAAATAGTTAGAAGGATGCTACAGACTAAGAATGCGGAGATATGGTTCTTCGTTGCTTTTCTGTTTACGTTCGACGTGCGACATCACTGCTGATGTTTTTATCCTTTCTAGCCAAACTATTTACCGATTTTAAAAAAGAAAGAAACATCCCCCTTGCGAGGGGCGCGATCAAATGCAAAGCATTTCTGCGGGAGGGCGCGCCTGCAAGTCGTATGGATTACGTATTGGTTGTTGTTGTTGTAATTGTTGTCTTCCAGCGTAGACATTGTCGATGAAGTCGATGGTGAAACGTGCCGTGAACCCCCTGCCGCGGCTATGACGCAACGTGGAGCGGCTATGACGCAACGTGGCGCGGCTATGACGCAACACAATCCAACACAATCCACTTTAATCCAATCCAATCTAAATACAAGCCAATCCAAGCAAATCCAATCGAATCCAATCCAATGCCCCTCGCGAGAGTGTTATAGCGCCGAAATCGCCACCACGCGAACGCGTGATGCTGACGTCACGATCACGCCACAGATGTGAGCGACCGCAGCGCGCGCGAGCGATATGTGGTTTAAGCGCGAACCGACCGCGGCGAGAGAGCGCGATGCGAGCGCCCCACCTGTTCTTGCGCGCGAACCTAACGCGGCGAGAGAGGATGTTCCGCACGTCCCCACCTGTTGTGCGCCCGAACCGAACGCAGCGAGAGAGGGCGTTCTGAGAGGAGAGAAGGTGAGGAGGACGCGGGGGAGAGGGCGCACCTCTGGCCGACGGTTGAATGAGTGAAGGCACGTTCGTAACCTTCCGTTCTGTGTCGGCTTTGTGGCTAAGTTGGTAGAGTACCGTGCACCTTGTGTTCCGCCCGCAGAGTCGTAGGATCGAAACCTGGCGCCGGCAAGTATTTATATAGTGTATAGGGAGCGATGCGGACGCGGAATACGGACGCCAATGCGGGTGACATCGTGAGTTACTAAAATGCTTTGCATTTAAAATTGATTAAAAATTGTGCCTGACATAGTGCTTGTTATTTCCGCTTATTTCAGGGATTTGAAACGGTATGTATTTTGAAGGGTATCGTTTGAGAGGAATGTGAATCAACGTTATTCCTAATATTTGAAACATGTCAACAAAGTAATGTGTATAGACGTAAAAGTAACTCTAAGTTACCACGTTGATGGTAACATTTGAAAATCATTGCTCAATAAAAGAACCTCTGCAAACTAAGCTAATAAAACAGCCAGGCACTGAGACAATCCTAGCATGTGACATGATAGGGCAGAATGAATTTTGATATCTATGCACTTCCTGAGATTTCAATAGCGAATTTTTGGTTTTATAAAATGTCCTTCTGATATTAGTTCAATGTAGGACAATACCAAAGGCATCTGAAGTGTTAAACAAGCGTGCTTCAACGGTAGATTTTCATATAATATTTGACTATAGAAATTGAGTAAAGGGATACCCAGAATTCACATAATTTTATGGGTATTGTTTCGGACATATTTTGACATCACAAAATAATGTTTGGGGCTTACTATTTATTTAACCAGAACTTTTACTGCCGAGATAAAAAACGATGCTTTCGTTTTCAAAGCGGGTAATAAATTGTATATACGCGCTCGGGAGAGAGAGAGTTACATAAAAACTTTTATTGACCCCACTGGCCCAACGGGCCGCCTTTGGGCCGCCAAGACGACTTGTGGTCAGCTGACCAGTGCGCGCTGGGATTCTTCGTCCGAGCGGCACAAGGCCCCTCTTCAGTGATCAGGGAAAGTTATAGGGTGTGGTGGTCAAATGGGCAGTTCCACATGGGATGTTTCACTGTGGATTTAGCACCACAATGTGGGCAGAAAGGAGAGGGTGGGCGGATGGTTAAATGCGATGAAGGAGGGGTCGGTTGGGAAGCGATTCCGTTTGGAGGAGCCGCTACAGCCGTTCCTCCGAGGGGGTAGATGTGGGTGAGCCGGGGGAAACGGATTGCGGGAGAGGCGGTAGTAATCTGTAATCTCCCTGTAAGTGGTGAGGGAGTCCCTGGCGGAGTAAACTCTGTGAACGGAAGTGGTCTCGTCAGGCGCATGGGTGACGAGTCCTCGTGCCGCGTTATAAGCCCACCCTGCGCCGTGTTGTCCAGTGTGTGGTGGCAACCAGAGGAGCTCCGGAGTATTGTGGGGGTCTGAATTTTCAAATAGAATTTTGCAGGCTAGCGTGGAGATAAAGCCCATAGCAAATTGTTTGATGGCCGTTTTTGAATCAGATAACATTAGGTCATGTGAATACTGGTTTGCGAGATCCAGGGCTATGGCCACCTTCTCCGCAACATGTGTGGTTGTAATGGGAATAGTGACAGTCTTGAGAAGGGTAGTCATAGGAGGGGAGACTAGAGCTGCAGCGAAGGGCGGCGTGTGCCTGTGTGCTGAAGCATCAAGTGTGAGAGGTGTTTGGGAAGGAAGAAAGTGGAAACGAGGGCACTTGCTGGAGCAGCTCGTCGGGAAGTATGATGAGAAGGGTTCATATTACAGGGTTCATATTACGCCTCCACGAATTTCAAGCAATATTTTAAGTTGTGGTTTTTGCAAAGCGAACGAAAGATTGCATCACGCATAAGAATAATAATTGGGAAATGGTTTTTAAAATATATTTAACATGTTTGAGCTCGGTTGCACTGGCCCTCACCAAAAAGCAGTATCGACACATACGTCACCGACACGCAAAAACACGTGTTTTTATGTCGTCGGCGGGTTAGAGGCACACTTTTTGCCTCCCATTGTAAATTATTTCAGAGCACTCATTCAAATTTCATACGTTTTTATATTTCTGTTAAGTTCGTGTGTTTCTTTTGCCAGTGTGCTGGTTTCGGCCTGTTGGCAGAACATGATAAAAAATTGAAGCGCTTGCACAACAGGACAAGCGTCTATGCGTGTGTTTACAAGCTGCTTGCGTTTGTCTCGCTTGCCTCGTTGTCCTAGCGCTTCAATTCGTTTTGATATTCTTCGCGAATTCCATTAATTTGCACCATTGTGACATTCAGTTTCCGGGAAATTTACGCAATAAAGCATGCGGTTTCAAACACCTAGCCGCGACAAAAACACATCAGGACTGCCTGGCTTTGATATTGTGTTTTTATGCACTCTAACATAGACACGCCGGAGAATTTAGGCACCGAACAAAAAGGACAAACGCCTTACTGTGTAATAAAATTCAATTTCTTGACAAAGCCGCCACATTTCTTGGTGCCTGAGTCTACAGTTATCGATGTTAAACTGTACAAAACATGCGTAGGCTTGAACACTTTCAGCTTTTAGAATTATTTTATATTGTATATCTGGCATATGGCGTCACGCTTTCGTGCATATAAATTGTGAGGCTTTACGTTCCTGGAAACACAAACAGATTCGTTAGTGTTGAGGCAAGCCTGAAATAATATGAGAGCACTGTCTGTTTTGTTTACGAAAAGGTGAAATATTGCCGCGAACTGGGCATGGAGTTTGGTTGTTTATGTTTTGTTTTTAGTGTCCAGCCACGCCCGGCTATGTTACTGTGTCCCAAAGGAAGGGCGTGTTCCATTTTTTTATTTTCATGCCACACGGGTTATCTCATTCTGATACCGGGAGCGGTTCGCCCCAACATCACTAGCCTCGAACAATCTTCTTTGATCTACAATGTTCTAGATCTCCATAGACGGTTCTAAGAACAGTCGCGCCGAAAGATAAAAGCCTGTAGACTCACTTGAGCACTTCACTTTGTAGACTACTGCTTCGCCGCCGGTGTATTCTTTGAGTTGTTAGGGGAGCACAAGTTTGCTCCAATAAACTTGTTCTCCTTGACCACAACGGCGTAGTCATTGGCTTCGTGACATCCGGCGAAGGGGCCTTGTACGTATCATATATCCTCTCAGCGACCTCTCGAAGCCGCCTAGCCTGTCCAACAAGAGGCAGCCGCCAAGGGCAATGTCTGCCACCCCAGTTTGCTCACCTGCCAGGCGGGCCCAAGAGAACGACCGCTGCAACCACTCACATGGTGCATGACGCCGCTCGCCCATCGTCATGCAACAGCCCCGGGAACCACCTTCGTTCCGGTGATCTCCCGCTGAAGACCCTGAGAACTGGTTGAAGAAAGGGGAACGTGTTCGGATCTTTAACAGGTGGGATGACGAAGAAACATTTCGGCATAAGATCTATTTGGAGGATGCAGCTCGAACTTTGTTCGAGAACAATAAAAGGTCTTTGACTGGCTGGATTCTTTTCAAGAGCGAGTTCTTTAAAAAGTTAACAACCATCGTGAGAAAGGGACGAGCCACACGTTTGCGAGAAACGCGTACGCAACACTCCTAAGAAGGGGTAGTGATCTTTGTTTAGGAGATGAAGAGGTTGTTTCGACGTTCAGATGCGGAGATGAGAGAAGAAAAGAAACAAAGGTTGCTGATGGGAGGGCTAAAGCGGGAGCTTTTTGCTTGCCTTGTTTGCAACCCTCCTAAGATGGTGTCCGAATTCGGGTATGAGGCAGCCGCGATGGAGAATGCCCAGGAAGTTCGAACGAGGCAGTACGAACGCCCAGTCAATGCGCTGCTGTGCGAGACTATCGGTGCTGGGGGCTACAACCTCTGATACATTGCGCAAGACCATCCGAGGAGTTGTCAAGAAGGTGCTTCTGAAGCTTTTTCAAACGACGCCGCAACTTCAAGTGGCTTCCTGGCTGACGTCATCCGCGAAGAGGTTCAAAACGCATTGTTAACTTCTATGGCAGCCGAAGCAACCATCGAGAGACAAGCTATGACCGAATCTGTGGTTGTTCGTCGACCCCGCCCTGGTCAAACCCCTCGTCAAGAAGCTCCGCCGCACCTCCGTCTTCTGTCGCCGCCGTTCATGATGCCGCGGTACTCAGCGCAAACCCAGACTCCCAGGAAGACAAACGTTTCGCGAAACGCCGATAATCGTCCACTGTGCTACCACTGTGGAGAGTCCGATCACATCTATCCTTGTTGCCCATAAAAAAGACTCGGACTGCGTGGTTTGTCCATCCACACAACTCGCCCTCTCCCTTAGCAACGCCCACGTGAGATTGATGACTACCTATCTCAAACCAGCCGTGGCCCAGCCCATTTCCACCGTTCGCCATCTCCCTACCCATACCGATCGCCGAGCCGCAGTAGCAATGCTGACTTCTCACGTGGAATGTAGCCCAGCCCCTGCAGGGGACACTAAAAGGCGCAGCTTCGGGAGATGGAGTTGCACAACGGCGGAAAAATTAAAACCTTCCACGACGGATCGACTCGTAGAAGACTACGATTCACGACATTCCCCAACCCCGACAACCCAATTTAACCCTGACATGACTCCCGAACACGACGACACCTACACTACGGGACGCGTAGCCAACATGACCGAAACTGCCGCAGAGAAACGACGACGACGACGCACAGTGCCCGACCATCAACACGCACAAGCCAAGATTTGACGCTCCGACTCACCCGGAACTCGAAGGCAGCGTCCGACGTTCAGCTGTGATCGACAGATTTGAAGTAGTCGTCCTCATAAACATGGGAGCCGACAACACATTCATGAGCGGATCATTTGTGTCTACGCTGAATAAAGTTATGACCAGATGGGACGGTCCGCACAGTCACAAAACAAGAGGCCACCTTGTGACGCCAAATGAAACGTCCACATCTCGCGTACCCATAGGCGGCACAACATTCCCTGCGGCAATCGTCATTCTACCTAGCTGCTCCCGTGACGTAATTTTTGGAATGAAATTTTGGACGGACAGCAGTGCAATATTTGATCTGCAGGCCAAGAGCATAAATTTTTCCTCTGATCACTTCATGACGCTGGAACCGAATCCCGAATACCGTGCTGCTGTAGGGATCACCGATGGTCATGTCACCCTTCCACCCCACGCAAGCGTGATAATCACCGTCAACGGATAAGATGCTGTTCCTGACGTCTACGCTATATTAGAGAGTGACCAAAGGTTGCTCCTCCACCACCATGTCTCCATCGAAAGAGGCAGTACGCGCTTTAGGTAGCGCCAATCAAACGTTTTGGTTGCTAATTTTAGCGAGGAGTACCAGCATTTGAACAGGGGCGCTGCAATTGCGCTCTTTGAAGAAATGCAAAAAGCAAATGACGTGATCGCGCTTGCCGACTTTGAACGCGCACCCTAAGATACCTTCAAGCTTCCTAATTCCTTCCACGTGAATCCAGCGTTGCCGCGAGACCGGAAGAAATTTTTGAATGTGCTGCGTCGATACAGAGAGTGTTTTTCATCGAACTCAGAACTACGTCAGACACTTCTGGCGAAGCACCGAATAATATTCAATGGTGGATCCGTACCCATCCGACTGTCACCGTACCGCATCTAGTCACATGAGAGGGAAGCCATCTGGACTCAAGTCGACGACATGCTCCGCGACGATAATATACAGCCCCCGAAAATCCGCCAGGCTGCGCCGGCCTCGTGAAGAAAAAAGACGGGACATTAAAGTTCTGGCTTGACTACCTGTGACTGAACAAAATCACCAAAAAAGACGTGTACCTTCTACCCCTTATCGACGGCGCCCTCGACCACCTGTGCCACGCGAAGTATTTTTCATCCATGGATCTGAAGACGGGCAACTGGCAAATTGAAGTGGGCCATACAGACCGAGAGAAGACTGCATATATAACCGCGGACGGCCTATACGAGTTCAAGGCGATGGAGTTTGGGTTGTGCACATCGCAAGCAACGTTTCAAAGAGTCATGGACCAGGTGCTAGCTGTCATGATGTGGCACACCTGCCTCGTATACCTCGACGACGTTGTGGTATTCGCCCGTACTTTCGACGAACACCTTGCAAGGTTGGAGTCTGTTCTCGAGGCTATACGTACATCGGGGTTAACGCTGAAACCAAAAAAGTGCCCATTCGCTTACGAGGAGCTGGCGTTTCTGGGCTTCGTCGTCAGTGCCGCGGGAGTGGTGCCTAACCCGGCAAAAACATCAGCCACAGCGAACTTCCCAAGACCCAAAACCAGAAGGGCATGCGAAGATTTCTCAGGCTTTGCACATACTCTCGGACCTTCGTCGCAAACTTCGCACGCATCGCAGAGCCACTCATGCAATTAACCAAGGATAGTACCCCTTTCAGCTCAGAATACGTCCCAGGAAAAGCATTCAGCGAGTTTTAACAACACCTGCAAAACCCGCCCGTGGTCGCGCATTTCGACGAAAATGCAGAAACGGAAATGCGTACGGGCACAACTGATGTAGGCTTGCGTGCCATCCTCGTCAAAAAACAAAGCGGTTGCGACTTAGTAATCGCCTATGCCAGCCGTGGTCTTTGAAAGGAGGAGAAAAACTACTCAGCCTTTAAGAAAGAGTGCCTCGCACGATGTGGGCGACTTCAAAATTTAGCCTATATGTGTATGCTACACCATTAAAGGTTGTGACAGACCACCATGCGCTATGTTGGTTGGCCAATTTGAAGGACCCCTCTTGGCGTTTTGGGGGTTGAGCTTGCGCCTGCAAGAGTTCGACGTCACTATCGTCTATAAATCCGGTAGGAAACACTCCCACGTCGGCTGTCTGTCCCGCGCACCCGTCGATCCACCACCACAAGACTCCGATGAAGACCGGGTGTTCTTAGTAGTTGTGACTCAGAGCGACCTGACCTCCCAGCAGCGTGCCGACCCGGATCTACGCGTCATGATCGATAACCTCTAAAGACGCAACGTCACCATGCCTACAGCCTTCAAACGTAACATACTAACATTCAGCATAAAAACGCCCGTCTTGGTGAAGAATTTCAGCCCAGAACGAGAAAGAATTATCATGGTTTCATCCCTGCACATCTTCGTTACGAAATTTTGGAAGCGTACCACGACGACCCATCTTCTGGAAATCTCGGCACAGCTCGCACAATTGAAAAAATCAAGGCGAAGTATTACTGGCTCTGCCTTACATCCGGCGCCACCCACTACGCCTGGAGCTGCTGTGACTGCCAGTGACAAAAAACGCCGCGAACGAGACCCGCCGGACTTCTGAAGCCGACCGCCGTCCCATCGAGGCCCCTCCAGCAGATTGGAATGGAACTTCTGCGGCCGTTTTCAACATAAAGAACCCAGAACCAGTGGATTGTTGTAGCGACAGACTACATGACGCGCTACGCAGAGACCGGCACTCTGTCGAGAGGACTACCATTCTTCAGAGTCGCGTGCGAGCTTGTCAGGAATTACAAGTACATGCCTTTGGCCCGAAAGCGCATGCACGTTATTGATTGTTTGGCAGGTGGCTTATGTTGGTGCCAGATTTTGGGCTCTTCAGTTCACTTTTACAGATTCTGTAGGGAAGCACCCAAGAGAGAGAGAACTGCCAAAGTTTAAAAGGCTGTATGTTGCCAGATAGGAGAGGTCTTTTCTGAGTATGTGAGGTAGGTAGTTTCGAGAGAGGATTTGCTCCTGACCAGAGAGGCTAGTTTTGCAATTGTGAACCTTCTGATCTGTATACTTACGGTCGCATCTGGAATTATTGGAACGGCGGTATGCGGGCAAAATAAATATTTTTTGCGGCATGCAAAGAGCCCTGCGCTATGTAACTCGAACTGTTAATACACATTCGGATAATTGGAGACGGAGTGTCGGGCCGTTATTGTAAGAAAACTCACTTCAGAAAAGTGTGTAGCAGCATTATGAACTTTTTTATAATTTTCCGAAGTTTTTTTATTGTAAGCAACTGTAAGTAGGGCGGATTGTTCTCGTCATTTTATCAAAAAAGTGTCGAGTTTACGAAACTGTTCACGGACTACTACCCCATTTCATGCTGAACCATCTGGAAAATCAGTTGTTGCCCTTGTGATAAGTTTTTGATCGACACCGTAACTCTGGGAAAACCCAACATTTCTACTAACGGTTTCTAGCTGGATGAAACGTTAATTTAAATTGCCAGAAAAATAAATTATTCAGATATATTTGAAAAAACTAGTGATTCGGTGTTTTATCAGATACTTTAGTATCCACATATACTTAGCAACGGCGCCATTGGCTGCCATTGCGGTTACATGACGCCCATACATTGCGAGGAGCCGCAACCGGACGTTTCAAATTGACGCAACCATTATTATTTGCTCAGGACAGAGCCAAACTCTTGCTGGAGTAGTGGGAGGGACGAATGCAGGCATGTGCCGCACTTGCACCATGCCTAACTGCATGCGCCTCGTGGTCATTGTGCACATTATATCAGGGAACCTACGTTTCCTGGCAACGTAGAAAGGCGAGGAGATGCCGACATACCGCTTCAGTTGAACTGTGTTGAGACCAAAAAGTATTGGGACTAGACAATGCGGTGTCCTAAGATCCACTCGTAAAACGTTTGCCACCGCATAAATATACTGGTTGTCTGAAGACTATAACCTCGAGTTCTCAGTAAAATGACCGGAAGATGCGTGTACCAATGTCGCAAAAAGTTCTGCAAAGAATGATATTTAGGAATTATAACGCGTGCAAAACAGGTTGCATATCATATTTGTGCCATTAGTTAAAACGGAAATAAAAAGCGTAGTATATAGATGCATACACACAGGCAGAAAACTGTGCACAAAACACAAAAAATAAATCATACAAGGGTATAAAGATAAAAATCTGACAGTGACGCATTTGGAACTTCGCCATGTATTAACAGGAAAGTGTTTTATGCCGGGATCCACCAAGATCTAACTGACATCACATCCGTCAGGGAAATGACATCACCAGGAAAACGCGGGTTTGGCCAGGATTCCAACCTGGTGCTCCGTGTACGCAAGGGGAGGTGCCAGACACTATAACGAGTTGAAGCACAGACAGTCGTATGAACGCGTTACATAATCTTTTTATCAACGTCGCCATTTTGGTGGCGCTGCCGTGTAAGAGAAGTTGTCAATCGCGATGTTAATGGGCGCCGACAGTCGGCGCAAGCTTAGCTTGTCGCGATGCAACCGGCTGCCGTACACTCCACGGTGTAGAGACGAAGAAGTCGCACATTTATGAAACCGATGCACTAACAGCTTGTTGCTAGCTAAGCACACCCACAAGACAGCCCCGCAAACCAACCTCTTTTTCCGCACCGGACCGCGAGTTCACTTAACGATTCGCTGGCAAACGATCCGGTTTCCTTCGCATGGTGTGCGAGGTCTTGTGGTTTCATTATTGTATACGCAGCGCTCCGGCGCGTGCTTTCCTTTGTCTAATGTTGAGAAGTTTGATGGTGCTATACCGACAGTATATAAATGGCGATGCGCAAGTTCATATCAATGCAGTATAAACATTGAACTTATCCTTTGAAGCCAAATTCACTTCAGTGTCTCACCGATTCCTATGAAAGAGATCAAACACATTTTTTACAATCTCTCCCAGACATTTATGAGCAACGCCTAAATGGAGTGAACGTTCTGAACGTTACTATACATATGTCATGAACGAAATACGCTGTTCAGGTTCTTCTTCTGTTTCGTTTTCCTGCCTATCCATAAACGCACTTTTTGCATAAAAATATTGATGACGTAAAGAAGTATAATCTTGTCTATTACAAAAAGAAATATTTTGAAGGGACGATACACGTGTATATTTTAAAACAGCCCTTTGGCAATTGCTTATTCTTGTGTTGTACGCGGACTCTTTCCTTGGAAAAAAACGCAACATTTTACAGTTGGTCAAAATGCAACCACTGTATTTATAGTAAGAACCCATTATAATCAATTGCTTCATAGATATCCCTTGTACCTGCATCCTTCGAAAGTACTATTACCATAGAAAGTAGCCCCATTCCAAGCCTTCCGTTTCTACCGAGAAGTTATCTCTCAAACAAAGGGCTCGGAAGTGCTTAACATTGCTATAGCAGAAAAATCAACAAAATGGAATTTCCGGATCTTCATGAACGAGTGGCTAAGGGTCTTTATCGTTATGTTTTGCTACACACACTGCTTTACTTGGACGAAAAACAATTTTGCATGCAAAAACTTGGTTTAATGTACATTGTATTTCTTGTTGAATGGTTGCGCTATTCTTTATTTAAGGCTTCATATCAGCGGCCATCTATTTGTTTAGTATTATCCTGTGAGTAGATCTGATTTTTTGAATTTTTTATTATTTGAAGCTTAACATTATACCTAATGCAAAATTACGAGATGGTAGATTGACCCACTTCTTTCGCGTAACAGCAAAACCGAAAATACATATCTGTACACTCTTAAAGTAGGAACACTCTTTGTCTCGATCTGAGTAAGGAGTAATTCCCGCTACGAAATGGAACGTCGAGATACCTAATACAAATCTTTTAACTGCGTGTGTGCTGCGATGCAGCCGTTTACGCGTACAAAAACTAAATTTTGCAAACACACTCAGATTCTCTAGAAAATTTTGAGTACCGGGATTTGTCCAACAAATAACGACTATAGCATGAGTTGGTACCACCTGGGTAGAAATGCCATCCGTGCGGCGCTGTTAGGGTTAGCAACACCGCGCCGTCCACGGGGATCCACTTAGCGGTAAGGATTCGGGAGTGGGCGCGCCCTCACGCACGCTGAGGCGTGCTTCCTGTGGGCAATGTCGGCGCGCGGGGCTCCGGCTTTACACAGGTGGGTGGTTGTGCTTGCACCCTCAACTCCCTCGAGAGATCTTTCTCGCCCAAGCAAGGTGACGCAACTACGCGTAGTTGTTTTTCTTTGGGCTTTTCCGCTGTGTCCTGGAACGCGCGGCTCAAATAAAGGGAGTGCTCTTCCGCAAACCGAAACGAGATCAGTCGCCCTTTACTGAACAGAACGGGTCAGCGGCTACGGACGGCTTAAGAAGCTCATGGATGCTTCTCGCCCCCGCTCGAAGCACAGCCAGCTGGTCCACCTTCTGGTCTATGTGTAGCCCGAGCAACCAATGGTGGTTTGTAGACACCTCGGGCCTACCAGCGCCTCCTTGGCTTTTTTCTGGTGAGTCGACCGAACACTCAGGGGTGGTGTCTCGGCGGCATGATGGGAAATTGCGCCTAAGGCTCGTGTGTTCCGTCCTGAAAGCAAGGTATTACATCCCAAATATTACCGCGACTCCCCTCCACACGTTCCACGTGTGACAAATCTCCTACTGATGTACTCAAAGGGATACAGATAGCACGTGAAACTACAGGGTATTGATAATCCGACAAAGCAGCCAGCAGTGTAAGTCCGCGTTCTACTACTATCATCGTGGCGAGACGTCTTACATCCTTATTCTCCTGCCGTGAATGAGCGTGCCAGTTTGCGGCACTCTTCGACTCGCTTGGCGATTGCCGAGACGGGAACACATTATCTGTTTACACGCGGTAACGCAGGATTGTGTCAAGTGGGTAGGAATGTTCTTGACCCTATGTCAGACACAAGAGTGAAAAGCGTATGCGTACAGGGTAAAGGGTCTGCGTGGCCGTAATATACCCGAACGTGACGAAAAGAACTATGTCGCAGTTCGAATGGGTACTTGAAATATAAATACAGAGCATGTGAATTAGGGTACGGGTACATTACTCATCTGGTTAGATTGTGGGTGGTAGAATG
This sequence comes from Haemaphysalis longicornis, assembly GCA_013339765.2. Taxonomy (NCBI): domain Eukaryota; kingdom Metazoa; phylum Arthropoda; class Arachnida; order Ixodida; family Ixodidae; genus Haemaphysalis; species Haemaphysalis longicornis. The sequence goes on along the minus strand of CM023448.1, from coordinate 44,670,496 downwards.
TAGTCTTCGTCTGAACAACGGGGCATTAAGCGATGAGCCCGTCCTGAATGTCTGACAAGCACATTCGTTACGGTCACTCAGCAGCTCCAGGCGAGGTGCGCGGAAAGGGTATGGTTAGAGGAGATGCCACCTGGGGAGCGAGAGGCGCTGCGACGGTATTGGGAAAGTGCGGTGCCACAGGTGACGATAATTGTGAGGCCGAGGGGGAAGCTACACATTGAGGCTCGTGTGGTTAATGGCAGGCTGAGGGAAGGGCCTCGGCAACCTTTTCTTGTATCACGCTTCGCACAGTAACAGTAGAAGGCAGTTGGAAGGAAGGCTCTCGAACACGAACCCGCTTTGTAGAGTGGTGCTTTTACGGTTGCTCACTATATTAGTTATATTTCTGGTTGGGTCCGAACCGATGACGTCCAGAATACCGGCCTGTGCGATGGTTATCGCACAAGACCGGTATTCTGGAGGTCGTGGGTTCCGATCTCACCTTGCGGGCATTTTTTCTTCACTTCCTTCCTTTCCAAATTATATATCTGTTTCAATGACCTATCACTTCCTGCCATTTGCTTTCCCAAGTTATATATATAAATTTACAGAAAGAAATTCCGGCAGTCTACAACGCCAAAGACGGCATAGGGGAATGGTTAGACTGATTTTTTTACCGTTAGTGACATTACATAATTTTTTTATTAATAAAAACACGTCCCAGATTGGGGACTGAACCCACGCCTTTCGATTTTAGATCTGGAATGCCTTACCAATTCGGCAGTCTGGGCGACAGTGTTCTCCTTCACTTTCTGGGGTAATTTATCTATACCAAAAATGTATCAGACGCTAGAGGGTGGTAGCCAGCGACACTCAGAATACACGGGGAGATGGGGACCTTCTTTTCTACCCCTGGGGCGTGCCGCGAGTGAACGTTTACAGCCTGTCATAAGCGGGTCTGAGGGGAAACCCTGTTATTCTAGCTTGGCATCAAGGCTGTCCAAACCGAGGCCCTCGCAAAGCTTTCGCACGATAAACGGGCTTAGAAATGAGGGGCTCGTTAGGAAATACAGGAAGAAATGCCGGCAGTCTACAACGCCAAAGGAGGCATAGGGGAATGATTAGACTGATTTTTTACCGTTAGTGACATTACATTATTTTTTTTATAATAACGTCTGAAGGAAAGAAAGAAAAAACACGCGCCCAAAGTGGGGACTGAACCCACTTCTTTCGATTAGATCTCGAATGCCTTACCAATTCGGCTATCTGGACGACTGTGTTCTCGTTTACTTTCTGGGGCATTTTATATTTATTACAATTGTATCTGACGCTTGTGGGTGGTAGCCAGCGACACTCACACTACACGGGGAGAAGGGGACCTTGTTTTCAGCCCCGGGGCATGACGCGAACGTCTACAGCCTGTCATAAGCGGGTAACTGGCGTGAAACCCTCTTGTGCTACCTTGGCATGAAGGCTGCCAGAACTGAGGCCATCGCTAAGCTTTCGCACGACAAACGGTTTTGTAAAGGGGGAGCTCGTTAGGAAATACAGAAAGAAATTCCGGCAGTCTACCACGCCGAAGGATGCATAGGGGAATGGTTAGACTGATCTTTTACCGTTAGTGACATTACAATATTTTTTATTAATTACGTGTGAAAGAAACAAAAAAAACACGCGCCAAGAGTTAGGGGCGAGTGGGGGCGCTACAATATATATATATATATAAATTGTAGCGAAAAACCTGAACACTAGCAGATAGACACATTTTAGTTGCTATGTCCTGTGATAACATAGCAGTTGGTGGACAATCTCCCGATAAGGTTATGTGCCATGCAGTGCTTTCGGAAGGAGACGAAGTGTGTCCTCGCACAGCTCGAGTTCTGGATCCAACCAACCAACCTCAGCCCCCGTTTCCCACGTGCGCTCCGACTCCGCCTAACTTGATGGCGTCACCGTTTGCAGGTGTCAATAAACGTCACCACATGTTTGGTGGAGGTTACCGCATCGCGATACCTGCAATGCCTGACAGCCTGGAATCCGCCTCTTTCACAACCCCACTGCGCATGCGCAATCCCCTAGCGGCCAAGTCCCTAAGCAGTCCAGTAGGGGCAGCAGACGACATTCCCCACAGCTCCCGCACAAGCGGGAAGGGGTCGTGGTTGTATTTACATCGTTTGATTTTTTGTGTGTGCTCGTTGTGCGTGGAACAATGCCCACAACCTGTGCTGCGTTCCGCTGTAACTCGGAGTGCCGGAAAGGGAATGGTGTCGGTTTCTATCGCTTCCCGTCGCCCGCACGCGATTGGCTACGGCGGTTTGCGTCGCTCGCGTCGGCTCGGGTGCAGGGAACGTTAGGCTTAGCATCCTGGCGGATATTTGATCGCTGCTATCTGTGCAACTGCGAATGACAATCCGCAACACAACTTTTCACTACACTATCATCCCCTTTCTCGGATGTGGAACTCTTTTTAAGTTATAACTGCCGTTTGAGCGATCGGTGATCAAGACATCTGCGAAGCCTGTATTGATGCTTCCGCGCAGGTATCGCCATCTCTCGGCCGCTCGGCGCACCGCGCGCCGCGGCGACCGGTCAGCGTAGGCTTCCATCGCGACAGATATATCTGATCGCCGCTTTTAAAATAAGCCCTGACAACAATCTCTAGCACAATTTTTCACCACACTAACTCCTACTTTCTCGCATGTGGAACTTTTTAGCGATCAGATTGATTCAGAAGATCAGCGACAAGCGCGGTTGCTACCGTTGTCTGTACCGGTTCGAGCCGTTGAGTGTGCCGAGCTGGCAGGCGCGGCCGGCGTGTGCTCGGACTGTTTCCAAAGGCAGAAAACGCTTCACGATTGCTTGCTTTATTCATTTATTGCGAACAAACGCACAGAATCTACAAATTCAGCTCAGCGGTTATCGTAGTAGACCATGAGGCAAAAACAGTGGGCGGAGCGACGCCGACGACGCATGTCATGCGCGCATCAGGCCGTCTCAAATTCACGCGTACGACTAGTCGTGGCGACAGTCGTAACGATCAGTCGCATGCGAATCGCGTGTACCAATCGTACATGTGTCCCGCGCTTAAAGGCATTTTGCGAACTGCCGGCCTTTGTTGAGCTGGCGATCGCACTTCCTGCCAGACGACTCCAAGTACTGCTCGCTCTGCTGCTAGGACGGCACACGGATCTGTCCAAGATTTCTCTGCCAGCCCTCATTCAGTGATAAGAAGCCGCATGGTATTATGTGTTGACCAGGGGCTGTCATCTTAAGGCGTTATAACACCAACACAGAAGAAAAACTTCGGCTGCTCCTCGCCGTAATGTGGGATTGCCGTGCATACAACGAGAACGCAGCCGGAGGAAACGCTGGCAAACCCTACAGCTTCAACTTTCGCTAGGCACGCTAGGTGGCAGCACACCGCAATGAAAGAAGCGGATTGCGAAGCAGAAGACTCCCCGTCAGCGACGACATGGCGCCTACAACCCAGCAGCCCATCATCGGTTCTGGAACGCTCCGGCAACGAGACCCGCCATTCTTTACTGGCACCGATGACCACGATGTGGAAGACTGGCTTTTAATCTTCGAACGGGTGAGCAACTATAATAAATGGGATGACAAGACGAAGCTCAATAACGTCGGATTGCATTTTATTGTGCTGGCTGAGACGTTCTTCAACAACAACGAATCTACCTTCACAACCTCGCAAGACTTCAAAGCTGAACTTACGAAAGTTTTTGACCGACCGGCAGTTCGGAAACTCCTGTCGGAGCAGGGGCTGCGTGAGCGAGCGCAGTAGACCAGTGAAACATTTACTAGCTACATAAAAGACGTCGTCGACCTATGCAGGCGTGCAAATCTAGCTATGGCGGAAAGCGATGAGATCAAACACATTCTCAAGGGCATTGCGGATGATTCATTTGAAATGCCGCTGAGCAAAAACACGCAGACTATAAGCGACGTCGTTAACTGGTCTCAGAGCTGTGACGAGATCTGCAAGTAGCCCATGTTCACCAGCCAACGCCCTTCGCTGGAAGAACCGCAACTTGGGTCGCTGTCGGCATTGGCTGCTTCTCCTGACCTGTCGGCTCCATTACCTCATATCGAGCAGTTCCCAGTACCCCTATTGTGTACTCAGCTGACCAGTCGACCTCTACGCCTTCAAGTCGCCGTTCCTTTTCTCCGCGTGGCCGCTCCTTTTCCCCCATGCGCCCACGTGCCAACCCCGCATCTCAGGGAAACTAGGGGCCGCAGTTCCGGAGGCAACAACTGCGCCCACGTCGAACATCTCAAGTCCTCTGTTTTCGCCTAACAATGTGATTGACTTTACCGTAGAAATTGTTTTCGCATTCGCTCTTATTGGTACTGGTGCCACAGTGTCTGTAATACGTGAACGTCTTTGTCGTTCTTTGAGGAAAGTCACCACTCCGCTTTCTGGAATCACCCTCCGGGCCGCCAATGCTCAAGACTTGAAACCATTGGCCACGTGCACCGCCCGAGTTACAATCCATCAAAACGTCTATATCATCCAGTTCATCGTTTTGGCCTCCTGTTCGCATGATACCATCCTCGGTTAGGACTTTTTTCATGGCATTATGCTATCATTTGATGTGCTCGCGGTGAGGTTGAACTTTTCCGTTTGACGACTTCGCTAACCCCAAACGTACCGCCAAATTGATTGCCACTGATGATACCGACATTCCTCAAGGCACCTCAGTGCTGGTTCCCGTGTCTTGTGACTGCCTGTCGGATACCACCGTTTTCTTTACGCCGTCGACACTCTTCAGCGCTCGGAAATGTTTGGCGCTACCTTTCGCGGTCATTGAAATTCGCTCTGGTCTGAGTGCCATTCTCGTTTGAAACCGGTCGTCTTGCCCCTCCACATTTGTTCGCAGTGAATGTCTTGGCCACGTCGAGAAGTAGACGATCGTCTCATCGTCGTCGCATCCGAGAACGCGGCATCACTGCACCTCACCGCGCTTGGGCCTAGTGTGAACTGTTACTCCCATGCCTTTTTGCGTTCCCTCGACGACGCTTTAGCTCCTGTGCAACGAGACGAGCTTAGTATCTGAGACTCTTTCGATGCCGACGCGTCCAATTGGGCTGGGCATCCAGTGTTTCGCACCATATTGACACCGGTTTCCCCGCAGCCCTAAGAGACCGGCCATACCAGGTGTCGCCCACTGAGCACCAAGTCATTGATGAGCCTGCCGCGGACATGCTCAAGCGCGACATTGTACTTCTTTCGACAAGCCCCTGGGCCTCTCCGGTAGTATTTGTGACAAAAAAAGATTGCTCAATTCGCTTCTGCGTGGACTACCGGCGCCTAAACAAGGTCACGCGGAAACACGTCTATTCGCATCCTCTCATAGGTGACGCCATCAATTTTTTGCAAGGAACCAAGTTCTCTTCTCTCGATTCACGGTCCGGTTATTGGCAAGTTCCTGTGGCAGAAGCGGACCGTCTCAAAACAGCCTTTGTCATATCTGAGGGGTTGTACGAATTCAACGTCATGCCCTACGGGCTTTGCAATGCTCCAGCAACCTTCGAAATGATGATGCATAACATACTGCACGGCCTGAAGCGGAAAAATGTTTGTGTTACTTAGATTACACAGTCGTGTTTTACCCTAATTTTGCGACGCATCTCACCCGCATAGAACAAGTGGCAACTTGCCTTGCCACAGCCAGCCTGCAGGTAAACTTCAAGAAATGCTGCTTTGCAGCTCGAAAACTTACTATTCTATGCCACGTGGTGTCAAAAGACGGTGTCTTTACTGACCCAGCAAAACTTCGCTCCATGGCCGAATTTCCCAAGCCGACTACAATGAAACAACTTCGCAGCTTTACAGGACTTTGCTTTTACTTCCGGAGCTTCGCTCGCAATTTCGCCAACATCATTGCGCCTTTGACGAAGCTCCTTGGTGGTAACAACGAGATCGCCAATTTTGTCACATGCATGCGAGAATGCCTTCAATATGTTGTGCCGCCGTTTTGTTTCCCCACCGGTACTGCGACATTTTGAACCCGGCGCTCCCTCGGAAATCCCTACCGATGCCAGAGGTGTGGGCCTGGGTGCAGTACTCGTACAACGCAAGACCTGATTCGAGGAGTACGTTGTCGCTTACGCTCGCCGAACCCTTACAAAAGCCGAAGTTAACTACTCCGTGAGCGAAAAGGAATGCATAGCGATCGTTTGCGCTATTACGAAATTTCGCCCGTTCCGCTACGGACGCCCATTCAACGTGGTGACGGACCACCATGCCCTTTGTTGGCTCTCGTCGCAAAAGGATCCGTCTGGCCGCCTCCGTCCGTGGGCGCTACGGCTGCAAAGAGCATAACATACGAGTGGTATACCGGTCCGGCCGCAAGCACGCAGAGGCAGACGTCCTTTGTAGGTCTCCTCTACCATCCCACGCTAAAGATGTATCTTCCGTGGAGTGCACTCTGACCCCCCTTGATATCACCGACATGGGTGCTGAACAGCGAAAGGATCCACGGATCACTACCATTGTGGACTTTTTGTCCCGTCCATCGCCAGCAGCCGCGCCCCACTCTCTCCGTCGCAAGCTGCCTATTTCCCTACCCGTGACCAACTCCTTTATTGCCGAAACTATTCGTCCGAAGGTCGCAAATGGCTCCTGGTCATCCCTCGTCATTTACGCGTGCACATCTGTTCTTCTTTCCACGGTGACACGCAGTGTGCCCACAGAGGTGTCCTGAAAACATACAGAAGAATTCGCCTTCGCTTTTACTCGCGAGGCATGTACACCTTAATCACAAATTATGTTCGTTCCTGCGCCGTAAGTCACTCCCGCGATCAGCAACAAGCGAACTCCAGCCTCTGCCGTGCCCTGCCTGTACCTTTGATAGAATGGGCATCGACCTCTACGGGTAGTTGCTGTGCATGTCGAGAGAGCACCGCTGGATTATTGTTGCGGTTTATCAAATCACGTGATGCGATGAGACAGCAGCCGTTTCAGCAGCCACAGCCCGGGAAGTAGCATCCCTCCTCCGTCATTTCATCCTTCGATATTGTGCGCCCCGTGAGCTGCTGAGCGACGGAGGTCGCGTATTTTTATCGGAAGGTAACAAAGCGCTCTTGGCCGAGCGTACCATCGTTCACTGCACTACCACACGTACCATTCGCAAACCAACGGCCTAACCGAACGATTTAACTGCACTCTGGGAGACATGCTGTCTATGTATATTTCATCAGACAATTCAAACTGGGATGAGGTCCTTCCGTTCATCACGTACGCGTACGATACCGCGATGCAGTCGACTACCGCATTTTCACCGTTCTTCCACCTCTACGGACGCGAGCTGATCTGCATGGTGGGCACGTTACTTTCATACCGCCCTGATCCCTCCTAGTGCACACCGATTTCCCAGATTTCGCAGTTTGCCAAAGAATCGCGCCCACTCGCTCGCTCATTCATTCACTTCTGAACATCAGCAGCTACAGAAGTCTCGCCATCACGCGTTCAATGCACAACGCGATTTCTCTCCCGGCTCCCATGGGGTTTTGGGTGTCATGTCTCACTGCAGATCTCTCTCCGAAGCTTACATCGAAATACCACGGTCCTTACCGTGTTATCAAAAGCACATCGCCAGTGAATTATATTGTCAAACCAGTTTTGCCCTCATCGTATCTTCGCCACCGCGGCTGTGAGACTGTGCATGTTCAGCGACTCAAGCCCTGCTAAGATCCGTTGGATCCGTTGTCACAATGAGTTGCCGGGATTGCTCCCTCTTCTCGCCGGGGGTGATTGTAGCGAGGAACCTGAACATTAGCAAATGAAAATTTTCTAGTGGATATGCCCTGTCATAACATAGCAGTTGGTCCATAATGTTCCAATAAGGTGATGTGCTATGCAGCGCTTTAGGAAGGAGACGAAGTGTGTTCTCGCATAGCTCGAACCTCAGCCCCGGTTTTCTGCGTCCGCTCAGACTCTGCCTGACTTGAAGGCGTCACCGTTTGCAGGCGTCAATAAATGGCACCACTATATTATATATATATATATACATATATATATAATATATATATATATAGATATAGATATATATATAGTATATATATATATATATAATATATATATATATATATATATGATATATATATTATATATATATATGTATGTATGTATCTGTGTGTGTATTAAAAAAAACTTTAAAAAGGCTGCGAAGTAACAGTATAAGAAAACGCATGAACAGAACGCAAAACAAAATGTTTTCTACACAATAATTTTCATGCCCACGGTTCTACGCTGTTTCTCCAGTGCGGTAACCCGGGTTTGCAGTTAGTCAACCGAGCTACTCAGCAAGGCAACGACATCAGCACATTTGAGGTTACTGAAGTGTTATCCATGAACTCTTACTCCAACCTGTTCTCTGTTCTGAATACTTCTTGTAAACATGCTGCGAATAAAATTGGAGAGATTGTGTCTGACGCCATTTTTTCTGACGCCATTCCTTATAGGTATTTTACTGCTCTCGTTATGGAGAAGGATGGTCGCTGTGGACCGAGCGTAAATATCTTCTAATATTTTTACATATTGCGCGTCTGGTTACGTTGGTTACGTAATACCTGGTTACGTAACACCTGGTATTACGTAATATTGGTTATTATAGGTATTGCGTATTATAGGTATTACGAAATATTGGTTACGTAATACCTGAACGGCTGCTGAGGTTTCGACCGAGTCAAATGATTTCTCGTAATCTATGAATGCTATATATAGGGGTTCAGTTTGCTCCGCTGACTTCTCTATCACCTGATTGATCGTGTTAGTGCGGTCCGTTGTTGAGTAGCCTTTACGAAACCATGCTTGTTCTGTTCTTTAGGTTTACTGAAATCTAACGTGGCAGACATTTGTTAGCCATTACCTTGGCAAGTACCTTGTAGACGACTTATAGTAAGCTGATCGGCCTGTAGTTTTTCAAGTCTTCTATTTCATCTTATTGAATAATCATTATGTTGTTCGCGTTCTTCAAACATTCTGGCACCCTCGCAGTCAACAGGCATTGCGTGTACAGGGCTGCCAGTTTTACTATTACAATTTGTCTGCCATCCTTCAAAAGGTCTGGTGTTATATGATCTTTACAAGATTCTTTACCCCTTTCGATTCTTTCAAAGCCTTCTTTACTTCTTCTGTTGTTACTGGTGGGATATAGACATCCTCTAAACTACTTTCTCATTCGGCATAATCCTGGATGCCCTAGCTACTGTACTGATCCCTATAGGACTCCTCGGCTACAACGGCTATTTTATTCCTATCTTTGATGAAATTGCCTTGGTTGTCTTTAAGTGCATACATCTTGTTTTTGCTACGACTAAACGCATCTTCACAGCTTTCAGGCTTCCTGCGTCCTTTACAGCATATTCGAACATCTCCATATTATACTTTCGTATGTCAGTTGTCTTACACCTATTGATTACTCCAAAAGCTCCCCTAGTTCTATTCTGTCAGCTGCGGTGAAGATTGTCATGCTTTGGAGTTTCCTAATTAAATTTTTGTCTCTTCGGAAGGTATGCCAGTATCCTGTCTAGCCATCGTGCTCCCGACTTCTACTGCACACTCCGCTATAATGCGTGTGAGATTGCCACTGGCTTCCTGTGTCTTATAACTCCGCTTCCTCGGTAAGAGCTGAATGTCGGTTCTGCAGCGAGATCCTGAAATTGCCAACTTTACGTCCTACCGTTAGCTCATTGATCTGCTTCTTTCGTTACGGACCCGCTTAAAATGTAGCTTAATTGAGACCTTACCATACGGTGGTCACTACATCTTACGTTTCCAAGCACTTCCACATCCAGCACAATGCCAGGGTTATTGCATAACATGTAATCTATTTATTTTTATGCTCCCCATTGGGGCGTCTCCACGTTCACTTCCGGCTCTGCCATTTCCAGAACAAGTTATTCATGATGCATAGATAATTCCCTTCTGCGAAGTCGACTGGTAGGTCCCAACTGCCTTGTTTCCCAACTGCCTTGTCACTAGCCTGAGTCTTCACTACTTTAGCACTGAAGTCTTCCATCACTACGGTATACTGGGTTTTTGCATTAGCCATTGCCGATTCCACATTTTCATAGAAGCGTTCAAATAGGTGGTCGTCGTGGTCGTACAACATTGAGTTTGTACCTCATATTGAGCCTAATTACAAGACCAGGTACTCTTTCGTTAATGCTGTAGAATTCATCTATCATCTTCATCTATGTTGCCAACAATGCTTTCAATGACTAGAAATCCCACTCCCAGTTCTCTTCGGTTAACTAGGCCACGGTAACATAGTACGTGGCCATTTTTCAGCACCGCAAAGGCTTCACCTGTCCTCCTAACCTCACCATGTCTCGTGATTACCATTTAATGCCCTCTAATTCTAAAACGTTGCCAGATTCAGAGTCCAATGGCGGCCTGTCCGGCTCCAGAGAATCTTAGCACCCTCTGCTGCGTCGTAGGTTTGGCAGCAGTGTGGTCAGTTGCTCTTCGCAGCCACTGGAGAATGAGGGCGTGGGTAATTGGCGTGTGCATGGGAGGTTTAGGCCATTACTATACAAGTGTGACCATTCCTGCTTTGGTGAAGGACTGCCGTACCCCAAGCCTCATCCTGCAAATCACTCAACATGCGGATTTTTTAAAATCTGATGGGTATTGTCCGGCCCCGGGATTCAAACCACGGTTCTTCTGTACGCGACAGGAATGCGCTATCTCTACGCCAGCCTTGCATATTCTACGCCCCCGATGTATATACGCCACCGCTGCAATCAGGTACGATGCAAAAAACAGGCTGTAAAAGGTAAGGTGGAGCTGGGCGACAAAAGTGCAGCATTGCAATGCCAGAATACCAGCTCCACTACGCAGCCGCACACCCATAAACCAGCAACAGAGTTGAGGGAGGCGAGGTAAAGGAAGCAGGCATGCTGTTTTACAGAATTCTAGGCAGGATTCTTTCGAGCGAGGAGTCGTTCAATATCTCGAAGTTGATGGCGCTTCGCGCACGACATGTAGACTTCATTTACCTTGGAGATGCATTTCACATTAGAACTGTGATTGGACAGATGCTTGAGTCATTTCTTCAGTGGGGCAAAGCTCCATAATTTTAGAATGCATACAACATAGCGATGGCGTTCCTCGACAGAAAGATGATTCTCAGGGGCCCGTTGTGGTAGTCTTCATTTCACTTGAAGATGCCTTATTGAAGTCTAAGGGGTTGAACTCATATGGCAGCCGAACCACCAATGTGACCACACCGTAGCCCACCGTGAGTTCGCTCACCAAATGTGGACCACATGAGCTATGTTCGGGGCTCTGTGTCCTGCCTGGTCGCCTTCCGGTTCTCGGTAGCCACCATGAGCACCGGAAAATTCGTCGTGCTAGGGGCCCAGTCTTCGGTTAACGGGTGCAGTCACGTACCCTGTGCGGGAGCGTGCGTAGCCAGCACATGCTAGCATGGCTGGTATATGGGCACCAGAGATCACTCCTTCCGAGCCGCACCACTGTGACTGCAGGAAACAGATCGCGGGAACAGGCAGCTACCCTACCAAGACCCTTTCACGGGTATCTCGAACGCGGCCATTGAAGATGCCGGGTAGCCGTTCATGATTTTACCGCAAGCAGATTCAATGCCAGCTCGTATAACACAAATAGAAGCGCCGGTGAACCGATCGGGCTCGAGAACACCAAGAAACTCTAACGTTAGCAGATATTCCAACTGAGAAGCCAGCACCCGGGACACCCTACCACCGTCGTGCATGTAGGAACGGTGCCCGATCACGATGCCCAAGACCCATGTTCTCGCCCAGCAAGGAACCCCAGCAGCGGCAGCGACTTCCGAACCTTCGGAGATAATCATGGTGGGTGGGTCTGGGTCGGCCGCATCATCGGGCAGCCTGGTCACTATGTCCTTGGAGAGGCCGGTTCCGTGGCCACCAGCAAGAATGGGGCAGTCATTGTTAGCTTGCCGCTGGGTACTTTAGGTCGTCCTTAGAGAAAATCCGCGCCTTTCTTCCCTAGTTTCTGTAGAAACTCACACATGTCGGGAGCTGTGAGGACGTTCGCAAGGTTACAGAGATATGGCTCACACGCCGCGTGCCCGTTAGCCACCCTGTCAGCCTCCGTGCTACCCTGCTCTCTCTGGAGGGCACTGCGATCTCGCCATGCCGATTGACGATTCAGTAGTGGTTTTGTGGTCGGGTTGGAAGCGGTGAGGGTCTGGAGAAGTAGACCTGCGTGCTGATTTCGACGACCTTCTCGTCGTACTCATGGGTCTCGAACAAATCCGCTTCCAGGTCTTCCAAATCGATGGTACAAGCATGCGCTTATCTAGGGACATCAATTCGAACCGGCTGTTGAGAGGTCATAGAGGAGAGCAGATCTGGCTGGTCGGCGTAAGCGGATACTGTAGCAATGACTGAATAGCTGCTACACCCCTTGTGACGGCTTCCTTCACAATTTCAAGGTAGAGGCGTGCCCCTCCATCACCGTGCGGGAGAAGGTACGGGACTGCACGGCCTCGGCGCGAGCAAAAGGAGCGAAGAGCGTTCGTTGCGAGTCTAGCACAATTAGGTAGCTCTCGGGGAACCCCAGGTTTTGCAGCCTCGACGACTGCACCGCATAAGGTGAAGTCTGCTCAGGTCCTCCGTCTTCCGGTTTCAGCGCCAGAATAACGCGGATAGTGACGGAAGAAGGGAGCTCGACAGTAGGTCGCGCGTTCGTTGGGCTAGTCACGAGCAACTGGCCCGAGCGCAAAGCGCAAGCTGTGCCTGTGACATTGTTCCCTTGCCAACAGCCTCTCTATTATATCATCATCATTGTTCCTCAGCAGTAAGCACCCAAATCTCAACATTCTTAAGTTCAAGGATAACATGAAGAAGATTCAATGGTAGAAGAATCAATAGGATTGTAGTATGGCGACTGCTCGTTCGAATATGATACACCACTGCTGACATTTGAATTTGGCATATTAGTATATAGGTACACAACCTGTAGAACATGTAAGCAGCTGTTAAGAATTTTACTTTTGTCATATCTAAGATAAAATCATTTGCATCCTCGGTGGCAATACCAAAGCACAAAACATGTCGCGACCTGGGTTGTTACCATTACGAAGTTTAGGAGGGGAGTTTGATAAAGTGCTGGTGGACGACGAGGAACAGGAGACCGATCGGGCAGCTGCCACGAGTGCCTGGAAGGAAAAAATTTCGAATCTTCCCGTAGGGGAACCCTGACTGGTATGCGAAGCAGCCATGGGGTCGACTCAAGTTCCCATTAGTTTTCAGTTCGATCGTGACGTTGCGGGAGGAGAATGAGGTGAGCGGAGCGCACGCGCGTCATTTATACCGTGGAGGTACAGTGGTGCCCCCCGTGCAGAATGCAGCGAGTACCGTCGCGTCTCTAACCGTAAGCTGCTCCGCGATATCGTGGGCGGAGCCGCAGGTGTTGCCATTCATTGCGCAATCTCGAACAGAAGAGGAGCTTCGGAGACGTGAGGAGGATTGCCGGAGAGGAGAGAAGTGTCGGAGAGGAGAGTAGGAATGCCTTGCATACTACGCAGGGTTCTCCTACGGGAGGATGACGACGGTGGTTGAACTAGAAGCTATTTCGTGATAGATTCCTTGGTTGCCCAAACACTAGGCGCATCCTGCCAGTCATCATTAGCGGTGCCTGGCCACGCATGAGCAGTGTGGGTGTGGTACTCAGGGTTACCCCACGGGAAGAGGATGACGGCGGTTAAATGCGAAGCTCTTTCGTGATGGATTCTTTGGTTGGCAAATCTGTAGGGGCATCCTGCCACAACCATCATCAGCGGTGCCTGACCACGTATGCTCAGTGAGAGGGTCCTATTAGGTGTTCCCCTATGGGAAGATGACGACCGTGGGTGAACGTGAAGCTATCTCGTGATGGATTTTTTGGTTGTCCAATCCCTAGGGGCATCCTGCCACAATCATCATCCGTGGTGTCTGGCCAGGCATGCCAAGAGGGTGTGCGGACAGCAGACAACGACAACGAGAAGGGAGGGAGGGACACAGCCCTTAGCATGAGATGCTTCCCCTCTAAAATCGAGTCGGCACGGTAATCAATGGACACCTGTGAGGTGCTGGGATGGTGAGCGCGGCCCTGTGATCATGTTCGGGGGAGAACCTGAATCGCAACCGCGGCTGTGTGCGTGATCCGTCCACCGCTAATTCACGACAACCCGTGGGCTACGCGTACCTGGAGCTGGTGACGCACTGGCGAGAGAGCACGCGCGTAGATTCACCTGGATGTGGAACCCTCCGCTCACACCTGCTGCTACGGCATCGAGCCGTGACACTTAGGCAAGGTCGACGATGCCTGACCAACGTCCCAGGCCTGTATGCGACGTGGCCTTGACCAGGTCATCAAGCCAGCCGAGCCGTGACGTCCCCATGAACCGCGCACGCGTCGGCACTTCAACTCTCCGAGGAGCTTCGAAAAAAACCCCTCAAAAGTTTTCTTTTCTTACTGCCGTTATGTTTTTAGCGTGTTGCCTTTTTTAACGCCTTTATTTTTAGTCTCGCGTCTTGCTTCCGTGCGCTATCTTCTGCTTCTCCTTACGTCATGGAGAAAGCAGCGTTTGTTCGCGCACGCACTGGCCACTGACTGGTTACTTTCACGCCAATCCTGGGCCCATTCGTTACAGGGAGACTATGCCTGCCTTTGGAACACAAGATAATAAAAAATAAATGGTGATGTTGTCAAAATATTATTTTGACCCAGCTGGGTGTATTTATATTCGTCGAATATCGTTCCAGCAAACCTCATACATGCCCCTTGTAGCCTGGACATGTAAGCAATTAATTATGGGGATGTTCAAGAGACATCCCGAATTTATAAAAATCAAGCATACTAGACAAAATGGTGTGCAAACATTGCTAAACCAATATACAAAACATGTACCACGAGACTTTCATATTCTGTTATTGAGATGTTAACTAAGTGGTAGTTTGCATGGGTATTCTAGCGGCACGTATGCAAAACCTAAAGGCAGATCTATTCTAAATTATCTGAATGCCTTTGGCTAAAACCTAAGTGTATTAAATCTACGTCGGGTTTATAATATTACAATGTAGTTTGAATGGACACTTATGGAAAGAGGTTATGGTTTTTAATGGCTAATGAGAACCTTGGCAAGTACATTAGAAAGGCTCTCATTGTTCTGCGTTGGTGCGAAGATTTGAAATAAGGCATCACCAGTTTTTTATTGCATCAAGTACAGTTGGACATGGTTGTCGCACTAACAAGCTTCAATTTCTACATTTTCAGCTGGTGTGTTTAACAATAACCAACCAAGCTTTTGCTCACGATTCAACGCAATCTTGTACCGTGAGTCACGTCGCGATGGCCGGATACAATCCGCGGGTCGAAGCGCATAGTGTTCCAAAAGTAATGGCAATGGCAGACATTTGGGCGGCGGTAGAAGACTCTTACTGGCCGAGAGATATCAGAGCCGCTGCTCCACACACTTCCCGTCCATCGGTAACCCGGCTGTTGCTGGGTTGACTTGGAGCGCGCAGCCACTGGCCCCAGCGTGGAATATTGCTGCTGATGAGTTTTCGGTTTGTCGCGATAAGCCAGTCTTCTTTTTATTAGGCCGAAACGTTTACTAAAGATATGCACGTCCCAAAGTCACAGCACACAATGACACTACCCAGGAATGAAGAGTGCTTGTTACCTAACTTTGTCAGCAGGTGCAATACGGAGTCTGGACCTCTTTAGTATATACATATATGACGGGCTGGTTATACATAAAAAATGTAATCTTGCACAACATGATTTGTGTCAGAAGAAATCAGTGTTTAATGCTGTTAACTTTCATCTAGATGTTACGCTCACGTGCGACGTAGTACAGACTTTTACCGATTACAGAAGAGTTGTCGGCAATGCCCGTTCAATACTACACCTTGATTTTGTAAATTAGCCCACGCTTCCGTACACTGTACTGTTTCTCTTAACTATATTATATCTAATGGCGTTTCTGAGCACCTGGCTTGTTACCCTCTTTCCTCTTTTCCTCTATGGGTTACCATAAAACACCGTAAACAAGGTGCTAAAGTTCTGAAAAATTATTCTGTACCGATGACCAACCCATCCTAGACATTTTTTTTTAATTTCTGGGACAACCTCTCCAGTTTATTCGATAGTTTGTGGAATACCCTAAAACCTACAATTTACATGTGCATCGACAGGTACGTTCCTCGCAGGCGTGTCCGTACAAAGCAATACAGTCTGTCGATATCAAGAGAAACCATTCAGCTACTTCGCAGGAATAAACGTGCCAATCGGCGCAATTGTCCTTGAAGTTTACTCTGTTGGACACTCTTTTTGCAGCTAAGCTTTCTGAGTCCAAGGTGAAACATTGTGACAAGGTGATCCGAATAAATCCCCGGTCATATATCCTTTTAAAGGCTCCGTGACGAGCTGTCATCGCTAACCACTACGATAAATATTTTTACTCCGTGTTGTCCACCAAAGTTCTTCACAATCTGGCTTCTGACTTCGTAATTGTTCAAGGGGTCAGAAATATAGTGCTCAATCAAACAACTGGATCTTCCGCTGGCCTTTAACACAGACTCAATGACTGTTTGCGCCGTTGCGGCGAACCAATAAACACACCCAACTTTTTAAGCTATCGTTGTTGCTGCCCTATCCCCTATCACTGGCGCATGGCCTGAGCCGTGCCACTCTGCAAAAACAGGAGATAGCATGTTTACATACAACAATTGCGCCTTCTCTCTGACTTCTAGCGTATACAAACTTTTTGAACACGAGGTACCTAATTTTATTGTTTTGCTTGTTGATGCTAACAATATTCTGACGCCTTCCGAGCACGCATTTCAAAAACGTTTTTTTACACTCACCCAGGTCGTTACCACTATTCACGAATTCGCTTTTTCACTTGATGAAGATGAACTAGTTGACGTTATCTTTCTAGACCTAAGTAAAAACTTCGACCGTGTGCCGCACAGTAAGCGCATCTTAAAGCTTCACAAACTGGCCTACAAACACCTCGCGTAAAACTGAATTATGGGTATCTCTCTATCCGTAACCAGATTGTAGAATAAATAACTCCTGCTCAAACACCTTCCACAACCCTCGCGGTCGTCCTCCTGGCAGTGTACTCCGACCACAACTGTTTATACTTTAAATAGTTTAATAGGCATCATCCAGTGGTTGAAAATTGTTCGCTGATGACCATGTACTCTTCAAGCGACTTTTATCGCCTTGTGTTGTGACCAGGTTAGCCTCCAATGTATTCTTGATCCCATCGCTGAATGGTGTGTGAAACGGTACATGAAATTGAACGGTGAACAATCTGTAATGCTTCAAATTATTAACAGGAACATGAATTCTCATTTTTTACATTATTAGTAACCGTGCACTGAAACAGCTAGAAGAATATAAATATTTACGAGTTATTATAAATAAACGTCTGAATTCATCCAGGCACATAAATAAAATTTGCTCGTCAGCATCAAAAAAACTTCGGTTTTAAGGCATGCCTTAAAAGCCGCACCTCCTCGTGTGAAGTTACTAGCCCAGAATCCTATTGTTAAGCCTCGACTCGAGTATATAGGGAAAGGAAGGAACCCATTTAAAAGGTATTCACACGCGGGAAATGATACAAAGTTAGGTCATCCGCTTTATCTATAAACCTTGTAGGAGCAGTACGTCAACTTCACTTCTTATGAATAACTAAAATATAACAACCTCAAAAAAAGGAAAAGCAGATTGCGTGGCTTAGGGTTCCCTTTTCGCTTACCTGAAATCAATTCAATGATAATTCAAAATTTTACCCCCAGCCCCGTTTATGTTGCCATACTAGATACCCCAAAGAACACTTTAACGGGAATTTTCACTCACGCGGACCTTTCCAAGCATTCTTGCCCCCTTCCCCTACTCAATGACTGCAACGTGTTTTCGAAGAAAGTGCTTTCTGATGGTGATACTTCGAATTTTTAAATAGGACCTATCGCATTGCAATAGCATTAACGCCGCTGATGCTGTCAATGGTGTGTGCTTTTTCGGCCACCATATATCCTCCTGTTTTTTTTTCTCAGGTTTGATTACCGTTTTGTAAACATGTACTACCTACATGATTTTGCAATGCTTTGTTTTGAATCTAATACTTTTTATATTTGCCTTACTGCTCGGTGTACAAGGTGCAGTCTCTAATCGATAAAAAAAATAAAGTAAAAATTGCCGTGTGCCTAATAGTATGCCGGTGGTGCCGTATTTGAGTACAAAGTTAACATTACGGGTACGTTGCCCTGCTATCAGATGATTTGCTGAATAGGAAAAGAACAAGCACTGTCAGTATTGCGGTGTTTTAGAAGTTGGGTTGGTTTCATTGGGTGGACACGTCCAGCACTGTGTGGCAACGTAAACCCGTCCGAGCAGGTGCAACGGGTGTGTGAATTTATGTGTTGCATCAAGAGCACAAGTGCACGTGGTTAACGTTTTAGCTGGCATGGAACATGCAAGCCAAGCACAAAACAGAAACGGGTGCCTATAAGTTACAGCAAGCTTGCAGAGACCAGTCTAAACGCCCTCGACAAAATTGCATTCGCTTTGAAATCTGTAGAAAATAAATTCGGCAACCATTGCAGTGATCCCAATACAAAGGTTTCTTTTTCTGTAGGCAGCGTTCGGGCCGGAGGATGCAGGCAGCTGGGTTCGGTGTCATGGCTGACCGGTACAGGGTTACGCGCTTTAATAACGACATGATGAACGCGACGATCATAATTATCGAGCGTTCCCCGGCGTGGGAATATCACACAGCCGCAATTGCACATCTGCCGTTAGAAAGTCGACGTACGAACCACACGATGACAATGAACCTGCTGGCAGTTATGTTTTCTCACATGCGCCGAGGCTGGATGAAAATTGCGCCCACCTCCCCGCGAGGGAAACCCTTTGTAGACGCGACGCATCGTGGGTTCACTTGGTGTTTTCATTCGATTGATTCTGAAATTGCGTGAAACGTGTTGGGAAAGCGTATGATTAATATGTTTTATGATTATTATTTTTTAATGGCAATCTTGGTCAATCTCTCTTAAATGCTATGCTTGGGGCTTCGCTGCAGCAACGACCTTTACTCCATCATTGTTGGTGTAAGTGGGAGCTTCTAGTCTTTTATTGCAAGTGTTATTCATTGCCCCATCATGCGTTGTATCAGTAGCATCTTGACGTAATTTGAATGAGTCAAGGATATAAGGCGCATTCGTAGCATTTCATTCTGTCTCGGTTTGGTTGCGCAGTGGGAAGAGCACCATGTACCTCACGTTCCGCCCGCAGGGTCGTGGGATCGAAACCGGGCGCCTGTAACTATTCTTTTTTATGGCGTGGACGGACAACAACGCCGTATGGAGGGACAAGGGGCGTGAATGAG
The DNA here is from genome assembly GCA_013339765.2 of Haemaphysalis longicornis. Lineage (NCBI taxonomy): Eukaryota > Metazoa > Arthropoda > Arachnida > Ixodida > Ixodidae > Haemaphysalis > Haemaphysalis longicornis. The sequence goes on along the minus strand of CM023448.1, from coordinate 44,651,105 downwards.
ATGCAGTCACATCTAAAAGCTTTGAAAGCATCGAATGGGAGTGGTTTTGGTAAACAAGCACGTGGGGGCTCTGCTGATGGTGTTTGTTGTAGCGACATGTCACTAAATTCTTCCTCAGCTCAGAACGGCTTAATCGGCTTCTTTTAGATGGGAGTGCATCTCATGCACTTGCCTTGTTTCTCTATACGGCGTTGTTGCCCGTCCACACGCCTCCACCTACCATAGATAAAGAAATAATTTTTTGGCGCCAAGTTTCGATCCCACGACCCTGTGGGTGGAACGCGAGGTACATAGTGTTCTTCCCACTGCGCCACAAAACTGAGACACAATCAAATGCTACAAACGGGCCTTATTTACTTGACTTATTCAAACTACGTCAAGATGGTAGTGATACGACGCATGATGGGGCAATAATTAACGCTTGCAATAAAAGAAAAGAAGCTCCCACTTGCAGCAACAATGATTGAGCAAAGGCCGTTGCGACAGCGAAGCCCCTAGCATACCACTGAATTAATGTGTCGATGCGAGCTAGTGGTACTTCATCATGAGAACAGGTTAAGCCTTAGGCACAACTGGTGGAAGTAAAACAGACTGAAAAGGGCTTAACCTGTTCCCATCACCAAGCATACAACTTAGAGAAATCGACCAAGATTGGCCAATAAAACATCACAATAATAATAAAACATAATATTCATACACGTTCCCGACACGTTTCACGTGATTCCAGAATCAATCCAACGAAAACACCAAGTGAACCCCACGATACGTTGCATCTACACAGGGTTCCCCTCGCGAGTAGGTGGGCGCAATTTTCCTCCCGCAGCCATTATCACCAAACGACAAGTCAAGAATCCGCCATTCTGACTTGTTGTTTTCAGTCTGTAATGTAGATCCTTTCACGCAGTGATCAAGTGAGGGCGTTCTTCCGCTTCTAGCATTGCTAAAGCCGCCGTCTGAAACTCAGATGCGCGGACCATCACCAACGTGATGTGCCGGAGAACCACATCCTTTGGCCATCGTCTGTCGTCAATGAATTCCAGATACGGTCTCGGACAACTTTCAATGGATTGGCTGTGTTGGAATAGCTCTTCCAGCCAGCGTTCAATGACGCTCGCCAATCGGTCTTGTGCATGCCAATACGTGCTGCTGTTTTCTTGTCGATGGACTCCGTTCGTGGGTACTTTTCGTTATCATCTTGAGCGCAAAAAAATACCGCTCTGCCTTTTTTAGATAAGGCTGCGCTGTTTTCTCAAGTTGATTACCAGCGACAAGCGGCGGTTGTTTAGATGGATGTTCCAGCTCGAGTAACGTGTAACGACGTACACATATAACTCTCACATTTCGGCGATTGAATATGTTTGGGTTTGAGGAATTCCCGGGAAGGATTCGCCCTTAGTGAAGTCTGTAACAAAGATGTACTCGAACACCAACGATGGAGGGTCGATGCGTGATCCTTCAGGAGAAAGTAGTTCTTTCTATTGGGAAAACACCATTTGAGTTTCCCTAGCTCCACGGTCGACGAAACGATCTGCCATATTTTTTGACAGGCTTGAGGACGTTTTGGGTGAACGAGTACAAGAGATCTCTCGGCATTTCTAGAAATATGACCGTTCTGGAATAGGCTGTAGATTTTATATTTAGGAGTTCATACTTCTCAAGGCATTGTTTCCAATTGCTGAGGCAATCACTCACTGGGCTCACTCGGAAAACGCGAAGCTATTAGCAATCTGCTTCTTAAACTTTCTGCAAAATTTTATCTTATAAAATAAAATATATCGGTGTCCAATTCTCTACTATTTTTTATTGTTTGTCGAAGATCCTTAAACTTATCTTTCAGCTTTGATACGGGGCTAGATGCTGAAATCAACAGCCGCCCGCTTCTGGTCAAAATTCTCTTAACGTCGGTACGGATATGGTTCCGCAAATCACGCAGAGCATCGAGCTCATGAGCTTGCTCTTCTTTAGCGGTACGTTTTGTGTCAAGCATGGTGGGCTCTACGTGGCGTGTCTGCGTCTGTTGGTGAGTTGCGGCCGGTTTTTGTCAGTTCAGTGCACTGGAGATAGCCACGCGGCGCGGTGTCGGTCGAGTCTTGTTAGTCACCCGACCCTCGAGGTCGGAGGTAGGAACGCCAGTGTTTGCGTCGGTGGGTTTGAGGAAGTCGGTCTTAGGTGTTCGGTCACGGTTGCCTAAAGGTGAGTCGGCGGTGAACGGGACTTGGTATCACTTGCCGCAGTCGCTATCATCCCTGCTGCTATCCCCATCGGTGCCTGGTCTCCTTCCGTGCTGATTTTAAAAGAATTCTTACGGGTGCAGACCGAATGCTATCTTCACCGAATTATCACGTACCGAAACAAATGTGAAGGCAAAAGAAAACAGGCAGCAGGGTTCGGTGTCGTTGCTGAATGTAACTAGGTTTTGAGGTTTAGTGACAGGAATATGCACACGATGGTGATGATGACGATGGATCATACTCCCAGCTGGGATTCAACATGCAACCTAATTACACTTACGTAAAAGCAAAACAGCCTAACCAAGTCCGTGCTCTACCAGACAAGAATTCTGCTAGCAGAAAGCATTGTGAAGCAATGTGAACGAAGGAGGCGCTAACTCTTTCCAAACTGTGGCATATTCTGTAAAATTGTGCAACTGCTGCGGCTGTGAGGGCTATATTGATATTCGCTACACCATCACCTACTAATAGAAGAAACTTCAGTTGACACTTTCTTGAGAGGTAACTGAGAGTAACGAAGCCAGGCTGTCATTTTTATGGCAGTTCTAGTATATGGACCTGTGGGCGTAAATTTCCAGAATGGTTCTAAACAAAACTGTCACTGTCGAAGTATTTTATTTTAAATCTATCTTAAAAGGCATCGGAACGGAAGAACTTCTGAAAAAGTCTATTATTTCACTATCTGAGCAAGCAGATGTTACTGTCAATAAACAAATACCTAATAATTCTGTAGTAGTAGCACGATTACTAGTAGCATCATTGCGGTATGGACCCTTAAGCCAATTTTGCGTTAATGAAAAGGGTCCGTCAATGCTATCAGGGTTAGAAATTGTTTCATTAATCGACCACTCTATCTCTCCCAAGCCTCGTCAACAACAAGTCTGAAACGTGGGTGCCAACAGCATGCAGGAGCGCAATCATTCAGCACTATTGCCAAGGCTTCAGATTTTGCAGCACGTGACGTTTCCTTAGAAAAGAGAAGCACATTTTCGAGAGATTTCATGCCGTGCTGTGAGATCGCTTGTCAAGATACAGAGCGTCAGTTGGATGAGGGTTTGATAAGGGAGTGGGCAATGATCTTGAAAATATTTTAAACTCGCTTGCAACGCAACCCAAAGAAAATCTTGAAAGCAGGAGAATGATGATAAATTATTCCAAATCAAACGCAGACATTTGTCGAAAATTTCACACCTGCATTCGACCCCATAGCGATTCTCAGTAAGGGCTGCCATTACAAAACCTTCCTGGAGAGTTTGCTGCTCTGGAAAAAAAGGGTCGCCAAAGGTGGAGAATACGTTGCCGCTCCGCTGCTCAGACCTAATGGCGGATGGTGCTGTATTCCCCTTATCTGCACTGGCGTTTCTCCCAAGAGTTTTGCCTCCAAATGAAAGTTGCACAGAAATGAACCGACACAAGAAACGCCGCAATCTGGTAAAACGTAGTTTGCACAAGACGCTGGATATATGCAGTATATTACAGCCGGGATATAGAAAACGCCACACACCCACACACGCACACACATATATAAATAAATAAATAAATATATATATATATATATATATATAAATAGAGAGAGAGAGAGAGAGAGAGAGAGAGAGACCAAATAAATTTGACTTTTATTGGCACAGACAGACGCATATATCGCCAGTGCTACTCATCATAAATGGCTACAAAATTAATTGATGACGAAGTTGCGATGTAAAGACGGACTTTCAACAGAAAACAGAAATATAATAAGGGCATCTTAACTGTTTCTGCATAACTCTAGTTATTTCAGGTTTATAGTAACCAAATCAAATTAGACCAAACTTGCAATCATACTCTAATGAGCCTTTGGGCAATGAGCCTGCCAGGTCGCGGAAATATTTGGACCTATGGTTTGCTTGGTTGCTTATGCTGCGAACCGGTTTGGCTTCCTGCCATAAGGCTCCAGTAAAAAAGATGTAGAAGACTGGTATTTTGTCCCTTGGGAATAGCAGCTGAGAAGAGGTCGAACACAGCATTGGTGGGCTTACGACTACGCTGAGCGCATGTCAGTCTTGTTGTGTAGGCATCTTCCTCAAGTTCAAACCAGCCAGGTATAGCTAAGATGTTCACATTGAATTCCTCCGGTACCAACAGCCTACTTGCCTGCACAGTATATGGGGTGTTACTTCAAATATATGTATTTAGTAGCAATATGCCGGAAGTACATACAAATATTAGTCTCGGATGTAATCACACGAGACTGGCAAGGAGAAATGAAGTGAGTGCAAGATGAAGCTAGAGATATGGAATTGAAGAGAACAAGGATCACCGCGGCAACATGAAACGCAGAGTGCAACACACCTTTAGCAAAACATGAGGACCGCTTAAAGGGCTAAAAAATTCAAGGATGCCAAATTGCGACTTCTGCAACAAAAACAATGCATTTCTCTGCCTTACGACCGCAATGACTGAACGGAACGCATTCTCGTGATAGATTCTTTGTTTGGCCAATCTCACACTGGTAGTCTGTGCTACTCCGAAGGTACCTAGACATAAGCTCATACTCTCTGTGGGCATTTTTAGAACGCAGTGTCAAGAGTGCGGTACGACGGCATTCCAGCTGATCTCTCCAGGCATGGTTACAGTGCCGTCCGACGACATTTAGGACTATACTAGCACCGGCCGAACCGTATGTCTTTGCAGTGTAGAGGATACGTCTTAGCTTATTAATCCCAAGGACGCTGGTTCGAGTTCGGCTCTTGGATTATTTTTTTTTCATCTTAGAAATAAACGATAATTTTTATGTCTTAAGTTAGTTTTGGTGTTTTAAAGGATTTCTTTTTGTGGGTTAGGTTATCTTGCGTTATATTTGGGTTAGGTTGGCTAGCTTTGCGTTATCTAGAGCGATGCAATGCCAGACGCGATAAGTTTGCCAGAAAACACCGGTGGACTTCGATATAGTGGAGGGATTGTTATAACGTTGGGCGGCACTCTCCACACGGCCTTTTTAGAATACCCCTTGCAACTCACGGGTGTACTCCGTGGGCTTAACGTTTGGGAATGCGGTGTGCAGTGCGACTTCGTCCCTGCTGCTTGGGGTTCACTTCGAACATTTACTAAATGGGCAATCGAATAGACACCGCATTCAGTACGCGAGGGTACCAGTCTCGATTCCGGCCGTAAGAGGATATTTGTTTCTTTCACTGTACCCAAGATCATAAATCATTATCCTCATCAGAGAAAATCGGCTTGCCTGCACGGTGTACGGGCATACAATGGCATCAGGTAGGAAGCCATATTTCGCTGTAAAAAAACCAATCAGCATCAAAGACATTTTGAGAATATTACAGATAAATAGAAAGTGCATAGCTTTGATTGTTTACGTGTTCTTAGATGATTCTCTTAAATAGGTTATATATGTATCGGTAGGTGTACAACGCTGGGCACAATGGGATGTTCTTGTTTATACGGCACGTAAGAATAATTCAAAGGAACACCAGTTATAAAATAAAACGAGTGTGAAACCAAAGCGCTAGACGCTTGGGCTTTGAAGAGAAACATACATACAATTGTAAAGCAAAGATAAGCCCTTCGAAGAAATCAGAATTTCCTATCTGGCCAACTGCATTCCCAGTCTTCTTTGCCACTATTTTGATATAGGGCAGCATTGGTCACCTCCCATCATTTGGAGTTTTCTAAGTGGTCTTGTCTTCCCAATTGTGTGTTTAACTCATTTTTCTCGCGTTTTTATTTTTCTTGCGTTGTTTACAATGTCTGCTCGCTAGCCCCCCCCCCCCCCCCCAAGTAGTGTCTCTTTTCTCGTTTCTTCTGCATAAGCCTTCGTTTGTAACTATCCGAGATATCTCTCTGCGTGTATATTCATACGGCAGCTAGGAAGACAATCGCTTTGACTTCTGCGTGAATTTTCCTTTCCGGCCTATTTTGGCTTCGAGTTTTAGACAATAAAGAATAAATGCGGCGGACTTGGCGTTCAATATAGATTTTATTTTCCCCCAATTTCCGCAATCCTTCAAGTGTTCTTATGATATCAGGGTACCCCTTGAATCGCTTTTGAAGGATGGCAGATATTGTACTACTAAAACTGGAAAATCGGAACACACAATGACTGTTGACAACGAGTGTAGCAGAATCTTGGAAGAACGTGAAAATCATCCTAATCTATAAGAAAGGTCTCACGGGGGACTTGAAATATCAAAGGCCGATCATCTTACTGTCAGTCGTCTACAACGTACTTACCAAGGAAATCGCAAACAGAATTTGTGCCACCTTAGGTTTTAGTCAACCTACAGAACAAGCAGGGTTTCGTAAAGGCAATTTAACAATGAACCACATTCACACGATCAATCAGGTGTTAGAGAAGGGCGCATAGTATGCTGAAGCCCTGTATATGGCATTCATAGATTATGAGAAAGCATTAGACTCGGTCGAAACTTCACCAGTCATTCAGGCATTACAGAACCAGTGTGTAGACCAGTATTATTTAGAAATACTAGAGGATATTTACAATGGGTCCCCAACTACCTTCATCCTCCGTAAGCAGAGCAGTAAAATACCCATAAGTAAGTGCGTCAGAAAAGTAGACACAATATCTCTTGTTATTCAAAGCATGTTTACAAGAAATATTCCGAACATTATATTGCGAACAGGTGGGAGTAAGAGGTGATGGAGAATATCACCGTAGCCTTATATTTATAGATGATGTGGCCTTGCTGAGAAACTCGCGAGACGTATTGCAAAGTATGCTTACTGCCCTGGAAAAACAGAGTAGAAGCATGCGATTGAATATCATATGCAGAAAACTAAATTAACGATCAATAACCTCAGGACAGCACAGCGATTTCAGATAGGTGTGGAGGAACTAAAAGTGGTGAGCGATTGTACCTACTTAGGCCAAGTTGTGACTCGGGATCCCAACCAGGAGGCAGAGAGAAACTGAAGTAAATGAATGGGGTGGAGTGCATTCGGGAGGCCTTCTCAAAAATTTTAAGGGAGCCTTCCATTGTACCTGAGGAAGAAAGCATATGAAAGCGGCATGTTATCGGTGAACACCTACAGAGCGCCAACTTGGAGGATTACTAAGAGGGTTTACCTTAAATGGAGGACGACTCAGCGAGGAATGGAACGGAAGATGATAGGCGCAACTGTAGGGACTATAAGAGAGCGGAGTAGATCAGGGGACAAACGCGTGTTAAGGACATATTAGTAGAAATTTGGGTGAAGAAATGGACGTTGGCAGGTCATGTAATGCGAAGGCAAGATTACCGTTGGTTATTGGGGTAACAGAGTCTGTTCATTGGGAAGGCAAGCGTTGCAGGTTGCAGCCGAAAGTTAGATGGGCTGATGATATCAAGAAGTTTTCGGCGATACATTGGTCGCAGTTAGCACATGACTGGGGTAATTGGAGATTAACATGAGAGGCCTCTACCCTGCAGTGGGCGTAGAGAGGCCGATGAATATGGTTACGAAACAATGCTCTCACAGCAAGAGTTTTGCATGTATAACAAGCTTTCCTTGTTTTAGTCTGATGTTTCGCTGATAACGCTGGCTTCTTATAGAACCTTTGGATTATCAAAACCCTCTTTCGTGCTTCAAAGTGATGCAAAGAGAGGTTCTTGTACTGTCAAAATGTTTGTAAATTCTTTACCCTTCATTGGGTGTGATGTCATGAAGAACAATGCAGCAACATTGGATATGGTGTTGTGGTTAGTGTTCGAGCTTTTTTTGCGTATCTTTAAAAGCAATAAAAAGCACTGCCGGTTTGAACAAAATGGCGTATTGCCATTACATGGTTGCTCACTTCAAAAGGCTAAACACCAATTCAAGAAAGAAAATATGGGAACTGAAATTGTCAAGCAAAAACTTGATACATCCTTCAGCTTTTAGAGTTTTTAAGCAGCCTAATGCCAAAATTTTGCCTGGTATAAAATATTTCCCCGATATCTTCTAGTGCCCCCAGGAAGCATTTTAAGAACTGAGAGAAGGATGTGTAGTACCCACTTGTAAACAGTCATCGTACTAAGGCGAACCTTAACATGCAGAGAACTTTGGAAGTGGCAACAGGAACATAACCTTATGCCTGCAAAGATGAAGGCAACATTTGGGTAGGCGCTAAGAGCAGAAAGGAATAGCTTTACAAAGATACATTTTTAGCACCGGTCGGGTTTGGGCTAGCTTGTAACGGTAATCTATGGTTTTGTGTAGAGTAAGAAACGGACAAGGACAGAAGGAGGCCACAAGACAAGTTGGAAGTTACCGATAGTTTACGTCGCCTCCTTCTGTCCTAGTCTCTTTGGTGGGCTACACAATGTCATGAAATAAAAATTCACAAAGAAATTAAACTGCGGCAGCAAGTCACTGTCTCTAGAGAAAAAACAATTATCTAATATTGAAATCTAGCTTTTTAATCAGGCGTTTTCGAGCTTCTACCAAAGGGCGGACAATTATCAAGGTTTGTACGCTGTTTCACCGCAGAAAACAAGAAGTTTTGAAGGACCTTTCACAAAATAAAAATTAACTTCAGTTGCTCGGACACGCAAATGTTACTGCATATAACAAACAAAACTGTTTTGTCTAACGGCATTTAGTTTGATTCTTACTAGGTGAAGTTTTAAGATAACAACTATTGTTTTGTTTGACCAGGCGAAGTTCTGATGCGGAGGGAAAGCACTTTCGATTGGTTTCAATTGGTGTTTGATGATTTTGAATTCTTATACCTGTGATTTAGTGGTTTTTCTCTAACCCTCTGCAATCACACCACGTGTAATGCCGACTGGGGGTACTGTATTTTGACGAATCCACCTGCGGAAGACCTAATAGGCAATCACGGTATCAAACTATTAAGACGCACAATTTACCCGATCACCTATGCACATCAACCGATGGTATACAAAAAAAGCAAAGAACCAGTGGCACGAGAGAGGTCGCGGACGATATAAAATGATGACAATTCTTTAGGGGCTTTCCTTTTGTAGCAAGTGCGCATTTCCTGCTGCAGGTATTTTCAAGAGACTCCCAGCGTAAAATTGTGCCACCGTCACCTTTTGTCACTCACACAAGTTCATCTTATCTATTCCTCCAGTCGACACTACGTAATGTAATTTTGGTTCTGTTGGTTTTTACAGGTTTCTCATCTGGCCAGCGCGGCATTTCTCTCTATGCGGCTGCCTCTTCCGTGCCCCTTTAAAGAATGCTTCATTGACAACAGCAAAGAACAAGACAAGGGATGGACACGTACCCAGCACTCACGGAGCCCTTTGTCCGCGTTGCTTTTTTGGGTGTTGTTTCTGGGTGGTGTGATTGAAGAATGTCCAAATACAAATAAACAGAAGTCGAAAAGGGTTCCAACGACGCCTAGCGGCTAATTCATTGTGGTAACAGTGGGGTATTTACTATTCGAGGTTTCCACAGCAAGACTATTTGTTCCTCCAAATCCTCTTTTTTGATTATTACGGTACGCAGCGCCTACACCATATCACCATATTGTTGCCCTTCCGTATCCACTGTGGAGGATCCAAGAGGAAAGGCCGACCCAGACACCTCGTTTTCGTAAGGCGATGGAACCAACTGTGAGCGAGGCAGTGGGCGCAGCTTCGTCTTCTTCTTTACCCCACCTATCGCCCTCTGCCTGCGCCCATCTCATTTATTTACAACACACTCCCCTCCGGCCAGAAAGGCAAGGACTGGCTTTCAAGCTGAGCCTTCTAATGCAGCGCCTGAATATTGTCCCAGTGATCAGGCGAAAATAAATGATGTCGGACTGTTCACACGGGCAGCACTTTGAGCGAGGATTCTCATCTGATGTTGCGTCCTCCAGTTGCTGTGATGTTCCGTGTGCATCAGGATGACGCGCTTCGCACCGTAGATCTTGGGGTAACCGCCGGGGTCGTAAGGGAATCCGATCAGTTTGGGTGGCTTGATGTGATTCTTGATAACGAGCCCGTTCCAGAAGGTGCACTGCTTGGTCGGTGGGCAAGCGACTGTGGCTGTGACAAACAGAAGGAGTCTAGTATAACTCTTGGTGTCGGGCTGCCTGCCATCTCCGGTTCTCAAGCTGTGTAGTTGAACTGATGGTGATTTCGCGCTGTGCCGTATTCGACACCATCGGGGGAGGCGCCGGATTTGGAAGCGTGATGCCGGCCGGGGCAGGTATGTGCAGACACGCTGAAATATCCGGTGGCTAGCTGGGATGCGTTCGCGGTTATCCGCCACATGACCCAAGGCGTGGCTACTCATCTTCCTTCTGGTTGGTGGGCATCGATTCAATTCCTTCCTTCGCGACTCCAAACGGGCGGTTTTACGATCTTTAGGAGCGTCATCTAGGTGCATGATGAGGGTCGTGTCACCAGGCGACGATATCTTGGGCTGGAAAGGAATCCCCCTGTGCTTGCTCTCGCCAGAATCACTGAGCTCCTTGATTTGGTGCGTACGCGGATATGCCTCACGAAAAGGGGTGAGGGTGTGGCTGTCAGTTTTCGAAGGGGACGGCAGGAACGCGTCTGCCTCATCGTCACCCAGCGCCTCATTCCAATCGCTCGAAAGCAGCGTGCTCTCACTGTCGGGGAAGACGGTGAGGCTGGTACTCTGAGGGCAGATCGGGACAGTCATTTGGCGCTGGGTGAGGTCCTCTGCTTCCAATGTGCACGGTTTCGTTACTGGAGACTCACTGTGAGTGGCGTTGACAGCAGAGTCACCAGGCGCCATCCAAATGGATGAACTTATGTTGGCTGCGTGTTCGTCGTGTATGGTGGGCTCGAGCTGCTGTTGACGCGTCTCCGGCTGAACTATCGGAAGAGAGACAAAGTGGGTGTTTTGCGGTACGATGGGAACACCCATGCGCTCTCGATTGTCACTCCTCCAGGTGGTTCGGACGTAGCCACCGGCGGCTGAATTCACAGCGGCTTTGCCAACCGGGTGGAGCAGCACGCGCGTTTTACAGGAGCGCATTTTGTCGTCAAAATGCTGGGATACGGCAATGTCTTCCTTCAGCTTGTCGCCGGTCAGGTTTCCTTGAATTGCAGCGTCGAGGGCCCGTATCTCGCTCGGCGTGTCGTGGAAGTGGTAAATGTTGGCGGTCAGATCGGTCACGTGCGGAGCCGGGTCCTGGAGAAAGGCGTCGATTGCCGTAATGAGCCCTGAGATTTTCTCTCGCAGGAGCCTGCGGCGTAGCTTCAGGCGTTCCAATGGAAGGGGTGGCGTAGAAAAACGAGGGTCGGCTTGGGCACGAGCCATGATGGGCAGCGGTCGAGGGCAAGGCCTCCCGGAACAAATAGCGCGAAGGTTCCAGGCCCCGCGAGCCTCGCAGCCGCTGCGCCGTCAAAGTCAGGTCCGCTCGTGCCTCGAATCCCGGGTTTCACGGCACCAGCGTGTGGAGGATCCAAGAGGAAAGGCCGACCCAGACACCCGTTCTCGTAAGGCGATGGAACCAACTGTGAGCGAGGCAGTGGGCGCAGCTTCGTCTTCTTCTTTACCCCACCTATCGCCCTCTGCCTGCGCCCATCTCATTTATTTACAACATCCACATCAATGTCCTCAACGTGCGACAACATGCACAAAGAAAGCACCCATGCTACATACAGACAATGCTAAGGCTACGATGTTGGATCTTAATTTAAGTGTGTTTCTAATAAATCTATAAAAACTAGAACCCAGTAAAAGAATGTAAACTACAAATAAATTCAACACTTCAGAATGATGTTCAAATATTTTAAACTTCTTTTTTACTAATAGGAGCCTATTGCAACATGTTTACAGGGAGGTAGGGATGCTAGCTTCACTTTAGCCAGCAACATAAGGCTTTTCGCCAACTTCGAAGTTGAGGCAAGCCAAATGAAAAAAAAAAAAAAAAACACACGGCGCTTGCATATTCATTATCATTGCGAGGGAAATTTGTCTGGGGTTCCAGCTGTAACATGAAGCGATAAGGAATCAAGTTTGCTGGACCACGCTCGAGCCGCATAACATACGATACACAGAATACGGCAGCACGCACACCACCCCCCCCTCACCAAAATATACAAACAATGCATGGACGGAAAGGATTTCTGGGAGTTTTAAGGCTTTTGAAACCCGCTATCAGCTTCATGGTTTTAAGCTCTTGTGCACTCTCTGTTCTGTAACGACAGACACCTGAAGCATGGCAATAACTTTTACTTGCTCTTGTGACATAACGACCGGATTTTCAGTCTTTTGTGGACAGCAGATGTAGCTGATCAGTAGTCATGAATGTACGCCGACAGCGAAAATGGGGAGAGGGAGTGTACATGAAGACATTGCTTTTGATTAGACACTACGTTTATAATCTTTACAGTGTATGTATGAATAAAGACACTCAAAATAACTAAACCGGCTGCCTCCAGCATCATAAAATTGTATCTGGTGCAAGAGTAACATTGGGAGCCCACAAGCATTTGTCACCGAGACAGCTACTAAATTCCCTTAAGGTTTTTATTACATACATGCCTTTGAGGCATTGCGAGTCATCTATTGGGGCAGGTATAGACTTGCTCCATTTTTTAACTGGTGTTTAAATGGTTTGGGACATGGCTGAATATAAAGTGTGAAAAAGAGAACTTTATAAGATATCATTACAAAAAAAAACACTGCAAACCGAGAAATGATTTGCGTGTGAAATATTTTGACAAATACATTCAAATTTCACTCACTAAACTATTGTTGTTCAATATCCCATCTTAACAACAGATAGGTACAAAATATAAAATAGGTTTTCTCTATTTTTGTGTGCTTCTCAGTGGTCGCAAGCTGATAATATTTCCGTTTGCAATGATCCCGGCATAAACATCTTCACAGACAATTCCAGTAGCATCATCTTGACTATCGGTCCACTTACATGCCCTGCCGGATAAAGGCTTTTACTATTGGCCTCTAACTGGTCCTGTCGTGCGGTCCTCGAGGCAGTCCTTAGCTCAGAATTTTCTTATTTTGTATCTCCATCGAGTAATGACCTTGCCCTATAAAAATCGTCACTGGGTATCCGCTCGGTTTTTTTTTGGTCCACCTGTTGCCATTACGCCTCATTGCATGACATGGCGAAGTCAATTTTGTTTTTTCATTTGAATATAAGATCAAATACTCGAATATCTTCTTTTATGCAGGAAGCTCGTTTTATGTCCTTTAGTGTAATCTAAGCATTATTCGTGACTTGTCCCGTTCAGCCGACGTATGGTTGTTTTCTAGTTTCTCATTAGGTTGGATGCCTCGGTTGCATATTCTTATTTTCAGTCATAGAAATAGCTCACATTTTATTATTTGGGAGTGTTTGTCGTTAGCGCTAACACCCATACCCAAGCTGTGCTGCAGTTTTCTGTTATTATGAGATTTGCTCTGATAAACTGGGCGAGATGGATGTACCCGTTCTTGTTATAGCTTTTCGTTACATAACCTAAAAACGGTGCTTTCGCTAAGTTTTTTTCCTGATTACTTTACATTTTATATAATTGCGTGGTTGGAGGACAGTCGACATGAATGATGTGACAGGCGAATGAAGAATTTATAGCATATTTGCAAGGCGGCCAAGATAGACCCTGCGCCGCCGTCGCACACCCACCGAGTTTGTTCATCATCGGAGGTTGGCACGACAAAGCTAGCCTGTGTTTCCCTCTTCCTCATCTTTTTGTAATATGGCCCGTGGGTCTAAAGCGATCATCCGAATCGAAGCCACACTAGTAACTGATGGTTGTGTGGACAAAAGATAAGATGACAATGATCAGTGAAGTCCTTGACGCCACCCAGGAATATGATGTCGGTGGTCGCGTCTGGTTCCGCGACACGGGAGTGTGAAGGCACCGACGAAGCCTCTAAGGCTTGCTGAACCACATCAGACTACATGGTTAAAGTCTCGACATCTTCTGTTGGTCACGCGTTGTCTGGTCGGTTAACGGTGGCTCTGGAAGGCCTAATAAGGTGCTGGGGACACGGGGCGGAGGCCATCGTTGAGTTCTGGTCGCGTCAGGCCTGAAGCTGCCCGGCGTGGCCCACGTACCCTACACGAATGCGCCTGTTCTGAGCCGTTGCGAAGCGATGACCAAGAGGGGGATGAACCGACTTCACACTCAACCAAAATGATACAGGGGGGCAGGACACAAGACATGAACGATGAGGTAATAGAACAATGAACTTACAGCTTGTATACATGGCGGTCAAAACAAACCTCGCACACTCTGCACGCACACACGGAGCTTCGTCGTCGGAGGTTGGACTCACCGACTTGCACTTCGTTGCCTAGGTATAGTCTTCTCGTGACAAATATGTTTATACTCACGGCTTTTCTCCGTTAATATAGCATCCGAAGCATTTTTTGCTAATTATCATCAGACTCGTTTAGCAAGACTAATTCGTCTAAAAATCTCAAATGGCTCGAGTATTCCTTGTTTATCAGTAACCCCTTTTATTAGTCAAGATTCCTAATACCATTTCTATGCAAGCTGTAAATAGTTTTCGCTGAGATTGGTCTCCCTGTCTAATGCCTTTTTGGGGTAGGGAATTTTCGCTATTTTTCTGAAGAATTAACCTGCCCGTACGTTTGTAATATAGGTCGTCTACTGGTTAATGTTTCCTGCCTGGTTAATGTTTCCTCTATTTCCTTAGTTTTTTAGTACTTTGAAAACTGCTGCGATGTGTACGCAGTAAAGGTTTTTTTCATATACTGCAAAATGTCCTGAGAAGGGGTTTGCCTACTTTTTCGTATTTCTCTATTTTCTGAATATTGACACGAAGCTGGTCTATTGTTGATTATCTGTTTCTACACCCGGAAAGATCCCTCGGTGGTGGGAGTATAGGCTGTCGCTCATTTAGATAACCATTACTTTTCTAAACGACTTCTATACAACTAAGGGTAGGCTGATCGACCTCTAATTCCTAAGGCCTTTGTTATCTGGCTTTTTGTGAACCAGAATTCTGTTGGGGTTTTTCCAGGCTATGGGCAGTTCAAATGTCTTTAGGCATTCTGAGAATAGTGCAGCTTTTTTCCCAATACAATACCTTCTTCCTCCTTCGGAACATTTCCACTTTTTATTCACTTTAAAAAGTTTTCATATTTGTGATTTTCTCATCTGTGGCAATTTGGGAGCTTTGCTTTAATGCTCAATATTTGCTCCTGGTTTGATGCCACTGAAGGTTAGCTGATCTAGCATTGTGCTGCCACTTTTGAATATCGCACATGCTGTCCGTTATGCGACCTTGTTCATCGGTTAGTGCGTAAATTCTGTGAAATCTGATATCCAGCTTTCCCTTAGTTTTTTTTGCTTCCTCCTCTTCCCAGTTTTTTCTCGATTACTGCCAATATTGTATGCAGGAATGTCTTTAGTATTACACCTGTTAATGAATTTCAATGGTTCTGGTATTGTAGTCTTATTTGCATTATTTGAGACTTTCATGTATTTACGTTTCGCAATTATTTCCTTCGTTTACTTCGTTTTCAAGTTTGTTTCCTACACTCTGCTTCTCCGTCTGCTGCTGCAATTTTGTTACGCTATTGCTATGCTTTCATGTATCCTGTTTACCCTATCCTATTTCTGCGCGTTCAAAAGCAGAAATTTTGGGAGGCTTTGTTCGTATTCCTGAGTCCTGTCTATGACTGACATCTGGCGGGCTTTTTTAAAATTTAGAAGCTCCTTTTTTTAAAGGCTGTGGCTTGCTTGGCATCTAACCAACCTCTGATCCATACAACGAAATAATAATTAATTAACAAATAATCAATTAATATTTATAAATAATATTGAATCAATCAATCAGTTAATAATTGGGTAATATTGCAATTGATCAATATAATTATTAATATAAAAAATTATTACCTAAGTTATTTATTTATTTATTTATTTATTTCCCTCAAGGGTCCCCAACCGAAGGGAGCTAACAGGAGGGGTGGGTAAACAAGACTTTGGTACAATCAAATTAGATGTGGAACACAATAAAACACTAAAAAATTTAGGATATAGCTGAAGCGGATTCCACAAAAAAGAAGGGGGGAACAGGTACAGTTCTTTCAGAACTGTGGAAGAAATCGTTTTCCGGTGGCAAAAGATACCACTTGAAAGGTAGGAAACATTGTTAAGTACAAAAAAATATATGTCCACTGTACGACGAAGATGACAATACCGACCACATAACAAGCAATAGCACGGGCGGTCACAGGAACAAAAGATAAGTACGTTAGAAAGTTACGTGGCAATTTAGTCAATAATTTATAAAAGTTTCTACATCCTGAATGCTATAACTTGCGTTCCATTCCTTAGCTGTCCGAATGAAGAAAGATTCTGCAAATGTGATAGTTTCGGGGCGAGTTAAAATACCTGCATAGTGTTGGAACAACGATCAGAGAAATGGGGGTGGGGGTTAGGTAAATGCTCGGTGGGGATGTGTGATAGAATTTTTGGAATATGGTGAGTCGCGCAGTTTTTCGGCGGTGACTAAGAGGAATGTTTCTTTAACTGTGGTACACTGGTTAAAGTTGAGTAATCGGAAAAGGCGAATCGAAAATGCCCTAGCACCGCTTAATCCTGCACAATTCCTTTATTGGTACTTTTATTGACATGGATTTTATTTTTAGTTTTAACATGAGGACCCTTCCATGTCCATTTCCTGTTAATACGTTCACCGAAGAACGTGTTCATTACCCAAAGGTTGCACCTATGTGCCAATCCTTGGCGTGCATCTCCTCGGCATCAAAGATTTTAAAGGTTGCTGAAGTGTCTCACTCACCTTCCAAAGTTTTCTACTGATGTTTTTTATTTAAATCCAGCCTACGTTTGCGTTAAGGCCCCCACCACATTTTCTGATCTCTGTAGCTTCCCATTATATTGCTGATTCGACGCACTTGTAGAAACATTCTATGGCATGACCATCGTAGCTAACTGTTTGAGCGCAGGCATTTAACATGTGTAACCTGTATCGCTCATTTAGCTGGATCACAACGAGGGACACACTTTCCCTAAAGGTAAAGACTCCTACAGGTTCCCCGATATTTTCTGTGAATAAGAAACAGCACTTAGTTGTCTTTGCTTTGTTTATGTCGTCGCTAGCACAAAATTTGCTCGGTCGTCAGCTCCAAAACGCCGTCTCCTGTTCTTCTATCATGCCCTAACCCCATGTTATCCGAAGCATTCGAAAGATACTTTAGTGTAGCCCCCAAGCTAGCATCACTAGATATTTTTCGTACGTCGAACGTTGCCAGGTTCAAGTTGCAGAGGTGGCCTGTTAGCACCCGAAGGATTTGGGCAGTCTCTTCTGTATTGCTGGCCTGACAGCCTCCAACAGGTAAACTTAAAAAAAAACGCAACGCATCCACCGATTCCGAAAGTTCGTTCTAGGCTGTAGAGGAACATATTTTAACCTCTCTCTGTTGCGTTCACGCACAGATTGTTTACATCTTTTAACTTCAGCCTATTGGTATAGAAACCTAATACACATAAGGCAAAAGTAGTGGCACTTTTTCAAAATAATCAGTACAGCATGCCTGAAGAGCAGCATGTGCAGTTGTTTCCATTATGGAAAACAAGTAATTCTTTAGGCTGTATGTAAGAAGCAAGCAAGTCCGTCGAATATGAATGAACAGTGCAGGCCTTAGCGTAAAAGCAGAGATATGATCGCTTTTTTAACAACTTTCATTTTTTTGAGACCATCACTTTTTTTCAGGTTTCCTTTCTCTTGTTGTTTAAGAAACACGTACAACACATAAACAGGCCACAGAACATGGGGGAATATACTCTGTGCTAGATCGTCTGCCCTGCGCATTAAACATAAGAAAAAACGTATGGAAAAGTTGGCTGCGTGTTGAGATGTACACTTAGATTTGCTGAATCTAACTTTCCGTTTATTCAAAGTGATTCTTCGGTACTGCTCACAATACGTGCATTTTAACGTTCAAAATGCTCATTAATAGGAACAAGCCCGAATACACGTGTAATTGGAGCTAAACAAAGCACTCAACATTCTATATGCAACGCGCGATCTCACAGCGTGCCAAATTTAAATAAAAAATGCGGCTGCTATACGCCACTTATCGGCTTGTGCTGCTGCATGCTCTTAAATGGCCATATTATTGGACGCTTGGGAAATCCACGCGAAAAATTGGAATCCCAGAGGAAACCTCCCGCTGTCCAGCGAGGGCCTCCAATAAACGGTTTAGTTAGCGATCAAACTCAAAGCCACTGTTCCTGAGTAACTACACAGAAAGAAATGAAGACACCGCTCTCCGTTTACCTAAGTTCGAATAGGCATAAATACTCTAGCTGACCAATCAAGTCAGAACAATCCACACCTGATGCGCGGTACCACAATGCCAAATAGGCCTCCAATTTATTCTTCAATTTTGAATTACAATTCGCGTTGATGCGAATATCATGAGCACGCAACCCATAAAGTACGAGCTTCAGCGAAACAACCGAAGGATAATTCGAAAAGCACTGAAATAACGAAGGGTTGGTCTGAAGGAATCGGAACAGGAGGTTTTTATCCAAAAAGGAAAGGAGATAAAAGCAAAAAGACCTAATTTCGGTCCCACAAACAAACCCTAGCTTGCTCGGACCATCGTCAGTGCCTGTGAGCCTGTCAAGCTTCGATCCTTGAGTTACTATCCCCGGCAATGCTTAATCGGAGGCTTCACACATTGAAAAAAGAACCAGCTAGGCTACTGCGCTCGAATGTTTGGGCTTGGCACCGACGGCAGCTGTGGAGCGCACCTGGCTATATTCCTCACTGGCTCCTAATCGTGATATCTGGGGTTCCTGCAAGGAATATTTGAACCACATGATTTATGTCCCCATCGCCAGCAAAGGAAATCATGAAAATATCTACGACATCTTTTTATCCCCCTTTTTCAACTCCCCCATCTATGAAAGCTAACAAAAATCTCATTGGAAATATGATGAGCGTGTGCTGTATTACCTTGTCTTGTATTGTAGCCTGTCTTGTATTGCATTACCCTGTCACCTGATCCGATGAGCTTCCTCTCAAAAGTTTTGGAGTTTTTCCCGGCAACTGGTGGATTTGCCGAAAATAAACTTCTTGAGAAATTATATAACTTCGCCAGGAACATGAGATTGCGAGAGTACTTCCATGATCGTCATCCAGCCGACAAAGCCCGAAGTGTACTACCTACCCATAAGCAGTGTACTCCTCCCAAGCAGCGCGATGCATGCCTCGAGATGTACAATAAAGCTGTTCTTGGCGACGTGAGAGCAGTATACCAAAAGCAAATCTATTTCCCCTTTAACATCACTAACAAGCAGAAGAAATCCCTGAAGGAGCTGACAAGTGGCAACGAAATAGTAATCAAACATGCCGATAAAGAAAGCGCCATTCTGATCATCAAGAAAGATAGGTCAACAACGCTCATATACAACTATCAAAATCGACGATATACAAAGTACTCCATAGTGATCCGACTTAAGAATATAAGCGAATTGTCGAAGATAAACTCCCTGAGCTTCTACAAAATCAGGAAACAAACGGAACAACCACTTATTTTCTTATGTCCTTCAGTCCAGTATCCAGTAGATTCTACCTTCTCTCCAAGATTCATAAAGATATCAACCCAGGTCGCCCCTTTGTTTCTAGCATTGGTACACTCACTGAGAACGTCTAGCGCTATGTAGACGTTTATATTCGCGACATTCACCCCGGCTTTCCTTAGTTCATGAGGCAACAAATGATTTTTCCTCTTTACTTGGTTATTTGGTACCCTGCATGTGGTGTCGCTATAGAGTAAGATTCCGCATAAGGATGGAATCACCGTTGTATCATGTGTGCAGGAGCAGTTGGCGGATTACAAAGCTGTCCCTTATCTAACCCTTAAAACATTCCTTCACCCTTATCCTCGCGATAACTAATTTTGAGTTTGATGGTACCAATTACGTGCAAGTCAGCGGAACATCAAGGGAACCAAAAGCGGGCCCAACAACGCGAATATCTTTATGGGATGTCTAGAGTCAAACTTCCTGCCAACCCAAAATTTGAAGCCACTGTACTAGAAACGGTATATGGACCATATATTTAAGATTAGCAGCATGGTGAAAAGGAACTTACGTTTATTGACTTTTTCACCTTGTGCATCCTAACGTCTCCCTCTCTCATTCCTACTATTCGCACAGCATAAATGTCCTGGATGTACAGTCATACTTTCTGTGGGCAGGCTTCAGACTTATCTCTATAGCAAACCTACGCATACGCGCCACTATTTGCACTTCCACAGCAGCCATGTCAGGCGCTGCAAGACCCCAATACCTCATAGCCAATCTCACCGGTTTTGGCGAACCTGCACAAGTCAAGAGGATTTCGGTTCTAACTGCAGAGTACTTAACACTGAATGATCCACAAAGCGATTACCCGAGATAACCAGTTGAACCGCACCGAAAGTCGCCGTAAAATAGCTCAGAAACCCCAATCCGCAAGGAAACCTAGTTCTGACCCAGTAGGCCTCTTCCCCGGACGTTGCGTCCGTTATAAGGAAACATCACAATTTTCTTGTTAAAACTAAACTCCTACAACGAATATTTCCCGAGCCGCCACGCGTTGTTTATAGACGCAGAAAAACCTTGGGCGCCGTTTTCACCAAATCCAGCACCAGCCGACCGCAGACACTTCTTCCATACCACTACACTGCACTCCGACAGCACAGCTTCAAACTATTATTTTTAAGTGCGAATGCACTTTATAAGCGACCCTGAATTCCGTTGACCGCCGTCCGTCCACATAGCAGCAGCTGCGGGTGCGCGCGCTCCTCGTCTTCCTTGGCAACGGGGGGAGATGGGCGCACGCTGCCTGGCCGCTGACATGGCACATACCCACGTGGGAGATTGGCCAGGAATCTCCTCGTCTTCCTTGGCAACGGGGGGAGATGGGCGCGCGCTGCCTGGCAGCTGACATGGCACATACCCACGTGGGGGATTGGTCAGGAATCGGGCGTGAGAAGGGCTAATGCACCCGCTTAAAGGAGTACTGACACGAAATTTCAAAGCTGAGACCCGCTCTAGCAATCAAGTACAACGACAACAGAAATAGGTATCTGTGCATGGCACATTCCCACGTGGGGGATTGGACAGGAATCAGGCGTGAGAAGGGCTAATGCACCCGCTTAAAGGAGTACTGACACGAAATTTCAAAGCAGAGATCCGCTCTAGCAATCAAGTACGACGACAACGAAAATAGGTGTCTGTGAATAAATGCATCTTTCTTTCTTTGTAGTTGTGTGGGTGTGTGTGATCTCTCTTTCGCGAACATTACCGAACCGCGCCAATTCAACTCCTGCATTCGCACTTTCACATTCTTCCCCTCGGGGGAAAGCGGGGAAATTTTTCTGTAAAAATGCACTTTACCTGTAACTGCGCCAACTTCGTATCCCTGCTGGAATGCACCCTTTGCAGCAAACAATACATCGGCTAAACTGAAATACGCTCACGCTTGAGGTTTAAGAATCACTACTCTCATGCAAATTGCTGCCCTTTTTTGCCTCTATCAAGGCACGTAAACATTCCTGGTCATTCGTGTGAAAATCTGAAGGCAAGAATTCTGAAATGTAGTTTTAAAATGCATCACGATCGCGAGGTTTGTGAGTCATACCATACGTAAAATTTTAAGCCATCGTCGTTTGGCATCAATAAAAAATAACGGAAAGTGACGTGTCCTTCCTCTAAATCGAATTTCTGCTTTCACCTTCACCTCTCCCTCTCTCCTTATTAATGTGCTGGAATTCTGCATTCCTCAAGATAGTGGTATGGCTACTCATTTCTTTCTCTCGATATTATGCTCCCATCAGTTGGCGACCCCCAGTAGACGGCTATAGTATCGGGCTAGCACTACGTTCTTAGAACGGTGGTTTCTCTAAACCAAATCTCACCAGCCAGTCTGGTCATTATGTTCTGGGTTTAAGGGCGCAGTACCATTGTTAGCTTTGATGCTCTCACCTTGATATCCATTCGTGCACGCTAGCGTGTTGATTGCTTCCTTCTATCCTTTCTTTTTGTATTCCTGTTTTTTAATATTCATTGCTTACCGCTTCGAGGTTGCCTAAACTGTTACAATGTGCTGACCTGATGGGTACCTCCAGATGGTGTCACGTACGTGCACTTGCCTTCTGTTATCTTTCGTGTCATGACTTGTTCGGCCCTGTCTCTTTTTTTCCTGCTTTCTGCTCCTGTTTCTAAAGGAAGGTACACTCATTTCCTGTCAAAACTGCTTGTCTGTCTGCTTTTGCGCGCGCTTCCTGTTAATGCCACCATCAGATGCCAAGTATGGTACTCTTTCATTCAACTCTTTCTTTCAATTACCTAACTGGGATTCTTACAACGAATGCGTAGAACCATAGTTGCGCCGTATGAGTGCGTGGACATACCTTCTTTTGACCACTATCCTGCCAGCTGTTGACACGGCAGACTGAAAATAGCAATTACTTTATGAATTTGTTTTTATGGTCGTAGCTGGTGACTGTGTTTTCTTTGTTATCTTTTTTAATGCCCATGCCAAGGGGTGGAAGAGCATATCTTTTTCTCACCCCTCTCTTTCCCCATGTTGTGACAGGGGAAAGGCGAATTACATTATTAAACTTTGTCGTTCTGTTTGTTCTTCTTTAGATCTTCTTTTGTCATGTTCGTTCCACGTGACCTATTTTTTGGTTGTCTTTTTATGCCCATGCCAAATGCGTGCACGGCAATATCTTGTTTCAACCCCTGTTTTTTGTCCCTGTTGCACGGGGGGAAAAGATTCATTGCATTGTTGAAATTTTGTTCGGTTTCATTATTCTTTTTTCTCATGTTCGTACCTCGCTAGTGTTGTTTCATTCGATCTTATTTCCCCCTTTTCAATTTTCTGATTTTTTT
The DNA here is from genome assembly GCA_013339765.2 of Haemaphysalis longicornis. Classification (NCBI taxonomy): domain Eukaryota; kingdom Metazoa; phylum Arthropoda; class Arachnida; order Ixodida; family Ixodidae; genus Haemaphysalis; species Haemaphysalis longicornis. The sequence continues at coordinate 44,628,058 of CM023448.1, read as the reverse complement.
CCGCTGCCGACTAACCATGATGCTATTGTACAACCTCTCACTTCCCTTGTCCTGCACTGGCCCTTGGTATTCTCTCTCTGTATTTAATAGTGAGACCAACATATTCTGTACTCTTCAGAAAGGAAGTCCTCCTCGTGCACAATCAGTAAAGATTTTTTTAATGCTTTTCTTATTGGTTTTAAATGCAGAGCATTTCAGTAACTCACGATCTCACCCGCGTTGACGTCCGTCGTAGTCCGCACCGCCGTTGTCCGCACCCCTCCCCCTACACTATATAAAAAAATACTATCCGGCGCCTGGTTTTGACCCCTCGACCCTTCGGGCGGAACGCAATGTACATGGTGCCCTACCGACTGCGCCACAAAGCCGACACAGAATGGGAGGCTACGAACGCGCCTTATATCCTTGACTCATTCAAACTATAAAAAATACTATCCGGCGCCTGGTTTCGATCTCTCGACCCTGCGGGTGGAACGGAATGTACGTGGGGCTCTACCCGCTGCACCACAAAGCTGACACAGAATGGGAGGCTACGAACGCGCCTTATATCCTTGACTTATTCAAACTACGTCAAGCAGCTGCTGATACAACGTATTCACTACCCCCAACTCCCCAAACACTAACCGTTAACGCAACACACCCACCCCCTCGCAGGGAGGTGGGCCCAATTTTGTTCTCTCTACGAACCTTATTATCTTGCGCTCTGTGTTCGATGTTATGTTTTTTCGAGACTATATATATATATATATATATATATATATATATATATATATATATATATATTGCCGCGAACTATACATAGGGTTTGTTTATTTGTGTTTTGCTTTTACCGCCCGGCTGCGCCGGTCTGTGTTATCTCTGCGCCAAGGGAAGCGCGTGTTCCATTCTTTCTTTCTGTGCCGCATGTGTTATCTGTTGTGATAGGGAGAGCATTCCCATCTAACGTAAACAGCCCAGAATAATCTTCTTGGATCTACTATGTTCTCGATGCGAATTGACGTTTCGAGAACCACGCGCGCCAAAAGATAAAAAGCCTGCAGTGCGGACGCCGGGGCATTCGATTCGACGACACTCGCGTGTGCAAGTCACTTTGTTGACCGCTGCTTCGCCGCCTCTATATTCTTTTGAGTTGTTAGGGGAGCACAAGTTCCCTCCAATAAACGTTTTTCTCATTCAAGACAACTGCATCGTTCTTGTCTTCGTGACATCTGGTGGAGGTGCTGGGTACGCACCCTTCATGTCCACTACAACCTCGGGAAACCGCCAAGCCAGTCCAACAAGAGCCAGCCCCCGCCTGCAAGATTTACCACACGAGTTCGGTTTGATGCCAGAAGGGCCCAAGAAAAGGAACGCTGCAGCCAACACCATGGTGCAAGAAACAACGTCGCCAATCGTCCTGCAGCAGCCCCGGGAACCGCCATCGTTCCGGGGAACCCCCGCTGAAGACCCCGAAGAATGGTTGGAGAAGCTGGAGCGCGTCCGCATCTTCAACAGGTGGGACGACGAAGAAACTTTCCGGCATGTCTTCTTTTACTTAGAAGATAATGCTTGAACTTGATTCGAGAACCATGAGAGTTCTTTGACCGACTGGACTCACTTCAAAAGGGAGTTCCTGAAGACATTCACTACCGTTGTGAGAAAAGAGCGAGCTGCGCTTTTGCTTGAAACTCGGATACAACACCCCAACGAAGGGGTCGTGATCTTCGTTGAGGAGATGAAGCAACTATTTCGCCCCGCGGACCCCGAAATGACGGAAGAAAAGAAGTTACGCTTCTTGATGCGGGGTGTGAAGGTGGAGCTGTTTGCTGGACTTGTCCGCAACCCGCCCAAAACCATCGCTGAATTCGTGACCGAAGCCAGAACGATTGAGAAGGCTCTCGAAATGCGTGCTAAGCAGTACGACCGGAACTTTGTTGGCGCGGCCCGTGCGAACTATATCGACAACATGCGGATTCCGGTTGATAGCCTACGCGAGACCATCCGCGCAGCATTGAGAGAGGAGCTTCGGAAACTTTTCCCGACGACGCCGCAACCCCAAGTCGCTGGCCTAACTGACGTGATCCGGGAAGAAGTTCAAAACGCTTTGGGAACTTTTGTGGCATCCGAAGTACACTGCGAGCCCCAAGCTATGACGTACTCCGCGGCTGTTCACCGACCCCGCCCTGCTCCAACACGTCGTCAGGAGGCACGTCGTCAAGAGGCCCCGCCCTACCGCCGCCCACTGTCGCCCGCCCGACCCCCGGTAGCACAAACCCAGACGCCGAGGAAGACTGACGTATGGCGAACACCGGATAATCGTCCTCTGTGCTACCACTGCGGAGAGGCCGACCACATCTACCGTCGCTGCCCATACAAGAGACTCGGACTACGTGGTTTCTCCGTCGACGCACCACGCCCCCGACCCGGCCAGCACCCATCTGAGTTTGAAGAATGCCTGTCGAACACCAGCCGTGGACCAGCCCGTTTCAACCGTTCGCCGTCGCCCTACCCGTACAATTCGCCGGACCGCCGTAGCAGTGCTGACTTCGCACGTGGAAGGTCTCCCAGCCCATGCAGGGGAAACTAAAGGCGGCAACTTCTGGAGGGGAAGTTGCTCTACGGCGAAAAACTGGAACCCTCCAACGACGCAAGGACGCGCTGAAGAACGTGATTTCCGACATGCCCTCATCCCTACGACCCGACCTAACCCTGACGAGACTCCCGAACACGATGACAGCTACACGGCGCGATGCGTACCCGACCTGACCGAGACGTCCGTTGAGAAGACGACGACAACGACGATGCACAGTGCCCGACCATCAACACGTACAAGCAGAGATACGACGCCCCGACGAACCCGGAACTCGAGGGAGACTGCATCTGACGTCAAGGTGTCCATCGACGGCTTTGACGTAGTTGCCCTCGTAGAAACGGGAGCTGACTATGAGCGGACAATTTGCGTCTAAACTGAAGAAAGTTATGCCCAGATGGGACGGTCCGCACATACGCACAGCAGGAGGCCACCTCGTGACGCCAAGTGGAACGTGCACATCGCGCGTCACCATAGACGGCACAACGTACCCTGCGGCGTTCGTCGTTCTGCCTAACTGCTCCCGCGACGTGATTCTCGGAATGGACTTTTTGACGGACAACGGCGCAATAATTGATCTGCAGACCAAGTCGATACCTTTTTCCTCCGATCACTCCACGACGCCGCAGCTGAACCCCGATCAGCGTGCTGCTGTCAGGATCGCCAACGATCACATCACCCTGCCACACCGCGCAAGCTTGATGATCGCCGTCTACTGTGAGGATGCTGCTTCTGACATCGACGCTATCGTAGAGAGTGATCGAAGGTTGCTTCTCGACCGCGGTGTCTCCATCGCAAGAGGCATTGCGCACTTCAAGCAACGCCAATCTCACGTTTTGGTCACTAATTTCACCGAAGAGTACCAGCATTTAAACAAGGGAGCTGCAATTGTGTTTCTCGAAGAAACGCAAGAAGCAAGTGATGTGATCGCGGTCGCCGACTTTGAACGCACACCCGTAGAAACCTTCAAGCTCCCATAGCATTTCGACGTGAATCCGGCGCTACCGCAAGAACAACGGAAAAAATTATTGGCTTTGCTGCGTCGCTATAGCGAATGCTTTTCGTTGAGCGCAAAACTACGTCAGACCCCTCTAGCGAAGCAACGAATAATAACCGAAGATGGAGCCCGACCTACCCGACAGTCACCGTACCGCGTCTCTTCACACGAACGGGAAGCCATCCGGCCTCAAGTCGACGACATGCTCAGTGACGACATTATACAGCCATCGAAAAGCCCCTGGGCTGCGCCCGTGGTACTCGTAAAGAAAAAAGAGGGCACATTAAGGTTTTGCGTTGACTACCGGCGACTGAAAAAAATCACGAAAAAGGGCGTGTACCCCCTCCCCCCAATCGACGACGCCCTCGACCACCTCTGCCACACCAAGTACATCTCATCGATGGACCTGAAGACCGGCTACTGGCAAATTGAAGTGGACGAGAGAGACCGAGAGAAGACGGCATTTATAACCCCAGACGGCCTATACGAGTTCAAGGTGATGCCGTTTGGGCTGTGCACAGCACCAGCGTCGTTTCTAAGAGTCATGGACACTGTGCTAGCTGGCCTTAAGTGGCACACCTGCCTCGTATACCTCGACGACGTAATGGTATTCGCCCGGACTTTCGACGAGCACCTTGCAAGGTTGAAGTCTCTACTCGAGGCCATTCGTACGTCGGGGTTGACGGTGAAGCCTGAAAAGTGCCGTTTCGCATACGGGGAACTCAAGTTCTTGGGCCACGTCGTCAACGCCGCGGGAGTCCTACCTGTCCCGGCAAAAACTTCAGCCATTGCGAACTTCCCAAAGCCGAAAGAAAAGAAGGGCATGCGAAGATTTCTCGGGCTGTGCGCATACTACCGGCGCTTCGTCGCGAACTTCGCACGCATTGCAGAGCCACTCACGCGCTTTACGAAATATAGCACCCCTTTCAGCTGGGAAAACGACCAAGAAAAAGCATTCGGTGAGCTGCAAAAACGCCTGCAAAGCCCGCCCGTGCTCGCTCATTTCGACGAAAATGCCGAAATGGAAATGCACACGGATGCCAGTGATATAGGCTTGGGTGCCGTCCTTGTCCAAAAGCAAAGCGGCTGCGAAAGGGTAATCGCCTATGCCAGCCGTGGTCTGTCGAAGGAGGAGAAAAACTATTCTGCCTCTGAGAAAGAGTGCATGGCTATTATATGGGCGATTTCAAAATTTCTCCCGTACGTGTATGGAAGGCCATTCAAGGTTGTAACAGACCACCATGCGCTGTGTTGGCTCGCCAATTTGAAGGACCCCTCTGACCGTCTTGGGCGGTGGAGCTTGCGCCTGCAGGAGTTCGACGTTACAGTCGTTTATAAATCCGGCAGGAAACACTCCGACGCCGACTGCCTGTCCCGCGCCCCCGTCGACCCACCACCACAAGACTCTGATGAAGACAGCGCGTTCTTCGGGATCGTGACGGAGAGCGACCTAGCCGCACAGCAGCGTGCCGACCCCGACTTACGCTTCATAATCGAGTACCTCGAGGGATGCAACGTTGCCGTTCCTAGGACCTTCAAACGCAGCTTACCAGCATTCAGCCTGAGAAACTCCGTCCTTGTGAAGAAGATTTTCAGCCCGGAACAAGAGCGAATTACCTTCTTGTCATCCCCGCAGACCTTCGCGACGAAATTTTGGAAGCGTGCCACGACGACCTGTCTTCCGGACATCTGGGCACAGCCCGCACTATTGGAAAAATCAAGGCGAGGTACTACTGGCCCGGCCTTACCTCTGACGTCACCCACTACGTCCAGAGCTGCCGTGACTGCCAGCGACGAAAAACACCGCCGACAAGACCCGCCGGATTTCTGCAACCGATCGCCGTCCCATCGAGACCATTTCAACACATTAGAATGGACCTTTTAAGCCCGTTTCCTACGTCACGATCACAGGACAAGTGGATTGTCGTAGCGACAGACTACATGACGCGCTACGCAGAGACCACTGCTCTTCCAGGGGGGACAGCACAAGAAGTGGCGAAGTTCTTTATAAGCCAAGTTGTGCTGCGTGAGAAAGAAAGAAAGAAAACCACGTGCCCAGAGTGGGGACCGAACCCACGCCTTTCGAACCCAGTAAAGCAAGTTCTCTTTGCTGAAATCTAGGCCACAATCGTGCTTTTACCTTGTTCGAAGTTTTTCTTCTCTTCTATATATATATATATATATATATATATATATATATATTGAAAGGGGGTTTATTGGTAGCGAAGCACAGTTACAGAAACGGGCAGTCCAGGCTATGTCGGGCAGACTAGTCTTCTGCTTCTTCTGTCTCGCGGCCGCTGCTGGCGATGATTCGTGAACCAGCCATACGGGTGGGTTGGCCAGTGGTTGCACCAATTTCTCATTACAATTACCCCCCCGGAGAAGAGAGGGCCACCCTGGCTGTTGCGTCATGGTGCCGAAAAAACGATCGGTTCGTGGTAAGGCTTCAAACGCTGCACGTGCACGGTTTCACGACCACGCCTTCGGAGGTCCGCAGAAGGGGTCATAGGCTCTACAACGTAATTGACTGGAGAAACCCGTTCAATGACGCGGTAAGGCCCGCGATATATCGACAGTAGCTCGCTGGATAGTCCCAGTGTAGTAGAGGGCACCCAAAGCCACACCAGGGAGCCAGGTAAATAGGTGGCGTCTGCAGCAACGTCATCATGACGATATTTTTTCTCCACTGTTCTTCGGCAGTGAAACGTCGCGCCAGTTGGCAGTCTTCCGCGTGTTTTGTGGCATCACAAATGGGCGTACCCTTTGAAGGATCGGGTTCGTAGGGTGGGATGGTGTCCAGAGTGCACGAGGGCTCACGTCCGTAGAGCAGAAAATAGGGAGAGAAACCCGTTGTAGCTTGGGTGGCGGTATTATATGCGTAGGTGACATAGGGTAGTACGAGGTCCCAGTTGTGGTGATCGTCGGCAACGTACTTGGCGAGCATATCCCCTAGTGTGCGATTGAAGCGTTCTGTGAAACCGTTTGTTTATGGGTGATTGGCAGTAGTTGTGCGATGCACGACGCGGCAAGCCTTGAGCAGTGCTTCAACAACTTGGGACAAGAACACGCGTCCGCGATCACTAAGGAGCTCATGAGGCGCTCCATGTCGCAAAATGAAGTGACTGAGAATAAAAGAAGCGACGTCTCCTGCTGCAGCCGTTGGCAATGCAGCAGTCTCGGCATAGCGAGTCAAGTGGTCGATACTGACAATAATCCACCGGTTACCAGCGGGCGTACTGGGCAGAGGTCCATAGAGGTCAATGCCAACACGGTCGAAGGGTTTCGCTGGACATGGTAACGGTTGTAAGGGACCGACTGAAGTAGCGGGAGGAGACTTGCGGCGCTGGCCTGTGGCACATGACTGGACGTACTTCCTAACGAAGGTGTACATGCCACGCCAGTAATAGCGCAAACGGACCCGATGGGGCGTCTTCAAGACACCCGAGTGACCGCAGGTTGGGTCGGCGGGAAGGGAAGCACAAATGTCGGCACGGCGATGGCGCGGGATAACAAGAAGCCATTTGCGTCCTTCATCGAGGTAGTTACGGCGGTAAAGAAGGCCGTCGCGCAGTGCGAAGCTTGTCTGCGAAGGGCACGGGATCCTTGGTGTCGGAACGGTCCAGAGAGGACGGAAATAATGGAAGAGATCTATGGATCCTTGCGTTGCTCAGTGCATAAATCTTCCAAGGAGAGAGCAGAAAGAATGCTGTCCTCAGTCAAAACACAGGCAACCTCTGGAGGAAGCGGCAATCGGGACAGAGCGTCAGCGTCTTGATGTTTACGGCCCGACCGATAAATGACGGGTATGTCGAACTCTTGAAGCCGAAGAGCCCATCGCCCGAGGCGCCCGCATGGATCTTTTAAGGAGGACAGCCAGCAGAGCGCATGGTGGTCCGTGACAACGTCGAAAGGTCGACCGTACAAATAGGGGCGAAACTTTCCCAGCACCCATACAATGGCCAGACATTCCTTTTCCGTCACGGAGTAGTTGAATTCCGCCTTTGTCAAGGTGCGACTCGCATACGCGACAACGTACTCGCTAAACCCAGGTTTCTGTTGTGCCAGCACTGCGCTGATGCCAACTCCACTGGCGTCAGTGTGGATCTCCGTGGGAGCGCCCGGTTCGAAGTGCCGAAGGATAGGCGGTGAAGTGAGGAGGCGCCGCAAGGTCATAAATGCGTCATCGCACGCTGGCGACCGGGCCGATAGATCACCGACGTCGTCAGCGAGAAGCAGTGTAAGCGGGGATATGATCGAGGCGAAGTTCCCTACAAAGCGGCGGAAGTAAGAGCAGAGGCCGATGAAACTCCTTAAAGCCTTCATAGTTATCGGCTTCGGGAATTCGGCCACAGCACGCAACTTGCTCTTGTCCGGGAGTATTCCATCCTTAGACACGACGTGACCCAAAATGGTGAGCTGGCGTGCAGCAAAGTGGCACTTTTTAAGGTTGAGTTGTAGCTGGGCGTTGGTGATACAGGTAAGTACTTGCTGGAGACGTGCAAGGTGCGTTCCAAAGTCAGTGGAAAACACAACGATATCGTCTAGTTAGCACAGGCACGTCTTCCACTTCAAACCTCGTAGCACACCATCCATCATTCGCTCGAAGGTGGCAGGGGCATTACAGAGCCCGAACGGCATGACCTGGAATTCAAAGATACCATCCGGGGTTACAAAGGCCGTTTTCGGGCGATCAGCATCCGCTAGAGGCACCTGCGAGTATCCAGAGCGTAAGTCCAGGGACGAAAAGAATTCAGCTCCTTGTAAGCAATCGAGGGCATCATCAATGCGTGGTAGAGGATAGACGCTCCTTGCGGGTAATGCCGTTTAGGCGCCGATAGTCCACACAAAATCTAATCGAGCCGTCCTTCTTCTTTACGAGAACAACGGGGGAGGCCCATGGGCTGTTCGATGGGCGAATGATGTCCCGTTGTAGCATGTCACGTACTTGCTCATCGATCACTTGACGCTCGCTAGGAGACACTTTATACGGTCGCTGCCGCAGCGGCGCATGCGATCCAGTGTCGATGGAATGGGTGACGATAGAGGTACGGCCAAACGAGGGTTGGGCGCAGTCGAACGACGAACGGAAACGGCACAGGAGTTCCAGAAGTTGACATTTCTGCGCGGGCTCGAGAGTGTGATCGATTGAAGCATGAAACACGTTGTTGGAAAGCTGTGTCGTCATGGAAGGGGTAAGAGCGGAAATGTCATGATCAGGCATATTGTCTAGGACGTCAACGACCCGACAGGAATCCACGAGCTCGACAGTGCCAAGGCATTCTCCCCGTAGCAAGGAGCATGGGCTTGCGGACGGGTTGGTAACAATCATGCCAGTTTCGCCAGAATGAATTTTCAGCACAGCGAAAGGCACCGGTATGCACCTGCGGCGGAGGAAGACCTCGGATGGCGCGAAAATGGCAGTTGCATCCCCAAAAGAAGTACAACATAGCGGCACTACAACGTCGGACTGGGGAGGAATGGTAGTGTCTGCGGCTGCGACCAGTTTAGCGGCGGATGACGCAGAATTATCTTCATAGGCGTCGTCTGGTAGGACAGAAAATTCAACTTCGGCACGCGCACAGTCAATAAGGGCGTTGTGCCGAAACAAATATCCCATCCCAGAATGACGTCATGAGAAAAGTTGGGAAGCACGATTAATTCAATAACGTACACTACGCCCTGGACGGAAACGCGAGCCGTACATGCAGCCAAGGCATGAACGGGTTGGGAGTCGGCGGTTTGTAAGGATAGTCTAGAGAGAGGCGTCATAACTTTACGAATTTTGCGGCAGAGATCGGCTCGAATCACGGAAACTGCTGCTCCGGTATCGACCAGCGCAGCAGTCGCGACACCTTCGACTGACATGTCAATAACATTTGCGGGAGACAGTGGAGGGCTTGGACTTTTTGACGGCAACGCAGTTCTTGCCCCCGAGACTGCGGCTGTCAGTTTTCCTCTGTGGCAGGAGTGGAACGACGACGCATCGGCGAAAGCGAGCGGTGGCGCGGGGACTCAGAACGACGGTCGGCGAAAGGCTGGCGGTCGGAAACCGAGGGCGCGTACGAGTCCGAAGCGTTTTGGGGCAGCGTCGGGGGGGGGAACCGTATGTAGGTCCGTAATATGGATAGCGGCATTCCGGTGGAGGACCGTTGGCAGGCAGTACGCGGCGGCGACAGTAACGTGCGACATGTCCTGGGTAGTGACACGAAAAGCAAATCGGCCGGTTGTCCGGAGTACGCCAGGGATTCATAGATTGAGTTGGAACCCGCGCCTGCGGAAGAGGTCTTGGTGGAGCCGGGAGTCGGAACGGCGTTCTCGACTGGGCAAGCCATCCCGCGACGTCGGCGAAAGTAATCGGAGCAGCCACGGGAGTCTGCTGGCTAAAAGAAGGCAGCTCTTCCGCCACCTGTTCTTGAACTACATGCCGAAGAGTAGACTGAGGAACAGGGCCCAGCTCCGGAATAGTATTTGAAGCGGCATGGCAAAGTTGTCGAGCAACCTCTTCGCGGACAATTTCTTTTATACGGACCAACCCAGATGGATCGTCGAGGTCAACGGCTAAACTCGCAAGCGGCTCATTTTGGGCGAGTGGTCGCCGAGTGAAGGCCCTTTGCTTGCGCAGCTCTTCATAACTTTGGCAGAGACTGATGACGTCGCTAACGGTCCGGGGATCCTTGGAAAGCAGCATCTGAATTGCGTCGTCGTCGATACCTTTAAGGACATGTTTTACCTTCTCAGTTTCAAACATGCTGGGGTCCACGCGCTTGCAAAGGTCTACTACATCTTCTATGTAGCTCGAGAAGTCTTCTCCAGTTTTCTGAGCCCGTACTCGTAAACGCTGTTCAGCTTGACGCTTGCGCACTTCGGGTCGCCCGAATGCTTCCATAAACCTTTCCATGAACTCGGCCCAGGTACTCATCTCTCGACGATGGTTTTTGAACCAAAGTTCGGCGAGATGCGTAAAAGAGAAGCCCACGTTGTTTAATTTTATGGCGTCGTCCCACTTGTTGTGCGTGCTGACGCGCTCAAAGATAGTAAGCCAGTCTTCCACGTCACGATCGTCTAGCCCGCTGAACGAAGCGGGGTCCCGCGGGCGTATGGTTCCAGGGGCAGACAATCGGGGCACCTGGCCCGCCGGAGTAGGCTGATGGACTGGTTCGTGGGACATTGTGGTGGGCAGCCGCCGGTTGCGAAGCTCCAGGTTTTACGATGGACCCGCACACTCCACCAATTCAAAGGGGGTTTATTGGCAGCGAAGCGCAGTTACAGAAACGGGCAGTCCAGGCTATGTCGGGCAGACTAGTCTTCTGCTTCTTCTGTCTCGCGGCCGCTGCTGGCGATGAGTCGCGAACCAGCCATACGGGCGGGTTGGCCAGTGGTTGCACCAATTTCTCATTACAATATATATATATATATATATATATATATATATATAATATGTGTGTGTGTGTGTGTGTGTGTGTGTGTGTCTGTGTGTGCTTAGGTATGTAGCCAATTAGAATAGCAAAATGAAGCGCTAGTTGAATAGAAGCCAGAAATAAGGGTAGGCAGTTAGGAGAGCCAACGCACGCAAAGGAGTAAATCTTTTTGAACCAGATATATTTTTATAAATAGCATAATACTAAAGAACCATGTTTCAACAGGGTGGGATCCAAACCCCCAACATCCGAAATATGCATTGCGCACGACGACCACCTGCAGGGCTGTGCTCGCTCCAGTTTTTCCCATTGGTCGTAAACGCACCAGTTAGAGTCCGGGAGTTAAAAAGAAGGTTCCCCCTTGCAACTGAATAGTGTGAAGTGGTGGTCGCTACCACCCCCAAGTACAAGAAATAATAACCTCGGCATAAATATTTATGAAATCGGAGGGGAGCAAAGCCTCACGGGTAACGTAGCGGTGATCGCACCAGACGCGCATTCTGGAGGTTGTTGCTTCGGATCCCCCCGCGGGCTTGTTCTTCTCCACTTTATTTCTAAATTTTGGATAACATTTTTTCAAAGAAGTTTTGTCTCCCTTGCTTTCCTGCGGATTTTTGACTGCTGACCCTTAGTTATATACACACACATATATATATATATATATATATATTTAAATATATATATAAATATATAATATATATACTGTATATATATATCATATATATTATATATTCTATATATATATTATATCTATTATCTTATATATATCTATCTATAGAATATATATATCTATATATATCTATACTATATATATATATATAATAAAATTTACAAAATGCTAGGGAAACAAAGAAAAGCGAAGAATTTTGCAACGGTAGTTGGCTTGATTTTCACTTACGTTTGCGGAAAGAAAACTCTCTGCTTCAGGAACTTTTGCATACACATATAACTCAACACGAAAATCCTAATAAGGTCCACTGCACGGTGAAGGTTTCGCGGAATGACTTCAAACTCTTCCTTTTTTTCTTGTTAAGTCCATTATTAGGCTCTTAATTCTTGTACTTTATCCCTACATCGCAGTATTTGCCTCCCCCTTCTGCTAGACTCATTCTTGGTATCCACTCCTTACCCGTGATGTCCTTCAGTTCTCCGGTCATCACACTGTATGGCTAGTCAAGCCCATTTTGGTTACTTGGTTGAGGTATAATGTCATCAACTCGATTGTGTTCCCTCAAACAGGAAGATCGTTTTCCCTGTCTAACAGTTACTCATATTATTTTTCTTTAGACGTCCTGTTCGACCAATCAAATTTTGCTTTGCAGTTGTTTATTAGGGCGCAAAATTTTTACTCTGCATATCAGCCCAGGCAGCAGATCTTGCTATATATGTTTTGTTGGAGTGATAGAAGTACCCTACTTTTCAATTTAGGAGTGCTGGCTAACCTCTCCGCTGCTCATAACTACTCTGGGCGGATTTCTGTCTCGTGGTTGGTGTCAGCACTAAACCTGGGTCATAGGTAGTTCGGTTCTTGTATTTTTAGATTTGTGTTTCCTAAGGTAATATTCCCAATTTTGAGCTTTATGCCGCCTTCTCTTGTTCTTTTAATTTCGCTTAGCCCTAAACAATCCCACCCAATGTCCGAGAGCTTCTCTAGTAATAGACCTATGCTTCTGTCACTAGAGAGGGTTCATGCACTTAACGTTGCCAGGGTCAACATCCAAAAGCAGCTTGTCCTGACCGAGAGGTTGATTGCCTCATCTTTTGTAAAGTCGGCCTGACCGCCGCCTTGGTCGGTTGCTGTAGAGCTGCTGGAGACTGAGGGCCGAAATTTTCTATCACACTTCATAGGAGTTGTCGGTTATATATAACATCAAAGTGGCCACATCCTTGTCACGGGAGGGAGGACTGTTTTTGTATCGAAGATTTCCAGCATGGTTGAACCTATCCTGTTTAGCCTCTCACGTCCGCGATAATGTTTTCTTTGGGAGCAAGCAGCACTTCAGACCGACGTGGGTTGGGTTTAGAGAGCCAGACGAAGACATAAAGAAGAGTAAAGAGAGAGAGAGAGAATGAGTGAAACACGTATTTTGAAGATCTTTTGGCTGGTGTGATACCCAACCGCTGGCTCACGCCGCTTGCTCTCCGGTGAAGGGTGCGAAATTCGCCCCTCTCAGGATGTCTTTGCTCGTGGGCAAGCGGTAGGCTGAAGACCGTCCGTGGCCGCGTCACGTCACCGGAGTACGATGAGCTTCAAACTGCAAAATGCATCGAATTACTGCTTGCTCCGAAGCGTTCCGGCTGGGATCGCTCGCTGTTCTTGTGAGCGGCGGCTTCCTGCGGCCCAATTTATGTCCTCCGGGAGGTGACTTTGTGCGGCGGCGCGTAGGCGGTGACACAGCGAAGTGGGCACCGGACTATCAGGGGTGTCCGTCAATGCGTCGAATTACTCGTTTCGCCAAGCGGTCCGGCTGGGGTCGACCGTCCGTGGCCGGGGTTCCCGCGGCCCGGATTTACGATTGGAGGGGTTAACTGCAAAATGCTGATACTGCTTGCTCGTAGGCGGGGACCGGAGTGGGATCGCTTTGCTGTTCTTGTCCAGCGGGGCTTTTCCCCGTGGGCCGGTAGGCTGAAGACCTCCGGGGGGCCGCGACGACCGGAGTAAAAGGGGGGAAAAAAGGGCTGCAAACTGCAAAATGCGTCGAATTACTGCTTGCTCCGAAGCGTTCCGGCTGGGATCGCTCGCTGTTCTTGTGAGCGGCGGCTTCCTGCGGCCCAATTTATGTCCTCCGGGAGGTGACTTTCTGCGACGGCGCGTAGGCGGTGACACAGCGAAGTGGGGCACCCGACTATCAGCTCGTTCCGTCCATGCTGTGGGTTTCCTCGTGGGCAAGCGGTAGGCTGAAGACCGTCCGTGGCCGCGTCACGTCACCGGAGTACGATGGGCTGCAAACTGCAAAATGCGTCGAATTACTGCTTGCTCCGAAGCGTTCCGGCTGGGATCGCTCGCTGTTCTGCTGAGCGGCGGCTTCCTGCGGCCCAATTAATGTCCTCCGGGAGGTGACTTTCTGCGATGGCGCGTAGGCGGTGACACAGCAAAGTGGGCAGCGACTATCAGCTCGTTCCGCCCACGCTGTGGGTTTCCTCGTGGACAAGTGTTAGACTGAAGACCATTCGTGACCACGAGACGCCACTGGAAGAAGATGGGCTGCAAACTGCAAAATGCGTCGAAATACTGATTGCTCCGAAACGTTCCGGCTCGGATCACTCACTGTTCTGCTGAGCGGCGGCCTTCCTGCGGCCCAATTAATGTCCTCCGGGAGGTGACTTTCTGCGATGGCGCGTAGGCGGTGACACAGCAAAGTGGGCAGCGACTATCAGCTCGTTCCGCCCACGCTGTGGGTTTCCTCGTGGACAAGTGTTAGACTGAAGACCATTCGTGACCACGAGACGCCACTGGAAGAAGATGGGCTGCAAACTGCAAAATGCGTCGAAATACTGATTGCTCCGAAACGTTCCGGCTCGGATCACTCACTGTTCTGCTGAGCGGCGGCTTCCTGCGGCCCAATTAATGTCCTCCGGGAGGTGACTTTCTGCGACGGCGCGTAGGCGGTGACACAGCGAAGTGGGCACCGACTATCAGCTCGTTCCGTCCACGCTGTGGGTTTCCTCGTGGGCAAGCGGTAGGCTGAAGACCGTCCGTGGCCACGCGACGTCACCGGAGTACGATGGGCTGCAAACTGCAAAATGCGTCGAATTACTGCTTGCTCCGAAGCGTTCCGGCTGGGATCGCTCGCTGTTCTTGTGAGCGGCGGCTTCCTGCGGCCCAATTTATGTCCTCCGGGAGGTGACTTTCTGCGACGGCGCGTAGGCGGTGACACAGCGAAGTGGGCACCGACTATCAGCTCGTTCCGTCCACGCTGTGGGTTTCCTCGTGGGCAAGCGGTAGGCTGAAGACCGTCCGTGGCCACGCGACGTCACCGGAGTACGATGGGCTGCAAACTGCAAAATGCGTCGAATTACTGCTTGCTCCGAAGCGTTCCGGCTGGGATCGCTCGCTGTTCTTGTGAGCGGCGGCTTCCTGCGGCCCAATTAATGTCCTCCGGGAGGTGACTTTCTGCGATGGCGCGTAGGCGGTGACACAGCAAAGTGGGCAGCGGCTATCAGCTCGTTCCGCCCACGCTGTGGGTTTCCTCGTGGACAAGTGTTAGACTGAAGACCATTCGTGACCACGAGACGCCACTGGAAGAAGATGGGCTGCAAACTGCAAAATGCGTCGAAATACTGATTGCTCCGAAACGTTCCGGCTCGGATCACTCACTGTTCTGCTGAGCGGCGGCTTCCTGCGGCCCAATTAATGTCCTCCGGGAGGTGACTTTCTGCGATGGCGCGTAGGCGGTGACACAGCAAAGTGGGCAGCGACTATCAGCTCGTTCCGCCCACGCTGTGGGTTTCCTCGTGGACAAGTGTTAGACTGAAGACCATTCGTGACCACGAGACGCCACCGGAAGAAGATGGGCTGCAAACTGCAAAATGCGTCGAAATACTGATTGCTCCGAAACGTTCCGGCTCGGATCACTCACTGTTCTGCTGAGCGGCGGCTTCCTGCGGCCCAATTTATGTCCTCCGGGAGGTGACTTTCTGCGACGGCGCGTAGGCGGTGACACAGCGAAGTGGGCACCGACTATCAGCTCGTTCCGTCCACGCTGTGGGTTTCCTCGTGGGCAAGCGGTAGGCTGAAGACCGTCCGTGGCCACGTGACGTCACCGGAGTACGATGGGCTGCAAACTGCAAAATGCGTCGAATTACTGCTTGCTCCGAAGCGTTCCGGCTGGGATCGCTCGCTGTTCTTGTGAGCGGCGGCTTCCTGCGGCCCAATTTATGTCCTCCGGGAGGTGACTTTCTGCGACGGCGCGTAGGCGGTGACACAGCGAAGTGGGCACCGACTATCAGCTCGTTCCGTCCACGCTGTGGGTTTCCTCGTGGACAAGCTGTTAGGACTGAAGACCATTCGTGACCACGAGACGCCACCTGGAAGAAGATGGGCTGCAAACTGCAAAATGCGTCGAATACTGATTGCTCCGAAACGTTCCGGCTCGGGATCACTCACTGTTCTTGCTGAGCGGCGGCTTCCTGCGGCCCAATTAATGTCCTCCGGGAGGTGACTTTCTGCGATGGCGCGTAGGCGGTGACACAGCAAAGTGGCAGCGACTATCAGCTCGTTCCGCCCACGCTGTGGTTTCCTCGTGGACAAGTGTTAGACTGAAGACCATCGTGGACCACGAGACGCCACGGGAAGAAGATGGGCTGCAAACTGCAAAATGCGTCGAAATACTGATTGCTCCGAAACGTTCCGGCTCGGATCAGCTCACTGTTCTGCTGAGCGGCGGCTTCCTGCGGCCCAATTAATGTCCTCCGGAGGTGACTTTCTGCGATGGCGCGTAGGCGGTGACACAGCAAGTGGGCAGCCGACTATCAGCTCGTTCCGCCCACGCTGTGGGTTTCCTCGTGGACAAGTGTTAGACTGAAGACCATTCGTGACCACGAGACGCCACCGGAAGAAGATGGGCTGCAAACTGCAAAATGCGTCGAAATACTGATTGCTCCGAAACGTTCCGGCTCGGATCACTCACTGTTCTGCTGAGCGGCGGCTTCCTGCGGCCCAATTAATGTCCTCCGGGAGGTGACTTTCTGCGATGGCGCGTAGGCGGTGACACAGCAAAGTGGGCAGCGACTATCAGCTCGTTCCGCCCACGCTGTGGGTTTCCTCGTGGACAAGTGTTAGACTGAAGACCATTCGTGACCACGAGACGCCACCGGAAGAAGATGGGCTGCAAACTGCAAAATGCGTCGAAATACTGATTGCTCCGAAACGTTCCGGCTCGGATCACTCACTGTTCTGCTGAGCGGCGGCTTCCTGCGGCCCAATTAATGTCCTCCGGGAGGTGACTTTCTGCGATGGCGCGTAGGCGGTGACACAGCAAAGTGGGCAGCGGACTATCAGCTCGTTCCGCCCACGCTGTGGGTTTCCTCGTGGACAAGTGTTAGACTGAAGACCATTCGTGACCACGAGACGCCACCTGGAAGAAGATGGGCTGCAAACTGCAAAATGCGTCGAAATACTGATTGCTCCGAAACGTTCCGGCTCGGATCACTCACTGTTCTGCTGAGCGGCGGCTTCCTGCGGCCCAATTAATGTCCTCCGGGAGGTGACTTTCTGCGATGGCGCGTAGGCGGTGACACAGCAAAGTGGGCAGCGACTATCAGCTCGTTCCGCCCACGCTGTGGGTTTCCTCGTGGACAAGTGTTAGACTGAAGACCATTCGTGACCACGAGACGCCACCTGGAAGAAGATGGGCTGCAAACTGCAAAATGCGTCGAAATACTGATTGCTCCGAAACGTTCCGGCTCGGATCACTCACTGTTCTGCTGAGCGGCGGCTTCCTGCGGCCCAATTAATGTCCTCCGGGAGGTGACTTTCTGCGATGGCGCGTAGGCGGTGACACAGCAAAGTGGGCAGCGACTATCAGCTCGTTCCGCCCACGCTGTGGGTTTCCTCGTGGACAAGTGTTAGACTGAAGACCATTCGTGACCACGAGACGCCACCGGAAGAAGATGGGCTGCAAACTGCAAAATGCGTCGAATACTGATTGCTCCGAAGCGTTCCGGCTGGGATCGCTCGCTGTTCTTGTGAGCGGCGGCTTCCTGCGGCCCAATTTATGTCCTCCGGGAGGTGACTTTCTGCGACGGCGCGTAGGCGGTGACACAGCGAAGTGGGCACCGACTATCAGCTCGTTCCGTCCACGCTGTGGGTTTCCTCGTGGGCAAGCGGTAGGCTGAAGACCGTCCGTGGCCACGCGACGTCACCGGAGTACGATGGGCTGCAAACTGCAAAATGCGTCGAATTACTGCTTGCTCCGAAGCGTTCCGGCTGGGATCGCTCGCTGTTCTTGTGAGCGGCGGCTTCCTGCGGCCCAATTTATGTCCTCCGGGAGGTGACTTTCTGCGACGGCGCGTAGGCGGTGACACAGCGAAGTGGGCACCGACTATCAGCTCGTTCCGTCCACGCTGTGGGTTTCCTCGTGGGCAAGCGGTAGGCTGAAGACCGTCCGTGGCCACGCGACGTCACCGGAGTACGATGGGCTGCAAACTGCAAAATGCGTCGAATTACTGCTTGCTCCGAAGCGTTCCGGCTGGGATCGCTCGCTGTTCTTGTGAGCGGCGGCTTCCTGCGGCCCAATTTATGTCCTCCGGGAGGTGACTTTCTGCGACGGCGCGTAGGCGGTGACACAGCGAAGTGGGCACCGACTATCAGCTCGTTCCGTCCACGCTGTGGGTTTCCTCGTGGGCAAGCGGTAGGCTGAAGACCGTCCGTGGCCACGCGACGTCACCGGAGTACGATGGGCTGCAAACTGCAAAATGCGTCGAATTACTGCTTGCTCCGAAGCGTTCCGGCTGGGATCGCTCGCTGTTCTTGTGAGCGGCGGCTTCCTGCGGCCCAATTTATGTCCTCCGGGAGGTGACTTTCTGCGACGGCGCGTAGGCGGTGACACAGCGAAGTGGGCACCGACTATCAGCTCGTTCCGTCCACGCTGTGGGTTTCCTCGTGGGCAAGCGGTAGGCTGAAGACCGTCCGTGGCCACGTGACGTCACCGGAAGAAGATGGGCTGCAAACTGCAAAATGCGTCGAAATACTGATTGCTCCGAAACGTTCCGGCTCGGATCACTCACTGTTCTGCTGAGCGGCGGCTTCCTGCGGCCCAATTAATGTCCTCCGGGAGGTGACTTTCTGCGATGGCGCGTAGGCGGTGACACAGCAAAGTGGGCAGCGACTATCAGCTCGTTCCGCCCACGCTGTGGGTTTCCTCGTGGACAAGTGTTAGACTGAAGACCATTCGTGACCACGAGACGCCACCTGGAAGAAGATGGGCTGCAAACTGCAAAATGCGTCGAAATACTGATTGCTCCGAAACGTTCCGGCTCGGATCACTCACTGTTCTGCTGAGCGGCGGCTTCCTGCGGCCCAATTAATGTCCTCCGGGAGGTGACTTTCTGCGATGGCGCGTAGGCGGTGACACAGCAAAGTGGGCAGCGGACTATCAGCTCGTTCCGCCCACGCTGTGGGTTTCCTCGTGGACAAGTGTTAGACTGAAGACCATCCGTGGCCACGCGACGTCACCGGAGTACGATGGGCTGCAAACTGCAAAATGCGTCGAATTACTGCTTGCTCCGAAGCGTTCCGGCTGGGATCGCTCGCTGTTCTTGTGAGCGGCGGCTTCCTGCGGCCCAATTTATGTCCTCCGGGAGGTGACTTTCTGCGACGGCGCGTAGGCGGTGACACAGCGAAGTGGGCACCGACTATCAGCTCGTTCCGTCCACGCTGTGGGTTTCCTCGTGGGCAAGCGGTAGGCTGAAGACCGTCCGTGGCCACGCGACGTCACCGGAGTACGATGGGCTGCAAACTGCAAAATGCGTCGAATTACTGCTTGCTCCGAAGCGTTCCGGCTGGGATCGCTCGCTGTTCTTGTGAGCGGCGGCTTCCTGCGGCCCAATTTATGTCCTCCGGGAGGTGACTTTCTGCGACGGCGCGTAGGCGGTGACACAGCGAAGTGGGCACCGACTATCAGCTCGTTCCGTCCACGCTGTGGGTTTCCTCGTGGGCAAGCGGTAGGCTGAAGACCGTCCGTGGCCACGCGACGTCACCGGAGTACGATGGGCTGCAAACTGCAAAATGCGTCGAATTACTGCTTGCTCCGAAGCGTTCCGGCTGGGATCGCTCGCTGTTCTTGTGAGCGGCGGCTTCCTGCGGCCCAATTTATGTCCTCCGGGAGGTGACTTTCTGCGACGGCGCGTAGGCGGTGACACAGCGAAGTGGGCACCGACTATCAGCTCGTTCCGTCCACGCTGTGGGTTTCCTCGTGGGCAAGCGGTAGGCTGAAGACCGTCCGTGGCCACGCGACGTCACCGGAGTACGATGGGCTGCAAACTGCAAAATGCGTCGAATTACTGCTTGCTCCGAAGCGTTCCGGCTGGGATCGCTCGCTGTTCTTGTGAGCGGCGGCTTCCTGCGGCCCAATTTATGTCCTCCGGGAGGTGACTTTCTGCGACGGCGCGTAGGCGGTGACACAGCGAAGTGGGCACCGACTATCAGCTCGTTCCGTCCACGCTGTGGGTTTCCTCGTGGGCAAGCGGTAGGCTGAAGACCGTCCGTGGCCACGCGACGTCACCGGAGTACGATGGGCTGCAAACTGCAAAATGCGTCGAATTACTGCTTGCTCCGAAGCGTTCCGGCTGGGATCGCTCGCTGTTCTTGTGAGCGGCGGCTTCCTGCGGCCCAATTTATGTCCTCCGGGAGGTGACTTTCTGCGACGGCGCGTAGGCGGTGACACAGCGAAGTGGGCACCGACTATCAGCTCGTTCCGTCCACGCTGTGGGTTTCCTCGTGGGCAAGCGGTAGGCTGAAGACCGTCCGTGGCCACGCGACGTCACCGGAGTACGATGGGCTGCAAACTGCAAAATGCGTCGAATTACTGCTTGCTCCGAAGCGTTCCGGCTGGGATCGCTCGCTGTTCTTGTGAGCGGCGGCTTCCTGCGGCCCAATTTATGTCCTCCGGGAGGTGACTTTCTGCGACGGCGCGTAGGCGGTGACACAGCGAAGTGGGCACCGACTATCAGCTCGTTCCGTCCACGCTGTGGGTTTCCTCGTGGGCAAGCGGTAGGCTGAAGACCGTCCGTGGCCACGCGACGTCACCGGAGTACGATGGGCTGCAAACTGCAAAATGCGTCGAATTACTGCTTGCTCCGAAGCGTTCCGGCTGGGATCGCTCGCTGTTCTTGTGAGCGGCGGCTTCCTGCGGCCCAATTTATGTCCTCCGGGAGGTGACTTTCTGCGACGGCGCGTAGGCGGTGACACAGCGAAGTGGGCACCGACTATCAGCTCGTTCCGTCCACGCTGTGGGTTTCCTCGTGGGCAAGCGGTAGGCTGAAGACCGTCCGTGGCCACCTGACGTCACCGGAGTACGATGGGCTGCAAACTGCAAAATGCGTCGAATTACTGCTTGCTCCGAAGCGTTCCGGCTGGGATCGCTCGCTGTTCTTGTGAGCGGCGGCTTCCTGCGGCCCAATTTATGTCCTCCGGGAGGTGACTTTCTGCGACGGCGCGTAGGCGGTGACACAGCGAAGTGGGCACCGACTATCAGCTCGTTCCGTCCACGCTGTGGGTTTCCTCGTGGGCAAGCGGTAGGCTGAAGACCGTCCGTGGCCACGCGACGTCACCGGAGTACGATGGGCTGCAAACTGCAAAATGCGTCGAATTACTGCTTGCTCCGAAGCGTTCCGGCTGGGATCGCTCGCTGTTCTTGTGAGCGGCGGCTTCCTGCGGCCCAATTTATGTCCTCCGGGAGGTGACTTTCTGCGACGGCGCGTAGGCGGTGACACAGCGAAGTGGGCACCGACTATCAGCTCGTTCCGTCCACGCTGTGGGTTTCCTCGTGGGCAAGCGGTAGGCTGAAGACCGTCCGTGGCCACGCGACGTCACCGGAGTACGATGGGCTGCAAACTGCAAAATGCGTCGAATTACTGCTTGCTCCGAAGCGTTCCGGCTGGGATCGCTCGCTGTTCTTGTGAGCGGCGGCTTCCTGCGGCCCAATTTATGTCCTCCGGGAGGTGACTTTCTGCGACGGCGCGTAGGCGGTGACACAGCGAAGTGGGCACCGACTATCAGCTCGTTCCGTCCACGCTGTGGGTTTCCTCGTGGGCAAGCGGTAGGCTGAAGACCGTCCGTGGCCACGCGACGTCACCGGAGTACGATGGGCTGCAAACTGCAAAATGCGTCGAAATTACTGCTTGCTCCGAAGCGTTCCGGCTGGGATCGCTCGCTGTTCTTGTGAGCGGCGGCTTCCTGCGGCCCAATTATGTCCTCCGGGAGGTGACTTTCTGCGACGGCGCGTAGGCGGTGACACAGCGAAGTGGGCACCGACTATCAGCTCGTTCCGTCCACGCTGTGGGTTTCCTCGTGGGACAAGCGGTAGGCTGAAGACCGTCCGTGGCCACGCGACGTCACCGGAGTACGATGGGCTGCAAACTGCAAAATGCGTCGAATTACTGCTTGCTCCGAAGCGTTCCGGCTGGGATCGCTCGCTGTTCTTGTGAGCGGCGGCTTCCTGCGGCCCAATTTATGTCCTCCGGGAGGTGACTTTCTGCGACGGCGCGTAGGCGGTGACACAGCGAAGTGGGCACCGACTATCAGCTCGTTCCGTCCACGCTGTGGGTTTCCTCGTGGGCAAGCGGTAGGCTGAAGACCGTCCGTGGCCACGCGACGTCACCGGAGTACGATGGGCTGCAAACTGCAAAATGCGTCGAATTACTGCTTGCTCCGAAGCGTTCCGGCTGGGATCGCTCGCTGTTCTTGTGAGCGGCGGCTTCCTGCGGCCCAATTTATGTCCTCCGGGAGGTGACTTTCTGCGACGGCGCGTAGGCGGTGACACAGCGAAGTGGGCACCGACTATCAGCTCGTTCCGTCCACGCTGTGGGTTTCCTCGTGGGCAAGCGGTAGGCTGAAGACCGTCCGTGGCCACGCGACGTCACCGGAGTACGATGGGCTGCAAACTGCAAAATGCGTCGAATTACTGCTTGCTCCGAAGCGTTCCGGCTGGGATCGCTCGCTGTTCTTGTGAGCGGCGGCTTCCTGCGGCCCAATTTATGTCCTCCGGGAGGTGACTTTCTGCGACGGCGCGTAGGCGGTGACACAGCGAAGTGGGCACCGACTATCAGCTCGTTCCGTCCACGCTGTGGGTTTCCTCGTGGGCAAGCGGTAGGCTGAAGACCGTCCGTGGCCACGCGACGTCACCGGAGTACGATGGGCTGCAAACTGCAAAATGCGTCGAATTACTGCTTGCTCCGAAGCGTTCCGGCTGGGATCGCTCGCTGTTCTTGTGAGCGGCGGCTTCCTGCGGCCCAATTTATGTCCTCCGGGAGGTGACTTTCTGCGACGGCGCGTAGGCGGTGACACAGCGAAGTGGGCACCGACTATCAGCTCGTTCCGTCCACGCTGTGGGTTTCCTCGTGGGCAAGCGGTAGGCTGAAGACCGTCCGTGGCCACGCGACGTCACCGGAGTACGATGGGCTGCAAACTGCAAAATGCGTCGAATTACTGCTTGCTCCGAAGCGTTCCGGCTGGGATCGCTCGCTGTTCTTGTGAGCGGCGGCTTCCTGCGGCCCAATTTATGTCCTCCGGGAGGTGACTTTCTGCGACGGCGCGTAGGCGGTGACACAGCGAAGTGGGCACCGACTATCAGCTCGTTCCGTCCACGCTGTGGGTTTCCTCGTGGGCAAGCGGTAGGCTGAAGACCGTCCGTGGCCACGCGACGTCACCGGAGTACGATGGGCTGCAAACTGCAAAATGCGTCGAATTACTGCTTGCTCCGAAGCGTTCCGGCTGGGATCGCTCGCTGTTCTTGTGAGCGGCGGCTTCCTGCGGCCCAATTTATGTCCTCCGGGAGGTGACTTTCTGCGACGGCGCGTAGGCGGTGACACAGCGAAGTGGGCACCGACTATCAGCTCGTTCCGTCCACGCTGTGGGTTTCCTCGTGGGCAAGCGGTAGGCTGAAGACCGTCCGTGGCCACGCGACGTCACCGGAGTACGATGGGCTGCAAACTGCAAAATGCGTCGAATTACTGCTTGCTCCGAAGCGTTCCGGCTGGGATCGCTCGCTGTTCTTGTGAGCGGCGGCTTCCTGCGGCCCAATTTATGTCCTCCGGGAGGTGACTTTCTGCGACGGCGCGTAGGCGGTGACACAGCGAAGTGGGCACCGACTATCAGCTCGTTCCGTCCACGCTGTGGGTTTCCTCGTGGGCAAGCGGTAGGCTGAAGACCGTCCGTGGCCACGCGACGTCACCGGAGTACGATGGGCTGCAAACTGCAAAATGCGTCGAATTACTGCTTGCTCCGAAGCGTTCCGGCTGGGATCGCTCGCTGTTCTTGTGAGCGGCGGCTTCCTGCGGCCCAATTTATGTCCTCCGGGAGGTGACTTTCTGCGACGGCGCGTAGGCGGTGACACAGCGAAGTGGGCACCGACTATCAGCTCGTTCCGTCCACGCTGTGGGTTTCCTCGTGGGCAAGCGGTAGGCTGAAGACCGTCCGTGGCCACGCGACGTCACCGGAGTACGATGGGCTGCAAACTGCAAAATGCGTCGAATTACTGCTTGCTCCGAAGCGTTCCGGCTGGGATCGCTCGCTGTTCTTGTGAGCGGCGGCTTCCTGCGGCCCAATTTATGTCCTCCGGGAGGTGACTTTCTGCGACGGCGCGTAGGCGGTGACACAGCGAAGTGGGCACCGACTATCAGCTCGTTCCGTCCACGCTGTGGGTTTCCTCGTGGGCAAGCGGTAGGCTGAAGACCGTCCGTGGCCACGCGACGTCACCGGAGTACGATGGGCTGCAAACTGCAAAATGCGTCGAATTACTGCTTGCTCCGAAGCGTTCCGGCTGGGATCGCTCGCTGTTCTTGTGAGCGGCGGCTTCCTGCGGCCCAATTTATGTCCTCCGGGAGGTGACTTTCTGCGACGGCGCGTAGGCGGTGACACAGCGAAGTGGGCACCGACTATCAGCTCGTTCCGTCCACGCTGTGGGTTTCCTCGTGGGCAAGCGGTAGGCTGAAGACCGTCCGTGGCCACGCGACGTCACCGGAGTACGATGGGCTGCAAACTGCAAAATGCGTCGAATTACTGCTTGCTCCGAAGCGTTCCGGCTGGGATCGCTCGCTGTTCTTGTGAGCGGCGGCTTCCTGCGGCCCAATTTATGTCCTCCGGGAGGTGACTTTCTGCGACGGCGCGTAGGCGGTGACACAGCGAAGTGGGCACCGACTATCAGCTCGTTCCGTCCACGCTGTGGGTTTCCTCGTGGGCAAGCGGTAGGCTGAAGACCGTCCGTGGCCACGCGACGTCACCGGAGTACGATGGGCTGCAAACTGCAAAATGCGTCGAATTACTGCTTGCTCCGAAGCGTTCCGGCTGGGATCGCTCGCTGTTCTTGTGAGCGGCGGCTTCCTGCGGCCCAATTTATGTCCTCCGGGAGGTGACTTTCTGCGACGGCGCGTAGGCGGTGACACAGCGAAGTGGGCACCGACTATCAGCTCGTTCCGTCCACGCTGTGGGTTTCCTCGTGGGCAAGCGGTAGGCTGAAGACCGTCCGTGGCCACGCGACGTCACCGGAGTACGATGGGCTGCAAACTGCAAAATGCGTCGAATTACTGCTTGCTCCGAAGCGTTCCGGCTGGGATCGCTCGCTGTTCTTGTGAGCGGCGGCTTCCTGCGGCCCAATTTATGTCCTCCGGGAGGTGACTTTCTGCGACGGCGCGTAGGCGGTGACACAGCGAAGTGGGCACCGACTATCAGCTCGTTCCGTCCACGCTGTGGGTTTCCTCGTGGGCAAGCGGTAGGCTGAAGACCGTCCGTGGCCACGCGACGTCACCGGAGTACGATGGGCTGCAAACTGCAAAATGCGTCGAATTACTGCTTGCTCCGAAGCGTTCCGGCTGGGATCGCTCGCTGTTCTTGTGAGCGGCGGCTTCCTGCGGCCCAATTTATGTCCTCCGGGAGGTGACTTTCTGCGACGGCGCGTAGGCGGTGACACAGCGAAGTGGGCACCGACTATCAGCTCGTTCCGTCCACGCTGTGGGTTTCCTCGTGGGCAAGCGGTAGGCTGAAGACCGTCCGTGGCCACGCGACGTCACCGGAGTACGATGGGCTGCAAACTGCAAAATGCGTCGAATTACTGCTTGCTCCGAAGCGTTCCGGCTGGGATCGCTCGCTGTTCTTGTGAGCGGCGGCTTCCTGCGGCCCAATTTATGTCCTCCGGGAGGTGACTTTCTGCGACGGCGCGTAGGCGGTGACACAGCGAAGTGGGCACCGACTATCAGCTCGTTCCGTCCACGCTGTGGGTTTCCTCGTGGGCAAGCGGTAGGCTGAAGACCGTCCGTGGCCACGCTGACGTCACCGGAGTACGATGGGCTGAAAACTGCAAAATGCGTCGAATTACTGCTTGCTCCGAAGCGTTCCGGCTGGGATCGCTCGCTGTTCTTGTGAGCGGCGGCTTCCTGCGGCCCAATTTATGTCCTCCGGGAGGTGACTTTCTGCGACGGCGCGTAGGCGGTGACACAGCGAAGTGGGCACCGACTATTAGCTCGTTCCGTCCACGCTGTGGGTTTCCTCGTGGGCAAGCGGTAGGCTGAAGACCGTCCGTGGCCACGTGACGTCACCGGAGTACGATGGGCTGCAAACTGCAAAATGCGTCGAATTACTGCTTGCTCCGAAGCGTTCCGGCTGGGATCGCTCGCTGTTCTTGTGAGCGGCGGCTTCCTGCGGCCCAATTTATGTCCTCCGGGAGGTGACTTTCTGCGACGGCGCGTAGGCGGTGACACAGCGAAGTGGGCACCGACTATCAGCTCGTTCCGTCCACGCTGTGGGTTTCCTCGTGGGCAAGCGGTAGGCTGAAGACCGTCCGTGGCCACGCGACGTCACCGGAGTACGATGGGCTGCAAACTGCAAAATGCGTCGAATTACTGCTTGCTCCGAAGCGTTCCGGCTGGGATCGCTCGCTGTTCTTGTGAGCGGCGGCTTCCTGCGGCCCAATTTATGTCCTCCGGGAGGTGACTTTCTGCGACGGCGCGTAGGCGGTGACACAGCGAAGTGGGCACCGACTATCAGCTCGTTCCGTCCACGCTGTGGGTTTCCTCGTGGGCAAGCGGTAGGCTGAAGACCGTCCGTGGCCACGCGACGTCACCGGAGTACGATGGGCTGCAAACTGCAAAATGCGTCGAATTACTGCTTGCTCCGAAGCGTTCCGGCTGGGATCGCTCGCTGTTCTTGTGAGCGGCGGCTTCCTGCGGCCCAATTTATGTCCTCCGGGAGGTGACTTTCTGCGACGGCGCGTAGGCGGTGACACAGCGAAGTGGGCACCGACTATCAGCTCGTTCCGTCCACGCTGTGGGTTTCCTCGTGGGCAAGCGGTAGGCTGAAGACCGTCCGTGGCCACGCGACGTCACCGGAGTACGATGGGCTGCAAACTGCAAAATGCGTCGAATTACTGCTTGCTCCGAAGCGTTCCGGCTGGGATCGCTCGCTGTTCTTGTGAGCGGCGGCTTCCTGCGGCCCAATTTATGTCCTCCGGGAGGTGACTTTCTGCGACGGCGCGTAGGCGGTGACACAGCGAAGTGGGCACCGACTATCAGCTCGTTCCGTCCACGCTGTGGGTTTCCTCGTGGGCAAGCGGTAGGCTGAAGACCGTCCGTGGCCACGCGACGTCACCGGAGTACGATGGGCTGCAAACTGCAAAATGCGTCGAATTACTGCTTGCTCCGAAGCGTTCCGGCTGGGATCGCTCGCTGTTCTTGTGAGCGGCGGCTTCCTGCGGCCCAATTTATGTCCTCCGGGAGGTGACTTTCTGCGACGGCGCGTAGGCGGTGACACAGCGAAGTGGGCACCGACTATTAGCTCGTTCCGTCCACGCTGTGGGTTTCCTCGTGGGCAAGCGGTAGGCTGAAGACCGTCCGTGGCCACGCGACGT
Organism: Haemaphysalis longicornis; assembly: GCA_013339765.2. NCBI lineage: Eukaryota > Metazoa > Arthropoda > Arachnida > Ixodida > Ixodidae > Haemaphysalis > Haemaphysalis longicornis. The sequence continues at coordinate 44,600,512 of CM023448.1, read as the reverse complement.
CACCGGAGTACGATGGGCTGCAAACTGCAAAATGCGTCGAATTACTGCTTGCTCCGAAGCGTTCCGGCTGGGATCGCTCGCTGTTCTTGTGAGCGGCGGCTTCCTGCGGCCCAATTTATGTCCTCCGGGAGGTGACTTTCTGCGACGGCGCGTAGGCGGTGACACAGCGAAGTGGGCACCGACTATCAGCTCGTTCCGTCCACGCTGTGGGTTTCCTCGTGGGCAAGCGGTAGGCTGAAGACCGTCCGTGGCCACGCGACGTCACCGGAGTACGATGGGCTGCAAACTGCAAAATGCGTCGAATTACTGCTTGCTCCGAAGCGTTCCGGCTGGGATCGCTCGCTGTTCTTGTGAGCGGCGGCTTCCTGCGGCCCAATTTATGTCCTCCGGGAGGTGACTTTCTGCGACGGCGCGTAGGCGGTGACACAGCGAAGTGGGCACCGACTATCAGCTCGTTCCGTCCACGCTGTGGGTTTCCTCGTGGGCAAGCGGTAGGCTGAAGACCGTCCGTGGCCACGCGACGTCACCGGAGTACGATGGGCTGCAAACTGCAAAATGCGTCGAATTACTGCTTGCTCCGAAGCGTTCCGGCTGGGATCGCTCGCTGTTCTTGTGAGCGGCGGCTTCCTGCGGCCCAATTTATGTCCTCCGGGAGGTGACTTTCTGCGACGGCGCGTAGGCGGTGACACAGCGAAGTGGGCACCGACTATAGCTCGTTCCGTCCACGCTGTGGGTTTCCTCGTGGGCAAGCGGTAGGCTGAAGACCGTCCGTGGCCACGCGACGTCACCGGAGTACGATGGGCTGCAAACTGCAAAATGCGTCGAATTACTGCTTGCTCCGAAGCGTTCCGGCTGGGATCGCTCGCTGTTCTTGTGAGCGGCGGCTTCCTGCGGCCCAATTTATGTCCTCCGGGAGGTGACTTTCTGCGACGGCGCGTAGGCGGTGACACAGCGAAGTGGGCACCGACTATCAGCTCGTTCCGTCCACGCTGTGGGTTTCCTCGTGGGCAAGCGGTAGGCTGAAGACCGTCCGTGGCCACGCGACGTCACCGGAGTACGATGGGCTGCAAACTGCAAAATGCGTCGAATTACTGCTTGCTCCGAAGCGTTCCGGCTGGGATCGCTCGCTGTTCTTGTGAGCGGCGGCTTCCTGCGGCCCAATTTATGTCCTCCGGGAGGTGACTTTCTGCGACGGCGCGTAGGCGGTGACACAGCGAAGTGGGCACCGACTATCAGCTCGTTCCGTCCACGCTGTGGGTTTCCTCGTGGGCAAGCGGTAGGCTGAAGACCGTCCGTGGCCACGCGACGTCACCGGAGTACGATGGGCTGCAAACTGCAAAATGCGTCGAATTACTGCTTGCTCCGAAGCGTTCCGGCTGGGATCGCTCGCTGTTCTTGTGAGCGGCGGCTTCCTGCGGCCCAATTTATGTCCTCCGGGAGGTGACTTTCTGCGACGGCGCGTAGGCGGTGACACAGCGAAGTGGGCACCGACTATCAGCTCGTTCCGTCCACGCTGTGGGTTTCCTCGTGGGCAAGCGGTAGGCTGAAGACCGTCCGTGGCCACGCGACGTCACCGGAGTACGATGGGCTGCAAACTGCAAAATGCGTCGAATTACTGCTTGCTCCGAAGCGTTCCGGCTGGGATCGCTCGCTGTTCTTGTGAGCGGCGGCTTCCTGCGGCCCAATTTATGTCCTCCGGGAGGTGACTTTCTGCGACGGCGCGTAGGCGGTGACACAGCGAAGTGGGCACCGACTATCAGCTCGTTCCGTCCACGCTGTGGGTTTCCTCGTGGGCAAGCGGTAGGCTGAAGACCGTCCGTGGCCACGCGACGTCACCGGAGTACGATGGGCTGCAAACTGCAAAATGCGTCGAATTACTGCTTGCTCCGAAGCGTTCCGGCTGGGATCGCTCGCTGTTCTTGTGAGCGGCGGCTTCCTGCGGCCCAATTTATGTCCTCCGGGAGGTGACTTTCTGCGACGGCGCGTAGGCGGTGACACAGCGAAGTGGGCACCGACTATCAGCTCGTTCCGTCCACGCTGTGGGTTTCCTCGTGGGCAAGCGGTAGGCTGAAGACCGTCCGTGGCCACGCGACGTCACCGGAGTACGATGGGCTGCAAACTGCAAAATGCGTCGAATTACTGCTTGCTCCGAAGCGTTCCGGCTGGGATCGCTCGCTGTTCTTGTGAGCGGCGGCTTCCTGCGGCCCAATTTATGTCCTCCGGGAGGTGACTTTCTGCGACGGCGCGTAGGCGGTGACACAGCGAAGTGGGCACCGACTATCAGCTCGTTCCGTCCACGCTGTGGGTTTCCTCGTGGGCAAGCGGTAGGCTGAAGACCGTCCGTGGCCACGCGACGTCACCGGAGTACGATGGGCTGCAAACTGCAAAATGCGTCGAATTACTGCTTGCTCCGAAGCGTTCCGGCTGGGATCGCTCGCTGTTCTTGTGAGCGGCGGCTTCCTGCGGCCCAATTTATGTCCTCCGGGAGGTGACTTTCTGCGACGGCGCGTAGGCGGTGACACAGCGAAGTGGGCACCGACTATTAGCTCGTTCCGTCCACGCTGTGGGTTTCCTCGTGGGCAAGCGGTAGGCTGAAGACCGTCCGTGGCCACGCGACGTCACCGGAGTACGATGGGCTGCAAACTGCAAAATGCGTCGAATTACTGCTTGCTCCGAAGCGTTCCGGCTGGGATCGCTCGCTGTTCTTGTGAGCGGCGGCTTCCTGCGGCCCAATTTATGTCCTCCGGGAGGTGACTTTCTGCGACGGCGCGTAGGCGGTGACACAGCGAAGTGGGCACCGACTATCAGCTCGTTCCGTCCACGCTGTGGGTTTCCTCGTGGGCAAGCGGTAGGCTGAAGACCGTCCGTGGCCACGCGACGTCACCGGAGTACGATGGGCTGCAAACTGCAAAATGCGTCGAATTACTGCTTGCTCCGAAGCGTTCCGGCTGGGATCGCTCGCTGTTCTTGTGAGCGGCGGCTTCCTGCGGCCCAATTTATGTCCTCCGGGAGGTGACTTTCTGCGACGGCGCGTAGGCGGTGACACAGCGAAGTGGGCACCGACTATAGCTCGTTCCGTCCACGCTGTGGGTTTCCTCGTGGGCAAGCGGTAGGCTGAAGACCGTCCGTGGCCACGCGACGTCACCGGAGTACGATGGGCTGCAAACTGCAAAATGCGTCGAATTACTGCTTGCTCCGAAGCGTTCCGGCTGGGATCGCTCGCTGTTCTTGTGAGCGGCGGCTTCCTGCGGCCCAATTTATGTCCTCCGGGAGGTGACTTTCTGCGACGGCGCGTAGGCGGTGACACAGCGAAGTGGGCACCGACTATCAGCTCGTTCCGTCCACGCTGTGGGTTTCCTCGTGGGCAAGCGGTAGGCTGAAGACCGTCCGTGGCCACGCGACGTCACCGGAGTACGATGGGCTGCAAACTGCAAAATGCGTCGAATTACTGCTTGCTCCGAAGCGTTCCGGCTGGGATCGCTCGCTGTTCTTGTGAGCGGCGGCTTCCTGCGGCCCAATTTATGTCCTCCGGGAGGTGACTTTCTGCGACGGCGCGTAGGCGGTGACACAGCGAAGTGGGCACCGACTATTAGCTCGTTCCGTCCACGCTGTGGGTTTCCTCGTGGGCAAGCGGTAGGCTGAAGACCGTCCGTGGCCACGCGACGTCACCGGAGTACGATGGGCTGCAAACTGCAAAATGCGTCGAATTACTGCTTGCTCCGAAGCGTTCCGGCTGGGATCGCTCGCTGTTCTTGTGAGCGGCGGCTTCCTGCTGCCCAATTTATGTCCTCCGGGAGGTGACTTTCTGCGACGGCGCGTAGGCCGTGACACAGCGAAGTGGGCACCGACTATCAGCTTGTTCCGTCCACGCTGTGGGTTTCCTCGTGGGCAAGCGGTAGGCTGAAGACCGTCCGTCGCCACGCGACGTCACCGGAGTACGATGGGCTGCAAACTGCAAAATGCGTCGAATTACTGCTTGCTCCGAAGCCTTCCGGCTGGGATCGCTCGCTGTTCTGGTCAAACTCCAACTGATGATGACTCCAACAACTAGCGCTCAGAGCTTGGAATCTGACTTTTATATGCACATCAGCGGCAACTTTAGTTATAAGACTGCAATTACAATTTATCTCCTTGAATGTGTTGCTTGTGGTGCGCAATTTAGTGGACAGACTGAACTCAATTCAATAATCCCAGATCCCATGCATAAACAAAACCTTATCGCCCCCTTTCAAAACAGATCAACTGTTTGAAACACCCGTTCGACGAAATTACTGCCATGGTTCTCCAATCGGGATATAAAACCCTTTACGAAACCAAATATATATTGCAAAAAATTGAGGGGCTCGTTGATTGAATACAGAAAGATAGGCCGGCCGTCTACAACGCCAAAGGAGGCATAGGAGTGTGGTTAGGCTCTTTTTGTTCTACGGTTAATGAAGTTACCACTTTTTTTAAATATACAAAAGAAAGAAAAAAAGAGAAACACGGTTCACACTCTGGGGGCGTGTTTTTGTTTCTTTCTCTCTTCCGTATATTTAAAAAAAGTGTTAACTTCAGCAAACCTAGAACAAAAACAGCCTAACCACACCCCTATGCCTTCTTTCGCGTTGTAGACGGCTGACCTATCTTTCTGTATAAATATATATACATATATATATATATATGCTTATAGAGTGAGGGAGACGATAGCGTTTGTCCAGTTTCTTAGAATATTTAATACCCAACATTTTCGAAAGGAAAACCTTTCTTCTTTGGGGGTTGTATTTGAATAGACAGAAAAACGCTTATACACGTATTGGATCCGAGGGCGTCCCTTTCTTCTTAACCTCGAAATTGAGAACTCACGGGAAGAGTAAAAGAGCGAGAGTGTAACAAAAACATGTAACTATACTACAGAAGGTGGGAAAACAGGAGGGAGAGAGGAAGGTTGTAAATGGAAAGGAGGCACAGTTGCGGCATTGATAGACAGAACACAGACATATAAGGTTCAACCAATGTGCGTCTACAGAAAAAAGGGCGTGCCGTGAAGACAGAGAAAAAGATACATCAATTTGGAGAGTCGAAGCTCGAAAGCCTAAACGAAAAGGCTCTGGGTGGCAGGGAGGCATGCCAACCTCTGCCTACTGGAGATCAATGGTAAAAAAACGAAATATAAATTGGTTAATGTTGGTTTGACACCGTCGTTAGAGAGAGAGAAGTGCGACATGGCCCCCAGGTGGCTGAAGAAAGGTGATCGGAAAACGGAACATCATGGACAACCTTGAAGAAAGGGGGGCAGACCGTCCCCAATGCGCGGAGGCTCGTACTGTTGGGTGTTAAATATTCTAAGAAGCTGGACAAAAGGTATCGTCTCCCTCACTATGCTATACGCTGAACTGGCCCATTGAACAAGATACCCGACCAATATATATATATATATATATATATATATATATATATATATATAGATACAAATCCAGAGAAAGATAAACTCACAAAGCGCGCAGAAATAGTATAAGAGTCCGACCACAGCAAGAACAATAACAAACAAGGTTTACTTACGTAGCGGCACCGGGACGTGCCTTCATCAGAGTAAAGTTTCATGATTTTGCTATCGCAAACTTTAGGAACACATTTCTTATATAGGTTTGCAGAAAACTGTGAGAAGGAGCGGAAAATGTTTCGGAATTGGAGAGTATGCATACAGTCGAGCGACGCCTAGGTTACAACAACAACAAATCAAAAAGAAAGGGGGGGGGCAGCGAGAGAGACAAGGGGGTCGTGTTAACAAAGCAGCGTTCAAGGTTGCACCATTACGGGTCTACGTAAGCCGCGTGGGCTGCAAGTTCAGACAATGTGGGAAACTGGACAACCGCGGTTTCAAAAGAAAAGGAAGAGTATACATTAGGGTATTTAGTGGCTGGGGAGACTGGTTGGGCCGGAAGCGAAGATAATTGTGCCCCCCGCGGATGAAGAGAATAGATACGGGGAACAAAATAGCATTTCACAGAAGCTAGCAATTGAACAGGAAATAGGTAGGGTCACAAAAGGTTAAACATGAATAAATCACAAAGAGTTAAACATTCTTAAGTGGTGGTGGGAACGATGCCTCCTTCTTAAGAACAAATGGCATTGTTGAGTGGCATTAGGCTAATAAACTTCGGTATTCGGAGAGTTTCTGCGAATTCTGATGGGAAACTCAAGGGTAGGAATAATGAGCATAGTTATAGAAATTATGAAACAGCCAATTAAATCCGAGGGATAAGCACGTTAGTTTCCCTTAACTTTAATTATTCCAAAGTGTGGCTGACCCAAACCTATCAATGAGATAAGATTCCCGAACCTCGCAGTCGTGCTGTGTTTTGAAGGCGGATTCTAAAATTGTTGCTTTAAGATGTTCAAATGCAGGCCCGGGACTGTTCACATATCTTGACAGGGGCAAATAAGGGCAGCTTTTTGCATGAGAGCGGTGATTATTGAGCCGTATTCGGAAGGGCGTTTCAGTTTGGCCGATATATTGTTGCCTACAAACAGTACACTCTGGAAGATATACGACATTAGCGGAGTCGCAGTTAAAGTTACCTTTTATATTTACGTAGTAGTCTGATGCCGTGCTGGTGGCGCGCTGTGTAGTGGTCATGTGGGCGCGTACTTTACATCGGGGTGTATTGCAGGGCATGCAGCCAGTAGTTGCCGGTCGGTTGATACGAGAGTTACTAAGAAAGTCACCTAAATTCTTATTACGCTGGTAGACAACGCGTGGTGGTTCGGGGAATAATCTTTTTAAGCGGTCACTTTGCATTAGGATATTGTGATGTTTTTTTAGCACGGTTGGCACTCTTGGAGCGGAGGATGAGTGGGTTAAAACAAAGTCAGTTTTCGGGTTCCCGTTTGGGGCTTTTTTTCTTACAGATTACGTTACGGTCTAATTGGTTGGCTCGCACAATAGCGTCGTCGATAACTTTTTTCTGGTATTTGTTATTCAGAGGGAGGTCTTGAGTTCTCGACCGTTTGAGTCAAAGTCAGCTTGGTTTGAGCAAATTCTCCTAAATCAGTGGGCTTCGCTGTAAGGTGTTGCTGTCTTACAGTGCCTGACATGGCTACATCGGAAGTGCAAATACTTCCGCATGTCTGCCGGTTTTCTATACAGTTTAGTTTGAAGCCGACCTTGGAAGGTAGGAACGGTGACATCCATAAAGTTTACAATGTGTTTCGAATAGGAATGAGCAAGGGAAATACTAGGATGGGAAAGGTTAAATGCCTCAATGAAGGAGAGGAGCTCCACCTCACCGTGTTGCCAGATCATGAATATGTCATCAATATACCTTTTATAGTACATTGGCGTTATAGTTTTCGTGTCAAGAAAGTTTGATTCGAGGTGTGGCATAAAGACATTGGCGTATTTAGGTCCGATTCGAGTTCCCATTGACGTTCCGCTAACTTGCACGTAATGAACTCCGTCGAACTCAAAATTGTTAAGTTTAAGAATAAGCCTAAGGAAGGTTTGGAGAGCAGAAGAATCGATAGCTTTGTCGCACGATGACTGCTCATACGCAAGGGATACAGCGGCGATGCCATCTTCATGGGGAAAGATAGTATACATTAACGCAACATCGAGGGTGACTAGAAGGCAGTTATCAGGTATTTCAATTTTTGATATGTCTGAGAGAAAGTCATAGGTATTCTTAATTGGGGAGGGGAAGCTGGGCGGAATGTCGCAAATGAGATTATCCACATAGCGCGAGAGGTTTTCGGCAACAGTGCCAATGACAGAAACAATGGGGCGCCCTGGGTTGTTCACCTTGTGAATCTTTGGGAGAAGATAGAATTTACCGGCCACAGGGCTTAAGAGGATCAGGAAGGAGCAGTGGTTTCATTTATTGTTTTATTTTTTACAAGCTCAGCAAGTTTATCTTTGACAATTTCCTTAACATCTTGAGTGGGATCATTCGGTAGTGCTTTATAGAACGTCGATAATGATAGTTGCTTATTGGCCTCGTTAACATAGTCGGTTTTGTCAAGGATTACGATTGCGCCTACCCTGTCGGCAGGTTTAATAATTATGTACGGACAGCTTTCGAGTTTCTCTAGGGCTTTCTTTTCGTTGGTAGTCATGTTGTGGTGAAAAGACATTTGTGTTTGGTATGATTTTCGCACATCGCGTTGGACAGCTTTGATGTACATGTCGAGGCAACTATCACGCTGTTTGGGAGGGGTCCAGTGCTTATAGCTAGGTAGGGTTCCGCGGGCTTCTTCCGTCGCGGGGGAGTCGTAGAAGTAGTCTTGTAGCCTCATGTTTCTGGCGAAGTTATCTACGTAGTTAAAAAGTTGAAATTCACCAAAACCACCCGTCGCCGGGAAACGTTTAGGCCCTTTGACAAGACGTTCATCTGAGCTGGGAAGAGGGTTATACTTGAAAGGTTGATTACATTCCCGGTAAGGTTTTCTTTTGTGACAGCAGTTGAGGGAAAATAATTAGTACAGGGGCTAACTGAACTGTTTAGGGTGCAGTAGTCGAAGCATTTATTACAGCCGTAGTGACATTATCGGTCGTATTGTCAGAGTGGGGCAGTTACTAGTGCCGGAGCTTGTTAGGTTCGTACGCATGTGGCCAGTGTTAGAAATCTTATCTCGCTTAAACTTTCGGTCTTCTGTTTTTGATATGGTGGAGGCCGTCTTAGATTCTTAGTTGCTTAAAAGGTTGAACTCTCTTTTGCTTAATTCCTGACTAAGTAGTTCCTCTTTTTTTCGGAGAGAATGGGCAGTAGTTTCGTAGTGATTGAGGAATATTTCAGTTAATTGAAGAGTTGCTTTATCGAGTACCTGTTTTCACTTATTCATGTTGGACGGGGAGAGTCCGGGAGTAGCAGGTTTTATTCTAATCGTAAGACCCCTGGCAGCGACCGCGGCTGTCAAGTAGTGTGCAAGAGTGTAAACGTGCAATTCGGAATGTATGCGGTTCTCGGGGATTTTTCTTAGCATTAAAAACTCTCTTGAAACGGGGAAGGAGGCCGCGTTACCTGTTTATTTGTGTTGTAGTCATTTGCTGCTATGCTGATTCTTTCGAAGGTTGCAAGGGCATGTGGCACGGAGGGCTGGATTTTGTACCCCGGAAGGTCCGGCGGACGCACTGCTGTTGGTTTTTGTGGGCTCGGTGGTCGCTGAAGATGCGGAGGTTGGGCGTGGCATACTGTTGGCGCGGCGCTGGTCAGGGAGCTTCGTACTGTCATTGCGAGCGTTCCCTTGTGGCGTTGTGGCCTCGGCAGGTTTGCCAGTAGGGGTTGGCATGTCACTGGCGCGACGCTCGTCCGGGGACTTAGGGGTTGGGGAGCTGGCGCTCGCCCGGGGCGCGGTGGTTGCGGTGGATCTGGGGGGCGGTGGCGGTGGGCTGCTGGCACGAGACTGCTCCGGGGTCCTTACACTGAATAGAATTAGAGGTAGTGTTGGAAAGTCGCTGTCATTTGGCAAGATAGCCGGGGCTGCAACTGGGTCAGCGCTGCTTGAACGCTGCTTTGTTTACATGACCCCTTTCTCTCTCTCGCTGCCCCCCCCCTCTTTTTTTTTTCTTTTGATTTGTTGATGTTGTAACATAGGCGTAGCCCGACTGTATGCATACTCTCCATTTCCGAAACATTTTCCCCTCCTTCTCACAGTTTTCTCCGAACCTATATAAGAAATGTGTTCCAAATGTTTGCGACAGCAAAATCATGTAACTTTACTCTGATGAAGGCAAGTCCCGTTGCCGCTACGTAAGTAAACCTTGTTTGTTATTGTTCTTACTGTGCTCCGACTCTTTACTTATACTGTACATATATATATGTATATATATTATATATTTATATATATATATATATAGATATAAATTTATCAATACATATGCATACATATATTACGTGGTAGAGTCGTTAGTTGGTACCGGAATACGCACAAAGTAAAAGTATGCTCTTCGGAGAGTTTATTGCCAACGTTTCGACGTGAGACAGGTCTTCCTCAGGACGACCTGACTGAGGTCGAAACGCTGGAAATAAAGTCACGGAAGAGCGTACGTTGACTTTGCAAGCAGTGCACATATATATATATATATATATATATATATATATATATATATATATATATATATATATATAAGGTTAGTAGAGACAGAGACAAACGAGAAAGACTTAGAAAATAAAAATAAGTTTACTGACGTTTCAGGGAGAGGACTCCCTTTCTTCAGAGTACCTTTTCAGTCTATATATATATACTGATATACAAATAGCTATATCTATATATATATACATATATATATATATATATATAGATATATATAACGGCAAACAATTTGTTGAACACCGGTAAGTATAATGAAAAAAATGGGAAACTTCGAAAGAAGAATGGTTTAACATTTCGAATATGGACCAGCCTTCATCAGAATAAGAGTAGCTAGAGTTTTTTGTACCGTACATAAAGGCGTCCGTTCTGATTACTCAAACCAGCTGACAGTATCAATCCCAAGCAAAAGCAAAAAACGAATAAAAACAAGAAACGTCATCAAACGTAAATACCCGGGCGGGACCTCTATTTATAGATATCTAAACAGAAGCAATCTAATGATATGTTCGACACGCGCTGTGGAGAACTTCACAACTATAGGCACACGGTAAGAAAGATTGACATCACAGGTGCTAGCAATTTGGTTTTTCGTCTCTTTCATTCAAACCGAGTGCAATTGTGTTAAATTTCAACATTAAAATAACTCGCGAAATTCCTTTTATGGTGCGTTCGAAAGCCATACCAGAGAATCGTGACTTTATGTTTTCATAAGGGTTACCCGCGATATTTTTATGCTTTGTTAATGGAAGGAGGGGTAGTGCAGCAACATGAGACTTATTATTTTAATGCGCAGTCTGAACGGCGCTTTACTCGCCCTTACGTACTGAATTTTACAAAGATTGCATTCAAGCAGAAAAACTACGTTACCCGTATCGAAAGTGTAGTTACCAATTATTCTTCAGCTGAAGTCGGATGCAGTGCTGTTCGCGGTTCACGAGGTAGTCATATGGTGTCAAACGTTTCAGCGGGGTTTGTTGCAACAACGGCAGAGCAGGTAATCAGTCTAGATTAGCCTTTTGAGGGTGTAAGAAAATAGTGCAAGTTATGGGATCCTTTGTATGTGACACATGGTGGTTTTCTGAAAATTGATTTTAGTCGTTCACTCTGAAAAAGAATGTTAAGGCGTTTTCTTAAAACGACATTTACAGCTTGTGCAGGTGTGAAGGTTAAAACAATGTTAGTATGCGATGACACCTGCTCTTTCTTCTTGGTGCCTAAAAGTGCTTTGCGGTCGTGGATATCATCGCGCTTGATGAAGTCTTCAATTATCTGGGGTGGGTACTTCTGCCTGACTATAGCGCCTGACTAAAACATCAGGTGGTTGGGAGCGTAATCTAATAAATTGAAGGAGCTGACTTTCGGGTATGCTAGTTTTACACAGCTTGACATGATAACTGTTTAAATGGAGCTATTGCTGTCGATTGATAGGCTTTCTATAAACCGTTGTGGCGAGCTGGCACATTGAACCAAGACATTATTGCTCAGTTTTTGAGTCGTTTTGTTCGGCAGGGGTGACTAAATGCCTGAAGTAGCAGGCTAAATATTAGTCGAGGAGCTGATGAGCCATCGGAAACGAATCTCATCGAAGCATTCAACCTGTCTGTTTTTTGTAATCACGTTGGCGTCGCATAGATGCGTTTAACATCGTTGATGTGTGTCTGCGCTCGCAAGCCCTACTTAAGATTCTGTTGCCAGTGATAGACTTCGTGACTTTTGCCGTGCACCGGAAGAACGTATCGTCCAATGCCTGCTATTTTTTTTCTCTACCACAGTTGCTCATGCAGTGGCCTGTACTGTGTTAGCGGGCGGAAAAGGAAAACACAGGATGGGAAATAAGAGTTTTTCCCCCCAAAGTGATGACCCGCCAAGAATCAGGCTTCAAGTGCAGCAGTTTTCAAAGACAGAAATATTGCTCTCTTAAGGTTGTCGCCAATTGTTGATCAGAAACGTTTTCTCAGCATTCCGTCGCAATGATAGGGAACGTAAGCAACAGATCGACTTCTTCAGACAAAGCGGGGTTGTTTCCCGTCGCGTGCTCAATACTTCCTTTTTCGTACTGATCTATCACGATGCCAACGGTGATCACTTGGAGCAGTATGTCGTTAAGCAAAAGTGTGTATGAAGACGCGGTGATGCCAAGGCTGGGCAGCCCGCTCCTGTTAATTTTCAGTCTCCACATGCTTGCCCAAAGCAGGCGCGTAGCTAGATCAACGCAAATGTTGGCACAGTTTCAAAATCTCTCAGCATTTGTGCTGTGTCAGTTTATGTTTCAAAAACCGCGCTTCAATTAGGACGCATCATTACAGCAGTGATCGCTTACCTGAATTCAAGTGGCTGGCCCAGTAGATCAGTCTGAAAGGGAAATAAATAGTGATACCGATCCACAAGAAACATGTTTGTGTTCTTGTGCGCCGTATGCCGAAACCAGTCTCATCAGAGTTGCTGCCGAGTCACTATTCACGAAACCGTATAAGCTTCAACCTCAAGGGTCTGCAGTAATCTCATATTGAGGAAGTTTGTACCGCTGACTGCTGTCTCAGCCAGCGCACCTGGAGCGCTGGAGGTAGATCTGGGAGCGTGCAATGGGCCCCTATACGTATATTTGGTGCAACAGCAACGGGAAAGGGTTGTTTGTTTCACCGTCGTACTCCGTAACCATATCTTAGTCGTGTTTCACTAGGTTGTCGGTGAGGTGCATTTGAACTTTTTTGTTAAAGGCTCGAAGTCGGAAGTCACAGGTCGGAGGTGGTAGTTCCGAATTTCTAGTATTTAAAGCTCAATCTCACAAGACTGAGCTTCTGGTTGGCCTTACTAATATTCCCAATAACTGGTCCTCAGGCACGCTCGTTCTTCAGTCACATAATGCCACCGCAGCGCCAAATGAATCTTACCCAAGCAGGCAATAAACGCCTTGTGCCATTTGCGTGATTCACGCAACGCTGGTTTCAAAATCAGCGAGATAAAATCCCTCCGTGGACTCTAGTGCCGTACCCAGCAGCGCAGCCCCCTGCACGTACATGCCAGCTTCTTCTTAAACTTCGTAGGGTTGTTCGTTAAAAACGTAACCAAACGAATCGAAAACGCCATTCAAAGCAGCCCATGCATTGGTAAGTAGTGTGAAAGCACTCCAGCGAGGTACATGTAACCACGGCAAATATTCCAATTATGATCATCAAGTATGTTTTGCACAAATAAATCAAACGTGCCGTTCGGCATCGGTAACAGTCTCTTATATGCCGTCCCAAGTAGAAAAGGGGTTTTCCAAAAATCTGCTTCTTCCGTCGGGACTTGCCCACGTCCGGAACGTAGGTCTACCTATAGAAAACATTCTAGCAAAGGGTAATTTATGGCAATGTAGTTGAACTGCCATTTGCCAAATATTGATTGAATTTAAGATGATATTTGTTGCCGCATGTTAAAACTGTCAGAACAATCCTTGTTAAGAGAAACGGCTCAACTGTTCGCGAAATCAATCTGTATCACTACACAAAATATACTGAGTAAATTCTTCTGACAAAGTACAATGTCTACCTTTTATAGAGAACATATCCTAAAGAGACTTTGTGTTTGTAATGTGCATGCATTCCATTTTCACCGACGTGAATATACCATTAACAAAGGTATTCTTCAAATGCAGGAAACATCACCAATATTGTGTATATATGTAAAAACGCTTATTAATTGTGAAAGATTTTTTCAATTACCGACAGGGTTTTCGCTATTTTTAAACGATTACAGTGAAAACCGAATATAACGAACCTGGATAGAGCGATTTATGTTATATATCGAACAAAAATAAATCAGTTAGGAAAATACACGCGCAACACATTCCTTATAACGAACTTCACATATGATATATCGAATTCAGGGTGCCTAGAATGGCTGCCAAAATGCATGGTATCGGAGCGGCGATTGGGATTTTGAACTGTCGCTACTTCTGAGCAAAGGCCCCGACTGAGACGTTGCGCCTCGTATGGAGTGACATGACGCCCGACACTTCCCGCAACTGTTTCCGAAGCGCGGAACTCATGAAGGAACTTGGCAGTCAGTGTGTCCGGACCAAGGCGGCAGCTCGCCCACTTCCCCGATGCTGTGACGAAGGGAGTGTCCTTCGAAGATTTCCTGAGTGTCGGCGACGACGTTGCCATCACTGCAAGCCCCTCGGACGCGGGAACATTCAGGAGCACCGTCGTAATGCTTATGAAAAGCACCGTGGAGGCAGAGGATGTCGCGAATAAAAGCCATCCGATGCTTAGTGAAGTTTTTTCGGCAGTCAATGTCCTCAGCCGATGTTTCTTCGATATTGAAGAACACGGACTCGAACTGGAGCAAACAATGTCCCGTGTAAAGAATGCTGTGCTAGTTGACGCTGCCAATAGGAATGTGAAAACAAAAATTACCGCTTTTTTAGAAGTAGACAGTTCAGGCGTTAAGGCGGAAAGTAACTTTAATATTAGCAATAAATTCATTGTTTTGTGTATGGTAATGACCTACTTTATTTTGTTCGTTTCTGCATGCGGGGATGGCAAGGGGATTCCTGCGTATTGCGAATTGGAAACAATAAATTTGTTACAGGCGGGTTTGGCTATATCGAACTATTGTAAATATCAAACTAATCGTGGCGCATATTGCAGTTCGCTATAACTGGGTTTGACTGTATTGTACATTCTAGGTTCATAAAAAAGTAAGAATAGTTTATTCTAATCCTGTGTTCTATAACAGTGCTCGTAGAGAAGCGCAGTTTTTTTTATTTGGTTCTAGGCACTGGCGTAAACGGCCCCGTCACCAGTCACATTGTGAATTTGTCTCATTTTTGTTTTATTTTTCCTGAGATTTACACTTACTAGGGTCATTTAAATTTTTATTAAGTAACTATGTTCAAATTTTTCAAGGAATGTTTTTTGTACAAAGATAATCTGGAGCCCAAAAGTACTTAAACAGAAATTGCGAGTTACAATAAAAAACTATACTAAAAGAGTGTGTGCCATGAAAACCTTTCGCTCTCTAATAATTGTCTTCTTTATAGCAAAGAGAAACTCTGCGTTGAATATCCTCCAGGTATTGGTTTGCGAATTTGCACCAGTTGTAGTCATAAACCTCTTATTTCTGACAAACATTTAGGTTTATTGATAATTTTATTGTAGGCTCCACAATAAATGCATTGCTATCTTCAAATTAAAAGTTGCGGAGGACCTCCTACACTAGTTTCCCTAACATAACAGCAAATGACAAAAACAAATTTTGAAACTTGCCCATTCTGTCTGTTTTTCCGAAAAAAATTCACTAGGATTCCCCAAGAAGATAGGATTCCCACGGGGAAGAAAGGAACATTTACACCTTCTTAGAGCGACTATTGACATATTCTTGCTTGCACAATAAATTTATGATGAACATTTATAATCAACATCGAAAAAAAAGCGTCTCCTGAGTCGAAACATTGTTATCTTTGTCATGCTTTGCGTGAATGATATTGGGGAATGTAGATCAGGCAGGAGAAACAGCACCACAAGTCTTGCCGCAACAGAAATCTGATTTTTTTCTGCGTGTGCTCGGGCTGTTCAGGAAAGAACCCGCAATTGACAATGTTGATGTTGAGGATGATGATGGAAAGTAGACGATGTTTGTCATAGGCGCTGCTATGTGAAGGATGATACACGGAGCGAGTTGTCAGCGCGGGTGGGGCGTTCGCTTTTGGATAAACCAACTGAGCTGCGTCCGCGAAGGCACACGTGATGTCAGAGAACGTTTCTTCAGCACCTTGGTCCCTAGGCAGCTCAGAAAGACTAGAATTAGTACCAATGGCGCGAGTAGGGTGGCACAGTTTTGTATAAAACGGCTTTGAAAATTCCCCAACCTGACGAAGTGATGAAATTTTGTGGCGGGAGTGGGCTTCGGGAAATCTCCTAATATCTCGACTTTTACACGGAGAGGTCTGATGCCAGTGGAGTCGAGATGGTGGCCAAAAAAGTGGAGCCACGACACTCCCAACTCACTTTTCGCCAGGGTGATCACAATGCTGCAGGGTGCAGGATGCTGCAGGGGTTTCTGCGGGTATGAGCCGGCTAGGAGGATATCATCGACATGCGCAAAGACAAAGGGTAGCCCGCGCATGACGCTGTCAATAAATCTCTGAAACGACTGCGCGACATTGTTTTTTCAAAACGGCATGCAGACAAGTTCAAAAAGACAAAAATGAGCCGTGGTGCCCATTTTTGGAACGTCTTTGTTTGCGAACCGAATTTCATTATATACGTGAACGGCGTCTAATTTGGAGAAAATGGTAGCACCGTGAAGGAAAGCCATGAAGACACCAATATTCCCCACAGAATCGCCGATCTCCTGACTTCTTTTAAAAACCATGTGGAGGGGTGAGGCTCGGCTGCATGAGGATAGATGTATGATACCGAGCTTCAACATGTGATCAAACTCTCAACCCACGACCAAGTTTTTGTCGCAAAAATGTCGCCGGGACTGAAAGAAGACAGGGAGCCCTTTCGTGGGTATGTGGTTACGAACGCCATGCTTAACAGGCTTATTCCATTCGGCGGCGATATCAACTCTGGGAACTCCTGCACCAACAACGTGAATAGCCCTTCAGCAACAGCGCCAAACGAACGTGCCACATCCCTAGTCACCGGCGCAGGAATGCGTTGTATGAAAGAAATGTGGTGGCATCGAGGAGAGGTCACCGACGACATCGAGAAGAATGCCGTGATGCTTGAGAACATCCGCTCCGATGATTGCGCCGCCGGCATTCGCCACCTTGAAAATCTATCGAAAAGCTCGGCGGGGTTCCAGATTAAGCGTGAGTGAGCGCTGCTTGTACACCAGGATAATAGTACAATTGACAGCTTATGCTACATGATCGCCGAGGTGCACGAGCACTCCAACCGTGTAGCGGGCAGGATGCTGGCCTAGGCAACCGTATCGAACAGACCCCTTTGCCCAGTTG
Organism: Haemaphysalis longicornis; assembly: GCA_013339765.2. NCBI lineage: Eukaryota > Metazoa > Arthropoda > Arachnida > Ixodida > Ixodidae > Haemaphysalis > Haemaphysalis longicornis. The sequence continues at coordinate 44,583,489 of CM023448.1, read as the reverse complement.
TACGGTCAACGACTTAGAAAATGAAACACCAACTCAGGCCTTCAGCACTGGTCGCCGTTGATCCGCAGCCACAGGGTTTCCGACCAGGAGCATGGAACCTCACAGTGGCGAGACTGGTCGCAAAGTTACGGTGGTAATAGCAAATGCTTGTTCCTGGATAGGTGCGCCGGAAATCCTCGATCGAAGGTGATTGACGGCACGAGGGCGAACGGTGACGTCACTGCCCACCCGGTGTCCAGATGCGCCTGCTCGTACCGGCCACGACGAGCTGTTCGAGGCGGGCAACAGGAGTCACTTGTTCGTAGCGCGGCTGGACAAGGATGAAAGCGCGGCAGTGGAGGCAACTCGATGCGGCTGGGTCACAGCGTCCATCACGTTGTGAGCCTGTGCAGAAAGTGTACTAAAATCTGTTGCGGAGGAAGCAGCCAAAACCATCTGCACATTAGCAGGAAGGCGCTAAAGAAACAGCTCGCGCACACAAGCGTTGTCCAAGGTGTGTGCAATAGGGCCAGAGGTTGCCGCGTGTGTCGTAACAACTGACTCGGGCGCCTGTCGCCGAGCTCTTTCATGGACAACACTTGCCGAATACGCGAGAGCTCAGGCAGGGTAGTCCGTTCAAGCAGGACCGCTTTCAGCTGGCCGTACGGCATTGCTGATTGACCGCGGCTGAACGCAGCTACAATGTCCGCGACGTCATCCATCACAGTGGCCGAGAGAGACGCGATGACGCGACGGTACTTCATCGACAGTGACGTAAATTTTGCGAATTCAAAACAGCAATTCACCTGCAGGAACAAGGTAGAAGGATTTCGATCCAAATATGGCGGCAGTCGGGCGAGGCGGTACATGTGGTGATTGTAACCGGCGACAAAGGATGGGTCTGGTCGCCGTCAGCAACCAGCAGCAAAGCCTGGGTCTGGTCGCGATCAGCCGTGGCTCCGATTTCCCCCCAAACGGTACTCCAAGCACATGCGGGTCACCAATTGTAGAGCGTCAATCAGGCGAAAGCGACGGCCCCAAATTCTTGCCGCAACAGCAACCTGATTTTTATTCTCTGCGCGTTTTTTATTCTCTGCTCGCGAAACCACCCCGGTACATGATGATGAAGATGATGATGATTATGGAGGAGGAGCGTAAATGTTGTTGGTGATGGACGCTGCTTTGGTGATGATGATGATGCCGCTGCAACATAATGCTACCTATTGTGAATCGCATGATGCAACGAACATTCCCACTCTTTTAGATGTCTGTACATCGAACCTTTGTGGTTGTGATGTTTTAAAAGGAATTCTTAGAGTTTATATCAGTGATCATATTCAACTACTCATTTTTACCGAATCACGTTCTGTTATAGATGATCTGCCTCCTATACCGCGATTCTTCAGCAATATCGACAACCGCACAAGCACATTTCTGAGAACATCTATTTGTGTTTGATTGGTAAATCATGTATCGAGTGAGCGATGTGAATATCACTTGTAATATATTCAAGCAATCCATAACAGAAAGCTATGACGCCACATTTCATTTCCACTTGCAAGAAAAAAGACCAAAGTAAGCGTAAACCTTAAGTGGATCCAAATCTATAAGACCGCCCTACAAAGAAAAATTATGTTAGACAATTCCATAAAAAGGTAATACCCCCAAATACCCAAGGTGTTCAAAATGTTTAGAAATAAGCTGCAGAGCGATTTAAAGTGAGTTAAAAAATTACATAACGAACACCGTTTTTTTCACAATGGAGGCCAGTCTAAGAAGCTATGCAATACGGTTAACAAAATAACAACAAGAAAAACTACACAGCAGCCGCTATTCGTGCACACAGATGGCGAACTTGCAGACAGCCTTCACCTAGCCAACTGTACAAATACCAATTTTATGTCGGCTGGTCGCACCCAACACACACTAATAAAGGCGGTGGTGGCGGCGCGAATGGCATTCCACGAACGTACAGATGCATCTTCTGGGAACCTACGGACTACATAGAAGTACATGACCTTATCAGGAAAAATAAATATTAATGCAGCGGCAGATGTTAACGGGGTTTTATCGAGGGTGAATTGGTGCATGACACTAGATGTAACTGATGTATTAGCGTAGAATAAAATATATAAAAGTACACCGGTGTTTTCGCAGAGGAACTACAGGTTCTTAGAGTAAGGACAATTCATATTGGTGGAGCATATGACAGTGTATGAAATTGTATCTTTGTATCAAAAGACTATCGACTTTTTCTCATAAACACCATGTAATTTGGAAATATTGGTTTGGGGGAGAGGCTATATTTGGAGAGAGAGAGAAAGAGAGAAAAACGTTCATTGTAAGATCATTTTCGGTTTTCTGGCAAGAGTAGCTCCCTCTTTACGGTAATCCATGAGCTATATTAGCACCGGCTGCCCTCTCGGTAAACAGGAGGTGGTACTAGAGGGAGGGGCTGGACAGCAGTCTCTCACTGCTCTTGGGGATTTGACATGCGGGGAAGGGGTGGTGGATGCAGGTTTTTTCGACACTCTAGGATAATATGTCGTAGTAAACGAGGTTCTTGGCAGTATTTGCATTCTGATGGATACTGGGTTCGGTTATACGGTGAAGCGTAATTGGAAGCGGGAAGGTGTTGGTGGGTAGGAGTCTGTGTTGTTTCTTGAGATTTGGTCAGGTTTGGGTGAGGTAGCGGGAGAGTCCGTCGATTAAGCTTCTAATGTTTTAATATTTCATTGTACATTAGAAGAGGAACAGGTTTCTCCACATCCTGTGAGGTTTGCTTTGAAAGTTCTCAGGCCTTTTGGTGGGCAAACTCGTTGCCCTCCATGAAAACATCTGCAGGCGTCCCTACAATCCTTGCTTTTCTGTCAGGTAATTTGGTTAGGAGCATGCGGTGCGTTGCTGGTACCAACCAACCCCACCTGAAGCTTCTGCACGCTTCCTGGGATTCTATTACGACCGCCGTGGCTTCCGCTTGCGTGAGGGCCAGTGCCAAAGCTAGCTCCTCCGCCTCTTTGGTTGATGCGGATATTTCTGTGGCACTGACAAGGAACTTTGTCTTTGTGGTGACTACCACTGCCTTTACTCTTCTACCACAGATTGTGGCTGCATCCGTGTAGACCGTCTCCGGGAGGGTGCCGTAGTTCTTGACTAAGGCTTTCGCTCTAGCTTCTCGTATACCGGAGTGGTGAACCGGATGCAGGTTCTTTGCAAGTGGGCTCGAGAAGATATTATGCCGGCACCGCTCATGAAGCTGTTTGTTCGGCTTCATGTCTGGGGAGCTCCATTTAATTCTGTTCAACAGTTTTTGGCCCGTTTTTGTCATTGCAAACCGCGCTTCCTGGCTGCAGAAGTGGCCCTCTATGAGCTCGTCCACCGTGTTCTGCAGACCAATGCGTAGGACCCTATCGGTTGACATCCTCATGGGGATCCCAAGGGCTTGCTTTGTGTCCTAATGGATGAGGGTGTTAAGCTTTTTCGTATCTGTCTTGGTTAGAGTCGTGTAGGGCGCGGCGTATATTAACCTCGATAGAAGAAAGGCCTGCACAAGACGGATACTATCGTATTCTTTGAAGCCCGGTGTCTATTTGTGACTCGACTAATTATGTGCACAACTTGTTCAGTCGTTCTGGTCAGGCGCTGTACCATTATGTTCTATTTTGAATCCGCTTGCACAAAAAGCCCAAGCACCCTGAGTGAGCTCAAGGGCGTATTTGTGTGTCCTTGCAAATTTATTTCAATTTGTCGTTGTCATTTTTATGCGACGACGCCGGACCACCAAGAGTTGTGATTCTTTTGGACTTTCCTTTGCGTACTGCTTTAGACAATCGACAGCTTGCTGCAGAGTCCTGAAATCTCTCCAGTGAGTCAGTGCCAGTCCAAATATTTATATCATCTGCGTATAGCACATGGCATAAAATTGGAATACTCTCTAGCCTTGCCGTTAAACCAAGGAGCGCGATGTTAAATAGAAGTGCGGAGAGGAGAAACTCTTGGGGTTTTCGTCCAGTTTTGAGGGCGATGAGATCTGAGGTGATATCGCCGATTTTCTTTGTGGCTGTGCCGTGTGAAGGAAAGTCTACAACGTAGTTATATATTCTTTACCCGCATCCTGGATTTCAAAAAATTGGCTTCCAAAAAATTGGCTTCCAAATTGACACTTCCAAAACTTGCTGCAATCATTCATTCGGAAAAAACCTTATGGGATTGGTTGGTCACATCTTTGACGGTAAGTTTAATGATTTCGTGATCAGAACCAAGACTGACTTGCGTGTTTTTCCAGGCAATGTCGATAGAGCCTGCCAACAGCGACAGGTCAGAGCAATTATCGCGTGACTTGCTAGTACCAATCCTGGTTCGCACGTTAGTCTCGTTAAGTAAAGTGAGTCGCTTCTGATCAATGATGTTAGCGATTTCCTTCCCTTCATGGAGTTGAATCTGTATCAGCACATCTAAAGAGGAGCATAGAAGTCGACACGGATAAGAGCTGGGTGGTCTTTGGCTATGTTGAGAGTCTCTTGAGTGGTGTCTTGTATCCTGGGTTTCTTGTTAAACGGCGGGAATACGTGTTGGGCACAAAAACGTTTCCTTTCTCTTTGGTGGAGGAACAGTGAACTTCACATCCTTTCTTGCTTGTAAGGTACTGCGTTGCCGTGACGTTCTTTCTGACAAGCGTTGCTGTTGCCTTGCCTGTTGGATCGGTGTACCTTACATAGGCAGGCAACCGCGTCCTGCTTTTAACCTCTTGGAGTGCTTTAACATCTGGTTGGGGATGGAGTGTTGTGATGAATTGCTGTAGTTCTTCCACTTTTTCTTTGATTCCACGGGAGTTCTTTTGAATGATTGTCGTGGTGTTTTAAATCTATTGCTTGGGGCGATCTTGATTGCTAATGGTGCTCTAATGTCTATGTGGTGCCTTGAGTATGGAGTTGAGCGCCTGATTGAGTTGTTGATAAAACTTTTGCTTATCTCGGCCTGAAGTCGTTGTATTCTTGTAGCGTTGTTCTGTATTTTTGGTTTATTACCTGGACGTCTTGTTTCACTACTTGCACGTCTTGCCTGAGTGTTTGCCCGTCTCGTTTATTTTCTCTGATTTCTTGAAGGAATGAGTTGTGAAGCACATTTATGTCATGCGTGAGAACTATTTACATATTTAAAATGGCTTCATGAATCTCCTTTGCGAGACTACTTGGTTGAGGGCTAAGCTTGGGCCTAGCGTTTGTGGTAGGAAATGTTTGCATTGCTGCTCTCGCTTGTTGTGGCAGAGTAGTAGTTTTCTCGGCTACCGATGGCTGATGGTTTGGCTTCTTGCGCTTGCCAGAAGGATCGTGTTGTCGGGAGTGCTCGATGGACTCCATGCGGGCTGGAAGTGACGGTATCAGTTTGGTTTATTGTGCTAGTTGGGCATGTAATCGGCTGCATTCTGCACATGGTGTTTGCATATCCTGTGTTAAACGAGAAACTGGTTTTGGTTTTCCAGAGCAGCTTAAGACCCTTTGCGTACCCACTTCACCCGTTCAACAATGGATTTCGAAAGCGTGGTCCGAGGCGCAGACATAGACTGGAAAGCTGGTCTTGTGCTAGAACAACGGCCCCTCCGATACGGTGTGGAGGAGCGGTTTTGTGACTGCTTCCGCTGCTGGGTAGAAGACCGGTCTCGAGACAGCCCGTGCTGGGCGGTATGGTCCCGTCGGGAGGACCATTCCTCCGGCTGGCGTCGGTCGTGCGCGCTTTTCCGAAGACTGTAGGGTATGATGAAGCGTTTGGAGCAGTCCTTAGTTACGGTGAGATGTGGGCCCTCGCAAAGTTTGCACTTGGCTATGCAGGTATGACCAGTCGAGGGGTTGTAGATGCCGCATTCGTGGCAAACGTGGATGTTTGGATAAAGGCAGGCCATTATCCGGTGACCCACGTCGTGGCAGCGACTGCACACGGAAACACTCATCTTGTGTAGTGAGCATGGATGTTCAGCTGCGTATTGTCGTACGTAGTAGGGATCTTTGGTCCTGTTAATATTAGCGCAATAGTTGTGGACTCTTTTCCCAGTCTTCGGCAGTAGTAGACTTCAAATTGATATGAGTCAATGTTTTTCAGAATTTCTCCTTCGGTAACTTTTATGAGACTCCGCGAATGAAACATTACACTGCGTTGTCAGGAACCAGCCCATATATCTGGACAGTGTGCTTGATGTTGCCGAGATGTACTTGGGTCAGTCAGCAGAGGGTTTTAGCTATCTGTTTAAACGGGGTGCTAACGGTGGCAGTATTTTGCGCCGGGTCTATTCAGAGGCGTAGGTTTGCTTGCTGCCACGTGGAGTTGGTGGCTTCGAGTATTGTCAGTAAAAGTACGGATGGTGGGATTTCACTTAGCTTTGGTCTGCCTTGCAGCCGGAACCCGAGTCGGAATATGGGCGGAGTGGAAGGTAGCTGAGTTCGAGTTCGGTCTTGTGTTGACGGCGCCGCTGAGCCCTTGACACGACGTCGATCAATGGCATCTCGTCTTCCTCCATTGTAGAGTCCGGCTTGTCATAGCTTCCGTCGTGTTGCATTTCGCTATCTTTTTGGTTCTGGGTTGGACGTTTGGAACAGCCGCGGCAGAGTCTCCGTCGTCGCTGGGCAAGCCTGGCATTGTCACCTTATTCCCACTAGTCCCACAACACAAGCGGTAGGCCTAGGGCACTTGCCCGAAAGAAATCTTCGTGGATTGTTTAAAAAGGCACCAACCGGCTCATGAGAACTACCCTTTGGTGCACAAAGAAGAGGTGAAAACAATAATAACCGAGATAAATCTGACTAGGATGGATTCTCGGAGAAATAGTTGAAAGTTCCCAGAGAACTTGTGAAGCGCCTTATGCCGCAAACGTTCTTTTGCCTTCCTCTATATTTGGTAGATCCGTACAGCGAGACAGAGGCACCTTCTAAGACGAACCAGGCTGAGTGCGAGAGGGCCGTGATGATAATGACCGGGTCAAATGATGATGACCGCAGTTTTTCGCGTACACTGTACGCCTTATATCATCTGCCCTGCTCCACAACAACATAACCACGCCTGATAACATGACTCCCCGCTGTAAAATTGTCGTCTAAACCCTACCTTCCAGTCGACAAAGGCGCAGAGTGAAGCTTGAGGTGGGACACATGCACATAGATAGTAGCAGGGGCTCTCCCGGAAGGTGAAGGGACGACGGGGGTGATCTATATGTAACGTCCGTAACCGGGTGCAGAGCACGGTAAGGATCGCTATAGACGGAAACAATTTTTCAGAAAGACCAACGCAAAGATATGTTGTCGAGAGAAGGAACAATGATCCCAGATTGTAGTGTACTGGCCGGCGGCGCTGATCGTATCGGCGCTTCTGAGAGGGTTTTGATGCGTGAAGACTGTCGCGGGCAATCAGCATTGAAAAAGTCGCTCGGGTAATGACATCGTGATCGTATTCGGTGGACAAGGTGCAGAAGATAGTAATAACGTGTTCAGTGGCAAAGCAGGCTCACAAACGCACAAACTTGATTGTCCACTAAGGGTAATCATTTCGGAACATGGAACTTGGCAGAAGTGTTTGTCCATGTACCTTCAAAAAGGGCTAGTGCTGTTGATGTTAGACGACCCTTTCTTGATCAGGAACTCTGAAGATGTAATTACTTTCCTAGCAACCGGAAGCACCACAGGGGTTTCAGCCTTCTCAATAGACATTAAGGACCTATATTACTCCTTGCCACATGAAGGGTTGATGACCTGTGTTGAAGAAGGAATTGATAACTATGGAGTGGTAGCATTTCAAAATGAAGTAGGAGTGTCAGACAGAGGTTTTCTTAACCTGGTGTCTATGTATTTGGTTTCTATGTTTTCGAAGTGGGATGGCAATGTGTACCTACAAACTAATGGTGTGTGTACAGGCTCTCGTATAGCCCCGGTTCTCCGCGACCTGTATTTGGCATGCCTTGGACGAAAAGTAGCCAGTGAATTGTGGGATATGGGTGTTCTCAAGGTTGTTCGATATGTACATGATTTTTTAGTGTTCATAGACTGCTTGGGTGCAACCGGTGGCAAGCAGGTGCCAGAAGTGTTAGGTGTGTTCCAGAAATGCTTTCACCCGCTGACGTTGACGCACGAAGTACACGGAGAATAACGTTTTGAGGTTCCTTGACCTGCGACTGCAATTTTTTGAGAATCACGTTTGCTGGCAGTATGAGCCCCGCAGTAACAAGCCACTACTTCCTTTCTCATCGGGTCACTCCAAGCTGGTGAGAAGGGCAATAGTGAAGATGTGCCTTACTAATGCACTAAGAAGATCCTGCCCCCACAGGATGCAGGATAGCATCCATGCACAAGAAGAGCGCCTGCATAGCTCTGGCTATCCACATGACGTGGTGACGTCTGTGGCGGGGCAGGTTCTGAGGGAGCTCAAGAAGAACCACCGCCGGAGCGAGGGCGAGGTCACGGTTGTGGTAGAAAATGAAAAAGAAAAAAGGAAGGTTGCAGTAATTTCATACATACATATTATAGCCCATACGCTGAAAAAAATAGGGAATGCCGCTGACGTACAAGTGGTTTTTTCAGCCCCTCGCAAACTGGGGGCCCTTTGCAAAAAGACGCACTTCCCGAGAAAGGATTCCCACAAGTGCTCCATTGAGCACAAAACGAAGTTCGTCCCATGCGCAAAAGTCGGTAATCTATGAGATTCCTTTGCCATGCGGAAAAAAGTACGTGGGCCAGACGGGAATGTGTCTTAATACAAGGCTCCGGGAGCATAGCAACAACGTACGAACAAGTGTCAAAGGGCAGTTAGGCATTCACTGCCGAGATTGCAAAGGCACCACCGGAAAGTGCATTCCCATGTTCGAAAAATGCGAAGTGATTCAGCGCCATTGTGACCAGATGACAAGGGAGATAGTGGAGGCAGCGAAAATTGCTAGGTTGGAAGAAAATTGCGTCAGCGTACCTTCGGTTGCTCTGTCAGCCAAGAAACTTGATTTTTTACAAGGGGGAAGGAACGCTACATAGAAAGTAATCTAGGGGCGCAACACGTGTATCATGGCTTGAGAGGGTTTTTTATCATTTCAAGTGCGTGTGTTTTAATGGGAATTTTTAGAGCGCGTGTGGCGCGTCATAGCACCGCTGGGATGAATTGCTTGTTTTGTTGTGTGCATTTATGGCACGTGTGTATAGGTGTGTGGGGTATAAATATGTGTTTTTTTTCAATAAAAGATCAGTTGGAAGTCAGCGCTCGTCCTGTGTAGCTCAGCTATAGTCCGTGTTTTTGTTGCGCTGTTTAGTAATGATGGATAACCAGCTCGCCCAATACTGCCCTTTTCTTGTCTTTGACCGCTTTATCCAAGGTCACGTATCAGTTCATTGTGGTCACAATCCGTGTCATATCCGTCGTGTTCGGCCCCACCATAATAGTCTGGTCTTCTGCTTCCATCGATGCTTGAAACGTCTGTGCCACATTCGGCCTGAGGAGTCAGGACAGTTTAGGCGGGGAATCTGGATCATCGTCGGCATTAGATAAAGACATAGTAGTGCTCGTGCAAGCTTCGTGGGGCTTGTGTGGCGGATAGATTTTATAAAGGAAGACGCCACAATCTGGCTGCGTCGTTCTGTGTGTGTAACGATCTTCTTTCTGAAAGATACCCTTTTTCTTCTTGTTTTCTTGATGTCCAAACTTGATCATGCGTTGCGGTGGAGACTTCTTTACGGTGGTTGTACGTGCTGATCGTAGGGCTGACTGTATTTCTCGTTTTCTCGGTCATTGTTTCGACTTCTTGAACTTGAAATCGTTACATTCTGCATTACCAACCCAATCACCTCCAAACCCGACGTTTCACCACGGCAACATGTGTTGAGAGGCTCCGTCCATGAGTGTGAGGCTTGGCCGAGCTGTCGATTGTTCTGAAGGAATCGTTTGTTCGCCTCTGGTCGTGCTTGTTGGACTTCATTTAGTGGTCCTTTGAGCACAGAACGTGTTTTCGAAAACCCCGACAATCCGATGGCTCTTCAGGTGTCTCCACCGCGTTGTCGCACCTCTGACCAAAACCAATCTTTATAGGACTTAGTAGAGCCATTTCATCGTTCAGAGTATGCACTATGGGGGAGCTGTTTCGAATCCCTCATCTGATAACACAGTGATAGCAGTTGTCTTCTCTGTTTTTTTATTGCATTTAGTCCTTGTTTCAAGGAAGCAGCTCAATGGGTGACCTGTGCCTCTTCACGATTATTAAAGGTATGCCCGAATGGCTCTTCCTGTTGAGAGAGTCATTAGTCTGCGCTGCTGAGTCGTTGTTTGAGATACCTAGATGTTTTTCCGGGGATGCTGCTACAATATCATCATTGGAATGGTTTTTCAACTCTGGAAACATTCTGTTCTGCTAAATTTAGTTAACAAGATAGAATCCTCGAATTAATTAGCAATTTTATATTGTTCGGTTAAAAGATATAAATCAACAAGTTCTTCAATATCGCTTTCAAGATTCTTTAGAATAGCATGCGTTTTGAGTAGGCTTTTCTTCAGGAAAATGAGCTTAATTTGATGGTGATTCGGTGCTCACCTCAGTTTTTATGTCGTCAATCAGTGTGGTTACGTTTTTTGGGATCAGGCTTCGTCTGTAGCAAAGGGCTTCCCAGGTCCATTCTCTACTTCGTTAATGGATGCATGGTAGTTAGAAAGATCGCGGTTGGTGGAAGGTCGAAGCCGCTGCAGTCGACTTTCACTGGTCGAAGCTGATGTCGTTGACTTTCACTGGTATACGCGAGGAATGCGCCATGAATCGGCAAAAGTTGTTGAGGGCGTGGTATTCGGTACACGCTTAGCGCATCCTCAATTCCTTGCGCTTCGTTCGCGAACGCTTGCGGTCAACGATCAAGAGCAGCAGCCCAGTGCAATCACAGCCGGGTCACTCGCGTCATCGTTGATGGCGGTCCACACACCTCGTCTTTCAACTGTGTACTCTTTTCATCCTGGTCACGGCACCATTTGTTAAAGAACCGAGGCAAGGACGACGGGACGTGGGTGAATTTGTATGGAGGATGGAATTCGACAATGACAATCATAGCACATTTAAGAGCAATCATAGCACATTTAAGAGGCAGCAGCTAATGGCCACCTCTTCTTCCTTCCTGATATCTCCAACAGTCACCTATCAGCCGCAGTGTACCAAGACATATACGCTACAATAGAACTTGAGAGATGATCCAGAGTTGAGGATTGGTAGGTGAATGCTGCTGCCCACAACTGTCCAACAGAATATAGTAGGGCCACTTTGCGCGAAAAAAACACTTTCAGAACGTGCAAAAGCACGTAGGCACCCTCGGCAACGTCGACAGGCACGTCGGTAGGCACTCGGTAGGCACGTCGACAACAAGTAAATTGAGCTTGCTGCTTGTGGCTGTAAGCGAAAATCATTCGTGGAGAAAATACGGAATAAGGGTTATTCTGCTTTGAGAATATCTGGACGGATTTTTAGGGGTCGAATTGGGAGAAGGCAAGTGGAGGCGGAGTCCACCATTTGAGTAATCGATAAGAACACATTGCTCCAACTGGAAATCACGGCCTCGCATAAGGTCATGAGGAAATCGCTGCAATACGGAAAACCGAACGACAGTGTCGTGGACAGAAATCAATAAAAATTCGGGCAACGCACCTTCCGGCAAGAACGGACTTCCCTCCATCGGTGACCTGTGCGACACTGAGCACCGGCGGAGTGAGAACTTTGCACAAGCGGCGGTGGAGGTCTGAGCTCATACCTAAAATATGAGCGCCGGTGTCATTGACAGCACTTACTGGGACACAATAATAACAAACGTCTTGTAAATGTCGCCTGGTGAGCAAAATTAGCAGAGGGTTTGGTGGCCAAGTCATAGAGCACCCAAGACATAGAGCGCCACTCTACTTAGTTTTCAGGAGAGGAGCGGTCATATGGGGTCGGCGACAGGAAGCGACGGGGCTGCGGCGAACGGGAGAGGCGGCCGTGCGGGGATGGCGAGCGACTGTTTCGGCGTCGTGGGGCGTCGTCGTCTCGGGAAGGCGGCTGAGGATGGGGATAGAACCGAGAGGACCTTTTTCCGGGGTATTATAGGTAGTACATGTGGGATGGCGAGGTAAAAATAAACGACTCCGGCAGGATCGCGCTACGTGGCCAACACGATGATAGTGGAAGCACATGAGTTGGTCGTGAGGCGTTCTCCAATAGGCAGGGTTTCCGATCACGTAGTTGAAATTATGAGTATAGGGGCTCGGCAATCGCTATACGGAAATGGGCAAAATGGAAAGTTACGGCGGCTAACAGCACATAGGGATTGAACGCACAGAATGGCAAGTTCTCCACGTACGACAGCTTGAAATAATAGTGCAGGAGGCCTGTTGGCTTCGATAAAGTGTTGGAGAATGACGGCGGGGGTTATGGCCTGGAGCTCTCGGCGTACTATTCTCACAAATGTTCAGGTTGAGCCGTGTTCATGCAAGATGATTTCGTAAGTGAACGAGCTTGTATCGGAATGTCCTCGTAAGACGATGTGGTGGTTGTGTTTGAGAGCCGGGTGAACTGCTATATATTCCTGCTACCATTCGCCTGCTCGAACCGGCGGCACTCGGTTAAGATAGCCTCGGCGCTAGCACAGACTTTTTAGATGAGCAGGTGGAAAGCGTCATTGGCTATTCGTTTTTTTACATGTCTCACCTTGTCAATCTCAGCCATTTGGGCGTCAACGTTTTTCAAAGGGGTAGGACGTCCTAAATGTAAGCCGCGTATGATTCGGTGGAGGTCTTTGCGCGTGTGGCTAGCGCGTTCTTGTCGGCAAGTTGGCGATGGGCTTGGTTGCCAAACAATTTTCCCAGCCTTTTCTTGCAGATGTCCCAGCTTGTTACCCCCAACTCATAGATTCGGAACAAGGGCCTGGCCGTCCCGTCCAGATTGTAATCGACGTTGCCCAGCATGATGGTTGGGTCCGAGAGATTATAGGCTCTGACGCACTCGAACGAGCCGCTCCAGTCCTCAACGGACAAGTCGTTGTCTCTGGTGAAAATACCTAGGTTCCGGGGTTGTTGAGAAACTACGATAAGCCGGATGGTTCAGGGAGGCACCATTGTTGTCCATGATTGTTAATATTTGAGCAAGATGACATCCGCTGCAAAGCTATGATGTGCTAAAGCGATACCCAGCACTCACTCCAAAATTTTATAGGAAGAGACGATACCTAAAAGATTTGTAGAGCGCGACGCAGGTGCAGTGCAAGACGAACCAGGCTGAGGGCGAGAGAGCCGTTATAATAATGACGTGTTCAAATGATGATGATGGCAGTTATTCGCGTAGATTTTCCACCTTATATAATCTGTCCTGTTTATCAACAACATACCCACGCCTGGTAACTACATCATTATGGTTCCAAAAACTTAATTCGGAAAAGAAACCATTGCTGCATATAAAGGTAAAATATTTACCAACATTGAAAACACTTATTTAAGAATTAAACTGCTTTTAGTCAATAAAAAGCATTTCATTCGATAAATCATGTTATTTTTGCTAAACAATTTGAAGAGACACGTAATAGGGGGCGTGGAAGGTAACATTTTGAAAAGCTTATTGACGTAGAGAAAGAGTTCGCTCAAAGAAATTTTTTTGCATTAAACAAAGCTAAATCAAGGTGACTCGCAAGGCTCGAAGTTAGGTCTGTTACGGTTTATATTTTATGTAACCGAAATTGTAAATTTAGAATGTCTGCAAGAACTTGTAATATATGTGGATAACAATAACGTATTCTTCATATCTGATAACATAATTAAACCTCACGTATGTGTAAATAGGTACTTGAAGAATCATCAAATTGGTTATTACACAAAACTGCAACCTAATGCCACAATGACAACTTACATGATATTTATGACGAAAAATAAAAATGAGGAGAAAGAAATCCCAATTATATTTAATACAACCAAGTTATACCGAGTGACAGAACAGAAGCTCTTAGGTGTTGGGTTTCAATAACTACTTTCACAGAATACGCTTATTTCTAATTTATCCACAGAAAAATCAAAAGTATAGGTCTTTTATATTGAATCGTCCGTTTGATGCCGCGATGTTTGAAACAAAATTTACACAATGCCCTAATTTTATGGAACAAAGCTAAGGAATTTTTCTCAGGGGTGGGGGCAAATTATAGCAGGCTGATTGTATTACACCAAAAAATTTTGGGCTAACATTTAGAATACCATGGCGGGTGTGAAATTTGAGGACTAGTCCTTTATTTATTAGATAGTCAAGGTTTCGAGCTGACCAAATCTATTACATGAAGGTTCTCCACACAATTCATAAAAAAGACCAACAATGAAGTTAACATTAAATCATTAAAATATTTCATCTCAGGCCTACAATGCTGCGCCCTCCACAAGTAAGAACGAACGATGGTGAGCAATCGTTCCTGTACCAGTAAACTGAAGTAATAAAAAAATTTAAGAAAAATTAAACCTAAACTCCAGTGCAGCAACGTTTAAAAAAGTGTGGTTTTTATTAAGAATAACTATAGGCAATCAATAGAGATGATACTTCAATTGTTACACCGTCAACCTAGGACAACACAGGCTGCCCCATCAGTGCAGTAGTGGAATAATGACTGTGCTTGCCACTTCGGGAGATCCTTTTGCAACGCATTAACATTTTCGTCTTAACCATATGCGCCTATCTTAATCTTCACTTACAAAAACTCGATATCCCCCTAATATATTTCAAAGCCGGTCTTATCGAGAGTCGTTGAAAACTGCTGCTGAATTTTTGGCCTGAGCCCTGGCCTAATAAGAGGCACGGTGGCAATTTTGCTATTCTAGTAATAACGAGAGTGTCAAATCAAATTGTGGTGCAGCGTCAAGACAGCTTTTCGATTCTACACTGTCAACGGCGTCTACATAGGCCCAAACCACACTTCTCAACTTTTTCGTTTTTTGGTACTGCTACTAGGAATCGCTTATCATGGAAACAACCGTATCTCATAAAGCATTACGTAATAAAAATATCCGTGGATTGCTTAGAAATATTCGTGGCATATGCGACTATTTCCCTTAGAATATTACACAGCCCCACAAAGCGGTCTGGCACCGGGGGACACATCTTCATAACTAGGTGCTGTTACATCTAGGCTTTGCTTCTTCCTCCACCGTCCGTGCTGACTTCGGTGCAATGGTTCAGGTGGCTTTGGCGCGAGTGGGTGTGTGCTCGTTAACGTCATCGGGTCCCTAGAATGCTCAGTAGCGCAAATTGACGAATCTCGTGGCCATTTTGCACAGCGTATGTTGATAGGTATAGGCAAGCCTTGCACAAAGCATGCCCTTTTGTGGTGGGATGAGCAGAATACCAGTGGTTGCACCCTTTGTGATAGAGCGAGGTTGCGTTTTTGAGCTAAGTAAGGTTGATGGGCTAGAGTACTCTGTATGGTGAACAGTTCCTTGTTTCCTGTGGGTGTTGCTCGACTCGGGTGATGCAGACACCAAGCAGCTGCCGATGCTTTCAGGGATTGATTGGGGATGCTTAGTCTTATATCTAAACTTGACATCACTTTCCGTTGGTCTACCTGGAAAAAAGACTGTCCCACGATAGCACCTGACTGCTGGCGTGAGTACGTGCTTGAATATCTTACGAGACTGTGGCTCCGCACCGTTGAGGTGCGTACGCACTGCGGCCAACCCACTGTGGGGCTGTAACGCGGCGGTAAGTCAGCCTTGAACCACGCCCCACGGTTGCGCCCCAACGCTGGGGTCAATCACCATTGCAACTACTTCTTACCGTGGCACCACACCGCTGTGTTTTGTCTGCAGTGCAATAATTTTCCAGGATGGCGCCGCGTCCGTGAGGTGAGTCAGCGCTGCGATCATTTTTCACGGTGGTTCTGCACTTCTATGGTGAGTGACCACTTCGATCCATTACCATAGTGGCGCCATGCAACTGGGGTGCCAGGACTGCAACCAGTTACCACAGCGGCACTGCTCTTCTGAAGGGAGTAAGCCAGACGGCAATTTACAGGGTATGGCCGGATAGCTGTTGTGAGTACTTATTGCAACCATGTGCCGCCCTTGTGATTCGGACCTGCGACCCTTTCCCGCGCTTGTGCCACTCGGCTAGGGCCAGTCAGCGCTGCAATTATTTCATGCAGTTGCGCTGCACGGCTGACTTGAGTCAGAAGTTCAACCATTACAAAACGGTGGCGTCTCACCGCGGGGGGGAGCGCCGCTTCAATCAATTAATATGTGGCTCCACACAGCTCATGTGAGTAATGTCTGTGACCATTTCCCACGGGGGCGTTGCACCACTGATAAAAGCCACTGCTGCGACCATTTGCTGTGGCAGACCCTCACTCGAGTTCAGTGAAAGACGCGACCATTTTTCATGGCGGCACCGCTTTGCTGAGTTCAGCCAGCACAGTGACGATTTCTTTTTGTAAAACCAAACCACTGGAGTGACGGAGAACTGCAACAATTTCTAATCGTGGCATCGCACCTGCAGGGTGAGTCAGTGCTACACCTTATACTTATGGTGGCGCTTCACTGCTAAGAGAGTCAGTGCGGCAACCATTTTTCATCGTCCCTGTTACATGTTTAGGCGAGTTAGACCTGCGACAATTTCAACCGTTGGCGCCAGATTGGTAGCTGGAGGTACCGCTGTAATCTTTTCCCATGGTGTCACGGTGCAAAGACTAGGAGCGTCGAATTGGGTGCGGTTTCAGAAAAACGCCAAGTTTCAGATTAACGTTTGAGATAAATGCCGTTTCATATAAACGCTAATACTCCTTATGCTGAAGAGGCTGATAACGAAGTCACCACCCAACCATTTCAACAGTGACAGCACACCACTCTGAAGAGTGAGCCCTAGCATTCATTTCAAAGTGTAGCCGGTACCATTAGGCTTTGTTAGCTCGGCGACCATTTCTGAGTATGGCGAAACATTTCTTGTGTCAGTCAGCGGGGCAACATCTTCCCACGGTTGCGCTGCACCTCTGGGGTGTATGCGCTTTAAACGTTTCCCAAAGTGGTGCCGCGCAAGTGAAGTGAAAGCATTGGACATTTTCAAACGCTGGTGACACCCCAGAAGGTGAGCTTCGCAGCAGCAAAGTTCTTTGCGGTGCTGCGGCGCTGTGGTGAGTCAGAATTGCGACCAATACGCATGGTGCTGCGACAATATTCCTTTGCTGCGACCCGGTTCTGCAACACTTTTTCAAGCTTGCGCCCAGCTCCTGGATGAGACAGCACTGCAACAATTTTGATGCAGGCACTCCACCAAATAAGGTGGACACCGCTGCAGCCATTTTCATTGTGGCTCTATACCGTAGTGAGCCGCTATTCCCCAAAGTTGCCTCGCGCCACCTAGGTGCTCCAGTATTGCGACAATTTTCTAGTCTTGGGCAGAACCGATGAGGTTGGCTCAACGTGGTGCTATTTTGGGTGGTGGCGCTACTTCGCTGCGGTGATTCAGCAATGAAATTATTTCGAACGGCTGTGTCGCGCTGCTGGGGTCAGACCACATATATTTAATTCTGGCTTGTCGCTGCTGGCTGTGAGTCAGCGCTGCTTCCTTCTGCCATGTTGGCACTGCACTGCTGCATTGAGTTAGTGCTGCTACCATCTCCCCTGGTGTCGCAACAGCACCCACGACAGTCAGTGCAGCGATAATCTCCGATGGTTGCTTATGTGACCATTTGCAATGTTGGTGTGCCACCATCTGAGCAGAGTGAAAGCTTGAAATATTTGCAATCGTGGCGCTACTGCGCTGAGTTAGGTCAGTTCTATGACTATTTCGCACGGTGCAAGGCACTGCTGCAGAGAGACAGCACCGCAATTATTTTCCATGGTTCCCTGTACAGCAGGGACGAGTCAGAGCGTTGACCATTTCTCAAGGTAGTCCGCACAGCAAAGGGGAGTCCGGACTCTGACATTTGAAATGGTTGTACCAACCAGTATGGGTGAGTATCACTGCAACCGATTCGCTAATAGTGCTCCACCACTGAGTTGAGTCGCCCTTTCGAATATTCTCATGGAGGCACAGCGCTGCTGAGGTGAGCCAGGGATGCGAACATTTCTTACAGCGGTCCCGCAAATGTGAGGTGATTCAGCGCTGTGGCCAGACCCCAGTGTGGAGTTTCACTGCATAGTTCAGCAAGCACCGCAACTACTCTCCACAATGGCACTGCAGTGCTGTCGAGAGTCAGCGCTGCGACCATAGCCCACGATCACTCTGCAATATTAAGTTCAGTGAGCGCGACGACTAGTTTTGACGATGGAGCTGACTACTTGGGTCAGTCCCTGGTGCAACGTTTTGCCACGGTGGCACTGCACCGCTAAGATGAGTAAGCCCTGCGAACATTTAACACGCTAGCCCCGCACTGCTGGGGTAACGCAGTGCTGCTACCTTTTGAAACAGTGGGGCTGCACCGTACAAGTTGATTTAGTGCTGCGGCCTATACCGACGGAGGTGGCGCACTGGTAAGTTTTGTCAGTGCTGCGACCATTTCGCTTTGTGGTGCTACACTGCTGGTTTGAGGCAATGCTACAACCTATTCCTATGTTGGCGTGGCTCCTTTGGGGTGAGTCAGTGCTCTAACTATTTCACGGAATCCAGCTCCAGCCATAAGGTAACGCAGCACTGCAACCATTTTCTTTGGTGGCAGTGAGCAGCTGGTTTGACTGAGCTCAGCACCAATTCCAAAGCTGGCACTGCATGAATAAGTTGAATCAGTGCGGATACCGTTTCCTGCCATGGCTTAGTACCGCTGGGGAAAGTAAATACTGAAACCATTTGCCTGGACATTGCTGCAGCGCTGATGTGTTTCGATCATTTCCTATTGTTTCGTCGGAATAAATAAATGCCACTACTATTTTTATGCTCGTGCTGACCCCCTCATGTAATTCACCGTGGCAACAATTTCCCACTGTGGCACCACTATGCTTGTGTCGGCCAGCAGTGCTGTGGTACGGTTGCACGACACCACTGGGGTGAGGCTGCGCTTTCAGCATTTCCTAAAGTGGTACCACATCGCTGAGGGGAGTCAGTGTTGCGGCATTTTTAAAGTTGGTGGCGAACTGAAACTGTGAGGAGTTGGGCAACTGTCGCTTGTGGCGCCGCACCATGGAAGTGAGTCAGCGCTGCACCCGTTTACAACGTTAGCCCCGGATCGATGAGGCGACGCACTCCTCAAACCAGTTTCCAAGGTGGGCCGCGCAAAAGAAGTGACTGTGCTCTGTGGCAAATGCCCACGGAGGCGACGCACCGCTGAGTTAAGTCCGTGCTGCGACGATGTCCTTCTGTGAAGCTACTTTGCTGGGTTGACTCAACAATGCAACCATTTTCTATGGTGGTGTCGCACCTACAGTTTTAGCCAGCTCTGGAGCTATTTCACGTTGTGGCGGGACACTGCTGAGGGGACTCAGCTCTGCAATAAAATCCGATGGTCGCAGTTTACTCCTTCGAAGGGATACGCTGGAACCAATTTGGAATGGCGGTGCTGCAGAGCTAAGGTGAATGGGCTGAGTCTCCAATTCCTTCAGGTGGGTCGCAACGTTTGGTGTGTCAGCATTACAACCATTTGCCATGGTGGTGCTGCACCGCTAAATTAAATCAGCACTGCAAGGATAGCCGTATTGAAGCCTGGTGGTGCTGCAATAAAGCTGTGAGTCAGCCTTGCGAACATTTTCCACAGTAGTCTCCAACAGAGGCGAGTCTGCACTAGGACCATTTCGCATGGTGTGCGGCACCGCTGTAGGAATAAGTGCTGCAACCATTTCTTATGGCATCGCTGTACCTCGGGCGTAAATGAATACCCTCACCATTTCCCAGGGCGACACCGAAAAGCTGAGGTCAGCCTGTGGTGAAATCATTTCCCATGATGGCGCTATCTGCTGAACGGGCGCAGCAACCCTTTCACTTGTTATGGCACTACCACTGAGGTGTGTCAGTGCTGCAACATTTCCGATGCTGCTGCTGCACCAGTGGAAGGAAAAGTGCAGCGAACTAAACTCTCTTTGGCGTCGAAGCATTGAGTTGAGACAGTCTGGTGACCCCATTCCGGGGTGACACAACACTACTGTGGCTTGTCCTTGCAGCAAGCTACTCTGCCGCAGCGCTGTGGTGAGTGAGTGCTGCGACAATTTCCTAAGGAGAAATGTACCATTCAAGAGAGTCAGTGTTACAAGAATTTTCCACAGCTGGGAGACACCACTGAGGTAAGTCAGTGCTGCAGCCATTTCCCACAGTGCTACCCAACTACTGATTAGAGCAAGCACTGTGACCGTTTCGCATTGTGGCACCGCACCGCTGAGATGAGTCAACCCTGCGAACATTTCTAATGCCGGTGATGTTTAAGTCCATTTCCTAAGGTGGTTTGAGACCTTTCCCATGGCAGTTTGAGTTTAGTAGTCAGCGCTGGGATTATTTTCCACGCTGTCGCTCACCCCTCATAGTCAGTCTGTGTAGCTGAAATTGTTCATGGTTGCGCATCAGCACTGAGGTCAGTCAGCACTGTGATCATTTCCCACTGTGGCACCACACTGGTTGGATGAGTCTGTGGGAAAACAATTTTTTCTGGTGGCGCTCTATCGCCAGGGTGAGAGAGTGCTATGATCATTTTCCAATGTGGTGCCGCTCACAGAGGCTAGTCAGAGCTGCAATAATTTGCAACGGTGTTGCAGTACAGAGAGGGTGAGCACCGCTGCAACTACTTCCCGTGTGGCACTGAACCGCTGAGTTGAGTCAGAGCTGCAACCATTTTCCACGCATGTGGCGCACAGAGTTGGTGACCGAGTGCTGCGATCAGTTTTCAAGGTCGACGCCACAAGGCACTGTGATGATTACCCACAGAAGCTGGGCACTACTAAGGTTTTTCGGCTCTGGCACACTTAACCTCGGTGGCCACTGCTGCTTTTATTCCACCCAGCATCAAATTCCTATGGCGGCGTCACACCTCTCGGGTGAGTGTGTGCTGTAACCATTGCTATGGTGTGCGCGGCACCGGCGAGGGGAGTCAGTGCAGGTACCATTTGCGTATTGGGAGTTCACCCACCAAGATACGCAAGTCTGCAACCAGTTCCAATCGTGGCGGTGCCGAGATAAGGTGAGTGAAGGGAGTGAGCAGATAATACAATGGCTAGCCGTTCGGGAGCGAGGGAATGCTACAATAATTTTCCACGTCAGGGCTGCGCCGCTGAGGTGAATCAGCTTTGCGACCGTTGGGCATCGTGCACTGCGGTTTGAAGTAAACATGTTGCGCCACCTGTAAGCGGCAGCGGATATTTTCCAATGAACTGTATAAACATATAAATCACTTCGGATATAGGGCTCAATATACACAATAACCGGGAAATTGGTATACACCAATTACCGCATACCATTACTTTCACACTTGTTATATTCATAGAAGTATTCCATGGAAGAGTTGTGCGATACTAAAGCTGAAATATTTTAAAAAGCGCACCTTCTCTAGAAATGCAGACACCAGTACACGGATCAGCTGCCTCTGACACTGACGTCCACAAAGCTTATAGTACGGGAGAAAAAATAACACAGACATAATGGCAATTGAAAGAAGCTTACACTTAGATTAAGAATTACGAAGGAAAGCTCATTCTGGCGGCAAACAAGATGTAACTAAGCTGCATTGGCGGGCATAAACCTTTGTTATGGTCGTAAAGCTTGCGTACAGCCTTGCTACCTTCAACACTTACGCGGGAGTATGAGCTTCTTTTATTTTTAAAAGGAGGCGCTTTCCGTTCCCCTCGTTCGCGGCATTCCTCTTTTGAGCACATCCCACGGGCTTTTTCTTGATCCGGCTTTTTCTTGATTCTTGATCCGGTAGTGGAATCTGGGGACTTGGAAGCTCGGTGGAAGGGCTCGGTTAAGTCGAGCATTTTCAAAATTGGCTTGTGATGTCGTCGCCGAACCCTTTCTCAGGAGCGCGAAGGAACGGAGAGGTGCCCACTAATAAAAAAGCCGCCCGCCCCCATCTTCTCACGGGGGAACTCGAGTAAATGCGTCGCATAGGGGTGGTTGTATTGCGTGAAAGTTGCGTAATTGCGTAGTTTGTGTTTACCCTTTGGATGTTGGGGCGGTTTGGAATGCTTAACTTGTTGACGGTACTGTTTGCTTCATCGATTATACTTCATCTGGAGCCAAAGGAAATGCAAGCAAAGACGCACTTGACTGAAGTTCGAACGCGCGCTCCGCCGCCTATATACCCTGCGCGCTCTGTCGAGGGAGAGGAGTATGGGGGAGAGACGCGCATGC
Source organism: Haemaphysalis longicornis (assembly GCA_013339765.2). Taxonomy (NCBI): domain Eukaryota; kingdom Metazoa; phylum Arthropoda; class Arachnida; order Ixodida; family Ixodidae; genus Haemaphysalis; species Haemaphysalis longicornis. Next base: position 44,561,258 of record CM023448.1, on the reverse strand, counting down.
ACGCACTTCCGTACACAAGCGCGACCTTTCAACGCCCCCCACCACACTGTAGTCACGCAGCTGTCACGCCGCTAGCACGCCGCTATCACGTGTACACCTGCCGCTGTTGCTGCTGAGCTCGACGGAGCGCACGGGGTAACTACTGCGCATGCGCGCACAGACGCGTTTCCCCCGCACCGCCGCAGCTGTTGTTGATAGTGACTAGGCACACGGGGCAGCTACGGCGCATGCGCTCGCAGACGCGCTCCTGCCGCGCCGCCGCAGCTGTCGTTGAGAACGAGGAGGGTACGGGGCAGATGCGTGCACCTGCGCCTCGACGTGACCTCATGAGCTGCCGATGCCTATGGACGGAGGAGTTGGCGAGCCTAAAAAATGCTCCGCATTTAAAAGTCATCCAGAACAACCACAGGCTCTCGGACTTAGGACAATTTGCAAATGAAGTAAAATACCGTTCGCTTGTCGCCATAAAATGTCTGCATTTGTACGAAAAAATTTAATTGTTGCTTGTTACTTCAGAGACACTTGCCCTCGTTGAATGCGCTACAGCAAACTTTTCAATCGTTTGAGCATCAGAGCTTAGAAAGCAAGAACCTGCTTTCCGGACATGCTCTTCGATTTGAGCAACTCCGCCATCATTTGGTTAACGGGCTGCCTGCTGTTTGTTGCAGGCTCTGTCGGTGAGGTACTGTGCCAGTGCATAATTAGCGGACCTTACTTTGGTACTGAAAGCGCTTTGGCCATAGGTCCTTGAAACTAGGAATCAATGTTATTTTTCATGGCGGTACTTTCTTCAGTGCACCAGTCATGCTCCGAACGAAAAAACGACAATCCCCAGTCCGGCACCGATCAGGACCTGCTAGAACCGAAGAGTCAGCCCCTATTTAATACCCAGGCTACCCGCGGAAAGTCCAATCAATTGAATTCGCGTCTCGTCCACCGTTGGCACCCAATGGACGCTTGACGGATTAACTTGAACAAGGAGTGAGGTCTTCGGCTGTCTATGCCTCCGGGTTGCGGCACTCGTCTGGGCAACCCCTAGCATCCCTAATGAAGAGCATTTAGAGCAATGAAGATATTCCTCTAAAAAGGAAAGCAGAGAAGAAGGCGTAAGATACCTCCTGTCCGCAAAAAACGGACGTCATGCCGTACATTCACGGAGTGTCCAACCACGTGAAACAGGTCGCCGAAAGATACAGGATCACCCTTGCGTTCTCGGCCCGTGTAAAATCGCGCGCATTTGCTCGCGAATACCTGGTGAACGCAGGAAGAGGGCATGTGGGAAAACACACTCTAGTCGGTTCGTCCATTGTGATGTCGGTGTCGTCTATAGAATCCCCCTTTCTTGCAGAGAGCCTTCCGTTGGTCAAACAGGCCATTGCATCAACTAGAGAGCCAGAGAACATGAAATGGCACGTGGAAATGATAAAGAAGCACATTTTCCCGCCCACTCTCGTGTCTGCGGTTGTAAGCCAGGGTTCAAGGAGGTAAAAATATAAACACAGAACAGGAACGAGAGAGAATCATCCGAGGCGTATTATATCAAGTAGGAAAGGGATGACTGCATCAGGGATACCTCGATTTCTCTTTACAATAAAGAAATGGGCTTGCACATGATCAGACGGATAAAATAGTTGGAAGTTAGCGCCCTGTCTCGTCTACTTGGTTTCTTCGTCTGTGTTTCTTGTTGCGCTTCAAATTATGACGACTGATCACCAACAAGCATAGCAAGAAGTTCTTTTGAGAACGACAGTTTGTTTCGGGACTGCTGAGAGACCCGTCAACCTGTGCCGCTTCTCGACCACCGCTGGAGATGTACCACGTTTCTTTCATTTGTAGCCGTTGAAGGCAGGGTTGGTGTGCGCAGATAGCCAATGACAATTGCGGACTGCTCTAGAGTGAATCCTTGTAGTGCATTTTGAAGAACGCTGACGTACGGGACGAGAGATTGCGCAGGGACACAGTGCAAGGTTTAGTCGCTATTACGAGTGCTATTTGGTGGTTTGTCAGTGTTTTAAAATGCTGAATAAGGTGTGATTGCCGTTATTGTGATAGCGGACTAAATGCGTAATTCGAGAAAATATCCGAAGTTTTTCTGGAAGCGAGAAACGAACCCAAAACATCCGCATACCACCTGAGGAGCAATATCAATTGTGCAATCCCGTGACGACACCGTTATCGACATTAGACCGAGGGTTTTGTTAGCCGGTCAATTACGCCGCCCATAGAACAGCGCTGGACGGCTAGAAACCCAGCAGCCGAAACAGACGACTTGGTGGGAAGTGGGGGATAGCCAATGGGTCTTAAAAACGGAGGCAGCCAGAACCCTCCAAATGAATTTTGCAGAACCGGAACATACGAGATAAAAGATTTGGTAAGGACACATATCAAGAATGCACTCCTCATTGCCTGTTCCATTTGGCATTTTGACTGTGATTTTGTAGTACCGAATTAGGTGTGCTTGCCTTTTTTGATATAGATGTGTAATACAAGTCCAGCAAATATCCTTCGTTTTTCCGGAAGCGGAAATCCGACCCATATGATCCGCCTAACGCGTTTCGTGCACTACCAATTCTGATAATCCGTGACGGCTCGCATCTCGACATCCGAGCAGGAGTTTATATTTTACGACTGCTCAGATGCCGCACAACAACCACCCCAGCACGACCACTGCGGGAGACAAAGGGTTTGCAACGCCGCGGCTGCAATGGCAGTCGTGGTCGGAAGTCAGGCATAGCCAATGACTTTTGCCGACTGCTTAAGTGACAACGCTCCTAATGCATTTTGAAGCGGCCTCCTCGAAAGACGTGGTCGATACGGGACAGCCAAGGGCATTTCTGGACTGCTGCAGCCAGAAACCTGGTAACGCAGTCTTCAGAACACAGACGTACGATGCAAAGCATTACGTAAGGACGAATATCAAGGTTGCATTTTATATTGACAGCACTATTCGGCATTTCCACAGTGTTTGTACAGAGCCGACTGAAAAATATCGCCAGTTTTGTGGTACAGTGAAGAATAAGTGACAATTCAAGTGGATCAAAACTCCCCGTTTTTTCACAAGGCGAATTAGGCCCGCAACCTCCGCTTACAGTTATAGCTACAATACCAATTGTGCCATACCGTGAGGCTCATTCTTGAATTGAGAGTACAAGTTTATGTTTGAAGGCTGCTCGGTTGCCGGTCAACTAGTGCCGCCCATCGAAGTACGCGGGAGAGGTAGAATTTACTTCCCTAGCAGCCGCGACGGAAGACGTGCTCAGAAGTAAAAAATAGCCGTTGCCATTTCAAGACTGCGCAAGCGAGACTCCTCGGAATGCATTTTTTTAGAACCGAGACGTACGAGATGAGGGATTCAGTTACGCCAATTATAAAGGTTGCAGGCTTTATTGCTTGTGCTATTTCACGTTTCGAACGTGTTTTAAATAGCGTTAAATTACGTACGGTTGGCACTTTTTGATAAAGGTATAAATAAGTGAAACTAGTATTTGGAAAACAACCCGCCGTTTTTCGGAAGCGGTTTTCAAGACCGTCAACACTGCACGCATGCGCTACACTTCCAATTGTGCTAGTCGGTGTCGGCTGTCTTGACTTGAGCGCGAGTATGTATTCTAGGGTTTGTCATAGGCTGGTCAACCCAGCCGTCGTGACCATTTCCTGTGATATAGAACACGCTTTCCCAGAGGCCTCCACAGAAGACGTTTTCGGAATTCGCGGATAGCCAACAACATTTACGGAGACTGCCGGTCTAAACCCTGGGGATGCATTCTGAGAAACGGAGGCGTAGGGCACAAGGAATTTTGTACACACATATCAAGGTTTTCCTCCGCATTGGCACTTCTATTTGGCATTTGGTCTGTGATTTTGTAGTGCTGAATCAGGTTGGACTGCCGTTTTTTTATTTATTTAAGCGGAGTACAAGTACACCGCGGAAAGTACTATAATTTTCAATCTCCTGCTGAGGTAAACGGAGCAAAAGGCATTTGAGCCCGCTTGATCGAGCCAGATTGAGCGAGTCCAATCACGCCGCCTGACTTGGGCCTGTCGCTGATGTGGCACAACGGCCGCAGCGTTAGTGAAGAACATTCAAAAAGCAGTGAATCAAATTATGTACATGTAAGAAAACAAATGGCATCGTATGCCAACTATATCAACGCAATGGTTCGTTATAGAAAGCAATAAAAAGAAAAAAAAGTATAATGATAACGCCCTTCTGATTGATGTAGAAAGAAGTGAGACACAAGTAGAGCAAATATTCGTTGTTCTTGCGGCTAGCCATTATAAAACCCACAACCTCCACTCAACCCGTATGGTACAGTACCGATTGTGCTACTCTCCCACGGCTCAACTCTCGACCTAAGAGAAGGGTTTGTATTCTAGGACTTCTCAGAGTCAGGTTCTACTAGCGCTGCCAATTGACCACTTCGGGAGACGTAAACAGAGTTTTCCTACAACCACCACGAAACGTGTTGTCGGAAGTTGTGGATAGCCAATTGCATTTCCGGAGTGCTAGCCAGAACTCCCGTGATGCCTTTTTCAGAAGAGGGTCCCACGGGACGAGAGATTTAGTAAGAAAACATATCAAGCCTGTCCCCCGCATTGCCATTCTATTTGGCTTTGGGACTGTGATTTTATAGCGCCAAATAAGGTGTGACTGCCGGTTTTCTGATAGAGGTATAAATGAGTGACAATACAATTCGAACAAATGTCCGTCGTTTTCCCAAAAGCGGGAAACAAACCCACAACCTCTACATAACGCCTGCGCTGCATTACCAATTATGCTTTTTCTTGACGGCTTGCTTCTCGAGATTTTAGCGGGACTTTATATTTGAGGACGGCTGAGAGACCGGTTCACTAGCACCACTGCACCCCCACTTGCGGAGACATGGGGCGTTTTCCCGGATACCGCCACGGCAGCCACGTTCGAAAGTCATTAATATTTACTGGTATTTCCAGACTGTTCCAGCCAGAACTCTCGTTATTCATAGTACTAAACAGAGACAACCCGGGCGAGAGATATCGTAAGGACAGCGGTCAAGGTTCCAGTCCTCATTTTAACTGCTCTTTGTCATTTCGACAGTTTTTGCTTCACTTTCTATATCGAACTTTTGCTATATCGAACTATTTTACAATGCTTTTACGGTTTTATATACTCGGGATTTACTGTATGTATATACAAGTCTAGCAAAGGTCCGTGGTTTTTCAGGAGCGCGAATCAAATCCGCATGCACTATTGTTCAGAAAGAGGAATGATTTCCATTTTTTGGGATCAAGAGATAAAAAGTGAAAACTCGGTTGGAGGAGTATTCGTTTTTTCAGAAGCGGGAATCAAATCTCAAATAACGCGTGTTGTGCACTTCCAATAGTTTTATTCTATGACATTACACTTCTTGGCTATACCGAGGCCGGTTAATTAGCTCCGCTCTTCAAAGAGTACAGGAGGCGTAAAACCTATTTTTCCAGCGGCCGTCACGAAATACATGGCCGAACGTCGGGAATAGCCCGTGTAAATAAAGGACTGCTGCAGTAAACGGCTTCGAAATGCAATTTGTACAACAAAGACGCGAGGAATGAGGGATTTCTTTGGTACCAATATCAAGGTTTCTGTCCATGATGCCGGTGCATTTTGCTGTTCTCACAGTTTTTCTGTAGTGCTGAATGGGGTATCATTTCTTTTTTCGTTTATAGGGATAAATATGTGATACTTGTGGCAGAGAAACACTCCTCTGTTTTTTTTTGCGGAAGAGGGTTTCGAGCCCACAACATCTGCATACCGCGCAGGTGCACTACAATGGTGGTATTCTGTGACGATTATCTTTTGGAGTTTGGAGCGGGATTTTATATAATTACGGCTTAAAGGCCAGTTACCTAGCGCCGCTACTCGACCACCGTGGGAGACGAACGTGTTTTCTGAGCGGTCGCCACCGATGATGCGGTTGGTATTCGGGTATAACCAGTGGCGTTCCCCGCAAACTCCAGGCAGGTACACCATATTGCATTTTGATGTACAGAGATATACCGGACAGGCGATTCAATGAGGACTCGTATCAAGGTTCAATAGTCACTGCCTATTTTATTTGGCATTTTGGCTTTGGTTTCATTTTGCCGAATTTGCTGTGATTGCCGATTTTGTAATACATGGTAAATAGGTGAGAATACATGTCCAGAAATAACCTCTCGTGTTACCATAAGCGGGAATCAAATCCGCATCCACCACAAAACACGTGTGGTGCGGTGGCTGTGGATCCTATTTGATGCGGTCTGCCTTCTTGACTTTTGAGCGGGGGTTGGTGTTTAGGACTGTTCAGAGGCCGCTCAACTAGCGCCACTTCTGGGTTCCACTGGAGACACAGAATGTGGTTTAAAGTGGCTTTCACGGAAGGCGTTGTCGGAAGACGGGGATAGTCAATGGCATTTCTGGACTGCAGCAGCCAAAACTCTCGTTAGCAATTTTGCAGAAATAAGATGCACGGAACAACAGATTTTGTGAGGACAAATATCAATTTTGTACTCCTCATTTCCACTAGTATTTGGTATTTTGACGAGGAGTTTAGAGTGCCTAATTAGGTGTGGTTACCGGTTTTGTGACACAGGGAGATATACAGCAAAGCCCGCTTATATCGAACACGTATTTGTCGAAATATTATCTATATGTAACCCTTGTATATTTCTGGTAAAAATACACGCATTTAAAACTTTTTTTATCGGACGCGATTTTGCTCACAATAGATATATCGAACGCTCCCGCGCCGAATTTTCGCTATCCTTTGGCATGCGGCAGGCTTTCCTGCAATACATCGGCGCGCAGCGGTGTCGCTTGTGTCGCTTGCATTTCCCGCGGGAGCTCGCGCGCGTCCAAACCGATTGTGTCAGAGTGGACCAGCTCCACGAATGCATGCCGATGGAACCGAAAGCGCCACATTGGGCGTTGCGGGCTGCGGTGTCACCGAACTTCAAGTCCGCGCCACTCGCTGAGCTCACTTCATCGTTTCCCTGGGTCCGCCGTTATTCGCTGTTATCCATGCTTGTCTCCACTCTAGTCGAAGATGCCGAGGACTTCTTACCACTTCCCAGTACGAGCGAAACCGTCGCTGCCATGGCCCTGCAAAGGCGATACTGCAGTGTCACTGAGGGCAGCGGTCTTATGCTTGTAAACTGTTTACATACCGTGGAGCAAGCAGTCACCAGCAACGCGTTGCTTTCCTAGAAGCAGGCTATACTCAAGCAGTTCTTCCGCCCCAATAAATATTGTTTTCTTTCCGATAAAGTATCGTATCAATAGGGAACTGCAGGGTGCTAAGAGCTCAGCCTTAGCTTGTGACTCCATCAGGGAGATATGTGTTTTTGCTTCACTTTCTATATCGAAATTTTGCTAATATCAAACTAAAGTCAAACGCCGCTACAACGAACCCTTCTACTACAAAATGGCCTGTACAACGAAGCATGTCATATGGCCTCGCCAGATTCCGGTGTTTCCTATGTGTTGTGAACGCCACTACAGCGCATACCACTACAGCGAATTTGCAAGTTTAACAAAGACAATCATGCGTTCCCAATCGCTGAATTGTTGTTTGATAACGAAAACGGTTAGCCACACACGTGGTAACGCGCAGCAGCGAACCGAAACCGAGCAACCGTGCTGCTCGGTATGAAGCCGGGGCTGCGTCGCCGCGGCCCGCTGCTGCCGCCGATGGCACTCGCTGATGCAAATGGCCAGACCAAGGTCACAGAACTAAAAATAAAAAGGGCGATAATGCCGCTGCACTGCTGCTCAGGGATGTAACGAGCGGGAGGAGGGAGTTCGACCCCGCCCCTTTCCCCCTCCTTCCGAAATATTTTCCAGGCAGCGCGCGTAAGCGAGGGCTAGTGTTTTCTACCACAAAACCTCTCCCCGGGAAGTCAACATTTTTCCTTTTACTCAGCCAGGGAGGGGACGGTTCCTCTAATTGCGCCTTTGGCCCTCGGGCGAAGAACACAATCACTGCGGGGGCGCAAATGCCTGCACAGAATGGTGGCGTGGCCCGACTGTGGTTACTCGCTCTTTTTAAGGCTTTGGCCTGGAGGTGAACCAGCTGTACCTTCGGCCTTTCTTGTGTCGACAGACGCCGAAGAGACAAAATAGGAGCGCGGAAGACATCGACAAACAATTTCCATGTCGCCTCTTAACTTCCAGGTTTGGTGGCCTTCATTTTCTTCCGCTCCTTCACTGTTTTCCTGCCGGCGGAAAAGCAGTCTGGACCGACTTTTGTCGTCGCAGCAGGGTCTACAGTGTAATAAATAAAATGAGAAATGGCACAAAACAGGCACGGTACGTCGGCGTGGTACCAAGTCCTGAGTCGCTGTTCTGCTGTTGCCAGAGAACTTGCACTTTTTAGCGAGAAGAAAGAAGGAAAAGGGCGATTGGTGTGCAAATTTGGGATGAAACGTGTATTTCAGATTTTCTTTAGAATGACAGGGCGGTTGCGAGAAGAAAGGGACAAAGGGCAATAACGATTTGGAGGAGAGTTTCCGGCCTATTCTTGGTGAGGCAGCAGGAAGAAAAACGGCGTAAGAAGAGTCAGCTAAGTGTGCGCAGGCGCGCACTGCCTGACTGCGGAGAGAATTGGTTTGTATCTGGTTTGTAGCGGGGTTGTTCGATTGCGCCGTGTTCGTGTTGCAACGTCTTGGAATCGCGTTGAGTGCACGAGAAGGGGCAGGGACTAAAAAGCGACGACAATTCAGCCTCGATGAGAAGATCATCAGTGCCGTGCAGAGCGGCCGGAAAAAAAGGGACGTAGCCGAGGAGTACGGTATCAGCGCATCGACCTTGTCGACGTCCCTTAAGGACAAATATAAGATACAGGAGCAAGTGGCACAACATGAAACGGACCCGTCAAGGAAGCGGGTCCTTGCAGCCACATTTCAGGATGTTGAAGCCGCCGTCTACACGTGGTTTGCCGATGTACGTGCAAGAAAGGTGCCTGTCAGCGGGCAATTGGTGTGTCAGAAGGCCAAACAGTTTGCCTTCACCCTCGGCGTATGTGAAGCAGACTTCAAAGCGACGAGCGGCTGGATGAGAAGCTTTAAACAATGACGTGATATTGTTTTCAAGACTGTGGCTGCCGAAGAGGCCGACGCACCGCACGATCTCGCCGACAACTGGCGTGAGTCCAAACTGCTGAGAGTGCTGCACGAGTACAGGCCGGAAGACACATTTAATGCCGACGAAACATCTCTTTTTTATGAGTTGCTACCTCAGAAGACCCTGTGCGAGAAAACATATCGCTGCAAAGGGGGAAAAGTCCAAGCAACGTGTCACTGTGCTGCTCTACTTCAATGCAGCAGGGACTGAAAAGCTGAAGCCGCTAGTGATTGGGAGGTCGGCAAAACCACGATACTTTAAGGGCTTTCGTAGCCTTCCAGAAGATTATGTGGCCAACAAAAGGCCTGGATGACGGCGGACGTTCTCCAAACCTACCATTTGCAACTGGAGAAAACAATGCGCCTTCAGAATCGCAAGATTGCTCTTCTCTTCGACAACTGCGCCACAGACAACAAGATCCCGATGCTAAATCACGTGGAAGTGATTTTTCTGCCGCCAAAATGCACGTCCGTGCCTCAGCCATTGGACCAAGGGATCATACGGTTAGTTAAAGCCCGCTACCGCAGGATGAAGCTGCAGCAAATTCTGCTCAATCTCCAACACAACATTGATGGGCCAACTAGGATCAACGTCCGCAGGGCCATTGAAATGGTTACCTGCGCATAGTGGAATGTGCCCGCCGACGTTGTGCGCAATTGCTGGCGCATTGCTGGCTTCACTAAAGCTGACGACACAGGCGATAGATGTGCCGACGATCGTGAGTCACCCATTTCGGCCATAGAGCTGCAGGAGTCCATAGCCACGTACAGTGCGCGTTGCGACGCCGCATTGGTTGTGACCGCCGACGATTACGTCTCGGTGGACAAAAAGGTCATAATTTGCTCTTACCTTAGAACTAACGACATCGTGGAGGCCTTCATAGAGAAAAGGGACGCTACAAAAGACCAGGCGAGTAGCGATGAAGAGCCTGCAGAGGAGCCAAGCGTTATGACTACCCGCGAAGCGAAGGCGGCATTTGACGCGCTACAGATATATATCTCGTCAATCCCTGACCTCGCGCCGCAGCATGCCGTGAACCTCCATAGCATCAGGTCGCTGGTGGTTGCGCATTCAGTAGGTCATACTAATGTGCAGAAGAAAACTGTTGACTTTTTTCGCCCATTGGAGTTAAATGAGATGTATATAAACATAGAGGTTCGCTGTTTATTCTCATTATTTGCTTACTTTATTCCACTAACTACGGTAACATGCATTCGCATTTTTCAGTTATTGCAAACTACAACAGCCTGCCCGATTAAATTGACGCTCTATCATCTTTATCATCATTTAAAAGGCTTCTTAGAAAAGTTTCTTCTAGTGTGCTGAATGGTACATAACAGTCATAGTAAAATTTTTTGTGTATTTTTTAGTAGTATTTGTTACACTTTTTCGTACTGTTTTTTCTCGCTGAATGTGTGTTTGTAGTGCTGAGCTGGGTTTTTAATATTGTATGTTACATTTCACTTTAATTCCTTCTTTTCCTTTTTGCTTCATCTTGTTTTCTCATACTGAGTTAATGTAATCATTCCTGCTTTTGTTTCTTGTGGCATAGCGTGTTTAAAAATTTCACCTAGATGTAGCGTTTAGTGTTTTCTATCTCGTGAAAATTCCTTTGTGTTCTTTTGAATGTTACTATAGATTTACGTGTATAATATTGCGTTTCCTGTTATTTATTTGTCCTTTTTTACGCCCCCTTTGCGTCCGCCCTAAATATACTACTTATTTTGTATTGCTATACTGTCAATATTTTTTCATAATTGATATTACTACTCTGCAATGCATATAGCTGTATAATATGCCACTGTATAATATGATTCCAGCGGCTTTCACTGTGTTTTATTCTTCTATTTAATATTTACTCGAGGGTCCTGGTGCAGTCGCGACTATGGGACCCTCGTCTGTATACTTTTGCTTTGTAACATTCATCTTCTTGTAAGATTGAATAAACTTCTGCTTCTTAAATATGCTTATCTGCATTATAAGGTGTCAATTTAGTGCCCGACGCATATAGCGAAGTGATGTGTATAACGAACAATTACCATGGTCCCGCACGCTTCGTTATACAAGCATGTGGCTGTATTTTACAATCCTCATACTGTTTTATATACCCGGAATTTACGGTATCTATATACCAGTCTAGCAAAGGTTCGTGGTTTTTCAGGAGCGCGAATCGAGCCCACATTTCCTGAATAACGCGTGTGGTCCACTGCAAATTCTGCAATTCTGGGACCACTCATCTTTTTGTCATTTAAACTGGGGTAATGTTTTATGACGGCTCATTTTTCGGCCAACTAGCCGCACCCCTCGACAACTGCGGGGGATGTAGAAGTGTTTTCGTAGCGGCCGGCAGGGCAGTCGTAGTCGGAAGTTGCGGATACCTATTGGCATTTGCGCACTACTGGCAGAGCCGTCGCAATGCATTGGGCAGAACAAAGACATATGGCATGATGGAAATATGTAAGAACGCATATCAAGTGTACAGTCCCTATTGCCAGCACATTTGGCATTTCGATGGTTAGAGCATGGTAGAAACTCTTGGCGTGGCCCACTTACGTGCGCGAAGTGGGGCCAGCATCCCCATCCTCCTGACATCTACAAATCCATTGTCTCTGCCAACTGACAGGGACAACATAGAGCCTACTCTAGAAAATGTCAAAAGTTTCAACCGCAGAAGCAGATAATCAATGGTGAGGTCCCCGAGAACATTACTTTCCCAGAGGCACTGAAGGGATTCCCCTCTATCTTCTGGAGGAGGTACACCATTGAATTTCCGCAGGGACCTAGATCAGCGAGTCTGACCTCGTCCCACTCCCGCTCCTCGGCGGGATGTCTCCAGCAGCCCAACCCGTCACCATACATCCTGCTGACCCCACAGCGGTTGTGGTGTCAAACTACGCAAAGGGACCAATTGCGCCCCCTACCATTCCTTCCGGACCCTACAGGACAGTGGAAACTCCCGACGACATAGACACAGGGGGACACTGTGTTCTGCCCCTCCCCCTTTCGCCGCACTGCCCGTGCCACCTGGTCCGCTTCCAACGACTGTGGCGGTGACTGCTTGAAAAGAAGGGGCACAAGGAATGATGCCAAATCTGGGTGGCCCAGGTCGCCCAGCACACCAGGACATATGACGACGAGATGAATGTCAGGCCGTTCCTGCCGGCAACGCAACTTAAGAAATGGCCTCCGACGTGCAAAAAACAGAAAGGCCAAAAGGCTCCGCCAGGAGTACAAGCCCTAAAAGCGAAAACGTAAAAACACACACAGAGCACACTCCAGCAGCTCTTAAACATATGTAAATAAAAATAAACATTGTTCTATTGAACTGCAGAAACCTTCCTAATACTCTTGATGACATGCATAGGTTACTTCACTGTAATCAATCAAGTGTAATGTTTGTTCAAGAAACGCATTTATATTTTAAAGAAGCAAATGCTTTTATAAATATACGGTTTTTAAAAAGGTCAGGGATGACTGTAGTCACTCTTCTGGTGGTGTGGCCATACTCGCCTGGAAACAATTAGCATGGCCCCCTATTACCTTCAACACTGTCCTTGTGGCTGTAGCGATTCGCACAATAATATTTAAGAGGTTGATAACGATATGCTCCATTTACGTTCTTCCAGTGTCTGCCCTGTCGAGCCCTACCTTTGAGGCGGGGGTGATCACCTGCCTGATTCATACATGCTCACAGGAGGCTGGACTGCGCGTAATACTTTCTGAGGCTGTTTTCACAGAGATGCCCAGGGTAGTATGATAGAGAAGTTTCTCACATCTTCTGGAGCATGTCTGTTCAACTGAAAACGGTCTATACACCACAACGTAGGACAAAAAACCTACTCACTTCTTGACTTGGCCATTAGGTAGCTCGGCCATTTCTTGACTTCGGTGGCGCGTGGGCATAGAACCGTTTTGTAGGCACTACTTATTCACAAAAGCTCAAACGGTACCACTTTTCCAAAAGGCGCAATGAAGCAAGAGAGAGGTAGAGTATATTTACGGAAACATCCAAGTAACACCATACATATATATCATCTACACCAGGTAGAAGCAGCCAAACTCATCATGGCGCAAATCCTGGACGCCACCGAAAAGTATATTCTGCAGGCCTGCCGTGCCCCGTGCAACCAAAGGAGGTCCTGGTGGACCGAAGACTATACACGTACGCAAGAGGTGCAAAGCTAGGCGTGGAGTTATCTTCGTCGGTGCACCAAGTCTTAGAACCTCATCTCATTTATCCAGACAAAATCACTTGGGAAGCGGGTATGCCGTGAGGCCACAAGAGAGACTCATATACAGGCGGACAGATTGCATGGGCACGAATGCGCGATCTAAATGGACAAAATACACACAGCCTAGCCCTTGTCAGTAGGGCAGGGGGCACACTCGAAGATCGGCCTAACTCTTTCGCACAAAATTTCCAACACGTGTTCAGTTTGTGCACAATAACAAACAGTTTTATGAAACGCAAAACATCTGCAGAAAGGAAGCCTTTACATGACAACAGGAATTCAAAATCTGCTAAGAACTGTGAATTTGCACTTCATGAGTTAAGGGCTGCCAAGATCACATGTAAGCATTCAGCTCCGGGTACAGCCATCATCACATACACAAAGGTAAAACACCTACATTCACACACACTTGAAGCACTTGACCACTTATAAAACAAGATATGGCTTTCGAGTCGCCTTCTCATGTCTTGGAGGGAAGCGATAGTAGTAGCCTTTCTTAAAGAGAGAAGGGATCACATATTACCCTCAAGTTAGCGCCATAACGCACTGAGAAGCTGCATGTGAAAGCTTCTTCAGAACATGATTAACAGGAGGAAGGCAAGTGTACTTTTTGGAATACAATGGTCTTCTCGAGAGCTGCCAGACAGGCTTCAGGGTGGGGCTATCCACGACTGATTAACTTGTGGCCTTATCTTGATATATAAAATATGTTGTGTTTCGCAAATAATGTTACATCACCATTTGTTGTTATCAAATACACATATGACCCGGCGTGGAGCTATGGAATACCCATTGACTTGAAATCTTTTGGAATATCGGGTAACATGTTGAACACTCTTGAAAGCTACTTGTCTAGCAGAACATTTCGGGTGAGAGTAGGTTCTGTGCTTGCCAGAGTTTATGTACAAGAAAACGGTGCGCCCAAAGGCGGAATATTGAGCTGCAGATTGTTTGTTGTAAAATTTAACACGCTCTGTAAAGCACTGCCTCAAACAATCTCTTCCTCTATGTATGTACATGATGTGCAACTCTCTCTAAAATCCTGAAACGCTTTCATATGCGAACACCCATTCAACTTTCTCGCTTGACATGTCAAATTAGGTTTAAATTGGATACTGCAAAAACTTCCTGTGCCATACTTTCGAAGGTGCAGGAGATCGTCGTGGATCCTGACAATAAACTTACCGGCAACTTCAATGCTGTAAAAAGGAACACAAGTTTTAGTTCCAGTTTTAGATAAAAACACGTTCATTATTTACCCACACCAGATAGCTCAAACGTAAGTGCTGAAAACAATCAACATTCCTAATATCCTCTCACACCAGTCTTAAGGGACGAACAAACACCTCCCCCTGCGTGTTTTTTCTAGTTTGGTGGGATTTCGCTGTGGTCTATGGGTCAGCAACAAAAACGGCACTCAAAATGTTCAACACAGTACCGCACATGGGGCTTTGCCTTTCGTGTGGCACAGTCTGTACTAGCCCTGTCGAGAGTCTTTACGGAGTGTGGGACAGTTCTATGTTACCTTGGTCTAGAGGACAGAAGATAACTTGGCGTACGTGTCCTAGCCAATAAAAGCATAGCTGCCAACATAGAAGAATACTTTAGCAACAACAAAAAGGCAGCAGGTCTTGTAATTAGGCTCAATAAGAGTACAAGGTCAAGGAGGTACTGGGCTATGCCCCAACATACAGCCATGATGACCAGGTAGTGGAACGCTTCCATGAAGATGTGGAATCGGGATGGCTAGAGTGAAAACACAGTATACCGTAGTTATTGGAGATTTCAATGCCAAAGTAGGCTAGCATCAGGCTGGAGACAAGGCAGTTTGGAAGTATGGTCTGGGTGTAGAAATAGCAGGGAGACCTGCTAGGTGAGTTTGCAGGACCGAATAACCTACGCATAATGAATATCTTCTGTAAATGGGAGAGTCGGAAGGGGACGTAGAGAAGTCGGAATGCGGACCATAAAAATGAAATAGACTTCATAAAATGCGATAACCCTGGCGTTATGTGGGATGTGGAAGTGCTAGGAAGGGTGAGGTGTAGTTGCCATCGTATGGTAAAATCTTGAATTAGGCTAGATTTGAGAAGGGACCGTAAGAAGCTAGTACGAAAGAAGCCGGTTAATGAGCTAACAGTACGGCATAAAGTAGAAGAATTCAGGATCGCGCTGTAGAAGCGATACTTAGCTCTTACCGAGGAAGCCGAGCTTACGACACAGGAAGCCAGCGACAACCTTACACGCATTATCACGGATTGTGCAGTAGAAGTCGGGGGCAGGATGGCTAGACGGGATTCTAGTAAACTTTCCCAGAAAACGAAAGTTCTTGTTGGAAAATGGCGAACCACAATAATATCTATCCCAGCTGACAGAATAGAACTAATGAAGCAGTCTAAATTAATCAATAAGTGTCAAACAGCTGACATACGGAAGTATATAGAGACGATCGAATACGCTGTAAAGAAAGGAGGTAGCCTGAAAGCAGTAAATTGCAGTCTTGGCGTGGGGAAAAATGAGAAGTATGCACCTAAAGACAAGCAAGTCAATGTCATCACAAATTGGGATAACATAGTCACAGTGGCCGAGGAGTTTTACAGTGATCTCTGCAGTAGCCAGTACATCCAGGAACATGCCGAACGAGAAAGTAGCTCAGAGGAGGTAGCCATCGTACCAGTAATGACCGAAAAAGTAAGGAAGGGTTTGAAAGAAATGAAAGGGGGCAAAGCACCAGGTGAGGATCAGATAACAGCAGACCTCTTGAATGATGGAGGACAAATCGTACTTGAAAAACTGGCAAACCTGTTCACGCAATGTCTTATTACCGCAAACGTACCGGAATCTTGGAAGAATGCGAACATCATCCTAATTCATAAGAAAGGGGACATGAAGGACATGAAATATTACAGGCCGATCAGCGCAATGTCAATCGCCTACAATGTACTTACAAGGTCGTCGCTAACAGAATTTCTTCAACCTTAAATTTCAGTCAACCTAAAGAACAAGCAGGGGTCCGTAAAGGTGATTCAACAATAGACCATATTCACACGATCAAGGAGGTGATAGAGAAGTGTACTGAGTATTCTGAAGCTCTGTTTATAGCCTTCATAGATTATGAGAAAGCATTCGACTCGGTCGAAACCATAGCAGTTATTCAAGCATTACGGAACCAGGCAATAGATGAACTTTATGCAAAAATACTAGAGAATATCTACAAAGAGTCCACAGGTACCATTATAATCCATAAGGAGAGAAGTAAAATACCTATAAGGAAGGGCGTCAGACAAGGAGACACAATCTCTCCAATGTTATTCACAGCATGTTTACAAGAAGTATTCAGAACGTTGCATTGGCAACAGGTGGGAGTAAGGGTAATAGAGAACACCTCAGTAATCTCAGATTTGCTGATGACATTGCCTTGCTAAATAATTTGGCGGACCAATTACAAAGCATGCTTTCAGCACTAGACGAATGGAGTAGAACCGAGGAAAATAATATGGAGAAAACTAAAGTAATGATCAATAACCTCGGGACAGCACAACAGTTTGGTATAGGGGGCTAAGTAGTGGAAGTAGTAAAAGAATATATCCAATTAGGCCAAGTTGTGTCCCCGAATCCCAACAATGTGGCAAAGATATTTAGAAGGATCACAATGGGGCGGAGTGCATACAGCAGACATTCTCAAATAATAAATAGCACCCTACCATTGTTCCTGAAGAAGAAACTGTATAACAGCTGCGTCTTACCGGTTCTCACCTACGGGACCGAAACTTGGAGGCTCACTAAGAGGGTTCAACTTAAATTGAGAATGACTCAGAGGGCATTGGAGCGGAAAGTGATAGCTGTAACATTAAGGTACAGGAAGAGAGCGGAGTGGGTCAGGGAACAAATGCGTGTTAAGAACATACTGGTGGAAATTAAGAAGAAATGGACGTGGGCAGGGCATGTAATGCGCAGGCAGGATAACCGTTGGTCATTAAGGGTAACAGAGCGGATCCCTAGAGAAGGCAAGTGTAGCAAGGGGCGGCAGAAAGCTAGACGGGGGGATGAGATCAAGAAGTTTGCAGGGACAAATTGGTCACAGATGGCACAGAACCAGGGTAATTGTAGAATAATGGTAGAAGCCTTTGCCCTACAGTGACGTAGTTAGGCTGGTGATGATGATGAATTACTGTAATTTCATCACTGCCAAGTGTGTACCTGGCATCCTCGGGAAGACGCCTTTTCAACAAAAAAGCCTACATACCATAAGTTAAGACACAATACCTACTCCCATCTTGACTTGACTATTGGTTCTGCTATTTTTTTCCATGTCTGGAGTTTGGTGTGGACAGGGGCCCTCATGGTAGGGAATATTGCCGCGAACCATGCATTGGGTTTGTTTATTTGTGTTTTGCTTTTACCGCCCGGCTGCGCCGGTCTGTGTTATCTCCGTGCCAAGGGAAGCGCGTGTTCCATTCTTTCTTTCTGTGCCGCATGTGTTATCTGTTCTGATAGGGAGACCATTCCCATCTAACGTGAACATCCTGGAATAATCTTCTTGCATCTACAATGTTCTCGATGGGAATCGACGGTTCCAGAACCACGCGCGCCGAAAGATAAAAAACCTGCAGAGCAGACGCCGGGCCATTCAATTCTGCTACGCTCGCTGACGCAAGTCACTTTGTTGACCGCTGCTTCACCGCCTGTGTATTCTTTTGAGTTGTTAGGGGAGCACAAGTTCGCTCCAATAAACTTGTTTCTCCTGCAAGACAACTGCGTCGTCCTGGGCTTCGTGACATCTGGTGGAGGTGCTGGGTACGCACCCTTCATGCCCACTACAACCTCGGGAAGCCGCCAAGCCAGTCCAACAAGAGCCAGCCCCCGCCTGCAAGATTTACCACCCCAGTTCGGTTTGATACCAGAAGGGCCCAAGAGAAGGAACGCTGCAACCACACCATGGTACAAGAAACAACGTCGCCAATCATGCTGCAGCAGCCCCGGGAACCGCCATCATTCCGGGGAGCCCCCGCTGAAGACCCAGAGGAATGGTTGGAGAAGCTGGAGCGCGTGCGGATCTTCAACAGGTGGGACGATGAAGAAACCTTCCGGCATGTTTTCTTTTACTTGGAGGATGCAGCTCGAACTTGGTTTGAAAAAACCACGAGAGCGCCTTGACCGACTGGACGCAATTCAAAAGCGAGTTTCTTAAGACCTGCACGACCGTGGTGAGAAAAGAACGAGCTGCGATTTTACTGGAAACTCGAACGCAACACCCGAACGAAGGAGTCGTAATCTTCGTCGAGGAACTTTTCCGCCGTGCGGACCTAGGAATGACGGAGGAAAAGAAACTACGGTTTCTGATGCGAGGTGTGAAGCAAGAGCTCTTCGCGTGCCTTGTTCGCAACCCCCCCAAGACCGTGTTAGAATTCGCGTCTGAGGCCGCCGCGATGGAGAAGACGCTCGAAATCCGAACGAGGCAGTACGACCACCCAATCAATGCGCTGGTTTCGGAGGCGATTGGTGCCAGCGCTAATAACTGCGACTCACTACGCGGCACTATCCGCGCAGTGGTAAGAGAGGAGCTGCGGAAACGTTTCCTGATGACGACACCACAACCTCAAGTCACTTCACTGACCGACGTGATCCGGGAAGAAGTACAGCAGGCTTTGGGAACTTCTGTGCCGTCCGAAGCACCCCGCGAGCTCGAGGCTATGACCTACTCTGCGGCTGTTCGTCGACCCCGCCCTGCTCCAACACGCCGTCAAGAGGCCCCGCCGTACCGCCGACCACTGTCACCCGCCCGACCCCCGATAGCGCGAAACCAGACGCCGAGGAAGACAGACGTATGGCGAACTCCCGATAATTGTCCTCTGTGCTACCACTGCGGAGAGGCCGACCAC
Source organism: Haemaphysalis longicornis (assembly GCA_013339765.2). NCBI lineage: Eukaryota > Metazoa > Arthropoda > Arachnida > Ixodida > Ixodidae > Haemaphysalis > Haemaphysalis longicornis. The sequence goes on along the minus strand of CM023448.1, from coordinate 44,542,026 downwards.
ATCTAAAGTCGCTGCCCATACAAGAGACTGGGACTGCGTGGTTTCTTCGTCGACGCACCTCGCCCTCTCCCTGGCCAACGACCACGTGAGATCGACGAGTATCTATCTGAAACCATCCGTGGTCCATCCCATTTCAACCGCTCGCCATCGCCCTACCCGTACCAATCGCCAAACCGCCGTAGCAATGCTGACTTCGCCCGTGGAAGTTCCCCCAGCCCACGCGGGGGAAACTAAAAGCAGCAACTTCTGGAGGTAAAGTTGCACGATCGCGGAAAAATGAAAACCCTCCAACGACGCAACGACTCGCGGACGACAGTGTGACTCACAACATGCCCTCATCCCGACGACCCGACCCAGACCTGACGAGACTCCCGCACACGACGACAGCTATACGCCGCGACGCGTACCCGACCAGACCGACACGTCCGCTGAGAAGACGATGACAACGACGACGCACAGTGCCTGACCGTCAACACGCACAAGCCGAGATGCGACGCCCCGACGCACCCGGAACTCGAGGAAGGCGGCATCCGACGTCAAGGTGTCCATCGACGGCTTTGATGTAGTCGCCCTCGTAGACACGGGAGCCGACTACTCCGTAATGAGCGGACCATTTGCGTCTAAGCTGAAGAAGGTTATGACCAGATGGGACGGTCCGCACATACGCACAGCAGGAGGCCACCTCGTGACGCCAAGTGGAACGTGCACGTCGCGCGTCACCATAGACGGCACGACGTACCCTGCGGTGTTCGTCGTTTTGCCCAACTGCTCCCGCGACGTAATTCTCGGAATGGACTTCTTGACGGACAACGGCGCAATAATCGATCTGCAGACGAAGTCGATAACTTTTTCGTCCGACCACTCCATGACGCCGGAATCGAACCCCGAACACCGTGCAGCTGTAAGGATCGCCGATGATCACGTCACCCTGCCACCCCACGCAAGCTTGATGATCACCGTCTACTGTGAAGGTGCTGCTCCCGACGTCGACGCTATCGTGGAGAGTGACCGAAGGTTGCTTCTTGACCGCGGTGTGTCTGTCGCAAGAGGCATTGCGCGGTTTAAGCAGCGCAAATCCCACGTTTTGGTCACCAATTTCACCGAGGAGTACCAGCATTTAAACAAGGGCGCTGCAATTGCGTTCGTCGAAGAAACGCAAAAGCAAGTGACGTGATAGCAGTCGCCGACTATGAACGCGCACCCGACGATGCCTTCAAGCTTCCGCACCCCTTTAACGTGAATCCGGCGCTACCGCAAGAAGAAAGGAACAAGTTATTGGCTTTGCTGCGTCGCTACAGCGAGTGTTTTTCGTCGAACTCAAAGTTACGTCAAACACCTCCGGCGAAGCACCGGATAATAACGAAGGATGGAGCCCAACCTACCCGACAGTCACCGTACCGCGTCTCTTCCCACGAGCGCGAAGCCATCCAAACTCAAGTCGACGACATGCTCAACGACGACATTATACAGCCATCGAAAAGTCCGTGGGCTGCGCCGGTCGTACTCGTGAAGAAAAAAGACGGCACACTGAGGTTCTGCGTTGAATACCGGCGATTGAAGAAGATCACAAAAAAGGACGTGTACCCCCTGCCACGAATCGACGACGCCCTCGACCACCTCTGCCATGCGAGGTACTTCTCATCGATGGACCTGAAGACCGGCTACTGGCAAATTGAAGTGGACGAGAGAGATCGAGAGAAGACTGCATTCATAACCCCGGACGGCCTATACGAGTTCAAGGTAATGCCGTTTGGGCTATGCACGGCACCAGCAATGTTCCAAAGAGTCATGGACACTGTGCTAGCTGGCCTGAAGTGGCACACCTGCCTCGTATACCTCGACGACGTTGAGGTATTCTCCCGGACATTCGACGAACACCTCGCGAGGCTGCAGTCTGTACTCGAGGCCATCCGTACGTCGGGGTTAACGCTGAAGCCTGAAAAGTGCCGCTTCGCGTACGAGGAACTGAAGTTTTTGGGTCATGTCGTCAACGCCACGGGAGTCCTGCCTGACCCGGCGAAAACTTCAGCCATAGCGAACTTCCCAAGGCCGAAAGATAAGAAGGGCATGCGCAGATTTCTTGGACTGTGCGCATACTACCGGCGCTTCGTCGCAAACTTCGCACGTATTGTAGAGCCGCTCACGCGCTTGACGAAAGATAGCACCGCTTTCAGCTGGGAAGACGACCAAGAAAAGGCATTCTGCGAGCTGCAAAAACACCTGCAGAGCCCGCCCGTGCTCGCTCATTTCGGCGAAAACACCGAAACGGAAATACACACGGACGCCAGTGATATAGGCTTGGGTGCCGTCCTTGTCCAAAAACAAAGCGGGTGCGAAAACGTAATCGCCTATGCCAGCCGTGGTCTGTCGAAGGAGGAGAAAAACTACTCTGCCTCCGAAAAAGAGTGCCTGGCTATTATATGGGCCATTTCAAAATTTCGCCCATACGTGTATGGCAGACCGTTCAAGGTTGTAACAGACAACCATACGCTGTGTTGGCTCGCCAATTTGAAGGACCCCTCTGGCTGTCTTGGGCGGTGGAGTTTGCGCCTGCAAGAGTTCGACATTACAATCGTCTACAAATCCGGCAGGAAACACTCCGACGCCGACTGCCTGTCCCGCGCCCCTGTCGACCCACCACCACAAGACTCCGATGAAGACAGTGCGTTCTTCGGGGTTGTTACGGAGAGCGACCTACCCACACAGCAGCGTGCCGACCCCGACTTGCGAGTAATGATCGGCTACCTCGAAGGACGAAACGTCGCCGTGCCTAGAGCGTTCAAGCGTAACTTACCAGCATTCAGCCTCAGAAACTCCGTCCTCGTGAAGAAGAATTTGAGTCCCGGAACAAGAACGAATTATCTACTTGTCATCCCCGCAGACCTTCGTGACGAAATTTTGGAAGCGTCCCACGTTGAGCCGTCTTCCGGACATTTCTTCACAGCTCGCACTATTGCAAAAATTAAGGCGAAGTACTGCTGGCCCCGCCCTACATCCGACGTCACCCACTACGTTCGGAGTTGCCGGGACTGCCAGCGACGAAAAACGCCGCCGACAAGACCCGCCGGACTTCTACAACCGATCACCGTCCCGTCGAGGCCATTTCAACAGATTGGAATGGACCTTCTAGACCCGTTCGCGACGTCACGATCGGAGAACTAGTGGATTGTTGTAGCGACAGACTACATGACGCGCTACGCAGAGACCGCCGCTTTTCCGCGGGGGACTGCACAAGAAGTCGCCAAGTTCTTTATAAACCAAGTTGTGCTGCGACATGGAGCCCCTGAAGTCCTAATCACGGACCGCGGAGCGGCCTTTACCGCGGAGCTGATGCAAGGAATCTTACGCTTCAGCAACACGGATCACCGAAGAACGACGGCGTACCACACCCAAACGAACGGACTAACAGATTATCTGAACAAGACAATTGCGGATATGCTGTCCATGTACGTCGACGTTGAACACAAGACTTGGGACGAAGTCCTCCTGTATGTCACGTTTGCGTACAATACAGCGACGCAGCAAACTACGCAGATGACACCGTTCGAGCTTGTCTACGGAAGACGACCGACTACGATGCTCGACGCCATGCTTCTGCATGTAGAAGACGACGACCCCAACGCCGACATCCAAGGATACCTTCAACGTGCGGAGGAGGCCTGCCAGCTCGCTCGAGTTCGTATAAGGAACCAGCAGCTGGTGGATGCCCGCCGCTACAACCTCCGACGCCGAGACGCCGAGTACCAACCAGGGGATCGTGTGCGGGTTTGGACTCCCATCCGACGACGCGGACTGAGCTAGAAACTTCTGCGACGGTATTTCGGACCCTACCAGATTCTGCGACGTGTTGGCCAACTTACCTACGAAGTGATCCCCGATGGTGACTCCGGCACATCACGACGACGTACGCGGCCCGAAGTCGTTCACGTGGTTCTCATAAAACCTTTCTACGAACGATGACGAACTTTTATTTTCATTTTCGGACTGTCGCTTATGTTTGCATCGGGTCGATGCACTCTTAGAGGGGGGGTAATGCCGCGAACCATGCATTGGGTTTGTTTATTTGTGTTTTGCTTTTACCGGCACGGCTGCGCCGGTCTGTGTTATCTCCGTGCCAAGGGAAGCACGTGTTCCATTCTTTCTTTCTGTGCCGCGTGTGTTATGTGTTCTGATAGGGAGAGCATTCCGATGTAACGTTAACATCCCGGGATAATCTTCTTGCATCAACAATGTTCTCGATGCGAATCGACGGTTCCAGAACCACGCGCGCCGAAAGATAAAAAGCCTGCAGAGCAGACGCCGGGGCATTCGATTCTGCGACGCTCGCTGACGCAAGTCACTTTGTTGACAGCTGCTTCGCCGCCTCTGTATTCTTTTGAGTTGTTAGGGGAGCACAAGTTCGCTCCAATAAACTTGTTTCTCCTGCAAGACAACTGCGTCGTCCTTGGCTTCGTGACTTAACTAAATATATATGTAGAAGCCCAGGAATCCAATCTTCCCATAACACGTTGTATCAAACGCAAGCAGGAGAACATTTACAGAAACATCTAAACTACACCACACATACATAAAACACCAACACGCGGAGGAAGCCACACCACTCATCCTAGCGCACATCCACCACGCTTGCCAAAAGTCCATTCCCCATGCCTCCAGTGCGTCCCGCAACCCAAGGAGGCTCTGCTGAAACGAGGATTGTAGGCGGGCGCGAGAGGCCCAGATCAAGGCGTGGGGTATCCGCCGTTGGTACCCCACGTCGGATAATCTCATCTCGTTTGAACGGGCAAAGGCCTTCGGAGAGCGGGGGGTGTGTCGTGTGGAAAAAAGGGGGAGTTGGCGCACTTTCTCTACATCCATTAAATGGTACACAGACCCTTGTGCGGTATGTATAAAAATGCGCTAACTTAAAGGACAATACACATAGCCTGCCCCTGGTCAGCACATCAGACGACACACTCGAAGACCAGGCTAAAACACTTGCAAAACCCTTCCAACACGTTTCCAGCTCCGCACATTGCGCGAACACGTTCCTAAAACAAAAATTCCTGTGAAAAGAAGTCCCTACATAACTATAACAGGTAAAATCTGGTTATAATTCTGAGCTTACGCTGTATGAGTTGAGGGTTGCCCTGAGCACATGCAAACCTTCAGCTCCAATTCCGTCTTAAGGTTGGGTCATCCCCGTCTGGGATACATGTACAGGAAAGTGGTGAGCCGAAAGGCGGAGTTTTAAGCTGCACATTGTTTAGAGTTAAGATGAACTCTCTGCGAAAGGCACTTCCGCATTAATTTCCTTTTCCATTTGCAGACAATATTGAAATATCTCTTAGATGTTGAAACCTGCTAATTTGCGAACGTGAATTACAACTGGGTGTTAAACTTGCTGGATTGGCAGACATTAACGGGTTTAAACTAAACCCGGGCAGAAGTACTTGTGTTCTCCCGCAGGTTCTGGCTTAATGCGAACCCTGGTATTATTCCTAACCGTGCATCCGTTCTTGTTAAAACGGAGCACAAGTTTTTATGTGTCATATTTATCACAAGCTTACGTTTATTCCACACATTAAACCACTTGAACATAAATGGCTCAAAACACTAAACATTCTTAAGGTCCTCTCCCCTCAATCTATGGTGCAGACAAAGAACTGCTTGAGCGCGTCTTTACAGGCTTAGTCCGTTCTTTGCTAGACTATGGCAGTTTGGTGTTCGGGTGAGTATCAAACACGACACTAAAGACAATTGATCGACTACTCCACTTGGGCCTCCGCCTTGCGTCGGGGGCGTTCCGCCCTAGCCCGGCAAAGAGTCGATACATTGAATGTAAATATTTGTGATTTGAGGTCCAACGAACGTGCATGGACTCGCTCTGCGCTTTTAGAATGTTATCACTGAATAAACATCATTTTAAGCCTGTTTTTTTTATACACTGGCATCAACTATGCTTGTAAATCGCCTGTCCATTCCTTTGCAGTTCTGACTTAGAAAGAGGCGGGAAGCTTCGGATTTCAACGTCTCCGTTTTAGACATTCACACATCTTCTTTGAATAACGTTTTACCTCCCTGGCAGCTTCAACCGGTATGTTGTGACTTGTATTTCGTAAAAATTGATAAAACCACTGTACCACAAAATGGCATTTTGCAGAACGTCTTGTCCCTGCAGTATAAGTATCAACGTGCAGAGTTTTATACTGACGCATCAAACACTGCAACCCTACTGTCTGGTGCTGCTCATTGGCCAAACTTCGATGGCAAACAGAACCAGGAGCATATACAGCACAATTTGCTCAGCCGAAGAAGTGTGGAATCTTACTCATTGCACAACACATTCTTGAACACAAAATGTAAATGCCAGTCATATATACAGCCTCCTTGAGCGTTGTGCGTGCGTTGGCATTACAGAAGCCATGCAAAAACCGAATTGTCATCATGATTTAAACAATCTCGTCTATATATCCCCAAGAACGTTTTCTGGTGTTGTGCTGGGTTCGAGGCCTTGCTGGGATTTGTGCCAATGAGGTTGCTAATCAGAAGGCCGCACTTTTGGCACTAAGAAACATAGTAGATATAACAATACTACTACACAGTGGCCTTAAGCCACCAATTCGGCCACACCATCGTAGCAAATGGCAAGCACAGTGGAACGAACAGACAGATAACAAACAATGCGTAATAAAACCACCCTTGGGATGGTACACAACTGACTCACACAACAGACATACGGAGGCCACCTTAGATAGGATATGAATAGGGCACACCTATGTAGCGCACTCGTATCTGCTGAAAGAATCTTCAAGAACCCATTGCAGCAGCTGCCGAGACACCCTATCCGTCGTTCACAAAGTCATTCAATGCAAGGCACTTTAGACCACACGACGCAAACACATTCCACATCTCTAAAGACAACACATCTCATTTCAATCATTATACTTTTAGGAGACGAGCGCAGGTTTTCCATAAGCTTGTTTTCAACTGTCGCACTGATGTGAAGTTTTTACATCTCATTTCTTACCATGCATCTTCACAACGTAGCCCTTTACAAGCAGTCATCTTCATGCATTCGCTTCACTTTTGTTTTTTACTTATACAATATAGTGTTTTATTTCACATATGTCCCACCAGCTCTCTGTCCTTGTAGGCCAATCGCCATTGAACTCAAACCACCATCATCAATAATATGGCGACAGGCTGCAGTATTCTAACTTGTCTCGTAGGCGGCGTTTTGTGTCGCTGGCCCTCTCGGCACATCTGGATTTCTTGGGTGAAGCTGTATGTAAGGCGCCAGAGTTCATGCCAACGAGCATGCAGTTCCGATGTACTGTGATAATGTTTTGTCGGGGCACGCTTCAAATATTCCGCTGCATAAACAGGTGGTACTATTAATAGGACATTTCATTTTCTTTTTAGGATGGCATGTCTGCCTTCAGTAGCCCAAATTCTACAAGCAGACTCAAGATCCATCACGCCTTAATCCCCTTGGCACTGTGAGGTTCTTTATTCTAAGTGGTCGATTATGACTCGCAGCTCGGCGTCAGCAGGCTGCTGTGCGGCTAGCTCGCTTTCCGTCACGATGGCAAAATACGCGGCGTTTTTAATGAGTCGTTTTTCGCCGCGCCAACATTCGGATGTGATATAAAATGGGGATACAAATGCTTCCGCCCGGATTCTTAAACCATGATGGAATCAAATTACTGCAGACGCATACTCTAGCACCCAAGACGGCAAGAGGGTTCCTTCAAATTTTTGAGGCAGCATAAGGTGTGTTGATCTGTCACCACCATAATTGGCCACACCATGCAAGCGGGTTATTAATTAAAATGACCCATAATACCGCAACACACTCAATATCACAGGGCGACTAGAGTCTCTCTACTTTTTATAGGCCACATCAGGCGTAAGCGGCAACTTTTCGTAGACTTCCTAGCTTTGGACAAGGACAGCACTGAAGCCTACACCACTGCCGTCGGTTTGCATTTCTGTTTCGGCATACACGACGAAACTTTGTGGAAAAGGTGGAGCTGTAGGCGATTTCAATGCCAGCAGTTAGTGTTCTGGTTGGAGTATTTACCAGCAGAACTGAACGCTGTCTTTCGCCAAGGACCTGAGAATGTCGGCGAGTTTTTTTTAAGTTTTAGACGAAGCAGCCGGACATTGTCCGGGAATATTGGTATGCCTTTCTTGCCCTTCAACCTCCACAAGAATTCCTGGGTCACCCAGGACTTCACTGGCGTGGACGAATTAGCGCAGGAACTTCAGTTCCTGGTACCCGAACAGACTAGTTCCAGGATTTAATGGTATTCTTCAGGGTAGAATAGCACTGAGTACTCACTTTACTTTGCGAAGAGCTTGTCAAAGCTCCTGGTGAAAAGTTGAAAATTTGCTTAGCCCGTGCATTGCTTAAATGCACCCCCCCTTAACTGGTTTAGTTCATGCGGCAATCTAAAGGCTACCTTCTATCAGTCTCTTTCGTCCACATCAATTTGCCAACACCCCTTTTTTATGCCCATCGCCGACATGAACTTTGGGGAAAACTTACACCATCTTCCCGAGGGGAATCCTGAGGTGATGCGAAGCATCGCTGAGTTCCCCATATTTCAGTTGAGTTGGTTACCCACATCGCGTGAACGTTGTTGGAAACTCCGCAATGCTTCGCATCACATCAGGGTTCCCCTCTGACAGACGGCTCTGTTAACTGGTTGGCTGATGCTGCCTGAACTTGTTTCATTTATTCCGCTAGCAGAACTGTCGGTACTCTTTAAAACCCGGTGCGAGTCTCATCCGACGAAGAAATTGAGGCAGCGGAGCGTGCACGCGGTTATATATAGCGCTGGCGTGGAGAGGGGGATGGAGGCAGAGGAACGAATTTGCGCGATATCGCGCAGATGGCGTGGAGAGAGGGATGGAGGGAGCAGCACGCTATCGCAAAGGTGGCGTGGAGAGGAGGACTGAGGGAGTAGCGCGCTATCGCGCATCTGGCGTGGAGAGGAGGACGGAGTCAGAAGCGCGTTATCGCATAGCTGGCGTGGAGAGGGGGATGAGATGGAGAGGGGCGGACGCCAACGGACAACGGACATAGCACCAAGCAAAAGATGCTTTGCATCTAAAATGGTGGTAGAGGGCGTTGTCAATTCTTGGTGAAGAAAAGACATCCTCTTTTTTGTGATATTGTTCGGCAGTCTAGGGCCAACACAATCCTTAAAATTACGTCTTTTTGATCACGAGCACAACGGAAGCACCCCAGATATTTGAAAGTCTTGTATGATGTCGCTTTCGATGTTGTAAATGTTCTTTCAGATAGCATCCCTTTCGTGAAAACACCTGGTATGTTACCTGCCGCACTGACTGAGCGCCATCTTCAGTGTATATAAGGTGCTTCGCGAGAGGCGTATGACGTATTTCACAAGTGCAAAAAAGCAGTCTGTGGAGTGGTGTAAAGAAGCCCTCAGCTTTTCGTGTCTTCCTTTCAGCAGCACCGGAATCACGTCGAAGAGGAGAGCAGATTAGAAGGTTGCATTCGTGCGCTGCGGCAGTCAGCGGCAGTGATCCCGTCCCCTTCTTCCTGAATTTCTTCAAAGATGTAAAATTTGGAGGGGCAATTTGTGCTGCGAACGTGAGACTTTCTTTTTTCTCGCAGAACCTCTGGCGAGAAAAGCATCACGCCCCAAACGCAAGCTTTGGTCGCTCTCCACAATAGCATGGACGCTAGGTGCCCCATCATGAGAGTAGATAGGAATTATAAACGTTTGCGTAAAGAGTCAGAGTGATGTGGTCATCATCAGTCATGAACGAACTGCGATGCGGGGTAATATATGTAGTTGTCACGGCGCTATCGGTGGAGAACCTTATCAATTTGGCCTGCAAACTCGTATCACCTCCGTTGTCGGTTTTAAAGTGTCCGCCCAGGAATACGTCGGGCAGCAATTAGGTACAAATTCCCCTCGTCTCTTTTGCAAAGATCAAAGCCCCCACATTCAAAAACGGAGCGTGTTTCTTTCCATGGGATCAAGAAAGATTTAAGGAAACTCACTTTCAAATTCTGCCCGGGTGATCAAGGAGCTCTTGAAGTTCTCGATCAATGTCCGATTTGCATCTTCTCGCTTGAAGGACACATGCCGAAAAGTTTCTTCGTCGCCCCACGGGTTGAATGTTCGGACATGCTCCAGCTTCTCCAGCAATCCTTATGTGTTCCCAGCGGGGGCTCACCCTCAAGATGGTAGTTCCGGGGCTGTTTCAGTACGACTGATGAAGTTGAGTCATACTCCATGGTGTTGGTTGCGGTGGTCGTTCTGTTGGGTCGCTTTGGCAGGAGACCAAAGTCGATGGCAAACCTAGCAGTCTCTGCTGGCTCGAGGTGGGCTGGCTTTGCGGCTTCCACAATGCTTAGGGAGCATTTAAGATACGCCATGTGTACATCAACTATGTATAACGTAGCCAAAGACGACGCAGGTTTATCCATGAAAAAAAATTAATGGGGCAATCTCGTGCTCGCTTATAACTCAAACATTACAAACGATGTAGAAGCAGTGAACGTAGGAACGTGATTAGACTGGTGTAGGAGAATCAAATAATCCACCATTTGCAAAGCGAACATTTATCATGCGGCGAAACTTTTTTCAGAATTATTTATCCACTTCATGAACAGCGGCGATCAAATTTGAACATTCTTATCGAGTCTGCACCTAGTGATATTTCTTCACTACAAACTAAGATACCTTTTGCACTGTATGAAATAAAGGAACGGATACACGCGTTTTATATCAAACGCAGAGAACGCTGCCGGGTGGGGCAAGACAGTAAAAATACAAATCGCGAGTGTAAGCAAACACAGCATTGTTCGCACTCATATCCTGCTATCCCATAAAGCTCGAGTTCTGAGTGATCTTGGCAAGAGCTTCCGCTAGCACATGTTTGTTAGCGTGTTCATAAGGTAACTACTTTACAAAACGGTGTCAACAAACGCTTTTCGTCATTCTCAATACGTCCTCGCTCGCTAATTGCAACACTTTGGGAATTCGCCTAAATTTGTTATATTCCACGTATTCCCAAAATACAATCTTAAGAAACAGCTTCATCACACTGTTTCTATTATTCTCTAGCTCTACATACCATCTCATTGCATAAATTTAGACAAGCTAATAAATTTGTTACATTTGTTTCTTAAAGCGCTGTTTAGAGCACACCTCGATTCTGCCCACTCTAACCTAATTTCAGTCTTCACCCTTTGCACACACGAAGTAACCTTGCGATCAGCCCGGGGTTCCCCTTCGGTTGGTTTAAATTTGTTCTGGTAATATTCCTGGTCCGTATAATTACGCAAAGAGAAGGTTCAGCAAGTTTATCCACTGGCTAAAAGTAATTTTGCAATTCAACTCTACAATGAACAAAATATGCAACATATATACTCAGAAAAATGTTTTTTGCGAGAAAAAGTTACAATGTACTTCGATAAAAACATTCGGGTTACAGCTATAAAAACGAGTAAAGTGTTTGGGGTTCCACAGACATTTTCTTGTCTCACCGCATTGTCATCTTCAAAAGCACAACCACAGCCTTTCAATGCTTTACTGGTCACGAAACTGCTCCGTAACTCAATGGGAGAGCTTCATATGCTGCGATTGGGCGCCGGACGGTGGCGCCACCCTCTCACTGAAGTCACTCCTCGGACGGCGTTGCGCTGGCTCGACCGGCGGAGCCGCGGCGAGTTGTGTTTGTTTTGTGCGGGAAAAAAAATGTAACGTCCATCTCGCGGTCTTCCGATGCGACCTAAGTAGTGCAACGACGATGCCTAACGTGTGTTGCGTACCGGGATGTCGTTGCTTGTTCAACGACCCCACAGAAAATATTTCCTTGTTCTGTTCACCGAGCGACGGGGAGCTGCGAGAGAAATGGAGGAGCGCCATTTCAAGGCAAGCAACGGGAGATTTCTGCTTCGATTATAAGTGTGTGGCAGTGCGTGGAAATGCACTGTGTGTGAGAATGGTAAAGAAATGTACCCTTTTAGAGCATCCTGGACCTAGAATCGTACAAGGCTAACTTAAAGCCGGATTTTTGTCATATCAGTGAGGTTGTAGCGGTGCTTCATTACCTGTTCGCATACTTGTATTACCTTGCGCTCAGACTCGCGTGTAAAAAAGCTTTGGGACATCCTTGTACTTTTACTTTTCATATTTCCGCGAATTATCCCTTAGGGTTCGTCTTGTTTGTTTTGTAACCGCGCGTAGCCGATTCCGGTTTCTTATGTGGCGTTTCAACCGGAGTGCCCGTTTGCTCTCTTTGTCGTTCGTCCCGTCGGGCAACATTGCTTGATATGAAAAGGGTGCCACCTCGTCGCCAACTTGATTTGTTGTTTCTTCGACAATGTTCTTCCTCCCATTTCCATGGATCTGAAATAATAACGTTCCGAGAGTAATGCATGCATAGCAAACGCCGCGCAACTCACTTTATTGACGTTCATCTGTGCACGTCACACTGCGGCCTGCATGTGCGACGTTTGTGTTTCATTCTAGTCGTCTGTAGAACAGGAGCTCGCTAGCTCGCTGCGTTCAGAAAAGCTTTGCGTCGTTCTTGGCTACGTGGCAATATTCTGTTTCCTCCGTGTGCTCCACATCGCAGCGCGAAAAAATAAATTTTTGTACGCTGGACCACGCTCTTTTGTCTCCCTTCATAACATTTAATTTTTGTTGCGTTTGGCAAAATCAGTTTTATTGTTCATTTTTTGCTTCCTGTGTTTCCAAGGATTGCAAAGCGTGGAAGCGGAAAGACACATGGTGCTGGATATATCTCTTCGTGTTTTTATACATCGCGTTTCTGCGGCATTTTTAGATGTTCTCACACATGTACCAACTCATTAAAGCGGTAATACTATTGGGCTATCTCTTTGTATGTTTTTTGCATTCCAGAGAAATCAACGGGTTCATTTAAGCGTAGTCTGAACGACGCGTACTTGGTTTCTTTGAGTTTTTTTTATTGTTTTATCGATAGGCCCGCAGCAGTCCGGGACTACGAAGCTACCGTATGTGTGGTATTTACAACTTTTGCTTTAAGAAAAGAAATAGAGATTTAAAAATCCGAAAACACGACAGCGCAGTGCTTGTGCCAGAGCACGCAGACGCCGGTGCCGTGCGCGGCCGAAGTCTACGGTAATTTATTACGAAAAATAAAACCCCATTGCAGGCAGGTGATGGCTGGACTATTCATCGCTAACTACTACGAAACAAAACACACTAATCAGCGCGCAGACACCAAAAGCAGCGAGCGTTTGCGCGCCAAGCGCAGGCCAATACGCCGTAAAAGCGGCGGCTGGATGACCTTTGTGCGGCGGTGGAGCCTGGAGTGGCGCGCGCGGTCCCTATATAAACCGAGCGCCGAAGTGTCCTGACCAGTAAAGCATCGAAGGACTCTGGCACTACTAATGCGAGTTAAGCAGCAAGGACTCGTTTATGCAAGTACGTCCATTTCGCGGTTCCACTTGATGCCATATTTGCATTTGAGAAGCTGGTAGCCTTTTTATTTTTGGATCTGCATCACTGCTGCTGTTGGGGTCCGAAATTTACAAATTGACATTGCTTTTACTATTCTAAATTGACTTTTCCCAATGAGGGAATAAAGCTTTTGAAACACCAAGCCTGCTTTCCTCAAATAATTAGCCTTCTAACCGTTGTGTTCACAGCGACCAAAGAACAATGCAATGACGATGGGAAGGAGCAGGAGGTAAACGTACGGAGCAAAAAATACTGTTGTGGATGGCCTTTCTAGTCCGGATAGCCGTAACCTGTGGCTGCCGCTCTTGCCCGTGTTACAAGGTTGGCTTGTGTGTCTAGCAGGAAGCTGTTAAACTCGCATTTTCTATGCTCCGAGGGGGAAGGGATGGGCTTTGCATGATAGGCACCAGCCCCCTGGCTCCGATATCAGTTTAGGGACTTGCGCCCCAGTCGTCTGCTACACTCGCGCAACTCTACACTCCCGCCACCGTGCTTCGCTTGGGAGGGACCTTAGTGCCTCTACCAGAAATGGTCAACTTAGAGTCTGTAGTGCATTTTAAAGCAGGTTTCCAGTAATTCAGTTACTTTGCTACCTTCTGTCTCCTCAGGGCAATTCGAAGCTGTATCCCCGGAGAAGTTTGAAACACGTGAATGGAGAGAAAAACTTTCCTAGCGCATCACTCAAAAGATCGTCTGTAACTCGTCCTTTCTAGCTTATTTGCGAGGTTCAGTGCTAAGAGCTCCTCGAAATGTATTTAAAATGCATATGCTTTACTAAAGCATATTTGAGATGCTCTTGTGAAGGCTAAACAGTCTAACGCGACGTACAAAGCATCGGTATCCCGAAACTGCTCGCACAATAAAGAATAAAATAGCTGGTTTTTATTCCTTCCCTTGTCATTGACTTGTATCAGATGAATGTTTTTTTTTCGCCCAGCGTGTTCATTTCCCTGCACCGTCACTTACGTCTTACTAGGAGGTTTGGGAATGTTTGCCAGACTCACAAAAGTCGTGTGGGCATTTTATACGGACTGTATATAGGCTACCTTCGTCAGAAACTCTATTTTGTCATGTCCGCAAACAAATAGGTGCCTATCCGCAGCATGCGTTGTTTATTTACATGAAAATTAAACAAAAAGGCTTCTGCTTTGCCACCGAGAAACGGCAGAGACGACGTTGTAGAGTACTGGAAGCGAGCTTTTGTGCACCAAATGGTTACGGTTCTGAACGCTTGATAAACTTGTTGATGAAACCAAAGGATTGTATACTGGCCGGTTTTCAGTAAAAGAAGAAACAAAAGCGACGAATGCGTTCAAGCAGCTCTTTGGTTTTCTATATCCTTGAGGAGTAAATAAAAAATCCAGGCCTTCTCGGGATGACATTCGGTGAATTGAAGAAAATTCTTCCTACTGCCTTGTCCAGGACTAAGGAGCCCACCCACTAAGCCGCTCGATGTTCTCGTTCAAGTTTTCTCGGTCTTCGCCTCTCCGTGCTCTTGAGAACAGTTTTACTGTAAAGCATCTCTGAATATTCGGAAGATAAAGCTGTGGAAAATGTACTGAAATATCCCTTCAGATCTGAAGAAACATGGTTTTACTGAATTTTTACCATGTACGTGACTCTGTTTGCTCAGTAAGCCTCCATTCTGGTTAGAAGCCTGGTAGAAAACCAGCCCGCGCCTGTATACAAACAACGTTATTTAAAACTCCAACTACATTTATCGCGTCCCAAGCTGCACGTAGGCATACATGTATGTATGAAAACAGTAGATATGTTATACAACTTTTTAAAGTGTAGAAAGAGTTGCCAAAACTGTTTTACCTCGCATGCCCTTAAATTACACTGCGTTCTGTCAATGCCGAGAGCCCCCTTCGCGTGGAATTTGTTTTGGTATTGCATTTTCGGTGTGGCCAGTGGTTGGACTCTAGCTGTTCCCGTTGTTGGAAAATTGCGCGATACAGAAGCTGACGCTTAGCCCCGTCTCTTCACGCTCCAAACAGGACCGGCTTCGTCGTAGTGCGGCGACGCAGACAATGTTGCTTCCGGAGCGGTATCAATACTTACTTTACACCATGCCTTTAGTTAGTTTATGCGATTTTAAGAATTTATTATGATAAAAAGGTCCGCATACGCAAAATATAGTGTGTACAAGCATCAGAAGTAAACCGCCCACAAAGGGGCAGACGACAAATGCAAAATCTCTCAGCCAACGTCACGGAGACGCGCTTTGTGGCGCCGCCCGTAATCGCGTTTAGCACCAATTGGGGGTTTTAGAGGAAGGGTATTCGCAAGGACACATTTTTGGTGATCTGTTGTGTATAATTGTACTGTTTCATACATCTATTTGTAGGTGTCGACAAATGCGTGCATTTTTGCTGTTTTGAGGTACGTCAGGGAAAGTGTACATGAGACGAGTTTGTCACGTCGTGGTATAAGCTGTCGGACTAACGACTTGGGCTAGGGAAGTCGCCGTGCGGTTTCGTTTGTTTCTTCATTGGCTCCTGGGAAGTGCCAGGATGTTATGTCGTGAGAAGCGACATATGCCGCATCCCTCCCGTGTAGGTTGTCGTGACTTGATGTTACAACTTTATAGATGTTGGGCAGCTTCACCATATGTGCCGGAGTAAGTTGAGGGCTTGAGGAGAGATTAATTCTTTTCGAAAGTGGCGACACGCTTTCTCCGAGTCCGTGATGAAGGTAATGGCGATATTGCTAAAAAGGAAATCTGTCGTGCCTGCGATTGCAGCCAGACCTACTGCTTTCTGCTTTCTGTCATGGCGTTTCTGCTTTCTGTCATGGAGTGTACAGGCTAACGTGGCGGACGTCAGGGTTGTTGCTTGTGTGCGGAGAGGTACCAGGGTTTCAGCCTTATTTTTGGAATGTCCTGCGGCGACGGTGTATCTAAGGATCCGGGTTCTGCGAACAGTGCCTCGAGGTATGCCAAAGTTCAGTGGATTGTCCGAATTTGTCGTAAAATGGGTGCAAAAGGCGCAGAATGTAGCTACTTTAGTGTTGCCACAGGTGTTGGTAAGAATGGGAGAGAGTGCTTCTGTCCGAATTAGGACGTTGTGGCCAAGTCTCGAGAAATGAGTGACACCTGTTGGTGTAGGCGAAAATCGTGTGTGTTTGTTGGCTTTCTCCACTTCAATTATTTCGGACCGTGTGTTATGCAGCCCGATTTTGAGGAGGTGCTCTGTGGGCGTGAAGGGCTTATGATGACTGGCGGATGAGGTCTTCGAGTTTAGAATGCTGTTTAAATTTCAACTGAACATATGGTTTTTTTAAGCTCAGTGGATCGTCGTGAGTGCTTAGGCTATATGAAAAGAGTCGTGTTGCTATAGATCATGGCGATGATGGCCGATGCGTCGAATAAGACGTGCCAGGTGCATAGTTGTTTGGTGTAACGGTCGTATGGGTGCCGGCCGGGATACATCAGCTTAAAAAAAACTTCTAGGACTCGGAGGGTAGGGTCTCGAGTTACAGGATCAGTGGGGATTGTAACGGATGAGCCTGCAAGAGGTTCTCGAACGACGGATTTCTAAGGGGTGCAGGTGAGTCCTTGATGCCTTAGGTATTTAAGCGGGTCGTGCATTACGTGTTGCGGGTCGTCTCGCATTTTTTATTAACAACCGCTTGCATCTTTGTCGTTAAGTCATTCGCGTAAAAGGATGTGGCGATCAGGCATGTTGGAGAGTTTGGCTGGCAGTTCAAGGTGGGCAATGTTTAAACGTGCAGTAGAGATTACGGACATTTGAGATGTTACGGTCGATGAAGTGGGAAAATTTCTTAAATGTATTCATTTGAGGCGGATGGTTGCTGTCCAGTCTTTTGCAAAAGCACTACCATATTTCTAGTTTGCCTGTTAACAGTTGGTTGCCAGAGGTTTTTGAAGAATTGCCCTATGCGTCACATCGTAGAAGCCGCCTTGTAAATCGAGGGTATGTATGCAATTACGCTCATTCTTTAGCTTTTAGGAAGCAGTGGTAAAGCGGATGGGGCTTCCCACATTTATTCAGATCGCGTAGGCCCGGCCAGGGCAATGGCCGCCCAGCTTCTGAGTCGCGTTCCAACTGTTCACGTGGAACTACTCACGTGGCAGTCCAGTCCACTGATGACGATTGTGGTGCTGATGGTGACGATGGCAATAGTGTCGCTGTGGTGCTCCCCCTTACCGCGTAGAGAGTTAAGATGAAAAATTGATGACATGGGTTGGGGGAAACAAACATGCTATGTGCAGGTGTGTACAGGAAGTTCGCGAGCTATTCCGGGGTCAAGATCTGACATTAAGCAGTCCTGGTCAGTTCGGTGAGACCGTCCGGTAAAGCAGGTGGGCCTCCGGTGGCCTGGGCTGTGAATGGAGGATGGTATGAGTTGGTGTAGGGTGCAGCAGTTCCGAAGGTAAAGTGACGCCAGCCGCGGCCACTGCATAGATGACGAGGCTAGATTCGCAGAATGGGCACTCGTCGAGCACCCACTTACTACGCAGGTACAAAGACGTTCGGCTGCATGTGTGAAAAGGCTGGTATTTTTACGAATAAGTGTTGAGCACGGGTTCAGGTGCAGCCTCGTGGCGCGGGTTATATGTGAGGCCGTGGTAAGATGCTTGTTCTGACCTCAGCTACGGCGAGACGACATAGTCCCAGAACACCGATGAGCAGTTGCATGAAGCCCTAGTCGCCGTCTACAGCGTGCATCCGAGAGAGGTTGGGCAAGACGATGCTGATGACTCGCCTGAGGGCGCGGCAGGAGTCTCAACAAGCTCGCTTTCGTGGCTGCTGCTTTTGACGTCGACGGCGGCATCGGCGGCTAGGTGTAGCAGCGCGCTCCTTTGGTGACGACATCAGCGATTGATAACGTTGGAAGTGCTCTGCGGGTGTGCGGTGCGGCGATTGGTCATTCTGAAGGCCACGTGCACTGGAATGCTCTCGTGGCGTTTCAGGCAGTGCAGTAGTCACAGGTGTTTTGGAAAGGTTCTTTTCATAGAGAATTTGGGCGTGTTGCTCTAAGACTAGTGAGGCCGGGATGTAGTCGCCACAGTTAGCAACCACACTCGCTCTAGATTCCATCTTAGGCGTGGAAAGCTTCACAACAGAAGACGTGAGTTCATCGTAGTTGGTGTTGAGAGCCACGAGGCGCGTCTCGTGCGAGTTATGCGGTGACTGCACTGAAGCAGGGCAGTGTTTCGGAGCCGTGATGCAAATGGTGCGCGACGGCGGGTAGCAGTCTCCCGGTTTGGGTAAGATTGAACGGCCACAAAGCACTCACTGGAGCCCGTGCATGGGGCAGCAGAAGGAGAGGAGGGCTGCGGCCGGTTGCCGTCAGTGACGACATAGGCTGTCAGTCTTGTTGGTGTTGGTGTGGCTGTCGTGCTGGAGATGGAGTCCAGGAGGGCGACACTAGTGGCAAGGGACGAGGGCGATGGCGTCGAAGCTACAGTGTACGGGTGTGAAGCGTGCGCCGAGCGAGCGTGCAGACAGCAACAGGTTGTCTGGGAGGCCGTAGTGCGCGAGCACGGCCGCCCGAAGGTCGTCGTAGGGGGGTTCGCTGGCTGGTGGTAGGGCGAGGGCGCCGTGGAGCTCTAGCGGAAGCGTTTCCCAAAACATGGAGTGTTTGAACGGCTGTATGGCGATGTAGTTCGGGAGAACCTAGCCGCGAGCTTGCTAAACGAACATCGGAGGTTGCGTGGCTCGAACACCGGCATGCGCGGGCCCCCTCGGTCGCCATGTCGGTGTGCCGCTGGCCGGGTGAGAGCCACGAAAATCAGGGTCACCACTTTGTGGGAAGCAGGCGTGAAGAGGTTGCGGCATACACATGGCGCAGCGTGCTCAAAGAAACACAATTTTGGCATGGCCTTGGCGAGGGCTTGAATAAAACGCTCACCAATATTTTGTCCATTTAGGTGTTTTCTCACCACCGAGATTAGGATTTCGCGTTGTCATTTGCCAATTTTGCTTAAACACCTTCTGCAATGACAGGTCCAGCTTCTCCTCATTTTGTGCACTGCTTGACCATCAAACAGTTTTACTTTGGGCTTCCCAGTCCCTCCTCCTCGGATTGCACTCTGGAAGCTATCGTTCGCGCTCGTCTAGGTCATCAACTGACACGCGACCACCTTGTTTCTTCACGGGCATCACACAAGATGTGGCACAACGAACGTCACCATGCAGCTCACTTTTCTGCTTACTGGCTCGTCCTGCTCTGGTTCCCCGCACGCGGAGTTGGTCATTAACAAAAACTGCTTCAGCTGTATTCTGGACGATACAAATTGTTGTGTCGCGTCACAGACGTGACAATTAGGATGGTTCCTCTCTGCACCCTGGTGCCTCGTCCTGTGCTGTCCTGCGGACCAGTATTATTCATGTCGCCCGCCTGTAACCCTATATCAGCTACCTCCAAGCGTATATTTTTTGAACGCACCACGACGTGGCTTATTCTGCCAGGGGTCATGTGAAGTTGCAATCTTTGTTACTGATATTTGCGATGGCCGCTACACTGCAGCTGGAATAGGACGAGAACGACGGCACTTTTCTCCAAAATCAAGCTGCGGCGTTCCTGAACGCTCTTTAACTTATCTTGCGTTATAAATAGTTATAAATAAACGTTTTCTTGCCACGTAACAGTCGGTTCAGGGACAGAGGACAGATGTTAAGAGGTTGGCTTGAGGGTGGTGATGTGGCAAGATAATGTTTCGGAAAGTCATAGCAACTTTTTGGTGGTGTCTCAGAATGCTTGTGCATCATCTTTGTAGTAATTTTATTTTCTTTTTACATTCGGAAAGAATATTTTGAAGGTTTCTGTGTTGTTGATGAGAAAGTTTGTTTTTTGCGGCAATAAAGGGGTCGTAGGTGCTGTGTTTGATGCAAGGTGTATGTGCATAGCGCTTATCGAGGGCTTTTATTTGAGCGAACATATACCGATTTGTGGTTTGATATATGCAAGATGTCGGAATTCAATGTGTGGAAGGAGAGTTTCTGTAATTTGCGGGAAGTGGGAGTCGCAAGAAGGAAAAAGCAGAGCGCTTGTTTATTGCTTGGTAACTGTAGAAGCGCGCATAGTGTGGGCGACGCCTTACCGGTGATGGCTAGCTAAATCTTGTAGGCGATTGCCCGTGTTTACGTTAACCATACCGAGTATGGGTTTTCTGTATTGTAGGTGTACGACTCTTTTGGAAGTCTTTTTTCTGGAGTGGCATGCCGAAGAGCGCAATTTGGTAGTAGAAGCGCACGGGTGGTCTCGTGGAGGTTCTTTCGGTCGACAGTCTAGCAATTTTAGGTTCGCACATGTCGTTTACCTGCACAGAACATCTACATGAACAGCAGCAGGCCCCAGCACCGGCATCGTTCCTTCACATAAGCTGAACACTCGGTCATTAAAATGTTAGCAGCGCCGTAGTTCTGTGGGCAATTGGGCGCAAGGAGAAGATGGGGCTTGTTAGCATGCAGCAATGTTTGCAATGTTTTAGAGGTAGTATACGGGTCAAGGTCATGAATGACACTTTGGATGGTGGCCTGTGGGTTCTCATGTACTGTGTCTGTTTTTGAAATGCGATGCGATAGAAAGTTCCGCTGGTCCGAATCATGCTGAGCGTATTGCTTATTCGGCTTGAGCTGGCCTGCCGGTGAGGAGATTGTGGGCTGTGTGTACTGGAATGACGATTTGATCGTAGTAGAGATTCTGGGCAGTTTGTACTTCACCTTCAATCATCGAACTCTTGTTGGAATACTTCAATCATGGAATGCTTGTTGACGTATATTATACTAGGGTGATGCCTCCCGTTAGAACTTGTGGTGACGAGTTGTCTAGTTTGAGGCCTCAGCGTACACATTATCAAATATTACAGTGATCTCTTGGTTGATGCGAAGAAGGGTTATGGGGCATTCTTTTTTCGTTGTATTGAGATTCTTTACTCGAAGTTGGTCGAGGCGTATCTGCGGCTTTGTTTTGTATCATCCGCGCAGGGGTCTTTGTGCGAGATGGAATGGTTGTAAGCCCTGCATTCTGGACAAAAACGGTGCACCCACACAGCGGGTGGAGGTCCTTGGTGCTGGTAGGCGTCAGCATACTCTATCCGGCTGGATTGTTTGTCGAAGTGGCAGGTGTTTTTCATCTGCTAGGCGCTCAAGCTAGGCGTATCATTGGGGAGACGGGGCACGTTCTCCGATGTCCAGTTTTTGGGCATTGTCTGTGGCCTAATGGCTCAACTAAGTGTCATCTGGTGCTTGGTGTAGTTAGCAGAATCGTGGGGGTACAGGCCGGACTTTCGTTTATGTAGATTCTATTATGTTTCTTTGCGACCGCGTTTAAATAATATATTCACAAGAAAGTCGTTACACGATCATCGCGGTGAAGAAAGGCATATACTTATCGATAAGTTTGTGGGAAACCCAGTGTCATGTTGCGTTCCCCATTCCTCGCCGCACGCAGCCGAGGCGAGGGGGGAAGCCTCCTTCTCTCCCCTCGGCAGATGCGTCGCTCGCACCGCGGCGCGGGTGTGTCGTGGCGCGGCGATCGTTGTCACGTGACCGGTTCTTCGGTGGCCCCGGTGGGCCGGTCTCGGTGCGTGGAACGAACGAAAGGGCCCGCGGGAGCGGCCGCCCAATGACGGTGGCCACTCGAACCTCCGCTAGGGAACTTTTGGGGGGCCACGTGCAGGGTGCGCCATCTATCGTCGTCCGAGCAAGCGCGCAAGGCCGCCGTGGAGTCCGCCAAGGCGGCCAGGGCGGCGGCGGCGGGACCATGGCGTGCACCGGCTGCGGCTTCGGCGGCCGCCGCACTCGACGTGGACACCGTGCGGGCCCGCATGCGGGCCGATCCGGCGTTTGCGGCCGCCATCTTGGCTCCGGCGGCCGCGGAGGCCGGCGGTCCTGCTGGCTTCGCGGCGGGTGGTGGCAGCGGTGTCGGCTGGCTACCCGGGACCGGGAGGTGCCTTCGCTGCCGGGGTGGCGTCGCCGTCGGCCTGGGCCGCGGAATCGAGCCCCATGGACGCTGATGGTCCAGTTGGCCGGGGCGCGGCTGTCGACCTCCTGGGCCCGGCGGCGGAGCCTCTAGTTGCCGGGTTCGCTCCCCCGCCGGCGGAGCCGATCCTCGCCACGCAAGATTCGGCGGCCTTCCTCAAGATGTTGGATGATTTCTCGCGGCGCTAGGCGGTGAGACCACCGCCGGCCGGAACCCTCTGGCCCAAGAGGCTTTGGTCAAAGGGGGGGAGGGATGTGGGAAACCCATAGTCCTGGTGCGTTCCTCATTTTTCGCCGCGCGCAGCCGAGGCGAGGGGGGAAGACTCCTTCTCTCCCCTCGGCATTGCGTCGCTCGCGCCGCGGCACGGGCGTGTCGTGGCGCGGCGATGTTGTCACGTGACCGATTCTTCGGGGCCCCGGTGGGCCGGTCTCGGTGCGCGGAACGAAGGAAGGACCTCTTGGGTTCCAGCGGGCAACGAGGAGAGACGTGAGTACCGGAGATCCGGCTTCCCCACCTTCCTTTGTCTACCCCCCTTGCGCCTGCCTCCTGATCCTCGCCGGACGGCTGGGTCGGGACGAGCGAGAGTCGGCTAAGTTATTTGGTGGAACGCCAATAAACGAGAGTTTGGCCATTCGTTGTGTTCGTGTGTTCCTTGCTGCTCTCTGCCGCTACGCCGGTCGGCGGTCCGTGGCGGAGTTCAGCCGAGCTAGCCTTGCGGCCGGAACCCTGGTCCCCACAAAATTTACATCATACGCACCCTGTATCACGTCTGCCACTATAGGCCATTTTGAAACACAAGCGTTACAGGGAAGCCGGGGTGCAGGTTATGAAAACACAATCGAGTAAGGTTTGAGTTCAGCGCCCTCCTGATGTTTTCTTCATCCTGTGTATTTGTTCACTACGCGCCCCGTAAAGGAATTAATCTGCATGCCAATGTTACTCCCTGTACCAAAGCTTTGTCATCGGTGGCAGCGTTTTGAGCAAGTTTTCGCATAATAATTAAAGCGTTCCTTTTGAAACGATGCTAGAGAAGCGAGCCCGGTGGTCTTGCGAAATATTGAGAGGTCGCTTGTATTTAGGCTGCGATACTGGTTGGTGTACAACTTCTGGCGCGAATTGGGCAGCTCAGACGAGAACTTTGGTTCAAGAAATGTAGTCTTCAAGCACACAGATTCTCAGTATTGTTAAGCTCCTCTTTCTGTCGCTGGTAATTTGGTGCCAGTTTTTTTCCTGTTTTTGTTTTAAAATGACGCGCATTTCGGATGATTAGTAGATTGCTTTGTTGCAACTGCCACTGGTTTTTATTGTGCCCGTCCTGTTTATTATGTTTTTCACTACTCTCGGGGAGAGAATGATTACGGGGAATGGGATTTGTGCTGCAACCTCAACTTTCTTGGTTTCTACCTCAATGAAACTCATTTCAAAGCGGTTAATCGTGAAGCGATTGTCCTTCAGGTGAAGTCTGAAACTCGTTATGCCGCCATAAGTATTGGAGATTTCGGGCAACCTGTAGAGAGGTGTTACCAAAGGGGACATGTTTTCGCTTCCGGTTGGTTTTTAGTAGCCTCTATTTATCTTCACCACTTATAAGTCGACATACAGGAATGGTAATAATCAGAGCTTTATTGATCGCTAAAAATGGCCCCACTCACCCCTCCTTGTATGCACAGGCCCCACAGCCCAAACCGCTGAGGGATTAGCTCTGGCAGTAGTTACTAAAAAATCCCCACTCACTTCTCTCAAAATACGCACCAAACACCCCACAAATAGGAAAGGGACGGCCAGAGGCCTGGCCTTTAACACCAAGCCGGGGCCGCTTATTGAATTCAAATATTTAATAACGGGCATCAAAACGTTATTCGCGAAAGCAGCCCGGCTCCCGCCTTCCAACTACTTAAACACATTGCAGCTTAAACAGCCGACCACATCCGTACCCTGGCCCCAACTTGTGGGGAGGCAACGAGGCAGCTACAAAGCACCAAAAAAATTTATTTCCCATGCAGAGCCCAGTCCCGCTCCCCACCATGCGGATCTCTCGGTACACGATCTCTGTTTCTTAATCAAGACTTTACAGTGTATTACCGCTTTCTCTACCTGCAATATTCTACCACACATTTCAAACCGGCGCTCAATAACGCCTACGGCTATTGCCACACACCATTTTCGGGGCCAGTGTTTCCCTCCTCACAAAATCTTTTCCGCGCCCTTTCGCTCACCCAAATGTACCCAGTGTTTCTCCATAACACTCTCCCTCACACAACCTGGTAATATGCCTTCTAACCATCCACCCTCAGAGATTGAGACCTGAAAAAAGGCGCTAGGTGTTTGCAACAAGGCATGCTACTACTTACTGCTGGTTGACCATGCTGCCACTTCAGCCGCCAATGTTTCGCACCGGTCACCACATTGTCTTAAGACACTTTCCGGGAAAATAAAAGTGATTACTCCGTTTCTCTCCCTGCGGAATAATTTTGGTTGTGATGAGCGTTAGTTCAGAACAGTTTCATTAGTGCTGAAGAAAATCTGGTTGCTCACACAATTCAACAACATTTGATGAGGAAGGTTTCTGGATTCTTCATGTAACTACATAGAACGACAGATTTTCGTACAGGTATGGAAATGGGAGGGCTACTAGCACGATTGGTAGTAGACTGTTCTGAGAACCGTTCAGTAAGTATTTATTCTTCAAGACGTCCCGGAGGGCATGTTTTGTGTTTTAGCACGTCGTTGACTTATCCTGTTTTTTTGTCTTCGGCTTCAACAGACGCTGAATAATTATTTTGGAGATCGGAGTTTTGTTGTCTGCTTCAGTGCTTCCAAAATATTTCAACTTCTTCAACCTCTTTTAGGCGCATTTGAGCCGCAGGTACGAGTGCCCAAAATATAGTTTTTTCTTGGCAACACGCTATATAGATTCAATGTAGCGGCCGTCGTTGTACGCGCATAGCGCTGGATTCGAGGACACCTTTGATTTTGCAGAGGCAGAGATAAAAGCACACACCAATCTGACATCTGCACCCGGAGGCGTTTAGTGTACAGCAGGTATCACGGTGCGAACTTAGCTTTTCTGCACTCTTTCAGGACGCTGGAGAATTAGGGTAGTACTGGGTCGTCAGGATGAGCTTTGGCAGGACGACTGGAGCAGTCAATTGGAGCCACCCGACAACGTATGCTGGGTAGGCTGAAGTGCGGCTTATGCGAAATTTAGCTGCAGGTTCCCACCATACATATATAGGTGGCCATGCGACGCACGGTGTCTTGAATCTACGGCCGGTACTCCAAAACGTCACAGTAATCGCAATCAAACTGGTAACATTCGAGCAGCTTCGTGATCTCCTTCTTTGACCGTTCAAGTTCTGCGTTCTTGGGTTCGAGCTCGTTGGTAGTCCTCACAAACTGGAACACTAGAGGTAAAGAGGCTCGGCAGATCTAAAAACCTTCACTTAGCATCTATGTAACCCCACCGTGTAGAACCTCCCGCAAGAACCTCAGACAGTCACGTGACTGCATCGGCATTCGCAAGTCCTACGCAATGTATACGCAAGTAGGTTGAAGGTTGCGGTGCCCCACACGTGGGAGCCACTTTCCGCCATAGCACCTCCAGTGGAAGCGGGGCTACCCATCAAAACATTTTTTAAAAAGGGGCTTTTTTGATGCTAACTTCAAAGTTGGTGTCGGTGAAGGCTTACAAGGGTGAGGTTGTTTATTTTGATTTACACAACCTAGATGTTCTGGTGAAGGAATGAAGGAGCACTGACCCTGAAACATCTGCAAATAAAGGCGAAGTACTGAATTATCTGGTAGGCTTAGGCAAAAAGAGCAATGCCAGAACTGTAAAATTTTCAGTAAAAACCATAGTAAAATTTTCAGATCAATAATGCAGCGAATGAGCGGGACTACACTTTCCTTAAATTGACAGAAGGCCCTTCTCAGAGGGTGCGCTGAAGGATTGAAAAGGGTCAAAGAATATGAGAAAATAAAAACACGATACAATTAGGATTTGGCCAGGATAGTACCTGGCCACTGAGTAAGGATATTACCACAATTCTAAGAGAGTTGAAGCCGAAGGCATTGAATATGAATACAGAATACCGTAAAATAGGCTGGTAGCTTGCAGCTAAGGTATGACTGTCGATGTGGCCCTATGATCATTTCTATTTATTTGTTTATTTATTTATACAGTAAGCCTAATAAGGGCTCATATAGGAATGGTACAGTGCAAAAAATGCGATACTTCAACACATGTCTTCAGAGGTGTTAGAATACAATGCTAATAATGGCGATTAACACACCGGTTAACACACTATCATTGACATTCAAAGTTATAGGACATTTCGACTTTAGCAACAAACATGTCCGCAGAACGCGCTTCAACCACTTAACTAAGTAATTTATTTCGAGTTTGTATGGTTAGGGGAAAATAGTAAAATTTGAAAGTGATTCTACGAGGAACAAAAGGCCTGGTATTATAGCTTTGGCTGGTTTTACGGGAATGATAAAAAGAGGCCGGATATACAAGTCACTGTCAATGTTTGGGCGCCATGATAAAACAGATAAAGGAACCTAAGGATGACGCGTGTCTGCGGCATTTTATTCTTGGTAGGCAACCATGGTTGCGGAGTGCGGTTATGCTATCGTACCATCAAGATTTCGAGCATATCAAGTGGACGGCCATATTTCGTATCTGTTCTATCTTATCGATGAGGTATGCCAGTTGAGGGTTCTATACTACGCTCGGCTATTCAAGAATGGGACATACTAGCATTGAATAATCTGCTAGTTTTGCTTTCTTCAGCCTACTCAGGCCACTGCAGGGTGAAGGCCTCTCTCACTGCCATCAACCGCTTCAGACCCCCGCCGCTTGAGTCCACTCTAGGGCACCGAATTTCCATATTTCACCCCTCCAATGCGTAATGGCCTTCTCTTCTTTTTCCTGTCTGTTGGGATCCACTCTTTTGCCATAATTGTCGGCTGGTTGACGGTTCGTGTGTTTACAAGGTCAGCCAAATTCCATTTCTTTTTTTTCCATAAGTACCATGCTATCTACTGCTGTAGTGTGTTCTCCTATTCAGGCAGCTCGTATCCTGTTCCTTAGTGCAATCCTGACAAACTTCGTATCCCGGCCTATTGAGAAGACCCATGTTTGCATTCTAGTTGCTTAGTAAGGCGCCAAGTTGCAGCTGAGTATGTCGTTACCGGCAGTAAAAAAACGTTGTACATTCTTCTTTCGAGTGAGAGAGGTTTTTTTACTTTTTAATAATTTGGATTGGTTCTCTCGTGCTTCCCAGGCCACACATATTCTGAACCGGATTTTTCTAACGGAAGGGGTGAGCTCTGCCCATCTGCGTTAGCTATTTATGAACTATTACCTCTTCTTAGCATTTTGTTTTCTAACTGACAAGCGTGCTTTCGGCATGAATATTCCTCCCTACTTTAAAATTATTGATAATTAGTTTTAGCCGCACTGGCGTGCTTTCCTAATGTAGTTTCTTAGGCATCATTTGTAGGTGTTCTTCCGTATTCTGAACAAGACTATGTTTTCTGGAAACGTCAAATTTATTTATTTTCAAGTATTCCAAGTACTCCCACCCGCTTACCTCTTGATTCTGGGTTTGTTCTTAATCCTGTGTTTTCCACTCCCGCTTTCTCAAAACCTCCTCCACACAAGCGCTGAATAGCTTAAGCAAAATGGTACCTCCAGGTCTTCCTCCATTACAGATTAAAAATTTATTGCTTTCATTCTTAAGGAAATAAAACTTTTATGTGAGCTTGGAGCTTCATTACGCTGATGCCTGATATCGTGGTGTCTCATCTTCTACTTATAGTGCAACTAAGACTTTGTGCCTTTCTTATATTGTTAAAAAAGGAAGAAATAAAACGCAAGATCTGAGAGCCATGCGAAATAATTGTTTTTACTTCGGCCTAAAAATCGACTAGGAAAACGATTACTATACTTGCCTTGGGTAAGTTGGTAACGGTGAACCAAATAGCAAAAAGTAATCCACCAAACAAAGTTTTGCATTCTTTACAGCGGTGCATTACGATGTAGTTACTTATTGTTTGAAACAAAATGCCTTTTATGCATAAACGTCAGGAGTGCAACGTAGGCGTACACAGCTACACAAGTGTCTTGAAAGCATTAAAACGTTTCTTTAGTAGCCTGAAGATATTGGGAAATTGTTGCTGGCGAAAACCACAGATTGTTGTATTTTGTTTTGTTTTATTTCTTGCCTTCAGGACCGAAGGACATTACCGAAAGAAATTAGGTTCAGCAACAACAAAATGTGCTACAACCAAGTCCAAAAATGTTTGGTGTACACTGCCGTGAAAATATTTCATGTTCATAATGGAGGCGACGCCGTCGAGAAGCATTGTTTCGAGTTACGTGTTCTGCAATACGGAATTTCGGCAGCTCAGGGCTTAGTCGCGTGAAAGGAAGCAATCTCCTTGTAACAATTTGTATGAACTAAAACATATGTTTTTGCTAGCACTAATTTGAGGCATGAGCCAAATATTGGACACACACTCTGCCTTCGTGAAAAATCCGGATAACGTTGACGCCACAAGTTTTAAAGAAATGAATGGCGCAAAAGTACATGTCACCTAGTCCTATTTGTGCCTTAAATTGTTGATTATATCTGTATTTTTTTCACGGTAAGATACTATAAACCGTGGTATCAATTTTAATTACTTCCGAAACCCTTGAGTTTGCCTGCACTTTTTTTCGCCATTAGGGTCACAACAAATCTACAGCACTTGTGCAGCTGTGTGGAATATTGGGGTATAAATTGATGTACAGCCAAATATCAGCATACAACGTTTCGTTTTTCGAAGAGTTTTATTCTCCTGGTTTTTAGATTTCAAATCCTTTTTTCTACGAAGTATGATGATGTTTCAACGCAAATCTCTACTGACACATTTCTCTTAACGCGTTCGTGAAAGTCTGCCACTACCAATGCATGTTGTCTTGCCTACAGTTTAATTATTCGTCTCATAATGGAGTACGAAGTCATCATTCAGAAGCCTGTCAATAAAGGAACAAAAAAGCCTGAGAGAATGCTAAATATATGCAGTTCGGTTCATATTTTCCTCATAAGGCTGCTTTTATATTACTGACATTCCAATAAGAAGAATAGAGAAAGGCCAGTCATATTGGAAAAGAAAACAGTTTGTTCCATATTTAAGTGGTGGCGCCGCTTTTTTTTTACTGACCTTCCTAAAAGAGGTGCTTTCACAATCGGTTTTTAAAGGAATCGAATATGTCGTCGCGAAAGTGCTTGGTTGTTGATTGGTCGCTAACAGGTGGGCACTTTGCATATTTTATCTTATTCTTCAGATAATGCTATATAAAGACAGCAATTGCTGAGGATTACATCACTTGTCCTGCGAAAACACCCTGTTAGATATTTTTGTTTTACAGATACAATTTTATACTGGAAAGACGTGGCGGATAATGTTTCGGCGAGATCAGTGTCGGAATTCCAGACCCACAAAATTTACGGTTTTTAAATGCCCTCGTCTCTGTTGGGTGTATATTTTTTCATTGTTTTTATTTCTGACTGATATGTACCCATTATGCTAAAGATCGTCTGTGAAGCTTTCAGCATCTGCAATAAAAAAATGAATAAATCATTCGGTATAATCTTCTCTCCCTTCAGCCTAGGGGGACAAAACGTTAAAACAAGAATACTGAAGTGGTTGTTAACGCCGTTTTTAATTCTTCGATATGAATATTGTGCATTATGATCGAATACAAAATTTGCTCTTCAAACACTTCTTTCTGCGTCATATTGTTTAAATGGGGCCACTTTTATTTTTTTATGGTCGTTTCTTTAATAACGCAGAAAAATTTGTTTGTTGGTAGTATATTTTGGAGATATTGGCATTTCGAAGATCTATTAGCAGGTTTTCCTACGTCGAGCTGCACAAGACATTTGAAATTTAAATAAACGGTATAATAAACTATATATATATATATATATATATATATATATATATTATATAATATATTATATATATATATATATTTATATATATATATATATTTACCCATAGAAACTCTTGATATATAGTTTATGAAATGGCCATGTACACAGTTGTACCTGAAATCGTGTTTTCTGTTTCTCTAATCATCTTGCCTCCACTAAAGTCGTGCCATTTAAGAGATCGATTTAATGTCAAATGGCATATTTAAAAATATATTCCAGCAGGTCCCATGCAGAGAATATGTCTGGGCACCGTCATCAGCCAACAATACTACTGCGCCTGCCGTCATGCAATGCGCCTTCATTAGGTCAAGGGCGGGGAATTTTGTGAGAACACGCCTGATTTAGTTATTGTCGCCAATTTTCGATAAAACGTTTGTACTTTGCAGACGTGCAGGTACACGTCTACGAGCATGTATTCTGGTCTGCCGGAATTTTTTTATCGATTAAAGCAGTAACCAAGGACCTCTACACATGCGTTTGGTAAAACTTACTAACGTGTTTTGGCACTGGAAATCACCCCGAATGAGTGAGGAAATTAAACTACACGGAGGTTTGTGATCACGGGCTGCCTTCTCTTGATAAGACAGACCACTTGACTTGCTTAACTTTAATTTTCAAATATAGCGGCCTTTACAGAGCTGAACACGTTTCAAGTAAACACAACAGTGGCCACTTTCTACACACCAGTGCCCCGAAGGAGCTAGAACGACAGCTCCGTGTTTCATTTTCATACTCACAGAAAGTTCTGTACTATAACAGAGTAACACCTGCTCACCGAGCACACATTCACTGCCGCCAATAGTGCTCTATCACTATGCAGTTCTTCTTGCCTTGATAACTTTAAATTTGGAACCATTTGTATTGATTCGTACCACTCGTTTGAATTTAGCATTTGATGCTGAGTAAAACATTGCAATAAAACTTTTTGTTATTCACCAAAAAAGGTCGGGCACGTTTTATAGCTCACCATCAAAACGGTGCAAGGGCGGTACAATGAAAAGAGTAGAATCAATGGGGCCACATTACACCGTAGCGAAACACTGGTAGTAGGTATGACAATACATTCCACATAAGCTATTTGCCCGATCGTGAGCAGTGTGAACTGCGTAGTACCTTCTGGGGGATACCAGATGTAGTCTAGGCAGCACTCTTGGGCCTGTGGGCTGTGCTTCGGGATGCGGAAGATTACCATTTTAAGGGGAACGACATCCATTGAGGGCTCGTAAGCACGACTGGTTTTTCAGAAATATCTGCATTACGTATGATATCACGACTCCAGGTTCCCACAAAGCAATGATCCGGTTCGAACGACCCCCCCCCCCCCCGATGGGAGTACGTGAAGTACACGTATCCGCTACAACCGGAGTGGTGGCATCTGTGACAAAAATATAATATGCAGTGCGTTCTAAAACTTTCCAAGAAATTTTCTGAAGGTCTGAACTTATCATTGACACCTTAACAAAACAAACGTTATAGAGGTGCTGAATGCAGTGCATTTTAATTTATCAGCATTTTGAATCTTGCGGGGGTGGTAGGAGAACACGAAGTTACAAAATCCCAACAAGCAAGCAAACGCAATTGATGACGACTGTGAGTGGTCGGGACGATCGAATGTTATATATGATTGGGATAGTGAAGAACCGGTGACTATTTTTCTACCGATAATAAATTAACTGCTGCAGTATTTCGAATGCATAAAAAGCAGTGGCTTGTGGCACTAGCGAGTGATAGGAACTGATATACAGAAAAATAACAAAATTGGCATGTGGGATGCACCATTCTGCGCGGTTTCTATACTGTTACGACGGTAAAAGATAAGGCTGTCGCCGGCATACAAAAAACTGCATTACCAAAATGAAGAATGTACGCAGGGGGCATGTGCAGGTTTGCGAGGTTTGTAAACAGCGCTTTTAATATTCTGCAATGATTACAGACATATAAAAAGATGTGTGATTTACAGTAGCCATGGTAAAATCTTAAAATACACAAGCAAATCACTGTTTTTGATTTGTGCTACCAGATGTTCAAAAGTACAGTTGAAGTGTTTCGGTTTGTTGAAAGAGATCTACAGAGGGTGGTGATGCGTCTTTGTTTGGAAGTCTCGTGAAAGGCTTGACAAGGAACATGGATGCAACGTTTTCAAATTGCACAATTCGACATTTCAGGTTTCGAGAGGAAAACCCTTCTTTTACGTCAGATGATATGCAGCGTCGTCTGCTGTTTTACTTAAGCATATTACCCGCTATCTTTACCACACACATCGAGCGTAGAGATTGTGGCAAGAACGTGTAGGCTCTGCATGTACTGGACGTACGATTAAAATGTACGTGGAGTTGAAGCGGAAGGTTCTGTTTTGAGTAGAAAATGTCTATGGTGGACATCGTTAGCAGAACTCGTAATCTTTATTTCCACATTTTTCTTCTTTTAGAGTCAGCTCATGAGTTGTTTCAGGACCTTTTTGTGGAAACACAATATAGGTGCCCCTAACATTACCATCCCATAAATTATGTATGAACACGTAGTAAGCGATTGTTTCTGGCGACTAATTAGGAAATTTTAAGTCGTTTTAACTGTCAACATCGGCGTACAAGTGCATGTTGAGGTGCGTGTGACGACAATGGGCACTCTTTTGACAATAGTGCTAACCGTCTGATACCCGATGTAGGGCATCCGCACTTGGCCGATCGGTACCTGACAGCCTCGCAAAGCTCTGTCGTCGACTTCGTCGTTATCATAGTAACTGTGTCACAAGAGTGGCGAAACAGTGAAGGCAAAATATGTATGTAAACAACTACTAACAGAGAAATAACGTGGCTGCGGACACAAGATTTGGCGAAGCAGTGTGTCCGCGAGCTTATTTTTCCCCAATATCTCTGCCTGACAGAATCATTATGGCCGACATTTGTGTTGTACGAGTTTCAGGGTTACTTTCGTGCTTAATATCAGTACAAAATGTGTAGTTCCCGAAAGTGTTTATGAAATGTAATTGCTACAAAAAATGCATCTATCTGACGCAATCATGACTGACAAACCCGGCGAAGAAAACAAAATGGTGCTGAAAAGCTGCGCGCTGTGGGGTGTGCTAAGAACTGGAACAACAAAGACTGGGTACTCCTATTGGCGCAGAAAAAACGCGAGTTTGCGATGGCTTTCCAAAAGTTGAATAAAACTATGTATTTAGCATCCATAACTATGCAAAATGACATTCGCTGTTTCCTAGGCTGAGTTATGATGGCTGACGTTTACACAACAGGGGTAACGCAATCTTTTAACATATTACATTGTCGCTTTAAGCGTTTTGTAATTGGTTCATTTAGGGTGCTCAGATTTTTTTCGTAAAATACAAATGTCCTTCAGGTTGTCTCCTTCAAAGCCTGAGAAAAGCGCTTCGTGCTCACTAAAACTACCCCAAGGTAGGAAGGGTTATAAAGATACGCAAAAAACATGTCCTTTTAGTAGCATTTCTATCAAACGTGAAATGTATGGAAGGGAGCGCTTTTGGGATCTAATGAACCAACGTGGTGAAGGAAGAGAACCCTTTAGGCATGCGGCATTATCAACGCTATTTTTAAGAATATGCTTTACACATCCGTTTTATTTTTAGGTTTACCACACGTTCTGTTTTCCATAGGTTACTGACGTAAGTATTGTTTTTTTTCTCCTATGAAGGCTTCTCCCGGGTAAATTATCGCAAAGGTCATTTAGCCCTTCCACCCAGTATTCTTCTGAAAAGATTGTCACTATAGCAAATAGAAAATCTCATGAATAAGCACAATTTTTAGCAGTTGTGTTCCCATTTCAGCTAAACCTGGCAAAAGGAACAGGAATTGAATTGTTTGACATTTTAGTATTCATGGGTGGGAATAATGGTAATTCAACATTTACTATAAACAATAAAATGCGTCTGCTTGGCGAAATATAGAAGCAATGGCCAGGCTTGTACACTTATTAATATTTCTGAGACCGACGGTTTTTAAAAATTGATTTTGTTAACACACTTTTGCCGCCACGACAATACTTCGAGTTTGAGAACATATGAAGGTTTCTTACTTATATATTGAGTAACAATCTTTCAACGAAACGTCTGCTGCGGATTTTTGTATTTTCCGCCAACATAGACCTTATTGATTAAAATAGGCACCGAGAAAAAGAAGGCACGTTGTAACGCACGGGGATTGCGGCCGCCTGCGAGGGCGCACACGCGTTCTGAACGCTGGCTCTTGTATCACCATGGTCGGCGGTACGTTACCCATACGCTGTGCCAATAAATCCTAAATATCGGTTTCCTATCGTAAAAACGCCATGTGGTGTTGTTCCGACTCAGAGGTTATACTTGTGAGTCAGCGTGTGTCGTGAGTACGCAGTTCATGAGAAAAACTAGCAGAACCAATAGAAGAACAAAGATATATAATTCGGGCCTAATAACGGCGGAAGCATTATTCACCCTTGCTTCCGAACAAAAAGGGAGCTGCACAGAAAATACAATATAAGCATCGATGATGGCGAAAAGGAACTTTAAATATTGCCTTGAAGACACCCATTCATTCAGGCATGAGTGCAGGAGAGTTGGAGAAGAAAACACGAAGAAGGAGCGCTAGAGGCTGCAGCGCGGGGGCGGATGTTTAAACCAAGAATAACGCGGCTAGAATGCTAAAGTTGCTAGGTAAGAAGAGATGGCACTTTGCCAACAGCGCATGCATTCGTGCCTGCTTAACGCTCAGCCAGCCTACGCTCAAGCGGCCCTGGCTTAGATGAACCTGCGCAGTGCCGGTCCATATTCGACCTATGCTTTCAGCTATACACGGTGTTTCTTCACTCAATGCTAACATATATACCCCCTCAACAACTTTACTAGCCTTTCACCCATAGTGGGAACAGAACAAGATCGTACTATCTACCTCCCCTTTTTAGTAAAGTCGAAATAAATGCTGCCCACATGGTTAACCTAAAGTCCTTATTAACAAGCTAGACGATGAACATTTTTTATGAATATGCTCACATTCTATAGGTTCGTGAGCAGTTGGGTATATATTGTAACGTCTCCGCAGAGGAGATAAGACAAACCATGAAGAAAAACACACCATTTACATTTTTACATTAGGGCGAGAAGACAGCCAGCGCAGGAGCCGGAAGCACTTTCTTCGTCGTCGTCGCTGGTCCTTCATAATCGCACTGAGGGGTTTTGCCGTCAGCTATGTCCCGTCTCATTACCCCCCGGGTGGAGGGTGACCGTCCCGATCGAGGCTGCGGAAACGTCAGGAAGAGAATGCAAATGAGCAATGCGAGAAAATAGACGAGGTAGGGCTTCCGCCAATGGACGAAGGTGATGGGATTGGTGAACCCCGGCCCGCCGCAGCGACGTCCGCAAGGCAACGACGAACCGCTGAGGGCTTGCAACCACTTCGGGCCAAGGACAGGTTGACACGTCCTCATCGTCGGGTGAGGTCGACGGGGCAGGGGACGTCGTCGA
This sequence comes from Haemaphysalis longicornis, assembly GCA_013339765.2. Lineage (NCBI taxonomy): Eukaryota > Metazoa > Arthropoda > Arachnida > Ixodida > Ixodidae > Haemaphysalis > Haemaphysalis longicornis. The sequence goes on along the minus strand of CM023448.1, from coordinate 44,506,135 downwards.
TTGCTAATAGCGGCGTGGCTGGCTGGCCGCCACGGTTTACACCCCTCAATGATTGCGCTGATGCCGATGAGGAGTGAAGCTTGAGACGAGAAGGGGATGGACCCGCACACTCAACCAAATGTTATGTGGTGACATAGCAGATGCGACAAACCACGAAAAAGATGAATAATCTATTCACATTATTTACATGGAGGCGACCAGACAGCCAATTCAAGGCTCGCCAGTGCCTTCGTCGTAGTCGCTGGTCCTTTGTAATGGCGCTGAGGAATTTTCTCACAGCTATATCCTGTGACATTATATTTGCATTGTGTTATCAGTTGACAATGGGACAACGGTGGTGTATGTAAGTATCGACAAGGTCGGATGAAAAAAATTCCGCTGCTATAAGGCATTCTTCTTTTTACTTTATGCAGATGTCATCAAGATTTCCAAGGCCGTTTCGTGTCTTAGCGACTGCGGGCATTTGCAAAGAGATGTGACAGCATTTACACTCTCGTGTAAAGAGAACGAACTCATTGTGAACCCAGCGAAAACAAACTTTTTGTCGTACACGCGTACAAAAGACTGCCTGCTTTATCACTACTCAGTTCATGATATTACTTTGTCTCAAATCTCGACGACAACTGATCTTGGCGTGCTTGGCATGCCATGTTTTGCGTGTCTGGGCTTGAGCTCCAAAGCGGTATTGGAGTAGTTAGGCTGGGATTTACGACTCTCGACTTAAATTCTATTAGTCCTTGAATAAATTTGGCAAGTTTTTAGCTACTTTTCACATTTACCGTTTCATCGTGCCTCATCCTCCATAGGCGTGAAGCACGGGGATGTATATGTCTGGATATATCTTGCTGCATCGAACTTCATTGGGTATAGTGTGGGTCCTGGTCTGTGTAAGGATGGTTCCGTTCTCTGGCGTATGTGAGTGGTTTGAGTGGGAAAACACGAGGCTAGTGTTTATTTATTGTTCTATTCTACGACAGTTCGTGAATAGGTTCGGTTATCAAGGTCGGTTTCGGGTTGCAGGTCTGGTGCGTCAGTTCTTAGTACTGTTCCTGGTTAATCTAGCTCCTTAGGAGTATCGAGGATGCGGACGTCCAGATGATTTGATAACAGGGATGTTGTTTATTGTGATTGCCTTTTCGAGGATTCCATGCGCTTGGTGTATTATTGAGGCTCTTGCGAAGTTTAAGATGGCCCCTTGTGAGTCGCGCACAATTGTACCGTCTCTTCGGTGTTGGTGAGGCGGGCTATGGGCATGGGGTTGGCTGTTTCTTCCACCACTTCTGCGCCGTGAAGTCATCCGGGGCAAAAAACGGCACAGTGCGCCCGTCGTCTTGGATCTGCTTTTGCATGTTTATTATCCGTGCACGTTGATTTCCCGCTGTTTTTCGAGGTGTTTCGCTGCGAGTTTCCATCAGCCCGCAGTTTTTATTATGTGCGTGTTTTCAGTAGGAGATGAATGAGCCGGCGCTAATTACTTAAGAGTCGCGCACACGCTTTAAGAACCATAGGGCATTTTACATCATCGGAATGATGTATTGTATTTCGTCTGGACGAACGTTCGCCGAAGATGATCATCTCAGTAACACGAAGCGGCTACGGGGTATGGGGGGGGGTGTACTTGTGCGTTAGTGAGATAAAGAAGGCAGGAAAAGATGATTCGATTGCACAAACCAGGGTTGGATTTGCGTGTGGAGTTTTCTAAAGCCTACCAGTCCTCCAAAAACCCAAAATACCAATGTGTTACGAGATCCCTCTGATTTGTGGTAAAGTGTATATCGGCCAAACCAGCGGATGCAAAAATGACGGTCTCAGAGAACATGCCCTGTCGATGATAAATGGAACTTGTTCGCACTTGCCACAACATTGTAGATATTGTGATTCTGTCATTAATCCCAATCTGGACAAAACAGAAATATTTTAAAGGAGCAGAGAGGCTAACGCACGTGAGGTTGCCGAGGCGTTTTTCATGAAAAGAAAAGAGCCTATAGGCGTAATCGTACTCTCCCCCTCTATTTATGATAAGGAAAGTGCATTTTTACATACTTTTTTATGATGTTCGCCAGACGACCGTGATGTGTATTTTGTTTTTCCCTCCCTTCATTTTTTTCTTTAGAGAATGCCTGTTACATAAATGTTTGTGCATTTCGAAATATTCAGTTGTTAGTAGCGCCTGTGATGTTTGCCACCTTCCTCGTCTTTATTTTGCGCTAAGCCTCCCATTATGTGCTTGAGTATGTTGGTTTGTTTTGAATAAATCTACAGGCACCAGAGGAAAATAAGAATTTTTCAATTAAACGGCCCCGGCCATCTTCGTGTTCAGATCACAAGAGTTTACTGTGTAAAAAAAAAAAAGTTGCCCACCAGCAGGAATTGGTCCAGTATAGAAATAATGAAGCATTCAAACTCTGAAATATGAATGCGGAAGTTAGGGGGAATATATATTGAAGCTATCGTTATTAACCTGTTGGCGATTATCAAACGTAAAGCAACCACTTCAAGGTTTGTGGTCAAAAGAACAAATTGTCAGGGATTAGAATGCTTTAATACTATCACTACACCACCAGAGGAGTGAGAATTATTGTCCCTGTCTTTCCAAAACACTGAGTAGGGCTTCAAAAAGTTTGTTTCTTTCGATTGTAAGTGTGTTTCCTGAATACAAAAGAAGGTTGATTGGTTTTTGCGAAAACTTTTGTAAATGTCATCTAAGTAATTCATTGAGCCACTGCAGTTTTATTTTTTTATGCAATGTACTACCGTACGTGACTAAAGACAGAGTGCAGTGTATATCTGTGTTTTGCATACGGCTGGCTTCATCTATGTTACTAAGCCTTTATTAGGGCCAGTACTTTGCGGTGGTGGTTTTTTTCACGAGGCCGATGTTGCCACGCGGCTTGTTTGGATAAAGTGCTGACCGAGCTGGCGGTGGTGTTACCTCCATCTTTTCATTCAACGGCAAAGGAGTGAATGCAGGATATGCGTCCTTTTCCTGTAGACCACGGAGAGGGCCAGTCGTGTTCACCGCACGAGCCAATGACAGCTCTAGCGGCATTGTTAGCGTAGATGTGGATTCAAGGCTCCCCATCTCCCTGCCTACTGTGCCCATGGGCGACAGCGCTGCATGAGCAGAAGGCAAGCATTTTCCACCCACGGTGTTAGTGGCCACTTAAGCTGCAATGAAATTCATGGGCTGTGGTATAACATTTTGGGCAGCCGAAGAAAGCCAAGGGGGGGATGTGATAGCAGGTCAGCGTCTGCACTGGTCGCCACTGAAACGTGACGCCAGCCCAGCCCCCGGTGAGCAGCGTCGGTGTAACTTCCTGATCGAAGCATCGAATGTCGTTTCCGAGCTTCTGGGAATGACAGTTTGTGGGTCACTTTGAGGTTTTTGATTTATTTCTCATTTTTGAATTTGTCGCTAGAGCGGGAGTACGCGAGGTGGGATCCTTCACAGTTACAACCGTGAAATTGTGTAGCTTTACACTCATCTCTCTGGTGGTCGTGCTTCGAGGTCGTCCTTCAAGCGGGTGTTTTGCCATCGACAGTTGTTGCTACTGTGCCCGTACCTTTGACATTTGAAGCAGCGTCGCTAGTTTTGTAGGTGCACCCTTATCCGACAGTGGAGAAAGCCAGCTTTTACAGAATCGGTGAGTCTACTACGATCAAACGTCAAGTTGGTATGTTTGGTTTTAATCTCGTTTCCGTCGCACCGCCTCGTAATGCGTCTAGCAGCAGTTACTCTTTGCTCACGCAAGCCCTCAACATGTGCCTCAGCTCCATTTATGGGTTCAGTTTCCGAGAAGACGACTATGCACTTATTCAGGGTTTGGTGAGGTGTTGCAGTAACAATAGGTCACCTATGCTTGTTTGTTTTAAAGGTTACCAGATTGCGCCTTTGTTCTGACTTCAATAGGCAAGTCACCAGATGTACGTTGCTTGGGGTAATAGTTTCTTTAACCTATACCTTCATTGAGCTTGGCGATCAGTAACACAAATTTTAAAGTTATTGAGGTGGGGTTGTCGATAGTCGGCAAGACTAGGTAGTGAGAAATGGTTTTTAAAACAAGCTTGGGTAGGTTCCTGAAGATTGCTTTTCGGGGCCCGATCATTTGAAAGAAGGGGTTTAGATACTACCACGCGCCATAGTATAAATCAGGAGACGGGAACATTTTCTTCTTTGAATTTACCCTGATGGTCAAAGCGATGCCAGAGGCAGACATGCAGCCCATTCGCCTGAGCTTTACCGTGGCTCCCACGGCCACCGTTTATGGTTTCTGCCCGTCACCATACAACTCGTTTCTATGGTTGGTTACAGTGTTTTTGTGGTGCTTGGGCTCCGCGGCTTCGCCTATACCGTCGCCTAGAGTACTAAAGGTGACCCGTGCGGGGTATTCCATATTTATTTGCACTCAGTATGAGAAGGATCTTATGTTCAATTGATGAAATTATGAGACTGACATTGTACCACCTAATTAAAAAGCAAGCATTGGGCGAGATTGTGTTGGTGTGTTAACTTGCATTGAAATACTACCGCTAAGCAAAAACCGCAGTGAACACTACAAAATGTTGAACGATGTGCTGCTGACTCACGTAACGATAGCAGTTGAAATACCATGTACGTTAAATCGCTTGACAAGTGCACTTTCGCACAAGGCAGCATCCACAAAACAAAAAGTTTCAAATGTTACCTTCAAGTTGTAGAATTAAGGAAAATTTTTGACCTTAACTTTGGAGAGTGAACCAAGACGTTTCTCACTCTATACATCTCTTTTATGTTATTCTGCAAAGAACATTTTCTTACTGCTCCCGGTTTAGATTCATTCAAATCCACGCTGTATTTCTGATTTCCATTACTGATTTCATAACATGCATCGTAATTTTATAAAAGTAGCACGCTTTGATTAAGATTCAATGCATCTGATTAGGGTTGTCTTGGCTTGGGCAGGGTTGTTGTGTAAGATTTATAAGTACAATATCGATTTTGTTGCTTAAGTGCAGGTTAAAACCAACACGCAGCAGCTGACCACTCTCAAAGATCAATAGCTATTTTTCCCACAATTTATCACTCAAAAGAATACTAAATTTATCCGTTATTTCAACTGAAGCCAGCAACAATTCTACTCGTTCGGAAGCAAGAAATAATCTATTCATACCACTCAGCCTTTCGTATATGTCACTGTCCTAGTCTGTCATTGAGAAAATTGTGTTTTTAATACAGCAAAGCTGTTATCAAATAGTGATTGTGCTGGTACGCACCTAAAATAACAAAAAAATGCTGAGCACACGTTAGCGCGTTCGCCGCAGCGACCACGTGGCAGATACAAAAAACTAAAAAATGCGGAGGGCTTTCGCGTGCGTGCCTAGCAGAGACCGCTATCGTCTCCTGTGCTCGTTTTTCAAGCAAAGAATACCCACTTAGGCAGGTTGGCCCAGATTCGCCAAAAAAACCTCAACCGTTTGCTTTATTCACGGCAGCACTTTCGCTGAAAGTAAAAGACACGTGATAGCGTACGCACTTACAAGATGAAATCCCATGAACATCACTTCCAAAAAATAAGGAAGCTCGCACCTATAGCAACAATGATGGATGAAAGGCCATTGCAGCCGTGAAGAAAAGAAACTCGCCTAGAATCATGAAACTTAACCATCGTGATGGTCGTGAAGATTCCATACAGCATCGCTATCTTCAAGTTTTACCCGGTAATATGAGCTTCTTGTTTTGTTACTATATAAATCTACCAAAAATAGCTTGGAATTTACACATAATCAGTTCTCCTCTTGCCCAAAAATATCCTTCTTGTGCTTGCTCGCAGTTCTCTGTATTAAATTGACATTTAATTGAGTAGTCGCATCTTAAAGGGTACTTAGTGGTTTTTGTAAAGCCCAGTGGAAAGTCTTCTCGGGTTATGCTTTTATTTTGGGTTCAAATTAGGCCGTTGTTTTTTACATCATCGGAATGCAAGAAGTGCAAACATCCAATAGGATTTCATTCGCAGATTCCATGCTAAAATTTACGAACCGCTGTAATATGAGTATTCTATTGATCGACGCTTTGACTATAAGTTTGTACGTTGTGACATAGTGGGAATAACAACTCCAAAAGAACATGAGACATGACATGATGAGCGCCATCGTGTGCCTTTTTATTGTGTCCTTGTTTTGCCCGGTATTTTACAACCTAAAAAAACTAACCCAAATTTCGATTCGACTGGAATATAGCACACACATAACAACTTCCAATAAACAGTAGGTAGTTTCTGTGGGTTACTATATCACGCGATCAGATATCAGATATCAGATATCACGCGATCAGAAACCAACCACCATGAAAAGGCGTTCATAGCATTGTTTGCGACATAGAGATCAGGTCCACGTATTTTATTTCGCAATTTTTTATGGTTTTTTGGTGGCCGATTTCGGTAGATATACTATCACTGGTGTTTTTGTGCACAGATAATTATCGGATACAAAGCAGGATTTAACAATCAATTCCCTTGTTGAGGCTTTGAAGTTTGGCCAGAGAAACGATGCTCGCCCCATAAATGTCGGTAGAGCGGTCCCTACGACTTTACTTTTGGTAGTTTAGCCACGCGCGTAAAATGTAATGTAAATGTAATGCGTATAATATGTAATGGTACTTGTGTGAAAGTGTGTACCTGTATGTATTTAGAATTGTATAGCAATGTTTTTACCGGTATGAATTTCTGTAGTTGTGTATATTTTTCAAATTGTCGCGTTGCGTTTGTGCTCTAACCACATAACTGCTAAGTGGGGCGTAAGGGGTTTTCAAGCTGCATATCGCAGCTTCCGTCGTCTCTCATTGTGCACTTTGTGTACTTTCTGTACCTTGTTTGAGAGAAAAAAAGACATATTATGTATTATCATTTTTCCCAGAATGCTGCATAGATAGTGCACTGTCCCATATATTCTATGCAGCATTACATATTTATAAAATAAAAGAGGTTATAAATAGGATGAATTAACACTGTCCATGTGCAGCAAAAGTAGCCTCCTGTAATATTTTTCGCGGAGGACTGCGAAATGCTGCAACCCACAAGACATTGCCTGGGTTGTAGTTCATCTGAAATGCTCCCAAGTACGCGAAGCGGCCCAGGAGAAACTTGATTTTCGGATGTCATTCCACATACACAAAAAAAGGATGAAAAGAAGGAAAAGTAGCACGGCCTAATGTGCTAATTATGGTTAGAATCGCAATTGCTGGCTGATTTCTTTGTGTGCACAATACGTTTGTAGCGGTCAGTGTTACAGGTGCAGCTAAGCAAGAAATCGTTTCAGCCTAGTACCAACGTATACCTTGGATAAACTGTGTGATTTGCAAAAAAGATTCTGCAATAAATTCTTCATTTGAATACCTCAATTGCTATGTGATCATTGATGCTACTTTCCTGAGAAAGTAACAATGTTTTAAGTTTCCATGGCAATTTAGTAGGTAATAAAAAAGTGATAACATATAAATAGTCATTCTGAAAACTTGTATTTCTTAGGCTCTTAGTAAAATGGGTGTTTTTAAGTTGTGTTGGCCTTCAAAACACGACAAATGGTGCGCCTATTTTCGAACACACAATGGAAAAAAATGTGAGTGTTTGCAGGCTTTTTTCTTGCTTTTTCCTTCAATTCAATTTTTACATCACAGTTTGTAGCAGACGTCCCGGTTTGTAGTAGACAGAGCTCCAGCTGGTAACGTCGCCAACTAGCAATCCGGAGCCTTGTGTACAATTAGTATACAACTTATACATTGCTCAATAACGCATTAAACGGAACTTTGGAGTCACAGGCTGTCCTTAACCGAATTGAAAAAAATATTCGTAACTTTTTTTCGCAGAAATGGACTGTAAGTGTTTTGCCGAAGTGTTGACGCCTACGCTTCCAATGAGTATCAACCTGCCTCACCTTGTGATTACTCTGACTAGTGGTACATTTTGCTGAAAAATGTAACATAGGTAAATATTTGCGAGCATACGTGTAACTTGTGCGTGGCGAAAAATAATGCCCACACGTTAACTACGTTTAACACTAAGGCAGAACAAATTGAAGAAAGAAATCCAAAAATGTTTTTACCGTTTCACAGAGCACGACTGAAATCATGAACACTGTTCTGTAGTTTCTAAATTGCACCAACATCCTAAAAGAGAAACTAAAGAGTACAAAAGAAAATACGTGGACGGCAGCCTTGCAAAAGCTATCAGCAGCAGGAAGTTTGACGAACACGAAGCCGTGCCGAGTGTACAGCATGGGTGAGAATTGTCACGTGGCCGGAATTTTCTCTTACACTGCATCGCCTTGACGGGTGCTTCTCCTCATCTCACATGGCGCTGAGTTCCAACTTTAGTGGGATTTCCGGAGGTGTGTACTTTCGCTGTGTCAGTACCTACATTTTTGAAGATTATGAAGTTTCAGTTGTTTAGGCTGACCCTACGTTTCGGCAATATTGCAGCGTAAATGCTGGTATGTTTGTGAACTACATTGAGTAGACAATAAAGGCCGCGTGCTATTGAAAGCACTTAATTTATGCACGCTGCGGATTAATTTGGTTTCAATAAATGTACTTCGTTTATTGCACTCCGCGAAGTTGATAGACCAGAAAACCTGGAGTTCACAGTATACGGAAATTTCTCTTTGCGAATACTCAAATAAGTCATCTTGAACATAAAAAAAGCTCTCCTTACATCGTTAACTTCTTTTTAGAAGGCTTAAGTTGAATACATGCCTATTTATAATAGGTTTGTTGAAATCGTGTGATACATTTTCATACAGCCACAGCAAACCAGATCGCCCTAAAACTTGACGCCGACGTAGATAGGGAGGAGAAAACGAAGACGTGGCCGGACCGATTCCTACCATAGTATTATGAACGCCTCAATAGACGTGAACCCATAAATGTCGGGGCTATTGCTAATCTAGCTCACAAACAAAGCAACGTAAGGAGGCAGTTAAAATTTCAAACTAAAATTAACAATTTTTTCACAAAGTAAGGACCGCAGTTTTTTGTACGCAGAGCCAACCTGTTCAGAACACTGAGCATAAACATGTTTGTTTACGTTGTTTGGAGGTATACAGGTGATGCCTCAAGATTGCGTGTGCGTATTGCTTCTCTTCATCGCAACCTAATGCTCAGCTTAGTGTTCACAAATTTTCCCACAATGCAGTACTCGCGAAACTAGAGTTTGGCTCACAACCTTTGAAAACCTGGCAAGTATGCTTAGCGGACAAGCAACATTAGTATTTCACGTTTTGTTGCTTGTGAAGTGACATTGTTTATGACGCGTCATACTTTTTGCCTAACTGTAGTGCACTTTCCCGCCCCACAAACTCGATTTGCTGCAATTTCGACCCGCACTCACTGCATACTTCGTTTTTCAAGGCGGTGTGAGTAACAACACCTGTTGCCGCGGATGGTCTGGTGAACTGCCCTTTGTCTTGTCGCTAGCACACCGCTAGCACAGTCCTCTTTACTCCAGAAGCTTATTTCTCAGTGCGCTTTCTCTTCTTTGTTCACTACGCGTTTATCAGTCACCCACCTGGCAAGCGAAAACTAACGCGAAAAAACGTAACCACTTTTGTGAAATGCCCCACATTTTTCCAACGCAATAAAAATAATAAATTTCAGCACACGGTTCTGGGCTTATTCGAAGGGTGGACATAGTTATATGCCTATGCCTTGAAATTATGTTAGTATGTGTTTTGGTTTACGTGAAAGAAAACTATTGCTAAGGCGCGCAAAAAGTGGTAAATAACCGGCCGTGCAACGGTTTCTTAAAATTTTGCATGCAACTAAAATACAACAACGACGCTTGTTGTGACTATGCATGATGACAAATGGCGTGTGCAAAATTTGTTATCGGTCATATATTTAAAAGGGGGTTGAGGAATTGCGTTTAGTGCCCCGGTAAAATGAGTGCTGGGTGTATTGAAAAACATACCGCACATTAAATAAAATCTAGTGCATTCTGATGCAGAAGACAGCTGTTCGAAGTATTGCTTGAGTGCGTTTGCCTGATCTTCAGGTGTGTCCTGTTAGGCTATGCTAAACCTTCCGACTGTTGTCCCTAAGTTTCCTTACTCCTACGAAGCCTTCTCTGTACTCTGGTTTATATTTTCGAACATTAAATGTGCGAGCCTTATGGCGCTTGTTTGGAGACGCACGAGCTTTAGAAGACCTTTTATCTCACTGAAAGTTGTAGGGTTCTTTTTTGATGAATACTGACGAAGCATGCCCCCAGGTCTTATCCTCAGACTCTGTACTCCTCCTGCAGTTCTCTTTCCACCACTGCCAGCTTTGGCGCATTGGGCAGTTCATGCTTCCCGAAAGGCCTTTTCTTCGCCGTCGGAGATATGAACGTAAACTAGTGTTATATATGCTTAGCGACGTTTAGGTGTTTTTATACATGCATTTCAGTTCAATGACTTCATTGAACTGATAGAATTTTCAACACTTGCAGCCTAATATATATAACGTTTTGTGAAAAAAGTGGTTTCTACCATGTTAGTCTGGGCCAAGCTCCCAATCAAAGAGCAGAACTGGGACAGCAGACCCAATATGCAACTACTGCTCTTAGTAAGGGTTCCGACATACATCTGCATTAAACTTTTTTTGCAGAATAGGCGTTTTAATAACGAGCTCACGATTTGTGAATAATTCCACCCAGGGTGATCACTTAGGAAAGGGATGAAGAGTTCATTATTTGCAGTGCGGTCGCCCAATGAAATAAACTCTGATGGTTGTTGATTTTTTAGAGGTTGTAACAATTCTGCCTACCTAAAGGTTTCAGGCAAGAGCTTCGTCAAAACACTTGGGCCCAGAACATTGCGATAGGAATAGGGGCCTTTGAAACGAAGTATATGAAACAAAACAATGAAACGAAATATAAAGGGCACAGAAAAAAAATCACCTAAGCACATCACCAAAACACTTTATTGTCCGGAGGCGTACGGCACGACGGGATGGTCGGCGACCGCTTACTGCCGTGCGGGCTCCTTGAAGGTGGCTGCCGGTGGCGTGTCTATTCTGGCTGGCGACAGTCCCGGGCGGTGGCGCCCCCCCGGTAACAAGCATCGCTGAGCTTATCTAGCGTTCACCAAACGTTCCACGCCCCCCCCCCCCCCCCCTCCGTCGCAAAGCCGTTCCGCTGTGGGTTCACAGATTCACAAATGGCTGGAGAGGTGGCGCGCTGTAATTCGAATGCAGCGACGCGACGGCTCAGAGGTGCGAATCCCTACAAGCTTTAAAAACAACTGAATGGAAGATAGTCAGAAGAAATATAGAGAGACATACAGCTATGATTTATTGAAAATTATTCCACGTATAGCCACAGCCTCAATTGTTGTGGTTAGGTGGCCAATGTAATGGGCGAATGTCTCCTGAACAGCAATGGCCAACATTCGGAAGGGTTTATCCAACAGCCCTAATTATCTCGAATTACCGTACCAGTATTGTTACAATTTTGTGTGTTGGCTGTTGAGAAGCGTTTACTGTGACGCACTCCCTTTGTTTGAATATTATACAGTAAGTGAGATAAGACACAATACCTTAAACAATAGGGATTCGGCATCAGTCCATTGTATTGTAGTATTTTTATTATACAGTGCTAGGAAAAATCGTGTTTTTACCTCATAATGCTGGGGTAGTGATTATGATCTTTTGTATTTTTTGGCTGTATACTTGGACGTCGCCAACCATTGTTAGCACAACGATGCAGGTAGGTACATGATTTTGATCATCTTTATTCGATGTGCTACGAGTACTCGTTCCATAGATCACGTTAGAAGGTGCATTTCGGAGGCCTTAGCTGCAAACGCCTCCCCGGGAGCTTGCGAACGCAATGTATGGCACATGCGATATTTCGAGAAATGCGCTCCGGCTGACACATGTCCATGGCCCCCATAAGCGTACTTGAGGCTGTAACCAAAGCCGGGATGTTGCTCCCAACAATAGTGTGGCCACCACGATTAAAGCAGGCTTACCAAGACTTTTGGCAGGAGACTGCCTGTACGGGACAAAATGGTTGAGCACAATTGATGTCCTAACTACCTGTTATTAAATTTGGACAAGAACTTCACAAATTTAGACATTTGCAAGCGAAACAAAATGTGACTGCGGGAAAGAAAAATGAAGGAGCCTAACATAAAAAATGGCCACGTATCAGTTTCTTTTGTTGCAAATGTCGTCAAAAAGACGATAGCCTTTATAGTCATTTATCAAGAAAATGCCCCGCCCCCCCCCCTCTGCTTTCCCCCTCACCCCTCATGCTGTTCCTGTACCGGCGCGCTCATCTTCAAGGTGAAGACACTAAAGGTTGGGTCAAGGCGATTAGAATTTACCGTGTTCCAGTACTACAGGCCAGGTTCCTCGATGCCAGCGAGGCAGTACGCGGAGACGATCGTGAATCGAGGAGGACTTTAAGGTTTATAGAACCGCGTTGCCGTACTCCACGTGCGTTCCAAGCAGAACGTGCAACCTACGTAGTGGAACCTTTCGTTGCAGTTGCCTCGGGATTTTTTAGGCGGCCAGGAGGTGGCGCGGGGAACTGGAGGCGGCGTTTTATGCAGTAGCTGTGGAATATCATTTGCTATCGAAGAACCAAGCATCCCCGAATTTCAGTAAAGTAACACTAAATATCAAGAGTGTATAATTTCTTGTCTTATATTTGCATAATGTCTTGTTCTTGTTGAACAGAGTTGACACATAATAACATATAAACCGGGCTTAGACGTTTACAATCGGCTGTGAGTATACAAGACGATTGCGCAATATTTATTTTACTTTGTCCGGGTAGCTAAATCGAGTTGCAGACAGACAGACATAAAGACAGACGTACAAACAGATATATAGACAGACCAAACTTTCTGGGTTTAAGAAGCTCAAGAATGACTGTCGTCTTTGCCACGGCTCTGGCGCATCCCGTTGTGCATATATAAAAAAAGAGGTTGATGAGGTACTAGAGGTTAGAGGAAGAGATTCGCTAGAACCATATTTAAGGTAGCAACACTCTTGCGTTACAAGATTGTGTTTAAGAACAACTTATTAAAGGGAGCAGAACGATTATCACTCACAGCACAGCGCTAGCTCAGCGAGCTCCGGCATGGAGCACATATTGAAGGTAAAGAGGGAGGAACCCGTGGTTGAAGACAAATCGGGAAAGCTTCTAATTTCGTGGACACTGCCGAGCCTCACTGTTTAGGAGAGGAAACGTACTCTATACCAAAATATGGACATGCATAATAGCAATTGCACAGCCACAAAGTTATTTTTTACAATTTTTCGAAAAAAATGCCTCTACATTTTTTTTCTTGTTACGGAGCGCATATCCCCAAAACATATAGAAATTAACCTACATGCGGTTCCTTCACAGTGACCGATAAATTTTTTGCTGTCCCATAATATTGCATAAAACGGTTGAAAAACTTGCACAGGCCAAAGCTTCTACTCCTATTTATCACACGAAAAAGCAAAGAAATTACACATATTCATTCGCCTTTATTATTTTGGCCGAATTTACATCAGGTCGCGCATTTGTTCCGGCTGTGACATTTTGTTCACGTGCGGAGACAGCATTTACTTGTTAAAATAAAGCACAGATGTGTCTGCAAGTTTCTTTGGTAAAATGCACCGACACACTGGTTCCTTGTATATGGAGTACTGTGAAATATTTCTAAAGTAGATACGCGATCCGGGAACCACCTTTTCTTGCACTTTTCTCTTCCAAACTACATTTGAGAGCGGTTTGTTTTCCGGTTCCTAGTGTATATTCCCGCCCTGAGACTGCTTCAAGTAGAGGTCGGCGGACTCACTCATGAGTTCACTCACCGAGACTCGTTTGGACTCAAACTCACATGTGAGTTTGAGTTTGAGTGAGCGCGAGGCTAGTGTACCATGGTGCGTTCGAGATCAGGTGAGTTCGAGTCCGACTAAGTTTGAGTACTCCTGAGACCGAGTGAGTTCTGAGTCCATTTTGAGTTTTGAGTATGTTTTAAGTGCGAATGCACTTCTTAAGCGACCCTAAACCTGTGTCCACCGGCGATGTCCGCGTTGCATACCCACGTGGGGGATTGGCCAGGAATCTCCTCGTCTTCTTTGGCAACGGGGGGAGATGGGCGCGCGCTGCCTGGCTACTGATATGACACATACCCACGTGGGGGATTGGCCAGGAATCGGGCGTGAGAAGGGCTAATGCACCCGCCTAAAGGAGTACTGACACGAAATTTCAAAGCTGAGATCCGCTCTAGCAATCAAGTACAACGACAACACAAATAGGTGTCTGTGAATAAATGCATCTTTCTTTCTTTGTAGTTGTGTGTGTGTGTGTGTGTGATCTCTCTTTCGCGAACATTACCGAACCGCGCAAATTCAACTCGTGCATCCGCACTTTCACATTCTTCCCCTCGGGTTAATGAGGGGAAATTTTTGAGTTCTGAGTACACTTGGAGTTTTGAGTTCGAGTGAGTTCTTAGTTTTGCGCTTACTGTAAGTTTGAGTTTGAGTGAGCGCACAGGAGCTGCTAAGCATTGAGTCGGAGTTTGAATGAGTGGGGAATCGAATAAAAATTGAGAGTGAGCTTGAGTGAGCCACGCCAACTTTGCCGAGGTATGGCTGCTTGTAACATCCAAAAATAAGATTTAGCAAAGCAAACACAGGGACTGCGAGTGGCCTTGCCCTTCCTGCGGCGAACGGCCTTAGCCAATGGCGGTAGCTCCGTTTCCACATTATTGATGAGAATTAAGCTCAGCGTGAAATGGCGTGATAATGACCGAGCCACTACCAAGAACCTGTAGTCGACACCGTTGCTGCCTGGAATTCCACCTCGAGCAGAAGTTGCGAATGCCACCCTTATGTAGAGCAGCTTGCCAACTGGAACGCCGACGTGGACGCATCATTGTTCATTGAATTGAAATGGTTTCCAAGCGACATTTTCGCCGGTGTATTTCACGCCTAAGCATACGCTAATCACCGGTTGCTGGTTTATGGCGGCATGGTTTAGGGGTGGAAGCAGGAGCAGCACAAACGTAGCTAGGATTCATGACGGTGCCAGTAACACGCACTTTCTGCTGGTGGAATATTTCAAAGTGTAAGTCTCCCAAGCAATGTGATCTGTCAGCATTCCTCTGTAATCGATTGTTTGGCGTTTGGGTCGGTGTGCAACAGTGCCGAGTAAGACGACTACGATGGGGTAAGGAAACGGAAATGTTTGACTGATAGTATAAATCTCGTGTACTTCTATATTTATCTGGAATGTAAGACGGACTTTAAATGTAAGACGGACGCATGTCATTTCGCCGGAGGAAAATAAGCGGGAGTGGAAGCGTCGTACCGCACAGTTGTGCGAATGGGCGTGGCAACATAATGCCGGTGCCGCCGCCGTTGCGGGGAAAATTTTAGCATGGCGAGTAGCTTGAAATTCCTCCAGGATGACGGACGTTTGGCTGATATGATCACTGACGAGAGCCAATATTTCGTGCTCAGCTTGAAGGGCTTTGTGTGTGACGCTTTCGCCAGTGTATTTCTGGTGAAGCATGCACCCATCACCGGTGCCGGGTTTAAGAGTGTGCAGCTGGGGATTGAGAAGGGCGGCATGGTCGCGCAGCTATGTCTTGATGTCTTCAATGAGTACATAAACCTTGCTCTTGCGGGACGTTTAGGCTCTGACGTCAAGGGACGTCTTGCGGCCAGGCCATCTTATACTTGGGTAGAGCGCAATCGATAGTGTGTTACGCCGACAGTGTGTTAGCTATGATGCCGCCTAGCCCTTTACGGCCCAGCCCACACAAACGTGTGGGTCAACAAATTCATTTACTAAGGGGCACCTGTTTCGGTTTCGCTTTCACAGCCCCGGGTAGTCGCTGCGAACGTTTCCGAGACTTAATTGGTTTCGGTTGTTCACTCACTTCGCCACCAGGGGGCGAGAAATCGCGCATTAAAAACGGTGTCCCAGCCGGCGCGATCACGCTAGCCGCCTTCAAGATGAAAACTGATATTTCTTCTGGCTATTCTTGTATTTTCTGAATAACAAGCATAAGACACGACTTGCAGGAATTAAAAAAACACGATCGGCTAAAAAATACAACCGTTCCCTTCTTGTGCGTTACGTCATCACGAATGAAAAAGGCACCCACACATATGTGTGGGCTGGGCTTCCCTCGTCACGAAAATTTCGCTGGGCTGTACAAGGTGGCGGGCTTCTGCACTGTTACGCTAGCGATAAATAATTTTTTCTTGCTTTCTTGGTGTCTCATTTATTCGCTGTTTTGTGCTGGCTCGTTGAGAATGTTTTCTAGCGCCTTAACCTTGAACTAGTTCCGTAATTACTTGTGATAATATTATACTCATATTTATTAATTATTATAATTAAAACTTCATTATTATTTATTTTCACAAAATCCCATTTAAATATTACATACTCCTGAAAACAATAAAAAAGCTTGTAAATAATGCGTCAAAATGAAGTTTTTCGGGACCTCATGCCGTTTTTACTGTATTTTTACAGTCCGCAGATCATATGAATAGAAGGCCAGCCCACACATATGTGTGGGTTGGTTTTCTGTGTGAATACTCTGAGCTTTCCATTTTCACTTGTAGAAGCAGCTTTAAGAAGGTGTTAATACGCAAAGTTTAGTTACTTGTGGTCATTTTTTCTAAAATCTTTTTGTTGGGCAGGAAAGGACTAGAAACACGCAGCCCTCTTTTCGTGTCGTGGAGTAATGCTTGATTTCTTCAAACTTTCATTTACCTGATTTGCTAGAAACTATTTCCAACCTCAAATTACAACAAAAAACATTTTGTTTCGTACACATCCAGCTCACAGAAACCTGCATCCAGCTTCGCAGGTTTTCCTTCTTCACAGGGCGCTAGGGCACTAGTTTTTCTCTTCAAAAACTTCACCCGAATACATCCGAACTTTTTTTTTTGACCACTACGACGCTTTCGTTGCTGGAATAACGTGTACAGAAGTAACTCTAAAGTAGAAGAGTCATCCGTGCGTCGCTTCTTCCTGTGTCGTTTGCACCTCCAACAGTAAAAAAAAGGCTGGGGTAGACCGCGCATTTCGGAAACTTCTATGTCTACGGAATTCGCTTGGTTCGGTATGTTAGACGCATAGTGGGTAGCGTGTTCCTGTGAATTTGGCTGAGCATATAGCTAGAAGATTGGGTGCTGTTGGGTGCTTCTGTGTGTATTGATGGGATGTCCGTAGCAGAAAACTGGTACAAACTGGCTCTTGGTTCCTAGTTGCGCAGCACGTGCGCCAATTGTGGACATGGATGCTCATCCGCCAGATAATATAACGCTTAGCCGAGTGCGTGTGTTTTGGACACTTCCGGACATGCCTTCGTGCCCAAGTACCCTTGTCCCGTTGTAACACGTTTGACGAGTGGTATTTTTCAGTATTTGCTTGCAGAAAAGTTGTGAGCATGCGTCCTGCGATTATGTGGCAATGCAGACGGTGCTGGTGCCTGGCGCTGAATTACTAAGTTGTGGAAAGCATGCCGTCGCCTCCATATAGGCAGCGAATTTAACATGATGGCTTTTTTGTTCTATTGAATGCAAACGTTGGAATAAATGTTAGATATTAGATATATTTTACACGATTATTTCTGTGTTTAGATGTGGAGGTTGTACTTACACTTTGCAAAATTTTAGCGTTAATATTTTCACAATGTACTGCTGAAATGATTTTTGTTCTGTAGAAAATGTTTTTGGGGGCCGATTGTTTGCCCCAATGCGCCAATTTCATTATTGTGAGTTTGTGATGACGTGACTGTTGAAACACAGCGACCTGTGCGTAAGATAAGAACCGTCTAATATGGCTAGTAATCACGCACAGCCATTTGTGTCCCGAATAACCTGTATCAATAACAATGTATATTTTATGCAATTATCAGTGATCATAATAGGTGCTCTTCCGAAAACTTCTTTCATTATCATCATCGTCACTGCGCCAGAAAGTATTAATCAGCCCCTGGCCACCAATGTTATATTTTAGCATTGAATGTACCCTTGAACTACGACTTTACCTTTTCTGAGCTTCTTAGCGTCATATCTATTGCCAACAAGGAATTCTTCAAAAAATTTAGACAGGACCAATATTGACTTTTAAGCAACCGAATTTCATTTGTTGAAAGATGCAAATATCAGAAAACCGAAATGTTTATCTGGCTTGGGGAAAAAAATTGTCGGCGGGGCGAAATAAACCATCGGAGGAGACTCTTTCAGTGGCAGATCTTGTTTGCGCCACCTTTTTGATTTATCATGTGGCATATAAAAAAGCAGGCAACCTGGGTACTTCTTTCTCTAGCCATACCCTGATCAGTAAAAACAACCCGGAGCTTACTTCCTGGTAAACACAAAGGGAGCACAAAAGCTGGTACTTGACCGGAGCTTCGACCACCACAGTTCGCATTTTCTTACCATCCGACTAAAAACACCCCCGCACGGTTGGCCATAGCTTATGTGTGGGAGCTAGGGGTCCGCGGTGTTGCCGATACCATCACCTCAATTATACAAGATGCTCCTTGAGGGTGTTTTGAAGGATTACAGCGGTTTCCGTCAGCGAGGCCTCGGTGCCGGCGCCCAATGCCACCGCAAGACCGCTCACTCGTCAGGCGCGGAGGTCTACCCCGTCAGAATCGGAGACGGTAGTCGGGCCTACACCACGATTGATTGCCATCCTCTCGTCGACCGGCCTGTGGCGGCTCTTACGGCAGCGTCGGCGACTGTCCTCGGAATTACAATGCGAAGATGGCCGTCTTGCTGCATCCCAGACGGAACAGCACCCTCACCCCTTCTTACTTGCTGGTTAGGAGCTTACTATTAGGGGAATTGACCGCTCTTAATTTCCTACAGCAGGGACACCTCATCAAACTAACCCTTTGTCAATAAAGTTCGGTAGAGAACTTTCAGTCGAAAAGCCACTCTGTTGATCAAAGGTAGAGAGAGGTTATGAGTGTACAGTTCAAAAACGAGTCCTACAAGAAAAGTTTTCAATGTACCCAGCGCTGTGGGTGAGGTAAGTTAGCAATAGTGCATCAAAACAGTTCCACAAACAAAACTATTTTGGAATGGTTAGACTGCGTAATGAACTAAAATAGGCAACGTCTACAGCAGATTTGGCTGTCTATGCGCACAACCACCACAAAACAAACCTACACGACGCGGCAACCCTACCAGTATTTGTGTAAAAAAGGGTAACAGAAAAAAATTGTACGTACGCGCTAGTCTTTTGAGAGATCCAAAGGCTCTCCGTGAATATATGCGGGGCCTTTTTCGCCTTAGGTAGCAGGCAAACTTTGTCGAAGACACTGGGGTATTGGTTCCTGGGTTTTCTAGAAGAACGTTTTGAATCCATTCTCAAGGAATATAAAGTACTGTGCTCCTCCAAAAGTATAAAAACATTTGCTTTTTCGGTTTTAGGTTTCCTCGCGGTTCTTGTCTGTATTTATTTCGCTTAAGCCAATTACTCACGGGAGGCTTTTTTAGGTACAGGGGCACGTCTCGTGCTGCAACGATAATCATCAGCTAGTTTGTGTATTGGATTCAGAGGCATGCACTGCAATATGGCCATGAGCACCACCGAGTTTGTGAGTCTCTATTCAAAGCTTTCTCTTGACTTTTCCGCCTAAGGTTTCAAAGCACTCTACGTTGGAGTTGATAAAAAGCCTACTACGCACTCCCAGCTCGATCAGGCCGTTATTTCACCCATGTACTGACACCTATCTCTTCCCTCTTCTGTATCTCCTCCTTTTCCGAGGGAATTCTCACTGCATCCATACCTCGGCAAACTTGGCGCGGCTCACTAAAACTCACTCACAATTTTTTTTCGAATCACCGCTCACTCAAACACACTCAATCCTGAGCAGCACATCTGCGCTCACTCAAACTCAAACTCACATCGAGCGCAAAACTCGGAACTCACTCGGACTCAAAACTCAAAATGTACTCGAACTCAACATGTAATAAAAACTCAAAATGTACTCAAACTCAAAATGTACTCAAACTCAATATGGACTCCAAGCTCAAAATGTACGCAAAACGCAAAATGTATTTAAGCTCAAAGTGTACTCAAACTCAAAATGTACTCAAAGTGAAAATGTACTCAAAACTCAAAATTACTCAAACTTAAAATGAACTCAAAACTCAAAATGAACTCAGAACTCAAAATGGGCTGAGAACTCAAAATGAATTCAGAACTCAAATTGCCTCACAACTCTCTCATGCTAGGAATTTACTCGGGGTCAGATGGACTCTGATTTCATTACAAGTCAGTGTTTTTCAAATTCACTCGTCTTAAATTATTACGGGTGCTAATTCGTGAGCTCCTGTGAGGTCGGAAACAATTTTCGTTGCAGATTTATTACAGCTATACCTGCTGCCCATGAAGAGTAGCGCTGGTTGGAAGTAATTGTACGTATATATTGAATACCAAACTCTTGATGTAGGCTCCATGTTCGTGTTCGTAACAGGGGCGGTCGAGGCTCGATGGTGTGGTGAGTCCCCAGGTCGAAACAAGCAAGATTGGGTGAGGGGACGTGCGCTCACTGCTCGGTTCTTTTATGTCGAAGCTGTTTAGAGTGACGGTTCCGTGCATTCTTGCTCTGTATCCTGGAAAAATGATTTGTGTCAAAGCGAACTGTCATCGCGAATCTCTGAAGCGCGGGGCGTTCATGGATATACCTTTGCTGTTTTATTGCGTAGCATTCTTTGCCAAGTACACCCCTCCCCCTATCCCCGCAATGATCTTGTAACACCCTGCAGATACACAAAAATGCAGGTATCAGGAAAGTTCAACCTGTAATCATTATAAAAGCGTAACAGTAGAGAATTGATAAAAGTAAATGTTAAAAAGCTAAAACGAAATAATAAAAATATGGATACTGGCGAACCGTGTACCACGGGAGTCATAGATCGTCTCAGATTAGGTGAAAATGCAGAGACGTGTGGCGCTAAGTAATGTGGGGTATCAAATTGAGGGTCTCGGGAGGGAAATCACGTGGGACAAACAAAAAAGTGCCTCGTTGTTTGCTGAGGCACTTGTATATGTTTTTATAAGCATTTGTTAGGTGGGATGAGCTCTCGTGGCATGGAAAAACACCACGCTGCCGTAAGCAGTGACTGCCACCGTACCCAGCTGTTAACTTCCTGCACGCACGCGTGTGTGAGTGTGTTTGTGTGTAGGTTTGAGAGAGTGTCAGAGTGAGAGACTGAGCGAATGTGTGTGAGAGAGAGTGAGAGAGAGAGGATGAGCGAGAGAGAGTGAGAGAAAGGGAGTGAGTGAGAGTGAGAGAGTGAGAGTGAGGGAGTGAGGAAAAGAGAGTGAGTGAGTGGGACACAGAGAGTGTGAGATTGTAAGAGAGAGTCTGAGAGTGAGAGAGTGTGAGTGTGAGAGTGAGTGTGCGAAAGAGAGTGTGAGAGTGTGAAAGATTGATAGTGAGAATGAGAGAGAGGTGAGAGTGTTTGAAAGTGACAGTGAGAGCGTGAGAGAGTGTGAGTGTGAGAGTGTGAGAGTGAGAGTGTGAGACTGCGAGAGTGTGGGAGAGTGAGAGAGTGTGAGAGTGTGAGATTGAGAGAGTGAGAAACTGAGAGGGAGAGTGTGAGATTGAGAGAGTGAGAGTGAGAGTGTGATAGTGTGAGTGAGAGTGTGAGTGTGAGTGTGAGAGTGTGAGAGTTTGAGTGTGAGAGTGTGAGTGAAAGTGAGAGTGTGAGTGAGAGTGAGAGTGAAAGTGTGATTGTGATTGTGAGTGGGAGTGTGAGTGTGAGTGAGAGTGAGAGTGAAAGTGTGAGTGTGAGTGTGAGTGAGATTGAGAGTGTGAGTGTGAGTGATAGTGAGAATGTGAGTGTGATAGAGATTGTGAGTGTGAGTGAGAGTGAGAGTGAAAGTGAGAGTGTGAAAGTGAGAGTGAGAGTGAGGGTGATTGTGAGTCTGAGTTAGAGTGAGAGTAAGAGTGTGAGTGAGAGTGTGAGTGTGAGTGAGAGTGAGAGTGAGGGTGAGAGTGTGAGTGAGAGTGAGAGTGTGTGAGTCTGTGAGAGTGAGTGTGAGAGTGACAGTGTGAGTGTGACAGTGTGCGTGAGAGTGAGAGTAAGTGTGAGAGTGTGTGTGAGTGTGAGTGAGAGTGAGTGTGAGTGTGAGAATGAGTGAGAGTGTGAGTGAGAGTGAGAGTGTGAGTGAGAGTGAGAGTGTGAGTGTGAGTGAGAGTGACAGTGTGAGTGAGAGTGTGAGTGAGAGTGAGAGTGTGAGAGAGAGTGAGAGTGAGAAGGGTGTGAGTGAGAGTGAGAGTGTGAGTGAAAGTGTGAGCGTGTGTGTGTTTGAGTGTTAGAGTGGGTGTGAGGGTGTGAGATCGAGTGTGAGAGTGTGAGTGTAAGTGTGACTTAGAGTGTGAGTGTGAATGGGAGTAGGAGTGAGAGTGTGAGTGTGGTGTGAGTGAGTGAGTGAGTGTGAGTGAGTGAGTGTGAGTGAGTGAGTGAGCGTCTGAGTGTGAGTGTGTACGTTTTGCTATATACCTTTTGCTATATTCTCATGATTACAACAAGAAATCATTTTTATATTTGTCCCACGCTATCTCCCTCGATGAGACTTTTATTTGATATCCCACACACCCTATCAGGGTCATATGAAATTCATACCAATCAAACTCACCATGGCTCTCAAGACTGTAACCAGGACGCATTATTTAAGTGTCCGACGTCATTCCCCAAACTGGAACCTTTAATTTGACACCCCACATGCTTCAGCGGCCTCACCTTGAATTTAACCCAATCTATGAGTCATAATGACTATCTCATGATTCGAACTACGAACCGTTTTAAATTTGTACCACCTGATTCCCCTCGTCAACACCGTAAATTTGATACTGTACACGCCCTAGCGGGGTAACTTCGAATTTTACCCCACTACAAGTCTCACCATGACAGTCTCATGGTTATAACCAGGACGCATTTTTGTATTTCTCCCACGTGATGCCGCTCATTAAAACCACTAATTTGATACCCATCACATCCTAGCGGAATCAATTTGAATGTTAAACCAATCAATGACTAACTATGACCATCTCATGAT
The DNA here is from genome assembly GCA_013339765.2 of Haemaphysalis longicornis. Classification (NCBI taxonomy): domain Eukaryota; kingdom Metazoa; phylum Arthropoda; class Arachnida; order Ixodida; family Ixodidae; genus Haemaphysalis; species Haemaphysalis longicornis. The sequence goes on along the minus strand of CM023448.1, from coordinate 44,483,078 downwards.
GTAGCCCTGCCACATTTTTGTCCCATGTAATTTCCCATATCGGAACCTTCAATTTGATGCCCGGACACCCAGTGGCACCATTGTGAATTTTAACCTAATTTATGACCCATTTTGACTATGTCATGATAATAATCAGGAAGCACGTGATTACCATCATCGAGACCTTTATTTTAATACGCCACACGCATTAGCGTCATGAACTTGAATTTTAACCGAATCTATGACTTACCATGACTACGTCATGATATATCCATAACGCATTTTCGTCTCGAATGATTCCCCGCATCGAGACCTTGAATTTGATTCCCCACACGCCCTCGCAGCATTATTTTGAATTTTAACCTAATCTATGACTCATTATGACTGCCTGATGACTACAATCATGAAGCATTTTTTTTACTTACCCCGGGTAATTCCGTTATTCATTTGATACCTTATATGCCTTAGCCTCATCAAATTCACTTTTCACCCAATCTAATGTGGTCATTATTCCGTCTTAAGTGGCGCTGGGCAGTCAATTCAGCTAGTTCGTTTGATACAGCAGAAAGGACAGCCCCCGCCTCCATTTCCCACCGGCTCTCACATCTTCCCTTGTGACCCCTAGTATATCAAGCGGTTAACAGTAGCAGGCGAACAACCAGCACGCCAGTGCCACCATGTGCTTTCCCACCACCCTTTCCAAAGCTCTTAGTGGAAACGTCAGGAGGTAAAGTTAAGACAATCCTTTTTATGACCTCACCAGTAAATTATCACTCACGCGCCAATCGGCGAAAATTAGCTATACAGCAAGTGCTTATGGCCATGACAATTCCACAAGAAACTAAAAAAATCAGACACCCCCTCTCTCCCAACCGATCATGTAGATCGCGATTGGTGCTCTACCCGCAGGTAACCTGAATTCCGAGCCAGAGTGACGCATCAAACTTAACAGCCAAACGTAGCTGCCTTCTAAGCTACTCATATTTACTCATGCTCAAAATGTACTCAAATTCAAAATGGACTCAAAACTCATATGTACCCATAACTCAAAAGTACTCAAAACTCAAAATGGACTCAGTACTGAAAATGGACTCAAACTCAAAATGTTGCCAGAACTCAAAATGAACTCAAACTCAAAATGTACTCAGAACTCAAAATGGACACAGAATTCACTAGGTCTCAGCCGTACACAAACTCAATCGGACTCAAACTCAATCGGAATCACTCGGCTGAAACTCACTCAAGCTCAAAATCACCATGCCACACTAGCCTCGCGCTCGCTCAAACTCAAACTCACGCGTGAGTTTGAGTCCAACTGAGTCAGAGTGAGTGGACTCATGAGTGAGTTCGCAGACCTCTGATAGGAACATTATCGCCGGAGAAAGAAGAGAGCTCTAACTGTTTGAGTAAAGTTTCTTCCCAGTTATAATAAACAGCTGTACGTGTATGCCGCGACTTTTCACCCTGAGAACCTCTCGTGCTTACATGACGAGTCTCGTATTTCCTGTAATATATTTGGTGAAGCGAACACGGTTCTTCATCGGGATCGCACTGTTTTACACGCTGAGTCCTACACTTGCAATCGGTTGCAACTAAGCGGATCTTTCCAGAATCAAGAGTGCTTGTGAGATGGAGCTTACTCTCATCTTGAAGCAGTAGTATGTGATTATCTCCTTGTGCGCTTTCGGCTTACTCGTGGCTCTATGCTCCGGACATACTACTTTCCTTGGGTATAGGAACCTGTTGTCCTCAGGTTCCCTTTGGCCAGACTGTTTTGCATGAGCCGCATCGCATGCTTCAGACGATTTCGCCATTTGATGGTGTTAAATTAGGCCAATGAGTATAGGACCACGTGTTGTCGACTTTACAGCTGCAAGTGATTTTTCACGGCAGCGATCGGTTTTTCGTGCTCGTTCTTTTGCATCTCATGTTCCCTGTTGGAGTTTTTTTATAGTTCTTTTTTTTTAGTGCTGAATTCTTCGCATAACCTTTTCCGCATCCGCGTCATGTTGTCTGGTATTCTTACATTACAGCAAGTCGCTTTTTGCTTTCTTTAAAAACCTTGCTATGCTTTAATCCTCGCGTTCTCGGTTTTCACGTTTCGCTGGTCAAGCGTAGCCCCAGTCTGGCTTTCATTATTTTTTCCTCTCTGACTCTGTATATTCTAGTGTATGGCGAAATGTGAAGAGGAGCAATCGCAAGGCTGCTTTTTTCATATGTAAAAAGCGACAGATGTAAAAAGCGAATCCTGACGAGCTCGCTACTTTTGTAAAGAACATAGGGCTGGACCTCCGTTGGTGCTGCGCGTATTCGAGATGCAGAGGAGCTTTTTCACCTGGCTGGCTCGCTTGAGGCGTCTGGTTGGCAGCGGTGGCAGCGATGGCAGCGTCTGGTTGGCAGTGATGACTTCTTTCATTCCTGCGGTTCTGCTGTAAACGTGGTTTACAATGTATGCGAAATGATGAAATGTTTCGCGTATTTTGCGATTGCTAAATAGGCTATGGTTTTATCTGTAGCGCCAGTGCCATGTCGTAAAATTTTACGTGACGGATGCCTGAGAACACATGCTGGCCTATATTTACGCTTTTTAGGCCTTTCATCGTTTGCCCGACAACGCTTGTGGCGGTGACAGGGCTGTGAAAAATTGAAAAGTTTATTTTTCATTTGTTTAAATATACACACCATTCACGGTTGTATTTTTGAGACACAATTTATTTGTTCTAAGATTATATTCTAGGCTAGATTAGTTTTTCAGAGGCTTGCGGTAATCTTCCACTTTTCCAGCTAGGGGTCAGAAGGTTGGCTCCGTCATCCTCCGTAGTTATCGGAGGAACGCATTGATGGTGGAGTAAATTTGGGCACGGCCGTCTCAGCTGGCCATGCGAATACACACGGCAAGAAGAATGACTCTGACTGCTCAGGAATCTTGTATATCTGTTATTTTGGTTGGCCGTGGTATTATTGTCCTCCTTTGCGCAATATAGTTACCGTTGTTCTATATGCCTGGCTCTGGCGAGATCTAGTATCTGTGTTCCTCAGTTTTAGTGTCCGGTAAGCACGGTGACGTACTTCGGTTGAAACTTTATAAGCAGCGCTGATAGCGGATGAATAGCTTGCTGGGCCAGTTGTTGCATTCCTAAGTTTAAAAAGATGGGCAAAAAACCACATGGAACATCTCAAAGAAAGGACAACACAATACGTGTGCTGCGTCAAACACGCTCGCTAGTGCGTTTTTTGACGCCGGTTAATCAAAGAAAGCACAACGCACAAAGCAATAATAACCGGCAAAGCAAACATGGTCCATTGTAATGGGGCAAAATCAGTACAGTATAAGGTTCGTTATACTAGTAACCAATGCCTTTTCGCGGTGTTAGAAGAAAAACGGTAGACGCATTCGCAGATTCTTTGAAGATTACCAACCAGTCTTCTGCCCTAAATAGGCTTTGGTAACTAGGGCAAACCGATGCAACGTGGGAAAGCCAAAACAGAAAGCATGACAAAAATGACAGCCTGAATCACTTCCACCCTTTATTGTGAATTCACAGTGCTCGTTATGTCAGCAACCAAGGCATTGTTGCATTGTACAAAGAAATTGCAAAGGAATTCGAAGATCAGTTGACAAATAGATCTTGATTGTTCTTGAATTGCAAAAGAAAATCAGCGGGTCAAGAGCACCAAAATGAAATGGAAATTTATACCAATGGTCCATAAATTAAAATGGGTACCCAACTACTTACGCTGCACATCCTCGACACTGCTTAAAAGTCCATTCCCCGGGCCTCCGGCGCTCGGCCCAACCCAAGGTGGCCCTAGGGAAGCGTGGCCTGTAGGCACACCAGAAACCCCAGAGCAAGGCGTGAGGTATTCTCCATTGGTCAATCCACGTAACCAAACCTCGTATACTCTAAACACACAAAAGCACATCAAAGCGCGTGCGACGTGATGGAAAACGAGATCGTTGGCATTCGTTACTAACCCAAATTAATCTATGGACAGACATATGTTAAATGTGAACAGTAATAGCAAAAATAAAAGGACAAAACATACAGAACCTACATCTGTTTAGCACAACAGGTGACTCACTCAAAGACCACATATTAAACTTGCACATTATTATCAACGGGTGTCAAGTTTTGCACATGGCACAAACACTTTCAGGCAACATAAAATATCTGGTGAGAAGAAGTTCTTCCGCGAATATGACAGGTAAGCCGCATATTATAACTTTTAATTTGCTTTATGAGCTGATGGCTGCGGCACCCACAGGAAAGCCTTGACCTACGTGCGAAAACAACCCTAAATTCACCTTAATACAACAGCTACCCACAAACATCTCCCATAGAGCCCTTAGACGGTTCATGGTGGCGGTATTTGTGAAACCGCAGACCCTAATACCCCAAAGATGGGCTGTAGCAGACAGTGGCGATATGTTGAGAGGTTGAGTGTAAGAAACCAGAAAAGGTAAATATCGAAGCTGTGGTCAAGCTCCGACCAATCAGCTCCGTGTTTGTTTACCGGGCATAAATCTCCTGGACGTATTTTGGCATCAGGGTAAACCGAGCGAAGAAACAACCACCGTCCCCTGCATTTGCATGCAATATGTTACACAGTGTTTCTTCTTCTAAACTTGATGTGAGCCTTAAAGGGGCCGCTCCGAAGTATTCACCTGTTCCAGCCGAAATTTTTTCCGAAGCCTGATTACTTCCCCCATTCTACGGTAATAATTTCTTCGAAAACACAGCACCATCTAGCCTCACAGCCAGTGTTACTCATCTCTAGTATTCTGGGTGACATTTTCTGATAGCCTTAAAAGCCCTAAAAACCGAGGATATACTTTTCCAAGTGCATAATCAAAAGCACGCCACAAATGCCTTGGCTCACACCCATCTAGCAAATCTAGCTATCAGGGTAACCCTGTATCCAATTATTGACAGCACACTTCTGCAACACCACCACCTTGCCAGATGTGCCTAACCACGACCGCACCAGAAGCTCACCCGAGAGGAGGCTGTCGCCTGGCGGCACCTAAAAACAAACACCTACCACAACCTTATTTTTCTGCACATCATACACCCCACACTGCATCCACCAACATGTCCACACTGCAGCGAACATTTGCCAAAACACACCAGCAGCCCAATTATCCGCACATCTACCCTCGGGCAGTGGGAGGCCGCGCTGTGCAGTGCAGATTCTGAGGACCAGCGACAGTTGGTGGACCGGGCACGCAGAACCGCAGCCGCCGCAGGGGCTCTGGAATGAGGGCTTCTCCCGCAATCAAGCGTGAACCTCTTTTGCTTGAATAAATGTTTCTCCACCACCACCACCGAAACGCGTGGTCTTGAAACGAGATCTTACAAACGAGACGGTGGCCGAAATTCTTAGGTTCGTGTAAACTGAGAGTGTGACGAAAGTAAAGCCCATTCAAATGAGGAGCGATAATAAGAGCGTTCTCGCGAAACACTCTAATCTGACCTTTGACCGATCCACACTTTAAACCACATAAATGATGTTTTCAACCGGCGCTCCATGCAAGCCTACGTCCCGAATCCTGAGCCCTGTTGCAAGTGCCAACGGTTCGGCTGTGATACTAACACGTGCCAAGGACAACTAACCTGTGCCAAGTGCGGCCAACACGATCACCCAACACATAACTAAATTCATTTGCAGGAACTGCGATGACTCATGCACGACTACTCAGGAACCCATTAAATTGTAATTACAGAAAAATTATCAAACTGCAAATAACTGAAACAACCCCCTTTCTCCCAGTGGGAAGGAGGTTCGACTCTTTCCGCCTGGAAAGGTACGCCGACGTGGCCGGCCGGAAAGCGAAGTTGCGTCCAGTTGAAACGGCGACGCTTCACGGCGATACTGACCTGGTCCCGTCCTCGGCCCCCAGTGGGTTTTATCCAGCACCCAACTCGCCACCATGCCCCAGGGCAAGCCCGCATGGGTTGCGTTAGCAACATGCAGATATGGGACCACTCCAAACGTGTCTGCTTCCCCGGCCCCCTATAAACAGGCGCGCACCGAGGAGATGGTGGTGCTGGCCACCCCAGTGACTATCACTCAGTGACTCTCACTGGTTAGACGTTAGGCGAAGGCGATACCGGTAGGTATTTGTGAGCGCTAAGTTAAGACGTAATCGATAGAGCAAAGTCTCTAGCCGACGTGTAAGTCGCTCTGGTACCCTCAGTGCCAAAGTTGGATGTACATGACGCCGAAATGGGTGCTGGTTTTCTAAGAGAGTGCAGAAGGTGCTTCTTTCCCTGAAACAAGCTCCTTTGCTAGTATCGAGGGATCGTGCTTCTTGAAAAAAATGTTCATGTTCATGAATGCTGAAGCAGCTGGCACGTCAAATAGTTTGCAGCGCTGTCTTCAAATCTGTTAAGATTACCTACCCTGCTGGCGGCTAGCGGACAATGTAGGGACGTCCTCGCCTAAAAGGCACCGTAGAATCGGTACGAAGCTCGCAAAGAAGGATTGTGTCACGGTTTCATCTAAAGCAGGGCTATTCGATCACCCCAGTCTCTCAAACTAAAGTGTTGATGTTTTAAATCTCTTTAACGTTAGCGCGAGGATGGACTAAAAGAAGAGAAGGACGAAGGAATTATAATGCTGCTGTTCGTGCCGATGTGCTTCGACATTTTTACCCTACTTGCAGGAAGTCCAGCTTCACCAATAAAAGCGTTGCCACGCTCTACCAACACTCTACAATATCATTCCTATTGTGACAGGCTATACACATGCACTCAAAGACGTTTGATGTTAACCTGAAAAGCATGAGCACAAAGCAGCAAATACGGGTGGTTTGAAAATAAATTTCCTCTCAACCTGTACCGAACTCTCTACAACCTAAATATTCTGAAGTGGAAGGTGTAATTTTGGTAGTAGTGTTACATAGTTTGCCGCTATATTTGTCAGTCTTCTATCAAAGCACACCGAGCATGCCCTCAATGATTCCATGCAAGTGGATATAATTTTTAATGCAATTCTTCAGAAGATATTTGCCACTTTTGTTGCTCCATTCCTTGTTTATATTTGAGCAGACGATGCGTCCCGTTTCGCGACGTTATTTTTGTCTTTCCCTCTACTTATGTTGGCCGCAATATTTTATGTCTGCTAATTTTATTTCCTGCCTTTATGTATGGTTTTTAAAAAATCTTACCAAGAAAAGTTATAGGCTCTGTTTCGAAAATTTGTCTTCAGTCTGCTTACATTGCGAATTCCATGCCGCGTTTATTCTGTTTGTTTTAGTTGGAGATGCAGAGGGAAAAGTGAATCAAGGTGTACTCTCGTTTTTTGGCCCACTCTCTCTCGCTATGCTTACTAGCCCTGACGTGCTTTTATTGAGGGAAGGGTTTCTAAGGGCAATATTCTTTTTATCATACCTTTTTACGCCACCGTAGTGACTTTGCACTTCGCTTTTTTTACTTCACCTGAAAGATAAACAAAAGTTTTTCTTATGAAGAATTTATAATTTGTGGCAGCGGATAGCTGGGCCTCAGGGACTGCCGTCGCCGAATGGAGCCGGCACGTCCCCCCAAAAAAAATTTCGTTCGCGCTTAAACCTTGCCTGTGTCTCAGAAAATGCGGGCAACAAAACCCGAGCCCGCCCTCCTGCCTTATTGGGCTCGAGCTTTCGGGCCGACCAGCGCTTATCAGTACACTACTAACTAAACGAATGACATATGCTAAGTGCACCCAACCTGGCCACTCATCCAAAAACTCCAGTTCACTGAACTTTAGCGGTGCTTATTGTACGGGTCCTCGCCCGGCATAGTCATAAAAACATAGTCACAAACCCTGTCTCCGCATGCAAGGCCCCGTTGCAGGTTAGGGCGTTGAGGAGATGGACGTTGATGAAGTCCCAGAGGCTCTAACTCTCATCGCTTTCCAAAGTCAGGCATTGCGCTCGCCTATGGCACCTATGGCGCAACCGACACCTTCGTTCCTCGCAGTTGTAACAAAAAGCACCCACAACGCTGTCGTTTCGGTAAAAGAGCATTTCTCCGGCACTCTGAGGACGTCTGATAATGGCATGACCGCACCGCAAGGAACGGGCTTCATCTTAATAGCCTACAGATAAGCGAAAAGAAGCAAGAGTGACTGTAACGAAGTACAATGCAAAAACAGATACTCCAGTAGTTCTGAACACGAAATAATGGAAAGAAAATGTTTAAATAAATGAAACTGCACTGGCCTAAAGAAAATGCTGAATATTCATATAAAGCATTGCATGGGAAGCTACAAAGTGTTTTTTGTCTGCAGGAAATACGAGATAACAGCAAACACACGAACATCATAAATAGTTATAATATGACTGAAAAAGACGGAAATGGCTGTAAAAAACGCCTCTCTTGTGCAGCCGTTGTGGCGCTGAAAATCATAGCCAGTAATTGTATGAGTATGGAATAGCCGACTGTGTTTTCTTTTCGACTCCAAATATCCTGACTTGCTAGATATTTCGGACTTTACCACCAGAATATCAGTTATGCTATAGGAAGAATGCACACGAACAACGGATATTTTGGACAAAATAAAGCCAGAGGTCTGATTTTTTGGGAAAAAATTTCGCGACAGAGCCACGGTGCCACTCCACGACGACGTATTTTTTTATCCTGAGCCACCTGCAATATTCGGATTTCATGGGGATTGCCCCGACTCCCGCCGCGCGAGGAACGTTCATATTAAAGCCATAATTTTGCATCCAGTCTGTGGCGGAAGCCGTCTCAAAAGACAAAAAGGGTCATAAGTGGCCACTTTTTAGACACCACTTTTTTAATCACCATGTGATAATTTCTATAGGCAACGCCATCATGTTTGTCCTATGTGGAGTGTTGTGCACTTTTCCTTCTACTTTTATTTATTATGCTTTACAAGCCCATTGAAGAGCGTTGAGTAAGGGGGGTTACATTTTTAAAGAAAAATAATAAAAGAGTGGGGGAAAAGAAGAAAAGACAAGTACACAATATAAAGTTTGGGTAATAGGATTAGAGATGAAAATGAAACACGTCATACACGTTTCTAACAGATAAATTATCACAAACGCAAAGGGTTTTTGTGGAATCAAAAACATCAAAAAACCGTCAAATACGAGGGGGAAACACTTATAAACAGTAACAATGTTATTCTTGAAATTCATCATTAAACAATTACTAAGAAAAGTGTCGGTGCAGATTTTCGGTAAAGCTATCTCGACTAAGTATGGATGCAATTTGGTCAGGAAGATCATTCCAGTGCATGATTGCTCGAGGCAATGCCGATGAATTGAAACCAAGCGTGTTGCCAAAAATGCTCGTGAAACTATGACTATTGTGGAGGCGTCGTGACGTACGTACTGGAGCGTTAAGAGGAAGCGGGTTAGGTCTAACGCGAACTATGTATTTATGAAAAAGGCACAATAGCGCGACAGTGCGACGCGTATCTAGCGGCTGAACTGATAACTCTTATTTGATTTTCTAACGCTAAGATGACGGTCGTACTTGCGTGAAATAGATCTGGCGGCTCTCTTTTGGATAGAATCCGGCTGGACGATTAGGTTGTTTTGGTGAGTGGACCATATTGCCGACGCGAATTGTAGCTGTGGACGAATGAAGGATAGATACGCATGCTTGCGGACAAGGAATGTTGCGCATCATAAATTTCGTCGCAGATAACCCAGTGATTTAAAAGCCGTTGCGCAGATGGCGGAAACGTGGGTACTCCACGAGAGGTTAGGTGTTAGATGAACACCCAGATATTTATAGGAAGCGGCTTGCGAAACTGCATGGCGGTTGATACAAGAAAGAAAATCTGAATTATCATGTTTCCGACTAAAAGATATTACTTGGCATTTACTCAAATTAGGTGACATTTGCCATGTATTACACCAATTGTATATTACGTTTAAGTCATGTTGTAAGAAAAGGCGGTCGTTAAGGCTAGTAATCGTATGATATATAATTGAATCGTCAGCAAAGAATCGTATTCGTGATGAAATGTTGAGGGGAAGGTCATTTATGTAGATCAGGAACAGTAACGGGCCCAGGACGCTGCCCAGCGGAACTCCAGAAGTAACATCAGCGAGGTGTGAAGAAAAGTTTTTGACCACAGAAACGCGCTGGAGCATATACAGAAAGTTCCGAATCCATGATAAAGTAAAGAATCCAGGCAAAGGGCTGATAATTGTGAAGTGAGGCGGGAATGAGCAACATGTTCGAACGCTTTTGAAAAATCTAGGAAAATGCAGTCGGTTTGTGGGCTATACATGTCAGAGTGTAGGAGAGTTGTAAATTCCAGCAGTTGTGTATCATATGACAGGCCTTTCCTGAAACCGTGCTGATCGACGAAAAAAAAGTTGTTGGATTCGAGGTGGTTATACACGTTAGATGCAATAATGTGCTCCAGTAATTTACAGCATATGCAGGTCAAAGAAATCGGGCGATAATTTTCGGGTGCGCGTTTGTTATTAGATTTGAACATGGGAACAACCGTGGTGATTTTTCAGTCGGCAGGTAACTGACCTGATGTCAATGATTTACTGAAAATATGGAAAAGACTTTGACTAGAGATGCGCACAGTGTTCTTTAATATTTTTGTGTTGACGTTATCGACACCAGATGAAGTGGAGAGTAAGACTGCCGATTAGTGAAATGAAGCCTTCAGGAGTAATATTAATTGGCTGCATATATCTGTAATCGTATTCGGGAAACATAGCTATGGTGGAATGATCTTCCTGAGTGAATACCGACGAGAAGAAAGGGTTCAGTGCACGCGTACACGCATATTCATGAAAGGGATCAGCGTTGTCACCATGCAATAGAATGTTATCAGAACGATTGTTTGAAATTGTCTTCCAAATCTTTCTGGGGTTATGTTTTAACAGCGAAGATAAATCAGCGGAAAAGTTTTTTTGTTTGTCACTGTGTACTGCAGAGTTAAAAGTTCCCAGAAATTCCTTATTTTTGGCCCACGACGACGCACTGAAAGCACTCTTATACAATCGTTTCTTTTTGTTTCGCCTGTTTCTGATTTGTCCGTTGAACCACAGATTAGATTGGTCGTTTTTATTTGTTATTAAAGGGACGTGGTTGTCGACCAGTTCGGCAATGTTGTTCTTGTAGAGTACCCAGCTGTCATCTACAGACGGGAACTGAACGAGGGTAGGAAGTTTTCATTGAAGAATTCCTCCAATTCCGCGTTCATTTGCCTGTAATTACCTTTGTTATATTCGCGTATTTTTTTAATGATGGCACCGGGAAGTTTTAAAGGAGTGTGAAATGTAAACTGAAGGAGCTTATGATCGTTGAACCCATGGATGTGTGGTACGGATCCTATGCTTTCCGGTGCAGTGGTTAATACAAGATCTAAGATGTTAGACCCTCGAGTGTGTTCGTCTTTATCTTGAACAAGATTGAAGTCTACGGTTAAGGTAATGAGTTCGGTTGAAGTGCTACAGGGGGCTGAGATGAGCGACCTATCAGTGAGAGAAAAAGTAAAGTCCCCGAAAAGGTAGACTATATGAGCAGGGCATTGTTTCAAGGCGCAAGATATACTTTCACTCAGTTTCTTCAAGAATGACAGATCGGAGTCAGGTGGACGGTAGCAGGCGCCCATTAAGACCTTAGTTGATGTTGTCACGCATGCAGCCCAAGTTATTTCATCCGAAGCATTCGTTTCAACGAAAAACGACGATATCCCGTTTCTAACGGCGAGCAGAACACCACCAATCCTCTTGTGTGTTCTGTCGTAGCTGTAAACGCTGTAGTTCCTCTTTTCGTTAAAAAGTTCGCTATCAATATAGTCAGAATGTAACCAAGTTTCAGTTAGCACCAAGATCTCGCTATTACTGCCGTCTAAGTAAGAGCATAACTGGTCGCGTTTAGGAAGTAAGCTTCGAATGTTAGTGTACGTGATCGATAAAGACGGCAATTCTTTACTTCAGTGGTTCTTAGGCCGCAAAGGGTGAACGCCTCTCCTTTGCTATACGTTCGAAGCGACAACAGTATCAGATACGGGGTCGTCTGTGTAGGTTCTATTGTCCATGCGCATTCTATCCACCGATAGCTTAAATATCTTATTTCCTTCTCTAGCGAAAGCTATTAGTTTTTTTCTGGCTCGTTGGGTTGCGAAGGCGAAATCTTACCTATGAAAAAGTCCACCCCTTTGGCCTGTGAGCTGAACCCAGAAATATTTTTTTGTCCTTGAATTAGCAGAACTTTGCAATTATGGGTCGGCATTTATCAGGTGCAAACCCTCCCAAACTATGCCCGCGATCAATCTTGAGGGTGTGGGTGGTACCTTTGAGCTTATCTCAGCAGAAATTGACTATTTTCTGCTCAGAGCCAAGCCAGTCCTCCTTGGGGCATCCTCAATACCATAAAACAATAAGTTACACCGCGGAGCCCTGTTCTTCGCATCATCACAACTTGCTGTGATACTTGTTAATCTGTCATTTAAGGTGCTTAAAGTGTCTCTAGGTGTAGAAGATGTCATTGTGCCTTGCGACGCAACCTTATTCTCCGGTGTTCCTAGCCGTTCGGCCAGGCGCTTGAGCTCGCTATCGGTCGCATCTTGCCTCTCCTTCAGACCTTTCAGTTCAGTTAAAATAGCATCCTGCCCTGCTTCAAGCTTGCCCATACTTTCAAGGATAGAAGGAAGTGTTTCGGCAATCTTGGTTGCAAGTTTTACAGGAGACGGCGCAAGGTTCAATTCAACGTCCTCCAAGAGTACAAGCATAAAATATACAAGGTAAGCATTTGTAGTAGCAGAGCCCAACAATTGGTACAGAAATTTTCGCCAAGAATCGAGCATGTCGGGGGGGGGGGGCACGACACCGCGAGAATGTATGTCGTCCGAATGAACGCTATATGCAGCGTGCTGTGGGTAACTAACCTGCGTCAAGGAAGGTGCTCTAATATCTACGTTCCTTATGGTGACGTGCCACGACTGACTCCGGTGCGGGAGCTCCTTTAGTAGGCATCCAGGAATGCCGGGGGCGGCGATTGTTCTCGGGTGATGAACAGGCTGCGACGGGGACTGGCAGTTGTTCCGCAGGGCGCGCTGGTATGTCGCCAGCCAGAGTATGGTGGTTCTGCTCGTGACAGCCGTGTGTGTCCAGGTGGGGGGCGGTGAAAATCCGGAGACCCGACGTGATGTTCGCAAGCCGGACGACCTGGGTCAAGAAAGGCGCTCTCATGTCTGCGTTCCTCGCGGTGACGTGTGAGGAACGCACGTGCGAGGAACGGAAGCAGAATACTTGATAGGTATTCATTACCGTGAATGTGGCTCACGGTGTTCACCCCCTTGACTATGCACTGTGCTTTCCATCACAGATATTGAGATGTTTGCGAAAAAGAGTGATACTTGCAGAGATGCAAGCAGACGTTCTAACATGCAGGAGGAATTCAGGGCAAGAAACCATTCTCGACTACTTCAGTATGTTGAAATGAAATAAACTTCGCATTTCCGGCTCGCTCATTTGTCCGACTGCCATTTTATTCGGACTGTTTTTCATTCACCTCCAGGTCCGTGAATAATTACCTTCAGGCTGTTGCAATTCATGCCATAATATTTATTATTGTAACGTGGGGGCATAGCCAATGACTCGAACTATGGTGGAAGTATAAGCACCCATCTATTTACAGAATTGGAAATGCGGCCATAACAGCGCGCGCTGAGACCTTGCCACTTCGTCGTCCTCGTTATCTTCTGTGATGAGCCATGGCAGTGTGGGGCTTTGGCCGCTTAGGCGTCCCATGAAATTATGTTGATGATGGTCTGCTTCCTTTACATCAATCCTGATTTTAACCTATTTAGTTCTGATTTCAAATCGCTTATACAACAGTACGCTCTAACGAATCCTCATAGGTAACCTGAACGCCGGTAATTCTTTTTGCGACGCTTCCCACAAGGATGCCTGGGGTGGCCTCTTTTGCAAATTCTTGGCGTCCCCAATAACATGCGATCTTTTAGTGAAGTGTCAAGATAACAATAAATAGGACTAAGAACTATTTCACTTCTTGAATTGCCTATCATTTTTGCTGTTCCCTTACCCTAAATTGTGCGGCACATGGGCAACTACAGATATGGCAGTGATCACTTCCTAACAACAATAAAATGTATTGGGTAAAGTTCATACAATACAGCCTCCCAGTAAAGGGTCAATAAAGCCCGAGAGAGCTGGAGTACGTTTACAAAAACTTCTCAACTACACAACACATTACTAAAACACCGATACGAGGTGGAGCAGCCCAACTCACCACTCTGCACTTCATTGACCAGCCGGACAGCATATATTCTACGGCTCTGGTTGTGCACGCAATAAAGGGGGGCCTCGTTGGAGCAAGGAGAGTAGGAGTGCAAGAGAGGCCCAGAACAAGACATCTTGCATCCTTCGTCGGTACCCCAAGTAGCAGGACCTTCTATCTTCTAAACGTGCCAAAACACGAGAATCGTACGCACCGTGTGGCAAAACAAGATATTCGATGCCCCTTCTTGACGTCCGTAAATTCATGCACAAAAAACATGCTCAATGTATGGACACGCATACAAAAACTCAAACGACCAACGACACACATCCTGCTTTTTCTTTAGTACAAGATGCGCCATAGTTAAAGGCCAGGCTAACACACTTTCTCTGCACTTCCAACACGTGTTCAGTTCTGTACACTAAACGAGGATGTTTATGTAACGTAGAATGGCTGCGAAATATAGCCCTTATGTGATAACAACAGGTCAGCCACTTATAACTCGGAGTTCTGCACGAGGTTAAGTCGTTCCTGAGCGCGCGTATACGTTCCAAGCAGGGTCCAGACAACATCACATACACACTGCTACAATACGTACGCTAACCTGCTGTTCAAACGCGATTAATGTTATAGAACAAACTTTCGCTTCCGGGGCAAAATCTATGGTCTTGAAGAGAGTTTATTGTAATTGCTCTCCCCAAAGAAGGGAAGGACCGCTCATTTCATTTGGGCAATTCACCACTCTCAAAGACAAGTTTTGTGTGCAATCTCCCTGAAAAGATGAATAACAAGAGACACTTACTTATTAGAGTGTAATAGTCTTTTTGAGACATTCCGGGGCGTCTAACAGGGCTAGGCAATTTATATATATCAAACCGTTGCCCTGTAATCCTACATAAGAGATGCATTCATTCATAAACGGTACTGTATGGCGGTTATTTAAGTTGAAAAGCCTCTGATTCCGAATAAAGCATTAGAACTATTTCCGACCTTCAGTCTTTTGTATTTTCGGGCAACATTTTCAATACGCTTGCAAGCTACATGCCGAAGACAACATTTAGATTAGGTGTAGGAAATAAACTATTTTGGGGTCACGGCCAGGGAAACAGTGTTCCCCAAGGCGGTGACATGAGCTGCATGCTGTTTAGAATAAACTTATTTTTGGAAGTATTTTCAATAACAATTTCTGACTCATTATTTGTTCACGAGGTTCAAATTTTCTTTATCTCCCAGAATCAGGAAATTTGCAATAGTAAAGTCCCGCTCAGTGAACAAACTTGCTTTCTGGGCAGACAGGAATGAATTTAAGCTCAATCCAGAAAAGAGTACTTGGTTTGTTCCTCCATAGAGGCACTGTAGCGAACGTGATTCTGATATTAGAAATGAAGGTTTTACCAGTCCTGTTAAACTAAAGTAAACTTTTTAAGCGTTGTATTGAATGATAACATACAATTTATTCCAGAACAAAAAAAAAAACACCCGAAACCTAAATTTCAGCACTAAAAAATTACCATAAAGTTCATCTCGCATGGTTCTAGCAGAGCCAGTGCTACTGTAGTGAGATTCCAGCTACCGTGAAGAAGATGGAGATAGTGGTGAAGACTAGAGGAAAACGAGACCAATCACCCGTACGGGGGCACGGGCTGGGAGAAAAGATAGGTGTGTGAAAAAAGAAGAGGAGTTGGAGAAAGACATCGGAACAGGGAACGAAAGACCGGATGGAGTTCGGGTACCCACAGAATGGCGATATTCACCCGTACGTAACTACCATGCAGCACCGCTGGGACGTCAACATCTCTACCGGCAGCGCGAGGCCTGTCCCGTATCCCGGACATATTTTTTCATCTCCAGGCACCCGAGCATTCGGCTGGGTAGTCTGGCCATCATTCCCTCCAGCGGGGCCGCCACGTCGTTGGACGGGCCACTTGCTCTCACCACAAAACGAGTCAACCGTGCCTTGCAACGGGGAGCCTCGGCTCGCGCTTAGTCATCAGGGCCACCACAGTTTATGGTGGATCTCCATCCCTGCCAGTCAAGGCAGCGGGGCCAAAAACCCGAAGGCTGCCTTACGGCCACTGGGAACAACAGACCGCGAAGTCGTCGCGGAAGTCTGCCTGTCTACCAGGGATGCGCCTGACGACGCACCTGAAGAACTTTGAGCTAGTTTTTTCTCACTAGTAACGTTTAGCAGGTCGTAGATATGTTGTTTTTTCTACCAGAACGATTCAATTTAGCATTCGTTTTTTTTAATGTGTGCTTTGTGTCGCCTGCTCTAATGTGTTCTCGGCAGATTCAGTTTAATAAACCTTTAAATAAATGTGTCCAGTTTCTTTCGGGACCTATGCGGCCTCTCGTTATTTGCCTCTCACCTATGCGTCGTCTCGTTCATAACTCTTAAAACCTAACATCATCACAGCTACACTCCGAGTTGTGGAACTGTCGGAACAAACCCTATAGAAACTCTTTACGCAGAATGTGCTAAGTAGTGGCGTAAAAACGGGGGCTTACACTTGTCTGGTGCATGCCATTATCGCGACTTGCACAAAAAATTAAATATGTAATTATTGGTAAATAACATCATTGACTCACAGACAGCTTATTTAGGCCTATGCAGAGGAACTAGTGGTTTCGTTTATTTAGAGCTTGAAGTCATTCCCAACTTTTCCCACCCCTTGGAACATATTAAAAAGACAGAACTTGTGCTGGCAAACACTGGCGAACCCTTAGATAGAACAAGCGAGCTTTAACTACTTCTTTCTTTACTGTTCAATAGTGAGCAAATACCCGTAACAAGGAACTTCCCCCTTAGCAAGTCGGGCATTTCGCCCGCAGTAATAAAGTTGCGGCATTGCCCCCCATCCTAGTTGGCATGGGCACAATGCCACGGAAGCAAAACGAAAACAGGCAGGTAGATGTGTGATCGGCGAGTGTCAGGGCACGTAACCGCGCATACCATCATGCTGCAGGTTCGCAAGATGGGTGTAGTACGGCTTGATGCGTACCATGTGCATACCTCCTGGGTCCGACCTCCGTCGTGAAGGACATGCGGTTGTGTCCTCGGGTACGACCTCGTAGTTAACGTCTGACATGCGCGGAGAACCGGATAAGGGCCAATGTTTCGCCGACGCTGCTTCTCTGAAAGTCCGTGGTGGCGAATCGGCGTCCAAACCCACACAAGGTCGCCTGGTCGATACTCGACAATTAGGCGCCCCTTGTTGTATATCTTGGTTTCGATTTCTTATTGGTGTGGAATGCGGATGCGTGCGACCTGGCGTGCTTCTTCCACCCAATGGGTAAAAGACTCGGCCTCGGTGGTAATGACGTTGTTTTCATTAAACCGGCAACATTCCATGTATAGTTGTCGTTACAGAGCGGCCCTACACAACCTCAAACTGTGCGCTTTGAGTTGTTCTTTGTATGGCATTTTTTGTAGAAAAACGTTTCGTAGGGATTACTTTCATCGCAGTTTTTATGATGCAGATCGACGTACAGGGATAACGTTTCAGTGCACCTCCTATTAATGCGTTCGGTTAAGGCCGTTGGTTTGGAGGTGGAAGGCAGTGCATTTGTGGTGAGTGCTATGTGTTAGTTTGAAGACGTCCTGTAGGATGGTGGCGGTAAAAGCGGTACCGCTGTTTGTAATAATAATCGTCGGCACGCCACGGCATAGAAAAATGGGTTAAACTAAGAATTTGGCCATTTCAGAAGCGGTGCCGTTGTGAAGGGCCTTGTTCTCGGCATAACGCGTCAAGTATCGGTGGCTACAATGATCCACTTGTGCCCAGACGCCGTTGTTGGAAAAGTCCTTAGGAGATCCATCCCAACCTGCCGGAACGGAGCGTAAGAAGTGTCCACTAGATTAGGAAACCCGGGTGGTCTGACGGGAGGCTTCTTGTGGCGTTGGCAATCTAAGCAATCCTCAGGTAGTGTCGTACTGATCTTAGAAGTATGGGCCAGTAATACCTTTCCTGAATCCAAGCGAACGTGCTTATAACGCCTATGTGCCAAGATGAAGGCTCGTCATGACAAGGTCGTAAGATTTTGCTTCTTAGAGCAGAGAGCACGACCAGAACGAATTTTTTTTTGCTGCCGTAACCATTTCTAGAGCATGTTATTTCGCATGAAACACGAAGTCAAACCTCGAAGAAGCAAGCGTGGGGGCATTGTGGGTTCGCCGCTAAGGTATTCGATAAGTGGCCATAGTTCCGCGTCCTGCTGCTGGTAAATGGTCAGGTCCGCAGTATTGGCGACCCAGAGGAACGAGAAATTCCCTTCCGCTTCATGCGCGTCATTAAGAAGTGGCACCTGCGACAAGCAATCAGCATCACTGTGCTTCTCTCTAGATTTTTAATCAACCGGTACGTCGTAATCGTCCAGCTGTAGGCTCCATCGAGCAGGTCTACCGGTGGGGCCTTTGAGGATGGCAAGCCTACACAACGAATGGTGGTCGCTTACGGCTCTGAACGGCCTTCCGTGCAAATATAACGGAAATTTAGTTATAGACCATGTCACGGCAAGACATTGTTTTTCTGTTGCCGAATAGTGGCGTTCACAATTAGATAGTGTGCTACTGGCATATGCTATCACTTTCTCGGCACCCAGCTGCCACTGAAATACGATAGCTGTGGTAAGGGGAAGGAAAAACGTCTTCGCTCATTCCTTACGAGGGTCAGACGGCTACATCACACAGTTTGAGAAGAGGAAGATCAGGGCAAACAAGCGACGGCAGGAAAATGAAGCTGCTCGATCAGTGGTTCGCGCTTGGTTCTTGGACCTCCAGACCGGCAAGCGGATCTGGCGAACCTTTCATTCCCGCTCCTACTGGCCTGGTGCCTGCCTGCCTCGTGGTGTAGGCCCGAGGAGCGCCACCTAATCGACAGTCAATAACGCTGGCTTCCACACCGGGACTGCGGTTTGGCGAGATGCCGTCAGGACATTCTCAGGAGACTTTCTCAGGAGACTTCCATTTTGCATAGCTTTCCGCGTGTGTCTGTGAGGTCCCAGGGACTATTCGCGTCTTTAGATTTATGGCTTTGTTTTGTGTCGGAAATACAAGTGATGAAAAAGTACGACGGAAAGGGTTGTTAGGCCTGGAGCGAGGTGCTAGTTGGACCTATGAACCTTACAATAGCACCGATGCCGGCGTTACTGGGGTCCGTTAGGGTTTCAGTGTGACTATCTTCATCGAAGTGTGCAAATACTGGGGCTGTTTGCAGGTGGCTACGCAGCTCATCAAATTGCACTTGCTGGTCTTCTGTACAAACGAAGGGTACGTCGTCTCTTGTAAGGTGTGTGATTGGTTCCGGATTTTTCGAGAACCCTTCTACAAAGCGTCCGCAATAGGCACAGAGACCTAGAAAGCGTAGGGGAACTTTTTTGTCAGTTGGTACTGGAAAGGAGCCCACGGTCGCGGTTCTTTCCTGGTCTGGGCGGACGCCTCGAGCACTAACCATGCATCCAAGAAATTGGAGGTCGTGGAACCTAAGGCGGCATTTTTGAGGCCTAATAGTGAGCTCGGCAGAGCGGATCGCTTCCAAAACGCATCGCAGTGGTGTTAGATGCTCTTCGAAAGAACTAGAAAACGCGACTACATCGTCCAACTAAAAAAAAAATTCACAGCATATCCACGGGGTGAATGATGATGAGTGGGCGAAGCTCCTGAGGGGAAATCATCAGTAAAACCGTGACTCTTCAGTGAATGTTCGCCCACTACATCTGTGTCCGAACGTGACGTCTAGAAAGTCTCGCTTAAACTGTGCGTCGGCACCTTGGGGCTGAGCTCGCCTGATGCGTTTTGCAGACGCCTCACGAGCTCTCACTACATCGGGGTCTGCCTGCCGATACGCGCGCTTTCTCGCCGCTTCCCGTTCTCTGACGTTTTGGAGATCCCCTTCGCGCCGCAGCCGTGCCGCTTCGCGTACGGCAGTGTCCTCGCGCTGTTGCCGTGACGCTGGGGCCTCTCGTTCTCGAAAGCTGGGATCTTGGCGGCGGCGTCGCGCAGCCAGACGACACGCTTCGGCCTCCCGCTCTCGTACGGCAGGATCTTGGCGGCGGCGTCGCGCAGCTTCACGAAGCGCTTCTGCCTCGCGGGCTCGCACATCTGCAGACTTATCCATCGGGCGACTCCGAGCGCGCGCCAACAGCGAACGAATTTTATTACAACGCTCTCCGCCATCTAGTAAACAATCCAAGAACTAAACTAGAGGTAGCCACGCCATCTAGTAAACAATCCAAGCGCATCTTTTCATCATATACAAGTACCGCCATCTAGTAAACAATCCAAGAACTAAACTAGAAGTGGCTACATACATACGTCGAGGATGGACAGACCCACGCCCTAAGGAGCTTCGCCACTAAAAAAGGAAAGTATCCCACTTCAGTCCAGCCAGTAGTATATCCATTAGGCATTGGAACGTTGAGGCGGTAGAACGGTGGCCTAATGGGAAGACTTTATTCTCACATAGGCCGTCGGGTGCTACGAATGCTGCTTTTTCACGGTTTCTTTCATCAACTTTGATTCGCCAATATCAAGATTTTAAGTCTAGGGATGAAAGAATTGAGCGCTACGAAAAAGGTCCAGCGTGTAATCTATTCGGGAAGAGGATAAATGTCGCATGCTGTGACACTGTTCAGTTTGGAATAGTCCACTCAGAAGCGAAGCATATTGACCTTTTTTCTTTACCAATACAACGGGTGAGGCACACGGACTCTTGGATAGTTGGGTAACGTCGTCAGAGAGCATCTATTTGACCTGTGTCTTGATGGCCTCCTTTTTTTTACGTGACACGTGGTAGGGTTCTTTCCGCATAGTGCTGGTGGGTTCATTAGTGACGAAGCGACGTTTCCCGATGGGACTACGGCACACTTTAGAAGTCGTTTTAGAAACATCCGAAAACTCGTTCGCTGCACAATTTTAGGCTCTTTTCTGAGTAGACCGGAGACCGTTGTTTATTTAAACTGGTATGTCGGTGTAACCTGTCAGCGAATCAAGAGGCATGGTCCTGAGCGCGCCCATGTACATAATGTCAGCGACTTCTTCCATGAATGCAACTATCCATTGCATCCATTGCGCGAGCTCACAAATCCTGTATCTATAAAAATACCCCTATCTAGAAATACCTGAAGGTTGCCTTCAGCGATGCCATCACAATGCCATCACGATGCCACCACAGGCTGCGTTACGTCATCTTCAACGATGCGTAGCGCTCCATCGCGTTTGTCTTCGATGTTGCTTGCAATTGCTCCCTTTGTCGAAAAGCTAATTTTCGATTTTTGCAGATCGCAGTATAGGGTGTGGTCACTTTCTTTAGCGAAAAAGTCAGTTTTGCTGATGACTGAACGGTAAGCGCAAGTATCGGCTGATTAGGTCGTCGTACACCTGTCGATATCCACCAGCCCTTCGGAGGTAATCGGTTGGGTTAAACAAGTTTCAGGTGCAGGCCGCTCGTCGTCTGGTCGTAGGGGTCATTACAGTGGAGAATATTGGCAGTTTGTGACATCAGTGGCCTCACCTCCGGAAGTCGCTGGCCTCAGTTTTCCCGGCGTAACGGGCTATGAGAAGAACAAATTGCAGGGTCAGAGGCGAACCAAGGGCTGGAGGACCTGCATCGCATCGGGGACGCTGACCTAGACTGGGGACGTTACGGCAAAAAACTGTTACCGCTTGCGTTGATGTAGTCCACAATCTCTTAGGGCATCTGTTCACCTCGCGGACGTGGTGTGTTCGCTGGAAATCCACGCAGACCAGCTCGGTGATAGGGGCAGGTCCGGTCGAAACGCACTGCTTCCCCGCAGTGGAACCAGAGAGGCATGCTCTAAGGGGTGCGCAACAGGTTGCTCTTCCGACGGCCCGTTTCGCCCATGTAGGGTGTACGTTTTGTCAGCTCCAGGGTAAGTTGTGGTTCGACCGAGGCAACAACAGGAGGAGCGCATTGATGGGCTGGCACGAGGCTGCTGCATGTGAGGAGCCGGGTTCACCCTGACGGAACGCGTCAACTGGTTCTCGTACCCACACAGCCTGCCTCACATCCTCTCTAAGTAGTTCTGCTATGGACAGCGGAGCCGGTGGCATACCTGTCCCTGCTGCAGCGTTCGCAGTTCTCCCCGAAGAATCTGTCTCACGAGCTTCCAGAGACAGAGGCTGTCCATTACGGATACATTGGACAGGGCTGGTTCATTACGATTGTAGTGCCGAACCCGTTGGTGGAGCGCCCTTTCAATTGGGGCAGCTTAGTGTAAGAATTCGGTAACCGCTTTTGCGGGACTCCGCATCAGCCGGACAAAGATGTCTCTCTTGACACCGCGCATGAGATGTCGAACCTTTGTGTAATCGGTCATTGAGGAGTGAGCGCGCCAAAAAGACGAGTTTTGTGTTTGGCGTACATGGCGATGCGCTCGTTCGGGGGTTTGTTTCGGGCTTTAAGGGTAGCGTTAGCCTTCTCCTCCCAATACTGTTTGGGCAGGTCGCTAGTAACCGTTGGCCGAACTCCTCCCAAGACGACATCGTTGATTCATTGTTTTTATACGAGGTTTGCACATCTTCTTCGAAGAAAAAATACACATTTCGCAGCCTAAATTAATTGTCCCAGATTTTAAACGTTGCCACGCATTCGAAATGCTCAAGCCAATCTTACGTGTCTTCATAAGGCACTCCGTAAAAGACATTTGGTGACTGTTGCTGCTGAGCCACATACCGAAAAGGGTTGGCCGTCGGAGTCATGTTGAAAGCGTTAGCGTCCCGTCCTGTCATCCTGGTATTGCGATCATGTGACGGGCCGACACCGCTTGAAATCGGAGACGATGGCTGGTTAGCCGGTGACGGGTGAAACCTCGGCTTGAATTGACGACCCTGAGCTGTGCGTCCTTGACGGATGGGGGTCACGTACCAAGCTCCTCTACCACTTATGTAGCGATGAATTCCAGTAAGGGGAGAAAAAAACGTTTATAAAAAGGGCAAACTTCAGCCGGCAAACACTAGCGATGCCACAGCTAGAACAAGCGAGCTTGGACTACTTCTGTGTCCTCTGTTCACCAGTGATCTTAACAATAAACAGCCCCAATAGCCGGTCGGGGATTTCGCCCGCAGTAATACAGTCGCGACGATATTTCTTCAGTGTATAGACAAGCGAAGCCTTTCTAGAGGTACTATACCCGCATACACTAGAAGGTTAAGTGACGTATTCCTGAACACAGCGTTGTATAATAATTCATCCGAAACATCTTATGCCCGGCCATGTGCTCTGCTCATGGCTAGCCATTTTTCTGCCACAAGGACAAAAATAGTAGTACTTACAGAAAAGAATCGTACGGCGTTTCGATTGCAGTGCAACACATCACAGGAACTACAACACAACACTCTATATCCTAATAGTCTTTCAAAGAGTAGTTGGAGCTTTACACTATCTCAAACATACAAAACATATTTGTCAACCAACTTCTTTGAGCTTTTCTGTCTGCTGACAACTGCAAAGTAAAAATATTTTCCTGCTGTCTTCCTGGACCAAACGCCATTCTCAGGAACGGTATCACCGAGAGAATGCAACTGTGGATACACTCCGGTGCCGCGTACATACACTGTGTATTCCCTTCCTCGACCTGAAGGCATTGCTTCGAAGGGGATTACGTAAATTTTGGCAGCAAACTAGAGACTGCGTGTTTCTATGGTTGTGAAACTGGCCACTATAGAACTACGTTTACGCAGATACATAACATACAAAAAAGAGAAATGCACAAGAAGTCTTTGCTAAGGTACGGACAGGACACACGTATGTCACGCATTCGCACCTGCTCATCATTTGATCATCAAGACCACTTTGTAGCAGGTGTGTTGAGGGCATCTCTGCAATTAACATACTATTAACATATCAATATACATAACACCACACAAACACTTCCCAGAAAAATATCTGATGACAAATTCTACTCCTTAAATCTCCGTTCACAATAGTAGGGACCTATGTTTTTTTAAAGGGTTTTTAACTTTCTCTCAAAGCATAGGTTTCAGCAGGTGCTTCTTGATCGTTCATATTCTCAGCCTGGCTCTCTACACTAGAATTGTAATTTTCTTTTGTCCCTCTTCTCTTTTTTGATTTCACTTTTTCCCTGTAATAACTTGTTTTCTTCGTTCGCCACTAATAAATAATATTTTTTGGCCATCTTTACCCACATCAGGCCCTGTGTCTATAAACTAACTACAAACTGTGTACGCGACAGTTACTCGTAGTTTACAGCTTGATACTTCGCACCAGATTTGCGATAAAAAATAACGATCTAGGAACTTTACCGCTACTT
The DNA here is from genome assembly GCA_013339765.2 of Haemaphysalis longicornis. Lineage (NCBI taxonomy): Eukaryota > Metazoa > Arthropoda > Arachnida > Ixodida > Ixodidae > Haemaphysalis > Haemaphysalis longicornis. The sequence continues at coordinate 44,458,575 of CM023448.1, read as the reverse complement.
CCAAACTTAATATTATGTACATAGCTGTAGCCATTTGATATATCTTCCAATAACCAGCACTGAATCAATGGTCAGTCAAACATTTTGACTTTTATTTTTGCTGGGACCTATAAGAAGTTTTCTTGGGATGAGTCAAATAAACCTGCAAAGAATTTGAGGCAAACCTGAAGTGTTTTTACCGGACGTCACTGCATTGCAATCAAAACTTTTACATCATAGCTTCTACATGGCAGCTCGAGGATGTGTACTGCCACAGCTAATTAAAATGTATCCCCCGGATTTCCCCAATCCTCCTTATATTCTTACTGACCTCATTACCCACCAAAAAATAAAACGACTACACTCATTCTAAAAATATTATATAATTTCACCTTAGGTAATCACCTCGTTTGTCCTTGAAACAACGTATCTTTATGTTGGGGTCCCGTACACAAAGTTGCCATGCTCGGAAGTCACGCGCGCCCATATGCGTGCTTATTCAATCCAGGAAGATCATGAGACTGGAATGGCCTTCCTGAAGCAAAACTGACAATATATTTTTTTATTATGTATTAAGTAATATAAACCACTATGATACCAATGAGCAAATGTTAAAATACCCCTCTTCATTGTTTGATATTTTATGTACAAGCGTATTATGTTTCCGTTTATAGTCGCATCCATTTTGTTGAACCGATTTTACTGTCGACATTTTTACGCTGTGTTTTTGCCATGGTTGCTTTTTGAATGTAGTCTTCATTTGTACTTAGTAATACTTGTTAAAAATTAATTAAAGATTAGAATGACATTGATCAGTTGCCGAAACGGACCCGAACCGATCCAGAAACAGGAACAAAGCCGGTAATTTTGTAGGACCTCAACCTGAACCCCAGCGGTTGTTTTTAAGCTCGCTGAACCGAGCAAACGCAGGGACTTTAAACTAACGCATAAGGCGTAAATGTAGCGAAGCTGTACACAGCGGTCATGACCAACACGAAGGTTCAAGTCCACGACTTCAGCCCATTTCCTTCCTTTTCACTACCACAACGACCTTTACTGTATCACTGTTTTTATGTGTGAGCTACGTTCGTTTATTTGGAGGTAATAATCACAGTACATGATCTTCTTGAGTGGATGTGCTTTGCTTGCCAAACGTGAGCCGGGGACACCGGTCGGTCGCCACGACTCACGCACACGCGAGCGCTTGACTTTTTCTTGTTTTAGGGCCTGCCAGGCAGTCGCAGCAGTCTTGACCAACCTCCCTAAGTGGGTATGTCTTGCCTAAGAAGCGTTCGCAGGGGATGCTGGGCCGTCGTCGCGAGTCACGCACACATGAGCGCTAGGCATTATCTTGGATTTGTAAAGCACAGGGCGGTCGCCGCGAGGCCTGCGCTCACGTGCACGGGAATGGCAATTTCTGGGTACTTTTCACTGCAGACACAAAAAAAGTGGATTTTCGAAACAGCTTCACCACGAAAATTGTATATTGGTTACCTGTTCAAAAGAAAAACGTTTTCAATCACCCGTGCCTGCTACAGCACTGTCACAGTTATTCAGAGCTTTTTTTCTATCACGCTGCGTAACTTATCATGTACATTTTGCATTAGATTGATCACAACACTATCCCCCCTATGCGCGGTCGTAACTTCTGAAAACATATGCGAATCACTGTTTCGTGCAGAATTCGCGCGGGCAGAATGCGAGGCTGGGGGAAAGAAATGACACCGCTTTGGCAGCTTCTACGTAATATGAAATATTGTATTTGCCCTTCCTTCACGGCGAATGTATTTTTCCAGCCTTTTGGTATCCCCAGACAGCCTTAAGATATTTGCAGGCATAAACTTCAAAAGCATCTGTACATTTACTTAAGGCTATTGTGACTTCATTCTTGCAAACTACGAAATTATACTGACGACAAGTCAAAAATAATAAACCTATCATATAAGCTACAGTGGGCACTTCTACCTTCTTAAAGTTGCAAAAATTCGGCTTGGGTATTTCAAGACGCTGTTTCGGTGTATGTTCAGGCGGAAAGCGACATTTTATTTCGCGTGCACAACCGTGCCAAGCGTGCTAGCACTGGGTACAAAGCTCCTGTGCCTGAGTCGCTTTCCTATCACAAGTAGAAGATGCCAAACCGACGTCTCTTCCAACGTGAGCTCTGGTCTGACTGGGCGAGCTTTTATGTTCTTCACAAAAGAAGGACGACTGTTCGGCCGTCGTCTTGGTGCTTTTCTGTGTAGACCCTCCTTTCTGTGTCTTACGTAGGACTTTTTAGTGCTGAGGATGGGTACGATGGAAGGTGATGGAAGGTGTATTACAAGGTGATACAAAAAACGTGGGTACATTATGTAAAAGTGGCTACCATAGAGCCAAATACAGGCGCACGCCCGCCAATCCAGCATTCCTGTTGCCGGCAATGGTGTCCATGGCACCTAACGTTATCGCATTCAATTTCCAGTCTCGTCACCCTCGGGCCTATGGCGACCATCCCACTCGAGTCAGAGGCAAGTTGGGGATTTTATGGTGATGAAAAATGCGATGACAAAATTGTACAGCAAGGAACCTCTTGACGGCACCAATGAAGGCACCGATTATGGTACCTTATGATGCCTGACACCGCAAGGACGATGTCTTTATTGACAAAGCAACCTCGAAGCTCATCGAGAAACCTCTGGCCCATGTAATACAATTTAGCCGTCTCTCCGCACTGCTCCTCTTGTCTCGGCTTCATGGGGGTCTCTCGGCCGGAAACACGGGCAGAGCATATGGTCGAGTTTTGGTCAAGCCTGGGCTGAGCCTGCTCGCGGGGATTTGGTTTCCTCTCTGTTGCGCAAGTGACCACGCGAAGACACTCTAGAATACAGGATGGGGATATAGCCGGCACCATTAACAAAATGTACGATGGGTTTTATTTCCAAAGACGCACTACAACACCTGTTGATAGCAGTTTGAACCAAACGCAACATCCGGACGGATGTTACGCGCACTTTTTTATCCCCGCCGATGATTATTACTTTGTGGTGGCTATAGTGCTTCTTTTTTCTTTGAATAAATGTACTAGGGCCAATCCCTTCAAATGGTAGGTTGGAGTTTTTAAGGCACCACCAAAACAAATCACTACGCGAGCTTTAATGAGAAATGCATAACTGCTTTGACCAGAAGCGAGAAAATATCTCGATGAGTGCTTCGGTGATGTCTGCACATTCTTCCTTCTCCCACGCTACCAGCTTTCCATTGCGATTTTTGAACTATTGCTTAGGTACGCTGTAATTGTGTGCAGCGGTGACATATTTCACGCTTTATAAATTAGATGTTTTGAATAAGTGCCCATAGAGGTTAGCACCAATTCAAAAGCAGACAATCTCACTCCCAGCTATACAGGAACTTGCTTCAGTTTCAGTTTCAGAATATTTATGTCGGATTTCCGTAAATATTCAATGCAGTGTTTGAATACATTGCCGATTGGGTAGTAGCGGTTCTAAACAAAAATTGGCTATATTTGGAGCCAGAGACTAAAGCACATGTGTTGAAAAAATAGAAGCTAAGTGAGGATAACATAAAAACATACCACAACATACCATACCATACAATGTGACAAACCATAGCACCGAATACAATAAGGCAGTCGCATACTTCATTATATTAAAAACACGATGACCATTATGTACAGAAACTTTGGAAATCTTGATTTAAATCAGCCCAAAAGTTCCCTTTATTTTTCGCGTTATTAGTTATGCCATTCCTCATATGGGCAGCATTACTCAGAATTAAGTTTTGTCCGTATTATTGCAGAAAACTGGTACATTAGGTGTGTTATTAGTTGCGGATTTGGGGTTTTCTCTAGGACTAACAAACATACTTAATCATGAGGGATTGGTGTTATGTACTATGTTGTGAATTGTTTGTGTAATGTTTTGCTTGCGTACAAAGGTGACAGGTTGTATTCATGTAAAATCGAAAAGAAGTCTGGTCGGTTGCACAAGTTGAAAAGTTGGCAATTCTTGCAGATATTTTGTGTGCGATGTTCTTGTGGTTTTACGTGAGTTGCTATTTCTTCTTACACAATGCGATGTCAGTGTATATTTTATTTTGTTGAATGTTCTAGACAATATTTTTTTTCTCTTTGCGGGCTCTTCAAAGAGGTTTGTCTATGCCCGTAAAAAAGTAAACCACAATACGTGCTTAAGAGATCAATCGCGACGATTCACCCTTGTTCATAATTTTTATTCAATACTTTATCCTGTGCCAAATGAATCCGCCCGGATTGCCAGAATATTTGCATTTCTGAATGCATATCTGGGTAGCGCTCAACGTAAAAAAAATCCCTTCGTAATACGGTTCTTGCATATACACCAAAACCACAACTGTCTTTCAAACATTTTGCAGGTTAGCGACCAAAAATACCGCTTTCAGAGTACCTATCTTTGTATAGTGTCGTTGCCGTGTCCACAAACGTTGGGAACTTGCGCGAGTGAATGTTTCTCTGTTGCGTTTTTTCTGCTGAAACTATATGGAGATGTCGAAGAGAATCTAGGGCCTATTTAGGTAATATATAAACAGGTGCTGTAGTCGCAGAGATAAATCATTGCAAAAATTATTTCCATTAAGGAAGAGCGGCAAGCCTCAGATGCCGCAATGTTACTTGTCGAGAAACTATTGGAAACGGTAGAATGTAAATTACGGGGCGTAGACGAAGTTAACATGAGACTTGTTACACTTGGGGGCTCTATGTTAAATTTTGATGAACAGTTCAACCAACTGTCAAAACGAATAGACGATCTCGAAAATCGTTCAACACGCAATTACGTCATCATTGGAGAATAGTGGCGGCAGCGCTAAAAACTGAGGAGGTACTCTTACGAAATGTAACGATGATGTGTTTGGGAATACTCTAAAACAAAATTTGAACTCGATTGAGAGAATTCACCGGTTAGGTGTGAAGATTACGGAACAAATCGCCCAGGGATACCCCGAGTAGAAGATTTTAGGGAAAAACCAATATATGTAAACACTTTTCGAAATAAAGGGAACCCCTTTCAAAGTGCAAGAAAATTTTTTTAAACTAGTGGGCGCTGCTTCGAAAAACTTGTGAAGCTCGACAACAGAGGAGAGGACAACCACAGCCAAGGTTACATGGGCTTTCAACAAGATAAAAGTTTACAATGTCCTCTACCCCTGTTATAAAGTACACAGCCGCCGGTATGAGTACCCGGCTTCTGCGGCAACGCCTCGTTCGGCTTCGGAAAAAATCCAACTCCATGCGAAATAAATCTAATTGTTCCAAAACTTTGAACAATTTCAAGAAGCGTTTTTAATAAACTAGATACTCTAGAAAGCATTATAATCGAGCACACGACCAAGACGCATTCATAATAAGAGAAACGTGGCTGAATCCAGACGTACCTAATGTTGTACTCAACCCCCCCCCCCCGGATATTCTATAATTAGAACGCGCCGACGCACTACAGGGGGCGGAGCAGCTATTGAAATTAAAAACATTTCTTTAACGGTACCGGTTGATCGAAGCGATAATAAAAGAATTTGGATTAAAACTACTTTAAACGGCCGTACTGTGCTGATCGGTGGTTTATACAGGCCACCCAACTCTCCTGCAGAAGCGCTTGTAAACTTGGAAGCATTTATGAACTTGCACATGTTCTCTGATGACGCATATTTCTTGCAGTGGATTTTAATTTAGCTGGAATTGATTGAGTATTCAACTCTCCAGGAGTGACGGAAGTACGCAGCTGTTAGCAGCTGTTAAACATTGCCTTTGATATAACCTTAAACCAAAGATGTCTGGATTTACAAGTTAGGGCGCGGAAACTACGACGCTTTTAGATCTTGTTTTTGTTTCGAACAGCCTATGTTCTTTTGTGTGCAACTGTGACGTCGGACGCTGTTTTTTGGACGATAAAATGGCAGTGACGTCTTTGAGCATGTGTGCGCGTAAATTCCTGCTTCCTTCGAAAGTGCCGGTATTGAAATTTGCTTTAGCTGACGATGTATGTATCTTAGATTATCTTGAAGTATCGTTGGATACATTTTTAGGCCTAGCAGAGTCTGACGCAAGCGCAGACGACCCACGGAATTTCTTCTCACACATGGTCAATCACTGTGTGCTAGGTTTTGTGCCTTAAAATTTAAAACTGCTATTAGAAAAAATCCCTGGATAACCAGAGACATAATTCACGTAAAAACAAGGAGAAATCGGATGCGAGCATAGTCTCCAAAGAACTGCCGACCCATCAATAAAAGCTGCATTTCAACAATAGGTCGACAGTTCAAAAAGGCTAATCAAAAAATGAAAAAAAATAAAGTATTTATTGCAACGTTAAAATCTTTTTTTGAAAAACGCCCCTGAAAAGTTTTGGTGATACGTTCATCTCCCATCCACCTCTTCGCATGAAAACGGAGATAGCGTTCCCAAAAAGCCACACGCTTTGAACTCATTCTTTGCCTCGGTCTTTACGCGTGATAACGGCGTCTGGCCCAATTTTACAAATGAATCAGTAAGGCCCTCATTTCTAGATATAAAGAATGACAAACAGGGTGTGTTTAACCTTCTGCTAAACACAAAGGCTAAGAAAGTAAAGACCTGACAGCATTCATAATAAATTTTTGAAAACAAATGCAAGGTGGGTCTCCACATTATTAACTGGAATTTTCCAGGCTTCTATTATTCAATGTTTCTTTCCACGAGCAAGAAAGCGTGCTAAAATAAAGTTAATTTATAAAAGTGGCAGCAAATCAGACGCTACAAATTATAGGCCGATATCTCTCACTAGCACATGTTCCAAGTTACTTGAACATATAGTGTCTAAGCACCTATTATGTTGTCTTAACGATTGCAATAATTTACACAATGCCAACATAGGTTTCGTTAGGGACTTTCTGCAGTAACTCAGCTAATTGAAACTATCCATGATCTCTCGTCAAACAGGCATAACATTCCTAGACCTTGCAAAGGCTTGCGATAAGATATCAAAACCAAAGTTGATACTATTAACACTATATATAGAAACACCCAGATATCTGAATGGTTTTCTTTATACCTTAGCCATAGACAACAATTGGTCGTATATGAGGGCTTCCAAACTTTCTTCTCACCTGTGGAGTCTTGTGTACCTTAGAAAAGTGTTCTGAGCCCCTGTTATTTCATTTGTTTATAATAACATGCCGCTTAACATTACTGTTCTAATCAGACTAGCCTCAGATGACTGCGTATTGTGCAACTGTATTGAAACGCCGGCCGACCAGATCGAATAAAATGTCAATCTACAAAAAATAAACAAACTGGTGGGACAGCTGGCAAATAGTTTTAAATACTAAAAAAAACGACGTATATGCCTACTACTATAAAACGAAGTATTATTTATTACGCTTATTGCGGTAAAGGTGTGCCTTTGAGAAAAGTATGAACAATTACGTACTTGTGTTTAAAGCTTACATCTGATATGCGTTGGAATAAACATGTAGATTAGGTATGCAGTAAGGCCAGAAAAGCATTGTGGTCGCTTAGAAGAAATGTGTTTAATGCCACCCAGGAAGTAAAATCTTTAAAGTAGAAACAAATATTAGGCCCAGTTACCGAATATGCTTCCGGAAGTCATTCGAAACTGGGCAAGACACAAGGGCATGCGGCAAGATTCATTTTTAAAAAAAATATCGCTGCAACTCCTCCACCCACTTATGTGTACTTGCTGAACTTCCTTCTTTACAATTGAGAACTTAATATTGCCGATTGGGGTGTCTTTTTCCAATTATCTATCGCCATGCTAAAATTCAAAAATATGACTACTTTCGCATATCACCCGACGAATATTTTCGCAATCGGCCCAGCATGTATATCCCGCCTCCGACTGCTCCTAGTGACTTTTTTAAATAGTATCTTTCCTAGAGCAATAAAGCAATGGTATATGTTAACCGGCGCCGCAGAAAGGGCGTCATCTATAAATAAATTTCTTGAAATTGTGAATAGCAACTAAAGTTCACGCAAAATGACATGGCCAAAAGTTAGCAATGTCATCACATTTGTTCGTAGCGCATGTTATTGTTGCCTCCATGTTCTATTTCCGAAGAGTATTTGGAGTTTGCATTTCCGGAAATGTACTTATTTTTTTTCTGCCGGTATCGATGGTCTGACGGTATCGATAAATATGTAAATCATTATATTTTCTGCAGGTTTTTTTGCTGTTTGTTGGAAAGCTAGCCTAAGGAATTATACTGTTTGTTATTGAACGAGTAATAAGAAGGCTTCATCTCTTTTAAAGACACATTTTTATGCTTGGAGCAGTTAGTTATGCATGCCTCTTGTGCACTCAAAACTTAGGAAATAATTTATTATAGATTTATTCGCCTGTGTGTCTGCGAGTACATCTTACAAATAAAGTTTGTGTTCGGTCGTGGAGTAAGTAGATTAGACAGGCCTACACTCTTCAGAGCAGAGGTTTTATACCCACATCGCGTGAAAATACCTGGCTCGCTCACAGTTCAAATATTTTACTAAAAAGCAAATAGTAAGAGTACACATTTCTGAAAAGTTGTAAAAGCCAGGTCCTTCAATAACATCATTCAAGCTCGACGTATTTTCCCTTAGTCGCGGGTCTGCCGAATTTCTTTTATAACAACGCCCTTTTTGACCAAAGCAAATAGCCATATCAGCGGTTCTTTATTACGGCTGGCTTTAAACTTTAGCAAAAAGATGAGTATTGGATGTAATGGTAGCGGGCACAGAACATATAAAGCACTAAGTAAAGCTTAATTACGCCAAAACAAATTTCGGGGACGGCTTTTATAAAAGAGAAAAATTTCAAACAATAGAACTTGTTATTTCAAAGTACGCCAAAACAATGTTTGTTTTAGAATTTTATATTGCGGCTAACACCTAACTTTATTCTTTCTTTTTCAGAAAAACTACAAACAAGTGAGTGCCGGTTCTTTGGACGGCCTATTTTAGAATACAATTCATTTACTCAACCAGAGTTTAGTGCTGAGGGTGAGCGCGATCAAAACTACATTTGGATACTACAGCAATTCCTGCTACGTAATAAAAAGATAACGGTACAAATGACCATCTAAGCAACCAAAACCACGGGAGGTTAGTAGAGTACAACAAAATGGTTCGCCCTGGTTGTGTTCTATGTTTTTGCAGTTTTTAGTGCTTGAAAATATCAGCAAAACCGCTTATGTGCTCGACAGGCTCAGGGCGATGGCTGTCTAGAAAGCCGTTTTCCAGGTTTCTTGATTTCCAAAAACGAATGAGCACTATATTCGATTTTTTTAAGGAATACCAGATATTCGACAATTTGAACGCAATTATCGCATTTCCTAACATGTTTTTGTGTGGTTCGGTGTGATCGTGATTATGATTATTTAACGTTCCTAACGCACCGATTGGTACTCTATGAGATACGTTGGTCAATGTGTGGTCCCAAATTTTTGAATTTTATTGTTCATTTATTTCACAGTTCGGCACTTTTTGGAATCACAGAATTAAGAAACATAAATTAGTATACCCGATTATCTACACACAAACGTAGTTGTGCACGGTACACGAAACAAACTCTCGTTGTATTTTGTTATTCATTGCTTTAAATTCAAGTAACCGTTGAATCTAATGACCAGATAACCGGTTATAATGGGTATTGCCATACTGGTTTATATTGCCGAAAAATACGCATCCTGCTGTTTGTATCTGCGGACCATTTATACTTGTCGCGACCTTTATCCCTTTTGACGGGGACGGTCCACTCATCACTGAATTCCAGGGTCTGCTGTCAACCTGCGCTCGAACGCCAAACCCGTCTATGGATAGCTGTACAACATAATAGTAGTTTTTGTGTTTAAGGTTCGTCGCCCCATCGTATCGTGGCTAGTTCGCATTGATCGTCGGTGGCTACGCCTTATTGTTATCGTCGTCTTTTTATATGCGGCTTTTGTCACGTCTGGTAGGTGACGTGCCATGTCGCCCTCGTAATGCGGGTGAGCAAGTCAGGGGTTCCTCTGTGAGTAATGCTGAAGAGCCGTTGGGAATCTTGGCTTTGCGTGAGTGGTTGCATCATTGCATGTTTTCGTTTTTTACGTTGCTGCGTCTTCACCTCCAGAAGCTGCTGCATTCATTACCACTTGTCGGGTTGTGGAACCGCCCACGTGCGTAGTCGGTTCGATGATTCTTATAAATAGGAATACCACGAACGGTTCAAGCGCGGCGCTTTTGGCTGTTGTGCAAAACATACCCGTCTATCTCACTCGGTATTTGACTGGGCTAAAGGCGTGGTTAGTTGAAGAAACTTTGCAGGTCGAGTTTTTTGTGAGGACAGCGACAGTGGACGTGGCTCGGGTCTCCGCAATGGTGTCACAGTGGATTGAAATTAGGAGTTCGCCACACGTCGCTATTGGATAAGATGGGGCATTGAACTGCTGGTGGTTATGTGTGTGACGTTGAACGGCGCTCTTATGCTGCATGCCGGCGAACAAGATCAGGAGAATCAAGATGGCGAATCCCAGTGTAGTACCTTTTGGCTGCTGGCTGAGCATCCGTTCGGTGGCGGAACGGCCTGTACGACCTGCTGCTCTTACAAACATCACATCGAATAACGCTTTCCTGGACGTGGCGGCGTTGTTGGAAAAAGTTTCGGAATGTTTAGGAGAAGTGTGGAACAGATGAAATTCCTCAAGTCATACGCGGATTCTCCAAGGCCATCGCCCGGGTTCACCGTGAAGACATCATTTACCGGCCGTGCTGTCTCACGCGATTGTCAAGAGTCTCGTAAATCATGGCCGCCTAGGACAAGGACGCAGGGTCGGCTTTGGGGAGCTGATCAACGAGCCCAGCAAACAGCTCTTGTTCCACGCCACGCAATATGAAGTGAATAATTCGGTCTTCGGTCATCCCAGGATCAGATTGTCAAAACACCGCCTCCATTTTTTTCGACGCACCGAAGTTCTTTTGTTCTGGCGTTGCATTCTTGTGTGGAGCGAAACCTCCGAGCGTTCCTTCTGCTCATTGGCAAAGAACGTCTTCAGAAACATATGTTTCATTAGGGTCCAGATCGTCAGGGCACTCTCGAGGTTTTAAAACAGCCTTCAAGCCGCGTCAACTAAGATCTACCTATCAATGTGCTTCGTGATAACGCTTTTACAAAATAAGGACGCGCTCAACTTTTTCCAAGCAGTACTAAGGGCATTTATCATTTATCTGCGAATTCGTGGAACAAGTGGTGTTTACGCAGCGAAAGAAAGACAAGAGGATTAGTGGATCCTTGGCCATGTTATCGGTTTTGCTGGTCTACTTGTTGGTTTCTTGTGGGCGGAGAGAGACCTCAGCCTGTAAGCCTTGCATACTGTGGCTGTCTCGCTTTGGGCTGGCTTGTCGACATCCGTTAGGCGTAAGGAGCATGAAAGGTGCGCGCCTAAAAGCTCCGCCAGATGAGTTGTATGTAAGGGAAATAAAAAAAATTCAGCTGACGATCGTTTACATATCGCATTTGGAGCACGACTGCCTGTCAGGTGACGCTGTGGACCCGCTCCTACCAGATATAACTGCCCAGAAGCGTCTTTACCCCGACTTACGCTTCCTGACCGAGTAATTCCACTGACGCAACGTCACTTTGCTCAAGACTTTCAGTGTACCGCCACTACAAGCTACGTAAAAAATTGTGTGCTAGAGAAGATTTTGGAGTAAACAAGAAGAATGCAATACTTCTACGTCACCCCCACCCGCCTCCGCGACAACATTTTGCAAGCGTGTCATGACGAGCCGTCATCAGAGCACCTGGCCACGGCGGGCACGCTCGGAAATATCAATGCGAAATACCACTCTCTCCCCCCCTCCAATCTAATGAGGAAACTAGTTTCGCAACTGCGATTATTAAAAGTTGAGATAACTCTACCTACGAGGCCCACCGGACAACTAGAGCCCATCGCCGTGCCATGACACTCTTTGAATAGCTTCTATGCCTGTTTCCCAAATCACGAGGCGGGAGCAGTAGAATTGGCGTAGCGAAAGAGTACATGACGCCCAACGCAAACACCTATACTCTTCCTGAGAGTACTGTAGACGACGTCGCGAAATTCTTCATTAACGCAGTTGTGCTAAGATATCATGCCCCTCAAACCCTAATCACGGACTGCAGAACAGTGTTGAGCACAGCTCATGGGAGGCACCTCACGTTGCTGAAACACGGATATAGGAAAGACACGCCGTACCACCCAAGGACGAACTAACTAACCGAAAGACCATAAATAACCAACCTGAATAGCCGTGTCTGTATATCGATGCTGAATAGGACATTGAACAAAAAAGTTTTTTTTGTCTCACTAGCGTACAATACAGCAGTTAATGAAACCAGACTGATGTCTCCTTTCGAGCTCCTCTAAGGTTTTCAGCAGACGACAATACTCGTTGCAATGCTACCACAATTCAAAGACTACAATTTCAACGCCGACATCTAGAGATTCCTACAGCGGGCAGACGAAGACAGCCAGGTTGCTCGCTTAAGTACTAGAAACACGCACATGCTGGATTACGGATGCTACAGTCGGCGGAGCTGAGATGCCGAGTGTAACGCAGGGGACCTTGTGTGTGTTTGGAGCCCGATTCCATGACGTAGGCTAAAGGGAAACCTTCTGCGACGATATTTTGGTCCCACCCAAATTCGACAACGTGTTGTCCAACTTGTGAGGACCGCCGCGGCCATCAGTAGCCCACGTGGGTATCCTAAAGCCAATCTATGTAAGTAGGGGAATAGTTTACTGATTACACTGTGATTTTATTTTGGCACGGGTTCCATGCACTCTTATAATTGTAATTACGCTAATTCCCGCCCTGTATTTTGTTTACGTTTGCTCTTTGTTGCTATAATATGGCACTGCAATTGCATTTTATACGTCAGCAATTTAAGCGGGTCTTTGCTGCATTTTGTATTGTATGCCTCATAGCATATATCAGTTTGATGGGAAGAGTGTTTCCCTCTGTCGTCACTGGACAAGAATATACATGAATGTTCTCGATCTAGTTTTACAGTTCCAGCAATAATTTGAATGATTTCTCATGGGAGAAATCTTTCTGTAGTAAACTTTGCTTCGTCAGGAAACCTTTGTCATCGTTGGGCAAGGGACCATTTTGAGGACTTAGCGCTAGAGCGTTTCATCAAGCCGCAGGACACTACGAAACGCTACAAAGCTACAAACCTCCGACAATGGCAAATCAGTCAGAGTACGAACATTCTACCTTTTCCGCACCGCTACAAAAAAAAAACGTTACAAGTCAGTTTTATGTGTTGAGAAAACGATGACCTTGTAGGCATAGAAAACGTATTTTGCGACAGCCTAGAAACCTAGAAAGCGGAAAACAAAAACAATTGTCAGAGGAATTACCTTACAGCCTTCTCTATTTCCCAAATTTTGATATTTTCGGATAATATTAGCAGAGGACGTAACTGGAACGTCTGAACTGATTCTTCGAAATCGTCCTACTTGAGATAATATCCCGGAGTTTTATTTGTTTGGCTATTCATACTGCCAATCTAAATAGTGATTATTGCAGGATGGGCAAAATAATACAACATTTAACATATTACAAACTTACAGCATCTACACGCACAACATTATACAAAATTTAAAGAAGACAGTATCGTTTGTGCGCCTATATATGTACAGTTCAGTATTAGTGCATCACAACAATCATGCAGCTGCAAATAGCGCCTGAAATAACCAAAATTAAAGAAAACAAACACTAAACACATCAAACACACAAAAGAAACAAAACATGATGACTTATATGTAGCAGCTACTATGAATGAATTACATCGATGTGCGCAGGTGAGTTTCCAGTAAAGACAAAAAACTCCCCTAAGTAGGACTGGTTGTTACGGAGCGAGGCAAGTTGTTCCATTCATGCATGGCTGGCATTTTTGTATGTCGTGGTGGAATGACAAGGAATGGCGCGTGGCGTGGGGAAATGGAATTGAATGACGTGGAGAAAATGGTACTTGAAGCACGAGCTCCGTAAATAGTTTTTTGCTTTGTTAAATTTCGGTATAACACAATCTGCGCTCCTTGATCAGGATCCCCCACTCGCATGGTGTGCTTGTTTTTAGAGGTGCATCTCACATTTTGTTCGAATACCACAAGTGGGCCTTCGCTACATTACCTGTGCTTAGAAAAGAGCTACTGCCAATCCATCTAGAAGAAGTTTCGCTAGAAGCCCACACATAATACTCAAACGTGTTTGAAACTTTTTGGTTGGGAATAAATTATCTGGTCGTGCTAATGCGGGGTTGACCCATAAGCATACGCTGCGATTTTTAGGTTGAAGTAAAGAACGGGCCGTTCGCTGGCCCCTCTCCCAGGCGCCTAAGACACTCGCCGAATTCCTGTGCCTGTTCGCCAGTCTTGAAAGGAGCGTAGGGATTCGTCCCGCCGTGTTATCGTATCGCTAGCTGAATGACGGCATAACAAGTTGATGTATTACAATTACTTTGCAATCTCTTTAACAGAAACCCTATTTGGCGTGAAGAAGTGTAACTGGTGTTCTAATGACTACTGTACCTCAAACATCTTGTCTCACCCGCGTAAATAAGATTAAGTGCAGCACGTACTGGGTGCTACTTGAACACAACCAGAAATACTCCTAACACTTCAATCTCCTACGCACCTAAATGGCCTACCGCACAGCTGTTAGCCGCCAAGAGGCCTTGTTGTAAATCGCTTTGTTCGCACCGAGGAGGCCACCAGTCTCGCACGGTGTTAGTCCCAGTCTCGCCTCTTCACGCGTGCCTCGTACCGCCCTATCCTTTATCGTCTCGCAGACGCAGCCACTTGTTCTTCGGTTATTCTTAGCTGGTTATCTGCGCGAAATCATTGGATCTAATCGGCGTATTGAGCCATGTTTACGGGGCCAGAACAAGGCCAACTTTAGGCAAAGCAAATATTTTTTTAGAAGTGAGGAGCACCAAATTTTTATTTGGGTTGCGGACCTCAAAAGCTGTTGATTGGTGTGTCTAAAAAAGTGCTCGGTGCAAAAGCCGATGGCCGTTGCCCCAACGCAAGAGACACACAAATGCGCAACCACAAAGATACGTTTACATTCTTAGCACTTTGCATAAAAAATATACATATATGCTGCATCCAGCTTTAAAGGGTGCACTAGGCCGACAAACAGAAAAAATACATCGTCAAATTGGTGCCCGAATACCCAAAGTAGTGTGCTCAAATCAATGACAATGCATCCGCATGAGGTTGCAAAGGAAGCTACAACCGAATGGTTATAGTTTCAAAAACATTTGAAAGGACGCCTGAAAAAAGTGGAAGCCTGTTTACTTTCCTTTCGGGCCCCCTCTGGCAAAGCCAGACTGAGAGTGACAAATGAACAGGCAAACGGGATTGAGCGTACAGAGCAGAACAACGTTTACTATAACATTGACTTGAAAACGACATAAAATACACCTGACTAATGCATAAATTTTGTACTAAGATTCTTTTATAAAATTTATGATTTACAACAAAGGTCATGTGCTTGCTTTGCTAATGTTTTTTTATGTGATGTCTGCTGTGCAGAGAAATAACATTGTTAACGAGAGCAGAGCCCATCTTCCTCTTGCGGTGTGCTTGAAAAAGTTTGTTCTCAAGGTTGGGTCTTACGAAGATTGTATGACGGCATCCGAGTTTTCATATCAGCAGAGGAAGCAAGTAAATTGGGAGCAGTAAAAATGCTTTCTTTTTATTTTAGGGGGAACATTTTCCAGTAAACATTGACGACGTTGTCTAAATAAAGCGATCGAAAAGTGGCTTATTGTGAAAGCAGTTCTCTAGATTTGCTATGGTTCGGAAAGCATTTTTATAAAACAAGTGATAGCAATGAGACATTTTCTTTTTAGTACCACAATGAGTAATAGTTCGGATGAGAACTAAAAAAAGCACTGAAAAGTTTTAACTGATATGGTTGTAAAGGTATTCGAGCAGTTGGAAATCTCTTATTTGGAAGGTATTCGAAACATTCCAAATGGGTGAGCAGACTTTGCAATACAGTTAATGACTTGAATTATATACTTATCTCAAAATATGTTTGCGGCAGTAAATACCTGGAGAGTAAGAGTTTCATCCACTGCTATTCTCCTGAAACGTTCCATGTATATGGAATTATGGGAATGCGGAGTACATTCTTACCATGAGACAAAGCTGAAATAAAACAGGAAAGATCTTTGAGAAGGAAATGAAAATTAAATAGTGCATGCCTCCTGAAAATTCTGACACCTGTTTTAAGTCTGTATGATCACTAGAACCACAAAATCCTTGTCCGTGTGAATTCTGTATATACGGAGTATACAGAAATCATACGGAGCGTTAGTTTGCTTATTATTGAAGATAAAAACACGAAAACTGTGCAAAACGTTCGTATTGTGCGAACTCACATGATTCCCCCGTTTATTGAACTATTATGTAAATGTATTACGCTTGGGGGCCTAACACTAGGTATGGACTCCATATTCCAATAAATCCCTATATACGGAACTTTTCAGTAGGGTACCATGCAACTGTACAGAAGATTTTTGTATAACATTTTGGGTGGAATTCTCTGGTGAACAAAATAATTTTCTGTTATGTTGTGGCTTCTTTACAGAGGATTTACCTTGCTCCGGGAGTGCAGTTTATTTAGGCAATAGTTTAATTCGACTTCAAGCGCCTTAGTGTTAGTCTTTTCATACAGTAGTGTGCCTTACCGGCGCAAATAACAAATGTGTATTTCGTGCTAACCCGAATCACATAGTTATTATAAATGATAAACGGGATAAGACGAAGGTTACGTTTCTGTTGAATACCAGGTTTGAGGCTTTTAGAGAAGAACATGAATGAAAATCACGACGTGTTGCTTTAAAAAATTTAACTATGTGGGGAGACATTCTAGGGGTATGGCGTGCACTACGTACAGCTGGAGATTTTCGTTCCAGGTTTTAAAAATACGTATACGCCACCTAATATTTCTTTTTTTTATATGTGGTAACTTGTTTTCGTAACCTCCGTCGTAGTTGTTATCATTAGAAGCGCGTTACGGTTCGTGAAAACGTCAATTTCGTAGGGTTTAAAAATATACTATTTTATTTCTCTGGATTTGATCGAGAACTTCGGGATAACTAGAAGTTTTGAGTATAATAACAAAAATTATGCACTTCTTTTCCCAAAACGTTGCCCTTCATAAGAGCACCTTTACGCGCATCCTTGTTGTGGGTTGAGCTACAGGAATACAATTCCAAGGATTATGCGTTTCTCTGCTGCTACACCTGGTATACTTTATCTTGAAGAGACAAAAAGGTAAAGGCGCATTTGCTTTTCGCACTACGAAAATAGCTTTTTTGTATTCCTACTGTGGAATCCAAACAGTCAGTTCATCTAAGCTACTTATGGATAAAAATTGTCGAAAGTGGGTGTTTTTCTCAGTATCCTAAAACATTTGAAAAAACTGTTTTTGCGATTGGCTGCTTCTTCTTATTGTATTACCGTAAGGGCTCTGCCTAGGCTTTATGAACAAATATAGGAATTTATTTTCTGCCTGATGATAGATATCCGCGTGACGTCAAAGGTTGGTTGGAAATATTGTGAAGACACCTAATAAGGGGGATATGTGTACTTGGTAGTGCACAGGGGAGGCCGCGACACCACTTTTAGAGGACAGAGGATAAATTTGCAATCAAAAATATGATGATGGGCTTTTGTTCGATAATATGCGTGTTATCGTTTTGAATGCAGATTGAATACCAAAGACATTTAAAGCATCCTGAACGTGCAGCGTGTTGTTCATGTTTCCAACATGTTAATAGAAAAAATTCTGCCAAGGAACAGTTTCAGTTTATTTTGATCCACCTACGCAAATAAATATTAAAATGAGTGAAAATTGTATGCAAATTTTCTTCTCCTGTGTGGTACATTTGAACAAACTGTGCTCATGGGTGCGCACAAAAGGTTCTTTAATATCATTTGTTACAAAGCAAATGATTTCAATCAAATCACTATGAGACTGCCCACGTGCCCGATCAAACCCACCTCCATTTCGGTTATTACTGCGTAATAAAAAGACATTTTTACGCGCGTTCGGGAGGAATCCATCTGAGTTGGGACAGGTTTTCGTTCGTTATGACACGTAATACAGGGCACGGGCACGGCGAAAGCAAAAAGAACATGTGGCTCACGGGCTTTCGTTTCTTCATTGTGCAGGCATGGCTGAATTCTACACCTGGGGCCTTTTTTTCGATTCCCACCACAGAGCTTTTTTATCAAGACAACTCAGGACAACAAAGTGTATTTGACGCCACCGTTATCGAACAGGCGATTCTGCATTTCCGGTCCGAATGCGCTACGTAAGTCGCAACTAATATTATAAGAACTGGCCCGTTCTTCAGCATCGACAGGTGGCACGGCAAAACCTATAGGAACATGTGGCTCACGGGCTTTCGTTTCTTCATCGTAGCGGCGTTGCTGAATTATGAAGCTCGAGCCTTATCATCGATTCCCACCGCCGAGTCTTTTTATCAAGACAACTCAGGACAGCAAAATGGCTTCGACGTGAGTATCAGCGCTGCTTCATTTCCGATGTGGATGCGTTACGTCAGTCGCAACCTACGGTATGAGAACTGGACCGTTCCTCAGCATCGACACTGGGCACGGTGACAGCACTAGAAACATGTGGCTTAAGGCCTTTCGTTTCTTCATTGTACAGGCGTTGCTGAATTGTACAGCTGGGGCCTTATCATCGATTCCTCCCTCTGAGCCGTTTTATCTAGACAACTCAGGACAGAAAAATGGTTTCGAGGTCACCGTCATCGAAGAGGCGCTTCGGCATTCTCGGTCGGGATGAATACCTCAGTCGCAACTAACGCTATAAGAACTGGTCTGTTCCTCAGCATCGACAGTGGGAACTGCAAAAGCACTGGGAGCATGTGGCTCACGGCCTTCTGTTTCTTCAAAGTACATGCTTTGCTGAATTTACAGCTGGGGCCTTATCATTGATTCCCACCGCCGAGCGGTTTTATCAAGACAAGTAAGGCAGAAAAATGGCTTCGATATCACCGTCATCAAAGAGGCGCTGCTGCATTCCCGTGGCGGATGCGTTACATAAGCCGCTACCCACTGTATCAGAACTGGACCATTCCTCAGCATCGACCGTGGGCACGGCAAAAGCACTAATAATATGTGCCTCACGGCCTTCCGTTTTTTCATCGTACAGGCATCTGAATGCTACAACTGGAGCCTTATGATTGATTCCCACTGCCGAGCCGTTTTATCGAGACCACTCAGAACAACAAAATGGGTTTGACGTCACCGTCATGGAAGAGGCGATTCTGCATTCCCTGTCCGGATGCGCTTAGTCAGTTGCAAAAAAACGTTATAAGAACTGGACCGTTCCTGAGCATCGACTGTGGCCACTGCGAAAGCGCCAGCAACATGTGGCTCACGGCCTTTTGTTTCTTCATCGTACAGGCGTTGCTGAAGATCAAAATGACTTCAACGTCAGCGTCACCGAAGAGGCGCTTCTGCATTTCCGCTGGGGACGCGATACGGCAGTCGCAACTAACGTTACAAAAAATGAACTCTTCCTCAGCCTCGACAGTGGGGATTGAGAAAGCATTGGGAACATGTGGCTCACGGGCTTTCGCTTCTTCGTCGTGCAGATTTTGCTGAATTCTACACCCGGGGCCTCATAATCGATTCCCACCGCCGATTAAATTTAATCAAGACAACTCAGGAAGGTAAAGTGTCTTCGACGTCACCGTCATCAAAGGCGCTTCTGCATTCCCGGTCCGGATGCGTACATCAGTCGCAACTAACGCTATAAGAGCTGGACCGTTCCTCAGCATCGACAGTGGGCATGGCGATAGCACTGGGAACACGTGGCTCGCAGCCTTCTGTTTCTTCATCGCAGAGGCGTTGCTGAATTCTACAGCTGGGGCCTTGACATTGATTACCACTGCCGAGCCGTTTTATCAAGAAAACCAACGAGAGCTAAATGGCGGCGACGTCCACATAATCAAAGCTCCTGTATTCCCGTTACCGATGCGTTACGAGAGTCGCAACTAAGGCAATAAGAACTGGACCGTTCCTCAGCATCGTCAGTTTGCACGGCCAAAGCACTGGGAACATGTTGCACGGCGAAAGCACTGGGAACATTCCTTGGAGTACATGTTAGATATGAATGTTTAATACGTAGTGACAAAGATTTCTTGTAATGCTGCTTTGTCCACGGACCAGCTTTCTAATTGCGTTTGAGTGCTGCTGCTCGTGCAAAATTATTCTTTCTGGGGACATGGAAACAAATCGTGGTCCTACTTTTGAACAATTGTTTCTGGCAATCCTGGATGAACACACGGAAATAAGGCAGAGATAGCTGACCAAAATCTCGTCTTGAAGGTACAGAAAAAACGATCGAGAGTTTTGGTATGCCCCTAAATGTCCTTCAAGCTAACGTTAACGAATTCCATAGAAAACTAACCAGTACCGTTGAAACTGTTAAAAAAGGCCA
Organism: Haemaphysalis longicornis; assembly: GCA_013339765.2. Taxonomy (NCBI): domain Eukaryota; kingdom Metazoa; phylum Arthropoda; class Arachnida; order Ixodida; family Ixodidae; genus Haemaphysalis; species Haemaphysalis longicornis. The sequence continues at coordinate 44,438,078 of CM023448.1, read as the reverse complement.
ATTAGCCCAGAATGCGAAGTTCAGTTACCTAGACAACTGCACCCGCATATCAAATCTGACAGTTTTTGGTGTTGCTGAGCTGCAGATTATAACTGAATCGTATCTGCGACGTAAGGTTATTGATGAATTGTTTGGAAATGAGTTAGGTGTTAAATGCTCCTCTGTCGCAGGTATTCACAAGCTTGCGCGCAATATAGAAAACAGGCTGGTAATTACCATTTCTAAGACAAAAGAGAAAAACAGGCTAGCTAGAACACGTTTCAAAACTAAAGGCCTCTAAGATTAGCATTGAAAACGCATACTGTGTGGAAACGCGTAGCAAAGGTAAATTGCTTTGGATGTAACCAAAGGCACAATTAGGTGCCGTTAAAGAAGTATTTTTTGTTGAAGATAGGCTTCTTATTGATGCGGACCTCTAGATTTGAAATGACTCTTCAACTTTTGCGAATGGCTGTCAAAGGTGAAAAAGTACCTCGTAAGACGTAACAATTTCCAACGTTCGAGCTTCGCATAATATCTTTAATGCCAGGAGACTAGCTAACAAAGCCGATAAGGTTGAAAATCTTCCGCTTTATATGACCCACATATATGCGTCATTACTGAGGCCTGGCTACATGACCTTGCAAGTCATCACAAAATTGTACTGCCTGGATAATAAGTTTCTTGGCTGGATGGATTCTCTCATGGTGGCGGCGTGGCGGTTATTCTAAAGGATACCATTTGTTGAATTTTGTTGTATCCCACATAGGCAACCGAGATGAAGAAGGCGACTTGATTAGTGGACCCCACTAAAGAAAGAAGAAGGAGGAGAAGGAGGAACTTTTAGGACGCCCTGATCGTAATGACAAAAAGTTTAGTGTGATTACAATACATTTATTCTTTCATTCGGCAGCTAAGGACTTCAGTCTCCAGCAGCATATGGGGCAAACTCCCGTGAACGAAGTCGGAGCTACGAGATCATCAGATAAACACCCGAACGAACTGAAAGCGGATACTGTGTCTACAAGTCAGATGCAAGCAAGGCAGCATGCACACGCTGAGAGACACGAGAGCGGCTCGTAGGCAGCAAAACACCAGGCTTAATAAAGAAGCTAAGACGGTGCTGGATACAGCGGATGTGGAAATGTTGGGTTCACTCCTAGAGTGGCTGCAGTCGAACAATGATGTGTGACGAAGGCTGATTGCGGAGCTGGAAGACGGTATACCAAACGAAGAATTCGCGGCTGAATTCCAAGCGATGATGAGATACTAAAACGCCCCCAAAATCACTTCGGAGTGGTCCACGCTTGGCTGGACCGACAGCCCCAGCTACAGCGGTTAATTTTCCCAGTGACGAGCGTCATCAGCATAGAGCCTCTGTGAAGCCACTGACGCCTAAGCTGCGAACCTTCAACCGTGATTTGAGCCAGTGGCTGAGATTTTGGGTGCAGTTCAACGCAGCCGTCCAGGAAAACCCTAGTCTGAACAATGGCCACAAACTCCATTACCTTCGTTCTCTCCTGGGTGGATCAGCTGCTTCGTCCATTGCCGGGTTGCAACCGACGAAAGGTTGTTGCCAAGACGCCCTGGAAATTCTTTATCGACGCTTCGGTAACACCCGCCTCGTTGTGCCGGAGCATTTACGCACCTTCGAGTGCTTCCTTCAGTGGTGTCCTCGAATGACGTCGGCGGAGTGCGACGACTGCTAAGCCACGTCCAATGTCATGTGCACGGACACGCGGCTCTGAAGGTTTCGTGTGCTACGTACTCGACGGTGGTGACCGATGGGCTTCTAAGAGCCTTGCCATCCGACATCATCGTTGCTTTTCATCGAGAGATAGCAAATATTTCACCCAGGTAAAGCCTCCTAGAGTAATAGTCCTCCGTCGGCGGAGAAGCTGCGCCAACAGAGTTGTTTGATGGTGAGCTTGAACTGCTTTTAACCCGCCTGATGAATGAAGCAGAATGCGGAGAACGGAGTGGGGTTGAAATCGAAAAGAAACAAGCTAGGCCGAAAGCACACGATGGACAGGAAGGTTTGTACAAGCCGTCAATGGCGGCACTGCCAAATTCTAGCGCCTTAGTCGTGTCAAAGTGCCTGTTCAGCGACTCCGGCCAGCATTCCACGCCGCAAGGCAACGGCAACATCCATCTAATTCGAATAAAGAAGCTGGCAGCAGACAGACGACGCTTTTGGCGTACTTTGAAAGGACATTTTTCCTAAAAGTTTCGTCGCACTGTCAGTTGCGGAAACTGCAACGGGTGACCTGTAGCATCGGTGTCCTATAATACTTTGCCGCCCAGAGGAGCTGACAGTACTGATAACGTGAGGAATTCGGATGCCAGTCACCTTTACTCCAGTAATCTACATAATCTAGGCACGGAAACACTGCTTCAGACTTGTCGGCTTTAGGTTATTTGGGTTCGGCAATGTGCGTATGTCAGTTGCATCGTGGATGGGGAAAGTCAGCGCTCTTTTATTCATGAACATGTACCCCGTAACCTCGGTTTACGGGAGCTTGGGAAGACCAGCTTGCAGCTCAACATCTTCGGTAGGGATGCGTGAGGAAGGAAGGATTTCCGTATAGTGGAACTGTTCGTCCGCAGCCAGCACAGTGACGAAGTTGTCGCTATGGGAGCCATCAAAGTTTCTTACATTTGCAAGGACATCGTGCACGTGCCACTGAAGAATGACGTTGTTTTATCTATCGAAGCTACCGGTCAGTTTATTGCGGACAAGCTTCTTCAGCCAGGCATGGAAACGGTACCCTGGAATAGCCTGCTGCTTGGAGCTGACCATTTCTGGAAGGTAATGACGGGAGAGGTTAGGCGTCATCACAGAGACAATCGATTAGTTGCACTTAAATCATTGTTTGGGTGGATGTTTCAAGGTGACCTTTCCGTACTTGTTTCATTGAGTGTTGCATCAAACGTATGCGCGCTTCGAGCGAACCCCAACTAAGAGGCAGTTGGCGAAGTTGTGAGATTCAGGAGTCCTGAAAGTATTGGAAGTTTTTAAGCAAACCCACTAGATGACAAAAACATAAGGAGCGTACCTTCCGAACTTTGGGAAGGCGACGCCAGCAAAGAACCTACTCGGCGAAAACGGCGTCCAGATTTTCACAGACGCAGGGTAAATTCTGAAAGCGATCAATACCACTAGCGACCAGCTAGGGCGACCGAGCCTCAGGCAAAACGTACAGAACGTACGAGAATTTTCTGTAGCCAATGTACACCTTTTCCGAAGTTCCGGGTAATATTTCCCGACGCCAATGCTTTTCACAAAACGAGAGCCAAGATTGGAGCGGTGAATTGTCTCGACGCAGAATTTTACCGTTCACGGCCGAATACGAAATGGAACGAGGTACCAAGAAGCGGCATTCGGTCCAAGCAAGTCAAGTATCAGGCTACGGTTCATTCTCTGAAAGATGTTCTGCACAAGACAAAGGGACACTCAACTGTGCACGTCACAAGTAGGGGCTACGGATAAAAAGTAGCCACCACAGAAGAGCGCATACGTCACTGAGTGAGGACTGTAGCTAGCGAGCAAACAGTAACTGATCCGGCTTGGAGCCAGCACGAGTGATAGGAGCAGTTTGCAAACGTTGCGCTTTTAGTTGGAAAGAAGTGTATGGGTTACCGAAGATTTTTTTTAGGCGAGCTCGATATCAAAGACCAGCATTAGGTCTAACGCTTTTATTGCAGTTTTAATCGTGGACCAATTAACAGCACTCCCGTATTTCCACCGCCAACTCTCAGTGCTAGTGAAGACTCGAAGCAGAAATATTTCTAAAAATGTTTGTCTGCCCCGTATGAGGCCAGTAATAAGACTTGCTAATGTTGATTGTTTTATTCAATTATCATTGCTATGTTTTATGTGTGCAGTGAACACTAGCCTTTCATCTAACGCGACCCAAATAGGAATTTCCGTTCTATTTTTAGAGAGATCAAGGTAACATTGTGCCTAATTTTAGGTTCCCTATTGTTCCCATTCCTTCTGGACAATAGGGCACAAGTACGTTTTTCATGGTTACGGTTAAACCCGTTCTTGCCTGCCCAGACAGCATACTTGACTTTCACAAATAGACATGTTACATAATTTAGGATATTTGCACATCTTCTACATAAATAGAATAGATAAATGTAGTTGGCAATGCTTTCCTAAGAAAGTTCATATTGACTGTAAACCGTGTGATCATAACCCCCCTCATGAGACACGAAATTTTCATTCCTTTACTTCGAGTTGTGGATCAATTCGCTTTCATGCTACTAACAACTAGCCTCCTGGTTGGCTCAGTTGGTAGAGCAACTGCTCTGGTTAAGCAGTGGTCCCGGGTTCGAATCTTGGACCAGGACGAATTTTTCTTCAACTGCGAAATTTCCGAGAAAGCTGTATAGCTTTCTTTTGTGGCCGTATGGCTGCATTTAGGTGGATGTCAAACTTTGCTTCACAGAAACGTGCTCCAAGTTGGGGATTTCCCCTTAATCTGGTCGATTAACTCCTGTCCTTTACTTCGAGTTGTTGATCGTTTCGCTTTCGCGCTAGTAAAGCTTTGCGGTGATGAGGACCAGCGGCCGCATTAGAGCCCTTTTTAGAACATTATAGTACATGCGTCACTCATTCCGCGGGCTTGTCTGGCGGATGTTTCCTCTTCGTCAGCAAGCAAGTAGGGTTTTCTTGTCTTTCCTGCACTCTAGATAATTCAGGGCGTTTGATTTGCCGTGACCTTGTCCTTGGGGGGTGTTGAATGGCATATCATTTGTCTCTATGCACCAGTTTTTGGTCGAGAACGTGATACCTTTTTCTTGTCGCTGGGGCAGTTCCTTCGAACACAACGAAAGCTTCTCTTTATGGGCGATTTCAACTTTGTCTGCAGTGAGCATGATCGTTCAAGGCCAGCTGCGCGCTATGACCGCAGTGCGGCCACACTGGCCGATTTAGTGCACGAGCATGGTCTTGTTGATGTCGGTCAGATGAAAGAAAGTGCAGTGCAGTTTACTCATTTTCAGTATAGTTCAAAATGCCCGCCTTGACAGGATATATATATCAGCAGAGGAAGTTTCTGGCGTTTCGGACTATAATGTACGTCCAATATTTTTTACTGACCACTGTATGATCTCAATCTACTTCGGTAGGTCAAGACCACGAAACAAGCCCACTCAATGGGATCTATAGAAACCTAATACCTGTCTACTGGCTAACACATTTTTTTGCAAAAGGGTTTATGATTGCTTACAGCATATTCTAACAACTCCAGAACTATCTCTTTATCAGAAATGGGACATCTTTAAACAGAAAATTAGGAATGACGCAATAGATGAGCCAGCTCGGCTTTCGTTTTTGAAACGCTTTCATATACGTGAACTTGCCCGTACATTGGTGGCGCTTAACGAACTGGAAGCAGTCAATGCGGGATCAACTTTGGAAGAAATTTGGATTGTTAAAGACAATTGCAAAAATATGTAACTGAAAAGTATCATGGTGCCTTAATTCGGTCCAGAACTGAAAGGTTCTTTGATGGTTATCCTTCTCGCAGGTGGCTTAGTGATGAGCGCCAACCCGCACTTGCAAACAAGATAATTGAAATTTGTTATAACGGTTTTAGGCATACTGAAGCTAATGATATAGTCAGTGCTTTCCATGCACATTACAGCACGTTCTTTGGGAGGTCCAGTATTAATACTCGGCAATTCAACTTCCTCATTGACGTACTTCCCAGGCTTACAGAGGACGAGTGCATGATGGTGTCAGGGCCTATTACACTGGAGGAAGTTAAGGATGCCATCTCCGCACTTAAGACTTACAAGACCCCAGGGCCAGATGGCCTTGGTGGGGAGTTCTATCAAAAGTTTTCTACTATCCTTGCTTCAGTTTTCTTGGACGTATTTACGGCTGCCTATGATCATAATATCTTGCCGCCAACCTTTTATTCAGGACACACGGTGCTACTCCCCAAAACTGCGGATGCAGAAAAAGTTAGGTATGTACTGGGTTACCGACCAATCTTCCTCTGCAACGTTGACTACAAACCTTTTTGCAAAAAATTTATCTAGGCTCCTTCAATTTTTAATTACTAGTTTAGGGGGGTCCCACCAAACTTACGGTATTCGGGGCAGGAGTATTCACACAAATATTCATATCGCTCGTTCTGCCTTGGAGTGCGTGTCCGATTCGGTAGATCAGGTGGCGCTAATACAAATTGACCTTGCAAAAGCGTTTGATCGGGTTGCTCATGATTTCTTATTCGCACTTTTGGCACAAGTCAACTTAGGGGATGTGTTATATAAGGGCATCAAGCTTTGCTATGATCGGTGCAGTACACAGCTTATCGTCAATCGTATTCTGTCTGAGCCAATTGCGATCAAGTCGTCTGTCAGAGAAGGCTGCCCCCTGTCACCGTTGCTGTTTGCATTGTACCTCGAGCCTCTTTGTCTGAGCATTCAGCAGAGTCAAAGAGTGAAAGGTTTTTGCTTACAATCGTCCGAAGTTAAGGTGCATGCTTATGCAGATGATATAGCGTATTTTTGCGCTGACAAAAGCAGTGTCCAGGAAGCCCTTACAGTGACTAAACAGTTCTGCGATGTGTCTGGAGCGGATGTTGATATAAAAAAAACTAAGGGGTTTTGGATCGGACAAAGGGGAACAAAACCATCCAGATTCGATGGTATTATTTCGGATAGCGCCCCACTTCAGTACCTCGGCGTGCCGTTACATCAAATACGGAATACAGGGCCTCATTGGTCATCAGCGCTCACGCAAGTTAAGCTTGTATCGCAGGCATAGAATAGGCGAAACCTCTCTGTGTTTGCACGTGCAAGAGTGTGTAACGTCTTCCTTGCCACAAAGCTCCTTTATGTGCGTGAAGTGCTTCATTGTGTGCGAGCAAAAGTTCAGGCGCTACATGAAGTTTCTGCAACATTTGTGTGGGGCTCTCAATGGGAACCTATGCATAGGGACATGTTTCTTAATTTAAAGGCAGGGGGTGTTGGGCTCATGCATTTGTTTGCGCACCAACACGCATCTCGTTTTTTTCTTCTACAAATTGGTTGATAATAACTGTAATAATAATAATAACTGTACTGTAAATAACTGTAAATAATAACTGTAAATAATAATGTAAATAATAACTGTAATAATAACTGTACTGTAAATAACTGTAAATAATAACTGTATTAATAATAACTGTACTTTTAATAACTGTACTTCAGCAGCTCATAAGTTTCAATTTGCCTTTTTTGCTTGTATGTACGGGCGAAGTCAATAAGAAGCCTCCATGGGGATTTATCAAAGAGGTCGTAGAGTCATTTAACTTTCTTACCGCGCGGTTTTCCTTGGAATATCTGTTGAGCATGTCAAGAAAAACTACGACGAACACTCTTCTTGAAGGTCTATTCCCGGTGCCTGTTTATCGCCATCCTTACTTAGGCCACCACAAAAGCAATGTTTTAAAACGCGAAATGAGCATGTGTATCCCGCCAAAGGCAAAAACATTTTTCTTCAAGCTTCAATCTTCCACACTCCCAGTTAAGACATGGCTACGCGAAAAAGGAATGTCTATTCCTTGGACGGACAATTGTCGCCTCCGTAATCAACCAGAGACAATTGATCATTGTTTTGATTTATTCCGGGACGCTGTGTTCTTCTGGGACGTTTAGCAGCGGACACTATAAAAGGACATTGACATCAACCCGTACACCATTCGCTTCCTGCCATTTGAAGATGTTAATCGGGTGCCATATCACGTTTTCGTTCTCCTAGGATTGTTTAGCTTGTGGAAGTGCCGCATGACTGATCGGCATGCGCAACCCCCTAGGCCGACCAAGTGCATCTTTCAGGAACAGGCGGCGTTGGTGCGGAGCGTTTATGCTGCGCAGAGTGATCCACCAGAGTGGCTGCCTATTTTGGATGCGTGCGTTAGCTTGCCTGAGTTTTGATCTTTGTTTGACTGATGTCCTTGCCTTTTGCTGTCTGTTAGTGTTTATATTGTGTGTTAAGTGTCTTGTTTTTTGAAGTTTTATAAAATTTCCATGCAATAAAAAAAAGAGCTACTAACGACTAGCCTCTTGTTAACTCAGTTGGTAGAGCGACTGCTCCGGTTCAGCAGTGGTCCTGGGTTCGAATCCTGGACCAGGACAAATTTTTTCAACTGCGAAGTTTCTGAGAAAGCTGTATAGCTTTTTTTGTAGCCGTATGGCTTCATTTAGGTGGATGTCAAACTTTCCTTCACAGAAATGTTCTTCAACGTGCACCCTAAAGAGTGCTCTATGGATTGTCACGCGACCGGTTCTTTTTTACATACAGCTGCACAGTGTTTTCAGCATGTTGTTCGACAACCCAAAGCAGCAAAGCTCGCTAAGCATGCCGTAGCGCTTAGCCGCAATACAGGCCGTTACAATTTTGGAAGAACTTTCATAGAACACTGTTTATATATGACTACATATTTATGTAGGATTCTAGGGCAACGACCAGATCATTTGTAGATTTCCCAGCCCTGGAGCGTTCCTCAAACTACACAAGTTTTCGGTTAATCTTCTTCTCGAGATGCTTGAAAATACAGATTATCAGGATAATGGGAATACAACTTGAAGGAAAAGATCGGTCCTTATCCTACTGTTCAAAAACAACTACAATGGCTACAATCCAAGACCAGGAAAAGCAAACTCAAAAGCCATAATTGTTTGAATACGTTTGTCGGTGTTTCCAGGGTGGCTGCGTGCCGCTGTTGTGTTAAGGTGTGTGTCCGGAGCTGAAGCCCTAATTCTGGCCAAAGCAGCCTTCAACTCAAATCGAAAACGATGACTTGTAAGAGGTGCGTACATTCTTATAGCATTATATTACCTGTTTCAGAAACTCGTTCGTATAGTGAGCAGAAGAAGCGCGATTTAAAAATATTGGGGGATTGTTTTCCGGGTCTTTGAATCGGTTTCTTGTTTTTCTTGACCTGGGTCAGGCTATACGTCGGCTGTCCTTTGTGTTTGAGTGTTCTCATTTTCATTTACGTATTCGTCTCACGCCTTTTTGTATCTGTGTATCAGAGAATGGGTGTGAGAAAGCTACGCCATCGTTTCCATTTTAGCCTCTCTGCGCACAGGCTTTATAAGTGCCTTTGCCTGTTTAAAAGAGATGAGATTATCAAAAGTGGTGCACCAGCGAAAGGAGTCCCGGGCATTGTTCTGTGCTTCTCGCACCAGCCTACACTCCTTCATCTCCAAGGGCTTCTTTTGGCTGCACTGAACACTGGAGCCTTGTGGAATGGACTTTTCAGTGGCATCCAGAATGTGTGCCATGAATAGTTGGGTGGCCGCTTTTTCTTGTACTTGTGTTTTGGATGTACTCTGAATCTTAGATGTCTGTGAGAATGTGTTCTAGTTCGTTGTCGCTTCCTTGAACATCTTCTGGGAAGGTGACCTGTAGGGGCCTGTAAAGGTTAGTGAAGTAGGGAAGTGGACACTACAGTACGTGTTTTTGCACCATCCCTTTAAAGAAAAATAAAGAGCAATGGAAACCCAATTGCCATGTCGAAGTGTGAATACGTGTCCTATATTATGGCGTGTTGGGTATTATGAATTGAAAAGACATTCTGCAGAAGACATTTTCAATCACACAAACTCAGGTACTTATGCAGGAAGACCCCCGAGTGAATTAGGCTCACTGACGTCGCCCGGCCCCTGATCTACCAGCGCCTCAAAATCACCGATCCAAACCTGACAATCAGAAAGAAGGTTAAGGGGTCGTACCGTTATTACCCTAATAAATATTGCTATGGCTCAAAGACTTTATTTACAGTGATAATGGGGAACCAAAGCATTGAAACTGAACTTCAGATCTCCGTTTGAGAAGCATTGTCAAACACCGAGCTGCCGGAGAGTCTCCGTGCGAAGGCTTATGTGCCAAGCATAGAATTACCAGGCTCATTTAAATTCAATACTTGGAGTTCACAGGAAGCGGACAGTTGTGATTTGGTCGAGCGACATTAATGTGAAAAATGCATTCACACTCTTTACCCATCAAAGCCAACATCATACAAATAGGTTGAACTCGTTGCGAACGCAGATGCGACTTTGAATAATACTACGAAATTACCACAGAATAATTTTTCCTAATAGTTCAAACCCCTCGCTAAATTTATAACTGTGCCTGGTAACAGCGCAAGCAACTATAGAACATTTTTGGTTACACGCATTTCAAAGTTATTACATCGTAACTAGAACAACATGAGATTGAGACATTCAAAACTGCCACGACAAGTAGCGTGCAACCTGGCGAGTTCTCAGATAGCGTAAGAGCTGTTTGAGAGCTCATATTTCACCTATCTTCGGGCAAAATTCTGCAATGACAACGGAAGTTGTCGTGCGCCTATCACTGCAGATGGCTGTTCACTTGCACGTAAAAAGGTGTGTTACTGAGAAGCATTCTGTACGTTACACAAGTGGTATTAGTGGGTTCTCGAACCCAGTCATCTTGTAAACTGCTGTAGCGGTAGCAAAAAAGTGCGTAAGAAAATGCCGAAGATGTCACATTTTCAGCGCAATGTTTTTCAAAAAGTGCCCATGTTGACATCTTTCTCTGTTTTTTTGGAGAAAGGGTACACCGCATGAGGTATTACCATTCTTAACTTGCACCCAAGCACTAAACTTCTCACTACTGTAATGATATAGAGCCATCCATACACTTAAATAGAGTGCGACCTAAACTTTTCCTTCGGTATGTAGACGATTTTTTCTGCATAGTGAAGACATCCGCAGTTGACAGCCTGGAAACCCGCCTAAATTCTGTTCGCCCCGCCATTCAGGGCACAGTTGAATCTGAACGAGATGGCTCCGTTCCATTTCTTGACACCCAAGTGACAAGAGGAGGCAAGAGCCTGGCGTTCTGCGTTCACAGGAAGCCGACGCACACTGGCCGGTACCTTCATTTTAATTCGACCCACCCCGCTAACAACACAGCGTCTGTTGTGTCCTCTTTCTATAACAGAGCCCATGCCATTTGCTCGTGCAGATCCGAACGTAAAAAAGACATAAGCCATGTAGTTGCGGAACTCCAGAAAAACGGCTACTCGAAAAAGTTCATTCACTCTATAACCCGCCGCAAAGAAACCAACAGGGTGACATACTCTCCGAGGACATCGACCGTCGAACCCAGAAGCGCGTGCCGGTGCCTCATAGCCCAGGAACGAGCGAGGCCTTGGCGAGCATTTTCAGAGGAGTCGGAGTTGATAACGCCCACAAACCTGCGACAACTATAGGCCGTCTAATTTCCCACCCCAAAGAGCGGCCGACAATAGAGAAAGCGCGCGGCGTGGTTCCCCGCATTCCGTGCGCTGAGAGCAACGCGCCATACATGGGTGAAAGCGAAAACCTATGGGAGGTATTTCTACTGTATTTCTACGGGAGGTATTTCTACGGGAGGTAAACCTACTGTAGGTATTTCTGCCTTCCCAGGGGGGTTAAGGCAACAGCCTCGATAAAACATTACAGCACAGAACATTGCGAAAGGAACAAGGGGCTTTACTGCAGCAGTGGAGACGAAATATAAATGGCACAGAAGATACAATCCACAACGCACATCCCCAAAGCACTTCAAGGTCCAGAGGCTTACGCACGATGGGACGGACGGCTGACCGCTTGCTATCGTGCGGGCTCCTTGGAAAGTGGCTGGCGGTGGTTGCTTGTCTCTTCCGGCTCGCGGCACTACCGGCCGGCGACTCCCCCGTCGTAACAAGCACCGCTGCCTTTATCTAGCGTTCCCAAAACGTGCCACCCCCCCTCCATCGCACAGTCTTTCCGCCGTGAGTTCACAAATGGCAGGAGAGGTGGCGTGCGGCCGTTTCAACCGAACAACGCGAGCGCTCACAGGGGAGAATCCCCACAAGGTTTAGGCAACACCTAAACGACGTACGGAAACATAATAGAGAACGCAGTGCAGTAAACGCAGAGAACGCAGCGCACTGTAAAGTGGCCGACCACAAAATTAACTTCTCGGGAACGACCATTCTCTAAAGAAAAACGAACTGAATGAAGCGGATTTTCGTTGAATCGTGGCATATCTAACGAACCCCTGGGTACTTTAATCGCTCGCTTGGCGCTCTCTCTTCGGTGTACACACATGGATTACGTTCCGCAGCTAAGGGCCTTGCGCGAGGGCAGCAACAGTGATAGACTATAAGACGCAGCTGCAGTGTCACCCCAGTCACCCCTGAAGAAGAAGCCGAGCCGGCTTATAAACGTCGGATTCTGTCAATGTATAGGTTGGAGGATAATTAAATTTCAGTTTAGTAACTTCCCAACCAGGCAGAAGTCTCCGAAAAACATTCACCTTCAAGTCTATCAGCCAAGGCTCCATCCTTGTAAAGGTTGTCAAGCGCTAAATACGCATCAAGGAAGGCCTCTCCGTCTTCAAAACTCATCTTGACTTCAATCGCACCTTTAAAAAAAGGAAAGTCATCCCCCAGAGCCTGCGCCTGAGACGGCTCACGTCGACCCCCGAAGGCATAGATATCATCACTAAATCCGAACATCGACTCGTCAATGCCAGCCTCTGGGAGTGCAACGCCGCCATCATGAAGAAAGGACTGGACCTGTTCTTTTCCAAACGACAACTGGAGCACCGCACCCCCTGACTGATGGCCTTCGTCGACGAATGTACTGACAGCGTGGTGGCGTAGACTGCAGACAAGCTCGAGATCACGCAAGAAAATAAACTTTCTGATTTGTCAATAAGGCGCTCACTCCAAAGTTCCTAAGATCAAGGTTTTGTGGCCAACATGTCATCCCGCATTCTCACGCAAAAGAAAACTTCTGTCATGCCCAAAGGACACAGCTACAATGTGGCTACGAGCTTCCCTGTTGCTAAGATCGTTGCTGCTGTAGAAGAAGCCGTTCAAGAAGTACAGCCGCACGCCCGAGACGAAATAGGAGTTAAATCGGTTGGCCTCCCATCAAAATTGCCGTTGAAAATAGGCGACAAATTTGACAAAGGGCAACTAGACGGTGGTTTTAGACCGCCAGGACTACGACCGGAACGTGTCGGCTCTCTTGGATGTAAACGCGTGTACGAAGATACGATCTCACAAACCAAACGCAGGCTCATCTGACAAGTTACCCGCGGAGATTTTTAAAGGGGTCCTGAAATACCTTCCGCCGATGCATGGATGTACATGTAACCACATAAAGCAATGTATTAGCTATCTCCTCCCACAAGAATTTTGTTAAAGCGATGAGTATTAGCTGAGAAATCGTAAATCAAATACCGCACATTATCGTCGCACCGCGTTTCCTCCTCCTTTCAACTTACTCTCCACTGTTGACGGCGCGCCAGCCTCCCCTCCCGTGATGCTGCGCACCGCGGCGGTGACGTACTTCCGCTATTGGCTCACACTGCCGTCTGCTACGGGCAAACTTTGTTGAAACCTTGAATCATGCACTCCGCTCAAGGCTGGAAAAGCGAACAAAAAACCTGGCTGCATGTGTGCGGCGGCCTGGCATTGCCCTTTCGCGGTGTTCCTTGCTGTCTTATTTTGCGGTGATGGTAATTCCCGCCGGCGGCATGTGAAAGAGACATTTTAAACCGATACAGAACCCGTGCACAAAATGCTTCAATCATGTGACCAGTTCAGCTTGGGGCGACGCATGGTGGAGAGCGGCAACCTTGGCGAAACATGCTCCGGCGCGGCTCTGAGCTTTCTAGCGCTGTAGCGAGCGCCGTTTCTTTGACAATCTCAAACATCGGTTGCCTTGGCAACAAGGCACAAACCGCCCCAGAAGTCAGTTACGGGTGCGTGATCCCGGTTCAGCTCGGGGCCCCATCTCGCGACATGTGGGCACTGCAGGCGTACCACTCACTCTCATTGGGAAGTGTGAGAAGCGTTTGGCATTACAGGAGGCGATGGTGTGTGTGTTGTGGACGCCTTTGTTTCGCGATGAAATGCGACGTTGTGCTTCTGCGGGTGGATAGTGCTTCCCATGTTCTGGATTATCTTTCTCGAGCGACGTACGACTTAACCTCGCCAACCTCGCATGGGGTATATGCAGTGTGCGTGGCTAAAAGCCATCGGCTTGTGCGCCAGAGTTAAGTGACTTGCTGTTCGTCCCCGCAAACCGCGCGCGAGGTGAGTGCCGAATTTACGACGGGCAAGAGCAGGCAACCCATCGTTTGTCAATGGCGGTTCAGACTTGCAACGCATGTTGTGACGTTGTGTTCGTTCAAAACGCGTCTCTGGTTTGTTTTGAAGTTGAATGAAATGTATCCGTCAAACCCGGGAATTTGGCTCAGGGCATTCTCTGCGATTGCACGAAAGAAGTGCCACGGGGCTTCAACGCTTTCTTAATGGAACGTACTCAGGTAAGAGAATATCCATGTCGTGTTATGGCCGTGTTGCATTCAATGCGGACGGTTAAGCGTTTGTATACACTTGTTTCGTTTGTCGTAAAATGTCCAAGCACTCCGGCACTCCACTCCGCTGGCAGATCAGCCGGCGAGCCGACGCTGAGCAGACAACTCATCTCTTTGCCAGAAGTGCGCGAAAAAGCCGCCCAATAGCAGGATGTCTAGCTCGTGACGAACATATGGGAATCGATGATGTAGACATGTGAAGATGGCGGCGCCCAAAAACACGAAGGGAAGGGTGAGAAAAAAGCGACAAACTTCGCAACAAAAGTGTGAGCTTTCCGCTGCGCGTAAAAGAGTAATACTTGGCACAGATGACGTTGACGACCCAATCTAACGATTGCGCTACTTCATTTAGTGTGCCCAAAATGCCTTTCAGGGCCCCTTTAAGAACCACCCGAAACAAAAATTACACCCACCTCCCCTCGCCGGAACCCTGGTGTGATGCGACGCTGAGGGGGGTTCAAGCGCAAGCGGAGAGCCACCGTCGACCGAAAGGCCCCGGAGAGAACCACACCTGTTATACGCGCAGCGCGTCCGAAGGATAGGAGACCGCGGAAGAGAGAGTACTGCACATGCGCCGGCGCCAGGGCGTCTGCGGCGGCTATGACGCAACACAATCCAACACAATACACTTTAATCTAATGTAATCTAAATCCAAGCGGAGCCAAGCCAAGCCAAGCAAACCCATTCGAATCCAATCCAATGTCTCTCCCGAGAGAGGGGCATCGGAGAGTAGAGGGCGTGAGCGGCGGAGAGCGCAGCTCGCATGGCGAGGAGAATGGGGGAGGGGTGGACGACAACAACGCCGACGACGCTCCATGGATAAGGCGAGTGCATGAGATGCAGTCGCATCTAAAAGTACTCTACCTCCATTTGATCTGCCAGAATGGCTCCGCAACTAGTTTCTATGGATTACCGAAGATTCAGAAACCTGGCCTCTCTACGCCCGGCCGTAAGCTTCACATAATTCTTCTGCCGAGCCTTTTCAAATTTCCTGCACAGCATTCTCGCCCTCCTCGCCGGGAAGATGTGGACTCTAGTAAACAACTCCAGCCACTTTGTGCAACTTCCATTACAGGTGAACTTGGACCAAGACGACAGCCTGGTCTCGTTCGACGTCGTGCCATTGCTCACTAGCGTTGCTCTGCCTTTGGCTGTATCCGCACCCTGAACTGACCTCGAAAATGACGAACCCTAAAAGAAAGGACGCCGCTCACTGCTGACAAGCCATGCCGCCTTCTAGAGGTTTGCTTGGTCAGTAGACATTTTTCTCACAATGGGCCAACTTTCAAACAGAAAAGTGAAATCGCAATGGGGCCGCCATCTCTAACAATTATAACTTGGCGTTGAAGAACGTGAAAGGGAAATCTCTGAGCTCCTTCCCACGACAACCTAAATTTTTCTTTTGTGTGTACACGATTGTTTCTGCATAGTGGAGACTTCCACAGTTGACAGCCTTGAAAAACGCCTTACTTCCGCTCACCCCACCATCCACTTTATAGATGAATCTGAACGAGACCGATCCATTTCATTTCTCGACGCCCAATTGACAAGAGGAGGCAAGAGCCTCATGTTCTCCGTTCTCAGAAAGCCGATGCACACTGGCCGGTACCTTCATTTTACTCCGGCCAACCCAGCTAACCACAAAGCCTATGTTGTGTCCTCTTTATTTAACAGAGCTAATGGCAGTTGCTTGCGTAATTCTGATATTTAAAAAAGTAAGCCGTGTAATTGTGGGCGTCCAGAAAAACGGCTACCCGAAAAAATTCATTCACTCCGAAACCCACCGCAACAAGCATAACAGGGTGACAAACTATCCAAGGACATCGACTGTCGGAACTCTGAAGCGCGTGCCGGTGCCTTATATCCCAGGAACGAGCACGTCCCTGGCCCGCATTTTCAGAGGAGTACAAGTTCACAACGTCCACAAGCCTTCGACAAGTATATGCCGCCAATCCCCCGCCCCAAAAAACGCCGAGAATAGTGAAAGCGCCCGGTGTGGTTTACCGCATTCCGTGCGCTGAGTGCCACGCATCATACATTGATGAAAGGAGAAACCTACCGGAGACGATTAGGCAAAACAAAAACGACGTACAGAAACATAGTAGAGAACGCAGCGCAGTCGCCGCACACTATGAATTGGCCGACCACAAAATTGATTTCTCCGGAGTGAACATCATCGGAAGGGAAACAAACTGGAGGAAGCGGCTTTTTCTTGAGTCGTGGCAAATCAAAGGAACCACTGGGAAGCCTAATCGCTCGCTTGGGACTCTCCCTTCGGTGTTCACGCACGGATTACGTGCCGCAGTGAAGGGCTTTGCGCGAGGGCAGCAAAATTGAAAGGCTATGAAACGCAGCGGCAGTGTGGGCTCAGTCACCACGAAAGAAAAAGCCGACCCGGCTTTGAAACGTCGGTTTTTGGTTATGTATCGGTTGAGCACAGATAAATTTCAGTTGAGTAACTTCCCTACAAACAGACGTCTGTCAAAAATGTTCACTTTGAAGCCTGAGTATTGTGCACGTTAGCCACAATATTTGTCTTTGTAGTCAATTTCACCTTCACATTGTTACAGAACGCCCCTGCTACATCTGCTAGCAATATTCAAAATATATGATGAACAGAGGTTTAACATGCCAAAGCCAAACGTACGCCATTAGGGCCACAGTAGTGGAGTTCTTGGGAATAATTTTTACCGCGTGGGGATATTTACTTGAGTCAAATTGTCGGCACACGGGAGTTTTCATCATTCCACGTTTTCCAAAACGCATCCACGGCGGCCAGTATCTAACCAGCAACCTAGCCGCTGAGCCATCGGCGCGGATTAAAGTTATAAAAAACACCGACGGTTTTGGTAAAGGTAGAAAATATTCACGCGTGTTAGTTTTCCTAGCCGCTGTATATTTTAAGAAATACCTTGCAATCTCTCACCTCGCCAAGCCTTCAAAAACACCTTCATCTTTCCTTGATTTCGATCCTATGTGTGGGGCATCCGGCGTGCCTCAGTAATTTACCAAGAAGCATAGTGATGTAGAAACAAGTGTACGAGTGTACGAACTGGTATAAATAGAAACCTGGTTCGAAACAGAGAAAGAAACGTGCACCATTACGTATTTTGATAAGGTAACCATTTAAAAACTCCCTTGCAAAACATAGCATTGCCATCAACAACGGGTTTATGCTTGTAGGAAGATATGACCAGAGGAGCAGTTTGGACCTGCTCTAGGCGTGGGGGCATATGAAAAAACACCAAGGAAAAAGACGCATATGTTGCGCCTGGCGAGGAGGGACAGTGCAAAGCAGCGCGTCCGCAAAGGGCAGGTCTATGCGCTAACCTCTAGCTTCCGGGGCAGAATAGAGTTAATTCCTCTAAGAAGGAATTAACCAGAGTCGCCCCTAGTTAACAGCAACGTCGAGAGATGGCGTAGTATCCTGGATGAACTATGGTCGACGAATGCGCGCTATGAAACAAGAGGGCGAGAAGAGAGATAGTGTGTGTTTGCGGAGGCAAGCCTTGCGTCTATGACGCTGCGTCCGTCACATCCACCACTGTGTGCGTCCGCGCCGAGCCCATTGTTTAGACCGCCTGAAACAATGGTGGGTCTAAACTTTATGTAGGTGCGGAGGTACATCAAGCGTTGTACGAACGCCATCGTGCCACTGGTCGAGGACATGGGACAGCTAAGTTCCGAAGCTGCCGTCCCCAAATGGCAGCAAAAAGTGGAAGATGGTGACTACCGCGCTCTTTGGTTCCTAAACTGAAAACGGAACCCTGAGGCAAAGAATAGGAGTCGACCACCAGCTCTACTGTTCCGGCAGCCTTGCACCACAAGTAAAAGCTGCGAAAATTTTGTAGCACACTCATAAAGTACAATTTGGATTACAACTTTTTATTCCAGTCAAGTACCAATGGCCAGAGAAAATTATTTGCATGTGATATTTATATACACTTTCCACTAATCCTGTGAGTGATTGTAAGGAACGCAGTTGGTTTATCCAGACCTGCACGTGGCACATTACTGCCCACGGTGCTTCATTTTAGGTGTGCATTCCTACTAACGCCTATCAAGTACATGTTTCAAAACCACGAGAGCCCAAAGAAGTCCTGGCCAAGAAGTCTTCGATAGGAAATCCAGATATTATAAAACACAACCCTACGTTTACATGCACGTAATAGCACTGTGAAACCCACTGGAAGACCCTATCTGTGTACAAAATGTTTCAGGCCATGCGCATCCTTAAGGAGACATTTATGAATATATATTGGCTTTTGCAACAAGATCAACGGTGCGTGAAAACGTTGAGACACCTGCTGTAGGATCCAAGAGATTAAATTCTTAGAATGTACACAAAGAGGCGGTGTATTATCTGCAATTGCATGAGGAAAGTGCTGTGTTGGACAACCCAGTCACATCGTCAATACAAGACTTTGAGTCCATAAGAAAAACTGCCAGCAGATTACACACCCAAGGAGGTTTGCTTATCATTGCCATCATTTCCGCTTGTATCCCAGCGTTCAACATTTTACAAAGGCCATAATCATCGGCCCCGCAAAAAAAATTGAAAGTGTGATTTTTAACGGTTTTTGCATTATGAAAACAGATAAAGGTTTAAGCATGCCGTCCGTGACTCTCACAGATAGCGAGTTCTAGTTTCTTACGTTCGCGTGAGAAGCTGAGAGGACAGGGGTGTTAATGCGTTCACAGAATGTTTTGATCACGTAATATCTTGAAATTTTGTACCATACACGCTTTATGTACACTAGCGTTGATGGGAAACAATTTCTTGATAGTTCGCGGAGCGTCTTCTCACTATGTCTTCTTTTCTTCTTCCTTAGGTCGCAAGACAGCGTGAATAAAGACTAGGTACAACCGTGTAGCTTAATAATAACCCTACTTTACCGTGACCTAATACCATACCGCTTTCAACCACTACGTAAAACGACCAGCACACTGAAGTTAGCATAAGACAACACACTACACGTAATAAAACCACTTTTAGAATGATACACAAGAGGTCCACGTAACAGACACATTAAAGTAGCCTTAACTATGTTACAGATAAGCCCCACACACGTAAAACACTCCCACCTGAGCACTATATCTGATATACTTCAATGTAGCAGTGTGGAAATGACAAATCCGCAAGTCACATACTGATTCATTTCAAGGCACTTGCCCCAAGACAACGCAAACATTCCCCACAACTATGCAAACAACAAATTCTACAACACCCATCATACTTTCTGCGAGGCAAATCACAGTTTTATATAAAACTCATTTTAGAGTTTCTCACCGGCGTCAAATTACTTGTGTGATTTCTTCTCATCAATCCTAATATAACGTTTCCTTATAGAAGTCATCTTCATTACCATTTGGAATACTATTCGAATATTTTACTCTAAGGCTTTGTATTTAAGGTGAATTCACTGTCATAAAATAGCTGGAATGAGGCGTTCTTCGCCCTCATTCAACCTTGCGCATTAAAATTTGAGTAACTATTATCGTATCTCCTGCACTGATGCCTAGGGACAGATGTATGGCATCAGGCAAAAAATATTTTTTAAAGGAACAATTTCAATATGGCACAACGGGTGCTGCGGCCTTGCAGACTGGGGAATACCGCTTTGGCAGGGACAATTGTACGGCAGGGTAAACGTCATATGCCTGTAACGCTCAATGACAGTACAATGAAATTTGAGATCACTCGTTGGTGTCAACAATTGCTTGTTGAAAATGACAGTCACTTTTCGAAAAAAACTTCATTTGGTTCTTTTTCAGCAATGGATTGAGGTAAGTTATTTGTCCAATAAGTGCGTGTCCACCGGGAGTAATACTTCCCGCCCTTAAAAAATTCTTACGACAGCAAAGAATAGGTACTATGATACATTTGTCCAATGTTAGGAATATTTGAAACCGCCGCCATTATTGCGATTCTTAAATTTGACAAAACATCATCCTTCCAAATATTCGGCAGGGCGCAGGGTGACAATAATTATTGCGCCGAGAATTAAAGAAGTCGTTTTTATCCGGTCGAGGTATGAAGGAGAATTACACGGAAACGGCTGCCATAGCAGCATCTTTTTAAAAAAATTCATTAATGCTGTGATTACTGTACAGATATTGTGGGGTCACATGTGCAAGAAATAATTGTGAAGCCTGCTCTGAATCTACAGTTATATTTTGGTAGTGCACTGACTCTCCCATAGCTGTTTGTTTGTGCAAATAAGCTTTGGAAGTACCTAATGCCGCAGCTCGCGCAGACGTCAGCTATGAATTTCAAAGTAGGCGGCAGTGATATGTCGCGCTTTTTGACAACAGAAAACAAGTGATATTTATTATTCACGCACTAAAAAAGGAAACCTGATTAACCTATTTAGCTTTGTAAAACTATTGCAATGTAAGATAATATACGTGACATCAGTAAGAATAGAGTGCAACATTTAAAATAATTAAAGCAGATAATCACGAGGAAACTCTGAAACCCCTAAACGACTGATGTAAATGCTGCAAACACTACTAAATGCCGGGAAGCATTAGCCTATTCAAAATACTTTCCGTCTAACCTTTATGTAAATAGCAGAATATTGAGAATGGAGGGGGCAAGGCCGCCATTGTTGTAAATTTGAAAGCATGTAAAGTACCCTTCAATTATAAATTGATTTTGGCACCATATAGATAGCACCTAAACAATTTCCCGCAGTTTCATAAACAAACATGCAAGCAGGCTAAGAATCACTATACGCTCTATGTACCAATGGAAAGGGTAAACTAAGAAAACCGCTTGAATGTATAGTTTTACTAATTGGGCCATAGAACGTTTGACGGCGGATAGCTGTACCTTCTTTACCTATGTTGCCAAACCAATGCTGAGAACCATGCAAGTTAATAGCGAGAACTAGGTGTCCTCTACGTGAAATAAAGTAGCCATGTTAAAACTAGTTCTCGAAAAGCCAAAATAAATGCCAGTATTTCTTTTTATGCAGTTTTTGAGTCATGCATTTTCCACCAACAGATCTGGTTGCATAATATTGGTATTTTCACATGCAAACACTGCATTGCTCCAAGTTTCGTTTTTCGGAAAGTTTAGTGAAAATGTAGCATATTTGCTACATTTAATTGAAACTGCCTGGGGATATTCTAGTATATAAAACGCTGTTTTAATGAGCGATGGATCATGTTAAGGCACGTGTAATGTGT
This sequence comes from Haemaphysalis longicornis, assembly GCA_013339765.2. NCBI lineage: Eukaryota > Metazoa > Arthropoda > Arachnida > Ixodida > Ixodidae > Haemaphysalis > Haemaphysalis longicornis. The sequence continues at coordinate 44,416,513 of CM023448.1, read as the reverse complement.
CCATAAGATTGCCACTGTCCCTAACAATGTTAAGACAACTGATAAAATGTTTTATGTAATAATACTGATTTCAAACTAAGGAGTGACCACATGAAGTTCTTTTGCGAGTGGAGCGACAAGCGATTGCGGCAGGCGACAAAATGTGGTTTTTGTTACGACCCTCAGTCGCCATCTTGCGTCGCAACTGATGATTCTAACAAGGTGAAATTAGCTATGGTTGCTGTACACATAACCAAAGGAAGCGTCTTTTGCGAGTCGCGCGAGGCGAGACCGCGACAAGCGGCAGTGTTGGGCGGTCGCCAAGGCCCACTGCTGCCGAAGTATGGCTTATGGCTCGTGTGCCTGACAAGGAAAGAACGCGTCGCACAGTAGTTAGAAGCCCGGAGGCTGGCGGTTACTTCGCCTTCTCCGGCCACTTTCAGTTCTGGAGCTGTGGTGGCATGCGTGTGCATGTTGTGTAATTGTCAAAAAGCGGTTATACTTCCACGAACCACTTGATAGCAGCTATCCTTAATATCAATTGAAGGCGAGCTGTTTGTGGGTGTCCTTCGTTGGAAACAGAAACACCCTCCCACACACACTAGTGGAAGCCGCTGGCTAACGGCAGGATAGAAGAGGCAAAGAACAAGTGGCTACAGCAGACAATGTACCAGCGAGCCGTTGCAGGCATTTTTGTTTCATGCTATGGCGAGCATTTTTATGAAGCATTGCTAAACGAAGGCAACTGCACGGCCAAGACGCAATGCCAAGACAATGAAACAAGTTCAAAAGACCCCCGCGTTAGGAACCAGGAGCACAAGCCCACAAATATAATGAAAGGAAGGACGTTGAATGGCGGCGCATCATTTTCTTGCTCTAACAACAGGTACGTGATTTAAACAAGTTATATCTGCAACTACAAATAAATTGCACGGCATACCGTAAGGTTCTTCGCGGGTGCAACCAAACTGTATTGAACATGACTTACGCATTTTACCCTATTCAACCTGCGCCCTCTTTAAGTTAGGAATGCTTTTTTGCTCTTAGTTGCGTACGCCCTAAACTTCCGTACGACTAACTTTACGGCCTAATAAAAGTGATACGTATGTTGAAATCAATGTTACTCTTTTTACATTGGTTTATTCATTGTCCTTTTCAATGTTGCCTGGTACAAATACAGGAGGAAAGCTACGGGCACGCCAAACAAAAGTGATATTATGATACTAGTTTTCCCCGATGCTGATCATTGTCGATGTGCCAAAATCATGAAACAAGGAAGAAACCTGTGAGATGCTGTTACAGTTACATTAACGAAACCCCGACTTGAGGAACGGAGCAGCAGGAGGTCGAATTCTCGGAAATCGGTGAAAAAGGCAACGACTTCGCGTGGCACGACCTGGTGATGTTTCAAAAATTTACCCTAATGAGCAGGACCTATGATTATCAAGTACGTTACCTTTGAAAAGAACTTAAGCACATCTGGGTGCCTGGCTTGTGCACTCCCCTAAATGGACATCGCAATACCATTAGGTGCCCAGTACCAGTACTGAAATACTTAAAACAACATACAGTACGTTGCATATCAAACTGTTTTTCAAGCTGACATAATATATGAGTCATTCAAAACGGTGCGCCTAATATAAGCGTATTTACGATAACATACCACAGAGGTCACAAAACGACTATACAAGGATACCAGGTTATTTTTCATCTCTTTGGTAGGGCACCCCTCCGTGAGGTACCCTTTGCTGAGGAAGAAATCTTGCACTCCTACATTTAATGACGGCGATGATTGACGCGAAGGTTTGTCGTGTGGATTCCTTTGTTGTATTCTGAGCATCGACTTTGACGGTCTGGCGGTTTGGACTTTAGTTTCAACTACCGACCCCGTCATTAAAACATGGAAAGCGTCGATTGTAAAAGCGGAAACCTCTCGGAGGCGTCATCCTGTGACAAAGCATATTTAAGGCCGAGCACGCTTTACGGAAGGTAGTTAGGTTTGAGGTGCACTACATAGGCTAAGAGTGACACATAAAACCTCCGATTTAAAAACAACGACGTGCCGAACACCTGTCTGGGCGTTTTTCGCGGATATAGCCAAATACAAAGATAGCTAACAACAATACGCTGGTATAGGCTAGTCTCTGATTCCGTAGAATAAATGACCAGAGCTGCTTAGTGAAGAAAAACAAACGTCACAGTCCTGTACTGAACAATCCCATTGAACTGGACTCGTAGCCTTCTTAGAGGACTGCCCTGCCAATCGATCACTGTTCTTTCTTTTCTCACATCTGTGACTACACACCTCTCTTTCCCCACAGTTTTACTGCTTTCCTTTTCCGTTTAATAAATCAGCTCTCATGTGCCAAATGGCAAGGCATGGAATAACAAAAGGCCGATTTTAGTTTGATGATACAAAAAAACAAGAAGCAGCTGCCAGGTGACGAGAGCGTTCCAGACAAGAGCGTGAAGCCAACAAAAGTACAGGAGACTTTCACTGTCATTTATAGCAAGGGTGGCGATCATGAAGCAGCGCCTATAAGAGGGCGCCCTGAGGACATGCGCCACGATGTGCCAGCATACTCTCACGCGGCGGTGTTGGCAACGGGCCCCTTTTCTGCCAGTCGTCACCGGTGCTACCGAAAAACAAAAAGGCAAGAGCAGCAACTTGAAGCAGAGAGAGCGGAGTCAACGTTGGTCATCTCTCTCGACAAAACTACGTGAGGCTAAATACAGTGGCCGGCGTATAGCTGCCAAAATAAGACGAATCACGAAAGCTTTGCCTACAAAAATGCAGATTGAATTGCTGAGAGCTCCCCTAGAGATTCAGGAGAAAGGAAACAGCGCCAGCAGCGCGCCGTAGTGTGATTTTTTTATTACCAAACAAGAACATCAGGGTTCACAGCGCATGATCTACCACAGACGCTCTAGATTCATGGGAAGAAACTGAACTTTTTTAAGAAAATACTCATGTTTATTCTCGGTCATGCATTCAGTCGTCAGACACAAAAAAAAATAGAATGACAAAGCGATTGTATCGACAGTTCATGTATATATGAAACTTAATAACCAAAATGCGAACACATAGAAAAATGAAAAAATACAAAATCGTTCTGCACCTCCAATGGCATAGCCGTGAGGTAACAAAATATTGTATAATCTTAACTAGGTCAATAATTAAGCTCTCCGGGCACCACAAGCACACCAGGAAGGTTTCGCTGCTATGGCACAATGATGAGTGGCGCTCCTGTTGACGACAATGACGACAATAACGTGGTGGGAACCGGCTCACAATGTGCTTGTGGCGTAAATGCAGGTTTCGGGTATTACCAGTTGTGTGTGTGCGCCAAAAAAAAAGTTGTTTATAGCCACACAAGGACCTGACGTTGGCCCCTCAGAGGCGTCCTTAAGAAAGGAGCTTGGGAGGCCAGGTTGGAACAGAACAGAATGCCAGGAGTGCACGCAACTGGCTCTAAGAGCGATACGTCCAGGTGGAAGAGTCCTAGCTCGTCGAGGTTTGGGGACCCGAGCTCGAGAAGGGTCTACCGGGCGAGCTGGCATCCTGCGGCTGAGGCGCGACTCCTGAATCGTGGAGGTGGACGACGTTGGCGTTCTCCCCCCTTGGACGACCAGTAGCCTACTGCCCGTCACCTGGAAGTGACCGGTTTCCACCTGCCTGCTGCTACAAGGCGCCCGATTGTAAGCGGCTGCCGATGAGACCATTGTCTACTAGGGCAACGGTGCGTCTTCCTCGTCGACATTCCGGCACGCGCTGCGACTATTCCTTAGCCCCTGAATGCATCACCGGGCATCGTCATCTGAATGCATCACCGGGCATCGTCACCGGGAATGCATCACCGGGCATCGACGCCCCCTAAGGACAGCGCCTCTTCGCCCTGAACATTTCTGGGAGAATTTTTGTTGTCTTCTTTAGGTTTTGCATTTCTTAGGGCTATGTACGTGTTGTTTAGCAATGACTTGTAATTCGCGACGATATGCGTGTTAGTTCGCGAATCTTACTTTGCTATGTTTTTGAAAAAGCCCTCGTCTGTGTTTCGGCATTCACGCACGCCCCCGTCGTCACTGAATAACTAAGAACCTGCAAGGTCTTCCCTCACAAAATTGGCATACATGGCAGGAAGAGGCGCTTGTACATTGAAAGATTCTGGCTCAGCAGATATCTTTGATCCATGAGCCTGCGTGAGATAGTTACTGCAGGGAAGGGTCTCGGTTTAGTAACCCAGATTTGCGGGAATTGGTCGACGATGCTTTCGTGAAAGCGCGATATAAAAAAGCTTTAGAATGGCACGCTGCATGACTGCAACTCCGGCTAGAGGAGAAGAAATGAAATACTTTTGCAGTTTTCACTCACGTTGGCTGAAATGGGAGACAATAGCCACTCTGTGGTGACCGCTACTGAAGCAGCATTCGTAGAATACGCCAGTTTTAATTAAAACCTTCACAACTTTTTCCCCGTTTTCAATGATGATTGCGATTATTCTGATGCTTACCTGAAGCCCTTCAGGCAACCTGCCACCGCACAGCGTTGGCCAAACGCGAAATTGGTTACAGCCCTCAGGGGGGTCTTGAAGGTCTTTGGATACGGTCATCGGCAAAATCTGTCGATTACTATTCCACAAAACACGCGCTTTTACAACGTTCTTTTCATAGCATAAGGACACCGGGAGAGGTTCTGGTGAAGTAAGCCGCAGGAAGGTGAAATGAGGAGGCAATTTGCTGCGCGTCTGGAAAGTATCTTAGCCCACTGGGTGCAGACATCATCATCATCACCATCACCAGCCTGTCTACGCCCACTGCTGGGCAAAGGCCTCGCCCATTATTCTCCAATTACCTCGGTCCTGTGCCAACTGTGACCAATTTATCCCCGCAAACTTCTTGATCTCATCTGCCCATCTAACTTTCGGTTATCTTGCCTTCGCATTACATGCCCTGCCCAAGTCCATTTCTTCTTCTTAATTTCTACTAATATGTCTTTAACACCAGTTTGCTCCTGACCCAGTCCGCTCTCTTCTTGTCCCTTAATGTTACACCTATCATTTTCCGCTCCATTGCCCGCTGAGTCGTTCTCAATTTAAGTTGAACCCTCTTAGTGAGCCTCGAAGTTTCTGCCCCGTAGGTGAGTTCCGGTAAGATGCAGCTGCCATACACTTTCTTCTTCAACGACAATGGTAGGCTGCTATTCATTATCTGATAATGTCTACCATATGCACCCCACCCCATTCTGATCCTTTTAATTATCTCTGCCTCATGGTTGGGATCTGGGGTCACAACTTGGCCTAAGTATATATATTCGTTTACCCCTTCCACTGCCTCGCCATCTATCTCAAACGGCTGTGCTGTCCCGAGGTTATTGATCATTACTTTAGTTTTCTTCATATTAATTTTCAGGCCCACGGTTCTACTCTGTTCGCCCAGCGCGGAAAGCATGCTTTGCAATTCGTCCCCCGCGTTACTTAGCAAGGCAACGCCATCAGCAAATCTGAGGTTACTGAGGTATTCTCCATTAACCCTTACTCCCACCTGTTCCCAATCCAACGTTCAGAATACTCCTTGTAAGCATGCTGTGAATACCATTGGAGAGATTGTGTCTCCTTGTCTGACACCCTTCCTTATAGGTATTTTACTGCTCTCCTTATGGAGGATGATGGTAGCTGTAGACCCGTTATAGATATCCTCTAGTATTCTTACATAATGCTCATCTATCCCCTGGTTCCGTAATGCCTGAATGACTGCTAGAGTTTCGACCAAGTCAAATGCTTTCTCATAATCTATGAAAGCTATATATAGGGGTTGAGTATACTCAGCGCACTTCTCTATCACCTGATTGATCGTGTGAATATGGTTCATTGTTGAATAACCTTTACGGAACCCTGCTTGTTCTTTTGGTTGACTGAAATCTAAGGTTGCAGAGATTCGGTTAGCGATTACCTTGGTAAATACCTTGTAGACGACTGACAGTAAGCTGATCGGCCTGTAGCTTTTCAAGTCCTTCATGTCGCCTTTCTTATGGATTAGGATGATGTCCGCGTTCTTCCAAGATTCCGGTACCATTGCGGTCATTAGGCATTGCGTATACAGGTTTGCAAGTTTTTCAAGTACAATTTCTCCGCCATCCTTCAAGAGGTCTGCTGTTATCTGATCCTCACCAGGTGCTTTGCCCCCTTTCATTTCTTTCAAAGCCTTTCTTACTTCTTCGGTCGTTACTGGTGGGATGTCTATCTCCTCTGAACTACTGTCTCGTTCGGCATTATCCTGTATGTCCCGGCTACTGTACAGATCCCTATAGAACTCCTCGGCCACTGTGACTATTTTATCCCTATTTGTGATGACATTGCCTTGCTTATCCTTAAGTGCATACATCTGATTTTTCCCCACGCCAAGACGTATCTTTACTGCTTTCAGGCTACCTCCATTCTTTACAGGGTATTCGATCCTCTCCATATTATACTTCCGTATGTCAGCTGTCTTGCGCTTATTGATTAACATCGAGAGCCTTGCTAGTTCTATTCTGTAAGCTGCGGTAGAGATTCTCATGGTTTGCCGTTTCCTCATTAGATCTTTCATCTCCTGTGAAAGTTTACCAGTATCCTGTCTAGCCATAGTGCCCCCGACTTCTACTGCACACTCCGTGAGAATGCGTGTAAGGTTGTCGCTGGCTTCCTGTGTCGTAAGCTCGGCTTCCTCGTTAAGGGCGGAATATCGGTTCTGCAGCGCGATCCTGAATTCTTCTTCTTTACGTCTTACTGTTTGTCGTTTATCGGCTTCTTTCGTACTAGCTTGTTGCGGTCCCTCCTCAACTCTAGCCTAATTCGAGATCTTACCATACGGTGGTCACTACACCTTACCCTTCCGAGCATTTCCACATCCTGCACGACGCCAGGGTTATCGCATAATATGAAGTCTATTTCATTTTTGTGCTCCCCATTCGGGCTCCTCCAGGTCCACTTCCGACTCTCCCGTTTACAGAAGAAGGTATTCATTATGCGTAGGTTATTTCGTTCTGCAAACTCAACTAGTAGGTCCCCCCTGCTATTTCTACAGCCCAGACCATAGTTCCCAACTGCCTTGTCTCCAGCCTGATTCTTGCCTACTTTAGCAGACATCAGCGACGGGTAAATGGGGTGACCGATTTAGGACCTCATTTTCGCCCACAAATTCTTGACAAACTGCCCCAGCTCCTTAGCAGTAATCTTGAAAGAACGTGGCTGCTAGAAACTCTCTTAGTTGACCGAAGTACTAACCACTTTCTTGAGGCACCGCAACAATCTAACATGCTGCAGGTCGAAGAGCAGGAAGCAGAGTTGTCAAAATTACCGCACGAAAATTTGCCGATAGGACAGAGACTGTCTGGCTGTTTTCTCTGTGACAAAACTAGACACAAGTCCTTAGACTGTGAATCGAGGCCAAAACAACAGTACTTCTCTGCCCGACACGAGCCACAAACAAATAGGTGACATCGTGTTGTGTGTCAGCTCCTGGACACAAAAGCGTTATTGCAAACAAAAAGGTGGAGAAACCACCTCTATTTCTTCGTGTTCCCTGGGGGGGCAGAAAGCCACAGTTACGAGCGTGTTCCAAAAGAGAAACACCACACTACATAGATTTTCTAGTGCTAAATGGAGTACTGTCTGGGAAGCGAGTTTCGGTGTTGAGTGACACGGGTAGCAACACGCTGAGGGTCCGTCGTTCTGATTCCTTATTCGGCCGTAACAAGTACGAGATCTACGATGCATCCAGCTAACAGGAAGACCATCCAGGTCCTAGAGGCACTGGTTGAAATTTTATCGCCTTATTCCTCGGTGAAAGCGATCGCCAGGGCATGGACACCCGCGTGTCAGATGTCATTGTGGGCGATATCGCAGGTGCATGCGACGCCTGTGATACCGACCCCGCGTAGGAGGACAGCGCCATGTTATTGACCCAAACAATTGACTTGTACATCACCAATTGTCCCGAGGAAGATCTTCGCGCTGAATATGCAAACGATGCAACCCTGCGGATGGGTTGCGAGAAGTTTCGCAGGGGAGCCGCCGAAAAGCGGTAGGGCATGAACGCATTCTTTATAAAGAACGTACTTCTCTGAAGGCGGCTCAAAAGGCCACGAGAAGTGTATCAAGAAGTTCTAGTACCAAAGAAGTTGCGCACCGACATGCTGTGTCAGGCGCACTCCAGTCGAAAGGGTGAACACTTGGGGGTCAAGAACGCATTACGTCTGGTGCTGGACGCTTTGTGTCACGCGAAAGGCATGCCCTGGTACGTTCGTAAAGCCGCGGTTCATGCCAACCTCGCTGAAAATGTTTCTAAGAGATAAAACTGGAGAGAAACGGTCCGCCGCAGACCTCATTTGGGTAACCCTTCCCAGCAAGTACCTCTCAATGGCGTCGGGTTCCTGCTCTAAGAATCGGAAAGGTCTAGTTAAAAAAGCTCCACATTTGGTCGAGGGTTCTGAGAAAATTGACACAGAAAAAAATCTCGGTGTTGTGGCAATCAGCAGTTTCGAGCAGTTAGGGGTTTTCGTTCATTGGCGCCCTTTTGGATGTTAAATGTTTTTGCGTTCATACTGAGAATCGCGCAGTGGTTTCTTTTGGGATACTTACGATCGATGTGTGGTGTGCGATGGTGTGTGGTGTTCCCAGTGTGTACGCGATGGTGCTTCACGTTTGAGGCTGTGATGAGGACTAGATCAGCCGTTACGATTGTTCACAAGTGGTTTTCCCCTTCGTGGTGCAGTTTGTCAAGAAAAACACTTACCTAGGGTGGGGGACGTGTCAGATGTTAAGCTCGTGTCGACCATGACGACGACAATTACCTGGCCGAAACAGCAACACAGTGCTCGTGGCGGAAGTGCGGACTGCGTGGACAGCCCTTAGTGTGGGTTCACAGAGAAGAAAAAAGTGGCAGGCCACACTAGGGACTCACATGGGCAAATGAGAGGTACCCGAAGCAAGGAAGAGGGGAGGAGAGGCTGGAAGGGGGAGAACGCTTGGAGCACTGCACGGAGAGGGGTGGAGGAGCGTGGCATGAAAGTGCAAGACTCGAGCTCATCGAGGATTCGGAACCCGAGCTCGAGAAGTGTTCACCGGGCGGCCTGGCATCCTTAGGCAGTGGGGGACTTTTGATGCCTGAAGGCGCGCAAAGTTATCGTGTTTCGCCCTTGTACGTCCCGCTGCCTACAGGCCATCGTCGACGGACACTGGCCGGCTTGCTCCTACCCGCTGGTACGGGGCGCCCAATAGTGAGCGGATGCCTAGCAGAACCTTGTCTACAAAGGCAACGGTGCATCTTCCTCATCGACGTTCCAGCCCCGCGACGCCTCGCCTCGCAACATCACTAGAACCCACTTCGCCTTATGGACACCACCTCTGCTTGGTGAACAATTGGTACGGACGTTTTGTTGTGTTTTCTTAGGGTTCGGCATTTTTTAGGCTCAATACCGTGTTTAGCTTTGACTTGTAATTGGCTGTAGTGCATGTGTTTGCTCAAGAACATATATATTGATATGTTCTCGACCAACACCGTCGTCAGATTTTTGGAACTGAGTTAAGCCCCAGCCACCAGAAAATAGCCAAGAACCTAAGGTGTATACGTTCGAAGGCTATATACGTTCGAGAAAGGTTAGGGCCTTCTTTTGCAGTTCTCGACATTGAAGCTCGACCTTTTCTGCACCTGCCGCACCGTATTCTCTAATGCACAATCCCTGTCGTTACCTTTTGCATAGCAGGGAGAGCAGCAGTGTTCAGCTGCACCTGTTGAGCTGCATAAAAAAGTGTGCAGCACACACGTAGCCTTCAAAAAGTTTTCGAAATACTTGAATTCAACGTTTATCGTACAGTCGTAGAGGAACCACCTGTAGTGGAGCATGTAAAACGGGTATTGAAAGCACCTCCTGCAAACGGAAGGAAAGAAAACCAAGGGTGCACATCCGTTATAAAGATATTAGCTCACCAGTATCTGCTTTTTTGCGGGTGTGACACCACAGAACATTTTTAATTCCAATCGGAAAAACGGCACCTTAGACAATAAAATGTCAGCATCAGACTAAGTATGTGGCTTGTTTGAGGAAGACGGACGAACTTCTATATTGTTCAACCCACAACTTGCACCACTGTGCCTGTAGATGGTGACTTCTTCAGGGCGTGATTGGGTGCCCGTCAGCGGCCTCATGATGTCGGGGCTCAACCGGAACACCAGTTCCTTTTGTGAACATGAGGAACCATGGTGGTTGGTTCCGGGAGCCGGGAGCATATGTGGTCTGGTCGGGTTTAGCTTCCCTTATTTCTTACGCTGTCTGTGAGCCCTTTAAAGTTCCCCTGTAGCTGATGCCTTAGGAGCCGTACGTCGATGAGCGGGAATGGGAATCGGCTGTACACAACCGCTGTCCGGGCGATGCTGAAGATTCACCGGAATTAAAAACCAACACTTAAAAGCTTGCCCTCTATCCCAGTGATTGTGTCGCCAGGGGATAGATAAGATAAAGAGATAGATAAGATATGATAAACATAATGCATTTGTCTCCGAAAACCTGCAACTAAACAAAGGAGTATGTTGTACAATGTTCTACAGTGAGAGAGGTAGGGGAACCCTCCTAAAAAATGGGGTCAGTCATGTGCGAATTCTCTCAGTAAAGTTACAGAGTGGAGAATTACCGTTAGAGGTAGACAAGACTTATTTAGGAAATAGTCTAGAGGGTATGAAAAGCGCCGTCTGCTAATGTTTGTACGTCTGCAGCTGACGCCATACCCAACACCGCGCCTACTTCGGAACCAAATAAACGTGATGTGTGCCGAATTTTGTTAAACACAGGGGCTGGATGCGCAGATGATCAGAATACAGAGAGTACGTTAGCAAGTGCCAATCCATGTCCTAGCTCACGCAGCCTTATCTTCTCCTGTCTGGCAATGTACTACATTTATTGTCTTGCAATAGTTTCACAATGAAAACGGTGAAGTACCTCACCCGATGTTCATATTCAACATTGGGATTGTCGAATTGGAACGCGTAATTGACGTCAAGCTCAACGTACGTCCGTTGATCTTGAAGTTACCCCTGCTCAACAGTTACCTTTTTCGTTCACCCTAGTTAAACGACTTTAATTTGTGTCTACGCGGGTACTCGAAGCGTGATTCAAGGGTCCTTAGTAGCTGTGTTACGTACATCGTACTAGGGGAGCCAAATTGACCGCACAATAAAAAATCACCATCGTCACCCGCCGAGTCTAGAATGCATGCCTTCAGATTCACCTAACATGGCCGCATGACCTCTAGAGCATGATCTTTACAATGCATCGGAGGAACTACAAGAATCTGATTCCGCCTCCAATTCACACGCTCAAACCAGCACGCAGAGACACACTCATCTACACGCCGTTACCATTACGCGTTCTAAACCTACACGTAGGTCACTCCCGGTGACACTATCACAGTCGGCCCCCCTACCCAAGAAACACGCCAGCTATGCAAAGGAAGGCCCTTTGAGGCGCCCCGATAACAGCCCTAAAGCCAAATAATAAGAATTCGAGGGATCTTCCTTCAGTCGTAGCCCATACGCTGGTTTAAACCCCTAACACATCACGGGTCATTCCTCTTTGTAAATGTAGATGACAATAAATGGTGCGGTGACACAGAATTTTGAACAAAGTTGCAACATCGGCGTGTTATTAGATTTTCTTTGGGTAAAAATCTAGCCCTGAACCTCGTTTAACTATTGATGTGCATATTTTTTGACCAAATCTTTCCTGTTTTCTCGGGGTTTGTTGAATTCCAGGGCACTTTTCTGGAAATGCTTCCTCGTTACTGCAACTACGAAGTTCGGAAACTGCCACCGATGCTAGTTTCCGCTGGCAATACGCCTTGACTAATGCTATTGCGGGGCGTGTGATTTTTTATTATTACCGGGGAAATATGCCAATCCTTACTAGAACTTGGTCAATTGGCTACGTTACAACAACAAACTTTTGGGTTTTGCTTAAGGTTATATACAAAGGGAGGTGAAAACGTTTGGTTGGGCTGCCATACCTGTTGCAAAGGGAACGTTCCACTATTTGACTTTGCTTTGTAAATTATATTTGTGTGCATTTACTGATATCAAATTTTTATTCTTTCGTGTTTGCAGGTGAATTTTATTCAAGCTGATTGATGACCACATGGAATATCTGTGATGACATTTAAGACCGTGGGTGGTGGCAGGGTACCTTGCTTAAATCGAAGTAAGATGCTCCGATATGTTAAGTTGTGGGACGCCTAGCCCTCATCAGTGAGATGCTTGCTCTCTGGCCTGTTGTTGAATTTTCCTGGCGTAAATGCCTGTAACTGTCCTAAACGTGAAATCACAGACTGCTGTAATCATACCTTCGGGTATATTTGGAGAGCTGCTCCCACAGCACCAGACAAATCAGTTGAATTACCTGCCTCGAGACATCTGTTCCCACACGGAAAGCCACGGCAGCGCCCAAGATGCTCATTACCGAGAAAAGACGCTTTGAAGGTACCTGTGATAATTAGAATGGCGCATTTCCTCGCAATAAAACACATGTTCGCAGAACATATTCTCGTTCCAACCCTTGTTATCCTCTCCTCAGCTATAGTGCGATGAGCACCGAATGTGTCTGAACACATCCTGTAGTAGTGTGAAACAGCTCCGCATCCGCCGCCTTCATTACGTGCTTCTGCAACAACGTTTAAAACCACTGAACATGTCTAAGAGGAGTTTGAGAAAAGAGATGTGGACTCGCCACAGTGAAGTACTTGGCTTACAAGCGGCGCTTATGCCAGCTAAGGCGTCCACAGGAACTACGATTACGTTCGGAAAGTTGGAGGGGTTATAATTGAGCCTTCAGCCAGGCGCCACTTCTCCTGCGCTCAATAAACGGCAAAATATAAATTCTCGCACATTCGCAAACGACACAAAACAGACAAAACTCCTTCGGCGGGTTGCCGCTTGTTCTGCACAAGCGCGGTGTACGGAACTACGGAAATGTGGTTATGGAAAATGAACTGACGATTACTATAAAAAAACGCACCCACTGCATTTCCACCAAAGCAGGGATAGGGGAAGTAGTATTAAGCTGCATGCATATATATTTTTAGCCTTCGTAACCAGCCTTTAAATAGAAGGCATATCATAAAAGCTGGCCTCACTTCATTGGTTTCTAGCGGCCGAACGACACCCCATCGCCGCTGTCGCTGTCACTGTGGCGAATAGGCGAGCATAAAGTCGAGCACACGAAATAAATTGTGTTTGTCGCCTCTCGCTTTAGTCGCGAAAATCACCCCATGTGTTACTCCTAACATTTATTGATGATTACCGGAGGAGGAGTAGTTAGAGAAGGAGTAAAAATTTTATTGATTGCCAAAAAAAAAACAGATCATACTCATTGCAAGTAAAAGGATAACTCATTCCAGAGTCCCTGAAGTTTTGGCGGTCACCCGGGCTCTTTGCGCTGATCTCCCAGTACCGAGGTGGACAGCCAGGCGCACTGTTCGGTCGTTTGATAGTCGTTTATAAGCACCTGTCTTAGTTTCGGGACAGGCCCGACTGACGTGCTGGGGATTAGTTTGACTTTTTTGTCATTCCCGCATAGTGGTCATTGATTTCACGGGGAGCCTGGAGTGTATATTCGGTGCAGGAGGCTAAGATGTAGGTACGTGTTTGTCTGCAGTAGGCGCCATTATACTGTCTCCTTTCGGTTAGATGTATGTGCGGCGGAAGAAGACAGCGGCTACTCGAAACGCTGAAGTTGTAGAATGTCACGATATTCCGGATGGATCGGCACTGAAACTGCGCCTGCTCGCCCTGTGGTGGTGGGGTCCGGAAAATCATCGGCACCAGTCCCTGCCCAGAGGGCGAGACGGAACTAACAGCACCTAGCGCCGCCTTCAGCGGATACATACAACACTCGGTCGATTACCGCACGCAAGCACGCTCTTGGCTGGGGCTCCCTCGTTTCTCGTCGCATCCGGTGAAGCATATTACTAACATTTTTCCTGTTTAAAATAATTTGGGGTATTCTACAATAATTCTGCCACACAGCGCAGGAGAGCGAACGGGGAGCAAAGTAGAAACAAATTTTCGTGACCCCCAGAACGGAAACGCATGCGCGTGATGATAGCTCCCGCGTCTTATCACTTGCATGCACAATGTTCTCATGGTCTGCATGCTTTGGTTAAAAAGAAAAAGTACCTCATTGTTTTAGAGTACCCTAAAGGAGATGTTTCGTTTGAAAGTACTGTGTCAGACATCGCGCGATGTTTCCGCGCGTTATACAATAGCTGTGAGTAAATAAATTGTCGAAATATGTTTTTGACCACCGAGCTACCTTGTGAGCACCATAGGCTTTACATGGTGGTGTGATCTGAATATGGTACTTGGCATAGCAACCGTACGACATTCCTACATGTTTGTGTATAGAAGGGGTGACTTAATGACTGGACCCCACCCTCGACTACGACGTCTCGAGAGCTAAACATGCAATGCTGATTTTAAAGTATTGGCCTCGATTACAACAATCGAAATGTTACAACGGCGGGTATTAGGCATACTGGGTCATCTTCTGTTCATGTCTATTTGATCGCTTCTGCCAAAAAAGAGCGTGGCTGATATCACCCTATCGAGCCTTACGGATGGAAAAAATACATAGCTTAGTGTTTATGTTTGCCCCTTCCCCTAAATATTTAATGGGTTTCTTGCTGTAATCCAGCACGCCAGCTGTATAAAACACACCAAAAAATAAAGAAACTCTTTACTGGAAGGCTACCAAAAAACTTTCATTGGGATGCAAGGTGTTTACCTGGAGGATGGGTGAGCAGCTGCAGTATATGGAATTATCAAAAATATTCATATTTGGTGGTATTATTGTTCTAGGCAAAGGGCACTGGCGTGAGAATATTGTAACGAATCACATACTTGGACACGTGCATGACGGATGGGCAATGGGAAGAAAGAGGAACGATCCTCAGGCGTGTGCGTTTGGAGCCCCGTTCGTTATTGTGAAGCTTCTCCATCCTGTCCACGAAATAAACCTCCCTTTTACCGTAACAGACTTGGTGGAAGGTGCGGGGTAAACCCAGCGCCCAACGGCGTCACGGGATCTTCGCCGAAGCCGTCGCGTAGCTGGCCTCTCGCCCGTCCGAGAAGTCATGGCGCCCCCGGCTCAAGGCAACTCTTCGGCGACACCGCCCGACGGCTGGCAGCTGCAACGAGAACCACGGAAGTTTGAAGGCAAAGCGGAAGAAGCCGTCGATGACTGGCTCACCCATTACGAACGAGTGAGCAAGTACAACCGTCGGAATGCGGCAGACGAGCTTGCAAACGTCGTATTTTCCTTGGAGAAGTCCACCCTGGTGTGGTTTGACAACAATGAAGCGAAATATACGACGTGGAATCGGCTAGTAGAGTTAATGAAGGAAAGGTTCGGTGACGCTGAAGCCAAGAAGAAGAGAGCGGAGCAGACTCTTCTGCAGCGAGGTCAAGTCCCAGGGGAAAGCTGCACCACCTACATTGAAGAAATTCTGCACCTGTGTAGAGTAGTGAACGCCGAAATGCCTGAAGACGACAAGGTGGCCCATATACTGAAGGGAATTGCTGAGGACGTGTACACATTCCTCATTAGCAAGGAGCATTTGGACACCGTGTTGGGTGTAATTCGGCGTTGCCGCAAGTTCGAAGCCCTAAAAAAACGCCGTATAACTGCTGAGTTTGGCCCCTTATCCAACGTGACTACTGTCGCAAGCGTTGACAGCACGTCTCCAGCTGATCTCGCGGCTATAATACGGCAAATAGTCCGTGAAGAGTTGCGGCTACATGAAGACGTCCAAAGCAAGGCAGCCAGCTACTCTGAACGCTATCTGACGAAAGAGGCTGCGTGCCGGTGCCCTTGTGTCCACAGTGAATGCATGAATCCGTCCATCAACGCTTCAAGCATTGAGCCCCACCGAGCCTCGGGAAATCTTGGTCCCTATCACAGGGACGCAGATTTTTTATGGCCAGGTCGCTTTCCTCGTAATCTATATGCCGACTATTACGAACCGAATCTACAACTTGATCACTCGAACACAGGAAACTACGAGGTATGCGAGATGCGTCTTTTGAACGGTCAGATACGGGGCGTCGGCCGCCTCTTTGCTATCGCTGTGGCATGACGGGGCACATCCAGCGATTCTGCCGTCGTCGACGCCAGCTGCCAACATACAAGGCCCCAGACGCATACCCTCAACGTTCTTCCTACAGGCTTGACTCACCGTGGCATCCGCGAGTACTTCCGACCCCCTCCGGACAAAATGCGCAGCGAAGTGGTTCTCCTTCATCGGATCGCAGCCTGACACCACCCACAATGCGCCCGAGGAGGTGGCCATCGCCTCGCCGCCGCCCTATGTCACAACCACCGGGAAACTAACAAGTGCAGCCGATGGGGGTGAGGTCGCTGGACCGTCTGTAATCGAAAAACCTCTGCCTGTTTCTATAGACAAAAACAAAGTTGAAGTTTCGGTCGATGGAGTTTCAACAATGGCTTTAGTGGACACTGGAGCCACCGTTTCTGTAATGAGTTATGCGTTCAAGAAAAGACTTTGCCGCAAAGTAATGTTTAGCTGGGATCAGCCTCTTTCGTTCCGGGGAGTTGGTGGCGATGGCTCCGACCTATGGGTGTTTGTAATGTGAACGTCTCGGCGGCCGGGAAAACGTTTACAGCAGAGTTCGCGGTGCTTCCCAGTTCCACACGCGACGTCATTCTCGGGATGGACTTTTTACAGGACTGTGGGGCAACCATTGCTGTGGTGCTGGTGAACTTTCAGTGAGCAGTCTTCTCTTTCCCTTGTCTGGCAAGGATTCTCCAGGTGAAGAAATTCTGATTGTTTGTGACGACGTGGTTCTGCCAGCACACACAGCATCGCCCATCACGGTGACCGCTTCTGACATCCCTGTCAGCTTTCTGGACGCCTTTGTGGAGCCACTGGCCGGGAACTGTGCGAAGAAAGACGTTTTGTTGCCGCGGTGCCTTATTCGCACCAAAAATGGCCACACTTCATTGTGGGCGTTGAACTGCTCCGCTCATAACGTAGTTCTACGTAGAGGCATGAAAATTGCCGGTTTTGAGGCTCAGGAGAGCGCGTCTGTTCCTGTGGTGCGTGAAAGTGAGCCTCAGGTTGCCACTAGCGGCGTGCCTGATTCTAAATTTCGGGGCATGATTGACAAATCACTCTCCTCAACTGAGCGTGCTACGCTGGTGACCGGTCTATCCCGAGATGCTTCTTTGTTTGACTTCGCCCATGACGTCACCAACATCTGGATCCCGTCTTCACGTGCGCGTCACACAATTGAAACTGGCTCGGCACGTCCAATTCAACAGAAGCCCTACCGAGTCGCCCCATACGAACGCAAGGTTATAGCGGATCAGGTCAAAGATATGCTGCAAAAGGGTGTTGTACAAGAGTCATCTAGTCCGTGGGCTGCACCTGTCATCCTTGTCAAGAAGAAAGATGAGTCATGCCGATTTTGCGTGGACTATCGGCGCCTCAATTCCATTACGAAGAACGACGTATACCCTATTCCTCGAATAGACGACGTAATTGACTGTCTGCACTCAACGTCCCACATCTCGTCCATGGACCTACGATCCGGAGAACGGCAAATCCAGATGGAACCTGCACACAAGAAAAAAACGGCCTTCGTCACTCCTGGCGGTCTTTTTGAATTCAACGTGATGCCGTTCGGATTATGCAATGCTCCGGCAACATTCGAAAGGTTCATGGACACGATTCTGCGTGGATTGAAGTGGGAAATTTGTTTGTGTTACCTTGATGTAGTATTTTCGGGCGAACGTTCGATGAGCACAACTGCCATGTGGATACCGTCCTGAACTGCTAGTAGAGTGCCGGCCTCGTGCTAAATTCGAAGTGCCGTTTTGGCCAGCGTCAAGCGCTGGTTCTTGGCCACATGGTTGACAAGGGTGGCGTCCGGCCTGATCCGCGGAAGATTGAAGCTGTCGGCAACTTCAAGCAACCACGCTCAGTGCTCGAGCTCCGCAGCTTCCTGGGGTTGTGCTCATAATTTTGTCACTTCGTTCCTCGGTTCGTAGCCTTGGCATCACCACTTACGCACCGTTTACATGACAACGTCCCATTTCATTGGACACCGGAATGTGAAGCTTTGTTTTCTCAGCGCAAATTTCTTCTGACATCAGGCCCTATTCTTCGTCACTTCGACCCTTCCGCGCCCTCTGAGATACACGCTGACGCGAGTTGGCGCGGTGCTCGTTCAAAAACATATTCATGTTTAGCATGTTGTCGCCTATGCTAGCCGATGCCTGAGATAAGCCGAGCGAAATTATACGGTAACGGAGCAAGAGTGTTTGGCATATATTTTTGCTGTCCAGATGTTTCGCTCATACATATGCGGACGCCCATTTACTGTGGTCACTGACCACCACGCTTTTTGTTGGCTCACTGAGACTTCGCGATCCAGTTGGTCGTCTAGCCCGACGGGCCTTGCGTCTAAGGGAATATGACTTTGTCGTGCGCTACAAGAGCGGCCGCCAAAACGCGGACGCCGACTTCTTATCTCGGCTTCCGGCCTCTGAACACGAAGCAGACGCTGACATCTTTGACGATTGTCTGGCAGTGGTAAGCTCCAACTTTCCTTATGCTGAAACTTTCATCGCGGAGCAGCAAAATGACTCCAGCCTACAACCGCTGTTTGCAGTTGCTCATGGTTTCAATTCGTCTCGCCGCTTCGTGATGCGGGACCGGCTGCCTTGGAAGACAAACTACCTCCCGTGGGGTGCCCGTTTTCTTCTTGTTGTGCCAACACGCCTGCGTTCGCAAGTTCTGCGCACAATGCACGACGACGTCACTTCCGGTCATTTGGGAATGGCGCGAACCTTGCATCGCACAAAAGAACGCTTCTTCTGGCCGAATATGCATCGCACTGTAGCGTAGTACTTAGCCAGAGTTCAGGAGAGCCAGAAATATAAGCGCCTTACCCATGTTATTTCGGGACTTCTTCAACCAGCTGCACCTCCAAGTTCTCCATTCGAACAAGTTGGCATCGACCTGCTGGGGCCATTTCGCGCTCTTCCACTGGTCATCGATGGGTCATCGTTTGCGTCGACCACGTTCCGCGATACGTGGAAACCGCGGCTGTTCCGACCGCCACCGCTGCTCAAGTGGGACTATTCATGCTGGACTTTCTCATTCTTCGGAACGGTGCTCCTCGGGTGATAATCAGTGACCGCGTTCGCCAATTCGTTGCAGACGTCATTGAAGAGCTTCTACTTCTTTGTACTTCTCGTTTCCGCCACTCCACACGATACCACCCTTAGACAAACGGCATGACCGAACGCACAAACAGAACTCTTAATAACATGCTCGCCATGTACGTCGACTCGGACCAAAAGAATTGGGACCAGCTGTTGCCTTTTGTCACATATGCATACAACACTGCGACGCATGAAACCACAGGTTATAGTCCGTTCTTCTTGCTGTACACTCGTGTTCCTCGTAATACTCTGGACTCGATCTTTCCGTTTCCGCTGCATCGTGAGCCCTGTGTGGCGAAGACACTGTGCCTTGCCGAAGAGGCTCGCCGCCTTGCAAGACTCCCAACTGTGGCGTCGCAGACGCGTTCTAAGAAGCGCCACGACAGTCGGCACCGATTCGTCTGTTATGCAAAAGGTGACTTGGTCTTGCTATGGACCCCAATACGAAAGCATGGCCTGTGCACTAAGTTTCTGTCCCGCTACACACGCCGATTCGTTATTGTTGATCGCTTGAGCGACGTCACGTACGTTCTGTCACGGCTCACTACGACTGGACGCAGGAGCAACAAGACGCCATTGGCTCACATCGCCCGCTTGAAGCCATTCATTCCACACTGCGAACAGTGACTCACCCTGCAGGTTTCGTCTGTGAAGGGGGGAATTGTAACGCCTCACATACTTGGACGTGTACATGATGGATGGGCAATCCCTCGGCTAGAAGAGGAAGAGGAACGATCCTCAGGCGTGTGCGTTTGGAGCCCCATTCGTTCCTGTTAAGCTTCTCCGTCCTGCCCAGGAAATACACCTCCCTTTTACCGTAACAATAATATTAAAAAGTAATTCAATCGTTTTTTCTTCTTCTATTGACAGGAATGGCTTTAATGTAACAAAAAAACACTTGGACCAGTTCGTCCTGCGTTTTCCATATTTCAAACTTTTATTGTAGCGGATGTCATCTGTACTTTTTACCCTTTCAGTGGATTAAAAACAGATCTGCGTACGTTGTTTTGAAAAAAAAGGCAATGACATTTGATGATATTCAATGACTCAAGAAGCATTTAGGAACATGAATGACTAAACAGTCTCGTCTAGGATTCGTTTTCTGTATTAAACGGGGTCATAGCTACGCGAAATATAAATGCATCATAGAATTCAAGCGCAGCCCAAAAAACTATGCCGTTATAACTGCGTTTAGCGTCCTCGTTGTGAACAAATAGAACGCGCACGCATGCGCATTTAGAGCCTGCAAACCAACCTTCTAACCACCCTCTCGTATTTCACAAAAGCTCGTAGTCCGCTGACCTGTCTGTTTCTATAATGCATTAGGCAAAATATTACCATTGCATCGACCATTAGCGATTACTGGGGCTTCGTACCAGCAAAACAAGAAAACATTCCGCGGGGAAATCAACAGCCTTGAAAGCAACCTTCACAGTGCGCCAACCTACGGCTCTGCAGGAACGCGATGTTTGTCTATCTTAGTTGGATGCTTCTACCACCTACCACATTTCGTTTTCCCGTTGTTGGAGCATTCTGCAGGTATTTCGGTAATAAAGTTATGCTAGACGCCTTTGAGATGGTACGTTTGAGGGCGATGAAGGTGGTCGGCGCGGCCCTGCAGATTCAGAGTTGTGAGCGCCTAGCGCGGCTGGTGCTGGTGTTAGTCGGTGAAGTCGGGTGTCGGGCACTTGCATACGCTCGTTTGTTCTTTTCCAGGGCTCGGTGGCGTGGTGTTCAGTTACTAAGGCTTTGGGACGTTGACTAGGTGAATGTTTTTTTTTTCAGTATTTGTTGATCAGTTTGAAAACATTAGGCTTAGCTGAAGTTGCAACAATCTGCTCGTGAGTGGGATACTCATGGTTACGTGTTTGGCTCACAGAGATAACGTGATGACCAGCGTTATTGACGTTTGCTCTGCTTCTAAAGGATGTGTTGTGTTCACGGTACTGTTGCTCGTTCTCGCATGTCCTCATCCATAACGCTGATGACTATAGCTGGCTTTCTTTGGCAGCTGCGTTCGTAACAGTACAGCAAGTGTTTGAATGTTTCCAGTTTTATTCGGAGACCAGGAGCGCGGGCTTCTAGCCTGCTCTGGCTCCATTGAGGATAGATGTTTTAGGTATAGGTCTTATGTGAACTTTTACGTTGCATATGTGGGATTGGTCATGTCGCAAGATGTGATCTGTCCGCGTAGTGGTATTGCATTGAGAACCAGTCAACGAAGGAAAAATAAATTCGCCTAATCAAGTTTGCCCGGGAGTATAATGACCCCAATATTGCACTAATGGGTGATATAATCAATAATTTTGTTCAAAATGCAAAAATATCAAACTTTTTCAGCGAATACGAAATATGTCGTGACAGCATGTGGCATAACAGACTGCACTGTTATGCCGTTTCTGTCAACTCCCTAACAAAAAACGCCAAATAAGCACCCAATCCGAAATGGGCTGTGTTTCTTATTCCCCATTTCCAAATCGCAATTTTTCAAGTTATATCTAACTGACAGGTACCTTCAATTCGGAAATATCGACGTACAATTTCAAACTCGCGCCCTCACAATTTTACCCACAAGAGGTAATATTTCGTAAGCGCCTAAGATCACCGAACTAATATTGCTAACAGCAGCGAACCTTTAATACTAGAAGAAGCACGGAGAAAAGCGAACGGCCACACTGCTGGCTAAAAACTGAAGGTTTACTTCGAAAGGAGAAATAAATATTGCGAGAAGGACAAGAAAAACCACCATCAAAATACCAACGAATCCCATCCCCCCTGAAAAAAAAAATCAAGCACGGCAAAAATAGCACTGTGCTGCACTCAATAGAGCCATTTTTATTGTTGCTAATTCCCAATTGTTGCTAATATTCCCAAGTCTAGTAAAGTAGCGTGCAACATTTCTGTACTCGCGATAGAAGTAAACGCAAAAGTATTTCGTATGTCGTTCTCTCCACGAGAAACTTTATCGAAACTGTATTGAAGTTTAACAACCAAAAAGAACAGGGCTCTTCTGCCTCGCGACACTAAAGTCAAAAAGGGTGTTAAAGGGCCGATATGTGATCGGCGTTCGGGGACTACGAAAAAGTGACGCCATGGCTCCTAAAGAGTCAAAAAGTGAATGTATTCTTTTTCACAAGCACGCTAACAAAAAAACAAAGAAAAGGGAAAAATAAATGCTCAATGCCTACGTTCCACATAACGAAAATTATAAAAAAAACTGCACTCACACATCAGTCACAAGTGACGTCACCGGTTACGCGAAGTTCGAGACCTTTACTCTGCGGTTAAGCTTCTTGGGACCAGCCGACGTGTTCAGACGCGCAGCGACTGGGTCCGTGGGACGCCAGAGCTGTGGTGGCAGTAGCTTGGAACGTCTTGGAAAAGAGGCCCCTCAGGAACTTCCCTGGAATAGACGTGGCGAGTCCTCCAGGCCACAAACTCGAACGCACGCGAACCTCGCACGAGCCGGATCAGACGACGTACTTGGGCTGAGCACGGCCCAGCTCCCTTTTGTGATCCGTTCAGTACTCCCCAAGAGTTCCTCCCCGCAAGCACATTTTGGCTTTTAGGATCATTCAAAACAATCTCTGTAGCCCAAAGGTAATTGAAAACGCCCAGAATCACTAGGTGGGTAGCTTCGTCTAGGTTGTAAAGGTGGTGCCAAGTGAGCCTGGCAGCGAGCCCCAAGACCACCTACTTGGAAAGAGACGTGCCGCAACAAGGCTCAAACTTTGGCAATGACCCACGTTTCACAGCAATAAAAATGATTCTGCTGCACGTTTGGCGTTCTATGCATGTAATCTTACTCTATGGTCTACAGACTACAGGTCCACTAAATACATGCTGAGTTGCAGGCCATAGCCAAAAGCCTCACGTGAGCCTTCGGATGTTACGGCTAGACGTGGCTCGTGAAAAAAACACAGTTCTTGCTGGGGCACTGACGACGTGACATACCTCTTGATAGGCACTCCACCATCCATCTATCTGACACACCAATTAGGTTCATGGGCAGCAAAACTGCACTGCTGGGTATCCCTTTGTCCAGTCATAACAGTGCACAGTGGTGGATAAAGCAAGTTCGAGGTCATGGTACCTAACGCTTCATTTAATCTCTAGATTGCCAGATAAGTACGGAGGGGCCCTGCAAGTGGATTACAGTACCCTAGCACAAGCAGTGGCTCTAGGCCTCCATCTCTAGGGGGGCCCTGTATATACCCTCCCAAACGGTCACAAGAAGCAAATTTGAGTACTGCACAGGCCCCCGCTCAGAAAAATAACAGAATTGCGCAACATACTTGTATCGACAGCCTCGAAAATGCGGCTCCTCTGCCTTCTATGGAAGCCATGATTTCTGAAGATGCTCTCCAGCACGAATAAAGCCGATCTATTATGTGTGAGGTAGCGAAGCTCGCTGCGATGAAGCTCGAACTAGGATGCCAACCCTACGGAGTTATGCACCACCTGCCCCCTGGGAAACTCACTAGTGACATCGGCACACCATGTAACTGGAATTCTCTAAGCAAAAATTTGTCCGCGCCAAAAACACCTTCTAGCACCTTAAACACTCTGCTTCCATATGAAAATCACATCTTTCTCAATGCCAGCCTTGGCCAACCCCAAATGGGCCGCGCTTGGCATTGTCTTCCACGACCTATATTTGATGGTATGGTGAGGTGCCAAAAATCCAAAGGAAACTAAAGAAGGAATGGACCAGCACAAGCTGTCACCGAATTCTGATCGCAAAAATCATCGTCATTGTAGATAGCGCTGAAGGGACAAGGAAAAAAACAAGAGGAAGACGAGGAGAGGAAGAAGTAGCGGGCTCGGAGGATGGATTGCCTGCCGGACTCGATGCTCGAGTGGAGTCCGGGGGTTCCGGAAGCCAGTCATCAGGACGGCGGGGACCCAGGTGTTCTGCGACCGTTGGTAAAGAACGTCCACGCACCACGTCACCATGGGCAACGCCGTGCCGTGGCGCTGCCTTCAGTGCGCCTGTTCTTCTGACGATGCCACAGTATCTTCGCTCACTGGTCCTCGTATCTTCAGCAGCTGCGCCTTCATCCGACTGTTACTTCTCAGGACGTCTGCGTCGCTCGCGCCTTCAAGCTCCGCAACAAATGCGTGCAACGACCACATAAGACTCTCTCTAGCCACGAGAATCCTGTACCACACTTTTGTGTGGAGACAATTCCCCTCTTTACGCTAGTTTAATGACGTCGAACTGTACGTTGTAGCTCTTGTTAAGTGTACGTCTCGTGGTTAGCGTCCGACCTTTCCCTAACTGGCCGTCGCGCATAAAAGTTCGTTGTCCTTGTTCATCGAACCCGCGTCACATTTTTTTTGCTCCTGGCATTTATATCCGCGTCATGTGTTCTCCCTAACCTCAACATCATCACAGACAGAACCGTTACAAAATGTATACTCTTTCCATCTCCAACTGAAACCGAACTACGGGCATCCCCCATTCTGTGCATCATCTCGCCTGCAATGTCTCTGTTCCACTACGTCCCCAAATTTCTATACTCACCGACTCCAAAATTGCTATTGACGCATTCAAAATACTTTCTCTTACCATCCTACGGTCCACCTGATTCTAGCTATGGCCCAAATACTCGCGCAGAAGGACACTAAAACTCGCCTGGAATAGATACGCCGACATATCATTTAGGGACACGGCAACCAGATCGCACACTCCGCGGCTAGGGAGAGCCTCCTCGTAACTGCTGTTCTGGAGGATGAATCCGCTGCTGTTGGCACGCCCACCTCTTTTCGCCTGCAACTAGACCACCCTATCCCCATTTGCCGCTGCCGCCTAGTATCAATCACCCCGCTTGGCCACCATAACGGCGTACCTTCTCAATCACACTCCGCCACAATTTACAATAATAAACTCTTGCCAAGGCTGTTCCACTCCTCACATCATATCGAAAGGATTCACACTTTGGAGTCGCCACCCCCATTTTGCACACACCGTTCAGCGGCGTCTTTCGCAGACCTAAACCATTTATTCTCGCACTGCGCTGCATTATCAGAACATCCATTAATTCTCAAATGTGCACTGCCCAATGCTTCTCCCAGGCTAATCCTCCATACTGTAAACCCTTGCTCCTCGCCAGGCTAGGGAGGTTTTCTATTGCTAGCGGTCTGGCTTGGCTAGTGTGAGCCGGAGCATACGACACATGTAGTAACCCAAACTGGACAATAACCCAAACTTGAAGCTGCCAACACGACCCTTGAAGGTTCAAGAGGTTTTTTCCTCCATCCCCGCTATTCCTATTTCCCCCTCTTGCCAAGCGGTCTTTCCTGCCCCATAAATCATTTTAGTAATATAACTTAGGAATATGGTGATGATGACAGCGCTGACGATGACAACAGGGATGATGATTATGATGATTCGGTCATTGTTATTGGCACGTACCCAGAGAGATAGAGATATAACACTTTATTTACCCAGGGTTAGCGCAGCTTGGTGGCCAAAGACCGCAGGGCTTCGGCGACTGTGGCTGCCCGGCCGGTTAGTGACTTCTGGATATCCAGGCTTGAGCATCCAAGCACTGCTTCCCTCGGGTCGAGGGAGGTGGTGAGACGGAAAGGGATCGTACTTGTAGGCCCACATATGGCTACGTATTGCGGCCCGTTCTCCGCAGTGCTGGCCGAGTGTTGTGGCGTACAGTGAGGGGTGAACGTGATGAAGTACGGCTAAACAGGGGTGGGATTCAGTCTCAAGCTGACGCCAAAGACGTTCCTCTTCCACTGATAGGAATGAGTGAACGGGAGGATATTCGCGGCGGGATAGGCGGTAATGCTCCGTGATTTATGTGTACGTGAGTAAACTATTACGGGTTCATCTGGCTCCATGAGAGGCAGTGCTGGCATCACAGGCCCGGGAGACGAGAGCTCGCGCTGCGGTACATTGCTGGTAGGGAACCAAATAAATTCTACATGATCAGTAGGTGGTTTTTGAATAAGAATTTGGTGGGCTTGAGGCGAGATCTGGGATCTGGCATAGTTGAGAATTGCCGTTTTCGAATCTGAGAATATGAATCGGGGTTTTCGCCTATGTGCGAGTGCAAGTGCCTCTTTCTCAAGTGCCGGAAGAGGCACGTACCCAGAAAAAGGTTGGACTGGGCTAAATCACCCATGGCAATTCACTAGGACCTCAAAATGCTAAGGTATTACCCGATTGAATAGCGCCATGAAATAAAAGTTAGCTATGATTAAAAACAAAACTACCCATTCATTACGTATTTTTCAGCAGTTTAACATATTGTATCGTGGCACAAACTCAAGAAGATGACGTTGGTGATAAAACGACAAACAGACTTATCAAAAGGCGAACTTGTGCCTCACTAAAAGGAACGCCCTAGTCCCGCTGCCGCCGAGCTTTCCCTTCGCCGCCACGCGTGTCCCTTCTTCTTCAGCACGTGGCTTAGTTGGTTGGCCGCTGTTGATTGGTTGGTTGCTCCGCGAGGCATCCTTTCTTTGTTTGTTCTTTGTGGCCGGGCGCGTGCAACAGGTAATGCCGTGGCAATAGTTTTCAGCCATTCAAGCAACCTGAGTAAGAAAAGTAAGCTTGAGTACATTTATATATATATCCCGAATTTCTTGCCTGCATAGCTTTGTGCGGGCAACCACACATCGTATGCTCGTCGGTCTATACCAAGCTCCCATCCCATGTTTTGCCTCCCGCTCCTTCAAAGATGGGGCATTTGTTCAGCCGAAAAACTACTACGGCTTCGAATAACGTGTACTTTTCTGATAGCTAGTCATCATAACGGTCAATTAACCCACGGCTCAAGCCAGGTGTGCTATTCGAGAAGGCTCGAGTTTGAGCACAGCTCGTGCAAGCCGAAGCTCTTGAGGTAATGATAAGCTTACGTTAATATTTAGGGGCAGGATTAAACGCTTTAAAAATGCGATTCAGGCTATTTGCTGAATATTGAGGTGACGTAACCGGTTCAGGGCAAAGCGCTCCAAGCATGCGAAACTACGGCATGGCCCATCTTTCATTGCATTCTCTCGTTGCACTGCCGCACTGGTTGCTAGTGGGTACAAGAAAATCTGACTACGTTATTTTATTGTCATTTTAATTTATAAATCTGTATTTCACAAGAGAGTTCATTTTATTTTTTTTTATTCCACGCTTTATTATCAGCTTCTTTGAAATTTTTCGTGCTAAGTGGCTCATCGCTGGCAAACAGTGCAATCACGGGACTATGTCCTACAGGCAAGAAATGAAAGTGGGAGATAGAACCGCGCCACATTCAAAAAAGTTGCTGCTCGTAATACGTTACCGAAACCTTTCGCTTTTTGACAAAAAAATTTCCTCGGCGCGGTCCAGTCTGCCTACGCTCTTTTAATGCGATACGTATAAGTAGCTTCTTTTCTAACACATTGAACTTGCGCTTTTTTCCTGGCTTCCGTTTCTTTACCTTTTGGCTCCTTTTAAACGGTTTTATTTATTCGACTTGTATACTGCTATTACGTGTTTGCTTCAGCTTCTTCTATTTCGTTTGTTCGCGTTGGTGTCCAAGCAGACTGGAACACGCCGCAGCCTCCCTAGAATCGGGGTTCTGCGAAGGTGGTGTGCAACTGTCCTAGTCCAGTGACATTACATTCAGGCTTCACTCTGCACGCATTATTCTACAAATGTTACTTTTCCAAATTACGGTGTTGTAAATTTTGCGAGCCGGGCCAGTTATTTCCTCAAAGGTCCCAATTTTTGGCCGATCCCCCAAATGGCCATGCGTTTCAAATGAAGAAATAGCAACAAGGACAACAACGTTTTAGATACGTTTGCTCTATTTCAGTTTTCTCGTAAGCCCTTTGGCTCCATGAAGCTCTCCTGAGTCTTTTTTTTCATAGAATTGAATCCCCTAAAAGCCTCTCTTCTTTCGCGTCCTTCCCAATTCCGCTTACCCTTTCGTTGGCGTCACGCGGTTGCTTAAAGTCTTAGATCTCCCTTTACACGCTTTCTATGCTCTCTTTCCTGCCAAACGACGGTGTTGCTCAACAAAACACGTTGAAATGTGTAAAGATCGCCTCTGACAATAGGCACGCGTTGTTGATTGTATTGTAGCGAGCATAATGACCAGATACAAAATGCCATCACGCTATCGGGGTATGCGCCGTACCAGTATTACATATAAGGACGAGGTCGGTGGGATTATGTCCAATTCAGATGCGAGGTTATGTGCCAGATACATCTAAGGGAACAAGATGAACCCCTAAATGTGCATGAACAAGAAACGAGCTGCGTTAACTCAAGGATCGGACCTGCGTTCCTATCAGCTTCAGCCCTGCTTATGAACCTGCTAACCAACTATCGGTTCATCGACTGTCTTCTTGACAGTATATGTAATGCGTGTAAGCTGTCCTGCAAGTAACCTTTTAACAAGAAATGCGGGGAAGCAACCCTTCGAGGGGGTCTGTGTGTAGCGGTGATGATAAAACGCAGTCATGGAACGCTTCGTTCGAAACTGTTTTGCGAGCAGACGATAACTGAAGTGCACGTTCCGGCTTCAGACGGATAGACGTGCGGTAGGAACCTGCGGAAGCCGTGTCCACCAGACCACCTCAAAAAAGGCCAGGGCTGTGAAACACGTCTCTACTGATTTTACTGCGCAAACAACACTTGACAGTCGACAGGTGGCGGTCGATGGTGCGGTCGCCCCCAACGCTTCTGTAGAAGCTGCCCGTCGTGTAAAACCAGAGCGCACAAGACACTTGCTCCTCGGCGGTCATGGAGCGAAAGCCGCAACTAAGTTGTCACGAGCGGGGGCCTGTCGCCTTATGACTGCACCACCAATGTGCCGCACTGTTGGAAAGCCAAAAACGAGCTTGCAACTCCTCCTTTATTTAAAACATCTCTCGCGGTAGATATATGCCTTCTACGGGGACCAAAAAAAAAACAAACCAGGCCGCAGAAACAGCCACCACTGGCGTCCCGAGTCAAACTCGGCCGTGCAAAGCTATGCCCGAGTTTCCTTCAAGTTCTATCATCAGTCAAACACACCAAGCCCATACCTGGGCGCGGCGTAAAAACCGAAACCACACCCATCAATGATATTGGCTTTCTGGGGCTGTTGCGTCGTAGCCACTAAGCCCTCATTCGATACCCGCTAGCAGCGACAAGAACTTAGCACAAAACTAACATTCAGTTCCCAGGCCACCGTCAGCCAATGGTGCAACAATCGCTCGAGGTGTATCGAATACTTCCCTATATATACTTTCATGTCCCAAGCAGCAGGAAACTCGGGCGTAGGCAGAACTCTGGCCTTCTGGAATAGCGCCCTGTTTAGCATTTGTTTAATGTAATAATAGGTATGTTTGGTTATGTGGTACAACCTAGCTGGTAGTCCGCAATGTTTTACCCTATTACGTGAAGAAGGCTATACTCCAATCGGCCGTTTTACTTCGCGACTATTCGGTGTTGGTACGCCAACTCATGCTTTCTCTAAGTTTTGTTGTATTTTCTTGATTGTT
Source organism: Haemaphysalis longicornis (assembly GCA_013339765.2). Classification (NCBI taxonomy): domain Eukaryota; kingdom Metazoa; phylum Arthropoda; class Arachnida; order Ixodida; family Ixodidae; genus Haemaphysalis; species Haemaphysalis longicornis. The sequence goes on along the minus strand of CM023448.1, from coordinate 44,386,779 downwards.
TGTGGGTAAATGAGTTAGATGTGTATACACTTTATTTCTTAGTTATGGATATTTTTTGTTTCATTCGTATTCAAAAAAACGAATGAAACAAAAAATATCCATTTCTTCCTCTATTGTTTGTGAATGAAGACTCCAAATGGTTTATTATATGTGTTCTTGCCGGCTAATATAACACCTTTCCCATAAATAATTTAGTGAAGCGCCCTACCCGCATGAATAATTGGAGGACACACCACCTCACGGGAACTAACTTTTGACCAAATTCTGGCAGTAGGTTTTCAGACAGGTAAGTTATAAATGTGGTAGGATTACTCAGCTGCATGACCATACGCGAGAAGGCTGCGTGAATTGTGCTTTCTCCGCTGTTTGAACAGCGCAAAGAACTGCTGATTACCAGATTCAGATTATTTCGCCGCAGTTCGAGAAAAAGTTTGAAGAAAAGCATGTGCACAACATCCAAACGTGCAGTGAAGTAGTAAAGCGCTGTGGCTGTTATTATAGCTTTTGCCTCAAGGTAGTTCAACAGCGCTGAGTACAAAATCGTAGCATAGTCTTTGCAGGAAAACGAACACCGTATTTGAAAAGACCAATGGAATACATGGACCCTCCAGCTAAATACACAACATAAAATATTTTGAATATATGAAGGTGATGCCAATCTTGACAGCCACTTGTCCCTTCTCTTGATGATCGAGTGCCATACCTGAGGGTCGAGGGATCACACTGTGTTACAATTAGTGGCTCATTTTGTTATTAGGTCATTTTGTATACGTATTTTATTCTTTACATCAGAAGTAACGTCATATGTAGCGCGTGCATAATTGTATCTGTAGCGATAGAAACAATGTCTCTAGGACTCTTACCTTGTAAATTCCCTTATTGCAAGTTCATTTTTAGCTCGCTTTTAAACATTTTTTTTTTTCACTAAACTGGAGTGTCTGTCTGAAATCTGCAAGCCTGCCAACAAAACAAATTTCCACTGCAAAATGTTTGAACTTCCCAGTTTGCTTCATAGTTTCTTATGATACCAGTATTTCAATTGTTTGGGAAATGAAGACTGATCTAAATATACCAAGTTAGCGAACTCAGCTTAATGTTTTGCCCTCAGCACGGAGAACCTTGCGTATTCAAGATGAAAGAATTGGGGAAACCCTACCTTCCCATCCAACATACCCTAGATGGCACCTGAAGTCGCACTAAATGGTAAGTTGAAGCTTAAAAACCTGGAACAGTGGCCGTCGGAGCACTCGACAATTTCCGTAAGTGGACTCCTGGTCTCTTTACCTACCAGAAAGCTCCGGAACCTTCATGGCATTTCGGGTAAATCTAAGAAAGAAAGAACTGCCACCACTAGTTATTCAAAAGCTATAGAGACATATCAAACACAAAAAAACGTTATTGGTGGGTGAAGAGCGACCACACCAAAATAACGTTTTCTCTGCTGCGACGCTTGTTTTCCCCACCCGGAAAACGATTCTTGCTTTCTCGTATTAGAATATATTGATGCAATGCTCGCTGTAGCTTCATCGTCACTTTTATTGATTACAAAGTTCCTTAATACCATACTTGGCAAGTAATATAGTGAAAAAAGTTACAAATAGGAGAAGTTTTTGAGGAGGTGAAGAAACAACAACAGGCCATAAAACGTTTTCTCAGCCAAGCATGATCATTCTGGACATCAGGGCCAGACCCCACATGTGCCTCAACAACTATGAAGTGGTGATATGACAAACAGAACACCTAAACGAAATATATGCCGACCTTCTGTCCGGCTTTAAAAATGTATGCCATGCCAGTGGGGCGCCTAACAGTTTTAGAGATAGCAAAAAATCTCCGCAAACACACAATTTTTACGTTCGACTGTCAGACACTCGAGACATCTAATGGTAACCTTCATTATATGTTCAATGCATTCCTACATTCTGAAATCCATAGCGTCATTTTCAAGTGACAGCCGTTGGGGCATTCGAACAACTCTCGCGGTGGTCAACTAAAGGGGTATTCAAATGACGGCGCGTTTCCGCGGAGAAAACCCAGTGAGGCCGTGACGTCACCGTCGGCGCACCTCCGCTCGACCAGCTCCTTCGCTCACACGGCGGACGCGACCGAAGGGCGGGCATCAGTGTTTCGAATTGGCCGTGGACGCGGTGCAGGCGCTGCCGTGGTTAGAGAACGGCGCCCGACGCAGTGGTTGGGGATACGCGCGATGGTAGTAGCCGGTCGGACCGCCCACAGGCCCGCATACAGATGTTAGGCTTAACACTGCGGCGAATATTCGATAGCCGATCTCGCAAGCGGCGCAGATGACGATTTTCAATGCAACTTTCCATCACACTATTACTCATTTTCTCCTATACGCAGCTTTGTTTCCGTATTGGGGAAGCTGTCGTTGGCGGTACCTGCGGATTGCGGCGCCACAGCGCGGCTGCCGCTAGCCCAGCGACCTTTCTTATGGTATACGCGGCTCCCTCAGTGCGCGTGTAGTGTGCGCCACGCATTTTGGCGCCCAATGTAATAAAAGGCGATAAAAATAGAGTGCCTGGAACCACTCCAGAACTGAGGTCGCGGCCAGCTTCCCGACGAGCACACGAAATCCCTCCGCCTCTGCCGCCAAGCATCGAATCGTTCGTAGCTCGCGAGCAGAAGCCCCGATCTTCCATCGGAGCGGCGCGTCGGAGAGAAACCGTGACGTAGGGGTCATGTTATACGCACTCCTACGGGCCAAACGTCGCATTTCTCCGTCGTGTGAATACCCCTTTATATGCGCAAAATGGTCACCGCAGTACCAGCAAGGAAAAAATGTCGAGCTGCCTAAAGGCTATGTAGGACCTTACACGGTCCGCACAGACGTGGCTTTTTCGATGATGTCAGAAGATTTGAAAGTTGAAATAAAATATTAAGCATAACATTCATAGCAACATCTCCTTCCGCTGCGTGTGGAAAAGGTTCGCCTCTTTCGCTCTGAGGAAATACGCCGACGCAGCGCGCTGAAGGTGGAGTGGCGTCTCGTCTTGTTGGCATGGCAGGTCAGCGAGACTTAGTTGGTCCCGCCACTGCCTTGTCTGGCTTGCTGCTGGCAGCCCAGTCCGTCTCGAAGCTGCTTGCGGAGCAAGCAGCGGTTGTGGAGGCAACTGCTTCGCCGGATCGGTGCCGCAATCACGGCTGTTTCCGTTCCCCCTGCCTCAGCTCACCTGAAAGCATGGAGAAGACTAACGCAGAGGGGTCCGTCGCGGCCAGACACAGCTGCAACGCCTGTGCCACCCGTTGCTGTCCTTAGCCCTCAGTGGAGACAGTTAAGCAAAGTGCAAGTAAAAAGGTGGCGGTTTTAGGTACCCAAACTGAGGAGTATTTTGAGAACGTCCTACGACTTTGAACCATACTTGCCTGCTTTACAGTGAGAGGAACAAGTTCCGGCACCCACGGCTATAAACGAGCAATGAAATGCTCAGTCACTGCACCGCAAGAATTCTCATAAGCACATTGGAGCAGCTCTTACTTTGTAGAGGTCTTCCTGAAATTCTTTATTCTGTGTACAAGACACCCATGCTGAGCAGTGGGGTGGAATGTGTTTTTAGGAAACAGATCTTAGCCTGACACATACAATCATAATGATTAATCACGTGTCGTTTAGGAAGGACACATGTGGGAACTCGCCTGGTAGGCTGGTGTGGCCATGGTCGTGGGAAATTGTATAGCCAGTACTACCATAAATATAAATACGGTACTTGACGCTGTTGCAATTTTCGCGGCAATATTGCAGCGAGTGTTGTCCTTGAGCTCTGTGCAGGGTACCTCTCTTTCTGGGTATTTGGCACGAACCCATGGAGACAGAGCTAAGAAAAAGCGGAGGACCCGTGTGGACTTTCCCAATTTTTTGCCGGTTTCTTCCCTTAGCGTACGCATTGGTCGTTTCCGCTTTTCAACTCCTAGTTTTCTTAATCTTATTTGTGTCATTTGGTGACGGAAGTGCGAGGAGTACCAAATGCAATTAAACCAAGGCAAAAATGACAACCGTTTCAAAAGTCACCTGGAGGGATCCCTTATGCACGAATTGAGTCGCCGCTTTGAGTGGCCGCTTTCAAGCTTCGTGCTAGAAGTCGTCAGTGGTGCCCCTATGGTGCCTCTTTGAAATAAATTTCAACCCAAGTGACGGAAGTCAAGCATGGCTCGTTGCTGTTGCTGCCTACTTGGGGCTCATCTGCCGAACGTTTGAACAGGAACACCCACCCCACGCATTCTTCTGACGGGAGGAGTGTTGCGCTGCAGAGCAAGCGGACCTTCAATCTCGCCAAGCGTCTGCACAAGAACGCTGATGTTAGAACAAGCCAAACCGGCCTATAGCTGTGGCGCTTGAGCCCAGTGTTTGTGTGCGTGTGCGTGTTCAAACACCGTCGAAGTAAGACCAGTCGTTCTGAAGCGTCTTCAGCCGTGCGCGCGTTAAAAAAATGGAGACGCCTCCTTGAACTGATTGCTGGTCTAGCGTGTCGCAGCGTACGTGGAACAACCAAAACTGTGCTTGTGCTGTTTTCCAGTCTCTCTCACGACGGCGGGCTTAAAAACAAATGCGAGCTCCCCCGCTTCTTTTCTGTCTTTTTTGTCGGCAAGTGAGCCGCTATAAAAGCGGCGTCTTCGGCGTCCGGCTTCCACTTTCTGCGTCGGGCTGGAGCCCAGATCTGCTAAAACATAACGAGGGAACGTGGTGAGTTGCGGCGCCGCAATACACGACCATGGGAAAGTACTGCCATCGCACAAACGACAAGGGGACTGTACGCAGCTTTGTTGTTCTCTGGACATATTATAGAGGATTTGTGAACAACTGCACCACCGTAGCCACACTATTTACTTTCATGAGAACAGACGGCGTACACTTTTCTTGAGGACCCAAACATTCAGAGACGTTTGAGAAAAATAAAACTTGATAATAAACTGACTAGCGTGCCGACAACGAGTTGTACACCGACGCAAGCATTATTCGACGGCGTCACTGTTTGTGCAGTGCCAAGATGGAATCGAAGGAGGGATAGTTTATGCAAGCCGCGCCCATTTCTGGACATAAATGCACTACACGTCCATAAAAACCAATGATTTTCAGTCGTGTGGGCCGTCACTAAATTACGGCCATATTTATACGAGCGTTTGTTTTAAGTGTCGACCGCCCACCATTCCCTATTTTGGGTGGCCAATTCCAAATACCCCACTGGCCACCTCTCCCTCTGCGCTGTCTGCCACGCGCTCCCGTCAATCAAAAAACCATTAACGAATACGAATATGCGCGCATTATAGATGAAATACTCTCCTTTACCCTTGCCCAAGAACTAAGAACCATCCAGGGTTATTTGCTCTTACCGATTTTCCTGAAGGTCGCAAGTGTAAGATCTCCTAAACTTTTTGCGATTGGTCAGACATCATTCTGCGATCTGAACGATTCCTATACAAAAGAAACTTCGCACCTACTGAGGTCCCGTGGTTGTCTCGCACACATTGGGTCAAGAAATCATATAGGCCTCACATAGTCTTCCACGTGGTCGTAACAATTAAGTATAATCGCACCTGTGAAGACGACTGAACGAAAGTGAAAGGCTGTTAGCGGCCTCAGGGCAAGTAGGCCTCACCCTGTTCATACGGTAGTCAGACAAAAGAGTGCGGCCCTTGCCCGTGCAAGGCGAATGACATCCTGGACCCTCTTCAATGAAGGCGGCTGCACACTCCGGCTCTAAGGATCTTCTGGCCTTACCTAAGTCGCACTATCTGGTTATAAAGATTGTCCTGACTTAGATCAAAACATAATGAGAAGCACAACTTTAGGTTCTCGCAGGCGTGAACGAAAGCAAAAGACGGCAAACTTGGTGGAAACTTCTCTGAGCTTAAAATGCGGTACCCGGCCTTTTTAAGGGTAATGAAATTGTGGCCTTTTATAAAGCCGGGCGGGATATCTGTTTCTAAGGAGCATCTTGAATATGGTCGAAACAAAACGCGAAGTGTTATCGTACCAGTTTGAAGGCACAAAAAAAAGCAAACGGTAGGTAGCGGCAGCATACCACGCAGGCCGACACACAGGCCATACAGTTTAGAGAAAAAAGTGCGGAGCCTGACCATTTTACAGTAGAATGCACTCGCTGTTTTGATTAGGGCTGGCGTGCTCTCTTGTTTTAAAGATCATTTGCAATGAGGTCGAAAGAAAATTGGAAGCAATATCGGGCCTGTGCAAAGGCAGAGGCAGCCAAGCTAGTATTCCGTGTCACGACGTATACTATTCCCAGGCAAAAGTGCGGCGGCGGGAGCTTTAGTGGCCACTAAGATTGTGGTCTTTAATAAAGGCAGGCACGCTCTCCTGTTCTAAACGTTGCCTTCGAAGAGGTGAAAAGAAAGTAACAATTTAACGGAAGCGAATGGCTATGAGCGGGAACAATGCCAGCAGGATTAATACTGGCTCATACAACTTTCAATGAAAAGTCTGGTGCCAAGGCCTTTCAAATGTAAAAAAAAATCGTGGCCCTAAATAAGGCAGGTGCTCTTTCTTGTTCTAAAGAGTGGCTTCCCTGACGTGGAAAGATAATGAGAAGTACTATCGTAGCTGTTAGGAGGTTTGAAGGTAAGCGAATAGCGTTAGTGGGAGCGAAGCACACAGCGGACACATGGCTCATACTGTTCTAAGCTTAAATGGTACATGCATGGGCCTTCGAAACACTAATGAAACCTTGGTATTCGTTAACCCCGGGTTCACTTTCTGGTTTAGAGCTTGTCTTCTCTGTAATTTAAACAAATAAGTATTATTGTTCCTGTTTAGAGGACTGAATGAAAGTGAAGGAAGTTAGCGGCGGCATAGCAACCACGCCGACACACGGTTCATACTGCTGTGCGACAAAAGTGCACAGCCCGGACCCATTCAAGGCGGATGACATCCTGGACACTGTTTCAATTAGCGAGGGTGCACACTCAGGCTTTAAAGATTATGTGAGTCTAGATCAGTAGCACTATCTGGTTCTAAACATTGTCTAGGCTCATTCGAAACTTAATGACAAGGGCTACTTTATGTTTTCGCAAGAGTGAACGCAATCCAAAGCCGGTGAACTCGGTGCAACCTTTTCTGAGCTGAAAATATGGTACCCGGTATTTTTAAAGACAAATAAAATCGTGGCCTTTGATAAAGCGTGGTTGGATCTCGGGTTGCAAAGAGTATCTTGAACATGGTCGAAACAAAACGCGAATTGTCATCGTACCTGTTCCAAGGGATGAACAAAAGCGAGCGGCACCGAATGGCAGCTTAACCCGCAGGCTGACACACGAGCTGCGCTGTTTTTAGACGAAAGTCTGGGGCATGGCCATTCTAAAATATTTTCCAATCGCCGTTTTGATTAAGGCAGGCGCGCTCTCTCGTTCGAAAGGTTGTCTGTAATGTGGTCGCAAGAAAATTGGATGTTTTTTTGTGCCTTGCAGAGGCACAGGCCGCCAAGCAAAATAGCCCATGTCACGACTTATACTATTATTAGGCAAGAGTGCGGCGGCGCAAGTTTTAGAGGCCAATGAAATCGATGTCTTTGAAAAAGGCTTGCGCGCTTTATGTTCTAAATGATGACTTCGAAGAAATACAACGAATGAGCTTCATCGTACTTGTTCGTAGACTTGAACGGAAGCGAATGGCGGCGAGCAGCACTAATGAAAGTAGGCCGAATCACGGCTGATACAAATTATAGCAAAAAGTGTGGTGCAGGGGCCATTCAATCGCAAATGAAATCATGGGCGTTGATAAAGTGGGGGCTCTGTGCTGTTAAAAAGGGTGTCTTCCCGGAGGTGGAAACTAAAAACGGGAAGTATCATCATGCCTGTTCAGAACAGTAAAGATATGCAGATGGCGGAGAGTTCCAGCCAAGCAATCAGGCCAACATCGGCTGATAGTGTTGTGAGTGGAAAGTGTGGGTGGCTCCCACGCCGTTTGAAAGGTAATGAAATGAGGTCTTTGATAAAGCCAGGTGCGCTGTCTTGTCTATATAGTGTCATCACTGAGGTCGGACCGAAACGAGATATATAATCATATTTTTTGGTGGCGTGAACAGCGGCGAAGGCCGGCGACCAGCTTCACTAGCAAACCAACAAACGTTTCACACAATTCGGAGCAGAAAGTGTGGGTCCCGGGACTTTTTCACTATATCAAATTTCTGATGTTTGAAGACGGCAGCTGCCCTCCATGGTTCTAAAGAGCCTGTTACCATATTTGAAAAAAAAAGACAAGTATCATCCTATCTCTTCCGAGTCTTGACCGTAAGCTAATGGCTTAGAATGGCAGCAAAGCAAGCAGTCCGAATCTCGGGTAATACAATTTTGAGCTGAAAGTGGGATGTCCGATCCCTTAAAATTATACGAAGGTCATGGTATTTGATAAGTGGGGTGCTCTCATTGCAAGAGTGTCTTCACTGAGATTGAAACAAAAGAAGGAGTATTATCGTACATGTCCTGTTGTGCGAACGGAAACGAATGGCGGCGAGTGGCAGCAAAGCAAGCAAGCTGACACACGGATGATATTTGTAAAGCGGAAAGTGCGGCTTCCGAGCCTTTTGAAGGCCAATAAAATCGCCGTCTTTTATAAAAGGCTGCTGCAGTGTCTGGTTGTGGAGTGTCTTCACTTGAGGTCGAAACACAAACGGGAAGTACGAACGTGCTGTTCAGAGGTTTGAATAGAAGCCAAAGGCGGCGAGCGGCAACAAAGCAAGCCGGCCTAATACCAGCTCATACCGTTTTGTATGAAAAGTCTCGTGCCCGGACTTTTCAAATACCAAAGAATTCATAGCCTGTAATAAGGCAGGTGTGCCCTCTCGTTGTAACGAGTGTATTGACAGAGGTTGACATAAAATGATATGTATTATCGTAACTCTTGGGAGTCTTGAACGGAGGCGAAAGGCCGCGAGCGGTAGCAAAGCAAGCAGGATGACACATGGCTCATACCATTGTTAGAGGAAACAGTGGTGCCCCAGGCTTTGAAAGGGTAATGAAATCGGTGGCGTTTCACAAGGGGGGTGCACTCTCGTGTTCTAAAAAGTTCCTTCGTAGGGGTAAAAAAATGACAAATAATATTGTACATGTTCGGAGCCGAGAACAGAACCGGGTGGCGCGGAGAGCCTCAAAGCAAGAAGACCGACACACGGAAAATACTATTTTCAGCGGGAGGTATAGCATCCTGGCTTTTTTAAAAGTCAATACTGGTATTTGATAAAGGCAGATGCCCTCTATCGTTTCAGAGAGCTTCTTACCTCAGGTGGAAAGAAAATGATAAGTAATGTTGTGCCCGTTCGGAAGCCTGAATGAAAGCGAAAGGCTGCGAGCGGCAGCATAGCACGCAGGCAGACACACCGCTGATACTATTCTGAGTCGACAGAGCGGGCTCGTGCGTTTTCAAAGTAAATAACATAGTAGACCCTCGTCAGAGCAATGTGTGGTGCCCATGACTTTTAAAGGGGCCCTGAAAGGCATTTTGAGCACACGAAATGAACTAGCGCACTCGTTAGATTGGGTCGTCAACGTCAGCTGTGCCAAGTATTACTCTCTTACGAGCAGCGGAAAGCTCACACTTTTGCTGCAAAGTCTGTCGCTTTTTTCTCACCCTTCCCTTCGTATTTTTGGACGCCGCCATCTCCACATGTCTACATCACCGATTCCCAGATGTTCGTCATGAGCTAGACATCCTGCTATTGGGCGGCTTTTTCACGCACTTCCGGCAAAGAGATCAGTCGTCTGCTCAGTGTCGGCTCGCCGGCCGATCTCCTAGCGGAGTGCCGGAGTACTTTGACATTTTACGACAAATGAAACAAGTGTAAACAAACGCTTAACCGTTTGTATAGAATGCACCACGGCCATAACACGACTTGGATTTTATCTTACGTGAGTACGTACCATAAAGACAGCCCCGTGGCACTTCTTTCGTGGAATCGCAGAGAAGGCCCTGAGCCGAATGTCCGGGTTTGACGCGTACATTTTATTCAACTTCAAAACAATCCAGAGATGCGTTTCGAACGAACGCAACGTCAAAACATGCGTTGCAAGTCTGAACCGCGATTGACAGACGATGGGTTGCCTCCTCCTGCCCGTGGTAAATTCGGCAGTCACCTCACACCCGGTTTCCGGGACGAACAGCAAGTCACTGAACTCTGGCACGCAAGCGAGAAGGCTTTTAGCCAGGCACACTACACATACCCCATGCGAGGTTGATTCGTACGTCGTTCGAGAAAGATAATCCAGACCATGGGAAGCACTATCCACCCACAGTACAACGTCGCATTTCATCGCGAAAAGAACGCGTCCACTACACACAGGAGGCGATGCACACACACACACACAGCTTCGGTCGCTGCATTGGCTTAGCTGCAAGCTCCGTTCGGACAGTCAGCGATGCTACGACGATACAGAGCTGCGTGAGGGTGACGTGCTAACCACTTCACGTATTTAAAAACACAGGGGCAAAGAACTTGGTTCATCGGAAGCAAAAAATCTTTCCTCCATTTGTTGTGCCTGAAATAAACTGGCTAGTGTTGCTAGCATTGCTAGTGTGCCGAGGGCGGGCTCCAGGCGAGCGCCGGGAGCAATGTACGCGGCCGGCTGCCGCTTGGGGGGCTGCCCTGCGGGAGTGTGCGCGTTCGCCCGGCCCGAGCAGATCGCGGGGTTGCCTCCGCGCTGAGTAGCAGACGGCAGCGGCAGAACTTTCCAATCCCGCTTGCGACGAAAGCGAGCGAAAGCGACGGGAATTCTGTCGCGCGACGAAAATTTCTCCCGACCATTCGACAAACACGATTGTCGCGCGACAAAGCGACGGAATTCCCATCGCTTTCGCTCGCTTTCGTAGCAAGTGCGAACGGGCCTTTATGCGCAATCTCCGTCCCACATAAAATAAGCTCTTGCTTGTCGCCTGAGCATACGGTTGATATGTGACTACGTTACACTGTGCTTGCGAGTGTATTTAAACGATGTCAGTAGGTTTGAAACGTAAGCGCTCGGCGTGCAGCTTTGTAAACGCAAGCAGCCTCATGTACGCACGCTATTTTGCTGCTAATAGAGAGTTTTAGTACAGCGTTTGTTGCCTTTGCATAAGCTAAACGCTAAATGCTTGCGTCCCGCTACGTAAACATCGCGAGGGGAGTTTTAGTAGAACGTCTCATCAGTTTTGCGTTGCGACATGCTAATGCATACGGCGCCATCTGTCAATTAAATGTTTTCCGAAATCACTCGCTGGCTGATCTGCTAGCTGAGTGCCTGGACATTTTACGACTATCGAAACAAGTGCAAACAACGCTTTCCCATCAGTGTGGAATGCAACACATGGGTGCAGATTGTCAGAACACGGGTGCTCGCTGCTTGAGTGCGGCGTTGATTTGCTCTGCGCCTTCCGGTTCATCGCCACTGATAAAGCAATCCGATCCGGCGCGTTTTGTGCACGGGTTCTGTGTAGGTTTAAAATGTCTTTTTTCACATGCCGCCGGTAGTAGGAATTACAACCGCCGCAAAATAAGACCCGGCAGCAGTGGGGCTACATCTTAGACCGCGCTTTTTGGATAAACAGTGCGCGGTGCACCAAAGGGAACGAGCACACGATTCTCCCCGCGCGGCTGCGAGTTCACCGCCGATACCAACTGCAGCTACGTACACCGCGAAAGGGCAAGGCCAGGCCGCAGACATGCGGCCAGGTCTTTCGTTCGCTTTTCCAGCCTTTAGAGTAGTGTCCATGGTGTCAACAAAGATGAAAAAGCCGAAAGAGCTGGCCCGTAGCAGACGGCAGCCTGTGGAAGCGCAATAGCGGAAGTACGTCACCGCTGAGGAGGGGAGAATCATGGGAGGGGAGGCCAACAGAGAAGAAACAGTTGAAAGGAGGAGGAAATACGGCGCGACGATAGTGCGCGGTTTTTGATTTACGATTTCTCATCTAATACTCATCACTTTAACAAAATTCTTGCAGGAGGAGATTGCTAATACATTGCTTTATTTGGTTACATGTACATCCATGCATCGGCGGAAGGCATTTAAGGACCCCTTTAAAGGATGAGGGATTCGTTTTCTCCGGTAATGGCGCTGGAGCTCTTCGGTTTTAAAATCTGGCTGTTCTGTGATAGCAACGAAGTGAGAAGGATTACTTCACCTGGTCGGAGGGCTGAACAAAAGGAAAAGCCGGCGATTTTCAGCCAAACAAGCAGAACGACACGTGGTTCATATGAATGTGCAGCGCCCAGATTTTCCCAGGCGAATAACGGAAGTTCCAGTTATACACGTGGGTCCACTATCCGGTTCTAAGCTGTGTCTCACCATAGATCCAAGCAAACTGAGGATAACCATACAAACTGAAAGGCGTCAATGGATGTGACAAGTAGCACGTGTGAGAGAAGCAAGCTCGCCGCTTAACGGCTTTTACTCTGCTTAGCAGAAAGCGCTGCGCCCCTGGCTTTAAAGCCTGGTGAAACAGTGGACTTTGATAAACCCGTGAGCGCTTTCTGGTTTGAATAAGTGTCTTCACTGAGGTCGAAACGAAATTAGAAGTAATATCCTGCATGTTGGAAGGTTTAAAACGAAGCGAATGGCGCCGACCGGGTGTCAAGCGGACAGGAAGAATCACGGCTTATAAAAAGTTCAGTGCAAAATGCAGATGCCAGAATTTTTGAATCGCAATGAAATTGAACTCTTTGATAGAGCGGGTGCTCTCTCTGGTTTCAACCAAAATGAAATGTATAGCATAGTGGTACCTGTTCGGATACGTGAACAGAAGATAATGGCGGCGAGCTGCAGCAAAGAAACCACGGCCGTCACACGGCTCATACAGTTCGAAGCGAAAAGGGTGGCACCCGGGCCTCATAAATGCATATAAAATGGTGGTCTTTTTCAAACTGGGTGCAGTCACTGGTTCTAAACAGTGTCTTTGCTGAGGTCTAAGCAAAAGGACAAGTGTTATCTACCTGATCAGAGACGTAACGGAGTCGAAAGGTCACAAGCTGCAGCAAAACAAGCAGGACATACTCTTCTGAAAGCAAGGGCGCTGCCCAGGCTCGTTCAAGGGTAATGGAATTGTGGTCTTTGGTGAAGGCAGACACACTCTCTGGTTCGAAATTGTCCTCTCTTAGAAAGAAAAATAATGAAACGTTTTACTGCACCTGGTCCGAAACGAGAACAGCATCGAATGATGATGACCGGTAGCAAATCAAGCTGGCCGACACATGTCTTATACTGTTCTGGGTGGAATGTGCGATCATTGGCCCTTTTAAAGGTTAATACGACGGTGTTTTTTATCAAACCAAGGTGCGCTCTCTGGTTCAAAAAATTACCTTCACTGTGAATGACGAAAAATTTGAAGTATTCGCGTACTTGTCTGGAGGCGCGAATGGACTGCTCATGGCGGCGAGGGGCAGCAAAGCAAGCCGGCCAACACCCTGCCCTTACTGTTCTGAGGGAAAGTGCGGCGCCCAGGCCTTTTAAAAGCTAATAAAATCGTGGTGCTTATTAAAGATGTTTGAATGGCAGCGAGTGCGGCAAAAAATCAGCCACTCACACGGTACATGCAAATCTAAGTGGAAGGCTGGATCCTGGGCATTTATGATGCTAATGTAATGGCGGTGTTTGATAAAGGCAGCTGTGCTCTCCGGTGCTATAGCGTTTTCACCGAGGTCGAAACAAAATACGAAGCATAATCGTAACTGTTCGGATGGGTTAACGGAGGCGAATACTGGCGATCCTCTGCAAAGAAGGCAGGCCTACATACAGATCGTAGTCTTCTGAGTGGGACGGCGGCACCCGGATTTTTCAAAGGCCAATGTTATCGTGGTGTTTTACCAAGTAGGATGCGCTCGCTGGTTTAGAAGGCCGCCAGGTGGCCAAAGCGAGTGGACGCGTCTTCACATCGCTCTCGCTTCGAGATCGCCCATGCCCTCAATGAAGCGTTTTAGCCACCGAAAACGTGCGACAACATCACCAGCTAACCGTCCGCTATCACCGCATACCAACCAAGGTGATCTGAGATCATCAAAACTTGCACAACAAGCGGTTTTAACTCTGCCACCTCGGAGCTGCAACCTAAGCCTAACGTTCCTGGCCCCCCCCGTCGAAGACGCGGCCGCGACGCCGTAGCTGCGTTCGTCGCAGCCGCTCGCTTCGGCAGCGGCGCCTGCCGGTTTTGCCAACCACGCGGGCGTTCGCTCGGCGCGACGCACATCGCCTGCACCCAGTACCCTCCGTGATACGCACCACGCCATGGAATACACTGTAGAAGGACAACCAATAGACCCAGCAACCCTAGATGAACCCGGATGGGTTCGCATCCGCCGTCAAGCCAAAACACCGAACCTCCAAAACGCCGGCAGTCAGTTACTCTCAAGCAAAGAACCCATCCACAGCACCCCGACCGGCGAGCACGCCCACAAGCGCCGACAACAGCCTAAAAAGAAACCACCTCCGCCTGCAGAACCTCTGCAGAAGACGACATCAAAATCGTGCTGCGACCCCAAGGCGGCCTGGACCTACAAACCGTACCTGCAGCATCCCTTGCAGACCTCGTCCAAAGGCAAGCAAATATCACTCCCAACAATGAGGATCAACTCCGAGTCAACCAGAAATCTAACTTCATTGTCATCAGCACCCCGTCAGAAGCGCGAGCCAAGCAATACCTCCAACTAACGACCCTTCAATACCAAGGAGCAACATACCTCCTCTCCAACCACATCCCTCCACCGTCCAACACTTGTGTTGGTGTCATATTCAATGCCCCAACAGAGGACGATGCAAGCACCATACTCAGAAGCCTAACTGACTACAACCCAGCGCTTCAGATACTGGATGCCAAAAGACTTCACAACTCCTCATTGGTGCAAATACTCTTCAACGGAACAACAATACCATACTGGGTACGCTACAGGGCAGCGATCGTACGCTGCTACCCTTTCAAGAGGAAATCCGAAGCCTGCTTTAACTGCTTGCGACCCGGCCACAGACAGGACGTCTGCCCCCACACGCCCCCTACGCCTCGATGCACCAAGTGCGGCTCCACCACACCGACAGAAAACCACCCGTGCTACCCCAACTGCATTCTCTGCGGAGACTCCCACCTCACCGGAGCATCGTGTTGTCCCCGCCGCTTCCAACCACGACGTCCCCACCAACCACCCATCGTCGCCCTAGTCTCCCAGGCTGAGCACCAACCCCAAGCAAGAGAAAACTCCATAAAGAAGCAAGACCCCAACCGTGAGGAGTTTACGTACAGAGATGCCCTTCAACATTCACCCGGCCGATCATCTCAAGGCAGAAACACGCAGGTGAGCCCCCAAGGCCTTCCCAAACCCTTACTCAACACGCCTCCGACAACACAGCCCCAAACAACTCAAACCAACGCACACCAAGCACTTGTCAAAGAAATACAGGCCCTACGAGCTGAAATTCTAAAGCTGCGGCAAGAAAACGCCCAGCTCAAAGAACAGAATCTCTTATTGAGACAACAACAGCAACACTCATCCTCTGAAGAAGATACATGCAACCAACAATCATCTCACGAACCCTCCGACACAAAATCCCCACCACTCAAACGAAGGGCAACGACAGAGAGTGCTAATTCCGCAGTGTCAATAGATATTGCCCAAGAACTACGAACACAGCGACAAGAATATCTACAACTTCACGACTCAGTCAAAGCAGCACAAGCCGCCATGCAGGAATCTATAACGGCTCTACACAATGAACTACTTACATGCATGAAAGAACTTTTGCCACAACGACTAGCAATGCCAACACCCGACCCATCTGCCAGTACCCCCATACCAATCGAAATGGAAGCAGATGCCGACCTATAAAACACACACTGCCTGGCAATGGAATTGTAGAGGCTATCGCGCCAAACGCCCCGCGCTCCAAACACACCTGTCAACCATTCAAAACCCCCCCACGGTTATATCACTGCAAGAAACGGGTACTATTGGGAAACTAACAGGATACCAGACCTTTCAAACGCCCGAATACCCCCAAATAGCAACACTCGTACAACGCAATATAAGCGCAGAACATCGGGTCTTTTCAAATATTAATATTCCACATAACTTCGTCACACTATATCCTCTTCAACCCGACCACACCAAATTACACGTGCTAAATCTATACAGCTCCCCAAAAAACACCCAACACAACTTCAAACACGTTCTCATGGAAGCACTACGAGAAGCAGGCAGTCAACCCCTCCTGGTCATGGGGGATTTCAATGCCCCACACGTGGCATGGGGCTACGCGCGAACAACAAAAAAAAGGCCGGCTCCTCTGGGAAACAATACAAGAACTACAGCTGACTCTACACAACGAACAGGACATACCCACGCGCATAGGCAACAGCGCACAAAGGGACACAGCACCTGATCTCGTATTTTCCCATCGCCTACATGGCATAACCTGGACACCCACACTAAACACACTTGGCAGTGACCATTACATTCTTGAAACAACCTTCGCGTACAAATCTGCCCTAATAAAAAAACCGGAACAAAAACACATCACTGATTGTGACGGTTTCCGAACCTCGACCCTAAACGTTTCACCGCCATCCAACCAAACGGACGAAGAGCTAGAACAGTGGCTCAACCAAATAATGCAGGCTAAGAAAGAGAACGAAAAGCTTGTTGATCCCGAACTACCAGTTCCCTACGCCGATTCACGCATACAGCATTTGTGGGAGGCGTACCGCAGCATAGAACGCCGCTGGAGAACCCGCAAACACAGAAAGGCCCTCAAAAAACGCCTTGCCCAATTACACAGGGAGATCATAGAACATGCCGCGCAACTAACCCGAGCACAGTGGCACCAAGTATGCGACGAAATGAGGGGAGGACTGTCCATGAAGCGCACCTGGGCCCTCCTGCGCCAACTCATGGACCCCGCAGCTTCTAAATCACGCACTACGCAGCGCATAACCCAACTACTGCATAAGCAGGCCACCACGGGACAACAACTAATGCAGACACTACGAAACATGTACATCCCCTCATCAGCGAATACCTCCCTACCCGACCCAATATATCGAGGCGATCCAAACCCCACACTAGACACAGAAATCACAACTGCAGAGGTACATAGCGCAATTTTAAAGCTCCGACGCGGAACAGCTCCGGCTACGACAAAATCACCAACAAGATACTAAGACACCTAGACGATCAAGCCCTTGACGCAATCACGACACTCTTCAACCACCACTGGATGGCAGGGACCCTTCCAACCACATGGAAACATTCCAACATCTCGCTAATCCCTAAACCTTAAAAACCAATCGAACTAGGAAACCTCCGTCCAATTTCCCTTACGTCTTGCTTAGGAAAACTTCTCGAGCACATAATACATAACAGAATAACGAGATACCTCGAAGAACAAGACCTCCTCCCACCCAACCTCATAGGGTTTCGCGCAGGGCTATCAACTCAAGACGCACACATTCAAATTTACCACGACATCATTCAAGCTCAATCCAAAAAAGACAATGCCGCGATCCTCGCCTTAGACCTACACAAGGCCTTTGATCACATCTCCCACGCAGCAATACTACAAGCGATCACATCTCTCAACCTAGGGCAACGCACACACAAGTACGTGCTCACTTTTCTCACTGACAGGGCTGCCACACTCAGATTAGGCCCCCTCATTTCTCCAACCTTCCCAATGCCAGCGAGAGGCACTCCTCAAGGCGCTGTCCTCTCACCCCTGCTTTTCAATCTGGCAATGATACCCACTGCACGCAGCCTGGAAAACATACCGGAACTCAGATCTACAATATACGCAGACGACATTACACTATGGGTACCCCGCGGTAGCGACGCACATATCGAGGAAGTCCTCCAACTGGGAACCACGGCAGTCGCACACACAACACAGCAAGCCGGTCTCACATGCTCGGTGCACAAATCCGAACTCTTAATCCTGCGCCCTCCGCGAACAAAATCCCCCGCCAAACACAACATCCATATATCAATTAATAATCACCCCATTCCGCATGTAAGTAACTTACGCATCCTAGGCCTTACGATTCAAGCAAATAGAAGCACAAGCCTCACACAACGCGCCCTTCGAAATCACACTCTACAGACCATCGGACTCATAAAACGAATAACAAACAGACACCATGGAATATTCGAAATGGAACGGCTCAGACTTGTGCAAAGCTTCATAATAAGCCGTTTCTGCTACCATCTACCATACGCGAATCTACCGAAAGCCAACAAAAACGACTTGGACGCACTACTCCGCAAAGCCTACAGAGCCGCGCTGCTACTGCCCCCCCCACGCCCAGACTGCAAGACTACTCGCCCTGGGTGTCCATAACACCATTGACGAACTCGTCGAGGCCCACAGAACAGCTCAAATAAACAGACTGTCTCAATCCCTCTCGGGACGAAGGATCCTCCAGCGGATTAACCTCAACCCACCAGTACCCCTCGACCCACCTCAGGTCATCCCAAATGACCTACGTCAACTTATCAAGATCAGGCCAATTCCTCGAAACATGCACACAGCCTTCCATTCGGCCAGACGACAAGCTAGAGCAAGACACCACAACACCCACTACCCACCCTCGGAGAACACGCTGTACGTGGACGCAGCACAGTATCACTCCAAGGAAGCCTTCACTGCAGTAGTGCTTACCTCACTCACAGATGCACCAACCAACTGCATAACCATTTTCACTAACTCCCCAGTGACAGCGGAGGAATCGGCAGTCGCCCTCACCCTCACACAAACCCCCACCCCTATGCAAATTCTCACGGATTCCCAACAAGCACTTCGCAACTTTGCCAAAGGCACCATATCTAAAGTAGCACTGCAAATCTTGCGGAAGAAGCCCCCCACCCAACCCGTGTCGCTGCTGTGGACCCCGGCCCACACTGGAATAGGTGGTAATGAGGCGGCCCACCATCAAGCTCGAGCACTGACCACCCGAGCAGGCCTCTCTTTTCCGCCTAACAACGGTGTCCCGACGGCTTCTCGGTATGCACTTCTAACATATCGAGAAGTCGCCCAGCACTACCGACTCCTCCGCAGGCACTATCCCCCACCGCACCCGTCACTAAAGCACGCTGCCGCCAACATGTGGCGCATCCTACAAACTCACTGCTTCCCCCACAGAACCACGCTCACACACACGCACCCACACAAGTTTCCAACACCACACTGCCCTCATTGCCACCAACGTGATACCCACTTTCATTCACTGTGTGAGTGTCCACACGACCCATTTCCCTCCTACCTCACGCCTCACCACTGGGAACAGGCCTTGGGGAGCTCGGACCTGGCGGTTCAGGAAACTCTAACCACACGGGCCCTTGCGGTCGCCGAAGCCGTGTGGGCTTCGGCCATCCCTCCCCCCTAAATCCCAGTTGTAAAATAAAGTGGTTCTCTCTCTCTCTCTCTCTCTCTCTCTCTCTCTCTCTCTCTCTCTCTCTCTCTCTCTCTCTCTCGCTGGTTTATAAGTGTGTATTTCATGTGGTCCAAACAAAATATGAAGTATTATCGTATCTGTTTGGAGTTCTGAATGAAAGCGAAAGGCAGCGAGCAACAGCATAGGATGCAGGCCAACACTCCGCTCAGGCTATTCTTAGACCAAACTGCGGGGTGCGTTCCTTTTCGAGGTGATTGACATCCTCGACTCTTTTTATTAAAGGCGACCGCATTCTCTGATTTTAACGATTGTTTTCTCTTAAATCGAAACAAAAAAGAAATATTATCATAGTTTCACGGAGGCGTGAACGAAAGCAAAGGCCGGCGAGCTGCAGCAAAGCAAGCTAGACGAGCCATGTCGTACACTATTGTGAGCTGAAAGTGTGTTTCCAGAAACTGTAAAATAATTCTGAAAATATTGTGTTTGATGAAAGCGGGTGAGCAGCCGGTTCTACAATGCGCCTGTCCTGATATCGAAACAAAACTAGAGGGATTAGTGTACCTGCTCCGAGGCTTGATCAAACGCGAAAGGCAGCCATTGGAAGCAAATCGAGCAGAACGACACGCGCATCATACCATTCTTAGATGAAAGTGTAGCAACCTACTGTTAAAATGGTGAATGGCACTGCGAATTCTTTTTATTAGAGGAGGGCGCTGCTGTACCCACTCACACGCGTCAACGAAATCGAAAAGCAGCGAGTGTCAGCAAATCGAACAAAGGTGGCCTGCGGCCTATACTCTTGTGAGTGGAAAGTGGTGCGGTTGGCACTTTTGAAGCCTATGGAAGTGGTGGTCTTTGATAGACCCGGTGCGATCTCTGGTTGAAAAGAGTGTCTTCACTGGTGTCGAAACAACATGATAAGTGCTATCGCGTCTGTTTCGAAGTTTGAATGGAAGTGAATGGCGGCGACCAGCAGCAAAGGAAGCAGGAAGCATCAAGGTTCATACAAATTTGAGCGGGAACTGCGCTTCGCAGACTCTTGAAATATTAATGAAATTGTGCGCTTTGATTAGGCAGGTGCTTCGTCTGGTTTTCAGTACTGCTTTTCCTCAGGTTGAAACAAAAGAAGGAGTATGTCATCATCGTACCTGGTGGGAATCGGCAACGGAAGACACCCAACCATGGCGTCACACGAGTCACACTGTTCAGAGCGGAAAGGGTAGCACCCGAGCCTTACAAATTCGTATACAATTGTGGCCGCTCTTAAAACCAGGTGCACACTCTCGTTCCTAAGAGTGTCTTCTCTCAGGTCGAATCAAAGTGAGACGTATAATCGTACCTGCTCGCAGGCGTATTGGAGGCGAAAGGCCACAGGCAGCAGCAAAAAATGCAAAGCAGGCAGACTGGTACATTCCTGAATGATCGCCTTAGAGAACATGCCTACACCATGCGCACATGACGGGCAGCAATCCTGCAATACATTGCAAGAAATGCGAGAAAAGTGCCACCCAACGTTGAAATAAACGCGCGTTTTGAAACACTAAAGAGACGCTCGCTCCCGGGAAATATTGGAGGCCTCACTGATTTGCATTCGGAGGAAAAATGCATTAGCAAACCATCAATTTGAGCAAACCATCAAAACCATCACCTGTCTATGGCTAGGATCCAGCAGATCGTCTCCGGGGACGGAGCGATGTAGACAAGAATCGCTAGCGAGCTGAGCGCCATGTTGCGGAGCCCACTAAAATCCCCGACATCGTGAATTTGCGCACTACACCCCCGGCGCCTGGAAAAAATCGTGCAAAATAAATCAAATTTCACCGTCTTCCCGTAGGAGAACCCTAAGTAGTATGCGAAGCAGCCATGGGGGCGACTGAAGTTCTCATTAGTTTTTTCGCTATCTGAATGTCGCCGCTGCCGTTTCATGGAGCGGCTCGACCCTCTTCTTCGCGGCGCTGTCCACGGCGCTCACACTGGCGTTGACGCTGGCGTTGCGGGTGCCGTTACCGGCGGCATTGGCCATGGCACTCATCGCGGCATTGCGGGAGCAGAATGAGGGAAGCTGAGCACGCTCACGTCATATATACCGTGGAGCTACACTGGCGCCCCCAGCGGAGTATGCACCGACGACTGCCCCCCTCTAACCCTATGCTTCTTCGCATTATGGCGCGCGGAGCCGCAGGTGTTCCCACTCGTTGCGCAATCCCGAAGAGGAGAGGAGGAGAGGAGAGGAGGAATGCCGGAGAGGAGCGTCGGACAGGAGATGAGACAAGGAGAGGAGAGGAGGGGAAGAAGCTGCGCATGTCCAGTGGGGGTGTGGACGCCGCAAAACGGTGGCCGCACAACGGCGGAAGGAACAGGCGCAAACTTAAGCTGCTTCGCATTAAAAAGGCCCTGTAGCGCCACTACCATCAACCTAAATAAACGTGGGCTCGGCCACACCACCTGATCGGCCGCCAACAATTTGGTGACATGGACATGAAAATAAAAATGGCTCTCCAGGATGACGAACCATACAGCGTGGTTTGTGATGGAGTCAAACGGAATCAGAAAAGGAAGGACTGGGAGGGAGGGGAACGTTCTTCGCGTGCCGTCGTCGGCGTTGTGGCTGGGGAAGCAGCGTTGCGGCGAAACCGCTTGTCCAGGTCACCAAGTTGTAGGCGGCCGATAAAGGGTCACGGCGGCGAAACCGCTTGTCCAGGTCACCAAGTTTTGGCGGCCGATAAAGGGTCACCAAATTGTAGGCGGCCGTTTTCTCTATCACGCTGCGCACTAGGCGGGAGCCCTGTAGCGCCAATATCATCATCTTCTTCAGCGCCACCATCACCATCGGCAGATTGGCCAGCTTGCAAAGAGAACACACAGCACTCGGCACCTGGCCTGGAACAGCACCCCTTTCTTCTCGCCTCGTCCTGACCATGGCACGGCCAGCGCAACCTAAATAAACTTGGGCTAGGCCACACCACCTCATCGGCCGCCTACAGTTCTAGGGCTTTCATATTTTATTACAAGAAGGTTTTAATTTCCTTTAAAATTGGCTGGCGATTACATTACTCTCTAATGCGATATTTAGGCGCTGCTGTTTGGGCGGATCATTTAGCAGCAGCGGCAAACGACACATTTCCAACTGTTGCGTCGCTCATTGTTCAGTAAGAACTGGCTGAGAGCGCTCGTGCGTGTTCCACAACAGCCGCTGCCCATGTGCACGACCGGTTGCGTCACTCGCAGTTCAGCACTCACCCCTGATGGGTGCTGTGGGCTGGGGCAGAACTCACACTTGGGTTCCATCGACGGTGAGCCTCTCCGTTGGCGGCGCGAAGTGCGCCTCAGAAAGGACCATGAACTGCGTCTTAGGCCGGGTTCCGACTCTTGTCGCAACTGTAGTAATATCTTTAAATATTAACCTAACTTGACGTCTCAGCCAACCGAAGGTTGTGAAATGCCGTTTTTTACGTCCATAGCGTACGATACGGCTGTTACGTCGGCATTAAGAACGTAGCATTAGGCGAAGGCACATCATTGCCACGGGAACGCCCACCTCACGTTTTCGCAAGCGTCTTGCTCCTCGTGCGCGCACAGCATACTGCCCCTTCCCTTCCCCCACCGCACACTTTCGAAGTCCGCCGGCTCGCACCGACACGGTGAAA
The DNA here is from genome assembly GCA_013339765.2 of Haemaphysalis longicornis. Classification (NCBI taxonomy): domain Eukaryota; kingdom Metazoa; phylum Arthropoda; class Arachnida; order Ixodida; family Ixodidae; genus Haemaphysalis; species Haemaphysalis longicornis. The sequence continues at coordinate 44,363,772 of CM023448.1, read as the reverse complement.
CGCCCTCTCCTCCAACTTTCGCGACATTCTCCTCCTTTGCTTTCGTTAACTAGTCGGTCTTCCTGTCATACGCACGGTCATCACGCCGCCGATGCGGCCGAGCCCAGAGTCGGGCGCGAAAGTGCTACGCCCTGAAATGTCGTCCCAGCAATTCATTTGTGTTAGGATGTGAGGCAGACTTTAAAAGGATCGTTGTAAGCTTTATCTTTGTGAGGTGGCTTTCCCACGTCGAGTGTTGCACAGTGAATCACGTTAATCTGCAGAGGCAATACCAATACAGAAAGCGGCTCTAATGCTTGTTTATTGAAACTATACCGAAACAAGCTATACGACAATTAGCCGCTGAGACGACTCTAACAGAACGCCGGGATTTATATAATTTTCAAAATAAATGGTTCAAAGGGAATTTCTAAATATTGTCAAATTCTCGTCCACTCCCAATATACATTTCGAATGCTACGGGAGGGAAACAGACAGCCCCGGGTTTGTCCAACGGAACAAAACTCTAATTCGTCAAAAGTTCATTCAGATTATTACCCAGGAACTATGCTTATCACAACTTAAAAAAAACGTGTTTTGCTTCATGTACCCCTTATTCTACGACCCAGTCAAACCTCACGGTAAGGCTCGGCACCGAGCTTAACTGGTCATATTTCTTCACAGAGTGGAAGGCCACAAAATTTGTGTGTGGCCTGTCCCGCAAGAATGGGCGCTTTGGCTCATTTCTGTTCCGTATTTTACAAAGGCCCCCCGGGTTGTTTGGTGCCGAAAACACTACTCCTACTCCTGCGTGACCCGCTGCCTTTTTCAACAGGTGCGCAACCCCATGCACATAATGAACAACAGCGATTTTGGCAGGCGTGTCTTTAAACGATCCAGCTTCTCTGCCTTTGTGGATTTGCCATAGCAAATTTTTGTCGGCTGCGAAGCCTGCGGACAAGATCCTCACAAAAAAACGTTCCTGCGTTTTTGCAGTCGCCCTTTTCTATAGGAGCGATATCCCCTGCAATCAAAATGAACTTCCAAGCGTTATAGTCCCACAAAAGGGCCGAGCGCGAGGCCGGGCGCCACTTTTACCTATTTTACCGGTAGGTGTCAGCGCCACCACACGAATGCACATGGTGTTTTTGAGAGCCACCGTGAACGCTCAACTCAGAATCGTCTGTGCCAGCAGCGAGTGGCAGCAAAGCAAGCAGGTCGACCCGCAGTTAAAATTATTCTGAGATGAAACTGCGGTACCTGGGCCTTCAAAAGATATATGAACGGTGGCCTTTGGTAAAGGCGGGTACGCTAGCTATTTCTAAAGAGCACCTTCCTGGAGGTAGAAAGAAAATTAGGGGTATTATGCTACCTGTCCAGAGGAATAAAGGGAAGTGGATGGCAGCGAGCGGCAGAAAAGCAAGTAAGCCGATACACGGCCCATACCGTTCTGACTGCGAGGTGTGGCTGTTGGCATTTTAAGGGTGATCAATTTGTGGTATTTGATAAAGTATTGCGGCACTCTCTCCTTCTTAAGAGTGTCTTCACTGAGATAAAAACAAAATGGCAGTACTATCTTACCTATTTTGAGACTTGAGCAGAGGCGAATGGCGGGAAGCAACCGCAGAAATACCAGCCCAACAGATAGATCATACTATTCTGAGAGGAGCGTGCGTTGTCCGGGCTCTTTAAAGTAAAGCAAAGTCGTGGCCTTGTCATAAACCTAAATGCGAGCTGTGGTTTGAAAACGTGTCTTCTCTCTGGTCAAAACAAATTGAGGAGTATTATCGTACATCTTGGGAGGGGTTAACGGGAACGAATGGCGGAGAGTGACGTTAAAGAAAGCCGCAAGACGGCTCATACGATTTTGATGGGAAAGCACGGCGCCGGGCCATTTAAAGGCAAGCAAATTCGGGACTTTGATCAAGCTACGTATGCTGTGTGGTTTTAGAGTGATGTTTAGAATACAAGATTACAAGTGTTGTCGTACCTTTTCGGACGCGTGAGCGCCGCAGGCCAAGGCCGCCGAGCTGCGGCAAAGCAAGCATGCGACACACGGCTGATACCATTCGGAGCAAAACGTAGAGCACCCCGATATTTCAATGAATAAAGGAATTATGGTCTTTGGCCAAGACAGGTGCTATTTCAGGTCTTAACAGTGGCTTCGCGGAGGTGGAAACAAGTTAAGAAGTATTATCGTACCTGCTCGAAGGCATAAACGGAAGCGAATGGTGGCGATCGGCTGCAAAGCAACGATACCGACACACGGCTCATACTATCCTGGATAGAACGTGCTGTACCCTGGATATTGACTGAAACGGTGGAATTTGATTAAGGGCGGCGCGCTCTCATGTTTAAAGGAGTGTGTCTCTTGGCGCACAGCAGCAAAGCAAGCAGCGCCACACGCGGCAAATACTGTCCTTAGCGAAAAGTACTGTACCCCGGCATTTTAAAGGGTAATGAAACGGTGGTCGTTGGCAACAGGGGGTGCGCCCTCTGGTTTGAACATTGTTTTCATTTTGATCAAAACAAAATAAGAAGTATTGTCGTACATGTTCGGAGGCGTGAGTGGAACCAACTGTCTGCGAGCTGCAGCAAAGCAAGCACGTTGGTACATGGATCATGCTGTTCTCAGAGGCAAAACGGGTGTCGGGGCATTTGAAACGCTAATAAAACATCGGAACTTGATAATGGCGGGTGCGGTTCCTGGTTTTAAATGGTGTTAAGACGGAGTTAGAAAGAAAACGGAGAGTATTATAGTATCTCTGTGGAGAATTAAACGAAAGTGAATGGTGAAGAGCGGCCGTCAAGCAGGCCGGAGAATACTACGCTCTCACTGTTCTGAGCGGAACATGCAACGCCCTGCCTTATAAAGGTGAGCGACAGTGCGGCGCCTTTTTAATGAAGGGGCATGCGCTCCCCGACTCTAAAGTGTGTCAGTCCGTACATAAAATCAAATTAGGAGGATTGTTGTACCTGCTTAAAGGCGTGAACGAAAGCAAAAACCGACGAGGGCTAGCAGAACAAACAGAACGATGAAGGGGTCATATTGTGCGAAGACAAAAGGGCGGCGTCCGGGTATTTTGGAAGGTAATGAGATCATGGGTACTCATTACTAAAGTTAGTGCTCGCTCATCCACTAAAGCGTGTCCACCCATAGATCGAAGCAAATAGAAGAACTATGCTTCCAACTCAAATGCGTGACCAGAGCCGAAACAACAAATTGCAGCATAGCAAGCAAACTGACGCGCGGCGCTTACAATATTGTGGGGAAATGGCGGAACCATGTCGTTTTAAAGGCCACTAAAATCGCTCTATTAGATAAATGGGGGGGCACCCACTGGTTATAAAGTTTTGTTCTTCTAAGATCAAAACAAAACGAGAAGTTTAACTGTACGTTTTCGTTGCCGTGAACGCAAGCAAAAGGCGGCAGCAGCCTAAAGGAAAGCAGGTCGAAACACGCTCAAACTATTATGAGCGGTAAGTGCGGCTACCAGGCCTTTTAAATCCTAATAAAACAATTGTGTTTGACAAAGGTGCGTGCGTTCCTTCTTGTTAAAGAGTGCATTCCCTAACGTAAAAAGAACAATAAGTATCATACCTGCGTGGAGGTGTGAACAGCAGTGAATGGCAGATAACGTCAGCACAGCATGCCCGCCGACAAAAGGCTCATACTGTTTTGAGAGGAACATGCGTTTCCAGGGCCTTGTTAATGCAAATACAACTGTGGTTTATATAAAGGCGTGTGCACTTTACGGTTCTAAAGGTATCTTCACCACGGCCAAAACAAAAAGAGTCGTATTATCGAAGCTGTTCGAAGCCGTTGAAGAAGGCAAATAAAGTCGAGTGGCAGCAACAGCAAGCTGGCGGACACACGGCTGACACGATTTGGAGTAAAAAGTGCGGTGCTCGGGCCTTTAAAGGCTAATAAGATCGCTGTCATTATTCAAGGCGGGTTCTATCTTTGGTTCATGAGATTGTCTTCCCTGACATAAAAAAATGAGTTAGAATTATATAGCTTTACGAAGGCTCGAGGGGAAGTGAATTACAGCGAGCTCCAGCAAAGCAAGCACGCCGACACACGACACACACATTGTTCAGAGTAGAACGTGTGGTGCCCGGTCCTTCTAAAGGGTAAAGAATGTAGTTTTGATAAATCCAGGTGCGCTCTCTGCCTTTACGTATCGAGTTCATTGAGGTCGAAATAAAATCAGTAATATTCTCTTAACTGTTCAGAAGTGTGAACGGAGGCGAATGGCGGTGAGCGGAAGCAACCCAAGCAGGCCGATACTCGGCTCGTATTATTCGGAGAGAATATTGGGGTGCCGCACGTTTTCAAAGCTAATGAACTCGTGGCCTTTGGTAAAGGCGGGTGCCCTGGCTGGTTCGAAACAGTGTCTTCGCTGAGTTGGAAACGAATTGAGAAGTAATATTTTACCTGTTCATAAGCGAGCATGGAATTAATGGCGGCGAGGTTCAGCAAAGCAATCAGGTAAACACACGGCCTGTACGGTTGGGATTTGACATTGGGGTGCCCGAGCCTTTGAAACGCAATGAAACGGTTGTATTTGAAGGCTGTTGCGCTCGCAAATTCTAAAGGGTATCTTCCCTTGATGTCGAAACAAAATTAAAAATATTATTGTGCCTGTTCGGAGGCATGAATGAAAGCAAGTGGTGGCGAGCATGCACAAAGCAACCAGGTTTACATACGGCTCATACTGTTCAGAGTACAAAAAGACTTGCCCAGGCCTGTTAAAGGCGAATGACATCGTGGGAGTCGTTTGAAGGAAGGGTGGTACACTCCCCAATTCTAACTAGTGTCTGTTTTCAGACTGAGACAAAATGAGAAATATTATTGCACCAATTCGGAGGCCTAAACGGAAGCGATCGGCGGCGAGCGGCAGCAAAGCAAGCACCCCCGCACACGGCTTGTACGGTTGTCAGCGTTCGCCTCTGTTTTTTTGTCATACTGTTCGTTTACATCCCTACATATTTTCAGCTAACAGGCTGTGTTGTCCACGCACTTATAAAGCTTCTGATGGAACCTTAGTTTCTTAAAGGCGGCCTCAATGCACATAACGCTTACTGGGGCTATTCCGGGCCAGATGCCCGAGGGCGGCCTATCGAAAAGTTTCTACCACCTTGGGAAGTGTCCTAACTCAACACAAAATAGAACACACTCCATAATTTAGGACGCAGCGATTATCTCTACCTTCACGCGGCAATGCGCTCTGCAGTTCTTTGTCCATCCCATAATGGGGGGGGGGGGCACAAATCCTTATGATTGTGACCATTTCCCTAACTTACCAACATATTTATGTAAAGACCAAAAAACCCAATTTTCTATTGAAGGTTCAGTGATGTAACATTGAACTTTATTACATCTACAGAAGCACAAATATTCACTACACACCCTTAACCAACCTACAATTTAAAGTGGCGAACAAACTCCCCTGGGCCCCCGTCCTTGACACTGCAGAAAAGTCTATTCTCCAGTCAGCAGTTCCCCGCGTCATCCAAGGATGCCCTGGAGGAAGTCGGATAGGCAACAGAGTGAGGCTCTGAAGAAGGCGTGTGATATCCTTCACGATCAATCAAGTTCCCAGAAAACCATGCCTTTAAAACGCGCATAAGCACTTGGGAAGCACCTCCATTTTCTAGAAACCATTGTGTATAACTAAAGACGTGGAACGAGTGTTCCAATCCCTCCCACCACTTCTTACACATCCTGCCACCGCTGCCGGAAGTCACTGACGAAGGACTGGTTGGAGTCTGCAATGTTGATTGGATTTGCATGCACTACTCGCCGCACAGAAGACGATGGCCTCTTCGATGCTTATGAAGATGAATAGTAGAACGCACGTATGCATACAAACAATGATGCCGTAACCTAACTGTCCTTTGAGAAAGGCTCACGAACAACAGCTGTGTAACTTAATTTTTGCGCGTGAGTGCAAAGTTTTCCCGGATTTTTTTATCTTTTGTTTCTCTGTTTCTATACTTGCGTATTTTATTACCTTTTTGTGTTTTTCGTCCTTTATCCTTGTTCCTTCTTTGTTTTGGCCAACTCCTTTTTTCTTTTTTTCTTATTTCCTTGGTTCTTCCTGGCTTAGGTTTTTCTTTTCTTCATCATTATCCAAGAATGCATTCTCTTTTCCGTAAAGAAATGACCTGGCATGTTCATTATGTAAGCCATATGATTTTCCTTTTTCATTCTTCCAAAATCTATGCACTGTTTCCAGGACTCCTATAACACAAGAACGTCGAAGAGCGTATTTTATTATTATGAGCAACAGTGGATTGTAGTCAGCTGCAGTATGTTGCGTCATAATTGGTAATGCTCAATTAGTAAAACTGCTCTTTTTCTCTACCAGGGCGGATTCTAGGTGTAACCACCGTTATTCAGTTGGAAACTAATATGCAAAAGAAAAATGGAGACAAGTTCAGGCCTTCCTAATGTCTGTAATAAAATGAACTACAAAAAAGGTAAAAAAACATTTCAAGAAGCTAAAGAGAATATATAAAATATTTGAGTGGCTTCGCAATGGAGGGAGGAACTCTTAGTTTAGGAGGCCTCCAAAAGTACCGAGTACCGAAAACACCGAGCAAAACCTTAGGGGTCAATCACCAGCACTAAAAACCACATCTTTATTGTCTTTTCTTGCAGGCAACAGTTTCTTCAGAACTGGTCAAGGATTGCTGAAAAATGAGATATCCACAACAACAGCAAATAAATAACTACAGAATCTCTAAGGGCAATTTCATGTGTATAATCGGCTTTCCCTTTCAAAGGGAACATTTTTGAAAGCGCAGTTTTTTCTTTATAAAAAACGTTTGATTATCCTTGTGATCATCGACGAAACCCTCTAAAAAATACAACATATCTGGCTTGTTTTCAGTATACAAGCCGCATGTGACTACCATTAAATACGCTCTTTCAGTGAAAGCTTTACCTTGTGAACTGGACTACTAGTTTGCAATCAGAAATTTAGTGCACCAATTCCATTTTTTTAAGCAACTTCAACTAGTTGTGAAAGTTTTATTACAGCCGGTGGTGAATGTTCGCATACACACTAGTTTGGGAGCCGTTACAAGGAATTTTATATATTTATTTTGTATAGATGTCTAGTAGCCTGTTCTCCTTCATAACTTGAGATGTTAATTATCTTCGGCTTTACCTGTTAAATATTTCCATTTCTTCTTACACTTCTCCTTAGAACTTACCTCGCACTGACGGAATTTATTTTATAGGCTTTCAAAATGATATTTTTAGTGTTTGGTCGACCTTGCTCGGCACGTAACACTCAGTGACGTGTATTATATTCTAGTTGTGGGTTTGAAGTTTCCGCTATCTGAAGGTTCAATAAAAGGAAAGCAGATTAGAGCATGCTACAGAGTCATCTCGGCTATCCTAAATACCATAAAGAAAATCAAACTATTGCGCCGAAGTTAGTTTCAGGTTCTCCACGTTCCAAGGTCTGCGCGTGCACGGACACCATTTTGGTATTTCCTCGGTTTCATAGTTACAAATAATATATCAGCGGAATGTAGCCATGCATCAGATGGCGCAGGAGGCGATTTTGCAAGTGCTAGTACTCACACATTATGGTCGTCTGCATGTTTGAATTCCTCGTACTATGGTCAATGCGTTATATTTGTATGGTAATTTTGTTGGGAGATAGAACTTCCCGTTCAAGCAGGAAGTACCAATTTTAAATCCTTAGCCGCGAAATACCAACAGATTTGCTCAAAGGGTACCAACGTCTATACACGTCAGCTGGACAGGAACTCTTGAATGAATGCTTAGTAGTTGACCACCAGCAGCCATGGGTGGCCAGACGGAGGTTCGTCGAAACCGTTCGGGCGGGTTTGTCACTGTGCACACCCAACTTTGAAAATAATTTACTCGCTACTGTCCTCGCAGGGCATAAAATACTTAGACGAGCTGTGCAAGTGTGGCCAAGAATTAGGTTTCCGATACCCTTTGACAGAACGTGGAGCCACTGTTAACCCAACAGAATATTAATGGGTTCAGTGGCAACCTCTGTAGCGATTCAGTGTGCTTGAAACGGTTGGACTGTTTTAGTTTGTACTAGAGGTGCTAAACGTTTGTAGGTGCATCAATACCGCTGGACACCAACCGGTATTAATCGGTACAAGTGCCCCCTCTACACAAGATTTCGTGCTTGGGAAGTTACCTGAAGTGGCAGGAAATGCCACGTGGAAAGGTTTTTAACTTTATGCAGCATCATTTGATCAGTGGTACAGCACTCGCCTTTTACGCGGGAAGTACCGGGTTGGAATCCTTATACTAGCGGGCACTCAACAGTTTCTCTAATGGGTATCCGCGTCCCTAGTCGAGTGGGGAAACTTGAAGGAGGCCTTCGTACATGGAAAGCATATGGAAAGTGTTGTGGTGGAAGCGGCATAACGTGACGACAGCAGCAATTACTCCTAGTTGCAGAACTCGTGTCGCATAAGGATTGTACCGTGTTCGAATATCCGTACCGCGGTGCTCACAATGATTAATTTTATTGGTTCCGGCCCCCCATCGTTTGCTCCAAATCAAAATAGGAATTACTGCCCGAAAAGCGGCCATCAGCAGAGCGAGGGCCTGCCACAGGCGGTCACCACGTTGAACGTCCACCATAGCTGTCGAAATCACTGTATGCATCCATATGCCTTCTTGCTGCGGGCCACATACTGGTTGCATTGGTACAAGTTACTTGCCTGCCTAGCGCTCCCTTTTGTGCCGGATCACACCGCTTAGAAGTTGAAACGGCTATACGGAAAATATTCGCTAAGAAGTCGAGCAGCTGGAAAAATTGAATTTTGATGCCTCACAATACTACGTAAATTATTTTAACATTTATTTTTTCTGGGGTGTAAGTAACTTCATGCTGGTAGAACACCGTATTGTCACATTCGAAACATTCTTTTTGCATACAACATCTACCACTTGAATTTAGAGTGTCTGAGTGTGCTTCTGGTTCTTTATGATATTCAAATATTACAGTTGTTTTCTGAACGGTTTTAGAATATTTTGTTTCGTCCACTGTTAACTTATCATCCTCATGCACAGACCACTTTAGCCTCTGGTGGTAATAACTGGAGGAAAAATATCAATTTACGAAAAGTGTTATTTAAATGAATTGCTGGAGTTTGTGGTGGCATGGGTAGGCTTTCCAGGTATAGTTCGGTATATCTGTATGTGAGATAAATGCTTTAACTATCAATACAATCCTAGTGAAAAATTAAAAATGGGTTGACAACGTGAAAGAGAAGTCCGTCATTTGATTTTTACAACACGGGTTGCGAACAATAATAACCGAAAAAAAAGGTGTTTGTGTGAGGAGAAAACAGAGTTCCTGGCCTTTGTATCCCGCGGAGAGATTTAAACTTGCTAGGTTTTAAATTCAGCCAGCTTAACAAGGTAGGGCGGCGCTTGTTCGCCAGGCGAGGAAAGCAGAGAATGAGAAAAGCCGACCAAATTTCAGACGCATACAATTAGGGCTGGCAGAGTCTCCTCGAGACACAATGTTGGCGAAGTGTAGAAAGCTGTCCTTGTGCTATGGTGATCCTTCTACTCACGTGCATCCAGATTACAAGCCATCCAAAATGTTGAATAAAAGACAATAGTTTAGTGTTTACGGTCACGCATAAGGACGCCAGCAGTAATTACGAAATAACACAAATTGAATTTTAGATTATGCCACATAGCAGCCTTTTCTTCAAAGATACTTTCGAGCAATTGAATATCCCTCCCTTGAAGGAGCTACCTGATAAGTTAACTTTAGCATGTTCATACAACCGACTTCCTAAACTAAGTAATTTTTATCCGACTCCGTACGTTTAAAAGCAAAAAAATATTTGTCTCTCTTTAAAACAAACATAAGCTTTTGGTATTTTTTAACGTCCTTCCTGCCATTATTTCAGCAAATTTGTAATGGAGGTAATCCTGAACAACAACCGTCTCTTAAGCAACAGGGAGAAACTCTTACAGAATGAGACATATTGTTTACGCCAAAAACGAGATTATTTTATTATGTGATTCCAGGCAAATCCTCTTTCATGGTTCTAAATTGTAGGTCGTACTTGGTGTAAGTACGGTTCACACTCCTTCAGTGGAATTACGTGTTTTGACAATAAATTGATTGGCTTGTGTTATGGCGGCATCCCAAAATCTTAAAAAACTTGGTTTTAATTATTCTGCTTACAGAAAAACCCCTTTTCCTGTTGTCTGACCATTACTACTGCCATAGAAAAGCCTAAGGTGTTTTGATTTACGCGGAACAACGAAAATATCTGATTGGTCATATCATGCAACCAAACGGTCGTCCTATAAAATTTGTTCAAGACAAACTACTACCCGTTAGAAAAAGTCCTTAGGCTATGTACTGGGATCAAAAAACAGGTTGACATTTCAGTAATATACAATTCGGCTTTCTTTGGCCTTCTCAGGTATATACGATGCTAGAAAAGACGAAACACCATAGATATGCGGCTAGAAGTTGTTGTGGCACCTAAAGTATATTTACAACTTAAAAAAACATTTTTAATATTTTGTAAAGAACAATAAAATAAAACCTAATGTAGAATATAAAGATTCTTCTATGTGTAAAGAAACAGCCTTCCTTATTGCCGTGTTACCGCGAAGAAAATGCATACATGAATAAACAACGCAGTGTGTTATTCAACAGATGCTTGAAAAGTTTGCGTTTGTAGAAAAAACAGCAACTTTACAAGAATCGCGGAATTTATACAAAATATTTGTCGATAAAAGCTTATGCTAACCACCGAGGTAAAGTGTTTATATACTTTTTGGTATATGTAAAACAAATTGATATGTAAGATTTATTCATTGAACGGTTGTTGAGTAATTAGGCAATGCTTAGGTTAGCAACCGTTTTCCGCAAGTGTATTTTGTGAAAGAAACGAGCCATTTGTAATGAACGTGTGAACCGGGGGTACGCAAGTACCTATATTGTGGAGACCGCTACGTCTTAAGAAAGTTGCGCCAGGTTCGTCGGCCGCGCAATTTGATGTATTTACCGAAAGAAATTTGAGGTATTTTTATTGTAGACTCATGCGCACATTTGCCCCAAATTCACCGTTGTTTTTTGTTACAGCTATCCGGAACTCCATCGAGCGCTGTTCATTTTCCCGAGCAGGTACGCCCATTCTACAGATGCAGTTTCTCTTTCACGTATTGTTTACCACCAAGCAATGCGCGTCGCAGTTTAGTGCTTAGGCTAACTACTCTCTGCCACCTCCTGACTTCATGGATGAAGGTTTCCCAAGAGGAAAATGCTCGTCAAACAGACGAGAAAAGTGTGATAGATGGACTGTAGAGGGCCCTTCCAACCTACATAGAGTCTAGAGGTAGCTCACCGACCTTCCATTTATCTGAAGTTGCAGATTGTTGACGGCGGTAATTGCCAGAAGATTTTCGTATTGTACAACGTGGAAGAAGAAATTGAGAAAAATTACGCGTGGACACGGCATGCATAATGCAGCAAAATCACTTTTGGTCAATACTGGTAACATAGTGGATCCCTCGAGAGGGCGAGCGTGGCCGTGGGCGGCATAAAGTTAGGTGGGCAGAGGAGATCAAGCAGTTTGCGGTATAAATCGGTCGAAGGTAGCTAACGGCTACGATAATTAGAGGTTTCATAGAGATGCCTTTGCCTTCCAGTGGGCATACACAGGCTGACAATGATGACCATGAAGAATATTATGATAATGATCACCGTGTATTACCAGAGTTGAGCGTGCCGGTAAACGTAGCCGACTAGAGTGGCGAAGGACCGCTGGACATTGAGCTTACGGCATGTACAATGCTGGGATATTGCGGAAGTTGCCTATTTTAGAAAAAGAGCGATCGCATTGCAATACATGGAGTACCCAAATCAATACTCCAGATTTCATGCCCACGGAAAAAACTCAGAGACGTTTCTTGGATTTGTAGTTGCATGCACGCTCGAGCGCTCAGCTCACGGTGAGGTCACACGACGCTGACGATATCGGATTGTGTTCGGCAGTCGGATTAACAGTAATAGCTTTATCTGTTTCTCTAAAAGATAAACTTTTGTGAACTAGCTTAGTTTGCCAAAAATATTGGTAGATAAATTATTGTGGTTATCTTCTTATACCTGCAATCGTTATGTTAACAAAGTGTCATTCATTCATTAACTTGTTAATGCTAGATTTAGCAAAGCGTTTTATGACACAAACAAACCTACTTCATGTGCTTTGGAAAAATCGGCCTGCCCTGCTAGCAAAAAGCTGCCATTTTTTCGCACGTAGTGCCTGTGCCACCAGAAATAAATCTTTGGAATATTACGAGGCTCTTTTATCACTTCTTGCAATGGTGAGTGCAGTGTTGATCATAAGCGAAGAGATTTTTTAAACCATGAAAGTGGTGGTATGAACCTGTGGAGTCCCAAAAGTGCTCGTAGTCGCGAAACGAACATGTCCGCTGTTTCGCCCTGCAGCTCAGCTCCTTAACCTAATAACTGGCGTTCAGTGACGACGGTTGTCTTTGCCGCATAGACGACCTTGAGTGTCGTCATTGCTGTCTTGAATTTGTGAACCACCTCCCTATGTTTCTCCTCTGCCGGTGCGTGGTATTTTTGCTGTCCGTAGAGCTCGAGGCAGAGTAGAAGAATCACCTCGCAGCTTGTTGGCGTAATGCGTCGCTTGCCGATGCTACAACGTAGTTCCTGCACGGCTGACCCAATTGTGTCCATGTCCATGTAATCCCGGATTTCCCTCGTGTCCGTAGAAGAGGCAGTGGATGTGTAGGCCAACTCTCCACTCAAATGCTAAAGTGGGCATCATGCACTCAGCCAACGGGGTGAGATCAAGGCCATACGCTCTATCCGGCACACACCGAACAACCGACGTATACGAGGAACGCAGCCGCTACTCCTACCGGCGGGTGGAGAAGTTATTATTTTTCCCAACATATTTATAATCCCGCTGCTGTTGCTAATGTTACTGGGGGAAGTTAGGCACTTTACACAGTGAGCCCCCTGTGGCTTGAACACATCTAAATCCCATATCCCAGGAGTTACCCTACAGCAATTCATACAAGCAGTGCGCCTTATAATTAAGCGCAGAGCACTTTAGAGGCTCTTTTTTTCTCTTTTTGGCTGTCCTTGGTATACCACCCCAAAAAAACCATCACAAAGTGCGAAAACACACCAGCATGTGACTTGCTATTGTCATTGTTAAAAGGATGGTGCCATTGCACACTTTACAACCGATTCAAACATTCAGGTGGAGAAACGTGACCTTTATACTCTTGTAATATGTTCCGTGCAGTCCGACAAAAACCCTCTCTGCCAAGCTTTACATCAAAATTATTAGGGCGAGGCGCCATCCGAAATTTCGATATAATATGCAGGGTCAGCAACATCAAAAGATCATAAAGGGCAACGCCGCAGTTTTGAAATGACCAAGTACCTACTGAATCCCTATCCAACAGGAAATCGTTTTTGACTGTTCTCAGGAAACTGTCCCACTGGCACACGAAGCCCCTACCGTCTACGAATGTGCGCTCTACTGTCTCTGTCTTCTTACGAACCGAGCAGTCTGGGCTCCAGGGAACAAAGAATCCTTTTTGAATCATCAACGTTGTATTGGGTAGTGCTTCTGTGTGCAATTTAAAAAAAGGATTACAGATAAGGAGGCACGGGTATTTTTTCCGATGCTGACATACATCTTGTCCTATCCCTGCACTCTATAGAGATCTGTACAAAGGAGCCGGCAATGTCGCGTGAAGTAGGCCTCTAACCAGCCTCTTTTGGTGCACGCTAGCCACATACTCGCCTTGTCGTCGTAGGTCTCTCGCTCGATCTCAAGTGACTGCCGGAATCCGGCCGCGCATCGAGAAACGGACGCAATCAGAGCGCCACAGCGTCCTGCCTCGACGGCGAGACGTCGAGACGGCAAGACATAACAAAGAAGATTCGAAAACCAAGCGTTTATACAGTGTGAACCGTTCAAAATTCCTGAACCGCTTGCGCTTTTCATACAACTCACCGTGGTTTAGCGGAAAGAAAACTGCAGGCATATTTGAGGCCCAATGTAAGTAACTAACCGGCAGCCTCCGCGGACATTTAGTTAGGAGCGCCCGTTGGGTTGGTTCTTATGCTAGGAAGCGAAAAAGTGGCAGTGCAAGAAAAAATGTCCCGCCCCCAACTGCGCGGTACCGCGCTGGCACCTGCTGAGTAAATAGAAAGCACAAAAATAAACAGAACTCCTGTTTGCGCTATTTCAGGCACGGGCCCCGCGAGGATCGTGAAAGCGAAACATTTAAAACGCATTGCACCAACCCCCGGAGTGATACTGGGCAGCGAAGAGCGTGATGGGAGGCATTAGTGAGCGGATAAAGGAGCCACAGTCCATTATTGCAATTCACTGGTTAGCACTTCTGACACTTTCACGTTGCGTTGAATGGCTCTAATTTTTCTGATAACGACGCAAATTGTTTTCTTCTGATAAATTCGTGCTCAAAATGACTACCACGCTTTTGGCATATTGAGGTGAATACGTCGAATGTACCTAAAAGTTTATGATGAATACACTGGCAATAATTTTTGGAGCAAAAAAGATTTTTTTGTGTCCGTCTTCTACCGAGTCAAGATGCGCTGAAGGTATGTACGAATAAAATATTTTTGGTTTTGTATATTAGGCTTGTAGATTATTTAGAATCTCTAATAAAGAAAGGTTATAGACGTCAATATCAAATTCGGATGAACAGTCAGTATTGTCTAAGCCTTTTCAACCTATTTTTGGCCCTATACCCGAGGCATTGTGTAAACCAAGCATATTTTTGTTGCTTTAAAATCCTCCCAGCCAACAGTTGTGCGTGCTGAAGATGTCCGGGGGTTGTCAGCAATCGACATTTCGTATATTCAATACTGCAACAACTACAAAAGACCGGTCGAAATCACATGAAGGAAACCATAAATTTACAAGTGCGTGCAGATGTAAACGGAGCACGGCATTGGTGGCTGAACTGCATCGCTGCGCCGCGTATCAGCGCCAACGGGAACCAAGGAGCGCTGGTTTAGGAGTGCATTCGCACTGTCCCCGCCACCCTGTCCGATATGTTTATTCGCTGCTCTGCTGGCCTGTCATGCTGGGTGCGACGGTTTCCTAAAGGCAGCGGTGGGCTATAGAGGGGCGCTTGTTGCATCGCGCTCGCAGGCATCAGTGGGGACAAAATCCACCGCTGTTGAGCTGGACAAAGCTGCGCACAATCAGAAACGTGCCTTGTTGCACGCTGTCAAGGGAGGGGGGCATAAGCTTGTAGGCCGCTGCGGTTTGGCATAGCACGTCATTGTGATGTAATTTAGTGAAAGCCGACAGCAAAATTGCATTGGACATTACAGAAAGCATATTTAGAGATACATTTTCCAATCGGGAAAAAATCGCTTCCAACATTGTTTTTTTAATTAGGGTTTCTCCCAAGTTACTGCTGCCACTCAGTTTAGGAGCAGTAGTAACATCCATAAACGCATACAGCGGTACTCCCAAAGACTGGATACAAACACGCAAAATGAAAGCACAACAGACACAGCCTGCTCCTGGTTAGTACAACAGAGGACACACAGGAAAACCAGGCTAACACACTCGCACAACACTTCCAACACGTGTCCAGTTCACCACACTACAATAACACTGTTATGAAACAGAAACAACCGACCAAAAAGAGGTCTTTAACTGTTAACTACAAGTCAACCTCCTCCTATAACTCCAAGTTTTCACTTCGTGAACTGAGGGCCGCTCTGAGCACTAGTAAACCCTCAGCTCCAGGCCGACGCAACATTACATGTACAATGATACATCGCCTACACTGAGACACTCTTCTAACACTCCTGCACATATAATACAAGATATGGCTTTCGGGGCACATTCCACACTCTTGGAGGGAGGCCTTAGTAGCGGCGTTCCTGAAGAAAGGGAGGGACCTTTTCTCTCCCGCTAGCTATTGACCCATTGCCATGACAAGTTGCCTGTGCAATCTTTCTGAGAGGCTTGTGTACTTCAAAGTGTACACCTGACTTATAGAGAGCTGCCAGGCAGGCTTCAGGGTGGGGCGATCTACAAATGATCAACTCGTTGGCGTAAACTCCTACATAAAAGATGCATTTATTCATAAACAGTACTGTATGGCAGTATTTTTCGATATTGAAAAAGCGTATGCTACTGAATAGCACTACAGAATTGCTATATACCTCATGTATTTTGGTTTGTCAGGCAACATGTTAAATACGCTTGCAAGCTACCCATCGGAAAGAACTTTTCATGTTACAGTGGGCCATACGCATTTCAGAGTTGACGTCTAGGAAAACGGTTTGCGTCAAGGGGGTGTTTCGAGCTGCACGCTGTTTGTTACAAAAGTGAACCTTTTGGGAAAAGGACTTCCGCCAACCATTTCTTATTTTCTACATGTAGACGACCTTCAAATCTCCTTCAAATCCTGTAATCTGTTCGTTTACGAAAGGCAAGTCGTAAGTTTACGAAAGTCGCAAGTTTACGAAAGGCAAAAGCAACAAGGCACGAAATTTATGCTGATCCTGATATTAAAAAAGGTGTCTGAATTCCTCCCAAAAACGAACGCCAATTTTTAGGCGTGGTACTAGATAAAAAACTGACATTTATTCCCCCTATAAAACACCTTGAACGGAAATGCCTCAATACCATGAATATCCTGATGGTCCTCTCGCATTGCTCCTCCGGAGTGGACAAACACATACCCCTTCCGCATTTTTAACATCCTTAGTGGCTCAAGGTTAGACAACGGGAGTGGCGTCTATGGGTCCACCTGTAAGATTTTTCTGTGTTTTACGGGCCCAGTGCTGCACTTGGGTCTCCGCCTTGCATCTGGAGCGCTCCGGACGCGTGCCATTGAAATCCTGTATGCAGGGAGTGATAGGTGAAGCATTGAACAACAATGTTCTTACACTTCATTGCTGTATGCGATTAAGGCAACTTCTATTAAAATCAAAATGTAATAATACTATGTTACACAGACCTCAAGCCACACATTTAACAATAACTCCGTAAAACTGGGCAAGCAGACTGGAGCAAACAGACCGACAACAAACTACACGTAATAAAACCACACTTGGGACAATACACTACTGACACACAACAGAAACATTTAGGTTACCTTAGCTAGGTTACGGATAGGCCGTACACATGTAACGCACTCGGACCTTCTCACGGGATCTCCGAGACCCCTATGTAGCAGGTGTGGGGAGGGCCTATCCGTGATGCACATACACATTCAATGTAAGGCACTCGACATTATACGACACAAACACTTCAGAGAACTCCATAGACAACATGTTCCATTACATCCGTCATACTTTTTGGGAGGCGATGCCATGTTTTCTGTTCAGCGCACCTTTTTTTTTCTATCAGAAGTTTACGTCTTACAACTCATTTCATACCACCCATAGTTTTACCCCTTATTCTGTACACCAGCTACCTGATTTATCTTTAAACCGCTCTTGGCCTTTATCCTGTCATTTTACAACAGCCGTGCTCATAGCCTTTAATTGATTTTATTCGTGTTTCCTCTAACCAATTATAATGGTCACCCATTCATCAAAACACTTTCTTTGTGCTTTTTGCCCTAGCTGGCCTTGCGCCATTAACCTTCAAATATCATCGTCATACAGCTGTTGCACGCATTTTCATTCCACAAGAGGAAGTTCTGAAGACTGCACCTACTCTTTAATTTGACTATACGAAATCCCGAAGCTCACGGCGAATCTTTTAAGTTGTCATCAAATTGTGTCCTAATGGTGTACAGTTCTAACTCTGATTTTGCTGTCTTTCTCTTTTTGTCTTCTCCACACGTGACGCTGACCTATGTTTCTGCATCTTTGGCAAATACACCTTCAGAAAACAATAAAGATGTAGCAATGGCGTTAATCCTTCATTTAATGTGCAAATCAACTGATCACTATTGCACACCAACTGACACATAGAAAAAAATATTAAAAAAAGCATCAACGCCCCCAGGGTTGGCGGAGACCCGATATAAATTATTTGACCATGATATTTTTGTGGCTTCCCCTTGGTAACAGGGGGAGGGCGCTCGGTTCGGTATGTATTTGAGTGCGTACTCGCGATAAAATGTTTATTGTTGTGATTTTTTCAATCTAGCCAGATAATTTTCACCAGTCCTTCAACTACGTTATATAAGCCAGAAAATGTGGGTTTGCACTGCTAACCCCTCTTGTTGGCACTGCTCTTGTATCCATGCATTCGCTGTGGAGAACTTCTTCATGCACAGAACACAGAAACAAGGCCCATAAAAGGACAAAAACAGGAAACAGACACAGCGGTGTGTCAACGTCCTGTATTCGTCGCGTTCCTATGTGATGTGCATAAAGGATGTGAAAATAACAAATACCCGAATCCAAAAGTTGTGCACAAACACCTAGCGCCTCCTATATAATGGCACCAATGGGGCGTTGCGGGCTGAGCTGTTTGGACACCAAACCTTAGTTGGGCCAAGTCCTGTTCCTTCCCACATACTGCACACAGCCCCCCCCCCCCCGCCAACTTGAACGACGTCAACCTCGACATGAGTGTTCTCAACAATTCACAACATATATATGTAGTGAGGTGCAAAAAAAAAGGACCGGCCAATCCTTTAAAATAATGGTGCAGCACCTCCTCACGCAGACTTGGACAAACGAAGAAGCAGAGAAAGAAGAAGGAGTTCAGCAAAGGCGGTAGAGAGACGGTGCCCCTGACTACCCATTACAACCAAAGCCCAATGTGGCAAACATACATTGTTCGGACAACGAAGCTTGATCTCATTCCTAATGGTTTGCTAATCGATCCCACTCAACATGAACCCAGGATAGGAAAGGAGAATTCAACTAGATTCAACAGTTCAAATTTACTTCAATTTATGAAACGGCATTTTCATTAGGTAGGCAGATACTGCAATATGTCTTTGGAGTAGGCGCTGATACTCCAGCCTCACTGTGCCCAGAAACTTTGGCCTTTTCCCCAACATCGAAGCTAAGGCCAGCCAAACGAAAAAAAAACACATGGCGGATGCATTCTCACCGGTTTCTTGCGCAAGAAGTTTGATTGAGCGTGGCCGGTGTTGCACTAAGTGATAAGGAATCCGATTAGTCAGGACCACACTCAATGGGCCCCCATAATGTACAATTCACACAACCTGGCCGCATGAAAACACAAATATGTAAGGTCTTTCAGGGATAAAAAAGAAATTCAAGGAAAATCAAGAGCTTTACCGCCTTTTTCAATTATAATTAATATAAATTGCCTGGGTGCACTCTGGGCTATGAAGATAAAAATCATCAGCATCACAATTACTTCTACTGGTTCTTGTGACATACTCCATCAATAGACTTAGTCATCTGCCGACAGCTGGTTTAGCTGATCACTATTTATGAACGTTAGCCAAAGCCAAGATTTGTCAGAGGAAGTACAATTTAACACGTTGCTTATCAATGGCCACAAGATTTAGTCTTCTAAGTACATCCGGTACTCAAAAATGCTTAAAATATTTGCAGCCGCTGTCCCTGGCTTCATGAGATTGTCACTGGATTCTCCAGTGTCATATGAAGGACCACCAGCATTTTGAACTGACTTAGCTGAAAAAGAAGCATCAAAGTTTGATAAACCACTTGCCTTTCAGGCATTCTGAGGCAACCATGCACGCCAGGTTAAGCTTTGTTCCACCTTGTCTTCCGAGATTCTCTTACTGGAAATCTTCCGTGAAAACAAGGCTGAATTAAAAGCTTGCCAAGAAGAAAATCACCCCACAAAGACAAATAATTTGCTAATAAATGTTTCGTCAGGCAAATCAAAGTTTCTACAATAAACTACTGATCATTATTTGCTGACGCAAAATGAGAGTTAGCTACAAAATATACAGGATTGGTAGTCCTGCTTTTGTGAATTTCTCATAAGAACCATGCTGAGGAGATACCAGTCTGCAACATTCTGCAGCATAATATTTCGCAGAGGCCATCCCAATAAGAATTCTAAGCGATTCATAAAGTCTGTTCAAAGATTCAGATTTTAAAAAGTTTCCCTCTCCCTCCTTTATACCCAGACAAACTACGTACGCGAGTCGGTTTCAGCCTGTTCGTAATGCGTACTTGTGCAGTCACAATGGATCTGAAGGTGTGCAAGGGAGCATCAATCAGGCAGCTTTTCAAGCATCAGGGCAGCCGTTTTCATAACTTTTAAGTTAAAAGTAGTTTACACATAGGGCAAACGTAGTTACCCTTTGTGCCATATTCTCAGTACATAAGTCTGAAAAGCAGCATGTGTGATTGTTTCTCTTACCCAAGCATACATAAACTGAAGTCTTGTTTCTTATGTTTTGTAACAAGCCAGCAAGTTCATCAAATATGATAGAAAAAAAAGGTTGCTCTATTTTTATAAATTTCGGAATTGGTAAAGACCAGACACTTTCTCCTGTTTATCTGCTGTTATAGTGTTAGCGCAGCCCCCCACCCTTAAAAAGATGTGTATACGAAATGGTGGCACACACTCTGTATCGGATCATTTTCTATGTGCTTTGAACATCAGAAATTCTTTTTCGGCAGGTATGATGGGTCTTGAGCTGTAACATCAATTGTGGTACACTTCAACTTTCCGGTTATTATAACTGATGCTTTGGTCTTGTACCATTACGGGCATTTTAATGCGCAAGAAAGTACAGTAATTCAAATAAACACAAATACACGAGTTTTTCCAAAATACCGCGCCACTGACATCCTACATGCAGCAGACTAACACGGTGCCGCTTTAGGCTAAGAAAGGCAGACAGCGTATGCCATGCACCACCTGCTGTGCTACGTGCCACCCGGTACTGGCCTCATTTGTGGACCTTTTGGACTCCACAATGAAAGTTTCAATGACAACCCAAAAATAACTTCCCTCCCGAGTAAAGGCCGTGTGCATTGATGCTAGCTTGCAAGCACTAACCAACGCTTTCGGAGTAACGACACAGCAATTGAACACAGAGCCGCATGACGAATCACTTAACATCGCAATAGGCATAACTACTCTATCGTACCACCACTCAAGTCACATCAATTGACATGTGAAGACTCATGCAGCACAGCCTTTTAGGGTACTATTTTATTCGTGAATTTTGCGTTTATATTTTACGTTGTATAGACGTCATGAAAATCACCCACAGAGTTAGCAGCTTCATTAAAACAACGAAAAAATACCACAAAAAGCACCAGAAGCAGTAGGGGACAATCAGAAGGGATCATAATGCAAGGGGTCATTTTAAAAGGAAAGCAAAAAATAAAAAAACAAGAGGAGGCTTTTATCCTGGAACAAACCCCCTTCCTTGGACCTCCTCATGGTCTAAGCAAGTGAGGAAAAAACTGAGAACTCGTTGCAACGCTCCGTCAGCTTCAGACTTTGGAACGAGCACCCGCTGGACTACTTGGTCAAGGACTATTGCGCTTTCAACCCACAACGATTCTGCTACGCACCAGAAGCACACAGCCCCTGGCTTCTGGCGGTGAAGATAAAGATTTGCTCATATAAATAATGTCGGCATTGGCACTAATAATAATAATACACTATATAATAATAATTATGACTGCCAATACGAGGTACCTCTATTCACAAGAACTATTTTTCGTGAATGGTGACTCTGAGGACCGTTTAGCCCAGCATACAGGTCCCATCTCAACTTGTAAATACTTTTCTGTGTTTCTCCTAACCGCTTAGTTGATTGAAGTGACAATATATAAACGGATGGAGCCATGTGCAATAATTGTGGCAAAAGAAAACATCCGCGAAGCCAGACAGGGTCATTGCAACTGATGTATACATCCTCCAGCAGAATGGCGAGCTGGGCTATTTGGTATATATGCATAACTGAACGTTTAAAAGTTTATCACTGAAAAGCTCGTTGTGTTGTCCAGTAAGCTTGCTTTGCTAGTCCTACATTTTCTAGTTACGTATATCCTCTACAGCAGTAAACACAAATGTAGTGTAGGAACGTTTAACTGCACAATTACTTTTATGCATATTCTTCCCAATATTTAATATCTGTTGATGTGAAATTTCCAGTGGCCACTGCATTCGAATTTGCGACGTTTGTGTTCCACTGTAGTCAGCTGTTTAGGCAGGGTTTCACTAAATTAAGTGCTTTTACTTATGTTCTTCCCCAGCCCTTTACGTTTTCAAGTAAACAAAAGCCATCTGACACTGATTGATGAGGCAGTATAAAAACCTGGTTGAAATGAAACCAAAATTGTACATTCCCTACTCACTTTGGCTACTACAGCACCTACTCTACCCAGATCCCAGGCAAGCTGAATATTTTTGCAATTCAACTTTGCATCGACGCACATTGACTGAGGCCACATAAGAACACCTACTGCACAATTCAGTGAACACCATGCAGAGTTGGACATGACATTTTATTCGCTTTCACGAGGAGCTACATGTGGAAAACAAGTTACAAGTCTACGCATCAAAATTGTAGCATATGCAAATATAAGGACTTGGGGGCTTGGGTGGCATTTAGGAAACAGACATGACTGGAAGACGGAGTAATCAGTACGCAAACAAGATGCACGCGAAGTAAAATATGAGGAACGCTATCTGCAAGTTATACGTGCTCAATCGTATTGCATGCAGCCGGCTTTCTTTGTTGTATAGGTTCGGTGACTTGACTGTATTGCATGCTTTGCGGAATAGGTCTTCCCAATTAAAATTTGGAATTCAGTATTGTTACGAGTTTGATGTTGCTTTTTCACTTCAATGCTAGACATAATAGAGATGCCAACTTGTGAGAAAAAAGGTTTCTATATCGGGTAGAATGGAGGGCTAAAAATACAAATGTTACAATTGCACCCTTTGAAGCAGCTTATGCTAAAACGCTAAAAGAGTGAAAGTGAGTACAACCGCACAAAAAGTTTTCATTCTGCGGTGTCTTCGCCCAAATCGCGGAAGTATACACACACAGGGTGTAAAAGGGAAAAGCATTCCACTCGCGTTTATAACATCACTGCCACGCATCGGAGTTTCCCCGTTCTGGTGAACACTCGCTCGTTTTGTGCTCTTTTTGTCAGACTGTACAACAGCCGGATTCTTCGCTGCGAACACAAACAACCCCAAAGACACTTGTAGGGCAGTTGCGCACGAGTGGGAAACGTGGATGCACTAAAAAATATGGACAAAACGTCAACTCAGCTAGTACACTACGGCAAACCAGCATTGCGTCCAAGTAGGAGCAATGAGTGTAGCTGGAATTGCGCGCGATAATATGGACGTTACGTTTTCTGGCCATTCTTATAGGATGTTTCTGGATTCACGTATTTCTTGCATAATAAACCGCCGTTATAGTTCACCGCTTCGTCCTAGCTTGTCTTCTTGTTGTGTCCTCAACTTTGTGTGCTGTAATTCTTACAATATCGCGTCGCCAACAGCCGTTTTTGTCGAGGCACGCTTCAGATGAGTTTGAACTACGGCTGGTTGGCACATGATTTCTACAGAAAGCGGGAGCCAACGGAGCAGACCGGGCGGAAACTAACCGAAGAAGGCTCAAACGTTTGTCTACTTATCGCTCCTTGCCGTCTGTAACGCTACTGCTTTCTTTCAAAGACACGTTTCACAGAACGCAAGCAACATTGTACAACGTACATTGCTCTTCACTGGTATGGAGGCAAAATTATAAAGCTTGATATTTCATTTGCAATGTTCTTGAGATCCACAATACTTACGAGCGGAATGTGAACGACGGGGCAACGGCAACGGTCTAAATAGTATTTCATCCGTTGACAACTGTCGGCACGCTGTCGACTCGCTGAACTCTTGCAGACCAATTGAGCTCAAAACACAATTCACACGGCTGCATACAGTTTTCATTCATTCACTTTTGAAACAATAGGCATTTGAATAAAATTCAAGGTTGTCGCTCAGTTAGGCGTTTAAATTCAACTAGGCAGAACACGCCTCACAGCCTATCTCCCAAGGTCATGAACAGTGGATTAGATTGGCTCATATAGTATAAATTTATAGAATTGTCATTCAGCCATCTCAAAACAACATATCAAACAATAAACTTTTCAACTGTTCAAAATACAGCGTTATTAGCGATTTTACATAGTTTTTAACATAGGAACCGGAGGCATTCATGTGCCACTTTGGGTATTACATGCATAATGAAGCAGTCGTCTTTCATGGCTAGTTCAAACAAAAGAACATTATTTGCCGCGAACCTCGAGCCTTAAAGGGGGCCTGTACCATCGAATACTAGGAATGTATTTCGGGGTAAAGTCTATTGTCCCAGCAATGTCCTCCCGCAAGGATTAGGAGAATTTGTTCTCTATAACCGAAACTAAGCGGGATGAGAAATCGCGCATAATCAATCCTTCTCAACTCAACCGCGGACAACGCGACGAAAGCTGCGCGCTCTCTCCAGGATGGGGGGGTAGCTCGCGGCCTACTTTTCGGTGGCCTTTTATATAGCAGAGGTTATAGAACTATATCCTTTTCTCCGCATCGTGGAGGGGCTATTTCCGGTCGGGTATTACAAAAAAGCAGGCATAGGTGCCTGCTCGCGACGCGCGGAAGCGTGAAGCAAACCGGCCCGGCCACTCGTGGAGAGCTGTCAGCAGCAATTTCGGAAATCCAGGTCAGTTCCAAAAGCCGGATCTCCGAGAAAGCCTAGGAAGAGAGAGAGAAGTCACTTTATTTTCCAAGCACGTTGGTTAGGAGCGCGTGTTGGATGCCGGCCGAAGGCTGGCGGGGATGGTGGCGGCTCCGTCCACCCGAAGTAGCTGTACCCCCCGGTTGCCAGCAACGCAGCACGTTCTCCCACTACTCGACGCTGGAGATGGGGGGAGTTATTTTAGAGTACAGGCCCACGTAGCATGGGTTATTTCATCCTGGGACTCACAGGAGAGACAGTTCAGAGATGGGAACTCCGAGGGATAGATATTGTGGAGGAGGAAACGACTGGTGAGGAATTTGGTCGGAAGGAGAAGCCATAGGCGTTCCTTAGTGTTGGTGAAAGATGTGTGGGCAGAGTGATAGTGGCGGCGCGGGAGGCCGTAATGCTCCGAACCTTTTTGGTATGAGAGCGGTCGATCACGGTCGGACGACCACCCTGGCAGAGAGCTGGAGCGAGCCAAGCACGTCTATTAAGTTCTCGGGCTGCTTTGCGGGCACCCTTGTTGTCTCCCAACCCAGTGTGGGCCGGGGTCCGGACAATGTCGACTGGTTGAGTATTTTAAGGAATTCTCAGTGTCACAGGCAAAATGATCCCGCTAATGAAGCTTTGAAAGGCCGTCTTCGAATTAGTGATTATAATGTGTGGTTGCAGACTGCAGGTAAGGGCCAGGGATATTGGCCCTCCTTCCGCAGTTACGAAGTAAGATATCTGTTCGGTGAGGGAAGTGACTGGGGAGAGCCCTGCAACTCTCCTATTCATCGGTCGTTGACCCATTCGTACAAGCTGGGATAAAGTTTTTGTTAACATATGTGGCTTAACAAAGTAGCCAGTGAATTACCGGTCCATCATGTTGATTTTCGTACACAGGTAGAACAACCAATGAAATTGTGGATCCAATAAAGAACAGCTATGACCATCAAATTTTCTTCGGGCATAGGTTGAGTGTAATTTATTTATTACGGCCTCCACATTTATATTTACAAAAACCAGTATTTGTAAAATACAACACTTGCACATTCACATACAATATGAAACGACTACGTAACCTTCAAAAAGTACGCCTGCAGGGAGTTTGAAAATAAAGTATAGCAGATAAAGCTAAAATAAATGTAAGAGCGAGTGACATGTATGAATAAAAAAACTGAAATACAAAGCAACACCTGAACTGCGTAAGCAAAATGTGTAAATAGCGTCCACAAATAAGTAGCAGCAACACCGAGTGTACGTCATCGACATAAGCCATAAAACTTCCAAATATGAGGTGCCAGCAACGTTCTCCTAACATGCCAATGTTGTAGGAATGTGTAATAGATTTACTGCTGGGTCATAAACTTGAGATTTTTGTGCCGTCGGAGATAAAGTAGTGGTTTGCTCGGCTGCTTAGTAGGCAATGACATGGTCGGGCACTATGGACGGGGTCACACTTTATATTTAAGTGTACGCTTCTTCTCTAGGGTGATTATGCAGTGTCGTTCAGAAAATTTACAGTTCTTCCATGTATTACAATTGTTACACTTCTGAACAGTCTGGAAATCTTTGCAATTGATACGCCAACACTGAGGAAACCGTGAAGTTGGTAATCTTGTCAATGTGTTTTACCCTTCATTAGGTCTACCCAAGTATTCCATAGATGAGACACCTCTCGCTTTAAGCGCACGTCATTCATTTTAACAAGGAGGACACTTCAACGTCATACCTTACGCAATTACTAGGAGTAACAAAGCACCGACCAGTTTTTTCCCACCCGAACATATGCACGGGACGCCCGCGTCATGCGCCTCTTCATCAGTTATAAAACTTTATGTACCCACGTTTTAATAAACTCGGTGGCCGAAATGCGTAGTGCATTTGCCACTGTTAAAGGGGTAC
This sequence comes from Haemaphysalis longicornis, assembly GCA_013339765.2. Taxonomy (NCBI): domain Eukaryota; kingdom Metazoa; phylum Arthropoda; class Arachnida; order Ixodida; family Ixodidae; genus Haemaphysalis; species Haemaphysalis longicornis. The sequence goes on along the minus strand of CM023448.1, from coordinate 44,337,197 downwards.
TGACTGCTGGTGGATCAGCGTTGCCTCCGCTTATAGCTTCCACGCTGTCTTCCTTTCATGCAGCAGCAAGGAAGCGAAGTTGGGGTCCCCAAGAGAAGGCTTTGGGTTCCTTCCTTTCATGTGTCAAAAGAGGGGGGCGCACCGCCGGAGTACTTCCGTTGTGTTGGTACGCGGTAAACTCGACCGGGCAGTCTCAGGGAAAGGGGGATGGGTGCGCAGAAGTGAAAATAATCTTGACGAGTTGTTTTCTCTGGGACAGCACGCACACTGGTAATATGGCTGGCCGATGTTGGAGGTATATAGGGTCGTTCGTCAAAGGTGACAGCGCACAGCAAGCGAAAGGATGCCGCCTATTAAAAATGAAAAGGTGCGGGGCGTGCCCGTTATGAATTTTACAAAACCGGGATGGTCGCCCGCGTTTGAAGCAGCCCATCACGCCAGCCAGGCACCGGCAGCAGGGTCACTCGGTATGGAAAACAATTTACCTTACAACTCCCTGATTGTGCCAGCGTGCGCGCGGACAAATGCGAGGCGGGAAGGCGAGCAACTGTAGGATGTTCACCGCGCAAAGACCGCTCTAAGCTTGCGGCTTTAGCTTTGTGCCGGTGCCGGCCGCTTAAGGTAATGGGTTTACCACTCCTTGTAGTTAGTGGGTTTATAATGGAGATATCTTGTCTTTGCTTGTTGGTGGCAATAACGTGCGTGGGAAATGTACTACAAGTTCAATGCCAGAGAGTGCTGGGTCATGTGACCACGGATGCGTACATGGTATTGAATGGTTCTTGTGGCCAATTCCTTGTCCCTAATGATGCAAGGTAAAACGGTATTTACCATGGTGTATTTACAGTACTCTTTTAAAGGCTACTTAATCCAAACTATGGCTGACGAGAGCAGCCCGCCAGCAAGGGAACGAAAGCGCTTCACTGTCAGCATCCTCTTCATCCACCTTCTTGATGATGATCCCGGCTTGCACTGTACATGTATACCGCTCTTTTTGCGGGGAATTTATTGTTGCCCTGTAGCAATATGAATCATGTTCGTAAAGGTTTTCACTTTTTCTTGAACGCCCCCTTTGGAGGTGTGGTATTGGGAATCAAAATGAAAATCTCAGGATTTGTGCGGGGTTGGTCGATCGGTCGAGAAGGTTCTAGTTCAGTATATATCTTGACCGAACAGGATGCTGCGGGCAGAGTGACAAAGTAAATGTCATTTTGTACGGATGTAAATACTCGTAAATATGTAAATATTTTAAATAAACCTAATATCCATGAAAGCAGTCATAATCCCATACCTGCTTTGAGCACAGGACGTCAGTCATCGTAGCGAGTCGAGATCGTCCTCTCGGCTCAAGCATCAAAAGAACCTCACTATTTCGTCTTCATCATTCACCAAGGAAATGGAGAGGCGAAGTCCAACTAGCACAGTCGACAGGATGACCGCAACCGTGTGCTGGAGATTGTGGAGAATTCCTGAGAGACTCCTTCAACGCAAGGTTTGGCTCAGATCAACGACGAGCACAGACTCCAAGAATCGCGAGGCGACACCTCAGCGGAGGCCTCGTGAGGTCCTGCTCAAGGCGGCAGCAGCCTCGATTCGGAGAGGCGAGACCTAAGCGGGAGGCCTCATGAGTTAAGGCTCAAGGCCGCAGCAGCCGCGATTCGATGAGGCGATATCTCAGCGGGACGCATCATGAACTCGCACTCAAGGCTGCGGAAGCCGCGATTCGACAAGGTCACACCTTCAGTGGAAGGGCTTGTAAGCTCCGGCTAAAAGTGGTGGCAGCCGCGATTCGACAGGGCGTAACCTCAGCGGGACGCATCGCGGAAGCCTGGTCATCGACTGGCAGAGCAAAGCTCCGGGAGCACGGCCCCATCTCAGCGGCAAAAGCGGAGCACCAGGTCTACGAGCTCCTGCATCAGCAACCCTCCCACCCAGCCGATCCCGCAGTGAGCAAAGGTTGACCCTGATTTGTTTTCCTCGGGTTCACAATGGCCACTATGCTAACGGGATCTGTTCGTGTGCGATGGTTGGTGCGTGCCGCCGTTGAAGAGCCGTTTGCGCTGTATAACGTGCAGTGCTTAACGGGAATGGTCAGACTTGTTTGGCGCACAATTAGTGGTGAGCATGTGTTTCTTCTGTATGTTGAGAGTGCTTAGGTGAAGAATATAGTTGGTTTTACTTGTGCTATCATTCTCCCCGTTGTTGCAACTTTTTGTGTACGTGTTTATTGCGTTCAGCACTCGCCCAGCGTTTGATATGGCAGTAGCCCAGCTTGGTGGGTTTAATGCTCTTTTTTTCAGCGCTAGAGCAGCTGGTGCAGCACGTTAGAGAGCTTAACTTTTGGTACGAAGAGGGTTGTCATCCGTTATTTGTATTCTTTGGAATGTAGTCATGGTGGGCCATGGAATGTAGAACGGAGGCCTCAATGTGGTGTTTGTGTGCAAACCAGTGCCTTATGTACAAGGTATTTTGTGTGCAAACCAGTGCCTTATGTACAAGGTCTTTTGTGTGCAAACCAATGCCTTATGTACAAGGTCTGAAGTACCGAAAAAAGAACTTTCATTTTATCACAAGTGGATTGCAAGTGAACCGCAACGGGGATGAATAATCTTTCTTGTGCATTCTGAAAGAACATGCGTCCATGAGTACGTGAAAACACGCTGAGCTTCCTTAAACGTTTTATTATTTCTACAGGTGCAGCCTGGTGTTGTACCTCTGGGCATGTTTGCGGGTCTTTTTCTTTTCTTAGAGTGAATCAATGTTCCGGCATGCGTTTAAAGTATAAACCGTGGATGGCGTTCTTTATCGATTTGTCCCATTAGAATAGTCACACCAATAATGGGTTGGTTACCTTTAATGGTAGAGGGCAGCACGTATTTGTTCTTACGGGCTCTGTGTTTTTGAGTGTTTTGGTTTATTGTTTGAAGTTGTGAAAGGCCCAACTTGGGTCGTGAGGAGAATGTCTAGTACCTAGCACTGAAAAAGTACGATTTAGAGATTTGTCACATAAAGGGGTCCACCAGCAGTCACTGTCATTATAAAGTGTATTTCTGCATTGCTGCATGGTGGCTTCTCAAGGCAAACTAACAAATGCATAATATGGGGTCCTTCCTGATAATGTACATGGTTGGCCTCGTTTGCAATTTCCTAAAACCGAACGTTCCTTTTTGCGGGTCTGAGAAAATGACGAGTTAGGTTTTTCTTGGTAAATGGATGATAGCTTACGCCATGGCCAGTGTTCGTATGTGTGTATTGCACTGTTGTTCGAAAGCACGACAAGGACAAAGCACTAAGTGCGCCGTGTGGTATCAGTTGTTGGTTCAGCGTTATTGTGTGCCGTAGTATGCCGCTACTATCTTAGGCGAGAGGGAATGTTATTACCATGGTAATACATGGGATATTGCGCGGACGACTCGCGTAACTGTTTGAGTGTGTTTTGTTTAGTTCTTACGCGGTAGTAAAGAAAACCTGTAGTGACAGTTAATGTTGTCCGTACAGTTGTTGTGCAGACAACATTGTTAGTGCTCAGGTAAGTTGCGGCGGCTCATTTAAATATTGAAAGCCGCTAGTGGCTCATGTATCGGCGATACGTGCGCTTCTATCTGCCATACTGCTTTCCTTTCATGCAGCAGCAGGGACGCGAAGTTTGACGCCGCCGAGAGCACGATTTGGGTTCCTTACTTTTGCATGACAAAAACCGGGGGTGCTTAGCCTGAGTAGATTTGTTGTGTTGGTATAGATTCAGCAAGAGCGTGCGATCTCTGAGAAAGACGGATGAGAAAGAGTCTTGGCGCGTTGTTCTCTCTGCGACAGTGCTCGCGCTGTATTAAGGCTTGGCGATTTTGGGAGGAGCTGTGGTCGTTCGTCACAATTGACAGCGGAAGGAAACGGGAAGTATGCCGCCTCTTACATCGAAAATGCGCGCGGCATGGGCGTTGAGGACTTTGTGGAGCCGGCGTAGGTGCTGCGTGTTTATCGGTCATTCACATCGAGAATGCTCACCCGCTTTTTAAGGCGCCCATCCCGTAAGTCAGGAGGCGGGTAGTGGGGTCCCTTAGTTTGTAAAGGGTATTAGCTTATGATTGCATCATTGTACCAGCGGGCCGGGCTACAAAGACGAGTTTGGAAGGTGAGGTCACTGTAGGATCTTAGCCACCCTAAGACCGCTCTAAGCTTTCGGCTTTGGCTTTGTGCAGGTGTCACCCGCTTAACGTGATAGTTAAACCACACTGCGCGGTCATTGACTTTAGGCGGCAGATGTCCTGTCTTTGCTTGTCGGTTGTAATACCATGCATAAGAAACGTACTAAGAGTTCCATGTAAGACAGAGTTGAGTCATTTGACCAGGGGTGGAGACATGTTTGGGATTTCTTGTTTCTTGTGGCCAATCTGTGGTCTTTAAAAATCACTTTTAAAATGGTTTTCTTTCTTTCTTGAACGCGCCCTTTGGAGACGTCGTTTTAGGCATCAAAGGGATAGTGTCGGGTTTTTTGCGGGGTTGATCGGTTGGACGAGTGGGATCTATTCTGGAAGAGATCTTCGTGGAAGCGGATGCTGTGGGCAGAGAGGCAAACTGTCACTCTGGCATGGTGTTAATAGTTGGAGTAATGTAAATTGTTTAAATAAACCTAATAACCAGCACGAAAAGCAGCCCTCATCCTTCACCTACGTTAAGCATCGGATGTCAGTCATCGTTGTGAGTCGAGATCGTCCTCTCGGCTCAAGCATCAAAGGAACCTCAGTATTTTGTCTTTAGCATACAGCAAGAAGACAGCTCTCAGACCCGTGAGGGTTTCCTAGAGATCCAGGTTTGAATAACCGGGCAAAGCGTTCTACTGGTGGAGGGAGGTGATAAGAGAGGAAGGGGTCAAACTTGCACGCCCACATACAATGATATAGTGTGGCGTGCATAGAACAGGCCACACAGCGTGTTCTGGGATATATGGTTGGTGAATAGTCATGTGTGGGATGATGAGTCACTCCCCTGAAGCTGCTCGATTGAATTTTATGCTAAATGATTTGAACTATTATTGTGTTTTTTTGGCCTTGTGTGCACATTAGGAATGTGGTTTATGACGCACGGCGTTTTTATGATGTAGTCGGGTAAAATTATAAGTATTGAATCGGTTTTCATACCAACATACATGTCACAAATTATGGTAAATGAAGCACAAATAACTAGAAATGAAGTAGCCAATGCGGTAAATGATTACTTTATATCTATCACAAATAGCCCTCAAGCCAGAGACTCCGCAAAAAGTTTATATCCTAAATTACGAGAAAGTGCATTTTTATATCGAACAGATGAGGGAAGAAATCAGAGACGTATTTTCTACAACAAAAATAGCAACTCTTCTGATTATGAAGACTTACAAATGAAACCTGTTAAGTATACGGCTGAGACTATAGTCCCTGTAGTGGTTCATATAGCAAATTTATCGATCTCAGAGCAAAAATTTACAAACTGGTTACAGTTCGTAAGTCTTTATTTCCATCAATACAAGTGACGGAGAAGGTGGGAGTAAAAGCGAAAATCGCTTGACAGGGATCCCACCACGCTTACAGCTTGCAGCTGCAGCAAACCGCAATAGAGTTCACATTATGACATTGTACTACGGTCTTCGTAGTAGAAAAAAAGCTAACGCCATAGTTTCCGTAATTTTTAAGAGTGATTTATATGACGTGTCGAACTATAGCGCTGTATCAGTATTGCCAATTATTTCTAAATTAATCGAAAAGTTGATCTTAAAAGGACGCCTGGTTTTAAAAAAAACCTACTATCTTTTCCAATTTTCTATTCGGCTTTATAAAACATTGATCTACTGAAGAGGCGTTATTATTACAAAATAAACATACCTAGAATCATTCGAAAAAGGAGCTGTAGTTTCGGAGTATTCATTGATTAGTCTCGAAAGTTCTTTCTTAAAACTTGACAATTATGGTTTTTCAGGTACGTTTCATGCTATTCTGAAGAGTTATTTGAATGAGCGGAAGCTACAAGTAATCATAAACAACTATAAATCAAACTATCGGACTTTGCTAGGTCGTGAACAACACTGCAGCTTCCTCGGCCAGTTGCTATTTAATTTATATACAAATCACATCGCAAACATTCACAAAAACTGTGACATATTAGTATAATACCGATGAAACTAGTCTATATTTCCTACAACCAAGATTACATGTACTTGAAATGAAGGCTAATGCGCTCTGGACCTTGAGTAGGTAGATAATGGGTAAGCCGGCATAACCGTTTTAAACCCATCGCAGTAATGTTTGGGGCAGCAACAAAGCAATTACTTAGATATTTGTTTAACAGTTGGAGCATGTAATGTGGTAATGGTTCAAACGGTCAAAAATCTTGGGGTTTTCTTTCACGGGTCTAAGCCCTGTCGTCGTTGGCCACCTCGTCACAGGTAAACTGGTCAGGAATGCCAACTCTTCACCGGGCATTTCGTACGAGGAATTCTCGTATCAGCGGATATTCGTTACACATAAAACTCCCATTACGAGCTTGTTTTGGAACGTTAGAGCGATGTTTCCACCAGCTATAGATACGTCGGTCATGCACTTAAAAATGATGTACGCTTACGGGTGTCCTTTCAAAGTTTTTGACGTAGGAATTTAGTTAAATAAGCCGTCATACTGAGTTATTTATGTTAATAAAATGAAAATTTGTAATACATGGCCCACACAAAAAGTAAACAAATTGTCATAAATGACACAGTGAACAGGTCATGCATGAATTTAAAAAAATGTTTATTGTTTAAATGATTAAATGTGTAAATGCTTATTATTGCACTGTTGTCTCGCTGTCTCGTTGTGTAGGCATCTTACACGCTGGGTTTCGACCCTGTTCACTTCATCAACACCGGAACCGGATGTTGCGGGCAATTTTCCGAAGCGTATTGACTGGGGTTCAGCCGTCGTGATCAGCCAGTATTCTTGCGATGCGATCGTTGACATCTCGGTATTTGCGTGCGAGCGTGGGGGTGCTCTCCCACGACGACTACTACTACTACCGTGAAAAGTGACAATGGAACATGTTAACAAACATCGCAACAAGACATTTTTGGCTTGGGCTGGCTTGAATATGTATTAAGTGCAGTGAATTGAAGAATAGTATAATTAAAAGATAACAATTACCCGTGGCGGTGGCGCAGTGGATATGACGTTGTGCTGTTCAGCACAAGGAAGCAGGTTCGATTACTGGCCGTGGCGGCCCCTTTCCTGATGGTGACGAAAAGCGAAAACGTCCGTGTGTTCGAGGCTTTGAAGCACGCACATTAAACAGCCCCAGGTGGTCATAATCAATTCGGAGACTTCCACTGCGGCGCGCCCTGTCACCTGTTTTGCGTCGGCGCCTTAAACCCCCACAATCAATCAAATCAACAAATAAACAATTTCAAACCTATTGTAATGCCTGGTCGTGTGTCCTCCACTGTTTACATACAAAGAAATCCTTTAGCTTAGCTATGGTTAAAGCCTTTCGCGAGTTAGTGGAAGCGTCGCCATTTTTTTTTATTAGCAGACTGAAAGTGGGCGTGCGGGATATATTCAAGGGCAGGTTCTCCGCGCAAAAAAAACGGACGTACACCACCTCAACACGCCTGACGATCAGCACTTGCAGAAGTGCAGGTGGCGCTGACCTCTCCACCCCGTCCCCACCTTCCACCCAAAGAACAAAAAACAACAGCTTTTTATGCACACCTGTTGGTCACAGACCTCCATACTCCCTCCTAAACAGCCGCAACGACTTTTTCATTGTCGAAACCAGCCTTAGACCAGCTTTCAAATCGAATTTCGGGTCATGGCTTCCATGCTTTGGTTCACCCGGTCGCAATGTAACGAAATCCATGCAAAGAAAAGGCGCCTTGCACGAGAGTTCCTATCTCGAGATGGCACTGTACCAAAGGGCCGGTGTGACGAGTTGGCCTATGACGACTCTTCCGGTGACGAGAGGGCTTGTGACGAGGGGGATCTTTCCTGTCTTTAACGAACACACGTTGCTGAATGTTCAGGTTGAAGCCACCTATTCTACCCTCTCTTGTACTGTTGGAGTGTTATACGGCTTACGCTTCATGTTACCCCCAAATATAAAGTTACTAATAAATATTTAACGTTTCCGCTCCAAATTACGCTTTTGCTTGTTAGTGTGGGGTACCATAACCATTTCAAACTTTGATAAACTACATAGGCCTCAAAAAACGGTCGTTAGGGCAATTGAAAATGTAGCATATGGCGGAAACGCAGGCCCCATTTTCGAGAAGCTGAACATCACTCATCTACACGAATTATACAAATAAGTATTACTAGCACAATGCAAGCATATGCATCGATGCAGCTCACTGGATTAACAACCAGTACCCTTGCCTACGAGACTCATTGCACGCACACGTGGAGTATTCCCAACACAGGCACCAACTATGGTCGACAAATGGACATATGCACTACCGACTGCACTAAATCACTTACCGCTGGAAAAACACAGATTTAGTATAGTATTGTTCATCGTGATAATGATGATGATGATGACGATCACGACGACGACTAGAAGATGATGATTCCTAGAACAAAGAGAACTTTTGTTTGTCTTTGCCTTACCCTGTCACTGGTTGCTTTATTGGAATGTACTAATCACTGTCTGGTTCATTGAAATAATAAGGCTAGGTGTGACACGAAAATGTATTTAATTGCTTATATAACGAACACCAATTTGCTTTTAGTTCAATTTATAAATTTTTACTAAGTGTACCAGAACATAGCTTTTTCTTGGAACCTATTTATGCTTCTTTCGTTCAAAGTAATAATTCTGTGTAGGTGCGTCATAAAACTGCCCTTTTATAAGAAATTTTTTATCGTTAAATTAATCTCTCAAAGTGTTTCCTTTGTGTATATGAATGTAAATTGCAACTGCTGGTAGAACTGCTTTACAGGCCCTTGCCTCACAAGCCCAAGGTGGCATTTGCCTGTGTTGTTAAGTCTGTGTTTTTGCCTGTGTTATTTACTTATATGTCGGAATAAACATGACTGAAAAAAAATTGTGATGAATTTTAATGCCATTGATGTGCTTGTGCTGAGCTCTGATGCTCCGCTGAATTTTCTCGTGCATTTGTCTCACCTTCCCGGGTCATATAGCGCGATGGCATCGGGTTCCATTAACAGTCACAGATCGGCCCTCTCTGTGTAAACCGCAAGAGTTCCCATCTATATTACTGAGGTTTTGGGCAGCTGCGGGGTTTATCTGAGCGATAGAGTCCCTAATAATATTATGCGCTTGTTTTGCATGGCCATATTGCCGCGAACCATACATTGGGTTTGTTTATTTGTGTTTTGCTTTTACCGCCCGGCTGCGCCGGTCTGTGTTATCTATGCGCCAAGGGAAGCGCGTGTTCCATTCTTTCTTTCTGTGCCGCATGTGTTATCTGTTGTGATAGGGAGGGCATTTCGATCGAACGTAAACAGCCGAGAATTATCTTCTTGGATCTACTATGTTCTCGATGCGAATCGACGTTTCGAGAACCACGCGCCAGAAGATAAAAAGCCTGCAGTGGGGACGCCGGGGCATTAGATTCGACGACAATCGCCTGTGCAAGTCACTTTGTTGACCGCTGCCTCGCCGCCTCTGTATTCTTTTGAGTTGTTAGGGGAGCACAAGTTCGCTCCAATAAACGTGTTTCTCATTCAAGACAACTGCATCGTTCTTGTCTTCGCGACATCTGGTGGAGGTGCGGGCTACGCACCCTTCATGCCCACTACAACCTCGAAAAGCCGCCAAGCCAGTCCAACAAGAGCCAGCCCCCGCCTGCAAGCATTACCGCCCGAGTTCGGTTTGATGCCAGAACGGCCCAAGAAAAGGAACGCTGCAACCAACACCATGGTGCAAGAAACAACGTTGCCAATCGTCCTCCAGCAGCCCCGGGAACCGCCATCGTTCCGAGGAGCCCCCGCAGATGACCCAGAAGAATGGTTGGAGAAACTGGAGCGCGTCCGGAAATTCAACAGGTGGGACGACGCAGAAACGTTCCGGCACGTTTTCTTTTACTTGGAAGATTCGGCTCGCACTTGGTTCGAGAACCACGAGAGCTCCTTGACAAACTGGGCTCAGTTCAAAAGCGAGTTTACTAAGACCTTCACTACCGTCGTGCGGAAAGAAAGAGCCGCCCTTTTGTTGGAAACGCGCACGCAGCACCCCAACGAAGGTGTCGTGATCTTCGTTGAGGAGATGAAGCAGCTATTTCGCCGCGCGGACCCCAAAATGACGGAAGAAAAGAAGTTGCGCTTCTTAATGCGCGGAGTGAAGGAGGAACTGTTTGCTGGACTTGTCCGAAATCCGCCCAAACCGTCGCCGAATTCGTGACCGAAGCCAGCACCATTGAGAAAGCCCTCATATTGCGTGCTAAGCAGTATGACCGCAACTTTGTTGGCGCGGCCAATGCGAACGACTTTGGCAGCACGCGGATCCCGGCCGACAGCCTACGCGAGACTATCCGGGCAATAGTGAGAGAGGAGCTGCGGAAACGTCTCCCAACGCAGCCGCAGCCCCAAGTCGCTTCCCTCACCGACGTGATTAGAGAAGAAGTGCAACAAGCGTTGGGAACTTCTACGCCATCCGAGGTACCCCGAGAGCCACAAGCTATGACATACTCCGCGGCTGTTCGTCGACCCCGCCCTGCCCCAACACGCCGTCAAGTGGCCCCGCCGTACCGCCGCCCACTGTCACCCGCCCGACTCCCGGTAGCCCGAAACCAGACGCCGAGGAAGACGGACGTATGGCGAACTCCCGATAACCGTCCTCTGTGCTACACTGCGGAGAGGCCGACCACATTTACCGTCGCTGCCCATACAAGAGACTCGGACGGCGTGGTTTCTCCGTCGACGCACCTCGCCCTCTCCCTGGCCAACGACCACGTGAGATCGACCAGTATCTATCTGGAACCAGCCGTGGATCAGCGCGGTTCATTCGTTGGGGTCGCCCTACCCCTACCAATCGCCGAACCGCCGTAGCAACGCTGACTTCGCCCGTGGAAGGTCCCCCAGCCCACGGGGGGGAAACTAAAGGCGGCAACTTCTGGAGGTGAAGTTGCTCTACGGCGAAAAAATAGAAACCCTCCAACGACGCAAGGACGCGCTGAAGACAGTGATTTACGACATGCCCTCATCCCGACGACCCGATCTAACCCTGACGAGACTCCCGAACACGACGACAGCTACACGGCGCGACGCGTACCCGACCTGACCGAGACGTCCGTTGAGAAGACGACGACAACGACGATACACAGTGCCCGACCATCAACACGTACAAGCAGAGATGCGACGCCCCGACTAACCCGGAACTCGAGGAAGACTGCATCTGTCGTCAAGGTGTCCATCGACGGCTTTGACGTAGTCGCCCTCGTAGACACGGGAGCTGACTATTCGGTAATGAGCGGACCATTTGCGTCTAAACTGAAGAAAGTTATGGCCAGATGGGACGGTCCGCTCATACGCACAGCAGGAGGCCACCTCGTGACGCCCAAGTGGAACGTGCACATCGCGCGTCACCATAGACGGCACAACGTACCCTGCGGCTTTCGTCGTTCTGCCTAACTGCTCCCGCGACGTGATTCTCGGAATGGACTTTTTGACGGACAACGGCGCAATAATTGATCTGCAGACCAAGTCGATAACTTTTTCCTCCGATCACTCCACGATGCCGCAGCCGAACCCCGATCACCATGCTGCTGTCAGGATCGCCAACGATCACATCACCCTGCCACCCCGCGCTAGCTTGATGATCGCCGTCTACTGTGAGGATGCTGCTTCTGACATCGACGCTATCGTAGAGAGTGATCGAAGGTTGCTTCTCGACCGCGGTGTCTCCGTCGCAAGAGGCATTGCGCACTTTAAGCAACGCCAATCTCACGTTTTGGTCACTAATTTCACCGAAGAGTACCAGTATTTAAACAAGGGACCTGCAATTGCGTTCCTCGAAGAAACGCAAGAAGCAAGTGATGTGATCGCAGTCGCCGACTTTAAACGCACACCCGTAGAAACATTCAAGCTCCCGCAGCCATTCCACGTGAATCCGGCGCTACCGCAAGAACAACGGAAAAAATTATTGGCTTTGCTGCGTCGCTATAGCGAATGTTTTTCGTCGAGCGCAAAGCTACGTCAGACCCCTCTAGCGAAGCACCGAATAATAACCGAAGATGGAGCCCTACCTACACGACAGTTACCGTACCGCGTCTCTTCACACGAACGGGAAGCCATCCGGACTCAAGTCGACGACATGCTGAGCGATGACATTATACAGCCATCGAAAGGCCCCTGGGCTGCGCCCGTCGTACTCGTAAAGAAAAAAGACGGCACATTAAGGTTTTGCGTTGACTACCGGCGACTGAACAAAATCACGAAAAAGGACGTGTACCCCCTCCCCCGAATCGACGACGTCCTCGACCACCTCTGCCACGCGAAGTACTTCTCATCGATGGACCTGAAGACCGGCTACTGGCAAATTGAAGTGGACGAGAGAGACCGCGAGAAGACTGCATTTATAACCCCAGACGGCTTATACGATTTCAAGGTGATGCCGTTTGGGCTGTGCACAGCACCAGCGACGTTTCCAAGAGTCATGGACACTGTGCTAGCTGGCCTTAAGTGGCACACCTGCCTCGTATACCTCGACGATGTAGTGGTATTCGCCCGGACTTTCGACGAACACCTTGCAAGATTGGAGTCTGTACTCGAGGCCATTCGTACGTCGGGGTTGACGCTGAAGCCTGAAAAGTGCCGTTTCGCATACGGGGAACTCAAGTTCTTGGGCCACGTCGTCAACGCCGCGGGAGTCCTACCTGACCCGGCAAAAACTTCAGCCATTGCGAACTTCCCAAGGCCGAAAGACAAGAAGGGCGTGCGAAGATTTCTCTGGCTGTGCGCATACTACCGGCGCTTCGTCGCAAACTTCGCACGCATTGCAGAACCGCTCACGCGCTTGACGAAAGGTAGCACCCCTTTCAGCTGGGAAAACGAACAAGAAAAAGCATTCGGCGGACTGCAAAAACGCCTGCAAAGCCCACCCGTGCTCGCTCATTTCGACGGAAATGCCGAAACGGAAGTGCATACGGACGCCAGTGATATAGGCTTGGGTGCCGTCCTTGTCCAAAAGCAAAGCGGCTGCGAAAGGGTAATCGCCTATGCCAGCCGTGGTCTGTCGAAGGACAAGAAAAACTATTGTGCCTCTGAGAAAGAGTGCCTGGCTATTATATGGGCGATTTCAAAATTTCGCCCATACGTGTATGGAAGGCCATTCAAGGTTGTAACAGACCACCATGCGCTGTGTTGGCTCGCCAATTTGAAGGACCCCTCTGGCCGTCTTGGGCGGTGGAGCTTGCGCCTGCAGGAGTTCGACATTACAGTCGTTTATAAATCCGGCAGGAAACACTCCGACGCCGACTGCCTGTCCCGCGCCCCCGTCGACCCACCACCACAAGACTCTGATGAAGACAGCGCGTTCTTCGGGATCGTGACGGAGAGCGACCTAGCCGCACAGCAGCGTGCCGACCCCGACTTACGCTTCATAATCGAGTACCTCGAGGGATGCAACGTTGCCGTTCCTAGGACCTTCAAACGCAGCTTACCAGCATTCAGCCTGAGAAACTCCGTCCTTGTGAAGAAGATTTTCAGCCCCGGAACAAGAGCGAATTACCTTCTTGTCATCCCCGCAGACCTTCGCGACGAAATTTTGGAAGCGTGCCACGACGACCTGTCTTCCGGACATCTGGGCACAGCCCGCACTATTGGAAAAATCAAGGCGAGGTACTACTGGCCCGGCCTTACCTCTGATGTCACCCACTACGTCCGGAGCTGCCGTGACTGCCAGCGACGAAAAACACCGCCGAAAAGACCCGCCGGATTTCTGCAACCGATCGCCGTCCCATCGAGACCATTTCAACACATTAGAATGGACCTTTTAAGCCCGTTTCCTACGTCACGATCACAGAACAAGTGGATTGTCGTAGCGACAGACTACATGACGCGCTACGCAGAGACCGCCGCTCTTCCGAGGGGGACTGCACAAGAAGTGGCGAAGTTCTTTATAAGCCAAGTTGTGCTGCGACATGGAGCCCCGGAAGTCCTAATCACAGACCGCGGAACGGCATTTACTGCGGAGCTGATGCAAGGAGTATTACGCTACAGCAACCCGGATCACCGAAGAACGACGGCGTACCACCCCCAAACGAACGGACTAACAGAACGTCTGAACAAGACAATCGCAGATATGCTGTCAATGTACGTTGACGTTGAACATAAGACTTGGGACGAAGTGCTCCCGTATGTCATGTTTGCGTACAACACGGCTATTCAGGAGACGGCACAGCTGACGCCGTTCGAGCTTGTCTACGGTAGAAAACCGACTACGATGCTCGACGCCATGCTTCCGCACGTAGAAGACGACGACCTCAACGCCGACGTCCACGGATATCTTCAACGTGCGGAGGAGGCCCGCCAGCTCACTCGAGTTCGTATAACGGACCAGCAGCTGGTGTATGCGGGCCGCTACAACTTCAGACGCCGAGACGCCGAGTACCAACCAGGGGATCGTGTGTGGGTTTGGACTCCCATCCGACCACGCGGACTCAGTGAGAAGCTCCTGCGACGGTATTTCGGACCCTACCAGATTCTACGACGTGTTGGCCAACTTACCTACGAAGTGATCCCCGATGGTGACTCCGGCACATCACGACGACGCACGCGGCCTGAAGTCGTCCACGTGGTTCGCTTAAAACCTTTCTACGGACGAAGACGAACTTTTATTTTCATTTGTTCGGACTGTCGCTTATGTTAGCATCGGGTCGATGCACTCTTAGAGGGGGGGGGGGTAATGCTGCGAACCATACATTGGGTTTGTTTATTTGTGTTTTGCTTTTACCGCCCGGCTGCGCCGGTCTGTGTTATCTATGCGCCAAGGGAAGCGCGTGTTCCATTCTTTCTTTCTGTGCCGCATGTGTTATCTGTTGTGATAAGGAGAGCATTCCGATCTATCGTGAACAGCCCAGAATAATCTTCTTGGATCTACTATGTTCTCGATGCGAATCGACGTTTCGAGAACCACGCGCGCCAAAAGATAAAAAGCCTGCAGTGCGGACGCCGGGGCATTCGATTCGACGACACTCGCCTGTGCAAGTCACATTGTTGGCCGCTGCCTCGCCGCCTCTGTATTCTTTTGAGTTGTTAGGGGAGGACAAGTTCGCTCCAATAAACGTGTTTCTCATTCAACACAACTGCATCGTCCTTGTCTTCGCGACAATTGTCTTCGCCTGTACGAACGCCTTGCGCGTGGACCAGACTTTGAGTGATTTCATGTACTCCACCTTTTGGTGCGCAAGTGTTTGGTCTAGACGGTTCAAGCGATCATGCAGCACAGTCTCTGCCGACAGTGAATACAAATTTGAACCTGTACTAGTTGCCCTCCGTTTTAGATGGGGTTATGCTTGCCCTGTGTATGAATTTCTTGCGGAACACAAAACAAACTTTTCTTTCCTAAGCGCGCCGTTTTCCTCTTTAAGTGCATCTGTAGGCGGATTGCCTGCGGTTGCCTAGCAATATCATGCTATTGGATTGAGAGGAAGGGTGGAGGATGAGGGGTGTATCCGTTAGACAAAGACGTTATACTTGGTCTCGACTTTTTGTCAGAACATGCTGCCCTCATAGACTGCTCCTCTGGTGTCCTCCGTTTAGAGCTGCCTCTTTTGTCAACAGCACGCGACGAACCAGGGCCACACTTTTATTGCGAAAGAAGCGTTCGTCTGCCGGAAAAAACCGTGACATTGGTGCCCTTGTCATCGCGGCCGCCCGTGCCTAATGGTCACTACATCGTTTCGACGATACGCTCAGTGCTACTCGAGCGCGACCTCACTCTGCACCGTAGTGACAATTACTGATAATGTGATCAGCCTCCCTTTTGTGAACTTTGGCCTGTCAACGCAAGTGCTGCCCCAGGGTATTTCGCTTGCAACCCTTTGCCCTTTGGACGGTGATCAAGTTTCTCCTCTATCGGCGGATGCACATTCGAGCCCTTTCAACGAGACCCCTGCGGTGCCTAGGCAGGAAGACGCGCTCGTGGACATGATTGCCTCCGGACTTCCAGCAGCCGGAGCTGAAGGGCTCTAGCGCCATTTGGAGTCCTATAAAGACATATTTCACTTGGGTGACCACTCGTTGGGCCAGGCTTCTGTTGTCAAGCACCTGATAAACACTGGTGATGCAAACCCAATCCGCCGGCGGCCGTACCGTGTGTCGCAGGCTGAACGGCTCTTGATACAGCAAGAAGTCGACAAGGTGCTGGACAAAGACATCATAGAGGCTTCGTACAGCCCGTGGGCATCTCCCGTCATACTCGTAAAAAAGAAGGATGGCACCTGGAGGTTTTGCGTTGATTACCGACACCAAAACAAGGTAACAAAGAATGACGTTTACCCTCTACCGCGCATTGACGATGCCCTTGATTGTCTTCATGGAGCCAAATATTTTTCATCAATAGACCTACGATCAGGCTATTGGCAAATTTCAATGGACGAAAAAGATCGCGAGAAGACCGCTTTTGTGACACCCGACGGCCTTTATCAGTTTAAAGTGATGCCTTTTGGCCTCTGTAATGCGCAGGCTACTTTTGAAAGAATGATGGACTCACTTTTGCACGGGTTCAAATGTTCCATTTGCCTTTGCTATTTGGACGACGTCATCGTTTTCTAGCCCACCTTTGACAGCCACATTTCCCGCCTCTCTAAAATCCTATCAGTTTTTCGTCATGCCGGTCTCTAGCTCAACGCCAAGAAATGTCGCTTCGGATGCCATCAGCTCACTATCCTCGGCCACCTGGTTGATTCGACGGGAGTTCAACCAGACCCAGGTAAAATAAGTGCCGTTCGCGATTTCCCTGAGCCCCGCTCACCTAAAGACGTCCGTAGCTTTATTGGTTTATGCTCCTACTTCCGCCGCTTCATCAAAAATTTTGTTACCACCGCCCGCCCTCTTACCGATCTCCTTCAGAAGACACAACGTTTATCTGGGGCTCCGACCAAAAGCAAACATTCTCCGCACTGATTGGACTCTTGACCTAAACGCCGATTTTGGCTCACTTCGACGCCTCTGTTCCCACTGAAATTCGCACGAACGCTAGTGGCTACGGCATTGGAGCTGTATTGGCCCAACGCCAAGCCGGTGTTGATCGAGTGGTCGCGTGCGCCAGCCGCCTCCTTTCGGCCTCGGAGCGCAATTACTTTATAACGGAGCGCGAATGCCTTGTTCTAGAGTGGGCCGTCCGCAAATACCGCCCTTACGTGTATGGTAGGCACTTCGCAGTCGTGACTGACCATCACGCACTGTGCTGGCTCTCCTCCTGAAAGACCCTACCGGTCGGCTTGGTCGCTGGGCGTTGCGCCTTCAAGAATACTCTTTTTCGGTGATTCCCAAGTCCGCCCGCCTACATATGGACGCCGACTGTTTATCTCGAAACCCGGTCAGCCCTTCGGAATGCTCGGCGGACGACACTGACGCTTGTGTCCTAGCGGTCTCCGAGTTCCTGAACATTGGCGAAGAACAGCGCCACGACCATTCTCTGCGCTCTATCATTGACGGCTTTAACCCTGGTTCCGACGACCCTGCCCACCGCTCCTTTGTTATACAAGATGGAGTCTTATGTCGTCGCAACTTTCGCTCGGATGGTCCTGGTAACCTGCTCGTCGTTCCAGAACACCTACGTTGGACTGTGCTGAACCAGCTTCATGACGCACCCATGGCCGGCCATCTCGGCGTGACCCGCACCTGTGACCTGTGCCAATGCCGTAAGCTACCCTCCAAGCTACCAGCAAGGCAGCTGCAACCACTTCAAATTCCCACTGAACCATTTTTCCGGATCGGACTAGATTTGCTCGGGCCCTTCCCCTTGTCTACTTCGGAAAACAAATGGACTGCTGTCGCTACCGAGTACGCTACCCGCTTTGCTATCACCCGTGCGCTACCCACGAGCTGTGCAACTGACGCGGCCGATTTTCTCCTCTATGATGTCATACTGAACCACGGCGCCCCTCGGCAGCTTGTCACAGACCGCGGTCGAAATTTCCTGTCTCAAGTCATTGCGGACATACTTCGCTCATGTTTGCTTCGCAACAAGGTGACTACAGCTTATCACCCACAAACGAATTGCCTTACTGAGCGCTTGAATAGAACCCTTACGGACATGCTTGCCATGTACGTGTCTAATGACCACAGTGACTGGGACATTGCGCTGCCTTTCGTCACTTTTGCGTATAATTTCTCCCGTCACGACACTGCAGGCTTCTCACCCTTTTACCTTTTCTACGGGAGGGAACCGGCCATGCCGCTGGTACCCATCTGCTTCCCGCCACCCAAACATGCACCGAATATGTCCACGAAGCCATCGCAAGAGCCGACGAAGCACGTCAGCTTGCCCGTTCCCACCTCGCCGTTTCACAAATCAGCCAGAAGAACCGATATGATGAACATCACCGCGTCGTGCACTTTTAACCAGGGTCTCTCGTCTTGCTATGGTATCCGACTCGCCGTGTGGGACTTTCTGAGAAGCTGGTTTCCCGATACGCTGGCCCTTACGAAGTACTTCGTCAAGTTACAGACGTTACGTACGAAATCGTCCCCGTCGTCACTTCCAGCTCTGAACCTTGGAGTGACATCGTCCACGTCGCCCGCCTCAAGCTGTACCACTCCCCTGATTCACATTCTACACTGTAGCCGTAGAGCACCGAGTCGGTGCTTATCCTGCGGGAGAGCTATGCCGCGTGGCGGTTATTACAGAAATGAGCTTGCCGAGAAATGAGCTGGCCAGACACTCGACTTGCAAAGGGCGCAATCCTCGAAAGTGAGCATCTGCCATGGTTGTGCGGCAGCCTGGCTATCCGTCGAGGAAGAAGAAGACGCTCTGGTGGACTAGTATGTGCACGAGCTGAAAGACCTAGCTGCCTGTCCGAATTTGTGTTTGTAATTCTCTGCCAAAAGAGACACATTCGATTTCTACTTGTGAATAAGCGTTTTCCCTGCTCCGCAACAATATACTTTCCTCTCGAAGATTAATGGTAGGGTGCCATTCATTACCTGAGAATGCTTGCAAATGCACTACACCCCATTCTAATCCTTCTAATTATCCATCACGCGTGTTTGTTTGAGGCGCGTACTTCCCGTACTTTCTTTTCGGTTCGTTGCCTCATCGCCCCTTTTCTAACACTATTTGCGCGGCATTTTGTCCCTACAACAATACGCCATTGTTTTTGTGCGCCAAAAAACGCTGCACTGAACATCCAAAGGTAGTTCAAAGGGCCTCGAATGTGGTGATAGCGCAACAAGGAAGACGCCTGTTTGATAACGCCATGGACCTAGGTTTTATTCAGACTACGCCAAGCTCGTCATACCTTGTTTGCGCGCTCCCCATACCTGCAAGTCGGCATTTTGTTCCTCGCCACTTTCAATCTCACTTCCAGGATTCTATCATGAATACGCTGATGTATGCGTCTTCCACGGGGACAGGCCCATACATATCTGCTCGAATAATAAAAAAATAATTATCTCTCTATCTGTCTATATCTCTCTCTTCCATGACCCTTCTTGGCCCCGCATTTTTTGCATCTACATTGCCGATCAGTTTGTTGAGTGGCGCCAGCCAAAGCCCCGGTATGAATGCAAAGATAATGCTGAGCGCCTAAAATACCATAAGAGCACAATTGGTGAACGCCGGTATATTATTCTAACAAACTAAAACAGGCCAGTTTTTAATCAAAGTACCCATTTTTATTACTACCACGGGAATCGTTTTTTTTTGCTTTGTCCCCGGATTTCTCACACCTGATAGTCGGCTTCTTGTATCTTTTTTAGCGTTCGTCCCACCGCTTGTCCCCAGACGTTTCTTTCTTCTATCCGTCACTACGACCAGTTTTAGGTTACGCCAGTATGCACCCACGATACGAAAGCACACTAAATGCTTAGCGTCTCGAATTCTTCGATAAGAAAACTGGATGTAAAACAAGCGGAAGTAAGGTTCTATTCTTATTGCATGAGCGGTTTTTTTCTAATGAGGTGCACTCCCAACGCCTGTTTGTTGACTGCTTGTCTCCTCGCCGCTTTCTGTGACAGTTGTTCCCTTAACACTTTTCTTCTTTCCGCGCTGGTGCCCCGAGTTTTTAGTGACGCGGCCCAACGCCTGTGCTATGCACCCAACGAACTTCGTGAGCGCCGCGAATGTCATGATAGAATTATGTACTCGGCTTCCGGTTGCACTAGAGTGCGGACGCAGCATACTGGTCTAAGATTAAATCCCGTTTGGCGCCTTTTGCTCTATGGTGGGAGGGTTTATTTCCAGGATTCTCAAGAGAACCAAGTAATTTTTTCTCAGTGTAATACCAAAAGTTGGTCCAGAACACGGTGTTTTTGCATGCCGACATGCCTTCGCGCCTTTACCATGTCGACAATTTCCGCGACACGTGACTCATCTGTAACTGCTCACACAAAAATTTTATCAGCATAGTTGTTTACAGCCACCCGTTATTTCAGGCCTCGTTGGCCTGATGACATGCCGGTCTGATGGCTTACTGGGCAGCATGTCTGCTGGGCTTCAAGCGTGGCGGTCTCTAAGCATGCTGGGCTACAAGCCTGATGGGCTTGTTTGCCGGCGGACTCCTGTTGCTCTGTGGGCAGGCTCCTGTAGCGCAGCGGCTCCTGCTGAACTGTCACGACAAAATAGGTTCGACATGCTCTTGGAACACCCCATTCACTTAAAAAAAGTTTTAGAGCCGCAAATTGTTTTTACTACGTATAAATCAAAGGAAGGGAGTACAGCATGTTTTTCTGGGTAGAGAATTAGCTTGAGAAGGGAGGCGTCGAGCGTTTGAAAGTTCGTTGGATGTCGTCGACTTTCAGTGAGCCTAAATATGGTGACGATGATGACATTATTGGTGCTGTATGTCGTCCAGGACCTGGCGCAGCTTTCACACTCAACCTTTGTATCCCTGCGAACACTTTCTCCAATATTGATGGGGACTCTACAAAACAAGAACAAAGTAGATAGAATCTTGTGCACACAATATCTCACCTATAAATTACACAATCTTCGTGAAGAACTTCAGAGCGCATTTCCGTGTGCAAAAAACAAATATTTCGAAAAAACCTTGCGTAGTTTTAATAAAACAAACCCTCAGAAGTTCTGGTGCTTTCTAATCTCGAAATCTAAACAAATATACAAAATAAAGAACACTGATGTGCTTATAATGCAGCCGAGGGGCGTCGCTAACATCTTAAATTAATAATTTCACTCTATTCTCTCTGCCTGATAGTGACATTCCGTCATTTGGTGATTCCCTTTTTGAAGATAACTATATTTCTGTAGAAGGCGTCTTTTCACTTTTCTTGAATTTAAAAGATAAATCTTCAGGCGGACCGGATAACATTCCAAATGCTTTTCTGCACCAGTGTGCAGAGCCCGTGTCACATATTCTCGCCGCTATTTTTCGTTCATGCCTAAAAATTGCTATCATTCCAGAAGATTGGCGTGTCGCTCGCGTAGTTGCAGTTCATAAAAAAGCAGGCCGTTTACAAAAAGAAAACTACCGCCCAATATTACTGACTTCATCTTACTGACTGACTGACTAGAACACATCATTGTAATTTCATAGCCGACTACCTAAAACGTAATAAATTGCTATCTGATTACGATCATAGATTCGGCAAAGGCCTTTCAAAGACTACTCAGCTCACAACTGTTATTCACGAGATCGCCTCAACCCTTGATACATTAGGGCAGGTTGATTTAGTGTTTTTGGATTTTAGCAACGCTTTTGATCGGGTTTTCCATTGTAAACTTTTAATAACACTTGAAAGATTTGGCCTCCTGTCCTTTAATATCAATTGGATAAAGCAGTACTTGTCCAACCGAAAGTTTGTGGATGTGAATGGGCACTTCTCTGGGAATTACCAGTTACGCCTGGCGTGCCCCAGGGAAGCGTTTTAGGACTAATTCTTTTTCTCATCTACGTAAACGATATCACTGCTGCTGTATATCCTGATGTTGAGATTGGATTGTTTGCAGATGATTGTTTGATTTTTAAAAAGGTGACATGCCAGGGCAATCAAAATAATTTAAACTCCAGTCTAGCGAAAATACACGAATGGTGCACAAACTGGTCAATGTGTCTGAACTCTGACAAAACTGTGCTTCTGCGCGCAACAAATAAAAAGCAACCATTTTCCTTCACGTACAAAATTAATAACGATATCGTAACAGAAGCCACGAAATACAAATATTTATTTGTAACAATCACGAACAAACTTACATGGTCTACACACATTGTTTTTGTCTACACACATTGAAAACATAGGTAGAGCAGGACCTCAAAAGCTTGCATTTCTTAGACATAAACTTCGTTATGCGCCATCCAGTGCAAAGCTTCTGGCTTATATATCCTTTGTTTTCCCTAAAATTGAATACGCGAACGTCGTGTGGCATCCCTACTATCAAAAAGATAAGCATAAAATCGATATGGTACAGAGATGTGGGCGGTTGGTCTTATACTTAACAAATATAACAGAACAGATTCCCCGTCATCCCTTATGCTGGTAAATACGATTCCTTCCCCGGAACAGCGTAGGAAAATAGCCCGATTTAACATTTTTGTTTTTACTTGATCGCAACAAACTGAACGTAAATGCGGGCGCATATATACAGCCTTTCTTGAGTCGCACATCCAGAAATCGGCATGCGCATAACATACTTCCTTATCAAACTCGCACGAACCTTTTATATATTCATTTTTTTCTAGAACTATTGTTGATTAGAATTCGTTGTCTGAAAAAATTGTTTCATCGGAATCTGTAAGTGTTTCAAACCCTGCTGACTGATCTGGAAACGCAGTCAACCAGTAACGAACTTGTCACATTTCTTTTGTATTTTGTCTCTTTTGAAACTGTGATGTTTTGTTGATGCCCTGTTATCTGTTGTTAGCAGTAAAGTATTCTTGTCACCTGAAATTGTTTTCGAAGACTTTAATGGTGTCTTCTTGATGTGATGTGTATTGAACCCTTCTGTAAGGTGTGTTATTTTGTTCCCTGGCTGGGTTAAACCATTTTACAATGTTTCGAGTTATGCCGATACGTCTTTTCCTTGTCAATTTGTTACTTCGGGCGCTTGTGCGCCATGTGGCTTCTGCCGTGCCACATAAATAGCATATCTCCATCCCCATTTTCCCACCTTCATCGTCCTCCTTGACCGCGGTATACTGTAAATCAATCAATAAATAAATAATGCCGTTCCTTTGTTGAAAAAAACCACGTTTAGAGCGAGGCTTTGTATGCAATACTGATGGCGTTTACATGCGAATAAACGACAGTAAAGCCAAGTGTACAGAATGGGTTTAACAAAGGGTACCAATATGATACAATGAAATACGAACAACACCGCACGTGGCTTTTAGTACATGCTGGGTATCCTGGTGACGGGTGGCGTAGGCGCAGTACGAACAAGTTAGGAGCGTTGGTGTCCAAAACTTGGTCCACAAACACCATCATTCCGCTTGTGATCGTTCTGGTTTGTCTTGCCACCGCTTTTAGCGCCAGCTCCAACCCTTCTCTTACTTCTGCGTTCCTGTTAGTTAAAATGGCGCAGCAGCTATATTCTGTGATTTTTTCGTTTTGTGCAGTGAGTCCAACAGACGATGGAAAGACGGCGGTCTTTTTATTTTAAGGTTGGTAATAAACTCCGCATTGGCGGCCTACTGGGCAAACTGCGCATAAGCGGCCAGTCGCCAGAATGCGCCTCGTGTACTCAGTGCGCACCGCGTACTCGCTGCGTTGTCCATACTTCAATGCATCGGTATACTGCAGCAAGCATACACCGCATAAAATTATAGTCTGAAGTCTTTGCACGTGTAATAGCCTGCTGTAATACGCAAAGTATATTCTGGAAGTACACGTTCTCAAAAATGATAACTTTGGCATTTTACATGGTTGCATGTACATTGCATGTACTTTAACATTTTACCCATATTTTTAAAGAAAGGGGCACTAATGTTTTCACATCAGAAGTAAAATCACATTATCACAATTTTTCACATTACACTTGCCTCTACTGTTGTCATTGTCAACGACCCCTGGGATAATGCCATGGCAAGAATAAGAAAACAGTGGGAAACTTTTGAAAACCGCACAGCTGTTTTACTTGCCGTCAGTTCGCCACTGCAGGAAAAAGTACCAACAAAATTCTCAGCACGTGCCTCCCGGTGACTGCCGGTTACAGGCGTGCGTCGTGCACGTACGCACCGCGACTGGGCATTAGCTGCCATCCAGCGCTACCGCGCATGGTATGCTTGGCATGAGGAACGCCGACATATCGATACTAATAGCGATGACTCCTACTAGTACAGTGAAAAGCGACGGCAGAACATTTAAATAAAAACTTTTTGTTTGTACAAATTCCTGGTGATGTGTCCTTCAGTGCTCACTTTGAAATCCTGCAGTGTTGCTATGGTGCGATCCCAGCACGACTTAGTGCAAGCTACGCCGGTTTGTTTGCAGGTCTCACTCGTGGCGTATGAATAAAAAAAACACTGCAAAAGTGCCTTTAAACCCTAATTATCATGCATTAACAGGTCGTGAATTAGTATACGAATGTGGTTGGGCGTCCATTCCTGTGTCATACTCCTGGCGTCATGCTTTTTAATAAGAAATTGCCCAGGTGCTACTATATGTACGACACTGTAGTCTAAACAGAAAGTGAAACTCGACTGTTTCTTTACAATTTTATAAAGGCACAGGTTCGAATGGTCCAAATTTTCGATGATCTCGTATCATTTACCGATGGAAACATAGGGTAGAAATCCACCACGGTAACATACTCTTCACCCAAATATCAAATGAAGTACACACCACATTCGATAGGCCAGCAAAAAGTGAGCTTAGCATTACGTCTACTGCCGGCAATGGCCATTTTGGCTTACATTTTCTTGTAGCCATAAAGTGTATTGCTGCACACTTGTTGTTATTAGTTGTAGCATTTATTTTGGCAACAGTGTGTGCGCCTGCATGTACAGAATACCATTTACAATACGCCTAATTGTCAGGTCTCTATGCTGTTTGTTGAGGAATCGAGTATGAGTCCAGCTGCTGGCGGTGACTAAAACATGGCGTCGGGAGCATGTCCTCAGCCCACTCTTGCTCCAGGTACGTGAGAGCGTGAATCGCTGGCTATATGAGCACGTGAACGCCGAGCGCACTACATAGCAGTAGGTAGCACTGCTCCCCCCTTATAGGTCGAGACTCTATATCTTGCAGGACGACGTCGATTCCTCGGTGCATTTTTGCGCCATTGCAATGCTTTCTGAGGGCATGCTGCTCCGCCTTCTTCCGCGTCGACAACCGCAATCAGCGGCGCTAGCTTTTTTGTGAAAGGGCTCCGATAGGGTGCACTGTCTTCATGATCCCGTCTCTCGTTCCAGGTTCCTTCGTTCGAGTCGACAACCACTGTGAGCGCTATGTTTCTTACAGGGCGAGTTATTCCTGGACTCGATGTGTCCAGGGCTAACAGCATCGGTAAAGACAACGCCTTATTTGGGTACTCAGACCGAATTACGCGTAAATAGTCCAGATGTCGGCGAACCTGTCCGGCAGATGTCTGCACTAACCACGACCGGAGTTCTTTCCTCTCGCGTTGCACTCCAGGAATCCATCGATGACCATTTCCGAAGTTTCTGATAAAAACTTGCAGTTGTGGCTGCAGTTCTGTTTTCAAAATGCCGGACTCTTCTGTATGACGGTAGGGTTTAGTTGGCACTCGTAACTATTTTTGGCCGGAATTGCCGACCAAACAATATTAGCGCAGGCCTTGTTTCTGTTGAGGAGATAACAGAGGAGTGTAGTTTTAAAATGAATCTTGTCAAGCGCAGGTTGATGTCCGTACCTTTCGCTCTCGCCAGAGCGAGCCTAAGTTCATATACCGTACGTTTCGTGTGGCCGTTTGTTGCCGGTTGGCATGAAGCACTTACAATTTTCTGAATTCTGCTCCTCTGACAAAAGGTTGTCAATTCGGCTGCAACGAACGCAGTACCATTGTCGGTGACAAGCTTCTCTGCATTTCCAGAAGTTGGATACAGTCGATGAAGCTCCATTATGACCATTGCCGCTGTAGCGTTTGGGACGCACCGCACTTTCAACATTTCGATGTATGCATTAACTGTGACCAAGAACGTTCGCCCTTCGAGTGGTACAACAAAGTCCAAATGTAGTGCCTGCCAAGGGCACGATGGGTGTTCCCAAGGAGGCAACGGAACTCTGGCTACGTCTCTCCGGTACTGTTGACAACGAATGGTGATGCCAAAAGGGCCAAACCACTTGCACCCTAAGATGATGCACCCAGGCGTCTTCGTTATCACTAATGGTAATCTCTGGGTCACACCCTTGTACTGCACCTCGAAGATGGCCGCTCCCAGTGCTTGGAGGCCTTCCCCTGACCCAATGCGCAGAGCCACATTCGTGTCCGGCAGAGAGGTTGGCTTCTTCGGCCAAGCACGGCGAAATGCTTCTTCGCTGATGATGGAATGCTATGGTCCAGAATCCACTTCGGAAGCAAGGCTCATACAATGAATGTGAGGTTTAAGCAGATGCGTTGGTGTCAAAGGCGCAAAGAAGACGTGTTTGAGATCGCAGCATTGGTCTTGGGGACATGGCTAGGTATTGCATGGAATGGGTCGAAGGGCGTCTAGTAGCTTACAGCAATGACGTCTAGCTATGTGGTGTCTCCGTTTCCTACATACACGCCTTCTAAATATGGCCCACCTTCGTCCAAAAAGGGCAACGTGATGGCCGGTGTGCGCAGAAATTAGGGTTGTGCTGCTCGTACAGCAGTAACAGGGCCTTTCAGATGTGAGGGGTGCTGATGTCCTATTCACCTTCGCTCTGGCTTTGTTCACGCTGCCTTTGATGCTTTGTGTTCCAACTTTGTACATTCCTACAGTAAACACAAGTTCAGCGTCTTTTGGAACGACAAATCTATTTGGTGAAGAGACGTTGTTGCAGATAGGCATCTTGCAAACCGCAAACGTATCTGTCACGAAACATAACATCGAAGGGAAGCATTGTGGCCTGCGACCCCGATCCCTCTCCTAGCGATGCGGCCCCTCCAACAATGGTGTGCCGATGTTGCACTGCGCCTCTAAAGTCTTAACGGAGGGGACATAAGCCGTGAGCGACTCACCTGGTAACTGGCCGCGTTGTTGAAAACGGCAGCAACTGTAGAGTTCAGTAGGCCTGGGGTCGAAGTGGTCTCGCAGGCGAGAGACTATCTCCTCAAAAGAAACTTCACTTGGTCTTTGGGGTGCCACGAATGCTTTTACCGTCTCGTACGTCGTCGGTCCGGAAAGCGTCCACCAAACGGCTCGTTTTAGAGTGTCCTCCGATATGCCATTGGCTTCGAAGTAGAACTGAAGCCGCTCCCACCACGAAACCCAGCCCGTACCCGAAAACTCTTCGATGGAGCCGTGCGTCCCCATGCTGCTGTAGCTCCATGCACCAGTTCCTAAAACTAGGCGTCCCCGTCACCGGTGTCATGTCTCGATGCCGTTTATGGAGGAAGCAAATAAGATTCCATCTCCTGGCTTCGGCTATACCATGCTGTCGGAACAAGCACCCCGCTCTCGCGCCAGAGGTGAGCGCCTAAACCTCGGGCCGCATGAGTGCGTGAACGCCGAGCCCGGTCCTTAGCGGTATATAGCATTACGTATAAAGAAGAAATATGTCCCAGAAGAAAAGGAGTCAAGCGAAAAGCATGGACTAAGAACTAGCCGTCAGTAAGACAGCACATTTGGTGCTTTGAATTGTACACAGCACACAAAGTTAGAGCAAAATCTTGCTGCACATCTCAGTGAAGACAATGTCTTTGGCGTTAACTTAGGTTGGGGCACAGTGTTTCAGTATATCAGTGCTTCTTTGAGAGCTTACCCGTGACACTGCCGTCACTGAGTTACTCAAGGGTCCAATATAAAGACCATCGAAGCGAAAAAACGTCGGGCGGATTTATGAACAAATAAGGGTGTCCCGGCTATCCTCCTCTGCCCAGGCACTGCTTCCAGTTTAGAGTTCAAAAATGAAAAGTTGAACATGAACGTCATTTACCTAATCCAAATTTTGTATAAACACAATTATGAGAAAGCATCAAATAGTACAGAGTAAACGACCGCCAAAGGATATGAATGTATAGGAGCAAAGTATTTGCATACACCTCTTGTTAACAGCAAACACCCCAAATAATGGAATGTCCTGCAGTTCAAAAACTCGGACAAAGCGTTAGCTAAATTTATTTTTACATACAGAAGGAAGTGCAATTATTTCACAACACACCTAAGAGCTTACAACTTGAATTCAGCCGACCATTCAAGTTTACGCGCTAGCAAATCTGCTCGTCAAACATTGGTTGCACCAGAAAACACAGCCTACCGCACTGGCACTTCTCGTTTCAGTTTGCCAACTGTGCAGAATGAAAAAAGAGTTCATGGCCTTTAAACCACCACAGAGGGGTGCATTTGCTGAAAAAACGTTTCACCACAGTTTGAACTGCGCACTGCTAATGTGCAGCGAAAAAGCTGTGTTGCACTGTCCTGAACTGGTTCAGAGAGAATGAGCTAAATCGAACAAACATTATGGCTGGTTCTTTTCGCAAAAAAAATCAGAACAAAGAGCTCAAACAAAATTGTGGGGAAATCAATGGCAACCCAATCAAACGGACGGTATTGCCATGCAATATGCACTGATTTATTGCAATAAAAAACATTTATCTATCGTAAGAACATTTTCGAATTTGGCAGCTAAGAAAGTATTACTATGCACAGAAAATATGAAACTAGAAACTCCGTAAGCTATTGCGTGCAAAGCTATATGTGGCCAGCATACATTCCAAAGGCCCATCCACATTTTAAACCTAGAGATCTCAGGCGTGAGAATATTGTGCTTTTGTGCAGCGACGCAAATGTCAAAAAACCGTCACACCCCGTCATACTTCACAGCCAAGACCACCCTAAATGTAGGGAGGAGATTTGCTGCGAAGTCATTGCGAACGTAGGTGCGGCTTTAAAGTATTAAAATTTACCATGCCATTTGCCATACTATATTTACATCTTGTTAAATTAAAACCTGTATCTTAAAGCAATAATTGAACTTTTGGTAACATGCATTTGAAATTTATTGCATCGAAAGGGGCACAACATAAGCTCCAGACATGCAAAGCCTGAAAGTGCGAGGTTCCGTGAGCTTTACCAAGTTCCCATACAGACTGAGTGAGCCCTGTTTTAGAAGTGAATTATCTATAGTAGTTTGCTATTAATTATAATAATGAACAAGGCTACATCCGCAAAAAGGCTTCATTTAGTAGGTGTTTTACATAAAATAAACACAAAATTCACAGGGAACCAGAAGCACGGTATAACGGTAACAAAAAAATGCAACAGTTAGCGTGTTTACGGCAGCGTACGAAGATTACAGCTGATAGTGCAGATGACAGCTGCCCACTCAGTAAAAAAAAAAGAACGATTGAAGCCTTCTTGTGCTCATGCGGAATCGCTGCCAGAGCACAATGAAAAAGATTTCACTGGGGGCAGCAACAACAGCGTCGGGTAGGGCGTTGCACTCGTTAGAGGGGTACTGCCACGAAATGTCAAAGCATAGGTCACTACGTAAAAGGCGTCCTTGGTACGAGGCAATATCTCCCAGGGACAGTAACAGTTCTGTATAATATATTTTAATGCTATGTTATCTTGGCGGGCATTAAAAAGAATGACGTCAGCATGAGGCCATCTGCTCCTGGCCCCAAATTGACAATGGGAGGGCTTCCGTGACGTGCCCTATGCACTGCCAGAGGTTTGCGCGCCCTGCTTCGCCGTATCCCGTTACGTGTTTGGGGCTCACATTATGCCGGTGGATGGGGGGACGGCAGAACCAAAGGCCCAGCTGGGATCGTGAACTCGCCCGAGAACGGCTGTTGGGCAATAAGAATGGTTCCGTCAAAAGTGACCTCCTGTCAAAGTGGCCAAGTTGGTGTTCATTTTGTCGGAACCGAAATATACACACACCAACGTGGCTGTAAACAATTACTTATGTGAGCTCGAACGCGTATTGTGCTATTGCATAGTTATTCGACTGGTATGCACCCATAGCAACTACAAAAACAAAAAAACATTCATGATAGCCCTGCAATATACTTGGGCACCACTCAAGAACGACCGCAGCATTTGCCACTGTGACCATCACTGCAGCTGGCTTCAACTTTGCATGGCCAATATAGTGCGGTACAGGAGTAGTATTATAAATTTATTGGCTTAATCATCTTGTAAACTACTATGCCGACCACCATTCAACTTTGCATGGCCAATATAGTGCGGTACAGGAGTAGTATTATATATTTCTTGGCCTAATCATCTTGTAAACTACTATGCCGACCACCAAAAAAATCTGCGCAAGAGAAACCAGCTGATGTCACTTATTATGCGCAAATTTCTTTTGAAACGTGTGCGTGTTGACATGTGGGTCCCGGGTTTTGGCGGAGTTGTAAACCTAGTGACATATAGCCGTAATTAACTTGTGCTCAAGTATCGAACTGCTCACTACTTTTTTGGTACAGAGCCATCAACGCACTTCAATATTTCTTTAATATATAGCGCTTTGAAACACATTCTATGGTCGCAAAGTAAATTTTATTTTTGTATTGCTAGCGAAACCACCTGCAGCAGCAGCAGTTAACATTCCAAACATATAAAACGAATGGAGGGTTTTACATGCCAAAGCTACACTTGAGCTATGAGAGACAATGTAGTGGACGGCTCCATATAAAGTATGACTGCCCCGAAACATTTAGCGTGTGCCAAAATCTTGGCACCAGACATGTCCACTTTCTAACTTATCTGAGAAGCAGCCACAGCCGCCGGTATTGAGCCAGCACCATTGTCCTCTGCAGCGTGACACCGTAGCCCCTGATGCACCGCGGCGGGTTAGGGATATGAAATAAAACCCTTTGTGGTACGATTGCAAACATTCTTGAAAACGTCTTATTTTTAAATCTATCTGTCATTTTTAAAACTACAATGCCATTCCCCAACTCCCCCTGCACAAACACCTTCATCTGTCCTTGCTTGTAATACTAACTGCTGCATAGTCCACATGTCTCAGTATTTTGCTTACTTGTATACTTACCATTATATTATGTCTGAAGGCGCAACCCCTGATCTGTGTCACTGTAGCAACTGCCATCAGTAGAAAACTCTCGAAAGAAAGTAACGCCACCGTGAATAATTGTGAGCGGGTAAAGCGTTTTATATATTTTAGGTAATGGTATAGAACTTGAAACAGCGCGAGATTTAATGTTTGTACACAACTTCTGCAAAAATCTATTTAAAAATATAAGGATGGTGACGTGCAAATGAAAACAGAGAAGAAGAAAGTGTATGCTATTCCTTATTGGCTTAGGATATCCCTTAACCTCGAAAAAACTCATCAGAGATAAGATGTCAGTGTTGTGTTCAGCGCGACCTGCCAGATTAGGAAAGTTTGCCCAATGATGACGCAAAGAAGGCCGTAATCGAGCTCCAAGAAAGACGGGTAATTTTACGAAGAATGCACCATTGGAGTTGTCATAACAGTAACATGAGTTGTAGTAAAATTTATATTAGCCGAACAGGGAGATGTTTGGTGATAGAGCGCGCGAGCACTTTTGGACAGTAGGCAACGTTAGCGGCCACATGGCTGAGATACGCAAAAGGCGCACTCTAAAAGGTGCCAATTGCACTCTTCTCTTCAAACAGGCCATTGTTTGTAAAACGGGTCATAGATCAGCAAGAAAGATATATTGTACAGGCGTACGCTTTTTAATAGGACGAGAAACGTGCATCAGTATACCGTCGGTCGCATTATCACTCAAGAAAATTGATTTTAAAAATGGACACATGTAGGTTTGCACAGATTGTTGGTGTGACAATTTTATGAAGTCAAAACTGTATTCAGCCTAAGATTTTCCCAAAGTTTAGTTGGAAGTTACCCCTTGTTTCTCCCGGCGTGTTTCTTCTGGTCCCCGTTGGTTGGTGCCTCAAATTATTCAGTATGTTCCGCCAACTAGCCCAGGTCAGTAATATTTAGAGTGTATTTTGGCATTTAGATAGGGAGGAAGAGGAGAAGACTGTGCGATCGGTGTTTCTATGAAGTACTCATAGCCTATGACGTCTCTCATGAAGAGTTCTGGAATGTGTAGGAAGCATTTAGAGTCTGTGCCGTGGGTTTAGTGCGGGTTTACATAAATACGTGTTGCGCGCGAAGGGTAGTCGTAACATAAATGATGTATTTGCGCAAATCTTTTCCCATAGGCACATTTATTGCCAGGGGCGTCCTTAACGAAGGAATGTAAACCAGTTGTACATACTTGGTACAGACAAGATGTAAGAATTGTAACCTTGCAAAAAACTCAAGTTGAGCGGGAGGACCAAACTGCCCGTATGATGCGGCCAATTATACCGCGCCACGTCACTTGTGTTTCTCATCGGGCGGGTTCTCTGCGAGTATCGCGCGTTTACAGGGACAAAGCTTAGGAGCTCCCGTTAATACCCTTACCGCGTAGGATACTGGGAAGTTATTAACGCTTTACTTTGGCCTGCGTTCAAATAAATGGTGTGTCATTTACGTGTAGCAGGGGCACCGAGCCACTCACCGACAGGAACCCACATGTAAGCGTGAACTCTTTTATTTATTTATTTATTTTTTTGCGATACTCGCAGTCTTATGCGAGACCAAAGCAGGTGGGCATCAGTTCTTGTATACAGAATACACCGTTTACAGTTTCACATTTCTCAACAACGTCTAAGAGGATACAGAGGCTGGAGGCAGAAATGCGTAATAGGCCCAGAGGCCTTTACAAAATTCAATAGGTACATTTTTGAAAAATGGCGTTAATTACATACAAGCACTGAACAGCGGGTACATACTCACAAGTGGCATATAAGACATTTCTACTTATCAAGTAGACAATGCAACACCAGATGAAGGCAAACACAAGAGCATCGGAAATACTGCACCACAGAAAACATACACCTTGGTAACGTAGAACCAGTTATTGCTACAGAAAAACAAATTTGTTTACACACACGCTTACGGGAACAAGGAAATAATTTTGTTCTTAGGATGTTCACTCTCTGGATTGACTCATTGGATAAGATTAGTCTAACGTTCGCTTCCGTATCTTGTTATTGCCATTGTCTGACGTCCACCATCTTGTTTCTTCGTGCGGACAAAACGATCCGTGCCCGCCAGTCATGCTTATTGATGACGACGATATAAATGCAAATGAATATGACTAGTACCACCACAGCAAAAAGCGACGGCGGAACAAGACAATAAACAATTTTAAACCTAATGCAATGCGTGGTGGTGTGTCCTTCAGTGCTTCCAAAGAAGGCAACTCTCCACTCTCCACCTTCCTTATGGGTAAAGCCTTTGGAAGGTAAGTTCAGGTTTCGTAATTTTTTTTGGTACTACAAATGATTATTTTTCAATTGAGCGACTCAGGAAAAGAAGCCGCGTTTTTAAAAACGATAGTCTTTCTTGGGCTACTTCAACCAAGAAATTTTGGTCTGTCTCTATGTCTGTCCGTCTGTCTGTCTGTGACCCGATTCAGCCACCCGGCCAAACTAAAACAGGGCCAGCACAATATTCTTATATAGTCACAGATAAATATGCCCTTCTAATTCCGATGTAATGCTCATACTTGTCAATATTGAGGACGAACAGCCAGACATTACGCAAATATAAGACAACAAAGTTATACAAATGCAATATTTGCAGTGTTCCTTTATATCGAATCGTACACGTTCAATTTGTGCGAGATTAAATACTCCATCAACTGCAGAAAAAAATCCCTCTGCCGTCGCCTGCTGTCGCCTGCCCCACTGTAGCTTCTGGCGGCATTTTAAGAAATCAATCGGCAGCAGTTATGAAAGGTTCCACTAGATAGATTCCACACTCTGCTTGCAACGCACGTTGAGTAGAGAAACGCGGTTCTATAAACGTTGAAGTAGGGTGCCTTGATTCAAGCGCGTCTTCACCGTACGGCAGCGTTGGCATCGGGACACCCGGTTTGGAGCAGGAACTCGGGAAATTTAAAATGATTTCGGCAAACCTTTGGCGTCTTTACCGTGGGAGGAGTGCGACGCAAGAGGAGCAACATAAGTGGTGAGCGGGAAATCGAAGGGAGGCATTTACTTGGCAAAAGTGAGATAAAGAATACCGTCATTTGACGACATTTGCAACGAAAGGAGCAGATACGCGGCCAATTTTTTGGTGTTTGAAGCGACAAACAACTTTAGTGTTCAAGCGGTTGTAAGAAAGCAGGTAATGCCGGCGTTCTTTGTTACGGCGTGAGCGGGGCGTAGACATGCACTTATTTAGTTGCACTTTCTCATTTTCCAAAGGAAATAAAGCAAACAAGGCTGCCAGTTTTTGGTGAGCTTTTACGTGGGCTGCCAACAGCGCCCACTCCATAAGCCATTTCAAAGCGGCGGCCACTTCCACACGCACGCATGCGTCGGTAGCTAATTTCACAGATAACGCTTGAGTTTATACATTTACTTGAGGACTGCAATGGCTACAACGATGATTACAAAAAAACGCGAATGCGGAAACATTCTGGGTGCCACAATTCACCCATTTTTTATTGTTTATTCCGCCAGCTTTACGTCCTTCCGGACCTATAGATCATATATGATCTCATGATTCGCCTGCTGTTAACTAACGAATGGTTTGGTAAGTGCGACAGGAATACACACTGGCAGCCGCGTGTGATTTCGAAGAATGTGAAGCCGCGTATGATCTCGAAGACGATTTCGAAGCAAGTTACGAAAATATCCTCGCAGTGACACTGTAGCAATAGCCTCCGAAAACACAACAGCCCCTTAAAGAAAAAAAGTCAGCAAAAGCACCGATTGGGTGGCAATTCGGAAGCCCGATTGTCCGATGCTCCATGTCACCGAACGAGCTTTTGGCTTCAAAGAGCAACATAACGCCGTAATTGACAAAGTGGAAGCAGCCGTTCCAAAGGCTCGCTCAGACAAACTGGCAAAAGCTTTTTGTACAATTCACGCTGCAAACAATGAACCGGCGCATTTACATCAAAATATTATACCCAGAGATAGAAGCGACGGCACTACAGTGAAGGTACCAAAAGAGAAGTCTTCCGCGCAAAATTTCGAAGATATTAAAAAGCGTTCGGCGCAGAGCGAACGACTTCGTAGAACCCCAAATGTGAATCAAAGAACACCGCAGAAGCGTCGGCGCATTGACCTAGCTAATGGCGCACCCATCTATCGTTCAGTTACATGTTGCCATCAAAAAACAGGACTTTGGAGGGAATTTTATTGACTTCGGCAAAACGCGAAGATTTGATAACCACGATGCCAAAACAACGACGGCTATAATGGCGAAGCCGGACAGCCCTATGACAAGCATGTACAAGTAGCACAAATAAGGTTCAACCTAAATGCATGATCAAGTACAGAGGGAGACTAAAAACAAGGAATCAAGGAAAACCTCACGTCGAAGGAGCTGTATACACCAGAATAGACGGATCCGGTACATGAATTTCTTTAGGACCCGACAGTCATCCCGAGGTGGGTGCGCGCATGGTGGGCATCTCCCTTCTTCCGTCCACCCAGAAAAATTCCCTTTCTGCCAGCATTCTCCCCTCTAGGAAATTGAAAAAAAGCGCCCCGCGTCACTGGTGAGGGGGGGGGGGGGCTTAGGCGAGGCAGGTTGCACACACACTCGGTAGTTTACAAGCACCTTTGAGGTTCCGCTGATCAGATTGGTGTTGATCATTAGGGTTGTTTAATGCCAGGTGAAGTTGCGCGCAGGACGAAAATGCTGATTTTGCGTGGTGAAAATCTCTTCCCGTGATTCAGGACGTAAGGCACGCATGGGTACCTGGTGCAGGCATTGCTTTACATGATGATAGCTCTAAATGATTTATTGTGTTAAATCAACGTGTTTACATGATGAGTGTGGCTTCCGCAATAACATCATTTATTTGAATAACATTTCGGCATAGTGACAATGTCGAGTACATTGTAACGAGTTTTCCCTTGGCGTTTTGAAACAGTTACATTATTCTCGGTCAAGTTTCTCATGCACGCTTGATGCACAAAGGCTGTTTGTCTGACTGAAGCCGTGTACTATCTTTTAACTTGTATGGGCTGGGCAACCCCTCTAGGTTTACGTCGAGTTCTTTGATAAGGTAGAGCAAGTCATCGCGATGCTCACTTCACTCTTAAATCCATGTACAAATTTAAATTTATCAAAACAGGTACAGTCATGGCTCGTTAATTCGAACTAGAAGGGGATCTTACATCAGTTCGAATTAGGCGGAGTTTGAATTAGCGCGAGCGGGCGCTATATGAGCGGCCATCGAGCCGCGCCGCAGGAAATAGACCCAAGAGACCACATCTGGACTTTCTGTCGCACATAACGCGTGATGTGGCCGGTGATTTCGAGAATTACGGAAATGGGGCCTTGCAGCGACTTGCGCAAGAACATCGGCAGTACCGGCGGTACCCGCTGTGCAAGCGAAAACCTGCGACGCACCAGCGCGCTGGCGTTTCTTGTGCTTCTCTGTCGTTTCGAGTCACTGGTAAATTTGGTTTGGTTTTACAGCACACTCCATTCTCAATGGGCTGACTTCCATCTCTGAGACGCGGTGTAAGTCGGGGTGCTAGTTGAAATAACCGCTGTGAACATTGACGCGACCGAATCATCAGGAGTTTTCCTGCGTTTAATATAGGGACACTGTTGTGCCACGACCCGGACGTGAGTTCGGATTAGCTGTAAGTTCGAATTATCGGAGTTCGACTCAAAGAGCTTACGTGTTGTCATGTTCTGAGCAAGTTAAGCCAAACCTTGCTGTTCAGATTTGTCTTGTGAGAAAATTGGAAATGTAACCATAATA
This sequence comes from Haemaphysalis longicornis, assembly GCA_013339765.2. Classification (NCBI taxonomy): domain Eukaryota; kingdom Metazoa; phylum Arthropoda; class Arachnida; order Ixodida; family Ixodidae; genus Haemaphysalis; species Haemaphysalis longicornis. The sequence goes on along the minus strand of CM023448.1, from coordinate 44,300,186 downwards.
AGTCCAACTATTTGGAATTCAAACACAAAATGGACGTATTTTTAACAGACTAGTGCGCTGCCATAATGTATTATAATGCCATTATGTATTATAACGATAATGCAGCACTTTGGAGCGTTTGAGCTTCGGTGCAATTCTTTTATGTTAACGGGTCATACACACCATGTGATTTTCGTTAGGGATTGGACGTCTGCTTCTTCTTCGACATCTGCTGCCGCTGCGGTGCCGCTTGGTTCTGACCGGCAAAGATCATCGGTTCTCTTTTCACCCATCAATGGCCGCCGGTTCCACTTTTCCCACCACCCGGGCCATTACTGCAGACCACTCCTTTCTTCCCCCGCCACACCATGACGAGTCAATCTCCTTTGAGCGCTTCAGTCGCGCGCAGTTTTACTTCGCAGGAAGATAAACATCTTTATTGTTGTCTTCAGAAAGTGGAGTCCTCAGTTCAGGACACCATATGCTTTGCCAGCCGCTACAGCCCGCTCCATCAGTCGAAGCTGGTTGGACAGGCTCGAGCTGCACAGGCTCACCTCTGGAGCTCGGGAGATTTGAACGGATGCGGTGTCGCGAGAGGGTGCTTTTCCCATGAAGAACGTCCCGGATGGCCGATTATTCTCGCGTGGCAACATCGGCGACATGTCGCCACGCACTCGAGTGTCAGGGAAGGCTGGTATATACAAAAGGACAGCGCACGCGTTTGTCGTCCTGCGCTTAGAGTACCCTACAGCCACCAAGCAAACCTGTTCTAATAAACCAGCAGGGCGATGCAAGATGGGCACCCCCTTTTCAGACACTCACTAATCTCCCGCCGATCAGTTAAAATCCAACTGAGAGAGCAGAGCTAACCATTCGCGTTCTCATACTTTCATAGGCCTATCTCCGTCTCCGTCGCGGGAAAGAAATACGTTGCGCGTGCAGAGATCAACGCTGTGGTATGTCCCTCGGGAACTTTTTTTTCCTTTTCCTCGCAAGGGAATTGACCCCGCCGGTTAGAAATGCTAACTTCCTAGCATCCACACACGCGCTAGCCCCCTCCCAGCAATTAAAATACAACTGAGAGAGCAGAACTAACTATTCGCATTCCTATACAATCGTTGGCCAATCTCCGTCTACGTCTCGGGGAAGAAATAAGCTGCGCGTGCCGAGATCAATGCTTTGGTATGTCCCTCGCAACTTTTTTTTTCCTTCTCCTCGCAAGGAAACCGACCCCGCAACTTGGAAATGCCAAATTCGAAGCATCCAGACACGCGCTAATCCCCCGCCGAGCAGTTAAAAGCCAACTGAGACAGCAGAACTAACCCTTCGCAGTCCCATATATTCATGAGCCGATCTCCGTCTCCATCGCGGGGAAGAAATACGCTGCGCATGCAGAGATCTACGCTGTGGTATGTCCCTCGGGCAACGTTTTTGTTCCTTTTCCTCGCAAAGGAACTTACCCCGCCACTTGTTAATGCCAACTTCCAGCCATCCAGACACGCGCTAATCCACCGCCGAGCAGTTAAAAGCCAACTGGGAGCGCACAACTAACCATTCGCGTTCTCATACCTTCATGGGCCGACGTCCATCTCAGTCGCGCGTAGGAAATACGCTGCGCAGGCAGAGATCAACGTTGTAGTATGTTCCTCGGGCAACTTTTTTTGTCCTTTTCCTCGCAAGGGATCTGATTCCGCCGCCAGGTAATGCCAAATTCAAAGCATCCAGACACGCGCTAATACCCCACCGAGCAGTTAAAAGCCAACTAAGAGCAGAGCTAACCATTCGCGTTCTCATTCCTTCGTCGGCCTATCTCCGTCTCCATCGCGGGGAAGAAATACGCTACGCATGCAGAGATCAACGTTGTAGTATGTCCCTCGCGCAACTTTTCTTGTTCCTTTTACTCGCAAGAGATCTGACCCCGCCGCTTGTTAATGCCAACTTCGAAGCATCCAGACACGCGCTAATACCCCGCCGAGCAGTTAAAAGCCAACTGAGACAGCAGAACTAACCCTCCGCGTTCCCATATATTCATGAGCCGATCTCCGTCTCCATCGCGGGGAAGAAATACGCTGCGCATGCAGAGATCTACGCTGTGGTATGTCCCTCGGGCAACGTTTTTGTTCATTTTCCTCGCAAAGGAACTTACCCCGCCACTTGTTAATGCCAGCTTCCAGCCATCCAGACACGCGCTAAACCACCGCCGAGCAGTTAAAAGCCAACTGGGAGCGCACAACTAACCATTCACGTTCTCATATCTTCATGGGGCGATCTCCGTCTCCCTCGCGTGGAAAAAATACGCTGCGCATGCATAGATCAATGCTGCGATATGTCCCTCAGGCAACTTTTTTTTTTCTTTTCCCCGCAAGGGAACTGACCCCGCCGCTTAGAAATGCACACTTAGAAGCATCCAGACACGCGCTAATCCCCCGCCGAGCAGTTAAAAGCACACTGAGAGAGCAGAACTAACCATTCACGTTCTCATATCTTCATGGGCCGATCTCCGTCTCCGTCGCGAGGAAGAAATACGCTGCGCATGCAGATATCAACGCTATGATATGTCCCTCGGGCAATTTTTTTTTCCTTTTCCTCACAAGGTAACTGACCCCGCCGCTTGTTCATGCCAACTTCGAAGCATCCAAACACGCGCTAATCCTCCGCCGAGCAGTTAAAAGCCAACTGGGAGAGCACAACTAACCATTCGCGTTCTCATACCTTCATGGGCCGACGTCCATCTCAGTCGCGCGGAAGAAATACGCTGCGCAGGCAGAGATCAACGTTGTAGTATGTCCCTCGGGCAACTTTTGTTGTCCTTTTCCCCGCAAGGGATCTGATTACGCCGCCAGGTAATGCCAACTTCGATACTTAAGGTTCTCTCCCACCAATCCTATGGTTCCAACAAAGAACTCTTGCTTCGCTTGTATACTGCTTTGGTTAGGTCCCGTTTGGACTATGGCAGTGTGGTGTATGGGTCGGCGACTAAGACAGCCTTGCGAATTCTTGACCCAGTTCTACACCTGGGCCCTCGTCTTTCGTCGGGGGCTTTTCGCACTAGCCCTGCTGAGAGTCTTAATGTAGAGTGTAATAAGTGGAACCTTGAGAACCAGCGAACATACATGGACTTGCTTTATGCTTTTAAAATTTCATCGCTGAATAATCATTCTTTTTATCCTGTCTTTAACGACACATCCACATCTCTGCTCTTTGTAAATCGCCCATCCGTTCCTCTGCCCTTTTCACTTAGAGTGAAATAGCGAGCCTCGGATCTCAGTGCTTCGTTTTTAAAGTGTGTACAGGTCATCCTTTTCAAACAGTTTACTGCCTTGGCAAGTTCGTCCTGTGTCGTGCGACCTTTCTTTTATGAAGCTTGACAAAAATCGGGTGCCGCGAGCTGCAATACTGCAGCACTTTCTGTCTCTGCAGTTTAAATACCCACTTGCGGAATTTTATTGTGACGCGTCGAAAACCTCCACCATGGTCTCCTGCGCTGCTCATGGTCCGGATTTCAGTGCAGCCAGAACCATGAGCGTCCACACAACAATTTTTTCAGCAGAAGCATATGGAATTTTACTGATTGCACGACACATACTCGAAAATCATATTCCAAAGTCTATCATCGAGACAGATTCCTTGAGTGTTGTTCGCGCACTGTCATCGCATACACCCCCCAAAAACCAAATAGTAAATCTTGTATTTAACAATATCATGTCTGTGTATGCGCAGAAGCATCAGCTTCTCCTCTGCTGGGTCCCAGGACACGCTGGGATCGCTGGAAACGAGTTGGCAGACGAGAGGGCAGCTGCTGCTGCACTCAGCAACACTGTAGACATAACAACCGTACCATATACAGACCTCAAGCCACACATAAGACAACACTTGCGTAGAACATGGCAAACACACTGGAGTGAACAGACAGACAACAAGTTACACGTTATAAAACCTCGCTTGGGACCATACACCACTGACACACGCAACAGACACTATGAAGTCGCCTTGGGTAGGCTGCGGATAGGGCACACCCATGCAACGCACTCGTATCTGCTGACGGGATCTTCTAGACCCCAGTGCAGCAGGTGCGGAGAGGCCCTATCCGTAGTGCACTTACTAATCACATGCAAGGCACTTCACACAACACGACACAAACACTTCAGAGAACTCTACAGACACCATATTTCCCGACATCCATCGTTTTTCCTAGGTGATGATGCCATTGTTTCCGTGAAACGTGTGTTTGAGTATTTGTCCAACGTCAAGTTTTTAAACCTCATTTCCTATCACGCATCATAAAATCTGGCCCTATACACCAGCCATGCTCATTGTCGTTTTGTGATTTTACTTTTGTTTTTGCTGATTTTACTTAGTGTTTAATGTTTCACCCCTATCATCGACTATTCGTTTGGCGCTCTTTGCCCCAGTTGGCCTTGCGCCATAAACATCCAACCATCATCAATTCCAACTTCGAAGCATCCAGACACGCGCTAATACCCCGCCGAGCAGTTAAAAGCCAACTAAGAGCAGAACTTACCATTCGCGTTCTCATTCCTTCGTGGGCCTATCTCTGTCTCCATCGCGGGGAAGGAATACGCTGCGCATGCAGAGATCACGTTGTAGTATGTCCCTCGAGCAACTTTTTTTGTTCCTTTTACTCGCAAGGGATCTGACCCCGCTGCTTGTTAATGCCAACTTCGAAGCATCCAGACACGCGCTAATACCAACCCGAGCAGTTAAAAGCCAACTGAGAGCAGAGCTAACCATTCGCGTTCTCATTGTTTCATGGGCCGATCTCCGTCTCCGTCGCGGGGAAGAAATACGCTGCGCATGCAGAGATCTACGCTCTGGTATGTCCCCCGGGCAACTTTTTTTCCCTTTTTCTCGCAAGGGAACTGACCCCGCCACTTGTTAATGCAAACTTCGAACCGTCCAGACACGCGCTAATCAACCTCCGCGCAGTTTAAAGCCAACTGAGAGAGCACAACTTACCATTCGCGTTCTCATACCTTCATGGGCCGACGTCCGTCTCCGTCGCGGGGAAGAAATACGCTGCGCGTGCAGAGATCAACGCTCTGGTATGTCTCTTGGGCAACTTTTTTTTCCTTTTTCTCGCAAAGGAACTCACCCCGAAACTTGTTAATGCCAACTTCCAAGCAATCCAGACACGCGCTGATCCGCCGGCGAGCAGTTAAAAGCCAACTGTGAGAGCACAATTGGCCGTTCGCCTTCTCATATCTTCATGGGCCAATCTCCGTGTCAATCGAGGGGAAGAAATACGCTGCGCATGCAGTGATCAACGTTGTAGTATGTCCCTCGCGCAACTTTTTTTTTCATTTTCCTCGAAAAGGATCTGATCCCGCCGCTTGTTAATGCTAAACTTCGAAGCATCCACACACGCGATAATCCCCCACCGAGCAGTTAAAAGATCACTGAGAGAGCAAAACTAACCATTTGCGTTATCATACCTTCATGGGCCCATCTGTCTCCGCCGCAGAGAAGAAATATGCTGCGCGTTCAGAGGTGAACACTGTGGTATGTCCCTCGGGCAACATTTTTCCCTTTTCCTCGCAAGGAAACGGACCCCGCCGCTTGTTAATGCCAACTTCGAAGCATCCAGACACGCGCTAATCCCCCGCCGAGCAGTTCAAAGCCAACTGAGAGAGCAGAACACCCATTCGCGTTCTTATACATTCATGGGCCGATCTCCGTCTCTATCGCAGGGAAGAAATACGCTGCGTTGCACAGATCAACGCTGTGGTATGTCCGTCGGGCAACTTTTTTTGTTTCTTTCCTCGCAAGGGAACTGACCCCGCCACTTGGTAATGCAAGCTTCGAAGCATCCAGACACGGGCTATTCCCCCAGCGAGCAGTTAAAAGCCAACTGAGAGACCAGACCTGACCAATCGCGTTCTCATACCTCAATGGGCCGAGCTCCGTCTCTATCGTGGGGAAGGAATAAGCTGTGCATGCAGAGATCAACGCTGTGGTATGTCCCTCGGGCAACTTTTTTTTGTTCCTTTTACTCGCAAGGGAACTGACCCTGCCACTTGTTAAGGCAAACTTCGAATCGTCCAGACACACGGGCTATTCCCCCGCCGAGCAGTTAAAAGCCAACTGAGAGAGCAGAACTAACCCATTCGGTTCTTCATACCTTCAGGGCCAATCTCCGTCTCCGTCGCGGGAAAGAATACGCTGCGCATGCAGAGATCAAACGCTTTGGTATGTCCCTCGGGCAACTTTTTTTTCTTTTCCTCGCAAGAGAACTGACCCCCGCGCTTAGAAAGCACACTTCGAAGCATCCAGGACACGCGCTAATCCCCCGCTGAGCAGTTAAAAAAGCACACTGAGAGAGAACTTTTACACAAACTCTTATTAGAGAACCATCCTGTGGTGTGTTTAGAATCTTTACTAGGACCATGGCCTGATGCGGGGCTTCAAAATAAGGTTGTTCGTGGCCTGAATGTGTTTTTTCCCTCAACAGGAATAGTGACAAAGTATTAGGTGACATATTAGATTTTTCTCGTGACTCAGTGACCACCTACCCAGGAGAACATTTTACAGACATCTTTTAGTACTAACGAAAGTGTGGTGCACAGTGGAATAGTATAGCCGGGTCTATGACCCTGTATTGGTGAAATTGAGTAGCCGGGAGCAGATTCGCTTCCAACCTCTCCACTCAATAAACCAGTTAAACCACCACCACAACTAACCATTCGCGTTCTCATACCTTCGTGGGCCGATCTCTGTCTCAATCGCGGGGAAGAAATACGCTGCGCATGCAGTGATCAACGTTGTAGTATGTCCCTCGCGCAACTTTTTTTTCCTTTTCCTCGAAAAGGATCTGATCCCGCCGCTTGTTAATGCTAAACTTCGAAGCATCCACACACGCGATAATCCCCCACCGAGCAGTTAAAAGATCACTGAGAGAGCAAAACTAACCATTTGCGTTATCATACCTTCATGGGCCCATCTGTCTCCGCCGCAGAGAAGAAATATGCTGCGCGTTCAGAGGTGAACACTGTGGTATGTCCCTCGGGGCAAACATTTTTCCCTTTTTCTCGCAAGGGAACTGAGACCGCCGCTTACAAATGCACACTTCGAAGCATCCAGACACGCGCTAAACCCCCTCCGAGCAGTTAAAAGCATACTGAGATAGCATAACTAACCATTCGCGTTCTCATACCTTCATGAGCCGATCTCCGGGTCTGTCGCGGGGAAGAAATACGCTGCGCATACTGAGATAAACGCTGTGGTATGTCTCTTGGCAACTTTTTTGTTCCTTTTTCTCGCAAAGAAACTCACCCCGAGACTTGTTAATGCCAACTTCCAAGCATCCAGACACGCGCTGATCCGCCGCCGAGCAGTTAAAAGCCAACTGTGAGAGCAGAATTGGCCGTTCGCCTTCTCATATCTTCATGGGCCAATCTCCGTCTCCTTCGCAGGGAAGAAATCGGCTGTGCATGCAGAGATCAACGCTCTAGTATGTCCATCGGGCAACTTTTTTTATAATTTTCTTTGCAAGGGAACTGACCCCGGAGCTTGTGATGCCAACTTTGAAGCTATCAGACACGCGCTAATCCCTCGCCGAGCAGTTAAAAGCCAACTGAGAGAGCAGAACTCACAAATTCGCCTTCTCATACCTTCATGGGCCGATCCCTGTCTCCATCGCAGGGAAGAAATCGGCTGTGCATGCAGTGATCAAGCTGTGGTATGTCCCTCGGGCAACTTTCTTTGTTCCTTTTCCTCGCAAGGGAACTGACCCCGCCACTGTGTAATGCAAACTTCGAAGCATCCAGACACGGGCTATTCTCCCGCCGAGCAGTTCAAAGCCAACTGAAAGAGCAGAACTAACCATTCGCGTTCTCATACCTTCATGGGCCGATCTCCATCTCTGTCGTGGGGAAGGAATAAGCTGTGCATGCAGAGATCAATGCTGTGGTATGTCCCTCGGGCAACTTTTTTTTTTCCTTTTTCTCGCAAGGGAACTGACCCCGCCGCTAGAAATGCCAACTCCCAAGCATCCACACGCGCTAGCCCCCGCCCAGCAGTTAAAATCCAACGGAGAGAGCAGAACTAACCATTCGCGTTCTTATATTATCATGGGCCGACGTCTGTTTCCATCGCGGGGAAGAAATACGCTGCGCATGCAGAGATCCACGCTGTGGTATGTCCCTCGGGCAACTTTTTTGTCCTTTTACTCGCAAGGGATCTGACCCCGCCGCTTGTTAATGCCAACTTCGAAGCATCCAGACACGCGCTAATCCCCCGCCGAGCAGTTAAAAGCCAACTGAGAGAGCAGAACTAACCATTCGCGTTATCATACCTTCATGAGCCGATCTCTGACTCCGCCGGGGGAAGGAAATACGCTGCGCGTTCAGAGGTGAACTCTGTGGTATGTCCCTCGGGCACCTTTTTTTTTTCCTTTTCCTCGCAAGGGAACTGATCCCGCCACTTAGAAATGCAAATTTCGAATCATCCAGACACGCGCTAATCCCCTGCCGAGCAGTCAACAGCCAACTGAGAGAGCAGAACTAACCATTCGCGTTCTTATATATTCACGGGCCTATCTCCGTCTCCATCGTGGTGAAGAAATATGCAGCGCATGCAGAGATCTACGCTCTGGTATGTCCCTCAGGCAACTTTTTCTTTGCTTTCCACGCAAAGAAACTCACCCCGCCACTTGTTAATGCCAACTTCCAAGCATCCAGACAAGCGTAATTACGCCGCCGAGCAGTTAAAAGCCAACTGAGAGAGCAGAACAGACCATTCGCGTTATCATACCTTCATGGGCCGATCTCCGTCTCTAAAGCGGGGAAGGAATAAGCTGTGCATGCAGAGATCAATGCTGTGGTATGTCCCTCGGGCAACTTTTTTTTCCTTTTTCTTGCAATGCAACTGGCCCCACCGCTTGTTAATGCCAGCTTCGAAGCATCCAGACACGCGCTAATTCTCCGCCAAGCAGATAAAATCCAACTAAGAGAGCAGAACTAACCATTCGCGTTCTTATACCTTCATGGGCCGACCTTCGTCTCCGTCGCAGGGAAGAAATACGCTGCGCATGCAGAGATCAACCCTGTGGTATGTCCCTGGGGCAACTATTTTTTCCTTTTTCTCGCAAGGGAACCGACCCCGCCGCTTGAAATGCCAACTCCCAAGCATCCACACACGCGCTAGCCCCCGCCCAGCAGTTAAAAGTCAACTGAGATAGAACAACTAACCATTCGCGTTCTCAAACCTTCATGGGCCAATCTCCGTCTCCGTCGCGGGGAAGAAATACGCTGCGCATGCAGAGATCAACGCTTTGGTATGTCCCTCGGGCAACTTTTTTTTCTTTTCCTCGCAAGAGAACTGACCCCGCCGCTTAGAAAGCACACTTCGAAGCATCCAGACACGCGCTAATCCCCCGCTGAGCAGTTAAAAGCACACTGAGAGAGAACTTTTACACAAACTCTTATTAGAGAACCATCCTGTGGTGTGTTTAGAATCTTTACTAGGACCATGGCCTGATGCGGGGCTTCAAAATAAGGTTGTTCGTGGCCTGAATGTGTTTTTTCCCTCAACAGGAATAGTGACAAAGTATTAGGTGACATATTAGATTTTTCTCGTGACTCAGTGACCACCTACCCAGGAGAACATTTTACAGACATCTTTTAGTACTAATGAAAGTGTGGTGCACAGTGGAATAGTATAGCCGGGTCTATGACCCTGTATTGGTGAAATTGAGTAGCCGGGAGCAGATTCGCTTCCAACCTCTCCACTCAATAAACCAGTTAAACCACCACCACAACTAACCATTCGCGTTCTCATACCTTCGTGGGCCGATCTCTGTCTCAATCGCGGGGAAGAAATACGCTGCGCATGCAGTGATCAACGTTGTAGTATGTCCCTCGCGCAACTTTTTTTTCCTTTTCCTCGAAAAGGATCTGATCCCGCCGCTTGTTAATGCTAAACTTCGAAGCATCCACACACGCGATAATCCCCCACCGAGCAGTTAAAAGATCACTGAGAGAGCAAAACTAACCATTTGCGTTATCATACCTTCATGGGCCCATCTGTCTCCGCCGCAGAGAAGAAATATGCTGCGCGTTCAGAGGTGAACACTGTGGTATGTCCCTCGGGCAACATTTTTCCCTTTTTCTCGCAAGGGAACTGAGACCGCCGCTTACAAATGCACACTTCGAAGCATCCAGACACGCGCTAAACCCCCTCCGAGCAGTTAAAAGCATACTGAGATAGCATAACTAACCATTCGCGTTCTCATACCTTCATGAGCCGATCTCCGGGTCTGTCGCGGGGAAGAAATACGCTGCGCATACTGAGATAAACGCTGTGGTATGTCTCTTGGCAACTTTTTTGTTCCTTTTTTCGCAAAGAAACTCACCCCGAGACTTGTTAATGCCAACTTCCAAGCATCCAGACACGCGCTGATCCGCCGCCGAGCAGTTAAAAGCCAACTGTGAGAGCAGAATTGGCCGTTCGCCTTCTCATATCCTCATGGGCCATTCTCCGTCTCCTTCGCAGGGAAGAAATCGGCTGTGCATGCAGAGATCAACGCTCTAGTATGTCCATCGGGCAACTTTTTTTATCCTTTTCTTTGCAAGGGAACTGACCCCGGAGCTTGTGATGCCAACTTTGAAGCTATTAGACACGCGCTAATCCCTCGCCGAGCAGTTAAAAGCCAACTGAGAGAGCAGAACTGACAAATTCGCCTTCTCATACCTTCATGGGCCGATCCCTGTCTTCATCGCAGGGAAGAAATCGGCTGTGCATGCAGTGATCAAGCTGTGGTATGTCCCTCGGGCAACTTTCTTTGTTCCTTTTCCTCGCAAGGGAACTGACCCCGCCACTGTGTAATGCAAACTTCGAAGCATCCAGACACGGGCTATTCTCCCGCCGAGCAGTTCAAAGCCAACTGAAAGAGCAGAACTAACCATTCGCGTTCTCATACCTTCATGGGCCGATCTCCATCTCTGTCGTGGGGAAGGAATAAGCTGTGCATGCAGAGATCAATGCTGTGGTATGTCCCTCGGGCAACTTTTTTTTCCTTTTTCTTGCAATGCAACTGGCCCCACCGCTTGTTAATGCCAGCTTCGAAGCATCCAGACACGCGCTAATTCTCCGCCAAGCAGATAAAATCAAACTAAGAGAGCAGAACTAACCATTCGCGTTCTTATACCTTCAAGGGCCGACCTTCGTCTCCGTCGCAGGGAAGAAATACGCTGCGCATGCAGAGATCAACGCTGTGGTATGTCCCTGGGGCAAATATGTTTTCCTTTTTCTCGCAAGGGAACCGACCCCGCCGCTTGAAATGCCAACTCCCAAGCATCCACACACGCGCTAGCCCCCGCCCAGCAGTTAAAAGTCAACTGAGATAGAACAACTAACCATTCGCGTTCTCAAACCTTCATAGGCCGATCTCTGTCTCCGTCGCGGGGAAGAAATACGCTGTGCATGCAGAGATCAATGCTTTGGTATGTCCCAAGGGCAACTTTTTTTTCTTTTCCTCGCAAGGGAACTGACCCCGCCGCTTAGAAATGCACACTTCGAAGCATCCAGACACGCGCTAATCCCCCGCCGAGCAGTTAAAAGCACACTGAGAGAGAACTTTTACACAAACTCTTATTAGAGAACCATCGTGTGGTCTGTTTAGAATCTTTATTAGGACCATGGCCTGATGCGGGGCTTCAAAATAAAGTTGTTCGTGCCCTGAATGTGTTTTTTACCTCAACAGGAATAGTGACAAACTATTAGGTGACATATTAGACTTTTCTCATGACTCAGTGACCACCTATCCAGGAGAACATTTTACAGACAACTTTTAGTACTAACGAAAGTGTGGTGCACAGTGGAATAGTATAGCCGGGAGCCGGGTCTATGACCCTTTATTGGTGAAATTGAGTAGCCGTGAGCAGATTCGCGTCCAATCTCTCCACTCAATAAACCAGTTAAACCACCACCACAGCTAACCATTCGCGTTCTGATACCTTGGTGGGCCGATCTCCGTCTCAATCGCGGGGAAGAAATACGCTGCGTATGCAGTGATCAACGTTGTAGTATGTCCCTCGCGCAACTTTTTTTTCCTTTTCCTCGCAAAGGACCTGATCCCGCCTCATGTTAATGCAAAACTTCGAAGCATCCACACACGCGATAATCCCCCCCCGAGGAGTTAAAAGATCACTGAGAGAGCAAAACTAACCAGTTGGGTTACCATACCTTCATGGGCCGATCTGTCTCCGCCGCAGGGAAGAAATACGCTGCGCGTTCAGAGGTGAACACTGTGGTATGTCCCTCGGGCAACTTTTTTTTCCCTTTTCCTCGCAAGGGAACCGACCACGCCACTTGGAAATGGCACTCGCTAATCCTCACTGAGCAGTTAAAAGCCAACTGAGAGAACAGAACTAACCATTTGCGCTCTCATATCTTCATGGGCCGATTTCTGTCTCCATCGCGGAGAAGAAATACGCTGGGCATGCAGAGATCAACGCTGTGGTAGGTCCCTCGAGCAACTTTTTTTGTTTATTTTCCTCGCAAGGCAACTGACCCCGCCACTTCTTAATTCAATCTTCGAAGAATCCAGACACGCGCTAATCCACCGCTGAGCAGTTAAAAACCAATATAGAGAGCAGAACTGACCTTTTGCCTACTCATACCTTTATGGACCGATCACTGTCTCCATCGCAGTGAAGAAATACGCTATGCATGCAGAGATCAACGCTGTGGTATGTCCCTCGGGCATCTTTGAAGTGCGAATGCACTTCTTAATCGAGCCTGAAGCGGCAGCCGCCGTCCGCACAGCAACAGCTGCGAATGCGCGCGCTCCTCGTCTTCCTTGGCAACGGGGGGATATAGGCGCGCGCTGCCTGGCCGCTGACATGTCACATACGCACGTGGGGGATTGTCCAGGAATCTCCTCGTCTTCCTTGGCAACGGGGGAGATGGGCGCGCGCTGCCTGGCTGCTGACATGGCACATACCCACGTGGGGGATTGGCCAGGAATCGGGCGTGAGAACGGCTAATGCACCCGCTTAAAGGATAACTGACACGAAATTTCAAAGCTGAGATCCGCTTAGCAATCAAGTACAACGACAACACAAATAGGTGTCTGTGAATAAATGCATCTTTCTTTCTTTCTAGTTGTGTGTGTGTGTGATCTCTCTTTCGCGAACATTACCGAACCGCGCAAATTCAACTCGTGCATTCGCACTTTCACATTGTTCCCCTCGGGGAAATGCGGGGAATTTTTTTCCTTTTTTCTCGCAAGGTAACGGACCCCGCCGCTTGGTAATGCCAACTTCGAAGCATACAGACACGCGCTAATCCCCCGCCGAGCAGTTAAATGCCAACTGAGAGAGAGAGAGATGGAACTTTATTCATGCATCCGGCGTGCAAAGGAAACAATTCCTGGCCACGCAGGGCTTGGTCGCGTCCCCTCTATCTAATCACCCTAAGTCGCAAAAGTCCTAGGGCGTCGGGCTTAGACCCCGAGGCGGTTGGTCTCAGCGTCCGCTCGAGCTACTCGGAGCGCTCCCGGCGGCCACCGTCGGCCCCCGACCCCACCTCCCGCATGGGAGGGCAGAGTGCCGGGAGGGACGAGAGCAGAACTAAACATTCGCGTTCTCATACCTTCATGGGCCGATCTCCGTCTCCGTCGCAGGGAAGAAATACGCTGCGCGTGCAGAGATCAACGCTGTGGTATGTCCCTCGGACAACTTTATTTGTTCCTTTTCCACGCAAGGGAACTGACCCCGCCACTTGTTAATGCAAACTTCGAAGCATCCAGACACGCGCTATTCCCCCGCCGAGCCGTTAAAAGCCAACTGAGAGAGCAGAGCTGACCATTCGCGTTCTCATATATTCATTGGCCGATCTCCATCTCTATCGCGGGTAAGGAATAAGCTGTGCATGCGGAAATCAATGCTGTGGTATGTCCCTCGAGCAACTTTTTTTTCCCTTTTCCGCGCAAAGGAACTGACTCCGCCGCTTAGAAATGCACACTTCGATGCATCCAGACATGCGCTAATCACGCGCCGAGCAGTTAAAAGCCAACTGAGAGAGCAGAAGTAACCATTCACGTTCTCACATCTTCATGAGCCGATCTCCGTCTCCGTCGCGGGGAAGAAATACGCTGCGTATTCAGAGATCAACGGTCTGGTATGTCCTTCGGGCAACTTTTTTTCCCTTTTCCTCGCAAGGGAACTGACCCCGCCGCTTGTTAATGCCAACTTCGAAGCATCCAGACACGCGCTAATAATCACCGAGCAGTTAAAAGCCAACTGAGATAGCACAACTAACCATTGGCGTTCATACACCTTCATGGGCCGATCTCCTTTCCATCGCGTGGAAAAAATATGCTGCGCTTGCAGAGATCAACGCTGTGGTACGTCCCCCGGGCAACTTTTTTTCCCTTTTCCTCGCAAAGGAACTGACCCCGCCGCTTGGAAATGCCAACTTCAAAGCATCCAGACACGCGATAATCACCCGCCGAGCAGTTAAAAGCCAACTGAGAGAGCACAACTAACCAAACGTGTTCTCATACCTTCATGGGCCGCCCTCCGTCTCCATCGCGGGGAAGAAATACGCTGGGCATGCAGAGGTCAACGCTGTGGTAGGTCCCTCGGTCAACTTTTTTTGTTCCTTTTCCTCGCAAGGGAACTGACCCCACCACTTCCTAATTCAATCTTCGAAGAATCCAGACGCGCTAATCCACCGCTGAGCAGTTAAAAACTAATTGAGAGAGCAGAACTGACCTTTTGCCTTCTCATACCTTTATGGACCGATCACTGTCTCCATCGCAGTGAAGAAATACGCTATGTACGCAGAGATCAACGCTGTGGTATGTCCCTCGGGCATCTTTTAAGTGCGAATGCACTTCTTAAGCGAGCCTGAAGCGGCAGCCGCCGTCCGCATAGCAACAGCTTCGGGTGCGCGCGCTCCTCATCTTCCTTGGAAACGGGGGGAGATGGGCGCGCGCTGCCTGGCCGCTGACATGTCACATACGCACGTGGGGGATTGGCGAGGAATCTCCTCGTCTTCCTTGGCAACGGGGGAGATGGGTGCGCGCTGCCAGACCGCTGACATGGCACATACCCACGTGGGGGATTGGCCAGGAATCGGGCGTGAGAAGGGCTAATGCACCCGCTTAAAGAGGTACTGACACGAAATTTCAAAGCTGAGATCCGCTCTAGCAACCAAGTACAACGACAACACAAATAGGTGTCTGTGAATAAATGCATCTTTCTTTCTTTGTAGTTGTTTGTGTGTGTGATCTCTCTTTCGCGAACATTACCGAACCGCGAAAATTCAACTCGTGCATTCGCACTTTCACATTCTTCCCCTCGGGGAAATGCGGGGAATTTTTTTCCCTTTTTCTCGCAAGGTAACGGACCCCGCCGTTTGGTAATGCCAACTTCGAAGCATACAAACACGCGCTAATCCCCCGCCGAGCAGTTAAATGCCAACTGAGAGAGCAGAGCTGACCATTCGCGTTCTCATATATTCATTGGCCGATCTCCATCTCTATCGCGGGTAAGGAATAAGCTACGCATGCAGAAATCAATGCTGTGGTATTTCCCTCGGGTAACTTTTTTTTTCCTTTTTCTCGCAAGGGAACTGACCCTGCCGCTAATTGCCAACTCCCAAGCATCCACACAAGCGCTAGGCCCCGCCCAGTAGATAATATGTAACTGAGACAGCAGAACTAACCATTCGCGTTGTTATATCATCATGGGCCGATCTCCGTTTACGTCGCGGGGAAGTAATACGCTGCGCATGCAGAGATCAACGTTGTAGTATGTCCCTCGGGCAACTTTTTTTTCCTTTTCCTCGCAAAGAAACTGACCCCGCAGCTTAGAAATGCCAACTTCGAAGCATCCAGACATGCGCTAACCACGCGCCGAGCAGTTAAAAGCCAACTGAGAGAGCACAACTCACCATTCGCGTTCATACACCTTCATGGGCCGATCTCCGTGTCCGTCGCGTGGAAAAAATATGCTGCGCTTGCAGAGATCAACGCTGTGGTACGTCCCCCGGGCAACTTTTTTTTCCTTTTCCTCGCAAGGGAACTAACCTCGCCGCTTGTTAATGCCAACTTCGAAGCATCCAGACACGCGCGAGCCCCCGCCGAGCCGTTAAAAGCCAACTGAGAGAGCACAACTAACCATTCGCGTTCTAATATTTTCATGGGCCTACGTCCGTCTCCATCGCGGGGAAGAAATACGCTGCGCGTGCAGAGATCAACGCTGTGGTATGTCCCTCGGGCAACTTTTTTTGTTCCTTTTCCTCGCAAGGGATCTGACCCCGCCGCTTGTAATGCCAACTTCGAAGCATCGACACACGCGCTAATCCTCCGACGAGCAGTTAAAAGCAGGTCAACTGAGAGAGCACAACTAACCATTCGCGTTCTCATATCTTCATGAGCCGATCTCCGTCTCCGTCGCGGGGAAGAAATACGCTGCGCATTAAGAGATCAACGCTCTGGTATGTCCTGCGGGCAACTTTTTGTCCCTTTTCCTCACAAGGGAACTGACCCCGCCGCTTGTTAATGCCAACTTCGAAGCATCCAGACACGCGCTAGCCCCCGCCGAGCAGTTAAAAGCCAACTGACAGAGCACAACTAACCATTCGCGTTCTAATACCTTCATGGTCCGACGTCCGTCTCTGTCGCGGGGAAGAAATACGCTGCGCATGCAGAGATCAATGCTGTGGTATTTCCCTCGGGCAACGTTTTTTTCCCCTTTTTCTCGAAAGGGAACTGACCCCGCCGCTAAAATTGCCAACTCCCAAGCATCCACACACGCGCTAGCCCACCGCCCAGTAGATAAAATCCAACTGAGAGAGCAGAACTAACCATTCGCGTTCTTATACCACCATGGGCCGATCTCCGTCTACGTCGCGGGGAAGTGATACGCTCCGCAGTGCAGAGATCAACGTTGTAGTATGTCCCTCGGCAACTTTTTTTCCCTTTTCCTCACAAGGGAACTGACCCCACCGCTTGTTAATGCCAACTTCGAAGCATCGAGACATGCGCAAATCCCCCACCGAGCAGTTAAAAGCCAACCTATGCCACATTGTGTTCCTCTGGGCTTTACAATGTACCCGGTTGAAGAGTACATAGAGCCAGCAATCCGCTGCTACAAGTGCCAACGTTATGGACACATAGCCAGGACGTGTCGTGGAACGCTGAGATGCAAGTCTCTCTCTGGACCACATGACTACAAACAGTGTTTAACAAAACGGCAACCGAAGTGCGCGAACTGCGGTGGACCGCACCCTGCCTCCTTCTCCAGGTGTCCGCGAAGCAAATGGGCGTCACACCTTCCCAAAACGGCAACCGAAGTGCGCGAACTGCGGTGGACCGCACCCTGCCTCCTTCTCCAGGTGTCCGCGAAGCAAATGGGCGTCACACCTTCCGACAGAGAAAATCCTTATGGCACACAAGACAGACAGCAACGCCCTTTCCCAAATTACGAGTGGGTTCCGAAGACGGCGCGCAACCAAAGAGGACTTGAACAGAATGCCCGTCATGACGTCTATTCCTCAATACTCAAGGGACAGAAGATCACCAGCGAGCGGAAGGGGAAAATCCCCAGAAATGGGCCCTCTCCTTCTGCGCCTCCTTGTCCCCCTGATACGACAACCACAAAAGAGGTACCCTGGCTCGAGAACGTGGTTCCTCCCCAAACTGTGCCACATACTGCAACGGATTCCATTCAAAGACGCCAAATGATGCCAACTCCACCAAGTGACTTAATTCAGCTGCTTTTACAGATGTTGTTCATGGGCCTGAAAGCGATCCTACATGCTCTTCCACAGGCCAACAACCTACTTGAGGTCAAGACCCTACTGGGAAATGGAGCAAGTTATCATGCATGGCGGGCATGGAATCCCACCTAATGGATAGCTGGTATAGACGATCCAAATTATTTGAGTGCAATTGTAATCTTCCTCAGGGGAAAAATGGGAGATTGCCGTAAATTTTTAGCGCAATATAACTTCCCGGTGTTGTGCATATCAGAAGCCCGCACTGAACCAAACTTTCGTCTAGCAAATTATGGCGTGTGCACATCAGACCGAGGTGTTACTCCAAGTCGTGCAATGTTGTGTGTACGGCAAGGTATACCGTCTGTACTAGTTGCATCATCGTCTACCCAAGCCCCAGAATTTGTGCGGTGCAAGGTTGTATTGGGGAACACAACTGTTACAATAGTGAGCGTGTATATAGAACCGCATACTGCAATAGCTTGGTCTGACCTTACCGATTAGTGCCGGCCAGACGGAAGCTTGATTATCTGTTGCGGAGATTTCAACGCTCCACATGAGTTATGGAACAGCACCACCACTGACAACCGAGGACGACAGATAGCGAGACTCTTAGACCTCTTTGACTACGCAGTGCTTAATGACGGCTCCTCGACGTTTCTCCGTGGGCACTCTTATTCTAATGTATTGGACATATCATTTTGTTCGTCGGACCTGGCTTCTGGCGCAGACTGGACTATAGACGTGGATACCAGGGGAACTGACCACTACCCTATTTACATCCACCATCAAGGTCTCGGATCTTCGCCACCCCGGCACAGCGAACGAATAGTAAATTGGGCTGCCTTCAGACATTTGAACACCGAACACCTCGGGAAGCCTTGCGATGTGGACGACTTTACATCTACCATCAACGAGCACCTGGAACAGGCGACTCGACATGTGCCCGTTCCACCTGGGTACAGGGGCATCGACGGAGAATACGAGCGCCTGCGTGCCATTAGGAGACGAGCTCAACGTAAATATCGTAGATCTGGATTGATTGAACGTTACAACGAAGCCAAGCGTATTTTCGCGACGATGCAAAAGCAAATTCAAAAGGTTTCCTTTAAAAGGTGGAATGAATTTTGTCAGTCGCTGTCGCCGTCCACCTCACTGTCGAAAGTCTGGAACGTTGTGCCGCGCTTTTCGTCCACCAGTTGCCCAATTGCGTCCTTTTCGCTCTTTAGCGGCACATCGTAACGTGACGGAAATCTCGATTGCAGAAGAGTTTTGCGCAGCAATAACACGGGCTAGCCCAGCTGCCAGCACGGACCTGTACAAAGAATGGCTTGCCTCCGCATGTACCCTTATAGAAGAAGCAATGAGTTCAGACTCACCTGAGTTGGATGCAGATTTCACATTGGGTGAGTTGTCAGCTGCTTTGACAAGCATTCGTCACCGAACTGCACCAGGACCTGACGGAGTAGCGTATTTGGC
This sequence comes from Haemaphysalis longicornis, assembly GCA_013339765.2. NCBI lineage: Eukaryota > Metazoa > Arthropoda > Arachnida > Ixodida > Ixodidae > Haemaphysalis > Haemaphysalis longicornis. Next base: position 44,280,983 of record CM023448.1, on the reverse strand, counting down.
ATTTTGCAATCTTTGTCCAATCAACACGACCCTACTTTTGGAATTATACAAGAGAAATTGGAGAAGTGGACAGGCTGCCAATATCATGGAAACTTGCAAAAGTGGCGGCTCTACTAAAACCCGGAAAAGCCCCTTGGCATTAGACTCATTCAGACCAGTCAGCCTCACAAATTGTATATCTAAAGTCATAGAGAAAATGATCAACGAACGATTGATGTATTGGTTCGAAAGTCAGCATGTGCTGCCAGGAAAAATATCAGGCTTCCGCATAGGTCAATGTACCATGGACAGCATCATAGATTTGGTGAGATTTGTGGAACACGAAAAGTCCAAAGGCAACATTACGGTAGCCATATTCCTAGACGTAATGCGTGCCTATGATACGGCTAGCCACGTCCACGTCTTAGAAGGATTGGCGCTATTACGACTACGTGGGAGGACGCTCCGCTTTATATCCGACTTTCTTGAGGGCAGGCGAATTTTTGTGACGACGGAGAATGCGAAAACATCGGAACATGTGGTTACCCAAGGGGTTCCTCAAGGCAGAGTTTTAAGTCCCACTCTTTTCAATGCAATAATGGCGCTATTACCAACACGCCTCCCACATGGCATTCACTATTCCATTTACGCTGACGACATATGTATTTGGACATCCGGACCGTCATTGGAAGTCATCCAAACCAAATTGCAAAGCGGAATTGAAGAAGTTTTAATGTTTCTAACAGAACGAGAAATGACTTTGTCAGCCGGAAAAACAGCTGTATTTCCCTTTACTATGAAACAATTGAAGGGGTTTAATATATGCCTGGAAGGAAGACCCCTGGCGCTTGTGACAAACCATCGTTTCCTCGGCGTAATCGTAGATCGAAGGCTCTCCTGGTCACACCATCTTCACGTTCTGGAGACCAAGCTGAACAACAACGTCCGCGCTCTGTGACACCTGGCAGGAGCCCGTTGGGGAACCTCCGCGGATGTTCTACTCAGACATCACGGGGCTCTTGTGAGGTCCGCTATCGGATACTCATTGCCAGTTCTCATTGGCTTATCACCTTCTGGAGAGAAGAAACTCACTCTACTACTAGCGAGAAGTCTTCGAGTGTGCTTGGGGGTTCCTAAAGCCACGTCAAGTCCCCTTGTGCTGGGCGAAGCGCGAGAGTTTCCTATTATGGTCCTGCGGCAAAAAAAAATAACTCGGCACCTGTTAAGAATATTCATGCAACATGCTTACCATCCACTATCAGATGCAATATTGAAGCGAACTGGTTCGTGGGTCTTTGCCATGCTGCAAGACTACCAGGCACTCTTTCCTGAATTTACACGGTGGCCTGATACCTGCCCTCCCTGGCTTCTTCCACAGCCTAACATCACTGCTAGAATACCAGGTATCGACAAGAAGGCAAATGTTCTTGTACCGGCGTTGGTCCAGTTAGTGTTGATGCATATGTATAACGCGCGCGCGGACAAGTTACATGTGTACACGGATGGATCTTGCAATACACGTAGCTCCGCTTGCGCGTTCGCAGTGCCTGCCACTAAGGTGTGTAGGCAAGATGTTACGATTGTCACACAGAACATCCTCGACAACTGCTGAACTCTGTGCCATTGTGGAGGCTGTCAAGTTTATTGCCACAAGGCAGCAAAGTGCTAGGTGGGTTGTCTGCTCAGACTCTAAGCCAGCACTTCTGCTCCTAATCAAATGTCAGGCCAGAAACGGGTACCGAATAATGACCCTTACGATTGCTGAACATCTTCAAGCAGCCCGTGATAAACGGCATGTCGTAGACTTCCAATGGGTACACAGCCACAGTGGCCTAAAAGGCAACGAGGCAGCCGGCAGACTCGCCAAACAGGGGCACGATGACGGCGACGAGCTCACCCTTCCTCTCCTCGCTGATGATATAAGGAGCATCATACGGAAACTAAGTGAGCAATGGTCTGCAGAGGCGTGGTTTGATGAAAAAACGAAGCGGTCATTGCTGTACGCAATAGACCCAGCCTTACAGTTCCGTGTGAACGTGGGGCTGTCACGAAATGTGGAAACGCTGCTTCACCGTTTGCGACTCGGGGTGGCTTATACAAAGTCGTTTTTGTACCGAATTCACTGTGCAACCTCACCATCCTGCGCATGGGTAGCGCCTGAGGAAGATGTTTCCCGCGTGATGCTGGAATGCCCATTATACTCACGGGAAATACGTGAACTTTTACACAAACTCCCATTAAAGAACCGTCGTGTGGTGTGTTTAGAATCTCTACTGGGACAATGGCCTGATGCGGGGCTTCAAAATAAGGTTGTTCGTGCCCTGAATGTGTTTTTTACCTCAACAGGAATAGTGACATGGTATTAGGTGACATATTAGATTTTTGTCGTGACTCAGTGACCACCAACCCAAGAGGACATTTTACAGAGAACATTTAGTACTCACGAAAGTGTGGTGCACAGTGGAATAGTATAGCCGGGTCTATGAGCCTGTATTGGTGAAATGGAGTAGCCGGGAGCAGATCCGCTTCCTACCTCTCCACTCAATAAACCAGTTAAACCACGAGAGAGCACAACTAACCATTCGCGTTTTAATACCTTCGTGGGCCGACGTCCGTCTCTGTCGCGGGGAAGAAATACGCTGCGCGTGCAGAGATCGTTGCTGTGGTATATCCTCCGGACAACTTTTTTTTCCTTTTCCTCGCAAGGGAACTGACCCCGCCGCTTGTTATTGCCAACTTCGAAGCATCCAGACACGCGCTAATCCCCCGCCGAGTAGTTAAAAGCCAACTGAGAGAGCACAACTAACCATTCGCGTTCTAATACCTTCATGGGCCTACGTTCGTCTCCATCGCGGGAAAGAAATACGCTGCGCGTGCAGAGATCAACGCTGTGGTTGTCCCTCGGGCAACTTTTTTGTTCCTTTTCCTCGCATTCATCTGACCCCGGCACTTGTAATGCAAAATTCCAAGCATCCAGACACGCGCTAAACCCCGCCGAGCAGTTAAAGGCCAACTGAGAGAGCAGAACTGACCATTCCCGTTCTCATACCTTCATGGGCCGATCCCCGTCTCCGTCGCGGGGAAGAAATACGCTGCGCGTGCAGAGATCAACGCTGTGGATGTCCCCCGGGAATTTTTTTCCTTTTCCTCGCAAGGAAACTCACCCCGCCGGTTAGAAGTGCCAACTTCGAAGCATCCAGACACGCGCAAATCCCCCTCCGAGCAGTTAAAAACCGATTCAGAGAGCACAACTGACATTTCGCCTTCTCATACCTTCATGGGGCAATCCCTGTCTCCAACGCAGTAAAGAAATATGCTATGCATGCAGAGATCAACGCTGTGGTATGCCCCTCGTGCAACTTTTTTCCCTTTTTCTCGCAAGGTAACAGACCCCGACGCTTGGTAATGACAACTTTGAAGCATACAGACACGCTCTAATCCCCCGCCAAGCAGTTAAAAGCCAACTGAGAGAGCACAACTAACCAAACGCATTCTCACACCTTCATGGGCCGATCTCCGTCTCCGTCGCGGTGAAAAAATACGCTGCGCGTGCAGAGATCAACGCTGTGGTTTGTCCCTCGGACAACTTTTTTTGTTGCTTTTCCTCGCAAGGGAACTGACCCAGCCACTTGTAAATGCAAACTCCGAAGCAACCAGACACGCGCTAATCTCCCGCCGAGCAGTTAAAAACCGATTGAGATAGCAGAACTGACTTTTTGCCTTCTCATACCTTCTTGGTGCGATCCCTGTCTCCATCGCAACAAAGAAATACGCAATGCATGCAGAGATCCACGCTGTGGTATGTCCCTGGGGCAACTTTTTTCGCTTTTCCTCGCAAGGGAACTGACCCCGCCGCTTGGAAATTGCAACTTCGAAGCATCCAGGCACGCGCTAATCCTCCCCGAGCAGTTAAAAGCCAACTGAGATAGCACAACTAACCATTCGCGTTCATATACCTTCATTGGCCGATCTCCGTGTCCGTCGCATGGAAAAAATATGCTGCGCATGCAGAGATCACCGCTGTGGTATGTCCTCCGGGAAACTTTTTTTTTCCATTTCCTCGCAAGGGAACAAACCCCGCCGCTTGTTAATGCCAACTCCGAAGCATCCAGACACGCGCTAATCCCCCTAAGTAGTTAAAAGCCAACTGAGAGAGCACAACTAACCATTCGCGTTCTAATACCTTCATGGCCCAACGTCCGTCTCCATCGCGGAGAAGAAATACGCTGCGCGTGCAGAGATCAATGCTGTGATATGTCCCTCGGGCAACTTTTTTGTTCCTTTTCCTCGCATTGATCTGACCCCAGGACTTGTAATGAAACTTCGAAGCATTAAAACACGCGCTAATCCCCCGCCGAGCAGTTAAAAGCCAACTGAGAGAGCAGAACTGACCATTCGCGTTCTCATACCTTCATGGGCCGATCCCCGTCCTTGTCGCGGGGAAGAAATACGCTGCGCGTGCAGAGATCAACGCTGTGGTATGTCCCCCGGGAACTTTTTTTCCTTTTCCTCGCAAGGGAACTGGCCCCGCCGGTTAGAAATGCCAACTTCGAGGCATTCACACACACGCTAATCCCCTGCCGAGCAGTTAAAAGATCACGGAGAGAGCGGAACTAACCATTCGCGTTCTCATACCTTCATGCACCCATCTCTGTCTTCATCGCGGGGGAGAAATACGCTGCGCGTTCAGAGGTGAACGCTGTGGTATGTCCGTCGGGCAACTTTTTTTTGTTCCTTTTCCTCGCAAGGGAACTGACCCCGCCACTTGTTAAGGCAAACTTCAAAGCATCCAGACACGCGCGAAGCCCCCACCGGAAAGTTAAAAGCCAACTGAGAGAGCAAAACTGACAAATTCACCTTCTCATATCTTCATGGGCCGATCTCTGTCTCCGTCGCGTGGAGAAAATACGCTGTGCATGCATAGATCAACGCTGTGGTATGTCCTTCGGGCAACTTTTTTTTTCTTTTCCTCGCAAGGGAACTGACCCCACCGCTTAGACATGCCAACTTCGAAGCATCCAGAAACACCCTAATCCCCCGCCGAGCAGTTAAAAGCCAACTGAGATTGCACAACTAACCATTGCGTTCTCATACCTTCATGGGCCGATCTCCGTCTCCGTCGCGCGGAAGAAATACGCTGCGCATGCAGAGATTAATGTTGTAGTAATTCCCTCGGGCAACTTTTTTCTAATTTTTCTCGCAAGGAAACTGACCCCGCCGCTTAGAAATGCCAACTTCGAAGCATCCAGACACGCACTAATTCCCCGCCGAGCAGTTAAAAGCCAACTGAGAGAGCACAACTAACCATTCGCGTTCTCATACCTTCATGGGCCGATCTCCGTCTCCGTCGCGGGGAAGAAATACGCTGCCCATGCGGAGATCTACGATCTGGTATGTCCTTCGGGCAACTTTTTTTTCCTTTTCCTCGCAAGGAAACTGACCCCACCGCTTAGAAATGCACATTTCGAAGCATCCAGACATGCGATAAACCCCCTCCGAGCAGTTAAAATCCAACTGAGATAGCACAACTAACCATTCGCGTTCTCATACCTTTATGGGCCGATCTCTGGGTCTGTCGTGGGGAAGAAATACGCTGCGCGTTCGGAGATCAACGCTGTGGTATATCCCTTGGGCTACTTTTTTTATCCTTTTCCTCGCAATTGAACTGACCCCGGCACTTGTTAATGCCAACTTTGAAGCATCCAGACACGCGCTAATCCCGCGCCGAGCAGTTCCAAGCCAACCAACGTTTTTATATTAGTTCAGTTTGCAAACTGCGCTTCGAGAGGGGGCACCATTTTGTCGCCAGTCCGAGAGGTGGCGCTGGCGTAGCGTTAAGATCTAGTTTGGGGAGCGAGGCTCGCCCCGGCCATGTGTTTACGCTGTGCTGTTGGCGCTCGCCTGTTCGTCACGTCTGTATTAACGTATTAGCTCTGTGCTGTTATCGAGCATACATAGTTCAGTGGATCTCTGAAGTGTCGGTGCGGTTTGTTGACGTGCTGCGCGCCGGGCTGCCTTTCGGTGTATGCTTCGGAAGCGGCAAAGTCCGTGCAGCGGCATTTCATCAAAGCGCGGAAGGGTCCTGACGGATTGAAGGCGTGGGAAAGCGCGATTCCGCAGAAAAAGTTCGAGGTTATGCCGTAAACATACGTTTGTGACATTCATTGTGATCCTTCAGACATCGTCAACTGTTACGAAAACGCCGTGAGTGGTCAATCTGTAAGGATACCGTAAGGCAGGTGGACTCTAGGGACCCCGCGGCACCCCGTATTTTCTCTGACATACCTGAGCATCTGTCGCCACGAAAGACGTCAATGTCATGCCGAAAACCACCCAAATGGATGACAGTGGTTCCTACCTATGTTGGGTCCTGCCAAAATGATGGGTCTTTGCCCGAGGAAACTGGCGTAAGTGGCGCGAATGGTGTAGAAAGCGCCGATTTCAGCACGTACATTGGGAACTGAGCTGTGGTTCGCGGTTATGCAGGAATTCAGTGAATGTCCGACATTTCAATCGTAGAATGTGAAGGCTTCGTCTACCCATGTTATCCTCTACAAGCTCGGAGATTCTGGGTGCAATTGTAGTCATTCAGAAGGGTGCAGTAGTCGGGCAAATCTTGTCGGTTGAAGTTAATCAAGAGGTTTGCTTGTTACGCCGTGTAGCTACAGCGATAAAAATGGGAATATTCACCCTCAGCTGACAAGGCAGAAGAATGTAACAACATTTATTCGCTACATTGTTGCTAAAGATCAGCCCTTGGAACAAATGTTACCTGTTTCCAGACGTTTCATCCGCAACAACTGCCGTGAAAGAGCATGCAGTGTGTGCGGCACAACATATTCACGGTGCTGTCAGATCAGATCCCAACCCGGCGCGGTGGCTATGGCGCTGTGCTGCTGGGCGGAAGGACTCGGGTTCGATTCCCGGCCACGGCGGCCGCTATTCTGATAGAGGCGGAAAGCGAAAACACCCGTGTGTTCGAGATTTCAGCGCACGAGGTCGCGGGTTCGATTCCCGGCCGCGGCGGCCGCTTTTCTGATGGAGGCGAAAAGCAAAAACGCCCGTGTGTACGAGATTTCGGCGCACGTTAAAGATCCCCAGGTGGTCAAAATTTAATCCGGAGCCCTCCACTACGGCGCGCCTCATCGCCTGCGTTGCGTCGGCGCGTAAACCCCTACAATCAATCAATCAAATCAAATCAATCGAGATTTCAGCGCATGTTAAAGATCCCCTGCGTGGTCAAAATTAATCCGGAGCCCTCCACTACGGCACGCCTCATCGCCTGTGAAGCGTCGGCGCGTTAAACCTGTTATAAATCAATCTGACTACTCAAAACTGAGAAGTGTTGCCTATCTGCAGATTGCAAAAAGAAACGAGCAGGAAAAATCAACGCAGAATTAAGCATAAGTGATGGCTCAGCGGAAAAACTACCAGGCGAAACGCTTTAAAAAATCGGCTTATCAGTACTACAAGAAGATAAATGAAAGTTTCTGTGACCCTAACAGATAGTACATCCGATTTACGAACCAACAAAAAAGAATAGCAGTACGACAAGCATTCTCATCCGAGAAAAAACGTTTATTTCTTTTAAGAAACCACATTTATACCTGTCAAAGAAATAAAAAAACACTGGTTTAATAATTGGTTCAATATTCTTTGTTAACAGCGAAGCTGTTTAACAAATCGTAATTTTTTGTGTCCCCAGTTAAAATACCAAGAATTTGCTGAGCGCGGGAACGTGAGCGCGTGCACATGAGCGCGCACGTCAGCACTTGGTTTCCAATGGGCTCAATTGATCAGTTTTGTTGGGGTTGTAAATATGTTTTTGTGAAAACGTACCTACTGCATTTTCTTACACAGCATAAATAAAAATGTCGAGGCGTTTTTTCTTGATTCCAAATAGATGGCTGACTATTGTAGGCTTTCCCGCAGTTTCAGAAGTGTAACACGTGTTCGGCTATGCTTTAAACATTATTGAGCTATAAGGGATCTCGTACTGGGGAAAAACTAAATGAAAAAATGAATAAATAGAACGGGAAGCAGCCGAAGACAAGCGGACTGTGCAGTGTTCGCCTTGCCTTTTTTTCTTCTTCTTAAGCACAGCTTTCTTCTCGTTATAATGTCGATAAAAATGTAAAGCTCTGGTCATTAAAGCGTAAGAGTAGAGCGAAGTTGGATTTCGCATGTCAAAGAAGAACAATAATGGCGTGCGGTGGTCGTTCACCGGCGCCTTTCCAAGCAAGGAGTAGCAGACGACGCGCCGAGACCGATCTCAACGCTACCGCAGCGCCACCGCCTGGTCGGCGACAGCACCGGCCCGCACCGCGCTGCTTGGAAGGCCGCGCTCTTTGCCAACTGACCTAATCTAAAAACGTTGAAGCCAACTGAGAGAGCAGAAATAACCATTTCCGTTCTCATACCTTCGTGGGCCGATCTGCGGCTCTATCGCGGGGAAGAAATAAGCTGCGTTTCAGATATCACGCTGTGGTTGTACCTCGGCGCAAACCTTTTTCCTTTTTCCCTCGCAAGAGAACGACCTCGCCGTTGTAATGCCAGTTCGAAGCATCCAGACACGCGCTAATCCCCCGGCGAGAAGTTCAAAGCCAACTGAGACAGCAGAAATAACCATTCGCGTTGTCATACCTTCGTGGGCCGATCTCCGTCTCTATCGCGGGGAGAATACCTGCTATGCAGATATAACAGCTGTGGTATGTCCATAGGCAACTTTATCTTGTTTCCTTTTCCTCGCAATGAAACTGACCCCACCGCTTAGAAATGCACACTTCGAAGCATCCTGACACGCGCTAATCTCCCGCAGAGCAGTTAAGCTGAGAACCGAAAGAGCAGAACTAACCATTCACGGTCTCATAGCTTCCCGGGCCCATTCTTGTCTCCGTCGCGGGGAAGAAAAACGCTGCGCGTGCAGAGATCAACGCTGTGGTATGTCCGCTCGGGCACTTTTTCTTTTTTCCTTTTCCTCGCAAGGGAACTGACCCCACCGCTTAGAAATGCCAACTTCGAAGCATCCAGACACGCGCTAATCCCCCGCAGAGCAGTTAGGAGCGAACTGAGAGAGCTGAACTAACCATTCACGGTCTCATAGCTTCCCGGGCCCATCTTCGTCTCCGTCGCGGGGAAGAAATACGCTGCGCATGCAGAGATCAACGCTGTGGTATGTCGCTCGGGCAACTTTTTCTTTTTTCCTTTTCCTCGCAAGGGAAACTGACCCCCACCGCCTTAGAAAATGCCAACTTCGAAGCTTCCATACACGCGCTATATCCCCGCCGAGTAGTTTTAAAAGCCAACTGAAGTGAACAGAACTAACCATTCGCGTTTCATCCCTTCCATGGGCCCATCTCGTCTCCGTCGCAGGGAAGGACATCCGCTGGCACGTGCAGAAGGTCAGGCGCTGTGGTGTGTCCCTCGGTCAAGTTTCCCATTTTTTCCCTTTCCTCACAAGGAACTGACCCCACCTGCTTCCAAAATGCCAATCTTCGAAGCTTTCCATACACGCGCTAATATCCCCGCCGAGTAGTTAAAAGCCAACTGATGTTGAACAGGAACTAACCATTCGCCGTTCTCATCCCTTCATGGGCCCATCTTCGTCTCCGGTCGCAGAGAAGACTAGTTTACGCTTTGCGCCGTGCAGAGGTCAGCGCTGTGGTGTGTCCTCGGTCAAGTTTCCATTTTTTTTCCTTTTCCTCGCAAGGGAACTGACCCCACGCTTTCGAAATGCCAACTTTCGAAAGCTTCCAGACACGCGCTATATCCCCGCCGAGCTAGTAAAAGCCAACTGAGAGCAGAACTAACCATTCGCGTTCTCATACCTTCATGGGCCCATTTTCGTCTCCGTCGCACGGAAAGACATACGCTGCGCGTGCAGAGGTCAGCGCTGTGGTGTGTCCCTCGGTCAAGTTTCTATTTTTTTCCCTTTCCTCGCAAGGGAACTGACCCCACCGGCTTCGAAATGCCAACTTCGAAGCTTCCATACACGCGCTATATCCCCGCCGAGTAGTTAAAAGCCAACTGAGTGAACAGAACTAACCATTCGCGTTCTCATCCCTTCATGGGCCCATCTTTCGTCTCCGTCGCAGGGAAGACCATACGCTGCGCGTGCAGAGGTCAGCGCTGTGGTGTGTCCCTCGGTCAAGTTTCCATTTTTTCCCTTTCCTCGCAAGGGAACTGACCCCACCTCTTCAAAATGCCAACTTCGAAGCTTCCATACACGCGCTATATCCCCGCCGAGTAGTTAAAAGCCAACTGAGTGAACAGAACTAACCATTCGCGTTCTCATACCTTCATGGGCCCATCTTCGTCTGCGTCGCAGGGAAGAAATACGCTGCGCGTGCAGAGATGAACGCTGTGTTATGTCTCTCTGGGCAACTATTTATTTTTTTCCTTTTCCTCGCAAGGGAACTGACCCCGCTGCTTAGAATGCCAACTTTCGAAGCATCCAGACACGCGCTCATCTCCCGCAGAGCAGTTAAAAGCCAACTGAGAGAGCAGAACTAACCATTCGCGTTCTCATACCTTCATGGGCCCATCTTCGTCTCCGTCGCAGGAAGAAAATACGCTGCGCGTGCAGAGATGAACGCTGTGTTATGTCTCTCAGGGCAACTTTTTACTTTTTTCCTTTTCCTCGCAAGGGAACTGACCCCGCTGCTTAGAAATGCCAACTTCGAAGCATCCAGACACGAGCTAATGCCCCGCCGAGCAGTTAAAAGCCAACTGAGAGAGCAGAACTAACATTTGCGTTCTCATACCTTCATGGGCCCATCCTTCGTCTCCGTCGCAGGGAAGAAATACGCTGCGCATGCAGAGATTAACGCTGTGGTATGTCTCTCGGGCAACTTTTTATTTTTCCTTTTCCTCGCAAGGGAACTGACCCCGCCGACTTAGAAATGCCAACTTCGAAGCATCCAGACACGCGCTAATCCCCGCGAGCAGTTAAAGCCAACTGAGAGAGCAGAACTAACCATTCGCGTTCTCATACCTTCATGGGCCCATCTTCGTCTCCGTCGCGGGGAAGAAATACGCTGCGCGTGCAGAGATCAACGCTGTGGTATGTCCCTCAAGCAACTTTTTATTTTTTCCTTTTCCTCGCAAGGGAACTGACCCCGCCGCTTAGAAATGCCAACTTCGAAGCATCCAGACACGCGCTAATCCCCCGCCGAGCAGTTAAAGCAACTGAGAGCAGAACTAACCATTCGCGTTCTCATACCTTCATGGGCCCATCTTCGTCTCCGTCGCGGGGAAGAAATACGCTGCGCGTGCAGAGATCAACGCTGTGGTATGTCCTCTCGGGCAACTTTTTTTTTTTTTCCTTTTCCTCGCAAGGGAACTGACCCCGCCGCTTAGAAATGCCAACTTCGAAGCATCCAGACACGCGCTAATCCCCCGCCGAGCAGTTAAAAGCCAACTGAGAGAGCAGAACTAACCATTCGCGTTCTCATACCTTCATGGGCCCATCTTCGTCTCCGTCGCGGGGAAGAAATACGCTGCGCGTGCAGAGATCAACGCTGTGGTATGTCCCTCGGGCAACTTTTTTTTTTTCCTTTTCCTCGCAAGGGAACTGACCCCGCCGCTTAGAAATGCCAACTTCGAAGCATCCAGACACGCGCTAATCCCCCGCCGAGCAGTTAAAAGCCAACTGAGAGAGCAGAACTAACCATTCGCGTTCTCATACCTTCATGGGCCCATCTTCGTCTCCGTCGCGGGGAAGAAATACGCTGCGCGTGCAGAGATCAACGCTGTGGTATGTCCCTCGGGCAACTTTTTCTTTTTTCCTTTTCCTCGCAAGGGAACTGACCCCACCGCTTAGAAATGCCAACTTCGAAGCATCCAGACACGCGCTATATCCCCGCCGAGTAGTTAAAGCCAACTGAGGAACAGAACTAACCATTCGCGTATCATCCCTTTTCCTGGGCCCATCTTCGTCTCCGTCGCAGGGAAGACATACGCCTGCGCGTGCAGAGGTCCAGCGCTGTGGTCGTGTCCCTCGGTCAAGTTTTCCATTTTTTCCTTTTCCTCACAAGGGAACTGACCCCACCTCTTAGAAATGCCAACTTCGAAGCATCCAGACAGGCGCTTATCCCCCGCCGAGTAGTTAATAAGCCAAACTGAGGTGAACAGAACTAACCATTCGCGGTTCTCCTATCCTTCATGGGCCCCATCTTCGTCTCCGTCGCCGGAAAGACATACACTGCGCGTGCCAGAGGTCATCGCTGTGGTGTGTCCCTCGGTCAAGTTTCCATTTTTTCCCTTTTCCTCGCAAGGGAACTGACCCCACCTCTTCAAAATTCCAACTTCGAAGCATCCAGACACGCGCTAATCCCCCGCCGAGCAGTTAAAAGCCAACTGAGAGAGCAGAACTAACCATTCGCGTTCTCATACCTTCATGGGCCCATCTTCGTCTCCGTCGCGGGGAAGAAATACGCTGCGCGTGCAGAGATCAACGCTGTGGTATGTCCCTCGGGCAACTTTTTTTTTTTTCCTTTTCCTCGCAAGGGAACTGACCCCGCCGCTTAGAAATGCCAACTTCGAAGCATCCAGACACGCGCTAATCCCCCGCCGAGCAGTTAAAAGCCAACTGAGAGAGCAGAACTAACCATTCGCGTTCTCATACCTTCATGGGCCCATCTTCGTCTCCGTCGCGGGGAAGAAATACGCTGCGCGTGCAGAGATCAACGCTGTGGTATGTCCCTCGGGCAACTTTTTTTTTTTCCTTTTCCTCGCAAGGGAACTGACCCCGCCGCTTAGAAATGCCAACTTCGAAGCATCCAGACACGCGCTAATCCCCGCCGAGCAGTTAAAAGCCAACTGAGAGAGCAGAACTAACCATTCGCGTTCTCATACCTTCATGGGCCCATCTTCGTCTCCGTCGCGGGGAAGAAATACGCTGCGCGTGCAGAGATCAACGCTGTGGTATGTCCCTCGGGCAACTTTTTTTTTTTCCTTTTCCTCGCAAGGGAACTGACCCCGCCGCTTAGAAATGCCAACTTCGAAGCATCCAGACACGCGCTAATCCCCCGCCGAGCAGTTAAAAGCCAACTGAGAGAGCAGAACTAACCATTCGCGTTCTCATACCTTCATGGGCCCATCTTCGTCTCCGTCGCGGGGAAGAAATACGCTGCGCGTGCAGAGATCAACGCTGTGGTATGTCCCTCGGGCAACTTTTTTTTTTTTCCTCGCAAGGGAACTGACCCCGCCGCTTAGAAATGCCAACTTCGAAGCATCCAGACACGCGCTAATCCCCGCCGAGCAGTTAAAAGCCAACTGAGAGAGCAGAACTAACCATTCGCGTTCTCATACCTTCATGGGCCCATCTTCGTCTCCGTCGCGAAAAAGGAATACGCTGCGCGTGCAGAGGTCAACGCTGTGGTATGTCTCTCGGGCAACTTTTTTTTTTCCTTTCCTCGCAAGGGAACTGACCCGCCCTGCTTAGAAATGCCAACTTCGAAGCATCCAGACACGAGCTAATGCCCCGCCGAGCAGTTAAAAGCCAACTGAGAGAGCAGAACTAACCATTCGCGTTCGCATACCTTCATGGGCCATCTTCGTCTCGTCGCAGGGAAGAAATACGCTGCGCGTGCAGAGATGAACGCTGTGTTATGTCCTCTCGGAGCAACTTTTTGTTTTTTCCTTTTCCTCGCAAGGGAACTGACCCCGCTGCTTAAAAATGCCAACTTCGAAGCATCCAGACACGCGCTTATCCCCCGCCGAGCATTTAAAAGCCAACTGAGAGCAGAACTAACCATTCGCGTTCTCATACCTTCATGGGCCCATCTTCGTCTCCGTCGCAGGGAAGACATACGCTGCGCGTGCAGAGGTCAGCGCTGTGGTGTGTCCCTCGGTCAAGTTTCCATTTTTTCCCTTTCCTCACAAGGGAACTGACCCCACCTCTTCAAATGCCAACTTCGAAGCTTCCATACACGCGCTATATCCCCGCCGAGTAGTTAAAAGCCAACTGAGTGAACAGAACTAACCATTCGCGTTCTCATCCCTTCATGGGCCCATCTTTCGTCTCCGTCGCAGGAAAGACATACGCTGCGCGTGCAGAGGTCAGCGCTGTGGTGTGTCCCTCGGTCAAGTTTCCATTTTTTCCCTTTCCTCGCAAGGGAACTGACCCCACGGCTTCGAAATGCCAACTTCGAAGCTTCCATACACGCGCTATATCCCCGCCGAGTAGTTAAAAGCCAACTGAGTGAACAGAACTAACCATTCGCGTTCTCATCCCTTCATGGGCCCATCTTCGTCTCCGTCGCAGGGAAGACATACGCTGCGCGTGCAGAGGTCAGCGCTGTGGTGTGTCCCTCGGTCAAGTTTCATTTTTTCCTTTTCCTCGCAAGGGAACTGACCCCACCGCTTCGAAATGCCAACTTCGAAGCATCCAGACACGCGCTTATCCCCCGCCGAGCATTTAAAAGCCAACTGAGAGCAGAACTAACCATTCGCGTTCTCATACCTTCATGGGCCCATTTTCGTCTCCTTCGCCGGAAAGACATACGCTGCGCGTGCAGAGATCAACGCTGTGGTATGTCCCTCGGGCAACTTTTTCTTTTTTCCTTTTCCTCGCAAGGGAACTGACCCCGCCGCTTAGAAATGCCAACTTCGAAGCATCCAGACACGCGCTAATCCCCCGCCGAGCAGTTAAAAGCCAACTGAGAGAGCAGAACTAACCATTCGCGTTCTCATACCTTCATGGGCCCATCTTCGTCTCCGTCGCAGGGAAGAAATACGCTGCGCGTGCAGAGATCAACGCTGTGGTATGTCCCTCGGGCAACTTTTTTTTTTTTCCTTTTCCTCGCAAGGGAACTGACCCCGCCGCTTAGAAATGCCAACTTCGAAGCATCCAGACACGCGCTAATCCCCCGCCGAGCAGTTAAAAGCCAACTGAGAGAGCAGAACTAACCATTCGCGTTCTCATACCTTCATGGGCCCATCTTCGTCTCCGTCGCAGGGAAGAAATACGCTGCGCGTGCAGAGATCAACGCTGTGGTATGTCCCTCGGGCAACTTTTTTTTTTTCCTTTTCCTCGCAAGGGAACTGACCCCGCCGCTTAGAAATGCCAACTTCGAAGCATCCAGACACGCGCTAATCCCCCGCCGAGCAGTTAAAAGCCAACTGAGAGAGCAGAACTAACCATTCGCGTTCTCATACCTTCATGGGCCCATCTTCGTCTCCGTCGCAGGGAAGAAATACGCTGCGCGTGCAGAGATCAACGCTGTGGTATGTCCCTCGGGCAACTTTTTTTTTTTCCTTTTCCTCGCAAGGGAACTGACCCCGCCGCTTAGAAATGCCAACTTCGAAGCATCCAGACACGCGCTAATCCCCCGCCGAGCAGTTAAAAGCCAACTGAGAGAGCAGAACTAACCATTCGCGTTCTCATACCTTCATGGGCCCATCTTCGTCTCCGTCGCAGGGAAGAAATACGCTGCGCGTGCAGAGATCAACGCTGTGGTATGTCCCTCGGGCAACTTTTTTTTTTTTTTTCCTCGCAAGGGAACTGACCCCGCCGCTTAGAAATGCCAACTTCGAAGCATCCAGACACGCGCTAATCCCCCGCCGAGCAGTTAAAAGCCAACTGAGAGCAGAACTAACCATTCGCGTTCTCATACCTTCATGGGCCCATCTTCGTCTCCGTCGCAGGGAAGAAATACGCTGCGCGTGCAGAGATCAACGCTGTGGTATGTCCCTCGGGCAACTTTTTGTTTTTTCCTTTTCCTCGCAAGGGAACTGACCCCGCCGCTTAGAAATGCCAACTTCGAAGCATCCAGACACGAGCTAATCCCCCGCCGAGCAGTTAAAAGCCAACTGAGTGAACAGAACTAACCATTCGCGTTCTCATCCCTTCATGGGCCCATCTTCGTCTCCGTCGCAGGAAGACATACGCTGCGCGTGCAGAGGTCAGCGCTGTGGTGTGTCCCTCGGTCAAGTTTCCATTTTTCCCTTTCCTCGCAAGGGAACTGACCCCACGGCTTCGAAATGCCAACTTCGAAGCATTCCAGACACGCGCTATATCCCCGCCGAGCATTTAAAAGCCAACTGAGAGCAGAACTAACCATTCGCGTTCTCATCCCTTCATGGGCCCATCTTCGTCTCCGTCGCAGGGAAGACATACGCTGCGCGTGCAGAGGTCACGCTGTGGTGTGTCCCTCGGTCAAGTTTCCATTTTTTCCCTTTCCTCACAAGGGAACTGACCCCACCTCTTCAAAATGCCAACTTCGAAGCTTCCATACACGCGCTATATCCCCGCCGAGTAGTTAAAAGCCAACTGAGTGAACAGAACTAACCATTCGCGTTCTCATCCCTTCATGGGCCCATCTTCGTCTCCGTCGCAGGGAAGAAATACGCTGCGCGTGCAGAGATCAACGCTGTGGTATGTCCCTCGGGCAACTTTTTTTTTTTCCTTTTCCTCGCAAGGGAACTGACCCCACCGCTTAGAAATGCCAACTTCGAAGCATCCAGACACGCGCTATATCCCCGCCGAGCAGTTAAAAGCCAACTGAGAGAGCAGAACTAACCATTCGCGTTCTCATACCTTCATGGGCCATCTTCATCTCCGTCGCGGGAAGACATACGCTGCGCGTGCAGAGATCAACGCTGTGGTGTGTCCCTCGGGCAAGTTTCCATTTTTTCCTTTTCCTCGCAAGGGAACTGACCCCACCGCTTCGAAATGCCAACTTCGAAGCATCCAGACACGCGCTAATCCCCGCCGAGCAGTTAAAAGCCAACTGAGAGAGCAGAACTAACCATTCAGCGTTCTCATACCTTCATGGGCCCATCTTCGTCTCCGTCGCGGGGAAGAAATACGCTGCGCGTGCAGAGATCAACGCTGTGGTATGTCCCTCGGGCAACTTTTTTTTTTTCCTTTTCCTCGCAAGGGAACTGACCCCGCCGCTTAGAAATGCCAACTTCGAAGCATCCAGACACGCGCTAATCCCCCGCCGAGCAGTTAAAAGCCAACTGAGAGAGCAGAACTAACCATTCGCGTTCTCATACCTTCATGGGCCCATCTTCGTCTCCGTCGCAGGGAAGAAATACGCTGCGCGTGCAGAGATCAACGCTGTGGTATGTCCCTCGGGCAACTTTTTTTTTTTCCTTTTCCTCGCAAGGGAACTGACCCCGCCGCTTAGAAATGCCAACTTCGAAGCATCCAGACACGCGCTAATCCCCCGCCGAGCAGTTAAAAGCCAACTGAGAGAGCAGAACTAACCATTCGCGTTCTCATACCTTCATGGGCCCATCTTCGTCTCCGTCGCGGGGAAGAAATACGCTGCGCGTGCAGAGATCAACGCTGTGGTATGTCCCTCGGGCAACTTTTTATTTTTCCTTTTCCTCACAAGGGAACTGACCCCGCTGCTTAGAAATTCCAACTTCGAAGCATCCAGACACGAGCTATGCCCCGCCGAGCAGTTAAAAGCCAACTGAGACAGCAGAACTAACCATTCGCGTTCTCATACCTTCATGGGCCCATCTTCGTCTCCGTCGCAGGGAAGAAATACGCTGCGCGTGCAGAGATGAAACGCTGTGTTAATGAATCTCTCGGGCAACTTTTGTTTTTTTCCTTTTCCTCGCAAGGGAACTGACCCCGCTGCTTAGAAATTGCCACTTCGAAGCATCCAGACACGATCTAATCCCCGCAGAGCAGTTAAAAAGCAACTAAGAGAGCAGAACTACCTATTCGCGTTCTCATACCTTCTCATGGCCAATCTTCGTCTCCGTCGCAGGGAAGAAATACGCTGCGCGTGCAGAGATGAACGCTGGTGTTATGTTCTCTCGGGCGACTTTTTTTTTTTCCGTTTTCCTCGCAAGGGAACTGACCCGCCGCTTAGAAATTGCCAACTTCGAAGCATCCAGACACGCGCTAATCCCCGCAGAGCAGTTAAAAGCCAACTGAGAGAGCAGAACTAACCATTCGCGTTCTCATACCTTCATGGGCCCATCTTCGTCTCCGTCGCAGGGAAGAAATACGCTGCGCGTGCAGAGATCGAACGCTGTGGTATGTCCTCGGGGCAACTTTCTTTTTTCCCTTTCCTCACAAGGGAACTGACCCACGCTGCTAGAAATGCCAACTTCGAAGCATCCAGACACGAGCTAATGCCCCGCCGAGCAGTTAAAAGCAACTGAGAGTAGCAGAACTAACCATTCGCGTTCTCATACCTTCATGGGCCCATCTTCGTCTCCGTCGCAGGGAAGAAATACGCTGCGCGTGCAGAGATGAACGCTGTGTTATGTCTCTCGGGCAACTTTTTTTTTTTTCCTTTTCCTCGCAAGGGAACTGAACCCGCTGCTTAGAAATGCCAACTTCGAAGCATCCAGACACGCGCTAATCCCCCGCCGAGCAGTTAAAAGCCAACTGAGAGAGCAGAACTAACCATTCGCGTTCTCATACCTTCATGGGCCCATCTTCGTCTCCGTCGCGGGGAAGAAATACGCTGCGCGTGCAGAGATCAACGCTGTGGTATGTCCCTCGGGCAACTTTTTTTTTTTCCTTTTCCTCGCAAGGGAACTGACCCCGCCGCTTAGAAATGCCAACTTCGAAGCATCCAGACACGCGCTAATCCCCCGCCGAGCAGTTAAAAGCCAACTGAGAGAGCAGAACTAACCATTCGCGTTCTCATACCTTCATGGGCCCATCTTCGTCTCCGTCGCAGGGAAGAAATACGCTGCGCGTGCAGAGATCAACGCTGTGGTATGTCCCTCGGGCAACTTTTTTTTTTTTCCTTTTCCTCGCAAGGGAACTGACCCCGCCGCTTAGAAATGCCAACTTCGAAGCATCCAGACACGCGCTAATCCCCCGCCGAGCAGTTAAAAGCCAACTGAGAGAGCAGAAACTAACCATTCGCGTTCTCATACCTTCCTGGGCCCATCTTCGTCTCCAGCGCAGGGAAGAAATACGCTGCGCGTGCAGAGATGAACGATGTGGTATGTCTCTCGGGCAACTATTTATTTTTTCCTTTCTTCTCACAGGGAACTGACCCCCTGCCTGCTTAGAAATGCAACTCGAAGCATCCAGACACGAGCTACGTGCCCCGCCGAGCAGTTAAAGCCAACCTGAGAGAGCAGAACTAACCATTCGCGTTCTCATAGCCTTCCATGGGCCCATCTTCGTCTCCGTCGCAGGGAAGAAATACGCTGCGCAGTGCAGAGATGAACGCGTGTCTTATGTCTCTCGGGCAACTTTTTTGTTTTTTTCCTTTTCCTCGCAAGGGAACTGACCCCGCTCGCTTAGAAATGCCAACTTCGAAGCATCCAGACCCGAGTAATGCCCCGCCGATCAGTTAAAAGCCAACTGAGAGAGCAGAACAAACCATTCGCGTTCTCATACCTTCATGGGCACGCCTTCGTCTCCTTCGCGGGAAAGAAATACGCTTCGTGTGCGGAGATCAACGCTGTGGTATGTCCCTCGGGCAACTTTTTTTTTTTCCTTTTCCTCGCAAGGGAACTGACCCCGCCGCTTAGAAATGCCAACTTCGAAGCATCCAGACACGCGCTAATCCCCCGCCGAGCAGTTAAAAGCCAACTGAGAGAGCAGAACTAACCATTCGCGTTCTCATACCTTCATGGGCCCATCTTCGTCTCCGTCGCAGGGAAGAAATACGCTGCGCGTGCAGAGATCAACGCTGTGGTATGTCCCTCGGGCAACTTTTTTTTTTTTTTTCCTCGCAAGGGAACTGACCCCGCCGCTTAGAAATGCCAACTTCGAAGCATCCAGACACGCGCTAATCCCCCGCCGAGCAGTTAAAAGCCAACTGAGAGAGCAGAACTAACCATTCGCGTTCTCATACCTTCATGGGCCCATCTTCGTCTCCGTCGCGGGGAAGAAATACGCTGCGCGTGCAGAGATCAACGCTGTGGTATGTCCCTCGGGCAACTTTTTTTTTTTTCCTTTTCCTCGCAAGGGAACTGACCCCGCCGCTTAGAAATGCCAACTTCGAAGCATCCAGACACGCGCTAATCCCCCGCCGAGCAGTTAAAAGCCAACTGAGAGAGCAGAACTAACCATTCGCGTTCTCATACCTTCATGGGCCCATCTTCGTCTCCGTCGCGGGGAAGAAATACGCTGCGCGTGCAGAGATCAACGCTGTGGTATGTCCCTCGGGCAACTTTTTTTTTTTTCCTTTTCCTCGCAAGGGAACTGACCCCGCCGCTTAGAAATGCCAACTTCGAAGCATCCAGACACGCGCTAATCCCCGCCGAGCAGTTAAAAGCCAACTGAGAGAGCAGAACTAACCATTCGCGTTCTCATACCTTCATGGGCCCATCTTCGTCTCCGTCGCGGGAAGAAATACGCTGCGCGTGCAGAGATCAACGCTGTGGTATGTCCCTCGGGCAACTTTTTTTTTTCCTTTTCCTCGCAAGGGAACTGACCCCGCCGCTTAGAAAATGCCAACTTCGAAGCATCCAGACACGCGCTAATCCCCGCCGAGCAGTTAAAAGCCAACTGAGAGAGCAGAACTAACCATTCGCGTTCTCATACCTTCATGGGCCCATCTTCGTCTCCGTCGCGGGGAAGAAATACGCTGCGCGTGCAGAGATCAACGCTGTGGTATGTCCCTCGGGCAACTTTTTGTTTTTTCCTTTTCCTCGCAAGGGAACTGACCCCGCCGCTTAGAAATGCCAACTTCGAAGCATCCAGACACGCGCTAATCCCCGCCGAGCAGTTAAAAGCCAACTGAGAGAGCAGAACTAACCATTCGCGTTCTCATACCTTCATGGGCCCATCTTCGTCTCCGTCGCAGGGAAGAAATACGCTGCGCGTGCAGAGATCAACGCTGTGGTATGTCCCTCGGGCAACTTTTTTTTTTTCCTTTTCCTCGCAAGGGAACTGACCCCGCCTGCTTAGAAATGCCAACTTCGAAGCATCCAGACACGCGCTAATCCCCGCCGAGCAGTTAAAAGCCAACTGAGAAGCAGAACTAACCATTCGCGTTCTCATACCTTCATGGGCCCATCTTCGTCTCCTGTCGCAGGGAAGAATACGCTGCGCGTGCAGAGATGAACGCTGTGTTATGTCCTCTCGGGCAACTTTTTTTTTTTCCTTTTCCTCGCAAGGGAACTGACCCCGCTGCTTAGAAATGCCAACTTCGAAGCATCCAGACACGCGCTAATGCCCCGCCGAGCAGTTAAAAGCCAACTGAGACAGCAGAACTAACCATTCGCGTTCTCATACCTTCATGGGCCCATCTTCGTCTCCGTCGCAGGGAAGAAATACGCTGCGCGTGCAGAGATAACGCTGTGGTATGTCTCCTCGGGCAACTTTTTCTTTTTTCCTTTTCCTCGCAAGGGAACTGACCCCGCGCTTAGAAATGCCAACTTCGAAGCATCCAGGACACGCGCTAATCCCCCGCCGAGCAGTTAAAAGCCAACTGAGAGAGCAGAACTAACCATTCGCGTTCTCATACCTTCATGGGCCCATCTTCGTCTCCGTCGCAGGGAAGAAATACGCTGCGCGTGCAGAGATCAACGCTGTGGTATGTCCCTCGGGCAACTTTTTTTTTTTTCCTCGCAAGGGAACTGACCCCGCCGCTTAGAAATGCCAACTTCGAAGCATCCAGACACGCGCTAATCCCCCGCCGAGCAGTTAAAAGCCAACTGAGAGAGCAGAACTAACCATTCGCGTTCTCATACCTTCATGGGCCCATCTTCGTCTCCGTCGCGGGAAGAAATACGCTGCGCGTGCAGAGATCAACGCTGTGGTATGTCCCTCGGGCAACTTTTTTTTTTCCTTTTCCTCGCAAGGGAACTGACCCCGCCGCTTAGAAATGCCAACTTCGAAGCATCCAGACACGCGCTAATCCCCCGCCGAGCAGTTAAAAGCCAACTGAGAGAGCAGAACTAACCATTCACGTTCTCATAGCTTCCCGAGCCCATCTTCGTCTCCGTCGCGGGGAAGAAATACGCTGCGCGTGCAGAGATCAACGCTGTGGTATGTCCCTCGGGCAACTTTTTCTTTTTTCCTTTTCCTCGCAAGGGAACTGACCCCGCACCGCTTAGAAATGCCAACTTCGAAGCATCCAGACACGCGCTAATCCCCCGCCGAGCAGTTAAAAGCAAACTGAGAGAGCAGAACTAACCATTCCGCGTTCCTATATCTTCACTGGGCCCATCTTCGTCTCGTCAGCGGGAAGAAATACGCTGCGCGTGCAGAGATAAACGCTGTGGTATGTCCCTCAAGCAACTTTTTTTTTTTTCCTTTTCCTCGCAAGGGAACTGACCCGCCGCTTAGAAATGCCAACTTCGAAGCATCCAGACACGCGCTAATTCCCCGCCGAGCAGTTAAAAGCCAACTGAGAAGAGCAGAACTAACCATTGCGTTCTCATACCTTCATGGGCCCATCTTCGTCTCCCTCGCGGGGAAGAAATACGCTGCGCGTGCAGAGATCAACGCTGTGGTATGTCCCTCAGGCAACTTTTTCTTTTTTCCTTTTCCTCGCAAGGGAACTGACCCCGCCGCTTAGAAATGCCAACTTCGAAGCATCCAGACACGCGCTAATCCCCCGCCGAGCAGTTAAAAGCCAACTGAGAGAGCAGAACTAACCATTCGCGTTCTCATACCTTCATGGGCCCATCTTCGTCTCCGTCGCGGGGAAGAAATACGCTGCGCGTGCAGAGATCAACGCTGTGGTATGTCCCTCGGGCAACTTTTTTTTTTTCCTTTTCCTCGCAAGGGAACTGACCCCGCCGCTTAGAAATGCCAACTTCGAAGCATCCAGACACGCGCTAATCCCCGCCGAGCAGTTAAAAGCCAACTGAGAGAGCAGAACTAACCATTCGCGTTCTCATACCTTCATGGGCCCATCTTCGTCTCCGTCGCAGGGAAGAAATACGCTGCGCGTGCAGAGATCAACGCTGTGGTATGTCCCTCGGGCAACTTTTTTTTTTTCCTTTTCCTCGCAAGGGAACTGACCCCGCCGCTTAGAAATGCCAACTTCGAAGCATCCAGACACGAATGCCCCGCCGAGCAGTTAAAAGCCAACTGAGAGAGCAGAACTAACCATTCGCGTTCTCATACCTTCATGGGCCCATCTTCGTCTCCGTCGCGGGGAAGAAATACGCTGCGCGTGCAGAGATCAACGCTGTGGTATGTCCCTCGGGCAACTTTTTTTTTTTCCTTTTCCTCGCAAGGGAACTGACCCCGCTGCTTAGAAATGCCAACTTCGAAGCATCCAGACACGAGCTAATCCCCCGCCGAGCAGTTAAAAGCCAACTGAGAGAGCAGAACTAACCATTCGCGTTCTCATACCTTCATGGGCCCATCTTCGTCTCCGTCGCGGGGAAGAAATACGCTGCGCGTGCAGAGATCAACGCTGTGGTATGTCCCTCGGGCAACTTTTTTTTTTTCCTTTTCCTCGCAAGGGAACTGACCCCGCCGCTTAGAAATGCCAACTTCGAAGCATCCAGACACGAGCTAATGCCCCGCCGAGCAGTTAAAAGCCAACTGAGAGAGCAGAACTAACCATTCGCGTTCTCATACCTTCATGGGCCCATCTTCGTCTCCGTCGCGGGGAAGAAATACGCTGCGCGTGCAGAGATCAACGCTGTGGTATGTCCCTCGGGCAACTTTTTTTTTTCCTTTTCCTCGCAAGGGAACTGACCCCACCGCTTAGAAATGCCAACTTCGAAGCATCCAGACACGCGCTAATCCCCCGCCGAGCAGTTAAAAGCCAACTGAGAGCAGAACTAACCATTCGCGTTCTCATACCTTCATGGGCCCATCTTCGTCTCCGTCGCAGGGAAGAAATACGCTGCGCGTGCAGAGATCAACGCTGTGGTATGTCCCTCGGGCAACTTTTTTTTTTCCTTTTCCTCGCAAGGGAACTGACCCCACCGCTTAGAAATGCCAACTTCGAAGCTTCCATACACGCGCTATATCCCCGCCGAGTAGTTAAAAGCCAACTGAGTGAACAGAACTAACCATTCGCGTTCTCATCCCTTCATGGGCCCATCTTCGTCTCCGTCGCAGGGAAGACATACGCTGCGCGTGCAGAGGTCAGCGCTGTGGTGTGTCCCTCGGTCAAGTTTCCATTTTTTCCCTTTCCTCGCAAGGGAACTGACCCCACCTCTTCAAAATGCCAACTTCGAAGCTTCCATACACGCGCTATATCCCCGCCGAGTAGTTAAAAGCCAACTGAGTGAACAGAACTAACCATTCGCGTTCTCATACCTTCATGGGCCCATCTTCGTCTCCTTCGCCGGGAAGACATACGCTGCGCGTGCAGAGGTCAGCGCTGTGGTGTGTCCCTCGGTCAAGTTTCCATTTTTTCCCTTTCCTCACAAGGGAACTGACCCCACCTCTTCAAAATGCCAACTTCGAAGCTTCCATACACGCGCTATATCCCCGCCGAGCATTTAAAAGCCAACTGAGAGCAGAACTAACCATTCGCGTTCTCATACCTTCATGGGCCCATCTTCGTCTCCGTCGCAGGGAAGAAATACGCTGCGCGTGCAGAGATCAACGCTGTGGTATGTCCCTCGGGCAACTTTTTCATTTTTTCCTTTTCCTCGCAAGGGAACTGACCCGCCGCTTAGAAATGCCAACTTCGAAGCATCCAGACACGCGCTATATCCCGCCGAGTAGTTAAAAGCCAACTGAGTGAGACAGAACTAACCATTCGCGTTCTCATCCCTTCATGGGCCATCTTCGTCTCCGTCGCGGGGAAGAAATACGCTGCGCGTGCAGAGATCAACGCTGTGGTATGTCCCTCGGGCAACTTTTTCTTTTTTCCTTTTCCTCGCAAGGGAACTGACCCCACCGCTTAGAAATGCCAACTTCGAAGCATCCAGACACGCGCTAATCCCCGCCGAGCAGTTAAAAGCCAACTGAGAGAGCAGAACTAACCATTCGCGTCTCATACCTTCTCGGGCCCATCTTCGTCTCCGTCGCGGGGAAGAAATACGCGCATGCAGAGATCAACGCTGTGGTATGTCCTCGGGCAACTTTTTTTTTTTCCTCGCAAGGGAACTGACCCCGCCGCTTAGAAATGCCAACTTCGAAGCATCCAGACACGCGCTAATCCCCCGCCGAGCAGTTAAAGCCAACTGAGAGAGCAGAACTAACCATTCGCGTTCTCATACCTTCATGGGCCCATCTTCGTCTCCGTCGCGGGGAAGAAATACGCTGCGCGTGCAGAGATCAACGCTGTGGTATGTCCCTCGGGCAACTTTTTTTTTTTTCCTCGCAAGGGAACTGACCCCGCCGCTTAGAAATGCCAACTTCGAAGCATCCAGACACGCGCTAATCCCCGCCGAGCAGTTAAAAGCCAACTGAGAGAGCAGAACTAACCATTCGCGTTCTCATACCTTCATGGGCCCATCTTCGTCTCCGTCGCGGGGAAGAAATACGCTGCGCGTGCAGAGATCAACGCTGTGGTATGTCTCTCGGGCAACTTTTTTCCTTTTCTCGCAAGGGAACTGACCCCGCTGCTTAAAATGCCAACTTCGAAGCATCCAGACACGCTAATCCCCCGCCGAGCAGTTAAAAGCCAACTGAGAGAGCAGAACTAACCATTCGCGTTCTCATACCTTCATGGGCCCATCTTCGTCTCCGTCGCAGGGAAGAAATACGCTGCGCGTGCAGAGATCAACGCTGTGTATGTCCCTCGGGCAACTTTTTTTCCTTTTCCTCGCAAGGGAACTGACCCCGCCGCTTAGAAATGCCAACTTCGAAGCATCCAGACACGCGCTAATCCCCCGCCGAGCAGTTAAAAGCCAACTGAGAGAGCAGAACTAACCATTCGCGTTCTCATACCTTCATGGGCCCATCTTCGTCTCCGTCGCAGGGAAAAAATACGCTGCGCGTGCAGAGATCAACGCTGTGGTATGTCCTCGGGCAACTTTTTCTTTTTTTCTTTTCCTCGCAAGGGAACTGACCCCGCGCTTAGAAATGCCAACTTCGAAGCATCCAGACACGCGCTAATCCCCGCCGAGCAGTTAAAAGCCAACTGAGAGAGCAGAACTAACCATTCGCGTTCTCATACCTTCATGGGCCCATCTTCGTCTCCGTCGCGGGTAAGAAATACGCTGCGCGTGCAGAGATCAACGCTGTGGTATGTCCCTCAGGCAACTTTTTATTTTTTCCTTTTCCTCGCAAGGGAACTGACCCCGCCGCTTAGAAATGCCAACTTCGAAGCATCCAGACACGCGCTAATCCCCGCCGAGCAGTTAAAAGCCAACTGAGAGAGCAGAACTAACCATTCGCGTTCTCATACCTTCCATGGGCCAATCTTCGTCTCCAGTCGCGGGGAAGAAATACGCTGCGCGTGCAGAGATGAACGCTGTGGTATGTCCCTCGGGCAACTTTTATTTTTTCCTTTTCCTCGCAAGGGAACTGACCCCGCCGCTTAGAAATGCCAACTTCGAAGCATCCAGACACGCGCTAATGCCCCGCCGAGCAGTTAAAAGCCAACTGAGAGAGCAGAACTAACCATTCGCGTTCTCATACCTTCATGGGCCCATCTTCGTCTCCGTCGCAGGGAAGAAATACGCTGCGCGTGCAGAGATGAACGCTGTGGTATGTCTCTCGGGCAACTTTTTTTTTTTTCCTTTTCCTCGCAAGGGAACTGACCCCGCCGCTTAGAAATGCCAACTTCGAAGCATCCAGACACGCGCTAATCCCCGCCGAGCAGTTAAAAGCCAACTGAGAGAGCAGAACTAACCATTCGCGTTCTCATACCTTCATGGGCCCATCTTCGTCTCCGTCGCGGGGAAGAAATACGCTGCGCGTGCAGAGATCAACGCTGTGGTATGTCCTCGGGCAACTTTTTTGGTTTTTTTCCTTTTCCTCGCAAGGGAACTGACCCCGCCGCTTAGAAATGCCAACTTCGAAGCATCCAGACACGCGCTAATCCCCCGCCGAGCAGTTAAAAGCCAACTGAGAGAGCAGAACTAACCATTCGCGTTCTCATACCTTCATGGGCCGATCTCCGTCTCGTCGCGGGGAAGAAATACGCTGCGCATGCAGAGATCAACGCTGTGGTATGTCCTCGGGCAACTTTTTTTTTCTTTTCCTCGCAAGGGAATCGCCCCCCGCCTCTTGAAATGCCAATTTCGAAGCATCCAGACACGCGCTAATCCCCCGCCGAGCAGTTAAAAGCCAACTGAGAGAGCAGAACTAACCATTCGCGTTCTCATACCTTCATGGGCCAATCTCCGTCTCCGTCGCGGGGAAGAAATACGCTGCGCGTGCAGAGATCAACGCTATGGTATGTCCCTCGGGCACTTTTTTTTTTCCTTCCTCGCAAGGGAACTGACCCCGCCGCTTAGAAATGCCAACTTCGAAGCATCCAGACACGCGCTAATCCCCCGCCGAGCAGTTAAAAGCCAACTGAGAGAGCAGAACTAACCATCGGGGACGGATCAGGCCACGCAGGGCTTTACCGTCCCGTAGTCTTCACCGCTCACCGCGGCGTCGGGCCGACCCCGAGGTCTGCGTCTGGTCCGCGGGCTATGGAGTGCCGCCGCTTCGCCCTCGCTCCCGCAGGAGGAGGCCGAGGGGAGTGCGGGTTCCGCTTTCGCCTTTGCCTGTCCAGTGCAGCCTCGAGCCGCTGGATGGCCCTTAGCTTATCTTCTCGCCCCGAAGAGCGCACTGAGTCCGCTATGTCCGCGGCCTCCCCGCACTTGAGTCGTGGACCGCACATCCCCACATCAAGTGGGCCAAGTCTGCGTTCACACGCGCACACACACTGCACACCTAGTCCTCGTACATGTCAGGGAACTCGTGGCGCGCGAGCGCCGGCGTAAGCACCGTCCCGGTTTGCAGTTGTCGTAGAAGCACGGCCTCTCTCCTCGCGAGAGGATAGGCCTGCCTCTCTGTCCTATACCAACACAGCGTAGCACCGTATGTGGTCAGGGGCTCTGCGCCGTTGTCGTCTTCGTCCTTGCTTGGCTCCTCGTCGACGTTGGCGTCCGTCGCTGGCGCGGCCCAGCACGCGGCGAGATCACGGGCCGCAGCATCGGCTGCCTCGTTGACGTTCCTGTATTCGCCTCGCAGCTCCCGACCCATGTGGGCCGGAAACCAGCGAACGGTCGTTGTTGCGTTCTTGCGCGCGCCTTCCCCGATGCCGGAGAGGACCCGCATCGTTGTCTTGCAGACCATACCCCTGGCGAGATTGGCGATGGCCGACTTCGAGTCGCTGACACCGTTCGCGTGTCGGGGTAAAGCAGGGCCAGCGCTATGGCCGCCTCCTCCGCTTGTCTGGCGGTCTTGGCTCGCACGCTGCCCGCACTCAGTACTTCTCCCGTTGCGGCTCGTATCGCCACCACGGCGTAGGTGTCTTCCCTGTCAAGCGTCCACGTACACCGCGTCGCTCCTCCCATTGTACCTGGCGAGCGCGCACGCCCGCACCATCCTCCACTCCGAGTTTCGCACCGGCGCCACGTTCTTGCGAAGCGGCGGGATCACCAGGCTGCTTGAAATGTCGTCGCGCCGCGGTACTAGCTCGTCCTCCTCGTCGAAGGAGCAGCTTAGTCCCACGCGCTGTAGTAACCTTCTGCCCGTGCGGGTCGACCCTAGGCGCTCCAGTTGCGACGTTCGCTGCGCCTCGCTGATAGAGCGTGTTGTGTACTCCAAGAGACGCGAGGGCCGCGTTGCTCGTGCTGTTGAGGAGGCCCAGGGCCGCCCGGTACGACTTGCGTATCGCCGCGTCAATCTTTGCGCGCTCTTGGGACCGCCAGTCGTGGAAGGCTCCCACGTAGGCCACCTGGCTGACCATAAACGCCTGCAGCAGGCGCAGCAGGCTCGCTTCTCGCATGCCGCGCGCACGCGTGGCGAGGCGCTTGACGAGGCGCGTGGCGGCCCATCTTCGTTACCAACCGTTCGACCGTGGTGTTGTTGAGCGGCGGCTCGCGTCGATGTGCATACCCAGGACGCGGATGCTCGTCGCTTCGGGGATCGCCGTGCCGTCGCCCCCGCGCACTACGATGCTGCGCTCAGCTTCGGTCTTCTTCCGGTGACGTCCCGTCGGGGGCAACTAACCATTCCCTTTCTCATACCTTCACGGCACCATCTCCGTCTCTGTCGCAGGGAGGAAATGCGCTGCGCGTGCAGAAATCAACGCTGTGGTATTTTCCTCGGGAACTTTGTTTTTCGTTTTCCTTGCAAGGGAACTGATCCCGCCGCTTGTTATTGCCAACTTCGAAGCATCCAGACACGCGCTAATCCCCGCCGAGCAGTTAAAAGCCAACTGAGGGAGCAGAGCTGACCATTCGCGTTCTCATACCTTCATGGGCCGATCTCCGTCTCCGTCGGGAAGAATACGCTGCGCATGCAGAGATCAACGCTGTGTTTATGTCCCTCGGGCAACTTTTTTTTTTTTTCTTTTTCGCAAGGAACTCGCTGCTTAAGGGAACTGACACGAGCTAATGCCCCGCCCGTCGAGCAGTAAAAGCCAACTGAGAGAGCAGAACTAACCATTCGCGTTCTCATACCTTCATGGGCCCATCTTCGTCTCCATAGCGGGGAAGAAATACGCTGCGCGTGCAGAGATGAACGCTGTGGTATGTCCCTCGGGCAACTTCTTTTTTTCCTTTTCCTCGCAAGGGAACTGACCCGCCGCTTAGAAATGCCAACTTCGAAGCATCCAGACAGGCGCTAATCCCCGTCGAGCAGTTAAAAGCCAACTGAGACAGCAGAACTAACCATTCGCGTTCTCATACCTTCATGGGCCCATCTTCGTCTCCGTCGCAGGGAAGAAATACGCTGCGCGTGCAGAGATCAACGCTGTGGTATGTCCCTCGGGCAACTTTTTATTTTTTTCTTTTCCTCGCAAGGGAACTGACCCCACCGCTTAGAAATGCCAACTTCGAAGCATCCAGACACGCGCTAATCCCCCGCCGAGCAGTTAAAAGCCAACTGAGAGAGCAGAACTAACCATTCGCGTTCTCATAAGTTCCCGGGC
Source organism: Haemaphysalis longicornis (assembly GCA_013339765.2). Taxonomy (NCBI): domain Eukaryota; kingdom Metazoa; phylum Arthropoda; class Arachnida; order Ixodida; family Ixodidae; genus Haemaphysalis; species Haemaphysalis longicornis. The sequence goes on along the minus strand of CM023448.1, from coordinate 44,251,104 downwards.
CCATCTTCGTCTCCGTCGCGGGAAGAAATACGCTGCGCATGCAGAGATCAACGCAGTGGTATGTACCTCGGGCAACTTTTTTTTTTTTCCTTTTCCTCGCAAGGGAACTGACCCCGCCGCTTGTTAATGCCAACTTCGAAGCATCCAGACACGCGCTAATCCCCCGCCGAGCAGTTAAAAGCCAACTGAGAGAGCAGAACTAACCATTCGCGTTCTCATACCTTCATGGGCCGATCTCCGTCTCCGTCGCGGGGAAGAAATACGCTGCGCATGCAGAGATCAACGCTGTGGTATGTCCCTCGGGCAACTTTTTTTTTTTCCTTTTCCTCGCAAGGGAACTGACCCCGCCGCTTAGAAATGCCAACTTCGAAGCATCCAGACACGCGCTAATCCCCCGCCGAGCAGTTAAAAGCCAACTGAGGAGCAGAACTAACCATTCGCGTTCTCATACCTTCATGGGCCGATCTCCGTCTCCATCGCGGGGAAGAAATACGCTGCGCATGCAGAGATCAACGCTGTGGTATGTCCCTCGGGCAACTTTTTATTTTTCCTTTTCCTCGCAAGGGAACTGACCCCGCCGCTTGAAATGCCAACTTCGAAGCATCCAGACACGCGCTAATTCCCCGCCGAGCAGTTAAAAGCCAACTGAGAGAGCAGAACTAACCATTCGCGTTCTCATACCTTCCCATGCCAATCTTCGTCTCCGTCGCGGGGAAGAAATACGCTGCGCGTGCAGAGATCAACGCTGTGGTATGTCCCTCGGCAACTTTTCTTTTTTCCTTTTCCTCGCAAGGGAACTGACCCCGCCGCTTAGAAATGCCAACTTCGAAGCATCCAGACACGCGCTAATCCCCTGCCGAGCAGTTAAAAGCCAACTGAGAAGCAGAACTAACCATTCCGCGTTCTCATACCTTCATGGGCCCATCTTCGTCTCCGTCGCAGGGAAGAAATACGCTGCGCGTGCAAGATCATCGCTGTGGTATGTCCCTCGGGCAACTTTTATTTTTCCTTTTCTCGCAAGGGAACTGACCCCACCGCTTAGAAATGCAAACTTCGAAGCATCCAGACACGCGCTAATCCCCCGCCGAGCATTTAAAGCCAACTGAGAGAGCAGAACTAACCATTCGCGTTCTCATACCTTCGTGGGCCGATCTCCGTCTCAACCGCGGGGAAGAAATACGCTGCGCATGCATAGATCAACGCTGTGGTATGTCCCTCGGGCACTTTTTTTTTTCTTTTGCTCGCAAGGGAATATAACACTGACCCCCGGCCGCTAGACATGCCAATTCCAAGCATCCACACACGCTAGCCCCTGCCACCAGTTAAATTAAACTGAGCCAGCAGAAATGACCCATTCGCGTTCACTTATATCACATGGGCCGATCTCCGTCTCCGTCGCGGGGAAAAATACCTTGCAGGCATAGACCACTGGTGTGGTATGTACTCGGGGCAACTTTTTTTTCTTTTCCTCGCAAGGGACCTGACCCCGCCGCTTAGAAATGCACACTTCGAAGCATCCAGACACGCGCTAATCCCCGCCGAGCAGTTAAAAGCCAACTGAGGGAGCACAACTAACCATTCGTGTTCTCATACCTTCATGGGCCGACGTATATCTTCGTCGCGGAAAAGAAATACGATGCGCGTGCAGAGATCAACGCTGTGGTATGTCCCTCGGGCAACATTTTTTGTTCTGTTTCCTCGCATTGAACTGTCCCCGCCACTTGTAATGCAAACTTCGAAGAATCCAGACACGCGCGAATCCCCCGCCGAGCAGTTAAAAGCCAACTGAGAGTGCAGAACTGCCATTCGCGTTCTTTTACCTTCATGGGCCGATCTCCGGCTCCATCGCGGCGAAGTAATACGCTGCGCATGCAGAGATCAACGTTGTAGTATGTCCCTCGGGCAACTTTTTTTATCCTTTTACTCGCAAGGGATCTGACCCCGCCGCTAGAAATGCCAACTCCCAAGCATCCACACACGCGCAAGCCCCCGCCCAGCAGTTAAAATGAAACTGAGAGAGCAGAACTAACCATTCGCGTTCTTATATTATCATGGGCCGATCTCCGTCTCCGTGGCGTGGAAAAGATACGCTGTGCATCCATAAATCAACGGTGTGGTATGCCCCTCGGGCAACATTTTTTTTCTTTTTCCTCGCAAGGGATCTGACCTCGCCGCTCGTTAATGCCAACTTCGAAGCATCCCGACACGCGATAATCCCCCGCCAAGCAGTTAAAAGCCAACTGAGAGAGCAGAACTGACCATTCGCGTTCTCATACCTTCATGGGCAGACCTCCGTCTCCGTCGCGGGGAAGGAATAAGCTGTGCACTGTACATGTAGAGATCAATGCTGTGGTATATCCTTCGGGCTACTTTTTTTCCCTTTTTCTCGCAAGGGAACCGACCCCGCCGCTTAGAAATGCCAACTTCCAAGCATCCAGACATGCGCTAATCCCGCCGAGCAGTTAAAAGCCAACTGAGAGAGCAGAACTGACCATTCATGCTCTCATACCTTCAGGAGAATCTCTCCGTCTCCGTCGCAGGGAAGAAATACGCTTGCGCGATGCAGAGATCAACGCTGTGGTATGTCCCTCGGGCAACTTTTTCTTTTTTCCTTTTCCTCGCAAGGGAACTGACCCCACACGTTTGGAAATGCCAACTTCGAAGCATCCAGACACGCGCTAATCCCCCCGCCGAGCAGTTATAAGCCAACTGAGGATAGCATGAACTAACCATTCACGGTCTCATAGCTTCCCGAGCCCATCTTCGTCTCCGTCGCGGGGAAGAAATATGCTGGCGCATGCAGAGCTCAACGCATGTGGTATGTCCCTCGGGCCACCTTTTCTTTTTTCCTATTCCTTCGCAAGGCAAACTGACCCCACGGACTTAGACAATGCCAAGCTTCGAATCATCCAGACACGCTCTAATCCCCCGCCCCAGAGCAGTTATAAGCCAACTAGAGAGAGGCATGAAACTAAACATTTCACGTTCTCATAGCCTTCCATGAGCCCATTTTCTTCATCTCCGTGCAGGGAAGAAATACGCTGTGGCACGTGCAGATGATCAACGCTATGCTATGTCCCTCGGGACCTTTCTTTTTCTTTTCCTCGCAAATGAACTGACCCCGCCGCTTGGAAATGCCAACTTCCGAGCATCCAGACACGCTCTAATCCCCCTCAGAGCAGTTAAAACCAACTGAGAGAGCAGAACTATCGATTCCCTTTCTCATACCTTCACGGCCCCATCTCCGTCTCTGTCGCAGGGGGGAAATATGCTGCGCGTGCAGAGATCAACGCTATGGTATGTTCCTCGGGAACTTTGTTTTTCGTTTTCCTTGCAAGGGAACTGATCCCGCCGCTTGTTAATGCCAACTTCGAAGCATGCAGACACGCGCTAATCCCCCGCCGAGTAGTTAAATGTCAACTGAGAGAGCAGAACAGACCATTCCCGTTCTCATACCTTCATGGGCCGATCTCCGTCTCCTTCGCGGAGAAGAAATAAGCTGCGCGTGCAGAGATCAACGCTGTAGTATGACCCTCGGGCAACTTTTTTTGTTCCTTTTCCTCGTAAGGGAACTGACCCCGCCACTCGTTATTGCAAACTTCGAAGCATCCAGACACGCGAAGATCCCCCGCCGAGCAGTTAAAAGCCAACTGAGAGCAGAACTAACCATTCGCGTTCTCATACTTTCAGGGGCCGATCTCCGTCTCCGTCGCGGGGAAGAAGTACGCTGCGCATGCAGAGATCAACGCTGTGGTAGGTCCCACGGGCAACTTTTTTTTTTGCTTTTTCTCACAAGGGAACTGACCCCGCCGCTTGGAAATGCCAACTTCCAAGCATCTAGGCATGCGCTAATCCCCCGCCGAGCAGCTAAAAGCCAACTGGGAGCCAGAACTAACCATTCGCGTTCTCATACTTTCATGGGCCGATCTCCGTCTCAGTAGCGGGGAACAAATTCGCTGCGCTTGCAGAGATCAACGCTGTTGTATGTGTTGTGTCGTGGGCGACGGCGAGCGGCCTCGGCAGCGACGGAGCGAGGGACGGCCGCCGGGCCCACCCACAAGCCCAAGAAGAAAGAGTGCGGCCTGCTCGTACCAAGACCAGAACCCAAAGAGGGCGTTTATTGGTCAACAAGACGGCACCGAGACGCATACGCACGTGATCCGTCACGTGCGTCCACAGCAACGACATCTAGTTACAATTCATACAACCAATCGCGCACAGTGAGCGAGCGCTCCACTAGAGGGCGTCACTACACCACATCATCTCCCCGTGCAAAAGAAGTTCGCACACTCTGCGAAATACATACAGCATCTTAAATGCACACTCCACATCATTCTCCCGTGCTTTAAAGAATGTCTGCATCTTCCTTTCACTTCACTCAGACAACGGCTATCAGTCGCTCACGACAGTTCTAAAGTCCCCCCCAAAAAACCCCTCCAAAAAACATTTTCGCTCACGACAGTTCTATAAAGTCCCCCCAAAAAAACCCGTCCAAAACACTTTCAATGATGATATACGATTCAACACAGACATGACACGTCCAACATGACGCAAAGCATGAACCGTACGTATACCCCCTACCGCACAGAGTCGCTAAGCCACTGAGGCTGCTTAGTCTTACGGCGTGGACGCCTAGACGATGAACTTGAATTATCTGACGACCCAGACCCTCCCCCCTCATTTCCCTTGTGTTGTCTACATGGCTATTGGATCTGTTTGATCACTATTGTTTGCTCATATTTGATTTCTGAACTACATTCTACCGTTTCCTGAGGAACAACGATCCAGACCTTGCACTGGAAGGAAGCTCTGGCAGATCAGAGTCTGTCTGGACACTGGGGTTTGCCCCATCTGTCAACGGTAGACTAGGGGACTGACTGTCACAAATGTTTAAGTTAGACGAAGAGTATAAAACTCTTTATGCCTCGAAGAGAGTTCAACATTTTCAAAGGAATACGGTGCCGAGCCAATCTCAATTCCTTTCGGAACGACTGTGAGTTTCGAAGCGTTCCAGATCTTTCCATCACTGAGCTTAAAGGTGAAAGGTGCAACCTGAGCTTGCACTGTCAACGGCTTACTATACTTCAGAAATCCTTGCTTACGGAATTTTACCTTCACGACATCTCCCACCTTTATGCGGGTCTGCTGCGCACCTTTCCTTCTGTCAAAGTACTGTTTAGCTTTATGCTTCGTGAAGACTGATTCCGAACATGAGGCAGGAAATTGTCCGATTCTGCTGCCTTTTTACGTATCCTGAAGTTGCTAATATCCACTTTGGAACGAGGCTGACGTCCATGCAGCAAAAAAGCTGGAGAAAGACCTGTCACTGATGTGGTGTGACCCTATACGACCCAGAGGAATTGTGTAATGCTTTTCGACGAAGCATCCTTGCCTTCAAGTCTGGCTACCTGTAAATGTTCTTTGAGAACTCTGTTAAACCGTTCAATCTGGCCGTTAGCCTGAGGGTAATAATTCGACGAGAACACGTGGCGGATGCCTTTCTCCTTTAGATACTCTTGCATTTGTTTGGAGACAAACTGGGGTCCACTATCCGTCACAAAAACCTCAGGGAGCCCTTCACGACTGAAAGACCAGTCCAACAACTTAATGACATCCTCAGTTGAAATGGAATTTGTGCCCAGAACCTCAGGCCACTTAGAGTAGTAATCGACTAGTGTAACAAGAAATCGGGAGTACGACACATCTAACGGACCGACGATGTCCATTCTCAAACTTTTGCCAAGGCCCTTCAGGCCATTCCACTGGCTACAACGGAGCTACATGAGGCTTAGCAGACTTGTCTGCCAGCTGACAAACGTGACAATGCTTTACATGTTCTTCAACATTGCGATCCATTTGAGGCCACCAGTAACGTTCCCGGGTAAGTTGTTTCGTACGTACTATCCTTGATGATTTTCATGTGCTAACTGGAGGAAGGTAGGTACAAGTAAACAAGGGATAACTACACGGTCATCACGCATGAGTAATCCGTCCACAACAGAAAGTTGATCCCTTACATAAAAGTAAGCAGTTAAATCACTGTGTACCTTTTTCTTATCGGGCCAACCCTGGACACACATACTCTGCTACCTTCTGCAACGTCACATCGCTTCGTTGCCAGCTGCACGGTTTCTTTATCGACTACTGATGTTACTAGTGACACTATCTCTTCCTCCTTAACAAGTTCTTGACCGGTGTGAATGGGTAATCTCGATAGAGCGTCAGCCACCAGATTTTCTGACCCGTTGCAGTACTCGATGTCGAAATTGTAATACAGCAGACGAGC